>CM038676.1:247572568-250290574 GCA_021605205.1 Aegilops longissima | reverse complement strand
GGCCGGAGCTTCAGGCCGCGAGGAAGGAGAGAGAAGAAGAAGAGAAAGGGCCTCACGGTCTATTTATAAGGGACCGGAGCAATTAACAGCGCGAATCGAGGAGTCAAAGCGGCGGACGCGCAATGTCGCCGATTTCCGGATAGCATTAAAGGAAGGGAATCTACTGTTTGATTTTTTTATTAAAGATGACGCCGAGGCGCCCGGACACGGGATCGGAGGATGACGCCACGGCGGTTCAAGCAGATGGCGGTTTACTTAAATATGAAGGGAGATCAAGAGTTTCTGAAGATGTTGAAGATTAACATGAACCGTTCAAGTCAACTGGGGCCTAATGTTGGGGAGATAACTATCGAGTGTGAACTGCCTCGAGGGGCCGGGTTACTCGCCCAAGATCGTGGGCCTATGGAGGAGGCCCAGCAGCCCAGAGGCGTAATTAAGGGTCCGTGATGTAAACCGCCTTTAGTATTGTAACTTGTGTCTGAAGATTAGAGAGAAGAGACCGAGCCGGACACTTGGATGAGCCGGTCGACTCAGAGACCGCCAAGGCCAACCCTGTATATAAGGGACGACCCACGGCGGATTAAGGACATACACCGAGGCTTAGGCGGTTATTGCTCCCTAGTCGCCAAATCACATCAATCCCATCACAACTAGACGCAGGCCTTTCCTTCATCAAGGGCCGAACTAGTATAACTCCCGTGTCTTTGTGTCCACCTTAACCCTCAAAGTTAACCCGCACGATGGCCCCGCGACTAAGTCCTTTCACGAGGACATCTGCCGTGACAATTCCACGTATTGCATCTCCCGAGCATCGCGCCGGGGGGTTTCATCGACCTCGCCGCACACCTCCTCGGCCTTGACCACAAAGACGCGACTGCATACCAACACGGTTGTATTCTACCGGGGACAGGACTCACAACGAGAGTAACAAGCTATCGCGAGGAAAGAAAGGGGGGACCGAGCCTTAACGGGACGTGCGTTCACCAAATTCTCATAACAAGGAAAATAGGTACAAAAGACATTGCAGATCCTTACATGCCCCCACGGGGTGATCCATGGTTCTTCGCAGGAAACAAAAGCTGATACTAAGGGCCTATCTACATCCTTCCGTGGCGGACGCCATCATCAACAGTGGGCCACGGTAGACCGGCGCCAACCCCATCTAGATCAGCGATGGTCGGACGCTGCAGCTCTGCTCCGAGGGCGGCGAGAGGTCGGGGGCACGTAGCTATCATCGCTCGTCTCCGGAGTCTCGTAAAGCTCAGGAGAGCTGCTGGACTCCCAAGGGCTGCTGCCGCCGGAGAAGCCGAGAGCGGAGCACTCGCCGTCTCCGCCGCCCCTCCGGTGGCAGCACCTCCAGCGGCGGCCTCAAGCGTCGAAGACCTTGAAGAAGAGCGGAAGCGCCATCAGACTGACTGGATCGCGAGGGCGCCGCATGGCAGACCCGGCGATCTCCCCCACCGCGGGTCATGAAGATCTTACCGTGGAACCGCCAGATCTCCGGCCCGTCATTGAGCGCTGCGCCGCATGTCGCAACCGAGCTCGAGAGGCCCTCTCGGCGGCATCACATCAGAGAAGAACCGTGGGAAGCGGATCCAAGAGCTTGGAGGCATCGGCGCCCACAGCACCAATTCGCGCGCTGAGTCAGCGACGTGGATCCTAGGGGTGACGGCATGCGTCGCCGTGGCACGGCGACCCCGAATGTGGCGCGGGTGGCGCTGCTCTTCACTCCGTCCTTCCGAGCCCTCGGCTCGGGCGTACACGGGTAGAGGGTACCCCGGAGGAGGCCGCTCGCACCAGGGCCTCGTCACCACCTGCATCGCCGCTTAATCATGGCAATGGGTCGACCTCTTCTTCGGCAGAAGAGGCCCCGGGTCATCACGGGGAGCCTTTCCTTTCTCTTCAATAGTAAACCTTCTGATGGGCGCCATTGTTGTCAGCGGAGGAGCAAGGAGGAAGGAGCAAGCAAGCGAGGAAGAGATGGCCAACGGGGGCTCCGCCCCCTCCCTATTTATAGCAAGAGAAGGCCAACTGGCGTCTCCCACGATCGCAGGTAATGATGGTTTTCCTTGCTTGTCGCAGGGACTTGTCAAGTCGTGCAGTTTCCGAGGCTGCATGGGGAAGCGGAGATGCCCACGCCCAATCAACCGCCACGCCAATCGAGGTCGAGGCTTTGGGGCCGCGTGCTCGAACTTGACTCTTGGCTTCGCCAGGAAGCTGCTTCAAGCGCACTCTTGGGCCCGGGGCTACATTGCCGGTGTTCGGGAACGGGGTCCCTGCACTTGCTCGCCGCTGCCCACAGCGTGGCTAAGCAAGAAGACCGACGCCCATCTTCATCAACAAGGCATCCAAGACCTCGAGGGTCCAAGCTCGCAAGGCGATTTAACGCAAGACTTCCTCTCGGAGTGGCTTAGCTGTGAAGGCTCACAAGGAGCGGAGATATCAAGGCGGGCAACCTCACGAGGCTCTCGTGACGGAGCCATGACGAACGGCACCAAAGTGAGGAGCCACACAGCCAGCCCCCTTGTTTCCTCTTTGGTGGTAAGGAGGCCAGCGCAGGCGAAGAGTACCGAGTTATCATGCAAAGGTTGCTATATTGGTGCAACGAGACCAAGACCAGGAGGACGGCAAGGCAGAGGTCATCTTGGAGCCGAAGACGGTGTCACCCCAGAGCTTTTCGCAGGCGAAGACCACTTTTGTCAGGATAGCTTGTACTAGATGTCCCCCTTCAAATTTGCCCGCCGTTGTTGGCTCTCTTCCCGCTCGATATTTGGGAAGAGGACCAGGGCCTATATGAGTAGAGCTAGCCACCATAGTAGAAAAAATCTGATCTTAGCTTGATCCTACCCGATCGAGAGCCTAGCCACAAGAACACCTCAACCTCAGGAGGCCGTTCTTCCCTTGTACTGTTCATCATCAGCCCAAGAGGCAATCCACCACCACCACATTGGAGTAGGGTATTACACCACAACGGTGGCCCGAACCAGTATATACCTCGTGTCTTTCTGTGCTGCGAGTTTGTTGAGTTCGTGCGCGAGATCTTAGTGAGCTAGGGCGTAGATCGGTAGGAGGGAAAGACTTCGCGCGCACCCCAGTGTTTGAACCTTAAGGGTTTGCCGGAACCCCACATCCGACAAATAAGACATGTCACTTATGATGCGGCCTGCGGCTTAGTGCGGGGACGTCGTTCCGGACTACTATCGATGTCCCACGCGGTATTGACCGCTGGGGCGCCCTTCCCCTTTTTGGGCGCTTTTGCCTCCGGATGTGCCGAGGCCGCCCTCTTCTTCTTCTTCTCCTCGGGAGGAGGGTTGTTTTCCTCCTCCTCCTCCTCCTCTTCCTCGTCATTGTCCTCAGGGACAGAAGTGGGCCTCGTCGTCTTCGGATGTCGCGTCCGAAGTGCCCTTGCGACGGGGGCCACTCTTGGCCCACTTGGCCTTCTCCTTGGCCTTCTTCTCCGGCGCCTTATATGGCGCCGGCACCAGTATCTTCACCAGGCGCGGGATGACCGGTTCTTCGGGCAACAGAGCCGGACACCGGATCCGTTTTGCCCTCTCCACCTAGTCTTGAGGGAGCGATACTAAAATCTCAGACATCATCCTCGAAATATTTAAGTTGGGGGTACGTCAAAAGTAACATACCTCGCTGGCGGGGTGTTTACAGTTGTGACCATGGTCTGAATCTGTGGTCGGCGTTTCTCGCTGCCCTTAAAGAGCAACTTCCAGCGCTTCAGGTGGTCTCAAGAGCCCTGTGGTCGGATGCTTCTTCGGGTTGAAATCCCACAAAGGTCGTCCTCTGCGCTGGCATGGTAGAATCTGGCGAACTAGCATCACCAGGATCACATCGATGAGCTTGACGTCCTTGGCTATCATGATCTGAACACGCGTTTGCAACGCTATTAGCTCGTCAGACGAACACCAGCCCGGACTCGTCTCGACCCAAGAGGTGAGCTGCATGGGAGCACCGGAGCGGAATTCGGCAGCCGTGGCCCAGGTGGTGCCGCGGGGTTCTATGATGTAGAACCATTGTCTCGCCACTCCTTCACCTGCTCCACAAAAATACCTTTCGCCAGAGACGTTGGACAGCTTGCTCACCATTGCTCCTCTCGCACTCAAGGTGCTGGCTGTCTACCACCTTCGCTTCACGTTGAAAAACTTTGAGCCACAGCCCGGCGGGGTGGATGCGGAGGAAGGCCTCGCACACAACGATAAACGCCGAGATGTTGAGGAAGGAATTCGGTACAGATCATGGAAATTCACCCAGACATTACATTATCCCACCGGACGAAGGGGTGGAGGAAACCCTAGCCCGTGGAAGAAATGGGGATGAATACTACCTCTCAGGCCCCGACGGGGACGATTTGTCCTCGCCGGCGACGATGGCGATCTCCTTCGCCAAATACCCGACTGCCCGAAGCTCAGTAATGTCCTCCTCCTTGACGGAGGAGACCATCCACTTGCCCTGACCACCGGATCTGGACATGGTTGCTTGAGTGTAAAGGAGATGAGAACTTGGGCGCTGGAGCTTGAGATCGGAAAGGCGGAGACGAAGAGAGAGCGTGAGAAGAGGAAGAGGGAATCCTTATCCCCTTATAAAGGCAGCAAATATTAAACGCCTCCTCACTCGCCTTAGGATTCGCCTGTTCCCAAGGGCTGTATAAACGACACGGTTGAGTTACCCATGCCCGCATCGATGAGAATCTCGCAATAAGGGGACACGATCTCTGCTTCGACAAGACGTGCCAATAACAACCGTGTCTCAAAACGTGGGATGGCAAAAGAAAAACGGTTCGAAATTATGATCGGACAGACGCGATCTCGTGTTGAAAAGAAGCTGTCAACAGATTAGATTCATGCAAATATTATATTCTCTCCGCGGTTGTGTATGGTGTGTAACAGGTCTGCATACAATCGTCGCATCCGAAGACTATCTTGGAGTTCGGAGAAAGGAGAACCCGCCATGCAATGCCGAAGACAATCTGCACGCCGGACTCCTCATCATTGAAAGCCAGGTTCTGGGGATACTGAGGGAGTCCTGGACTAAGGGGTCCTCGGGCGTCCGGCCTGTTATTCATGGGCTGGACTGATGGGCTGTGAATACATAAAGATCAAGACCATACTGTCCGGATTTGACTCTCCTTGGCGTGGAAGGCAAGCTTACACCAACTATGAAGATTCCTTCTATGTAACCGCCCATGTAAATCTCCTAGATCCCCGGTGTCTCTATAAACCGGAGGGGTTAGTCTGGAAAGGATACATACACATTACCATAGTCATACATGCTAGACTTCTAGGGTTTATCCATTACGATCTCATGGTAGATCAACTCTTGTAATACTCATATTCATCAAGATCAATCAACTAGGAAGTAGGGTATTACCTCCATAGACAGGGCCCGAACCTGGGTAAACATCGTGTCCCCCGTCTCCTATTACCGTTGATCCTAGACGCACAGTTTGGGACCCCCTACCCGAGATCCGCCGGTTTTGACACCGACAGAGCCCAAGAATAAATGGGCCCTAAGAAGGCCGAAAAATAACATGGGATAGAAACGGCCCAACGGAATAATGGGCCGTTAATGGCTATAAAGTTATACACTGTTCATTACTGGTCAGTTTCACCACGAGCCGTTACTGGGCCAAGAGTTACAGTGGGCCTCATATGGGCCGAAAGACGTCATGGGCCATACATGGGCCGGAAGTTACAATGGGCTGAAATCATATTGGACGGCTCAGATGACGCTACTGGGCCTAATTCGGATAGGCCGTAATGGGCCTGGGGGTTAGCGGGTTGTAAATGGGATATATGCGAACAGACCGTTAATAGCCTTTCCATGGACCGGCCCGCTACCTTTTGACCAAGTCAAATGGACCGGCCTTTTCATAGGAATGGGCCTCTATTGGGTCGTGCCACGTGTCGACGTATCATAGGCACATTCGGTCCAATGAGTGGATGACATCTGTCCCAACGGTGAGCCGACATGTGTTTCCTCCAGCCAATGATGATTTTGTTCGTGGAAAATCCCCATTGGTTCGGGCTATTAACGGTTTATCGGATCCAGACCGAAACCTGATAGCTTAACGGCGACCCATTATGGTGGATGCCACGTGTCGGTTATCCTTGACGAAAGCACTTCCATGACGCGCTATTTATCATCATGGCACGCGCTCACCGCTTGCTGAGTTCTCAAGGCTCCGGAGCTCGCCCCCATCGCCGCTAACTTGCCGATCCTGGCACCGGCGATGTCTCCTCCCCCTTCCATCATGCTGTCGGGCCATGATTCTCCTGCTTTCGCCTAGTGCTCTGGAGGAGGCCCTTTCCGCGTTGACCCAGCTTCATGACGACCTTCAAGGCGCCGACCATCGCCTGGCGTTGGGGTGCTTGGAGTTAATCTCGGGGTGGCTGCGATCCGATGCGTCCGTAAGGGCAGCATGGAGCCAAGCTGTAGCAGCCTCCGAGGAAGATAAACAGGTTGCCGGCCTGGTCGCGGCCGCTCGCGACGTGGCGTTGAAGGATGCTGAGGCTGCCAAGGAGCGCTGTCGGGTGGCAGACGCCGAGCTAGAGACCCTGTGCAACGAGCATGCCACCAAGGCTCGTTGGGGCGAGGCGCGGGAGGAGAAGCTGAAGGCTCGAGAAGATGCAGTCGCCGGTCGTGACACCAAGCTGGAGCAATCAGCGCGGGAGCAGGTCGCGGAGCGTGACCGCCTGGAGAAGCTGAAGAAGGAGGTGGAGGCAGAGAAGGCCCAGCTGGAGGCCAAGGCGAAAATCCTTGCCAACGATCGTGCCGCCTTCGATTCTCTCGTGCGGAGTGCTACCTCTTGAGCACTGCGTTGGTTTTCCCTTGAAGAGTAAAGGGTGATGCAGTAAAGTAGCGTAAGTATTTCCCTCAGTTTTTGAGAACCAAGGTATCAATCCAGTAGGAGATCACGCACGAGTCCCTCACACCTACAAAAACAAATAAGAACCTCACAACCAACGTGATAAAGGGGTTGTTAATCCCTCAATGGTCACTTACGAGAGTGAGATCTTATAGATATGATAAGATAATAATTTTGGTATTTTTATGATAAAGAGAAATAAAGATGGAAAGTAAAATAAAAGGCAATAAAAATAACTAAGTGTTAGAAGATTAATATGATGGATAATAGACCTGGGGGCCATAGGTTTCACTAGTGGCTTCTCTCAAGAGCATAAGTATTATGGTGGGTAAACGAATTACTGTCGAGCAATTGATAGAATTGAGCATAGTTATCAGAATATCTAGGTATGATCATGTATATAGGCATCACTTCCGCGACAAGTAGACCGAAATGATTCTGCATATACTACTATTACTCCACACATCAACCGCTATCCAGCATGCATCTAGAGTATTAAGTTCAAAAGAACAGAGTAATGCCTTAAGTAAGATGACATGATGTAGAGGGACAAACTCATACAATATGATATAAACCCCATCATTTTATCCTCAATGGCAACAATACAATACGTGTCGTTTCCCCTACTGTCACTGGGATCGAGCACCGCAAGATTGAATCAAAAGCTAAGCACTTCTCCTATTGCAAGAAAGATCAATCTAGTAGGCCAAACCAAACTGATAATTCGAAGAGCCTTGCAAAGATAACCAATCATACATAAAAGAATTCAGATGAGATTCAAATATTGTTCATAGATAATCTTGATCATAAACCTACAATTCATCGGATCTCGACAAACACACCGCAAAAAGAAGATTACATCGAATAGATCTCCAAGAAGATCAAGAGAACTTTGTATTGAGATCCAAAGAGAGAGAAGAAGCCATCTAGCTAATAACTATGGACCCAAGGTCTGAGGTAAACTACTCACACATCATCGGAGAGGCTATGGTGTTGATGTAGAAGCCTCCATGATCAATGCCCTCCGGCGGAGCATATGGAAAAGGCCCCAAGATGGGATCTCACGGTACAGAAGGTTGCATGTGGTGGAAATAGGGTTTTGGCCCGTCTCGATAGTTTGGGGGTACGAGGTATATAGGAGGAAGAAGTACGCCGGTGGAGCAACGTGGGCCCCATGAGGGTGGTGGCGCGCCTGGGGGGAAGTACTGGGGGAGGGGGTATATGGTGGGTGTATGATACCGCTAAAAGTGCGCGGTATTAGAGAGGCTAGCAATGGTGGAAGGATGAGAGTGCGTATAATCCATGGACTCAACATTAGTCATAAAGAACTCATATACTTGTTGCAAAAATCTACAAGTTATCAAAGCAAAGTATTATGTGCATGCTCCTAGGGGCATAGATTGGTAGGAAAAGACCATCGCTCGTCCCCGACCGCCACTCATAAGGAAGACAATCAATAAATAAATCATGCTCCAACTTCATCACATAACGGTTCACCATACGTGCATGCTACGGGAATCGCAAACTTTAACGCAAGTATTCCTCAAATTCATAACTACTCGACTAGCATGACTCTAATATCACCATCTTCATATCTCAAAACAATTATCAAGCATCAAAACTTCACATAGTATTCAACACACTCATAAGAAAAAATATTTTTTACTAATCTTGGATGCCTATCATCATTAAAGCAAATTACCATGCTATTTTTTAGGACTCTCAAAATAATATAAGTGAAGCATGAGAGAACAATAGTTTCTATAAAACAAATCCACCGCCGTGCTCTAAAAGATATAAGTGAAGCACTAGAGCAAAAACTATATAGCTCAAAAGATATAAGTGAAGCACATAGAGTATTCTAATAAATTCCGAATCATGTGTGTCTCTCTCTCAAAAGGTGGGTACAGAAAGGATGATTGTGGTAAACTAAAAAGCAAAGACTCAAATCATACAAGATGCTCCAAGCAAAACACATATCATGTGGTGAATAAAAATATAGCTCCAAGTAAAGTTACCGATGGACGAAGACGAAAGAGGGGATTCCTTCCGGGGCATCCCCAAGCTTTGGCTTTTGGGTGTCCTTAGATTATCTTGGGTGCCATGGGCATCCCCAAGCTTAGGCTCTTTCCACTCCTTGTTCCATAATCCATCAAATCTTTTACCCAAAACTTGAAAACTTCACAACACAAAACTTAACAGAAAATCTCATGAGCTCCGTTAGCGAAAGAAAACAAAACACCACTTCAAGGTACTGCAATGAACTCATTATTTATTTATATTGGTGTTAAACCTACTATATTCCAACTTCTCTATGGTTTATAAGCTATTTTATTAGCCATAGATTCATCAAAATAAGCAAACAACACACGAAAAACAGAATCTGTCAAAAACAGAACAGTCTGTAGTAATCTATAGCTAACGCAAACTTCTGGAACTCAGAAAAATATACCAAAATAGGACGACCTAAAAAATTTCTTTATTGATCTACTTTAATTGGAATCAGTATTTTATCACGTCTGGTGATTTTTAACAATTGTTTTCATGAACAGAATGTTTCTGGAAATTTCAGCAAGATCAAATAACTATCATCCAAGAAGATCCGATAGGTTTAACTTGGCACAAACACTAATTAAAACATAAAAACAAATCTAACCAGAGGCTAGATCAAAGATTTATTCCTAAACAGAAGCAAGAAGAAAAAAAACTAAAATAAAATTGGGTTGTCTCTCAACAAGCGTTATCGTTTAACGCCCCTAGCTAGGCATAAAAACACGGATAGATCTAGGTATTGCCTTCTTTGGTAGGCAATCCATAAGTAGCTCTCATAATAGATTCATATGATAATTTTATTTTCTTTCTAGGGAAGTGTTCCATGCCTTTCCTTAACAGAAATTGGAATCTAATATTTCCTTCCTTCATATCAATAATTGCACCAATCGTTCTAAGGAAAGGTCTACCAAGAATAATAGGACATGAAGGATTGCAATCTATATCAAGAACAATGAAATCTACTGGCACATAGTTCCTATTTTGAACAATAAGAACATCATTAATTTTTCCCATAGGTTTCTTAATAGTGGAATCCGCAAGGTGCAAGTTTAAAGAGCAATCAACAAATTCACGGAAACCTAGCAAATCACACAAAGTTTTTGGAATCGTGGAAACACTAGCACCCAAATCACACAAAGCATAGAATTCATGATCTTTAATTTTAATTTTAATAGTAGGTCCCCATTCATCATAAAGTTTTCTAGGGGTAGAACCATCGAACTCAGGTTTTTCTTCATAAGATTGCATCAAAGCATCAACGATATGTTTAGTAAAAGTTTTATTTTAAATATAAGCATGAGGAGAATTTAGCACGAATTGCAACAAGGAAATACAATCTATCAAAGAGAAATTATCATAATTAAATTCCTTGAAATCCAAGATAGTGGGTTCATTGATATCTAAAGTTTTGATCTCTTCAATCCCACTTTTACCAATTCTTTTATCAAGATCTAAAAACTCCGAATTTTTGGGACGCCTTCTAGGTATAGGTGACTCATCTCCAGTCCCATCATTATCAAGATTCATCTTTATTTTCATAGAAACTAGAAGAACACGCTTTCACAAAGCAATCTTTCTTAGCATGCATCCTACCGGTTCTTTCTTTGCACTCATCAATGGAAATTCTCATGGCTTTGAGAGACTCATTGATATCATGCTTACGTGGAATAGATCTAAGTTTCAAAGAATCAACATCAAGAGAAATTCTATCAACGTTCCTAGCCAATTCATCAACCTTAAGCAATTTTCTGCAAGCAAAGCATTGAAATTCTTTTGCGAATTCATAAAATCCTTAACACTAGTCTCAAATTCAGAGGGAATCTTATTAAAATTTCCAGAAGAATTGTTGTAGGAATTACCATAATTATTAGAGGAATTACTAGGGAACGGCCTAGGATTAATGTTTCCTCTATACGCGTTGTTACCAAAAAAATTCCTACCAACAAAATTCGCATCCATAGATTCTGTCGGGGAAGCTAATCTGACTCACGAACACCTATGGGACCGGCGGACCGAGCCCCTTTCGGTTCGGCGGGGGGCGGAGGTCGCACGAAGAGCAGATCGAGGCGAAGCACACGAGCAGTTTACCCAGCTTCGGAGCTCTCTGGAGAGATAACACTCCTACTGCTGCGTGTTTGAGTATATTGTGTTCTTGCTAGGGAGCGCTGGGTGCTAACGAGACCTAGCGTGGATGTTCCCTGGTTTCGAATGAACCCCCCTCTTCTACGTTGCGCATGGGCCTCCTTTTATATGTTCAAGGGGTCTCCGACAGGTGGCAACGTAGACAAGGACAAAAATGGAAAAGGAGATGCGGTTGGTACAGCTACTTGCACAGTGTATCATACCTAACCCTGACGGCAGGGGACAAAGGCATTAAATGCCCGTCTATGTCGCCTAAACAGTACCAACAGGGACCGTCAGGGGCGCCACCGCTTGCCACGATGGCGATCTCGCCAGCGCCGCTTGCCACCGCACCCCGCTGGCCGCACAGCCTCTCGCCACGCGCACCTGGAAAGGTCTCAGGGCGACACGTTGGTGGATGTGCTGGAGCGCAGGTACAGATTGGTAGTCCGCCGCGGCAAGCGCCTTGCCGCGGTTGTTGCCTCGTTGCGTCCGGAAGCTTGTCGCTCTCCAGGCCTTGCCGGGACGTGTGGCGCGTCGCGGCAAGTTCCTTGAAATGCCTTGGTTGGCCTTCCCGGCAAGCTCCTCTTGCCGGGGCCTTGTCTCCTAGATGCCTTGAGTGGCCTTCCCGGCAAGCTCCTCTTGCCGGGGCCTTGTCTCCTTGGCTTGAATACTTTGTTCTTGAATGGTTCCAAAGGAACCACGGAGGACCTTGGCGATCACCCGGCAAGCCTTGCATGCTGGTGCTGCTGAATCGCCCGTGCACGAAGTTCGGGATACTAGGGTACCCTACTCTAGTACACCGGCAGAGCCAAAGATGTCGGGAAGCTGATCGACCCACGAACACCTATGGGACGGCGGACGAGCCCCTTCGGTTGGGGGGCGGAGGTCGCACGAAGAGCAGATCGAGGTGAAGCACACGAGCAGTTTACCCAGCTTCGGAGCTCTCCGGAGAGATAACACTCCTACTGCTGCATATTTGTGTATATTGTGTTCTTGCTAGGGAGCGCTGGGTGCTAACGAGACCTAGCGTGGATGTTCCCTGGTTTCGAATGAACCCCCCCTCTTCTACGTTGCGCATGGGCCTCCTTTTATATGTTCAAGGGGTCTCCGACAGGTGGCAACGTAGACAAGGGCAAAAATGGAAAAGGAGATGCGGTTGGTACAGCTACTTGCACAGTGTATCATACCTAACCCTGACGGCAGGGGACAAAGGCATTAAATGCCTGTCTATGTCGCCTAAACAGTACCAACAGGGACCGTCAGGGGCGCCACCGCTTGCCACGATGGCGATCTCGCCAGCGCCGCTTGCCACCGCGCCTTCACCGTCAAGACCTCTCGCCACGCGTGCCTGGAAAGGTCTCAGGGCGACACGTTGGTGGATGTGCTGGAGCGCAGGTACATATTGGTAGTCCGCCGCGGCAAGAGCCTTGCCACGGTTGTTGCCTCGTTGTATCCAGAAGCTTGTCGCTCTCCGGGCCTTGCCGGGACGTGTGGCGCGTCACGGCAATTTCCTTGAGATGCCTTGGTTGGCCTTCCCGGCAAGCTCCTGTTGCCGGGGCCTTGTCTCCTAGATGCCTTGAGTGGCCTTCCCGGCAAGCTCCTCTTGCCGGGGCCTTGTCTCCTTGGCTTGAAAACTTTGTTCTTGAATGGTTCCAAAGGAACCACGGAGGACCTTGGCGATCACCCGGCAAGCCTTGCCATAGGTGTCTTGAACTGCCCGCACGAAGTTCGGGATACTAGGGTACCCCTACTCTAGTACACCGACAGATTCATTATTATTCTCAATCAAAGTAGACAAAGGCATATCATTAGGATCAGAAGAAACAATTTTAGTAGCAAGTAATTTCTCAACTTCATCCATCTTTCCACCCAAAACATTAATTTCTCCTGTCGAATGCACTTTTTTATTAGTAGATCTTTCGGTGTGCCATTGAGAATAATTAACCATAATATTATCTAGGAGTTTAGTAGCTTCTCCTAAAGTGTTTTCCATAAAAGTGCCTCTAGCAGACGAATCTAAAAGATTTCTAGAAGCAAAATTCAATCCGGCATAAATTTTTTGTATGATCATCCAAAGATACAAACCATGTGTAGGGCAATTATGTATCATTAATTTCATCCTCTCCCAAGATTGTGCAACATGTTCATGATCAAGTTGCTTAAAATTCATGATATCGTTTCTAAGAGAGATGATTTTAGCGGGAGGAAAATACTTAGAGATAAAAGCATCTTTGCACTTATTCCATGAATCAATACTATTTTTAGGCAAAGACGAAAACCAACTTTAGCACGATCTCTAAGCGAAAAAGGAAATAGCTTCAATTCAACAATATCATTGTCCACATCTTTCTTCTTTTGCATATCACACAAATCAACGAAGCTATTCAGATGGGTAGTGGCATCTTCACTAGGAAGGCCGGCGAATTGATCTTTCATGACAAGATTCAACAAAGCAACATTAATTTCACAAGATTCAGCATCGGTAAGAGGAGCAATCCGCGTGCTAAGAAAACCATTGTTGTTGGTATTTGTAAAGTCACACAATTTAGTATTATCTTGAGCCATCGTGACAAGAAAGCAATCCAACACACGAGCAAACGAGAAGCAAGCAAAAAAGAGGCTAATGGAAAAGAGAGGGCGAATAAAATGGCAAGGGTGAAGTGGGGGAGAGGAAAACGAGAGGCAAATGGCAAATAATGTAATGCAAGGGATAAGAGTTTGTGATGGGTACTTGGTATGTCTTGACTTGACTTGACATGGCGCGAATCTCTCCGGCAACGGCGCCAGAAATCCTTCTTGCTACCTCTTGAGCACTGCATTGGTTTTCCCTTGAAGAGGAAAGGGTGATGCAGTAAAGTAGCGTAAGTATTTTCCTCAATTTTTGAGAACCAAGGTATCAATCCAGTAGGAGATCACGCACGAGTCCCTCACACCTACACAAACAAATAAGAACCTCGCAACCAACGCGATAAAGGGGATGTCAATCCCTCAACGGTCACTTACGAGAGTGAGATCTGATAGATATGATATGATAATATTTTTGGTATTTTTATGATAAAGAGAAATAAAGATGCAAAGTAAAATAAAAGGCAATAAAAATAACTAAGTGTTGGAAGATATGATGGAGAATAGACCCGGGGGCCATAGGTTTCACTAGTGACTTCTCTCAAGAGCATAAGTATTACGGTGGGTAAACGAATTACTGTCGAGCAATTGATAGAATTGAGCATAGTTATGAGAATATCTAGGTATGATCATGTATATAGGCATCACGTCCGCGACAAGTAGACCGAAAAGATTTTGCATCTACTACTATTACTCCACACATCGACCGCTATTCAGCATGCATCTAGAGTATTAAGTTCAAAAGAACAGAGTAATGTTTTAAGTAAGATGACATGATGTAGAGGGATAAACTCATGCAATATGATATAAACCCCACCTTTTTATCCTCGATGGCAACAATACAATACGTGTCGTTTCCCCTACTTTCACTGAGCACCGCAACATTGAACCCAAAGATAAGCACTTCTCCTATTGCAAGAAAGATCAATCTAGTAGGCCAAACCAAACTGATAATTCGAAGAGACTTGCAAAGATAACCAATCATACATAAAAGAATTCAGCGGAGATTCAAATATTGTTCATACATAATCTTGATCATAAACCCACAATTCATCGGATCTCGACAAACACACAACAAAAGAAGATTACATCGAATAGATCTCCAAGAAGATCGAGGAGAACTTTGTATTGAGATCCAAAGAGAGAGAAGAAGCCATCTAGCTAATAACTATGGACCCAAAGGTCTGAGGTAAACTACTCACACATCATCAGAGAGGCTATGGTGTTGATGTAGAAGCCCTCCATGATCAATGCACCCTCCGGTGGAGCGCTGGAAAAGGCCCCAAGATGGGATCTCACGGGTACAGAAGGTTGCGGCGGTGGAAATAGGGTTTTGGCTCCGTCTCTGATAGTTTGGGGGTACGTAGGTATATATAGGAGGAAGAAGTACGTCGGTGGAGCAACGTGGGCCCCACGAGGGTGGAGGGCGCGCCTGGGGGTAGGCGCGCCCCCTGCCTCATGCTCTCCTTGTTGATTGCTTTGCGTAGACTCCAAGTCCTCTGGATCACGTTTGTTCCGAAAATCACGTTCCCGAAGGTTTCATTCCGTTTGGACTCCGTTTGATATTCTTTTTCTGCGAAACACTGAAATAGGCAAAAGAAACAACAATTGGGGCTGGGCCTCCGGTTAATAGGTTAGTCCCAAAAATAATATAAAAGTGTATAATAAAGCCCATAAAACATCCAAAACAGAATATAATATAGCATGGAACAATAAAAAATTATAGATACGTTGGAGACGTATCACGGAGGTCCCGCAAGGCACGGGAGGGGGTTGAAGAAGCCGTTGGTGACTGCTGAGGAAGGCCCCATCGAGCTGCTCCCCCAGCTGGACACGGTGCTCGAGGGTGTTGACCTTGGGGTTGGCCCCATGGTGGAAGGAGAGGCCCGCGCGCTCTCCACTTCGGTCATGACCCGCGTCTTCAGTCACCTCTATCTTCGCGACCCCAACTTTAACTTCAAAGCCTCGCTTGAGCATGTGGACCTGGAGCGATGTGTTGCCGCTACCGAGGCCGTGAAGGGCCAGGTGGAGACCCTGCTGTGGAAGTTCCTCGCCATTGACCCCGCGCCTCTGGCTGACAGCACCGCTGATCCCTCAGCCACAGTCGATGGCATGGGTGACAGCGACGTTGTCGACGATGGGACACTCCTTGCGGGCGATGGCAGCGCTCAAGGCTGAAGAAGAGGCTTGCTGGAAATGCTTCCCTCCATTTTTATTTCCTGCAACATGCATTGTGCCTCGTGGAGGCGTTAAAACTTATGTGTTCTGCACCTTTTAAGAGACATTGTTTCTTGTAATAATTTGCTAGGATTTTGCAATTTCCTTCCCATTTGCTTTAATGTTCTGCCTCAGCAGGGCCCGGCCCCGCGCATACCTCAGCCGCCGTTGTGTCATCTGGATCACCAGGACAAAACCAAGGGGTGAGGGGCTACATGACCAGTTAGGCTCCTGAGTCGTGATGCTCGGGAGTCCCCTTTGACGTACAAACATCCCTCGGGAAGGAGATGCGAGAGTAGGCCTTAGCGTTCTGCATCGGTAGGGCCCAGCCCCGCGCATACCTCCACCGCCGTTGGGTCGTCCGGATCACCGGGACGAGAACAAGGGGTGAGGGGCTACGTGACCAGTTAGGCTCCTGAGTCGCGATGCTCAGGAGTCCCCCTTGACGTACGAACAGACCTCCATACCTTTTCTCACCGAGGTCCCGCTCGGGAGGGGCGCACGACGACCAGGTCCGAGGGACCTGGTAGGGTGGCGTACGCTAGGCGTGACCTGAGCGCAGCCCCAGTGCCCAGCCCCCTCGCGCAAGTCTCCCGGGGGGAAAGTGTTGCGATGAGGATGGGCACTGAGCCTAACGGCTCCCTGAGATTGATGCAGCCATGGGGCCGCCCCCAGTTGTTTATCACCAGCGCGGAGCATTGCGCTTCCACACTTGCACGGGCATAGTCGCTCCTCGACCGTGTCGACTGCCAGCGTGGAGCATGGTGCTTCCACTAGTGCATGGGTGGGGGCTTCCTCTGAGTGGAGCCCCCAGGGCGTGTACAACCCCGCCCTGACATGTGGCTTGCACGGCAGGGCTAGAGGAGGTGTGTTCGGGCACTCGTCAGCCAGCGCAGGACTCACGTGGCCCTACCTCAAGGTGGGTTGCGCCTGAATTTGATTCTTGACACTTGTGATGGCCCTGTGAGATGGTTAGACAACCTGCGCCGAATGAATCTCCTGAGATGATCACATCAGAAGTACGACGTTCATGGTATCGAAGTACCGGACATGCATATAATAATCATAAGGCAACTCATGGGAGGAGGTAAAGCTAGCTCTGATAGATGAAAGAACGATACATGCAGCAAGGACTGACCCACGCGGCCTGGGGATGACGCAACCCGAGGGGCACCTCCAACACAGCAAATCAAAGATGCAAAGGGATACATGTCACGGGGACAGGCCCATGCGACCTGGGGATAATGCAGCCCGAGGGGCGCCCCCAACTGAATAAACCAGAAAATGTCACCTGGCACCATCGCTGAAGAGATGTTGAAGTGGCTGAAGATGCATGCTGAAGAAGTCGTCCCTCACGAGCCGCCCGGGTCATGAACCTCGGGAGGCTCTGGGGGCTCGGGAGGCTCGTGAAGAACCGTCGCCACCTCTGCCAGGACGACATGGTGCCTGGCCTCCCGAGCCACCAGAACGCTCCGCAGGCGATGCTAGAAGGTAACGGCAAGCCAAAAGGCATGCAAACGTAGTTGTGAGGGGAGCCCTCACACCGACCAAGGTGCAATGGCCAGAAGCGCTCCTGGGATGTGGCTCTGTTGAGCCCTGGAAAGTTGACGTAGACGCACAGCTCGTTGTCCTCGCCAGGACAAGGAGCCGCATCAGATGTTGGGCGGCGGTCGCCGCGCATGGCTCTCACCTCTTGAAGCTCCTCCGTCACCTTGGTGATGAACTCCTAAGCACCTGGCATCCCATTCCTTGTGCCCTTGTGAGGGAAGCGTGCGATGAAGCATGCCTCCATGTGGTGCCCGAGCGCCTCCCTTGTGACATTGGATAAGTCAGAGGCCCTCAAGAAGAGAGCCCCTGAGCCCAGCCTGAGGAGGGCGTCGGGTGCGCCTTCCTATGCGAGGGAGGGAGGCGCCCCATCCATGGGCGCAGGTCCTGAGGTGGTGCCGCTGGAGACACCGCTCTCCTAAGGCTCTTGGCGGAGTAGCTGCTTCTTCTTCTTGGGGACAGCCTCAGGAGTGTAAATGGCACCTTCGTTGTCTAGGTCTTCGACCGCCACGGGCTGGTATGCGCGCTCGAGGGAGCACACCGCGTCCTTTTCCTCGCAGGCGATCGTGATGATGTCGCGGTTCCTTGGCATCTTGAGGACGTTGTAGCCATGATGGGTCACCGCCATGAACTTGGCGAGAGCTGGATATCCAAGGATGGCATTGTACGGAAGACGGATGTGGGCGATGTCGAAGTTGATGAGCTTGGTGTGGTAGTTGTCGCGTTGGCCGAAGGTGACAGGGAGGCGGATCTGCCCTATTGGGGTGGTGGAGCCGTCGGTCACTCCTGAGAAAGGCTTGGTGGGTTACAGCTGATCATACAGCACTTGGAGATTGTTGAACGTCTTGATGGAAAGGATATTGAGCCCCGCACCACCATCGATGAGGGTCTTGGTGACAAGGACATTGCTGATAACGGGCGAGCAAAGCATCGGGAGGGCGCTGGCAGTTGCCGCGCACTTGAGCTGGTCGGATGAGGTGAAGGTGATGGCGCACTTGGACCACCTGAGCGGACGTGTGGCCTCGAGCCTGGGGAGGGTCGGGTCCACCTCGCGAGCGAACCGCTTGAATATGCGCTGAGAGCCTGGAGCCTGAGCGCCGCCCAAGATGCAGGCGATGGCACGTGGCTCCTGGAAGCCCCCAGCCCCCTCGTCCTTGTGGTGGTCGTCGTTCCTTCTTGGTGGCGGTGGCAGCGGAGGGAGGCCGGCGTTGCCCTGAGGACGTTCCTCACAAGGCTGATCTCTCCATGCGCCCTCGCGAGACTGGCCTTGCCAACGGTCCTCACGAGGCTGGTCGCGCCTGTAACGCCCCGGATTTGATGCGCCAGGTGTCTGCCAGTTAGTCGCCGTCGTTGCCATGTCATTTGCTTGCGTGTTGCATTTTATCATGTCATCATGTGCATTTCATTTTGCATACGTGTTCGTCTCTTGCATCCGAGCATTTTCCCCGTTGTCCGTTTTGCAATCCGGCACTCCTATGTCCCCCGGCGCCCCCTTTTACCTCTTTTCATGTGCGGGTGTTATACTTTCTCGGAATGGCCCGAGTCTTGCCAAGCGGCCTTGGTATACCACCGGTAGACCGCCTGTCAAGTTTCGTGCCATTTGGAGGTCGTTTGATACTCCAACGGTTAACCGGGTAACCGCAAAGGCCTCTTTCGTGTGCAGCCCAACACCCCTTTCAAAGTGGCCCAAAACCCATCTAAGTCACCTCCATGCTCTCGGTCATTCGATCACGATCGTGTGGGCGAAAACCGTGCTCCATTTGGACTCTCCTAGCTCCCTCTACCTATATAAACACACCCTCCCCCGAAATTCGCGGATGATTTCCACACCTAACCCTAGTCTTCTTCCTCTCGCTCACGGACAATTTCCCCACCGGCGGACATACATGCCCGCCCGCAGCCTATGGCGCGCCGCCACGTGGCCTCTCCGCCGCCAGCCACGCGCCCGCCGCGCGCGTCCGCCGGAGCCAGCGCTGCCCACCGAGCCAGCATACGCCCGCGCCCGCGCCCGCCGCCTCGCGCCTCCCGCGGCGACCTCGCCTCGCCGTCGGCGAGCTCCGCGCCCTCCTCGCCTCGCGGCAGCTCCGCCGCTGGGAGGCTATGAAGCCACCCCGAACGCCAGCGCCGCCGTCTCCCTCCACCGGCACGCCGGAGCTCCTCCCAGCGCTTCGCCCGGCAGCCCTGCGCCGTCCGCCTCCGACCCCGCCATCCCGAGCCGCCGCCGGTCGCCGTCGGCCTCAGCGCGCGCCGCCGCCGTCTTGCCGGGATCCGGCGGATCCGGCCCGGAGCTCCCTTCCCCGGCCAAGTCCATCCATCTCCGACGAGCTCGCGCCGCCGTCTCGAGAGCCGTGCCCGATCCAAATCTGACGAGGTTGACCCCGTTTATTTCCTCAAGTCCTGAGATTTTTGCATTCTGGTCACCTGTTCAACGCATCATAACTTGCTGCCTACTGCTCCGCTTCGTGCGTGTAATATGTCAAATTGTTCGTCTCAACGAGTACTTCATTTCATTCCATTACATCATTTTCATTTGAGGTCATCTTGATGCCTGAATCATCATTGTGAGAGTGCTATAGGATGTTAACCTGCTGAAACTGTTATAACTTGATGATTTGTCATTTTTGTTGCATTTGATGTGTGCATTCTATGAGGTTGATGTCTACATGTGTTTTAATCTATGTCATGCCATCTTTACAGGGGTGCTATCCATGTATTTTTGTGATTCCTGTAGTGAGTGCATCAAGCTTGTTAAGTAGGTACTACTTGTTCTTTGTTTTGCATGTCTGAATCGCTATATCATGATGCTATGTTAACCTGCTGCTACAAGTCATTCTATGCATAATCTGGAGATTTTCACTAAGGATGTTTTGTTATACATGTCTTGCTCTATCCATCCATGCCTTTGTTTTGCATTTATATCCTGCTGTAGCTTGTTGTAATCTTGCTCCAAAGTTGCTAAATAATGTTGCTGTCATCCTGTTAACATTAAGTTCAATGTTGCCATGATTGTTGTTAGTGATCCGTGCACCCTATAAACTTGCTCTTGCCATGCTTAGCTTCATAAACATGTCTTCGTACTGTTGGTTTCCTTGCCATGCCATGTATTTCTCTGTGGTGAGTGGTTCAAGCTCACCAACATGCCTACTTATTGTTGTTCCTGCCATGTATTAATCTGTCATATCTTTTGCCATGTTTACATGAGTGCCATCATATCTTCTGGTCCTTTTTGGCTCATGGTCACTAAAGTACATTTGATCTATGCATTTAGTAGATTCATTCCATGCCTTTATTTGCCATGATAAGTTCATGTAACATGTTGTTTGATAGCTCTAAACATTGCAACCTGATGTTATTTCTGCAAAGTCTGAAACTGTTAGTATTTGCAATCTTGCCATGTCATTTTGAGCATGTTCTAGTGATTTCTGGAGATAGCTCAGTGTTCATGTTTTGTCATGCTTTACCTTTGCATCATGCCCATGCCTTTTGTTTTCACGTTGAGATGCTGTAGCATAGAGTTTTGATGCTTGCAATATGCCTAGTTGTTGTTTTGGACAGATTGTTGTCATGACTTGTATAGGGTGTATGTGTTGATCCGTTGCTCCGTTTTGAGTGTGCTCTATATGAAACTTGCTCGATTTTGCATGTAGTTTCATATTATCATGATGCATCCTTGTTTTGAGGTGTTTGCTTGATGTTTGGATGCATTTTGCATCAATGCCATGCTTATCTTGTTTTTCTCATATCTTCTAGGCCGTAGCTCCGAATTTAATGAACTTTATATGTAACTTGACTAGAATTTCGTGTAGATCATCATGGTGCATTTTAACTTGTTGTTTAACAACTTGAACATAAGGTTTATTCAGATCTGGACCAATTTCGAAATTTACATATGAGGGCTTACCGGAATTGTTATATGTTGTTCCCGGCCTCATTTAAACTTGCTTTGATGTGTTGCTCTTGTTTGCATCATCTCTTGCCATGAGTAGCCTCATCTAGCCTTGTCATGCATCATGCTTGTTGTGCATCATGTCTTGTTCATGTGTGGTGTGTTTACTATGTTGTGTGCTTCTTCTCGATAGTTCCCGTTTCGTTGCGATCATGAGGATTCGTTCGTCTACGCTTGGTTCGTCTTCGTGGCTTCATCTTCTTCATGGACTCGTTCTTCTTCCTAGAGGGATTTCAGGCAAGATGACCGTCACCTTGGATCTCATTACTATCATTGCTATGCTAGTTGCTTCGTTCTTTCGCTATGATGCGCTACCTATCATTTGCTCTTCAAGCCTCCCAATTTGCCATGTCAGCCTCTAACCTTTGCACCCTTCCTAGCAAACCGTTGCTTGGCTATGTTACCGCTTTGCTCAGCCCTCTTATAGCGTTGCTAGTTGCAGGTGAAGTTGAAGATTGCTCCATGGTGGACAGGATTTTGGTTGGGATATCCCAATATCTCTTATATTATTAATGCATCTATATACTTGGTAAAGGGTGGAAGGCTCGGCCTTATGCCTGGTGTTTTCTTCCACTCTTGCCGCCCTAGTTTCCGTCATATCGGTATTATGTTCCCGGATTTTGCGTCCCTAACGCGGTTGGGTGATTTATGGGACCCCCTTGACAGTTCGCTTTGAATAAAACTCTTCCAAAGAAGGCCCAACCTTGGTTTTACCATTTGCCTCACCACCACCTACTTTTCCCTTGGGAGTCGCTCTCTCGGGTCACCTTTATTTAGCCCCCCTCGGGGCCAATGCTTCTCTAAGTGTTGGCCCGAAGAAAGAGCAGATCAAGGGCCACCTTGGGAAACTTGAGGGTTGGTTTTACTCGTGAGGATGTCTCATCCGTGTTGCCTGAGCGAGATATGTGAAGCTCCTATCGGGATTGTCGGCGCATCGGGCGGTCTTGCTAGTCTTGTTTTATTCTTTGTCGAAGTGTCTTGTAGCCGGATTCGATCTTGATCGGGTCTTCCCGGAGAAGGAATATCCTTCGTTGATCGCGAGAGCTTATCATGGGCTAAGTTGGGACACCCCGCAGGTATAAACTTTCGAAATCCGTGCCCGCGGTTATGTGGTAGATGGGAATTTGTTAATATCCGGTTGTAGTAAACTTGAAGCAAACTCTTCTAAAATACACCAACCGTGTGCGTAACCGTGAGTGTCTCTTTTCGGGGTTGATCGAGAGGAGAACACGGTTTCTGGGTTATGTCTGACGTAAGTAGGAGTTCAGGATCACTTCTTGATCATTGCTAGTTGTCGACCGTTCCTCTTGCTTCTCTTCTCGCTCTCATTTGCGTATGTTAGCCAACATATATGCTTAGTCGCTGCTGCAACCTCACCACTTTACCCCTTCCTTTCCCTTTAAGCTTTGCTAGTCTTGATACCCATGGTAATGGGATTGCTGAGTCCTCGTGGCTCACAGATTACTACACCAACAGTTGCAGGTGCAGGTTTTGCGATGATCATGACGCGAGAGCGATATTTGCTTGTGTTGGAGTTCTTCTGCTTCTTCTTCGATCAGGGGATAGGTTGTCGTTTGAGTTTCTGTTTGTGTTTCATCCGTAGTCGGATGTTGATCTTGTATATGATGTGATGTTGTATTCGTGTGGCATTGTATGCCTTATGTATGTATCCCCATCTATTATGTAATGTTGATGTAATGATATCCACCTTGCAAAAGCGTTTCAATATGCGGGTCTATCCTTGGTGGGACCTTGAGTTCCTTTTGGATAGGGTCGCATATTGGGCGTGTTCAAGTTGGTATCGAGCCTCGACCGACCCTAGGAGCCCCTTGATTGATCGTGTAGTTTGGCCGTTGTTGAGTCTAGAAGAAAACTATTTTCGGAGTCCAGTTATATCGGAGAGTAGGAATTCTTTTACTCCTCAGCCCCTTCGTCGCTCTGGTAAGGAATCCTGACGTAGGTGTTTTGAACTACTCCTCTTCCCGTTCAATTTTTCTTTAGGATCACGCAGTTGGTTTTCCGATCGTTGGTTCTCATCTCTTTTCATCCGGTGCATTTTCTCGTCAAGGCGATTCGACCATCTTCATCTTTGCAAGTTCAATCCTCAGTTGTTTTCTTTTCCCACCCGCCCACCCCTTTTTTCTTCTCGGAGCCGGAGTCCGTAATTGAGTATCCTTCCTACTCGTGCGAAGCCTTTGCTTTCTTTCCTCAATGATTTCAACTGGTGTTTTCTCTTCAAGATATTCGTCGGTTTCCCCTTCCAAGTTGTCTTTGTTTTCCCGCCCTCCCACCCTATTATTCCCGGAGTTCGAGTTTCTTCCGACCATCAATTCCATTCGTGTGGAGCCTCTTCAGTCTTCCCTCAATTATTTCAACCGGTGAATTCTCGTCTCGTTCGTCATTCTTCATCCCTTTCTTCTCCGGTGGATTCAATTATAATTTTCGGTAGTGATTATATTCTTTCCTTGGATCAAGTGTTCTCCTTGCTCATTTGCCTCTCGCCATTCAATCATTCTGGAGTTCCGAAGACATCTCAGGAGATTCGTCTGTGTTCGAATTAACTCGAGGTTGTCACCTCATTCAAATATTTCAATCGTTCCGGTGCATCATCTACTTCTTCAACATCCCTTTCCAACGGTGTTTTCTTTTAGTGGGCCTTAACCCACAGGTCTTTTCCCAGGATCTTACCTGACTCTTCTAATTATTCCGGAGCCATTCCCAATTCTTTCAGTTCTTCCGGAGGCTTGTAACATCCCAAATTTTCAATTTGGCATGTTATACATAGGTCATCCATGCATACCATATTTATTTGCATTCTTGTTTGCCATCCTCGAAAATCCTAAGCAACTCAAGGACCCTCGGAGAGAGTTAGATTTTTCGATTTTCATATTTGAATTTTACCAAATAATGAAAAAGCGAGGATATTGGATTTTATTATTTTTCTCCAGGAAAAATATTTCATTTAAAATAAATGAGGGAGATAATATGACTTCTCCAAAATAATTGAAATAACGGAGGAAAAATGTTAAAATCATTATTTGGGTTTTATTTGATTTTTATTTGGAATTTTAATTGCCATAGAAAATTTTGCACGCCTTAAAAAGTTGCATTTTAGGGGCCAAGAAAAGTTCATCTAGTTCTAAATATTTTATTTAGACGGAGAAAACTTATTTTGGAATTTTTAGATTTTTATTTATTTTTCTAGGATTTTTTTTTTATTTTCGGCGGAATGATTTAAAAAACGGACCTTGCCGACCGGGCCAAAGGCCCACCGAGCCAGGCCGACCCATGCGCGCCGCCGCCTCTCCTCCCGCGCCACCGTCGTGAGACGGACGCCGAGGGCGAGTCGGGCCGGACTCCACCCCAGGCGCCCTTCCCAAGCCGGAGCCCGCCCGCCCGATATATGCCGCCACCCCGCCACCACCACCGCCACCACCCGACCCGCCCCGAGCGGGAGCCCGAGCCGCCTGAGCCGCCGCCCGAAGCCCAGCCGTCACGCCGGCTCACCGTCGCCGCCGCCCTCGCCGACCCCACCCCACCTCGAACCCACCCGCCCGCCAGACGCGGCCATGGGAGTACAAACCGACCGCCACGGTTTTTTGAAAACCCTTCGTTTTTTTTAAAACCTAGATATATATATATATATATATATATATATATATATATATATATATATATATATATATATATATATATATATATATATATATATATATATATATATATATATATCGGTTTATTTTCGTCGGTTTATTTAATTAGCGAACGTCCGTTCGTACATTCGCTTTTAACGAACGCGTTCCTTTTTTTTATATATATATATATATATATATATATATATATATATATATATATATATATATCGGTTTATTTTCGTCGGTTTATTTAATTAGCTTAACGTCCGTTCGTACATTCGCTTTTAACGAACGCGTTCACTGTTTAGGTTCTGTTAACTAACGTTCGTTCGTTTAGCGATTAAATCGCTTTTCTTTTAATGAATTATTTCGCGGTTATTTCGATCGCGATTTCGATCCAATTTTCAAACCTGTTTATCTTTTCGCTCGTTTATCGGAATCAGGCGATTCAAGCGCCTGGAGTTTCATCTCGAAACCCTCTTTCCGAATAATCAACTTAAACCAGTTTTTATCATTCTAAAATTTGACTCTAGTTCAGATTAGTAAACGGACCCTATTTCTTTCGCCGTTTGAGTTTCGTTGTTTCGTTTGGTTTGATTCTTTTTGCAAACCGGAGTTCTTAAGTTGAACTCTACGGTCAACCTCTTTCAGTTGAATTTTTGTTTGCGCATCTTTGCTTGTTGCTTATGTATGTATTGTTTGCTTGCGATAGAATTCCCGAGTGCTAAGCGTGTTATTCTGAGTCTCTAGGATTCACGGATCGTCGACAAGGCAAGTAACACTTGATCATATCTTTTCATACCCAGTTTTTATGCATTAGCTCAATCCTCAAACATTGCATGATTAGGATGGCATTAATTTGTGGGTGGGGAAGTAGATGATGAGGTAGGAACCTATTGCCTGTTACTATCAAACCCTTGGGAGTTACTTCTACGTTATGCTTATATTGCCATGCTATGCTCGTGAGCGTGGATTGGGTTTGAGAGATATTCACGACAGATGTGAGATTATTAATTAATGGTTTACTTTAAGGTGGTAACTTAAATACACATCTGGTGGATTGAGACACTGGGAACCCAAAGTGTTGTCTGCTTTTTTGAAATCCCGGGTACCCGTGTGATCTTCCTATGGACCGCCACCAGTGCTCAAAGGGAACTGAGATTATTCATGCTAGAAACTTCCGTGTGCAGCCACAAGCTATTATGGGCTCTAGCATAGTTGAGTAAGTTACGTGAAGCTCTCAAGAGGTAGGTCACAGTAGTGGGTTTTATAGGTTTGGTATGATCTATCCGAGTAGAGAGTTAATGTTTACGAAAGGCTGTGTCTCGGTCATCCGTCTCTCAAACACCATGCAAGGCGAGAAACCAACGGAGGCGATCGAGTCTTGTGGGGAAAAGTCATAAACCTCTGCAGAGTGTACAATCTAATCATGGTTAGCCGTGTCCCGGTTATGGACGATTCTGAGTATCTAGTACTTGAGTATTCACATGTATCTCATCACTCTAAATTAATACTGTTGGGTTGTTAATCACTTTAATTGGGATTGAGTTGGGGTTACACCTTCTCAATGATGTTTCAACCACCATGATAGTTAAAGTAAAATTTATTCCTTTGATATAGGGAAAAATTGGCTTTATGCAAAATTGTAACCATAGAGCTTTCCACCACCCATATATGCATGTAGTATAGCTTATTCTTTCATTACTCTCTATGTGTTACATTGCCAGCATATTCCATGTGCTGACCCGTTCTCGGGCTGCAACGTATTATGTTGCAGACTTTTCAGACAAGGAGTAAGGATTGTAGGTCGTTGTCGTGCAGCTCAGTTATGTTGTTGGAGTTGATGGACTCACTTTATCTTCCAAGCCTTCCGCTGTTATCGCATTAGATGGCCTTAAGCCATATTATTGTAATAAGTTCTCTTTTGAGACATTCGATGTAATAAGTGTGTGATTGCTACTCTGCTTATAAATCCTTCGAGTACTGTGTGTGTCAGCATTACCGATCCAGGGATGACACAGAAGCACAGAGACTTGACCATCTGAGGTCGGGTCGCTACAAGGCTTTGCGTTGTTCATCTTTTTTCTTGCGTTCTTGTTTCACCTCATCCTTTTTTCCCTTCCGTCTCGGTCCTAAGATCTCGGGACGAGATCTCTTGTTAGTGTAGGAGTGTTGTAGCGCCCCGGATTCGATGCGCCAGGTGTCTGCCAGTTATTCGCCGTCGTTGCCATGTCATTTGCTTGCGTGTTGCATTTTATCATGTCATCATGTGCATTTCATTTTGCATACGTGTTCGTCTCTTACATCCGAGCATTTTCCCCGTCGTCCGTTTTGCAATCCGGCACTCCTATGTCCCCCGGCGCCCCCTTTTACCTCTTTTCGTGTGCGGGTGTTAAACTTTCTCGGAATGGCCCGAGTCTTGCCAAGCGGCCTTGGTATACCACCGGTAGACCGCCTGTCTAGTTTCGTGCCATTTGGAGGTCGTTTGATACTCCAACTGTTAACCAGTTAACCGCAAAGGCCTCTTTCGTGTGCAGCCCAACACCCCTTTCAAAGTGGCCCAAAACCCATCTAAGTCACCTCCATGCTCTCGGTCGTTCGATCACGATCGTGTGGGCGAAAACCGTGCTCCATTTGGACTCTCCTAGCTCCCTCTACCTATATAAACACACCCTCCCCCGAAATTCGCGGATGATTTCCACCCCTAACCCTAGTCTTCTTCCCCTCGCGCCGCCGGACAATTTCCTCACCGACAGCCGGACATGTCCGCCCGACCGCAGCCTATGGCACGCCGCCACGTGGCCTCTCGCCGCCAGCCACGCACCGCGCCCGCCCAGCGCCCGCCGCCTCGCGCCTCCGCGGCGACCTCGCCTCGCCGTCGGCGAGCTCCGCGCCCTCCCTCGCCTCGCGCAGCTCCGCCGCTGGGCGGCCCTCGCCGGAGGCCGTGCCCACCACAGCGCCGCCAGCTCCTCCACGGCACGCGGAGCTCCTCCCGCAGCGCTTCGCGGCGGCCCTCTGCGCCGTCCGCCTCCGACTCGCCATCCCGAGCCGCCGTCGGCCTCCGCGGCCGCGCCCGCCGCCGTCTTGCCGGGATCCGGCCGGATCCGGCCCAATACGGCCCGGAGCTCCCTTCCCCGGCCAAGTCCGTCCATCTCCGACGAGCTCACGCCGCCGTCTCGAGAGCCGCGCCCGATCCAAATCTGACGAGGTTGACCCCGTTTATTTCCCTAAGTCCTGAGATTTTCGCATTCTGGTCACCTGTTCAACGCATCATAACTTGCTGCATACTGCTCCGCTTCGTGCGTGTAATATGTCAAATTGTTCGTCTCAACGAGTACTTCATTTCATTCCATTACATCATTTTCATTTTAGCTCATCTTGATGCCTGAATCATCATTGCAAGAGTGCTATATGATGTTAACCTGCTGAAACTGTTATAACTTGATGATTTGTCATTTTTGTTGCATTTGATGTGTGCATCCTATGAGGTTGATGTCTACATGTATTTTGATCTATGTCATGCCATCTTTACAGGGGTGCTATCCATGTATTTTTGTGATTCCTGTAGTGAGTGCATCAAGCTTGTTAAGTAGGGTACTTGCTGTTGCTATTTTGCATGTCTGAATCTGCTATATCATGATGCTATGTTAACCTGCTGCTACAAGTCATTCTATGCATAATCTGGAGATTTTCACTAAGGATGTTTTGTTATACATGTATTGCTCTATCCATCCATGCCTTTTTTTTTGCATTTATAGCCCTGCTGTAGCTTGTTGTAATCTTGCTCCAAAGTTGCTAAATAATGTTGTTGTCATCCTGTTAACATTAAGTTCAATGTTGCCATGATTGTTGTTAGTGATCCGTGCACCCTATTAACTTGCTCTTGCCATGCTTAGCTTAATAAACATGTATTCTTACTGTTGGTTTCCTTGCCATGCCATGTATTGCTCTGTGGTGAGTGGTTCAAGCTCACCAACATGCCTACTTATTGTTGTTCCTGCCATGTATGAATCTGTCATATCTTTTGCCATGTTTACATGAGTGCCATCATATCTTCTGTTCCTTTTTGGCTCATGGTCACTAAACTACATTTGATCTATGCATTTAGTAGATTCATTCCATGCCTTTGTTTGCCATTATAAGTTCATGTAACATGTTGTTTGATAGCTCTAAACATTGCAACCTGATGTTATTTCTGCAAAGTCTGAAACTGTTAGTATTTGCAATCTTGCCATGTCATTTTGAGCATGTTCTAGTGATTTCTGGAGATAGCTCAATGTTCATGTTTTGTCATGCTTTACCTTTGCATCATGCCCATGCCTTTTGTTTTCACGTTGAGATGCTGTAGCATAGAGTTTTGATGCTTGCAATATGCCTAGTTGCTGTTTTGGACAGATTGTTGTCATGACTTGTATAGGGTGTATGTGTTGATCCGTTGCTCCGTTTTAAGTGTGCTCTATATGAAACTTGCTCGATTTTGCATGTAGTTTCATATTATCATGATGCATCCTTGTTTTGAGGTGTTTGCTTGATGTTTGGATGCATTTTGCATCAATGCCATGCTTATCTTGTTTTGCTCATATCTTCTAGGCCGTAGCTCCGAATTTAATGAACTTTATATGTAACTTGACTAGAATTTCGTGTAGATCATCATGGTGCATTTTAACTTGTTGTTTAACAACTTGAACATAAGGTTTATTCAGATCTGGACCAATTTCGAAATTTACATATGAGGGCTTACCGGAATTGTTATATGTTGTTTCCGGCCTCATTTAAACTTGCTTTAATGTGTTGCTCTTGTTTGCATCATCTCTTGCCATGAGTAGCCTCATCTAGCCTTGTCATGCATCATGCTTGTTGTGCATCATGTCTTGTTCATGTGTGGTGTGTTTACTATGTTGTGTGCTTCTTCTCGATAGTTCCCGTTTCGTTGCGATCGTGAGGATTCGTTCGTCTACGCTTGGTTCGTCTTCGTGGCTTCATCTTCTTCATGGACTCGTTCTTCTTCCTAGAGGGATTTCAGGCAAGATGACCGTCACCTTGGATCTCATTACTATCATTGCTATGCTAGTTGCTTCGTTCTTTCGCTATGCTGCGCTACCTATCATTTGCTCTTCAAGCCTCCCAATTTGCCATGTCAGCCTCTAACCTTTGCACCCTTCCTAGCAAACCGTTGATTGGCTATGTTACCGCTTTGCTCAGCCCTCTTATAGCGTTGCTAGTTGCAGGTGAAGTTGAAGATTGCTCCATGGTGGACAGGATTTTGGTTGGGATATCACAATATCTCTTATATTATTAATGCATCTATGTACTTGGTAAAGGGTGGAAGGCTCGGCCTTATGCCTGGTGTTTTGTTCCACTCTTGCCGCCCTAGTTTCCGTCATATCGGTATTATGTTCCCGGATTTTGCGTCCCTAACGCGGTAGGGTCATTTATGGGACCCCCTTGACAGTTCGCTTTGAATAAAACTCTTCCAGCAAGGCCCAACCTTGGTTTTACCATTTGCCTCACCACCACCTACTTTTCCCTTGGGAGTCACTCTCTCGAGGGTCATCTTTATTTTAGCCCCCCGGCCAATGCTTCTCTAAGTGTTGGTCCGAAGCGAAAGCAGATCATGGGGCCACCTTGGGGAAACTTGAGGGTTGGTTTTACTCGTAGGATGTCTCATCCGGTGTTGCCCGAGAACGAGATATGTGCAGCTCCTATCGGGATTGTCAAGCATCGGGCGGTCTTGCTGGTCTTGTTTTATTCTGTCGAAGTGTCTTGTAGCAGGATTCGAGACTGATCGGGTCTTCCGGGAGAAGGAATATCCTTCGTTGATCGCGAGAGCTTATCATGGGCTAAGTTGGGACACCCCTGCAGGGTATAAACTTTCGAAAGCCGTGCCCGCGGTTATGTGGCAGATGGGAATTTGTTAATATCCGGTTGTAGTAAACTTGAAGCAAACTCTTCTAAAATACACCAACCGTAATGCGAATAGTGAGTGTCTCTTTTGGGGTTGATCAAGAGGAGAACACGGTTTCTGGGTTATGTCTGACGTAAGTAGGAGTTCAGGATCACTTCTTGATCATTGCTAGTTGTCGACCGTTCCTCTTGCTTCTCTTCTCGCTCTCATTTGCGTATGTTAGCCACCATATATGCTTAGTCGCTGCTGCAACCTCGCCACTTTACCCCTTCCTTTCCCTTTAAGCTTTGCTAGTCTTGATACCCATGGTAATGGGATTGCTAAGTCCTCGTGGCTCACAAATTACTACACCAACAGTTGCATGTGTAGGTTTCGCGATGATCATGACGCGAGAGCGATGTTTGCTTGTGTTGGAGTTCTTCTGCTTCTTCTTCGATCTGGGGATAGGTTCCAGGTCGGCAGCCTGGGCTAGCAGGGTGGATGTCGTTTGAGTTTCTGTTTGTGTTTCATCCGTAGTCGGATGTTGATCTTGTATATGATGTGATGTTGTATTCGTGTGGCATTGTATGCCTTATGTATGTATCCCCATCTATTATGTAATGTTGATGTAATGATATCCACCTTGCAAAAGCGTTTCAATATGCGGGTCTATCCTTGGTGGGACCTTCGAGTTCCTTTTGGATAGGGTCGCATATTGGGCGTGACAGCGCCACTCCTGGCGAGGGCCGCGGTCGTCCCAGCGTCCTCCACTTCTTCCTCCTCTGCGACCATAGTCCTGATCGTTGCGCTTGGGGCGTAGACCGAGGCGCCCGTCGCGTATGGCCCTGAGCTCCTGACAATCATTGGTGTTGTGGCTTTGTACATTGTGAAAGACGAAAAACGGACGGCTTCCCTTGGATGACTCTGGGTGTTCGCAGCCGCGCTTCATCTCTGGTTCAGCCGCAAGCACGGTCGCCCCCTTGCGCTTCACGTCCTTGGCCTTGGCTTTGGCCTTCTTGTCTTCTGGGTCGGCCATTGGGAGCTCGAGCAGGGAGAGGCGCCCTTGCTCAGCTCTCACGCACTTGGTCGCCATGTTGAACATCTCCAGAGACGTGCAGAGGTCCTCATGGATGGCGAGCTCCTCCTTCATCTTGACATCACAGACGCCATCGGAGAACGCCGGGATGGTGGCCTCGTCCGAAACCTTGGGGATCTTGAGGAGAATGTTGTTGAAGCGTTGGATGTACTTCTGCAGGGTTTCCCTCGGCTGTTGCTTGATGTGTCGCGGGTCACCCGCGGCAGGAGGGCGGTCGAGAGTGCCCTGGAAGTTGGCGACGAAATGCTCGCGCATATCGCCCCAGGAGGAGATCGATCCCACAGGCAGGTTCAGGAGCCACGAGCGCGCGCCATCCTTGAGAGCCATGGGAAACTAGTTCGCCATGACCTTCTCGTCGCCGTTGGCCGCCTCGATGCTCAGCTCGTTGAGCTGCAAGAACTCCATAGGGTCGGGGGTGCCGTCATAGCACGAGGTAGGTCGGGCTTGAACTTGCCCGGCCAGGCGACGCTGCGTAGCTCGGGAGTGAAGGCTCGGCAGCCCGCAGTGGTCACGAGGTCCGTTGTGGAGGTGGAGCCTGGTCTTGGCGCTCACGCGCCAGCACCGCAGGTGGCGCGCGGTCTTGACACAGTGGTGCAGAAAGCGCTTGGGCACCTTCTTGCGGCCGCTGGACCTCCTGGAAGCTTTCTTCTTCATGGACAGGCACCCTGCATGGCGGGCACGTCGTGGGGCCACGCATCTTGGACCAAGGGTGACGTCCTTACGGGGAGGTGGCGGAGGTGCTCCATGGGCTACATCAACTGTAGCCGGCGGCGGGCGAGGCAGCGACAGGGATGGTGCAGGCGAGCCCCCAGCTGCGCTAACAAGCTCGGCGATGCGGTCCAGCGAGTCCTCGTAGAAGTCGTCGATGGGGCGGTAGCACAGGAGCTCGCGCGCCATGAGCAGCGCAGCCTGCACGTCTGGTGGCCCACGTCGAGTGTGCGATGATGAGCCAGCTGGAGTCTGCCACGGGGTGGCAGTGCGTCCATCTCGCCGCACGGAGGGGTGTAATGACGAAGCTTGTTGCTCGTGCCCCGCCGGCCGGTGGCGGCGTTGGCGGCAGGTGATGGAGAACGATGGGGAGGCCCGCCGACAGGCGCCGTCTGGGCGATGCAAGCGGCGAGAGCCGCTCGACGCTCCGCACGGGCTCGACGAGCATCAGCCATGGAGGCAGTGGAGAGGCGGCGAGTCGACCGACCGAAGAGAGGCTTCGACGCACCCCTACCTGGCGCGCCAAAGATTTCGGATTCAGGGTTCAACAGACCCATGAGAGGTTTGAACTCTAGGGTCCGTGCGAGGAACTCTCCCTTCCTAGTCTGCCTGCTCAACGATTCCACGGCATTGCTCGACAAACCCAAGGGACAAGAGACACAGCAGTTTATCCTGGTTCGGGCCACCTTGCGGTGTAATACCCTACACCAGCTTTGTGGTGGATTGCCTCGAGGGGCTGAGGATGAACTAGTACAGTGGTTGAACAGCCTCAGGAGGTGAGGTGTTCTTGAGCTCGATGAGCTGGTGAGATGGTCAGGGTGGAATCGATCCGTCCCCTCTCTCCCCTTCCTATGGTGGTGGCTAAGTCCTATTTATAGTGGCCTTGGTCGTCTTTCCAAATGTAGGCGAGAAGGGATCCCACAACGACCAAATTTGAAGGGAGACAACTAGTACAAGCTATCCTGACAAAAGTAGTCTTCGCCTGCAAAAGGCTCTGGTGGTGACGCTGCGGTGGGCTCCGTGATGACCTTCGTCCTGCTGTCCTGGCGGTCTTGGTCTTGTTACACCGATATGGAAACATTTGCTTGATTCCAAAAAAACCCGAGAGAAGCAAAAGTAACTTTCGAAGGTTTAGTTACGGAAGCCCTACCCAATGGAATGTTCCGCGTTCGGCTAGAGAATGACACCATCATCCTAGGCTATATTTCAGGAAAGATACGGTCTAGTTCTATACGAATACTGATGGGGGATAGGGTCAAAATTGAAGTAAGTCGTTATGATTCAAGCAAGGGACATATAATCGCTAAACCAACTTCGAGAGGTTATTGACCATGCCGGAGCACGATCAACCTGACCAGGAAGGTCTGTTTCCTGCAAGAAAATGAAGAACAAGCAAGAAACTGAAATTGCAATCTGGATATTACGAACAAAAGAGGAAAATTTTGTTGATCAAGTGGGGTTATGTGACGTCTTGATCTGGTCGTTGTACACAAACGGAGTACGCTAAGTTGCAGCTATGATGAACTTTTAACCAAAGGGTTGTATATATGGAGGAGTAGCGGGGAATGTCATGACCCCTTGTAGGAGGGGTCCGAAACCAACCCTTACTTTTTTCCCCACACACATATACTCTTAAAACAGTCTATACTTAAGTATTTCGAAATTATATGGGCCTGGCCCAAAAATAAGGCGGCGCGGCACCTAAAACAAGCTATGGACGAAATTTATGAAGGGGCATCTTGTATATTTCGTCCATGTCCTTGTAGGTCATCACGGAGGCTTCAAAGTGCTTAAATATGCACTAGAAACGCCATTCTGGATCCCTTCGCATGCGCCTTCATCTCCATGCTTGATCCTGCTCCAGTGTTCATCCCTCTTATCCATGCTAGGTCCTTCATCTATCTATTATTATATAATTGAGACCGAAGTCAAATAAGCCACCATACTGATCCACATATATTAGATTATCACACTTGTTAATTTTATACATTGACGGTTGAGATTTAAAAGATGTAATGTTACATACAAATTAGATGTTCATGTACAGGCAATATAACACATCACGTTACAAATAGTCCGGCATTCTAAACGGAGATATCAAAAGAAGCAGGAGCCCACACGCTTGCCAAAAAATAAACTGACCAGATTGATTAACGGATAATAAAATTGGCATGAACACGTGATGGAGAGAATCCCTTTCGTGGTTCTCTTTGCGACTGAACGTGAAGCCTCAGATTCAAGGTCAGGAAAAGCCCAACATGCCAGCCAGCAAAAGCCCAACAGCAGGAGCCCTCATACTTGCCAAGAGTTTCTCAAAAAAGAAAAGCATAAGCCCACACGCTTGACTAAAAACGCAGACGAGGTAGCCGTAGATTTCCTAAAAGCACACACAAGCTACCAACAGAAAATCTATAAACATGCAATTTTCTTCTTTTTTTCCCAACGGTATTGAAGTAAACAAATACGACCAAGCAGGTAGACGCTCCAAGCATTCGTTTTTCTTCGTCAATCTATTACGTTAAAGTATAACACATTTTTTCTATAACATGTACGTCCCTGTATCAGTAGCCCTCCTGAAAAAAGGCAATCTGATTCCATACTGTTTGCACACGAACATGTCACTATGTACCTCCGACGCCGAGGGTGATGCACCGCAGCTCACGTCGAAGGAGACCCGTTTGGAAGCGCGGTACGCAAGCAATCCGGCGGGCGCTTTTCAGGACCCGAAACCCCACGCGCCCGGGAGGGAACCCGTCTGGACGCGCGGCAGCTATGGGCTGCCCTAGGTCGGTTCGCCCGCCCCTAGAGCCTCGAAGATCGTGGCCCTTCAATACGAAGAACGAACAAAGAACGAGAGAGAAAGAACAAGGGAGAGATGTAAAACTAGGGTAAAAAGTATATGTGTTTTGCGACTGTGTGTTGTTGTTCAATGGGTCGTCACCCCTTGGGCATATAAGAGGCAGCTGGACTTCCTGTGCAAGGAAAAGGTTTGGATTCACGTCCAAAACCCTCGTCAAATTCGGATTGGTTTTGTCCGAACTTTCCAAAACTGTTCGCTGCACTTTGCGGGTCTTTTTTGTGGTGGTAAACGACCTCGGATGAAAACGAGCCCAAAAGAAATCTTGACCGTTTCGACGAGGCAAACAACTTTCATGTTGAACGTTGTTTGATCTGTGGTCATCTTCAGGGCCAAATTGCTCGCGCAAAACAGCTAAATATTCACGCAGCTCATCAGACATACCCACACATGTGTCTGGTTCCGGGTGTCATATTTTGCCCACTGGAGGGTCGCACTGTGCGTGCTCTAACTTTTGCATACGACATCAGATTGGGATGATCTGTATATCAAAATCAATCGATTCAACGAGGCGAAGATAATTCGTGTAGATCATTTTTCCATACGGGGTAGTCTTGGGGGCCTAATGAGACGAATAGTGTTCTGAATACAAAATCTCAGTATTTCGAATACAACTTCGGCCTTCGAGATGAGATCGGATGGCGATGGCCGAAACTTCAAAGATGTTCGTATCGACAATACGAAACTTTTTTATGTAGATCACTTCTCCATTTGAGGCCATATTAATTAAGTTCCTGACTGTGCCAAAATCTGGTGTCAACACATGCCCCCTGTTATTCGGCACAACTTGGATGCTGAAAAATAATTTGCCCAAAGTTTGTTCTAAGGACAATGTCAACACTCCATCGTCCATTTATATGTGCTTAGGGCGATAATTATATATCGGCCATGATTTATGCTAAGGGCGATAGTCATATATCGGCCATGTCTTTACTTAGGGCGATAGTTATATATCGGCCGTTGATTTTAACTTCTTGTTCACATCATACCTTGTAACCGATTACCACCAATCGGCTTTAAAGAGATGGGAATGAACCCGTTCCTTGTAGCACTAAGGAAATCAAACTCTGAGAGGTCACACCCTATTAAGCAAGTAACATCGGGATGATTCCGATCCACCGATGCATCGGCCAAAGCAACACAAGCCGTATTATCCGCGTGAATGACTTCTACCTCATCATCGACCCATTGTATTAAGAATTGATGCATGGTAGATGGCACACATTGGTTAGCATGAACCCAATCGCGGCCTAATATAACATTATAGTTATCTTGCACCTCAGCGATGAAGAATGTGGTGGCCAAAGTTTTACTTCCCACGGTGAGTTCCATGCACATCACACCTTTGGCCTCTGTCTTTTCTTTACACTCAAATCCATTAAGTACCATATTGGTATTCATCAATGCATCATCATCTAACCCCAACTTCCTGAAGACCGAGTAGGGCATAAGATTTACCACGGCACCACCATCAACAAGCATCCTAGCAACCGGCGATCCGTTAATATGACCTTTGAGGTACAACGGTTTCAAGTGTTTCACCGGTTCTTTTGGCTTCTCGAAGATAGCATTCTTAGGACCAAAATCCAGTTGGGCTACCTCTCCTTCTTTACCTGTAGCACGAAACTCGGCAGGTAAGTAATATACCATATTAATATCCATACCTTCCTGAACCGGCATAGATTCATAATCCACCATCTCATCTTCATCTCCCAATGTGTATATTGGGCTTAAAGTTTCCTCAATTGAAGGGGATGTTTCAGGTGGTGTGGACGATGTAATAGGGGTCGCATCATCCTCTTTTGGTGGTGAAGGTACTGCTGCAACTAATGTAGAAGCATCTGTGTTTTGTTTTTGTTTAGGCCTCCACACTTGTTTTGTAAGTGCCATGGGCTGAATTTCACTAAACAATTCGTCCCTTTGCCTCTCCTCTTTATGCTCTACCTTCTCGTGGTTCCTCATGCATTGCAATCTTCTTTTCATGGTCTTAGTTAAACCGGGAGGACACCACTTAGGTTGAGTATTGTGACGCCCTCGATTCAATCGTACACTAATCATGCACGCAAATGTGTACGATCAAGATCAAGGACTCACGGGAAGATATCACAACACAACTCTACAAATAAAATAAGTCATACAAGCATCATAATACAAGCCAGGGGCCTCGAGGGCTCGAATACAAGTGCTCGATCATAGAGAGTCGCGGAAGCAACAATATCTGAGTCTGAGACATAAGTTAAACAAGTTTGCCTTAAGAAGGCTAGCACAAACTGGGATCTGATCGAAGAGGAGCAGGCCTCCTGCAGGATCCTCCTAACTACTCCTAGTCGTCGTCGCTGGCTGCACGTAGTAGTAGGCACCTCGAGTAGTAGTCGTCATCGACGGTGGCGTCGCTCCAGGCTCCATCGTCAGTTGCAGCAATCGAGTAGAGGTAGGGGAAAAGGGGAACAAGGCAACCGTGAGTACTCATCCAAAGTACTACTTAAGCAAGGAGCTACACTACATATGCATGGATATATGTGTAAAGGGCCATATCGGTGGACTGAACTGCGAGAAAGCCGAATAAGAGGGATAGCTAGTCTTATCGAAGACTACGCTTCGGTCACCTGTCTTGCAACAGTAGGAGGGGGGTAGGTTGAAGTCCTCCAAGTAACATCACATAGCAATAATCCTACCCGTGATCCCTCCTCATATCCACGAGAGAGAGCGACCTTTGGTTGTATCCGCACTTGGAAGGGTGTGTTTTATCAAGTATCCGGTTCTAGTTGTCATAAGCTCAAGGTACAACTCCAAGTCGTCCTGTTACGAAGATCACGGCTATTGAATAGATTAACTTCCTGCAGGGTGCACCATCTTACCCAAAGACGCTTGATCCCATTTGGCGGACACACTTTCTGGGTCATGCCCGCCGCGGAAGATCAACACGTCGCAACCCCACCTAGGCACTGTGAGAGAGGCCAAGACGCCGGTCTAAACCTAAGCGCCAGTGCAGGCCCATCGCCTCGAGCACACTCAAGACGTTATGTGGCGGCCGGAAGCAGACCTAGCCTAGTGGCGTTCCAGTCCAATCCGGCGCGCGCCGCTCCGTCGCTGACGTCTGAAGTGCTTCGGCTGATACCACGACGCCGGGATACCCATAACTACTCCCGCGTAGATGGTTAGTGCGTATAAGCTCGTAGCCAACTCAGATCAAATACCAAGACCTCGTTAAGCGTGTTAAGTATCCGCGAACGCCAACAGGGCCAGGCCCACGTCTCTCCTAGGCGGTCTCAACCTGCCCTGTCGCTCCGCCTCAAGATCCACTCGCGGGTGCTCCACCAGCCGTCCCGACTTTAGTTTCCACATGTATCATGTATAAAGTATATAGTATATACCCGTGATCACCTCCCGAGTGATCACGGCCCAATCGTATAGCACGGCAGACGAACAAGAATGTAGGGCCACAGATGAAAGTACTAGCATCCTATACTAAGCATATAGGATTGCGGTAAAGGTAACAATGATGGTAACAAGGACGAGCTATGCAAGCGGTATAGGTATAATCGAAAGCGATAACATGCTACACTACTCTAATGCAAGCATTATAGAGGAGAGTAGGCGATATCTGGTGATCAAGGGGGGGGCTTGCCTGGTTGCTCTGGCAAGAGAGAGGGGTCGTCAACACCGTAGTCGAACTAGGCAGCAGCAGCGTCGGTCTCGTAGTCTACCGGAGAGAAGAGGGGGAAGAAACAATGAATACCAAGTAAACAGATGCATATCGATGCATGACATGACAAGTAGCGATGATAGGCGTGCCCTAACGTGGTATGAGGAGGTACCGATTAAGGGGAACATCCGGAAAGTATTCGGTGTGTTTGCGTTTTGAGGAGGGAGCGGGGGAAAGTTGCAGGTTCGATAGGTTAGGGGTGTGTGGCGGACGAGCGGACTGCGTGATCCGGATTCGTCTCGCTGCTTCGAGCAACTTTCATGTTGAAAATATTTTAATCCGAGTTACGGATTAAAAGATATGATTTTCTAAAGTTTTTATTAATTTCTGGAATTTAATTAATTAATTATTTAATTCGAAAATGAATTTATGACGTCAGCATGATGTCATGCTGGCGTCAGCAGTCAACAGGGTTGACTTGGTCAACCTGACATGTGGGCCCCGTTCGTCAGTGACTGTTAACTAATTACCCTAGTTTAGTTTAATTAACAGTAGTTAATTAGGTTAATTAGCCATTAGGTTAATTAATCAGGATTAATTAAATTAATTATTTACTTAATTAATTAATTTTATTCATTTTTATTTTATTAATTATATTTATTTAATTCCTTTTCCTTTTTCTTTTTTCAAAACGTTCTCGGGGGCATGTCATTGGCACTGGTGCCCAGTCGGATAGCCGACGGGTCAAGCAGTTTGGCCGGCCCCTAGGGCCCACGGGTCGATGACCCGAGGTGGCCCGGGTCGGCCACGTCGAGATCTGATGTCGAGTTGGCTCGGCGAGCCAAAACTTCTGGCGGAGGCGCGGACCTCGCCGGGATTCGCCGTCCGGCGGCCAAAATGGGTGTGGCTTCTCCGTTCGAACAACGACGACGTCGCGTCACATGGAGCTCTGGGTTGGCCCGGGATGACGGAACCACGCCGCGACGAGATCGCATGACGGGGGGCTCGGGTGCCAGCGTCGGCTAGCTAGGGCGCAGCGGGCGAGGAAGGAGAGGAGAGGAGGCGGCCTCGACCAAAGCGGAGCAGCGCGAGGAGGAGGGGGAAAGGGGCGGTGAGCAGCAAGCAGCCGGAGCGCGACGAGCGGCTTGCACGGAGCGAGCTCCGCCATGGCGACCGAGCTGGGTCGATAAGGGGCGCGGTTCGCACGGGCCTCCTGAGCGGCGAGGCGAGGAGGAGCTCCGGGGGGGAGGTTGGCGAGGAGGGGGTGCGGGCGCGGCGGAACCGGCGACAGGCAGAGGGGATCGATCCCGGGGCATCGGGGAGCGAAGGGGGGAAGAGCTCACGGGGTGACGCGTAGGGTCTCGAGAATGCGCTGGGCGGTCGGGGCGACTGCAAGGAGGAGGGCGGGAGGCGCTCGGCGGCGACGGGCGGTGGGCGAGGCGAGGTGGTCGTCGGGCGGCTCCGAGGCGACGAGGGGCGTCAGGCGCCTCTGCCGGGCCGGGTCGGGAGGAGGAGGAGGTGAGGACGGGCGGTGGGTCGCCCGGCGTCGGGCGACAGGATCGGGCGGATCCGATCCAGATCATGGAGGAGGAGAAGGGATCGGGAGGGAATGGGGTGGTCGGCTAGGGTTTCCGCCGACCGGGGGTAAGGAGTGAGGGGTGGGCTGATGGCCATGGGCTGGCCTGGTGGGCAGTGGGCTTGGCCCAGTTGGGCCAGTGGGGGTTCCCTTTTTCTCCTTTTGTTTTATTTTTCTTTTCTTATTTTTCCTTTTCTGTTTTAATTCATTTAATAATATCCAGACACTTTACAAAAATGTGTGCACCCCACCATAATTAACTTTGTAATATTTGACAACCCCCGAACATTTTAGTTTTAATTTTTGAAACCTTTTATTGCCATCAAAATTTTGAATTGAATTTTTAAACAGTTTGGAATGAACCCGTGGTTAGCTACAGTGGCAAAAGGTGACGTGGCACGATCACGTGAGATTACTGTAGCATGATTATCCGGGCGTTACAAATCTCCTCCACTACAAGAAATCTCGTCCCGAGATTTAGGAGGTAGAAGGAAAGAGTGCGGGGTATTCATCTCAAGACGATCCTCGCGTTCCTAGGTGGCCGTCTTGAGTGATTCGACCCTTTGGACTTTGAGGAACTTGATCGCCTTTCCGGCGTGTGCGGCGTTCAGCTTGGTTGAGAATGCGGACCGGATGCTCTTTATAGGAGAGGTCCCGTTGCAATTCGAGCACTTCATGGTCCACTGCTCGGATTGGGTCCTTGAAACAGCGTCGGAGTTGTGACACGTGGAACACATTGTGAACCTGAGAAAGGTTCGACGGAAGCTCCAGTTGATATGCCACTTTTCCACGCCTTTCCACAATACTGAATGGGCCAATATAGCGAGGAGCTAGCTTGCCCTTGATCCCGAAGCGGTGAGCACCCTTCATTGGTGTAACGTGAAGATAGGCCTTTTCGCCAGGTTGATAGACCATGTCTTTGTGATGACGGTCATAACTACTCTTTTGACGTGACTGAGCAATCTTGAGATTCTCGCGAATAATGCGGACTTGTTCTTCGGCATGTTGGATAATATTCGGACCGAAGAGTGGACGTTCCCCAGTTTCTGACCAGTTCAGAGGGGTTCGGCACTTTCGTCGATATAACACTTCGAAGGGGGCCATCTTCAGACTAGCTTGATAGCTATTATTATAAGAGAACTCAGCATATGGGAGAGATTCCTCCCACTTCTTGCCGAAGGAAATAACACAAGCTCGAAGCATGTCTTCGAGAACTTGGTTGACATGTTCAACTTGCCCTTGTGACTGCGGATGAAACGCAGTACTGAAAGATAAATGAGTCCCCATAGCTTCTTGAAAACTTGCCCGTAATCTTGAAGTGAATAAGCTGCCACGGTCCGAATCGATAACCGGTGGAATACCGTGAAGTGAAACAATTTGGACATATAGAGAGTTGCAAGCTGACTAGTAGTGATCGCTCTTTGACCGCCGGAAAATGAGCAACTTTAGAAAGCCGGTCAATGACGACAAGAATAGCATCATTACCTTTACGTGATTTGGGAAATCCAAAGGATGAAGTCCATTTCAACATGGTCCCATTTCCATTCAGGAATAGAGATAGGTTGCGAGTTCCAGCAGGCCTTTGATGTTCTCGCTTTGATACGACGGCAAACGCCACACTCAACAACATAGCGAGCAATGTCTGCTTCATATTAGACCACCGAATCTCGACAAATGTCTTGATACATCTTCGTACTACCGGGATGGATACATAGAGGCGTATCATGAGCTTCTTTCATAACCTTCTCGAGTCATATTCAGGTTTTCCTTCTTACGGCACCACTAGGCGGCCTTTGAAGTACAAGGCGCCATCATCAAGAATAGTGAAGAATGAGGATTTCCTTCTTTGAGGTCGCGCTTAATCTTGTAGACTTGAGTCAAATCCCTGCATTGTCTTTATGGTGCCCACGAGATCGGGTTCAACAGCCAGGGTATAGAGGGAACCCTGGGAAACAACACGGAGATTCATCTTGCGGAACTCCGGAGGAGGGGGAGCGAGTGCACCCGGAGGAACAATATGGAGGTTCAGCTTTCTGAATTCTTCAATAAGTGGGGCTGAACTTTGTGAACCTGAAGGTGGTTGCAAGACGACTTGCGGCTCAAGGCATCAGCCATTACATTAGCCTTGCTCGGCGTATAGGAAATACCCAAATCAAAGTCTGCAACAGCTTCCATCCATCTCTGCCGACGGAGGTTCAGGTCTAGCTGAGTAAGCAGATACTTCAGACTTTGGTGGTCGGTGAAGATCTACATAGCGACACGAGAAGGTAATGTCGCCTTCGCTTGATGCATGAATGACAGCACAAGCTCGAGGTCGTGAACTGGGTAGTTCTCTTCATGAGGGCGTAATTGTCGAGAGGCATAAGCAACCACTTTGCGCTCTTGCATTAGGACACCGCCTAATCCTTGACGAGAAGCGTCGCGATAAATGATGAAGTCCTTAGTATCGGGAGGAGCTAGCTTTGGGCGAAGTCAACTTGTCTTTGAGTGCTCGGAAACTTTCCCGACATTTATCATCCATTGGAATTTGACGCCTTATGCAACAAGGTTAGTCGAGGCTCGGCAATCTTGGAGAAGTTCTCGACTTAATCGACGGCAATAGTGGCGAGACCGAGAAAACTTCGACTTATAACGTTCTTGGAGGAGTCCAATCGAGAATAGCCTGAACTCTTTCGGGGTTGACGGCAATACCATCCTTAGAGATGACATGCCCAAGATAGGTTACTTCGGAAGCCGAATTCACATTTGGAGAACTTGGCATAGAGTTGATGCTCTCGTAGATTTTCCAAAGACAAGGCGAAGATGTTCAGCATGTTCTTCTTCATTCTTGGAAAATATCAGGATATCATCCAGATAAACCACGACGAACTTGTCGAGGTAATCCATGAATATATAGTTCATCAGGCGAGAGAAGGTGGCTGGAGCATTGGTTAAGCCGAAAGACATGACGGTGTACTCGTAAGAACCATAACGAGTCACAAATGCGGTCTTGGGGATATCCTCCTCACGAACACGGATCTGGTGGTAACCCAACCTCAAGTCGAAGTTTCGAGAACACCGGCGAACCAGCCAGTTGATCATAAAGATCATTGATCCGAGGAAGAGGATACTTATTCTGAATGGTAGCTTGATTTATAGGACGGTAGTCTTGGACCAATCGGTTTGTCCCATCCTTCTTCTTGACAAAGAGAGAAGGTGCTCCCCAAGGAGAGCAACTTGGGCGAATGAAACCACTTTGAAGAGATTTGTCGATTTCCTCCTTGAGCTCAAGGAGTTCATGCGCGGCATCTTGTAGGGTCGCTTGGCTATAGGAGTGGTGCCGGTTTCAAGTCGATGACGAATTCGACAGCTCTAGCGGTGGGGAATCCTGGAAGTTCTTCAGAAAAACGTCCCGGAAGTCGCGAACGACGGGAAATACCCTCGAGTGGTGCAGCGTTCAAGGCATTCAATGCATAGAGCCTTGCCTCGGCATTTTGCACCGATGAGCTTGGTAAGTGACTATTTCATCGAAGGGTGTAGCAGATGGACGGTCTTCGTGGCGCAAACTATGGAAGCAAGATATCGCCTTTAACCAATTCATTCCTGAATGAGGTCAATGCTACAAGACTTGAGACGATGGGAGAGACAAGGAATTCCAGTCCTTCGATTTCAACGGGACGTCGTTACAAATCATGGAGGTTCGACATTGGCCCGCTGGGTGTGTACTAATAGTGAAGCATTCATGTCTTCACATTTAATGTCGTGCAAGCATGCAAAATCTTGACATGAATGAATGCGATGCACTGTATCAAATAGAACGCATCTTTGGTACTGAATTTACGAGAAGTGTACCCATCACAAGAGCAGGTTGGTCTTGAGCTTCGTTCAGATCAACGTGGTTGGCCTGCACTCGACCATAAGGCTTGGCGGTGTTGTTGCGGGCTGGGTGTTTCCACGCCGATTCTTTGGAAGGGCCACTGATTACAGTTACGGTTGCATTCTCTAGCACGGTGCCTTGGTTGTCCCACCAAGCACAAGCCATTATTGGGGTGGGAACAGGAGCTTGGGGTGGTGGAGCTGGAAGCTTTGGCTTCTTAGTTGAAGTAGGCGACGAGGTGCAACATAGCTCGCCTTGGAGCAGGTGCATTCGGCTGGTACATCTTGTTGGGAATCCATATCTTGCGCTTTCACGAGGACGGGCCGAAGATGAGCCGTGTCACGGTTGTGCTGTTAGAGCTCTGGTATTCCTGAGACCAGTTTCGACATTGATAGCCTTGTTCACCAAGGTGGCGAAATCAGCAAAGTCGTGCACTAGAAGTGCGAGCTTGATGTCGACTTGAAGGCGTCACGGAACTTCTCTTGTCTGCGTGCATCAGTTGCAATATCCTCTTGACATAGCGAGACAAGTCCAAGAACTCTCGCTGATAAGCTTCAACAGTCTTGTTGCCTTGGGTGAGGTTGCGGAACTCACGCTTCTTCCGGTCCATGACCCCTTGAGGGATGAAGCGGGCACGGAAGGCAGCTTGGAAGTCTGGCCAGGAGATGAGTGTTCCAACTGGCAGAGTACGCCTGTGGCTGTCCCACCATTGAGCTGCGGGTCCCTTCAGGAAGAAGGAAGCAAAAGTGACATAGCTGGCAGGGGCTACATCAGCAGACTCCATCTCGTAGGTGATGTCACGGAGCGACCATCAAGACATCCGGTGGCTGGGTTGAGCTGCGGTACACACGGGGTTCAGCGTATGAAATCCTGCAGAGTTGTTGTGTTTGGCTGCTGGTTCATATTGGGGCGAGGAAACTGAGCCATCATGTTCTCCATGAACTGGCGATTCATCTCAAGCTGTTGGATCATACCAACCATGTACTCGGCGGTGGTGGGAAGTTGCCACCACGACCACGCACCAGCTGGTCTAACCATCCTGCTAATATATAACAGGGGTAGTTCAGCATTTGAGAAATTATGCAAAGGACAAGAATCATTCATGATGAAACATGCATAATGAAAGCAGCATGATAGAAACTACATAGTAGTCGGCATATCTTACAAAAGGGATCATGCATAGAGTTCGGTACACAGAGTTCAGTACATAGACTAAGACATCATAGGCGGCACGCAGGCTCGCGGCGAATGCATCTAACACTAACAAGCAGGCCTACATCAGTCCCACGCGGTACTGCGGAGGTAGCTGTAGCCTGAAAGCTGGTAGTGTGGCAGCGGATAGTCCTCCACGTCAGTGACCTGGGGGCCGCGGATACTCTGGTGCTGAACCCGACGACCAAGTGGCAGAAGAGGACCAAGTGCGGGAGAGTAGCCTCCACGTCCGCCAACCGACACCCCGGGCATCACGGTCCTGGCTGGGTAGATCGCAGAACGCGGCAGCTCTCCGGATCCGACAAAGGGGTGCAGTAGCGTCAGAGCACGGTAAAGGTGCTGACGGGTGATGTACAACTCATGGCGAAGAGCTCGGTTAGCTCGATCCAGCCCATCAGCATGCAGAACAAAGTTCTGATGGTAGAAGGGCTCTCTGGTGACAGTGGAGTAGGCAGCAGTGTAGTAACCCTCCTCACCCACATCAGACGCGATAGAAATGTGCCTGAAGGGGGAGGTGTCCAACTCCCGATACTCTCCACGAAGACGTGTCAGAGCAGCATAAGCAGCATCGTGGACTGCCATATCGATAGTCACCCCAACACCATGTGCGGTGCAGACAAGAGTGGAGTCATACTCCGAGAGTAGAGGTGGACGACGGCGCGGCATCTGCTCTGGTTAAAGTCTGGTACTCCTCATAGACGGTGTACTCGGGGTGCCAGCGATAACCGGATAGGTCATCATCTCTGCTAGCACCGCAGTGATCCCGAGGCACCAATGGCCGTCGTGTGGCGCCGCGACCTGCCTCGTGGGTTCCATCTGAAAACAAAGATGTTTCAAAGGAGTCAAATGACAGTGTGGAAATTGATCAAAATACAATTCCAAGAAACAACTATGGCTTTATCCAACTTTGGGGTGAATGTGGTCACGGGATCCTAGTGTTAGTTAGTAAAATCGTTTAACCCGAGTAGAAGAGAGTTCAGAGTCCCAGAGTAAAGGTCGAGGAGTAAAAGATCCTAGTACCACCCGATGGCGACGTGGGCCCGTAAGGCACACAGCCAACTTAGTAAAAGTTTTTGCAATGTCTAGACTCGACTTCGGCCAAGGAGTGTGGAAGGGGGATTCCTACAGGCAGTCGGCTCTGATACCAACTTGTGACGCCCTCGATTCAATCATACACTAATCATGCACGCAAATGTGTACGATCAAGATCAAGGACTCACGGGAAGATATCACAACACAACTCTACAAATAAAATAAGTCATACAAGCATCATAATACAAGCCGGGGCCTCGAGGGCTCGAATACAAGTGCTCGATCATAGACGAAGTCAGCGGAAGCAACAATATCTGAGTACGGACATAAGTTAAACAAGTTTGCCTTAAGAAGGCTAGCACAAACCGGGATACAGATCGAAGAGGAGCAGGCCTCTGCCTGGGATCCTCCTAACTACTCCCGGTCGCCGCCGGGCTGCACGTAGTAGTAGGCACCTCCGCAGTAGTAGTCGCCATCGACGGTGGCGTCGCTCCTGGGCTCCATCGTCTGTTGCAGCAATCGAGTAGAGGTAGGGGGAAAAGGGGGAACAAGGCAACCGTGAGTACTCATCCAAAGTACTCGCAAGCAAGGAGCTACACTACATATGCATGGATATATGTGTAAAGGGGCCATATCAGTGGACTGAACTGCAGAAAGCCAGAATAAGAGGGGATAGCTAGTCTTATCGAAGACTACGCTTCTGGTCACACCTGTCTTGCAATAGGTAGGAGGGGGGGGGGTAGGTTGAAGTCCTCCAAGTAACATCACATAGCAATAATCCTACCCGGCGATCCCCTCCTCATATCCCTGAGAGAGAGCGACCACCGTTGTATCCGCACTTGGAAGGGTGTGTTTTATCAAGTATCCGGTTCTAGTTGTCATAAGCTCAAGGTACAACTCCAAGTCGTCACATTATCAAGATCACGGCTATTCAATAGATTAACTTCCTGCAGGGTGCACCATCTTACCCAAGACGCTTGATCCCATTTGGCGGACACACTTTCTGGGTCATGCCCGCCGCTGAAGATCAACACGTCGCAGCCCCACCTAGGCACAACAGAGAGGCCAAGACGCCGGTCTAAACCTAAGCGCAGCAGGGTCAGGCCCATCGCCTCGAGCACACCAAGACGTTGCGTGGGCGGCCGAAGCAGACCTAGCCTAGTGGCGTTCCAGTCCAATCCGGCAAGGCCGCTCCGTCCGACGTCTCAAGTGCTTTGGTGATACCACGACGCCGGATACCCATAACTACTCCCGCGAGATGGTTAGTGCGTATAAGCTCGTAGCCAACTCAGATCAAATACCAAGACCTCGTTAAGCGTGTTAAGTATCCGCGAACGCCGAACAGGCCAGGCCCACCTCTCTCCTAGGCGGTCTCAACCTGCCTGTCGCCCGCCTCAAGATCCACTCGCTGGTGCTCCACCGGCCGACCCGACTTTTAGTTTCCACATGTATCATGTATAAAGTATATAGTATATACCGTGATCACCTCCCGAGTGATCACGGCCCAATCAGTATAGCACGGCAGACGGACAAGAATGTAGGGCCACAGATGAAAGTACTAGCATCCTATACTAAGTATATAGGATTGCGGTAAAGGTAACAACAATGGTAACAAGGACAAAGCTATGCAAAGAAGATAGGTATAATCGAAAGCAAGAATATGCTACACTACTCTAATGCAAGCATTATAGAGGAGAGTAGGCGATATCCGTGATCAAGGGGGGGGCTTGCCTGGTTGCTCGGGCAAGAGAGAGGGTCGTCAACACCATAGTCGAACCTGGCAGCAGCAGCTGGCGGTCTCGTAGTCTACCGGAGAGAAGAGGGGAAGAAACAATGAATACTAAGTAAACAGATGCATATCGATGCATGACATGACAAGTAGCGATGCTAGGCGTGTTCTAACGTGGTATGAGGAGGTACCGTTAAGGGGGAACATCCGGAAAGTATTCCGGTGTTTCGTTTTTCAAGCGGGAGCGGAGGGGGAAAGTTGCAGGTTCGATAGGTTAGGGGTGTGTGGCGGACGAGCAGATCGCGAATCCGGATTCGCCTCGCCGCTCGAGCAACTTTCATGTTGAAAATATTTTAATCCGAAGTTACGGATTAAAAGATATGATTTTCTAAAGATTTTATTAATTTCGGAATTTAATTAATTAATTATTTAATTCGAAAATGAATTTATGACGCCAAGATGATGTCATCTCGACGTCAAGAGTCAACAGGGTTGACTTGGTCAACCTGACATGTGGGTCCCGTTCAAGGATATTTGTTAACTAATTACCTAGTTTAGTTTAATTAACGATGAGTTAATTAGGTTAATTAGCCATTAGGTTAATTAATCAGATTAATTAAATTAATTATTTACTTAATTAATTATTTAATTAATTAATTTTATTCATTTTTATTTTATTAATTATATTTATTTAATTCCTTTTTCCTTTTTCTTTTTTCAAAAACGTTTCTGGGGGCCATGTCATTGGCTGGGCAGGCCCCTAGGGCCCACGGTCGGCCACGTCGATCAAGGTCTTGAGTTGGCTCAGTGAGCCAAAAACGGCGGAGGGCGCCGACCACGGACGGCCGTCCGGGCGGCAAAATGGTGTGGCTACTCCTGTTCGAACACCGACGACGCGCGTCACATGGAGCTCTGGGTTGGCCCGGGGATGACCGGAACCACGCCGGCGACGAGATCCGCGACGGGGCGCGCTGGTGCCAAGGCCGGCTAGCTAGGGCGCAATGGGCGAGGAAGGAGAGGAGAGAGGGGGGGGCCTCACCGAGCGGAGGAGGGCGAGGGGGGGAAACTGGCGCTGTGAGCCAGCCAGAATGAGCGCGACGAAGCGCGGCATCGGAGCGAGCCCGCCATGGCGACCGAGCGCTGGGTCGAGCAGGGGACGCGTTCGCACGGGCCTCCCTGAGCGCGCCGAGGCGAGGAGGAGCTCCGGGGGAAGGTTCGGGCGAGGGAGGAGGTATGCAGGCGCGCCGAACCCGCGACGAAGCAAGGGGATCGATCCCTGGGGATCGGGGAGCGAAGGGGGGGGAAGAGCTCACGGGGTGACGCGAGGGTCTCGAATGCGCTGGGCGGCCGGGGCACTGGCGAGGAGGAGGGCGGGAGGCGCGGGCGGCGACGGGCGGTGGGCGAGGCGAGGTGGTCGCCGGGCGGCCCGAGGCGACGAGGGAGGCTGGCGCCTGGCAAGGCCGGTCGGGAGGAGGGGAGGAGGTGAGGACGGGGCGGTGGGTCGCCGGCGTCGGGGGCGACGGGATCGGGCGGATCCCGATCCAGATCGGCGCGGGAGGGAGGAGAAGGGGATCGGGGGGGAATGGGGTGGTCGGCTAGGGTTTCCGCCGACCGGGGGGGTAAGGGAGTGAGGGGGTGGGCCTGATGGCCATGGGCTGGCCGGCTGGGCCAGGTGGGCTTGGCCCAGTTGGGCCAGGGGGGTTCCTTTTCTCCTTTTGTTTTATTTTTCTTTTCTTATTTTTCCTTTTCTGTTTTAATTCATTTAATAATATCCAGACACTTTACAAAAATGTGTGCACCCCACCATAATTAACTTTGTAATATTTGACAACCCCTGAACATTTTAGTTTTAATTTTTGAAAACTTTTATTGCCATCAAAATTTTGAATTGAATTTTTAAACAGTTTGGAATTAACCCGTGGTTAGCTACAGTGGCAAAAGGTGACGTGGCACCATCACGTGAGATTACTGTAGCATGATTATCCGGGCGTTACATTGAGTATATTTGGGATCCCTTGGTTTGGCCTTGCTTGTGCCCGCCTCATGATCATTAACCATGGAACCCTGCTGAACAATAAAAATATCACCATTAGAAGTAGCCATATTACCAACAACCGGCTTTTCGATCTCCTTTTGCTTGTCACATTCTGCAATTTCCACATTAGGTGACTTAACATGCCACACTTTTTTGTTGGCCTTGCTTGGATAATTTTTTGTTGGACGATTAGCACCGTAGCTCAAACGACCTTGTGTGGGATAATAAAGCCTCTTGGGAGCAAGCCTTCTAGGTGCTTCCTGCCCCATATGAAAAGCATAAGGAGCCACTGGGGGCTGCCCCCATCCTCCACTGAAGCCTCTCATGTAATATGGCGCATAGGAGGGTTGTGACATCCATGTCGGTGCCCATGACCCATATGGCCTTGCATAGCGTCGAAACTCTTGCTCCGGAGGCAACCTTGAACGCTTTGAATGTGATGGCCGATTAGAACTAGAACCAGCCGCTTGACTTGCATATTCGGATCACAACATATCAAAAGTTGGCTTGATTCTCTTGCGCTTAGCTTCACTCTTTTCCCACTTGCCAACTTCTGAATTCTTAGGCTTGATAAATCTAACATGAGTATCTTCTTGTACTTGTGGTTGCCCCCCGAGTGAAGGATTTTTTATGGTGATCTTCAATACTTCTTTGCCATCGGGTTGCTTATCAAGCACAACCTCTCGTCCCAAGACTTTGTCGCTCTCCTTGCCTTTCCTGGGTTCACCAATAACAACATTATCTTTATTAGCAGGTTCGGCTATGCTAGGCCGAATCAACATTTCCTTTCCCTCCAAGTCCATGGTGTTTATCGGGAAGGCCTGTTTATCAAATTGCATCTCAGCAAAATTCAATCGTCCGTCATTAATGGCCGATTGTATCTGTCGACGAAAAACATTGCAATCGTTAGTAACATGATAAAATGAATTATGGTACTTGCAATAAGCACGCCGTTTCAGCTCGTCAAACGGCGGTATGGTGTGTGATATTCTAATCATCTTATCTTGCAAGAGAGCATCAAATATTTTATCACACTTTGATATATCAAATGTAAACCTCGTCTCGTCATCATGATTCTTGTGAATCGGCTTAAGAGCATTGCACATATAGGATTTGGCCTTTGAGGACCAAACAAATTCAGTAGTATAGACATCAATCTCATCGTCCGAATTATCATCATTGTGTTCAACCATATGCATTCTAGGACGATCGGTTGTAGACCTATGAACCTCTTTACTTCGACTCTCTTGGGCCAAAGCTTTTTGTAAGACTTGACTAATGCTCAAAAACTCATAACTTTCTAACCTCTCTCTAATGTGAGTTTTCAAACCATTAAGAACAAGATCCGCCAAGTCTCTCTCAGTTATCACTAAGCTATAACATCGGTTCTTTATATCTCTAAATCTCTTGAAGTAATCGGTGACCGATTCATCATGTTTCTGCCTAACCGATATAAGATGTGACAACTTTAGCTCATTATCGCCGCTATAAAAGTGATCATGAAACTTTTGCTCTAATTGCGACCATAAGAGAATTGAGCCATGTGGTAAAGCAGCAAACCATGAAAATGCGGTACCAGTTAAAGATAATGGAAATAAACGACTTTCAATTCTTCTATGGAACCCGCTTCACCCAACTCGCGCTTAGATAACCGACTAACATGCTCCCAAGTTTTTTTGTACCCTCACTGAGGGAGTCCTGGACTAGGGGGTGTCCGGATAGCCGAACTATCATCTTTGGCCGACTCCTAGACTATGAAGATACAAGATTGAAGACTTCGTCCCTGTCCGGATGGGACTTTCCTTGGCGGGAAAGGCAAGCTTGGTGATACGGATATGTAGATCTCCTACCATTGTAACCGACTACGGTAACCCTAACCCTATCCGTGTCTATATAAACCGGAGGGTTTTAGTCCGAGGATCTAACAACAATCATACCATAGGCTAGCTTCTAGGGTTTAGCCTCCTTGATCTCGTGGTAGATCTACTCTTGTACTACCCATATCATCAATATTAATCAAGCAGAGTAGGCTATTACCTCCATCGAGAGGGCCCAACCTGGGTAAAACATTGTGTCCCTTGTCTCCTGTTACCATCCGCCTAGACGCACGCTCGGGACCCCTACCCGAGATCCGCCGGTTTTGACACCGACATTGGTGCTTTCATTGAGAGTTCCTCGTGTCGCCACCTATAGGCCCGATGGCTCCTTCAATCATCGGCAACGGTGCAGTCCAGTGGTGAGACTTTTCTCCCTGCATGATCTTCAGATTCGGGCGGCTTTGCAATCGCGGCCAATTCGCTAGGCCATCCGAGCAGATCGAAGCTACGCCCCGCCATCAGTCAGATTTGGAAGTTTGAACTATACGCCGATGTCCGCGGAGACTTGATCTTCGACGGATTCGAGCCATACCGAGCGTGCCGCACTTGTCTCGAGGGGTATGTTCTAGCCTCGCCACGAACAAAGGCCCTCGAGGCCGCACCAAGATCCGCCCGACCCTTAATCCGGAGCCGGATTCGCCGATCGAGGACGGTTGGTTGGACACCGCCGGGGCTGAAATTCTCACGGTGATCGAGCCAACACCCTCCCCTGTCCTTTGCGGCTCGTGACTCCTGTGTGCCGGACTCCTTGCCGGACTCAACCTCCGCCTCCCCGCCAATCGAATCTGATTGGGCGCCGGTCATGGAGTTCACCGCCGCGGACATCTTTCAAAGACTCGCCTTTGGCGACATCTTGAATTCACTAAAGTCTATCTCTTTATCGAGAGCCCGCCGGACTACGGTCAGAAGGTTGGGATGCGGACGACGAAGAAATTCAACGCCCACCCACCACCCACTTTGTAGCCACTATCGATGATTTAACCGATATGCTCGATTGACCGAGGACATCGACGGTATGGACGACGATGCCGAGATTTACCAAGACCCAGCGCCACAGGCAATCGGAAGGCCACCTCATCATACGACATATACATGGTGGACATCCCAAAAGATGGGCACGGCGATGGAACAGCGGAGGATGACCCTCCAAGAACAGCCTAAGTTACCACGCCGTGGCGCCACTCTAAATCCCGCCATAGTAAAACGGCGATTCCAAGCACGGAGATAATAACACCCTGACAAGGCCGAAGACAACCCTCCACCAGATTCAAGACAGAGGAGGGAGAAGCAAGTTCGCACGACAAAGGCGGCAGTAAAGAGAGGCAGAGGATGATAATTATGCCCCTCCAAGAAGAGGCAAGCCTCGACGACATTTAATTTATCATGCCCGAGGATTCCGCCGAACAGAGCGCTTTCAAACGCAGGCTTATGGCCACGGCAAGCAGCCTCAAGAAAGCAACAAGCAGCTTCGAGCTGACCAAGATTTGCTAGTCGACAAATGGATCAAGTCCTTGCAGCCAAGAGTATGAACTCGAACGCCCTCCAAAAATACCCTGAACGCAGCTGCTACCCCAATTAGAGGAAGCAGCACCCAAACCTACATCACCAGCGATGAAGCGGCCGACCGCCACCCGTGGTCGCGACAGAGAGGCCTCTAGACCTCCATTCAAGCCGCACTCCGCGCCGCCGAAAAGTACCAAGGCACGGGAAACGCGCTGCACCTGCGAGACATATTGGAGGACAAGGCAAGGCAAACAAGATCGATCACGGATCGCGTGGCGCCTACGACACGTGATGATAACCGCCACGCCGATACAGCAACTCCGCCGGGCAACACAAGAGACAAAGCTTATATGAGCTATGTCGTGATATAGCCCAATGAGGCGCCAAGCACACCCACTATGCTTCACAGATGAAGTAATGGATCATAAAATCCTTGAGGGCTTCAAACCCGTAAACATCGAATCATACGATGGTACCACAGATCCTGCGGTCTGGATCGAGGACTATCTCCTCCATATCCACATGGACCACGGTGATGATCTACATGCCATCAAATACCTCCCACTCAAGCTTAAAGGACCAGCTCGGCATTGGCTCAACAGCTTGCCAGCAGAATCAATTGGTTGTTGGGAGGACACGAAGCCGCATTCCTTGATAACTTCAGGCACATATGTGCCACCACCGACGCCGATGACCTTAGCCATATAATTCAAGAGCGTAAGAATCGCCGCACAATTCTGGACACGGTTCCTAACCAAGAAAAATCAAATCGTTGATCGTCCGGATGCAGAGGCGCTTAGCAGCCTTCAAACATAACATCCGCGACGAGTGGCTAGCCCGGCACCTAGGACAGAAAAGCCAAATCCATGCAGCCCTCACCACACTCATGACCCGCTTATGCTGGAGAGGACAGCTGGCTAGCTCAAGCAACAACTTGACCAAAAACCCCGGTAGTTCGGATACCAAGGACAACAATGGCAGGTCGCTACGCAACAAGAACAAGCCCCGCATTAACGGCGATAATGCTGAAGATACGGCAGTCAATGCCGGATTCAGAGGCTCTAAACCCGGTCACGGAAGAAGCCATTCAAAAGAAATACCTGTGGCCTGGCCCAACTTGGACCGAATACTCGATCGCCAGCGATACATGGCACCCCGAAAACTAGCCAACCACACCAACAGGATTGTTGGGTGTTCAAGCAAGCAGCAAGTTAAGTGCCGAACTCAATGACAAGGGGCTGTATAGCAATGACGAGGAAGAGCCCCGCCACGAACAATAGAGGATGAAGGGCTTTCCCCACAAGTGCGGACGGTGAACATGATATACGCAACCCACATACCCAAAAGGGAGCGAAGAAGCGCACTAAGGGTCGATATGCGATGGAGCCAGCCGCCCCAAAGTTCAACCCATGGTCTTCCCGCCCGATCACCTTCGATCAAGGGACCACCCCACTAGCATTCGCCATGGCGGTTTCGCCGCATTGGTTCTCGACCCAATTATTAACGGATTTCACCTCACCGTAGTCCCGATGGACGGCGGTAGCAGCCCAAACCCGCTTTATCGTGATACAAGGCGCAAAATGGGCATAGACCCTCAAGGATTAAACCTACAAAGACGACCTTCAAGGCGTCATACCGGTGTAGAGGCCAATTGTACAGCTCGATTACACTCAAGTGGTCTTCAATCCCGGATAACTTCGAAGCAAAGAGTTAATATTCGATATAGTCCCGCTCCGCAACGGTTATCACGCGATCGCTTCGGACGAACCGTGACGGTAAAGTTCAATGCGGTGCCGCACTACGATACCTCAAGCTCAAGATGCCAGCCCTCGAGGAGTAATCACGGTCAATGGAAACACCGAACTCTCTCCGAACGGAGGAGCACACGGCGTTCTTGCGGCGGAGGTGCAAAGCAGCCTCTCACAGCAATTCTCGAGTCCGCCACTAAACGTCCGGACACCGCTGTTACCGAGTAACCTACAACAAGACCACCGCACGATCCAAGCACGATAGCAATCCGCCCCAACCCCAGCCCTCGCGAAATTGTGAAGCCAAGATTACGCGACATAACTACGCCCGAGATACCATGGGCATAAGGGGAGGGCACGACCACGCCACGCCTGCACGCGGCTCAACCGCACTAAAGGGCTCCCGATTGTGTCATTCTTTTTCCTTTTCTTTTTTCTTTTCTTACTTTCGTGACTCGCTCTCCGAAGCCCTGTCCGCATTCGCGCCAATACACGATGCAACAGCCGGGAAGCGTAAAACTGCATCGAGTGTCCGTGTGGTCTCCATTACGAGCATTATACCTGTTTTACATACCATCCCGCAGCTTACCCTCGAGGGGACATGTCAAATAGTCCCATCCCTTGCTTATCGCACAATTTGTATCGCTCGCTTTTATTTGCGCTTTTTAATAACCAATATATAGCTCTTGCCTATTATTGCATTCTTTCCCATTATATATGTTCATTTATGACATTGCGAACCGCATAATTTGGTACGGCCAAAACACCAGGGCTTAAGTACCCCAAAATTATGGTGTGATAAGTCCGAACACTTTCACAAGTGCGGCACCCCGAACTTATAGCATTATATGCATCGGCTCCGAATCATGTCTTGGGTCAATAGTTGGGTTTCCCGGCTCCTATGTTTAGGTACCTTAAGTTCCGTCATATCGGCTAAGGTAGCACTAGGAGAACCACTACGATTGTGCCCCGGTTGAGCTGGGTTGAGCACCTCAGTGGAGAAAGCTAAAACTGACCGTCGTGATAGGGCGAGAGCCGGTCGCTGTTCAAAAGGTTTTTTCGGGTCCCTAAAGACTTATGCCGCTTAGAACGAAGAACTGGCATTGTCCGGCCAAGGCGTGGATAGCGCCCCGAACTCGGTCTTCCGAATATTAGGGGCTTCGCCGAAATTTAAAATTATAGATTTCTATGGCTAAGTGAGAGTGTTCAAGCACTATAAGTCCGGTTGCCTTGTTCGCTATGCTGAGCGCCTCGATGGACCCAAGAATGGGAACAAGAGCGCCAAGTTTATCCCGAACACCCCAAAGACTCGTGGCATGGGGGCTGAAGCCAACGACTTGCCATCTCTCAAATTTGATAAACGGCAGCACGTAGGTAATATTTTAAATTAACAAGCGTTGCTTAGCGATATGAACAAGTTTTCAGCAGACAGGATAACAAATGCGAGTCTATTCAAAATTACATCTTTGGAGCACTCATCCGCTTATACGGCGGGCACCCTTCAGACGCCTCATAGTACATTTGAGGCGGCGATGCTCCCTGCGCCTTCGGTGGCCCGTCCGTCACAAGCTTCTCCAAGATCCAGCTTGCCCCAAAGGCACTTTAGCATGGGCAAGGTCCGACGGGCACCTTCAATGCAGACGGAGCACTTGATGACTTCAATCCATGGATAGGTGTCCACCACCACCGTGACTAGCCCAAAGTAGCTCCTGTGCATGGCTTCCAATGGCCACAACCAACTATGAGGCCCTTCATGGCCTGTTCAGCGACCTTGTGGAGCTCGACCAGCCGCTTCAGCCGCTCGCTTAGGGGCATCGGACGCTCGGGTCTCAAAGATACCGAGACCGTAACACCTTCTCCATCGAGCCCCTCCTTGGCGCAGAGAATGCGCAAGATCGTATACACTATGGGGCAGATCTCGAATGCTCCCGGAGAGCTCAATCCGTAAGTAATAGGTAATTCACTTTCACATTCTTGCTCGCATAAAGAATGCCTTACCCGCCGCGATCTTCTTTATTGCCTCAATCTCCGGAGGGATTTTTGGGCCTCGGCCTTAGCAGCTTTGGCACTCTTAAGAGCCGAAGCAAGCTCGGACTCTCGGGTCTTCGAGTCATGCTCCAAACCCTCGTGTTTTTACACGAGAGCCTGGAGCTCTTGCCGCACCTCCGCCAGCTGTGCCTCCCCCTTCTCGCGCTCCGCAGCTGCTTTATTTTCGTCATGACACCGCCTCCTTGTGGTCGCCACCTCGCCAGGCCCCGCAGCACTCCATGTTATTCTGTTATATTTTGCAACCAAATCCTTCTCTATAAGGTATTTCTTTAACAAGGTATTACTTACCTTCCTTGTCCTCGAGCTGCTTCTTGGCAAGGCCGAGCTTGTTCTCGGACCGCCGAGGCTCGCTTCAATGCATTGACCTCCGCAGCAAGGCGGCAGAGGTCAAGAGCAAGAGCCTGCATTCCCATATTGACATACTTATGTTAGACTCACAGATATCTTTTTAGATCCTTAGTCCCGCTTTTCTTTTCAACACCGAACTAAGTATCGTGGGCTACTGTCTATGCGGTAATATTTTTACATATTCTAAACTTACCTCAAAGCCCGTTAGAAGGCTGGTAGAGGCTTCACCAGCCCGCTTGGTGGATCGAACTTTCGGATCACCACACTCATAATAAAGGCGGTGCTCCTCCTTGATGGAGGCGCTTAAGCTCCTCAAGAGTTATCCGGTGCCTCCGGTTGGACGGAGGACACCGCGCCTTACCCTTCCTACGAAGGGGCCGCTTATTGGACTTCGAACCGCTGAAGGTTCCAGATGGAGTCCGGACGAGGGTCGGGCTTAGAGCCCCGGGGTCTCGCCCCACGCGCCCGAGTCCGGGAGGTTGCCTTGCGGCGCCTCATGCGCCACCTCCTCTTGACCAGGCCTCGGGCCCCACCTCAGCCGTCTGCAGCGTGAGGTGATGAGGCGGCCGAAGTGAAGTACTCTCCACTTCCGACGACCTGGGACCCGCCGACGAGCGGCGAACTCGCCTTTGGGCGGTCTGCATGGTTGTTCGGCATTAGAGAACACTATGCAATGAAAAACATGGGTATCCGGACACTTACAATCTCGCCAGGCTTGGCCCTTGTTGGCCTCCTCCTCGCCGTTGTCGGCGTTGGTGGAGAAGTCCGGATGAAGGGTCCTTCCTTCTGGACCCTCCGCCTCCCCAGCTTGGGCGGCCTTCCTTTTTTCTCTCCTTCACTGGGAGAGGCTTTTTCCTCCTCCTCTTCCTCAGAGGAGGATTCCGCCAGAGTTGCTCGGGCGGTGAGTCCAACAGACGGGCGCCGGAGCTCTTTCGAGTTCCCGTGGCCTCCTTCTTGGTTTCTTTTCCGCACCACATGAGGTACCGGAGCCAGCAGCCCTGGCAATCAAGCGTCCACTGGTCTTCGGCAAAGGGCTGGACAAGTTAACCTGTCCTGGACGCCTTCACCAGTCCTGTTAAAGGTTAGGGAGTTTTAGATCCCACATAGAGTCAATCTATAAAAAGCAAGAGTCCCATAAAGGGTAAAATAACTTACCTCGTTGGCTTGACGCTGCGAGCTGAATCCGCGATCTTCGGTAGCAGATGTGGGAGCCTCGGCGCCCTTGAACAGCACCTTCCAGGCATCTTCGTATGTAGTGTCGAAGAGCCTCTTCAGAGTTGAGTGATGTGCCGGATCTAACTCCCACAATTTGATGGCCTGTTGTTGGCATGGGAGAATCCGGCGGATGAGCATCACCTGGATAACGTTGACAAGCCTGAGATTCTTGTCCACCAGGTTTCGGATGCAGGTTTTGAGTCCGGACAGCTCGTCCGAATTCCCCCACGTCAAGCCCGTCTCTTTCCATGATGAGAGCCGTGTGGGGAAGCCGGATCTGAATTCGGGGGCCGCCACCCATTTGGAGTCGCATGCTCGTGATATAGAACCACCCCGACACATTCCCTTTATGGTCTCCACAAAGGAGCCTCGAGCCATAGGACTTTGGCCATCTTGCCAACCATGGCGCTTTCAAGACTGGCTGGCGGCCACCACTACCTTGGCTTGACATTGAAGATCTTAAGCCATAAGCCAAAGTGGGGCTGGATGCAGAGGAAGGCTCGCACACGACGATAAACGCCGAGATGTTGAGGATGAAGTTCGGGGCCAGATCGTGGAAATCCAGGCCGTAGTAGAACATGAGCCCCTGGACAAATAGGTGAAGTGGAAAGCCTAGTCCATGGAGGAAGTGTGGGAGAAACACCACCTCTCATGGGGCCCGGGGTTGGAATGATCTGCCTCGCCGGTAGCCGTGCGCGATGTTGTTGGACAAGTATCCGCCTCCCGCAGCTGATGTGCCCTCCGTGACGGAGGAGGCCATCCAACTGCCTCCCGCTCCGGACATAGTTGGAGAAGGTTGAGGTGGGATATGCGGACTTGGGAGCTGGAGCTTGAGTGCGCGGAAATGGATGAGCAAAGGAGGAAGAAGGCGAGGTGAAAAGGTGGATCCTTATCCCTTATATGGACGGACGGCTATGCGCCCCCACCGCCCGGTAAAACTCGCTATCTCCCAAGCGCCGTAATCAATGGCGCGGATGGGTTACCCACGCCCATATTGATGGGAACCCCGAATAAGGGGCACGATCTCCGCTGATAAGACGTGCTGTGGAAACCGCCGCTAAACGCTACCGAGGTGGAACGGTAAAAACGATTCATATAAAGGCCTGGCCGTGGTGTGATGTCACGCCGCAGTATCACGCCAAGAGATCCGTGCAAAAGTTATTCTCTACGGTGGTATGTGGAACTTGTTTTGCAGAGCCGACACTATCCTTGTGTTCAAAAAGTATTCGGAGGAGGAACCCGCCTTGAAATGCCGAAGACAATATGCGCGCCGGACTCGTCGTCATTGAAGCCTGGTTCGGGGGCTACTGAGGGAGTCCTGGACTAGGGGGTGTCCGGATAGCCGAACTATCATCTTTGGCCGGACTCCTAGACTATGAAGATACAAGATTGAAGACTTCGTCCCGTGTCCGGATGGGACTTTCCTTGGCGTGGAAGGCAAGCTTGGCGATACGGATATGTAGATCTCCTACCATTGTAACCGACTCTGTGTAACCCTAACCCTATCCGATGTCTATATAAACCGGAGGGTTTTAGTCCAGAGGATCTAACAATAATCATACCATAGGCTAGCTTCTAGGGTTTAGCCTCCTTGATCTCGTGGTAGATCTACTCTTGTACTACCCATATCATCAATATTAATCAAGCAGGAGTAGGGTATTACCTCCATCGAGAGGGCCCGAACCTGGGTAAAAACATCGTGTCCCTTGTCTCCTGTTACCATCCGCCTAGACGCACAATTCGGGACCCCCTACCCGAGATCCACCGGTTTTGACACCGACACTCACCACTAAATTTAACAAAATCAGGAACCTTATAACCTTGAGGGTAAGAAATTGCATCGAAGTGTTTAGGATAAGGCTTTTGGTACACACGACTCTTTACTTTTGGCTCGTTTCCGAAAGTTTCTAGAAACATCTTATGCAAATCCTCCCTTAATTTAGCTAAAATTGGATTCGAGGTAGATGAAGATGTTTGTGGTAATGACATAGGAACAACCTGAGTACTAGCTATTGGTGCAACTTGTGGGATGGGCGCCGAACCATAATTCGGTGGAAGACCAAACATGCTTGCGCTTATGGGTGGTGTGAAAGTGATTCGCGAGACGCCTGTATTGGGCACACACATAATAGGATTAGGGTATGTAGGTGCAGCCACAAGCTGGTTGGTTTGAGTAGGGTAAAAATTCAACGGCATATTATATTGTGGTTGCATAGGTGGTGCCGATGAAATAGGTAAAATTGGAGTAGGGTTTTCAGATATACCAACAGTACCACTAGATGATGGAGGCATATTTTTCTGAGCATTAGCACTAGCCACAAAAGAATTGTATGCCATCACATTACCCTTACTAACAAGACTTTCAATCACAGCCACTTGCTCTGGAGAAAAAACTTTACTCACAGTGATTACATCTTGTTCGTCGATGAGGGGAGGAAGATTGACGTTTCCAACCAGAGTGATGTTGCCTTGACGGTCCTTCTTGAAACTTGAAAGAAACGCTTCCAAATCCTCCTCCTCGCGCTTCTTCTTGATCGCCTCAAAAGCCTCTTCACACTGCTTCTTGCGCGCTTCGTAGGCTTGGCGATGTTCATCCGATAGTTCATCAAGACCGGGCTTAATGATGTTATCGGCGTCAACTTCTGAGGGCTTGGGGAGATTAGACTTGGTTGATGATGATTCTTGATCTTTCGTCCCCAGCGGATTCGCCAAAAAGTGTGTTCGCACACGAACACGTCACTATGTACCTCCAATGCCGAGGGTGATGCACCGCAGCTCACGTCGAAGGACACCCGTTCGGAAGCGCGGTACGCAAGCAATCCGGCGGGCGCTTTTCAGGACCCGAAACCCCAAACGCCCGGGAGGGACCCCGTCTGGACGCACGGCAGCTATGGGCTGCCCTAGGTCGGTTCGCCTGCCCCTAGAGCCTCGAAGATCGTGGCCCTTCAATACGAAGAACGAACGAAGAACGAGAGAAAAAGAACAAGGGAGAGATGTAAAACTAGGGTAAAAAGTAGATGTGTTTTGCGATTGTGTGTTGTTGTTCAATCAGCCGTCACCCCTTGGGTATATAAGAGGCGGCTGGACTTCCCGTGCAAGGAAAAGGTTTGGATTCACGTCCAAAACCCTCGTCAAATTCGGATTGATTTTGTCCGAACTTTCCAAAACTATTCGGTTTAAACTGGCTGCACCTTGTGGGTCTTTTTTGTGGTGGTAAACGACCTCGGATGAAAATGAGCCCAAAAACAATCTTGACCATTTTGACGAGGCGAACAACTTTCATGTCGAATGTTTTTTGATACGAGGTCATCTTCAGGGCCAAATTGCTCGCGCAAAACAGCTAAATATTCACGCAGCTCATCAGACATACCCACACATGTGTCTGGTTCCGGGTGTCATATTTTGCCCACTGGAGGGTCGCACTGTGCGGGCTCTAACTTTTTCATACGACCTCGGATTGGGACGATCTGTATACCAAAATCAATCGTTTCGACGAGGCGAAGATAATTCGTGTAGATCAGTTTTCCATACGAGGCAGTCTTGGGGGCATAATGAGCCGAATAGTGTTCTGAATACAAAATCTCAGTATTTCGAATACAACTTCGGCCTTCGAGATGAGATCGGATGGCGATGGCCCAAACTTCAAAGATGTTTGTATCAACAATACGGAACTTTTTTATGTAGATCACTTCTTCATTTAAGGCCATATTAGTTAAGTTCCTGACCGTGCCAAAATCTGATGTCAACACATACAAAAAAAATCCATACAACATGCACGTTCCCATATCAACAGCCAATCAAAATCCTCCTGAATAATGTCGCAAGAAAAAAGAAATCCTCCTGTAAAAAGGCAATCCAATTCCTCACAAGGAAGTTACATCTACCCCCTCCGCACCTAAATATAAGTATTTTTAAAAATTCCAATACGAACTACATATGGATGGATGTATATGGACATATTTTAGAATGTAGATTCACTTATTTTACTCGGTATGTATTCCGCATTGGAATCTCTAAAATGAGTTATATTTAGCGACGGAGGGAGTAGGAACCAAGCCAATAAGAGTCCTCCCGTAAAAAGAAGCGCATCAGAATCCACACCAAAAGTCCATCTAAAAAAAGAATCCACATGAAAAAAATCATACGTAAACATGTGTTTCTAAACAAACCAAGTCGACTGTAACCAACAATACAATGCAGATGGAGAAGAAAAATGAATTAGCTGTATGTTGTGTTGGGCCACAACATACAGTACAGATGGGCTGGCTATTTAAGAATAGCCAACACCATATGTGTTTGCTTGGGCATTTGTGTGTACAGGAGAAACTAGAAAAAAAAATGAAAATTGACTGTACGAGAGCATAGTACAAATCAATTTAATAAAGTGAATTAATATAAATCAAGAACAAGCGATTAAGCCACGTAATTTAAGAAGGTCGTAATAAGATTGAATGGAGCACACATATTTAACAGCATTCCTATAAATAGTTAGATTCGTTGGGTAAAACTAATAATATTTTCTTCACCATAGATTGTTTAAACTACAATAGGATTTATAGTTTTATTTACAACACATACGGATTAAGATTGCCAGAGTTATAGATCAAAATTGTGATAAAATCTAAAACAACGGATGCGACATATATATAGGAAACAGTGTGGCGCCATGTACAAGCTATGGGCTCTGCCCGCAGCTTTTGCGGAAAATAATCTAAAACATTTTTTGTGGATCACAACTATAGCGGCTTAGGTTTAATAATATGAAATATGATAGTACGTTCCAGTGTCCAGTACTAAGCACAACAAACTGATAAAAAGCACACATGTTAGAAAACAACCAGAAGCGCAGCGATCACACACGACTCATTATATAGCTGACATCAACCAGAAAGCTCTCGGATGAAAGATGATATATTTATGTAGTATAGATTTATATAAATCCATGGCTAAGGTTAACTAAAATATTAAACACGTACAAAGAACTCAAATATTGAGATATACAGGTTGAGCCCAGATATATGCACAATTATCCCAATGCTAAGTTTAGATATTAACATCTTATATTATACTCCCTCCGTTCCCAAATAATTGTTTTTCTAGCCATCTTAAATGGACTACAACATACGGATGTATGTAAACATGTTTTAGAGTGTAGATTCACTCATTTTGCTCCGTATGTAGTCACTTGTTGAAATCTCTAGAAAGACAATTATTTAGGAACGGAGGGAGTAACATGCAAGCGTTACATAAAAATATACTCCCTCCATTCCTTAATATAATTCTTTCTAGAGATTCCACCAAGTGACAACATACAAAGCAAAATGAGTGAATCTATACTTTAAAATATGTCTACATACATCTGTATGTTGTATTCCATTTGAAGTGTCTAGAAAGACTTATATTTAAGAACAAAGGGAGTAGTCAGTAGCAAATATTATCATGTACACATGTCTAAATATGTAGACATGTCACAAGTACACACGTAAAAGTTGGCAGCGTGTCTTCCCTATTAAATCTGTTGGACTCAGTCGCTGACACAAGAACAAAAAAACTTTTTAACACAAAAAAAAGTTGTTTAACACCACCGGGTTAGAGGCAAACAGGAATAGGACTCCAACATGCAAGGAAAGCATGGATGAGACAACCACGAATAGGACAAGCACATCTCACGTGCTGAGTTTACTAGCCAAATCAACCCATATATCAGCGACACAAGCATGCATTTTTTTTTTTTTTGATAAAAGGGCGCTTTTATTATTTTAAAATGTAGCATCAAGCGATACAAAGCATTTAAAGTATCACCCGGCCTCTGCATAACTAGAATGCACACAGCCAAACATCAAAAATCTAACAAGAAAAAAGACAATTCGGCAACAACAGAGTCCTATAGACCGACACTATAATTGCAGTAACACCTACATTTGGTAGCAGGTCGCATAGCAGGAGGGCAACAACTAACATCCGCCAGCGGAAGCTACTCACGTCTTGCTACTGTTCCCTACTCTCCGTGAGATCCCTCAATACCTCCGTGCCACCATCATCCAAAGCCTCTGGCCAATTAAACTATGAGCAGTGTAGCCGGCACTCTCCTTGGCCATATCCATGGTCGCGTCGCCAGACTCGACGAGCTCGCCGAGATCCACGCACTCACCCAGCCACATGCGCCAGCACCACCACCTCAAGGAAACAAAACTCAGACAAAAAATAAGCGACATGTAGATGTGTGATAGCATGGGGAATAGTTTACTGATGGTAGCAGCGACATATACCTTCGCCGGCGGCAAATCGGAGGAAATGGCGGAAGTGGATGAGGAGCCGGGTGGGGAATCGTACATGAGGAGAGTATGTTTTTCTTTTGATTCTGGGACCTGGGGCTACGGGCTGTTTTACTTCGAAAAGAAATTGTTTTTAAGACATAAAAAGAAATTGTTTTTTTAGAATCAGATTTTTTTGCTAATGAACCTAAGATATATGTTGGGCCTTTGTAGGCTTCATACATGAGCTATGCAAAATTTGGTACAGATTCTTTTTATTACTTCTCCATGGAATGCACAAATCCTGGCACACGTAATAAAACATGAACCCTAAAAAAACGTAAATAAAACATGAAAGAAAATACTCTAAAATAGCCTAAACATATACAACATTCAGCAAAGGATCATAGGATCCAAAACTTTAGATTTTTGAATGTGGGTCATCAACATGATTATTAAGAATCAACAAACAATTTCCATCACAGGAAAATAAAATATAACATTAAACACACTTGCAGGAACTCAGTTTAGAAAGTATTAAAATACTTTTAGTATTTCACGAACAACTATTCAACAATTCAAAATGAACGACCTATGTAAGAAAAAAGGAAGAACAAAATGTCAAGTCAAACCAAAATAAGAATAGATGTAGAATTTAGAAAATGCATATAACTTTATGAGGCTTTAAAAATGGATACAAAAGAAACGTTCTTCTAAACGCTCTTATATTTATTTACATTGGGAGTAATATCTAATTCCCTACAATCCATGTTCAAATCCAAACTGCAAAAAGAATTGATCTTCCAAATTATCAAACAAAAACTCCAACAGAGTCATAACCTTTACTTTATCGCTTGGGAACCGCCACTAGCGTGCTTAGCATGGAAGATATTGATAACTGATGGTCGTGAAGTAAACAAGAAGGGTGCAAGTCTCAAAATATCATTTACCTCCGTTTTAAAATTTTGAGCTCGGCACCTCTGCAAATCACTGCTTCCTTCTGCGATGGGATTTTCTATTTACTTTTATGTTGTGTCATCACCTTCTAAAATAAGTGGCAGAACCTGAGAGCACCACTGTCATGCTGATGCATTGTGTGTAGCTAATGTTGGGTGCATCATGACTGTATCTTTTCTACCATGAATTACAATGTTTAGTCGCTACTTGAACTTTGGAGGTGCTCTGCATTTATGTTTTGTGGTCTCAGAAAGGCTTGTGAGATATCACTGTTGTCATATTATATCATGGTTGTTTTGATAACGTGTTGCTCTTTGAGATATCTTATTATTTCTCGCTAGCTGATTATGTCATTGATATTAGTTAATATAATTTTTAAGAGTTATTGTCGGCATGGTTAGTTATAATATTGGCTGAAAACCTGGGTGCTATTTAAGCTTATTTGTGCAAACAAGAGCAAAAGAGTTCACAAAAGTTTTTCTTTTTCACTTTCAATTTATCAACTGAATTGCTTCAGGACAAGCAAAGGTTTAAGCTTCGGGGAGTTGATACGTCTCCAACGTATCTACTTTTCCTAACGCTTTTCCTCTTGTTTTGGACCCTAATTTGCATGATTTGAATGAAACTAATCCCGGACTGACGTTGTTTTCAGCAGAACTACCATGGTTTTGTTTTTGTGCAGAAATAAAAGTTCTCGGAATGGAACAAAACTTTGCGAGGATTTTTTGTACAATAAAAGAGAATTTTCTGGAGCCAAGAACCACCGGAGGGGGGCACCTGGGTGGGCACAACCCACCAGGGCGAGCCCCCCTCCACACGCGCCCAGGTGGGTTGTCCCCACCTGGTGGCGCCGCAGACCCTGAAACCGACACTATAAAATCACATATTTCCAGAAAAAATCAGGGAGAAAGAATTATCGCATTCCACGAGATGGAGACGCCTTCACTGATGTCTACTACACAACCTTCTTCTTGTAGACGTTGTTGGGCCTGCAAGTGCACAGGTTTGTAGGACAGTAGCAAATTTCTCTCAAGTGGATGACCTAAGGTTTATCAATCCGTGGGAGGCGTAAGATGAAGATGGTCTCTCTCAAACAACCCTGCAGCCAAATAACAAAGAGTCTCTTGTGTCCCCAATACACCCAATACAATGGTGAATTGTATAGGTGCACTAGTTCGGCGAAGAGATGGTGATACAAGTACAAAATAGATAGTAGATATAGGTTTTTGTAATCTGAAATAATAAAAACAGCAAGGTAACAAGTGATATACGTGAGCATAAACGGTATTGCAATGATAGGAAACAAGGCCTAGGGTTCATACTTTCACTAGTGCAAGTTCTCTCAACAATAATAACATAGTTAGATCATATAACAAGCCCTCAACATGCAACAAAGAGTCACTCCAAAGCCACTGATAGCGGAGAACAAACATAGAGATTATGGTAGGGTACGAATCCACCTCAAAGTTATTCTTTCGGACCAATCTATTAAAGAGTCCGTACTAGAATAACACCTTAAGACACAAATCAACCAAAACCCTAATGTCACCTAGATACTCCATTGTCACCTCAAGTATCCGTGGGCATGATTATACGATATGCATCACACAATCTCAAATTCATCCAACCAACATAAAAGTACTTCAAAGAGTGCCCCAAAGTTTCTACCGGAGAGTCAAGAACGTGTGCGAACCCCTATGCATAGGTTCATGGGCGGAACCCGCAAGTTGGTCACCAAAACATACATCAAGTGGCACGTGATATCCCATTGTCACCACAGATAAACACGGCAAGACATACATCAAGTGTTCTCATAAAAGACTCAATCCGATAAGATAACTTCAAAGGGGAAACTCAATTCATCACAAGAGAATAGAGGGGGAGAAACATCATAAGATCCAACTACAATAGCAAATCTCGGGATACATCAAGATCGTGCCATAGAGGGAACACGAAAGAGAACACGAGAAATAGAGAGAGAGAGAGAGAGAGAGAGAGAGAGAGAGAGAGATCAAACACATAGCTACTGGTACATACCCTCAGCCCCGAGGGTGAACTACTCCCTCCTCGTCATGGAGAGCGCCGGATGATGAAGATGGCCACGGTGATGGGTTCCCCCCCCAGGTGCCGAACGGGCTCCCGAGAGGTTTTTGGTGGCTACAGAGGCTTGCGGCGGCGGAACTCCCGATCTATCTTCTGCTATGGAAGTTTTACGATACGTAGGTATATATGGGTGCAGGGGGTACGTCGGTGGAGCTGCGGGGGCCCCATGAGGTAGGGGGGCGCGCCCTAGGGGGGTGGGCGCGGCCCCCACCCTCGTGGCCAGCTCCCGTATCTTCTGACGTAGAGTCCAAGTCTACCCGGTGGCTTTCCTTCCAAAAATAACTTCTCCAGTTGATTTCGTTCCGTTTTGGCTCCGTTTGATATTCCTTTTCCTCGAAACACTGAAATAGGCATAAGACAACAAATCTGGGCTGGGCCTCCGGTTAATAGGTTAGTCCCAAAAATAATATAAAAGTGGATAATAAAGCCCAATATTTCCCAAAACAGTAGATAATATAGCATGGAGCAATCAAAAATTATAGATACGTTGGAGACGTATCAAGCATCCCCAAGCTTAATTCCTGCTCGTCCTCAAGTAGGTAAATGATAAAAAAATAATTTTTGATGTGGAATGCTAGTTGGCATAATTTCAATGTAATTCTTCTTACTTGTGATATGGATATTAAGATTCGAAAGATTCAAGACAAAAGTTCATATTGACACAAAAATAATAATACTTCAAGCATACTAACAAAGCAACTATGTCTTCTCAAAATAACATGGCCAAAGAAACTTGTCCCTATAAAATCATATAGTCTGGCTATGCTCCATCTTCCCCACACAAAATATTTAAATCATGCACAACCCTGATGACAAGCCAAGCAATTGTTTCATACTTTTGACATTCTCAAAACTTTTTCAATCTTCACGCAATACATGAGCGTGAGCCATGGACATAGCACTATAGGTGGAATAGAATGGTGGTTGTGGAGAAGACAAAAAGGTAGAAGATAGTCTCACATCAATAGGTGTATCAACGGGCTATGGAGATGCCCATCAATAGAAATCAATGTGAGTGAGTAGGGATTGCCATGCAACGGATGCACTAGAGCTATAAGTATATGAAAGCTCAACGAAAGAAACTAATTGGGAGTGCATCCAACTCGCTTGCTCACGAAGATCTAGGACATTTTGAGGAAGCCCATCATTGGAATATACAAGCCAAGTTCTATAATGTAAAATCCCCACTAGTATATGAAAGTGACAACATAGGAGACTCTCTATCATGAAGATCACGGTGCTACTTTGAAGCACAAGTGTGGTAAAAGGATAGTAGCATTGTCCCTTCTCTCTTTTTCTCACATTTCATTTTTTTTATTTGGGCCTTTTCTCTTTTTTTTATGGCCTCTTTTTTTTCACTTTTTTTTCTTTTTCGTCCGGAGTCTCATCCCGACTTATGGGGGAATCATAGTCTCCATCATCCTTTCCTCACTGGGACAATGCTCTAATAATGATGATCATCACACTTTTATTTACTTACAACTCATGAATTACAACTCGATACTTAGAACAAATATGACTCTATATGAATGCCTCCGGCGGTGTACTGGGATATGCAATGAATCAAGAGTGACATGTATGAAAGAATTATGAACAGTGGCTTTGCCACAAATACGATGTCAACTACATGATCATGCTAAGCAATATGACAATGATGGAGCGTGTCATAATAAACGAAATGGTGGAAAGTTGCATGGCAATATATCTCGGAATGGCTATGGAAATGCCATGATAGGTAGGTATGGTGGCTGTTTTGAGGAAGGTATATGGTAGGTGTATGATACCGGCGAAAGGTGCGCGGTGTTAGAGAGGCTAGCAATGGTGGAAGGAAGAAGAGTGCGTATAATCCATGGACCCAACATTAGTCATAAAGAACTCATATACTTATTGCAAAAATCTACAAGTTATCAAAGCAAAGTATTATGCGCACGCTCCTAGGGCGATAGATTGGTAGGAAAAGACCATCTCTCGTCCCCGACCGCCACTCGTAAGGAAGACAATCAATAAATAAATCATGCTCCGACTTCATCACATAACGGTTCACCATACGTGCATGCTACGGGAATCACAAACTTGAACACAAGTATTTATCAAATTCACAACTACTCAACTAGCATGACTCTAATATCACCATCTTCATATCTCAAAACAATTATCAAGCATCAAACTTCTCATAGTATTGAACACACTCATAAGAATTCTTACAAATCTTGTATGCTTAGCATATTAGGATTATTTAAGCAAATTACCATGCTATTTAAGACTCTCAAAATAATATAAGTGAAGCATGAGAGTTCATATATTTCTCCAAAATAAAACTACCACCATGCTCTAAAAGATATAAGTGAAGTACTAGAGCAATAACAAACTACTCCGAAAGATATAAGTGAAGATCAATGAGTAGTTAAATAATTATGTAACTATGCGAAGACTCTCTCTCATTTAAGAATTTAAGATCTTGGTATTGTATCCAAACAGCAAGCAAAACAAAATAAAATGACAATGCAAGGATAGCACAACTCATGTGAAGAAGCAAAAACTTAGGCTCAACCGATACTAACCGATAGTTGTTGAAGAAGAAAGGTGGGATGCCTACCGGGGCATCCCCAAGATTAGATGCTTGAGACTTCTTGAAATACTATCTTGGGGTTCCTTGGGCATCCCCAAGCTTGAACCTTTGTGTCTCCTTAATTCCTCTCATATCATGGTTTCTTTTTTTTTCTCAAAAGCTTCATCCACACCAAACTCAACAAGAACTCGTGAGATAGGTTAGTATAAACCAATGCAAAACCTTATCACTTTCTACTGTAAAAAATAACTAAAATTATTATTCCACATTGCATACTAAATGCCTCTGCATATTTAATACTCCTATCCTTAAATAGAATCATTAAACAAGCAAACATATGCAAACAATGCAAACATAACAGCAATCTGCCAAAATAGTACAATCTGTAAGAAGCAAGAGTATCAATACTTACCTAACTCCAAAAATTATGAACTAAAATTCCCACTATATTAATTTTATCAGAGCTCATTATGCAAAAAGTTTCAAAATTATATCATGCTCTGACTTTTCTAGGGAATTTTTGCAACAGCGGTAAACTTTCTGTTTTTAAACAGCAACATGTATAGTAGCAAAATAAGCATGGCAAAGGCTATCCTTGAATTTTCTATTGAGACTAAAGATGCAAAACATTATTATAACTGAAAGTGCGTTATATCGACTAGAGGGGGGGTGAATAGGCGATTTTTATGAATTCTTCACTGTGGAATTTGCCGGTGAGGAAATTCCTAAGCGAAGAACTACTTGCAGCGGAATAAGTACTCAGAAGTAAGCATAACAGAATACAGGCATGGTCATCATGATGAAATGAAGACAATCACAGAGTACAGAAAGCGTAAACACAGGATAACACAAGATGAAGACAAACAGATCAAGAAATTGAACTGAGGAAATTGAGAAAGTCTTCACCAAAGTCTTCAAGCACGATATGAACAAACACTCAACACAAGAATGAGGAAATGAAAGAGTTGAGGAAATAGAACCGTAAGGTTGGTGAAGACAATGATTTGGTAGACCAGTTCCAACTGCTGTCTCGGTTGTGCGTCTGGTTGGAGCGGCTGAGTATTTAAACTCGAGGACACACAGTCCGGACACCCGGTCGCCGAGCACGCAGCTCAGACACCAAGTCCTCACCGATTCTCCTTGAACTAAAGTCACATTGCACCTCGCCCAATCACTCGTGGTAAGTCTTCAGGTGACTTCCAAACCTTCACAGACTCGGTCACTCGGTGATCCACAATTCCTCTTGGATGCTCTAGACCATGACGCCTAACTGTATGGAAGAAGCACAGTCTTCAAAGGTAACAAGCGTCGGATCCACGCAGGATCAATCTCTTCAGTGATGCTCAATCACTTTGGGTTTGTAGGTGTTTGGGTTTGGGTTTTTCCGCACTCGATGATTTTCGCTCAAAGTCCTCGGAGGATGGGATGCTCTCAAATGACAAGTGTTAGTTTCTCTCGGAGCAGCCAACCAGCTAGTGGTTGTAGGGGGAGACTATTTATAGCCTAGGGAGCAGCCCGACATGATGTGACATAAATGCCCTTCAATGATATGACCGTTATGTGGATAAGATATTTTGGGACAGCCGCGCAGAGTACACACAGAACGGTCGGTAATTTGGCTCTCAAATTCCTCGGGGCTATCATGTTCCTCTCATCGGGCAATCCAAGACTGGCGAATTCCTAAATCCTCAATCAGATAAATTCTCGTGACGTAAGAACTTCGTCTCTCACATCAAACAATTGACTGAACTGTATGAGATTTCCAATGGCTTCACTCAAGGGATTGGTAGGTGTAGGATTTTGAGTTGAGAATCACATGGAAATTTTTCCTTAGTATTTCCTCGACCCCTTTAACAAAGACGGTGTTTCCTATGACTCAAGAAAGGGAAAACGAAACTACGAAAACAAAAGTCTTCACGCTTCATGTTCCTCAAATGAATACCAAGTCTTCAAGGTCACACCAATTTCTTCACTTTCAAAGTCCTTCAGAATATCAAAGTCTTCAGTCGAAGAACTTCATTTTTAGGGGACGACTTTCTCTGTAAATATCAAACTCCTCATAGTCTTATAGACCTGTGTACACTCATAAACACATTAGTCCCTTAACCTATAAGTCTTCAATACACCAAAATCACTAAGGGGCACTAGATGCACTTACAATCTCCCCCTTTTTGGTGATTGATGACAATATAGGTTATGTTTTCAACGGGGATAAACATATGAAGTGTAAATACTGATATTGAGGAATTTGATCGCAAGATATAGAAGAACTCCCCCTGAAGATGTGCATAGTGAGGAATTTGCTTTTGAGGCAATGCACATTTGAAGAGTTGAATCATGGAGATCTCCCCCTATATCTTGTAATTCATACACGCATTTGACATATAATATGAAGAATTTGAAATGCATGATGAAATATGGTGACTGATGTAATTCAGCATGCGTGTATTAACATATAACGAAGAATAAGCATGCCGAGGAACACATCAAAAGTATCAGAGCACCATCGGGTTTAATATTACAACTCGATCCAATAAAAGTTTCAGAAGAGCGAGAGTTGTAACTTTGCAGAAAAAAACGCCCATATAATAGACCCGCTGGAAGACTAACTCAAATTTCTCCCCCTTTGTCATCGAATGACCAAAAGGATCGAAACTGAGGACTAGCGCCCCTGAAGAATATCAAGTTGATGGAGGAGCGCCATCGTTGTTGGGGTCGGTTGTCGTAGTAGGGCTTGCTGCAGTGTCGTCCAAGTCTTCATTTTCATCAGTGTCGCGCGATGAAGAATAGGAGCTGGCCACCAAGGAAGGAACCTTGACCTTCTTGAATTTCTTCGGTGGAGGTGCATACCAGTCAAATTCTTCCTTCAGACCCATTTTCTTCAGATCTTCTTCGCTGTAGACATGAGACAGAACAACCCAGGTGCGGTTGAAGGTTTCATGGAGGTAGTATTGGTTTTTCTTCACTGCATTGTGTGTTGAGGTCATGTTGTGAAGAATTGAACCAAACTGACGCTTGACCCATTTATGATTGCGATCAACTTTCTGATGAAGGCTGAGGAGTAACTCACGATCAGTCATCACCCTGGGTGCTGTGGCTTGAGGATTTTGCTTGGCATAGTTGTTGGCGGCAGAGTCATGAGTGGCAGAGTCATAATTGGTGGAGTAGGATGCAGCCTTGCGAAATTGACCATCCAATGGACAAATGCCTTCATCTATCACAGCAGTTGCCTTGCCTTTGTCATCAGATGAGGAAAATGTCTGTTTGAGGACTTCAATTGGAGGCAAGGAGCTGCAGTGGTTCAGAGTATCAGCCTTGTAATTGAGTGAAGACCTTGACCTGATGAACCTCATAATCCATGGTGCATAAGGCTTCAGCTCAGATGGTGACATAGCAATATTCGCTAGAGTCCTCATGAAGAAATCATGGAAGTTCACAGGAACCCCATGAATGATATTGAAGAGCATATTCTTCATGATGCCAACGACTTCTTCATCATTTGATTCGTGGCCTTTGATAGGACTCATTGTCTTCGTCAGAATGCGATAGACAGTCCGATGCACATACAGTAATTCCTTGACGAGGAATTTGGTTCGTGGGGCCTGCCCTGGCTTCAAAGGCTTCATCAGCACTTGCATGTAATGATTTGTAAGCTCAGGTTCGTTGTAGATGCAACGAGAACCATCAAGGGAGGATCGAGTGGGAGGGCACGAAGCAATTCGATTGTTGGTGCCTTGTAGTGAGTATTTTCGACATCCGCCTAGCACCCATGAGTTCACATCTTCGAATTTCCTGTGATGTGCAGCGTCAGATAGAATTGAAGAATGAGTTCTTCATTCCATCCTGAGATGTCGCAGAGAAATTCAGCAATCCAAAGATCGTGAAGAACACTGAGGACTGGCTTGAAGCCTGGCAGAGATTCCATGTCCACGTGAGGAATGTGTGCATGATCGAAGACTTTGTCTTGGTTGAATAGCACTGAGGAATAGAAATTGGCTTGACTAGCCGTCCAGAAACGCCTCTTCCTTATGCGAGCAGAATCATAAGTGTTGTAATCAGTGAAGAAAACATGCTCGCCAATAGGTGGGAGCGTAGTCATCATTATCTTCATCAGCCTTGTTGGTGAGGTCAGTTTCTTCAGAGTTGAAGATGGACTTGCTGACGAATGCAGTAGCGAGAGCCAAACTCGCCACACCAGACTCGGACTCCTCAGATGCCTCCTCTTCCTCATGTTCCTCAGATTCAGCTTCAGAGTCCATTTCCTTGCCAATGAATGCCCGAGCCTTCTTGGAGCTGCTCTTCTTGTGAGATGAAGACTTTGAGGATTTAGTTGATGAAGATTTTGACGATTTCTTCTTCTTCTTAGCGTCATCAGAGTTGTAATCCTTGTATTTCTTCTTCTTTAATTCCTTTTCCCACTGAGGACAATCTTGAATACAGTAACAAGGTTTCTTGCATTTGTGGCATAGCCTTCTCTTATAGTCACTGGATGAGAAATCACTGCTCCTTGAGGATTTTCCAAAGCAACCACGTCTTGAGAACTTCTGGAACTTCTTCACGAGCAGTGCTAGCTCCTGGCTCAATTCTTCAGGATCACCAAGGCCACTACTAGAGTCTTCACATTAAGATTTAGACACAGCCTTGGCCTTCAGGGCACGTGATTTTCCATAGCTCGTACCATAGAGATCTCTCTTTTCAGCAAGCTGGAACTCATGAGTATTTAGCCTCTCGAGGATATCAGCGAGATCAAGTGACTTGTAGTCAAGACGCTCTTGTATCATCGCTGCGGAGTATCAAATGAGGAATCAAGCGATCTCAACAATTTCTTCACCACCTCATGGTCGGTGATGTCAGTGGCACCAAGTGCTTGGAGCTCATTTGAGATGTCAGTGAGGCGATCGAAGGTTTGTTGAACATTTTCATTGTTGAGTCTTTTGAAGCGGTTGAAGAGATTGTGAAGAACATCAACTCGAGAGTCACGCTGAGTTGAGACTCCTTCATTTACTTTGGACAGCCTATCCTAGATAATCTTAGCAGTCTCCAAAGCACTCACTCTTCCATACTGTCCTTTGCTCAGATGGCCACATATGATATTCTTCGCTTGAGAATCGAGTTGCTTGAATCTCTTCACATCGGTAGCGCTCAAAGGAGGGTGAGACAAAGGGGAACACCATTTTCCACAACATACCGTAGATCGTTATCAATTGCCTCCAGATGCATTCGCATCTTATTCTTCCAAGAAGGGTAGTCCGTCCCATCAAAGGTAGGACAGCCAGCAGAGACCTTGATCATACTGCGGTCGACATAACTAAAACTCCGGTGGTTAAACCAAAATCACACGTAACAAGGAGTACCTTGCTCGATACCAATTGAAAGTGCGTTATATCGACTAGAGGGGGTGAATAGGCGATTTTATGAATTCTTCACGAGGAATTTGCGGTGAGGAAATTCCTAAGCGAAGAACTACTTGCAGCGGAATAAGTACTCGAAGTAAGCATAACAGAATACGTGCATGATCATCATGATGAAATGAAGACAATCACAGAGTCTGTAAAGCGTGAACACAGGATAACACAAGATGAAGACAAACAGTGAAGAAATTGAACCGAGGAAATTGAGAAAGTCTTCCACAAAGTCTTCAAGCACGATATGAACAAACACTCAACACAAGAATGAGGAAATGAAAGAGTTGAGGAAATAGAACCAGATAAGGTTGGTGAAGACAATGATTTGGTAGACCAGTTCCAACTGCTGTCTCGGTTATGCGCTTGGTTGGAGCGGTGAGTATTTAAACTCGAGGACACACAGTCCCGGACACCCGATCGCCGAGCACGCAGCTCAGACACCAAGTCCTCAACAGATTCTCCTTGAACTAAGGTCACATGACCTTGTCCAATCACTCGTGGTAAGTCTTTAGGCGACTTCCAAACCTTCACAGACTTGGTCACTCGGCGATCCACAATTCCTCTTGGATGCTCTAGACCATGACGCCTAACCGTCTGGAAAACAACACAGTCTTCAAAGGTAACAAGTGTCGGATCCACGCAGGATCAATCTCTTTAGTGATGCTCAGTCACTTTGGGTTTGTAGGTGTTTGGGTTTGGGTTTTTCCTCACTCGATGATTTTCGCTCAAAGTCCTCGGAGGATGGGATGCTCTCAAATGACAAGTGTCAGTTTCTCTCGAGCAGCCAACCAGCTAGTGGTTGTAGGGGCGGCTATTTATAGCCTAGGGAGCAGCCCGACATGATAAGACATAAATGCCCTTCAATGATATGAGCGTTATGTGGATAAGATATTTTGGGACAGCTGGCGCATAGCACAACAACGGTCGGAAATTTGGCTCTCAAATTCCTCAGGGCTATCATGTTCCTCATGTGTAGGCAATCCAAGACCGGCGAATTCCCAACTCCTCGGTCAGATTAAATTCTCGTGACCGTAAGAACTTCGTCTCTCACATCAAGAAATTGATTGAACTGTATGAGATTTCCAATGGCTTCACTCAAGGGATTGGTAGGTGTAGGATTTTGAGTTGAGCATCACATGGAAATTTTTTCTTAGTATTTCCTCGACCCCCTTTAACATTACGGTGTTTCGTATGACTCAAGAAAGGGAAAACGAAACTACGAAGACAAAAGTCTTCACGCTTCATGTTCCTCAAATGAATACCAAGTCTTCAAGGTCACACCAATTTCTTCACTTTCCAAGTCTTCAAAAAGTCTTAAGAAAATCGAAGTCTTCAGTCGAAGAACTTCATTTTTGGGGGTCGACTTTCTCTGTAAATATCAAACTCCTCATAGTCTTATAGACCTGTGTACACTCATAAACACATTAGTCCCTTAACCTATAAGTCTTCAATACACCAAAATCACTAAGGGGCACTAGATGCACTTACACTAACTAACAGAAAGCAAAGCAAAAGAAAGTAAAATGACGCTCCAAGCAAAACACATATCATGTGGTGAATAAAAATATAGCTCCAAGTAAAGTTACCGATGAACGAAGACGAAAGAGGGGATGCCACCCGGGGCTTCCCCAAGCTTAGGCTCTTGGTTGTCCTTGAATATTACCTTGGGGTTCCTTGGGCATCCCCAAGCTTAGGATCTTGCCACTCCTTATTCCATAGTCCATCGAATCTTTACCCAAAACTTGAAAACTTCACAACACAAAACTTAACAGAAAACTCGTGAGCTCCGTTAGCGAAAGAAAAGAAAACACCACTTCAAGGTACTGTAATGAACTCATTGTTTATTTATATTGGTGTTAAACCTACTGTATTCCAACTTCTCCATGGTTTATAAATTATTTTACTAGACATAGATTCATCAAAATAAGCAAACAACACAATGAAAACAGAATCTGTCAAAAACAGAACAGTCTGTAGTAATCTGTAACTAACGCAAACTTCTGGAACTCCAACAATTCTAAAATAAATTGGTGGACCTGAGGAATTTATCTAGTAATCATCTGCAAAAAGAATCAACTAAATAGCGCTCTCCAGTAAAACGTTGAAGCTAATCTCGTGAGCGCTAAAGTTTCTGTTTTTTACAGCATGATCATAAAGACTTCACCCAAGTCTTCCCAAAGGTTCTACTTGGCACAAACACTAATTAAAACACAAAACCACATCTAAACAGAATCTAGATGGATTATTTATTCCTAAACAGAACCAAAAAGCAAGAAACTAAAATAAAATTGGGTTGCCTCCCAACAAGCGCTATCGTTTAACGCCCCTAGCTAGGCATTATAATTTCAATGATGCTCACATAAAAGATAATAATTGAAACATAAAGGGAGCATCATGAAGAATATGACTAGCACATTTAATTCTAACCCACTTTCTATGCATAGGGATTTTGTGAGCAAACAACTTATGGGAACAATAATCAACTTCCTTAGGAATGTAAAACAAGCATAACTTCAAAACTTTAAGCACATAGAGAGGAAACTTGATATTATTGCAATTCCTATAAGCATATATTCCACCCTCATAATAATTTTCAGTAGCATCATGAATGAATTCAACAATATAAACAGCACCTAAAGCATTCTTTTCATGATCTACAAGCATAGAAATTTTACTACTCTCCACATAAGCAAAATTCTTCTCATTCGGAATAGTAGTGGGAGAAAGCTCAACAAAACAACTATCATGTGATTGAAAATTAAGATCAAGATGACAAGTTTCATGGTTATAATTATTATTTAAAGCATACGTGTCATCACAATAATCATCATAGATAGGAGGAATGCTATCATCATAATAAATTTTCTTATCAAAGCTTGGGGGACAAAAAATATCATCTTCATCAAACATAGCTTCCCCAAGCTTGTGGCTTTGCATATCATTAGCATCATGGATATTCAAGGAATTCATACTAACAACATTGCAATCATGCTCATCATATAAATATTTAGTGCCAAACATTCTAATGCAATTCTTCTTCTAACACTTTGGCACAATTTTCTTTTCCATCATACTCACGAAAGATATTAAACAGGTGAAGCGTGTGAGACAAACTCAATTCCATTTTTTTGTAGTTTTCTTTTATAAACTAGACTAGTGCTAAAACAAGAAACAAAAAGATTCGATTGCAAGATCTAAATATATAACTTCACTTACCTAGCCTCCCCGGCAACGGCGCCAGAAAAGAGCTTGATGTCTACTACACAACCTTCTTCTTGTAGACATTGTTGGGCCTGCAAGTGCACAGGTTTGTAGGACAGTAGCAAATTTCCCTCAAGTGGATGACCTAAGGTTTATCAATCCGTGGGAGGCGTAGGATGAAGATGCTCTCTCTCAAACAACCCTGCAACCAAATAACAAAGAGTCTCTTGTGTCCCCAACACACCCAATACAATGGTGAATTGTATAGGTGCACTAGTTCGGCGAAGAGATGGTGATACAAGTGCAAAATAGATAGTAGATATAGGTTTTTGTAATCTGAAATAATAAAAACAGCAAGGTAACAAGTGATAAACGTGAGCTTAAACGGTATTGCAATGACAGGAAACAAGGCCTAGGGTTCATACTTTCACTAGTGCAAGTTCTCTCAACAATAATAACATAGTTAGATCATATAACAAGCCCTCAACATGCAACAAAGAGTCACTCCAAAGCCACTAATAGGGGAGAACAAACGTAGAGATTATGGTAGGGTACGGAACCACCTCAAAGTTATTCTTTCGGATCAATCTATTAATGAGTTCGTACTAGAATAACACCTTAAGACACAAATCAACCAAAACCCTAATGTCACCTAGATATTCCATTGTCACCTGAAGTATCCATGGGCATGATTATACGATATGCATCACACAATCTCAAATTCATCCAACCAACATAAAAGTACTTCAAAGAGTGCCCCAAAGTTTCTACCGGAGAGTCCAGAACGTGTGCCAACCCCTATGCATAGGTTCATGGGCGGAACCCGCAAGTTGGTCACCAAAACATACATCAAGTGGCATGTGATATCCCATTGTCACCACAGATAAACACGGCAAGACATACATCAAGTGTTCTCATAAAAGACTCTATCCGATAAGGGGAAACTCAATTCATCACAAGAGAGTAGAGGGGGAGAAACATTATAAGATCCAACTACAATAGCAAAGCTCGGGATACATCAAGATCGTGCCATAGAGGGAACACGAAAGAGAACATGAGAGAGAGAGAGAGATCAAACACATAGCTACTGGTACATACCCTCAGCCCCGAGGGTGAACTACTCCCTCCTCGTCATGGAGAGCGCCCGGATGATGAAGATGGCCACCGGTGATGGGTTCCTCGGTAGGGTGCCGAACGGCTCCCGATAGGTTTTGGTGGCTACAGAGGCTTGCGGCGGCGGAACTCCCGATCTATCTTCTGCTCTGGAAGTTTTACGATACGTAGGTATATATGGGTGCAGGGGGTACGTCGGTGGAGCTGCGGGGGGCCCACGAGGTAGGGGGGCGCACCCTAGGGGGGTGGGCGCGCCCCCCACCCTCGTGGCCAGCTCCCGTATCTTCTGACGTAGAGTCCAAGTCTATCTGGTGGATTTCCTTCCAAAAATAACTTCTCCAATTGATTTCGTTCCGTTTTGACTCCGTTTGATATTCCTTTTCCTCGAAACACTGAAATAGGCATAAAACAACAAATCTGGGCTGGGCCTCCGGTTAATAGGTTAGTCCCAAAAATAATATAAAGGTGGGTAACAAAGCCCAATATTGCCCAAAACAGTAGATAATATAGCATGGAGCAATCAAAAATTATAGATACGTTGGAGATGTATCAGTCACCTCCTGTTCTTCATCGGGAGGCCAAATCTGGAGTCCGTTTGGGGCTCTGAAGAGGGGGATCTTCGCTCTTCGTCATCACCAACCCTTCTCTATCGCCAATTCCATGATGCTCCCCACCGAGAATGAGTAATTCCTTCATCGGCCCGCTGGTCGGTGAGGAGTTGGATGAGATTCATCATGTAATCTAGTTAGTTTTGTTAGGGCTTGATCCCTAGTATCCACTATGTTCTAAGATCGATGTTGCTATGACTTTGCTATGCTTAATGCCTGTCACTTTGGGCCCGGGTGCCATGATTACAGATCTGAACCGTTTATGTTATCACCATTATATCCATGTTATAGATCTGATCTTTCAAGTTATAGTCACCTACTACGTGTTATGATCCGGCAACACCGGAGTGACAATAGTCGGGACCACTCCCGGTGATGACCGTAGTTTGAGGAGTTCATGTATTCATCGTGTGTTAATGCTTTGTTCCGGTTCTCTATTAAAAGGAGGCCTTAATATCCCTTCGTTTCCAATAGGACCCCGCTGCCACGGGAGGGTAGGACAAAAGTTGTCACGCAAGTTCTTTCCATAAGCACGTATGACTATTTACGAAATACATGCCTACATTACATTTATGAACTGGAGCTAGTGCCATATCGCCCTAGGTTATGACTGTCACATGATGAATATCATCCAACAAATTATCGATCCAATGCCTATGAATTTCTCTTATATTGTTCTTGCTAAGTTACTAATGCTATCGTTACCGTTGCACTTGCTACAAAACTACTACTATCATTGTTGTCATTACTATTGCTGTCACTACTACTATCAAAACTATCATACTACTTTTCTACTGATTACTTTGCTGCAGATAAATAATCTCCAGATGTGGTTGAATTGACAACTCAGCTGCTAATACTTGCAAATATTCTTTGGCTCCCCTTGTGTCGAATCTATAAATTTGGGTTGAATACTCTACCCTCGAAAACTGTTGCGATCCCCTATACTTGGGGGTTATCATTAAGCAATAAAGAGATAACATTAATCATCCAAATAGAAAAACAATATACGTGCCGCCATGCGACCTGTATGCTATGCTAGCGGGCTTGAGTTGACGGTATGCATGCGAGGTGGAAACTTGGTTGGCGCGGGCCTGGCGGTGGCCCCGCTGGCGTCCTTGGTGAGGGCCTTGCCGGGTGGCCCGGCAAGGGTCTTGCCGTGTGGCCTGGCAAGGGTCTTGCCGTGGCGCGCTATCGTCCCCGGCAAGGACCTTGCCGGGGGTCTGGTGGCCTTCCTCGGCAAGGATCCTGCTGAGGATCGTCGTCTTCTAATCCTCAACTGATCTTGAGTGTTCCTTGTCTTCACAAAGATCTGCATGCCACCATGGAGGTGCCTCCCGAGCGCTGGCGCAACGTGATGTTGGAGACCGTGGGCTCAAGGGTGGCTCGCTCTGTTGGTGTGGGGCGAGCTGTCCCGGCAAGGGTCTTGCCGGGGCTGCTGAGGCTGCCCCGGCAAGGGTCTTGCCGGGGGAACCTGCTTCGTCCCTCTTCTCTTTGTGGTCTTGGCCTTGGCATTGCTATGATTATCTTGGGCTTCGGTCTTACCTTGGCTCACCTCCCCTGTTCCGCTTGGTGTGATCGTGGGCGCGGCTCCGACTGCCTCTAAGTGCATCTAGTGCCCCTTAGTGATTTTGGTGTATTGAAGACTTACAGGTTAAGGGACTAATGTGTTTATGAGTGTACACAGGTCTATAAGTCTGTGAGGAGTTTGATATTTACAGAGAAAGGCGACCCCTAAAAATGAAGTTCTTCGACTGAAGACTTTGGATTTCTGAAGACTTTCTGAAGACTTTGAAAGTGAAGAAATTGGTGTGACCTTGAAGACTTAGTATTCATTTGAAGAATATGAAGCATGAAGACTTTTGTTTTCGTAGTTTCATTTTCTCTTTCTTGAGTCATAGGAAACACCGTACTGTTAAAGGGGGTCAAGGAAATACTAAGGAAAAATTTCCATGTGATGCTAGACTATCGGTGTACTAGAGTAGGGGTACCCTAGTATCCCGAACTCGTGCACGGGCAGTTGCAGCACCCCGCGGCAAGGCTTGCCTGGTGACCGCCAAGGTCCTCCGCGGTTCCTTTGGAGCCATTCAAAAACAAAGCACTTAAGCCAAGGAGACAAGGCCCCGGCAAGAGGAGCTTGCCGGGAAGGCCACTCAAGGCACGCAGAAGACAAGACCCCGGCAAGAGGAGCTTGCGGGAAGGCTCGTGAGCGGCAAGCTTCCGGACGCGACAAGGATTCAGCGCTGCAAAGGCGCTTGCAGCGCAGCAACCACTTTATCTCCGCCCAGCTCATCTACCAACGTGTCGCCATGGGACCATTCCAGCGCGTGTCAAGAGGTCAGGCGCCAGCGGAGAGCAGCGGTAAGCGGCGCTGACAAGATTGTCATCGTGGCAAGCGGTGGCGCTCCTGACGGTCCCTGTTGCACTGTTTAAGCGACATGGACGGGCATTTAATGTTTTTGTCCCTTGCCGTCAGAGTTAGGTAGAATACACTGTACCAAGTAGCTGTACCAACCGCAGCTCATTTTCCTTCTTTGCCCTTGTCTACGCTGCCACCTGTTGGTGACCCCTTGAGCATATAAAAGGAGGCCCATGCATAACGAGAAGGGGTTCACTCATTGAAACTAGAAAACTCCCACGCTTAGGTTTTGTAGCTCTCAACGCCCCTAGCAAGAACACAATATAATCGCAGACAAGCAGCAGTAGGAGTATTATCTCTCCGGAGAGCTCCGAAGCTGGGTAAAACTGCTCGTGTGCTTCGCCTCGATCTGCTCTTCGTGCGATCTCCGCTCCCAGCCGAACCGAAAGGGGCCTGGTCCGCCGGCCCCATAGGTGTTCGTGGGTACGATCAGCCTCCCCGACATCTTTGGCGCGCCAGGTAGGGGGCGTCGAGGCTGTGTGAACCTGATCCGGCGTTCACACGAGCAACATATTCATCATCTTCATCGACATGCCACCGAAGAAGAAGGCTTCGATGGCAGCAGAGCCGTCCGCGTCAAATCCACCACCACCGGAGCCTACTAGTGGTGGGGTAGACGCCGGCGGAAGAACGGGCGTTGACGACGGAGCCCACGTCGCTAATAAGTCCAAGGACAAGGCGGCACAAACCTCGGCGTCCGTACACGCACCGCGTCCATCTCAGGAGGCGCGAGACCGGCAGTGTCATGGTGCTCGCAGCGCCATGCGTCCGTTGGGCCAAGATCGAGCAGGTGGATCCAGGGACGCTCAAGAACAGCTCGCGCGCCAACAGGCTGGTGCGAGCGGGGCACGGTCGCCTGGACGGGATACTGCACCTTCTAACATATTTAGAAGTCCGAGCATATCCCGCTCCTCGCACCGTTCGCCATTGCCGCCTACCACTCAAGCAGAAGCTTTGGCGCGAGCTCAATTGCTCCTGGATTACCCTCCAACGGCAGACAAGGTCAACGAATGGAGGGCCACCATTCAGAGTCTCATTTGCTTTGCCAACGGCGACGCTCCGCGACAACCAAGCACATCACTGCCGCGGCAAGACGACAAGGCACGAGCCGGTGGCGACGATACCTATGGGGGTGCAACCACCATGCACTCTCCACCCCGAAGGCCAAGATCGCCGACTCGTCGGATCCACCTCGACAGCGACTCCACCGCGTCGTCGGATCCACGAGCTCGTCGCGACCAGCGCCAAGTTCTTCAGGAACGGCAACAAGAAGACGCTCGAACTCGCATCGAGCGCCGAAGAGAAGCGCGACGTCAATCCGACCAGCGCGCAGGGCCCTCTGTTAACTTGCATGCGCCAGGGGAACCAGGTGACTTGCCGTACGCGGTAGGTTGCCCTGCGTTCACTCGTGAGCTGCGGCAAGTCCAGTGGCCCGACAAGAAAAATTTCAAGCCAGATGTGCCAGAGAAGTACGATGGCAGGACGCATCCATCGGAGTTCCTCAGCATCTACACCATCGCGGTGCAAGCTACAGGGGGACGAGACGACAAGATCCTCGCCAACTACTTCCTACTGGTACTCAAGCCCAATGTCAGATCTTGGCTCATGCACTTGCGGACAGCTCCATATCCTCTTGGGCAGATCTATGCCATCGGTTTGTCGGCGCCTTCACAGTGGCCACAAGCCTCATGGCCAAGAGAGCGACCTTCACCTGCTCGCCGCCCGAAGGAAGGAGAGTCTTTGCAAGTTCATTCAGAGATTCAGCCGTGTGCACTACAACATCCCAGATGTCCACCCTGCCGCGGTGATCGCAGCGTTTCATCGTAACGCAAGGAACCGTAGGATGAGGGAAGAGATGGCGATGTGCAAAGTCAAGGACGTCGATGAGCTGTATGCCTTGGCCGACAAGTGTGCACGCGCCGAGGAAGGGAGGAGACTCCCAAGAGAGAATGCAGAAGCAGGATCTGACAGCGAGGAGACCGCCCCGGCGAAGAAGAGCCGGCGGCGGAATAACAGAAAGAAGAAAGGCAAGGACGTGTTAGTTGTCGAGCAGTCCCAACGAAGGCGACGCCAAGAAAGCTAAGGTTGGTAGCTCCGCAAGGAGGTTGCCATGGCGCCAATCGCCAAGTTGTGGTGGCCGCCGACAAGCGGTGACGGCTCCAACAAACAAGATTACAAGATCCACCGCACCAAGGGCCATGACCTCCGAGCTGCAAGAAGGTCGAGCAGCTTGTCGAACAGCGAAGGCTGAGTACGAGCGGCGCGACAAGGAGAAGGCCCAGGAAGGTGCTGGGGAGTTAGCAAGAAGCGACCGGCCGGGAGGACGCCTTGCAGCAAGGCCAAGCAGCGGCAAGGAGACAGACCTCCCGGCGCGACAAGGATGAAGACGGCGACGACGATGAAGATATGGAAGACAGCGAGACCGATGAGCAGGAGTTTGAGTAAAGCCATAGAGGTCCTCTGCGTTGACGGTGGTGCCTCTCGCATACTTCCCACCGCCAACTCAAGCGGTGGATGCGGAAGTTAATGCAGCAGAGAACCATCCGTAGAGTCACGCAAGCCTCGAAATGGTCCAAGACGCCTATCATCTTTGATATTGAGGACCACCCCGATCGCATAATCTGCGGTCGGGTGCTTGCCGATGTTGGTCTCACCAACTATCCGCAACCTCAAGGTCACCAAGATGCTAGTTGACGGCGGGGCCGCCTTAAACCTAATCTTGTCTGCGGTGCTCCAGAAGCTTCATATCCCTGACAGCGAGCTCGAAGAAACTGGCACCTTCCAAGGAATCAATCCGGGAAGGAGAAAGCCGAAGGGGAAGATCACGTTGCCGGTAACATTTGGCAGCGAGCTAAACTTCAGGACTGAGAGAGTCACGTTCGACGTTGCTGATTTCCCATTGCCTTACAATGGGATACTTGGCCGTCCAGCACTCGCCAAGTTCATGGCGGCCTCTCATTATGCATACAACTTACTCAAGATGCCAGGCCCGATAAGTGTCATTTCTGTCCATGGCGACAAGAAGGATGCTCTTATCTGCGCCGACAAGATTTACCGGGAAGCAGCAGCTGCAACAGATAGCAAGTCACTTGCCGCTGAAGCTCCCGGGGGGAAGAAGAAGACCAAGTCCGGCAAGAGCTCTGATGCTCACTCCGGCAAGCGCACCTCCTCGGAGTGCTGCGCTACCGTCGAGGACGCACCATCGAGCTCCACCGGCAAGTGTAAGAAGACGATGGCAGCTCTAGAGACCAAGAAGGTGTCCGCCAAGGAGGACGGCACTGGTGGTACCTTCACCATCAGTGCCACGCTTGACCCTAAATAGGAAAGCACGCTCGTTGCTTTCCTGCGGGCGAACGTCGACGTGTTTGCATGGCAACCGTTTGACATCCCCGGTGTTCCCAGGAAAGTAATTGAGCATCACCTAGCTGTTCTGTCCTCATCGCGCCCGTCAAGCGCGAAAGTCGGGAAGCGGCGGTGGGCGCCAAGAATTCATTGCGTAAGAGATGAAGAAATTGGAAGCAGCAGCCTTGTCGAGGAGTGCTCCATCCTACGTGGTTGGCCAATCCTGTAGTTATGCAGAAGGCAAATGGGAAATGGAGGCTTTGTATCGACTTCACGGATGTTAATAAAGCTTGTCCCAAAGACCCATTTCCCTTGCCATGTATCGACCAGATTGTTGACTCCACGGTGGATGTGATTTGCTTTCATTTCTTGATGCATACTCGAGGATATCATCAGATCTTCATGGCGTAAGAGGATGAGGAGAAAACCGCATTCATCACCCCATGTGGCACATCTTTTTTTATACGGATGCCTTTTGGGCTAAAGAATGCTGGTTCAACATTTGCAAGAGTAGTCCATGACGCTTTTGAGCCACAAATGCTGCGTAAATGTAGAAGCCTACATGGATGACATAGTGGTCAAAAGCAAGGACAGGCAACTCGATTCAAGATTTGGATGAAACCTTTGCAAATCTGCGCAAGATTAACCTCAAGCTCAATCCCGAGAAATGCGTGTTTGGAGTTCCTCCGCAAGCTTATCGGGTTCTTATGTCTCGGCGGGAATTGAAGCCAATCCCGACAAGATCAAGGCCATTGAGCAGATTGAAGCACCAAAGCGCGTCAAGGATGTACGAAGACTTGCGGTTGCATAGCTGCTCTCGGCAGGTTTATCTCTAGATCTGCTGGCCAGCGCTACGCCGCTTTTTCAAAATTTTGAAAAAGGCGGGTCCAATGAAATGGACCCCAGCGAAGGCTGCGTTGCGCAGACTTGAAGAGATCTCGTCCTCCACTCCGAAGATTTGTCGCACCTAAACCACAAGAGAAGTTGCTGCTATATTTAGCGGCGACCAATCAAGTGGTTAGTGCTGCGTTAGTAGCGGAGAGGGAGGCGGATGATGAGCTGGCGACCAAGGCAGATGCATCCAGCGACAAGCAGGGGGCTTCACCGACAAGCTCTAGTCCCGACAAAGATAGATCTGTGCAGGAACATGAGAAGATGCAGAAAAGGATGGTGCAGCGCCCAGTTTACTTTGTCGGTTCCCTTCTCTGAGGGGCTAGATCGAGGTACTACGGTGTGCGAAGTTGCTTTCGGCCTTCTCATGGCCTCGAGAAAGCTGCGCCATTACTTCCAAGCACATGAGATCACGATCGTCACTCGCTTTCGCTGAAGAGGATCTTGCAAAATCCGAAGCAACAGCAGGATTGTCGGTGGGCCTTTGGAACTGTCAAGCTTTGGCCTCAAGTTTGAGAGCACTTCAACTATCCAAAGCGAGCATTGGCAGAGTTCATAGCAGAATGGACGCCAACACAAGATGAAGAAATCCCAGAAACGAGCATCCCCGTCAAGGAGGCAAGCAAAGAGTGGCTGATGTACTTTGACGGTGCCTTCTCGCTGCAAGGCGCCGGTGCCGGTGTACTACTTGTCGCACCCACCGGAGAGCACCTCAAGTATGTAGTCCAAATGCACTTTCCCAAGGAGCAAGCAACGAACAATACTGCAGAGTATGAAGGTTTGCTTGCCGGTCTCAGGATCGCAGCGGACCTTGGGATTAAGAAGCTCATTGTCAGGGGTGACTCACAGCTTGTCGTCTGCCAAGTGAACAAGAATTATCAGAGTCCGTTGATGGAGGATTATGTTGACGAAGTGAGGAAGCTAGAAGAGCACTTTGACGGCCTACAAATGGAACATATTCCAAGAGCTCAAAACGACATTGCTGATGGCCTGTCGAAGTGCGCCGCACTTAAGTTACCTGTGGAACCAGGGATCTTCGTGCTCAAGCTGACTCAACCAACTGTAGCACCATCAACTGGACAGAGCAAGAAGAGGAAGTTGGTTTTTGGTGACTACTTTCCGGCAGAGCTCCCTGAAGCCGCCGCCAAGAAGGTCCCCAGGATCAACGCCGATATTGCTGAGGAGCAGTCTGCTCCTACAAGCCTAAGGGTTTGTTTCGTTGAAGCAGACACTCCCGACAAGTTTTGCTCCGGCAAGCTTGACGGGGATCGTCAAGCTCCGGCTAAGCCGCAGATTCTCGCCGTGGAAGCGGATGTTCCCGCAACAGCAGATGTGCCTTTAGTCCTTGTTGTCGAGACGCAAGCTCCAGCATGGGCACAGCAGATCGTCCATTTCCTTCAGACAGGAGAACTTCCCGAAGAGCAAGAAGAAGCGGAAAGAGTAGCCCGGCAGTCAAGTATGTACCAGTTTGTCGACAACATCCTGCATGCGAAGAAGACTCAGCGGTGTGAAATTGAAGTGTATTCATCGGGAAGATGGGGAAGCTGTTGGCGAGAGATACATGGAGGCATATGTGGTCACCACATTGGCGCAAGAGCACTTGCCGGCAAAGCGTTCCGGCAAGGTTTCTTTTGGCCAACAGCCCTCCAGGATGCAACTGCACAAGTAACCAAGTGTGAAGCGTGCCAGTTCCATTCCAAGGAGATACACCAGCCAGCTCAAGCTCTCCAGATGATCCCTTTATCCTGGCCATTTTGGTCAGGGGCTCGACATCCTCGGCCCCTTTCCCGAAGTTGTCGGGGCTTTGAGTACTTATGCCGCAATCGACAAGTTCACAAAGTGGCCGGAAGTGGAAGCATGAGGAAGGTGACACAGACGGTCGGCGATCAAGTTCTTGGTCGATTGTTTGCCGTTTTGGGATTCCTAACAGGATCATAACCGACAATGGCACGCAATTCACGAGCCGCACCTTCATGCGAGACGCCCAAGATCTTGGCGCCAAGGTTCCGCTTACATTGCTCATTCGAGAAGCAACGGTCAAGCGGAGAAGGCAAACGCTGAAGTGCTGCGAGGGCTCAAGACCGAGAACTTTGACAGGCTGCACAAGTGCGGAAGAAACTGGATTGAGGAGCTGCGGTGGTTCCTTGGTCGATCAGACGACGCCAAATCGAGCCATCGGCGGACACCTTCGCTCTAGTCTATGGGGCAGAGGCAGTTCTCCCCACGGAACTCGTGATCTGGGTCACCTCGAGTGCTCGCTTATGATGAGCTTGAGCAAGAGCAGCTGCGACAAGATGACGCGCTGCTCCTTGAGGGGACCGTCTTCAGCCATTGTCTGAGCTGCTCGTTACCAGCAAGCTTTGTGCCGCTACCATAGCCGCAAAGTTAGTGCGAAGTCTCGAGGAAGGCGACCTTGTTCTTGGTGCGCTCAGTCCGCCAAGAATTCCAACAAGTTGGCCTTGAAGTGGGAAGGCCCTTATCGGGTGAGGCGAAGTCACTAGGCTGGCGCTATCCGCCTTGAGACCGAAGATGGCATTCGGTGAGCAACTCACGGAATATTGAGCATCTTCGTAAGTTTTACCCATAGGGCGCGGTTGCAGGAACCTGTTCCGGCAACCACCTTTTGTACAAGTCTTGCCCACGTTGCATGTAATCCTTTGTACAAAGCCGGGCGCAGACCCCATGCATCAGTAAAGCTCATGTGCTCCGCACATCTTTTCTATTTCATGCTTTCTGCTTTTTACTTTGCATGTATTATCTGACACTTTGTGCAGCACCTATTCCGGTAAGCAATAACGAGCCACAGGGCTCCATATCTTTATTTCTCTTCTTTCTCTTTCTCAAAGAAGAGAAGGTTCCCTCCCACACAAGTTTGCCAGGGGGGAAGGGGAAGAAGATAATGCTGTGGATCAAGGTGGTGCTCGAAGAAATTTTGCCTTACCGGGAAGCAAACGACAGAAAAGCTAAGTTGCCAAAGTTTGAGCAGTCAGTTTTAAATTTTTAAGTTATCTTCCTCGAACGACCGTGCTTTGTATGGAAAACCTGTGCGCGAAGGAACCAACTCGTAGCTAGTTTGCGCCCTTACTTTGTTTCGAGGCTGCTCAACAACTTAAGTGAGCTGCAACTAGTCACGACAAGGTTTCTTGTCGGAGGCGACACCGCCAGCAGGCTGCTGACGTTCCGCACTCAGCGCTCGCGGCAAGGGTGCCCGCTACCGACAAGTTCCCTAAAAAGCGAGGGCGAAACATACAAAGGAAGGACTCAAGTAAAGGAAATAACATAGCAATTACTAACTGAAATAGAGTTATATTACAAGATAGCTTATGCAGCTCTAATAAATTGTTCCTTAACATAACCAGCGGCGACAAGGAAAAGATAAAGCAGGCGACCTAGTTCACGCAGTCGCCATCGACCTCTTGATCCCGCTCACCCTATCCACAATGGGTGCGACAAGGGCCTTGGCGCTTCAACGTCGGCGATCGGCGGCAAGGACTTGAGGGCGTTGGCGAAGCTAACGCTGGATTATGGAAGGCCACCTTCATCGGTACCTTGAAGAGCCCCTACACAGATTTGGCGCGACTCGTCGGCCAGCTGCTGGGATCTCCTCCCGGAGCCGCTGAGAAGCCGTCCACGCCTTTGAAGAACAAAGCTGAGCTTGGCGCTGGGTTGGAGATGCTCGTCGAGGGTACCGAGATCCACCATCCCAGCTCCGTCGGCTCCTTGTCGATGGCGGCAGTATTACAAGACCCTCGGTCCGATGCATCACGTTCTCTCTGAAGGTGTTACGGCGGTTGTGGCTCGTCAGCAGCTCCTCGTTGGTTTTGATCTTCTCCAACAAGGCCACCTCCCGCTCCTTGGCGCCGTCCAGCGTCTGCATCAAGGTGGTCAGCTTCAGCTCAAGATCCGCCTTGGAGTCCTTGGCGGCGTCGAGCACCTTGCTCCTCTCGGCGAGACGGCCCTGCAGCTCGCCAAGAGTGTAGGCGTCCTTCTCGCGCTCATGCTTAAGCGCAGCAAGCTCCTCGCCGCTCTTCTGGAGGCTGGCCTCCAGCTGCGTCACCTTCGTCTCCAACTCTTTCTTGGCGGCCTCGGCAGCTGCGGCAGCGTCCTTTGCTTCCTTGAGAGCTCCGCCAATTGATTGCTCGTGCGCGGCAAGCTCTTCCTCATAGCTGTCAAGGTTGATCTTCCGCTGCGCCAACTCGCCTTCTTGTGCAGATAGCTTCTCGGCAACTAGCCGCTGCTCCTCCTCGAGCTCAGCCTTCTCAAGGATGAAGGTTGTGCGCTCTTCAGCAAGTCGCTCCCGCTCTTCCGCTACGTTCTGAAGAGCTTCTTGGTTGGTGCCCCGGAGCTCTTCTGCGCGTCTCTCCATGTTTGCTCCCGCCCTCGCGACAAGTGCTTCCCGGGATTCCAGCTTGGCTTGTCGGGCGCGGTAGAGCGACAGCAGCTTCCGCAACAGCTGCTCCTCCTCGGACTTCGCCCGCTGCTGCTGCTTGGCGCGTGGACCAACGACAGCCCAGCCCGGAGGCGAGCAGCTCTTCGTCGAAGCTCTCTCCCTCGACGGTGCTCTGGGCTCGGCGCCTGGGGAGCTTGATGAAGACCCCATCGCCGGCCTTCAAGTAGGCGGCGGGTGGGGCTCCTCGGAACTGGCGCTGGCGGCGGTGAGGGATCTATGGTGGGTGTGGCGCCCGGCGCTCCTGCGACCTCGGGGTCGTCGATCGATCGCGGACCCCTCACGGCCTGCGGCGGCAGCCTTGGCGGCCTCTTCAGCGGCGGGCTCGTCCGCGCCGTGTCCCTCCTCGGCGGCAGCGTGCGTCGTCAATGTTACCCTGGCGTCCTCCTCGCCGGCGACCTCGGTCTCCATCGGCTCCATGGCGGATGGATCGACAACAAGGAAAAGAAAGAAAAGTCAAGCAAAATATCCAAAAAGAAGAATTGGAAGAAGAAAAACACAAGAGGCTGCTTACGGGCAAGAGGCTTACCTGCGATGGGATCTGCAGCTTGAGTCTCGACCCTTTGGAGGTCGACGGTGCCGTCTCTTGCCGGAGGGCCGTCCCTTGCGGAGAAGCCTCCCTTGCGGGGTGCACTCCTTGCCGGGATCTTCCTTGGCGGCGTAGTTGAAGCGAGCGGCATGTCAGGAACGACCTCAGGACACTCCTGGCGGGGCTGCTTTGCTCCTACACAAATCAACAGTCAGATATCAGCAAATAAAGAGCACCCATGCGCGCTTAACCGCAGAAAGTGAACCATATACTTACGTTGGGGGCTGCGCTGGGGGCTGCTTTGTGGAAGGGTCGTCGGGTCCGGCAAGAAGGTCTCGGACGCTCCTCCCGCTGCTGCGGTAGGTTCGTCCTCGATGACGATCACCGGGGTCTTGGCTCTCTTTGAAGCTCTCTGGGCCAGCGTCCTGAAAAGGAAAGGGTTCAGAATGAAGCATGTCGGACACAAGACAAAGCAACAAATTGAAGAATTACAAGTACATCGACAAGATCTTACTCTTCTTCTTCCTCGGAGATGAGCGCGGAGAGGTCGAATTCCGGTTCACCTCCGGTGCGATGAGCTGGAAGAGTAGGCTCCCTCGGACGCTTGGCGGGTGCGGGAGCCGTGGTCCCGAAGGCCCGCTCAGATTCTTGGCGGCGTGAGGTGCTCAGCGGCACTTGATGCTTGCCATGATGGAAGCGCGTCACGCAGCGCGACGGCTGTTGGCCCGTCTGCCGCCCCGCCACTTCCCCGGCCTTGCGGAGACGCCTTCTTGGTGGAGCTGTGGGCTCCGCCCGCGGCAAGCTACTTGAAGGAGGGGAGGAGGCACCCTCTGCAGGCTCGTTCGGCTCAACTTTAGGCTCGGCCTGCTCCTCAGCGCCGGCAAGCTCCTCTCGATCGACAAGGCTTGCCGCCTCTGCTGCCTCCGCCTCCTCCGCAGTAAATCCAAATTCGCCGGTGGCAGCAGCTGCTGCCGCCTCCTCTAACCTCGTGGCAATGCATTGCATCTCTTCATCGGTGGTGTCACGGGTGAGGCTCTTACGCTTTCGTCGGGCGGATTGGCACTTCTTCAAGCTGTCGAAGAAGCTGCTGCGCGGCGTCATCGGCGGGCTCTTGCCAAGTTGGAGCGATTCCATGGGAATCACTGGCGGCATCATCGCCGCGGATGCGGTCGGCGAAGAGTTGTTGCATAAAGGCGACTCCCTTGGCAACATGAACCATTCAGGGTGATCGAGGTCATGCTTGAACAGCTCTAAGAGCATCGCGTCAAGCTCCAAAACGAGTAAGATTGAAGTTGAGGCCAGGCGCAGCCTCATGATGTCTGCGCGTTCGAAACTCCCAAGCAGGTCTCCTCCTCTCCTGCAAAGAAGCGTCTGGCTGGCGAAGGAAATCTGCGTAGCGCGCCTCTGATGAGTCCGCAAACCTGAGGCGCAGAATCCGGGTAATGGCGATCTTCAATCTAGCATCCTCCGGCGCCAAGTTGCTCCAATCGTTGCCGCGCACTATTGGGGTTTGGCGCTGGGCAGTGAATGGCTGTGGGTTCTCCTCTACTATCCAGCACCAATCAGCCCTCCACTCCTCCCACTTGCTACGGAGCTCTCCTTCCAGATAGGCCTCTTTCTTGCGATTCTTGAGATCCGAGCGATCCCTCCGCAAGAGGCTCTCCTCTCTCTACTCGAGGCATGAAGAAATGGCGGAAGAGGGCTACGTTTGGGTGGACTCTGACAAAGTTTTCGCAGAGATGTGCGAAAACTGCCATGGTCAGGACAACATTGGGGGTGAAATCAAGGAGGCGAAACCCATAGGTGTTCATGATATCGCAGAAGAATTCTGAGAAGGGCGGGCAGAGCCCACAATAGAAGAAGAGCGGGAAGAAGGGATACCCGCTCGGAGCCAATTCTGATGTGGCGGCTGAGAGTACCTTCGTGCGCGGATGCGCTCGCGTCTCCGTCGACCAGAAGAGGTAGTACCATTCCCTCAGCTCCTTCGCGGCGAGCTGAGGGAGGAAGATGGCCCACTCCTTCCGCAGCGCCGCGAGCCGCTACACCTCGGCCGACTTCACGCCCTTCCCCTTATCGGCTTTCGGAGCCATGGCGAAGGTGGTGGGGGAGACCGGCGGCGTTGATGGCGCTGGTGGCGATGGGGGGCGGAGCGCTGCTCTCTTCAGACTAGAGAAGAAGGGGGAGCATGGTGGTTTTCGAGATGAGACAGCAAATGGCGAGGTGGGCGAACTGCCCCTATTTCCCCTGCTTATAAGGAGCGAGAGGGGGCGGACGTTCCGCTTTGCCAAATAAAGAAACCCCCACGATCTCCCCACGGCGCGCGATCGATGCGTGTCGTTCGTGGGAGACGTGGTGGGTCGAGCAAGATGCAGGCGTGATCTGGGCAGCGTGCCCGTGCCTGTTTTGGGCTGGCCCAACAGAGCTTCGGTGCCGTGTGTGGCCCGAGCCCGAGGGCTCTGTCGGTGTACTAGAGTAGGGTACCCTAGTATCCCGAACTTCGTCTTGTGGCGATTCTGACACCAGCGGCAAGGCTTGCCTGGTGACCGCCAAGGTCCTCCGCGGTTCCTTTGGAGCCATTCAGAAACAAAGTACTTAAGCCAAGGAGACAAGGCCCCGGCAAGAGGAGCTTGCCGGGAAGGCCACTCAAGGCACGCAGAAGACAAGACCCCGGCAAGCTCCCCGGCACGCAGAAGACAAGACCCCGGCAAGAGGAGCTTGCCGGGAAGGCTTGGTGAGTGGCAAGCTTCCGGACGCGACAAGGATTCAGCCGCGGCAAGGCGCTTGCCGTGGCAGGCAACCACTCTTTATATCCGCTCCAGCTCATCTACCAACGTGTCGCCATGGGACCATTCGGTAGCGGCGTGTCAAGAAGGCTGTCTTGACCAGCGGAGAAAGCAGCGATGGCGGCGTGACAAGATTGTCATCATGGCAAGCGGTGGCGCTCTGACGATCCTGTTGCCTTTGTTTAAGCGACATGGATGGGCATTTAATGTTTTTTTCCCTTACCGTCAGAGTTAGGTAGAATACACTGTACCAAGTAGCTGTACCAACCGCAGCTCATTTTCCTTCTTTGCCCTTGTCTACGCTGCCACCTGTTGGTGACCCCTTGAGCATATAAAAGGAGGCCCATGCGCAACGTAGAAGGGGGTTCGACTCATTCGAAACTAGAAAACTCCCACGCTAGGTTTTGTAGCTCTCAACGCTCCCTAGCAAGAACACAATATAATCAGACAAACAGAAGTAGGAGTATTATCTCCGGAGAGCTCCGAAGCTGGGTAAAACTGCTCGTGTGCTTCGCCTCGATCTGCTCTTCGTGCGATCTCCGCTCCCAGACGAACCGAAAGGGGCCCGGTCCGCCGGCCCCATAGGTGTTCGTGGGTACGATCAGCCTCCCCGACATAGACTCAAAATCCTACACCTACCAATCCCTTCGAGTGAAGCCATTGGAAATCTCATACAGTTCAGTCGTATTCTTTAGTGACAGAGATGAAGTTCTTCTGGTCACTGAGGAATTTGTTCTGACTGAGGAGTTAGGAATTCGCCAATGCGGATTGCCTACATAGTGAGGAACATCATAGCCCTGAGGAATTTGAACCTCAAATTTCCATTTGTTGATGTGCTCGCCTTGACTGTCCCAAAATATCTTATCCACCTAACGGTCATATCATTGAAGGGCATTTATGTCTTATCATGTCGGGCTGCTCCTAGGCTATAAATAGCTGCCCCTACAAACACTAGCTGGTTGGCTGCTGAGAGAAGCCGACACTTGTCATTTGAGAGCATCCCATCCTCCGAGGACTTTGAGCGAAAATCATCAAGTGAGGAAAACCCAAACCCAAACACCTACAAACCCAAAGTGATTGAGCATCATGAAGAGATTGATCTGCATGGATCCGACGCTTGTTACCTTTGAAGACTGTGCTTCTTCCAGACGGTTAGGCGTCATGGTCTAGAACATCCAAGAGGAATTGTGGATCGCCGAGTGACCGAGTTTGTGAAGGTTCGGAAGTCACCTGAAGACTTACCACGAGTGATTGGGAAAGGTATGTGTGACCTTAGCTCAAGGAGAATACGGTGAGGACTGTGTGTCCGGGACTGTGTGTCCTTAGGTTTAAATACCTAGCTGCTCCAACCAGATGTACAACTGAGACAGCAGTTGGAACTGGTCTACCAAATCATTGTCTTCACCAAGCCTACTGGTTCTATTTCCTCAACTCTTTCATTTCCTCATTACTGTGTTGTCTGCTTGTCATATCTGTGTTTGAAGACTTTGACTGAAGACTTTCTAAATTTCCTCAGTTCAATTTCTTCAGTCTGTTTGTCTTCATCCTGTGTTATCCTGTGATTATGCTTTCTGTACTTTGTGCTTGTCTTCATTTCATCATGATGACTATGCTTGTCTTCTGTTATGTTTACTTCTGAGTACTTATTCCGCTGCAAGTAGTTCTTCGCTAAGGAATTTCCTCACCCGCAAATTCCTCAGTGAAGAATTCATGAAAATCGCCTATTCACCCCCCTCTAGTCGATATAACGCACTTTCAATTGGTACCAGAGCAAGGTACTCCCTTGTTCTGTGTGATTTTGGTTTAACCGCCTTAGTTATGTCGACTGCAGGTATGAAGAAAGTGACATGCCCTATCTTTGACGGTCACGAGTATCCCAAGTGGAAGGCAATGATGAAGAAGCACCTCATGGCGATGAACAGCAAGCTGTGGACCGTCACTGAGATTTGTCTGACTGATCTGTGCAAGATGGCGGAAGCTGATGACATTCGCAAGTACACTCTTCTCAACCTCACGGCGAAGGACGTCATCTGCTCCTGTCTGTCTCAAAATCAGTTCAGGAACATCATGCATCTCGATCATGCGAAGCTTATCTGGGACCGTCTCTCTGAGGTCTATGAAGGTCATCGAACCCGTCATGATCCTTGGTTTGAGGACTTCAAGGAATCTCTCAAAGCGATGACATTCGAACTAGAATCATCATCCTCTTCATCATGCCTTATGGCAAAAAGTGCTGAGATAACTGAATGCTACCTATCTGAGTCTAGTGATGATGAATCTGGTGATGAGTTTGGACCCAGCTATGTCAAACTTGCTTCCCTTGCCACTAAACAACAAAGAGCTTTGGAAAAAGTTCAATACATGCTAAATAAGAGCGATGATATGTTGGGTGAAGAAATGGATCAGTCAAAAGCTTTGGCTGAAAGTCTTCAGAGACTTCATACTAAGTATGACACCCTTCAAGGTCATCATAACACTCTCTTATCTGATCATGAGAAGCTTTCTTATGAATTTCTTCAAAGAAAGCAAGATCTTGAGAAGCTAATAGTGAGTTATGAAGATCTTCAGAAGGAGCGCGATTCATTACTTGCTCAACAAATCAGCGCTGCTCAGGAAGAATTTGTTCCTCCATGTTTGAAATGCATTGAACGTGAATCTGCTAATTCTTCACCGGAATGTTCAAATGCTTCTAATGCTACAAATTCTTCACCTGCCTCTGCTATCACTAATTCCTCATCTGAGGACATTGCTAGTATCACTGACGATGCAGGGCTGAAGGAATTGTACATCACAGGCATGTACAAAAGCCTCAAAGGGCATCAGACTCTTTGTGATGTGCTTAAAAAGCAGATCCTCAACAGGAACCCTAGGAAAGAGGGTATTGCCTTTGAGAGGAAACTCAATGTTGATTGTACATATTGGAAGCCTGAGCCGTACCCCAAAACCTCATGGGTTGCTGCAAAGGGACCTCCAGTTGATCCATCTAATCTATCTGGCTTTACATGTGAATGTTCTCATTCTTCTGATGAGTCGTTTGACTCAAACTATAAACTGTTCAAAAATCAGAATGGTGAAGTATTTGCTAGATATGTTGGCACTAACTGCAGGAATTGTTCCCCTATGAAGAAAATCTAGGTTCCCAAAAGGTGCCTTGAAAGTATTCAGGTGAATGTCCTCATGACACCACCTGTAAAGAACAGGAACCCCAGATCAGATTCTTCATATGGACCAAATTCTTCATATGGATCCAAGTTCTCATACGGACCAAATTCCTCACGTGGATCAAATTCCTCAAAAGGATCAAAGTCCTCATATGATTATGATCGTGCTAACAACTCTGTTTCGCAGGGAAGAGCTAAGGGCTATGAATATGAGCATTATTCTTCTAATCATTATGTTCATAAGTCCTCGAAGAATTTCTCTGCTTACTCATATGCTTACCCTAACTCCTCTTATGTGAAACGAAATGGATTGGCTTCTATGCCACGTTTCTCATATAGAGCTTGTAGAGTGATGAACTCTTTGCCACCCCTTCAGATGTGGGTGGTGAAGAAAAAGAACTAATCTCCTCTGCAGGGTCAGGTCTCCAGACGTGCGTGAACGTCTGAAGAATTTGCTGGAGACCTGAAAAGTGCTTGAAAGGACGCAAGCTAATCATGAAGAAATGAACTCTCATTTCTCACGTCCTCATATTGCTTTATCTGTTCTACTACTTGATGAAATTGATCTGATGAATTGTGATGTCATATTCTTCACTGATGAAGTATATGAAGTTCGTAAGATGCACTAATTCATGTGCAGGATGATAACCAAAGCCACTGAGTGGTTCCTCGATAGTGGATGTACAAATCACACGACTGGTGACAAGAATCTATTGATGGATGCTCGCTTATCTCCATCACATCTGAAGCATATCATCTTTGCTGACAAAGGCAAAAGTCAGGTATTGGGTCTAGGTAAGGTTGCAATCACAAAGGATCGACACATGGACAAAGTCATGCTTGTCGAGTCCTTAGGATACAACCTCATGTCTGTCTCAATGCTTTGCAATCTCGATATGGTTGTTGTCTTTGGCAAGTATCGTTCTGTTGTGGTTATGGAAGCTGGCAATTCCAAAGTCTTGAAGGCTTTAGGAGAGGAGACTTGTATATTGTTGATCTCTCTACAGGACCGCAACCAGCCGTGTGCCTACTTGCAAAAGCTTCAGAAGGCTGGCTATGGCATCGAAGACTTGGTCACGCAGGCATGAGGAACTTGCACACGCTTGCGAAGAAGAAGCATGTCATTGGCATTGAGAATGTCAAATTCCTCAAGGATCACTTATGCGGAGCCTGTGAAGCTGGAAAGATGACCAAGGCCAAGTATCCAGCTAAGACTATCATGACCACTACTCGTCCATTTGAATTGCTTCACATGGATCTCTTCGGTCCTAACCATTATTCTGCCGTTTCAAATGAAGCATCTCAATATGGCTTTATTATTGTTCATGATTACTCTCATTACACATGGATACACCTTGTTACTTACAAACATGAAGTGCAGGAAGTCTTCAAACATTTTTCCTTGAGGGCTTCAACCTACTTTGGTGTGAAGATCAAGCACATTAGAAGTGACAATGGAACTGAGTTCAAGAATTCTGGTCTTGATGACTACCTTGATGAACTTGGTATTACTCACGAGTTATCTGCTCCTTATACTCCTCAGCAGAATGGCGTCGTGGAGCGCAAGAACATGACTCTTGCTGAGATGGCTCGCACTATGCTTGATGAATACAAAACGCCTCGTCATTTCTGGATTGATGCAATTGATACTGCGTGCCACATCATCAACAGAGTATATCTTCACAAATTCTTCAAGAAGACTGCCTATGAACTCCTCACTGACAAGAAGCCCAATGTGAGTTATTTCAAAGTCTTCGGTGCTAAATGCTGGATTAGAGATCCTCATCACAACTCAAAATTTGCACCGAAAGCACATGAAGGTTTTATGCTTGGTTACGAAAAGGACTCGCACACCTACAAAGTCTTCAACAACGTTCTTCACAAGGTTGTTGAAACTGTATTTGTGCGGTTCGATGAAACTAATGGCTCGCAAAGAGAGCACCTACCTTCTATGATAGATGAACCAGCACCTGAGGAAACTATCAAGTTCAAGGCTACTGAATATGTCATTCCTACCGAAGAATCTGCTGAAGAATTCATTCCAGAACGTGAAGAACGTCGAGCTAATGCACCCGAAGAAAATGTTGAAGAAAATGGTGCTAAATAAAATGCTGATCAAATTCCTCGACGGCAACCAGCTCATCCTCGCGTTGCAAAAGAAGTGCAAGTTGAAAAGATCATCGATGACATTGAAGCACCAGGTCCTCTCACACGCTCAAAAGCTTCACACTTGTATAACTTTTGTGGGCACTATGCTTTTGTCTCTATCACAGAGCCCACTAAGGTAGATGAAGCATTTCTGGAGCCTGAGTGGATTCAGGCCATGCAAGAAGAATTACATCAGTTCGAGATCAACAACGTCTGGGAACTGGTCAAACGTCCAGATCCTCGCAAGCACAATATCATTGGCACAAAGTGGATCTGCCGCAACAAGCAAGATGAAAATGGCCTTGTGGTGAGGAATAAGGCACGACTTGTAGCTCAAGGCTACACACAGGTTGAAGGAATTGATTTCGATGAAACTTTTGCACCTGTTGCTAGACTTGAGGCTATTCGCATATTACTTGCTTATGCTAACCATCATGTTATCACTTTATATCAAATGGATGTGAAAAGTGCATTCCTCAATGGTAAGCTTGAGGAAGAAGTATATGTTGCTCAACCCCCAGGTTTCGAAGATCCAAAGAATCCTGACAAAGTCTTCAGACTCAATAAGACCCTCTATGGCCTCAAGTAGGCCCCTCGGGCGTGGTATGATACTTTGAAGGAATTCCTCGTGAAGAAAGGCTTCAAACCTGGTTCACTCGACCCTACTCTTTTCACTAAATCTTATGATGGTGAACTATTTGTGTGCCAAATATATGTTGATGATATTATCTTTGGCTGTACTGACCAAGGGTATAGTGATGAATTTGCCTATATGATGAGTGAAGAATATCAAATGTCTATGATGGGAGAGTTGAAATTCTTCTTAGGTCTTCAAATTCGTCAACAGCGCAATGGCATATTCATATCTCAGGAGAAATACCTCAAGGATGTACTGAGGAAATTCGGCATGCAAGATTGCAAAGGCGTCAAGATTCCAATGCCCACAAATGGCCATCTGTGCACTGATGAAAATGGTATTGACTTCGATCATAAGGTATACCGCTCCATGATTGCTTATTTATTGTATTTATGTGCATCTAGGCCAGATATAATGCTTAGTGTTTGCATGTGTGCCCGATTTCAAGCTACACCAAAGGAATCACACCATAAGGCTGTGAAGCATATTCTTCGATATCTAGCTCACACACCAACACTTGGATTATGGTACCCCAAGGGCTCGGCTTTTGATCTCGTTGGATATTCGACTCGACTATCTTTGGTGATCGTGTGGACCGCAAGTCAACATCTGGTACCTGTCATTTCCTCGGACGATCTTTGGTCTGTTGGTCCTCGAAGAAACAGAACTGCGTATCACTGTCTACTGCTGAAGCTGAGTATATTGTTGATGGTTCTTGCTGTGCTCAACTGCTATGAATGAAGCAAACTCTCAAGGACTATGGCATCAACGTGAAGAATGTGCCTCTCCTCTGTGACAATGAGAGTGCCATCAAGATTGCTCACAACCCAGTTCAGCACTTCGAAGACAAAGCACATTCAGATTCATCATCATTTTCTTCATGATCATGTGTTGAAGGGCGACATTTCTATTGAGCATGTGAAGACTGAAGAACAACTAGCCGATATCTTCACAAAGCCCTTGGATGAGAAGAGATTTAGCAAGTTGTGGTGTGAGCTAAATATCCTAGAATCTTCGAATGTTCTTTGAAAAGGACACTCATCCTAACACTTATGCAAAATTGATGACTTAGATGTACAACACATGAAGAAACATTTTTATTCAATCAATGAAGAATAACACTCTAAGTGTGAATAAATTAACGAAGAATTTGATTCTCAGAACCCTACGACAATTGTACGCGGTGTCTGAAATCATCATTCTTATATGGTGGGTCACGCCACCACCAAAGTTGAAATTCATCAATTTGAGTTTTTCCTCAGTTTTGAAATTCCTCGGTTGTTCATATTCTTCAACTTTGCAAAATCTTCACTGTTTCCGTCATCTTTTTTCATTGGCTATATATATATATGAGTTTATGTCGTCTACAGCATTCACTTATGGCTAATTCTTCAAGTTGCTCTTTCTGCTAAGTGAATGTGATCGGACCCTTCCCCCTCTATGCTAAACTGAACCCAATCTATTCACAAATTCTTCATGTGCGTTCTATTTGAAACTCGTTCAAAATCTTCACTTTGTCCTTGTCAGCTGAAGAATTTGCGAACGGAACGTTAAAACTTATCTTATCCAAATTTTTGGCTTTGCCGCTCAAACCATTCCGCATCCCACGATATACTTATCTATTCACCCACGATCTAACATGATCTCCACTTCTCAGTACGTGGGTGACACATGTCCTGTGAATGAGAAGGGTCAGAGGCACGTTCGTCCAAATTCTTTAGGCGAACAGTTTTTCACCGTGGCTATAAATACCCCCTCTCCCCTTCCTCACTTCCTTTACTCCGCTCGACCTCCTTCTCCAGCTCGAGCTTCTCAAACCCTAGCGCCGCTGCTACTTCATCATTGCCGGTGAGGAAGAGCTCCACTGCCTCGACCTCGTCGCCGTCGTACTCGCGCCGGCCGTGGAAATCCTCACTCCGCCGCCGCCGTAGCCGTCTTCCTCCGCCGAGTTTGGGCGTGGAAGATCTGCACAGACGAACTTCACTTCTCCACCTCACAGTTCGTCGTGTTCTTCGTCCAGGGTAATTAAAAGTTACTTTTACTACCCTCGTTGATTCGAATGTTTTCTACAAAATCTTCAAAGGTGTTTTTTCTTCAAATCCTCACACACTAAACACCTGACATGTCGTCTGTTCTTGATTCGTTTCTCTAAGAATAAATTTTCTTCAAGATTCCTCAATCGTGTGGATCTTCAATCTATACAACTCTGGAACCTAAGACAAAGAACGCTTAGTGAAATTCTTCAAGACTCATCTGGTCAAATTCCTCAAACTTGTTGTTTTTGAAAAACCTTCTGAGAACGCATATGACCTCTCCAAATTCCTCGCAACTATACTCTGTTCATAGGTAATCATGTTCGCTGCTGAATCACTAGGTTCTCATCAACTTAACTCATTTGCAGCGTTCCTCGAAGAAAAGTTGCATACTTCTTCAGAGAATTCGATTGTTCAAATTCCTCAACTGAAGAAAATGCTGATGAAAAGAAGCCACAGAAAGGAGGAAAGAGGCCTGAAATCGACACTGCCTTTGAGATCCCTGATGACATATACAAAGACTATTGCACTTCTGATGAGGCCAAGTTTGGTAAGGAGAACAAAAATCAGTGCAAGGTGCGCATCCAGAGGATAGAAAGGATATGGGCAAGAGAGTGGAGGGAGTACAGGTATGTAACTCCAAAGTACATGAAGAAATTCGCTCTAAATCCTCCATGCCCAAGACCTCCATTGGCTTTGGCCAAGCGAGATCCCACCAGCCTCAAGCGCGGTGAGGACTATCCAGATGAATGGGCCAAGCGCCAGGCCAAGTTGGCTAGACAAGCCAGAGAAGCAGTAAAGAAATTCAATGAAGACTCTGCTGCTGCTGCTCCACTGAGGCATGTGTCAAGCTGAAGAAATCTATGGCAAAGAAGCCTGCGCGTAAGCCAAGTGCTTCACCTTCAGTGCCCTCAAGGCCAAGTTCCTCAGCAATGCCCTCACGGCCAGAATCTTCAAAGCCCTCAAGGCAAATTACTCATGCTGCTCCTGCTCCTCCAAAATCCTCAGCTCCTCAGAAGTCCTCAGCTGCTCCGACAAAGTCCTGAGCACCTGTGCATCTTGCCACGTGCCAAAGGACTACAGGCATCTCTATTGCCTCAGGAGCTTCAGCTAGTTCCTCAGCCGCACCCAATTCTTCAACGGGACCCTCTCTGCTGAAGACAAAGGCCACTGCTGGACAAGGTCCTCGCCCTAGTCCTTAGAAGAAGCAGGTCGCCTTCAAGTGCCGTCTGAAGAAGACGAAGCTGATGATGAAGAACTTGTTGAGATCATCAGAGACAGGCAAGTCAGGGCCGCTAGAGCCAAAGGCACAAATGTGCCAGTGCTTTTGGATCCAAGGTTGATCCTCGACTATATTGATCTCTGGCACAAGGACCCAAACACTCCTATGCCTGATTTTAAGTTGACTCCTGGCCAAAGTCACATGCTGACCCATTTCATCCAAGAAGAAAAATGGAAATATGAGAGGGCCAGGAAGATCAAGAAAGCGCAATATAAGAAGGAGAAATTTCTGAAGAACAACGTTGTCACTATGACAACTGATGAACTTGTAAAGATTTAGTCTGAAATCAAAGTCCTCAGTGATGATTTCAATGCTTACTATGCTGATTGGCAAGGAGCCAAGGTCAGGTTTGTTAAACTGACTGAGAAGTTCACCTCCAATGTTGCAGCTCCATCGCAACAAGAAATTCCTCAGACTGAAGCTTCTGCTCAACCAACTGAAGAACATGCCAGCACCGATGAAGATCTTCAGGCTGCTAAAGAAAATGTGAGTTCCAGGGCTGATGACTACATTCCAGCCACTGAAGAAATTGCCAGGGCATCCACTAGTGGTGCACCTGAAGAAAATGAAGAGGTTAGGGAAACTGCATCAATTGTGCCTCAAGAAAATCAACCAGATTCCTCTGCTCCTCCTGCGCCTACCCCAACTCCAATCCTTCCATCTGCATCAGATGTGAAGAAGACCGAGGCTGCAGACCGTGCAGCTATGAAGAAAAGGAAAGCATCAGCTACTTCAGATTTTTCAGCTCCGAAGAAGATGAAGCCTTAGACCAGCTCATTTGCAAATCCCATTGATGTTGTTCCTCTCTCAACCACGCCATCAAAGGAAATCGTCCCTTTTGATGAAGAATATGTGATCCCTAGCGGATCTGATGAAGAAAATCCTTCTGCTGCTTCGTCAGAGCAGATGGATGAAGAAATTGAAGCAGATCAAATCCCTTCAACACCAGTTGTTTCGTCGCCTATGCCTCAGCTCACAGCTGAAGAGGCTGGCGTTGAAGAACTGGAAGATGAAGATGTTGTCGGATTTCGGGTTGTGACAGACCCTCTAGGTTCGAACACTGGGGTGCACACGGAGATCTCGCCCTCTACCTACCTGCACCTCGCCGCCTCGCTAGGATCTAAACTATGAAAAGAACAACACAAGAGACACAGGGTTTATACTAGTTCGGGCCACCATTGTGGTGTAATACCCTACTCTAGTTTGTGGTGTGGTGGATTGCCTCTTGGGCTGATGATGAACAATACATGGAAGAACAGCCTCGTGAGGGTCTGTTCTTGGCTGGTGCGATGAACTGCTAGGGGGAGTTCAGTCGCTTTCTCTCTCTCTGCTGATTCAAGATCAGGATCCGATCTCGCTCTCCCTACCCTGTGGGTGGCTAGTCCTATTTATAGGCAGAGGCACTGGGCCTCTTCCTAAATATTGAGCGGAAAGGGCGCCAACAATTGGCCATTTTGAAGGGGAACATCTAGTACACTTATCCTGACTAAAGTTGGTCCTCGCCTGTCAAAGGCTTTGGTGGTGACGCCGGCTTGGGCTCCACGATGACTTCCTTCCTGCCGTTGCAACAGTCTTGGTCTTGTTGCACCGAAACGGATGCCTTTGCTTGATGCTCTTGCCTGCGCTTGCCCCCTTTGCACCAAAGAGGAGAGGAGGACACTGCGCGGGCTGGCGCCCGCTTGGCGCCCTTGGTCGTCATGGCTTGCGTCATGGGCACCTCGTGAGGTACCTCGCCTTGATCTCTCCGCCTCCTCACGAGCCAGCCTGACAAGGCCGTGCCTGAGGAAGCTTCCTGTCATCCGCCCCGCGAGGCTTGGCCCCTCGCGAGGGTCTTGAGCTTGTGCTGATGAAGATGGGCCGTGCTGGGCCACCCCTCGGGCCATGCCGCAGGCCGCAGGAAGGCAAGTCTGGGGACCCCCGTTCCCAGAACGCCGACAGATGTGGACATTGGCTGCAGCACACCAGTGATGAATGATGACTTTTGGGAAAGTCAACATCCCAACTCTCCACTGTTCACACCTTTACAGCAAATGCCTCAGTCCCCTGCACAAACTGTTCAAATGGGATCTGAAGAAACTCACCCACTTAAATGCATGCGTGAAGAAATTCCAGCCACTAGTCTTGTCGATTTAAACTTCTTCTTGAACATCCAAGACGCAGATGCCCTTTGAAGAGGAACCAGAAATTCCTCAGCCTGAAGAACCTGAGATTGCGATTCCTGAGGTTGTGATGCAATTTACTGACACTCCTCTGCCCAAGCCAAAGGATCCATTCTCTAGGAAGGAAAAATTCAAGGCTGAAGATTTCTTCGGCGAGCATGTATTCTTCACTAACTACAACCCCTATGACTCTGCTCGCATAAGGAAGAGGCGTTTCTGGACAGCCAGCCAGGTTAATTTATATTCCTCAGTGCTGTTCAACAAAGACAAAGTCTTCGATCATGAGCACATTCCTCACGTAGATATGGAATCTCTACCATGCTTCGTGCCAGTCCTCAGTGTTCTTCACGGTATTTGGGACTGCTAAATTCTCTGTGACATACGTGATTGGAACGAAGAACTCATTCTTCAATTTTATGCGACGCTGCACATCATAGGAGATTCTGAAGATGTGATTTCATGGGTGCTGGACTAGATGTCTGAAAACACTCACTACACGGCACCAGCTACTGAATTGCTTCGTGCTTTGCCACTCAGTCCTCCCCTTGAAGCTGCTTGTTGCATGTACAGTGAACCTAAGCTTACAAATCACTACATGCAAGTTCTGATGAAGCCATTGAAGCCAGGTCAGGCCCCACGAACCAAATTCCTCGTGAAGGAATTACTATATGTGCCTCGGACTGTCTATCGCATTCCGACGAAGACATTGAGTCCTATCAAGGGCCGCGACTCGAATGATGAAGAAGTCGTTGGCATCATGAAGAATCTGCTCTTCAATATCATTCATGGCGTTCCCATCAACTTCCATGATTTCTTCATGAGGATTCTGGCCAATGTCGCTATGTCACCATTTGAGCTGAAGCCTTATGCAACTTGGATTATGAGATTCATCAGAACAAGGTCTTCACTCAACTATAAAGCTGATACACTGAATCATTGCAGCTACTTGCCCCCAATTGAAGTCCTCAAGCGGACCTATTCCTCAGCTGATGAAAAGGGCAAGGCACCAGTTGTTATAGATGAAGTCATTCGTCCATGGGATGGTCAATTTCGCAAGGCTGCATCCTACTCAACCAATGACGACTCTGCCACCCATGACTCTGCCGCCAACACAACCAAGCAAAATCCTAAAGGCACAACACCCAGGGTGATGACTGATCGTGAGCTTCTCCTCAGTCTTCATCAGAAGGTCGATCGCAATCATAAATGGGTCAAGCATCAGTTTGGTTCTATTCTTCACAACATGACCTCTACCCACAATGCAGTGAAGAAAAACCAATACTACCTCCATGAAACCTTCAACCGTACCTGGGCTGTTTTGTCTCATGTCTACAGCAAAGAAGATCTGAAGAAAATGGGTCTCAAGGAAGACTTTGACTGGTCTGCACCTCCACCGAAGAAATACAAGAAGGTCAAAGTTCCTTCTTTGGTGGCCAGCTCCTATTCTTCGTCGCGCGACACCGACGAGCATGAAGACTTGGACGACACTCCGGCAGGCCCTACTATGACAAATGACCCCAACAACACTAGCGCTCCTTCATCAACTTGATATTCTTCAGGGGCGTTAGTCCTCAGTTTCGATCCTTTTGGTCATTCGATGACAAAGGGGGAGAAATCTGAGTTAGTCTTCAAGCGGGTCTATTATATGGCGTTTTTGCTAAGTTACAACTCTCGTTCTTGATGACTTTCTTTGGATCGAGTTGTAAACTTAAACTCTATGGTGGCTTTGATACTCTTGCTGTTTCCTCGGCATGCTTATTCCTCGTTAATGTTAATGCACGCATGCTGAATTACATCATCACCATATTTCATCATGCATTTCAAATTCTTCATATATATATATATATATATATATATATATATATATATATATATATATATATATATATATGTCAAATCGTGTATGAATTACAAGATATAGGGGGAGATCTCCATGATTCAACTCTTCAAGTGTGCATTGCTTCAAAATCAAATTCCTCACTATGCACATCTTCAGGGGGAGTTCTTCTATAGCTTGCAATCAAATTCCTCAATATCAGTATTTACACTTCATATGTTTATCCCCGTTGAAAACTTAACCTATATTGTCATCAATCACCAAAAAGGGGGAGATTGTAAGTGCATCTAGTGCCCCTTAGTGATTTTGGTGTATTGAAGACTTACAGGTTAAGGGACTAATGTGTTTATGAGTGTACACAGGTCTATAAGTCTATGAGGAGTTTGATATTTACAGAGAAAGTCGACCCCTAAAAATGAAGTTCTTCGACTGAAGACTTTGGATTTCTGAAGACTTTCTGAAGACTTTGAAAGTGAAGAAATTGGTGTGATCTTGAAGACTTAGTATTCATTTGAAGAATATGAAGCGTGAAGATTTTTGTTTTCGTAGTTTCATTTTCTCTTTCTTGAGTCATAGGAAACACCGTACTGTTAAAGGGGGTCAAGGAAATACTAAGGAAAAATTCCCATGTGATGCTCAACTCAAAATCCTACGCCTACCAATCCCTTCGAGTGAAGCCATTGGAAATCTCATACTGATTCGATCAGTATTCTCAGATGAAAGAGACGAAGTTTTACGGTCATTGAGGAATTTGTTTTGACCGAGGAGTTAGGAATTAGCGGTGTGGATTGCCTACATAGTGAGGAACATGATAATACGAGAATTTGAACCTCAAATTTCCGACCGTTCTTGTCTACTGGCCTTGACTGTCCCAAAATATCTTATCCACCTAACGGTCATATCATTGAAGGGCATTTATGTCTTATCATGTCAGGCTGCTCCCTAGGCTATAAATAGCTGCCCCCTACAACCACTAGCTGGTTGGCTGCTCTGAGAGAAACTGAAACTTGTCATTTGAGAGCATCCCATCCTCCGAGGACTTTGAGCGAAAATCATCAAGTGAGGAAAACCCAAACCCAAACACCAACAAACCCAAAGTGATTAAGCATCACTGAAGAGATTGATCCTGCATGGATCCGACGCTTGTTACCTTTGAAGACTGTGCTTCTTCCAGACGGTTAGGCGTCGTGGTCTAGAGCATCCAAGAGGAATTGTGGATCGCCGAGTGACTGAGTTAGTGAAGGTTCGGAAGTCAGCTGAAGACTTACCACGAGTGATTGGGCGAGGTCTGTGTGACCTTAGCCCAAGGAGAATACGGTGAGGACTGTGTGTCCGTGTCCGGGACTTTGTGTCCTCAGGTTTAAATACCTAGCCGCTCCAACCAGATGTACAACTGAGACAGCAGTTGGAACTGGTCTACCAAATCATTGTCTTCACCAAGCCTACTGGTTCTATTTCCTCAACTCTTTCATTTCCTCATTAATGTGTTGTATGCTTGTCATATCTGTGTTTGGAGACTTTGACTGAAGACTTTCTCAATTTCCTGAGTTCAATTTCATCAGTCTGTTTGTCTTCATCCTGTGTTATCCTGTGATTACGCTTTTTGTACTCTGTGCTTGTCTTCATTTCATCATGATGACTATGCTTGTCTTCTGTTATGTTTACTTCTGAGTACTTATTCCGCTGCAAGTAGTTCTTCGCTAAGGAATTTCCTCACGCGCAAATTCCTAAGTGAAGAATTCATAAAAATCGCCTATTCACCCCCCTCTAGTCGGTATAACGCACTTTCACTGCCCGTGCACAGGTAAAGGGGTACAAAAGGGCGCCCTCTTTCTATACACCGACAGGAGCCACCGGGCCTGGACCACACATAAGCGCGACACGTTGTTGGGCTAGGCCCAAAAGGGTCTTGTTGGCGGCGGGCAGTTTTACAGCGGTAAAACTTTTTGCGATGCGCTTCAACGACCAGCATGGCTGCGGCGTGGCATGGAGGGGTGTGTGTGACGTGGGCGGCATGCGCGGGGCGGTTCCTGCACGCATGCGTCACATCGCAGTAAATGGGCAGCGCGACCCGCGACTTCCCCATAAAAAGGGATAAGCAAGAGCGCACTGTTCCTTTTACCCTTCACGCAATCCCAATCTCGAAAGCCTCCGCTCGTCTTCCTATTCTTCTCCAAGCTTTGCCCCTGCTCGCCGACGTTGTGTTTCTGCCGCCCTCTGCCTTGCCCTTCTCCCCCAGCCGCCATGGCGCCGAAATCCGTCAAGGCAAGGGGGTGGCCAAGGATGCCGGAGCGACGGAGACACCGGAGAGTGCGCTGGCGGTGCAGCGGACGCAATCCACGTTCTTCCCCTCGACAGTTGACGTGTTCGAGCTTCTGAATCCTTCAGGCCCCTGTGGGGGGTGAAGACGGGGGAGAGAAGTCGGGGCATCCAGCCACGCGCGTCATCCCCGCCGACTGCGCCGAGGCTGCCCCAAATCGGTACCCCTTCTTTGTCGATTATTTTTCCTGCGGGCTCTGTCCTCCCTTCTCCGATTTGTTTAGCGACATCATGCACACCTTTGGCTTCCGCCTTATGGATTTTACCCCGAATGCAGTGGCGTGCATGGCCCTTTTCGCGCATCTCTGCGAGGGCTTAGTCGGGGTGCACCCCAACACGGCGCTCTTTCACCATTACTTCTCCCCTCGGATCCAACCAGGGGGCGCCATCTCCGGTTGCATTGTCTGGGTCTCAAGGTCCAAGGGAGCGTATCCGGAGGGTGCCATGAAGGAGAGGTGGGAAGAATGGCGGGGCCGGTGGTGCTGGATCGAGGAGAAGGGCCCACCAGCGTTCTGCGAAGTTCGTCGGGCGCCGCCGGTCCGAAGAAGCGATTGGAGTGACGTCAATGCCGATGACGAGAAGCTCACGGTCGCCACCACCAGGATCCTTCGGCTCACCGAGGCCGGGCTCACCCTCGAGATGATCGGGGCGGACTTCATCCGCCGCCGGATCGCCCCACTGCACAACAAGGGGAGGCCAGCCTGGCTCTTTACCAACCCCGCCGACATCATGCGGCTTCGCCCCGGCCTCGACCACAACTTCACGGTGATGGGACACGCTCATTTCTGCCAGTGTCTCTTCCAGCTCGATGTGGGCTGCGATGGCGAGGTCGAGTGGACTGGCAAGGTCGCGAGGGCCGCCGCAAAGGCCGGCAAGGTCTTCAAGGGGCCTTTGTTCAAGCTGCCGACGGGGGTGGTCCCGTTGTGTAATAACTCACACCGGTCCGATATCATCGCTATGATGCTGGACCGCAACGTGCATGGCCCTGACCCGAGATGGAAGGAGCCCGAGGATGCCAAGGTGCAGCAGTTCTTTGACACTCTGCACGAGGGTTACGTCAATGCCGACGCCGAGCAGGTGCTCATCCAGGACACCACCCAGGCGGAACTGGACTACATCGCCACCAGGGAGAGGGAGGCACAGCTTGCCGAGGAGGCCGGCAGCGCTGGCGGTGTGGAGGACAAGGCCGCGATAGCCGCAGAGGAGGAGGAGCTTGCCCGGTGGGCGGCGGTCGCCGGGGAAGCCAGCGGCACCGGCACCGAGGCTCCTCTGGTTGAGGAAGCGGCTGACGAGTTGTCGGAGGAGGAGGCCAGGGCCGTTGACCCTCCGGCCACGGGGAGAGGGCGAGTCCTGTGGCGGGCCACCTCCGACGAGCCGGTGTGGCGCGTCAGGGCCACACGGCGACCAAAGTCCCCGGAGGACGCCGCGCATCAGACGAGGGCCGCGGCGGCGAAGAAGGTGGTGAAGGCCGCGGTAGCAAGGAAGAAGGCATCTGCCTCTTCTTTGTCCACGCGCCCGCAGACTCCGCCCTCCTCCCCTCCTCCGGCAGACGCCGACGCGGGGGTCACCTTCGACTACGGATACCTCAGTCCGAGGAGGAAGAGGAAAACAGCAGAGGAGGAGGCGGATGACGAGTGAGCACCCTGTTTTTTCTTTCACCATTCATGTTTCCTCAACCTGTGTCACTTGTCTTGACTTGTCTTCGCCTTTGCAGGGACGTGGAGACGCTGGCCCAGAGAGTGAAGAGGGCCAAGGTCTCGGCGGGTGGCTATCCCTCGGCTGGTACTTCGAGGGCGCCACTGCTGGTGTTGAGCAGCCCGGACAGCAGCCCCCGGCCCAGCCCCCAACGTAAGTTCATCACTCTTCCCTTGTCGACATGTCTCAAGGGCACGACACTTTGGTGCTGACCTTGCCAGGTATGCAGGAGGAGAGCAGCAGGAGGAGGAGACACAGAGGGCTACTCCCAACACGCCGCCCCCATCAACCACGCCGCCCCGAGGGGCGTCCCCGGCAAGGGCGCCAAGCACCGAGCCCACACACATGGAGGAGGAGGACTAGAACGCCGGCGGCTTTTCCTCGACGCCAAATGTTGGCGGGGAGGGGACCTCTTTTTCCCAGCCTGGGACTGGCGCTGGTAAGTCGCTCGCCTTTCGTCCCTATTCCTTTTCCTTTCTGGTTCTTGGTTTTGGCCCTGCCTCATTCCCTTCTTTGGTGTCCAGATCCCTTCTTGGTGAACCCAGAGGACGTGGATGCCGTCATCGAGGACGTCACCAAGGCCGCCGAGGCGGACGCCGAGAAGATCGCCGCCGAGGAGGCCGCCAAGGGCGCTACCGAGGACGCCGCCAAGGGGCCTGCCGGGGAGGCCGGCAAGGCCAGCGCTAAGGAGACCGGCAAGGGGCCTGCCGGGGAGGCCGGAGGGGCCGCTGCCGAGGAGGAGGAGGAGGTGGCTGATGACCAGCCTTCCTCCTCCGCTGCTTCCGGCTCCGACAAGTACCTGAGGGTGAGTGACGACTTGTTCGTCCACCTTCCAGGCGCGTCAAGCACTAGGACACCCGTCGAGGGAGAGGTGTTTGACGACGAAGTGCTTGCTGCCACCGGGCTTGAGGTCGTCGTCGAGCCGAGCGTCGGTGGCGACGACTCCTAGGAGGAGCGGCTGCTCCAGGCCATGGGCGCCAACTTTCGGAGGCTCCAAGCACTCCACCGTGCCCATCTGGACAAAGTCCGGTCCAGGACGACAGTGGTGGAGAAGGCGGAGGCGGACCTCCAGAAGCGCGTTGCCGAGACGTAGGAATGGTTCCGCCAGGCCCGCGACAAGCTGAAAGCCGCCCAGGGCGAGCTGACCAAGCGCGACGTGGAGCTCACCATCAAGCTGGCCGACATCGAGAAGGCCCAGGAGACGGCGGAGGGCTTGGCCGCAGCAGCCGAGGCCGCCCGGACTCAGCACCAGGCCGCACTGAACTCCCAGGAGGAGTACCTCGCTGCGTGCGAGGAGAAGGTTGCTGCCACGCTCTGCAGCAAGGACGAAGAGGTGGAGAAGCTTGTCTTGCAGCAGACCAGTGAGCTGGAGCAGAGGCACAAAGAGGCGCTCGATGCCCAGGCCCAGGTTCACGCCGACAGGGGGAAAGAGCTGGAGGCGGAGCGGGTCGGGCTGAAGGAGCAGGCCTTGAAGCTGTCCCAGGAGAAGGATACGCTCAACAGCACCCTGACGGAGGCGCAGGGCACGACCATCAACAAGGTCGGGGAGCTCTCCAAGGCCAACAAGTCCCTCAAGGACCTCACTCTGAAGCTAGAGGGCCTCGAGGGGATGCTCATGGAGGCCCAAGCCCAGGAGGGGACCCTGGCCAAGGAGCTGGAGACCGAGAAGCAGCTGCGAAAGGACGAGGCCACCGAGCATAAGGATCTCAAGGAGGGCGTGAACCGCTGGATCGGCCGTCTTGAGGACGTCGCCGGCAGGATCACCGTGCAGCTGGCTACCATGGGGATGCCAAGCGTGAGGTACGCCCCAGAGCGCAGCGGGACCACCAATGCCAAGCTGACCTTGTTCTTCGAGTGTGTTCTCGGGGCCCTGGAGCAACTTCACGCCAACCGGGCGGCCTCGCTGGCCGACGAGGCCCGGAGGCTTTGCGAGGGTGCCATGACCAAGGTTCTCACCAAGGTGGCACACTGGCACCCCGACCTCGACTTCGACGCCGCGCTAGAGAGCTTGCCGGAGGGTACTGACCTCGCGCCGCTCGGGGAACGCATCAACCCATCATCAGCCGTGTCGGCGGAGTTCTGAGGGTGGAGGGCCAGCATCGGGATTAGGCACCCCGTTTCTTATCGCCGTTGTAGGTTCACAACCAAGACAATTGCTATCTCTAGTTAGAACCGCAGCAACAATTTGATGTAATATGACTCTGCAACACTTTTGATAATATGCATGTTATTTTCCTGTTCGATTTTCCTTTGTATGTCCACCTTACGTTAACTGGGTAGGTTTGCCAGCGCGTAAACCCAGGGCGGCATCTTGGGGACAGGTCCCCAGTGGCCCGCCAGGTGTGCTTGCTGTCGGGCGAACCACCTTACTGCCCTTAGCGCGGCCGCCTGAACTGTCGAGTTTGACTTGAGTCAGAGTCAGGAGCGTTGCCAAGTGCGGAAGGCTACCCCGCCACTCTCGACGCGGCCGCTTAGAGCTGTTGAGCGGACTCGAAACAGAACAAGGGCGTTGCCAATTGCGGGAGGGCCCCTTTGCATGCAGGTTTCTCATACATAGACAAGATCTCCGAGGATGATAACCTTATATATAAAAGGAAATAACTCAAAGCTCTGAATGACTTAGCTTCTCTGTTGCCGCACTGGCGTCCTTCACGTTCACGGGCGGCGCCCCTTTCTCCTGGCCATCTCCTTCTTGGGAGCTATGGCGAAGAAGAAACGCTAGGCTAGCTACTAGACCAGATTCTCACAATTCCGCCCCTACCTGGCGCGCCAAAGATGTCGGCGTGGAACAACACCTATGGGATCACAAGAATCCCTACTACGGTTGCCGGGGCGCGGGGTTGCGAGAAGAGCAGGATCAGTAACCAGCACGGGATCGTTTACCCAGGTTCGAGCCGCGAGGATGCGTAAAACCCTAGTCCTGCTTTGGTGGGTGTATTTCAGAGAGTTCTTGAGCTCTCGAACTAGCTGTGGTGAGTGTGTGGTTCCAAAGAGCCGAATCCTTCTCCAGTATGCCATGGGCCTCCTTTTATAGTCGAAAGGGGCTGCCACAGTGGCGCACAGTGCTATGAGCTAATCGCTTGTATTACAGGACAAGACGCATTTTATGCGTAGCTTAGGTGTCCTCTTGCTTTATTGGGGACGGGGGAGAGGCCCGTCCCGTCCGTCGCCGCTCCTCCTTGCTTTGACACGCACCATGGCTAGCGACGCATGTGGCGCCACGTAGGCAGGCAGGCAGCTGAGGTGGCGCGGTGGTGGAGCCTCTACGAAGATCTGCATGCCGCCACGCAGGTGCTTGACGAGTTAGCCTGGGAGCTGCTTGTTGCCACGCAGGTGCCCGCCCAGCTAGTTGGGCTGGCAGCTGCATGTGAACGGTGGTGGAAACTTGGTTGGTGCGGGCCTGGCGGTGGCCCCGCTGGCGTCCTTGGTGAGGGCCTTGCCGGGTGGCCCGGCAAGGGTCTTTCCGTGTGGCCAGGCAAGGGTCTTGTCGTGGTGCGCTATCGTCCCCGGCAAGGACCTTGCCGGGGGTCTGGTGGCCTTCCTTGGCAAGGATCCTGCCGAGGATCGTCGTTTTTAATCCTCATCTGATCTTGAGTGTTCCTTGTCTTCACAAAGATCTGCATGCCACCATGGAGGTGCCTCCCGAGCCCTGGCCCAACGTGATGTTGGAGACCGTGGGCTCAAGGGTGGCTCGCTCTGTTGGTGTGGGGCGAGCTGCCCCGGCAAGGGTCTTGCCGGGGGAACCTGCTTCGTCCCTCTGCTCTTTGTGGTCTTGGCCTTGGCGGTGCTCTGATTATCTTGGGCTTCGGTCTTACCTTTGGCTCACATCCCCTGTTCTGCTTGGTGTGACCGTGGGCGCGGCTCCGACTGCCCGTGCACAGGTAAAGGGGTTCAAAAGTGCGTCACGTCCGTGTCAAGTAGACTGAAACGATTCTGCGTCTACTACTATTACTCTACACATCGACCGACTCTTGCCTGCATCTAGAGTATTCAGTTCATAAGAACAGAGTAACGCATTAAGTAAGATGACATGATGTAGCGGGATAAACTCAAGCAATATGAAGAAAACCCCATCTTGTTATCTTCGATGGCAACAATGCAATACGTGTCGGTTCCCCTTCTGTCACTAGGATCGATCACCGCAAGATTGAACCCAAAGCTAAGCACTTCTCCCATTGCAAGAAAAACCAATCTTGTTGGCCAAACCAAATGGATAGTTCGAAGAGACTTGCAAAGATATCAAATCATGCATATAAGATTTCAGAGAAGATTCAAATAATATTCATAGATAAGCTGATCATAAATCCACAATTCATCGGATCTCGGCAAATACACCGCAAAAGAGTATTACATCGGATAGATCTCCAAGAACATCGAGGAGAACATGGTATTGAGAATCAAAGAGAGAGAAGAAGCCATCTAGCTACTAGCTATGGACCCATAGGTATGAGGTAAACTACTCACGCTTCATCGAAGAGGCAATGGTGTTGATGTAGAAGCCCTCTGTGATCGAATCCCCCTCCGGCAGGACGCTAAAAAGCCCCCTAGATGGGATCTCACGGGTACAGAAGGTTGCGGCGGTGGAAAAGTGTTTTCGTGGCTCTCCTGGTAGGTTTTGGAATATTTGAGAATATATAGGCGGAAGAAATAGGTCGGTGGAGTCACGAGGGGCCCACAAGGGTGGGGGGCGCGCCCTACCCCCTGAAGCGCGCCCTCCAACCTTGTGGGTGCCTCGTGGCTTCCCTGACGTGTACTCCAAGTCCTCTGGATTTCTTCTGGTCCAAGAAAAATCATCGCAAAAGTTTCATTCCGTTTGGACTTCGTTTGGTATTCCTTTTCTGCGAAACTCTAAAACAAGGGGAAAAACAGGAACTGGCACTGGGCTCTAGGTTAATAGTTTAGTCCCAAAAATAATATAAAATAGCATATAAAACATCCAAAACAGATAATATAATAGCATGGAACAATCAAAAATTATAGATACGTTGGAGACGTTTCAAGCATCCCCAAGCTTAATTCCTGCTCGTCCTCGAGTAGGTAAATGATAAAAATAGAATTTTTAATGTGGAATGCTACCTAACATATTTATCCATGTAATTTCTTTATTGTGGCATGAATGTTCAGATCTGTATGATTCAAAACAAAAGTTTAATATTGACATAAAAACAATAATACTTCAAGCATACTAACAAGGCAATTATGTCTTTTGAAAATAACATGGCCAAAGAAAGCTTATCCCTACAAAATCATATAGTCTGGCTATGCTCCATCTTCATCACACGAAATATTCAAATCATGCACAACACTGATGACAAGCCAAGCAATTATTTCATACTTTTGATGTTCTCAAACTTTTTCAACTTTCACGCAATACATGAGCGTGAGCCATGGACATAGCACTATAGGTGGAATAGACGGTGGTTGTGGAGAAGACAAAAAGAAGGAGATGGTCTCACATCAACTAGGTGTATCAACGGGCTATGGAGATGCCCATCAATAGATATCAATGTGAGTGAGTAGGGATTGCCATCCAACGGATGCACTAGAGCTATAAGTTTATGAAAGCTCAAAAAGAAACTAAGTGGGTGTGCATCCAACTTGCTTGCTCACGAAGACCTAGGGCAATTTGAGGAAGCCCATCATTGGAATATACAAGCCAAGTTCTATAATGAAAAATTCCCACTAGTATATGAAAGTGACAATATAGGAGACATTCTATCTTGAAGATCATGGTGCTACTTTGAAGCACAAGTGTGGTAAAAGGATAGTAGCATTCGAGTGCGAATTTTTGGAGGCCGAGCACCTCGGGTTGGCTTATCTCGGCCGTTCGGTTCGTCCTCGTGATCCGTTCTTGTCGGAAGCCTGCCCCCACGCCGAAAGCAGCAGCATAGGTGCTAGAGCCCCTAGGAGTACACCGGTGGCACACCTGTTACTAAGGTGGTGTTTGATGTGCTGTGTGTAGGTATTGGACCTGGCACAGCTCGGGTAGTTTTATTGTTTCCAACCGTACAAGGTCAAATTTACTGCGTGTGGCCCACCGGTCCTTTTCTATTAGCTTGGAGGTGGGGGGGAGGGGGCGGGGTGGTCGAGGAATCCAGTCTGGTTAATCTTCTTCTTCCACGGCCCACCTCTGTCCGCCTGGTAGCCATGGATTTGAACATGGACCTCGGAGATCCAACTGCAGGACCGCACAGGTTAGGTGTTCTGCCGCCCCATGTTTCAATTGCATGTGTCCTGCTCTATATCTTGAATCGCATCTCACCTGGTATAGATAACCGTGGATCCGTTGATATGCAGACTGCCGGTCTTGGAGGCACGTCCTACAGCCATGGCCGGGCCGGTTGAGTCGCAGGCTTCTCTAAGCATAGCCGAGGCCGAGGTATGCCGCGTCGGAGACGGCGCACATGGCGGGGGGAGTGTTGGATTTCCGCCCATGGGGGAGATTTCAACGTTTGTTCAGAGGCAACCAGCGGCTGGACCAGGAGGTCTGTGTGCTAGATCTAGATCCACTACAGCTTTGTCTATGCGTGTTTATGCACCACCGCTAGGATTTACTAGTTTATTTCCCATGGATTGTTCATCTGCGGTTGTTCATACATAATCTCTGCAGTAAAATTTCCAGGTTCAAGGCTGACATTCATAATAGAAGTGTTACTGATCCTAGATGGATCAACGTTAGAGCAACATTGATCTCTCAAAAATAGTAATCATTACACTGATTTTTTTATTAAGGCTGACAAAATTGGATGAGTAACTAATATTAGTTCTTTGGTGGAGGTCTTGAAGTGCTATCTGTCTTCACGGCTTGAAGTAACTATCAAAGTTGTTAGTTTAGTTATTCGATTTTTTTTAATTTAGGGGCAAAAAGTTATGTTAAGTCGAACATCTATTTCATAGAAACACTTGACATCAGGGTGTCCATAGCATCTTGTTGTGCTAGCTGGTGTGGCGATTTGTAGTGTAGATACATGTTGGATAATTATAGAATCTGTATTTCTATCAGAATTCTTAGGGGTTGTGTGTGTTCATTAGGGGGAGTCCTTTGTGAATTGCTTGGTGCTTATACTCGATATAATGATTTTGCTTTAGGGTGAGGATTGGCAAAGCACCTGCACAGCGGGAGGCAAACCCAAACAGAAAAACTGCTCTGGAGATTTCGATGAGAGCATTCATAACAAAGAAGAATGGAAATGTTGTTAACCCAGAGATCGGTACTTCGTTCGATTCTGTTGATGAGGCGTATGATTTTTATAACTTGTATTCCTGGGAAGTTGGTTTTGGAATAAGGTACGCCAAGAGCAGACTTAATGTCAACCGATCAAAGTGCATGCAGGAGATTGTATGCGGATGTGCGGTGAGTTATCTCTAAACTTGAATCAGAAAAACTTGTGCTCCTACGGTATGCTGACTATGAATCTGTGTGCTTGATTTGCAGGGGAAACCTTTGAAGGAGAACAACAGGTCGACTAGGTGTGGGTGCAGTGCTATGATAAGACTACTAAGGTCAGATGATAATGGATGGTATATATCTGAGCACAAATCGGAACATAATCACTCTCTTTCGAGCACATGTGGGGAGAAGATGCATTGGAAGTCGCATAGGCACATTGACCGTTACACACAAGATTTGGTAAAGCAACTTAGGCAGAATAATGTGAGTCTCGGTAAGGTCTTCAGTATTGTTGGTAGTTTCTTCGGCTCTGTTGAGAATGTTCCTTTTACTAAGAGGTCGTTGAAAACACTATGCCGTAAGATAAACAAGGAACAATCAGATTCAGATGCAAGGAAAACGATGGAAATCCTTGCAGAAATGAAGGCAAATGACCCAGAATTCAACTATGCAATACAAGTTGATGAGGAAAGTAGGATAAAAACACTTATGTGGGTGAACGGGAGAAGCATAGACCAGTACAGATGCTTTGGCGATGCAATAACATTTGACACAACTTACAGGACAAACCTCTATGACATGCCCTTCGGCTTGTTTGTTGGCGTAAACAACCATTTCCAGAGCATAATTTTTGGTGGTGCCATGCTTAGAGATGAGAAGGAGGATACTTTTAAGTGGATTTTCAGGGAATTCGTACGTATGGTTGGCGGCAAACATCCGAAGACGATATTGACTGGTGAGTTGGATTTCAAGCTCGCAACTAGGGCTATATAAAATCATCATACATAACACAAAATTAATTTTGCTTACTGATAACATGTTTTGTCTATTTTGTAGACCAGGCACGCTCTATGGAGTTGGCTATCAAGGCAGAATTGCCAAATACAACTCATAGATGGTGTAAATGGCATGTACTGAAAAAAGCAAAGGAGTCAATGGGTTCTCTGTGGGGGAAGAAGAATAGTGATTTCAAGAATGACTTCCACAAGCTTGTCCATCACATGATAACATCGAAGGAGTTTGAGGATGGATGGGATGCAATGCTGGAAAAGTACTCGTTGAGGAAACATCCGTACCTGACACAAATATATGAAGTGCGACACAAGTGGGCAAAGCCGTATTTCATGGGGGTTTTTTGCGCCAAAATGACAAGCACCCAGCGCAGCGAGAGTGCTAATCACCTGCTGAAAGGATATGTGCCACCGGGATGTCCAATGCATCTATTCATCAGGCAGTATGAGAAGCTTCAGTTCGACAGGGAATCTGAGGAAAGCTTCCAGGAGAAGCGCACTGCTCTGGTAGACTTTCTCTGCTTTTTATTAGAGCTAACTCTTCTATAAATATAATGTTGAATTGTCATTTGTGTGAGTGCTGATGACTGAGTTAATTATATGTTCTATGCAGAGTGGTGTTCCTTTGAGGCTAAACATACCAATTGAGAGGCACGCAAGTAAAATCTACACAAGATCAATGTTTGAACAATTCAGTGAGGCATTGTACAAGTCTTTTGCACATGAGGTTGATGTTCTAGAACATCAAAAGGTTTACAAGGTAACGCGTCTCGATGCGGCAGCTCGGGAGAAATGGAGCAAAGTTGTTTTTATTGTCAGTGTGGATGAAGAGGCGAGCTTCTTTGATTGCGAGTGCGGCACGTTTGAGCATTCTGGGATGGTTTGTTGCCATTCTCTGAAGGTAATTGGAAGAAATGACTCTATGCATGAATTTGGTATGCTAAACTTTGTTGCTGGAATTATTTTGGGCCGCAGTCTTATGTTATGTCTTTTGATTCGTAGGTGATGATTGATTTACGTTTGGCTAAAATACCATATAAACACATTGTTAAGAGATGGACAAGGGATGCTAGGGACATATTGCCTGATCACTTAGTGCGGTACCAGAAAGACAGGGGCCCACCAGCTTCCGACACTTTTAGGCACAATCAAATGTGGATCAGGGCGCTGGAGTGTGTGCGCCTTGGCGACAGCAATGTGAAGTGTTATGATGTGTTCATGGCAATGATGAAGGAGGTATATGCCACGTTACTGCCACTTAGCCATGACAAGGATGGCATGGGGCTGGAAGAGAGAGATGCTGTAGCTAAGATGGCAAGTGCAACAGCTTGTTCCGGTACAGTTGAACATGGGGAAACTTTGGTTCAAGACTGTGGAGATCAATCATATTGTTCCGGCGTTGCAGATGCTAATTGCAAGTGGGGATCAGGAAGACCTACTACAAGCAGAGATAAAGCCCCTTATGAAGAGAAAATGAAGAGGTCTCGGTTCTGCAAGATTTGCCGTAAGGAGGGACACAAATGCACAACTTGCCCTGATCGCGGCGACCTTCCAAAGGCTCCAAGGAAGGAGCCAAAGTGTACCAAATGTGGAGTAATCGGACACCGTAGGAATGTATGCGGCAAAACTACTGATCCATTCGAGCCAAACTTCCTCTAGGAGAAAATTTTCATAATAATTTGCTTGATTCCTAAGGACTTTGTAAAACCAGAAATTATATTGCTTCTATGCGTTGATCATGGACCAGTCGGTCCATTCATGTATCCATAACATTTGATCCTACTATTTCGACGCCGAGAAATCTTCTTTATGCATTGCTAGTTTTTATATGTTGTATTGTTGTTAATTGGTAATTTGGCAACTCATATTGCATATTTGTTGGAAAAAAATAAGTGCTGGGCCAGTTCATTAGTTTGTTGGGCCTCCATAATATATGAAGGCCCTGGTGGTTTGTTGCTGGACTTGGGAGTGTGTTTGCGAGCACAGCTGCGGCCTGGGGGTGGGAAGGAAGGTACAACGAGCATGAACTTGTGTTCTCAGTTATGGCTTTCCGCGCGCACGAGCTGGTAAAGATTAATGGTAACACGATGTGCACACCTCACGCCTTGTCTCGCATGCATGGAAAGTTGATGTACGGGAGGCGGGGTTGGGTGGGCGGGGTGGGCGGGGCGATTTGACAGCACGAGCGCTGAGCACGTCGCGTACTACTTGTGTTGCACAGGTCACGCGGAACAGGCTGACCAGCGGGTTCACATGTTCGTCTGCTGCACCAGCGTTTTGATGGATGATGGATGCAAGGCTCGAGGTTACAACTGATGGCTATAAAAAATTGATCTATCTACCACAGCTACTACAGAGGCGAGGTGCTACTCCACAGGCGAGGCGGGTGTTCATGGCATTGTGCAAACGATATGCTAAGTCATGGATTTACAGATTTTTTGGTATAACTATAATAAATTATTTCAACGGCGTATTGCTAGCTATCCATTTTAATTAACTTAGGCTTATATTAGCGAGGAGTTAAGCACGGGGTGCCATTCGGCGGATCAACTGGGAAGTCTACTTCTTTGTTTGGTGCACTCAGCGTTTCGATGAGCCTCACTAGAGAGCTATGTGGCTGTAAATATTTTTGTATTGCACCGGGCGGCGCGGTGGACGTGCCTGATCGAGCGGCAGAGCACTGTTGGCACTGGACGGACATGTGTACTAGTGCTAGGACATGGACATGCCACTGTGTAGCTGTGCTAGCATAATATTTTTTTTCATAATGATGTCAAAATTCGCGTGGGAGGGAGGAGGCAGTTCATGACGGGATGTTTTGCCACAGACTACGATGAGCGGCGCATGGGCTGGAGTTAATGCTGGTTGTACTGTTATGGCATTGGTGAGGAGAGGAGATGGATTTTTTGAGGAGCTTGCTGTGGCATCGGTGATTCTATCCATTGCGCTCTTCCCAAGAATCGAAAATTTGGTGAATGGATAGACTTGGAGCCATTGTGGTTCAAAATTCGAATGAAATGTTTTGGAGGGAAAGAGAGGAATTTCGCTCTTCTATTTATAGAGGTGGCGGGTTTCTCTGAAATCACTCGAAAGCAGGAACAGATGGCCCCTCCCAGCAGCGCCAGCGTGCACTCCGGTGTAACCACGTCCGAGGGTTCCACTTTGGCGCCAAGCTCTATTGTGGACGGGCGGGAGATAGAGAGTGGACCCAATGGTCGCTCGTCATCCTTGGCTACTGCACATGACGAGGTATTATTTTAACACATCCATGAAGAAGAAAAAATGGAGATCTACCATAACATATGTTCTCGTGCTGGGCCATGTGTGACTTAAAACAGGGGAGCGTGCTTGGGCAAGGTCCAGATCTTCGAGAAGTAGTTGAGCCTGACAATTATCCTCCTGAAGTAAGAAACCTAAACATTTCTTGAAAAAACACTGATGTTTCCAGTTGAGTGCTAAACAAATTCCTGTTGTTGGTTCAGATGATTGTGGTTGCCGATGTGAGCCGGTTGGAGGAGGGAACCGGCGTTTTTGATCCTTTAGTGGCACCGGCACGTGTAGAAGGGAAGATGGAGATGGATCTTGGTGATCACGAGTCAGGGACATGCACTTTCGGCTACGGCCAGTTGGATGACGACGCTGAAAGTCCGCCTACAAAGCGTCAAAAGCTGTGATTTATCAGTAGTAGCTACAAAAATTAAGCTAGATGGAGAAGTTTGTTTCTCTGGCTATGTCCAAACGGTGATGCAAGATAAACTTGTAGTAGTAATCTATGTAAGGACCCTATGATTAATGAATGTTTGCTTTTGGGTCAACATTAGCCACACGTGAAAAAATAATTCCCTAAAATTATTATTGTGTTCATGATATTGTTGATAAAACAAACAGTTTGTTTTTTCATAAGCCAAGAAAAGGTTTTGTCAGCGTGCCTGTCCAAAGATGTGCATGTGTGATGCCACGGTGCACGTGTTGTGGGGGTGATTTGGTCACGGAGAAAATGACTTGTCTCAAGACTTGGATTAATTAATCCATAAAACAGTAGTATCGGGTGTCACTGACCATGTTCCATTAGTACGCAGGGGGAGTGGTTGGCTCATGACTACAAATACAAGAAGCTGGACCAACTCAATGGCCAGTCCACCGCACACACCACCCCCGAGACTCTGCTTTGGGAACTGGCCTGCTTCAACAGTTGATAGTACTAGTTGGAAGGCAACAAAGGTTGGTTATCCTTCTTCCTTGTCAATCCTCTTTCAACTCCTGGAAATGGTCCTCGATGCATGTTTTGATCCTTGTTTTCTTCTTGAGCATCAGATCTATGTGTTTAACTCCTCTCTTCCTTGCTGTTTGGTGTTTTTCAGATTTGTTGTTGCTAGCTAGCCATGGCACGGGGACGACCAAAGGGCATCTCGCCGGCGCCATCGCCGTTGGCCGGAAGTTCAAGTGCTACTGCATCTTCCATCCCGGCGCCTAGGCGAGTCCCAACTGTTCAGACCTCATTCACCTCGATTGCGTTGCAATCGCTGGCGGGTGAGTGGAACCCCGAGGTTAGAGACGTGTTTGGGGAAGTAGGTTTGGGAGAGTTGTGTAAGATCAGGGTTCTAGGGAACACAAACCGAATCTTTTCCATGTCTTTGATCTCCAAGATAGACCCAGATACTATGAAGATGGACACGGGTGATGGAACATTTGTAGATGTCAATGCCAGGGCTGTTGCTAGAGCAATTGGTCTTCCTAGCGGTGGTAGGAAAATAGACATTCAGGGTGGGCGTTGCCTTGCAGACCGTGAGCGCCTGCTTGGTAAGGTGCACGCCTTACTAGGCACTAGCATGCCGAGGTCAAACAATATTCCAGTTCATAGTGTTAAAAAGATAGTTCAGGGAGCTAACAAGGTAGCCATTGTGGGTGATGAGCGCACCACCATGAAGGCCGCCGTCGCGCTAGTATCCAGCTCCACTTTTCTTGTGCCGAGGGGTGCAACTGCTAAAATAGCAAACGAGCTCCTACCTGTAGTTGCTGAGCCAGACATGATATGCGAGTTTGATTTCTGTGACTATGTGGTTGAGGGACTAAGGGAAGCTGCACGGAAGCTTAGAGATGATCTAGCAACAGATCCGACATTTGTCGTGCTTGGCGGGTGCCTTATTGTGCCACAGGTGATTTTTTTATCAAAATGCATGTTCTTCCTGTTGCGTTTGTTTCTTCTTGTTTGATATGCTCATTTCAATGAATGTGAAATGCTAGATCATATGGTTGGACTACCATGAGCATGGTGTGGAAGGTTTGGAGCTGCTGCCACTCCCTCGCATCTCTAGTTATTCAGATGTGCTACTGAAGGATCTCATCCGCAAGCACGCCGCAAGATTTGGGATAGAGTGCGGTCTTGATGTAAGTTAGCCAGGAAAATGTTCTAGCACATGTGTTTCTCTTGGTTCTCTCGTTTAGCATTCAACAGATTTTCTGACATTTATCTTCTCAGCTTGCGGATGTCCCCCGCTCTCCATCAATGAACATTCCACGGTCAGTTCCAGTTGGTGGGCATGGAAGTGCTGGAGGAGCAGATCCGATGGGCTCTGGTGGTGCAGCGCATCAGGGAAACAACACAGGCCATCGTGGACCTGAGTGGACTGATGAGGTATTGTGGACAGAGTAAATTTTAAATTTCTTCATGTTAGATGTTAGTGATGGTTAGTATGGTTTCTCACACACATTGCCTTGCTTTGTTGAACAGATGATAGATTCTGTCAAGGCTGCGTTCGAGTTCCAGTTCCAGCGTAGGGAGGCACAGTTTCTAAAACTAGTTGATTCCATGAGGGAGAAGGTTCTGGAAGAGATAAAGGATGTCTCTATGGCGACAAGGGAGAAAGAGCTGACAGAAACTCTTGATTTCTTCATGGAGCATGTGAAAAAGCATGCAGCTGTGGCGGCGGTGTTCCCAGTGGAGATCCCAACTACACCTAGAACGGCGTCGGCAACAGGTGATTCACAGTTCCCTTATCTGGACATATTCGGCACTTCCATAGTATGATGTGCTTTTTTTTCATTTTCTATGTGTGCATCGTTTCGTAGGAACAAGAAGAATATAGTTTACTAAAAATTTGTTGTACTGCTGTAGTGGCGGAGGAGTTAGCTGCTTCTTCAAGGGAAGCAGCTCATGCCATGATGGCTGTTGTTGTTGGAAACCAAAAAACCTTTGGAGTGGGTCCAGCCGTAAACACATGTCCAGATGGCTCAAGTGAAGAGAAGCCTGATATTGGAGAGGTGGGGCGATCTACTGCTCGGGCTGCTATGCCAGGTGATTACAACATCTAAGATTAATTCCTGAATTTCATTCATTAGTGCACCTGCTGGTTTGTTTAACTTCCTGTTTCAAATTTTTGGTGTGGTACAAGCCGCCCATGGAAGTGATGATCCAGAAGACAAACCAATGATTGTTGATCGCAAGGGCAAGGGGAAGGCGATTGAATATCCAGGTTAAACCCTTAAGACGGTCTTGTATTACTTGTTTACTTCACTCATCGCAAGCTGTTCATGACTTTTGCCATGGATTGCAGTTGGGGCACCACGAGCCCAGCGTCAGAAAACCATGCACGAGCTCCTTGGCCCATCTTCTGCACATGTAGCTGTACCGGCATCAGCTCCTCTGGTTGACACGTCGTTTATGTACGCGATGACTGAAGGTGCGGATTTTTATCTGGCGCAAACCTATATCTTGCTTGCTAATTTGTACTAACCAAATAGTGAGTATCTGCATTAATTTTTTTCATTTGAACAAAGATGCTCTGCCAGCAACACTTGCTATTGGAGTTGAAGGAGCTACAACTGGTGTTCATGCGAGATCGTCCGCTGTGTACACTCCAATTGGAAACAAGAGGCTTTCTATGTCTGACGTGGATGAAAGCCCAGATATGGCTCATGCTCCTTTGGGTAATTACCAGAACTGAATGTCTATGCAAACTGAAACAATTTTTATGCCTCTCTGATGTGCATTTTGTGACATTGCAGCAGTCATCCATCCAGATGCTTATGTTGTGTCGGACCCTGACTATGGGTACTCACCTTTCGAGCTAGAGCTGGTACAAGTCCAGTACCCTGATCACATATGTGATGAATTCTACGAGAATGCCATGTTGCTATCTTGCTCTGATGGACTTGGGAGGTGAAATTTTTGGAAACTTGTAAATGTGATTGGTTTGAGCAGAAGACCAACAACTGTACTGACATCGTTTTGGGAATTACATTGCAGGGTTGGTTTGAAAGCGTTCGGCCAACTCCGTTGAAGCTAGATGGTAACAAAATGAAGTACCAATACAGTTTGAATGGAGAGATGGGTTACAATGGTATGGAGGCATGGGTTCGTGGCTTCAATGAGAGGGAGATTATGATGATGGAGAGTGTTGGCCTTCCTCTCTGGAGGGGGATTGTATCACCTGATGTGCCGGTAATACCACAAAACTACAAATTTACACTATTAGGTTGAAATTTGTGTGGCATACTGATCTAACTTTTTGATGATGATGTTTGTTGCTCTGGCCCAGCTGCACCTTGAGAATCCATACACTCGCGAGGCTATGGTAACTTTGCGCGCTTTACTGTCTTCCCAGAACATTGGATTTCAGCTGAGGCAATGCAGGATGGTAAGTGTGGTTATTTGCAAATAATGTTCGGGTTAAGTTTATGCAGAGAATCTAGTGCACGCTGTTGAATCTAATTGTTTGTGCCTTGTTTGACCATTACAGATCATGGCTCCTATATCAATCACTAGGGAGTGGTGCCTGTACGTCTTTGACATGAAGCTCAAAAGACTCAACGTGCTTGATCCAGTTTATACAGAGCACACCAAGCATGAGTACAGAGACAAGCATTCAACTATAATTTGCAACATGCTTAATGGTTTGAAGCATGTTGGGGCTATGCTTGCTGACGGGTGGAACATGGATATCTCGGATTGGCATGTGAGGTACAACAAGAACATGCACGTTGCATGCAGCAGGTAATGTCTCCAGTAATAGTAATGACAAAACAAATCTAACAGAACATTGTCAATGTTTAATGCCTTTCTTGTTTTCTTTCAGCGGGGAGTCTGCCGGTTATATTGCTTACTACGCTGACAACTTCAATGGTACACGTATGGAGCACGACGTGCCACAGGTACAATGCTAGGGCTGCAAAAAACATTAGGTTGCATGTCATGTTTCAGTTTCAAAAAATCTGACAACAAAGTTCGACTTGCTGGCTTGCATTAGGTTGGTCTGCCGGCCAGGAGGAGGAGGATGTTGTACGAGACTCTGGCGGCCAAAGGGAATTCTGCTCCTCGTCCAGGAATCATGGAGCAAGTGACAATGGAAGATTAGCTCTTGAAGCAGCGAGGCGTCGGATTTGTCCGCGGGTTTAGGTTAGACGCAACCTGCAGGATAATCATTTTGGTGGTGCGGACGCTTTGATGGATTAGCGAGATTGAAGTGTGCTTGCTAATACGAACTTGGGTTGCTTTAATCATTTTGGTTGTAATATGTCAGTTAAGTTGATGCTGTCAATGAACCTCCCTGTGAAGGAATCCAGCCATGCATGGCTTCTGATTAAAAAATTGCATGCGCATGTACAACGTCTTCCTTTCCTTGTTTGAATTTTTAAATAGCCGTTGCTGAATGCGTGTGTAGTACGCCAGATGGTATTGACCGTTGCTGGTTGAGTGCATCCGTCTATAAGTATGCCTTTCCTCCTGGCCAGCCTCTCAAGCAGTTTAGCCACATCTAGTTGTTCTCTCGCTCCAATGGCCTCCTCTAGCTCTTCTTCCTCACGATCTCGTTATTCCGCTGGTAGAGTTCCAGGTGCACCAGTGAGATCGCCGATAAGGTACCGGCAAGGTCCGCTAGACTACGAGCCATATGACCCGTGTGAATGCAGGCCGCCTAAGAAAGCAGCCATGTGGATCTCGTGGAGCGACGAAAATCCAGGGAGGAGGTACAGAAGTTGTTACAATTCAAGGGTAAGTAAGCTCTAACAGTTTCTCTGAATTAAACATTTGGATTTCCTTTCGATTCGTCGTGTTAAAGAAAAATTGGTTCTTGTTTCCTTTTTGGATTTTTGCGGAGGGGAGGTTGCCAGTATTTCGTGTGGCATGACGATCAAATCGATGATCCGTTCCTTAAGCAGCTGGAACTGGATCTGAGGGACCAAGTGTGGCTGCTTGAGAGGTTGAACTCGAACCTGCAAGATGCTACAAGGAACGCTGAAGCTCAAGTTGAACAGCTGACTCATCGTCTCCGTGAAGCTAATGAGCCATTCCATGTGCAACCCGCATCTGTGGTGCCAGTTGTGTTGCCGGATCAGAGGTTCAAACGCATGGCCAGCGCTATGTATGTGTTGCTGGTAGCTCTGTTTTGCTACATCTTCCTCAGGGTTTATTAGATGATTCCGTTTGAAAACAAGTAATATCTTAATCATGTTCTATGTGTTGGTGTGAGTGTGAGTGTGAGATTTAGTGCATGGGGAATTCATCCCAGCCTGTGCCTTAAGATTAGTTGTGTGAGTGTGAGCATGATCCCGAGGGCGTGCCGAATGTATCCCAGTATGTGTCACAAAATTCGTAGTTTCAGTGCATTGTTGTTTGAAACGGTTAAGAGTGTTGGATTGTGTCCATGAAAAAAAGTCGGTTACATTCGAACTGTTTAGAGCAGGAGGTGCATCATAAAATGTTTCAGTTTGAACATACATAGAAAATGCTAAGATATAGCATAGCAATAATTCAGATGACAAGGAAAGAGCCCTTGATCGCTTCGATGGCATCATGTGGGATTAGCGACTCGTTTCCTTGGAGACGCAAGACCTCATAGAGCATGAGGTTCTTGTGCATGTCCAGGTTGGCCTGTGAATAAGTTTTGTGAATTATCCCAAAGGTCGGTAACAATAATTCTTGGTATTAATGTAATTCTTAAAAAAGGCAGTTACCTTGGTCAAAGGGATTTGCAGTTTATCGCCGTTGAAATTCCTAGCAAGAAATGTCGCGCATATTCCATAATCTTCCCTGATGGACCATGCGTGCGAAGATGTAAGCAGTCAAGAGCTTAATGTTAATATAACATTAGAGACACATGAGCTGGAAGTATATTTCAACTTACTTATCAACCTTCTCCACCATCAGCATTGGGAATGACCTGGTCCATTCTCCACAGCTGCAATGCCATGACTCATAGAGGCACTGGAGGCATCTGAACAGGGCGGAATGCAGAAGGTTTGACACATATGTGTGCAGGTTTACCCTGCGATTGCTAAAGCCAAATGGTCCAACTGCTGGATCAAGAACGACTATCCTCCTTTTGAGCATATCAAATGAGTAGACGGCCCATCCATCGGGCAAGATGGCTGGTATGTGCCACTGTTTGGAAATGTTAATTTACAACTAAATTAGTAAGTATGACATGGAATGTATATAACGGATGCCAGCGGTTAAAATATAAGGCTTTGTTCTATACTTACCACTCTAGTTGAGGCAGGGTTCCATTTGTCAAGTGCACCGGTGAAGGTAGTGCGGATAGATTGGATTGTTAAGGGGTCGGCATTCGACAACACAGCTGTCTGCAAGAAAAAAAGACATTTCATGTTGGAGCGTGTAATGGAAACTTTAATAAATCAAGAGAGGAGTTATCAGAGGGGTCAAATGTTAGTGAACGTTGGACTTACAGCAAACTCAGGTTCCATAAATTTCCTCCATATCATCCCTGCGCTATCTTTAGTGAACAAAAAATCCATCTGATGGAGTCGTCTGAAAATTAATGAGGCCATCTCATGGCCAAGATGTTCGCTTCCTGCTAGTTGTTCCTTGATTTCTGTTCCATCAGTTGATACTAGCCTTGGATTTGGGTGCACGATCCATTTCCTGTCAAGAGTGCATAAAATGAGACGTTGTCATGTGAAGCATAACCTAAAAATTATAAAACAATTATGGACTCATTTCGGAAGAAAAAAAATGCCTATCTTGGCAATACCTCTCTAGTAGTAAGGTCGATGCAGCAGATAACCAATCATTGATAGCTTTGAGAACTGTTGGTGATGGTGGGAGTGGCACAAATCCAATTGCCCAAGGGTCGCGTGCTACATTACACTTTGGCAAACGAATTTTGGTTGGGACCATGTCATTTGTAGCGCCAAATGTGACATAATCAGCCCTTGGGCGGAGCTCGGCATAGTATGTAACAATGACAGCTGTAAGATCGTCAAAGAAGTTGTAAACAAAGTTGGCAACCTCATTGCGAGCTTCTTGCTTGGCTGACAAAGATGAGTTGTTGACAGTGTCAATGGCGGAAGGAGAAACCATCTGAAGAGGCGTGTCCTGTCGAACACATGGTTTCTTTGATGAGTCTTGCTCATTGATTTAGTTGGGTGCGACAAACCTTTTACGGTCAATTGAGCTAATTGCTGATGAGGTACCTGTAATGCGTAAATTTTGATGGATTATGTCTATATATGTTGTAGTCTGTTGATGATGATACATGCATAGTAGTACTAATATAGATGCCTGAAACTGAATGTTGACCTTTATTGTCGACAGGGGCAGACAACCTTGATACTATCTTGTTCGCAATTGGCGTGACAAATAGTTCTTCTTCTCCGGTTGGCACATTGTTAATGTTACCATTGTTCGGGGGCTCGCTCTTCAGAATGCACTTTTTTCGACCATTGGCCTTGCAACACGTACAATTTTCAGCTATGCAGCTAACTATTTTATCTGCGAAACTAAACATCGAGTTCTGGAAAGATTCCCTCATCTCTGATATTCTAGCCAACCCACGTGCATTGTGCTCTCTAAGAAGTATACCAAGCTTCTCGCCCGACTGTGAACAACACAAATAATTTGCTTAGATAGTAAGATGCGGAACTGAGGTCGGGAAGTTATATTTGTTTGCTGGCCTAAGTGTAAAATACTCACAACGGACGGGTACTTGGTACGCAGATGTTTCGAAAATTCAAGTGGACCAGACTTGCCATAATTGTTTCGGGGGATAGGTGTTGATGGAGTCTGTACTCATTTTGTGTTGGGTGATGACCTTGACTTGATTGGGTTCACATCAATGTCAGTGGCGCATACAATTTCCTTGCTGATATTACGATTCTATCGGACCTGAAATAAATTGATGGATATTTTTTAGTACACTATAAGAAATGAACATATATGAAATCATATATCGCCATGGAACAAGAACATCTAGACTAGCATGCATACCGATGCACCGTGGAATGATATTTCCCCAGCTCCCATGTTGACAGATATGGCCTCAATCATTTTCTTCATTGAATCATAATCAAAAAGTGTCATTCGCGGGAACATTCCCCTTGCTTTGCTCAACAAACCAAGATCAAGGCTATCTAATACAAAAACCTAAATATATGGTGTACATTCAGAGGGAAAAGGTTAGCTGATTGTTGGTTTATAACCAGATCATGCGAAATGCTTGATGAAAAATGAAATAAATTAAGATAATCCCCATGTGGGAAGTCCTCCGTACCTGCAGGAACAAGTGACAACCAACAATGTGGATGGTGGGGTTGTGCTTTGTGACATCTGTCTTAAACTTCCTAACAGCTTGCATGAGGTGCTTCAAAAGGTAACCGCACCAGTTCCATTCTCTGATTTTAGATACATCGTTAATTGCCGCCCAGAAATCAATTGTAATGTAGTCATGCTTGGCTGACGGTGCGAGCACATGACCTATGGCGAAAATGACAAAAGCAATCTTGAAACACTCAAGTTCTATCTTCCTAGATTCAGCGGAGATGTCGCGCATCAGATATGCCTCTGCTGCCTTGAGGCTGTGTGTACCTTTGTCACCAAAGCTAGCTGCAAATCTTGAATACTCAATAGACGCTTCCGACGGTTCAATGCCTTCTGATCTTATTGTTTTCTCACCGCAAGGGATGGCAAAAACCTGGTGTACTACTTGGTCAGACAACTCAAGCATGCCTTGGCCCTCCAGGTTGATTGTGTTACTGTCCACATCAACTCTATCCATTAGATAAGAACTGTACTTCAGATTTAACTTCTGCCATGATTTTATCAGGAGCAAGCCTTCAAAACCAATTTCCCTTACGAGCTTTTTCTTGAAATCAGAAAACTTAGCTATTACTGAACCTAATTTCAACAGAGAAAGCCTGGATGTAATCACAGGACTGCCGGGAGGGCCACTTGATCCACCAGAACAGTCCACATCACTGCCCAGTTCATCGGGAGAATAATCGCTGTGATTTTCTTTGTCCAGTACGGATGGAACTTCATCAGTGCTTGCTATTTGGTCCATTTTGCTGGGGCTAAATGACCTACGATGTTTAGAGACAATGGGAGGGGGTGAGATTCCATAGTAGTGGCATCCGCGAACAAATGGAAACTGGACGAACTTAGACTGTGCTAACCAACCAATTGCTTTGGGACAAAAAGATATTAATACCTTGTTTGCGGAGGTTGATCTGCTGCCCGGGCCAACTGGTAGCCTAGATGGCACGGATCCGAATGAGATCGAAGCAATGGAGATCCAAGCAGCTGCTTCGGGGGAGGAGATAAGATGAGCAGAGGAAGAAGACGAGCTGGTTCAATGGAGTTTGGTGTGGTGTGGTAAGTGCGAGGGCAGGTCGTGGTTGGGATGATAGCAGAGGACAGTTGACAAGACAACACCATGCCTCTTTCAATAATCAGGGGTGGGTCCAGATTCTTCCAATCGTACTATTCACATGCCATGACAGCGGCGCTGTACCGCAGCAGTAAATTTAATACTGTCCATTAGTATTGATGATTGGGTAATCAGCAGATTAGTAATCTAATCTTGACTCCTGTTATACCAGACGCGAAATTAGTACAAACATCCAACGAAATAGAAATGGATCCTATATCATAAGCCTCTCATTAATAGGAACAACACGATGACTTTGGGAACATTTCAAGGTTAGCAGTTTGTTTATAATAAAAATGGACATTCAAAGCATGTAGATCTCCTACGTGTGGAACATTTAGTCAAAAGTAGAATCAGTTGGTCATGTCAACAATTAGCTAATGGAACAATTTCATGCTATTATCGAGCTAATCGAACATGCATTATCGTGCCGAGAGCGCTGGCCATACGACTAGCAAAAGTTACTTTTCTCGGTACATGTGAGGCGACTAGATGTGTGCCAGGGAACACTGCTGTAGACATTCTAGACCTGCTAGATTCTAACCCTAGTGCTGCGCAATATGCTGGCTGGAAAGGCTCTACGGCCGACACCGAGCGTGAATACAGGAAAGGCTCGCATCCCAATATGATATGAACGGAGGTGATTCCGGCCTACCTGAGGCTCGGCCTCCATTAGGCATTTTCGAGTAGCATTCTCCCTTCTCTCTTTTCTCTATCTTTTTTTATTTGGGGCTTCTCTCATTTTTTGGCCTCTTTTTTTTCGTCCGGAGTCTCATCCCGACTTGTGGGGGAATCATAGTCTCCATCATCCTTTCCTCACATGGGACAATGCTCTAATAATGAAGATCATCACACTTTTATTTACTTACAACTCAAGAATTACAACTCGATACTTGGAATAAAGTATGACTCTATGTGGATGCCTCCGGCGGTGTACCGGGATGTGCAATGAATCAAGAGTGACATGTATGAAAGAATTATGAAATGTGGCTTTGTCACAAATACGATGTCAACTACATGGTCATGCATAGCAATATGACAATGATGGAGCGTGTCAGAATAAACAGAACAGTGGAAAGTTGCATGGCAACATATCTCGGAATGGCTATGGAAATGCCATAATAGGTAGGTATGGTGGCTGTTTTGAGGAAGGTATATGGTGGGTGTATGGTAGCGGTGAAAGTTGTGCGGCACAAGAGAGGCTAGCAATGGTGGAAGGGTGAGAGTGCGTATAATCCATGGACTCAATATTAATCATAAAGAACTCATATACTTATTGCAAAAATCTATTAGTTATCAAAATGAAATACTACGCGCATGCTCCTAGGGGAATAGATTGGTAGGAAAAGACCATCGCTCGTCCCCGAGTGCCACTCATTAGGAAGACAATCAATAAATAAATCATGCTCCGACTTCATCACATAACGGTCACCATACGTGCATGCTATCACAAACTTTAACACAAGTATTTCTCAAATTCACAACTACTCACTAGCATGACTCTAATATCACCATCTTTATATCTCAAACAATCATAAGGAATCAAACTTCTCATACTATTCAATGCACTTTATATGAAAGTTTTTATTATATCCCTCTTGGATGCCTATCATATTAGGCCTAAATTTATAACCAAAGAAAATTACCATGCTATTTAGAACCTCTCAAAATAATATAAGTGAAGCACGAGAGTTCATCAAATTTCTATAAAATAAAACCGCCGCCGTGCTCTAAAAGGGATAATTGAAGCACTAGAGCAATATTGCCTAGCTCAAAAGATATAAGTAAAGCACAAAGAGTATTCTAATAAATCACGATTCAAGCGTGTCTCTCTCAAAAGGTGTGTACAACAAGGATGATTGTAGCAAACTAAAAAGCAAAGACTCAAATTATACAAGACGCTCCAAGCAAAACACATATCATGTGGTGAATAAAAATATAGCCTCAAGTAAAGTTACTGATAGACGAAGACGAAAGAGGGGATGCCTTCCGGGGCATACCCAAGCTTAGGCTCTTGGTATCCTTGAATATTACCTTGGGTGGTGGCTTGGGCATCCCCAAGCTTAGGCTCTTGCCACTCCTTATTCCATAGTCCATCAAATCCTTATCCAAAACTTGAAAACTTCACAAGACAAAACTCAACAGAAAATCTCGTAAGCTCCGTTAGTATAAGAAAATAAATCACCACTTTTGGTACTGTTATGAACTCATTCTTTATTTATATTGGTGTAATATCTACTGTATTCCAACTTTTCCATGGTTCATACCCCCCGATATTAGCCATAGATTCATCAAAATAAGCAAACAACACATAGAAAACAGAATCTGCCAAAAGCAGAACAGCTGTAGAAATCTGGATATTTTGAATACTTCTGCAACTCCAAAAATTCTGAAAAATTAGGACGACCTAAACAATTTGTCTATTAATATTCTTCAAAAAGAATCAAATGAAAAGTACTTTTCTATTAAAAATGAGAATTATCTTCCTGAGCGCAAAAGTTTCTGTTTTTCAGCAAGATCAAATGAACTATCACCGTAAGCTATCCCAAAGGTCTTACTTGGCACAAAAACTAATTAAAACACAAAACCACATCTAACCAGAGGCTAGATGAATTATTTAATGCAAACAGAACCTAGAAAAAAAATGGGTTGCCTCCCAACAAGCGCTATTTTTAACGCCCTTAGCTAGGCATAAAACATGAATAGATCTAAGTATTCTCATATTCGGTATGCAATTATTTTCTCATAAAGTCTTCCAAGTATCATCTTAGCAACTCTATTCTTTCCTTTATTTCCCTCCTAGTAGATGAACTTAAATCATGAAAGGGACTTCGATTGGTAATCATAACATTCATAAACCCATAATCGGGATCATCACCGTATATATCATCATATGAAATACATAGCTCGTTTCTAACGGGTTCCTTCATCATTTTATTCAACCAATCCCTATTAAATCCTACATAAATTCCTCTAGTTATCCGATCAAACTCCTCAAAAGCCCCAAGATACAAAGATTGAGATATCTCTGAATGAGGAACTCTCCTCCTAAGATTTGCACTATAAGATTGGTAGTCCCTAGATTCCAAACTACGCATAGTTTCTTTATCATGGAGGATGTCTATAATTGGAGGGTGTTCAACATCCTTTTTATAGAAATCAAAAATATCCCTAGCTTCTTGTATTATAAAATCAAATTCACGCATAAGGATAATAGCGACAATCTTTTTAGCTATAGGATGATTGATATTAGGAAGTTCATAAAACACTGTTTGCAAAGCAGGATGAAGATGCAAATTTCCTTTCTAATTTCTCAACAAGCATAACAATTTGTCCCAAGAAGAATAGTTATTTTATTAATAGGCAAGGATCCCGTACAATTGAAGAATTCTTGGATAACACTTTTGCCAATAATATTACCATCTCCTATACCAAAGATTTTTGTTTTGTATTTAGGAGACATTTCAGTTCTGGGATCCAAAGAGCAAGTTTCAAGTTTCTCCTCAAGATTTTCGGCGATAACCTCCCCAGTTTCAGACATGGTTGCGGTAAATAGATCTAGCAAATGAACAAACAAAAGGCACACGAAAAGAATGAACAGAAGAGGGGCGAAGAACAGGCAAATCTTTTCGAAACTCGTTTTAGAAGTGGGGGAGAGGAAAACGAAAGGCGAATGGCAAATAATGTAATGCGAGAGATGAGAGTTTATGATGGGTACTTGGTATGTCTTGGCTTGGCGTAGATCTCCCCGGCAACGGCACCAGAAATTCTTCCTGCTACTTCTTGAGCTTGTGTTGGTTTTTCCCTTGAAGAGGAAAGGGTGATGCAGCAGAGTAGAGTAAGTATTTCCCTCAGTTTTGAGAACCATGGTATCAATCCAGTAGGAGGCAATGCACAAGTCACCGAATAACTGCACAAAGAAACACCAACTTGCACCCAACGCGATAAAGGGGTTGTCAATGCCTTCACGGTTATTTGCAAAGTAAGATCTGATAGAGATGGATAAACGGTGAAGTAATATTTTTGGTATTTTTGGTTTATGGAACGGAACGTAAAAGATTGCAAAGGAAATAAAACGGAAACTAAAATTGTAGATCAGAAACTTATATGACAGAAAATAGACCCGAGGGACATAGGTTTGACTAGAGGCTTCTCTCAAGATAAAAATATAATGGTGGGTGAACAAATTACTGTCGAGCAATTGAAAGAAAAGCGCATATTTACGACGAAATCTAAGTCAATGATCATGAATATAGGCATCACGTCCATGTCAAGTAGACCGAAACGATTATGCATCTACTACTATTACTCCACACATCGACCGACTCCTGCCTGCATCTAGAGTATTAAATTAATAAGAACAGAGTAACCCATGAAGTAAGATGACATGATGTAGCGGGATAAACTCAATAATTATGATGACAACCCCATCTTGTTATCCTCGATGGCAACAATGCAATACTTGTCGGTTCCCCTTTTGTCACTAGGATCGAGCATCGCAAGATTGAACCCAAAGCTAAGCACTTCTCCCATTGCAAGAAAAACCAATCTTGTTGGCCAAACCAAATCGATAGTTCAAAGAGACTTGCAAAGATATCAAATCATGCATATAAGAATTCAGAGAAGATTCAAATAATATTCATAGATAAGCTGATCATAAATCCACAATTCATCGAATCTTGGCAAACACACCGCAAAAGAGTATTACATCGGATACATCTCCAAGAACATCGAGGAGAACATGGTATTGAGAATCAAAGAGAGAGAAGAAGCCATCTAGCTACTAGCTATGGACCCGTAGGTCTGAGGTAAACTACTCACGCTTCATCTCAGAGGCAATGATGTTGATGTAGAAGCCCTCCGTGATCAAATCTCCCTCCGGCAGGATGCCGGAAAAGGCCCCTAGATGGGATCTCACGGGTACAGAAGGTTGCGGCGGTGGAAAAGTGTTTTTGTGGCTCTCCTGGTAGGTTTTGGAATATTTGAGAATATATAGGCAGAAGAAATAGGTCGGTGGAGTCACGAGGGGCCCACAAGGATGGGGGCACGCCCTACCCCCTGGGCGCGCCTTTCGACCTTGTGGGTGCCTCGTGGCTTCCCTGACGTGTACTCCAAGTCCTCTGGATGTCTTCTGGTCCAATAAAGATCATCGCGAAAGTTTCATTCCGGTTGGAGTCCGTTTAGTATTCCTTTCCAGCAAAACTCTAGAACAAGGAAAAAACAGGAATTGGCACTGGGCTCTAGGTTAATAGGTTAGTCCCAAAAATAATATAAAATAGCATATAAAACAGCCAAAATAGATAATATAGTAGCATGGAACAATAAAAAAGTATAGATACATTGGAGACGTATCAGCGTGCGTGCAGGGGTGTTAATTGACGGAGGCGTGCTCAGTGCAAAGTGTCATCTGGTGGCGTGCGAGTAGCTGTGCGAAATGATGGTAGGCATGCCAGCAGTCCGGTGCGCAGGCTCACCAGGAGGCGAGCCAGTGGTTTGACCACTGCCCGCCTCTCTCCCACTACTCCATATTAATGGTGAGCCCGAGCGGCCGCACCCCCATTCCTCGCCACACACACAATCCTCTCTCTCCGCTTGCATCCTTGACGCCGCTCTCAGTCCTCAAAGTTGTCAGTGTATGAGGATGCCACCGAAGCGCCCCATCGGAGGGAGTGGCAAAGCCGAGGCTGGTGAAGCACCGGAGCACAGCACAGAGATGGAGACAGAGGTTGCTGTCACGGCCGGCGAGGTATTGCTGCACCCTGACATCATCGACGACATCGAGTTTCCACAGCCGGAGGCGGAGTTCGACACCGACTCTAGTGACGACTCTGGTGACGACTCGGGCGACGACCCCGGCGCCGACTCCGATGACCACTCCTGTCGGTGCAACAAACCCTGGGTCTGTTGCCCAGACTGTGCACAGGCACGAGAATAGGACTGCCGCACTAACCTAAGTCAGAGTACAAGAGACCAAGAGCATCGAAAGACCAACATGCAGATCAAGAGGACCAAATTCAAGCCAGAGAAGCAAGATGCCACCAGGAGAAGAGCACCCCTAGCCAGGCAGGCGAGCTCGACAAGGACGGGGTCACCCCCAGAAGAAGACTTCCAAGATGTCCCGGTACGGTCTGCCGGGACTCGCGAGGGCCGAACCACCTCACCAACTACTCTGCCACGACCCACGTCGTCAATCAGTGTGGTGTCAAGCCGCGAAGTGACTAAGTGGCAGCCATTCGCCACATGGCAGCCTCTTTCTACAGGAAACGCCTACAAATGACACCCGTCCTGCGACGTGTCAAGCGAGCACGCATGGAGCTGGCGAGATAGCCTGGCAAGGCTTGTCGGGTAGCCAATGACGTAGACGTTAAGCAGTGCATTTAATGCACCCTATCAGCCTGCAGAGTTAGGTATGATAGCACTGTTTGCTATCTTATGAGTGCATAGTGACTACTTTGCCATTGTTGTAACCCCTTAATCTATAAAAGGAGGCCCATGGCAATGTAGAAAGGGTTAGAAGGTTGGATAACTCACACACCCGTACGCGCGTAGCCACTGCCGCCCTTGCCGGGCAAGTGTACTACGCTCCACCACCACTCTTCCACCATCAATCCACCAAAGCAGGAGTAGGGTTTTACGCCTCGCGGTGGCTCGAACCTGGGTAAAATTGCCTGCATGATATCTGTCGTGCTGCCCCATGCTCGTCTGCTCTTTGTGCAATGAGATGTCCCCCTGCTGAACCAGCAAAGGGCCCTCTGGTCCCATAGGTGGTCGTGGTTTCCCACGACATCTTTGGCACGCCAGGTAGGGGGCTCGCTTGCGTGAACCTGAAGGCGTGTGCATCGCGTCATCTTCATCACCGTCTTCACCTTCGACAGCGCCATCGACCATGGCGCCCAAGAAGAAATCTGGTGCTTCGGCTCATCCATCCACCTCGAAGGCTCCGCCGCCCGTGGCCTCTAATGCTGCGGGGGATGCAGAGGCGCACGAGGATGTGGACGCTGTTGGGGATGTGGTCGGAGCAGGAGGCACCGTCACCACTTCCCCCGCGGTCGACGCAGGAGCGGGAGACATCAGAGGAGAACAACATCAGCAACACCTCGACGACCATGCTCCACAAGGTACATGTGAGGGGGTTACTCCGTCCGTGCCCCCTCTTCTCGCCGACGGGCACATCCGCAGCAATGGCGGTCGGTCCGGGGTGAATCACTGCCCTCCGGCCGCCCCCATCACTGGAGCGACCGTAGCACGCGCACCTCCCCCGGGACGGGTCGACCAAGTTGCTGCACCCGATGGAGCCGTTGGCCCTTGAGCGCCTTCGCGGCACCACCCTGCCCTCCAGGTGGCTGCTCCGCACCCGCGGGGGCGTGGTGCCGCCGCTGGCACCGTCAGGAGCCTAGCGACGGTGCGATCTACTTCATCATCACCCATGCCGAGTACAACCACGGAGGCCATGGTGCGGGCTCAGCTGCTGCCAAGGTTCCTACCAGCAGCTGAGTAGATGGACGAGTGGTGTGCCACCATCCAAAGTCTACTCGGTTTCACCGAAGCCGGGGGCTCACAGCAAGCTGGCCCGCCACGGCCTCCCCAAGCGACGACGACGGCTCGTGCTGCTGGCCGTACAAAAGGGGCCACCCCCATGGTGCAGTCCCCACCACGGCAGCCAGTGTGAGCGCAACAGAATCAAGACCCTTGCGACGTCTCGATGGCCTCCTCTGACCCTCGAGCACAACCAGGCCGACGACGAGCCCCGGAGGATAGGCGGAGGGGAGACACGCGTGTCGTTTTTGAGCAACGCCGCAACAACCCCCGCCAGACCAATGGGTGCGACGGCCCCGACGTCGACGAACCCGCGCTTGGTATTGGTGGGTGCCTACCTTTCGAGGTTGGGTGCCCTGCCTTTACTCGTAAGCTGCGGCAAGTCCGTTGGCCGTCCGTTCGCATGTTCAAGCCAGAGATACCTAGAAGTATGATGGGAGGTTGAATCCGGCAGAGTTCCTGAGCATCTACACCATCGCTGTTCAGGCTGCTGGGGGAAGAGATGAGAAGGTGTTTGCCAACTACTTCCCTTTTGCCCTCAAGTCCAATGTGAGATACATCTCCAACGTATCTACTTTTCCTAACACTTTTCCTCTAGTTTTGGACTCTAATTTGCAGGATTTGAATGAAACTAACCCCGGACTGACGCTGTTTTTAGCACAACTACCATGGTGTTGTTTTTGCGCAGAAATAAAACTTCTCGGAATGGAACGAAACTTTGCGAGGATTTTTTATACAATAAAAGAGAATTTCTGGAGCCAAGAGTCACCTGAGGGGGGAGCACCTGGGTGGGACAACCCACTAGGGCGCTGCCCCCCCTAGGCGTGCCCAGGTGGGTTGTCCCCACCTGGTGGCCCCATAGACCCTGAAACCGACGCTATAAAATCCCATATTTCCAGAAAAAATCAGGGAGAAAGAATTATCATGATCCACGAGACGGAGCTGTCGTCACCTCCTGTTCTTCATCGGGAGGCCAGATCTGGAGTCTGTTTGGGCCTCCGGAGAGGGGGGTCTTCATTCTTCGTCATCACCAACCCTTCTCCATCGCCAATTCCATGATGCTCCCCACCGGGAGCGAGTAATTCCTTCGTAGGCTCGCTGGTCGGTAAGGAGTTGGATGAGATTCATCATGCAATCGAGTTAGTTTTGTTAGGGACTGATCCCTAGTATCCACTATGTTCTAAGATTGATGTTGATATGACTTTGCCATGCTTAATGCTTGTCACTTTGGGCCAGGGTGCCATGAATTCACATCCGAACCGCTTATGTTATCATCATTATATCAATGCTCTAGATCCGATCTTGCAAGTTATAGTCACCTACTACGTGTTATCATCCGGCAACCCTGGAGTGACAATAGTCGGGACCTCTCCCGGTGATGACCGTAGTTTGAGGAGTTCATGTATTCACTATGTGTTAATGCTTTTTTCGTGTTCTCTATTAAAAGGAGGCCATAATATCCCTTAGTTTCCAGTAGGATGTAACATCCCAAAATTCTAAATTTTGGAATGTTATATTAAATAAATAGTTTTGATTGTTTGTTTGATTGTTGTCTGAATGATTGAGTGAAATTGAGTGAAATTGAAACTTTTGAAGGTTAAATGAGAGGAATTAAAGGACTTTCCCAAACTTTCATTTTTCTTTTATGATCTCCGGAATTCAAATTCTTTTCATCACAAAACCACGAGAGAAGATGACATGACTTCTTCCATTTATTTAAATGACAAGGAGTGTCGAAAATATTTTCCAATTCTGAAACTTTATGCAACTCAATGATTTTCACGGCGAAGATAAAATGACTTCTTCAAAACATATGAAATATGAGTTGGGAGTTTTAAAAGAATTAAATTCAAAGTTCTTTTGAATTTATTTCAGATTTGGAATTATTTGAGTTTTATTCAAATTATTTTCTCCAAAAACAAAATATATGGAAAATAGGGTAACATGATTCCCTACATCAGAAAATTGGAGAGAAATTAATTTGAAGTCATTTTGGTATTTTAAAATGATTTTTATTGGATTTTATTGGACCAGTAGCACTGTGTGAATTATTAAAATTTGTGTGGATTTTAATTGACATTAGAATAATGTTCATCTTGTAGGAAATATTTTTCTGCAAATTTTGATATATTATATGCCTATATAAAAGTTTTAATTATTTTGTTTTTGTTTTAGTTCTGTGAAATTTTGTTAAAAAAATGCAGCGCCTTGGGCCAAAGGCCCAAGCTGCCGACCAACCACCGGCCAAGGCCAAGGCCAAGGCCATCGCACACACACACCTAGGGGCCAGGAGCCAGGTTTCCTATTATTTTACAAATCCTAGTAGGATTTGATCCCGTTCGTTATTCCGCTTATTCCGATTTGTTTCTAGATCTTTTCCTCTTTGTTTCCTAATCCTAGTCTATTTCTTGTCCCCTATCCCAAGCAAAGCCCTCCCTCCCCAATATAAATACCCAAGCACCCCCTCCAACACATCAAACCAACACCTCTCCTCTCCTCTCCTCTCTCTCTCAGCAGCAGAAGTGCAGCACCACCGCCGCCGCCAAGTGCCGCCGCCGCGCCCTCGACCTCTCCTGAGGTTTATATGTTCTCCTCTCCACCGTCCCGTGATCTCCTTTCCTCTAGGAGCAACCACAACATCGGATCCGATCTTCTTCCCCAACTCCGACGACTACTCGGTGAGATCCACGAAATCCGTAATTCATTTTTTGAGAAAATAGCAATCTTAGAAAATTCATATCTTTTAGAGTTTTTAGTATTTTTGAGTGATTCCAACAAATTTGCTGAAGTTTCTGTTAGTTCAATTTTATTTCACATTTGAGCAGTTTAAATTTGTGTTTGTATGAATTTTCTCAAATCACTAGATTTGAGCTATTTTGAGTTAGGAATATTATTTTGACCGATTCTTTTTGCTCCTGGTCTCTAGGACCTTTGTTTATCCAGTAGTATTTAGTATTTTATTTCTAGGTTAATTTAAATTAGGTTTTAGCAAAACAGTACTGTTTTATTATTAGTTCTGTTTTAGCTTTTTCTTTATTGTTTTATTAGTTTTAAATTATTTATTTTTGTCACTTTTGACAAAATTAGTTGTGTTTCTGTTAGAAAACAGGAGGAAAATTTATTTTATTTTAAAAATTTATTTTCCTTAGTTTTGTATGAAACCTTCTATAGGTCATAGTTAGAATTTTATAAAAGCTTTTTATTTGTTTCTTTTTGCAAATAAAATTTTATGAAAAAATACTTTCTGTTAACTTAGTTGTTTTACTTTTTATTTTCTGTTAAATTATTAGTTTAGTGTTTTAATTGCTGTTAAGTTTTTTTACTTAGGGCAAAACTATGTTAGATGCTTGTAGCAAAGTCATAGATTTTCGTTAGTAGTTTTTCTTTCTAGTTTTATTTGAAGCTTCTTTGGACTTTGTTGGAGTTTTATTATTGAGTTTTTTTGTTTTAGTTGTTATTATGAGTGTTAAAATTGTTTGCTAGGATGTTTGCTTATATGAATGCTATGTTTGACTATATAGATTTTCAACGGAGTGACGATTAGTTCTACCAAGTCATTTTTCGACAAGCGTTGTTATCTTCATCAAGTATTACCGAGCAAGTTCACTTTGACCATGTTTTTCATACCTATGTGTTCTATTGCATCTAGTGTCATCTTCGCAACAATCCCTCCAAAGAGTGATATTGAATCCTTGTAGTTGAGTAGTATGCATGAGGTAGGAACCCATCACCTGTTACCAAGCCCGGACGTTATTTATTTTAATGCTACGCTATAGTAGACGGGTTGGTATGAGTGCTCGGAGTGGTGTGAGAATGGAGGATCTCGTAAATGACGACAACTCCATGATGGAATCTGCAAGGACTGCATCTTCAAGGCCTCAAGACTTCAAGACTCGAGACAAGAATTCAATACACACTCTCGGGTGAAGGACGGTTGTGGGCACCCTAGAGAAACCAGTGGTTGGCGGGATGCATGGAGAAGCGCCATGACATCTTTGGAAAGCTTCACCCATACTCAAAGAGACGGAAGAATACTTCATGCCCGGAAGCTTACTGTGCAACCGCAAGTCACTATGGGCTCTGGCTTGGTTGACCTTAGTTGTGACTCTGGTGGGCGGTGCTAGCAGATGTAGAACTACGGTAGGATTGGATGAGCACCGGACGGTGGTCGAGGAACTCTTCGAAGACCATGTTTGATCGTCTTGTTCTCAAACACCCTGAAGTGCGAGAACGTAAAAGAGGATCGAATCTTGCGGGTAAAGTGTACAAACCTCTACAGAGGGTTTAAACCTAATCGATTAGCCGTGTCCCCTGTTACGGACAATTTGAGCATCCGGACTTGGATCTATCTCGAACTCTCAACTTTGGATTGATAACTTAATTGTGGGCAACATATGATGATTTTGGTCTATGAGACATCGGTTGGCGGAACCATGTCATGATAGAAAACTCCGTAGTACAGACTTCATTTATTCCTTTGATGTAGGGAAAATAAAATCAGCTTTTACATAAACAAAACTCAGATCTGAGCCACAAAGCCAAATTGCATATAGTATAGTTTTACCATCTGTTTATTCATGTTGTGATCTTGCCGGTACATTCAATGTACTGACCTACACGGCTGCAACGTATCATGTTGCAGGATTTTCTTCGACGAGTAAATAAAATAAGAGTTACTATACAGGGTTACGGTCTACACTCAACCTGCCGATGGCGTTGATGGGACTCCACACCCGTTTGATTGTTTCCGGTGAGTATTATGAGGTATATATCATTTTACGTTATTTATACATGTGATTGCACTTTGATATATACATTGATGTCTTGTGTGTGCCAAAGATCTCGATCCGAGGATGGCACGGATACACGAGGCTTGACCGTCTCGAGGTCGGGTCACTCTGATACTCCACCGACGAGCATCTCCAGCCCAGCCAAGCTCAGCCTGTTCTTCAAGAGTGTGTTGACGGCTCTCCAATGCTCCGGAAGAGATCCCAAAGCAGCTGGCCGACGAAGTCGCGCCAAATCTGTGCAGGGCTCTTGAAGGTCTTGATGAAGGTGGCCTTCCGCAATCGGGCATCGGCCGTAACGCCCTCAAGTCCCTTCCGCCAATCGCCGACGTTGAAGCGCTCAAGGCCCTTGTCGCACCCATTGTGGACAGGGTGAGCGGAGTGAAGAGGGTTGATGGCGACCGCGTGGACTAGGCCGCCAAGTTTATCTTTCCCTTGTCGCTGCAGACCATGTTCAGAGAACAATTTATTAGATCTGCGACAAGTCATTTTGTAATATACTCTATCTTAGGCAATCGAATGCAATGTTATTTCCTTTACTCGATTTCTTCCTTTGTATGTTTGTGCCCTCGCTTTTAGGGAACTTGTCGGCTGGCACCTTTGCATGAATGTTGAGAAAAGGGACGTCGCTGACCTGCTGGCGATGCTGCCTCCGACAAGCAACCTTGTCGCAACTAGTTGCAGCTCACTTAAGTTGTTGAGAGGACTCGAAACAAAGTAAGGGCGCAAACTAGCTATGAGTTGGTTCCTCCGCGCACAGGTTTTCCATACAAAGTACTATCGTTCGAGGAAGATAACTTAAAAAATTTAAAAACTGATTGCTCAAACTTTGGCAACTTAGCTTTTATGTCGTTTGCTTCCCGGCAAGGCGATACTTCCTCGAGCGACACTTGGCGGCCCACACCATTATCTTCTCCTCCCCGGTTAACTTGTGGGCGAAGGAACCTCCCTTTCTTTGAGAAGAAAGAAGAGAAAATAAAGTTATGGAGCCTAGTGGCTCGTTATTGCTTACCGGGTGTGGATGCTGCACAAAATGCCAGATAACACATGCAAAATGATGATGAAAGCATGAAATTGACAAGTTGTGCGCAACATATGAGCTTTACTGATGCTCGGGGTCTGCGCCCGGCTTTGTACAAAGGATTACATGCAACAGCGGCAAGACTTGTACAAAAGGTGGTTGCCGGAACAGGTTCCGGCAACCGCGCCCTATGGGTAAAACTTACGAAGATGCTCGATGTTCCAGGAGTTGCTCACCGGAATGCCATCTTCGGTCTCAAGGCGGACAGCGCGGGGCCTAGTGACTCGTTTCACCCGATAAGGGCCTTCCCCACTTGGCGTCAACTTGTTGGAATTCTTGGCGGATTGAACGCGGCCAAGAACAAGGTCGCCTTCCTCGAAGCTTCCGCACTAACTGCGGCTATGGTAGCGATGCAAAGCTTGTCGATAACGAGCAGCTCGACTGGCGGCTGAAGACGATCTTCCTCAAGGAGCAGCGCGTCATCTTGTCGCAGCTGCTCTTGCTCAAGCTCATCATAAGCGAGCACTCGAGGTGACCCATATACGAGTTCCGTGGGGAGAACTGCCTCGCTCCATAGACTAGAGCGAAGGTGTCGGCGGTGGCTCGATTTGGTGTCGTCCTGATCGACCAAAGAACCACCGGCAGCTCCTCAATCCAGTTTCTTCCACACTTGTGCAGCCTGTCAAAAGTTCTGGTCTTGAGTCCCCGCAGCACTTCAGTGTTTGCCCTCTCTACTTGACCGTTGCTTCTCGGATGAGCAACAGAAGCAAAGCAGATCTTGGCGCCAAGATCTTGGACGTACTGCATGAAGGTGTGGCTCGTGAATTGTGTGCCGTTGTCGGTGATGATCCGGTTAGGAATCCCAAAACGGCAAACAATTGACCAAGAACTTGATCGCCGTTGTCTTGTCACCTTCCTCACTACTTCCACTTCCGCCACTTTGTGAACTTTTCGATTATGACGTATAAGTACTCAAAGCCCCGACAGCTCGGGGAAGGGGCCGAGTATGTCGAGCCCCCGCATCAAAAAGGGCCGGGATAAAGGGATCGCCTGGAGAGCTTGAGCTGGCTGGTGTATCTGTTTTGAATGGAACTGCATGCTTCACACTTGGTTACTTGTGCGGTTGCATCCTCGAGGGCTTCGGCCGAAGAAACCTTGCCGGAAAGCTTTGCGGCAAGTGCTTTGCGCCAATGTGGTGACCACATATGCCTCCATGTATCTCTCGCCAACAGCTTTCATCCATCTTCCCGCAAATACACTTCAATTTCACACCGCTGAGTCTTCTTCATGACGGGATGTTGTCAACAAACTGGTACATACTTGACCGCCGGGCTACTTTTTCCGCTTCTTCTTGCTCTTGGGAAGTTCTCTGTCTCAAGGAAATGGACGATCTGCTTTGTGCCCATCTTTGGAGCTTGCGGCTCGACAACAAGGACTAAAGGCACATCTCGCCGCAAGGAACATCAGCTTCTACGGCAAGAATCTGTGGCTCAGCCGGAGCTTGATGATCCCCGGCAAGCTTGCCGGAGCAAAACTTGTCGGGAGCGTCTGCTTCAACGAAACAAACCTTGGGGCTTGTCGGAGCAGACTGCTCCTCAGCGATATCTGCGTTGATTTTGGGGACCTTCTTGGCGGCGGCTTCAAGGAGCTCTGCCGAAAAGTAGTCACCAGAAACCAACTTCCTCTTCTTGCTCTGTCCGGTTGATGGTGTTACAGTTGGTTGAGTCAGCTTGAGCACAAAAATCCCTGGTTCCATAGGTAACTTGAGTGCAGCACACTTTGACAGGCCATCAGCAATATCATTCTGAGCTCTCGGAACATGTTCCATTTGCAGGCCTTCAAAGTGTTCTTCTAGCTTTCTCACTTCATCAACATAGGCTTCCATCAATGGGCTCTGATAATCTTTGTTTACTTGGCGGACGACAAGTTGCGAGTCCCCCCTGACAATGAGCTTCTTGATCCCAAGGTCTACCGCGATCCTGAGACCGGCAAGCAAACCTTCATACTCTGCAGTATTGTTTGTCGCTTGCTCCTTGGGAAAGTGCATCTGGACTATGTACTTGAGGTGCTCTCCGGTGGGTGCGATAAGCAGCACGCCGGCACCGGCGCCTTGCAGCGAGAAAGCTCCGTCAAAGTACACCAGCCACTCTTTATTTGCCTCCTTGACGAGGATGCTCGTCTCTGGAATTTCTTCATCTTGTGTTGGTGTCCATTCTGCTATGAATTCTGCCAATGCTCTGCTTTGGATAGTTGAAGTGCTTTCAAACTTGAGGCCAAAGCTTGATAGTTCTAGTGCCCACTCGACAATCCTGCCTGTTGCTTCTGGGTTTTGCATTATCCTCTTCAGCGGAAAGCGACTGACAACTGTGATCTCATGTTCTTGGAAGTAATGGCGCAGCTTTCTCGAGGCCATGAGGAGGCCGAAAAGCAACTTCTGCACACCAGAGCACCTTGACCTAGCCCCCTGCAGAAGGGAACTGACAAAGTAGACTAGGCGCTGCACCATCCTTTTCTGAATCTTCTCGCAATCCTGCGCAGATCCGTCCTTGTCGGGACCAGAGCTTGACGGCGAAGCCCCCTGCTTGTCGCTGGACGCACCCTCCTTGGTTGCCGGCTCATCATCCGCCTCCCTCTCCGCTACTAACGCAACACTAACCACTTGATTGGTTGCCGCTATATATAGCAGCAACTTCTCTTGTGGCTTAGGTGCGACAAGTATTGGAGTGGAGGACAGTACCTCTTCAAGTCCCGCAGCAGCAGCCTCCGCTTCGGGAGTCCATTTCATTGGACCTGCCTTTTTCAAAATCTTGAAAATGGCAGGCGCTCAGCAGACTTAGAGATAAACCTGCCGAGAGCAGCCACGCAACCGCAAGTCTTCGTACATCCTTGACGCGCTTTGGTGCTTCAATCTGCTCAATGGCCTTAATCTTGTCGGGTTGGCTTCAATTCCCGCTGAGACATAAAGAACCCGAGAAGCTTGCGGAAGGGACTCCAAACACGCACTTCTCGGGTTGAGCTTGAGGTTGATCTTGCGCAGATTTGCAAAGGTCTCATCCAAATCTTGAACCGAGTTGCTTTGTCCTTGCTCTTGACCACTATGTCATCCATGTAGGCTTCTACATTTCTGTGCATTTGGGGCTCAAAAGCGTCGTGGACCACTCTTGCAAACGTTGAACCAGCATTCTTCAAACCGAAAGGCATCCGTATGAAACAGTAAGTGCCACATGGTGTAATGAATGCGGTTTTTTCTTCATCCTCTTCCGCCATGAAGATCTGATGATATCCTGAATATGCATCAAGAAATGAAAGCAGATCACATCCAGCCGTGGAGTCAACAATTTGGTCGATGCGTGGCAAGGGAAATGGTTCCTTGGGACAAGCTTTATTAACATCTGTGAAGTCAATACAAAGTCTCCATTTCCCATTAGCCTTGCGTACAACTACCGGATTAGCCAACCACGTGGGATGGAGTACTCCTCTGACAAGGCCTGCTGCTTCCAACTTCTTGATCTCTTCTGCAATGAACTCTTGGCACTCCACTGCCTGCTTCCTAACTTTTTGCTTGACGGGCCGCGCGTGAGGACAGACAGCTAGGTGGTGCTCAATTACTTTCCTGGGAACACCGGGGATGTCAGACGGTTGCCATGCAAACACATCGACATTCGCCCGCAGGAAAGGAATGAGCTCGCCTTCCTATTTAGGATCTAGAGTGGCACTGATGGTGAAGGTACCACCAGTGCCGTCCTCCTTGGCGGGCACCTTCTTGGTCTTCGGCGGAGCTGCCATCTTCTTCTTGCACTTGCCGGTGGAGCTCGATGGTGCGTCCTCGACGGTAGCACAGCACTCCGAAGAGGTGTGCTTGCCGGAGTGGGCATCAGAGCTCTTGCCGGACTTGGTCTTCTTCTTCCCCCCGGGAGCTTCAGCGGCAAGTGATTTGCTTTCTGTTGCAGCTGCTGCATCCCGGTAAATCTTGTCGGCGCAGATAAGGGCATCTTTCTTATCGCCATGGACAAAGATGACACTTATCGGGCCGGGCATCTTGAGCAGATTGTATGCATAATGAGAGGCGGCCATGAAGTTGGCAAGTGCTGGACGACCAAGTATGCCATTGTAGGGCAATGGGAAATCGGCAACGTCAAATGTGACCCTCTCAGTTCTGAAGTTGAGCTCGCTGCCAAATGTTACCGGCAACGTGATCTTCCCTTTCGCTTGCTCCTTCCGGGTTGATTCCTTGAAAGTTCCGGTCTCTTCGAGCTCATTGTCGAGGATTTGAAGCTTCGGAGCACCGCAGAGGAGATCAGGTTCAGACGGCCCGCTGTCAACCAACATCTTAGTGACCTTGAGGTTGCGGATGGTTGGTGAAACCAACATCGGCAAGCACCGACCGCAGATTATGCGATCGTGGTGGTCCTCAATGTCAAAGACGATGGGCGGCTGGACCACTTCGAGGTTTGCGCGACTCCACGGATGGTTCTGCTGCATTAACCTCTCGCATCCTTCGCTTGAGTTGGCGGTGCGAGGTATGCAGAGAAGCACCACCGTCAACAGAAGAACCTCTGTTGCCTTCCAAACTCCTGCTCATCAGCTTCATCATCTTCCATATCTTCATCATCATCTTCGTCTTCGTCCTTGTCACGGCCGCGGGAGGTCATCTCCTTGCCGCTGCTTTGCCTTGCTTGGCGCCTCCCCGCCGGGTCTCTTCTTGCTAGTTGCACCAGCACCTTCTGGGCCTTCTCCTTGTCTCGCCGCTCAGATTCTGCCTTCGCAGTTCAACAAGCTGCTCGACTTTCTTGCAGCTCGGAGGTCGTGGCCCTTGGTGCGGTGAATCTTGCAAGATCTTGTTTATTGGAGCTGTCACGCTTGTCGGCGGCCGCCACGGCTTGGCGGTCGGTGTCGTGACAATCTCCTTGCCGGAGCCACCAGCCTTAGCCTTGCCGGCGCTACCTCCGTTGACGGACTGCTCGACAACTAGTACCTCTTTGTTCTTCTTCCTTTTGTTGTTCCGCCGCCGGCTCTTCCTTGCCGGGGCGGTCTCCTCACCGCCGATCCAGCTTCAGATTCTCTCCCGGAGTCTCCTCCTTCCTCAAAGACGCACACTTGTCGGCCGGCGTAGAGCTCATCGACGTCTTTGACTTTGCACATCGCCATCTCCTCCTCATCCTGCGGTTCCGCGACGTTCGATGGAACGCGCCGATCACCATGGCAGGGTGGACATCGGGATGTTGTAATGCACACGGCTGAATCTCCGGATGAACTTGCGCAGGACTCTCCTTCCTTCCGCAAGCGGTGAAGGTCACTCTCCGCCATGAGGCTTGTGGTCACCGTGAAGGCGCCAACAAACTGATGGCATAAATCTGCCCAAGAAGATATGGAACTGTCCGGCAAGTGCATGAGCCAAGATCTGACGTTGGGCTTGAGCACCAGCGGGAAGAAGTTGGCGAGGATCTTGTCGTCTCGTCCCCCTGCAGCTTGCACCGCAATGGTGTAGATGCTGAGGAACTCCGATGGGTGCGTCCTGCCATCATACTTCTCTGGCACATCTGGCTTGAAGTTTTTCTTGTCGGGCCACTAGACTTGCCGCAGCTCACGAGTGAACGCAGGGCAACCTACCGCGTACGGCAAGTCACCTGGTTCCCCTGGCGCTTGCATGTCGACAGTGGGCCCGGTAGCACGATCGACCGACGCGCTTCTCTTGGCGCTTCGATCGCGAAGTTCGAAGCGTCTTCTTCTTGCCGTTCTTGAAGAACTTGGCGCTGGTCGCGACGAGCTCGTGGATCCGACGACGCAGTGGAGTCGCTGTCGAGGTGGATCCGACGAGTCGGCGATCTTGGCCTTCTGGATGGAGAGTGCATGGTGGTTGCACCTCCAAGGGTTTCGTCACCACCGGCTCGTGCCTTGTCGTCTCGCCGCGGCAAGGACGCAGTTGCTTGCCGCGGGACATCGCCGTTGGCAAAGCCGATGAGACTCTGGATGGTGGCCCTCCATTCGTCGACCTTGTCAGCCATTGGAGGGTAATCCAGGAGCAGTTGAGCCCGCGCCAAAGCTTCCGCTGGAGTGGTGGGTGGCAATGGCGAACGGTGCGAGGAGCGGGATGTGCTCGGACTTCTAAATAAATTAGAAGGAGCAGCATCCCGTCCAGGCGACCGTGCCCCGCTCGTACCAGCCTGTTGGCGCGCGAGCTGCTCTTGCGCGTCCCTGGATCCACCAGCTCGATCTGGGCCCAACGAACGCATGGCGCTGCGAGCACCATGACATTGTCGGTCTCGCGCCTCTTGAGATGGACGCGGTACGTATCCGGACGCCGAGGTCTGTGCCGCCTTGTCCTTGGACTTGGCAGCGTCGTGGGCTCTCTCGACGACGCCCGTTCCTCCGCCTGCGTCTTCCCCACCACTCGTCAGCTCCGGTGGTGGTGGGTTTGACGCGGACGGCTCTGCTGCCGCCGAAGCCTTCTTCTTCGGTGGCATTGTCGATGAAGATGTTGAAGATGATGAAGATGCCGCTCGTGTGAACGCCGGAGCAGGTTCACACAGCCTCGACGCCCCATACCTGGCGCGCCAAAGATGTCGGGGAAGCTGATCGTGACCCACGAACACCTATGGGACGGGGTCCCTTACGGTTCGGTGGGGGGCGGAGAGTGCACGAAGAGAAGATCGAGGCGATGCACACGAGAAGATTTACCCAGCTTCGGAGCTCTCCGGAGAGATAATACTCCTACTGCTGCTTGTCTGATTATTTGTGTTCTTGCTAGGGAGCAATGAGAGCTACAAAACCTAGCCTGAGTGAGTGTGGTCTCGAGTGAGTCGAATGAATCGATCGAGGCGAACCCTTTCTACGTTGCACTTGGGCCTCCTTTTATAGGCTCAAGGGGTCACCGACAGGTGGCAACGTAGATGAGGGTACGAATGGAAAAACAGTAGTTGGTACACCGCTTTGTACAGTGTACAATGGTCTATACCTAACTCGACGGCAAGGGACAAGATTAATAAATGCCGTCCCTCGCCGCCTAAACAAAGGCAACAGGGACCGTCAAGTGCACCACCGTTTGCCACGGTGGTAAGCTTGTCAGCGTCGGTTATCGCTGCTCCCCGCTGGCTGCACAGCCCTTTGACACGCGTGCCTGGAGTAGCCCCACGGCGACACGTTGGCGGATGAGCTGGAGCGGAGATGAAGAGAGTTACTTGCCGCGGCAAGTGCTTTGCTGCGGCTGAATCCTTGTTGCGCTTGGGAGCTTGTCGCTCACCAAGCCTTCCCGGCAAGCTCCTCTTGCCGGGGTCTTGTTTCCTTCGTGCCTTGAGTGGCCTTCCCGGCAAGCTCCTCTTGTCGGGGTCTTGAATACTTTGTTCTTGAATGGCTCCAAGGGAACCGTGGAGGACCTTGGCGGCCGCTAGGCAAGCCTTGCCGCGGGGTGCTACGACTGCCCGTGCACGAGTTCGGGATACTAGGGTACCCCTACTCTAGTACACCGACACAAATGATTGCATCCTTCTCATCTGATGGGATGATAATGACTCCCAAAGGCCCCAACATCAAGTTGTTGTAGGCATAGTGAGATGCCGCCATGAATTTAGCCAAGGCTGGGTGGCCAAGGATCCCATTGTACAGCGGGGGGAGGTCAACCACATCAAACACAATCTTCTCAGTCCGGTAGTTAAGCTCTCCCCCAAATGTCACCAGCAATGTGATCTTTCCCTTAGGATGACTCCTGCGGGATTAACTCATTGAAACGTGTCGGTAACTTCTAGCTCTTCCCCTGCTATCTGAAGCTTGCTAATGACTGCCGGGGAGATCAGAATCAACCCGGCCCTGCCGTCCACCAACATCTTTGTGACCTTGAGGTTGTGAATTGTTGGAGAGACCAACAACAACAAAAACCCTACTGCAGTGGTACGGCTAGGATGATCCTCTTCGTCAAAGATGATGGGCGTGCGCGACCATTTGAGTGGCTTTCGGGCCTCTGGCGCTGCTTCCACAACATTGACTTCTCGTTCCCACCACTTGAGCTGGCAGTGAGAGGCATGCAAAGAGGACCCCCGTCAATGCACAGGGCGTGAGTGGCCTTCTAAAACTCCTGCTCACTGGTTTCCTCTTCATCCCCTCCATCACTCGCATCATCATAGGCTTCCTTCTCTTGACCTCTGGTGGGGTTGCCTTGGTTCCGAAAGGGTTTGTCGGGGCGATTTACTTCACCGCCTCGGCCCTTACCGCTAGCAACATTCTGACCCTTTTCCTTGTCACGCTTCTCATACTCTGCTCTCTGTCTCTTAACAAGCTGCTCAACCTGATAACACTCTTAAAGGTCGTGGCCTTTGGTCTGATGAATACTGCAATATGGCCCATCACCTTTCCTAGCCTTCTCGGCAGCCGCGGCATCTCGGCAGTCAGCACACACGGCAACTTCCTTGTCGGGGGCCTCAGCTTTGGCCTTCTTTCTGGTACTAGGTGTACCCGATCCTTCAACAGTCATCACTGCCTTATCTTTCCGCTTCTCGCTGCGCTTCTTGCTCTTCTTCTGACTGGGTGATTCATCATCATCCTCTGAATCAACATTGGTGCAATCTTCCTCTCCGGGCAACTTCCTACCCTCCTCCATCCGAGCACACTTATCCACCAAGGTGTAGAGCTCCTTCACCGTCTTGGGCAACCGCACGTTCATCTTGGAACGAATCCGGCGGTTGCGCACATTGGACTGGAAGGCAGCTATCAAGCTGCTGGATGGATGTTCGGGATGTTCCTATGAACTTTGCCGAAACTCTGTAAATACTTATGGAGGGTTTCTCCTTCCTTCTGTTGGAGAAGCTGCAAGTTACTGGGCCTGCCTGGCTCTTGATGGCCCCCGGTGAAGGCGCCAATGAACTCAAGGCACAGGTCTGCCCATGATGAAATGGACTTCTCCGGCAGGTGCATCAGCCAAGAGCTTGATAACCCACAAGTATAGGGGATCACAATAGTTTTCGAGGGTAGACTATTCAACCCAAATTTATAGATTCGACACAAGGGGAGCCAAAGAATATTTGCAAATATTAGCAGCTGAGTTGTCAATTCAACCACACCTGGAGATTAATTATCTGCAGAAATGTGATCAGTAGCAAAGTAATATGACAGTTTTAATAGTAGTGACAGCAGCAATAGTAACGGTAACAGTGATAGCAGTAGTTTTGTAGCGAGTGCAACAGTAACGATAGAAGTAGTAAATTAGCAAGAACAATATAAGATAAATTCGTAGGCATTACATCGGTGACTTGTTGGATGATATTCATTATGAGACAGTTATAACCTAGGGCGATACGGCACTAGCTCCAGTTCATCAATATAATGTAGGCATGTATTCTGTAAATAGTCATACGTGCTTATGGAAAGAACTTGCATGACATCTTTTGTCCTACCCTCCCGTGGCAGCAGGGTCCAATTGGAAACTAAGGGATATTATGGCCTCCTTTTAATTGAGAACCGGAACAAAGCATTAACACACAGTGAATACATAAACTCCTCAAACTACGCTCATCACCGGGACTAGTCTCGACTATTATCACTCCGGGGTTGCCGGATCATAACATGTAGTAGGTGACTATAACTTGCAAGGTCGGATCTAGAACATGGATATAATAGTAATAACATAAACGGTTCAGATCTGAAATCATGGCACCCGGGCCCAAAGTGACAAGCATTAAGCATGGAAAAGTCATAGCAACATAAATCTCAAAACATAGTGGATACTAGGGATCAAGCCCTAACAAAACTAACTAGATTGCATGATGAACCTCATCCAACTCCTCACCGACTAGTGAGCCTACAAAGGAATTACTCACTCCTGGTGGGGAGCATCATGGAATTGGCAATGGAGAAGGGTTGGTGATGACGAAGAACGAAGATCCCCCTCTCCAGAGCGCCAAACAGACTCCAGATCTGGCCTCCCGATGAAGAACAGGAGGTGACAGCGGCTCCGTCTCGTGGATCGCGATAATTCTTTCTCCCTGGTTTTTTTCTGGTAATATGGGATTTTATAGCATTGGTTTCAGGGTCTACGGGGCCACTAGGTGGGGACAACCCACCTGGGCGCGCCTAGGGGTGTAGGCACGCCCTGGTGGGTTGTGCCCACCCAGGTGCCCCCCTCAGGTGACTCTTGCGTCCAGAAATTCTCTTCTATTGTATACAAAATCCTCGCAAAGTTTCGTTCCATTCCGAGAACTTTTATTTATGAAAAAAACAACACCATGGTAGTTCTGCTGAAAACAACGTCAGTCTGGGGTTAGTTTCATTCTAATCATGCAAATTAGAGTCCAAAACAAGAGGAAAAGCATTAGGAAAAGTAGATACGTTGGAGACGTATCAACTCCCCGAAGCTTAAACCTTTGCTTGTACTCTAGCAATTCAGTTGATAAACTGAAAGTGAAAAAGAAAAACCTTCTCTTTTGCTCTTGTTTGCATAAATAAGCTTAAATAGCACCCAGGTTTTCAGCCAACATCATAACTAACCATGACGACAATTACTCTTAAAGATTATATTAACTCATATCAATAACATAATCAGCTAGCGAGCAATTATAAGATATCTCAAATGGCAAAACATTGTCAAAACAACCAAGATATAATGTGACAATAGTGGTATCTTGCTAGCCCTTTCTGAGACCGCAAAACAAAAATGCAGAGAACCTCCAAAGTTCAAGCAGCGACTAAACATTGTAATTCATGGTAGAAGAGATCCAGTCATGATGCACCCAACATTAGCTACACGCAATGCATAAGCATGACAGAAGTGCTCTCAGGTTCTGGCGCTTATTTTAGAAGGTGATGACACAACATAAAAGTAAATAGATAGTCAATAGAGGGAAGCAGTGATTTGCAGAGGTGCCAGAGCTCAAGTTTTTTAAACAGAGATAAATGATATTTTGAGACATGCACCCTTCTCGCTTACTTCACGACTATCAGTTATCAATATCTTCCATGCTAAGCATGCTAGTGGCGGTTCCCAAGCGATAAAAGTAAAGGTTTTCACTCCATTGGGAGTTTTTGTTTGATTATTTGTAAGCTTTTTCTGTTTGAAGTTTGGGACTAGGCATCCCTATTACCGACCTTTTCATGTGCGATGGCGAGTGAATAAACACTCGACCTGAGAATAAACCCGCTTAGCATGGAAGATACCGACCACCTCCTGTTGTTCCATCAACGATCCAGGCACACAAAAAGGATATTTATTAGAAGTTTTTAGAGGTGGCACATGCAAAATTTACTTAGGACGGCAGGGTAATACCGCATATAGGTAGGTATGGTGGACTCATCTGGAATAACTTGTTGGAAATATGCCCCAGAGGCAATATTAAAATGGTTATTAGTATATTTCCTTGTTCATGGTAATTGTCTATTCTTCATGCTCTAATTGTGTTATCCGGAAATTGTAATACATGTGTGAATACCTAGACCACAACATGTCCCTAGTGATCCTCTACTTGACAAGCTCGTTGATCAACAGAAGGTCATGGTTTCCTGACTATGGACATTAGAAGTCATTGATAACAGGATCACATCATTAGGAGAATGATGTGATGGACAAGACCCAATCCTAAGCATAGCACAAGATCGTGTAGTTCGTCTGCTAGAGATTTTCTAATGTCAAGTATCATTTCCTTAGACCATGAGATTGTGCAACTCCCGGATACTGTAGGAATACTTTGGGTGTGCCAAACATCACAACGTAATTGGGTGACTATAAAGGTGCACTACGGGTATCTCTGAAAATGTCTGTTGGGTTGGCACGAATCGAGACTGGGATTTGTCACTCCGTATGACGGAGAGGTATCTCTGGGCCCACTCGGTGATGCATCATCATAATGAGCTCAATGTGACCAAGTGGTTGATCACGGGATCATGCATTACAATACGAGTAAAGAGACTTGCCAGTAACGAGATTGAACGAGGTATCGGGATACCGACAATCGAATCTCGGGCAAGTATCGTACCGATAGACAAAGGGAATTGAATACGGGATTGATTGAATCCTCGACATAGTGGTTCATCTGATGAGATCATCGTGGAACATGTGGGAGCCAACATGGGTATCCAGATCCCGCTGTTGGTCATTGGCCGGAGAGTTGTCTCGGTCATGTCTGCATGGTTCCCGAACCCGTAGGGTCTACAAACTTAAGGTTCGGTGACGCTAGGGTTGTAGAGATATTAGTATGTGGTAACACGAAAGTTGTTCGGAGTCCCGGATGAGATCCCGGACATCACGAGGAGTTCCGGAATGGTCCGGAGGTAAAGATTTGTATATAGGCAGTCCAGTTTCGGCCACCGGGAAAGTTTCGGGGGTCGTCGGTATTGTACCGGGACCACCGGAAGGGTCCCGGGGGTCCACCTATGCCGGAGGGGCCCATGGGCTGAAGTGGGAAGGGAACCAGCCCCTGGTGGGCTGGTGCGCCCCCCATGGGCCTCCCTTGCGCCTAGGGTTGGAAACCCTAAGGGGGTGGGGGCGCCTCCACCTGGCTTGGGGGCCAAGCCACCCCCAAGCCCCCCCCCCCATTAGATGGGATCTCTAGGGTCCGGCACCCCTAGGCCCCCTATATATAGTGGAGGGGAGGGAGGGCAGCCGCACCAAAGCCCCTGGCGCCTCCCTCCCTCCCGTGACACCTCTTCCTCCCCGCTTGCGCTTGGCGAAGCCCTACCGGGATCCCGCTACTTCCACCACCACACCGTCGTGCTGCTGGATCTCCATCAACCTCTCCTTCCCTTGCTGGATCAAGAAGGAGGAGACGTCTCTCGCAACCGTACGTGTGTTGAACACAGAGGTGCCGTCCATTTGGCGCTCGGTCATCGGTGATTTGGATCACGACGAGTACGACTCCATCAACCCCGTTCTCTTGAACGCTTCCGCTCACGATCTACAAGGGTATGTAGATGCACTCCCCTCTCCCTCGTTGCTAGATGACTCCATAGATTGATCTTGGTGATGCGTAGAAAATTTTAAAATTCTGCTACGTTCCTCAACAGTGGCATCATGAGCTAGGTCTATGCGTAGTTTCTATGCACGAGTAGAACACAAGTTGTTGTGGGCGTCGATTTTGTCAATTTACTTGCCGTTACTAGTCTTATCTTGATTCGGCGGCATCATGAGATGAAGCGGCCCGGACCTACCTTACACGTACACTTATGTGAGACAGGTTCCACCGACTGACATGCACTAGTTGCATAAGGTGGCTAGCGGGTGTCTGTCTCTCCCACTTTAGCCGGATCGGATTCGATGAAAAGGGTCCTTATGAAGGGTAAATAGAAATTGGCATATCACGTTGTGGTTTTGGTGTAGGTAAGAAACGTTCTTGCTAAGAAACCTATAGCAGCCATGTAAAAATTTGCAACAACAATTAGAGGACGTCTAACTTGTTTTTGTAGCATATGCCGTGTGATGTGATATGGCCAAAAGGATGTGATGAATGATATATGTGATGTATGAGATTGATCATGTTCTTGTAATAGGAATCACGACTTGCATGACGATGAGTATGACAACCGGCAGGAGCCATAGGAGTTGTCTTAATTTATTTATGACCTGCGTGTCAACATAAACGTCATGTAATTACTTTACTTTATTGCTAAACCGTTAGCCATAGTAGTAGAAGTAATAGATGATGAGACAACTTCATGAAGACACGATTATGGAGATCATGATGATGGAGATCATGGTGTCATGCCGGTGACGATGATGATCATGGCGCCCCGAAGATGGAGATCAAAAGGAGCAAAATGATATTGGCCATATCATATCACTATTTTATTGCATGTGATGTTTATCATGTTTTACATCTTATTTGCTTAGAACGACGGTAGCTTAAATAACATGATCCCTCGCAATAAGTTCAAGAAAGTGTTCCCCCTAACTGTGTACCGTTGCGAAGGTTCGTTGTTTTGAAGCACCACGTGATGATCGGGTGTGATAGATTCTAATGTTAGAATACAACGGGTGTAAGCCAGATTTACACACGCAATACACTTAGGTTGACTTGACGAGCCTAGCATGTATAGACATGGCCTCGGAACATGGAAGACCGAAAGGTCGAACATGAGTCGTATAGAAGATACGATCAACATGAAGATGTTCACCGATGATGACTAGTCTGTCTCACGTGACGATCGGACACGGCCTAGTTGACTCGGATCATGTATCACTTAGATGACTAGAGGGATGTCTATCTGAGTGGGAGTTCATTAAATAATTTGATTAGATGAACTTAATTATCATGAACTTAGTCTAAAAATCTTTACAATATGTCTTGTAGATCAAATGGCCCACGCTAATGTTGCCCTCAACTTCAACGCGTTCCTAGAGAAAACCAAGCTGAAAGACGATGGTAGCAACTATACGGACTGGGTCCGGAACTTGAGGATCATCCTCATAGCTGCCAAGAAAGCATATGTCCTTGAAGCACTGCTAGGTGATGCACCAGCCCCAGCAAACCAAGACGTTATGAACGCTTGGTAGACCTGTGTTGATGATTACTCCCTGGTTCAGTGCGGCATGCTTTACAGCTTAGAACCGGGGCTCCAAAAGCGTTTCAAGCAGCACGGAGCATATGAGATGTTCCAAGAGCTGAAAATTGTTTTCCAAGCTCATGCCCGGGTCGAGAGATATGAAGTCTCCGACAAGTTCTCTGATTGTAAGATGGAGGAGAATAGTTCCGTCGTGACACATACTCAAAATGTGCAGGTTGCATAACCGCTTGACTCATTTGGGAGTTAATCTCCGGATGGCCATGATCGTTGACAAAATCCTTGATCGCTTACACCGAGCTACAAGAGCTTTGTGATGAACTTCAATATGTAGGGGATGGAAAAGACCATTCCTGAGGTATATTCAATGCTGAAATCAGCGGAGGTGGAGATCAAAAAGGAACATCAAGTGTTGATGGTGAATAAAACCACTAAGTTCAAGAAAGGCAAGAGTAAGAAGAACTTCAAGAAGGACGGCAAGGGAGTTGCCGCGCCCGGTAAGCCAGTTGCTGGGAAGAAGCCAAAGAATGGACCCAAGCCTGAGACTGAGTGCTTTTATTGCAAGGGAAGTGGTCATTGGAAGCGGAACTGCCCCAAGTACTTAGCGGACAAGAAGGCCGGCAACACCAAAGGTATATGTGATATACATGTTATTGATGTGTACCTTACCAGCACTCGTAGTAGCTCCTGTGTATTTGATATCGGTGCGGTTGCTCATATTTGTAACTCAAAACAGGAGCTGCGGAATAAGCGGAGACTAGCGAAGGACGAGGTGACGATGCGCGTCGGGAATGGTTCCAAGGTCGATGTGATCGCCGTCGGCACGCTACCTCTACATTTACCTACAGGGTTAGTTTTAAACCTAAATAATTGTTATTTAGTGCCAGCTTTGAGCATGAACATTGTATCAGGATCTCGTTTAATACGAGATGGCTACTCATTTAAATCCGAGAATAATGGTTGTTCTATTTATATGGGAGATATGTTTTATGGTCATGCCCCGCTGGTGAATGGTTTATTATTAATGAATCTCGAACGTAATGTTACACATATTCATAGTGTGAATACGAAAAGATGTAAGGTTGATAATGATAGTCCCACATACTTGTGGCACTACCGCCTTGGTCATATTGGTGTCAAACGCATGAAGAAACTCCATGCAGATGGACTTTTGGAGTCTCTTGATTACGAATCATTTGACACGTGCGAACCATGCCTCATGGGTAAAATGACCAAGACTCCGTTCTCGGAACAATGGGCGAGCAACCAACTTATTGGAAATCATACATACTGATGTGTGCGGTCCAATGAGCGCTGAGGCTCGCGGTGGCTATCGTTATGTCCTCACCCTCACTGATGACTTAAGTAGATATGGGTATGTCTACTTAATGAAGCACAAGTCTGAGACCTTTGAAAGGTTCAAGGAATTTCAGAGTGAGGATGAAAATCAACGTGACAGGAAAATAAAGTTCTTACGATCAGATCGTGGAGGGGAATATTTGAGTCACGAATTTGGCACACACTTAAGGAAATGTGGAATAGTTTCATAACTCACGCCGCCTGGAACACCTCAGCGAAATGGTGTTTCCGAATGTCGTAATCGCACTCAATTGGATATGGTGCGATCTATGATGTCTCTTACCGATCTACCGCTCTCATTTTGGGGCTATGCTTTAGAGACTGCCGCATTCACTTTAAATAGGGCTCCGTCAAAATCTGTTGAGACGACACCGTATAAATCATGGTTTGGGAAGAAACCTAAGCTGTCGTTTCTAAAAGTTTGGGGATGCGATGCTTATGTCAAGAAACTTCAACCTCAAAAGCTCGAACCCAAGTCGGAAAAATGCGTCTTCATAGGATACCCTAAGGAAACCATTGGGTATACCTTCTACCTCAGATCCGAAGGCAAGATCTTTGTTGCCAATAACGGATCCTTTTTGGAGAAAGAGTTTCTCTCAAAAGAAGTAAGTGGTAGGAAAGTAGAGCTTGATGAAGTACTGCCTCTTGAAACGAAAAGTAGCACAGCTCAGGAAGATGTTCATGTGGTTCCTGCATCGACTAGAGAGGAAGTTAATGATGATGATCAAGGTACTTCGGATCAAGCTCCTACTGAACTGCGTAGGTCCACAAGGACACGTTCCGCACCAGAGTGGTACGGCAACCCTGTCTCGGCAATCATGTTGTTAGACAACGGTGAACCTTCGAACTATGAAGAAGCAATGGAGGGCCCAGATTCAGACAAATGGCTAGAAGCCATGAAATCCGAGATAGGATCCATGTATGAAAACGAAGTATGGACTTTGACTGACTTGCCCGATGATCGGCGAGCCATAGAAAATAAATGGATCTTTAAGAAGAAGACAGACGCGGATGGTAATGTGACCATCTATAAGGCTCGGCTTGTCGCTAAGGGTTATCGACAAGTTCAAGGGGTTGACTACGATGAGACTTTCTCACCCGTAGCGAAGCTGAAGTCCGTCTGAATCATGTTAGCAATTGCCGCATTCTACGATTATGAGATATGGCAAATGGACGTCAAAACGACATTCCTTAACGGCTTTCTTAAGGAAGAATTGTATATGATGCAGCCGGAAGGTTTTGTCGATCCTAAGAATGCTAACAAGGTATCCAAGCTCCAGCGCTCCATCTATGGGCTGGTGCAAGCATCTCGGAGTTGGAACATTCGCTCCGATGAAATGATCAAAGCGTTTGGGTTTATGCAGACTTATGGAGAAGCCTGTGTTTACAAGAAAGTGAGTGGGAGCTCTGTAGCATTTCTCATATTATATGTGCATGACATACTATTGATGGGAAATGATATAGAATTCTTGGAAAGCATAAAGGCCTACTTGAACAAGTGTTTTTCAATGAAGGACCTTGGAGAAGCTGCTTATATATTTAGGCATCAAGATCTATAGAGATAGATCGAGACGCCTCATTGGTCTTTCACAAAGTACGTACCTTGACAAGATATTGAAGAAGTTCAATATGGATCAGTCCAAGAAGGGGTCCTTTCCTGTATTGCAAGGTGTGCGATTGAGCACGGCTCAATGCCCGACCACGGCAGAAGATAGAGAAAAGTTGAGTGTCGTCCCCTATGCCTCGGCCATAGGGTCTATTATGTATGCCATGCTGTGTACCAGACCTGATGTAAACCTTGCCGTAAGTTTGGTAGGAAGGTACCAAAGTAATCCCGGCATGGAACACTGGACAGCGGTCAAGAATATCCTGAAGTACCTGAAGAGGACTAAGGATATGTTTCTCGTTTATGGAGGCAACGAAGAGCTCGTCGTAAAGGGTTACGTCGATGCTAGCTTCGACACAGATCTGGATGACTCTAAGTCACAAACCGGATACATGTATATTTTGAATGGTGGGGCAGTCAGCTGGTGCAGTTGCAAGCAAAGCGTTGTGGCGGGATCTACATGTTAAGCGGAGTACATGGCAGCCTCGGAGGCAGCACAAGAAGCAATCTGGGTGAAGGAGTTCATTACCGGCCTAGGAGTTATTCCCAATGCGTTGGGCCCGATGACTCTCTTCTGTGACAACACTGGAGCTATTGCCCTTGCCAAGGAGCCCAGGTTTCACAAGAAGACCAGGCATATCAAGCGTCGCTTCAACTCCATTCGTGAAAATGTTCAAAATGGAGACATAGATATTTGTAAAGTACATACAGACCTGAATGTCGCAGAAGACTAAACCTCTTCCTCGAGCACAACATGATCAACACCAGAACTCTATGGGTGTTCGATTCATAAAAATGTAACTAGATTATTGACTCTAGTGCAAGTGGGAGACTGTTGGAAATATGCCCTAGAGGCAATAATAAAATGGTTATTATTATATTTCCTTGTTCATGGTAATTGTCTATTGTTCATGCTATAATTGTGTTATCCGGAAATCGTAATACATGTGTGAATACATAGACCACAACATGTCCCTAGTGAGCCTCTAGTTGACTAGCTTGTTGATCAACAGATAGTCATGGTTTCTGACTATGGACATTAGATGTCATTGATAATGGGATCACATCATTAGGAGAATGATGTGATGGACAAGACAATCCTAAGCATAGCACAAGATCGTGTAGTTAAATGCGCTAGAGCTTTTCTAATGTCAACTATCATTTCCTTAGACCATGAGATTGTGCAACTCCGGATCTTTGTAGGAATACTTTGGGTGTGCCAAAGCGTCTACAACGTAATCTGGGTGACTATAAAGGTGCACTACGGTATCTCGAAAATGTACATTGGGTTGCACGAATCGAGGCTGGGATTTGTCACTCCGTATGACGGAGAGGTATCTCTGGGCCCACTCGGTGATGCATCATCATAATGAGCTCAATGTAACCAAGTGGTTGATCACGGGATTATGCATTACAGTACGAGTAAAGAGACTTGCCGGTAACGAGATTGAACGAGGTATCGGTATACCGACGATCGAATCTCGGGCAAGTACAGTACCGATAGACAAAGGGAATTGAATACGGGATTGATTGAATCGTCGACATCGTGGTTCATCCGATGAGATCATCATGGAACATGTGGGAGCCAACATGGGTATCCAGATCCCGCTGTTGGTTATTGGCCGGAGAGTTGTCTCGGTCATGTCTGCATGGTTCCCGAACCCGTAGGGTCTACAAACTTAAGGTTCGTTGACGCTAGGGTTGTAGAGATATTAGTATGCGGTAACCCGAAATTTGTTCGGAGTCCCGGATGAGATCTCGGACATCACGAGGAGTTCCGGAATGGTCCGGAGGTAAAGATTTCTATATAGGAAGTCCAGTTTCGGCCACCGGGAAAGTTTCGGGGGTCATCGGTATTGTACCGGGACCACCGGAAGGGTCCTGGGGGTCCATCGGGTGGGGCCACCTATCCCGGAGGGCCCCATGGGATGAAGTGGGAAGGGAACCAGACCCTAGTGGGCTGGTGCGCCCCCCTTGGGCCTCCCTTGCGCCTAGGGTTGGAAACCCTAATGGGGTGGGCGCACCTCCACCTGGCTTGGGGGCCAAGCCATCCCCTAGGCCGCCCCCCATTAGATGGGATCTCTAGGGGCCTGTGCCCCCCCTAGGCCCCCTATATATAGTGGACGAGAGGGAGGGAAGCTGCACCCAAGCCCTTGGCGCCTCCCTCCCTCCCGTGACACCTCTTCCTCCCCGCTTGCGCTTGGCGAAGCCCTGCCGGGATCCCGCTACTTCCACTACCACGCCGTCGTGCTGCTGGATCTCCATCAACCTCTCCTTCCCTTGCTGGATCAAGAAGGAGGAGACGTCTCTCCCAACCATACGTGTGTTGAATGCGGAGGTGCCGTCCGTTCGGCGCTCAGTCATCGGTGATTTGGATCACGACGAGTACGACTCCATCAACCCCGTTCTCTCGAACGCTTCCGCTCGCGATCTACAAGGGTATGTAGATGCACTCCCCTCTCCCTCGTTGCTAGATGACTCCATATATTGATCTTGGTGATGCGTTGAAAATTTTAAAATTCTGCTACGTTCCCCAACATAACTTGGGTTCAAGGTTTTTGATGTACAAGCAGAATTCCCACTTAGTACAGGCGAAGGCTAGCAAATAGATTAAGAAGCGGCCAGCTAGAGAGCATCAACGGTCATGAACATGCATTATCCATATGTAACATTGGACACTAGCATGAGTAGGATATGAACACCATGAACATAAATATCATAGAGGCTATGTTGGTTTTGATTCAACTACATGCACGAACATGTGCCAAGTCAAGCCACTCGAACATTCAGAGTAGGATACCATATCATCATACTACATCACAATTATTTTAATGCAATGTTGATATCCAAGATAAATCATCATCAACTCCTAGCTACTTATGCATGGCAGGAGAAACTATAATCTCTAATTGTCATTGCAAACATGTTTAATCATAATGGGTTGAATCATGGATACTAGGTTAAACATATTTACACAAACAGGACAAGTCGAGTTCATACCCATTTCTCTCTGCCACGGCCAGTTCATCGAATATCAGCATTATTGCCTTCCACTTGCACGACCAAACGATGTGAAAATAATAATAGTGCAATAGTGCCGTGGACTAAGCTGGAATCTGCAAACATTTTATTCAACGCGAGAAGACAAGGTAAAATGGTCTCTTCGTTAGTTCAACAATTATTCATATGAGAGCCACTCAACATTTTCATCGTGGTCTTCTCCTTGATACGACTCAAATAAAAAAGAAAATAAAATTAGAGAAACATACTGAAATATTTTTGGAGTTTTTGGTTTTCTTGAACAAGCAAATAGAAGGGAAAATCGAAAAAACGAGAAAAACTATTTACACGGGAAAGCTCCCAACAAGCAAAACAAGAACATGGAAATCTTTTTGGGTTTTCTTTTTAGTATTACAACTAAGCATGCATAGAAAGTAAACTAACTATAACTAATTTGTTTTTTTGGTTTTTCTATGATTTTTCAAACTCACAAGACGAAAGTGAGAAAATAAAAATTAAGCATGGATGATACAATGAAAAAGTGTGAACACCGATAAAAGGAATAAGTGGGCATGAATATAAAGTCGGTGGAAACACGTACTCCCCCAAGCTTAGGCTTTTGGCCTAACTTGGCAGCCGATCAGAAACCTGGATAGTAGTCGGGGTGCTGAGGATCCGGCATCCACTGATCCCACTGCTGAGGCTCCTCCTCTGCTGCAGCCTGGTCGTTCCGGTAGGCAATGATATCCGCAGGCATAATCCTATATCCGCCCCTGGCAACATGATCAAACAAAGCAGGAGCAGGCAATGGAATAATATCACGAGTGTCAATGCGAAAACCAGGTTACAGGAATGTTAGGGTAATCTCGTGCAATAAAATGGTGGTGTTCCATGGCTGCGCAATCTAGGTAAACCTTGGTCAGAGGGTAATCATGAAGGCGTATCTCAACATTAAAGTGAGCCGCCAAACGAGTAGCGAAAATCCCACCATGTATTTTACCCTTGGACTTATTAACGTGGAGGCGATGTGCCACAATAGCTCCCAAGCTATAAGTGTTGTCGCCCTCTAGTTGTAGCGACCCGACCTCAGACGGTCAAGCCTCGTGTTCTTTGTGCCATCCACGGATCAGTATCTTTGGCACACAGTACATCAATGTATATATCAAAGTGCAATCACATGTATAATTAACGTAAAACTGATATATACCTCATAAGTCACAGTGAAACAAATAGTCGGGTGTGGAGTCCCATCAACGCCATCGGCGGAGTTGAGTGTAGACCGTAACCTGCACTGTACTCTTATTAAATCGGAAGCAAGTATCTGCAACATGATACGTTGCAGCCGTGTAGGTCAGTACATTGAATGTATCGGCAAGATCACAACATGAGAAAACATATGATAAAACTATAATATATGCAATATGGCTTTGTGGCTCTGTGACTGAGTTTTGTTTTGCACAAAAGCTGGTTTTATTTTCCCTACATCAAAGGAATAACTGGAGTCTGTACTATGGAGTTATCTATCATGACATGGTTCCGCCAACCGATGTATCATAGCCCAAATTCATCATAAGTTGCCCACAATTAAGTTACAGTCCGGTGTTGAGAGTTCCGAGATAGATCCAAGTCCAGAGGCTCAAATTGTCCGTAACCGGGGACACGGCTAATCGATTAGGTTTAAACCCTCTGCAGAGGTTTGTACACTTTACCCGCAAGATTCGATCCCTCTTTTACGTTCTCGCACTTGAGGTGTTTGAGAACAAGATGACCGAAACATGGTCTTCGAAGAGTTCCCCGACCACCGGCGATGCTCATTCAATCCTACCGTAGTTCTACATCTGCTAGCACCGTCCTAGCCGAGTCACAACTAGGGTCAACCAAGCCGAGCCCATAGTGACTTGCGGTTGCAGGTAAGCTTCGGGCATGAAGTATTCTTCCGTCTCTTTGAGTCTGGGTGAAGCTTTCCGCAAGATGTCATGGCGCTTCTCCATGCATCCCGCCAACCGCTGGTTTCTCCAGGTGCCCGTCAACCGTCCTTCACCCGATGAGTGTGTATTGAATTCTTGTCTCGAGTCTTGAAGTCTTGAGGCCTTGAAGATGCAGTCCTTGCAGATTCCATCATGGAGTTGTCGTCATTGACGTAGATCCTCCATTCTCACACCACTCCCGAGCACTCAAACCAACCCCGTCTACTATAGTGTAGCATTAAAATAAATAGCGTCCCGGGCTTGGTAACAGGGTGATGGGTTCCTACCTCATGCATACTACTCAACTACAAGGATTCAATGCCACTACTGGAGGGATTGATGCGAAGATGACACTAGATGCAATAAAACACATAGGTATGAAAAACATGGTCAAAGTGAACTTGCCTGGTATTACTTGATGAAGATAATATCGCTCTCGCAAAACTTGATAGCACTATACGCAACTCTCCGATGAAAATCTATATAGTAAAACATAGTATTCACATAAGCAAACATACTAGCAAGCAATTTCTAACACTCACAAAAAAAATCAACAAATAAAATGCAAATCATAAAGAACACAAAATAAATAAATAACCAATGAAAACTACAAAAGAAACTACTAAAGAAAATTCTAAGGCATAACCCAAAATAGCTTTATCCTAAGTAAAATTTAACAACAAAGAAAATACCAACATAATATATAATCTGAAAAGAAAATATAAAACAACTAATTTTTAACAGAAAGTATTTTTATTAAACTTTTAATAGCAAATGGAAACAAATAAAAAGCTTTTATGAAACACTAGCTATGACTTAAACAAGTTTTCATACAAAACTAAATAAAATAAATTTTAGAATAGGAATAAAATTGTCTACAGTTAAATAACAGAAACAAAACTAAATTTTTCAAAAGAGACAAAAAGAAATAATTTAAAAACAATTAAAACTATAAGGAAAAGGTTAAAACAAAAGTAAAACTAAAACAGTACTGTTTTGACTAAAACTCTAATTTTAAAATAAACTAAAAATAAGTCACTATATGCTACTGGATAGATAAAACAATAACAAAACCGTAGCAAAAGGAATCAATCAAAAAGCTATTTTAGAATAGAAGTTATTGGCAATCTAGTGTTTGTAACAAATCTGTTTGAAATCGAAATTTAAAAATTTCAAAAGTATTTTCGTTGGTTTCTCTGGATAGATGTGATTTTCTGAAACTACAGAAAAAAGAATCACTCAATTCGGATTAAAACCCTAAAAGATATAGATTATCTAAGATTGAAACTTTTCTGTTAAAAAAAACAGAAACGAAAATAAGAAAATCGAACAACGTGGCCTATTGCTACTGGGCTAAGCGATGGGCGATTAGTAGTTATACTACGCTAGGCCGAAGACTAGCAGAAAATGTGCGTACGTTTTTAACAGAAGACCGACGAACCGATTTAAATCTAAACGAAACAAAACCATAAACTAAAACCGATCTAATGAAAAAAAACCAACTTACTAAACCGATCTAATCCTATTTGCATAGCGCTCGAATAAAAAAGGAGGTGCTCGTTGCTTACAGAGAGGAGCTCGTGTAGGCAGGGAAGTGGATGTCCTCGGGCGACGGCTCCGGTGACCACCGGCGGAGACGGCGATGTCCAGCGGATGGAGAAATCCGAGGGGTCCGATTTTACGTGGATAGTGAGGCGAGGGAGCGTCGGGTCGGCGTGGCATCCAGGTGAACCGTGAACTCCGGCGGCGTTGTGAGCTCGCGGTGGCTCCGGTGCTCCTGGGCGTCAAAACATGTCAAAGAAGTTCGCAACAACGAGGATAGTTGGCTATGGAAGGAAAGGTTTCGAGGATACCTAGCGTCGGAAGCGACCGGTGAACCGCTGAACTCGGCGAGATCCAAGCGGTGGTCGCGTGACACGGTGGGTTTTGGCGAGGGTTTTCGAAGGGGAATCGGTCGAGGAAGGTCGTGGCTATTTATAGGACATATTTCTTGGGCCTGGGGTTGGCTTGGGATAGGTTTTCCACGAAGATCGGGCGCGGGGCGGCGCCGATGCGTGTACGCATATGTTTCTCTGTTTCTGTTCGTGGGAAAGAAGAAAGAAGAGGTGGGGCCAAGCGCCCGGTGTGTGAGAGAGATCGGGCGTGGGGAGGAAGACAGCGGACGGCGATGGGAGTCGGGTTGGGGCGCTGGGCGCTGGCCTCTCTGGCTAGCGTTAGCGCTAGCTGGCGGCTGGCTGGGCCATGGCCTCGCTGGGGTCGCTGGCTTGGGCTAGCGCTAGCTAGCGGCTCGCTGCGTTTTTTTTTGAAATAAGACAAAGGAGGAAAATAAATATAGATATAATATAACTTTATATAGGACATATATATACCAAAACTTTTCAGAAAAAATGATTTCCTACAACGTGAACTATTTCTAGGAGTAAACTAAAATGTACAAAATTTCAAATAAAGCAAATAGTGCTACTCTTGCATTTTAAAACCAAAATAAAATTATTTTAAAATACCAAAATGATTTCAAATTAATTTTTTTTCTCCATTTTTTTTAATTGTAGGGAATCATTTTACCCTATTTTCCATATTGTTTATTTTTGGAGAAAAATAATTTGAAGAGAAACCAAATAAGTCCAATTTGATAGTAGGTGAAAAATACCTTCAAAGGGACTTCCATTTTGGTTCCTTTAAACTTCCAACTCATCTTTGAAGAAGTCATTTTTTCTTTTCTCATGAGGATCATTGAGTTGCATAAAGTTTATGACTTTGAAGTGTTTTTTTTTCAAAAAAAAGAATTCAAATCTCTCCAAAACCACTTTTCATTTCAAATGGAAGAAGTCATATTGTCTTCACTCTTGGGTTTTGTGATGAAATGAATTTGAATTCATGGAGATCAAAGTGCAAAGATGAAAGTTTGGGAAAGTCATTTCATTCTCATTCAACTTTCAAAAAGTTTCAAATTTCACTCAATCATTCACACAACAATCAAACAAAAAAAAAATCAAAACTATTATTTAATATAACATTCCAAAATTTAGAATTTTGGGATGTTACAAACCTACCACACTTAAAATGAATCTCGTCCTTGAGATTCGAAGTGGCTAGCAAGAAAGGTTAGGGTTTGGGGGTCTTCTAGCAAATCCATCAATCGGAATAGTCTAGTGTGCTACCACACTTAAAAACAGGGTTATGGTTCTGACAAAATTCATGTACTCCATCCTTTGGGTTGATGGTGTCTGTCTTCTCATATTCTTTCGGGATAAATCTTTCACTGGTGCTCTTCCGGTCGGGGCATGACTTCTCTCAAAATCTCGTGTCCTCTCAATCCTGATGAGGTTCTTCCGAAGAGTGGATCTTCATATCTGACATGTCTGTCGTCAATACTAAGAGAATATCGGAACCTCCTGGCGGTCAAAAATTTATGGCTTCTCCTGCAGAAAAAATGGCCGGGGTTGAATCTCACCGTATACCCTACGATTGGCAACGGTTGCCTGTAACATGGATCAATCGTGCTACCATTCTAAGGTTGTTTGGCTTATCGTGTCGACGCTCTTCTAAGGTTTTCAAGTCTCTCCGATTTTCCATCAACATATGATAGTTCATGATAGAAGTCTCCAGTATGGGGGCCAATCCATCCCGTACTTGAATCATTACCACATACGTAAACAGTGAATCACATATTATAACACTTGGGCATACTCACAAGCATTGCGGAATTTCTCTTGTTGACAAACTGAGTTCGAATAAATCCATGGTTTCTACAAGCTGAACAAGACATCTAACGTTTCTTCACAATCCTCGGGTTTTCGTATCCTCCTAAAAATGTCGGATGATTAAACTCAGAGTTTTCTTCGAAACATGTTCCTCTGACAAGAATGTGTGCGCTTCTTATTAACTCCTGGGCCTGTGGGTTATGGCCCACTTCAACTCTTGTACAAGTTTAACTCATCCTTCCGAGGATTATCATTCCATATTCAACATTACATCTCCTGTAAATCCAATAGTACTTCTTCCTTCATACCCTTGAGGTGGCGATCATACAAAACTCCAACTTATTTTGTCCAGCTTCCTTCTATGGACCGTCATGAATAACACATTTCTTTCGTCATTGATCCTGTGGCTTTACGAGTACTCGACACCAAAGAAAATGCACTAGTTTATCCATAAATCATATTATTTTCATATCAAATCTTTTATTACATCCTTAACCATTTTCATAAATCCAACTTCCAAAAGGTACTTTGTTACAAATGCTGCCACCCACATGATTTGGTATGGTGGGGCATTACTTCCAACTTTATTTATTTATCCTCCTCGAGGATTCTTTAGTCCCGCTGGAATTGTGCGACATGCGCCTTGAAATCTTCAATCTTCGTTTCATCGTGGTGGCCTTGAGCTTCACCTCCATCATCTCTGCATGCACTTCTACGAGGTATTCCTGAGTATAACGGAGTCTTGCTTCAAGTATTTCTCGATCGGCGTATGGCTTCCATGGCTGCTTCACGAACAGCGTCGAAGAAAGTTGCTTGTGGCACACGTGAGATGAAAAGTACTGCCCCATCATCTTTGGGCAAACTCCTTTCAAACGGTGGAGGTGTACCTCCACATACCAAAGTTCCACTCCCTTTTGCATGAAGGGGTAGCCTTTGTAGACTGCATCTCCTTCAAGGTGAATATGCTTCATCATGTCCTTCAGGATCTTCGGGTAATCATGATCACTTGTCAGGGTCATGATCGTTTCCGGACCTTTAAGGAAAGACTCGTAAAGGGTCGTCATCTGCAGTTGTAAAACAAAAATGGTGCTCAGAATAAGGTACATATCTCCTGGGGTACACATTCATATCATCCAAACAAAACTTCAAACTTAATTTCCAACATCCAGTTTATGCATCACAACTCACTTTCTTCCATGTTCATCCAGAATATTAATTTCCAAGATAATATATAACAACTCCTTAAAGCCTTTCAGCATATGACATATCAACTTTATTGAGTCATGAACTATTACAATCTCTGAGTAATCTATTACATAACTCAACTCTTTGTGCTCATGAAAATAAGTCCACTTCCTAGTATACTTATTACCAAAATTCCAACTACTCAGCTCCAGCTTTCATCTTGTCGGGACATTTGGTAGCATAATGTCCTGCTTCCCTACAAGCGAAAACAAATAACTTCCGATAAATCTCGGGGCTTCTTTGTGATTATGTAGGCTCCTTGGATTCTTGGCTTCTTTTCGGACATTTACTAGCGTAATGACCTAAATCCTTGCACTGTAACAAGTGATATGACTCAGGTCCTTCTCTGCGAAAATTGTGTTGTTCGGGGTTGCCTTCTTTTCTCTTCTGGATTTCTCTGTAATGATCGAGCTTCTATTTCGAGGTCAAACTTCACTTCTGCTGTCGGAAATCTCTGAAATATTCTTCTCTTTCCTTGGTACAATCTGGGAAAATGTCCTTCTTCTCCACATGAATAGCAAGCGTTGGAGTAAAATCTGTTGAGGCCTTCTCCATCAGGGTCTTCAACACATTCCTTCATCACAGGTTCTTTCATAACTTCTCGGAGAGCTTCTTTCATTCCTTCTTCCTGCTCCTGAATAGTTTGTTGCACCATGGGGTAAATGTGACACTGAGTCGGGTAGTGGGTGGTTCCTTCACACAAGAAACAAGTCACCTGCCTAGTTGGGCATTCCTCAGCTGGGTGTTTCTCCTCACAATGAGGGCACCCATCCTTGTGTTCCTCCTGAGTGTGTCCTATTTCTCCGCAAATCTTGCAGGCACAAGGTTTCTTCTTCGGGTTATCGTAGTGATTCCGGATAAGAAGAGATCTTGTCAGAGTCTTCTTGAATTCGTCCCAAGTTCTTGCTCCATTAAATCCTTGTATGGCTTGATGCATTTTCCACCAGGTTGCAGCACTTCCTTCAAAGTACTGAAGAGCGTAAGATACTTCATTCTTCCTTGAAACCAAATTGCTCCAAGTGATTCTCCATGTTCGAATCCATAGCTCGCCTCCGGTGAGTCTTGATCGAAGAATATCAGCCAACTTTGTTCATCATCTATGGGGTCCAAAAGTTTTGGATGAGATATGAGAGAGGTGGGGAGGGATACACACAATACAAACAATAGTTTTGAAGAAACAAGTTTTACTTTGTGGCTGTCGGAAAACATCAAACAAATGACAGCTCACAAATCGCGCATCTAACGTAAGTGTGTAACAGAGGTTTGGTCTTCTAAAGGTCAAATAATTCTTGATTCTTCAAATTCTTCTAGTCTTGAGTCTTCAATTGTTGCAGCTTCAACTCTTCTAATGCATGGTGAAACCCTTGTTACTTTGAAGAGGTCATCAATTGTCCGATATCTTTCTTGGAGCGGCTTGATTGATCCTTCATGTGGTCAAAAGGAAAAGGGTATATTCTAACTATTTGAGGTGAGAGTGTCTATTTGATAAAATCAGAAAGGATGAGAAGTAAGAGTCTTTTTGAAAATAAAGTTTTAGAAATTTCCTATCCTAGGGCTCTCAGGTTTCTAGGGTCACGTCCTACAGTCAACATGTGCTCTGATACCATATCTGTAGCGACCCGACCTCAGACGGTCAAGCCTACGTGTTCTTTGTGCCATCATTTGGATCGGTATCTTTGGCACACACAGTACATCAATGTATATATCAAAGTGCAATCACATGTATAATTAACGTAAAACTGATATATACCTCATAAGTCACAATGAAACAAATAGTCGGTGTGGAGTCCCATCAACGCCATCGGCGGAGTTGAGTGTAGACCGTAACCCTGCCGTACTCTTATTAAATCGGAAGAAAGTATACGCAACATGATACGTTGCAGCCGTGTAGGTCGATTACATTGAATGTACCGGCAAGATCACAACATGAGAAAAGCAGATGATAAAACTATAATATATGCAATATGGCTTTGTGGCTCTGTGGTGAGTTTTGTTTTGCACAAAAGCTGGTTTTATTTTCCCTACATCAAAGGAATAACGGAGTCTATACTATGGAGTTTTCTATCATGACATGGTTCCGCCAACCGATGTCTCATAGCCCAAATTCATCATAAGTTGCCCGCAATTAAGTTATCGATCGGTGTTGAGAGTTCGAGATAGATCCAAGTCCGAGGCTCAAATTGTCCGTAACAGGGGACACGGCTAATCGATTAGGTTTAAACCCTCTGCAGAGGTTTGTACACTTTACCCGCAAGATTCGATCCCTCTTTTACGTTCTCGCACTTGAGGTGTTTGAGAACAAGATGACCAAACATGGTCTTCGAAGAGTTCCCCGACCACTTTGTCGGTGCTCATTCAATCCTCTAGTAGTTCTACATCTGCTAGCACCGTCCTAGCGAGTCACAACTAAGGTCAACCAAGCGAGCCCATAGTGACTTGCGGTTGCAGGTAAGCTTCGGGCATGAAGTATTCTTCCGTCTCTTTGAGTCTGGGTGAAGCTTTCCGCAAGATGTCATGGCGCTTCTCCATGCATCCGGCCAACCGCTGGTTTCTCCAGGTGCCGTCGGCAAATCCTTCACCCATGAGTGTGTATTGAATTCTTGTCTCGAGTCTTGAAGTCTTGAGGCCTTGAAGATGCAGTCCTTGCAGATTCCATCATGGAGTTGTCATCATTGGCGTAGATCCTCCATTCTCACACCACTCCGAGCACTCAAACCAACCCGTCTACTATAGCGTAGCATTAAAATAAATAGCGTCCGGGCTTGGTAACAGGGTGATGGGTTCCTACCTCATGCATACTACTCAACTACAAGGATTCAATGCCACTACTGGAGGGATTGTTGCGAAGATGACACTAGATGCAATAGAACACATAGGTATGAAAAACATGGTCAAAGTGAACTTGCCTGGTATTACTTGATGAAGATAATATCGCTCTCGCAAAACTTGATAGCACTATACGCAACTCTTCGACGAAAATCTATATAGTAAAACATAGTATTCACATAAGCAAACATACTAGCAAGCAATTTCTAACACTCACAAAAAAAATCAACAAATAAAATGCAAATCATAAAGAACACAAAATAAATAAATAACCAATGAAAACTACTAAAGAAAATTCTAAGACATAACCCAAAATAGCTTTATCCTAAGTAAAATTTAACAACAAAGAAAATACCAACATAATAAATAATCTGAAAAGAAAATATAAATCAACTAATTTTTAACAGAAAGTATTTTTCATAAACTTTTAATAGCAAAAGGAAACAAATAAAAAGCTTTTATGAAACACTAGCTATGACTTAAACAAGTTTTCATACAAAACTAAATAAAATAAATTTTAGAATAGGAATAAAATTGTCTACAGTTAAATAACAGAAACAAAACTAAATTTGTCAAAAGAGACAAAAAGAAATAATTTAAAACAATTAAAACTATAAGGAAAAGGTTAAAACAAAAGTAAAACTTAAACAGTACTGTTTTGACTAAAACTCTAATTTTAAAATAAACTAAAAATAAGTCACTATATGCTACTGGATATATAAAACAATAACAAAACCGTAGCAAAAGGAATCAATCAAAAAGCTATTTTAGAATAGAAGTTATTGGCAATCTAGTGTTTGTAGCAAATCTGATTGAAATCGAAATTTAAAAATTTCAAAAGTATTTTTCGTTGGTTTCTCTGGATAGATGGGATTTTTCTGAAACTACAGAAAAAAGAATCACTCAATTCGGATTAAAACCCTAAAAGATATAGATTATCTAAGGTTGAAACTTTTCTGTTAAAAAAAACAGAAACGAAAATAAGAAAAACAAACAACGTGGCCTATTGCTACTGGGCTAGCGATGGGCGATTAATAGTTATACTACGCTAGGCGAAGACTAGCAGAAAATGTCTTGCGACGTTTTAACAGAAGACCGACGAACCGATTTAAATCTAAGCGAAACAAAACCATAAACTAAAAACCGATCTAATGAAAAAAAACCAACTTACTAAACCGATCTAATCCTATTTGCACTTAATGCTTTGAATTAAAAAAAGGAGGTGCTCGTTGCTTACAGAGAGGAGCTCGTGTAGGCAGGGAAGTGGATGTCGTCGGGGGCGACGGCTCCGGTGACCACCGGCGGAGACGCTGATGTCCAGCGGATGGAGAAATCCGAGGGTCCGATTTTACGTGGATAGTGAGGCGAGGAGCGTCGGGTCGGCGTGGCATCCAGGTGAACCGTGAACTCGGCGGCGTTGTGAGCTCGGCGGTGGCTCCGGTGCTCCTGGGCGTCAAAACATGTCAAAGAGGTTCGCAACAACGAGGATAGTTGGCTATGGAAGGAAAGGTTTGAGGATACCTGGCGTCGGAAGCGACCGGTGAACCGCGTGAACTCGGTGAGATCAAGCGGTGAGGTCGCGTGACACGGTGGGTTATGGCGAGTTTTCGAGGGAATCGGTCGAGGAAGGTCGTGGCTATTTATAGGACATATTTCTTGGGCACTGGGTTGGCTTGGGATAGGTTTTCCACGAAGATCGGTGCTGGCGGCGCCGATGCGCGTGTCTGCATATGTTTCTCTGTTTCTGTTCGTGGGAAAGAAGAAAGAAGAGGTGGGGCCAAGCGCCCGGTGTGTGAGAGAGAGATCGGGCGTGGGGTGGGAGACAGTGGACGAGCGATGGGAGTCGGGGTTGAGGTCTGGGGCGCTGGCCTCTCTGGCTAGCGTTAGCGCTAGCTGGCGGCTGGCTGGGCCATGGCCTCGCTGGGGTCGCTGGCTTGGGCTAGCGCTAGCTAGCGGCTCGCTGCGTTTTTTTTTTGAAATAAGACAAAGGAGGAAAATAAATATAGATATAATATAACTTTATATAGGACATATATATACCAAAACTTTTCAGAAAAAACGATTTCCTACAACGTGAACTATTTCTAGGAGTCAACTAAAATGTACAAAATTTCAAATAAAGCAAATAGTGCTACTCTTGCATTTTAAAACCAAATAAAATTATTTTAAAATACCAAAATGATTTCAAATTAATTTTTTTCTCCATTTTTTTAATTGTAGGGAATCATTTTACCCTATTTTCCATATTGTTTATTTTTGGAGAAAAATAATTTGAAGAGAAACCAAATAAGTCCAATTTGATAGTAGGTTCAAAATACCTTCAAAGGGACTTCCATTTTGGTTCCTTTAAACTTCAACTCATCTTTGAAGAAGTCATTTTTCTTCTCTCATGAGGATCATTGAGTTGCATAAAGTTTATGACTTTGAAGTGTTTTTTCAAAAAAGAATTCAAATCTCTCCAAAACCACTTTTCATTTCAAATGGAAGAAGTCATATTGTCTTCACTCTTGGGTTTTGTGATGAAATGAATTTGAATTCATGGAGATCAAAGTGCAAAGATGAAAGTTTGGGAAAGTCATTTCATTCTCATTCAACTTTCAAAAAGTTTCAAATTTCACTCAATCATTCACACAACAATCAAACAAAAAAAAATCAAAACTATTATTTAATATAACATTCCAAAATTTAGAATTTTGGGATGTTACACTAGTGCACGATTAAAACAGCAAGGTCTGGTGAACTGAGTGCACCCACCTTCTCTCTAGCAAGCAAGCATTTTGCAATGAAAAGAGAAAAGTAATGAACAGCAAGAAAATGCAAGCCAGTGACAGTGATAGCCGACACCCCTCTCTCATCTCCCACTATCATGGTATGTTAAAAGACCTCAAACTCTGCCGGCCTAGGCTCAACTAAGCTCCCGTCAGAAGGGATCATGCATATGTCACAAAATTCAGTAAGTGGTATCTGACGGGTTTCAACATATAAATTAAGCTGCACCTCAGGAGGATTATTCCTAGGAAGTAAATTAAAACTTTGAACAAAGGTGTTTGTGAGGAGATGATATTGTTTACATTCAGCTGGGATGAAGTCGGTGAGCCTGGCATTAGCAGCATATTGTGTGAACTCCTGAAGGATTCCGGCCTCTTCCATGAACGGGGTATGCGGCCATTCGCACGGCCGTATTTCCGCCAACCTCCAAGCATGGAGATCACTGTCAGACGACTCCCCAATAACTCCCTTGGAGTTCTTCTTAGAAGCAAACTTCCTAAAGATATTCATCCTTTTCTTATGAACAAAAATTCTGAAATTTTTAGTCCACAAAATTTTCCAACAGAACTTCACAAAAATGATAGCAACTACTCATAGGGATACATAGAGGCCATAGCAAGCATTCAAACTACTTAGAACTCTAAGAATTCAACATGCAAGCTCATCTACAGCAGCACCAAGACTAGCTAATTATTCAAAATATAAACCACTAAAACAAAACTAATTGGACAAACGGTGGAGTCACATACCAAGCAACAATCCCCCGAAACAATTTCAAAATTGGAGCTTCGAGCAAAGAGATCGAAATCCATGGGTTTGAGAGCAAGAAAGCGGGAGAGAGAGCAAAGGTGATTTTTTTCTGGAGGTAGGAGATGATGTGGTGTGAAGAGATAAGTAAGGGGGCCCACGTAGGGACCACAACCCACCAGGGCGCGCCCATGCGGGTTGTGCCCACCTGGTGCACCTCCCTCTGATATTATTTGCACCAGAAATTCATAAATATTTAGAAAAAATTGTATTAAATTTTCAGAGCATTCTGAGAACTTCTATTTTTGGGACATCTTTTATTGCACGGGAAATTCAGAAAATAGACAAAACATGGCATTTTATTTTATTTAACTAATAAAAACATCAAACAAAAGGTAGGGAAAGAAGGTAGTGCTTACTAAATTCATCAAATTCATACCTCTCAAAAATGATCCATTAATAAGGTTGATCAAGTCTTATTAACAACCACTTCCGATTAGCAAGAAACCGAAGAACTTTCATAAATCACTAAGTTACCTCAACGGGGATATGAATGTTCCCAACAATAAGAATTTCATATTTCTTTTTGAAAGTAGGTAGAGGTAGTTGAAAACTTCCAATAGTGATTGTCGGAGATTTTTCAATAACATTAATACCATTCACTTGGAATTGTTTCTTTGGAAAGTGCACCGTATGCTCATTACCATTGATATGAAAAGTGACCTTGCTTTTATTGCAATCAATAACATCCCCTGTAGTATTCAAGAAGGGTCTACCAAGGATAATCGATATGTTGTCGTCCTCGCACATCTCAAGTATAACAAAGTCAGTTAAAATAGTAACATTAGCAACAACAACGGGCACATCCTTACAAATACCGATAGGTATGGCAAGTGATTTGTTAGCCATTTGCAAAGATATTTCCGTAGGTGTGAGTTTATTCAAATCAAGTCTTTCATATAAACAAAAAGGCATTACACTAACACCAGATCCTAAATCACATAAAGCAGTTTTCACATAATTCTTTTTGATGGTGCAAGGTATAGTTGGTATTCCCGGATCTCCAAGTTTTTTAGGTACTCCATCCTTAAAAGTATAATTAGAAAGCATGGTGGAGATTTAAGCTTTCGGTATTTTTATCTTATTAGTGATGATGTCTTTCATATACTTTGCATAAGGAGGCATCTTCAAGATATCAGTCAAGCGAGTACGCAAAAAGAGTGGCCTCAGCATTTCAGCAAAGCGTTCAAATTCTTCATCATCTTTCTTTTTAGTTGACTTGGGTGGAAAAGGCATAGGTTTTTAAACCCATGGTTCTCTTTCTTTACCGTGTTTTCTAGCCACAAAGTCACTTTTATCATACCTTTTAATCTTAGGTTGTGGGTTATCAAGATCAACTGGAGGTTCTATCTCAACATCATTGTCTGGTTCTTTATTATTTGTTTGAGTATTTTCATGAAACTCATCATTATCATTTTCATTATCAGAAGGTGAGTGTTCATTACCAGATTGAGTTTCAGCATCAGAGATAGAAACTTCATTATCATTATCAAGAGGTTTCTCCATTTCAGGTTCACTAAAAGCATGCAAAGTCCTATAATTTTTATTCTTCTTTTTCTTTTTAGAAGGACTACGTGCATCAGTGTTAACTCTTTGTGAGTCTTGTTCAGTTATTTTTGGGTGTCCCTCAGGATAGAGTGGTTCCTGAGTCATTCTACCTCCTCTAGTCATTACTCTAACCGCATGATCATTGATATTATTATTCATTTCATCAAGCAACTCTCTTTGAGATTTAGCAACTTGTTCTAATTGAGTTTGAACCTTAGAAGCATGCTTTCCAACACCTCCAACATCATTTGAGATTCTAAATAACAAATCACTCAAGCGAGCAATCATATCAGAATTGTATTTCAATTGTTCCATAACATTTTCATTAAAGTCATCTTGTTTTCTAATGTAGTTTTCAAACTCATAAAGGCATTGGCTAGGGTACATATTGTGAGGATTGTCATTATCATTGAATTTCATCAAAGAATTTACCTCTACCACCTTAGACAGTGGTGGTGCATTAAGCCCATGTATTTCTTCAATAGGAGGTAATTTTTTTTACATCCTCGGCTTTAATACCTTTTTCCTTCATAGATTTCTTTTCCTCTTGCATATCTTCAGGACTGAGATATAATATACCCCTCTTCTTTGGAGTGGGTTTAGGCGGTGGTTCGGGAAGAGTCCAATCATCATAATTTTTCAATATGTTATTCAATAATTCTTCAGCCTGCCCAACAGTTCATTCCCTGAAAACACAACCAACACAACTATCTAGGAAATCCCTAGAAGCATCGATTAGTCCATTATAGAAGATATCAATTATTTAATTTTTCTTAAGAGGTTGATCAGGCAAAGCATTAATTAACTGGGAAAGCCTCCCCCAAGCTTGTGGGAGACTCTCTTCTTTAATTTTCACAAAGTTAAATATTTCCTGTAAAGCAGCTTGTTTCTTATGAGCAGGAAAATATTTTTCAGAAAAGTAATAAATCATATCCTGGGGACTATGCACACAACCAGGAGCAAGAGTATTTTACCAAGCTTTAGCATCACCCTTAAATGACAACATAAATAATTTGAGAATAAAGTAATAGTGAGTCTTCTCATCATGAGTAAAAAGGGTGGCTATGTCATTCAACTTAGTAAGATGTGCCACAACAGTTTCAGTTTCATAACCATGGAAAGGATCAGATTCAACCAAAGTAATTAACTCTGGGTCGACAGAGAATTCACAATCCTTATCATCAATAAAGATAGGTGAAGTAGCAAACTTAGGATCATGTTGCATTCTAGCATTCACGGATTTTTCTTCATACTTGCATAGTAATTTCTCTAGATCATCTCTATCCTTACAAGCAAGAATGTCTCTAGTTGTCTCTTCATTCATAACATAACATTCTGGTACCTTAGGCAATTCATATCTAGGAAGTATAGTTCTAGCAGGTGTTTTAGGAGTTTCAGTTTCAAGCTCATCATCAAATTCAACAACATCATGTTGAATTACTCTATCAATTTGTTCATCAAGAAAATTCCAAGTGACTCAACAAATATAGCTATGCTCCCCGGCAACGGCGCCAGAAAAAGGTCTTGATAACCCACAAGTATAGGGGATCGCAACAGTTTTCGAGGGTAGAGTATTCAACCCAAAATTATAGATTCGACACAAGGGGAGCCAAAGAATATTTGCAAGTATTAGCAGCTGAGTTGTAAATTCAACCACACCTGGAGATTAATTATCTGCAGCAACGTGATTAGTAGCAAAGTAATATGATAGTTTTGATAGTAGTGACAGCATCAATAGTAACGATAACATTGATAGCAGTAGTTTTGTAGCGAGTGCAATAGTAACGATAGCAATAGTAACTTAGCAAGAACAATATATATAAGATAAATTCATATGCATTGGATCGGTGACTTGTTGGCTGATATTCATCATGAGACAGTTATAACCTAGGGCGATATGGCACTAGCTCCAGTTCATCAATATAATGTAGGCATGTATTCCCTAAATAGTCATACGTGCTTATGGAAAGAACTTGAATGAAATCTTTTGTCCTACCCTCTCTTGGCAGCGGGGTCCTATGTAACATCCCAAAATTCTAAATTTTGGAATGTTATATTAAATAAATAATTTTGATTGTTTGTTTGATTGTTGTCTGAATGATTGAGTGAAATTGAGTGAAATTGAAACTTTTGAAGGTTAAATGAGAGGAATTAAAGGACTTTCCCAAACTTTCATTTTCTTTTATGATCTCCGAATTCAAATTCTTTTCATCACAAAACCCTGGAGAGAAGATGACATGACTTCTTCCATTTATTTAAATGACAAGGGTGTTGAAAATATTTTCCAATTCTGAAACTTTATGCAACTCAATGATTTTCACGGCGAAGATAAAATGACTTCTTCAAAACATATGAAATATGAGTTGGGAGTTTTAAAAGAATTAAATTCAAAGTTCTTTTGAATTTATTTCAGATTTGGAGTTATTTGAGTTTTATTCAAATTATTTTTCTCCAAAAACAAAATATATGGAAAATAGGGTAACATGATTCCCTACATCGAGAAAATTGGAGAGAAATTAATTTGAAGTCATTTTGGTATTTTAAAAATGATTTTTATTGGATTTTATTGGACCAGTAGCACTGTGTGAATTATTAAAATTTGTGTGGATTTTAATTGACATTAGAATAATGTTCATCTTGCAGGAAATATTTTTCTGCAAATTTTGATATATTATATGCCTATATAAAAGTTTTAATTATTTTGTTTTTGTTTTAGTTCTGTGAAATTTTGTTAAAAAAATATGCAGCGCCTTGGGCCAAAGGCCCAAGCTGCCGACCAGCCACCGGCCAAGGCCAAGGCCAAGGCCATCGCACGCACACACCTAGGGGGCCAGGGAGCCCAGGTTTCCTATTATTTTACAAATCCTAGTAGGATTTGATCCCGTTTCGTTATTCTGTTTATTCCGATTTGTTTCTAGATCTTTTCCCTCTTTGTTTCCTAATCCTAGTCTATTTCTTGTCCCCTACCCCAAGCAAAGCCCTCCCTCCCCAATATAAATACCCAAGCACCCCCTCCAACACATCAAACCAACACCTCTCCTCTCCTCTCCATGGCAGAAGAAGCGGCAAGACCACCGCCGCCCGCCAAGTGCCGCCCGCGCCTCGACCTCTCCTGAGGTTTATATGATCTCCTCTCCACCGTCCCGTGATCTCCTTTCCTCTAGGAGCAACTGCAACATCGGATCTGATCTTCTTCCCCAACTCCGACGACTACTCTGGTGAGATCCATGAAATCCCGTAATTCATTTTTTTTCAGAAAATAGCAATCTTAGAAAATTCATGTCTTTTAGAGTTTTTAGTATTTTTGAGTGATTCCAATTGCTATGTGTCACAAATTTGCTGAAGTTTCTGTTAGTTCAATTTTATTTCACATTTGAGCAGTTTAAATTTGTGTTTGTATGAATTTTCTCAAATCACTAGATTTGAGCTATTTTGAGTTAGGAATATTATTTTTGACCGATTCTTTTTGCTCCTGGTCTCTAGGACCTTTGTTTATCCAGTAGTATTTAGTATTTTATTTCTAGGTTAACTTAAATTAGGTTTTTAGCAAAACAGTACTGTTTTATTATTAGTTCTGTTTTAGCTTTTTCTTTATTGTTTTTATTAGTTTTAAATTATTTCTTTTTGTCACTTTTGACAAAATTAGTTGTGTTCTGTTAGAAAACAGGAGGAAAATTTATTTTATTTTAAAAATTTATTTTCCTTAGTTTTGTATGAAACCTTCTATAGGTCATAGTTAGAATTTTATAAAAGCTTTTATTTGTTTCTTTTTGCAAATAAAATTTTATGAAAAATACTTTCTGTTAACTTAGTTGTTTTACTTTTTATTTTCTGTTAAATTATTAGTTTAGTGTTTTAATTGCTGTTAAGTTTTTTTACTTAGGGCAAAACTATGTTAGATGCTTGTAGCAAAGTCATAGATTTTCGTTAGTAGTTTTTCTTTCTAGTTTTATTTGAAGCTTCTTTGGACTTTGTTGGAGTTTTATTATTGAGTTTTTTTGTTTTAATTGTTATTATGAGTGTTAAAATTGTTTGCTAGGAGGTTTGCTTATATGAATGCTATGTTTGACTAATAGATTTTCAGCGGAGTGACGATTAGTTCTACCAAGTCATTTTCGACAGCGTTGTTATCTTCATCAAGTATTACCGAGCAAGTTCACTTTGACCATGTTTTTCATACCTATGTGTTTTATTGCATCTAGTGTCATCTTCGCAACAATCCCTCCAAAGAGTGATATTGAATCCTTGTAGTTGAGTAGTATGCATGAGGTAGGAACCCATCACCTGTTACCAAGCCGGGGCGTTATTTATTTTAATGCTACGCTATAGTAGGCGGGGTTGGTATGAGTGCTCGGAGTGGTGTGAGAATGGAGGATCTCGTAAATGGCGACAACTCCATGATGGAATCTGCAAGGACTGCATCTTCAAGGCCTCAAGACTTCAAGACTCGAGACAAGAATTCAATACACACTCTTTGGGTGAAGGACGGTTGACGGGCACCTGGAGAAACCGGTGGTTGGCGGGATGCATGGAGAAGCGCCATGACATCTTGCGGAAAGCTTCACCCAGACTCAAAGAGGCGGAAGAATACTTCATGCCGGAAGCTTACGTGCCACCGCAAGTCACTATGGGCTCTGGCATGGTTGACCTTAGTTGTGACTCTGGCTGGGGCGGTGCTAGCAGATGTAGAACTACGGTAGGATTGGATGAGCACGGACGGTGGTCGGAGGAACTCTTGGAAGACCATGTTTGGTCGTCTTGTTCTCAAACACCACGAAGTGCGAGAGCGTAAAAGAGGATCGAATCTTGCGGGTAAAGTGTACAAACCTCTGCAGAGGGTTTAAACCTAATCGATTAGCTGTGTCCCCGATTACGGACAATTTGAGCATCTGGACTTGGATCTATCTGGAACTCTCAACACTTTGGATTGATAACTTAATTGTGGGCAACATATGATGGTTTTGGGCTATGAGACATCGGTTGGCGGAACCATGTCATGATAGAAAACTCCATAGTACAGACTTCATTTATTCCTTTGATGTAGGGAAAATAAAATCAGCTTTTACATAAACAAAACTCAGATCTGAGCCACAAAGCCAAATTGCATATAGTATACTTTTACCATCTGTTTATTCATGTTGTGATCTTGCGGTACATTCAATGTCTTGACCTACACGGCTGCAACGTATCATGTTGCAGGATTTTCTTCGACAGTAAGAGTTACTATCTGAGGTTACGGTCTACACTCAACCTGCCGATGGCGTTGAAGGACTCCACACCCGTTTGATTGTTTCCGCTGAGTATTATGAGGTATATATCATTTCGTTATTTATACATGTGATTGCACTTTGATATATACATTGATGTCTGTGTGTGCCGAGATCTTGATCCGAGGATGCACAGATACACGAGGCTTGACCGTCGAGGTCGGGTCGCTCTGAAATGGTATCGAGCACATGTTGGTATGAGGACGTGACCCTAGAAACCGGAAAGCCCTAGGACAGGAAATTTCTAAAACTTTATTTTCAAAAGACTCTTACTTCTCATCTTTTCAGATTTTATCAAATAGACACTCTCACCTCAAATAGTTAGAATATACCCTTTCCTTTTTGACCACACGGAGGATCAATGAAGCCGCTCCAAGAAGTAAAGATATCGGACAACCGATGGCCATTTCAGAGTAAAGAGGATTTCACCATGCGTTGGAAGAATTGCAGCTGCAACAATTGAAGACTCTGAAGACTTGAAGAATTTGAAGTTCCTGAAGAACTATTTGACCTTTAGAGACCAAACCCCTGTTATACACCTACGTTTGATGCGATGATTTGTGAGCTGTCATTTGTTTGATGTTTTCTGACAGCCCCAAAATAAAACCTGTTTCTTCAAAACTATTGTTTGTATTGTGTGTATATCCCTCCCCACCTCTCTCATATCTCATCCCAAAACTTTTGGAACCCATAGATGATGAATGAAGTTGGTCTGCTATTCTCTGGACCGATGACTCAGCCGGAGGCAGAGCTTTGGATTCAGAACATGGAGAATCACTTCGGGAGCAATTTGGTTTCAAGGAAGAATGAATTATCTTACGCTCTTCAGTACTTTGAAGGAAGTGCTGCAACCTGGTGGAAAATGCATCAAGCCATACAAGGAGTTAATGGAGCAAGAACTTGGGACGAATTCAAGAAGACTCTGACAAGATCTCGTCTTATCCGGAAGCACCATGATACACCAAGAAATAAACCTTGTGCCTGCAAGATTTGCGGAGAAATAGGACACACTCAGGAGGAAAACAAGGATGGATGCCCTCATTGTGAGGAGAAACACCCAGCTGAGGAATGCCCAACTAGTCAGGTGACTTGTTTCTTGTGTGAAGGAACCACCCACTACCCGACCCAGTGTCACATTTACCCCATGGTGCAACAAACTATTCAGGAGCAGGAAGAAGGAATGAAAGAAGCCCTCTGAGAAGTTATGAAAGAACCTGTGATGAAGAAATGTGTTGAAGACCCTGATGGAGAAGGCCTCAACAGGTTTTACTCCAATGCCTGCTATTCATGTGGAGAAGAAGGACATTTTCACAAGATTGCACCAAGGAAAGAAAAGAGTATCTGGGATACTTCCCGACGGAAGCAATAGAGTTTGATCCACAGGGAATAGAAGGTTCGATCAGAACGAAGAAACCCAGGAAGAGAAAACAAAGACACCCTCAGAACAACCCAATTTCTGCAAAGAGGGACAAGAGTCATATTACCTGTTTTGAATGTAAGGACGTCGAGCATTATGCCAATCATTGTCTTGAAAGGAAGCAAGGAACTCAAGGAGCAGGCACCATCACAAAGAAGCCCCGAGACATGTCAGAAGTCTTTTGTTTTCGTTGCAAGGAAGCAGGACATTATGCTACTAAATGTCCCAACAAGATGAAAGCTGGAGTTGAGTAGTTGGAATTTTGATATTGGAAACAAGAGTAATAGAAAGCAATTTCATTATTATGAGTACAATAAGTTGAGTTATGTAATGGGTGCTCAGAGTTTGTAATGGATTCATGAAATCAATAAAGTTAAGGTGACATGTTTTCATATGTTTAATTCTAGGAGTTGTTACTCTGTGAACAAAGATTTTGACCATTTTCGAGGATATGAGAAATATGGTCTATGGATGGATTTGTGAATTTCATTTTTAGGGTGGTAGTACCCTATGAAGAAGACTAGACTAATGGATAAGAAAATATATATTCCACGGACTGTAGTTCGAAGGGAGAAAAAAGTTGGAGTTTTGCTTTTGATATGATGGTATGAAGAAACGGAGTACTATTGGATTTAAAGGATGTGTAATATGGAACAAGAGAGTTACCCCAAGGATGAGTTAAAGCTGCACTAGTGTTGAAGTGGGCCATAACCCACAGGCCCAAGAATTAATAAGGATCAAGTACCCTTGGAGAAAGAAATTTTGGGAATAGACTACGATTTGATCAACAAGCGATTCTATAGGAGTTTACGCAAAACACGAGTGTTGTTAAGGAGCGATAGAGGTTTGTTTGGCTGCAGAATCAATGGATTTTCGAACTTGGTTCGTCGACAAGAGAAATTCTGCAATGCTTGTGAGGATGACCGAGTGTTAGAATGCGAGATTAAGCTAAACCATGTACAAGGTAATGATTTGGGTGCGGGATGGATTGATCACCATACCGACTTACTCTTATTATTCGCTTTGCTATATGGGATGGTAAAATCTGAGTGACTTACCTATAGTAGAGAGCGACGATCAAAACCTTGTTTAAACCTTAGAAAGGTATAGGTATTTTTCCCTTGTACACGGCAGTTGTTGCCAACCGTAGGTTATACGGTGAGGTTCAACCTGACCCGTTTTCTAGGGAAACCATAAATCGTTGACCACCATAAGGTACCGATATTTGTTTAGAATTGGCGCCGGACCGTCGACTATGAAGACCAGTCTCGGAATAACCTTACCAAGAGTAAAAGACAAAAGAATTGAGGAAAAGGTTACGCAACTACGGAAGAGCCCAGAGAAGGAATTATCCTTAATATCTCGAGAAGACCGACCGCCAAGCAATAAGGATGGAGTATCTGAGTTTTGATGGAACCGTAACAATGCTTCTAAGGGTGGTAGCACCCGAGACCCGGAGACGATCGATGGATTTTTGAGAAGAACCCCAAACCCTAACCTATTTCTTGCTAGCCTCTTCGAATCTCGGGGACGAGATTCATTTTAAGTGTGGTAGATTTGTAACATCCCAAAATTCTAAATTTTGGAATGTTATATTAAATAAATAGTTTTGATTGTTTGTTTGATTGTTGTCTGAATGATTGAGTGAAATTGAGTGAAATTCGAAACTTTTTGAAGGTTAAATGAGAGGGAATTAAAGGACTTTCCCAAACTTTCATTTTTCTTTTATGATCTCCGGGAATTCAAATTCTTTTCATCACAAAACCCTAGAGAGAAGATGACATGACTTCTTCCATTTATTTAAATGACAAGGGTGTTGAAAATATTTTCCAATTCTGAAACTTTATGCAACTCAATGATTTTCACGGCGAAGATAAAATGACTTCTTCAAAACATATGAAATATGAGTTGGGAGTTTTAAAAGAATTAAATTCAAAGTTCTTTTGAATTTATTTCAGATTTGGAGTTATTTGAGTTTTATTCAAATTATTTTTCTCCAAAAACAAAATATATGGAAAATAGGGTAACATGATTCCCTACATCAGAAAATTGGAGAGAAATTAATTTGAAGTCATTTTGGTATTTTAAAAATGATTATTATTGGATTTTATTGGACCAGTAGCACTGTGTGAATTATTAAAATTTGTGTGGATTTTAATTGACATTAGAATAATGTTCATCTTGTAGGAAATATTTTTCTGCAAATTTTGATATATTATATGCCTATATAAAAGTTTTAATTATTTTGTTTTTGTTTTAGTTCTGTGAAATTTTGTTAAAAAAAATATGCAGCGCCTTGGGCCAAAGGCCCAAGATGCCGACCAGCCACCGGCCAAGGCCAAGGCCAAGGCCATCGCACGCACACACCTAGGGGGCCAGGGAGCCCAGGTTTCCTATTATTTTACAAATCCTAGTAGGATTTGTACCCGTTTCGTTATTCCGTTTATTCCGATTTGTTTCTAGATCTTTTCCCTCTTTGTTTCCTAATCCTAGTCTATTTCTTGTCCCCTACCCCAAGCAAAGCCCTCCCCTCCCCAATATAAATACCCAAGCACCGCCCCCCCTCCCTCCAACACATCAAACCAACACCTCTCCTCTCCTCTCCGCAGCAGCAGCAGTGCAGCACCACCGCCGCCGCCAAGTGCCGCCGCCACGCCCTCGACCTCTCCTGAGGTTTATATGATCTCCTCTCCACCGTCCCGTGATCTCCTTTCCTCTAGGAGCAACCGCAACATCGGATCCGATCTTCTTCCCCAACTCCGACGACTACTCTGGTGAGATCCACGAAATCCCGTAATTCATTTTTTCAGAAAATAGCAATCTTAGAAAATTCATATCTTTTAGAGTTTTAGTATTTTGAGTGATTCCAATTGCTATGTGTCACAAATTTGCTGAAGTTTCTGTTAGTTCAATTTTATTTCACATTTGAGCAGTTTAAATTTGTGTTTGTATGAATTTTCTCAAATCACTAGATTTGAGCTATTTTGAGTTAGGAATATTATTTTTAACCGATTCTTTTTGCTCCTGGTCTCTAGGACCTTTGTTTATCCAGTAGTATTTAGTATTTTATTTCTATGTTAATTTAAATTAGGTTTTAGCAAAACAGTACTGTTTTATTATTAGTTCTGTTTTAGCTTTTTCTTTATTGTTTTATTAGTTTTAAATTATTTCTTTTGTCACTTTTGACAAAATTAGTTGTGTTCTGTTAGAAAACAGGAGGAAAATTTATTTTATTTTAAAAATTTATTTTCCTTAGTTTTGTATGAAACCTTCTATAGGTCATAGTTACAATTTTATAAAAGCTTTTTATTTGTTTCTTTTTGCAAATAAAATTTTATGAAAAAAGTACTTTCTGTTAACTTAGTTGTTTTACTTTTTATTTTCTGTTAAATTATTAGTTTAGTGTTTTAATTGCTGTTAAGTTTTTTTTACTTAGGGCAAAACTATGTTAGATGCTTGTAGCAAAGTCATAGATTTTCGTTAGTAGTTTTTCTTTCTAGTTTTATTTGAAGCTTCTTTGGACTTTGTTGGAGTTTTATTATTGAGTTTTTTTTTGTTTTAATTGTTATTATGAGTGTTAAAATTGTTTGCTAGGATGTTTGCTTATATGAATGCTATGTTTGACTATATAGATTTTCAACGGAGTGATGATTAGTTCTACCAAGTCATTTTCTGACAGCGTTGTTATCTTCATCAAGTATTACCAGGCAAGTTCACATTGACCATGTTTTTCATACCTATGTGTTTTATTGCATCTAGTGTCATCTTCGCAACAATCCCTCCAGTAGTGATATTGAATCCTTGTAGTTGAGTAGTATGCATGAGGTAGGAACCCATCACCTGTTACCAAGCCCGGGCGTTATTTATTTTAATGCTACGCTATAGTAGGCGGGTTGGTATGAGTGCTCGGAGTGGTGTGAGAATGGAGGATCTCGTAAATGGCGACAACTGCATGATGGAATCTGCAAGGACTGCATCTTCAAGGCCTCAAGACTTCAAGACTCGAGACAAGAATTCAATACACACTCTTTGGGTGAAGGGCGGTTGACGGGCACCTGGAGAAACCGGTGGTTGGCGGGATGCATGGAGAAGCGCCATGACATCTTGCGGAAAGCTTCACCCAGACTCAAAGAGACGGAAGAATACTTCATGCCGGAAGCTTACTGTGCCACCGCAAGTCACTATGGGCTCGGCTTGGTTGACCTTAGTTGTGACTCTGGCTGGGACGGTGCTAGCAGATGTAGAACTACGGTAGGATTGGATGAGCACGGACGGTGGTCGGAGGAACTCTTGGAAGACCATGTTTGATCGTCTTGTTCTCAAACACCACGAAGTGCGAGAGCGTAAAAGAGGATCGAATCTTGCGGGTAAAGTGTACAAACCTCTGCGAGGGTTTAAACCTAATCGATTAGCCGTGTCCCGGTTATGGACAATTTGAGCATCTGGACTTGGATCTATCTCGGAACTCTCAACTTTGGATTGATAACTTAATTGTGGGCAACATATGATGATTTTGGGCTATGAGACATCGGTTGGCGGAACCATGTCATGATAGAAAACTCCATAGTACAGACTTCATTTATTCCTTTGATGTAGGAAAATAAAATCAGCTTTTACGCAAACAAAACTCAGATCTGAGCCACAAAGCCAAATTGCATATAGTATACTTTTACCATCTGTTTATTCACGTTGTGATCTTGCCGGTACATTCAATGTCTTGACCTACACGGCTGCAACGTATCATGTTGCAGGATTTTCTTCGACGAGTAAGAGTTACTATCTGGTTACGGTCTACACTCAACTTTGCCGATGGCGTTGATGGGACTCCACACCCGTTTGATTGTTTCCGCTGAGTATTATGAGGTATATATCATTTTACGTTATTTATACATGTGATTGCACTTTGATATATACATTGATGTCTTGTGTGTGCCGAAGATCTTGATCCGAGGATGGCACAGAGATACGAGGCTTGACCGTCTGAGGTCGGGTCGCTACAAGTACCCAAGATCCACCATCCCCATCTCCATCAGCTCCTTGTCAATGGCGGCGGCTGTATTCACAAGACCCTCGGTCCAGATCATCACGTTCTCCTTGAAGGTAGCATGGGCGTTCGTGGCGGTCGCCAACAGCTCCTCGTTGGCCTTGATCTTCTCCAGCAAACCCACTTCTCGCTCCTTGGCGCCGTCTAGCGTCTCCGTCAGGGTGGACAGCTTCAGCTCAAGATCCGCCTTGGAGTCCTTGGCGGTGTCGATCTCCTTGATCTTCTCGGTGAGACGGCCCTGCAACTTGCCAAGAGTGTAGGCGTCCTTCTCACGCTCATGCTTCAGCGCGGTGACCTCTTTGCCGCTCTTCTGGAGGGTGGCCTCCAGCTGCGTCACCCTCGTCTCTAATTCCTTCTTGGCGGCCTCGGCGGCCGCGGCAGCATCCTTTGCCTCCTTGAGTGCTCCGCCAATTGATTGCTCGCGCGCGGCAAGATCTTCCTCGTAGCTGTCGAGGTTGATCTTCCGCGCGCCAGCCACCTTCTTGCTTGAAGAGCTTTTAGCGGCGAGCCTTTGCTGCTCCTCGACCTCGGCCTTCTCCAAGATGAAGGCCGTGCGCCTCGACAAGTTGCTCAGCGCCTCTGCTACGTCCGGAGAGTTTCCTTGTTGGTGCGCCGGAGCTCTTCTGCGCTTCTCCATGTCAGCTCCTGCCCTCGCGACAAGTGCTTCCACAGTACTCCAGCTTAGCTTGTCGGAGCGGTAGAGCGACAACAGCTTCTTCGAAGCTGCTCCTCCTCGAACTTCGCCCATCGCTGCTGCTTGGCGCGTCAACTAGCGACAACCCAGCCGGAGGCGAGGCAGCTCCTCGTCGAAGGTCTCTCCCTCGACCGGCGCCACGGAGCTTAGCGCCCATGGAAGCTTGATGAAGACATCGTCGCGGCCTTGAGATAGGCGCTGGCTGGGGCTCTTGAACTGGTGCTCCATCGGTGGCGGAGGGATCGGCGGTCGGCGTAGCGCCTGGCGCTCCTGCGGCCTCAGGGCCGTCAGTACGATCGCCAGACCCCTCCCCAGCCTCCGCGCCAGCAGCCTTGGCGGCCTCCTCGCCGGCGGACCCATCGGCACCGGCCTACTCCTCCATGTTGGCGGCGTCGTCATTGTTGTCGCGAGCGTTTTCCTCGCCGGCAACCTCAGTCTCCATCGGCTCTCCGGCAGATAGATCTGATGATCAGAGAAAGAAAAGAACAAGTCAAGCAAATGTTCGAAAAGAAGAACAGAAGAAAAAAGACCCAAGGGAAATTTTCAAGTAAGAAGATTACGCAATGGGATCTGTAGCGCGGTCTCCACCTTTGGAGGGTCGTTGGCGCTGCCCCTTGTCGGAGAAGCTCCCTTGTCGAGAGGCCTCCCTTGGGAGGCGCTCCTTGCCGGAGAATTCTCCCTTGGCGGCGTGGTTGAAGCAAGCAGAACTTGGGAGTGACTTGGGGCCTCTGATGAGGCTGCTCTGCTCCTACACAATTCAACAAGTCGATATCAAGAAGAAGGAGCACCCAGGCACACCTAACCATAAGAAATAAATCAAATACTTACGCTGGGGCCTGTGCTGGGGGCTGCTCTGATGAAGGGTCGCCGGGTCCGGCAAGGTAGTCTCAGACGCGCCTCCTGTCGCCACGGGGGGATCGTCTTCGATGACGACCACCGGAGTCTTGGCCCTCTTCGACGCCCTTTGAGCCAACGTCCTGAAGAAGGAAAAGGTTCAGAATGTAGCAAATCGGATGCAAGACAAAGCAGCAAATTGAAGAATTACAAGTACAGCGACAAGATCTTACTCTTCTTCCTCCTCCTCGGAGCTGAGAGCGGAGAAGTCGAATTCCGCTCCACCTCCGGTGCGACGAGCTGGAAGGGTGGGCTCCCTTGGGCGCTTGGCGGGTGCGGGAGCCGTGGTCCCGAAGGCCCGCTCCGGTTCTTTGTGGCAGCGTGAGGCGCCCGCGGCAACAGAGGTTGTCGCGGTGGAGCGCGTGCTTGGCGAGACGGCTGTTGGCCCGTATGCCGCCCCGCCACTTCCCCGGTCTTGTGGAGGCGCCTTCTTGGCGGGGCCGCGGGCTCCTCCCGCTGCAAGTCATCTGAAGGTGGAGGGGAGGCGCCCCTGGAAGGCTCGTTCGGCTCGGCGTCGGGCTCGGCCTGCTCCTCCGCGCCAGCAAGCTCTTCGCGGTCGGCAAGGCTTGCCGCCGCGGCTGCCTCTGCCTCCTCGACGGTGAACCCAAATACACCGGCGGCAGCAGCTTCTGCCGCCTCCTCTAACCTTGTGGCGTCGCGCCATCTCTTGCTCGGTGGTGTCGCGGGTGAGCCACTTCGCTTTCGTCGCACGGATCAGCACTTCTCCCAAGTTGTCGAAGAACTGCTGCGACGATGTCGTCGGCGGGCTCTCGCCAAGTTGGAGCGATTCCATGGGAATCGCTGGCGGCATCATCGCGCGGATGCGGTCAAGCGACGAGTTGTTGCACAAAGGCACGACTCCCCTCGGCAACATGAACCACTCGGGGTGATCTGCGTCAGGCTTGAACAGCTCCCGCAGCATGCCATCCAGCTCCAAGACAGTAAAGTTCCAGTTGAGGCCCAGGCGCAGTCTCATGATGTCCGCCGCGTTTTGGAATTCCCAAACAGGCCTCCCCCTCTCCTGCAAGGGCGCAATGCGGAGGCGAAGGAAATCCGCGCCAACAGCTCCTACGGTAAGCCCGGCATGCCTGAGGCGCAGGATCCGGGTCACGGCAATCTTCAACTTGTCGTCCTCCGGCGCCAAGTTGCTCCAATCGTTGCCGCGCACTATGGGAGTTTGGCGCAGGGCAGTGAAAGGCTGCGGGTTCTCCTCTATGATCCAATACCAATCGGCTCTCCACTCCTCCCATTTGCTGCGCAGCTCTCCGTCAAGATATGCTTCCTTCTTGCCGATCCTGGAGACCCATGCAATTCCTCCGGCAAGCGGCTCTCCTCTCTCTACGCGGGGCATAAAGTAGTGGCAGAAAAGTGCTACATTCGGGTGGACTCCGACAAAGTTCTCGCAGAGGTGTGCGAAAACTGCCATGGTGAGGACGGCGTTGGGGGTGAAATCAAGGAGGCGGAGGCCATATGTGTTCATGACGTCGCAAAAGAATTCGGAAAAGGGCGGGCTGAGCCCGCAGTGGAAGAAAAACGCGAAGAAAGGATACCCGATGGAAACCTTCTCAGATGTGGCGGTGGAGATCACCCTCGTGCGCGGGTGCGCCCGCGTCTCCGTCGACTAGAAGAGGTAATACAGCTCTCGCAGCTCCTTCGCGTCGAGCAGGGGGTCGAAGAGGGCCCGCTCCTTCCGCAGCGCCGCGAGCCGCTGCGCCTCGGCCGATTTCACGCCTTTCCCCTTGTCGGCTTTCGGAGCCATGGGGGGAGGTGGTGGAGGAGGTCGACGGCGTTAGTGGCGCCGGTGGCAATGGAGGGGGCGGAGCGTCGCTCTCTTTGGACTTGAGAAGAAGGGGGGAGCGGCGGTGGTTTTTGATGTGACAGCAATGGCAAGTGGTCGTTCTGCCCCTGATTCCTCTGTTTATAAGGAGGGAGAGGGGGCGGACGTTCAGCTTTTCCCATTAAAGAAAGCCCCCACGATCTCTCCCACGACGCCACGTCCGGCGCGTGCCGTTCGTGGGGGGCGTGGTGGGTCCGGAGCGAGTAACGGTGCGATCTAGGCAGCAGCAGCGTGCCGCAATCGCTTTGGGCCTGGCCCAACAGCGCTTCGGCACCGTGTATGGCCCAGGCCCGGGGGCTCCTGTCGGTGTACTAGAGTAGGGGTACCCTAGTATCCCGAACTCGTGCACGGGCAGTCGAAGCACCCCGAGGCAAGGCTTGCCTAGCGGCCGCCAAGGTCCTCCACGGTTCCCTTGGAGCCATTCAAGAACAAAGTATTCAAGACCCGGCAAGAGGAGCTTGCGGAAGGCCACTCAAGGCACGAAGAAACAAGACCCGGCAAGAGGAGCTTGCGGAAGGCTTGGTGAGCGACAAGCTCCCAAGCGCGACAAGGATTCAGCCAGAGCAAAGCACTTGCGCGCAAGTAACTCTCTTCATCTCCGCTCCAGCTCATCCGCCAGCGATGTCGCCGTGGGGCTACTCCGAACACGCGTGTCAAAGGCTGTGCAGCCAGCGGGAGCAGCGATAAGCGGCGCTAACAAGCTTACCATCGTGGCAAGCGGTGGTGCACTTGACGGTCCTGTTGCCTTTGTTTAGGCGGATGGGACGGGCATTTATTAATCTTGTCCCTTGCCGTCGAGTTAGGTATAGACCACGCGTACACTGTATAAAGCGGTGTACCAACTACTGTTTTTCCATTTGTACCCTCATCTCGTTGCCACTGTCGGTGACCCCTTGAGCCTATAAAAGGAGGCCCAAGTGCAGCGTGAAAGGGTTCAACTCGGTCAGTTCATTCGACTCACTCGAGACCACACTCACTCAGGCTAGGTTTTGTAGCTCTCATTGCTCCCTAGCAAGAACACAAATAATCAGACAAGCAGCAGTAGGAGTATTATCTCTCCAGAGAGCTCCGAAGCTGGGTAAATCTGCTCGTGTGCATCGCCTTGATCTGCTCTTCGTGCACTCTCCGCCCCCCACCGAACCGTAAGGGACCCCGTCCCATAGGTGTTCGTGGGTCACGATCAGCTTCCCCGACAATTTGCATGGACAAGATGTACCGGGACGCAGTCGCGACAGAGGAGACATTGTGGTCAAGACCAAGGATAGAGCCACCCTTATTCAGGATTTAGAGGAGACATTTGCTAATCTGCGCAAGATCAACTTGAAGCTCAACCCAGAGAAGTGTGTGTTTGGCGTTCCCTCCGACAAGCTGCTTGGGTTCTTTGTGTCCCATCAGGGGATCGAAGCCAACCCCGACAAGATCAAAGCTATCGAGCAGATCCAAGCACCAAGGACAGTCAAGGACGTGAGGCGACTGACAAGGTGTGTTTCCTTGCTAAGCAGATTCATCTGCAAGTCTGCCGAGCACGCCCTGTCGTTCTTCAAAATCTTGAAGAAGGCAGGGCCCATGAAGTGTACTCTAGAAGCAGATGCAGCTTTGCAAGAGTTGAAGACCTACTTATCCTCTATGCCTACCTTGGTTGCTCCAAAAGCACAAGAGCCATTGCTGCTGTAATTAGCAGCAACCAACCAAGTAGTTAGCACAACCTTGGTGGCGCAGTGGGAAGTGGACGAAGCCGAGAGTGAACAAGGACCGACAGAGCCACAGAAGGATCAGGACAGTGGTGAGCACGGCAGCAGGAGCAACCCCGAGGACATAGCAAGGAAGAAAGTGGTGCAGTGCCCAGTGTACTTCGTCAGCTCCTTGTTACAGGGGTCTAGATCGAGGAACTTTGGCGTGCAAAAGTTGATCTTTGGTCTCATCATGGCCTCGAGGAAACTACGCCACTACTTCCAAGCCCATGAGATCACGGTTGTCACTCGCTTCCCATTGCAAAGGATACTCCGAAACCCTGAGGCTACCGGCAGAATAGTGGAGTGGGCTTTGGAGTTATCCAGTTTTTGTTTGAAGTTTGAGAGCACATCAACAATCCAGAGCAGGGCATTGGCAGAGTTTATTGCAGAATGGACGCCAACCCCTGATGAGGAAGTGACAGAGATAATTATCCCTGGCAAGGAATCACCCCAAGAATGGATTTTGTATTTCGATGGTGCCTTTTCCCTACAAGGTGTGGGGGCTGGCGTGCTTCTTGTCGCCCCATCCGGGGAGTACTTGAGGTACGTCGTCCAGATGCATTTTGCCCATGAAGAGGCAACCAACAATACAACAGAGTATGAAGGGCTCCTTGCCGACCTCAGGATTGCAGCAGAATTGGGAATTAAGAAACTAATCAATCGAGGAGATTCACAGCTTGTGGTGAGACAAGTCAACAAGGATTACCAAAGTCCATTGATAGAGGCATATGTCGAGGAAGTGAGAAGATTGGAGGGACGCTTTGACGGATTGCAAACAGAGCACGTACCCCGTGCGGAAAACAGCATAGCTGATCATCTGTCAAAGTGTGTTGCGCAGAAGCTTCCTGTGGAACCAGGGACTTTTGTTCTCCATCTTACTCAGCCCTCCGTATCTCTAGCAACAATGGCCCAGAAAAGGAGAAAGTTGGACACCAGTAAGCCTCTCCCGGTAGAGCTGTCCGCTCCTGGTAGAGACCCTACCGGAAACAACTCCTCGCCACCTGCCGGACCACACCCTCCAGCCAGGCCCATGCGCCCCACGATTGAGGCATGTGCTCCCGTAGCAGAAGAGGTGTCGCTAGTCCTCGTTGCCGAGCCCCAGGCTTCAACTTGGGCAAGGCACATTGTCCCCTTTCTCCAAACCAGAGAGCTTCCCAGCGACCAAGATGAGCCTAAAAGAGTAGCCCGGAGGGCTAGTATGTATCAGTTTTTTGATGACACCCTGTACAGAAGGAGGCCCAACGGTGTGAAATTGAAGTGCGTCTGCTGGGAAGAAAGAAAGGAACTGTTGGCTAAGATACACAAAGGCATGTGCGACTCCCACATTGGATCAAGGGCATTAGTTGGGAAAGCATTCTGTCAAGGATTCTATTGGCTCACAGCCCTCCAAGATGCGGTCGAGCTAGTCACTAATTGTGAAGCCTGCCAATTCCATTCCAAGAAAGCCCACCTGTCTGCCCAAGCTCTTCAGACAATCCCTCTATCATTGCCATTTTTGGTCTGGGAGCTCGATATCCTCGGCCCTTTCCCTAAGCAATCGGGGGCTTTGAATTCTTGTTCATTGCTATCCACAAGTTTACAAAGTGGCCGGAAGTGACTACCGTGAGAAAGGTGATTGCTCAATCAACTATCAAGTTCTTGAAAGAATTAGTGTGTCGTTTTGGAGTCCCGGCAAGGATCATTACCGACAACGACACCCAGTTCACGAGCTGCGCCTTCATGCAATATGTTCATGCCCTCGGATGCAAGATCTCATTTGCCTCTGTGGCACATCCCAGAAGCAATGGACAAGCTAAGAGGGCGAACGCTGAAGTGCTGCGGCGACTCAAGACAAGAACCTTTGATACGCTGCAGAAGCACGACAGGCGGTGGATCAGAATGACACCAAACCGAGCTACCCGGCATACTCCGTTTTCCTTGGTCTATGGGGAAAAAGCAGTTATCCCCACGGAACTCATTTACGGGTCGCCTCGGGTGCTTGCCTACAATGAAGTAGCACAAGTTCAGCACCCGCATGACGACGCTGTGCTACTCGAGGATGTAACATCCCAATTTTCAATTTGGATGTTATACATAGGTCATCATATGCATATCATATTTTATTTGCATTTTGGTTGTGATCCTAGAAATCTTAAGCAACTGAAGGACCCAAGGAGAGAGTTGGAGATTTCATAGATTTTCATATTTGGATTTTTCTCAAATTTGAAAAGAGGATCAATTTGATTTTAATTTTTTTCTCTCCAATTATTTCCAATAATAAATAAAAGAAGAAGATAAAATGACTTCTTCAATAAGAGAGGAATATTGGAGAAGAAATTTTAAAATCAAATTATTATTTTATTTGTATTTTATTTGCTATTTTATTTGAATTAGAAAAATATGCATTTTCTGAAATTGCATTTTTAGGCCAGAAAAATGTTCATCTTGTCTTAAATATCAGGTTTGGACGATGGAAATTGTTTATGGTATTTTTAGAATATTTTAATATTTTATTCGGAATTTTCTTTCGGGCGGAATTTTATTTTAAAAAAAATCTTCTTCGCCCGACTGGGCCGAAGGCCCAGCCGAGCCGAGGCCAAGCCACCGCCCATAAACAGCCTTATTTGCCCGTCTTGGCGCGGACTCGGCGAGGAGTCCGGTCGACACACGCCGCCGCCCCCTTCCCAAGTCGCGCCCCCCCCGACCTTTATAAGCCGAGCCCCGCCGCCGCTCTCCTCCCCACCTAGCAAGCCGCCGAGCGCCGCGCCGCCTCCACCGAGCATCGTCGCCAAGCCCGACCGCCGCTTAGCCGCCGCCCGCCAGCGCAAGAGCCGCCGCTACCGCCCCTCAACCCCGCCGCCACTGCCTCGCAACCCTGCCACCGCCGGAGCCGAAGCCTGTTCCGCCACCGTCGATGCCGACCCCGCCGTTGACCTCGCTGCCCGTTTTGACCGATATAAAACCGTTTTGTTTTTCTCCGGTTCTTTCGTTTTTTTCGGTTAGTTAGATTAGATCGATTTTAATTTTAGTTCGTTAATTAACGGACGTTCACCCATTCGATTGTTTAACGAACGTATTCGTTCGTTTAGATCTGTTAGCGAACGTTCGTTCCGTAGATTTTTCTTTTTCTGTTTTATTTTCGGCCAGGGACCTCCATGAATACTTTTATCACAGATTAGTCCCTGAATTCAAACTCTCGCTACTTTTTACACGTTTGTCCAAATCCAGTGAAACCAACGCCAAAATCTTTGTCTTGTTCCCCTCTTTCTAGTTAATCAACTTGAACATGATTTTGACAAATTAAAATTTGGTTTCAAGCAGTTGAATTCATACTTCTTTTGATCGCAGTTTGAGTTTCGTAGCTCCGATTCGATTGATTCTTTTTGCAAATCGAAGCTATTTAGTTGAACTTTCAGTTGGGATCTTTTCATTTGAGTTTTACCTTGTATTTTATGCGTGATTTCTTATGTATGCTATTGTTTGTTCACGATAGAGTTTCCGGAGTGCGAGGGTTGCTTCTATGAGTCACTAGGGTTTTTAGATCATCAACAAGGCAAGTATCACTTTGATCATATCCCTTTATTACCCAGTTTTTATGCATTAGTTTCAACCATCAAACATTGCATGAGTAGGATTGATAACATGTGGGTATTGGGAAGTAGTTGATGAGGTAGAACCTATTGTCTTATATTCAATCCTTGGGAGTTACTACATTATGCTTATACTGCTATGCTATGCCCGTAGACGTGGTTTGGTTTGAGTGATTCATGATAGATGTGAGTATTATTATGAATTAAGGGAGAACTTAAGGTGGCTACTTAAATACACATCTAGGTGGATTGTTTGTGGGCACCTGGGGAATTCCAGTGTTGTCCAAGGAGATCCCGAGGAACCCGTGTGATCGTCCTATGGTTTGCCACCCAGGCTCAAAGGGATCATTATGTTATTCATGTTAGAAACTTCCGTGTGCAGTCACAAGCCATTATGGGCTCTAGCATAGTTGAGTATGTTGTGTGACCTCTTTTAGTGGTAAACTAGCAGATGTAGGGGATGTAGGTGGTACGGTTTACCCGTCGAAAGAGTTAATGCTTCTGAAAGACTGTGTCTCGGTCATCCGTTTCTCAAACATCATGCAGTGCGAGAAATACAACGGAGGAGATAGAGTCTTGTGGGGAAAAGTGCGCAAACCTCTATAGAGTGTACAAACTAATCATGATTAGCCGTGTCCCCGGTTATGGACATCTTGAGTATCCGGTGCTTGAATTATTATGTTGATCTCATCAATTTACTTAATTAATTTGTTGGGTTATTGATTATTAATTTGGAATTGAGATGGGGTTACCATTCTCAATGTTTTCAACAAACTTTGTAGTTAAATAAAATATATTCCTTTCTTGTAGGAAAAAATTGGCTTTACGCAAAATGATAACCATAGAGCCTCCACCAGCCATATATGCATGTAGTAATAGTTGTTATTTGTTCATTCCTCTATAGTGTTATTTTGCCAGCATATTCCATGTGCTGACCTACACAGGCCGCAACGTATTATGTTGCAGAGTTTTCAGACGAAGAGTAAGGTGCGCTTGGTCATTGTCATGCACTTAGCTATGCCGTTGGAGTAGATGGACTCATTTACCTTTGAAGCTTCTGCAGTTATCTTATTAGATGGCCTTCAACCATATTATTGTAATAAGTACTCTCTTTGAGTTACTCGATGTAATAAGTGTGTGATTGCACTCTGTTATAAATCCTCGAGTAATGTGTGTGTCAGTATTACCGATCTAGGGATGACACTTATGCCCAGAGATTTGACCGTCTGAGGTCGGATCGCTACAAGATGGTATCAGAGCACACGCTGACTGTAGGACGCGACCATTAGGAAAAGCCATAGGACACTCTTCTCTACTCATTTCTAACTCTTCTCCATTTTCTACTTTATAGATGGCAGACCCAAGGAACAAATTTTCTCAACCGGATGAAGACACCCCTTTTGGATGACACTTAAAGGAAGTCACTAGGTACTTGAACATCGGAATACCAAGCTTCACCAGGACCTACACCGCCACTTTACCAGAGGAGGAGCGCTGGATGATTCGAGTTCATGTTCCAGGAAGGACATTCACGACAGTTACTGAGCCCATAGAGTTTTCCTTGGATGCACTAACCTGGAGTCTAGGAAAGAGCATGGCCACCCACATCGCTATGGGACGCATCGGCGAGGTATATCACAAGGATATTAAGGACTACCATCTACCAGATATGTGGACGCCGAGATGAGCAATGGGAGATGATTTGCACCAGGAGGGATAAATCCATTGCAGCGTACATCCAGGAGTTAAACCAGCACATTCGTCGTCAGGAGAACTAGATGTGCGCCAGCATGATAGACATGAAGAAAGTGATGACCAGGAACATGGAGCTTGAAGAGGGAATCAAGTCTACACGCGATGGATATGAAGAGGAAATTGCAGTACTACTGGAGAAGAATGAAGACCTGAATAAGAAGCTAGGGATATTCATGGGAGATCCCGCACCTGAGGAGGACAACCATCCCGAAGAGTACATCATAATCAACGACACCGACTCCGACCCCGATAGTGATGATGATTATGAAGACAAAGCTGGAGCAGATATCATGGAATCTTCCACCGATCAAAATTTCTAGTCGACCAACAGATTATCAGTAGTATTCCCCCATGTATATAAATATAGTCCGAGTATTTTTGTAACGGTAGATTAAATCATTTGTATGCCCTTTTTTGAATTGAGTGGTGTGAAATGAATTTTTTTGTCTCATGTGCATATGGGTAGTGATCTCTCTTTAGACCTCACTTTATTTTATTCTCACCCCTCTAAACCTATCAGATGCCCCCGAGACATGACCCCGGATTTGTCTTCCCACCGGAGATCACTCAGTTGATCCAACAGCAGAATGCTTTGATGCAGTTGCTAGACCAGAACCAAGGCAACAACAACAACCCACCGCCACCACCTCCAGTTGCCAACCCTAGCCCTTAGGTCACCCATGTTAGTAAGCATGCCAGGAGCAGAGTATATGGCCAGCCGATGGTGTGATCGGTTACCCTTAACCATTGGTGGCCATGTTTTCCCCTCAGATCTAATAATTTTGGAGTCACAAGGATTGGATATAATGCTAGGCATGGATTGGTCATCGAAGTACGGAGGAAACATCGACTGTGCCAAGTATGTATCAAGTATCAGATCAAGTATCGAAGTATGGTTAATTTCTTCATGTCAGGCACCTGACCAATATCGAAGAGACCGTATCGGATGCCCGCAAATGATCTGGACGAAATTAAGAAGCAAATTAAGGACTTACTGGAGAAAGGTTATATTCGACCAAGTTCATCACCGTGGGGAGCCCCAGTGCTCTTAGTTGAGAAGAAGGATGGATCTTTGAGAATGGTTGTTGATTGTCGGGCGTTGAATGAAGTGACGATCAAGAACAAGTACCCATTACCGATGATTAATGTTCTGTTTGACCAGCTGCAGGGAGCTAAAGTCTTCTCCAAAATCTATCTTCGATCAGGATACCACCAGCTGAAGATCTGAGAACAGGATATACCTAAGATAGCTTTTACCACAAGGTATGGGCTATATGACTACATGGTTATGTCTTTTGGATTGACTAACGCCCCTGCCTATTTCATGAGTATGATGAACAAGGTGTTCATGGAGTTTTTGGATAAGTTTGTTGTGGTGTTCATTGATGATATTTTGGTATACTCGAAGAATGAAGAGGAACACAAGGAACATTTGCGATTAGTTCTCGAGAAGCTTAGGGAACATAAGTTATATGCCAAGTTCAGCAAATGTGAATTTTGGTTGAAGGAAGTTGGATTTCTTGGACATGTTATATCAGGAGAATGTATATCAGTAGACCCTACGAAGGTTCAGCCTGTCACTGAGTGGTTGGCACTCACCTCAGTTGGAGAGATCCGCAGTTTTCTGGGACTCGCAGGATATTATAGGAGATTCATTGAGAATTTTTCCAAGATTACGAAACCCATGACAGAGTTGTTGAAGAAGGACACCAAGTTCAAATGGAACAAGGAATGTGAGGTCAGTTTTTAGGAGTTGAAGAAACGTTTGTTTACAGCCCCGGTGCTAATTCTTCCGGATATACGCAAGGATTTCCAAGTGTATTGCGACACTTCTCGCTTGGGACTTGGAGGTGTACTTATGCAAGATGGAAGAGTTGTTTCATATGCCTCATGTCAGCTTCGACTGCATGAGTTGAATTATGCCACGCATGATTTGGAGTTAGCAGCCGTAGTGCGTGCGCTCAAGACCTGGAGACACTTGCTTATTGGAAACCGTCGTGATGTATACACGGACCATAAGAGTTTGAAGTACATTTTCACGCAGAAGGAGTTGAATCTCAGGCAGAGGAGATGGTTGGAGCTCATAAAGGATTATGATATGAGGTTGCATTATCATCCAGGAAAGGCCAATGTGTAGCAGACGCTTTGAGTCGCAAGAGTTATCTCAATACCCTCGTAAGCGGGGGATTACCGCAGGAGTTAGTCGACAATCTCAAGGAACTTTGTTTAGATATAGTTCCAAGAGGTTTTGTTGCAGCAATGGAGGTTCAGTCCACATTATTGAGAAAGATTCGAGAAGCTCAGAAGGATGATAAGGAAATTGCTGAGATGAAGGAGAAGATGAGCAAAGGAAAAGCCAAGGGTTTTCAAGAGGATGAACACGAAACTTTATGGTTTGAGGATCATATATATGTGCCCAACAATACGGAGATCAGGAAGTGATGCGGAGCATCCTACGATCATCCCCATGTACACTTCGACTACTCCCCACGCCCCAAGAGGACATACGATGAGACCTCGACCATACACCATTGGACACAAGGTGAACTCACTCCTCTTTGAACCGTCACTTTCCAAATATGAGACATGGTTACTACCTCATGCATGGACCTTGCATATACTCAGGTACAACCAAGATGACCATGGAGGATCCAAGGACCAAGGCCAAGCATGGAAGACGAGAAGGAAAAAGAAGAATGGACAAGATAGGACTTGCCCGGATCATCCGGACCCCTAGCCGGACGATCCGGACCAAGCCCGGATGATCCGGACCTCCACCCGGACGATCCGAGTACTGTGCCCGAAGACACCCGAAGCCTGCTCGATGAAGCCGGATCATCCGAACGGTCGCCCGGATCAACAGGACCCCCGACACCCTGATCATCCGAGCCACCATACGGATCATCCGGATCATGCCTGCGCGTGTGACTTGGGCCGAGGCCCGTGTACCCCTTCACCCCTCACTTACCCCTTCGTGGCTTAGACTATATATACTCCTCCCCCTCCTCCATTTGAGGGTTAGCATAGGTTTAGCTCATATTAGAGATAGAGCTTTGCTCATCCATACGGATCTACTCCACGAGAGAGACTGCAGCCCCTCTATAGAGAAGATCCACATTGGATTCAGGACCTCCTCATGGAGAAGACCCCCTTCAAGACCTCCTCATGGAGAAGACCCGGTTACCCTATGTATCGTCCCTTGTTGATCGTGGATCGTGTATCTCTTTGTGTTTCGAGGATCTAGCACATGTGTGATTGTTCTTGTTTGTTTGAGTGATTCTCTCATGTTTCCCCCTCGTGTTCTTCGTGTTCTTCGTGGGATCCGCTCCAATCGTCAAAGATCGGGCCACTAGGGTTCTACCCTACATCATCTTGGTATCAGAGCACCACCACCACTTCGGCATCTTCACCAAGTGCTATCAAGGCATCTTCGCCTTTGGATGTATGGCATCTTCGCCTACTTGCCGTGAGTTCGCCTACATCGACATGTTCAACAACAAGGCGACCACCTACGAGCGAGGGCGACACTTCCATCTTCGGAAGCCCCTCAAGAAACATGGCCGAGCATGGGAAATTCCCTTCGGTCATGGAGACGAGCTATGATGTGCCACATCATTTGGACCTCCTACAACAAGACGGTGACAAGAAGGTTGAGCATGGGACTATCCCTTCAACCAAGGCGGCGATAGGAGTTGAGCATGGATACATTTGCACCAACATCACTCCGGCACGCACATATCATGAGATGACGCAATTGCCATGTGAGGAGAGCCACCACCCCATGAGTGTGATGAGTGACTCCACCATATATGACACTGAGTGCATTTCCTATGAGAGGATGAGTGTCACCACCACTAGCCCCACACTTGAGAGCATGCCACACATCCTATGTGAGGTTGAGAGCCATTTGAGTGACTCCACCAACCATACGAGTGAGAGCATCCAAGAGGGAGTGAGTGAGCCACATCACTTAGTGAGTGAGGTAGTTGACATGGCATGTGAGGCCACTATGATTTCTAATGACTTAACCTCTACTCCGAGTGTGTTTTCTTTGGTGCTAGGTCTCCTACATGACGACATGCCTATCCTCGACGAGTCCATACCTCCAATGGAGACGACGATGGCCATGATGGACGATGATGCACCCCCCACATGGTTCCATCAAGATGAAGACGAAGACGACTTGATCTTCAACACCTCTCCTACAACAAATGAGCGATTCTCTAAAGGTAACTTAGGTGATGGTGTTTCTCTTGTCCCACTAGTCGACTATATTACCAATGATTTCTTGCATGATGTTGGCACACCTATTACCATGCTTCATGCTACTGCGACTTCTTCATGTCATTCGGATCATCCGGGCCACCATTCGGATCATCCGGACCATGCCTGCGTGCGTGACTTGGCCGAGGCCCGTGTACCCCTTCGCCCCTCACCTACCCCTTTGTGGCTTAGACTATATATACTCCTCCCCCTCCTCCATTTGAGGGTTAGCATAGGTTTAGCTCATATTAGAGATAGAGCTTTGCTCACCCATACGGATCTACTCCACGAGAGAGACCGCGGCCCCTCTACGAAGAAGATCCACATTGGATTCAAGACCTCCTCATGGAGAAGACCCCCTTCAAGACCTCCTCACGGAGAAGAACCAGTTGCCCTATGTATCGTCCCTTGTTGATCGTGGAAGTATCTCTTTGTGTTTCGAGGATCTAGCACATGTGTGATTGTTCTTGTTGGCTTGAGTAATTCTCTCGTGTTTCCCCCTCATGTTGTTCGTGTTCTTCATGGGATTCGCTCCAATCATGAAAGATCAGGCCACTAGGGTTCTACCCTACATCATCTCGTATCAGAGCACCACCACCACTCGACATCTTCGCCAAGTGCTATCAAGGCATCTTTGCCTTTGGATGTACGGCATCTTCGCCTACTTCCCGTGAGTTCCTACATCGACATCTTCAACAACAAGGCGACCACCTACGAGTGAGGGAGACACTTCCATCTTCGGAAGCCCCTCAAGAAAGATGGCCGAGCATGGGAAATTCCCTTCGGTCATGGAGACGAGATACGAGGTGACACATCATATGGACCTCCTACAACAAGACGGTGACAAGTAGGTTGAGCATGGGACTATCCCTTCAACCAAGGCGGCGATAGGAGTTAAGCATGGAGACATTTGCACCAACATCACTCCGACACCCAGATATCATGAGATGACCCAATTGCCATGTGAGGAGAGCCACCACCCCATGACTGAGATGAGTGACTCCACCGTATATGTCATTGAGTCTATTTCTTATGAGAGGATGAGTGTGACCACCACTAGCCCCACACTTGAGAGCATGCCACACATCCTATGTGAGGTTGAGAGCCATTTGAGTGACTCCACCAACCATACGAGTGAGAGCATCCAAGAGGGAGTGAGTGAGCCACATCACTTAGTGAGTGAGGTAGTTGACACGGCATGTGATGCCACTATGATTTCTAATGACTTAACCTCTACTCCGAGTGTGTTTTCGTTGGTGCTAGGTCTCGTACATAAGGACATGCATATCCACGACGAGTCCATACATCCAATGGAGACGACGATGGCCATGATGGACGATGATGCACCCCCCACATGGTTCCATCAAGATGAAGATGAACACGACTTGATCTTCGACACCTCTCCTACAACAAATGAGCAATGCTCTAAAGGTAACTTAGGTGATGGTGCTTCTCTAGTCCCATTAGTGGACTATATTACCAATGATTTCTTGCATGATGTTGACACACCTATTACCATGCTTCATGCTAGTACGATTTCTTCTTGTCATGAATTAACAATTTACGACGAATATGATGATGAGCATGTTGATTTTCCTAGTTGTGATGCTATGCTCCATAGGATATCATGTGAAAATTCTATTGGTCACATCATGTTTGACAATCCATTGAACTTGTCATATCCGATGAGTAAGATCTCCCATATTACATCATTTCAATCTCAACATAGTGACTACGCATGCCCCATTAAAATAAATCCCATTTGCACTTATGGCATAGATGACGAGATGATGGTCATTGGCTTTTGTTTTTCATGCGATGATATTGCCATGCTTCCTTTACATGATTTGCGCAATTTATCTACTATGCCATGCCATGATCACATTGTTCAAAATATGCTTTGTTTTGGATGTTGTCAATATTCTCCATGTGATGTTTCTACAAATGCTCATGAGGAGACCCTCATAGTTTCCTCGTACATATTAGGAGATTTTGATGCATTCCATACTTTGCATGATTCCCATAATTGCTTGCACCATATGCATTCCATGAATAACAACGCTCTACATATTTCTCATGATGCATTACACAATTTGAGTCTCCATTATGCTATACATAACAACAAACCTATCATGATGGATGACATGTTTCTATATCACGCATCTCACTTATTTAAGCATTGGCTATTTTGTGCTAAACAACACATGCATGTGCACATCATTATGGATGATGTGTACATCTACCACGCACACACAATTTTCCCTTTGCTTTTGTTTTGTGTAGGTACTCACGTATACTCGTCAGCCTCACAATCCCATGAGTTGACGAAACGAGCTCTTGAGAGCAACGATGACTTGGGATCCCGTGGATTATCCTTACCACCGTCCCCTTCGCGCAAGGACTACGCGCACCTCTTCTACTTGGCTTTCACACGCCTATGGGCTATATATCACTTGTCACATTATGCCCATTTTACCATGTTCACTTTGCATGTTATGCTTGCTTCTATGCCTTTGCCATGCAATTGTGACCCTTGCGTGCGTCTACCCATGATTCATCATTTTACCACTCATATGTGTATTTGCATGCTTGGTGGAGATCCTTGTAGCTATTGCCATGATTTCTTTGTGCCCCATGCTATTGATGCTTGTTGTGTTGGGAGAGTCATGATGTCCCATTGCTATTTACATATGGCCTATCGCCAATACAATGATGATACTTTCCTCATATCTTGTTTTCATGCTTGTGATATGTCATGTGAATCATTCATGCTCACTATTTGCACCCATGACATGCTTGCCATGAATCCTTCTAGCACGTTGCATCTTCGCACTACTAGCTTGCACCACTTGATCGCTATGATTGCTTGCTTTGTCGCATCACCCATGTTCCATTCTTACTCGCTTTCTTGGGTGGATGACATATATGTTCATGCCTCTCACATGATATATCTTGTTCATTGTCGCTTGCCTCCAATAGTTGCCTCTATGCTTAATGATCTTGGAGACTTGGACATATTACTTGTGAAGCATGCTTGTTTGATTGAGCCTATTGTATTTGGTTGTTCTCACATCATATGCCTCCATACTATGAAATGCTCCCTTGTCCTTTCTTATGATGAGCATGATGCATACACTTGTGGGGTATCTTACCATACGAATGATAGGTGTTGCACCTCCGCTAACCTCATTTGTTTTTCCGAGTGTTTGTCATGTTCTTTCATTTCAAAGGATTCTCAAGGCATTTCCATCACAAAACAACTTGGTCACGTGAAGGTGTACATGATGCGCAACACCAACATTTTCGACATCCTCATAAAGGTGAACTCCTTCCCTTTGAGCCATCCTCAATTACGCATATTGGATGGGTCATTCTTTCATTGTTGTATCCTTATTATTTTCTACATGATACACATATTGGAGGGAGGACCGACATTGGAGATGGACCCAATGGACCTTGAAGTTGAGGAGTTCCACAACATCGAGCTTTGGTACAACACCACACATAACAAATTTGCATCTTATGCATGGATTGACTCACCTTATGATTGCCTTGTTGCATCTTGTATTTCTATGTCATCCATGATATATAAGCTTGTGCACTTCCTTAGCAAATTTGTTGTGATCTTTCTTGACGACATATTCATACATCATGATCATATTGCCTACCATAAATTGCATGACAACATAATCACTCTGAGCACCAATTACCATGTTCATGCTTTTGATACACCGTACCATTATGACATCATTTTGCACAATGGTTGCATTGATCACATTCACAATACATTTGTGAGCACAATGAATGTTTTTGCTCCCATGAATGCTTTGCATATCGTTCTCTATCATCTTGATAAGCTTCATGTGTTTTGTCACGAATAATCTTGCCGCACGGACTCATTCTTACATGATGGACACTTTGTGTGCGCTAATCATTGTATTTCCGAGTGTTGTTTGTGTTTGCTCTTTTTGCATGTATACCACTCCGGCGACATCGTGGAGTACTTGGATTGCGCAATGTCTTCAACTCTGCAACTACAAGTCCGTCCACAACAACCGTTTCCATGGTGATGAGGATCACGATCCGAGGTCGGATCTTTCCCAAGGGAGGGGAGACTGTGCGGAGCATCCCACGATCATCGCCATGTACACTTCGACTACTCCCCAAGCCCCAAGAGGAGATACGATGAGACCTCGACCATACGCCATTGGACACAAGGTGAACTCACCCCTCTTTGAACTGTCACTTTCCAAATATGAGATATGGTTACTACCTCATGCATGGACCTTGCATATACTCAGGTACAACCAAGATGACCATTGTCGGTGTCAAAACCTGCGGATCTCGGGTAGGGGGTCCCGAACTGTGCATCTAGGCGGATGGTAACAGGAGACAAGGGAGACGATGTTTTTACCCAGGTTCAGGCCCTCTCGATGGAGGTAAAACCCTACTCCTGCTTGATTGATCTTGATGATATGAGTATTACAAGAGTTGATCTACCACGAGATCGAAGAGGCTAAACCCTAGAAGCTAGCCTATGGTATGATTGTTATTCTTGGTCCTACGGACTAAACCCTCTGGTTTATATAGACACCGGAGGGGGCTAGGGTTACACAGAGTCGGTTACAAGGAAGGAGATCTACATATCCGTATTGCCAAGCTTGCCTTCCACGCCAAGGAGAGTCCCATCCGGACATGGGACGAAGTCTTCAATCTTATATCTTCATAGTCCAACAGTCCGGCCAAAGGATATAGTCCGGCTGTCCGGATACCCCCTAATCCAGGACTCCCTAAGTAGCTCCTGAACCAGGCTTCAATGACGATGAGTCCGGCACGCAGATTGTCTTCGGCATTGCAAGGCGGGTTCCTCCTCCGAATATTTCATAGAAGATTTTGAACACGAGGATCGTGTCCGGCTCTGCAAAACAAGTTCCACATACCACCATAGAGAGAATAATATTTCCACAAATCTAATCTGCTGACGTACCCCGTAGCGTGACATCACCCCACAGCCAAGTCTTTATTCAAATCATTTTTCATAACCAGTCTTAGCGCGTTTTGCGAGGCGGTTTCCTTGGCACGTCTTGTCGAAGCAGAGATCGTGTCCCTTTTATTACGGGATTCCCATCAATACGGACGTGGGTAACCCAAACGCGCCCGTTGGTATGACCCCTCGATTGGAGGTAAGTCCCAAATGGTCACGAGGAGGGCACTTGGTATTCAATCTCTTTATAAAGAGACCAAGGCCTATTCTTTTCTTTCGATCTTAATCGAATCCACCTCCCGCCTCGAGTTCCAGCATCCAAAGCTCAGGTTTAGGCGCTTCGGACCTCCGATTATGTCCGGATCCGACCTTCAAGGTCGGTGGATGCCTTCGTCCGTCATGGAGGAAGACGTAATAAAGCTAAGGGAGGCGGTACCGACCGCGAAATCCGCATAGGCTGCCTGCTCAAGGGCAGGTTATTCCCACTCCCAAACCCGGTGAGAGCGTCGTGTTCATATCTCACTTCCTCCGAGGGCTAGGCTTCGTGCCAGATCCCTTCGTGAGGGGGCTTATGTTATATTATGGGCTGGACTTCCACGATTTAGCTCCGGAGTCTAACCTCCACATCTCATCGTTCATCGTCGTGTGCGAAGCTTTCCTCCGGATTACCCCTCACTTCAGACTGTGGCTCAAGACCTTCAAAGTAGAGCCGAAGATGATCGAGGGGAGGCACACAGAGTGCGGAGGCGCCATAATAAGTAGAAAGCGTCGGCGTTACAGGAATGGGGTACCAGACTTGCTCTGCGGCTGCTGGCGTGGCTCAAGGGTGGCCCAGCATGGCCCATCTTCATCGGCACAAGCTCAAGACCCTCGCGAGGCCAAGCCTCATGGGCGGATGACGGGAAGCTTCCTCAGGCACGGCCTCGTCAGGCTGGCTCGCGAGGAGGCGGAGAGATCAAGGCGGGGTACCTCACGAGGTGCCCATGACGCAAGCCATGACGACCAAGGGCGCCATGCGGGCGCCGACTTCTTGATGTCCTCATTTCCTCTTTGGTGCAAAGGAGGCAAGCGCAGGCGAGGGTATCAAGCAAAGGCAACCATTTCGGTGCAACAAGACCAAGACCAACACAACGGCGGGAAGGAGGTCATCGTGGAGCCCAAGCCGGCGTCATCGTCAGAGCCTTTGACAGGTGAGGACCAACTTTAGTCAGGATAAGTGTACTAGATGTTCCCCTTCAAAATGGCCAATTGTTGGCGCCCTTCCCGCTCAATATTTGGGAAGAGGCCCAGGGCCTCTGCCTATAAATAGGACTAGCCACCCACAGGGTAGGGGGATCGGAAGGAGATCTGGAGAGAGCATCTTGAATCCAGAGAGAGAGAGAGAGAGAGAGAGAGAGAGAACCGACCGAACTCCCCTAGCGATTCGTCAGACCGCCCAGAACAGACCCTCATGAGGCCGTTCTACCTTGTCTGTTCATCATCAGCCCCAGAGGCAATCCACCACACCACACATTGGAGTAGGGTATTACACCACAATGGTGGCCCGAACCAGTATAAACCTTGTGTCCCTTGTGTTGCTCTTTGGGTAGTTAGATCCTTGCGAGGCGATGAGGTGTAGGTAGGTAGGAGGTGAGATCTCCACGTGCACCCCAGAGTTCGAACCTAGAGGGTCTGCCGGAACCCGAAATCCAACATTTGGCGCGCCAGGTATGGGTGCGCCGGAATCTGCCCTCTGCCGCCTCGCGCCACATTGCATCATCATCATCATGTCCGGCGACCCAACGGGCAACCCTGATCCCTGGGCGGCCTGGCCCGCCCACATGGAGCCGCTTGCCCCGGGCGACATCAACCCCATGCCCCAGGCAGCCCGCTGTCCGCAGGGCGCTGCGGGCCGCGGGCAACGCGGTCAGCCAACGTCGGCTCTCACGCGCGCAGCGCTTGATCGGCGAGGGCCTCGAACCACGCCGTGGCCACGGCACCGTACACCTGACGGGAGCAGGAGAACTCAAGGGCCGCGCTCACGGTGGCCCAAGAGCTCTTGCAATGCAAAGCTCTTTGGAGGGCGGCCACGACGCGTCTTCTTTGGAGCGAGTGGCGAGCTCTGGGCTTCGCCGCATCGGGGCTCACCCTTCGCACCCAACTGCCACCTCAGGTCCAGGTGGGCCACGGAGGCCAGCCGACGCCGGGCAGCTCCAAGAGGACTCCAAGGCCACTCCAACGCCAACCAGGCCGTCAGCACCGGGCTAACAGCGGCGCTACCTCCGCCCCCGGCCAGCGATGGAGGACTCGCCACAGACCACGGCCCTAGTGGGCCGCCGCGCTACCACCCCTAGGTGGGCGCCTCAAGCAGGGCTGCGTGGCACACGGGGCACTATGGTGAAGCATTCGGGGTGGCTGCCCCGGAAGAGTACGTGCCCCACATGATGGATCAAGGGCACGCGCAGGAGGACGAAAATAGCTCGCTCCTCGGCCCAAGCTGGGGGGACGAGGCACCCGAAGCTGAGCTCTTCCAGGAGCCCCGGGAAAGCCCCGTCGACCGCGCTGGATGCAACGATTATCGGGTACCGCTAATTCCTCAGGAGCAGGCATACACTAACCATGGATCGCAGGAGGTACAGGTCGTCGCAGCGGACGGCTGCCCCAATCCCGCAGTTTCCTACCTCTCAGGAGGAGGGCGCCGGGGGCTGCAGGAGAGGGGCCGAGATCCGGCATCACCATCGCGGCGTTCGGAGCAAGGCGTCCTTAGGAGGTAGGCCGTCTGCCGGGGAGGTGCCTCAGGGCCTACCCCCGGCAGAGGACCCGTGGTCGTCGGGGGAACCGCTGGCGACCGCACTACCCCATCGGCGGCGTCCTCGGTCTCCGGCCGTCATCGATGGCACTAGAGTGTGGCGCAAGGCGGGGCCCTCGTCTGGCGATATGAAGCAAGGCCGGTACCTGTGAAGAAGGCCGAGTGCCTATGAAGCTCGCGGCCCCGTGACACTCTCACGTAATAATGAGGGGCTGTACACGCCCGAGTCTCGAGGCGCCCGGCCTCAGGCCCTGGGGCTCCCTCCCACGCCCAGTGGCAGCACTTAGCTCCGCGCTGGTGAGAAGACGTCCAAGACTAGACTAGGTGCCGGACGCGGCTTTTTCTGCTCTCCTTGCTTTTCCCCTTGGCTGTCGCTTTTTCCCCGTTTGGATTTAAGTTGGATTTGAGCTTGCGATTTGCGTGTGTTTTGGGAAGGGGTGTTTAGTTTCGTTTGAGCAATCTCTCGCGTTCTGGTTACCGCTTTGCCTCAGCTGCCTTCCCTCGTGAGCCCCTAGCGAGCCGGGCCAGGCCTAGCATGCGCGCAGCTCAGACTGCCATCACCGCACCCTCTCAGGGGGTTCTCATTATAGGTTCAATGGGCTCGTTCAGGAGACACTCGGGACACCACAGCCCTCCGCAGGCTATCTCCGGGCCCACGTGGGTCGCAGGTAAACAAGCCAGCCAGCTCGTCGCAAGGCCAGCCCCTTGGCGCAGGCGTACGGGTGATATCATATCTGCTAATATGCTAACTGCAAGTTTTTACACGAGGGGCTCCCCCTCCCAAAATGCTCTTACAACCTTCATGGCCAAGCCCGAGCTCTATCTGCGCAGGATAAGAAAGCAGGAGCAACACGCGGTCAATCGGATAAATCCCCCAATGCATCCTCAAGGGCACCTCCTGAATCGTCGCTGGCGTCGCTGGCCTCACCATCGCCCTCCGCGTCACCGTCGGCGGCGTCAAGGCCGTTCACCACGCCGCCTTCATCAGCAGCCACGACCACGTCGTCGTTGTCAGTAGCGAAGGCCCTGACGAGGGCATCCACGTTGTCTTCCACCGAATACGCCAGATCGTCCCGGATGGCCTGGGGTACCGGGGCGATGGCGGCAACAAAGTCGAAGTTGGAATCCATGTTCCGAAGATGGCTGAAAACGCGAGAAAAGGCGCGGCGAGCAGGGGCTGCCTCTCCTCCACCAACCTGTTGGCTCGCCCGACCGCACCTCCAAACTGCATCACCACATCAATAAAGAATTGAGGTTACCAAAGATAGTTAATCGCATGAGGCTCGCCAACGGCCGCCTCGCAGATGTTGCCCAAGGCCGTGTTAGCTCTTTCCCGGAGCATGCGGGGCATAGGGCCATGCTCGTGCTCCAGGATCTGCCACTGGCATATCTCGTCCTCGTTCTGCCGCGCAGCGTCCACCCGCTAACGTTGAAGAAGCACCTCGGCGCGGGAGGAAGTCAGCTCCTCCTATGCCACGCCAAGGGCGGCCCGGGAAGCATCAGCCCGCCGCGTCACTTCATCCAGCTTGGCCCTCAGGGCGGCAGTCCTGCCTTCTGCTTCGGCCCTGATCAACCCTAGCCTCTCCTCGAACTCGCACTCGAGGTTCAAGCGGGCCGCCGCCACCCGGCGATCAACCTCTTCCAGGACTCGGGCCTCCGGCGCAGTGACATCGTCCTCCGCCTGCGCCACCAAGCGCTCCCTCGTCTCCAGCTGCTCAAGATCGCGGGCACGCTCGGCAGCTTCCAGTGTCAGTGCCTCCTCACATCTCTGGAGCTCCGCCTGGTCGACCGAAGCCCCCTTCATCGATGCAAGGGCCGTCTCACGCAGCTCCACCTGCTGCTCCAGGAATTGCTCCGGGCACGAGCTCGCGCGCGCTCCTCCGCCGCCTCACGCCGCCGGTCAGCCTCCGTGCCTCCTCGGCGGCCCGAGGCAGGCCTCCGTGAAGCCGCCCGGCGACACCTCGGATTTCTCATTGTCGAGGTCACGCTGGTGGCACGCAAGGGCAACAGCCACCTTCACTTTGCGCCTCTCTTGACTAGGCGTAGGCCCTCGGCTTCAAGCGTGCGTCTTCGTCGTGAGCTCTACACCAAGCTGGCTCATCGTCGGCCGCCCGGAGAAACCCTTGGCAAAGGGCACGGCGCCCGAAGGCCGAGCACGTCTTCAGATCGTCCTCCGCCCGGTGTGTGCTGGGGCCACGATCTGCACTCCCCCTCTGGGCAGGGGGCTGGGGGCTGGCGCCCTCGTGATGGCCGGGCACACCTCGCCAGAAGCCCGGCCTGGAGCCGGCTTGTCCCCAAATGAAGAACGAAGGGCCGACCTCAGCCAATCGCCGTCCACGACCAGTCGAAGAGCCGACGGTAGGCTTGCTATACCCTGGGAAGGCTCGCGAAGGAGGGTCGCGAGGTGCGCAGAACCATGATGCATCACAGGATGGCTCACCTCTCCGACCGGCCTCACCACGGGGGCAGTGCTTGAGCTCAGAGCGCTTGGGGACGGTGGAGAGGGCGAGGCCTGGGGGGATGGCTCCTCAGCCATCTCCGTGAGCTCGGCAGGAAGGGCCCTGCAGAGCGAGGATCAGCCGAAGCAACGAGAAAATAAGGAGCTAAGAAAGGGGAAGGCTTACTCATCAATGGTGAAATACTTCCTGTGCTTCAGCAGGCGGCAAGGGTAATCATCACCCAAGGCCTCCTTTCTCTTTTGGAGAGCCTCGAAGTCCATGCGGAAGCGGCCTAGGAGCTCGGCGCAGGGGTTAGCCTGTGACAAGGAAGGAGCACCAAAGTGACCAGCGTCAGGGGCGTCGTCCTGACGCACGTCGCCAGTCGCCTCACCAAGAAGGGTGGCCGGGGCCTCAGGGTCCTCTGCCACGGAAGCCGCGGGTCGCGGCTCAACTCCTTCAGCCGCCGCAGGGTAGGCAACGGAAGCTGCCGCCCCAGGAGTGCCGCCTGGTGTCGTCATCCCGGCGGAGGCCCCCTCAGCCCCCGGCGGCCCTTGCGTCCCTGCTCCGCCACTCGAGGAAGGACCGCCGTGGGCAACCGGAAGGGCAACCACCACTACTGGGTCCTCCCGAGGTCCCATGAGGCCTGCAGGGCGCAACCCCCATTCATCGAAGCTGGGCATCTGCTTCACGAAATCGCCCCTATTCAAGCAAAGGTACATCAGTGAACCCCCTTGCCGGATGCTACCAGGAGAAGGGTCCCCAGTCAGGACCATGAGAACCTTCCTCAGCACTTCAGGCGTCAGGTCCTCCTCCTGGAGCCTCATGCAGTCTTCACGCCCGCCGAAGGCCCACATCTGGCCGAAATGGCGCTGGAGAGGGGCAATGCAGCATAGGAGGAACTCATTCACTACCTTGGGCGCCGTCACGCCGAAGCGCCCTGGCACGCTGTGCGATGCTGGACAAAGATGAGCCGGGGCTCGTGGCGTCTCTGCCCCAGGCCAATTGGGGATAGCAGGCAATGTTGGCTCCGAAAGCAGGGGGTTGGGCACCCCGACATCTACATACAGCCACCACTCGCGGAACCCAGGCGCGGGCGGAGGAAGGCTGAAATCAATCCTCAAGCCGCTGTTTACAGTGCGGCAATGAAGCTCACGCACCGAGCATTGGGTGGGGTTCTTTGAGGCATAAAGAGAAGAAGTGGCGCAGCAAGGCAACTGAAGGAGGAATACCCATCATCGCCTCGCAAACAAAAGCGAAAACGGCAAGAAGAGTAATGGATTCGGGACCCAAATGCATCATGTGGATCTGGTAATGGGAAAGCATAGCGTTGAAGAAATTGGAAAAGGGGGGAACCAGTCCGCCTATTGGCGTCGGTGGCACCGGACCTCGGTGACTATTCTGTCAATGGAGAAGTGAGATGCGGGCCAGACCGTCATCCTCCCGCACTCATTGAAGATGGTGGTGAGGGCAGAACTGACCTTGTCCAAGCCTTCTCGATAGAGTATGATCGACCGATCGACAGCAGGAGCCGTCGGCGACGGTGAGCGAGGCGGAGGCACAGGCTTTTCCCTTTCCCCTTCTTCGTCGAGGCCATGGCGACAGGAAGGGGGAGGATTCGAGATTGGATTGGAAGCGGAGACTGGAGCTCGAGAGGAGGAAGAGTAGGAGATGCTCGAGCGGCGAGAAGAGGGATGACTGTGTGCAACCACGGGTCCGCCTAGCTGGGCGCAAAATAAGGAGGCGTGGGGGAACAACGACGCCCCTGTCCAATCAACCCCCACGCGGCGCCCAAGGCCGCAAGCTGTTAGGGCCCGCGGCGCTTCGCACTTGCCCCTTCGTTTCTCTGCTAAGCCAAGTCCTGGCGCGCCTTGGGCTCGGGGGCTACTGTCGGCGTCGGGGGCAGGAGTACCCAGACTTGCTCGCCACTGGCGTGGCTCAAGGGTGGCCCAGACGGTCCATCTTCATCAAGACAAGCTCAAGACCCTTGCGAGGCCAAGCCAGATTGGGCGGACGACAGAAGCTTCCTCGAGCACGGCCTCGTCAGGTGGCTCGTGAGGAGGCGAGAGATCAAGGCGGGGTACCTCACGAGGTTCCCATGACGCAAGCCATGAGCGACCAAGGGCGCCAGCGAGGCGCCACCAGAGTAGTGTCCTCATTTCCTCTTTGGTGCAAAGGAGGCAAGCGCAGGCGAGGGTATCAAGCAAAGGCAACCATTTCGGTGCAACAAGACCAAGACCAATACAACGGCGGGAAGGAGGTCATCGTGGAGCCCAAGCCGGCGTCATCGTCAGAGCCTTTGACAGGCGAGGACCAACTTTAGTCAAGATAAGTGTACTAGATGTTCCCCTTCAAAATGGCCAATTGTTGGCGCCCTTCCCGCTCAATATTTGGGAAGAGGCCCAGGGCCTCTGCCTATAAATAGGACTAGCTACCCACAGGGTAGGGGGATCGGAAGGAGATCTGGAGAGAGCATCTTGAATCCAGAGAGAGAGAGAGAAGCGACCAAACTCCCCCTAGCAGTTTGTCGCACCGGCCAAGAACAGACCCTCGCGAGGCTGTTCTACCTTGTATTGTTCATCATCAGCGCCAGAGGCAATCCACCACACCACACACTGGAGTAGGGTATTACACCACAATGGTGGCCCGAACCAGTACAAACCTTGTGTCCCTTGTGTTGCTCTTTGTGGAGTTAGATCCTTGCGAGGCGACGAGGTGTAGGTAGGTAGGAGGTGAGATCTCCGCGTGCACCCCAGAATTCGAACCTAGAGGGTCTGCCGGAACCCGAAATCCGACAGAAACGACGACGCCTCATGGCCCGAGGGCTCTTTCCAGGAGGTGCCCAGTTTATGTTAACAAGAGTGGTTTTATATCACAGCTCCCAGGGGTACCAAGTGGGTGTCCCCACCTATCTTTCACTCGGGTCCTCCGCCACGACTAACGTCATGGGTCAACAAGGGGCTGGACTGGGGGCCAGTAAGGGATGTGCCCATATTGTAGAGCCGCATCCGAGATTTCCTAGAGAGAGATATCAGTCTAGTCGTGGTGTTGCAAGTCATGTTAATTCGCCGAGTCCTGCCCTGCAAACGTCGTCCCCTCCGCCTGTGGGAGTTTAATCCGGAGGGACCGCGAGCTCTTCAACACTTCCTCGGCATGACGCCCGAGGAGATGTACAAATTGTTCTTCGGACCACAAATAACGTGTCCGGACACCACTGAGGATCCAGGCTGAGCTGCAATCGCCGGATACCCAAGTAAGTAGCCCGCATCCGAACACACTGCTGCATTTATTTATCATAGCGTCACCCTAAAACGCGCTCTTTGACCAGGATTGGATAGCGAAGGCAAAGTTGATCAGTGTCGGCCCCCTCCACGAGACCTCGCCGGATCTGTGTTAACCAGGATCTTTGGAGATCGCATATATCAAGCACCTTCAGGAGAATATAAAGGGGGGGAAAAGAGGATAGCGCCTCCGCGAAGGAGGTTAGCCGGGGAGGAGTAGCCAAAACTTCCTCTCCCCAGGGAAGAAAGAGGACCGCCTCCGAGGACCCGGAGACAATAGTCTCCAAACGAGGGAAGAAATCTTCGCCGGAGGGTCCTACCCCGGGGGATACCCAGGCCGCACTATGCACTCAACGGGATCAGCCCTCCACCGAGCTGTAAGTAAAAGGGTATTTGATAATGAAAATATCCTGCCTTGCCTCTGAGGAAGATAACCGAAGCATTTATCTTGCAGTTCGGATCTTAGCCCTTCTCGTGAGCTCGTCTTGAGGATCTTCTTAGGAGATGACGGAGGCAAACGCCTCCCCGCCATACCGCCTCGTGAGGCGGGCGACCCCGAGGTGTCGTCACGGAGGGTTTCTCCTGATCCGGCAAGGCCAGAGGGCAATCCTATGGCCACCCAAAGTCCTCAGAGTCCGGCTCTTGAAGAGAGCAATCGAAAGAGTCCGGCACCATCTGGTGTGCAGTCGGACGTACTGAGGGATATGCTAGAGCGAGCAGCTATCTCAGAAGAGCACCGCACGTTGATGGGTACGGTGATTGAAAGGATTTCGTCCGCCGAAAGCGGGTTGCATGAAGCCTTTACGAGTCTACTGACGGGTTTTAAGGTACGCAAAATGATGTACATTTTTGACAGTGCCACGCATTTTTAGATGCGCCCTGTGTAGATAGTAGCCCCTGAGACTCTGGGTGCTATTGCATATGACGGCGCACCGAGGATCATAGTCCCAGGAATAATCTTGTCGCCTTAATATGCAGGTGGCGAAGTGTCCGGTGGACTGCCGGACTGATGAGTTTGCCGAGCTAAAGCGGCAGCTTGACGTGGCAGATGCCGACATCGTACTTGTCAACAAGTGGCTTGACGAGGCACAAGGTATGTGATTCCTCTGGTGACACATGGGAAGAGGAGCATAATGCCAGTATCTATAACATGTGTGTTAATGCAGATGGAGCTGCGGCCGTAGAGAACCTTCGGGCAGAACTTGCTCGAGCCAAAGAACAAGCCAGAAAAAGCGAAGCGGCTGCCCTAAAGGCAATCGAGGAGCTGAAAGCCGAAAAGGCTGCTCACTACCAAAGCAAGGAGGAAATAGCCAGGATGGCTGTGGAATTGAAGAATGCAGCTGACTGTTGCAAGCTTCTTGAAAAGGAAGATCAAGCAAAGAGAACAGACCTGGAGAAGGCCACGATGGCGGCCAAAGACACCCGCTCTGCAATGAGAGCGATGAAGGAGGAGATGCGTCAGGCCGGAGATATCATGGCTGGGAAGCCCTTTATGCTGCGGATGAAGTTCGGAGATCCTAAGTATGCTCCTTTGGACCGGCTGTGGAGTTCTGTGGACGCATATCTGGATTTAGCGGCGAGTGCTGCCGATGCGGCCGAATACTTCCAAGATCAAAAAGATCGTGAAGTGGAAAAGATGTTCTGGTCACAATTTAACGTTCCAGAGCGTCTGCTTCCATTGAATGATCGGTTGGCCGAATGGGCCGAACTGAATAGATTGTCCGGACTTGCCATGAGGTCTCTTGTGGATCATCTGTGGTCGGGAAGGCCAAAGGTGAACAGTTATTTTAGTTTGGTGCAGCAGCTCCTTCGTGCAGTGCCTCATATCAACGCGATGAAGAGGTCGGCGTGCGTAGAGGGTGCGCGGATGGCCCTTGCCCGTGTGAAGACATACTGGGCGGAGATGGAGGCCGCCGCCGTTGCAGCCCAAGATTCAGACGAAAGCCGAGTACCTGCCGAGCACTACTTTCAAGAAGTTCTTAAGGGCGCTCGTTCAATAGAAGCGCAGTGCTCGAAGAATATTATGTTTTAAGGACATGTATTCCCATTGAAAAACAATGTTTTGCTGAATTGTAAAGGCTATTTTATACTTATGCCTAAAAGAATTATAATACCTCCTGTGCGGCCGTTCATGTATATATGTATATAACCTGAAAGATGGCAGTCATCGGCTTCAGCCCCCACGCATATAATGCAGGGGTGCTCGCAGAAGACGCATGTTCACACTTGATCCAACGTCTTGGTCCATTAAGGAGGTGATAGCGCAGCGAGCTAGGCAATCGGACTATAATGCGTTAACACTTTCACTTAGCCATAGGAGTTTGACAGTGGGGCTACTATATAGCCCCTGGTGGCTCCGCGCTCATCCGAATTCGGGGCACGTACATGCCTGGCCGGGAAACGGCCCTTCGTTAAGGTGGAGGAATCCCGAAGATTCCGCTAGGTCATCGAGTGGTTGACCAGTCTCACGCTATATCATGACAGTCAGTTTTCGGCTTTCTCTCGAGGTGCTCGTCCGGATGAACCAGGCACAATCGCGATAGTTCTCTGGTGCCGCCTTAGCCGATAGAGTGGAACGTAAGGCAGCAAAACACAGGAGCCGGGCAAACCCAACATTTGACCAAAGACATGATTCGGAGCTGATGCATATAAGGCCAAACTCATGACGCCGAACACTCCCTAAGGTATTCCGTCTTTATGATGTAAACCGGGCTAAACAGTGCCCTTTGTAATAAGCCCCTGGTGTCCAGGTACGTGCGATATTCTGACGTGGGCACATGCCAACACGCCAGCATCCTTCTCAGTTGTACTAAGAATCCGGGGGATGTGTATCAACAAGAGACAGTAAAAAAGATTTACGCAGGGTCTTAATCTAAAAAGAATCCTTGGAACGGGTCCCTGCTGCATGTCTGCGCATGTGTCTCCGTTGTGCCGTATCCTGGACGGGTGTTGCACGATGGTCATCTGTAAAAGAGAGGAACTTAGTTGAAAAGTAGTCGTGCAAAAAGGTAGGTTATACTAAATAAACCATGTACAGTTCAAGATGAGTTAAATTGGGCCTAATTGTCACTTGTTTACACGCGCTGAGCCCCTTGTATTATTATAGGGGTATAGCCATCAAACCTGTATCAATTATATATAGCTACACCGGACTCGTCTAACCGTGTCTGTGGTCTTAACGACCTTTGGGATGCTCTATTTGGTGAGGCCGTCTAGTGTGTGGATGTCAAGGCAGCCGCACGTTCTTCCGCGCGCAAGGAACGCTCAATATTTCCATTGACTGTAATGATGCCACGTGGACCGGGCATTTTAAGCGTGAGGGAAGCGTAATGCGGTATTGCATTAAAGCGAGCGAAAGCTTCGCGTCCGAGTAGTGCTTGATAGCCATTTTGAAACGGAGCGATGTGAAAGGTTAATTTTTCGCTTCGGAAGTTATCGGGAAAGCCGAATATAGCCTCTAGTAGTAGGGAGCCCGTGCAATGGGCTTCTGGGCCTGGCGTTGCTCCTTTAAAGGTAGTATTGCTATGGCCAATTTTTGTTGGGTCCATCCCCATTTTGCGGACTATGTCCTGATATATCAGGTTTAAACTACTGCCGCCGTCCATCAGGACTCGTGTAAAGTGGTATCTGTCAATTATTGGGTCTAACACCAAGGCAGCCCATCCTGCATGCCGGATACTGACCGGGTAATCCCGATGGTCGAAGGTGATCAGTTGGGATGACCAGTGGCAGGACTCCGTGGTAACGGGCCCTGGGGCGCGTGTCTCTAGGAGCGCCGCTTTGTTTCTCCCCTTCGTCACGTGTAACACATTTACTGTTTTGACTTCTGGTGGGAACTTTTTCTGTTCCCCAATGCTTTGTTTGCGAGGCTCATCCTCGTCTTCACTTGGTGTATCCAGCCCCTTGTGTTCGGCGTTGAGTTTGTCGGACTGCTTGAAGACCCAACATTCTCTATGGGTATGATTTGCCGGTTTATCGGGGGTGCTGTAGATTTGACATATCTTGCCCAGAATCTTGTTTAGGCTGGACAGTTCATCCCTATTGCCTTTGGGGGGAAGCTTTTGCTGACCCAGCCGAGAGCTTTTGAATCCGGCGTTTACCGCCGTGCTCTTCAGGCTGCCTTCTTTATTCCGGCGCTTGTTTTTGCTACGTCGTGGCTTCCCGTTTCCGTCCCTGACTTCGGATGTACTTGGGTCGCTGGTGCTGCATCGGGCTAACCAGCTGTCCTCGCCCGCGTAAAAGCGGGTCATGAGGCTTGTTAATACAGCCATTGTTCTCGGCTTTTCTTGGTCGAGGTGTCTGGCGAGCCATTCGTCTCGAACACTGTGTTTGAAAGCTGCTAAGGCTTCGGCATTCGGACAGTCGACTATTTGGTTCTTTTTAGTAAGAAACCTGTTCCAAAGCTTTCGGGCTGACTCTCCGGGCTGTTGAGTTATATGACTTAAATCGTCTGCATCCGGTGGTCGGACATAGGTCCCTTGAAAATTTGACCGAAAAGCGTCCTCGAGCTCTTCCCAACATCCAATGGTGTTTTCGGGGAGGCTTTTAAGCCAGTGCCGGGCTGGCCCTTTGAGCTTGAGGGGTAAGTACTTGATGGCATGAAGATCCTCTCCTCGAGCCATGTGGATATGGAGGATGTAGTCCTCAATCCAGACCCCAGGGTCTGTCGTTCCGTCGTACGCCTCTATGTTTATGGGTTTGAATCCCTCTGGAAATTCATGGTCCAGCACCTCATCAATGTAACATAGGGGGTGTGCGGCACCCCTGTATTTGGGTGTACCGTGGTGTTCGGATGTTTGTTGTGTTTCATTGCATGTTGGAGCGCGCTATATTGGCCCGTAGATGGATCTAGTTGGGCCGTCCTTTTGGTGCGAGTTCTCGCGTGGATCGTGTACTAGCTTGTGTGGGGCGTCGTATGCCGCTCTATGTTGGCCATGAGGTCGTCTATCCGACCGGGTGGCTGTTTTGTTTTTTGGTTGCGGGGGCTCTAGGGCCTCATCATAGAATTTAGGTAGTAGCTTTCGCTTCGGGTAGCTATTTGTATGGCGACTGCCACCATACTTTTCCGCGTTGTTGAGTACTTTACTCCATCTGCTTCTGAGTGTATCTTGCGCAGCCTTGAGCTTTCGCTTCTGCTTTTTCAGACTCCGCGCTGTGGCGACAAGCCTTTGATGGAGATTCTGTTGCCCTAGGTGTTTGTCCGGTGTGGTATCATCTGGACTGTTATCTTTGCCGGAGACGGGTTGTTCGGTTTGATTCTCCGTGTTGCCGTGGTCGGACGGTTGTTTAATGCCGTGTTCGTCGTCCGCTGGCTCACCCTGCTCTATCGCTAGGTCTATATGAGCGTTGTTTCTTCCGAGGCGGGATTTGGAGCGGCGCTTACACCACCGCCTTGACTGCTTTTCGAGGGAACGATCCTTCGCTGCGTCCTTCCGCCCCTCGTCGTCGTTTTCTTTTGGTGTGTCCACCATGTATACATCGTATGATGAGGTGGCTGTCCAGTGCCCTGTGGGTAGTGGTTCCTATTCGTCTCCTGCATCGTCGTCCATACCGTCGATGTCTTCGGAGTCGAAGTCGAGCATGTCGGTCAAATCATCGACAGTGGCTATTAAGTGGGTGGTGGGTGGGCGGCGAATTTCTTCATCATCCGCATCCCAATCCTACCGGACATAGTCTGGCCGGGACTCTCCTGACAAGGAGAGAGACCTTAATGAGTTCATTATGCTGCCAAAAGGTGAGTGCTGAAAGATCTCCGCGGAGGTGAACTCCATGATCGGCGCCCAGTCGGATTCGATTGGCACGGGCACGGGCGGTTCGGAGTCCGTGGCCACAGAAGAATCCGGCAGTTTGGAGTCACGGCTCTCGTGAAGGGTAAGGTTAGTATTCGGCTCGATCACCGTTGAGAATGCGGCCTCCGTGGCGGGGTCTAGCCACCCGTCCATGGACGGCGCAATTGGCTCCGAATTGAGGGTCGGAGCGGTTGCCTGTGTGATCTCCTGAACACTGTCCGACGGCAGAGCTAAATCATGCTCATCGTGACCGTGCGGCGCACTCGGCAAGGGCTCGAATCCGTCGAAGATCAAGTCTCCGCGGATGTCGGTCGTGTAGTTTAAGCTTCCAAACATGACCTGGTGGCCAGGAGCGTAACTCTCGATCTACTCTAGATGGCCAAACGAGTTGGCCCGCAGTACGAAGCCGCTGAATACAAAGATCTGTCCGGGGAGAAAAGTCTCACCCTGGACTGCATCGCTATCGATGATCAAAGGAGCCATCAAGCCTAACGATGACGACACAGCGGAACTCTCAATGAAACAACCAATGTCGGTGTCAAAACCGGCGCATCTCGGGTAGGGGGGGTCCCTAACTGTGCGTCTAGGCGGATGGTAACAGGAGACAAGGGACACGATGTTTTTACCCAGGTTTGGGTCCTCTCGATGGAGGTAAAACCCTACTCCTGCTTGATTGATCTTGATGATATGAGTATTACAAGAGTTGATCTACCACGAGATCGAAGAGGCTAAACCCTAGAAGCTAGCCTATGGTATGATTGTTATTCTTGGTCCTACGGACTAAACCCTCCGGTTTATATAGACACCGGAGGGGGCTAGGGTTACACAGAGTCGGTTACAAGGAAAGAGATCTACATATCTGTATTGCCAAGCTTGCCTTCCACGCCAAGGAGAGTCCCATCCGGACACGGGACGAAGTCTTCAATCTTGTATCTTCATAGTCCAACAGTCCGGCCAAAGGATATAGTCCGGCTGTCCGGATACCCCCTAATCCAGGACTCCCTCAACCATGGAGGATCCAAGGACCAAGGCCAAGCATGGAAGACAAGAAGGAAGAAGAAGAACGGACAAGATAGGACTTGCCCGGATCATCTGGACCCCCAGCCGGACGACCCGCACCAAGCCTGGATGATCCGGACCTCCACCCGGACGATCCGGGTACTGTGCCCGAGGACACCCGAAGCCTACTCGATGAAGCTGGATCATCCGAACGGTCGCCCGGATCATCAGGACCCCCGACACCCGGATCATCCGGGCCACCATACAGATCATGTCTGCGCGTCTGACTTGGGTCGAGGCCCGTGTACCCCTTCGCCCCTCACTTACCCCTTCGTGGCTTAGACTATATATACTCCTCCCCCTCCTCCATTTGAGGGTTAGCATAGGTTTAGCTCATATTAGAGATAGAGCCTTGCTCATCCATAAAGATCAACTCCATGAGAGAGACCGCGGCCCCTCTATGTAGAAGATCCACATTGGATTCAAGACCTCCTCACGGAGAAGACCCCCTTCAAGACCTCCGCACGGAGAAGAACTGGTTACCCTATGTATCGTGCCTTGTTGATCGTGGATCATGTATCTCTTTGTGTTTCAAGGATCTAGCACATGTGTGATTGTTCTTGTTGGTTTGAGTGATTCTCTCATGTTTCCCCCTCGTGTTCTTCGTGGGATCCGCTCCAATCGTGAAAGATCGGGCCACTAGGGTTCTACCCTACATCATCTTGGTATCAGAGCACCACCACCACTCGACATCTTCGCCAAGTGCTATCAATGCATCTTTGCCTTTGGACGTACGGCATCTTCGCCTACTTCCCGTGAGTTCGTCTACATCGACATCTTCAACAACAAGGCGACCACCTACGAGTGAGGGCGACACTTCCATCTTCGGAAGCCCCTCAAGAAAGATGGCCGAGCATGGGAAATTCCCTTCGGTCATGGAGACGAGCTACGAGGTGACACATCATATGGACCTCCTACAACAAGACAATGACAAGAAGGTCGAGCACGGGACTATCCCTTCAACCAAGGCGGCGATAGGAGTTGAGCATGGAGACATTTGCACCAACATCACTCCGACACTCACATATCATGAGATAAAGCAATTAGAGCCACCACCCCATGACTGACATGAGAGACTCCACCATATATGACATTGAGTGTATTTCTTATGAGAGGATGAGTGTGACCACCACTAGCCCCACACTTGAGAGCATGCCACACATCCTATGTGAGGTTGAGAGCCATTTGAGTGACTCCACCAACCATACGAGTGAGAGCATCCAAGAGGGAGTGAGTGAGCCACATCACTTAGTGGGTGAGGTAGTTGACACGGCATGTGAGGCCACTATGATTTCTAATGACTTCACCTCTACTCCGAGTGTGTTTTCTTTGGTGCTAGGTCTCCTACATAGCGACATGCCTATCCTCGACGAGTCCATACCTCCAATGGAGACGACGATGGCCATGATGGACGATGATGCACCCCCACATGGTTCCATCAAGATGAAGATGAACATGACTTGATCTTCGACACCTCTCCTAAAACAAATGAGCAATGCTCTAAAGGTAACTTAGGTGATGGTGCTTCTCTTGTCCCACTAGTGGACTATATTACCAATGATTTCTTGCATGATGTTGAAACACCTATTACCATGCTTCATGCTAGTATGACTTCTTCTTGTCATGACTTACCAATTTACGATGAATATGATGATGAGCATGTTGATTTGCCTAGTTGTGATGCTATGCTCCATAGGATATCATGTGAAAATTCTATTGGTCACATCATGTTTGACAATCCATTGAACTTGTCATATGCTATGAGTAAGATCTCCCATATTGCATCATTTCAATCTCAACATAGTGACTACGCATGCCCCATTAAAATAAATCCCATTTGCACTTATGGCATAGATGACGAGATGATGGTCATTGGCTTTTGTTTTTCATGTGATGACATTGCCATGCTTCCTTTACATGATTTGCGCAATTTATCTACTATGTCATGCCATGATCACATTGTTCCAAATATGCTTTGTTTTGGATGTTGTCAATATTTTCCATGTGATGTTTCTACAAATGCTCATGAGGAGACCCCCATTGTTTCCTCGTACATATTAGGAGATTTTGATGCATTCCATACTTTGCATGATTCCAATAATAGCTTGCACCATATGCATTCCATGAATAACAATGCTCTACATATTTATCATGATGCATTACACAATTTGAGTCTCCATTATGCTATACATAACAACAAACCTATCATGATGGATGGCATGTTTCTATATCAGCGTCTCACTTATTTGAGCATTGGCTATTTTGTGCTAACCAACACATGCATGTGCGCATCATGATGGATGATGTGTACATCTACCATGCACACACAATTTTCCCTTTGCTTTTGTTTTGTGTAGGTACTCACATATACTCTTCAACCTCACAATCCAATGAGTTGACAAAACGAGCTCTTGAGAGCAACGATGACTTGGGATCCCGTGGATTATCCTTACCACCGTTCCCTTCGCGCAAGGACTACGCGCACCTCTTCTACTTGGCTTTCACACGGCTATGGGCTATATATCACTTGTCACATTATGCCCATTTTACCATGTTCACTTTGCATGTTATGCTTGCTTCTATGCCTTTGCCATGCAATTGTGACCCTTGCGTGCATCTACCCATGATTCATCATTTTACTACTCATATGTGCATTTGCATTCTTGGTGGAGATCCTTGTAGCTATTGCCATGATTTCTTTGTGCCCCATGCTATTGATGCTTGTTGTGTTGGGAGAGTCATGATGTCCCATTGTATTTACATATGGCCTCTCGCCAATACAAAGATGATACTTTCCTCATATCTTGTTTTCGTGCTTGTGATATGTCATGTGAATTATTCATGCTCACTATTTGCACCCATGACATGCTTGCCATGAATCCTTCTATTATGTTGCATCTTCACACTACTAGCTTGCACCACTTGATCACTATGATTGCTTGCTTTTTCGCATCACCCATGTTCCATTCTTACTCGCTTTCTTGGGTTGATGACATATATGTTCATGCCTCTCACATGATATATCTTGTTCATTGTCGCTTGCCTCCAATAGTTGCCTCTATGCTTAATGATCTTGGAGACTTGGACATATTATTTGTGAAGCATGCTTGTTTCATTGAACCTATTGTATTTGGTTGTTCTCACATCATATGCCTCCATACTATGAAATGCTCCCTTGTCCTTTCTTATGATGAGCATGATGCATACACTTGTGGGGTATCTTACCATACGAATGATAGGTTTTGCACCTCCGCTAACCTCATTTGTTTTTCTGAGTGTTTGTCATGTTCTTTCATTTCGAAGGATTCTCAAGGCATTTCCATCACGAAACAACTTGGTCGCGTGGAGGCGTACATGATGCGCAAAACCAACATTTTTGACATCCTCATAAAGGTGAACTCCTTCCCTTTGAGCCATCCTCAATTACGCATATTGGATGGGTCATTCTTTCATTGTTGTCTCCTTATTCTTGTCTACATGATACACATATTGGAGGGAGGACTAACATTGGAGATGGGCCCTATGGACCTTCAAGTTGAGGAGTGCCACAACATCGAGCTTTGGTACAACACCACACATAACAAATTTGCATCTTATGCATGGATTGACTCACCTTATGATTGCCTTGTTGCATCTTGTATTTCTATGTCATCCATGATATATAAGCTTGTGCCCTTCCTTAGAAAATTTGTTGTGATCTTTCTTGATGACATATTCATACATCATGATCATATTGCCTACCATCAATTGCATGACAACATAATCACTTTGAGCACCAATTACCATGTTCATGCTTTTGATACACTGTCCCATTATGACATCATTTTGCACAATGGTTGCATTGATCACATTCACAATACATTTGTGTGCACAATGAATGTTTTTGCTCCCATGAATGCTTTGCATATCATTCTCTATCATCTTGATAAGCTTCATGTGTTTTGTCACGAATAATCTTGCTGCATGGACTCATTCTTACATAATGGACACTTTGTGTGCGCTAACCATTGTATTTCCGAGTGTTGTTTGTGTTTGCTCTTTTTGCATGTATACCACTCCGGCGACATCTTGGAGTACTTGGATTGCGCAATGTCTTCAACTTTGCAACTACAAGTCCGTCCACAACAACCGTTTCCATGGTGATGAGGATCACGATCCGAGGTCGGATCTTTTCCAAGGGAGGGGAGATGATGCGGTGCATCCCACGATCATCCCCATGTACACTTCGACTACTCCCCAAGCCCCAAGAGGAGATACGATGAGACCTCGACCATACGACATTGGACACAAGGTGAACTCACCCCTCTCCGAACTGTCACTTTCCAAATATGAGACATGGTTACTACCTCATGCATGGACCTTGCATATACTCAGGTACAACCAAGATGACCATGGAGGATCCATTGGACCAAGGCCAAGCATGCAAGACGAGAAGGAAGAAGAAGAACGGACAAGATAGGACTTGCCCGGATCATCTGGACCCCCAGCCGGACAATCCGGACCAAGCCCGGATGATTCGGACCTCCACCCGGACGATCCGGGTATTATGCCCGAAGACACCCGAAGCCTGCTCGATGAAGCCGGATCATCCGAACGGTCGCCCGGATCATCAGGACCCCCGACACCAAGATCATCCGGGCCACCATACGGATCATCCGGATCATGCCTGCGCGTGTGACTTGGGCCGAGGCCCGTGTACCCCTTCACCCCTCACTTACCCCTTCGTGGCTTAGACTATATATACTCCTCCCCCTCCTCCATTTGAGGGTTAGCATACGTTTAGCTCATATTAGAGATAGAGCTTTGCTCATCCATACGGATCTACTCCACGAGAGAGACTGCGGCCCCTCTATAGAGAAGATCCACATTGGATTCAGGACCTCCTCATGGAGAAGACCCCCTTCAAGACCTCCTCACGGAGAAGAACCGGTTACCCTATGTATCGTCCCTTGTTGATCGTGGATCGTGTATCTCTTTGTGTTTCGAGGATCTAGCACATGTGTGATTGTTCTTGTTGGTTTGAGTGATTCTCTCGTGTTTCCCCCTCGTGTTCTTCGTGTTCTTCGTGGGATCCGCTCCAATCGTGAAAGACCGGGCCACTAGGGTTCTACCCTACATCATCTTGGTATCAGAGCACCACCACCACTTCGGCATCTTCGCCAAGTGCTATCAAGGCATCTTCGCCTTTGGATGTATGGCATCTTCGCCTACTTCCCGTGAGTTCGCCTACATCGACATGTTCAACAACAAGGCGACCACCTACGAGCGAGGGCGACACTTCCATCTTCGGAAGCCCCTCAAGAAACATGGCCGAGCATGGGAAATTCCCTTCGGTCATGGAGACGAGCTATGATGTGCCACATCATATGGACCTCCTACAACAAGACGGTGACAAGAAGGTTGAGCATGGGACTATCCCTTCAACCAAGGCGGCGATAGGAGTTGAGCATGGATACATTTGCACCAACATCACTCTGGCACGCACATATCATGAGATGACGCAATTTCCATGTGAGGAGAGCCACCACCCCATGAGTGAGATGAGTGACTCCACCATATATGACATTGAGTGCATTTCCTATGAGAGGATGAGTGTCAACACCACTAGCCCCACACTTGAGAGCATGCCACACATCCTATGTGAGGTTGAGAGCCATTTGAGTGACTCCACCAACCATACGAGTGAGAGAATCCAAGAGGGAGTGAGTGAGCCACGTCACTTAGTGAGTGAGGTAGTTGACATGGCATGTGAGGCCACTATGATTTCTAATGACTTAACCTCTACTCCGAGTGTGTTTTCTTTGGTGCTAGGTCTCCTACATGACGACATGCCTATCCTCGACGAGTCCATACCTCCAATGGAGACGACGATGGCCATGATGGACGATGATGCACCCCCCACATGGTTCCATCAAGATGAATATGAAGACGACTTGATCTTCAACACCTCTCCTACAATAAATGAGCGATGCTCTAAAGGTAACTTAGGTGATGGTGTTTCTCTTGTCCCACTAGTGGACTATATTACCAATGATTTCTTGCATGATGTTGGCACACCTATTACCATGCTTCATGCTACTGCGACTTCTTCATGTCATGACTTACCAATTTACGATGACTATGCTGATGAGCATATTGATTTGCCTAGTTGTGATGCTATGCTCCATAGGATATCATGTGAAAATTCTATTGGTCACATCATGTTTGACAATCCATTGAACTTGTCATATGATATGAGTAAGATCTCCCATATTGCATCATTTCAATCTCAACATAGTGACTACGAATGGAAGTGGGACAAACTTGGCATGGATTTCATCACCGGATTACCCACGACATGATCGGGAAATGACTCTGTCTGGGTAGTAGTTGATCTCTTAACCAAAGTGGATCACTTTATCCTAGTGAAAACCACCTATACGAGCGCGAAGTTGGCCAAGATATATATGACCAGGATCGTATGTCTGCATGGAGTTCAGAGGACCATCATATCAGATAGAGGAACACAGTTTACTTCGAAGTTTTGGAATCAGCTGCACCAGACTTTGGGTACCAGGCTAGAGTTCAGTACTGCCTTTCACCCGCAGACAGATGGACAGACCGAGAGAGTCAATCAGATTCTGGAGGACATGTTGAGAGCTTGTGCGCTAGATTATGGATCCAGTTGGGATGATAATTTGCCTTACGTATAGTTCTCATACAACAACAGTTACCAGGCTAGCTTGAAGATGGCCCCTTTCGAAGCATTATATGGAAGGAGGTGCAGGACACCGTTAATGTGGGATGAAGTCGGAGACCGTCCAAATTTTGGACCAGATTTAATCAAGGATTCTGAAGAGAAGCTTAAGTTGATTCGTGATAGACTGAAGGTAGCTCAGTCTAGGCAGAAGAGTTATGCCGATACTAAACACAAGGAGGTAGTCTACGAAGTCAGAGATAGAGCATATCTTTGTGTGTCACCACTGTGGGGAGTTAAAAGATTTGGAGTTAAGGGAAATTTAGCCCCGAGATTTGTAGGACCATACCGAGTTTTGGAGCGTATGGGAGAAGTGGCCTACAAGTTGGAGTTACCAGAAGGATTGTCAGGAGTTCATGATGTGTTTCACATTTCCTAGTTGAAGAAGTGCCATGCTGAGATGGCCGATATTCCTCTAAGAGATACAGTGCCCCTGGAAGCAATTCAGTTGGAAAGTGACCTAACCTACGAGGAGAAACCCGTCAAGATTCTCGAGTTTGCCAGCCGAGTCACACACAGCAAGGTCATCAAGTTTTGCAAAGTTCAGTGGAGCCACCATACCGAGGAGGAAGCCACCTGGGAGTGATAGGAAGACCTACGGAAAGACCACCCACACCTATTTTCTAGCCAACCCGAATCTCGAGGACGAGATTCATCTTAAGGGGGGTAGGTTTGTAACATCCCAATTTTCAATTTGGATGTTATACATAGGTCATCATATGCATATCATATTTTATTTGCATTTTGGTTGTGATCCTAGAAATCTTAAGCAACTCAAGGACCCAAGGAGAGATTTGGAGATTTCATAGATTTTCATATTTGAATTTTTTCTCAAATTTGAAAAGAGGATCAATTTGATTTTAATATTTTTTCTCTCCAATTATTTCCAATAATAAATAAAAGAGAGAAGATAAAATGACTTCTTCAATAAGAGAGGAATATTGGAGAAGAAATTTTAAAATCAAATTATTATTTTATTTGCTATTATATTTGAATTAGAAAAATATGCATTTTTAGGCCAGAAAATGTTCATCTTGTCCTAAATATTAGGTTTGGACGGTGAAAATTGTTTCTGCTATTTTATATTTTTTATATTTTATAAGGATTTTTCTTTCGGGCGCAATTTTATTTTTAAAAAAATCTTCTTCGCCCGACTAGGCCGAAGGCCCAGCCGCGCCGAGGCCAAGCCCAGCCGCCGCCAACCACCTTCGCTGCCCCGTGCTGGCGCCGGACTCCGGCGAGGGCAGTCCGGGTCGGACCGGCGTCACCGGCGCCCCCTTTCCCAAGTCGCGCCCCCGGCCTTTATAAGCCGAGCCCCGCCGCCGCTCTCCTCCCCACCGAGCAAGCCGCCGAGCACTGCGCCGCCTCAACCGAGCGTCGTTGCCAAGCCCGCCGCCGCCGCTAGCCGCCGCCGCCGCCGCTTGCTTGCTGCCGCTGCCCAGCAAGAAACGCCGCCCCTCAACCCCACCGCCGCCGCCTTCCCGGAACCCCGCCGCCGCCGGAGCCGAAACACGAACCACCACCGCCGACGCCGACCCCACCGTTAACCTCGCTGCCCGTTTTACCGGTATTAAACCGTTTGGTTTTTCTCCGGTTCTTTCTTTTTTTCCAGTTAGTTAGATTAGATCGATTTTGATTTTAGTTCGTTAATTAACGGACCTTCACCCGTTATATTTTTTTCATTTAGATCTGTTAGCGAACGTTCGTTCCATAGATTTTTTTTCTGTTTTATTTTCGGCGAGAGACCTATCCGGGAATACTTTTATCACAGATTAGTCCCCGAACTTCCGACTCTCGCTACTTTTTACACCTTTGTCCAAATCCAGTGAAACCAACGCCAAAATCTTCGTCTTGTTCCCCTCTTTCCAGTTAATCAACTTGAACATGATTTTGACAAATTAAAATTTGGTTTCAAGCAGATTTGAATTCGTACTTCTTTTGATCGCAGTTTGAGTTTCGTAGCTCCGATTCGATTGATTCTTTTTGCAAATCGAAGCTCTTTAGTTGAACTTTCAGTTGGGATCTTTTCTTTTGAGTTTTACCCTTGCATTTTATGCTTTAGTGCTTATGTATGCTATTGTTTGTTCACGATAGAGTTTCTGGAGTGCGAGGCTTGCTTCTACGAGTCATTAGAGTTTTCAGATCGTCAGCAAGGCAAGTAACACTTTGATCATATCCTTTTGTTACTCAGTTTTTATGCATTAGTTGCAACCCTCAAACATTGCATGAGTAGGATTGATAACATGTGGGTATTGGGAAGTAGTTGATGAGGTAGAACCTATTGTCTTATATTCAAACCTTGGGAGTTACTACGTTATGCTTATACTTCTATGCTATGCCCGTAGACGTGGTTTGGTTTGAGTGATTCATGACATATGTGAGTATTATTATGAATTAAGGGAGAACTTAAGGTGGCTACTTAAATACACATCTTGGTGGATTGTTTGTGGGCACCTGGAGAATTCCAGTGTTGTCCAAGGAGATCCCGGGGAACCCGTGTGATCATCCTATGGTTTGCCACCCAGGCTCAAAGGGATCATTATGTTATTCATGCTGGAGACTTCCGTGTGCAGCCACAAGCCATTATGGGCTCTGGCATAGTTGAGTATGTTGTGTGACCTCTTTTAGTGGTAAAATAGCAAATGTAGGGGATGTAGGTGGTACGGTTTATCCGTCGAAAGAGTTAATGCTTCTGAATGACTGTGTCTCGGTCATCCATTTCTCAAACATCATGCAGTTCGAGAAATACAACGGAGGAGATCGAGTCTTGTGGGGAAAACTGCGCAAACCTCTGCAGAGTGTACAAACTAATCATGATTATCCGTGTCCCCGGTTATGGACATCTTGAGTATCTGGTGCTTGAATTATTATGTTGATCTCATCACTTTACTTAAATAATTTGTTGGGTTATTGATTATTAATTTGGGATTGAGATGGGGTTACCATTCTCAATGTTTCCAACAAACTTTATAGTTAAATAAAATATATTCCTTTGTTGTAGGAAAAAATTGGCTTTACACAAAATGATAACCATAGAGCCTCCACCAGCCATATATGCATGTAGTGATAGTTGTTATTTGTTCATTGCTCTATAGTGTTATTTTGCCAGCATATTCCATGTGCTGACCTACACACGTTGCAACGTATTATGTTGCAGAGTTTTCAGACGAAGAGTAAGGTGCGCTAGGTCGTTGTCGTGCACTCAGCTATGCCGTTGGAGTTGATGGACTCATCTACCTTCGAAGCTTCTGCAGTTATCTTATTAGATGGCCTTCAGCCATATTATTGTAATATGTACTCTCTTTGAGTTATTCGATGTAATAAGTGTGTGATTGCACTCTGTTATAAATCCTTGAGTATTGTGTGTGTCAGGATTACCGATCCAAGGATGACACTTATTGATGCGGAGCATCCCAAGGTCATCCCCATGGACCTACCATCGTCTCACCAAGTGCCTAGTGGACTCATGCCACGAGCACATGCAAGAGCTCTCGAAACCGAGGTGACATCTCTCCTCTCATAATTCCACTTTGATGAACATGAGACATGGCTACTACCTCAAATGGAGACATTGTGCACACTCAGGTATCAAGGAGTTAGCCATGGAGACGCTAAGGAGCAAGGAGAATCAGAAGAGGAAGATGGACATGAAGATGGAGAACAAGAAGGGAAAGTTCAGCAGAAGCCCGGATGATCCAGACCGCCGTCCGGACGATCCGGCCCCAGCCCGGACGATATGGGCAGCCCGAGGACACCCAAAGCTTCACCATGAAGCTGGATCATCCAGACCCAGCCCCGGATCATCCGGCCACACCCAGACGTCCGGACCAGGACCGGGACATCCGGACCTCCTGCGGCGCCCACGACACAGCCGGACCATCCGGACGCCAACTCGGATCATCCGGGCCCCGAAGCCTGTATCATCCAGACCAACATCCAGATCATCCGGACAGTGCGTGCGTGCATGATGTTGGGCCGAGGCCCATGTACCCCTTCGCCCCCCAACTTCTATATATACTACTCTACCACCTCTTTCTAGGGTTAGCATTGGTTTAGCTCATATGTGAGGATAGCTTTTGCTCATCCATACGGATCTACTCCTCGAGCGAGACCACGGCCCCTCTTCGGAGAAGATCCACGTTGGATTTAAGACCCCCTCTTGGGTGGCCCCATCAAGACCTCCTCACGGAGAAGAACCGGTTACCCTATGTATCATCCCTTGTTGATTTTGGACCATGTGATCTCTATGTATACTCGGATCTAGCATATGTGTGACTATATCTTGTTGGTCTGAGAGTTCCTCTTGTGTTTTCTCTCATTTTCCTCTCATGTTCTTCGTGTTCTTAGTCGGGATCCGCTCCTTTCGTGAAAGATTGGCCGTCTAGGGTTCCACCCTACATCATCTTGGTATCATGAGCCACGTTGATCATGATTTCGGAGCCTCCCCTCTTCGTTTTCTAGCTTGATTTTGTTGTTTTTTCTCCTAACCCGAAAATACCCACAAAAATAGCCCCAAATTTTTTTCTTGTGATTTGTGAGTTTTGATGAAGTTTTGTTGGTTTTGGTCCATGAATTTGTTGTGTTGCAAGTGGGTCTTACCTTTCCCAACCATCTCCACGTCGCAATCCATCCAAAATCCACAAAATCCTCGGTTTTATCCCCGTCTTCGAGTTCATCCCGAGCCATCCCCGATAGCAGTTGACCTGCCCGGATCATCCGGATTCTAACCCGGATCATCCGGCTCCTGGCCCAGATCATCCGGCTTCCTCTGCCGGAACTGCATTTTCTGCAGGTTTTACCCACCACCACTTACACCTTGGCATACCCCCTTCGACCACCACCACCTAACTTCCGCAGACCCATTCGATACAACAAATCCTACCAGCACTTGACCGCTACCAACTCCGATAAATTTTTGCACATTTGGTTTTGAGAATTTGAGTTGTGGTTCATCATTTCCTAGGGTGTTTTGGCTAACTAGGAACGGTTCAACATCGACATCACTGCCACTCATCTTTGCCAAGGACTACTACGAATGGCTACATCATTTTGGTATCAACCTCACCTTGGTATCGTAACATCATCATACATTCTTGCATTTGCATTGATAACCCCATAGCCTTACTTTTGCATCACTTACCCATCGAGACTACCCTTTGAGTATTGCCGGCAATGTGACTTGTGCACATTAGTGATCATACTTCCCATAGCATACATACCATATCATCGGGTTGCATATCTCGGTATCATCTCTTGTGTCACAAAGTTGTCATCGCATACAAAATTGCAATCTTAGTTCGTGTAGCATTGCATGAGAAAAGAGCTCAACACACAAAGAGCCAAACAAGATTTTAAGCAAAAGGGAAAGATAAGCAAAGAGCTTATAAGCAAGAACCATAGCATCATACAACATTAAGATTGTCATACTCGATCATCTTGGATCATATCATCGGAACATCATACATAGAGCATACTTGGGATAGAAGTCGTTGCATTTTTGCTTGGTAGGTTGTGCACAAGTTCGTATCCGCCTATTGTGCAATTGTGCTAGTGTCTCTCTAGTGTTTTTCAACAAGAGATTTTTCGTGGACTCCACATTTTGGCTCGTTCCTTGGTTGCACGACCCCACTTATCTATTTGCGTGTGTGTTTCTGGTACCCATCTTGCTATTGGTCTACTTGTTGCATTTGCAAAATGCGAATATTTTCCAAAATTATAGAGTCTTGCTTACTTTCACATCAAAATTTGTGCCACCATCCTAACCGAGCTCCACCATAAGATTTTACTTGTGTGGGTGTGAGAAACCGACAAGAATTGGTACCAATTGTGCTATTTCCTTGTTATATATTGGAGTGATCATTGATCCATCTTCAACAGCGGTCAAGGTACACTTGGTATAAGTTATTCTCTTTCTCCGCTCACATATTTTTTTGCAATGATGGATAGGCCAAGTACTTCTACCAACCCACTCTTCCTCGAGCAAGACGATGACCCGAACAACTACGTCACCAAACTACACCTATTTGGAACGCAACGAACCTTGCATGAAGAGCAACTAACAATGAGCAACCGCATCGACAACCTCGCCACCGACTTGCGCCTCTTCGATCAACGTACAAGAAACTACTTCGACAACAAGCTCGATGAACACAAGCACGAGAACGACGCAAGAATGGACAAGATTCATGCCTTGTTGGTCAACCGCTCTTCTACCACTTCGTCCTACTCAAGACGGAGCCGCTCGAGTCGACACTCCGAAGACACTATCTCCGGATCAAGTACCCCGACATCGAATACTCTTCGTCGTGGCGCGTGTCAAGATCGTCAAGCCAACTGCAATCCTCTACACGACACCGACTCTACATTTGCGCAAGCACAAGAACAACAATGTCAACTCCAACAAGAACAAGAGGAGCGAGCGCGCCAACACCAAGATGCACAAGATGCCGAGGCACAACGCCAAGAACAACAACTACGTGAAGCTCAAGCACTTGAGGCGCAACGTGCCCTCCGATATTCAAGTCGAGCCATAGCCACGCGCAACCGGTAAGCTCTTGAGCAACAAGAAGCACTTTGTAATGAAGTCCAAAAAAGGATTTATTAATCACATGTGCATTGTCAAGTTCCTCAAGCTCCTCGTCAAGCTCGACAAGCTCCTCCACAAGCTAGACAAGAACATCAAGTTCATCGAGAGCATGAAGACAATGGAAATCCTCCAAGACAAGAGCAACATGAGGTCGACAACCCTCCTCGCCAAGAGAAACATGAGTTTGTCAATCCTTAACGACATGGGTGTCATCATCCTCGACCCCAACACAATGAAGAGCAACGATACGACAAGCTAAAGTTCACCATGCCCAAGTTCACCGGAAGCAATGACCCCGAAGAGTACATATCATGGGCATTGAAGGTTGACAAAATCTCCCGCTTGCACAACTATGAAGAAGAGAACAAGATAGCTATGGCATCCCTTGAATTCCAAGACTACGTCCTCATTTGGTGGGAACAAGTCATTGAGCGCCAAGAGGCAAGAGGTGAACCACCCATCACTATTTGGGCGCAAACGAAGGATGTCATGAGAGCACGATTCGTGCCAAACTACTACAACCATGACCTCTTCAAGAAACTCCAACTCCTCAAGCAAGGAACTAAGAGCGTTGAAGAGTACTACAAGGAAATGGAGATTGCCATGATAAGAGCCAATGTCACGGAAGATGATAGCAAACTATGGCACGTTTCTTGAATGGACTCAATCATCCTATCAAGAAGATCGCCGACTTCCAACCATACTCGAACCTCATCAAGCTAGTGCACCAACCACCAAAGCAGAACGTCAAGTGCAAGATGACTTCAAGTACGCCAACTTGTCATCCAAGTCATATGGCCTCTCCAACAATCAGGCTTCAACGACTCCAACAACTTCTACCTCAACCAAACCATCTACAAGAAACAGCGACAAGTCAAGTTACAAGAAAACTTTGACAACTTCAAGTCGTCCTCCCACTACAAGCAACTTCAAGCCGAGAGCTTCATCATCATCTACCCCAACCGATGAGACCATCAACACAAGCTCCTTCAAATGCTTCACATGCGGCGGCCGAGGCCACAAGTCCTTTTACTGTACAAACAAGCGCACCATGATCATCAACGACGATGGAACCTATGACTCAATGAGTGAAGGAGAAATGGAAGCCCTTGAGCAAGTGGCCATGCACCAGAAAGTGAACAAAGAAGATGAAGATGATCAAGTCTTTTGTGACCAAGATTCGAGCCCCGCTCTTGTTGTCTCCAAGGTCTTGACTCTACAACATCAACAAGACAAAGACCAAAGATGCCATATCTTCCACACCAGGCCGGCATCAATGGAAGGTCCGTCAAGGTCATCATCGATGGAGGGAGTTGCCACAACCTCGCAAGTGAAGAACTATGCTCCAAGCTCCAATTGGTCAAGGTGAAGCACCCGCACCCATACAAGGTTCAATGGCTAAGCGACACCGGCACCATCCAAGTCGAACATAGAGTACAAGTTTCTTTCAAGATCGGAGCTTACGAAGACACTTTGGAGTGTGATGTCCTCCCGATGACCGTTTGCCACCTCCTTCTTGGACGACCATGGCAATATGACTGAGGTGTCATCCACAACGGGCATACAAACCACTATTGCTTCAAGATGAAAGGAAAGGAGTATGTGTTATGACCTATGTCTCCAAGCCAAGTGATCACAGACAAGCGAGCAACCCATCATGGAGAGAATAGTGAGAGAGCGAACCACCAAAAAGACAGTGAGCGCCACAAGCCAAAATTGAGTGCCTCCATGATGAGCGACAAGAAAAACTTAGTTCTATTTGCCACCAAACGTGAGATGAGAGAAGTGTGTGAGAACCCATCAAGTGTCCTACACTATGTCCTATTATGCAAGGATGAGGCACCAAAAACTAACACCTCTCACAATCTACCTTTGGTGTTATCTTATTTATTGCAGGAATTCCAAGATGTTTTCCTCGACGAGCTACCTCCGGGTCTACCTCCACTACGAGGCATCGAGCACCGCATCGACCTCATCCCCGGAGTTCCACTTCCAAACAAGGCTCCCTACCAAGTAAACCCCGAAGAAACCAAAGAAATACAAAGGCAAGTAAAGCATCTCATAGACCATGGACATGTGCGTGAAAGTTTGAGTCCTTGTGCCATACCGGTCATTCTTGTGCCAAAAAGAGATGGTAGCTTTCGCATGTGTTTTGATTGTAGACCCATCAATGCTATCACTGTTAGATATAGGTACCCATTCCACGCCTTGACGATATGCTAGATGAACTTAGTGATGCCACTATCTTTTTCAAAATTGATTTTAAAAGTGGTTACTATCAGATACGCATACAAGAGGGTGATGAATGGAAAACTGCTTTAAAACAAAGTTTGGTTTGTATGAGTGGTTAGTCATGCCTATGGGTTTATCGGAAGCACCCGGTACTTTCATGCATCTTATGCATTATGTGTTTCGCCCTTATATTGGTGAATTTGTTGTTGTCTACTTCGTTGATATCCTTGTTTTTAGCAAATCTCTCAAAGAGCATGTCACCCACCTTCGCACCATGCTACAAACTCTTCGAAAAGAGCAACCTTATGCTAATATGGAAAAATGCCTTTTTGGTGTTGATAAGCTTGTTTTCTTGGGTTTTGTAGTATCTTCTAAGGGTGTAAATGTTGATGAATCTAAGATCAATGCTATTAAAACATGGACCCAACCAACCAATTTGCAACAAGTGCGTAGTTTCCTTGGTTTAGCCGGTTTCTACCGTAGATTTGTGAAGGATTTTAGCACTATTGCTTCACCTTTACATGCTTTGAGCAAGAAGAATGCACCCTTTGTTTGGGGACCATCTCAAGATAGCGCTTTCAATGAGCTTAAGAATTTGCTTACTCATGCTCCCGTACTTGCATTACCCAACTGTGACAAACCTTTTGAAATTCATTGCGATGCTAGTGGTAATGGCATAGGAGGTGTGTTAACGCAAGAGAAGCGCCCCATAGCATATTTTAGCGAGAAACTTTCTGGAGTGCAACTCAATTACCCCATCTATGACAAATAGCTATATGCTTTAGTGCGAGTTTTGCGTGAATGGGAACATTATCTCCGCCCTCATGAATTCATCATCCATATCGATCATGAAACACTTAAATACCTTAAGGGTCAAACTAAGTTTAACAAGCGTCATGCTAAGTGGAGTGAATTTATTGAGTCTTTTCCTTACGTCATCAAGTATATTAAAGGTAAGGAAAATGTTGTGGGGGATGCGCTTTCCCGTATATGCATGCTTGTTACTCAACTTGAATTGAATGTCATTGGCTTTGAGCACATAAAAGACTTGTATGAGCATGATCCTGCTTTTGTCATTCCTTATGCCAAATGTTTGACGCATACATCTTGGGAATGCTATTACATCAAAGATGATTATCTTATGAGATCTAACAAACTTTGCATCCCCGAGTCTTTTCTTTGTTTGTTGCTTTTGCAAGAATCTCATGGAGGAGGACTAATCGGACATTTTGGGCGAGACAAGACCCTTGCTACGCTCTCCAAGAACTTCTTTTGGCCTAATATGTTTCATGACGTCAACCGCTTCACCAGCCGATGCTCTACATGTCGCAAATCTAAGTCTAAAGCTCAATCTCATGGCCTATATATGCTTCTTCCAATTTTGTATCAACCATGGGAAGATATTAGCATGGATTTTGTGCTTGATTTGCCTAGAACTAGAAATGGCAAGGATTCCATTTTTGTTGTTGTGGAACGATTCTCAAAAGTTGGCTCATTTCATTCCTTGCAACAAGATAGACAATGCTTCACATGTTGCCAATCTCTTTTGTAGGGAAATATTGCGTCTACATGGAGTGCCAAAGACGATTGTCTCAGACCGCGACGTCAAGTTCTTGAGTTACTTTTGGAAGACGTTATGCGACAAGTTCGGAATCAAGCTACTATTCTCAACGGCATATCATTCACAAACCGACGGACAAACAGAGGTGACAAACTGTACGCTCTCCACTCTACTACGCGTGTTGATAAAGAAGAACATCAAGGAGTGGGAGGAGTGCGTACCTATCGCCAAGTACACCTACAACCGTGCAAGACATAAGACTACCGGCAAGTCCCCCTTCTAGGTCGTCTACGGCTTCAACCCGTTGTCCCCATTGGACATTCTACCTCTACTGCTACAAGAGCGCACAAACATGCACTACAAAAAAATACACTTCCGTGATGATACGTGTTTGTCACAGTAGGTCACGTTTTTTGTCATGCATGTACATCCATGACAAATTTATGAAAGAATCAAGATAGTCATACATGTGCTGTCGTAGAAGTGTTCCATGACATTACCAAAACTATCATCACGGAAGTGTCCACTTCCATGACGATAAATCGCGCGTCACAGAAGTGCTTTCGTCAAGGGTGACCGACACGTGGCATCCACCGTAACGGAACGCCGTTAAGCTATCGGGTCAGGTTTTTGCATCCGATAATCCGTTAACAGCCCCAACCAATGGGAAATTTCCACGTGTAAAATTCTTATTGGCCGGACGAAACACGTGTCAGCTTGTCAGTGGGTCAGATAGGCGCCTATGATATGTCGACACGTGGCAAGGCCCAACAGTGGCCAATTTAGCTTACAAAGCCGGCCCGTTTGACTTGGTCAAAAGTTAAAGGGCTGGCCCATGAAAAGCCTGTTAACGATCTCTTCGCAAATAGCCCATTTTACGGCCCGTTAACTCACGACCCGTTAGGCCCTAAAGGAAATCGGCCCAACAACGTCATGTTGGCCGTCGAATATAATACCAGCCCATTTCACTTTCGGCCCATGTATGGCCCACGACGTCTTTCGGCCCATATGAGGCCTTCGTATCTTTTGGCCCATTACAGGCCCACGGTGACTCTAGCCCATAATGAACAGTAATTTTCTTTATACCCGTTAACGGCCCTGATTTACATGGGCCGTTTCCAGCCTGTGTTAGCTTTCGGCCTATTGACGGCCCATATGTTCTTGGGATCCTTTTCAGCCCTCGACATTCCGCCCCACATCGGCTGTTCCACTAATGGGCCAAATTCGCCCATGGCAAGAGTCGGCCCACATTGGCTGTTACCCTAATGGGCCAAATTCGCCCATGGCAAGAGTCGGCCCGTTTCGGCCTGCTAACCCGCTTCGCCGCTTCCGGCCGTCCTATATTCTAGCCCATTAACGACCGTTATGCCCGTGATGTAATTAAGCCTTTTGTTGTCAGACGGCTCGTTAACGGCTGTTACCGTCCGGGCCGATACCAATTACGCCCGATTATGGCCCATGTAGACCCGTTTATCCGACGGCCCGAGGCCCACCGATTCTGAGCCCATTTATCGACGGTCCGTAGGAGACCCATGGATCTACGGCCAGATATGGCCCATGGTAGTTATGCCACTAGCAAACCAGGGAAAAGAAGACTAGGAAATAAATAAGGCGAAACTAACGCTAGGATATTAAGGCGATTGCACAGATTACATCCACTCGGCATGAAAGATCGCCACCAGTTCAAATATAGGGAACACCCTACACTATACAAAAATAGCTTGCTGTTTTCTTCAGGCGGTGGCTGCACGTTAAGAATAAATTTTGTATCGCACCAAAACAAATTACAACTATATAACAAAAGGAAGGTTGGCATAAAATTAACAGTCTAGCGATAAATGCACCACCGAAGTTCAAGCTCAGTTCATTTGACCTGACTGTTACGTTTTCATGTTGTATTGTCCGATGGAGCACCGTAACCCTCGCCTTCATTTCCCCTAGGCTCCTGAACAACATAGCAAATGTCTGATAGTCTGGTTTCAAAACCATGCATATCTTGACGACATTGAGCAATGTTTCTCCTTGTTTCACAAAGGGTCTCTGTTAGGGAATGGACTTGTGTGCGAGCGCAGATACAACATTGCTTTGAGCTTGCATATCTTGATCATGAGGCAGTTTGGGACGATATTGCCTTAACAACCAACCCAAGATACGCAGAACGTGCTTTTGGCATGTTAGTGGACGAGCACTCGACCCTTTGTAGCAAGAGCCGACATTGCGATTAAAGTTGCCTCGCCACCTTCAGAAGGTGGCGGTTCCACCATTTTTTCCATAGATCGCTGAAAAGTTGAGGTTTTACAATAGTAGTACCAGAACAAAAGATATTAAGGAGGCAGCAAAACCAAACAAAATAGCTTTGGTCTATATACAGAACCTATTCTGGTGAACCCATGTAAAATATTAGTTGTATTTTATTGCAAAGTACATAATAAAACCAGGTTCCAAACATATGACCATGTAGCATCTCTAATGTATTGTCTATTTCTTCACATTGTATTGAGGGCTAAGGATAAAGAGAAGAAGTTTATAATACGGTAAGCATAGTATGACGTCATTCATATCACAAAACAACTGAGAACAGACAAACAGGCAATTGTAACGTTGTGTGGGAAAGTCCAGCACGGAACTAGATTACGGTTCAAGATCAAAGGAACATCACTCTCTCTCTTTTAAACCTTGTAAGGTGCAATGATACGCTAAGACAATTGTGTATAAAATTGAAAAGAGTAATAGACATTGGCTGCAAACCATGCAGTTGAAGGCACAAGTCGAGTAAGTAGTAGTTAAAAGGCATGAGGATTAAGGACTTACAACAAGCGGCTTTGGTGGTGTAGTCATGCCCTTCTTCTTGCTGGTGTGACAGTCCTTGAAGATTTCCACAACATTTGGTTCAGTACTTTTTGGTCCTTGCGGGCTTTCCTCTGCATTTGGAACAAGTCAATATAGATCTGATAATATGGTACAGCAAAAAGAGTGAAACAGCAGCTAATTACAAGAGCCTCGGAGTGTGCAATATAGCTACGAGATCCTATCGTTTGTTGGAATTTCACTTTCGTACGGTTGGCCTTGTTCTTTGAATGGTTCACCTACAAGAAGATAGATTTGTGTGGCACATGCGTAAATAGGACTTCAACATGTGATCTAATGACATATATATAATGTACCTGATACTTCGGATCGGACCAGTGTTTAACGAGGCCTCTCCTGTCTTCATCAGATATATTTTCCACTTGAGATGTTTGGGCAAGTTCATTGTTAGCCTTGCCTTCAAAGTGAGTTTTCCTCAAGTTATACCGATACTGTCGCAGAGCAGACTTGAAAACATGGGTGCAAGCTTGTCTGGTTGCATCATCTTGGCTATCCAACTTGAACCTCATCTGTTGAAAATTATGGGAGTCTCATTATCAGCAACCTAGAAAGTAGTGGACAGAGCAAGACGATATTACTAGTTTCCATACATAACCATACTTACAGATAAATGGTTGAGGAAGATGTTGAACTGGGTTTCGTCTTTGTCCTTCCTATACTGAATCCATGTTGGGAGGATACGTACATGACACCTAACAAAGAACCGCTGCCTCGATGCTAACTTGTCTGACTCTGTAGCATCACGTGGCCTTTTTAAACCTGCCTCTAAACGGATCTCCATTCTTCCTCCTCTAGATTTAGTTAACCAATCGAGCATTATCCCTGATGTGTGTTTCCTCTTGCGCCTAGGTGCTAGTCCAACAACAAACATAGGAAGTGCTAGTGTACATCAAACTGTGAGACTACATATAAAGAAGCATGCAACTGTAACTTGACTCCAGCAACTACCTTCTTGCTGTTGAGGCTCACAAGGTTCATCTGATATTGCCAAGTCGTCGTGTGTCAAGAGTGCTTGAGAAGTAGTGTCGTGGCAAGGAGCTTGGGAACGTGCTGCTAGCTCGATTGGACGACGAGTACGTCGTACTGGTAGTACTTGTGGTAGGTGTTGCAAGAACTAGGGCTCGCTTGTTTGATGGCAGCTTTTTGTTTCGCTTGTCTTTTTTGCAACTCGTAGCATGGGATGCCGTGTTTGTAGAATTTTCTGCTGGACTTTGACCTTCTATTGCACCATCGCATACCAATGAGAATCTGCAGGATTCATCCGCTTCTCATTCCCCGCCATTCGTGTTTCTTCCTCTTTCTATGTGCCATGTTAAGTCAAGCCGACAAGAAAATGAATAACAATTTAGTTCTTCGAACAAATTGATGCGTGATGCATTTAACTGAACTTTGATGTTAGACAACCACATGATAGGAGGATGTAATATGTATGAAAAACAGGACGGAAGAGATAACCGAACTATGATGTGTAAACTAAGAAGAAGACATTTCACCAAATTAGAAGCAATGCAATGGAAGGTAGACACCATATGAAAGATGCTACAAATATCGCCTCGCCAAGTTAATAAAGTGTCTCATCATAAATGGCGTTTAAACAAATGTGAAGCAAGACAAGAAATAAATCATACGCAAGATGCAAACAGCATCACACTACCATGTTAGAGGTCTCTTGTCATTAGTGCCATTGCATATTCACAGCATTGCATATTCACAACTTATGATGTGTAAACTAAGGAGAAGGCATTTCAACAAATTAGAAGCAATGAAAGCTAGACACCCTATGAAAGATGCAACGAATATCACTCTACCAAGTTAAAACTGTCTTGTCATAAGTGCCATTTCAACAAATTAGTAATACAAGCTAGAAAAGAATGTGAGATGTAACCTATATCACACCAAGTCAAACGTGTCTTATGATAAGTGATTGTTGCAGGTTACACAACAAGTAGTAATTTCATGTAAGAACATGGTGTGATAGATGATATTGTATGTTCTAGAAATAGGAACATGTGTCTTATTCAAGTTTAATGTGTAAAGTAAGCAGATGGAATTCAACAAAATTAGAAGCAATACAAGCTAGACATCGACATAACATGCAACCACATATAACGATTGCCAAGTTAGAGGGAGCACCGTGATGCTGCACTAGGGAAACGTGCTCATCATAAACACAACTTTGTTGAGTGTCTATGCATGTGTTGTCTTGGAAATCATCTTGGGGTGTGGAGGAGTAGAAATCTGAGAGGCCCTCCATTGGAAGGAGCACCTTTATCCGCTGCCTTGCTAACTTCCTTCCGCTTTATTGATTTTGAATTGTCAAGTAAAACCAACAAGAAAAAGCAATAAAATTCTCTCTTCGTAACTCATTCATGCATGATCGACAATCGCTACTTTGATGTAAGGCAAACACATGATACCAGGATGGAATATGTACGAAAAACAGGACGACATGGCATGTTCACAACTGTTTGTGTAAACTAAGCGTAAACCATTCCAGCAAATAAGAAGCAATGCAAGCTAGACACCACATGAAAGATGCAACCAATATGACTCGCCAAGTTAAAAGTGTCCTATCATAAATGGAATTTCAACAAATTAGAAGCAGACATGCTATAAATCATATGAAAGATGCAACTAATATCGCACCGCATATACTAAAGGTGTCTCGTCATGTTGATTGATGCGGGATACAAAAAACAATAGTTTTATGTAAGGACATGCTTAATAGATGATGTACTATGTACTTAATACAGAAGGCATGTCACATTAACAGGTATAATGTATAAGCTAAGCGAGACTAGCACATGCAGTTTAACCTGATTGGAAGAATTACAATCTAGACACCATATGCAACATGCAACCACATATCACGCAGCAAGTTAGAGCAAGCACTGCGATGCTAGTGTAGGGAAATCTGTAATCAACTACTGAGCTACGCTCACTATCTTCATCTAGCATTTCATTTCTTGAGAATCATGTCGGAGGTCGACGTTGCATTCTTTAAATGAGGAATAGTTCCCTTGCCTGCCTGCCTCGTCATAAGTGATTGATGAGGGATACACAAGAACATTAGTTTGATGTAAGAACATGGTTAATACGCATATGTACTAGTATGTACCAAAAACAGAAAGTCATGTCATATTCAAAGGTATAATGTGTAAGCTAAGCAGATGCAATTTAACCAAATTGGAAGCAATACAAGCTAGACATCCGGCTGGAGTGGTGAGCATGATCATCTAGGACCTGAAAGCCTGGTGGGAGGCGGGCTGCTTCGCCACCATCGTAGCTTTTTAGTTGGCTTCCAGGTGATGCCTATCTTTGCTGGGCTTGTCATTGGCTCGGCCAGTGCCCTGACTAGCTATTTTTCTTCTGGTGCTCATGGGATGGTGGTTCATGTAAAAAAATATCTTTCCTTATCTTACCGACTTCGGCCTTTCGAATACAAGCTAGACACCATATGGAACATGCAACCACATATGACACCGCTGGTTAAAGCAAGCACACAGGATGGTGGTTCATTGCAGCGAGGTCATCAACTCGAGCTACGTTCCCGCCTCCATCTGCCGACACTACATCCTTTAAAGCGTTGAAATGTGTCTTGCCTAGCCGCACACCAAACCTGGAGCGACTTCTCTCTTTTCTTTTGGCTTCTCTCATGGCAGCAGAGTCTGAAATACCCTTGCATAAAAACACAATAGTGAGAGTAAGGGTGAAGTGTGTGCGTAACTAGTGCAATTGTAAAAGTAGCAGATAGCGGTGGCTGAAAAATAAATGACAGGAGACATATGATAGCTCTACAACATTGCATGGCAAACAAAATTAGATTCTACTCTGTATGATTTTGTAATATATGAGCACAGAAATGCGTGTACTCCTCCAAAGACACCACCACATGTGGTCATATCTAAGATAACGATTGATCTGAAAATAAATAGGTCAATCGATTTTTTAATGAACCGTCTGATCTATAAGGAACAGGCAGATGGCCTTCCTCTACCTCCCGCCATTCATTGTTGGCGATCTTTCTCGAACCGCCAACGACCACCGCCTGCACCCTACCTCGCCGCCTGCCTCCCATCGACCTCACACCACCGCCATGCTTGGCAGCGCCCAGACATCCCTTTAATCCCGGCCGACCTCCAGATCGGGCGCCAGTAGCTAGGCCGCACACGCCCCTAAGATAAACACCAAGGCACTGCTTCCCCTGCGTAATAGGCGTACTAGCGCCTATTATGCCGGGGAATGCTTCCGTTAATTGGGAATCAAGTGGTCAGAAATTGAAATTCAGGGGGGCGACGGACCTCTAGCTATGGTGAAATAGTATATGAGGAGAAACCTTGTGCATCGTGAGTTACTAGGAACATCTAGTATCAAGAAGAAGCGTTCAACTAGTGTCTTCTGTGGGATGAATACCGTGCAAGCAGAGACGTAAGATTTGCACGAATAAGGGAGGAGGAGTACCTTTTTCGGTTGCCGGTGTTGTCACCTCCACAAGTCGCGCCGATTTTCTTCTTTTTACCGGGGAAACACTAGTGACGCCTGGGTAATCAAGCTACAGTAAACCTTAGCAAATGATGCCAGGTCATCATGATTTAAGATTTTGCTAAACCTCACGTGATTCAAACTTAGTTCAAATACAAATTAAAATAAAAAATCAAATTATAGTTTCATAAACCAGCGAATTAAAAATGTTCAAAGGGTTATAAATATTCACTAACTAATTAGAAATAACATTCAATGTTATATAGAATGTTTAATTGCCCTAAAACAATTAAAACAATGACCAAAATAGCCTCATTAATCCATTTTCATTTTTGCACGTTCAAATGCTCATCAAACCTTTTTTTATGGCGGTCGTAAAATGGTTATGCTAATTTAGGACAAGTCTCATACTTAATTAAAAGTCATTTGCTTTTGTAAATAAAAATAAAACAGAAAAGGAAAGGACAAAAACACAAGGAACCCCTTCCCCTCTGGGCCTTGGCCCACTAGGCCATCAGCCAGCCCACCCCCGCCAACCCCCGAGCTACTAACCGCCCCACCACCCAAACCCTAGCCCTATCCCCTCGTCCTCCCACTCCCCCCCGATCTGGATCGGGATCCACCCGACGGTCACCCTGCGAGACCCCAGCACGCCCCGGCCCCGTCGCCCGTCGCTGGCCTCGCCGGAATACCTCGCCCTCCTCCTGAAGGCCGCCCTCGCTGGACCGCCTCCCCACGGGACCGATTCGTCCTCGCCTCCTCCTCGCGGCTCCCTTCCCTCGCGCCCCCACGTCCTCCGACGCTGCCGCCCGTGCCGCTCGCCTCGTGTATCGCCGCCGACGCTGCCCCGCTGTGCCTTCGTCCTCCCACATGGCGTCGCCTTGCTGGACGCCCCCGTCAACCTCCTCCTCGCCGGACTGCCCGCATCATCGACCTCCTCCCTCAAGGCCTCCGCCGAGCCCGCTGCCATTCCCCACGGCCACCGTGAGCTTCCTCCCTTCCCTCTCTATTGCCGGGCGCCGCCACCCCACTCGTCAGACCGCTGCCGTGTTCCAAGACCACTGCAGGCGCACCACCTCATGGGCGCCTGGGCGGCACCCAGCTGGCGCCCGTCTTGCGCCCACGTCGCCGAGCCCGCCCGGCTCCCTGCAGATTGTTCACCACCGCCTGCGTTCACCGGCGCTGCTGCCTCGCCATGCCCCCTTGCTCGCCGCCAAACGCACGTGCACCGACCATCTGTGGCCGTTGTTGTGGTGGCCTGGCGCCTTGCCCGTCTTGGTCTAGGGCAACAAGACACCCAGCGCCCGCCACTCACAGGTTCGCTAAGGCCTCCCCAGGCCTATGACAGGTGGGCCCAGCCCTTGATAACGTTTATTAAAAAAAGGGAAAAATAAATTATAAATATAGTAATTAAAATATTAATTAATTAACTAATTAGAGAATTAATTAACTTAATTAAACCAGATTAGATTAACCTAATCATTTAGTTAAAGCTAATTAACCCTGTTTAATTACTATGAGTCAATGACATGCGGGACCCACCGTCAGGTTGACCCAGTCAACACCTGTTGACTGCTGACGTCAGCATGACGTCATGCTGATGTCATAAATCCAATTTCGAATTAAAATAATTAAATAAAGGCTAAAAATGATTTAAATCTTTTAAAATCAATATAAAATAAACCGTAGCTCGGATGGAAAAACTTTGTACATGAAAGTTGCTCAGAACGACGAGACGAATTCAGATACGCAGTCCGTTCGTCCGCCACACATCCCTAGCATATCGAACACGCAACTTTCCCCCTCCGGCTCCTCTGCCCGAAAACGCGAAACACCGGGAATACTTTCCCGGATGCTTCCCCCTTTCACCGGTATCACCTCATACCGCGTTAGGGCACCCCTAGCATAGTTACTTGTCTTGTCATGCATCGATATGCATCTGTTTGCATGGTATTCATTGTTTCTTCCCCCCTCTTCTCCCTGGTAGACTACGAGACTGACGCTGCTGCTGCCCAGTTCGACTACGGAGTTGACGACCCTCTCTCTTGCGAGCAACCAGCAAGCCCCCTTGATCACAGATATCGCCTACTCTCCTCTATCGCTTGCATTAGAGTAGTGTAGCATGTTACTGCTTTCCGTTATTCCTATCCTGATGCATAGCCTGTTTTTGCTACTTCTGTTGATACCTTACATGCATTCCTACTTGCCTAGTATAGGATGCTAGTATTTCCATATGTGGCCCTACATTCTTGTCCGTCTGCTGTGCTATACTATCGGGCTATGATCACTCGGGAGGTAATCACGGGTATATACTATATACTTTATACATGATACATGTGGAGACTAAAGTCGGGTCGGGTGGTGGAGCACCATGAGTGGATCTTTGTGGCGGAGCGACAGGCAGGTTGAGACTACCAGGTGAGAGGTGGGCCTGGCCCTGGTCGGCGTCAGCGGATACTTAACACGCTTAACGAGATCTTGGTATTTGATCCGAGTCCGCCATTTGGTCTATACGCACTAACCATCTACGTGGGAGTAGTTATGGGTATCCCGACGTCGTGGTATCACCGGCACTTCGTGACGCCACGATCGAGCGGCGCGCCGGATTGGACTGGAATGCCACTAGGCTAGGTCGCTTCGCCACAGACACAACGTGCTTGTTGTGCTTTCGTAGGCGATGGGCCTGCACCCTTGTGCGCTTAGGTTTAGACCGGCGTGGTTGGCCTCTCTGTTGTGCCTAGGTGGGGCTGCGACGTGTTGATCTTCCGCGGCGGGCATGACCCGTAAAAGTGTGTCCGCCAAATGGGATCAAGCGTGTTGGGTTATGTGGTGCACCCTGCAGGAAGTTAATCTATTCAATAGCCGTGATCTTGGTAATGGACGACTTGGAGTTGTACCTTGACCTTATGACAACTAGAACCGGATTCTTAATAAAACACACCCTTCCAAGTGCCAGATACAACCGGTGGTCGCTCTCTCACAGGGCATTAAGGAGGGGATCGCCGGGTAGGATTATGCTATGCGATGCTACTTGGAGGACTTCAGTCTACTATCTTCTACTTGTTGCAAGATGGAGGCTGCCAGAAGCGTAGTATTCGACAGGATTAGCTATCCCGATCTTATTCAGGCATTCTGCAGCGTCCACTGATATGGCCTTTTACACATATATCCATGCATATGTAGTGTAGCTCCTTGCTTGCGAGTACTTTGGATGAGTACTCACGGTTGCCTTGTCCCCCCTTTTCCCCCTTTCTTTACCCGATTGCTGCGACTGCACGATGGAGCCAGGAGCGACGCCACCGCCGATGGCGACTACTACACTGGAGGCACCTACTACTACGTGCAGCCCACCGACGGCGACCTGGGAGTAGTTAGGAGGATCCTGTGCGGGAGGCCCGTGCCTCTTCGACCAGATCCGGCTTTGTGCTAGCCATCTTATGGCAACTTGTTTAACTTATGTTTGTACTCAGATATTGTTGCTTCCACGACTCGCCTATGATCGAGCACTTGTATTCGAGCCCTCGAGGCCCCCGGCTTGTATTATGATGCTTGTATGACTTATTTATGTTTTAGAGTTGTGTTGTGATATCTTCCCATGAGTCTCGATCTTGATCGCATACATTTGCGTGCATGATTAGTGTACGATTGAATCGGGCGTCACAAGTTGGTATCGAGCCAACCGCTGAGGAATCCCCTTCCAACTCCTTGGTCAAGTCGAGTCTAGACTTTACAAAACTTTTACTAACATGGCTGTGCGCCCATGGGCCCACGCCGCCATTGGGTGGTATTAGGATCTTTTATTCCTCGACCCTTACTCGGGATTCGAACTCTCTTCTATTCGGGTTAAACGATTTTTACTAAAATCTAACTTTAGGTTCTCGAAAATACTTTCTCCCGGAGAGCCCCTTCATGCCAGGTGATCGCCGGCTGCACCAGAAGATTTCGAAGATACTCTCCGATTTTCTCTCGAGACGTTGTGCCCGTTGCTTTTGCAATTCCTGACCACCGATAAACCCTTATGGATAACTACTTACACTTGCCATTCAAACGATCATCCCCCATTGATCTTGTTGTTACAAGATACCCCGAAGTTTTCTCTATTGTTCCGAGAATACTTTGTGCATACTGCCTAGCAGTTCTTCGCCACATGAATACCCCTTCAAATAAATCCTCGCACTTGTCGAGTATCCACTCATCCCCAGTTGTTCTTGTGTTTCACAAAAGTCTTCAAAATACTATTCGATCTTCCAGAAATCCTCTGGAGCCTTTGGCTCTTGAAATTCTTGCTTGCTTGCATTATGGTTCATCCCATAAGTCTCGTAGTCTTATTGACATTCCTTGTCATTATCATTTTGAGTCTGTTGACTCAATATGTTTGCGAATACACGCAATCATCATTGATCCTTATAAATTACCTTTCCGGCTGAGCTTCCATTCTTTAACTAGAATTGGTTCTCAACCAATCAAATTGTCGTTGATTGTACCCTAAGGCTATTCAACTTATCCATCCCTAATCAGAGCATTGCTTCTGATCCCTTGATTTGGAAATCATAATTCCTTTGCATTTGACAATTGAGTTAGTCAGTTGTTTCTATAATCTGATCTCCTTGCATTCTTCTTCCTCTAGCTGAGTACCGATGCTCACGTCAGATCCCTTGTGGACCACCAGAACCTTTATTGGATTTTATCCGACAGTGTCCTTCATATTGAATAACCTTGAGAGCCTTTCCATGGGTATATAATGCCTTTGGTAAATTGTATCATCTGCTTTTGAACAATGCTCTACTTTCGAGCTTGTATTATTTACCCCAAAGTTTGTGGTATATGTTCGTAAGATGCCCTGATGGGTTGAACCTATGCCTTCCTTGCTATATGTGAACTCGGAAGTTTTCACGGGTCATACTCATCTGGTATTTCACCAGGTAAAACTTTCAACACTAATGCCATTATCGAAACGAGAAGTGAATGTAAGGTTATGCTTTGGAGAAGTGGGAGTCGACCTTGAACTTGGTGTTCATGCCCATGGACCCGAGGTGGAACTTATCATGGAAGCTTCTCGTAGTAATAATAATCCCCTTGTTATAACTTCTTCTCTTATCTATGCTTGGTCTTTTGCGACCGTGGTTTCGACCATATTGTTCTTCCTTGATCCAATTTCTTGGACAAGTTTAAGTGCTTGCCTTCTGCAAATGATTTCACTTGTCCAACCTCTATCCCGCGCTACCCTTGAGTATACCCTCTGGTACCGCGAGAATATCATGAAACTACATAACTTCTTATGGGTTCTTCATCAACTGTTATTTCTCACTGATTCCAATTTTCCTGTGTTCTGGGTTGTCGTCAACCGAGAACACTGATAAGTGAATCAATTCCGCACTTTGATTCGATAACTCTAAGTATTCTTCATTGCTTATGAGTTTATTAATCCTTCAAGTCATTGCTAACCTGATCGGCTATATCATTATCGTGCAACTTTTTAACTGTGCTACCTGGCCCCTCTTTTCGGAGCACAGATTTAGATGGTGAGCTAATCTTCCGTGATCTTCCTCGTCATATCATTTCTCCTTAAACAGACTTGATTTTGAGTTTGTGTCGTACCCATGGTTCCAATAACCTTTCGCTTCATCATTCCGTTGACTCGATGTCGTCGCTGATTGATTACATCTTCATGAAATCTCTCGACAAATGTGTCATGATCATCATCAACCTTATGAGCCCTTCCAGGATATCAATCGAATTCATGAAGAGAAATACCATCCTTGCCCTCGATGAGTCGTGTTATCATCGGCCACCTTATTGCCTTCCCTCCGACACAAACTTGTTCGTGTTTTGTGTTATACCTTGAGTTCGTTGCTACCCAGCATTGTTCTTCTTTACATTGGAGTATTACCAGCTTTTGTGACAACAAGGTCGCGAGAATTACTCCACCTCTTAGAAATTCTCGGTATGATGATACTTCTCACCATCACCATTCCTCCTTGGTCCCCGTGCTTGTTTTTAACCAGGATACCAATATGCTACCGATGTTGTTTGAGTTATGGACTTCTAGCAACCCTATTGCGTTGAAGTTAATAGTCGACATTTCATTCTTAGACCATTGGTTATCGAATCACCATTCTAACATCGTTCATGCTACATAAGCCCATATTTCGGGTGCACCTTCCAACTGATGTTTAATTGGGTATGTTTTCCTCGAGCATATCTCATTATATCATTTGATCCGACAAATGATATTTCTTTGTTCACATAATTGTGGAAATCAATCCTTTGGAAATCTCGATGATTTGTTGTTGAGCCTATCAGCCACCTCCTCATCCTCTCCCTGGTTTACTGATGAACTCTTGTTTCAGAACTCACTTCCATAGATCATTTCTGAGAATCTCACAATGTCATCTCGTCAAATTGTGTTGCACCTTTCCTTCTCAAGCATCCTGAGTCTGAGGTATCCTGACGCCCATCGGATCTGAACCTCGGTCAGATGTGATGGTTTGAACATATTTCCAAGGGTTATAACATTGGTCTTTGACCCGGTAAGGTGATGTCATGCCTAGCACCCCTGGCCGGAGGACCTATTGTTATAGTTGTTCCTTTTTGACAAGGTTAACCGTTCTTCCATGAGGGAATTGTAAGACTTATTCTATAAGTTATTCCTGATGAATCCTTTGTGTTTCCAAAGTCGATCTTCACTGTTGGCCATGTCAATGCTATCTCAAGCATGTCCATGGTACTCAATTTTCAACAAGAACATTGAAGCCCAATGTTAAATGTTTCCTGCTCAATTATCCAAACACCATTTGTATGGGTAATGACATGAAATTTCTCTCCCTTACCTAAAGGGTTTTCTACATTATATCTTGTCCTCGATATCATGCTCGCTTGTCCTTGGGAAGGATATACCTTTAAATATGTGTTTAAACACATTTTTCCTTTCCATTGTTCATTTAACCTGATGATCACATTTTCCTTTCCATTGGTTTGTTTGACCTTTCTTGTGATCTATATAGCCTAAGCAGTAATAATTCACTTCTTACGTAAACACCTCGGTGTACAACTCGCCAAGGAGACCTCTGTTACTTTTGTTGATGACATTTCGGTAACCACCGATGGACGAGAACTTTGCTCATCTTGGTCCGCCTCGCTCAACGAAAGGTGAAAATGGTTCTCTTCGTCCCTCGCCCTTGGTACCGATGTTGTTGCCGACATAACTGACAGGCTATCCTCTGACATGTCTTGCTTACCTGATCGTGCGAGACATTACCGCCCTTTCTACTTTTAACCCACATGGTGGGCCCATAACCCACAGTTCCACAGGATCGAAACATGACTCTCCTGTACCACCCTGTTTCTATTGGTTATTCCCCACGCTTTGCTTCGTATTTAATTCATGGGCCACCTTCCTAGTGATCTATTCTGGTATCAGACGCAATACTTACTCTTGCTACTCTGAACCCCCTTTCTCACTCTGGTTCAGACTTCGAGCAACTATCTATCCGCTTGGAACCTATTATTGTACCTTCGCACCTTACTCTCGATGTATTTTATATGTTCAACTCGAGAGATAATCTTATGATCATCCATGGGTTAACCCCAAATTGTTTTCCCTCAAAAGCATTCTGTCGTAGCTGAGCTGCCTCTTATCCTTTCGTAAGTACGATGGAGTTCCCGAAGAAAGGACGACAACTTTATCACGATGCATCAGAATAAAGAATTGAAGACATCAACGAAAGGGATTAACTTCTTCGAGAAGATCCGTTAGAATATCTTAACCAGAACTTTCCCCCTTACTCCCCTCATAAATCTCGGGACGAGATTTCTTGTAGTGGAGGAGATTTGTGACGCCCGGGTAATCAAGCTACAGTAAACCTTAGCAAATGATGCCAGGTCATCATGATTTAAGATTTTGCTAAACCTCACGTGATTCAAACTTAGTTCAAATACAAATTCAAATAACAAATCAAATTATAGTTTCATAAACCAGCGAATTAAAAATGTTCAAAGGGTTATAAATGTTCACTAACTAATTAGAAATAACATTCAATGTTATATAGAATGTTTAATTGCCCTAAAACAATTAAAACAATGACCAAAATATCCTCATTAATCCATTTTCATTTTTGCACAGTTCAAATGCTCATCAAACCTTTTTTTTATGGCAGTGCCTAAAATGGTTATGCTAATTTAGGACAAGTCTCATACTTAATTAAAAGTCATTTGCTTTTGTAAATAAAAATAAAACAGAAAAGGAAAGGACAAAAAAACACAAGGAACCCCCCCCGCTGGGCCTTGGCCCAGCTAGGCCATCAGGCCAGCCCACCCGCGCCGAACCCCCCGGGCTACTAACCGCCCCACCACCCAAACCCTAGCCCTATCCCCTCGTCCTCCCACTCCCCCCCGATCTGGATCAGGATCCACCCGACGCTCGCCCTGCGAGACCCCAGCGCGCCCCGGCCCCGCCGCCCGTCGCTGGCCTCGCCGGAATACCTCGCCCTCCTCCTGATGGCCGCCCTCGCTGGACCGCCTCCCCACGGGACCGATTCGTCCTCACCTCCTCCTCGCGGCTCCCTTCCCTCGCGCCCCCACGTCCTCCGACGCTGCCGCCCCGTCGCCCGGCCCTGGTGCATCGCCGCCGACGCCGCCCGCCAGGTTTTCGTCTCCTCCTCCACGGCGTCGCCTTCTTGGACGCCCCGTCAACCTCCTCCTCACCGGACTGCCCGCATCATCGACCTCCTCCTCAAGGCCTCCGTCGAGCTCGCTGCCATTCCCCACGGCCACCGTGAGCTTCCTCCTTCCCTCTCTATTGCCGGGCGCCGCCACCCCACTCGTCGCACCATTGCCGTGTTCCAAGACCACCACACAAGACCACCCCATGCGTCGCGCTGGGCGGCACCACTGGCGCCCGTCTTTGCGCCTCACGTTGGCGAGCCGTCCCGCTCCCTGCAGCTTGCTCGACCACCGCTGCTCACCGGGCTGCTGCTCTCGCCTCATGCTGACCCCTTGCTTTCGCCGGCCGTGCGTACCGACTCTGTTGTGGCGTTGCCGCGTGCTCTGGTGTCTTTGGCTTGTGCAGGCAGCAAGACACGCCAGCGCCACTTACAGCGTTCGCTAAGGCCTCCCCAGGCCTATGACAAGTGGGCCCAGCCCCTGATAACGTTTATTAAAAAAAAGGGAAAAATAAATAATAAATATAGTAATTAAAATATTAATTAATTAACTAATTAGAGAATTAATTAACTTAATTAAACCAGATTAGATTAACCTAATCATTTAGTTAAAGCTAATTAACCATGTTTAATTACTATGAGTCAATGAGCCACCGTCAGGTTGACCCAGTCAACACCTGTTGACTGCTGACGTCAGCATGACGTCATGCTGATGTCATAAATCCAATTTCGAATTAAAATAATTAGATAAAGGCTAAAAATGAGTTAAATCTTTTAAAATCAATATAAAATAAACCGTAGCTCAGATGAAAAACTTTGTACATGAAAGTTGCTCAGAACGACGAGACGAATCCAGATACGCAGTCCGTTTGTCCGCCACACATCCCTAGCATATCGAACACGCAACTTTCCCCCTCCGGCTCCTCTGCCCGAAAACGCGAAACACCGGGAATACTTTCCCGGATGCTTCCCCCTTTCACCGGTATCACCTCATACCGCGTTAGGGCACCCCTAGCATAGTTACTTGTCTTGTCATGCATCGATATGCATCTGTTTGCATGGTATTCATTGTTTCTTCCCCCCTCTTCTCCCTGGTAGACTACGAGACCGACGCTGCTGCTGCCCAGTTCGACTACGGAGTTGATGACCCCTCTCTCTTGCCAGAGCAACCAGGCAAGCCCCCCCCCTTGATCACCAGATATCGCCTACTCTCCTCTATACTGCTTGCATTAGAGTAGTGTAGCATGTTCTCGCTTTCGTTATTCCTATCCCGATGCATAGCCTGTTTTTGCTACTTGCTGATACCTTACCGCATTCCTACTTGCCTAGTATAGGATGCTAGTATTTCCATCTGTGGCCCTACATTCTTGTCCGTCGATGTGCTATACTATCGGGCTGTGATCACTCGGAGGTGATCACGGTATATACTATATACTTTATACATGATACATGTGGAGACTAAAGTGGGTCGGCCGGTGGAGCACCGGTGAGTGGATCTTTGTGGCGGAGCGGCAGGCAGGTTGAGACTACCTGGGTGAGAGGTGGGCCTGGCCCTGGTCGGCGTTCGCGGATACTTAACACGCTTAACGAGATCTTGGTATTTGATCTGAGTCTCGCCATTTGGTCTATACGCACTAACCATCTACGTGGGAGTAGTTATGGGTATCCCGGCGTCGTGGTATCAGCCGAAGCACTTCGTGACGTCAGCGACTTAGCGGCGCCCGCCGGATTGGACCGAACGCCACTAGGCTAGGTCTGCTTCGGCCACAGACATAACGTGCAGGTGTGTTTCAGGCGATGGGGCCTGCACTGTGGCGCTTAGGTTTGACCAGCGTCTTGGCTCTCTCTGTTGTGCCTAGGTGGGGCTGCGACGTGTTGATCTTCCGCGGCGGGCATGACCCGTAAAAGTGTGTCCGCCAAATGGGATCAAGCGTGTTGGGTTATGTGGTGCACCCCGCAGGAAGTTAATCTATTGAATAGCCGTGATCTTCGATAGCAGGACGACTTGGAGTTGTACCTTGACCTTATGACAACTAGAACTGGATTCTTAATAAAACACACCCTTCCAAGTGCGGATACAACCGTGGTCGCTCTCTCGTGGCATTGAGGAGGGATCGCGGGTAGGATTATGCTATGCGATGCTACTTGGAGGACTTGACTACTATCTTCTACTTGTTGCAAGACGGAGGCTGCGAGCGTAGTCTTGACTGGATTAGCTATCCCCTCTTATTACGGCATTCTGCAGTTCCGCCCACCGATATGGCCTTTACACATATATCCATGCATATGTAGTGTAGCTCCTTGCTTGCGAGTACTTTGGATGAGTACTCACGGTTGCCTTGTCACCCCTTTTCCCCCTTTCTTACCCGGTTGCTGCGACTGCACGATGGAGCCCAGAGCGACGCCACCGCCGATGGCGACTACTACACTGGAGGCGCCTACTACTACCCGCAGCCACCGGCGGCGACCAGGAGTAGTTAGGAGGATCGAGTGCAGAGCTGCGCCTCTTCGATCTGATCCCGGTTTGTGCTAGCCATCTTATGGCAACTTGTTTAACTTATGTCTGTACTCAGATATTGTTGCCTCCGCTGACTCGTCTATGATCGAGCACTTGTATTCGAGCCCTCGAGGCCCCTGGCTTGTATTATGATGCTTGTATGACTTATTTATGTTTTAGAGTTGTGTTGTGATATCTTCCCGTGAGTTCCTGATCTTGATCGTACACATTTGCGTGCATGATTAATGTATGATTGAATCGGGGGCATCACAGATGAATACCGTGCAAGCAGAGACGTAAGATTTGCACGAATAAGGGAGGAGGAGTACCTTTTTCGGTTGCTGGTGTTGTCACCTCCACAAGTCGCGCCGATTTTCTTCTTTTTACCGAGGAAACAGATGTTCTGGAGGGTGCAGGCTTGGACGAACCCATGGCCAAATTGTTGACTATGTTGCCGTGGCCATATGTCGGCGGAGGGGAAGCAGATCTGAGGCGGCGAAGGACGGCGTAGTAGGAACAGCTCCAGTGCGGTGGGGGGTGGCGAAGTTGGAGCGGCAGCGGTGAGGCGCATGACAGCGTGGTTGAACTGGCTCGGGTACGGACGGCTCGGCCTCGGCTTCAACTACTAGCCGTGGAGGGCGTTGCGGTTGAGGTTGCGGTGGACGGCGGCGTCGGGTATTCGCTCGCCGTGATGAAGGAAGGCGGCGGTTGATGGGTGGGATGGGGTGGCGGACGGAGGACGCCGGGTTTCATGGTGGTGGAGAGGTAGTTTTGGCACCCACGGAGTACTGAATGGCGAATCGGACGGGTGGGGGAACCATGTTTGATGCTGGGACGCGCTTGTTTTTGGCATTTTTGAACAGAAGATGGGACGCGCTTGTTTGAAATTTGGGGAAAGTACAAACTTTGCCCCCTCTTAAATTTCGGACCTACTGCAGGTCGGGGGTAGGATGGTAATCCCAGGTGTCCCAAATTGTGGGCGGGAGCGATTTCGGCCGCGCGCATGTGTGCTTAGGCGGCCATTGTGTATGAATGTTTTTCGGATGTGGTTGTGTGGCGTCTAGATGAAGCTACAAACCTACCCCGGTTTAGACCTTTGGACGTCGGGCCGGTAGGTTTCACGGGTTGGAGTTATTAGAAAAGTAATTTCCTTGTACTACCAAACATTGGTCTCGTGCGGTTTTGGGCGAGTAGAGGCTCTTTTGGCGCTTCTATCGAAATTTTGAAACACAAGCATTCACGTTTAGAGTACTCTTGAACTAGGAGGATTGACCTAAATATACCTCATTTAATTATCCGCTTATTTTTGAAATTTTGACACTTGAAAATCCTATAACTACGATTATTTTGGAATGGAGGAGCTAAATTTGAATGTATTTTGTACAAGACTACATATGCTATTATGTACAAAATCAGAGCAAAGATTGGTGCCCCCATAATTTAGGTATGGTTTACAAATGCCATGATATCAAATTCAAATAATTGAATGGACTTCATGTTGAATTCGATTTTTTTAAACCACCTTAAGTTGAATACAAATGTATGCTAGTTCATAGGTAGTAGCTATTTATAATGTCCATTGTGTAACTTTCGTATGTATAATGTGCTTTACACACACAACATGAACTATACTCAATTGTGTCGAATAATAACATAGACATGCTCAAATTCGATAGAATCTAGATGTCTGATGAATCAATGACCGCTCCTTACGCGAATTGCAAATATCATGATCCCATCCTAATATTTGGATACAATTTATATCTTTAATCAATGTGTAGAGCAGTCTTTTATGTGTAGTTTCATTCTCCATCGGTGGTCTCTCACACATGCTCACACACTCTCTCCCGAGGTGTCTTTCTCGCGCACATGCTCTAGATATAACCCTCCCTCCCTCTCGTAACCATTTACAACTGTTTTCACTAACCTTTATCACAAGCACTCTTCCTCTCGCAAACATACACACGCACAATCCTCATCGACCCTTTCTATATACATGGACCTGCCTACGTGTCTCATGTACGCACATTATCTTTACGCCTGTCTCTCACACATTGTCTCACATCTCTCTTCCTAATCGACGAGTATGATTCTAGCAGAGCATTCTGTAGGATACCCCTTAAAGTTAGGTTGGATGAATAGTAATATCAGAGATAAAGGGGTTACCTTAGTCCGAGAACCTAGCATTACAAATCCTAGCCGGCTTTGTCAGTGGACACAAAGTCCTTCACAATTCTGCTATCTTTGTCTTGTACAACTAGTCATCCATGGGTCTTCCTAAATGCGTCACGGGCCGACCAATGTGGCGCAGGACGGAACAGAACGAAGGGCCTCACCTCGACCTATCGGACCTCACGCAGTGACACACCCTCTGCCCCACGTCTCATTATCTTCTCACACCCACACATACCAACACAAACACCACACACACAGAAAATTTCTCCTGGTGCCTCTATTCCCTCCCCCCTTGCATATACACACTCAAGGGAATGGAATCTCTTGTCGTGACGTCATATTCGTCTCTCTCTCTCTCTAGACCACTCTCATTTCTCGTGCTATCTCTCCCACGCCCCCCCCGTCGGCCCCTCTATCCATGACTCTCTCGAATACGTAATACACACACATACCTCTCTAGGCCCCGCCAAATGCATCAACTACACATTCACACATGTTACATCACGTACCCCATTGATCTAAAAAGCCCTCTCTTCACGTTTATTTCGCATACAACATTCCTTTGAATAAAGTGTGGCCAAAAAATTATTTTAGAGTTTCTACATATATACAACATTACAAAGTTATATGGAGGAGTACGAACGCTAATTTGCATTGCATGGTGCCCACAATGATATTTATTCCACACTGTGAATTTGTATATTTTTATACTATATACAAAGTTAGTCATAATAAAGAGAAACAAAGAGCATCTCTCTCTCCATCGCATACCCCCCCTGTACGCCCCTTTTACGTATGCACACAAAACTATCTCCAGGTCCTCTAAAAGTAAGCCCCCAGAAAATTCACGCATGTTTCATCTTTCCCTCGCCATATATGCAATGACGATCATTGTATTTGAAGCGAAAGCACGATACGTACATTGGACTTCAGAATCCACTCATTACGGTCACCATTTACGTTTAGTGGTTATTATGCAGTCACGGGCTCACCGTACAACTCTGTATTTGCTCATGACATGACTAGTTGACCAGTTAAACGCTCCACGTGGCACCTCTAGTGTTGCATCACATTATCTCACTACCATCATGCCCACCTATTGACTTGTATCTACTCTACATCTACACTCTTATAAAATACATATAATACACTCTTATAAAAAACAGAGTTGGTGATGATGGTGTGCCTGCCATCCTGCAATATAGGCCGTCCGATTTATATCTGACGGATAGGAAAGAAACTATGACAATTTTGCAAAAAGGTACCCACACACCTCTCCACATTTGCAAATAAGGCCTTCCCTCATTCACCCTTTTCTCTCGCAAGATAAACGAGTCATACAAATGCATCTTGATGTTACATGCAACGCACGGGCATCTTGCTAGTAAGAATGAAAACAAACGACAAAAAAAATATTTGGACGGTGCCGCGGGCACAGCGGACAAGGTGGCCTTGTATTGGTATGTTGAGCCGTCTATTTTAACACACATGCTGGTGTGGTGATTATACACACACGCACGCATGCACACGAACTGCATCCACGCAACACTCACACATACACATGCACCCACGCATGCACGCAACACTCACACGTACACACGCAGCCACGCACGCACGCAACACTCACACGGACGCACGCAACACTCACATGCACACACGCACGCATGCATGCACACACCAGTACACCACACGACCAACACACACTCTCACGCTCAAGTTCTCAACCTACACGTGCATGCGCACACATCAGGCTCTGACAAACACATACACAACCAGGTGATTCCCGCGCACGGGTTGGAGCCTTGTCGCGCTGCGTAAATTTGTGCTTATCGACCTTTTGCCTATGCGAATCGACATGTGGGACCCACAACGAACGTGGTCAATTTAACTAGTCAACATGGCGCCATGCGACTATTTGGCGGTCAACGAGTGCAATCCGATCTGAGCTGTGAGCAAGTGATCAGATAATCACCGCAAAACGATATAGTGACCGTAATCAGCTTATTCTCGAAGTTCGTGATCAGATACGCTTTTCTCTCTCAGAGGCCCTCCAAAACTACATCTCTACACATTCTCGCATGTTACATCTAACAACTATGCAATACAAGACTACTACTACACCCTAACACAATAAATCATATGTGTTTTAGTTTTACTAGATATCATATTGTTACTTATAATTATTTAGTTTGCATACATTAAAATTTCCTTTGAAATGTATGGCAAGATTATCTACCATGAGGGAAAAATCCCGCCCTTTCCTATTTAATCGGGTTTGTATCGATGGATCGTGCGAAACAGCAAAACTATAGTACTATACAGTACAAGTGACAGTTCATTGGGCCGTCGTGTCGTCTACTCCTCCATCGTAAGAGTGGAGCACTCGCTTTCATAAATCTTCTAGTCCCTTTCGCCAACATGTGGGACATCAAGCTACCGGGTCCATGTGCCATACTGAAATACAGTGCAGAGCAGCCGGGGTGAAGCACCCCATTCATGGTGCCAGCGTAGTAATGAGCAATGAGGCGTCAAATCACAAAGCTCCACCTTTCCCACAGTTAAGTTGGAGGGACGAAGCAACCATCATTTCACTCGTTGCTGAATCCGCTTCTCCCTCATCTTTTTCAACTTAACCATGTGTTGCTTCTGTCGTTGTTCTTCCTCATGTGGGACGTGGATCGGCTTGGTAAAGCACTGACACGTGGGACCGCATGTTAGCAAACCGCCAGGAGAACGTCCTCCGAAAATAAGAAGCCTAATCCTAGACATACAAAGGGCTATGTAGCTGCTACGTATGCTTTCCATCTAATCTATATATGCCCCCCCTGATTTTCAGGTGGGGTGGGCCTAATCCTCTCCTTTAATCCAATCAAATAGTCCCACATCACATCAGTTCAGTAACTTTATGTAAACCATTACGTGGATGTAGCATTGCTCAAATAAGAAACCTCCCCGCCATCCCGCGGCAAAATCACCTCCTTTTACTAATCTTGATTCTATAATTTTTAGATCAATATAATTGAGATTTGTATAGAGAGCACACAGAGCAAAACCAAGTGGTACGGTTAAGGGCATCCACAATGTGTAGCAAATGTGAAAATAGCTTTTGGCATCGTGGGAACCATTGTGGACGGTGTTTCCAAAGCCAAAAGATGGAACCAAGCTCCGTGATTGATTGAAGGAATAGAAAATGCAACGTCTCTCCTCTTTCTCCCATGCTTGGACGCATGTAGTATAGTATAGAGCACAGATTCTACTCCCCTGTCCCTTCTATCACAAATCACAAAGCAGTGAGGCTTCAAATCACAAAAGCACAGACGAAGCAACCATCAATTCACTCTTCGCTGACTCCGCTTCTCCATCGTCTTCTTTGAGAAGCCATCTCACCGCATTAGTTACTCCTAGTAGTACTAGTAAAGGACTTCCTGGATGCAAATAAGGCGGTTGGCTCGGCTTGCAGGCGGCACTTGCGAACAACTTACCGTGGTCTCCCTCAATGGTGTTCTCCGTCGAACGCACTTCGCCAAACCACCCAAAAATAAATAAAAATATCATCGACGTCACCGCAATGGGGAAGGAAGTCAAATATAGTTACTACCTCCATTTTTTTGTACACAAGGCCAGTATATCAAAATTACAATTTGCAAAGGGCCACTAACACTAATCGAGGCAAAATTGATGGGGTTAGCAACCAAGGACATTAATATCCCCTACATGCATGCGGAAGTGAGAAGGTTGGTTTGCATGGCGCTGCATTAATCAAGCGATGAGGAGTGAGATGGTTAGCTCTTTGGTCTTTGGAGAAAAAAATACGCATTAATTGACACGTGAAACGAGGATTTGTATCGATTAAACTCGCGAAGGAAAACCCAGCCTTTCTTTTTTAACACTAGTACTCCTAGTACGTACGTACTTATCCTGTTTGGGTCTAGGCCTTCCATTGCCAAACTTCGCCACACATTTTTGCCAAGCTTGCCTAAATTTTTCAAAATGAGAAGGAGGTACACTTGCGCACGGCTATCGCGGTCGCACCGCACCCTCACACGGTCGCTCCTGCACGCCACGGTCGCACCGCACCCTCACACAGTCGCTCCTGCACGCCACAAACCCAACCAAGGGAACACACCCTCACTGACACACGCTGTCGCATGTGAACACACCAAACTCAGCCATCCTATCACTGACACATAATTTTCGTTCATAGAGTATGTTTATCCAACCGCATGTTGGGGAGTATCCGACGCCCGTGCGGTGGTGGTCTGCTGGGGAAGAAGAAGAGGTGAGGAAGAAGGAAAGAAGGGTTAGAGACGAGGATATTCATCCAACCGCCTGAAATGGTAGATCGACCCAAGTCAGCGACTTGCATAACAAATATATGTTTTTACATAGCAAAAGATCCATAAAAACAACAACATAAAGAAAAACTATCACTGCTCGCGGAAAGAGATGACCTCGTCGTCTTTGGCTGCCGGCGCGAACCAGCCGACGTGTGTCTCCGCACCGTGGTTGTCCTCGGCCTCCAGCTACTCGTTCAAGCGGAGCGTGCGGGCACTCTGCACGGACGAGAGCACAGCCTGGTTCAAGTCGAGGACGTCCGGTTCCGCCTGCAGGAGGGCCTCGATGGCAGCGGCATCCGTGCGCTCCGCGTTGAGTCGAGCCTCCGCCACCCGGTTCAAGTCCAGGACGTCCGGTTCCGCCTGCAGGAGGGCGTCGATGAGAGCGGCATCCGCGCGCTCTGCGTTGAGTCAAACCTCTGCCGCCCGGTTCAAGTCCAGGACGTCCGGTTCCGCCTGCAGGAGGGCCTCAATGGCAGTGGCATCCGCGTGCTCCGCCTCAAGTTGAGCCTCCGCCGCCCGGTTCACATCCACGACATCCGGTTCCACCTGCAGGAGAGCCTCGATGGCAGCGGTATGTGCGCGTTCCGCGTCGAGTTGAGCCTCTGCCTCCGGGTCCTCCTTTAGTATCGCCATGTTGAACCGCTGGTCCGCCTGCACCATGGGGGACTCGGACGCCAGCACGAAGTCGACGTCCATCGTCTCATACCCATCAGGGGCCTTCTGTGCCGCGACCTTCGCCATGAACATTGGATCGGCTTCCTCCTCCTCGTAGCTTGGCTCCAGAGAACTCGGGATTGGCCCGCCGCAGCGAGCTTGGGAACGGAGTGTCGTGGCGCCGACCGCCGCCGCGATTTCGCGCGGCGCCCGGCGTCAAGATCTTGTAGTAAGTGATCTTGCGCCGCACCATGGCTTTCCGGCGAACTAGGGGACGCTTGATGCGGGCTAGGGGATCGAAAGGTGGGGGAATGGGCTGGAGATTTGGTGTGGTTTTAGGGCAGTGGCTGGTGTAGGCCGAGCAGCAAGGTTCGGTGTGAATAGTGGTTCGTGACGACGGTCAATCGGTTTTGATTGACATCGCTCTTGTCGCGTCGCGTTGCAGCCCGCACGCTGGACCCTCCACGTCGCTCATCGAATGGAACATGCTTGCGTTTGCTGCCGCTTGTGGGACCGCGATTGAGAGCAAACCGATGGCCCTCCCCCCCCGCCAAGCGTCATTTATTATACCACCACTCCCTCCGTTTTATGTGGAGTAAATAAAAACAGAGGGAGTATACTACGGATGAGGATCCCCTGACGTGGCCGAACCCATTGAGTAACTGACATGCGGGGCCTAGCAAGCATGGGGTCCGCCAGTAAGTGACCGAAAGGGAGGGTAAGGCAGGGATACCTACGTCAGAGGATCCACTTCCACTATACTACTTTGACCAAATGTTAGAGTAATAATATATGGCATGCAACTTACACAAATGTTAGAGTAATAATATATGACATGCAACTTACACAAAGCATACAGGGTCTAGTGCATTTTTCGAGGCTAACTTTGACCAAATGTTAGAGTAATAATATATGACATGCAACTTACACAAAGCATATGGTCAAATTCGTATGTGAAAGGAGTTTCCAATGATATAATTTTCACATTATACATCTCATGTACTACTAATCTTGTCAATAGTCAAATTGGAAACCATCTCGAGTACAAATCTAGGAGTACGTACGAATATAACAATATTGATTGGGCGTTGTTGAATGTTGATACCTTTTTATCAAAGTAGATATACTTTGACTACACATAAAACTTATATGTAAACTAGAAAGGATAGGAGGGAGTATATTGTACGCTCAAAACGAAACGAACATTGAATACCCTTTATATATGATTTGCGGATGCTATGATCACGGTTCAAAATTTTGAATCCGCCTTAGGTATCACGTGTTCTCACTCGTTCCCTCTCGATTTCATCTCGGGTCCGGAGATCTATTGAAAGAGGACTAGGTGGGTACATGCGAATGATACTCGGCGGAATGTTCAAATGAGGCATGCGGGAGGATGGACTCGACTGGAGGGCGACATGATCGATGGAGAAGAGGTTGGAGAGGAATGAGTAATAAGTAAACGCCACATGATTATACTTGAATGGCTCAAATAAACAATAAGTTATCTCGCTTGGCCTACATAGTGAAAGGCCCAATGCACAACGCGGAGCACTGACGCTTGAATATGGCCGGGAAAACAGGGAAATAGATATGTGGGGCACACCCATCGGGACGACGTAGCGCAGACTAGTCCAATGGAGGAGCTAGCCCACGACCTCCTCGCCACCGACAACCGTTCATGTGGGACGTTGGGGCCAACAACGGGGCGCAGCTCCAGCACCGCCTCTGGACACGGCGACCGTGGTGAGCGACACGCTCATATCGTCGCTAGACATGGTCGGTTTCAGTTTGCCGAGGGTGGCGTTAGTGTTGTGGCACGACCAACGGTATGTTTGGTTTGTGCCCAAGGTTTCCCCATCAAAGCATTGGGTAGCCAAAATTTTGGTTGAGGTATTGGTTGCCCATGATTTGGCCGACATTGGAAAGAAAAATGAACTTGAGTTGGCTAGAGTTCATTGGCATGCCAAAGAAATGGCAACCATCCAAACAAAGACCAATCTTTGGGTCATGAAAAAAAAATTGGTTGAGGTATTGGTTGCCCATGATTTGGCCGACATTGGCAAGAAAAATGAACTAGAGTTGGCTAGAGTTCATTGGCATGCCAAAAAAATGGCAACCATCCAAACAAAGACCAATATTTTGGTCATGACCAATATTTTGACAAGGTGCACTTTGGCCACAATCCAAACACACCCCAACACCCGGCTCGTCGAGGATGCACAGGGCGCCGCGATGCGTCCGCGGAGTGGTGTAGCGCGGCCAACTGCATCCTCTGGACTTGAGACCATGCCGGGTCATCTTGCTTTTTCAATGACATGCGGGGATCGCATGTGAGCAAAGGGCATCTCCAATGTTGCCACGACCGCAGCTGACTACCCTGGCACACCAAAACCCTCGTCCCTCGCGCCGTCGCGCGGGGCATTCCCAGCCGGCGCCAGCTGCCCACATTCATGCCGTCCGTTCGTATGTCGTCATTAAGAGGCTCGGTGCCCGAGGAACCAACTCCGGCGACTTAATGACGCACCCGGACGCTTGGCCTCACCGGAATGCGCTACTTAAAGCAGCAACGCCCAGCTAACCTCCCCACCATAGCGCATCGTCCTCCTACCTGGAACCACATCCGCCATGACCGCAAGCGCGAACGCTCAGCGGGAGAGCTTGTATTCGGGGATGGAGCTCGAGGTCACCGCCCTCGCTCAAGTCGCCGCACAAGCGGTGGCCACGCTGGCGGCCGAAGACGGGAGCACCGTCAGCCACGCGTCCTACTTGCCGCCGTCCAACGTCCGGCACCGCCGAGGTCGGGGACTCCTCCAAGGATGAGTAGGGCATGGGAGGCGGCAGGTCATGGTGTGCCAACTGGCCGGTCTGTCTCCCGTGTTCTACTTTTCCTCGTCGGAGACCGCACCTTCACTTCACGGGTCTTGAACCCCACCCCCGTACATGGAGATCACAGATGGAGGACTTCGGTCGCCGCCGTAGAATAGGTTTAGGGTCGGGTTTATTTTATTTTTTGTCCTATAAAAGTTCGAAATGTAATGAAAATCTGTCGTGTTTGCATTAATCTCGGCCGGTGTATGAACTTTCCCAATAATATACATATTGTAGGAGTACTAGCAAGATCCCCGTGCGTTGCACGGATGATCAAGATCTTGTGGGAGAAAATGATGAACAAGGGAAAGCCTTATCTGCAAATGTGGATAGGAGTGTGGGTAAATTGTCATAGTTTCCTTCCTATCCGTTAGATATAGATTGGACGGCCTATATTGCAGGATCAGACACATCTTTCTACATCTACGGGAACCTACAAAAGAGTTAACGTAAATTGCCTCTCTCTCTCCTCCCCTGATTTTCATGGTGGTGGGCCCCTCCCTCCCCCAATCTACAATCAACAGCTCACACGTTTCACATTACGTTAATTACGTAAATGGGATTACGTAGGTGTAGCATTACTCGTCCTAAAAACCCAACTAAGCCAACCTCCCAAAGATATCGCTGGAAAAGACCCGCCGCGCCGTTTTAGTCGGGATTACCGGATTACTAGTAGTAGTATCGATGGATCGCGAAGCAACAGATTTTTTAGGGGCGGCACCTAGTTTAAAAGGAAAAATGCGGTACACTCACAAAGACTCTGTCATGGTCGCATTGCACCCCACACACGCTCGGTCCTGCACACGGCTCACGCAAACGGAACGCGCTTCGCTTGCCTCTTCACCGACACGTGGGACTGCACTTGGAGAAACCGACCAAGCGCCAAACTCCCCGCCCACCGCGAAAATCCCCACACCCAAAAATTCCCCCAAACCGATTCAACCGCCCTTCGGCCAACTAGCCAATAATATTCCCCAAACCCTCCTCCCCGCTGTCCCCCTCCACTCCATTCGCTCCACCAAAGCCGCCCTCCCCGCCTCGCCGATACGTCGGCGCCGCGGTTCGGTGGTCCTCTCGCTCCCACAGTATGCTCTCGTAGACTACCGTCCTCTAGTCGCGCCGCCACCTCTGGCTACGTTCTTGTGGAGGCGCATGGCGGTCAGCGCTGCCACCGCTGGCGGCGTTCGTGTGGAGACGCACGGCGGTCAGCTTCTCCCACGGTACGCGCACTCTAGACTGAGGCCCCATTCATGTTGGTGTAGCGCTGAATGTTAGCTGATAGACGCTGTTAATCTCACTGTTTGCCGAAGTAGTTTACTGTCAATATGCTCTGCTTAAGAAGCTTCCTTTCCCTATTCTGCACTCAATCTGCTTAGCTGAGATGGCATGCCAAGGCCGATTAGTTGCTAAAATATCCTGCCATATATTTATTGTGACGTAGATTGCCATGGTCTAGTAGCCAATCTGTTAGGTGAAATAGCTCTACACCGTTTTATACTCGATCTTTGTTGCTGCGATGGCCTTCGATAGTTAGATGGTTGTGTGCTCGGCCTCATTGACTGGTGAAACAGCCTGCCATAATTTGGCACTCAAATCTGTTTGCTGAATTAGCTTTACATATATTTCATTACTTAGATCTGCTCGTCCAAATATCTTGCCATAGCTTTAGACATCGACCTAGATATTTTTTTCTGGACTTCATAAAAAAGCATATATGTTTTTCCTGTAATATCTAGTAGAAGAACTAATGTGTATGTCTAACAGATGGACAGGACTTGATAACTTCGCTCAAGATTCTCCGCTGCATATGTCGAGGGGGTTGAAAACTTCATTAACTTTATCAGAGCTGAGTATGGTGGTCCGAAATCAGATGTGCTCTGCCCGTGTAGCAGTTGTATGAATTCAGTTACAAGACCCCAGTCAACTGTGCAAAATCATCTACACTTGTATGGGATGTCGGGCACATATACTAGGTGGGTTCATCATGGTGAAGCTGTGAAAGTCAATGTTATTGACTACATGGAAGCAGCAAATCACCATCTTTATCTGCCTGATGCTCAGGTGGAAGAGGAGGAGGAGGTGGTGGTGGCGGAGCCAGTGAGTTTGACCAACATTGAAACAATGCTACGAAATGCTCGTGCATTCCATGAACTTTCACTTGCAGAAGAAAAACGGTGGGCCCGCATGTTGGAACAATGCAACGTCTGTTGTCACCCCGTGAAATAAGCTGTCAAGATTCTCAGCAATGGTCACCTTTCTTCGTGAAGACATCGAGCAGATGACCAACAAATCATTCGATGCAATGTTGGCTGCTTTCGCGAATCTTTCCCGAGATGCGTCGAGCTGCCACACACCTACAAGAAATGAAGAATTTCCTTCGATGCGGTTGGAATTAGATATCATATGATCCATGTTTGTAAGAATAATTGTGTTCATTAGGAAGGATTATGCCAACTTAAGTGAATGCCCAAATGCAAATCATCAAGATGGAAAGATGGCGATGCTGTGAAGAGGATTCCTCATAATGTTCTCGAGACATTTTCCAATTACACCAAGATTGCAGAGGTTGTTTTATGATGTGAAACAAGAGAGGATGTACTATGGCATTCTAGGAACCAGGAGTACAGAGATCGAATGTAATGAGCCATCCATCTCATGGTAGTGAGTGGAAAAGCTTCAATGATAAACACAAAGAGTTTGTTCTGACCCGAGAAACATTAGACTTGGCTTAGCTTCGATGGATTTAACCCATTTGGCCACAGAGCGCCACATATAGCATGTGGCGTGCTTGTTATCCTTACAACATGCCTCCAAATGTCGCACCAAAGAATCAAACTACATGATGGCCTTGCTCATCCCAGGTCCAAAAAGTCCTGGAAAGGATTTTGATTTGTTCATGGAGCCTCTTGTGGAGGAACTTCAACAACTATGGAAGGGTGTTCTCACTCGAGACCTATATAGCAGCCCACCAGCTGATTTCTTTCTGCGTGTTGTTATAATTTGGTGCATCCATGATTATCCGGCATTGGGCACTATGTCAGGGCGAACGACACATGGTTACAATGCATGTGTTCACTGTGACAGGAATCCGCTGTCATACGCAATACTTAGCAAGATCTGTTACATTGGACACCGTCGTTTCCTTGCCAAGGACAAGCCGCATCCTAGAAAATACCAAAGACATGTGTTCAATGCAAAGCATGAAAACCGTGATGCGCCAAAGAGGCTCACCACCGATGAGTTGCAAGTGGAATTAGAGAAGGTGAGGCATATTACACCAGGAAACCATCCTGGTAATGGTAGCGGGAAAAGGAAGCGTGGCAGGGTAGAAGAGAGATTATTGTTTACCCGCAGGTCCACTTTGTGGGACTTGGAGTATTGGAAAGATTTGGATCTACGGCATAATCTTGATGTGATGGACATCGAGAAAAATATATGTGACAGCATTATTGGCACACTTCTTAATATTGAAGGCAAGACGAAAGATACCTTAAAATCTAGGACTGATTTGACACACCTGGGTATCAGACAGGATTTGCGGTGCAAGATGAAGGTAAACCACGGATATGGCACCACTGTGTACGCCTTGGACAAGGTAAAAGAAAAGAATTTCATGAGGTCCTCACGTGTGAGATTCCCACATGGATTAGCTTCCAATCCTAAAAGGAGAGTCTGCAGATGGAAACAAGGTACAAGGGTTGAAAACTCATGACTGCCACGCCCTACTTCAAAGGGTTTTACTGTCATCCTTAGAGGATTGGGCCGCCTGGACTTATCTGAGCGATTGCAGAGTTGGGACAATTCTTGAGGAACTCTGCAGAGGAATATCGGGATAGATGCTTTGGAGCGTCTTAGAGACAAGATACCAACTATCCTATGCGACCTTGAGAAGATATATCCTCTAGCCTTCTTTGAAGTGATGGTGCATTTGGCTGTTTATCTACCTGATGAGGCACTACTTAGAGGTCCAGTACAGTATGGCTGGATGTACCCTATTGAAAGGCGGCTAGGCACTTTCAAGGGCTATGTTAGGAACAGAGCTAGACCCGAGGGCTCCATTGCAGAGGCCTACATTGCTACAGAAGCGTTGACATTCTGCTCAAAATACATTGAAACAACTGATCATCTTAGCAAAGAGGTGGGTGAAGACAATCCGGGCTCAATGTTTTTGATTATTCTGCTCGAAATTCTGTGGAAGAGTCGACAAGAGGACAAACCTAAAGATTTGGACAAAATGGTTTGGTATGTGTTGAATAACTGTCCCGAGATACTACCTTATATCAAGTAAGTGCGATCGCAGCTTATAAATCGTAATCTACTAAACTTGCAGCACATTCTTATATATTTAGATGTTTGACGTGATCACTATGTTGTGCAGCATCTACAAAGAGGAGTTCTTGCCGCAAAATCCAAGAAACATTGACAAACTGGTTATGGCAGGATTTGCGAAATGGTTCAAGAACCATGTAAGCTTTTGAAGTGCAATCGTCGGTTTTTAATATATTGAGTACATAAGATGATCAGCTTGTCTATTTTCTAACCATAGGTTAAGAAGATGCGGGAGGAGGGCAGCAGTTGATGATGCCCTTTACTCACTAGCAATGGGTCCCGATACTCGGGTAAGACATTATGAATCTTGCGTTGTTGGAGATGTGCGCTACAACACCCTTGCATGAGACGAAGGCAGGAAGACACAAAACAGTGCCATCATGAGCACGGATACGTATGACAAAGAGACAACTGAAATGTAAGCTAACATAACAGACATAATTCAGTTGCAGATATCTCCGATTTCAAGGATCATCGGTGTGTGGTTCTCACAGTCTTGTCGTTGGTATAACCTGTTTTCTAGGATCGCAAAACCCAGAGCTGATGATTATTTCAAATCCATCAATGTCAATGCAGCGTACCAGACCAACGAGCCTTTTATTTTGGCAAATCAAGCAACACAGATATTTTTCTTGGAAGACACATTTGCACGTGGCGATGACTGGAGAGTATTGCAAAGGTTTGAGCAGAGGAATTCGTTTAATGAAGTTGCACAACAAGATGATGCTTACACTGCTCCTGATGTACAAGATAACACAGATGTTCCTAATATCTTTGAGAACCATCACGTCAATGACGCCGGCGAAAAGATTGCCTCTCATGCTGTGGACATACAAGAGTTGATCAAGAAGAAGCCAACGTTCAAGGACGTTGAGGACGAAGAAGAAGATGACACCGTGGGGAATTACGATTCAGACTGATACACATGGCGAAGATGTTGACGCTGCTGCTGCGGATGATGATTACATTGCTTTTATCATATTTGCCTGTCAGAAGACGTTTTTTATCTACTATGTGAAATTGTGTTTGCTATGACAACTGAAACCTGATGAACATGTTGTTTAGTATTTTGCTGTGAGAACATCACTTGTTATGTATGCTGATTTGTGTTTGGTGATTGTATGACAAATAAAACATGATGACATTGTTGTTTAGTTGTACTCATATTTGGCTGTGAAACTTGAATTTGATGACATACTTTGCTGTTGGACTGCAATTTTCTCGACGTCTTCGAATGAGAACAAAGCTGACCCGACAGGGCCTCTGCTATTTATTTATTTATATGAGCAAAGGATACCCCTGATTTCCGTTAATAGAAATCATTAGATGTTCACAACACTACATGACTGCTACATGTGTTTCATTCATTACTAGTTTCAGCAAAGTGCTCATGTCGTATTACCTAATAAGGGCCTTCCCACGTTGGCGTCAACTTGTTTGAACTCTTGGCGGATTGGATTCGTGAAGAACAAGGTCGCCTTCCTCAAGGCTTCGGACGTGAACCTTGCGGCTATGGTAGTGGCGCAAGGCTTGCTGGTAGCGAGTGGCTCGCACAGCAGCCTGAAGACGATCTTCCTCAAGGAGCGTCTCATCATCTTGGTGCAACTGCTCTTGCTCAAGCTCATCATAAGCGAGCACTCGAGGTGACCCGTATATGAGTTCCATGGGGAGAATTGCTTTTGCCCCGTATACTAGGGCAAAGGGTGTCTGGCCAGTGGCTCGATTTGGTGTCGATCTGATCGACCAAAGAACCGTTGGCAACTCATCAATCCAGCACCTTCTGCACTTGTGTAGCCTATTAAAAGTTCTAGTCTTGAGGCCTTGCAACACTTCGGCATTCTCCCTCTCAGCCTGGCCGTTACTTCTAGGATGAGCAACAGAAGCAAAAAAAAAAACCTTGCCGCCGAGGTCTTGGATATACTGCATGAAGGTGCGGCTCGTGAACTGCGTGTCGTTGTCGGTGATGACTCTATTCGGCACACGAAAACGGCAGACTAGTCCCTTGAAGAACTTGACGGCTGATTGTGTTGTCACCTTTCTCACCGGTTCCACTTCCGGCCACTTTGTGAACTTGTCGATCGCGACGTACAAGTACTCAAAGCCCCCGACAGCACGGGGAAAGGGGCCCAGTATGTCGAGCCCCCAGACCGAAAATGGCCAGGAAAGAGGGATTGTTTGAAGGGCTTGGGTTTGCTGATGAAGCTTATTTGAATGGAACTGGCACGCTTCACATTTGGTTACTAGTGCAGTTGCATCCTGGAGAGCGGTGGACCAGAAGATGAAGGAAATATGCCCTAGAGGCAATAATAAAGTTATTATTTATTTCCTTATTTCATGATAAATGTTTATTATTCATGCTAGAATTGTATTAACCGGAAACATAATACATGTGTGAATACATAGACAAACATAGTGTCACTAGTATGCCTCTACTTGACTAGCTCGTGAATCAAAGATGGTTAAGTTTCCTAGCCATAGACATGAGTTGTCATTTGATTAATGGGATCACATCATTAGGAGAATGATGTGATTGACTCGACCCATTCCGTTAGCTTAGCACTTGATCATTTAGTATGTTGCTATTGCTTTCTTCATGACTTATATATGTTCCTGTAACTATGAGATCATGCAACTCCCGTTTACCGGAGGAACACTTTGGGTGCTACCAAACATCACAACGTAACTGGGTGATTATAAAGGAGTACTACAGGTGTCTCCAAAGGTACATGTTGGGTTGGCGTATTTCGAGATTAGGTTTTGTCACTCCGATTGTCGGAGAGGTATCTCTGGGCCCACTCGGTAATGCACATCACTATAAGCCTTGCAAGCATTGCAACTAATTAGTTAGTTGCGGGATGATGCATTACGGAACGAGTAAAGAGACTTGCCGGTAACGAAATTGAACTAGGTATTGGATACCGACGATCGAATCTCGGGCAAGTAACATACCGATGACAAAGGGAACAACGTATGTTGTTATGCGGTTTGACCGATAAAGATCTTCGTAGAATATGTAGGAGCCAATATGGGCATCCAGGTTCCGCTATTGGTTATTGACCGAGAATAGTTCTAGGTCATGTCTACATAGTTCTCGAACCCGTAGGGTCCGCACGCTTAACGTTACGATGGCAGTTTTATTATGAGTTTATGAGTTTTGATGTACCAAGGAGTTCGAGTCCCGGATAAGACCGGGACATGACGAGGAGTCTCGAAATGGTCGAGACGTAAAGATAGATATATTGGACGACTATATTCGACATCGGAAAGGTTCCGAGTGATTCGGTATTTTTCGAGTCTTGGAGAGTTACGGAATACGTATTGGGCCTTATTGGGCCATACGGGAAAGAAGGAAAAGGGCCTCAAGGGTGGCCGCACCCTTCCCTTGGTCTGGTCCGATTGACTAGGGAAGGGGCGCCTTCCTTCCTTCTCCTTTTCCCTTCCCTTCCTTCTCTCCTACTCCTACTACATGGAAGGGTTCCTAGTTGGACTAGGAAGGGGAATCCTACTCCCGGTGGGAGTAGGACTCCCCTAGGGCGCGCCATAGAGAGGGCGGCCCTCCCTCCTCCACTCCTTTATATCACGAGGCAGGGGCACCCCATGAGAACACAAGTTGATCTACGGATCGTTCCTTAGCCGTGTGCGGTGCCCCCCCTCCACCATATTCCACCTCGGTCATATTCTCGCAGAGTTTAGGCGAAGCCCTGCGCCGGTAGAACATCATCATCGTCACCACGCCGTCGTGCTGACGGAACTCATCCCCGACACTTTGCTGGATCGGAGTCCGGGGATCATCATCGAGCTGAACGTGTGCTGAACTCGGAGGTGTCGTACGTTCGGTACTTGGATCGGTCGGATCGTGAAGACGTACGACTACATCAACCGCGTTGTCATAACGCTTCCGCCACGGTCTCACGAGGGTGCGTGGACAATACTCTCCCCTCTCGTTGCTATGCCATCACCATGACCTTGCGTGTGCGTAGGAAATTTTTTGAAATTACTACGTTCCCCAACAGTGGCATCAGAGCCTGGTTTTATGCGTAGATGTCATATGCACGAGTAGAACACAAGTGAGTTGTGGGCGATATAAGTCATACTGCTTACCAGCATGTCATACTTTGGTTCGGCGGTATTGTTGGATGAAGCGGCCCGGACCGACATTACGCGTACGCTTACGCGAGACTGGTTTTACCATCGTGCTTTGCACACAGGTGACTAGCGGGTGTCAGTTTCTCCAACTTTAGTTGAACCGAGTGTGGCTACGACCGGTCCTTGCGAAGGTTAAAACAGCACCAAATTGACAAACTATCGTTGTGCTTTTGATGCGTAGGTAAGAACGGTTCTTGCTAAGCCCGTAGCAGCCACGTAAAACTTGCAACAACAAAGTAGAGGACGTCTAACTTGTTTTTGCAGGGCATGTTGTGATGTGATATGGTCAAGACGTGATGAGATATAAGTTGTTGTATGAGATGATCATGTTTTATAGAAGTTATCGGCAACTGGCAGAAGCCTTATGGTTGTCTCTTTATTGCATAAGATGCAAGCGCCAAATAATTGATTTACTTTATCGCTATGCGATAGCAATAGTTGCAAGAGCAATAGTTGGCGAGACGACCATGTGACGACACATTGATATAGATCAAGATGATGGAGATCATGGTGTCATGCCGGTGACGATGGAAATCATGACGATGCTTTGGAGATGGAGATCAAAGGCACAAGATGATGATGGCCATATCATGTCACATATTTTGATTGCATATGATGTTTATCTTTTATACATCTTATTTTGCTTAGTTTGACGGTAGCATTTTAAGATGATCTCTCACTAAATTATCAAGAAGTGTTCTCCCGAGTATGCACCGTTGAAAGTTCTTCGTCTTTGAGACACCACGTGATGATCGGGTGTGATAGGCTCTACGCTCAAATACAACGGTGCAAAACAGTTGCACACGCGAATACTCAAGTTAAACTTGACGAGCCTAGCATATAACAGATATGGCCTCGGAACACGGAGACCGAAAGGTCGGCGTGAATCATATAGTAGATATGATCAACATATTGATGTTCACCGTTGAAACTACTCCATCTCACGTGACGATCGGACATGGTGTAGTTGATATGGATCACGTAATCACTTAGAAGATTAGAGGATGTCTATCTAAGTGGGAGTTCTTAAGTAATATGATTAATTGAACTTTAATTTATCATGAACTTAGTCCTGGTAGTATTTTGCAAATTATGTTGTAGATCAATAGCTCACGTTGTTGCTTCCCTATGTTTTTGCTTCCGATGTTTTTATATGTGTTCCTAGAGAAAATTGTATTGAAAAATGTTAGTAGCAATGATGCGGATTGGATCCGTGATCGAGGTTTATCCTCATTGCTGCCTGTAAGAATTATGTCCTTAATGCACCGCTAGGTGACAGATCTATTGAAGGAGCAGATGCATACGTTATGAACGTTTGGCTAGCTCAATATGATGACTACTTGATAGTTTAGTGCACCATGCTTAACGGCTTAGAATCGGGACTTCAAAGACGTTTTGAACGTCATGGACCATATGAGATGTTCCAGAATTGAAGTTAATATTTCAAGCAAATACCGAGTTGAGAAATATGAAGTCTCCAACAAGTTCTATAGCTAAAAGATGGAGGAGAATCGCTCAACTAGTGAGCATGTGCTCAGATTGTCAGGTACTTCAATCGCTTGAATCAAGTGGGAGTTAATCTTCCGATAAGATAGTGATTGATAGAATTCTCTAGTCTCCATCACCAAGTTAGTAGAACTTCATGATGAACTATAATATGCAAGGGATAACGAAACGATTCCCAAGCACTTCGTGATTCTGAAATCGACGAAGGTAGAAATCAAGAAAACATCAAGTGTTGATGGTTGACAAGACCACTAGTTTCAAGAAAGCGGCAAAGGGAAGAAGGGAACTTCAAGAAGAGCGGCAAGCAAGTTGCTGCTCAAAGTGAAGAAGCCCAAGTCTGGTCCTAAGCCCGAGACTAAGTGCTTCTACCGCAAAGGACTGGTCACTAGAGGTGGAACTGCCCCAAGTAGTTGGCGGATAAGAAGGATGGCAAAGTGAACAAAGATATATTTGATATACATGTTATTGATGTGTGCTTTACTAGTGTTTATAGCAACCCCTCGGCATTTGATACTTGTTCGGTTGCTAAGAGTAGTAACTCAAACGGAGTTGCAGAATAAATGAAACTAGTTAAGGGCGAGGTGACAATGTGTGTTGGAAATAGTTCCAAGATTGATATGATCATCATCGCACGCTCCCTATAATTTCGGGATTAGTGTTGAACCTAAATAAGTGTTATTTGGTGTTTGCGTTGAGCATGAATATGATTTGATCATGTTTATTGCAATACGGTTATTCATTTAAGTTAGAGAACAATTGTTGTTCTGTTTACATGAGTAAAACCTTCTATGGTCATACACACCAATGAAAATGGTTTGTTGGATCTCGATCGTAGTGATACACATATTCATAATATTGAAGCCAAAAGATGCAAAGTTAATAATGATAGTGCAACTTGTTTGTGGCACTGTCGTTTAAGTCATATTGGTATAAAGCGCATGAAGAAACTCCATGCTGATGGGATATTGGAATCACTTGATTATGAATCGCTTGATACTTGCGAACCATGTCTCTTGGGCAAGATGACTAAAACGCCGTTCTCCAGAACAATGGAGCAAGTAACAGATTTGTTGGAAATCATACATACTGATGTATGTGGTCCGATGAATATTAAGGCTTGCAGCGGGTATCATTATTTTCTGACCTTCACAGATGATTTGAGCAGATATGAGTATATCTACTTAATGAAATAGAAGTCTAAAACATTTGAAAAGTTCATATAATTTCAGAGTGAAGTGAAAAATCATTGTAACAAAGTTTCTACGATCTGATCGTGGAGAAGAATATTTGAGTTACGAGTTTGGTCTTCAGTTAAAACAATGTGAAATAGTTTCACTACTCACGCCACCTGGAACACCACAGTGTAACGGTGTGTCCGAACGTCGTAACCGTACTTTATTAGATATGGTGCGGTCTATGATGTCTCTTACCGATTTACCACTATCGTTTTGGGGTTATGCATTAGAGACAGCTACATTCACGTTAAATAGGGCACCATCTAAATCCGTTGAGACGACAAAGTATGAACTATGGTTTGGCAAGAAACCTAAGTTGTCGTTTCTTAAAGTTTGAGGTTGCAATGCTTATGTGAAAAATTTTCAACCTGATAAGCTCAAACCCAAGTCGGAGAAGTGCGTCTTCATAGGATACCCAAAAGAAAATGTTGGGTACACCTTCTATCACAGATCCGATGGCAAGTTTTTCGTTGCTAAGATGGATCCTTTCTAGAGAAGAAGTTTCTCTCAAAAGAAGTGAGTGGGAGGAAAGTAGAACTTGATGAGGTAATTGTACCTTCTCCCTTATTGGAAAGTAGTTCATCACGTAAATCAGTTCCGATGATTCCTACACCAATTAGTGAGGAAGTTAATGATGATGATCATGAAACTTCAGATCAAGTTGCTACCAAACCTCATAGGTCTTCCAGAGTAAAATCCGCACTGAGTGGTACGGTAATCGTGTTCGGAAGTCATGTTACTAGACCATGATGAACCTACGGACTATGAGGAAGCGATGATGAGCCCAGATTCGCGAAATGGCTTGAGGCCATGAAATCTGAGATAGGATCCATGTATGAGAACAAAGTATGGACTTTGATTGACTTGCTCGATGATCAGCAAGCCATGTTAAATAAATGGATCTTCAAGAGGAAGACGGACACCGATAGTAGTGTTACTATCTACAAAGCTCGACTTGTCACAAAAGGTTTTCGACAAGTTCAAGGTGTTGACTACAATGAGATTTTCTCAAGCTGTAGCGATTCTTAAGTCTGTCTCGAATCATGTTAGCAATTGCCACATTTTATGAAATCGGCAAATGGATGTCAAAACTACATTCTTTAATGGATTTATTAAAGAAGAGTTGTATATGATGCAACCAGAAGTTTTGTCAATCCTAAAGGAGCTAACAAAATGTGCAAGCTCCAATGATCCATCAATGGTGGTGCAAGCATCTCGGAGTTGGAATATATGCTTTGATGAGTTGATCAAAGCATATGGTTTTATCTGACTTTTGGAGAAGCCTGTATTTACAAGAAAGTGAGTGGGAGCACTACAACATTTACGATAAGTATATGTGAATGACATATTGTTGATCGAAATAATGTAGAATTATTCGCAAAGCATAAAGGAGTATTTGAAAGGAGTTTTTCAAAGAAGGACCTCGGTGAAGCTGCTTACATATTGAACATCAAGATCTATTGAGATAGATCAAGACGCTTGATAAGTTTTTCAATAAGTACATACCTTGTCAAGATTTTGAAAAGGTTCAAAATGGAACGATCAAAGAAAGAGTTCTTGCCTGTGTTACAAAGGTGTGAAATTGAGTAAGACTCAAAGCCCGACCACGGCAGAAGATAGAAAGAGAATGAAAGTCATTCCTATGCCTCAGCCATAGGTTCTATAAAGTATGCTATGCTATGTACCAGACCTATTGTATACCTTGCTCTGAATTTGGCAAGGAGTACAATAGTGATCTAGGAGTAGATCATCGGACATTGGTCAAGAACATCCTTAGTGAGGACTAAGGAAATATTTCTCGATTATGAAGGTGATAAAAGAGCACGTCGTAAAGAGTTACATCGATGCAAGCTTTTTACACTGATCCAGATGACTCTAAGTCTCAATCTGGATACATATTGAAAGTGGGAGCAATTAGCTAGAGTAGCTCCGTGCGAGCATTGTAGACATAGAATATTTGCAAAATACATACGGCTCAATATGACAGAATCGTTGACTAAGCTTCTCTCACGAGCAAAACATGATCATACCTTAGTACTCTTTGGGTGTTAATCACATAGCGATGTGAACTAGATTATTGACTCTAGTAAACCCTTTGGGTGTTGGTCACATGACGATGTGAACTATGGGTGTTAATCACATACGATGTGAATATTGGTGTTGAATCACATGATGATGTGAACTAGATTATTGACTCTAGTGCAAGTGGGAGACTCAAGGAAATATGCCCTAGAGGCAATAATAAAGTTATTATTTATTTCCTTATTTCATGATAAATGTTTATTATTCATGCTAGAATTGTATTAACCGGAAACATAATACATGTGTGAATACATAGACAAACATAGTGTCACTAGTATGCCTCTACTTGACTAGCTCGTGAATCAAAGATGGTTAAGTTTCCTAGCCATAGACATGAGTTGTCATTTGATTAACGGGATCACATCATTAGGAGAATGATGTGATTGACTCGACCCATTCCGTTAGCTTAGCACTTGATCGCTTAGTATGTTGCTATTGCTTTCTTCATGACTTATATATGTTCCTGTAACTATGAGATTATGCAACTCCGTTTACGGAGGAACACTTTTGGTGCTACCAAGCGCCACAACGAATCGGGTGATTATAAAGGAGTACTACAGGTGTCTCCAAAGGTACATGTTGGGTTGGCGTATTTGAGATTAGGTTTTGTCACTCCGATTGTCGGAGAGGTATCTCTGGGCCCACTCGGTAATGCACATCACTATAAGCCTTGCAAGCATTGCAACTAATTAGTTAGTTGCGGGATGATGCATTACGAACGAGTAAAGAGACTTGCCGTAACGAAATTGAACTAGGTATTGGATACCGACGATCGAATCTCGGGCAAGTAACATACCGATGACAAAGGAACAACGATGTTGTTATGCGGTTTGACCGATAAAGATCTTCAGTAGAATATGTAGGAGCCAATATGGGCATCCAGGTTCCGCTATTGGTTATTGACCGAGAATAGTTCTAGGTCATGTCTACATAGTTCTCGAACCCGTAGGGTCCGCACGCTTAACGTTATGATGACAGTTTTATTATGAGTTTATGAGTTTTGATGTACCGAAGGAGTTCGGAGTCCCGGATAAGATCAGGGACATGACGAGGAGTCTCGAAATGGTCGAGACGTAAAGATCGATATATTGGACGACTATATTCGGACATCGGAAAGGTTCCGAGTGATTCGGGTATTTTTCGGAGTACCGGAGAGTTACGGGAATACGTATTGGGCCTTATTGGGCCATACGGGAAAGAAGGAAAAGGGCCTCAAGGGTGGCCGCACCCCTTCCCTTGGTCTGGTCCGAATTGGACTAGGGAAGGGGGGCGCCCCCTTCCTTCCTTCTCCTTTTCCCTTCCCTTTCCTTCTCTCCTACTCCTACTACATGGAAGGGTTCCTAGTTGGACTAGGAAAGGGGGAATCCTACTCCCGGTGGGAGTAGGACTCCCCTAGGGCGCGCCATAGAGAGGGCCGGCCCTCCCCTCCTCCACTCCTTTATATATGCGGGCAGGGGGCACCCCATGAGAACACAAGTTGATCTACGGATCGTTCCTTAGGCGCAGCGGTGCCCCTCCACCATATTCCACCTCGGTCATATCGTCGCGGAGTTTAGGCGAAGCCTGCGCGATAGAACATCATCATCGCCACCACGCCGTCAGGTCTTGTGAAACTCATCCCCGACACTTTGCTGGATCGGAGTCCGGGGATCATCATCGAGCTGAACGTGTGCTGAACTCGGAGGTGCCGTATGTTCGGTACTTGGATCGGTCGGATCGTGAAGACGTATGACTACATCAACCGCGTTGTCATAACGCTTCTGCTTACGGTCTACGAGGGTACGTGGACAATACTCTCCTCTCTCGTTGCTATGCCATCACCATGATCTTGCGTGTGTGTAGGAATTTTTTTGAAATTACTACGTTCCCCAACAGAAGAAACCTTGCCGGAACGCTTTGTCGGCAAGGTCTCTTGACCCTATGTGGGAGCCACACATGCCTCCATGTATCTCTGCCAACAGCTTCAGTCCGTCCTCCTGAGGAATGCACTTCAATTTGACGCCGTTCGGTCTCCTTCTGTATAGGGCATCATCCACAAACTGGTACATGCTGGACTATCGGGCTACTTTCTCTGCCTCTTCCTGTTCCTTAGGGAGTTCCTCTATTTGGAGGAAACGCACGATGTGCTGCACCCATGCCGGAGCCTGGGGCTTGACAGCAAGGAACAAAGGCTCATCTTCGGCCGTAGGGGCAGCTGCCTCTACGGTCAGGGCTTGGGGCCCTGCCAGAGGTTGCTGCTCCCCGGCAAGCTTGGGGTACCCGGCAACTTCCTTGCCGGCGGCTCCTGGAGCTCAGCGGGAAAGTACTTGCCGGGGCCCGCCTTCCTTCGCTTGTTCTGTCCTGCTGAGGGCTCAATGGATGGCTGGGTTAATTGAAGCAAAAAGGTACCTGGTTCCACAGGCAACTTGAGGGCAGCGTGTTTCGATAGGTCGTCGGCAATGCTGTTCTCTGCTCGGGAAAATGCTCTACTTGTAGACCGTCAAAACGCTCCTCCAACTTCCTCACTTCATCCACATAGGCTTCCATCAACGGGCTCTAGTAATCCTTGTTAACTTGCTTGATGACAAGCTGTGAATCACCCCTGACGATGAGCTTCCTGATTCCGAGGTCTACCGAGATCCTGAGGCCAGCAAGCAATCCCTCGTACTTTGTAGTGTTGTTCATCGATTTTTCCCAGGGAAAGTGCATCTGGACTACGTATTTGAGGCGCTCTCCAGTGGGTGCGACGAGTAGCACGCCGTCACCAGCACCTTGCAGTGAGAAAGCTCCATCAAAGTACATAATCCAATCACGGCTCGTCTCCTTGCCGGGAAGGGTAGTTTCTTGAATTTAATCGTCGGGCGTGTAGGTCCATTCTGCTATGAATTCTGCCAAGGCTCGGCTCATGATTGTTGAAGTACTTTCAAACTTGAGGCCAAAGCTTGACGGTTCCAACACCCACTCCACAATCCTCCCGGTTGCATCCGGGTTGTGCAAGATTCGTTGCAAAGGGAGGCGGGTGACGATGGTGATCTCATGTGCTTGGAAATAGTGACGCAGCTTTCTCGAGGCCATAAAGAGGCCGAAAAGTAGCTTCTGTATACCAGAATATCTTGATCTAGCCCCCTGCAAGAGGGAACTGACAAAATAAACCGAGTGCTGCATCAGCTTCTTCTTCTGTTCGACTTCGCCCACTTGTGCAGACTCTGTCTCGCTGGGACCGGGCTCTGCCGGGAGTTCTGCCTTCCCGACATCAAGCCTTGCCAGGGAGAGCTCCGGCCCATCACCCTATGGCTGCGCCGCTACCGCTGCTTCTTCCTCAAATTCTCTCTGTACCACCAGCACAACACTGACCATTTGATTCGTTGCCGCCAGATATAGCAACAACGGCTCCTGCGGTTTAGGCGCGACTAGTATTGGTGTGGAGGAGAGGTACCTCTTCAAATCTTGTAGCGTTGCCTCTACCTCCGGAGTCCATTTCATTGGACCCTCCTTTTTCAAAACTTTGAAAAAGGGGAGGGCGCGCTCAGTAGATTTCGAGATGAACCTACTTAGAGCGGCAACGCAGCCGGCGAGCCTACGGATGTCTTTCACCCGTCTTGGCACCTCAATATGCTCAATCGCTTTGATCTTGTCAGGATTCGCTTCGGTTCCATGTTGAGACACAAAGAACCTAAGAAGTTTGCCAGACGGGACACCAAACACGCACTTCTCTGGGTTGAGCTTGAGGTTGATCTTGTGCAAATTGGCAAATGTTTCTTACAGATCCTGCACGAGCGTGGCCTTGTCCTTGGTTTTGACCACTATATCATCCATATAAGCTTCCATATTTCTATGCAGCTGGGGCTCAAAACCAATGTGGAGTGCTCGGGCAAATGTAGAACCAACGCTTTTCAACCCGAAAGGCATCTGCACAGAACAATACGTACCACATGGGGTGATAAACGCAGTCTTTTCTTCATCTTCCTTCATCATGAAGATCTGGTGGTATCCCGAGTAGGCGTCGAGGAACGACAGCAGGTCACACCGGCAGTGGAGTCCACTATCTGGTCAATGCGTGGCAGAGGGAAAGGATCCTTTGGACATGCTTTATTGATATCTGTATAGTCAATACACAGCCTCCATTTCCCATTTGCCTTACGCACCACCACTGGATTGGCCAACCACATGGGGTGGAGCACTCCTATGACCAAGCTTGCCGCCTCCAACTTCCTGATCTCCTTGATGATGAACTCTTGTCGCTCCAAAGCTTGCTTCCTGACCTTCCGCTTGATGGGCCGCACATGGGAACAGACAACAAGGTGGTGCTCCATCACCTCCCTGGGAACGCCGGGGATGTCGGATGCTTGCCATGCAAACACGTCGACATTCGCCCGCAGGAAGGCGATGAGCGCACTTCCCTATTTGCTGTCAAGGGTGGCGCTTATGATAAAAGCTCCACCCGTGCCATCCTCCCTGACGGGGACCTTGGTTTCTGGTGGGGTCGCCTTGGACCTCTTGCTCCCGCTGGCCGAACTCTCTGGCACGTCCCCAACGGGAACGCGGCGCTCCGAAGAGGCGCGTTTGCCGGAGGGGGTGCCGGAGTCCTTGCCGGAAGGGGCCTTGCCGGCAGGGGCAGAGGCCTTACCGGTTTTCTTCCCTCCAGGGACTCAGCGGCGGGAACGAGTGCCTTGGCGGCAGCCGCTGCAACTGCCTCCCGGCAAAGCTGGTCGGCGCAGATGAGCGCGTCTTTCCTATCGGAGAGGACGGTGATGATGCTCATTGGCCCGGGCATCTTCAACGTGTTGTAGGCGTAATGTGATGTCGCCCTAAACTTGGCCAGCACTGGGTGGCCGAGGATCCCATTATAGGGCAAGGGGATCATGGCAACATCAAAAACAATCTTCTCCGTCCTCTGGTTCAGCTCGCCCCCAAATGTAATGGGCAACGTGATCTTACCTTTCGGCTGACTCCTCCCCGGGTTGACCCCTTGAAACGTGCTCGTCTCCTCGAGATCTCCATCGGGGATTTGCACGCTCTCGATCATGGCGGGCGAGATCAAGTTCAGACCGGCCCCACCATCAACTAGCACTTTCGTCACCTTGAGGTTGCGTATAGTTGGTGAAACCAACAACGGATAACACCCGACCGTAGTCGTGCGATCAGGGTGATCCTCGGTGTCGAAAATGATAGGCGTGCTGGACCACTAAAGTGGCTTCTGGGCATTGAACGATGGCTCCGCCGCAGTGACTTCACACGCCCACTGCTTCAGTTGGCGGTGAGAGCTGTGCAACGAGGCGCCACCATCGACTCACATGGCCTCCGTAGCTTTCTGAAACTCGTGCTCGCCATACTCGTCGTCCTCATCATGATCATCGTCTCCCTCCTTCTTGTCGCGGCACCAGGCGGGCCTCTCTTGTTGATTATCTTTATCACGGCAACCTCCTCGACCGCCACGCTTCTTGCCGGACGCCTCAGCACCATCCTGACCCTTCTCCTTATCACGCCTCTCATACTCAGCTTTCTGCTTCTCTGCAAGCAGCTCCACCTGCTGGCAATTATGGAGGTCATGGCCCTTGGTGCGATGGATCTTGCAATACTGCTTGTCAGAGCCTCCCGGCTTGTCGGCAGCCGCCAAGGCCCAGCAGGCGGCGCACCCGGCAACTTCCTTGCCGCGGTCGCCAACCTTTGCCTTCTTGGCGGCGCCGGGGTCGCCGGATCCCTCGACGGCAAGCACGGTCTTGCCCTTACACTTCCTATTGCGGCGCCGGCCTTTCTTTGCCGGGGCGACGGCGTCTTCGTCTGTGGAGTCGGTTTCCGCGGCGGCATCTTCGCCAGGGTACTTCCTCCCTTCTTCAGCCTTAGCACATTTATCGGCCAGAACATAAAGCTCGGCTACATCCTTAACCTTGTTCATCGCCAGCTCCTAACGCATTTTGTGGTTGCGCACATTCTAATGAAATGCACTGATGACGGCGGTGGGATGAACATCTGGGATGTTGTACTGCACACGGCTGAACCTTTGTATGTCCTTGCGCAGGGTTTCGCCGTCCTTCTGGGGGATGACATGCAAATCACTTGCCTGGCCAGGAGCTTGGTGGCCTCCGGTTGGCGCCAACAAACTCGTGGCATAGATCCGACCAAGAAGAAAAGGAATCCATTGGCAGGTGCATCAACCATGACATGACGTTGGGATTAAGTGCCAACGGGCAGTAGTTGGCAAGCACCTTGTCGTCGCGAGCCCCAGCAGTTTGCATCGCGATAGTGTAGATGCTGAGGAACTCCGACGGGTGAGTCTTGCCGTTGTACTTTTCTCTGACCTCAGGCTTGAACGTGCGGTGGGTGGGACACTGGAACTGTCGCAGCTCACGGGTAAAGGCTGGACAACCCACCTCGTAAGGTAGGTCACCAGAACCCCCCGGCGCTGGGCGGTCCATAGTGGGCCCCGCACGCCTATCTGACTGATGGCGCGCTTCCCGCCGCCGCTCGATAGTGGTTCGAGCATCTTCTTGAGCTCGCTCCCGAAGAACTTGACGTTGGTCGCAGCGGGCTCGCGGGTCAGACGACGCTATGGAAACTTTGTCACGGGCGTCGGCCCGGCGTTCCAGCGGCTGCTATTGCTGACGTGGGGAAGGAGAGTGCACCGTGGTCGTAGCGTCTCCGGTCCTTCCACCACCAGCATGCACCAACTCGACAGAGCGCCGACACGAGGGTCCCGCTGGTCACGGTTCATCTTTATTGGCGAAGCTGATGAAGCTCCGAATGGTGGCTCTCCACTCGTCGAGCTTCTCCGCAGCAGGAGGGAAGTCGAGGAGCAGTTGCACGTGCGCCAATGCTTCTGCTGGCGTGGGTGGCGGTGAAAGCTGCGTGAATCGTGATGCGCTTCGACTTCTAACCACGTTAGAAGGAGCTCCACCACGGTCGCGAGCCGTTTCCGCCAGTGTCCGGGCGCGCATACTGGCCCGGTGCATCTCGAGAGTGACGTAAAGTGCTCTTCCCGCGGCGGCTCCCGGGGGCACCGACATAGCGGCGTTGCTCGTCATGCACGGCCTGGGAAGACTGCGGCGCGAGTGCCGGCTGGGGCGTCTTGAAGGTCGCCGCGACGCTCATGGGAAGCACGGCTCCATCCCTGTACCCAGCGGCGTGTGGCTCGTCGTCTTGGGCACGAACGACGCCGCTCGCCTGGCTCCGATTGCCAGAGTGTCGCGGATGCTCGCGGGCCACGCCTCCGCCACCATTCGCGGCTGCCCCGTCGCCCACCCGCGCTGGTACGGGCGGTCCGGCTCTAGACGATCTGATCGCTATGATCCCCTTCTTCTTGGGGGCCATGGCGATGATGAAGTCGATGCCTAACTTCTAAACCAGGTTTTCACAGCCTCAGCGCCCCCTACCTAGCGTGCCGAAGATGTCGAGGGAAACGACACCTATGGGATCCCAAAGAATCCCTTCTACGGTTGGCAGGGCATGGAGTTGTGAAAAGAGCAGGTCTAGCGATCAGCACGAGGGGATTTTTACCGAGGTTCGGGCCGCAAACAATGCGTAAAACCCTAGTCCTGCTTGTCTATGTTTATTTGGTGTTCTTGAGCTCTTGAACTAGCTGCGGTGCATGCCCAGTCCAAAAAAATCCGAACCCTTCCACAGTACGCCTCGGGCCTCCTTTTATATGTCAAAGGGGTCGCCATAGTGCAACACAGGAGGTGGAAAGTATCTACAGTGTACAAGTTTATCGCTTGGCACCGTAGGACAAACGCATTTAATGTGCTGCCTACGTTCCCTCTTGCTTTATCGGGGGCGGCAATAGAGCTCGTCTCGTCCGTCGCCGCCGCGCCCTGCATCGATGCGCGTCTAAGCTGACGAGGCATGCAGCGGCATGCTGGCTAGATGGTTGCTGTGCTGGTGCAGTGACAGGGTCTTCATGAAGATCTACATGCTACCACGCGGGAGCTTGACTAGTTGGCCTAGAAGCTGCATGCCGCCACGCAAACCCTTGACTAGTTGGCCTAGAAGCTGCATGCTGCCACGCAAGCGCTTGCCTAGTTGGCGGGCTGGTTGCCGCATCGGCACGGCCGCGGGGCAGCAAAACGTTGGCGGGTGCGGGCCTAGCCGTGGCCCCGCAGATGTGCTCGGCAAGGGTCTTATCGGGGTCTCGCAGGCGTCCCCGACAGGGTTCTTGCTGAGGGTCTTCGTCTGTCGCTGGAAAGGATCTTGCCGGGGGTCTTCATCTTCTGGTTTCTATCTAGACTTGCAGGCCTTTGGTCTTCACAAAGATCTGCATGCCACCATGCAGGCGCCCGTGAGTCTTGGCGTCGATGTTGTCAATGGTGTCAGAGTTCTCAGGCTCAAGGGTGGCGGCCTTGCTGGTGTTGGGCAAGTCACCCCAGCAAGGCTCTTGCCGGGGCTACGTAGGCCGCCTGGCAAGGGCCTTGCCGGGGGAAGTCCATCTTGCCCCTTTGCTCTTCGCACCTCTGGCTTGTGTACTGCCTTGGCAGTCTCGTACCTTTGCTTCTTCTGCCTTGCCAAGCATGGCCACAGGCGTGGGTACAACTGCTCGTGCGCAAGTAAAAGGGTTACAGAAAGGCCCCTACTTTTGTACATCGACATATGTCGTGCTGCCCCATGCTCGTCTACTCTTTGTACAACGCGACGTCCCCCTGCCGAACCAGCAAGGGGCCCTCTGGTCCCATAGGTGGCCGTGGTTTCCCACGACACATTCCGTTTGGACTCTGTTTGGTATTGCTTTTCTGCGAAACTCAAAAACAAGGAAAAAAAAGGAACTGGCACTAGGGTCTAGGTTAATAGGTTACTCTCAAAAATAATATAAAAAAGCATGTTAATGTATATAAAACATCCAAAACAGGTAATACAATAGCATGGAACAATAAAAAATTATAGATACGTTGGAGACGTATCAAGCATCCCCAAGCTTAATTCATGCTCGTCCTCGAGTAGGTAAATGATAAAAATAGAATTTTTGATGTGGAATGCTACCCAACAATTTATTCGTGTAATTTTCTTTATTGTGGCATGAATATTCGGATCCATAAGATCTAAAACAAAAGTTTAATATTGATATAAAAACAATAATACTTCAAGCATACTAACAAGGCAATTATGTCTTCTCAAAATAACATGGCCAAAGAAAGTTTATCCCTACAAAATCATATAGTCTGGCTATGCTCCATCTTCATCATACAAAATATTTAAATCATGCATGACCCCGATGAAAAGCCAAGCAATTGTTTCATACTTTTAATGTTCTCAAACTTTTTAAACTTTCACGCAATACATCAGCGTGAGCCATGGACAAAGCACTATAGGTGGAATAGAATATGGTGGTTGTGGAGAAGACAAAAAGAGGGAGATAGTCTCACATCAACTAGGCGTATCAACGGGCTATGGAGATGCCCATCAATAGATATCAATGTTAGTGAGTAGGGATAGCCTTGCAACGGATGCACTAGAGCTATAAATTTATGAAAGCTCATAAAGAAACTAAGTGGGTGTGCATCCAACTCGCTTGCTCACGAAGACCTAGGGCAATTTGAGGAAGCCCGTCATTGGAATATACAAGCCTAGTTCTATAAGTAAAAATTCCCACTAGTATATGAAAGTGACAACATAGGAGACTCTCTATCATGAAGATCATGGTGCTACTTTGAAGCACAAGTGTGGTAAAAGGATAGTAACATTGTCCCTTCTCTCTTTTCTCTCATTTTTTTATTTGGTCCTTCTCTCATTTTTTGGCCTCTTTTTTTTCGTCGGGAGTCTCATCCTGACTTGTGGGGGAATCATAGTCTCCATCATCCTTTCCTCACATGGGACAATTCTCTAATAATGAAGATCACCACACTTTTATTTACTTACACTGCAAAAAAGAAACATCTGTGACATTTTGGGTCGATTGAAAAAAAGTTGTCATGCTTATGGCACTTCTATGACGATAAATGTGACAAAGCCCGGTATCATAATAGATGTGGTGGGCTCCTACTTCTATGATAAAAAATCATGACAGAAAATGGGCTTTTCATCCTGGGCGGGCCAGAGACGCAACTGCATGACATTCTTTGGGCCGTCCATGACGGAAAAACCGTGGTAGATGCAAGGGCGAGGAAAATATCGGGGAGTTCCCGGTTACGGTGGGTCGTCGGGGGTCGAGCAATGCGCGTTTCTCTCGTACACGTACGCGCATGGGTGCGAGGCATTGGGATCTAACTGAATCCGAGCGATCGCACTGCAGGCTACGCGTTACTGAACCTGAGCGATCGATCGATCTGGCTGTTAAGTGAACCCGATCAAGAGATTCCTTCGCTACTGCTGCTAACTGAAGCCGGTTGAACCTGTTGCCTCTTGATGAACAGTGAGCGTAGTAGGGGGGGTTGGATGAATAGGACCCCGTGGTAGTAGAGGTCGTTGCCGCTGGATGAACAGGACCCCGATCGATTGAGCCGGTTAGGGGTGGATGAACAAGACCCTGTGGAGGGTTGGATGAACAGGACGGCCCCGTGGAGGGCAGGTTGAATAGTAGCCGGTGAGGGCTGGATGAACATTAGCTCGTGGAGGGGTGGTTGAACAGGACCCCGTGGAGAGGGCAGATTGAACAGTAGCCGGTGGAGGAGCGGTGGAGGTTGGATGAACAGGAGCCCATGGATGAATAGTAGCTGGTGGAGGCAGGAGGGAGACTCTGTGGATGAACAGTCGCATGTGGAGGCTGGATGAGGTCGACGGTGGAGATGAACAGTAGCCCGTGAAGTCCCGTTTTCCGATACGCCACACCCCTCCCGATGAACAGGACCCCCATTTCGATCGTAGCGCTCCAACACAAGTCTGTTTCCTCCGTTTTGCGGTATGACACACCCCTCCCAATCAACAGGACCCCGTTTCGACCATAGGAGGTCGGAGAGAAGTCCGTTTCCTCCATTTTGCGATATGCCACACCCCTCCCGGTGAACAGGATCCTGTTTTGACCGTACGCGGTCGAACACAAGGCTGTTTCCTCCATTTTGTGTACGCCAGGCCTCGTTTCGGCTGTCCCAACCAAGCCAGTTGGCTCCCGATGAACACGACGCATTTTGTTGCGTCCCGATGAACACGATGATGCAGTTTCTCCATTCCGACCCAGCCATGTACACGAGCCCTAGCCGTACGTATGCGCGAGTAGGCGTTCGAGACCCCACCCGACGACACGTGCGTGGCGTATTACTTTCTTGCACCCTGGTTGTGCGTCGTCGTGTACATGCTACGTCGGCGCCTCTACTCGACCGTGCCCTTCCTTACTCGGCCACGGCTCATCGCTGCAGCCTGTAGACAGACCGATCGACCAATATGTACGTACACGTTCGCGACCAGAATGACAACGCTATGTATGCTTCGACCAGGTGGGTCCCGACTTTCAGGGAGGATAAGGAGTCACTTCCTTGCGTGCGAAGATGTAGCTGGTGGGTCCCAACAATCAGGAGGGAAATGTTTTTTTGCGAAATATGATGGCCCGTCTGGTTGGTCCCTGCTGTCAGGTGGAGGAATCATTATTTTGCGTGTAATAAGGTTGCACTTCCTTGCTGTGGCCGTGGACCCAGCTGTCATCCTCTCCACGTATAGTACTCTTCCAATGGAAGTCGTTCCTTGACCACATTGACCACGCCGCGCCAAGAGCCCCAAGGCGGTGTGTCAGTGTACAAAATGAGGGGTGCGTTTTTGTACCCCTATACCTGTGCACGGGCAGTCGGAGCCACGCCTACGGTCATGGCAAGCAGAACAGGGGAGGTGAGCCAAGGTAAGACCAAAGCCCAAGATAATAAAACAGCGCCAAGGCCAAGGCCACAAAGAACGAGAGGGACAAGCAGGTTCCCCGGCAAGACCCTTGCAGGGCACCCTTAGCAGCCCTGGCAAGATCCTTGCTGGGACATCCCCCACACCAACAGTGAGCGAGTCACCCTTGAGCCCACGGTCCCGGCGACGCCATCATCCACGTTGGGCGGGGCTGGGAGGCACCTCCGTGGTGGCATGCAGATCTTTGTGAAGACATATTCAGGATCAGATGAGGATTAGAAGACGACGATCCTCGGCAAGATCCTTGCCGAGGAAGACCACCAGACCCCCGGCAAGGCCCTTGCCGGGGACGACAGCGCGCCACGGCAAGACCCTTTCCGGGCCATCCGGCAAGGCCCTCACCAAGGATGCCAGCAGGGCCACTGCCAGGCCCACGCCAACCGAACTTCCACCATTGTTCACATGCAGCTGCTAGCCCAACCAGCTGGCGGGCACCTGCGTGGAAACATGTAGCTCCCAGGCCAACTCATCGAGCACCAGCGTGGCGGTATGCACATCTTCGTGAAGGCTCCTCCACTGCGTCACCTCAGCTGCCTGCCTACCTACATGGAACCACACGCCTCACTGGCCAGGGCACGTGTCAAAGCGAGGAGTAGCGGCGAAGGACGGGACGGGCCTCGCCCCCGTCCCCAATAAAGCAAGGGGATACCTAAGCTGCGCATTAAATGCGTCTTGTCCTGTAATACGAGCGATAAGCTCGGGGCACTGTACGCCTTTCCACTTCCTGTGTGCCACTTTGGCAGCCCCTTTCGACTATAAAAGGAGGCCCATGGCATACTGGAGAAGGATTCGGCTCTTTCGAACCACGCACTGACCACAACAAGTTCGAGAGCTCAAGAACTCGCAGAAATACACCCACCAAAGCAGGACTAGGATTTTACGCATCCTCGCAGCACGAACCTGGGTAAACGATCCTTGTGCTGGCTACTAACTCTGCTCTTCTCGCAACCCCGCGCCCTGGCAACCATAGTAGGGATTCTTGTGATCCCATAGGTGTCGTTCCACACCGACATCTTTGGCGCTCCAGGTAGGGCCATGCGTAGTTGTGAGAATCTGGTCTAGTAATAATCCTAGCAGTTCTTCGTTGCCATGGCTCCTAAGAAGAAGATGGCAACGGAGGTCGGCTCGTTGGGAGCCAAACGGCCCATGCCGGTGCGGGCGAGCAGTGGACCGGTCACAGATAGGACCCGGGCCGTGGTCCGCAGAGCACCAGCATTGCACTGGTAGGCAGAGCCTGGCGAGTAGCGTCGTTCGCGCACGAGACGACCGGCCACATGTTGCCGGATCCAAAGACGGAGCTGGGCCCCCCATGGGTGTCGTTGTGCCACCTCCGGGCGGCGCAGTGACCTCCAGGACGTCCACACCAGCGACCGCTGCGCGCTCTTCCAATGGTGTGCGCGCTGGGCAGCGTCACCACGTTGGTGACCCTGAGCACCGCCGTGGGAAGAGCCCCGTGCATCGTCCGCAGGATAAAGGGGTTCAGCATGCCCGCCGAAGTGCTGGCGAAAATGGCACGCAGCCACTGGGTCGTAACGGAGCTCCTTCTAACATAGTTAGAAGTCGAAGAGCGCCGTGATCCACGCAGCTGTCGCCACCGCCCACGCCAGCAGAAGCTTTGGTGCGCATGCAGCTGCTCCTCGACTTCCCTCCTGCTGCGGAGAAGCTTGACGAGTGGAGGGCCACCATCCGGAGCCTTGTCGCCGTCGACAACAAAGACGATCCGCGACCGGCAGGACCCACGGGTCGGCACTCCACCGAGCCACCGCATGCTGGCGCTGGGAGGACCGGGGGAGTTGCGGCCATGGTGCACTCTCCTCCTCCTTGCCACCCGCCGCGGGCGTCAGCCCATTGTGACGACGCTTGTGATAACATCTCCATAGCGTCGTCCGACCCACGGACCCTCTGCGACCAGCGCCAAGTCCTTCGGGAATGAGCTCACGAAGATGCTCGAACCACCGTCGAGCGCCGGCACGAAATGCGCCGCCAGTCGAACAAGCGGGTAGGACGCACTATGGACCACCCGGCATCGAGGGGCTCCGGCGGCCTACCTTACGAGGTGGGCTGCCCGGCCTTTACCCGTGAGCTGCGGCAGTTCAAGTGGCCGCCCCATCGCGACGTTCAAGCCCGACGCCGCCGAAGTACACCGGCAAGACCCATCCGTCCGAAGTTCCTCAAGATCTACACCATCGCGATGCGGGCTGCTAGGGCTCGCGGCGACAAGGTGCTTGCCAACTATTACCGGGCGCCAAGCCCAATGTGATGTCTTGTTGATGCACTTGCCGGTGGATTCCATTTCTTCTTGGTCGGATTCGTGCCATGAGTTCGCTGGCGCCTTCACAAGAGGCCACCAAGCTCATGGCTGTGCCGGTGATCTCGCACATCATTCCCAGAAAGAAAGGGGAAACCCTGCGCAAGTATATCCAGAGGTTCAGCCGAGTGCAGTACAACATCTGCGACGTTCATCCCGCCGCTGTGATTAGCGCATTCCACCAGAACATGCGCAATCGCAAGATGCGCGAGGAGCTGGCGATGACCAAGGTTAAGGATGTGGCCGAGCTCCACGTTCTGGCCGATAGGTGCTCCCGGGCTGAAGAGGGAAGGAAGTACCCCGGCGAAGACGCCAGCGTGGAAACCGACTCTACCGATGAAGACGCCACTACCCCGATGAAGAAGGGCCAGCGTCGCAACAGGAAACGCAAAGGCAAGGCCGTGCTTGCCGTTGAGGGATCTGACGACACCGGTGCCGACAAGAAGGTCAAGGCAGGCGCCCCCGGCAAGTAGATTGCCGGGTGCACCGCCTACCGGGCCTTGGCGGCTACCGACAAGCGAGGAAGATCCGGCAAGCAATACTGCAAGATCCACCGCACCAAGGGCCACGACCTCCAGAACTGCCGACAAGTCGAGCTGCTTGCTGAGAAGCAAAAGGCCGAGTACGAGAGGCGGGACAAGGAGAAGGACCAGGACGGTGCCGAGGATCCTAAGAAGCGTGGCGGCCAAGGAAGCCGCCCGGCAAGGACAACCAGCAAGAGAGGCCCGCCCGGGGCCGCGACAAGAAACAAGAAGATGATGATCACGACGAGGACGACGAGTCTGGTGAGCAAGGGTTCCGAATCGCTACGGAGGCCATGTAATGCGTCGATGGCGGCGCCTCGCTGCATACCTCTCACCGCCAGCTCAAGCAAAGGCGGCGTGAGATTACAGCAAAGAAGTCGCTGCTCGACGCTTCGTGGTCGCTGAAGTGGTCTAGCACGCCCCTCATCTTTGACGCCGAGGACCACCCTGACCGCACTACCGCGGTCGGGTGTTTGCCATTGTTAGTCTCACCAATGATATGGAACCTCAGGGTGAACAAGATGTTGGTTGACCATGGGGCCGTCCTGAACCTAATCTCGCCTGTTGAGGGAGTCCTGGATTAGGGGGTGTCCGGACAGCCGGACTACCATCATCAGCCGGACTATCATCTGCTGGACTATCATCATCGACCGGACTCCTAGACTATGAAGATAGAAGATTGAAGACTTCCCCCCGTGTCCGGGTGGGACTTTCCTTGGCGTGGAAGGCAAGCTTGGCGATACGGATATGTAGATCTCCTACCATTGTAACCGACTCTATGTAACCCTAGCCCTCTCCGGTGTCTATATAAACCGGATGGCTTTAGTCCGTAGGACTACAATCACAACAACCCTTACAATCATACCATAGGCTAGCTTCTAGGGTTTAGCCTCCTTGATCTCGTGGTAGATCCACTCTTGTAAACATCCACAATATCAATATCAATCAAGCAGGACGTAGGGTTTTACCTCCATCAAGAGGACCCGACACAGGTAAACATCGTGTCCCTTGTCTCCTGTTACCATCCGCCTAGACGCATAGTTCGGGACCCCCTACCCGAGATCCGCCGGTTTTGACACCCACATTGGTGCTTTCATTGAGAGTTCCTCTGTGCCGTCACCGATAGGAAGGATGCCTCCTCCCGCCTTCAAGGACGGTATTTTCGCCAAAGGAGCCTTGGCGCCGCCAAACTATCCGCTAGGTGGTTTTCTTATGACCGCTGTCCGCCATCGCTCGACAACGACCTCTCAAGTCGCCAAAAGCAATTTTTGCGTCACTCGGATTCGCCGAGCGGTTGGATCCAATAGAGCTCTCGTCCAGAACGAGCTCTTGGATCGCATCGCCGCCTCGAGTCGCTCTGAGACTATGATCGATTGGGCTTAAAACCGATCCGAGAGAGAATTAACTCTCCCTGGTCACCCACCACGCTGCGTGGTAGAGGAACAATGCGGCGACGCTTCTCCGTATTGAAAACTAGTCATGTCCGGATCCCCGAACCCCCATGCCGGATTCAGCGGAGGGACGGGCTTCGATCAAACACTGAACTTAAAGTCAGGCATCGGACCAGACTCGTTGGACAACGCCCGTAAATCCAAGCTTCCAAAATTGGAAACTTCTCGGCCTTCGAGCCTTGAGATGGGTAGGGTTCCGGACTTAGTTCCACCCACCCGCCCGGACATATGCGATCTAACTCTAATTCGCAAGAGCCCGCCGAGACAAGACATCACTCATCGGGCCGATTCTCTGGTTATGGACAGGATAAAGGACTGCCGAGAGGAAAACATAATCTCGCCTTCAGCAATAATTGCACGGACAAAGGAATCCTAAACGCCATCAGTCGCCGCGACATTACACGCTTTGTTGACTTGGAGACCATCGTATGAAAGCATCTGTGCGATGGAGAGCGCTCGAAAACCGAAGTAAATTTTGGGATAATCCGTCCCGAATACATCCCTAGTCCGGAACCAAAGGTGCATCATTATCAAGCACCGGCTGAATACCAAAAACCAAAACCCCTAAAGGGTGCGGAACCATACCGAGGGCTGGCTAAACGGACTCGCAAAATTCATAGCACGTAGGGCGCCACTCCAACTCATAGCCTTCGAGCATGTTGGATATTACGGCAGGTGGCCAAAAGTGGCGAAGAGCTTCTAGCTTCAGAATCCCAGCCCAACAATACCAGTACGGTGTTAACAGTCTTCGAGACTTTCGCATCCAATAACATGCGAAAACGACAACTCCATAACCTTGTCAAGTCTACCAAGTAGCAACAATAAACCCATGGAGCGACACGGCTATTACCTTCAATGCCGGATTTAACCTAAATTCGAACTGCCCGGCACCACCGCATTGGTCCTCGGCCGATAGTAGGCGGCTTTACGCCTTACTAAGGTACTCATGGATGGCGGCAGCGGACTAAACCTCATCTATGAGGAAACCCTCGAAAAATGGAAATAGATCGAACCGCATTGAGCGAAGCAAAGACAACCTTTAGAGGAATAATCCCACCGGGAAGCATGCTGCACAGAAAAATCACGCCGGCGTAGTGTTCGGCTCGCCGAACAATTACAGGTCCGAGGAAGTCACATTTCAAGTGGCCCCATTCAGCAGCGGATATCATGCTTTATTAGGACGAGAGGCATTCACAATTTTTCAAGCTATACCCCATTATGGGTACATGAAGCTTAAAATGCCCGGTCCCAACGGAATTATCACTCTCGCTAGTGATCCGAACATAGCACTCCGCGCCGAAAATAAGACAGCCGCACTAGCCCTCGAGGCACTATCCGAAGCCCTAGCGGCTGAAGAACTCACCGCGATGGGCTCCACGGTGAACAGGGACGATGTGATACTTGATAAAAGATCCAAGTCCACCTCTTTTAAACCAGCGGATGAAATAGTCAAATTCCAAGTCCACCCAATGGACCCTGCAAAGATGGCCTCCATCGGGGCACAATTAAACCCCGATGTAGACGCCGACCACGAGAATTTCTACAAGAAAATGGGACATCTTTGCTCGGCACCCTTCGGACATGCCAGAATCCCACGTCATTGGCGAGCACAGCCTAAATATCCTAAAAGGATTCAAGCCACCAAACAGGCTCTTCGACGATTTTCCGAACCCAAAAGATGGCAATGGGAGAGGAGCTAGCCAAACTATTGGAAGCCGGATTCATCGAGACATCAAACATCCGGATTGGCTAGCAAATCTGGTAATGGTACCAAAGAAGGACAAATCACGGCGCCTATGTGTCGATTTCAAAGACCTAAATAAAGCCTGCCCAAAGGATCCCTTCCCCTCCCAAGATCGACCAAATCATCGATGCCACCGCAGGCACGATTCATTGTGCTTCACGGACGATACTCCGCTATCATCAAATCAAGATGGCGAAGCGGATCAAGCCGCAACCGCATTCATTACTCCATATGGACCATTTCGCTTCAACACGATGCCCTTCGGACTTAAAAAAAACGCCGCAACATATCGGCGCGATGATTCGTACATGTCCGCTACCCAGATCGGCAAAACAGTAGAGGCATACGTAGACGACGTAGTCGTCAAAACTAAACACGCCGAAACTCTAGTAGACGACTTGAGGCTCACATTCGACAACCTCAGAGCATATGACATCAAGCTGAATCCGGAAAAATGTGTTTTCGGCGCATCATTTGGAAAGCTGCCGGGCTTCATCAGATCCGTAGAGGAATTGAAGCAAATCCAGCCAAGATCCGAGCTCTGTCACAGCTAGATATCCCAAAAGACCTCAAGCAAATACAAAATTGATCGGATGTTAGCGGCTCTAAGCCGCTTTATCTCCGTCTAGGAGAAAAGGCATTACCCTCTATCGCCTCCTTAGGCGACCAACACTTCGAGTGGACGGATGCTGCCACCGCCGGACTCAAGAAATAAAGGCCATATTGGCAACAAATCCGGTCTGGTTGCGCCCAACCGGGCGAACCAATGTTGTTATACATCGCAGCTACGCATCAAGTTGTAAGCGCGGTACTCGTCGTCGAAGCGAGAAAAAGAAGGGCATAAATTCCCTCTTCAAAACCAGTATACTACGATCCACCGTGTTAACCCCCGCAAGTCCTGCTACCCGCACTATCGAAGATAGCATACGCGTGTTCATGGCATCCCGAAGCTCCGACACTACTTTCAAGAGTGTTCGATAACAAGGGCCTCAAGTACCACTTAATGACATTATAAACAATCCGCGGCGCGACGGGCAGGATTGCAAAATGGGCCATTGAGCTCTTACCATTTGATATATCTTACAAACCTCGGCGAGCTATAAAGTCACAAGTATTGGCTGACTTTGTCGCTGAATGGACCGGTTTAACTCCCTAAAGAATACGGCGATACTCCAATTGGATTATGCACTTCGACGGCTCCAAAATGTTAGCCGGATTGGAGGTCGGCGTCGATCGACGCCCCCGACCGGGACACAGTCCAATACGTTTCGAGATAATGTACACGGACTCCAACAACGCAGCCGAATACGAGGCCCTTTTACATGGTCTCCGAATGGCAATCTCCATGGGCATTCAACGCCTAGAGGTGTGTGGGGATTCAAACCTCGCAATATCCCAAATAAACGGAGACTTTGACGCCAAAGATCCGAAAATGGCAGCATATCGCAACGCTGTCCTCAAAATGTCAGCCCGGTTCGAAGGACTTGAATTCCATCACGTCACCCGGGATAATAACCAAGCGGCCGACGTACTGGCACGCATTGGCGCCAAACGCGATGCCGTCCCTCCTAATATCTTCCTGGAACGGCTCTTCAAGCCATCCGTATTATGGGAAGAGGAGTCCGGAACTAAAAAACCGGAACAAGCCGCGCCAACCGGCGTTTCAGCCGATGATATAACACCATCCGCCCACGACATAATGGCAGTAATTGCCCCGTGGACAGAACCATTCCTCGCCTACTTGCTTAGGCAGGAGCTTCCCCAAGACCAAAATGAGGCCCGCAGCATAGTCCGCGATCTAAAGCCTACAAGGACTATGAGGGAGAACTTTATAAGAAAAGCACAACCGAGTCCTTCAAAGGTGTATCTCCAAGAGGAAGGGCGGAACCTCCTGGCTGAAATTCATGCCGGACTAGGGCGGACACCACGCCGCAGCTCGGGCCCTTGTAGGAAAGGCATTCCGACAGGATTTTATCGCCGACGGCCCGAGCAGATGCACAGACCTAGTCCAAAGATGCGTCGGTTGTCAACTCTTTGCTAATCAGAGCCATATGCCACCCACCGCCCTCAAAACTATACCCATTACTCCGCCGTTCCGGGTCAGGGGCTTGACATGGTTGGACCACTTAAAGGGGGAACCCACAAGCAAAGGTACCTATTGGTCATGGTGGATAAATTCACCAAATGGATAGAGGCCAAGCCATTTAAAACGGCAGAGTCCGGACCAGTGATAGACTTTATATCCGGGTAGTACACCGTTATGGTGTCCCCACAAAGATCATCACCGATAACGGCACGAACTTCACCGCCGATGAGGTTAAATCATGGTGCAAAAATATGGGCATCAAGCTCGACACGCTTCAGCCTATCATCCTCAAACCAACGGTCAAGTGGAACGAGCAAATGGTCTAATAATGAGCGCATCAAACCCGCACTAGTGCGGTCCCTTACGAAATCGACCGCCTTGGGTAGAGGAGCTCGACTCCGACTGGGGCTGCGGACAACGCCTAACCGTACTACCGGATTCACACCATTTTTATGGTATACGGCGCGAAGCAGTTTTGCCCTGCGACATCATTCATGACTCACCTCGAAAGCGCATGTACGAAGAAAAGAAGCCGAGCTGGATCGGCAGGACAGCTTGGACACATTGAGGAAGAGCGACGTCGCCAAGGCTCGCTCCGCATTCTATCGCAGCAGGCTCAAGATATCAAAGCAGAAGCACGGGCCAAGACTTACAACGCTGGCGAACTGGTTCTACACCGCCGGACAAGAAAAAGGACAAGCTCAAGCCCAAATGGGAAGGCCCCTTCATCATCGATCAAGTCTTGACCGGCGGAGCGTACCGTCTATGAAATGCATCGGATAACCGAGTCAAGCCGAACCCATGGAACGCAGGCCGCCTCCGACGATTCTATGCCTAGCGCCGGACTAAGAGTTCGTCCCTTTCCCCCTGTCCAAATTTTTTTTTTACTTCAGGTGCCTTTTGTTTCTCTTTTTCTTCTCAACCCTATTCATCCAAGCCTTAAAAGGCCTACTTGCGCAATGTTCGCGTGCAATTGATGTGCTATCCGCACTCATTATACCTGGGGGCTTCTTTACCGTAAGCTTAATTATACGGCTTTATGCCCAAAGACATGTGTCAAGCCTCCACATGTACCTTTTATTCACCATTATATGCATCGATATGACTTAAGTTTTGGCCAAGCTGGGTTGCTCGGCTCTCGTGCTTACCCCTACGCTCCCGATTGTTCGGCTAGGAGGTAAAGGAGCACCTCTGCGATTGTTATTGCGGGTCACCGGATGTGTACCTCGACGGGTGAAGCCAAAGCTAGCGTTCTTAAGGGAATATTCGGTCGGTGACTTAAAAGATGATTTTTATCCACTTATTTATCTGCCCCGGATGTTTTTCTGCTTTTTCGCAGTCCGGACATGCACTTTAGGGCATGCCACCCCAAAGGAAAGGAACCCTTAAAGGAACTATTCTCCCCGAAGATGTTTCTTACTAACCATGTAATATAACATAACTAGTTGGGCACTTGTCTGATAAAGCACTGATGACCCCTACGCCTGGTCTCCATGCATACCCCGGTTGTTTCATAACCCGGAAGGTATTCGGACACACTCCGGACTATAGGGTCCCGAGGTCGGCTTAAAAGGTCGGCAAAGACAAACGATCTACAATCCGCTAGAAGGCATTTTGTATGTCATTTTATAATACATTGTCAAATCGATCGATTGTATTCTTCCTCAATCCCGCCTAACAAAGTTGTCTAATTTACAGTCCTGTTGGGAAAATTTCATGCCAACTCCACTTGGCCAGATACTAAACTCACAGGATCTCCTTCCCATCGGGCCCCACAGGTCCGACTTCGGCCATGTGGTTGGGATCCGCCTTCTTGTACCGCGTCTTCACCATGGCCCAGGCCTCCCTGGCACCTTGCCGGCAGGCCGAAATCTTCCATACATGGAAGCGCTGCCGCACTCCCTGCAGCTTCTCCGCAAGCTCCCCAAGACCCTTGGGTATGGAGAGGGCTGGCCATAACGCCTGGACGACGCCACTCATAGCCTGCCGAACTCGTTCGATCAGTTGTAACAATTCGGGAAGTTGATCACCCCTGTTACGGGCATCTCCTCCGCAGGAGACCTGTGAGCATACCTACGATATATTCTCACAATTGACTTCCTCGCCGAACTCTTATTTTCAAAGGAGTTCGCTCAAGCACTTACTATATATGCCGCGACGAAGCCGTTGATTCTCCTTAACGGAGCCCGACAGCTCGCCCTAACGCCTTTTCAGCTCTTCTCCAAGCTGGGCATGGGCATCCTGGAGCTTGTTCCTTTCATGTTGCACCTTATGCAAGACCTCTCGCCAGCCTTTAGTTGGCGCAGGTTCTTGCCTGTCCGGATCTTGTCCGCAGCACCGCAATGTCATTTTTAGACTTGCGTGAACGGTCAAGCGCTACTTATCTTTCTAAAAATAATGCTACCGGGAGAGGTCTTTATGCTTCCTCCTGCCCGTAAAATGCGGCCTCAGTTGGGCCTTGCACTCTTGCAACTCCCGAGACAGTCGGGTATTCTTCTCGGTAAGATCCTCGTTTCATATGATCCTTAAATCAGTTAATATAACTACTTTAAGTCTCGGGGCTCTTGGCATATACAACTATTAAATTCTCTTACCCGTATGTATTTTACATACCGCCCGTGGCTCGTAAAACTATCTTGAGCGGCACGAAGGTGCGCGCCCCCGTGTTAAAGGCATTCAACGCCTCGGGGAGAAGCACGCGTCTTAAACATCGTTCGGTGGCGCCGTGATTGAGGCACTCTCCACCTCAGACTTGGTGGCGGACAGTTTTCGGCATCCTCCGTCGGAGGAACGCTCGCTCGCGCTTTGCGCCGCCTCCCCCCGACCAGGTCAAAAAGGGAGCCCAGCTGGTAGAGGTTGGATTGACAACTTTCATGCCTACAGTCCGGCGGACGCTTTTTCCCTATAAAAGTCATGAGCACTCAAACGCTTCCTAGAACGTTGTTTCTAAATACTGAATTGTGAGCTATACCTTTGCGGCGACGTTCCAGTCCGTGCCGCGCTCCTCTTCCGCCTACTGGTCCGAACGGGCCCTTGTTGGCCAGCCACCGCGGGCTCGGCTTCTCTCCCTAGGGGCGCCTCCACAAAGTGCCATCATAAACGGTGGTCGAAATACAAGGAAGGAATGACGGTGTCGTGGCTTCGCCGCAATCACCGGGAAGCCGGATATAGTCCGGATAGTCGGCCGTAATGGCGACTAAAGCATTGTCCATGCTGAGCTGGTGGAACACCCCGCCGATGAGCTCCACCTTTATGTCCGGATCCTCTTGGAGGCGGATCCCGGATCTCTCGATCCTCGGGCTGCGGAGCCGGGCTTAGCATGCCCTCCACAGTCCGGCGCAGTTCTGCGCCGAAGAAGAACACAATGTAAGAAACTTAAGTTTCGAAGGCACGGGTCGGACACGCTGAGTGTTCGCTACCCAAGGCCGGGATTGTTCATGGAAAACCCATTTAACGGGTTCGTCCAAGGAAATCCTCCTTCTCCCCTTATACAGGCGGACAAGATCGCCGCCAGATCTTCGCCGATTCGCCCTTATGCGGACGGGTGGCATCGCCCTCCCGCTGAAATCCCACATGGGTGGCCTCAGATTGTAGTGGCTACACTTCACAGAATGCATGTTGCCATGATTCCAATCATGGTCAACCCGCATGGGCCAAGAACCTTATTCGCCCATCGATAATGGACGCCTTGTCTTCCTCCAATCGGGGGCTCATGGACGCCAACTAAGGCGTTTCTTCAGAGGAGCATTGCTGAACTCCGGGAGGCCGATCCAACAGGGTCCGCAATGAGCGCCTTCTATATAAAACCATTCTCAAGGCCGGTCTTGGGCGCCTTCTTAGGGGTTCCGATGGATATCCCGTCCCGCAATGCGCCATATTTCGCGCCGCCCACTTGATATATGGACCCTCGTGAAGAGCGGGTACAAGGCAAAACAACCTCTTCCACAGTAGCAAGTGGGGCTCGATGCCTGTGAAAAGCTCAGAAGAGCTACGAACCCGCAATATGCAGGATTGAGGTGGGCGTGAGGTGATGGAGCTGGAGTCCGTAGAACTCCGTGAGCCCGCGGAGGAATGGATGTACAGAAACCGAGTCCCCTTATCGATAGGGGACAAAGCATACCCGCCCCTTTGTTGGGATTAGGGGTAACCTCGGCTTGCTTCCCACCTTTGTAGGTGGCGAGCCCGGCTCGAACCGTAACCATGAAGGCCGGAGGAGATATCCCCATTTGAGCTTCACCACCAAGCAGCGAACAGAGCATCTCCTCCAATCTCTGGCAAGGGCTGGGAGCGCGAGAAGAGGAGCCGCGCTGACGGTCCATGATGGAATGGATTCTTGGTCGAAAGCGCCTCGATGAGTATTTGCAAGAGGAAGATGGTGATTTGGATCTGGATTCTTGCCTCCCTTATAGGCAGATTGTTCGCACAACTAGGGGTAAAACATAAAGACACCCGGCTTTTCACATTCGCACGACGCGTGGAAGAAGGCCATTATTGGGCGTGGAAGCCAAGACGCCGCAACATTGATGAGGAAGCCGGACACCGCTCGGCGGTACATGGAACTTAAGGAGAACCCGCCTTGCAACGCCAAGACTACACGCATGCTGGACTTATCGTCATTGAAGCCTGGTTCGGGGGCTACTAAGGGAGTCCTGGATTAGGGGGTGTCCGGACAGCCGGACTACCATCATCAGTCGGACTATCATTTGCCGGACTATCATCATCGACCGGCCTCCAAGACTATGAAGATAGAAGATTGAAGACTTCCCCCCGTGTCCGGATGGGACTTTCCTTGGCGTGGAAGGCCAGCTTGGCGATACGGATATGTAGATCTCCTACCATTGTAACCGAGTCTATGTAACCCTAGCCCTCTCCGGTGTCTATATAAACCGGATGGCTTTAGTCCGTAGGACTACAATCACAACAACCCTTACAATCATACCATAGGCTAGCTTCGAGGGTTTAGCCTCCTTGATCTCGTGGTAGATCCACTCCTGTAAACATCCACAATATCAATATCAATCAAGCAGGACGTAGGGTTTTACCTCCATCAAGAGGGCCCGAACCTGGGTAAACATCGTGTCCCTTGTCTCCTGTTACCATCCGCCTAGACGCACAGTTCGGGACCCCCTACCCGAGATCCGCCGGTTTTGACACCGACACCTGTCGTAATCAAAAGGTTGCAAATCCCTAATGGAGACCTCGAGGAAACGGGCACGTTTCAAGGGGTCAATCCGGGGAGGAGCCAGCCGAAGGGAAAGGTCACACTGCCAGTGACACTTGGAGGAGAGTTGAACTGCAGGACGGAGAGGATCATCTTCGATGTGGCCGAGACCCCCTTGCCCTACAACGGGATCCTCGGCCGCTCGGCGCTAGCCAAGTTCATGGCGGCATCACACTACGCTTACAACATGCTAAAGATGCCCGGGCCGTTGACCATCATCTCCGTCCCCTCAGACAAGAAGGACGCGCTGATTTGCGCCAACCAACTCTAGCGGGAAGCAGTTGCAGCAGATGCCACCAAGGCGCCTGCTCCTAGCACTGAAGCCCCGGGAGGGAAGAAGAAGCCCGGCAAGACCTCTCACACCCACTCCGGCAAGCGCACCTCTTCGGAGTGTTGTGCTGTGATACGTCTCTGTCGTATCTACTTTTCCAAACACTTTTGCCCTTGTTTTGGACTCTAACTTGCATGATTTGAATGGAACTAACCCGGACTGACGCAGTTTTCAGCAGACTTTCCATGGTGTTATTTATGTGCAGAAACATAATTTCTCAGAATGACCTGAAACTCCACGGAACGTCTATTTGGAAATAATAAAAAATCCTTGCAAAAGATGAAGACCAGGGGGCCCACACCCTAGCCACGAGGGTGGGGGGCGCCCCCCTACCTCGTGGGCCCCCTGGAGCTCCTCCAAGCTCAACTCCAACTCTATATATTTGCTTTCGGGGAGAAAAAAATCAGAGAGAAAAATTCATCGCGTTTTACGATACGGAGCCGCCGCCAATCCCTAAAACCTATCGGGAGGGCTGATCTGGAGTCCGTTCGAGGCTCCGAAGAGGGGGATTCGCCGCCATCGTCATCATCAACCATCCTCCATCACCAATTTCATGATGCTCACCGCCGTGCGTGAGTAATTCCATCGTAGGCTTGCTGGACGGTGATGGGTTGGATGAGATCTATCACGTAATCGAGTTAGTTTTGTTAGGGTTTGATCCCTAGTATCCACTATGTTCTGAGATTGATGTTGCTATGACTTTGTTATGCTTAATGCTTGTCACTAGGGCCCGAGTGCTATGATTTCAGATCTGAACCTATTATGTTTTCATGAATATATGTGAGTTCTTGATCCTATCTTGCAAGTCTATAGTCACCTACTATGTGTTATGATCCGCAACCTCAAGTGACAATAATCGGGACCACTCCCGTGATGACCATAGTTTGAGGAGTTCATGTATTCACTATGTGCTAATGCTTTGTTCCGGTACTCTATTAAAAGGAGGCCTTAATATCCCTTAGTTTCCATTAGGACCCCGCTGCCACGGGAGGGTACGACAAAAGATGTCATGCAAGTTCTTTTCCATAAGCACGTATGACTATATTCGGAACACATGCCTACATTACATTGATGAATTGGAGCTAGTTCTGTGTCAACCTATGTTATGATTGTCGAGGGAGTCCTGGATTAGGGGGTATCCAGACAGCCGGACTATAACCTTTGGCCGGACTGTTGGATTATGAAGATACAAGATTGAAGACTTCGTCCCGTGTCCGGATGGGACTCTCCTTGGCGTGGAAGGCAAGCTTGGCAATACGGATATGTAGATCCCCTTCCTTGTAACCGACTCTGTGTAACCCTAGCCCCCTCCGGTGTCTATATAAACTGGAGGGTTTAGTCCATAGGACCAACAACAATCATACCATAGGCTAGCTTCTAGGGTTTAGCCTCTTTGATCTCGTGGTAGATCAACTCTTGTAATACCCATATCATCAATATTAATCAAGCAGGAGTAGGGTTTTACCTCCATCAAGAGGGCCCGAACCTAGGTAAAAACATCGTATCCCTTGTCTCCTCTTACCATCCGCCTAGACGCACAGTTCGGGACCCCCTACCCGAGATCCGCCTGTTTTGACACCGACATTGGTGCTTTCATTGAGAGTTCCTCTGTGTCGTCATCATTAGGCTTGATGGCTCCTTCGATCATCGTTAGCGATGCAGTCTAGGGTGAGACTTTACTCCCCGGACAGATTTTTGTATTCGGCAGCTTTGCACCGCGGGCCAATTCGCTTGGCCATCTGGAGCAGATTGAAAGTTACGCCCCTGGCCATCGGGTCAGGTTTGGAAGCTTAAACTACACGACCGACATCCGCGGAGACTTGATCTTCGACGGATTCGAGTCCCTGCCGAGTGCGCCGCACTGTCACGATGGGCATGATTTAGCTCTACCGCTAGACAGTGTTCAGGAGATCGCACCTGCAACCGCTCCGACCTTCAATTCGGAGCAAATTGCGCCATCCGTGGACGGGTGGTTAGACCACGCCATGGAGGCCGCAGCCTCAACGGCGATCGTGCCGAATACCCGCCTTACCCTTCGCGAGGCCCGTGACTCCAAATCGCCGGACTCTCCTCCGGACTCCGAACCACCCGAGCCCCTACCAATCGAATCCGATTGGGCGCCGATCATGGAGTTCACCGCCGCGGATATCTTTCAATACTTGCCCTTTGGCGATATACTAAACTCACTAAGGTCTCTCTCCTTGTCAAGAGAGTCCTTGCCGAACTACGCCCGGCAGGATTGGGATGCGGATGACGAAGAAATTCGCCGCCCACCCACCACCCACTTAGTAGCCACTGTCGATGACTTGACCGACATGCTCGATTTCGACTCCGAAGACATCAACGGTATGGACGAAGATGCAGGAGACGAACAGGAACCACTGACCACAGGGCACTGGACAGCCACCTCATCCCATGATGTATACATGGTGGACACACCAAAAGAAAATGACGACGAGGAACGAAAGGACGCAGCGAAGGATCGTTCCCTCGAAAAGCAGTCAAAGCGGCGGCCTAAGCGCCGCTCCAAACCTCGCCTCGATAGAAACAGTGGGCAACAGGCCCAGCAATAGAACAGGGTGAGCCAGCGGACGATGACAACGGCATTAAACAACCGTCCGATGATGGTAATACGGAGAATCGAACCGAACAACCCGTCTCCGGCGAAGATCACAGTCCGGAAGACATCACACCGAATAAGCTCCCGGAGCAGAAGAGCCTCCATAAAAGGCTCGTCGCCACTGCGCGGAGCCTGAAAAGGCAGAAGCGGAAGCTCAGGACTGCGGAAGATGCACTCCGAATAAGATGGAGTAAAGTACTTAACACCGCAGACAAGTACGGTGGCAGCCGCCACACAAAGAGCTACCCGAAGAGAAAGCTGCTACCTGAATTCGATGAGGAGGCCTTAGAGCCCCCACAATCAAAAAACAAAATAGTCACCCGGTCGGATAGGCGACCTCATGGCCAACATAGAGCGGTAAATGACGCCGCACACAAACCAGTACGCGATCCACGCGAGAACTCACAACAAAAGGATGGCCCAACTAGATCCATCTACGGGCCAAGAAAGCGCGCTCAAACACGCAATACAATACAACAAAATTCCGAACACCGCGGCACACCCAAGTACAGGGGTGCCGCACACCCCCTATGTTTCACCGATGAGGTGCTGGACCATGAATTTTCAGAGGGATTCAAACCCGTAAACATAGAGGCATACGACGGAACGACAGACCCTGGGGTCTGGAATGAGGACTATATCCTCCATATCCATATGGATAGAGGAGACGATTTCCACGCCATCAAATACTTACCCCTCAAGCTCAAAGTGCCAGCCCGGCATTGGCTTAAAGGCCTTCCCGAAAACACCAATGGAAGTTGGGAAGAGCTCAAGGACGCCTTTCGGGCAAATTTTCAAGGGACTTATGTCCGACCACCGGATGCAGACGATCTAAGTCATATAACTCAACAGCCCGGAGAGTCAGCCGAAAGCTTTGGAATAGGTTTCTTACTAAAAAGAATCAAATAGTAGACTGTCCGGACGCTGAAGCCTTAGCAGCTTTCAAACACAGCGTTCGAGACGAATGGCTCGCCAGACACCTCGACCAAGAAAAGCCGAGAACAATGGCCGCATTAACAAGCCTCATGACCCGCTTTTGCGCGGGCGAGGACAGTTGGTTAGCCCGATGTAGCACTAGCGACCCAAGTACATACGAAGTCAGGGATGGAAACGGGAAGCCACAACGTAGCACAAACAAGCACCTGAGTAAAGAAGACAACCCGAAGAGCACGGCGGTGAACGCCGGATTCAAAAGCTCTCGGCGGGGTCAGCAAAAGCTACCTCTCAAAGGCAACAGGGACGAACTGTCCAGCCTAAACAAGATTCTGGACAAGATATGTCAAATCTACAGCACCCCTGATAAACCTGCAAATCATACCCATAGAGAATGTTGGGTCTTCAAGCAATCCGGCAAACTCAACGCCGAACACAAGGGGCTGGATACACGAAGTGAAGACGATGATGAACCCCTCAAACAAAGCACTGGGGAACAGAAGAAGTTCCCACCAGAAGTCAAATCAGTAAACGTGTTACACGGGACAAAGGGGAGAAACAAAGTGGCACCCATAGAGATACGTGCCCTAGGGCCTATCACAACGGAGTCCCGCCATTGGTCATCCAAACCGATCACCTTCGACCATCGGGATTACTCTGCAAGTATCCGGCATGCAGGATGGGCTGCCTTGGTGTTAGACCCGATAATTGACGGATACCACTTTACACGAGTCCTGATGGACGACGGCAGTAGTTTAAACCTGATATATCAGGACACAGTCCGCAAAATGGGGATGGACCCAACAAAAATTAGCCATAGCAATACTTCCTTTAAAGGAGTAACGCCAGGCTCAGAAGCCTATTGCACGGGCTCTCTCTTACTAGAAGTTATGTTCGGCTCACCCGATAACTTCCGTAGCGAAAAGCTAACCTTCCACATCGCTCCGTTTAAAAGTGGTTATCAAGCACTATCGACGCAAGCTTCGCTCGCTTTAACGCAATACCGCATTATGCGTCTCTCACGCTTAAGATGCCCAACCCACGAGGCATCATCTCAGTAAAGGGAAATATTGAGCGCTCCTTGCGCGCGGAAGACTGTTCGGCTGCCTTGACAGCCACACACTAAACTGCCTCACCAACCAGAGCACCAAACAGGTCGTCAAGACCATGGACACGGCTAGACGAGTCCGGCATAACCGTATAATCGATAAAGGTTTGATGGCTATACACCCCTATACAAGGGGCTCCGCGCATATAAACAAGCGGCAATAAGGCTCAATTTTACCTACCTTGAATCATACTTTGTTTATTTAGTATAACATACATTTTGCATGACTACTTTTTCAACTAAGTTCCTCTCTTTTACAGATGAACATCGTGCTACGCCTGTCCAGGATACTGCACAACGGAGACACGGGCGCAGACGTGCAGCAGGGCCCCGTTGCAAGGATTCTTTTCAGATTAAGACCTTGCATAAACCTTTCTTACTGTCTCTTGTTGATACACGTCCCTCGGATTCTCAGCATAACTGAGAAGGAGGCTGGCGTCTTGTCATGTGGCCACGTCAGAATATTGCACGTACCTGGACACCAGGGGCTTATTACAAAGGGCACTCTCTAGCCCGTTTAAAGTCACAAAGACCGAATACCTTAGGGAGTGTTCGGCGTCGCGAGTTTGGCCTTATATGCATCAGCTCCGAATCATGTCTTTGGTCAAATGTTGGGTTTGCCCGGCTCCTGTGTTTTGCTTCCTTACGTTCCGCTCTATCGGCTAAGGCGGCACCGGAGAACTATCGCGATTGTGCCCGGTTCAGCCAGCGAGCACCTCAAGAGAGAAAGCGAAAACCGATGTCATGATATAGAGTGAGACTTGTCAACCACTGATGACCTAGCGGAATCTTCGGATTCCTCCGCTTAACGAAGGCCGCTTCGGCCAGCATACACGCCTCAATTCGGATGAGCGCGGAGCCACCAGGGGCTATATAGTAGCCCCACTGTCAAACTCCTATGGCTAAGTGAAAGTGATAAAGCATTATAGTCCGATTGCCTAGTTCGCTGCGCTATCACCTCCTTAATGGACCAAGACGTTGGATCAAGTGTGAATATGCGTCTTCTGCGAATACCCCCGCATTATATGCGTGGGGGCTGAAGATTTAACGCCATCTTTCGTGTTATATACATATATACATAAACGGCCGCACGGGAGATATTATAATTTTGCAGCACAAGTATAAAATAGCCTTTACATTTCAGCAAAACACTGCTTTCAATAGGAATACATGTCACTAGAACATAATATTCTTCGAGCACTGCGCCTCTATTGAACGAGCGCCCTCAAGAACTTCTTGAAAGTAGTGCTCGGCAGGTACTCGACTTTCGTCCGAATCTTGGGCTGCAACGACGGTGGCCTCCATCTCGGCCCAGTATGTCTTCACAAGGGCAAGGGCCATCCGTGCACCCTCTACGCACGCCGACCTCTTCATCACGTTGATATGTGGTACTGCACCAAGGAACTGCTGCACCAAACTAAAGTAACTCTTCGGCTTTGGCCTTTCCGACCACAGATGATCCACGACATACTTCATGGCAAGTCCGGACAATCTATTTAGCTCGGCCCATTCGGCTAGCCGATCAGTCAATGGAAGCGGACGCTTTGGATCCTTAAATTGTGACCAGAACAGTTTTCCCACTTCGCAATCCTTTTGATCTCGGAAGTTTTCGGCCGCATCAGCAGCACTTGCCGCTAAATCCAGATATGCGTCCGCAGAACTCCACAGCCGGTCCAAAGCAGCATATTTAGGATCTCCGAACTTCATCCGCAGCGTAAAGGGCTTCCCAGCCGCGATATCACCGGCTTGACGCAGCTCCTCCTTCATCACTCTCATCGCAGAGCGGGTATCCTTGCTGCCATCGTGGCCTTCTCCAGGTCTGTCCTCTTTGCTTGATCTTCCTTTTCAAGAAGCTTGCAATGGTCAGCTGCGTTCTTCAATTCCACAACCATCTTGGCCATTTCCTCCTTGCTTTGGCAGTGAGCAGCCTGTTCGGCTTTCAGCTCCTCGATTGCCTTTAGGGCAGCCGCATCGCTTTTTCTGGCTTGTTCCTTGGCCCGGGCAAGTTCTGCCTGCAGGATCTCCACGGCTGCAGCTCCATTTGCATTAAACACACATGTTATAGATACTGGCATTATGCTCCTCTTACCATGTGTCTCCGAAGAAATCACATACCTTGTGCCTCGTCAAGCCGCTTGTTGACAAGCACGATGTCGGCATCTGCCACATCAAGTTGCCACTTTAATTCGGCAAATTCGGCAGTCCGGCTGGCCACCGGACACTTCGCCACCTGCATATGAAGGCGGCAAAATTATACCTGGGACTATGATCCTCTGCGTGCTGTCGTCTACGACAGCACCCAGAGTCTCAGGGGCTACTATCTATACAGGGCGCATCTTAAAAATATGTGGTACCGTCAAAAAGGTGCATCACTTCACGTACCTCAAAACCCATCAGTAGACTCATGACAGCTTCATGCAACCCGCTTTCCACGGACGAAATCCTTTCAATTACCGTACACATTAACGTGCGGTGCTCCTCTGAGATAACTGCTCGCTCTAGCAGATCCCTCAGTACGTCCGACCGCACACCAGGCGGTGCCGGACACTTTTGATTTCTTTCTTCAAAGGCCGGATACTGAGGTCTTTGGGTGGCCACATGACTACCTTCTGGCCTTGCCGGATTAGGAGAATCCCTCCGCGACGACACTTCGGGGTCGCCCGCCCCATGAGACGGTATGGCAGGCGTTCCGCTCTCCATACTCCGGAAGAAGACCCCCTGAAGATGAGCTCTGCTGGGAAGGGCTAAGATCCGAACTGCAAAGATAAAGGCCTCGGTTATTCTCCTCAGAGGTAAAGCAAGGTTCTTCCTCATTATTAAGTACCCTTTTACTTACAGCTCGGTAGAGGGCTGATCCCCTTGAGGGCATGGTGCGGCCGGAGTATCCCCCGGTGCAGGACCCTCTGGCGAAGATTTCTTCCCCCGTTTTGAGACCATTGTCTCCGGGTCCTCAGAGGCTGTCCTCTTCTTCCCCTGGGGAGAGGAAGCTTCGATTCCACCCTTCCGGTTAACCTCCTCCTCGGAGGCGGTAGCTTCCTTGTTTCCCCCTTTATCTTCTCCCGAAAGCGCTAGATAAGGCGCGATCTCCAGCATCCTGGTTAACACAGGGTCTGGCGAGGTCTCAGGGAGGGGGGCCGGACACCTGATCAACTTTGCCTTCGCTATCCACTCCTGGTTAAAGAGCGGCCTTTTAAGGGCGATGTTGCGATAAATAAGCAGATGAAATGTTCGGATGCAGGGCTACTTACTTGGGTATCTGGACGATTGCAGCTCAGACCTGCATCCTCAGTGGAATCCGGACACATTGCTTGTGGTTCGAAGAACAGTTTGTACATCTCCACGGGCGTCATGCCAAGGAAATGTTGGAGAGCTCGCGGTCCCTCCGGGTTGAACTCCCACGGGCAGAGGGGACGACATTTGCAGGGCAAGACACGGTGAATTAACATGACTTGCTCCACCACGACCAGACTGACATCTCTCTCTAGGAGATCTCGTATGCGGCTCTGCAATACGGGCACATCCTTTACTGACCCCCAGTCTAGCCCCTTGTTGACCCATGACGTTAATCGTGGCGGGGGACCCGAGCGAAAGACAGGTGGAGCCACCCACTTTGTACCCCTGGGAGCCGTGATATAAAACCACTCTTGTTGCCATAGGCTGGGCTCCTCCTAGAAAGAGCCCTCGGGCCATGGGGCGTCAGCATTTTTCCTTATTACAGCGCCTCCACACTCTGCATGCTGCCCCTCGATCATCTTCGGCTCCACTTTGAAGGTCTAGAGGCACAGTCCGAAGTGAGGGGTAATGCGGAGGAAAGCTTCGCACATGATGATGAACGATGAGATGTGGAGGATGGACTCTGGAGCTAGGTCGTGGAAGTCCAGCCCATAATAGAACATGAGCCACCTCACGAAGGGATCCGGCGTGAAGCCTAGCCCTCGGAGGAAGTGAGATACGAATACGATGCTCTCATCGGGCTTAGGAGTGGGAATAACCTGCCCTTGAGCAGGCAGCCTATGCGGGATTTCACCGGTCAAGTACCTGGCCTCCCTTAGCTTTATTATCTCTTCCTCCGTGACGGAGGAAGGCATCCATCGACCTTGAAGGTTGGATCCGGACATAATCGAAGGTCCAAAGAGCCTGAATCTGAAGCTTCGGGTGTTGGAACTCGAGGCAGGAGGCGGATTCGATTGAGATCGAAAGAAAAGAGTAAGGCCTTGGTCTCTTTATATAGGGGTTGAATACCGAGAGCCCTCCTTGTGACCGTTTGGGACTTACCTTCGATCGAGGGGACATACCAACGGGCACGATTGGTTACCTACGTCCGCGTTGATGAGAATCCCGTAAATAAAGGGGACACGATCTCTGCTTCGACAAGACGTGCCAAGGAAACCGCCTCGCGAAACGTGCTGAGGAGGGGTGTAAAAAATGATTCGAATAAAGGCTTGGTTGTGGTGTGATGTCACGCTACAGAATACGTCAGCAGATTAGATTTTTGAAAATATTATTCTCTCTACGGTGGTATGTGGAACTTGTTTTGCAGAGTCGGACACGATCCTCATGTTCAAAATCTTCTATGAAGTATTCGGAGGAGGAACCCGCCTTGCAATGCCAAAGACAATCTGCGCGCCGGACTCATCGTCATTGAAGCCTGGTTCAGGGGCTACTGAGGGAGTCCTGGATTAGGGGGTATCCGGACAGCCGGACTATAACCTTTGGCCAGACTGTTGGATTATGAAGATACAAGATTGAAGACTTCATCCCGTGTCCGGATGGGACTCTCCTTAGCGTGGAAGGCAAGCTTGGCAATACGGATATGTAGATCTCCTTCCTCATAACCGACTCTGTGTAACCCTAGCCCCCTCCGGTGTCTATATAAACCGGAGGGTTTAGTCCGTAGGACCAACAACAATCATACCATAGGCTAGCTTCTAGGGTTTAGCCTCTCTGGTCTCGTGGTAGATCAACTCTTGTAATACCCATATCATCAATATTAATCAAGCAGGAGTAGGGTTTTACCTCCATCGAGAGGGCCCGAACCTGGGTAAAAACATTGTGTCCCTTGTCTCCTGTTACCATCCGCCTAGACGCACAGTTCGGGACCCCCTACCCGAGATCCGCCAGTTTTGACACCGACAATTGTTACATGATGAACCGCATCCGGCATAATTCTCCATCACCGATCCAATGCCTACGAGCTTTTCACATATTGTTCTTCGCTTATTTACTTTTCCGTTGCTACTGTTACAATCACTACAAAACACCAGAAATATTACCTTTGCTACCGTTACTTTCGTTACCGTTACTATCATATTACTTTGCTACTAAATACTTTGCTACAGATACTAAGTTATCTAGGTGTGGTTGAATTGAAAACTCAACTGCTAGTACTTGAGAATATTCTTTGGCTCCCCTTGTGTCAAATCAATAAATTTGGGTTGAATACTCTACCCTCAAAAACTGTTGCGATCCCCTATACTTGTGGGTTATCAAGACTATTTTCTAGCACCGTTGTGAGGGAGGTCTACGCAAAAGTTAACATACCAAGTACCCATCACAAACCCTTATCTCCCGCATTACATTATTTGCCATTTTCCTCTCGTTTTCCTCTCCCCCACTTCACCCTTGCCGTTTTATTCACCCTCTCTTTTCCGTTTGCCTCTTTTTCGCTTGCCTTTTGTTTGCTCGTGTGTTGGATTGCTTGTTTGTCATGATGGCTCAAGATAATACCAAATTATGTGACTTTACCAATACCAACAAGAATGATTTCCTTAGCACTCCGATTGCTCCTCTTACCAATATCTAATCTTGTGAAATCAATGCTGCCTTGTTTAATCTTGTCATCAAAGATCAATTCGCCGGCCTTCCTAGTGAAGACGCCGCTACTCATCTAAATAGCTTCATTGATTTGTGTGATATGAAAAAGAAGAAAGATGTTGATAATGATATTGTTAAATTGAAGCTATTTCCTTTTTCGCTTAGAGATCGTGCTAAAGCTTGGTTTTCGTCTTTGCCTAAAAATAGTATTGATTCTTGGAACAAGTGCAGAGATTCTTTTATCTCTAAGTATTTTCCTCCCGCTAAGATCATCTCTCTTAGAAACGATATTATGAATTTTAAGCAACTTGATCATGAACATGTTGCACAAGCTTGGGAGAGGATGAAATTAATGATACGTAATTGCCCTACTCATGGTTTGAATTTGTGGATGATTATACAAAAAAATTATGCCGGATTGAATTTTGCTTCTAGAAATCATTTAGATTCGGCCGCGGGAGGCACTTTTATGGAAATCACTTTAGGAGAAGCTACTAAACTCCTAGATAATATTATGGTTAATTATTCTCAATGGCACACTGGAAGATCTACTAATAAAAAAGTGCATGCGATAGAAGAAATTAATGTTTTGAGTGGAAAGATGGATGAACTTATGAAATTATTTGCTAGTAAGATTGTTTCTTCTGATCCTAATGATATGCCTTTGTATACTTTGATTGAGAATAATAATGAATCTATGGATGTGAATTTTGTTGGTAGGAATAATTTTGGTAACAACGCCTATAGAGGAAACTTTAATCCTAGGCCTTATCCTACCAATTCCTCTAATAATTATGGTAATTCCTACAAAAATTCTTATGATGCCCTCTGAATTTGAGACTAGTGTTAAAGAGTTTATGAATTCGCAAAAGAATTTCAATGCTTTGCTTGAAGATAAATTGTTTAAAGTTGATGAATGGCTAGGAACGTTGATAGAATTTCTCTTGATGTTGATTATTTAAAGTTTAGATCTATTCCTCCTAAGCATGATATCAATGAATCTCTCAAAGCCATGAGAATTTCCATTGATGAGTGCAAAGAAAGAACCACTAGAATGCGTGCTAAGAAAGATTGCTTTATGAAAGCGTGTTCTTCAAATGTCTATGAAAATAAAGATGAAGATCTAAAAGTTATTGACCCCTATTAAATCTTTGTTTTGCAATATGAATCTTGATAATGATGGGACTAAATATGATCCACCTTTACCTAGAAGGCATTCCAAAAATTCAGAGTTTTTAGATCTTGATGCTAAAATTGAAAAAAGTGGGATTGAAGAAATCAAAACCCTAGATGTTATAAACCCACTATTTTGGATTTCAAGGAATTTAATTATGAAAATTGCTCTTTGATTGATTGTATTTCCTTGTTGCAATCCATGCTAAATTCTCCTCATGCTTATAGTCAAAATAAAGCGTTTACTAAACATATCGTTGATGCCTTGATGCAATCTTATGAAGAAAAACTTGAGTTGGAAGTTTCCATCCCTAGAAAACTTTATGATGAGTGGGAACCTACTATTAAAATTAATATTAAAGATCATGAGTTCTATGCTTTATGTGATTTGGATGCTAGTGTTTGCACTATTCCCAAAACTTTGTGCGATTTGCTAGATTTCCGTGATTTTGATGATTGCTCTCTAAACTTGCACCTTGCGGATTCCACTATTAATAAACCTATGGGAAGAATTAATGATGTTCTTATTGTTGCAAATAGGAACTATGTGCCCGTAGATTTTATCGTTCTTGATATAGATTGCAATCCTTCATGTCCTATTATTCTTGGTAGACCTTTCCTTAGAACGATTGGTGCAATTATTTATATGAAGGAAGGGAATATTAGATTCCAATTTCCATTAAAGAAAGGAATGGAACACTTCCCTAGGAAGAAAATAAAATTACCATATCAATCTATCATGAGAGCCACTTATGGATTGCCTACCAAAGATGGCAATACCTAGATCTATCATTGCTTTTATGCCTAGCTAGGGGCGTTAAACGATAGCGCTTGTTGGGAGGCAACCCAATTTTATTTTTAGTTTTCTTTGCTTTTGCTTCTGTTTAGGAATAAATATTTGTTCTAGCCTCTGGTTAGATGTGTTTTTATCTTTTAATTAGTGTTTGTGACAAGTTAAACCTATAGGATCTTCTTGGATGATAGTTATTTGATCTTGCAGAAATTTCCAGAAACTTTCTGTTCACGAAACAAATTGTTAAAAATCACCAGAACTTGATAAAATACTGATTCCAATTTCTTATGATTAATAAACAAATTTCCTAGGTCTTCCTATTTTTTCTGATTTTTTGGAGTTCCAGAAGTTTGCGTTAGTTACAGATTACTACAGACTGTTCTGTTTTTGACAGATTCTGTTTTTCGTGTGTTGTTTGCTTATTTTGATGAATCTATGTATAGTAAAATAGTTTATAAACCATAGATAAGTTGGAATACAGTAGGTTTAACACCAATATAAATAAATAATGAGTTCATTACAGTACCTTGAAGTGGTCTTTTGTTTTCTTTCGCTAACGGAGCTCACGAGATTTTCTGTTGAGTTTTGTGGTGTGAAGTTTTCATGTTTTGGGTGAAAGATTTGATGGATTATGGAACAAGGAGTGGCAAGAGCCTAAGCTTGGGGATGCCCATGGAACCCCCAAGATAATCTAAGGACACCAAAGAGCCAAAGCTTGGGGATGCCCCGGAAGGCATCCCCTCTTTCATCTACTTCATCGGTAACTTTACTTGGAGCTATATTTTTATTCACCACATGATATGTGTTTTGCTTGGAGCATCTTGTATGATTTGAGTCTTTGATTTTTAGTTTACCACAATCATCCTTGCTGTACACACCTTTTGAGAGAGCCATACATGATTTGGAAATTATTAGAATACTCTATGTGCTTCACTTATATCTTTTGAGTTATATAGTTTTGCTCTAGTACTTCACTTATATATTTTAGAGCACGGTGGTGGATTTGTTTTATAGAAACTATTGATCTCTCATGCTTCACTTAGATTATTTTGAGAGTCTTAAATAGCATGGTAATTTGCTTAAATAATCCTAATATGCTAGGTATTCAAGAATATTAAAAACTTTCTTATGAGTGTGTTGAATACTAAGAGAAGTTTGATGCTTGATGATTGTTTTGAGATATGGAGGTAATAATATCAAAGTCGTGCTAGTTGAGTAATTGTGAATTTGAGAAATGCTTGTGTTGAAGTTTGCAAGTCCCGTAGCATGCACGTATGGTAAACTTATGTAACAAATTTGAAACATGAGGTGTTCTTTGAATGTCCTCCTTATGAGTGGCGGTCGGGGACGAGCGATGGTCTTTTCCTACCAATCTACCCCCCTAGGAGCATGCGCGTAATGCTTGGTTTTTGATGACTTGTAGATTTTTGCAATAATTATGTGAGTTCTTTATGACTAATGTTGAGTCCATGGATTATACGCACTCTCACCTTTCCATCATTGCTAGCCTCTTCGGTACCGTGCATTGCCCTTTCTCACATTGAGAGTTAGTGCGAACTTCGCCGGTGCATCCAAACCCCGTGATATGATACGCTCTTTCACACATAAACCTCCTTATATCTTCCTCAAAACAGCCACCATAGCTACCTATTATGGCATTTCCATAGCCATTCCGAGATATATTGTCATGCAACTTTCCACCATTCCGTTTATCATGACACATTCATCATTGTCATATTGCTTAGCATGATCATGTAGTTGACATAGTATTTGTGGCAAAGCCATCGTTCATAATTCTTTCATACGTGTCACTCTTGATTCATTGCATATCCCGGTACACCGCCGGAGGCATTCATATAGAGTCATACTTTGTTCTAGTATCGAGTTGTAATCATTGAGTTGTAAATAAATAGAAGTGTGATTATCATCATTTTCTAGAGCACTGTCCCAAGTGAGGAATAAAAAAAGAGAGAGAAAGGCCATGAAAAAAAGAGAAGGCCCAAAAAATGAGAGATAAAGAGAGAAGGGACAATGCTACTATCCTTTGCCACACTTGTGCTTCAAAGTAGCACCATAATCTTGATGATAGAGAGTCTCTTGTTTTATCACTTTCATATACTAGTGGGAATTTTTCATTACAGAACTTGGCTTGTATATTCCAACAATGGGCCTCCTCAAAGGCCCTAGGTCTTCGTGAGAAAGCAAGTTGGATGCACACCCACTTAGTTTATTTTTGTTGAGCTTTCATACATTTATAGCTCTAGTGCATCCGTTGCATGGCAATCCCTACTCCTTGCATTAACATCAATCGATGGGCATCTCCATAGCTCATTGATTAGCCTCGTTGATGTAAGAATTTCTCCTTCTTGTCTTCTCCACATAACCTCCATCATCATATTATATTCCACCCATAGTGCTATGTCCATGGCTCGCGCTCATATATTGCGTGAAAGTTTATAGGTTTGAGATTACTAAAGTATGAAACAATTGCTTGGCTTATCATCGGGGTTGTGCATGATGAGAGCATTCTTGTGTGACGAAAATGGAGCATGACTAAACTATATGATTTTTTAGGGATGAACTTTGTTTGGCCATGTTATTTTGAGAGGACATAATTGCTTAGTTAGTATGCTTGAAGTATTATTATTTTTATGTCAATATGAACTTTTACCTTGAATCTTTCAGATCTGAATATTCATACCACAATTAAGAAGAATTACATTGAAATTATGCCAAGTAGCATTCCACATCAAAAATTATCTTTTTTATCATTTGCCTACTCGAGGACGAGCAGGAATTAAGCTTGGGGATGCTTGATACGTCTCCAACGTATCTATAATTTTTTATTGCTCCATGCTATATTATCTACTGTTTTGGACAATATTGGGCTTTATTCTCCACATATTATTTTCGGGACTAACCTATTAACCGGAGGCCCAGCCCAGAATTGATGTTTTTTGCCTATTTCAGAGTTCCGCAGAAAAAGAATATCAAACGGAGTCCAAACGGAATGAAACCTTCGAGAACATGATTTTTGGAATGAACAAGATCCAGGAGACTTGGACCCTAAGTCAAGAAACAAAAGAGGAAGCCACGAGGTAGGGGGGCATGCCTACCCCCCAGGGCCCGCCCTCCACCCTCATGGGCCTTCTGTTGCTCCACCGACGTACTTCTTCCTCCTATATATACCTACGTACCCCCAAACGATCAGAGACGGAGCCAAAAACCGAATTCCACCGACGCAACCTTTTGTACCCATCAGATCCCATCTTGGGGCCTGTTCCGGAGCTCCGCCAGAGGGGGCATCCAACACAGAGGGCTTCTACATCAACACCATAGCCTCTCCGATGAAGTGTGAGTAGTTTACCTCAGACCTTCGGGTCCATAGTTAGTAGCTAGATGGCTTGTTCTCTCTTTTTGGATCTCAATACAATGTTCTCTCCCTCTCTCGTGGAGATCTATTCGATGTAATCTTCTTTTTACGGTGTGTTTGTTGAGACCGATGAATTGTGGGTTTATGATCAAGTTTATCTATGAATATATTTGAATCTTCTATGAAATCTTTTATGTATGATTGGTTATCTTTGCAAGTCTCTTCGAATTATCAGTTTGGTTTGGCCTACTAGATTGATCTTTCGTGCAATGGGAGAAGTGCTTAGCTTTGGGTTCAATCTTGCGGTGTCCTTTCCCAGTGACAGTAGGGGCAGCAAGGCATGTATTTTATCGTCGCATCGAGGATAACAAGATGTGGTTTTTATCATATTGCATGAATTTATCCCTCTACATCATGTCATCTTGCTTAAGGCGTTACTCTGTTTCCATGAACTTAATACTTGTCTCGGACGTGATGCCTATATACATGATCATACCTAGATATTCTCATAACTATGCTCAATTCTATCAATTGCTCAACAGTAATTCGTTCACCCACCGTAAAATACTTATGCTCTTGAGAGAAGCCACTAGTGAAACCTATGGCCCCCGGGTCTATCTTCATCATATTAATCTTCCAACACATAGTTATTTTCTTTGCTTTTTTACTTTGCATCTTTATCACAAAAATACCAAAAATATTATCCTATCATATCTATCAGATCTCACTCTCGTAAGTGACCGTGAAGGGATTGACAACCCCTTATCGCGTTGGTTGCGAGGATTTATTTGTTTTGTGTAGGTGCGAGGGACTCGCGTAGCCTCCTCTTTGGATTGATACCTTGGTTCTCAAAACTGAGGGAAATACTTATGCTACTTTGCTGCATCACCCTTTCCTCTTCAAGGGAAAACCAACGCAGTGCTCAAGAGGTAGCAAGAAGGATTTCTAGCGCCGTTGCCGGGGAGCATAGCTCTATTCTTTGAGTCACTTGGGATTTATATCTGCTGGTCACTATGAAGAACTTGAAAGACGCTAAGACAACAATTTATCCCTCAACTACGAGGGGAGGTAAGGAACTGCCATCTAGCCCTGCACTTGATTCACCTTCTGTTTTGAGTAAGCTTGCGACACCTAAACCTACTTCTGCTATTCGTTCTGATATGTCGCATATTATTGATGATGCCACTTCTGCTCTGCATGATACTTATGATGAAACTACTTTTATGCTTGATACTACTATGCCACTTGGTGAATTTCTTGATGAACAAATTGCTAGGGCTAGAGAGAAAGAAATTATTGAAACTGATTATATTGATGAAAGTGATGATGAAGACTTGCCTGTTATTCCTGAGGGTTATGTTTTTGATAAAGAAGCTTCTTTAGCTATTTTAGCTTGCAAAGATAGATATGAACTCAAGAGGTTATTAGCTAAATGGAAGCAGCAATCTCTTAATGATAGAATGAAACCTGACCCTGCTTTTGCAACTTCACCTATCTGTGTTACCGATAAGGATTATGAACTCTCTGTTGATCCTGATGTAATTACTTTGGTTGAATCTTATCCTTTTAATGGCTATGAATCCGAAACTGTTGTGGCACATCTTACTAAATTAAATGATATAGCCACCCTATTCACTAAGGATGAGAGATCTCGCTACTTTTATATCCTTAAAATATTTCCGTTCTCATTAAAGGGTGATGCTAAGATATGGTTTATTTCTCTTGATCCTGGTTGTGTGCGTAGTCCCTAGGATATGATTTATTACTTCTCTGCTAAATATTTCCCTGCTCATAACAAACAAGCTGCTTTGAGGGAAATATACAACTTTGTGCAAATTGAAGAAGAGTCTCCCACAAGCTTGGGGGAGGCTTCTCAAGTTACTTAATGCTTTGTCTGATCATCCTCCCAAGAAAAATGAAATACTTGATATCTTCTATAATGGACTACCCGATGCTTCCAGAGATTACCTGGATAGTTGTGCTGGTTCTGTTTTCAGGGAAAGAACACCGGATGCAGCTGAAATTCTATTGAACAATATGTTGAAAAATGAAAATAATTGGACACTTCCTGAGCCAGCTCCTGAGCCAATTCCTGAGCCTATTCCTAAACCAACTCCGAAGAAGAGAGGTGTTCTATTTCTCAGTCCTGAAGATATGCAAGAAGAAAAGAAATCTATGAAAGAAAAGGGCATTAAAGCTGAAGATGTTAAGAATTTACCTCCTATTGAAGAAATATATGGTCTTAATCTACCGCCTGTTGAAGAAATATATGATCCTAATCCATTACCTATTGAAGAACCTCATGGTCTTGAAAACCCGACACAGGTAGTAAAGTAATTCTCTCTATAGATTTGATGAAGGTGATATTCCCCACTATAAGTCTGCTAGACAATGCATAGAAGAGTTTGATAATTTTATTGTCAAACAAGAAAACTTCAATGCTTATTTTGGTAGAAAATTGTAATACAATTCCGATACCATTGAACACTTGGGTAATTATATGTCTAATGTTAAAGGTGAACTTAAACTCATTAGTAAACATGCTTCTATGGTTACCAATCAAGTAGAACAAGTACTTAAGGCTCAAAATGATTTGCTCAATGAAATGAATAGTAAAAAAATGATTATGTTGTTAGAGTGGCTACTAGAACTGGTAAAATGACTCAGGAATCTTTGTATCCTGAAGGCCACCCTAAGAGAATTGAGCAAGATTCTCAGAGAAATAATATTGATGCACCTAGTCCTTCTAAAAAGAAGAAAAAGAAAAATGATAGGACTTTGCATGCTTCTAGTGAACCTATTGCTGAACCACCTAAGAATCCAAATGATATCTCTATTTCTTATGCTGAAACACAATCTGGTAATGAACATGAGCCTAGTGATAATGTTAATGATGATGTTCATGATGATGCTCAACCTAGTAACGACAATGATGTAGAAATTGAACCTGCTGTTGATCTTGATAACCCACAATCAAAGAATCAACGGTATGGTAAGAGAGACTTTGTTGCTAGGAAACATGGTAAAGAAAGGGAGCTGAGGGAGTCCTGGATTAGGGGGTGTCCGGATAGCTGAACTATCACCGGCGGCCGGACTCCTGGACCATGAAGATACAAGATTGAAGACTTCGTCCCGTGTCCGGATGGGACTTTCCTTGGTGTGGAAGGCAAGCTTGGCGATACGGATATGTAGATCTCCTACCATTGTAACCGACTCTGTGTAATCCTAACCCTATCCGGTGTCTATATAAACCGGAGGGTTTTAGTCCGTAGGACAAACAACAATCATACCATAGGATAGCTTCTAGGGTTTAGCCTCTCTGATCTCGTGGTAGATCTACTCTTGTACTACCCATATCATCAATATTAATCAAGCAGGAGTAGGGTTTTACCTCCATCTAGAGGGCCTGAACCTGGTTAAAAACATCGTGTCCCTTGTCTCCTGTTACCATCCGCCTAGACGCACAGTTCGGGACCCCCTACCCGAGATCCGCCGGTTTTGACACCGACATTGGTGCTTTCATTGAGAGTTCCTCTGTGTCGTCATCCTTAGGCCCGATGGCTCCTTCGATCATTAACAACGACGCGGTCGAGGGTGAGACTTTTCTCCCCGGACAGATCTTCGTGTTTGGCGGCTTTGCACTGCGGGCCAATTCACTTGGCCATCTGGAGCAAATCGAAAGCTACGCCCCTGGCCATCAGGTCAGATTTGGGAGTTTGAACTACACGGCCGACATCCGCGGAGACTTGATCTTCGATGGGTTTGAGCCACAGCCAAGCGCGCCGCACTGTCTCGATGGGCACGATCTAGCTCTGCCGCCGAACAGTGTCCTGGAGGCCGCACCAGCGTCCGCTCCGGCCCTTAGCTCGGAGCCGACTCCGCCGATCGAGGACGAGTGGTTGGACACCGCCTCGGGGGCTACAATCAATACGGCGATTGAGCCAAACCCCTTCCCCGTCCTTTGCGAAGACCGTGACTCCAAGGTGCCGGACTCCTCTCCGGACTCCGAGCCCTCCGCGCCCTCACCAATAGAATCCGATTGGGCGCCGATTATGGAGTTCACCGACGCGGACATCTTTCAGCACTCGCCCTTTGGCAACATCCTGAATTCACTAAAGTCTCACTCTTTATCAGGAGAGCCCTGGCCGGAGTACGGTCAGGAAGGCTGGGATGCGGAAGACGAAGAAATTCAACGCCCACCCACCACCCACTTTGTAGCCACTGTCGATGATTTAACCGACATGCTCGACTTCGACTCAAGACATCGACGGTATGGGCGGCGATGTTGAGACGACCAAGAACCAGCGCCTACAGAGGCACTGGAAGGCCACCTCATCATACGACATATACATGGTGGACATCCCAAAAGATGGGAACGGCGATGGAACAACGGAGGATGACCCCTCCAAGAAGCAGCCCAAGCGCCGGCGTCGTGGCGCCGCCCAATTCCTGCCATAGCAAAACGGTGATTCCGCACGGAGATAATAACACCCGGACGGTGCGAAGACAACCCCTCCAAAGATGATTCAGCACGGGAGGAGGAGAAGCCAACCTCATGATAGAGCGGCAGCGGGGAGGTGGAGGACGATAATTATATGCCTCCTCCGAAGATGAGCCAAGCCTCGACGACGACGAATTTGTTGTGCCTGAGGATCCCGCCGAACAGGAGCGTTTCAAACGCAGGCTTATGGCCACGACAAGTAGCCTCAGGAAAAAGCAGCAGCAGCTTAGAGCTGACCAAGACTTGCTAGCTGACAGATGGACTGAAGTCCTTGCAGCCGAAGAGTACGAACTCGAACGCCCCTCCAAGAGATACCCAAAACGCAGGCTGCTACCCCAATTAGAGGAAGCATCAACCAAACCTACATCACCTACGCATGATGCGGCCAACCGGCCACCCCGTGGTCACGACAGAGAGGCCTCTAGACCCTCCATCCAAGCCGTACCCCGGCGTCGCTCGAAAAGTACCAAGGCATGGGGAAACGCGCCAGACCTGCAAGACATATTGGAGGACAAGGCAAGGCAAACAAGATCGATCTACAGATCGCGTGGGCGCCTCACGACACGTGATGATAACCGTCACGCCGGATACAACAATTCCGGCCGAGCCGAACATAGTAGACAAAGCTCATTTGAGCTGCGTCGTGATATAGCTCAATACAAAGGCGCCGCACACCCACTATGCTTCACAGACGAAGTAATGGATCATCAAATCCCCGAGGGTTTCAAACCCGTAAACATCGAATCATACGATGGCACAACAGATCCTGCGGTTTGGATCGAGGACTACCTCCTCCATATCCACATGGCCCGCGGTGATGATCTACATGCCATCAAATACCTCCCACTCAAGCTTAAAGGACCAGCTCGGCATTGGCTTAACAGCTTGCCGGCAGAATCAATTGGTTGTTGGGAGGACACGAAGCCGCATTCCTTGATAACTTCCGGGCACATATGTGCGACCACCAGACGCCGATGACCTCAGCCACATAATTCAGCAGCCAGAAGAATCGGCCAGACAATACTAGACACGGTTCCTAACCAAGAAAAATCAAATCGTTGACTGTCCGGATGCAGAGGCCCTTGCAACCTTCAAACATAACATCCGCGACGAGTGGCTTGCCTGGCACCTAGGATAGGAAAAGCCGAAATCCATGGCAGCCCTCACAACGCTCATGACCCGCTTTTGCGCGGGAGAAGACAGCTGGCTAGCTCGTAGTAACAACTTGACCAAAAACCCTGGTAGTTCGGATACCAAGGACAACAATGGCAGGTCGCGTCGCAACAAGCACAAGCGCCGCATTAACGGCGATAATGCTGAAGATACGACAGTCAATGCCGGATTCAGAGGCTCTAAACCCGGTCAGCGGAAAAAGCCGTGTAAAACAAATACTGAGGGCCCGTCCAATCTGGACCGAATACTCGATCGCTCGTGCCAAACACATGGCACCCCCGAAAAACCAGCCAACCACACCAACAGCGATTGTTGGGTCTTCAAACAGGCAGGCAAGTTAAATGCGAACTCAATGACAAGGGCTGCATAGCGATGACGAGGAGGAGCCCGGCCGCCCGAACAATAGAGGACGAAGGGCTTCCCCACAAGTGCGAACGGTGAACATGATATACGCAACCCACATACCCAAAAGGGAGCGGAAGCGTGCACTAAGGGACGTATATGCGATGGAGCCAGTCGCCCCAAAGTTCAACCCATGGTCCTCCTGCCCGATCACCTTTGGTCGAATGGACCACCCCACTAGCAGCCGCCACGGCGGATTCGCCGCATTGGTTCTTGACCCAATCCTTGACGGATTTCACCTCACTAGAGTCCTGATGGACGGCAGTAGCAGCCTGAACCTGCTTTATCAGGATACAGTGTGCAAAATGGGCATAGACCCCTCAAGGATTAAACCCACAAAGACGACCTTTAAAGGCGTCATACTAGGTGTAGAGGCCAACTGTACAGGCTCAGTTACACTCGAAGTGGTCTTCGGATCCCCGGATAATTTCTGAAGCGAGGAGTTAATCTTTGACATAGTCCTGTTCCGCAGCGGCTATCACGCACTGCTTGGATGAACCGCATTTGCAAAGTTCAATGCGGTGCCGCACTACGCATACCTCAAGATCAAGATGCCAGGCCCTCGAGGAGTAATCACGGTCAATGGAAACACTGAACGCTCTCTCCGAACGGAGGAGCACACGGCGGCCCTCGCGGCGGAGGTGCAAAGCAGCCTCTCACAGCAATTCTCGAGTCCGGCTATAAAACGTCCGGACACCGTCAAGCGTGCCCGGAGTAACCTACAACAAGACCGCCTGGCACGATTCGAGCAAGCGTAGCAATCCGGCCCCCACCCCAGCCCTCGCGAAATCGCGAAGCCAGTACTACGTGTACATAACTACGCTCTGGAGATACCATGGGCATAAGGGGAGGGGCACGACCACGGCACGCCCAGAATGCGGCTCAAACCACACCAGGGGCTCCCGATTGTGTCATTCTTTTTTCTTCTTTTCTTTTACTTTCAGGACTCCGTTTTCCAGAAGCCCTGTCCGACACTATAATTGCCGAACTCACGATGCAACAGCCAGGGAAGCAGAAAGCTACGTCGAGTGTCCAGGTGGTCTCTACTACGAGCATTATACCTGTTTTACATACCATCCCGCAGCTTACCCCTGGAGGGGGACATGTCAAATAGTCCCATCCCTTGCTTATCGCACTATTTGTATCATTCTGCTTTAATTGCAGTACCTTTTGAATAAACAATACATAGCTTTTGCCTATTATTGCACTACTTTCTTTATCTATATATATGTTCATTCATGACATGTTGCACCCATACACTTTGGTACGGCGAATACACCAGGGGCTTAAGTACCCCAAATATATGGTGTGATAAGTCCGAACACTTTCACAAGTGTGGCACCCCGAACTTATAGCATTATATGCATCGGCTCTGAATCATGTCTTGGGTCAATAGTTGGGTTTGCTCGGCTCCCATGTTTGGTTGCCTTACGTTCCGTTTTGTCGGCTAAGGTAGCGCTGGGAGAACCACTACGATTGTGCCCCGGTTGAGCTGGGTTGAGCACCTCAGTGGAGAAAGCTAAAACTAACCGTCATGATAGGGCGAGAGCCGGTTGCTGTTCGAGAGGTTTTTTTCGGGTCCCTAAAGACTTATGTCGCTTAGAGCGAGGAGTCGTCATTGCTCGGCCAAAGGCGTGGATAGCGCCCCGAACTCGGTCTTCCGAGTACTAGGGGCTTCGCCGAAATTTAAAATTATAGAATCCTATGGCTAAGTGAGAGTGTTCAAGCACTATAAGTCCAATTGCCTTGTTCGTTGCATTGAGCGCCTCCCTCGAAGGACCCAAGAATGGGAAAAAGAGCGCTCAAGTTTATCCCGAACACCCCAGCACTCGTGGCATGGGGGCTGAAGCCAACGACTTGCCATCTCTCAAATTTGATAAACGGCCGCACAGAAGGTAATATTTTAAATTCACAAACGTTGCTTAGCGCATATGAACAAGTTTTCAGCGTACAGGATAACAAATGCGAGTCTACTCAAAAATTACATCTTTGGAGCATTCACCCGCTATAACACTGGCACCCTTCATGACGCCCTCATAGTACATTTCGGGTTTGCGATGTTCCTTGCCCTTCGGTGGCCCGTCCGTCACAAGCTTCTCAGCATCCAACTTGCCCCAGTGCACTTTAGCACGGGCAAGGGCCCGACGGGCACCTTCAATGCAGATGGAGCTCTTGATTACTTCAATCCATGGATAGGCGTCCACCAGCCGCCGCACTAGCCCGAAGTAGCTACCAGGCATGGCTTCCAATGGCCACAGCCGAATTATGAGGCCCTTCATGACCTGTTTGGCGACCTTGTGGAGCTCGACCAGCTGCTTCACTGGTCGCTCAGGGCACTGATGTCCGGCCTCAAACATACCGAGACCGAACACCTTTTCCGTCGAGCTCCCTCCTTGGCGCGGTAGAACGCGGCAGCATCAGACACACTACGGGGCAGATCTGCGAATGCTCCTGGAGAGCTCTGGATTCGGGTAAGTAATAGGTAATTCACTTTCACATGCTTGCTTTGCATAAAGAATGCCTTACCCGCCGCTATCTTCTTTAATGATTCAATTTCTTGGAGGGCTTTTTGGGCTTCGGCCTTAGCGGGTTTGGCACTCTCAAGAGCCGAGGCGAGCTCGGACTCTCGAGTCTTCGAGTCACGCTCCAAACTCTCGTGTTTTTCCACGAGAGCCTGGAGCTCTTGCCGCACCTCCGCCACCCGCGCCTCCTGCTTCTCTCGCTTGGTGCGCTCTGCGTCCGCTTTGCTTTCGGTCGCGAACACCGCTTCCTTCAGGGTCGCCACCTCGTTCGTGGCCCCTACAATACCCACGTTATTCCTGTCATTTTTGCAACCAAATCCTTTCTATAAGGTATATCTTTAATAAGGTATTACTTACCTTCCTTCTCCTCGAGCTGCATCTTGGCAAGGCCGAGCTCATTCTCGGACCGCTCGAGGCTCTGCTTCAATGCATTGACCTCCGCAGTCAGTGCGGCAGAGGTCAGCAGTGCAGCCTGCATTCCCATATTGACATACTTATGTTAGACTCCTGCATATATCTTTTTAGATCCTTAGTCCGGCTTTTCTTTCTGAACACCGAACTAAGCATCAGGGGCTACTTTCTATGCGGTAATATTTTTTACATATTCTAAACTTACCTCAAAGCCTGTTAGAAGGATGGTACAGGCTTCAGTCAGCCCGCTCTTGGCGGACTGAACTTTCTGGATCACCACACTCATAACAGTGCGGTGCTCCTCGTCGATGGAGGCACCGTTAAGCACCTCCAGCAAGCTATCCGGTGCCTCCGGATGGACGGAGGTCACCGGCGTCGCAGTCTCTCCCTTCTTACGAAGGGGCCGCTTGCCGGACTTCGGAACTACTGAAGGTTCCGGTACAAAGTCCGGCATAGGGCCGGACTTAGAGCCCTCTGGGGTCTCACCCCCTTTGCGCCCAGAGTCCGGGAGGTCGCCTTGCGGCGCCTCCAGGACCACCTCCTCCTGGTTGGGCCCCTTTTGGGACTCCACCACGGCGTCGTCGGCGACACGAGGAGAGGAGGCGGTCGGAAGTGAAGTGCTATTCACATCCGACGAACCCAGGGAGCCGCTTCGGCAAGCGGCGAGCCTGTCCTAGGCGGGCTACATGGTCATATTCGGCGTTAGAAGACATTATGCGACAAATAAAAAGTCATGAACTATTCTGGAGTCCGGACACTTACGATCTCGCTAGGGGCTTGGCCCTTGTTGGCCACTCCTCCTCATCGTTGTCGGCGTTGGTGGAGAAGTCCGGAGGAAGGGTCCTTCCTTTCTTGGACCCTTGGCCTCCCCACCGGGCGGCCTTCCATTTCTTCTCTCCTTCACCGGGAGAGGCTTCTTTTTCCTCCTCCTCGTCCTCAGAGGAGGATTCTGCCTCAGAGTCGTCGGACGATGAGTCCGACAACACTGGCGCGGGAGCTCCTTCGAGTTCCGTGGCCTCCTTCTTGGCCTTCTTCTCGGCACCACGTAAGGTGCGGAGCCAGCAAGCCCGTCAATCGGGCGTCCGCTGGGTTTTACGGCAAGGGGGCGGACGGTTAATCTGTCCGGACGTCTTCACTAGTCTGTCAAAGGTTAGGGAGTTTTAGATCCCGATAGAGTCAAACTATGAAAAAAGAGTCCCATAAAGGGTAAAATAACTTACCTCACTGGCTTGACGCTGCGAGCTGAATCCGCGATCTTCGGTGGCGGATGTGGGAGCCTCGGCGCCCTTGAACAGCACCTTCCAGGCATCTTCGTACGTAGTGTCGAAGAGCCTTTTCAGAGTTTGGTGTTGTGCCGGATCGAACTCCCACAATTTGAAGGCCCGTTGCTGGCATGGGAGAATCCGGCGGATGAGCATCACCTGGATTACATTGACAAGCTTGAGATTCTTGTCCACCAGGTTTTGGACGCAGGTTTGGAGTCCGGACAGCTCTTCCGAATCACCCCACGTCAGGCCCGTCTCTTTCCATGACGTGAGCCGTGTGGGGGAGCCAGAGCGGAATTCGGGGGCCGCCGCCCATTGAGAGTCGCATGGCTCGGTGATGTAGAACCACCCGATTGCCACCTTTATGGTCTCCACAAAGGAGCCCTCGAGCCATAGGACTTTGGCCATCTTGCCAACCATGGCACCTCCAAGACTCTGCTTGGCGGCCGCCCACTACCTTGGCTTCACATTGAAGGTCTTCACCATAAGTCAAGTGGGGCTGGATTGAGAGGAAGGCCTCGCACACTGACGATAAACGCCGAGATGTTGAGGATGAAGTTCGGGGCCAGATCGTGGAAATCCAGGCCGTAGTAGAACATGAGCCCCCGGACAAATGGGTGAAGTGGGAAACCTAGTCCGCGGAGGAAGTGGCTGAGGAACACCACCCACTCATGGGGCCTGGGGGTGGGAATGAGCTGCCCCTCGTCGGGGAGCCGGTGCGCGATGTCGCTGGACAAGTATCCGGCCTTCCGCAGCTTTTTGATGTGCCCCTCCGTGACGGAGGAGGCCATCCACTTGCCTCCCGCTCCGGACATAGTTGGAGAAGGTTGAGGTAGGATGTGCGGACTTGGGTCTTTGGAGCTCGAAAAGGAAATGGATGAGCAAAGGAGGAAGAAGGCGTGGGTGAAAAGGTGGATCCTTATCCCTTATATGGACGGACGGCTATCGTCCCCGCCAGACTGGTAAAACTCGCTTATATCCCAAGCGCCGTAATCAATGGTGCGGTTGGGTTACCCACGTCCGTATTGATGGGAATCCGGAATAAGGGGCACGATCTCCGCTTTGATAAGGCGTGCCAGGAAACCACCTCGCTAAACGCTACCGAGGTGGAGCAAGAAAACGATTCATATAAAGGCCTGGCCGCGGTGTGATGTCACGCCGCGGAATACGTCAGCAGATCTGTACAAAAGTTATTCTCTCTACGGTGGTATGTGGAACTTGTTTTGCAGAGCCGGACACTATCCTTGTGTTCAAAATCTTCTATGAAGTATTCAGAGGAGGAACCCGCCTTGCAATGCCGAAGACAAGATGCGCACCGGACTCGTCGTCATTGAAGCCTGGTTTAGGGGCTACTGAGGGACTCCTGGATTAGGGGGTGTCCGGATAGCCGAACTATCACCGGCGGCCGGACTCCTGGACCATGAAGATACAAGATTGAAGACTTCGTCCCGTGTCCGGATGGGACTTTCCTTGGTGTTGAAGGCAAGCTTGGCGATACGGATATGTAGATCTCCTACCATTGTAAACGACTCTGTGTAACCCTAACCCTATCGGGTGTCTATATAAACCGGAGGGTTTTAGTCCGTAGGACAAACAACAATCATACCATAGGATAGCTTCTAGGGTTTAGCCTCTCTGATCTCGTGGTAGATCTACTCTTGTACTACCAATATCATCAATATTAATCAAGCAGGAGTAGGGTTTTACCTCCATCGAGAGGGCCTGAACCTGGTTAAAAACATCGTGTCCCTTGTCTCCTGTTACCATCCGCCTAGACGCACAGTTCGGGACCCCCTACCCGAGATCCGCCAGTTTTGACACCGACAAGAGCCATGGGTTCAGAAACCCATGCCTTTTCCTCCCAAACCATCCAAGAAAAAGGATGATGATGATTTTGAGCGCTTTGCTGAAATGATTAGACCTATCTTCTTGCGTATGCGATTAACTGATATGCTCAAAATGAATCCTTATGCTAAGTACATGAAAGATATTGTTACAAATAAAAGAAAGATACCGGAAGCTGAGATTTCCACCATGCTTGCTAATTATACTTTTAAGGGTAGAATTCCAAAGAAACTTGGAGATCCAGGAGTACCCACTATACCATGCTCCATTAAAAGAAACTATGTTAAAACTGCTTTATGTGATCTTGGAGCTGGTGTTAGTGTTATGCCTATCTCTTTATATCGCAGACTTGATTTGAATAAGTTGACACCTACTGAAATATCTTTGCAAATGGCTGATAAATCAATTGCTATACCTATCGATATTTGTGAGGATGTGCCTGTTGTGGTTGCAAACGTTACTATTTTAACAGACTTTGTTATTCTTGATATTCCCGAGGATGATAGTGTAACATCCCAAAATTCTAATTTTTGGAATGTTATAAACATATAGATAGTTTTGATTGATTGTTTGATTGATTGACTGAAATTGAGTGAAATTCGAAACTTTTTGAAGGTTAAATGAGAGGGAATAAAAGGACTTTCCCAAACTTTCATTTTGCTTTTATGATCTCTGGGAATTCAAATTCTTTTCATCACAAAACCCTGGAGAGAAGATGACATGACTTCTTCCATTTATTTAAATGACAAGGGGTGTTGAAAATATTTGAATTTCATTTGGAAAATATTTTCCAATTCTGAAACTTTATGCAACTCAATGATTTTCACGAGCAAAGATAAAATGACTTCTTCAAAACATATGAAATATGAGTTGGGAGTTTCAAAGAATTAAAAGTTCTTTTGAATTTATTTTCAATTTGGAGTTATTTGAGTTTTATTCAAATTATTTTTCTCCAAAAACAAAATATATGGAAAATAGGGTAACATGATTCCCTACATCAGAAAATTGGAGAGAAATTAATTTGAAGTCATTATCGTATTTTTAAAATGATTTTCGATGGATTTTATTAGGCGAAGCACTCTTTGCTTTATTTAAATTTTGTGAATTTTATTTAATGCTATATAAATGTCCATGTTGTAGGAAATTTTTTCTGAAAATTTTGATATATTATATGCCTATATAAAATTTTATTTGGTTTTATTATTTTGTTTTGTTGTCTCTGTCTTTAAAAAAAATTTTTCTGCTGCGCCTCACGGGCCAAGGGCCAAGGCCCAAGGCCAAGCCAGCGGCCGGCCGGCCAAGGCCATAGCGCGCGCCACCAGGGAGCCAGGAGGGAGCCGCCGCCGCTTCTTTTCCAAGTCCTAGTAGGACTTTTGTCCTACTTCCGTTTATTCCGTTTTGTTTCTAGATCTTTTCCCTCTTTGTTTCCTAGTCCCAGTCTATTTCTTGCCCCCTACCCCAAGCAAAACCCTCCCCTCCCCAATATAAATACCCAAGCACCCCCCCCCCCTCCAACACATCAAACCAACACCTCTCCTCTCCTCTCCTCTCCGCAGCAGCAGAGCCCACACCAGCGCCGCCGCCGCTTGCCACCGCCGCGCCGCCAAGTGCCGCCGCCGCTTTGCCGCCGCCGCTTGAGCCCTCGCCTCTTGAGGTACTAGCCCAGCGCCGCGTCACCTTTTCTTTTCCTCGGTTCGGTTTTTCAGAATAATCGTTCGGTTTCGTTCAGTTTTCTAGATCGGTTTTTCGTTTGGTTTTCTTTCCGAAACCCTAGATCGGTTTTCTCGCGGTTTTCTTTCCGGTTTTGTTTAGCGGCGTTAAGCTCGATATATTTTTCTTTTATTTTAATTTCCGTCAGGGACCTATCCGTAGTGTTATTTTTACAGATTAGTCCCTAATCTTCAAACGCTCATAACTTTTTACTCGTAAGTCGGAATCCAACGAAACCAACGCCCACTTCTTCGTTACGATCCCCTCTATCCAGTAATACAACTCAAACATGTTTTTGATAATTTAAAATTTGAATTCAAACAGATTTGTATTCAAACTTCGTTTGATCATAACTTGAGTTTCGTAACTCCGATTTAGTTGATTCTTTTTGCAAATCGAAGCTCTTGACCTAAACTTTCTGATAAGGCCAAATTCACATAATTTTGGTACTGTTAGAAATTGTTTTATGTTGCAAGAGTTATTTGTTTGGTTTTGATGTTTTCCGAATTGTTTCTTCGTTCTTCCCGATCTTTTGAGTGATTGCTTATGTGTGGTTACCATTGCTTGATTACGATAGATTGACCGGAGTGTGACGAGTAGAGCTATCAAGAGTTTGAGAGCGAATCATCTTCATCAACTTTGCAGGCAAGTAACACTTTGATCATACTTTCTCATACCCAGTTTTTATGCATTAGATCAATCCTCAAACACTTGCATGATTAGGATCTAATTAAATTGTGGGATGGGAAGTAGATGAGGTTACTTCTACGTTTGCTTATTATGTCATGCTATGCTAGTAGACGTGGATTGGTGAGTGATATCCATGACAGATGTGACATTGTTAAATTAATGGTTTATTTAAGGTGGCAACTTAAAACACACACGGGTGGATTGAGGCACCTGGTTTCTATCAGACTTGCTGTTTTCTTGGACCGCCACCTGTGCTCAAAGAGATCATAAGATTATTCATGCTAGAAACTTCCGTGTGCAGCCACAAGCTATTATGGGCTCTAGCATAGTTGATTAAGTCGTGTGAACTCTTACAGTGGTAGACTAGCAGATGTAGGGGTTGTAGGTGGTACGGTCTACCCATCGTAAGGTGTAAACGCTTCTGAAAGACTATGTCTCGGTCATCCGTTTCTCAAACACCATGTAGTACGAGAAACCAAACGGAGGCGATCGAGTCTTGTGGGGAAAAGTGCGCAAACCTCTGCAGAGTGTATAAACTAATCATGATTAGCCGTGTCCCCGGTTATGGAAATCTTTGAGTATCTAGTTCTTGGATTATCCTGTTGATCTCATCACGTTACTCTAAATAATTTGTTTGGGTTTAATGAGTACTTTTAATTGGGATTGAGGATGCTGTCAACCATTCTCAATGTTTAACAACCACCATGATAGTTAAATAAATTTATTCCTTTGCAGTAGGGAAAAATTGGCTTTTCACAAAAACTGTAACCATAGAGCTTTCCACCAGCCATATATGCATGTAGTATAGGCTTATTCCTTCATTACTCTCTATGTGTTACATTGCCGGCATATTCCATGTCTTGACCCGTTTTGGCTGCAACTTTTCATGTTGAGACTTTTCGAACGACAGTAAGTGATACGTTAGGGTTACGATTTCCTATACTCAACTTTGCCGTTGGTGTTGATGGGAATCCACAACCTTGTTGCTTCCGCTATATTTTGGATTGAGGTAATAGTATTTACGTTACTTTATACATGTGATTTACCTCTGTTATAAATCCTTCGAGTACTGTGTGTGTCAGCATACCGATCCAGGGATGACACGAAAGCACAGAGACTTGATCCATTCGGGTCGGGTCGCTACAGATAGTATGTCTATTATTCTTGGAAGACCTTTTTTTGAATACTGTAGGGGCTGTTATTGATTGCAACAAAGGCAATGTTACTTTTCATGTTAATGGTAATGAGCACGGTACATTTTCCAAGGAAACAACCTCAAGTTCATAGTATCAACTCTATTGGAAAAATTCCATCGATTATTTTTGGAGGTTTTGAATTTCCCCTTCCTACTGTCAAGAAGAAATATGATATTCTTACTATTGGGGATGTGCATATCCCCGTTGAGGTAACATAGTGTTATTCAAAATTTCTCCGGTTCCATGTTATTCAGAATGAGTTTGTTAACAAGACTTGATCAACCTTGTTAGTGGATTCCTTTTGATGAGCATGAGATGGATGAAACTAGAAGGCACAACCTTCTGTACCCTCTTTCTACTTTCTGTTATTTAGTTGAAATAAAGTAAAATAGTATTTTTCTGTCTATTTTCGATTTATCCGTGCAATATAAAAATACCCCGAAAATAAAAGTTCTCCAAATAACCTGAAAATGGAATATGATTTTTTCTAGAATATTTGAGAATATCTGGCACTGAGAACACAGCAGGAGGGGAAAGCACCTGGCCACGAGGGTGGAGGGCGCGCCCCCTGCCTTGTGGGCCCACGGTGGCCCTCCTCCACTTATTCCTGCACCCACAGACTCCTTCTTCCCCCCACAAACACCAATATCCAGCTCAAACACGAGTTCTAGCGCATTTTGCTGCGATTTTCGATCTCCTTGCTCAAAGCACCTCTCACAAAACTGCTTGGGGAGATTGTTCCTTGGTATGTGACTCCTCCATTGGTCCAATTAGTTTTTGTTCTAGTGCTCTATTCATTGCAAATTTGTGCTGCCTAGATGACCATGTTCTTGAGCTTGCATGTCAAATTTATATGGTTCCAAGTAGTTCTAATGCATGATATAGTCTCTAGGCACTTGTAGGAGTAGTTGCTATCAATTTTATTGAGTTTGGTTTACTTTTGTTTGAAGTTACTAAAAATTTCAGAATATTTCAGAAAATAATGAAGAGATTTTTGAGGGGCTCATCGAGCCGAAGCTCGAAGGAAAAGAAAAATGAGGAAGCACATAGGCCCAAATATAATTTGCCTCGCACCGCGGAAGTCCGACCGTGTGAATGGCCTTCCGATGATTTCTTGAGAGAAGCCGGGATTTATGATGATTTCTATTCATTGGCTGAGAATGCTGGCCTCACCGACTTCCTCCACGACCAACGTCATCAATATCTCTTACTCACTAATACTTTGGTGAAAAACTTCTACTATTTTCCTAAAGAAACACCTCCTTCAGTAGAGTTTCATTTATATGATGTTGTTAAGAAGATGCCACTAGATGAATTTTGCAAGGTTTGCAAAATACCCTTCGAGGGTACCTTAGATGAACCACATCGTAAATATGTGGACGGGTTTATTGACACCATTACTGTGGGTGAAACCAGGAAGGTTTCCGATGCAAGAATCACTAGCATACATTTTCCTGTTTTACGCTACTTTGCCATATTTGCTAGTCATTGCTTGATTGGTTGCAGAAACTGTGGAAACCTTAGTGTTCCTGATATTATCATTTTGTTCCATGGTTTATTTTCCGATAACACTGTTAGTATGGGCGGTATTATTGCTAAACGGTTAAGTTTGAACCGTACTAAGGGTCCCATCTTTGGAGGTATTTATGCTTCACGCCTTGCTACACATTACAACGTACCTATTAGGCTCTATGAGAAAGAAGAAAAATTGCTGCCCACTCCTTATTTAGATTAGAAGAGTATGTTAGCGCATGACTTTATTGTTAAGAGTAAGGAAGGGGAGCTTAAATACAAATTTTTCTTTGATAAACATCACCCTGAGACTATTACCTTGCCTGCTCCTTCCTTGTTTAATTTATCTGAAGGTCCCTATCTCGTTCCGTGGGTGGCCATTTACGCTTACCGGAACCCTACACCAGCCCCGGAGCCGGAACCACAATTTGAGCCTCCACAACAGTCTGATTACTTTTAGGATCCGGAGATGTCTGCCAGCCAGTGGCAGTCAGAGCCTTCTTCATCTCAGTACGACCCCTGCTACACCTACGGGTATCCCCAGGCCATCCGTGGCAATGAACCAACTTAGGCCAAAAGCCTAAGCTTGGGGGAGTACGTATTTCCCACCAACATTACATTTATGTTCACACACTCATTGCTAGATGTCGGTGCTCATACTTTTTCACTGTAATATCCATGCTAGTTTATTTTCTTCTTCTTGCTTTCTTCTTGTGTGTTTGATAAACCTTAAGAAAAAACAAAAAAATTAGTAATAGCTTCTAGCTAGTTTACTTTTCTTGGTGTAGTAGTAATAATTAAAAATAAACCCCAAAAATATTTCCCGTTCTTCTTTTGCTTGTTGGGAGCTTTCCCGTGTAAATAGTTTTATTTCTTTTCTTTTCTTTGGGAGTTGATAGGAGAAGACCATAATTAAATTGTTGAAGTTGCTCTTATATGCATTATTGTTGATTTAACCAAGAGCCCATATTGCCTTGTCTTCTCCTGTTTATTGAATGCTCGTAGATCCCAGCTTAGTCCAATGCACGTGCACTCTTAATATTATTCACATCGTTCGGTCGTGCAAGTGAAGGGCAATTATGACAATATATGATGGACTGACTGAGATGAGAAAAGCTGGTATGAACTCGACCTCTCTTGTTTTTGTAAATATGATTAGTTCATCGTTCCTGATTCAGCCTATTATGAATAAACATGTTCGCAATGACAATTAGAGATCATAGTTGCTCATGCCATGCTTAATTAGCTATGAGTTATAATGGTTTACCTTGCGTGCCAACATGCTATTAAAATGGTTCTGATGTGGTATAGTGGGGTGGTATCCTCCTTTGAATGATTTAAGTGACTCGACTTGGCACATGTTCACACATGTAGTTGAAACAAAATCAACATAGCCTTCACGATATTTATGTTCATGGTGGATTATATCCTACTCATGCTTGCACTCAATGTTTATTAATTTTAATGCATGTTCATGACTGTTGTCGCTCTCTAGTTGGTCGCTTCCCAGTCTTTTGCTAGCCTTCACTTGTACTAAGCGGGAATACTGCTTGTGCATCCAATACCTTAAACCCCAAAGTTATTCCATATGAGTCCACTATACCTTACTATATGCGGTATCTACCTGCCGTTCCAAGTAAATTTGTATGTGACAAACTCTAAACCTTAGAATAAATATTCTGTTTTGTATGCTCGAATAGCTCATGTATCAACTAGGGCTGCCCTTATCTTCCATGCTAGGCGGGTTATTCTCAAGAAGAGTGGACTCCGCTCCTCACTCATGAGAAAATGGCTGGTCACCGGGATGCCCAGTCCCATGCTTTATGCAAACTAAATCAAAATAATTGCAAACAAAACTCCCCCTGGGACTGTTGCTAGTTGGAGGTACTCGTTGTTTCGAGCAAGCCATGGATTGATGCTTGTTGGTGGAGGGGGAGTATAAACTTTACCATTCTGTTTGGGAACCGCCTATGATGTGTGTAGCATGGAAGATATCGCCATCTCTTGGTTGTTATGTTGACAATGAAAGTATGCCGCTCAAAATATTATTTATCTCTATTTCAAAACCGAGCTCTGGCACCTCTACAAATCCCTGCTTCCCTCTGCGAAGGGCCTATCTATTTACTTTTATGTTGAGTCATCACCCTCTTATTAAAAAGCACTAGCTGGAGAGCGCAGCCGTCATTTGCATCCATTACTGTTAATTTATATTGGGTATGACTATGATTGGATCTCTTTTACCATGAATTACAATGTCTAGTCAGTCCTTGATCTTTAAAGGTGCTCCGCATTTATGTTTTGCGGTCTCAGAAAGGGCTAGCGAGATTCCATCTTGTTATATCATATCATGATTTTTTTGAGAAAGTGTTTTCATCCGAGATTTATTATTATGGCTCGCTAGTTGATTATGCCATTGATATGAGTAAACATGAGACCTAAGAGTTACTGTGAATGTGGTTAGTCATAATCTTTGCTGAAAACTTGAATGCTGGCTTTACATATTTACAACAACAAGAGCAAACAGAGTTTGTAAAAGTTTTTCTTTATCACTTTCAGTTTATCAACTGAATTGCTTGAGACAAGCAAAGGTTTAAGCTTGGGGGAGTTGATACGTCTCCATCGTATCTACTTTTCCAAACACTTTTGCCCTTGTTTTGGACTCTAACTTGCATGATTTGAACGGAACTAACCCGAACTGACGCAGTTTTCAGCAGACTTTCCATGGTGTTTTTTATGTGCAGAAACAAAAGTTCTCGGAATGACCTGAAACTTCACGGAACATATATTTGGAAATAATAAAAAATCCTTGCAAAAGATGAAGACCAGGGGGCCCACATCCTAGCCACGAGGGTGGTGGGCGCGCCCCCTACCTCGTGGGCCCCCTGGAGCTCCTCCGACTTCAACTCCAACTCTATATATTTGCTTTCGGGGAGAAAAAAATCAGAGAGAAGAATTCATCGCGTTTTACGATACGGAGCCGTCGCCAAGCCCTAAAACCTCTCGGGAGGGCTGATCTGGAGTCCGTTCGGGGCTCCGGAGAGGGGGATTCGTCGCCATCGTCATCATCAACCATCCTCCATCACCAATTTCATGATGCTCACCACCATGAGTGGGTAATTCCATCATAGGCTTGTTGGACGGTGATGGGTTGGATGAGATCTATCATGTAATTGAGTTAGTTTTGTTAGGGTTTGATCCCTAGTATACACTATGTTCTGAGATTGATGTTGCTATGACTTTGCTATGCTTAATGCTTGTCACTAGGGCCCGAGTGCCATGATTTCAGATCTGAACCTATTATGTTTTCATGAATATATGTGAGTTCTTGATCCTATCTTGCAAGTGTATAGTCACCTACTATGTTTTATGATCCGGCAACCCCGAAGTGACAATAATCGGGACCACTCCCGGTGATGACCATAGTTTGAGGAGTTCATGTATTCACTATGTGCTAATGCTTTGTTCTGGTACTCTATTAAAAGTAGGCCTTAATATCCCTTAGTTTCCATTAGGACCCCGCTGCCACGGGGGTGTAGGAAAAAAGATGTCATGCAAGTTCTTTTCCATAAGCACGTATGACTATATTCGGAATACATGCCTACATTACATTGATGAATTGGAGCTAGTTATGTGTCACCCTATGTTATGATTGTTACATGATGAACCGCATCCGGCATAATTCTCCATCACCGATCCAATGCCTACGAGCTTTTCACATATTGTTCTTCGCTTATTTACTTTTCCGTTGCTATTGTTACAATCACTACAAAACACCAAAAAATATTACCTTTGCTACCGTTACTTTCGTTACCGTTACTATCATATTACTTTGCTACTAAATACTTTGCTGTAGATACTAAGTTATCCAGGTGTGGTTGAATTGACAACTCAATTGCTAACACTTGAGAATATTCTTTGGCTCCCCTTGTGTCGAATCAATATATTTGGGTTGAATACTCTACCCTCGAAAGTTGTTGCGATCCCCTATACTTGTGGGTTATCATGCTGCCGTCGAGGACGTGCCAGAGAGCTCTACCTGCAAGAGCAAGAGATCCAGAGCCGAACCACCGCAAACCAAGAAGGTGTCCGCCAGGGAGGATGGCACGGGAGGGGCCTTCACCATAGGCTCCACCCTTGGCAGCAAATAGGAAGGCGCGCTCGTCACCTTCCTGCGGGCGAATGTCGACGTGTTTGCATGGCAAGCATCCGACATCCCCGGTGTTCCCAGGGAGGTGATTGAACACCACCTAGCTTTCTGCCCCCATGCGCGGCCCGTCAAGCAGAAGGTCAGAAAGCAGGCTCTGGAGAGGCATGAGTTCATCACAGAGGAGATCAGGAAGCTGGAAGCGGCAGGGTTGGTGAGAGGAGTGCTCCATCTGACGTGGTTGGCCAATCCGGTAGTGGTGCGCAAGGCGAATGGGAAGTGGAGGTTGTGTATTGATTACACAGATATCAATAAGGCTTGTCCTAAGGACCCCTTCCTGTTGCCGCGCATCGACCAGATTGTTGACTCCACGGCCGGGTGTGATCTGTTATCATTTCTCGACGCCTACTCGGGCTACCACCAGATCTTCATGACAAGAGAGGATGAAGAAAAGACAGCGTTCATCACCCCATGTGGTATGTATTTCTTTTTACGGATGCCTTCAGGTTGAAGAGCGTTGGCTCAACATTTGCAAGAGCAGTCCAAATTGGTTTTGAACCTCAGCTCCATAGAAATATGGAGGCCTACATGGATGACATAGTGGTCAAAACGAAAGACGGGCCAACTCTTGTGCAAGATCTAGAAGAGACATTTGCCAACCTGCGCAAGATCAACCTCAAGCTGAACCCTGAGAAGTGTGTCTTCGATGTTCCATCCAGCAAGCTTCTCGGATTCTTTGTGTCGCAGCGCAGGATCGAGGCAAACCCAGACAAAATCAAGGCTATTGAGCAGATTGAGCCACGCAAGCGGATCAAAGATGTGCGTCGGCTCACAGGCTGCATTGCCGCCATGAGCCGATTCATCTCCAAGTCCGCCGAGCGCGCCCTTCCTTTCTTCAAAATCTTGAAGAAGGCATGCCAATGGAATGGACCCCAGAAGCCGAGGCAGCATTGCAGGATTTGAAGAGATACCTTTCCTCCACACCAATACTGGTTGCGCCTAAACCACATGAGCCGTTGCTGCTGTATCTGGCGGCGACGAATCAAGTGATCAGCGCCGCGCTACTGGCGCAGAGGGAGGTTAAATAGGAGGCAGTGACGGCGGCAGAACCAGCGGATGGCAAGCCCAAGATTCCCCTGGCAGGGCCTGGTGCCGGCAAGGCGAGGCCCCTGGCAGAGTCTGGTGCCACCGAGGCAGTGCCCCCGCAGTCAAGAGAGGTGGTGCAGAAGAAGAAAATGATGTAGCACCCGGTTTACTTTGTCAGCTCCCTTGTAACACCCGGATGATTAATGAATAGTAAACACCCCGGTTACTGTGCCAAACCTCTCTTTGATTCGAACCCGTTCTGAAACAAAAAATCAAAACAAAAGCAAAGATAAAAGGTTTCAAAACAAAGGCTAAAAATGTTCGGGGGTTGTCTAAAATAGCTAACCTAATTATGGTGGGGTGCACTAATTTTTGTAAAATGCTCTGGCATTTTAAATAAACTAAAAACAGAAAAGGAAAAGGAAAAGAAAAGAAAAAACAAGAAAAGAGGGGGAGGGAAAACCCCCTGGCCCAGCCAGCCCCCCCTCCCCACCTGGCCCCTTGCCCCTGGCCCATTCCCCCCCCTGGGCCGGCCCAGCCGCCCCGACCCCTTAACCCCTCACCCCCCCGCGGCAAACCCTAGCCGCCCCACTCTCCCCCTGCCCTCGCCCGATCCAGATCGGGGCGAGGCCCCCGCCGCGCCCACCTCGTCTCCGGCGGCCCCGCCGCCCCACCGTCGCCGGACCTCCTCCTCCTCCTCCTCTACACCGCGCCCGGGGCCCCTCCTCCCCTCCTCGCCCCCATCGCTGGCCGCCATGGATCGGCCCCGCCCTCCCGTCGTCGCAAGACGCCACCACCACTTGGAGCCCCTCGCTGGAACCACGAGGCCACGCCGCTCGTCCCCGCCGCCCGTCATGGCGCTCCCCACCGGACTGCTACCCGCCACCGCTCGTCGCCGTCCTCCTCCTCAACCCCCATCGCCTCGTTCCCTACGAACCGCGGTGAGGCTCAAGCCCTCTTCCTCTCCCTCTCCCCTCCCGAACCTCGCCGTCGCCGAGCTCCGTCTCCGGCGACCACACGCCCTCGCCCCCTCCGGCCCCGACCCGCCCGGTCGTCGCTTGGTCTCTCCCCTCCCGAACCCCCGTCGACGACGCCCGTCGCCCGGACGCCACCGTCGCATGGCGCCCTTCCCCACGGCGCCTTCGCCCCCACCGAAACCCCGGCCCTTCCGGCGCGTTCCCCGTGGCAAGACGCGAAAGCAGACGCCCGTGGCCGTGCCCAATCCCTCCGCCGCCTTGCGCCACTCCGGCCGGCCTCGCCTGAGCCACGGCCGTCGACCCGTCCACCTCGTCGGCCCCTCGCACCGCACCGGCGCGGGATCGGGCGGGCGCCAACGCCGCAAGCCCCTGGGTCGCGCCCGAACGGGCACGGGCCTCGCCCCGCATGCCCGCATGCCCGAATGGCCCCCTGGGCCAATGACATGGGGGCCCCGCCCCACAGGACATTTTCTTTAAAAAAAGAAAAAAATAATAAAAGGGAAAAATGAAAATTAAATAAAATAAATAAAATGAATAAAACTAATTAATTAATTAATTAATCAATTAACTAATTAAGTAATTAATTAATCTAATTAATTCTGATTAATTAACCCTAATCATTAATTAACCTAATTAATTAATGTTAATTAACTTTGATTAGGTTAATTAGATATTAGAGAATGACATGCGGGACCCACCTGTCAGGGTTGACTCAGTCAACCCTGTTGACTGCTGATGTCAGCATGACATCATGCTGATGTCATAAATGCATTTTCGAAATTAATTAAATAATTAATTAAATTCCAGAAATTAATAAAATCTTTTAAAAATCATATCTTTTAATCCGTAATCCGGATTAAAATAATTTCAACATGAAAGTTGCTCGTAACAGCGAGGCGAATCCGGATCGCGGTCCGTTCGTCCACCACACACCCCTAACCTATCGAACCTGCAAACTTTCCTCTCCGGTTCATCTGTCTGACAGACGTCCGGAACCGGGAAAACTTCCCGGATATTTTCCCCCCTAACAAGTACCCCCTCATACCACGTTAGGGCACGCCTAGCATCGCTTCTTGACATGTCATGCATCGATATGCATCTGTTTACTTGTATTCATTGTTTCTTCCCCCTCTTCTCTCCGGTAGACTACGAGACCGACGCTGCAGCTGGCCAGTTCGACTACGGTGTTGACGACCCTCTCTCTTGCAGAGCAACCAGGCAAGCCCCCCCTTGATCACCGGATATCGCCTACTCTTCTCTATACCGCTGCATTAGAGTAGTATAGCATATTACTGTTTTGGATACTCCTATCTCTTTGCATAGCTTTGTCCTTGTAACTTCATTGTTACCTTACGCAATCCTATATGCTTAGTATAGGATGCTAGTACATTCATCTGTGGCCCTACATTCTTGTCCGTCTGCCGTGCTATACTATCGGGCCGTGATCACTCGGGAGGTGATCACGGTATATACTATATACTTATACATGATACATGTGGAGACTAAAGTCGGGTCGGTGATGGAGCACCATGAGTGGATCATTGAGGCGGAGCGGCAGGCAGGTTGAGACCGCCTAGAGAGAGGTGGGCTGGCCTGTTCGGCGTCAGCGGTTACTTAACACGCTTAACGAGGTCTTGGTATTTGATCTGGGTTGGCTACGAGCTTATACGCACTAACCATCTCGCGGGAGTAGTTATGGGTATCCCGCGTCGTGGTATCGGTCGAAGCACTTCAGACGTCGGCTGACGGCGGCGGCTTGGCCGGATTGGACTGGAGCGCCTGCTAGGCTAGGTGCGCTTCGGCAGCGACGCATAGCGTCTTGTGTGTGCTTTCGAGGCGATGGGCCTGGACCCTGCGGCTTAGGTTTAGACCGGCGTGTTGGCCTCTCTGTTGTGCCTAGGTGGGGATGCGACGTGTTGATCTTCGCGGCGGGCATGACCGGAAAGTGTGTCCGCCAAATGGGATCAAGCGTCTTTGGGTAAGATGGTGCACCCTGCAGGAAGTTAATCTATTCGGATAGCCGTGATCTTGATAACAGGACGACTTGGAGTTGTACCTTGAGCTTATGACAACTAGAACCGGATACTTGATAAAACACACCCTTCCAAGTGCGGATACAACGGTGGTCGCTCTCGCTCGGGGATATGAGCAGGGATTGCGGGTAGGATTATTGCTATGTGATGTTACTTGGAGGACTTCAGATTGTCCCTCCTACTGTTGCAAGACAGAGTCCGAAGCATAGTCTTCGTTAAGACTAGCTATCCCCTCTTATTACGGCATTCTGCAGTTCAGTCCATCGATATGGCCTTTACACATATATCCATGCATATGTAGTGTAGCTCCTTGCTTGCAAGTACTTTGGATGAGTACTCACGGTTGCCTTGTTCCCCTTTTCCCCTACCTTTACTCGATTGCTGCAACTGCAGACGATGGAGCCGAGTCGACGCCACCGCCTATGACGACTACTACTCGGAGGTGCCTACTACTACGTGCAGCCCGGCGGCGACCATGAGTGACCTAGGAGGATCCCGGCGGGAGGCCTGCTCCTCTTCGATCTCAGATCCCGGTTTGTGCTAGCCATCTTATGGCACCTTGTTTAACTTATGTCTGTACTCAGATACTGTTGCTTCCGGTGACTCGTCTATGATCGAGCACTTGTATTCGAGCCCTCGAGGCCCCTGGCTTGTATTATGATGCTTGTATGACTTATTTTATTTGTAGAGTTGTGTTGTGATATCTTCCCGTGAGTCCTTGATCTTGATCGTACACATTTGCGTGCATGATTAGTGTACGATTGAATCGAGGGCGTCACAAGTTGGTATCAGAGCCGACTGCCTGTAGGAATCCCCCTTCCACACTCCTTGGCCGAAGTCGAGTCTAGACATTGCAAAAACTCTTTCTAACTTGGATGTGTGACTTACGGGCCCACGTCGCCATCGGGTGGTACTAGGATCTTTTACTCCTCGACCTTTACTCTGGGACTCTGAACTCTCTTCTACTCGGGTTAAACGATTTTACTAACTATCACTAGGATCCCGTGACCGCATTCACCCCAAAGTTGGATATAGCCTAAGTTGTTTTTGGAATTGTATTTGAGCAATTTCCACACTGTCATTTGACTCCTTTGAAACGTCTTTGTTTTCAGATGGAACCCACGAGGCAGGTCGTGCGCCACATGACGGCCATTGGTGCCTCGGGATCACCTGCGGTGCTAGCCGAGATGATGACCTATCTCGGTTATCGCTGGCACCCTGAGTACACCGTCTATGAGGAGTACCAGGACTATAACCAGGAGCGATGCAGCGCCATCGTCCACCTCTACTCTCGGAGTACGAGTCCACTCTTGCGGCTTTGCACACCGCACATGGTGTTGGAGTGACTATCAATATGGCAGTCCACGATGCTGCTTATGCTGCTCGACACGTCTTCGTGCAGAGTATCGAGTTGGACACCTCCCCTTCGAGCACATTGCTATCGCGTCGATGTTGGTGAGGAGGGTTACTACACTGCTCCTACACCATTTGTCACCAGAGAGCCCTTCCACCATCGTAACTTTGTTACGCATCGCGATGGGCTGGATCGAGCTAACCGAGCTCTTCGCCACGAGTTGTACATCACCCGTCGGCACCTCTACCGTGCTCGACGCTGATGCACCCTTTGTCCGATCCGAGAGCTGCGCGTTCTGCGATCTACCCAGCCAGGACCGTGATGCCCCGGTGTCGGTTGGCGGGACGTGGGAGGCTACTCTCCGCACTTGGCCCCTTTCGCCACACGGACGCCGGATTCAGCACCGTGAGTATCCATGGCCCCTGTGTCACCGGCGTGGAGGACTATCCACCGCCGCACTATCGACTTTAGGGCTACAGCTACCTCCGATGCTGCGTGGGACTGATGTAGGCTCGCTTGTTAGTGTTCGATGTATTCGTCGCGAGCCTGCGTGCCGCCTATGATGTAGTAGTCTATGTACTGGACTCTATGTATCGAACTCTATGCATGATTCCTTTTGTAAGATATGCCAACTACTATGTAGTTCCCATCATGCTGCTTCCATTATGCATGTTTCATCATGAATGATTCTCGTCTCTTGCTTAATTTCTCAAATCTGAACTACCCTGTTATATAATAGCAGGATGGTTAGGCCAGCAGGTCGTGGTCGTGGTGCCAACTTTCCACCACCGCCTGAGTACATGGCTGGTATGATCCAACAGCTCGAGATGAATCGCCAGTTCATGGAGAACATGATGGCTCAGTTTCCTCGCCCCAATATGAACCAGCACCCAAACGGAACAACTCTCACAGATTTCATACGCTGAACCCTAGCGTGTACCGCAGCTCAACTCAGCCATCGGATGTCGATGATCGGCTCCGTGACATCACCTATGAGATGGAGTCTGCTGATGTAGCCCCTGCCAGCTATGTCACCTTTGCTTCCTTCTTCCTGAAGGGACCCGCAGCTCAATGGTGGGACAGCCACCGGCGTACTCTGCCAGTTGGAACACTCATCACCTGGCCAGACTTCCAGGCTGCCTTCCGTGCCCGCTTCATCCCTCAAGGGGTCATGGACCGGAAGAAGCGTGAGTTCCGCAACCTCACCCAAGGCAACAAGACTGTTGAAGCCTATCAGCGAGAGTTCCTGGACTTGTCTCGCTATGCTGAAGAGGATATTGCAACTGATGCACGCCGACAGGAGAAGTTCCGTGACGGTCTTCAAGCTGACATCAAGCTCGCACTCCTAGTGCACGACTTTGCTGATTTCGCCACCTTGGTGAACAAAGCTATCAATGTCGAAACTGGTCTGCAGGAATACCAGAGCTCTAACAGGCGCAACCGTGACACGGGCTCATCTTCGGGCCCGTCCTCGCAGAAGCGCAAGATATGGATTCCCAACAGCATGTACCGGCCGAATGCACCTGCTCCAAAGCAGAACTATGCTACACCTCGTCTGCCTACAACTAAGCAGCCGAAGCTTCCAGCTCCACCACCCCAAGCTCCTGTTCCCACTCCCAATAATGGCTTATGCTTGGTGCGGACAGCGAGGGCACCGTATAGAGAATGCAACAGAACCAGAATCAGCTGGCCCTTCCGCAGCTGGCCGTGGAAACACCTGAACCGCAACAACACCGGCAAGTCTTATGGGCAAGCTCGGGCCAACCACGTTGATCGAACGAAGCTCAAGACCAGCCTGCTCTTGTGATGGGTACACTCCTCGTAAATTCAAGACACAGATCATTTTATTCGATTCAGAGCATCGCATTCATTCATGTCTGAAGACTTTGCATACAAGCACGACGTTAAGTGTGAAGAGATGAACTCTTCGGTAGTGGTAAAAACCCCATTGGGACAATGTCAAACCTCCATGGTTGGCGTCGACGTCCCCGTGGAAATCGAAGGGCTAGAATTCTATGCCTCCCCCATTATCCTGAAGACGTCTAACATCGACCACATTTTGGGGATGGATTGGTTGAAAGTGCATACGGCGTCGATCGTTTGCGCCACTAAGACCGTCCATCTGCTACACCCTTCTGATGAAATAGTAAGCTACAATGCTCGTCTGGTTCAAGATGCCGAGGCAAGGCTCTATGCGTTGAATGCATTGAACGCCGCACCCCTCGAGGGAATTGAAAACATTCCTGTCGTTTGTGATTTCCAAGACGTCTTTCCTGAAGAACTTCTAGGGATTCCACCTGCTAGAGCTGTCGAATTCGTCATCGACTTGAAACCAGGCACCACTCCTATAGCCAAGCGTCCCTACAAGATGCCGCCGCATGAACTCCTTGAGCTAAAGGAGGAAATCGACAAATCTCTTCAAAGCGGCTTCATTCGCCCAAGTTGCTCTCCTTGGGGAGCACCTTCTCTCTTTGTCAAGAAGAAGGATGGGACAAACCGATTGGTCCAAGACTACCGTCCTATAAATCAAGCTACCATTCAGAATAAGTATCCTCTTCCTCGGATCAATGATCTTTATGATCAACTGGCTGGTTCGTCAGTGTTCTCGAAACTCGACTTGAGGTTGGGTTACCACCAGATCCGTGTTCGTGAGGAGGATATCCCCAAGACCGCATTTGTGACTCGCTATGGTTCATACGAGTACACCGTCATGTCTTTCGGCTTAACCAATGCTCCAGCTACTTTCTCTGCTTTGATGAACTATATATTCATGGATTACCTCGACAAGTTCGTCGTGGTTTATCTGGATGATATCCTGATCTATTCCAAGAATGAAGAAGAACATGCTGAACATCTTCGTCTTGTGCTGGAAAAGCTACGAGAGCATCAACTCTATGCCAAGTTCTCCAAGTGTGAATTTTGGCTTCCCGAAGTAACCTATCTTGGGCATGTCATTTCTAAGGATGGTATTGCCGTCAACCCTGAAAGAGTTCAGGCCATTCTCGATTGGACTCCTCCGAAGAACGTTAAGCAAGTCAGAAGTTTTCTCGGTCTCGCCAGCTATTGCCGTCGATTCGTCGAGAACTTCTCCAAGATTGCCAGGCCTCTGACTAACCTGTTGCATAAGGGCGTCAAATTCCAATGGACAGATAAATGTCAGGAAAGTTTCCAGGCACTCAAAGACAAGTTGACGTCTGCCCCAGTGCTAGCTCCTCCTGATACTAAGAAGGACTTCGTCATTTACTGCGACGCATCTCGTCAAGGTTTAGGCGGTGTCCTAATGCAAGAGCGCAAGGTAGTTGCTTATGCCTCTCGACAATTGCGCCCTCACGAAGAGAACTACCCAGTTCACGACCTCGAACTTGCTGCTGTCATACATGCACTAAAGCAGTGGCGACATTACCTTCTCGGTAATCGTTGCGAGATCTTCACCGACCACCAAAGTCTGAAGTATCTGTTTACTCAGCCAGACCTGAACCTCCGTCAGCAGAGATGGATGGAGACAGTTGCAGACTTTGATTTGGGTATTTCCTATCGCCGAGCAAGGCTAATGTAATGGCTGATGCCTTGAGCCGCAAGTCTTATGCAACCACCTTGAGTTCACCAAGTTCAGCCCCACTTGTTGAAGAATTCAGAAAGCTGAACCTCCATATTGTTCCTCCGGTTTTCGCTCCCCTCCTCCGGAGTTCATAAGATGAATCTCCGTGTTGTTCCCCGTGGTTCCCTCTATACCCTTGCTGTTGAACCCGATCTCGTGGGCACCATAAAGACAATGCAGGATTTGACTCGAGGTCTATAAGCTTAAACAAGACATCAAGAAAGGAAATCCTCGTCCTTCACTATTGCCGATGATGGCGCCTTGTACTTCAAAGGCCGCCTAGTGGTGCCGTAAGAAGGAAAACCTGAATATGACTCAGAAGGTTATGCAAGAAGCTCATGATACGCCTCTATGTATCCACCCTGGCAGTACAAAGATGTATCAAGACATTCGTCAGAGATTCTGGTGGTCTAATATGAAGCAGGACATTGCTCGCTATGTTTCTGAGTGTGACGTTTGCCGTCGTATCAAAGCAGAACATCAAAGGCCTGCTGGAACTCTGCAACCTATCTCTATTCCCGAATGGAAATGGGACCATGTTGAAATGGACTTCGTCCTTTGGATTTCCCAAATCGCAGAAAGGTAATGATGCAATTCTTGTCGTCATTGACCGGCTTTCTAAAGTTGCACATTTTACGGCGGTCAAGGAAGCGATCATCGCTAGCCAGCTTGCAACGCTCTATATGACCAGAATTGTTTCACTTCACGGTATTCCACTGGTTATCAGTTCGGACCGTGGCAGCTTATTCACTTCAAGATTCTGGGCAAGTTTTCAAGAAGCTATGGGGACTCATTTATCTTTCAGTACTGCGTTTCATCTGCAGTCACAAGGGCAAGTTGAACGTGTCAACCAAATTCTCGAAGACATGCTTCGAGCTTGTGTCGTTTCCTTCGGCAAGAAATGGGAGGAATCTCTCCCGTATGCTGAGTTCTCTTATAATAATAGCTATCAAGCTAGTCGAAGATGGCCCCTTCGAAGTGTTATATGGACGAAAGTGCGAACCCTCCGAACTGGTCGAAATCGGGAACGCCCACTCTTGGTCCGGATATTATCCAACATGCCGAAGAACAAGTCCGCATTATTCGCGAGAATCTCAAGACTGCTCAGTCGCGTCAAAAGAGCAATTATGACCGTCATCACAAAGACATGGTCTATCAACCTGGCGAAAAGGCCTATCTTCGCGTTACACCAATGAAGGGTGCTCACCGCCGGGATCAAGGCAAGTTAGCTCCTCGCTATATTGGCCCTTTCACTATTCGGAAAAGCGTGGAAAAGTGGCTTATCAAGCTGGAGCTTCCGTCGAACCTTTCTCGGAGTTCACGATGTGTTCCACGTGTCCCAACTCCGACGCTGCTTCAAGGACCCAATCCGAGCGGTGGACCATGAAGTGCTCGAATTGCAAGGACCTCTCCTATAAGGAGCATCCGTCCGTATTCTCGACAAGCTGAACGCCGCACACGTCGAAGCGATCAAATTCCTCAAAGTCCGATGGTGAATCACTCAAGGCGAAGCCACACAGGACGCGAGGATCGTCTTGAGATGAATATCCCGCACTCTTTCCTTCTACCTCTTAAATCTCGGACGAGATTTCTTGTAGTGGAGGAGATTTGTAACACCGGATGATTAATGAATAGTAAACACCCGATTCTTGTGCCAAACCTCTCTTTGATTGAACCCGTTCTAAAACAAAAATCAAAACAAAAGCAAAGATAAAAGGTTTCAAAACAAAGGCTAAAATGTTAGGGGTTGTCAAAATAGCTAACCTAATTATGGTGGGGTGCACTAATTTTTGTAAAATGCTCTGGCATTTTAAATAAACTAAAAACAGAAAAGGAAAAGGAAAAGAAAAGAAAAAACAAGAAAAGAGGGGAGGAAACCCCTGGCCCAGCCCAGCCCCCTCCCCACGGCCCCTTGCCCCTGGCCCATTCCCCCCCCTAGGCCGGCCCAGCCGCCCCGACCCCTTAACCCCTCACCCCCCCGTGGCAAACCCTAGCCGCCCCACTCTCCCCCCCACGCGCCCCCACCCGTTCCCCTCTCCCCCCTCTCCCGATCCAGATCGGGCGAGGCCCCGCCGCGCCCACCTCGTCTCGGCCCCGCCGCCCACCGTCGCCGGACCTCCTCCTCCTCCTCCTCCTCTACACGCCCTGGGCCCCCTCCCCCTCCTCGCCCCACGCTGGGTTCGCCTTGTGGATCGGCCCCCGCCCTCCCGTCGGCCAAGACGCCACCACCACTTGAGCCCCTCGCCGGAACCACGAGGCCACGCCGCTCGTCCCCGCCGCCCGTCGCGGCGCTCCCACCGGACTGCTACCCCGCCACCGCTCATCGCTGTCCTCCTCCTCAACCCCCCTTGCCTCGTTCCCCTCACGAACATGGTGAGGCTCGCCTCTCTTCTCTCCCTCTCTCCCCTCCCGAACCTCGCCGTCGCCGGAGCTCCGTCTCCGCGACCAACGCGCCCTCGCCCCCTCCGGCCCCGACCCGCCCCGGCCGTCGCCTTGGTCTCTCCCCTCCCAACCCCTGCCGACGACGCTTGCCGCCCGGACGCCACTGCTCATGGCGCCCTTTCCCCGGCGCCTTTCGCCCCGCCACCAAACCCCGGCCCTTCCGTCCGCGTTCCCCGTGGCGACGCCGAACGGACGCAGGCCTTGTGTGCCAATCTCTCGCCGCCTTGCGCCACTCCGCCGGCCTCGCTAGGCCACGGCCGTCGACCCCGCCCACCTCGTCGGCCCGCACCGCACCGCAAGACGGATCGGCGGCGCCAACGCCAGCAAGCCTCAGGTCGCGCCCGAGCAGGCACGGGCCTCGCCCGCATGCCGCATGCCGTTCAATGGCCCTCGGGCTAATGACATGGGGCCCCGCCCTACAGGACATTTTCTTTAAAAAAAGAAAAAAATAATAAAAAGGAAAAATGAAAATTAAATAAAATAAATAAAATGAATAAAACTAATTAATTAATTAATCAATTAACTAATTAAGTAATTAATTAATCTAATTAATTCTGATTAATTAACCCTAATCATTAATTAACCTAATTAATTAATGTTAATTAACTTTGATTAGGTTAATTAGATATTAGAGAATGACATGCAGGACCCACTGTCGGGGTTGACTCAGTCAACCCTGTTGATCTTGATGTCGGCATGACATCATCTTGATGTCATAAATGCATTTTCGAAATTAATTAAATAATTAATTAAATTCCAGAAATTAATAAAATCTTTTAAAAATCATATCTTTTAATCCGTAATCCGGATTAAAATAATTTCAACATGAAAGTTGCTCAGAACGACGAGACGAATCCGGATACACAGTCCGTTCGTCCACCACACACCCCTAACCTATCGAACCTGCAAACTTTCCTCTCCGGTTCATCTGTCTGACAGACGTCCGGAACCGGGAAAACTTCCGGATGTTTCCCTAAACGGTACCCCTCATACCACGTTAGGGCACGCCTAGCATCGCTTCTTGACATGTCATGCATCGATATGCATCTGTTTACTTGTATTCATTGTTTATTCCCCTCTTCTCTCGGTAGACTACGAGACCGACAGCTGCGGTGGCGGTTCGACTACGGTGTTGCGACCCCTCTCTCTTGCGAGCAACCAGCAAGCCCCCCTTGATCACCAGATATCGCCTACTCTTCTCTATACTGCTTGCATTAGAGTAGTAAAGCATATTCTTGTTTTGGATACTCCTATACCGCTGCATAGCCTTTGTCCTTGTAACTTCATTGTTACCTTACGCAATCCTATATGCTTAGTATAGGATGCTAGTACATTCATCTGTGGCCCTACATTCTTGTCCGTCTGCCGTGCTATACTATCGGGCCGTGATCACTCGGGAGGTGATCACGGGTATATACTATATACTTATACATGATACATGTGGAGACTAAAGTCGGGTCGGCTGATGGAGCACCCGCGAGTGGATCATTGAGGCAGAGCGATAGGGCAGGTTGAGACCGCCTAGGAGAGAGGTGGGCCTGGCCCTGTTCGGCGTTCGCGGTTACTTAACACGCTTAACGAGGTCTTGGTATTTGATCTGGGTTGGCTACGAGCTTATACGCACTAACCATCTACGCGGGAGTAGTTATGGGTATCCGGCGTCGTGGTATCACCGGCACTTCAGACGTCAACGACGGAGCGGCGCGCCGGATTGGACTGGAACGCCTGCTAGGCTAGGTCGCTTCCGGCGCGTCACATAACGTCTTGAGTGTGCTCAAGGCGATGGGCCCTGACCCTGCGCGCTTAGGTTTAGACCGGCGTGTTGGCCTCTGTTGTGCCTAGGTGGGGCTGCGACGTGTTGATCTTCGCGCCGGGCATGACCCCGGAAAGTGTGTCCGCCAAATGGGATCAAGCGTCTTTGGGTAAGATGGTGCACCCTGCGGGAAGTTAATCTATTCGGATAGCCGTGATCTTGATGTGGGCGACTTGGAGTTGTACCTTGAGCTTATGATAACTAGAACCGGATACTTGATAAAGCACACCCTTCCAAGTGCGGATACAACGGTGGTCGCTCTCGCTCAGGGATATGAGCAGGGATTGCGGGTAGGATTATTGCTATGTGATGTTACTTGGAGGACTTGATTGTCCCTCCTACCTGTTGCAAGACAGAGTCGTGGCGTAGTCTTCGTTAAGACTAGCTATCCCCTCTTATTACGGCATTCTGCGATTCAGTCCACCGATATGGCCTTTACACATATATCCATGCATATGTAGTGTAGCTCCTTGCTTGCAGTACTTTGGATGAGTACTCACGGTTGCCTTGTTCCCCTTTTCCCCTACCTTTACTCGATTGCTGCAACAGACGATGGAGCCCAGGAGTCGACGCCACCGCCTATGGCGACTACTACTCGGAGGTGCCTACTACTACGTGCAGCCCGGCGGCGGCGACCGGGAGTGACCTAGGAGGATCGTGCAGGAGGCCTGCTCCTCTTCGATCTGATCCCGTTTGTGCTAGCCATCTTATGGCACCTTGTTTAACTTATGTCTGTACTCAGATATTGTTGCTTCCGGTGACTCGTCTATGATCGAGCACTTGTATTCGAGCCCTCGAGGCCCCTGGCTTGTATTATGATGCTTGTATTACTTATTTTATTTGTAGAGTTGTGTTGTGATATCTTCCCGTGAGTCCTTGATCTTGATCGTACACATTTGCGTGCATGATTAGTGTACGATTGAATCGAGGGCGTCACATCCCTCTTGCAGGGAGTTAGATCGAGGTACTCCGGTGTGCAGAAATTGCTCTTCGGCCTCCATATGGCCTCGAGGAAGCTACGTCATTACTTCCAAGCTCACGAGATCACTGTCGTCACCCGCCTCCCGTTGCAATGGATACTGCATAACCCAGATGCAACCGGGAGGATTGTGGAGTGGGCCTTGGAGTTATCAAGTTTCGGTTTGAAGTTTGAAAGTACCTCGACAATTCAGAGCAGAGTCTTGGCAGAGTTCATTGCAGAATGGACCTCAACGCCTGACGAAGAAATCCAGGAGACCACTCTCCCCGACAAGGAGGAAGATTGCGACTGGGTCATGTACTTTGACGGGGCTTTCTCGCTGCAAGGCGCCGGTGCCAGTTGATGTCTACTACGCAACCTTCTTGTAGACGTTGTTGGGCCTCCAAGTGCAGAGGTTTGTAGGACAGTAGCAAATTTCCCTCAAGTGGATGACCTAAGGTTTATCAATCCGTGGGACGCGTAGGATGAAGATGGTCTCTCTCAAGCAACCCTGCAACCAAATAACAAAGAGTCTCTTGTGTCCCCAACACACCCAATACAATGGTAAAGTGTATAGGTGCACTAATTCGGTGAAGAGATGGTGATACAAGTGCAATATGGATGGTAGATATAGGTTTTTGTAATCTGAAATTATAAAAAACAGCAAGGTAACTAATGATAAAAGTGAGCCTAAACGGTATTGCAATGCTAGGAAACAAGGCCTAGGGTTCATACTTTCACTAGTGCAAGTTCTCTCAACAACAATAACATAATTGGATCACATAAATATCCCTCAACATGCAACAAAGAGTCACTCCAAAGTCACTAATAGCGGAGAACAAACAAAGAGATTATGGTAGGGTACGAAACCACCTCAAAGTCTTTCTGATCAATCCATTGGGCTATTCCTATAAGTGTCACAAACAACCCTAGAATTTTTAGTAAAATAACACCTTAAGACACACATCAACCAAAACCCTAATGTCACCTAGATATTCCAATGTCACCTCAAGTATCCGTGGGTATGGTTATAGGATATGCATCACACAATCTTAGATTCATCTATTCAACCAACACATAGAACCTCAAAGAGTGCCCCAAAGTTTCTACCGGAGAATCAAGAAGAAAACGTGTGCCAACCCCTATGCATAGGTTCATGGGCGAAACCCGCAAGTTGATCACCAAAACATACATCAAGTGAATCAATAGAATAACCCATTGTCACCACGGTTATCCCATGCAAGACATACATCAAGTGTTCTCAAATCATTAAAGACTCAATCCGATAAGATAACTTCAAAGGGAAAACTCAACCCATTACAAGAGAGTAGAGGGGGAGAAACATCATAAGATCCAACTACAATAGCAAAGCTCGCGATACATCAAGATCGTATCACCTCAAGAACACGAGAGAGAGAGAGAGAGAGATCAAACACATAGCTACTGGTACATACCCTCAACCCCGAGGGTGAACTACTTCCTCCTCGTCATGGAGAGCACCGGGATGATGAAGATGGCCACCGGTGAGGGATTCCCCCTCCGGCAGGGTGCTGGAACAGGGTCCCGATTGGTTTTTGGTGGCTACAGAGGCTTGCGGCGGCGGAACTCCCGATCTCTTCTGTTCCCCGAAGGTTTTAGGGTATATTGGTATATATAGGAGGAAGAAATACATCAGGGGAGTTGTAACATCCCAAATTTTCAATTTGGAATGTTATACATTAAGTCATCATGCATATCATATTTTCTCGCATTTTTCAGATCCTAGAAAATTTCACGCAACTCAAGGACCCTCGGAGAGAGTTGGAGATTTTATTATTTTCATATTTGGGTTTTCCCCAAATTTTGAAAATAGGATCATTTGATTTATTTAATTATCTTCATTTTTTCCTATAAAAAATAAAATAAGAGAGGAATAATATGACTTTCCCAACATTTAGGAAAATGAAGATTTAATAAATAAATCAATTTTGGCTTTTGAAAGTTTATTTGCTTTAGGGAAAAAATGAGTATTTTAAAATATGCATTTTTCCCGTTTTAAAGTTCATTTTGTTAGACTCATTTTTAAGAGTCGGGAAAATTAATTTTATTTAATTTGGAGTTTGTTTGGTTTTATTTTTAAATCGTTTCGTTTTATTTTAAAAAACGCGCGCACCCCTTTGGGCCAAGGGCCCGGCTGGCTCCTTGCCTGCCCAGCCACCCACCCCTCCCCCTGCGCGCTCCCGCTCGGGAGGAGTCCGCCGCCCGCCCGCCGAGTCCGGCTCGGCCACGCTCTTGCCGCCCGTGCCCCCTTCCCAAGGCACCACCCCCTCCTCCTATTTATACTGGAGCCCCCCTCTCTCCTCCTCACCCCAGCGCCGCCGCCCAAACCGAGCCGCCCTTGCCGAAACCCGCTGCCTCCGCCGCTTGTCGCCAGCGCCGCGCCCGTCGCCGTCGCCCGCCACCAGCGCCACCGCAAAGCCCGCCCGCCCGCCGAGAGCCGAGCCCCTTGGCGATCGCGCGGAGGTAGCCACCTCGCTCGCCACCCGGTCCGGTTTGTTTCCAAAACCGTTCGGTTTTCTTTCGTTATTCAGTTTTTTTTAAAAAAAAACCCTAGATTGGTTTATTTTTTTTCGGTTTTATTAACTAGTGAACGTTCACCGACCCGTTCGTTTTAATGACCGTGTTCGCCGGTTAGTTTCTGTTAACGAACGTCCGTTCGGTTAACCGTTCGTCGTTTTTCTTTTAATCGGATTTAATCCGTTATTTTCCGAATTCAATTTCCGATCCAATCTTCAAATCAGTTTATTTTCTCGCTCGTTTATCGGAATCAGGTGATTCAAGCGCCTGGAGTTTCGTTTCGAAACCGCCGTTCCGACTAACCTACTTAAACAAAGTTTTGCTACTGTAAATTTTGACCTAGTTTCAAATTGCTAAACCGAGTTGTTTTCTCTCGACTTTCGACTTTCGATGCTTTATTTGATTCGATTCTTTTGCAACCAGGGTTCTTAAGTTGAACTCTCTGGTTAGATCTTTTATTCGAGATTTCCTGCATTAGATGAGTACTTATTGTATGCTTGTTGTTTGTCTGCGTTAGATCACCGAGTCGCCGCTTGTTACTTGAATCTCTAGGTCTCGCGGATCATCGGCAAGGCAAGTAACACTTGATCATATTTTTCTACTACCCAGTTTTATGCATTAGATCAATCCTCAAACACTTGCATGTTTAGGATCAACTGAAATTGTGGGATGGGAAGTAGATTGAGGTAGTACCTATTACTGTTTTACTTATGAAACCTTGGGAGTTACTTCTCGTTTGCTTATTATGCCATGCTATGCTAGTAGACGTGGATTGGGTGAGTGAGTATCCATGACAGATGTGAGATTGTTAATTAATGGTTTATCTAAGGTGGCAACCTAAACACACATCTGGGTGGATTGAGGCACCTGGTTTCTATCAGGACTTGCCTGTATTTCTTCGGACCGCCACCCAGGCTCAAAGGGATCATGAGATTATTTAAACTAGAAACTTCCGTGTGCAGCCACAAGCCAATATGGGCTCTGGCATAGTTGAGTAAGTTGTGCGAACTCTTACGGGTAGGCTAGCTGATGTAGGGGATGTAGGTTGGTACGGTCTACCCACATGTAAGGTGCTAGTGCTTCTGAAAGACTGTGTCTCGGTCATCTGTTTCTCAAACACCATGTAGTGCGAGAACCAAGCGGAGGCGATCGAGTCTTGTGGGGAAAAGTGCGCAAACCTCTGCAGAGTGTATAAACTAATCATGATTAGCCGTGTCCCCGGTTATGGACGTCTTGAGTATCTAGTATTTGAATATCATGTGAATCTCAACATGTAACTCTAAATAATGTTATTGGGTTTTGATAAGTACTTTTTAATTGGGATTGAGGATGCTGTCAACCATTCTCAATGTTTAACAACCACCATGATAGTTAAATAAAATTATTCCTTTGTTGTAGGGAAAAATTAGCTTTATGCAAAACTGCAACCGTAGAGCTTTACCACCAGCCATTTGTGCATGTAGTATAGGCTTATTCCTTCATTATTCTCTATGTGTTACATTGCCAGCATATTCCATGTGCTGATCCGTTTTTGGGCTGCAACTTTCATGTTGCAGACTTTTCAGACGATGAGTAAGGTGTTAGGTCGTGGTTCTATTCTCGGTGATGCCGCTGGAGTTGATGGACTCACTTATCTTCTAAGCCTTCATTTGTTATCGTTATTAGATGGCCTTAAGCCATATTATTGTAATAAGTTCCCTTGTGGACAACGTTGTAATAAGTGTGTGATTGCTACTCTGCTATAAATCCTTGAAGTCTTGTGTGGTGTCGGCATTCTTGATCCAGGATGACATGAACACGAGACTTGATCCATTCGGTCTGGTCGCTCTGAGATGGTATCGAGCACACGTTGACCGTGAGGACACGACCACTAAGCTAAAGCCATAGATCACTACTCTCTTCCCATTTTCTAACTCCTCATCTTTTCTACTCTTTAGGATGACGGACGCGAAGATCAAGTACGCCCAACCGATGAAGGCACACCTTTTGGATTTCACTTGAAGGAAGTCACCAAGTACTGAACATTGGACTACCAAGTTTCACGGGACTTTCAACGCCACTCTGCTGAAGAGGGGCTGGAAGATTCAAGCTCATGTTCCGGAAGGACATTCGCCCCAATCACCAAGCCTATATATAGTGTTTTGATTGCACCAACTTGGAGTGCAGGAAAGAGCATGGCAGCCCATATCACCATGGGACGCATTGGAGAAGTTTATCAAGAAGACCTCAAGGACACTATCTACCAGATTTGCGGACGCCGAGATGAACAATGGGACATAGTCAGCACCAAGAAGGATAGATCCATTGCAGGTTTCATCCAGGAGTTAAACCAGCACATTCGACGCCAGGAGAACCAGATGTGCAATGATATGTTGGAGTTGCAAGAATGCAAAGGAAGGATCATCGAACTTGAAGAGGAATTAAAGACTACACGCAAGGACTACATGGACGAGATCGTAGCTCTAACAAGACACAATAACGATCTTAAGTACGAGATCGAAGAACTCAAGAAGAAATTGGCGCTCAAGAATGAAGACAAGTACGTCGGCTATCAAGCAACTACATCATCATCGGCGACACCGATTCGGATCCAAGTGAACCCGACTTTGAAGGCGAAGTGGGCAGACATCATGGAGTCTTCCACGGTTCAAATTAGTAGAAGTCCCCACATATTAGTAGTATTACCTCCATGTAAACATTATAGTACACACACTTTTGCGATAGTTAGATCGTTGTAAGCTTTTGTTTGATTGAATGAAGTGATTTTGTGTGCATTTTCTCATGTGCATTTGGGTAGTGATTCTCTTTAGACCTCATTTCTATTCTTAAATTCTCGTCTTTTCTAAACCATCAGATGCCTCCAGACGCGACCCGGGTTTGTTTTCCCAGAGATCACCCAATTGATTCAGCAGAGAACACCTTGATTCAAACATTGGTGCGAGAACCAGAGGCAACAACAACAACAACAACCCACCACCACCACCACCCGCGGATCACTTGACTCGTTTCCTTAGACTGAATCCGCGGTGTATTCCAAAGAGCACCGAGCGATTGTAGCGGATGATTGGCTCCGCAAGATAGGAAGGAGTTGACCACTGCGGGATGCAGATGGAGAAAGAGTGAAGTTTGCAGCACACCAGCTTGAAGGACCCGCAGCTGACATGGTGGGAAAATTTACAGCCACTTACCTGAGACTTTGTCACATGGGATCAGTTTGACAAGCTTTCCGACTACCCATGTTTCAGCAGGATCTATGGCCATGAAGAAGCGTGAGTTTCGCAACTTACGCCAAGGAGGAAGGACTGTTGGCGGTATGTGGATGATTTTAGTAAGTTAGCACGTTATGCCCCGGATAGCGTTGCTACAGATCTGCTAAGCGGAGAAGTTTTGGAAGGACTGAATGATGAGTTCAGCATGCCGTTGATGGTAGCAAGTTTCAATAACTACCAGGAGTTGGTAGACCGAGCCCTCATGATTGAAGGAAAGCAGCACAAATTGAGAACCGCAAGAGGAAGTATGGACAGGGAAAGTATAACTCGGAGCCAGTGAAGCCTCGTTATACCCCTAAATCAGGAATTCAGTTTCAGCATACCCATGGAGGAGGTAATTCGCACAACCATAATGGCACCAAGAATGGGAGCGGGAATGGAGGAAGCAATGGACAGAATCGCACCAACCCGTCAACACCATCCAAGGTAGACTGAGTCACATTACTTGCTTTAAGTGCCGCAAGATCGGGCATTATGCAAATGACTGTCGAGAAGGCGAGCGTAAATGGAAATGGAAGCTCGGAAAGAAGCCCAACCCTTTCAACAGGGGACGGGTGAACCACATTGATGTGGAGGAGGTTGAAGATCAGCCCGATCACGATGTCGGTAAGTTTTGGTTAAGTCATTTCTGCAGTTGTTCTTTTCGATCTTGGTGCATCGCATTCATACATATCAAGGGATTTGTGGATAAGTACAAATTACCAACCCAAGCCCTTAGGTCACCCATGCTAGTAACCTCCCCCGGAGCAGAATACATGGCTAGTAAATGGTGTGATCGACTGCCATTGAGGATTGGACACTATATTTTCCCCTCAGACCTAATAGTTCTGGAATCCCAAGGATTGGATGTGATATTAGGTATGGATTGGTTATCAAAGTATGGAAGGAACATTGATTGCTCCACTAGGTCAATTTTGCTCACCACACCAGAAGGAAGAAGGATCAAGTATGTATCACGGCACGAGCCGAGGAGAGCGCAAGTAAATTGCTTATCAGGAGTGGTGCAGGAAGAAGTACCAGTGGTGAAGGATTTTCCTGATGTATTTCTGGAAGAATTGCCAGGAATGCCACCGAATAGAAACATTGAGTTTTTGATTGAGCTGTTGCCAGGAACAGGCCCGATATCGAAGCGACCATACAGGATGCCCGCACAGGATTTGGCGGAAATCAAGAAGCAGATTAAGGAACTATTGGATAAAGGTTTTATACGCCCAAGTTCTTCACCTTGGGGGTCACCCATACTGTTAGTGGAGAAGAAAGATGGATCGTTAAGGATGGTTGTTGATTATCGTGGATTGAATGAAGTAACAATCAAGAACAAGTACCCACTACCAATGATAAATGATCTGTTTGATCGTTTGCAAGGAGCTAAAGTGTTTTCCAAGATCAATTTACGATCAGGGTACCATCAGTTGAAGATTCGGGAGCAGGACATACCTAAGACAACATTTACCACGAGATATGGACTGTATGAGTATACCGTTATGTCATTTGGACTGACTAACGCACCAGCCTATTTCATGAACCTGATGAACAAAGTGTTTATGGAGTTTTTGGATAAGTTCGTCGTGGTGTTCATTGATGACATTTTGATTTTCTCGAAGAATGAAGAGGAACATAAGGTACATTTGCGATTGGTTTTGGAGAAACTGAGGGAACACCAGTTATATGCCAAGTTCAGCAAATGTGAGTTTTGGCTAAAGGAAGTTGGATTTCTTGGACATGTTATATCCGGAGAAGGAATAGCAGTTAGGTTGAGACCGTAACCAAATGGGAAGCACCAACGACAGTTGGAGAGATTTGGAGTTTCCTTGGACTTTCAGGATACTACCGAAGATTCATTGAGAATTTCTCAAGGATTGCAAAGCCTATGGCAGAATTGTTGAAGAAGGATAACAAATTCATATGGACTGAGGACTGCGAGGCAAGTTTTCAGGAGTTGAAGAAAAGATTGGTTACCTCACCAGTTTTAATATTGCCGGATCAGACCAAGGATTATGAGGTGTATTGCGATGCTTCACGTCGAGGACTTGGAGCAGTGCTTATGCAGGAAGGAAGAGTTGTTTCGTATGCTTCACGACAACTTAAGCCTCACGAGTTAAATTATGCCACACATGATTTGGAGTTAGCATCCGTTGTGCATGCCTTAAAGACATGGAGACATTTTCTCATTGGAAATCATTGTGAAGTATACACGGATCACAAGAGTTTGAAGTACATCTTCACCCAGAAGGAATTAAATCTCAGACAGAGGAGATGGTTAGAGCTTATCAAGGATTATGATATGAGATTGCATTATCACCCCGAAAGGCTAACGTTGTAGCAGAGCGCATTGAGCCGTAAGAGCCACGTCAATACCCTAATGATGGGAGGAATACCCAATGAGTTAGCCGAGAACCTTCGAGAGTTATGGTTGGAAATAGTTCCAGAGGCTATGTAGCAGCATTGGAGATTCAGTCTACACTGATGGACAAAATCAGAGAAGCCCAAAAGGCAGATAAGGAAGTTGCCTCTATAAAGGAGAAAATGAGCAAAGGAAAAGCTAAGGGATTTCATGAGGATGAGCACGATACCCTATGGTTTGAGGACCGTGTTTATGTGCCAAATAACCGGAGATCGGGAAGTTGATTTTGCAAGAAGCCCATGATTCACCCTATTCCATTCACCAGGAAATACCAAGATGTATTTGGATTTGAAGAATACTTTCGGTGGACCGGAATGAAGAAGGATATTGCGGAGTATGTAGCAGTTTGCGATGTATGTCGATAGTAAAGGCAGAACATCGAAGCAGCAGGATTGTTACAACCATTGCCGATACCGAATGGAAGTGGGATAAATTAGGCATGGATTTCATCACAGGTTTGCCAAAGACTCGTTCAGGCTATGACTCGATTTGGGTTATAGTCGATCGCTTGAGCGAAGGTAGCTCATTTCATTCGATCAAGACTACCTATAGCAGTGCTAAGTTGGCAAAGATATACATGACCAGAATTGTGTGTTTACACGGAGTTCGAGGAGTATCGTGTCGGATAGAGGAACCCAATTTACCTCAAAGTTTTGGAACCGGTTACACGAAACATAGGGAACGGGCTGGAATTGAGACAGCTTTCCACCCACTGAACCGATGGATGATCGAGAGAGTCAATTAGATTTTGGAGGATATCTTTGAGAGCATGTGCACTAGATTATGGATCTAGTTGGGATGATAATTTGCCGTATGCAGAATTTTCTTATAACAACAGTTACCAAACCAGCTTGAAGATGGCACCTTCGAGGCTCAGTATGGAAGGAGATGCAGGACACCGTTGTCATGGGACTAAACGGAGATCGTCAATTTTTGGACCAGATTTGATTAAGGAGTGCGAGCGAAGGTTAAATTGATTCGAGATAGGCTCAAGGTAGCCCAGTCCGACGAGAAGAGCTACGCAGATTCAAAGCGCAGCGATTGAATATGAAGTGGAGACAGTATATTTTAGAGTATCCCGCTTGAGGAGTTAAGCGTTTTGGAGTTAAAGGAAAACTAGCACCACGTTTCGTTGGACCGTATAAGATTTTGCAACGCATGGGAGAAGTTGCTTATAAGCTGGAATTACCAGAGGGACTGTCAGGAGTTCATGACGTATTCCATGTTTCTCAGTTGAAGAAATGTCATTCCGAGATAGCAGAGATACCGTTAAGAGACACAGTGCCACTGGAAGCAATTCAGTTGAAGGATGATTTAACATATGAGGAAAAACCAGTCAAGATTCTCGATTATGCCAACAGAGTTACTCGCAGCAAGGTTATCAAGTTTTGCAAGGTTCAATGGAGCCACCACATGAAGATGAAGCCACACAGGAAAGAGAGGAAGATTTGCTCAAGGACCACCTCACCTATTTTCTAGTTAACCCGAATCTCGAAATGAGATTCATCTTAAGAGGTAGGTTTGTAACATCCCAAATTTTCAATTTGGAATGTTATACATTAAGTCATCATGCATATCATATTTTCTCGCATTTTTCCGATCCTAGAAAATTTCACGCAACTCAAGGACCCTCGGAGAGAGTTGGAGATTTTATTATTTTCATATTTGGGTTTTCCCCAAATTTTGAAAATAGGATCATTTGGATTTATTTAATTATCTTCATTTTTTTCCTATAAAAAAATAAAATAAGAGAGGGAATAATATGACTTTCCCAACATTTAGGAAAAATGAAGATTTAATAAATAAATCAATTTTGGCTTTTGAAAGTTTATTTGCTTTAGGGAAAAAAATGAGTATTTTAAAAATATGCATTTTGCCCGTTTTAAAGTTCATTTTGTTCGACTCATTTTTAAGAGTCGGGAAAATTAATTTTATTTAATTTGTAGTTTGTTTGGTTTTATTTTTAAATCGTTTGTTTTATTTAAAAAACGCCAGACTTACTTTGGGCCAAGGGCCCAGTGGCTCCGCCGCCGGCCCAGCCACCTCCCTCGCAAGGCCTCCCGCTCGGGAGGAGTCCGCCGCCCGCCCTTGTGAGTCCGGCTTAGCCCCTTGGCCGCCGCCGTGCCCCCCCTTCCCCAAGGCACCACCCCCTCCTCCTATTTATAACGGAGCCCCCCTCTCTCTCTCACCCACCCCTTGCCCAACCCGAAGCCGCCTTGCCCGCCATGGCCGCCTTGCCGCCACGCCTGCCGTCGCCAGCGCCGCCCGTCGCCGTCGCGCCGCCCGCCAAGCTCGCCGCTGCCCGCTGGAGCCTGGGCCCCGCTGGCGATCAGCGCGGAGGTAGCCACCTCGCCGCGCCACCCCGGTCCAGTTTTGTTTCCAAAAACTGTTCCGGTTTTTCTTTCGTTATTCGGTTTTAAAAAAAAAAACCCTAGATTGGTTTATTTTTTTTCGGTTTTATTAACTAGTGAACGTTCACCGACCCGTTCGTTTGAATGAACGTGTTCGCCGGTTAGTTTCTGTTAACGAACATCCGTTCGGTTAACCGTTCATCGTTTTTCTTTTAATTGGATTTAATCCGTTATTTTCCGAATTCAATTTCCGATCCAATCTTCAAATCAGTTTATTTTCTCGCTCGTTTATCGGAACCGGTGATTCAAGCACTGGAGTTTCGTTCAAACCGCCGTTCGACTAACCTACTTAAACAAAGTTTTGCTACTGTAAATTTTGACCTAGTTTCAAATTGCTAAAACCGAGTTGTTTTCTCTCGACTTTCGACTTTCGATGCTTTATTTGATTCGATTCTTTTGCAACTGTGGTTCTTAAGTTGAACTCTCTGGTTAGATCTTTTATTCGAGATTTCCTGTGCATTAGATGAGTACTTATTGTATGCTTGTTGTTTGTGCATGTTAGATCACCGGAGTGCGCCGCTTGTTACTTGAATCTCTAGGTCTCATGGATCATCGCAAGGCAAGTAACACTTGATCATATTTTTTCTACTACCCAGTTTTATGCATTAGATCAATCCTCAAACACTTGCATGTTTAGGATCAACTGAAATTGTGGGATGGGAAGTAGATTGAGGTAGTACCTATTACCTGTTTTACTTATGAAACCTTGGGAGTTACTTCTACGTTTGCTTATTATGCCATGCTATGCTAGTAGACGTGGATTGGGTGAGTGAATATCCATGACAGATGTGAGATTGTTAATTAATGGTTTATCTAAGGTGGCAACCTAAACACACATCTGGGTGGATTGAGGCACTGGTTTCTATCAGACTTGCTGTATTTCTTGGACCGCCACCTGGGCTCTAAGGGATCATGAGATTATTTAAACTAGAAACTTCCGTGTGCAGCCACAAGCCAATATGGGCTCTGGCATAGTTGAGTAAGTTGTGCGAACTCTTACGGGTAGGCTAGCTGATGTAGGGGATGTAGGTTGGTACGGTCTACCCACATGTAAGGTGCTAGTGCTTACGAAGGCGTGTCTCGGTCATCCGTTTCTCAAACACCATGTAGTGCGAGAACCAAGCAGAGGCGATCGAGTCTTGTGGAGGAAAAGTGCGCAAACCTCTGCAGAGTGTATAAACTAATCATGATTAGCCGTGTCCCCGGTTGTGGACGTCTTGAGTATCTAGTATTTGAATATCATGTGAATCTCAACATGTTACTCTAAATAATGTTATTGGGTTTTGATAAGTACTTTTTAATTGGGATTGAGGATGTGTCAACCATTCTCAATGTTTAACAACCACCATGATAGTTAAATAAAATTATTCCTTTGTTGTAGGGAAAAATTAGCTTTATGCAAAAGCTGTATCAGAGAGCTTTACCACCAGCCATATATGCATGTAGTATAGGCTTATTCCTTCATTATTCTCTATGTGTTACATTGCCGGCATATTCCATGTCTTGACCCGTTTTGGGCTGCAACTTTCATGTTGCGAGACTTTTTGAACGACAGTAAGGTGTTAGGTCGTGGTTCTATACTCAGTGATGCATTTGGAGTTGATGGACTCACTTATCTTCTAAGCCTTCCGCTGTTATCGTTATTAGATGGCCTTAAGCCATATTATTGTAATAAGTTCCCTTGTGGACAACGTTGTAATAAGTGTGTGATTGCTACTCTGCTATAAATCCTTGAAGTCTTGTGTGGTGTCGGCATTCATCGATCCGGGGATGACACCGAGCACGAGACTTGATCCATTCGGTCCGGTCGCTACAGAGCCATGAGGGGCCCACGAGGGTGGAGGGCGTGCCCAGGGGGTGGGCGCCCCCTGCCTCGTGCCCTCCTTGTTGATCCCCTGACGTGCACTCCAAGTCTCCTGTATTGCTTTCTTTCCAAAAATAACTTTCCCGAAGGTTTCATTCCGTTTGGACTCCGTTTGATATTCCTTTTCTGCGAAACACTGAAACAAGGGAAAAACAGAAACTGGCACTTGGCTCTAGGTCAATAGGTTAGTCCCAAAAGTAATATAGAAGTGCAAAGTAAAGCCCATAAAACATCCAAGATGGATAATATAATAGCATGAATACTTCATAAATTATAGATACGTTGGAGACGTATCGTCATCCCCAAGCTTAATTCCTGCTCGTCCTCGAGTATGTAAATGATAAAACAAATAATTTATGAACTGTGAATGCTAGCAGGTGCATAAGTTTGATCAATGATAATTTCAATCACCTTTTCTAGCATCATTATATGTCATAACAGTAGCTCAACTCATAGAACTTTTCATGATCAAGTAACAAACTATTCACATGTTAAAGTATAGATCATAAACTTTCTTGAAAACTAACAAATAGTTCTCAGTCATCAAACAATTGCAATTCATCTTATTTTCAGGAAGAGTCTATGTCAGAGCTTTGATTTAGCAAACTCCACATATTCAACTATCATATAGTCTTCCATGATTGCTACCACTCAAAGCATATTTTTAGAACAAATAGCATCCATCAAACACAGAGAAATATAGGGGCTTAATGTTTCGCCTCCCAACCTTTTACCTAAAGGGTAATGCCAACAATAATAATTCATGATCAAATATATTTGAATGGCCATATATGCTCAGATCTTTCCATCACATGATCCTTGCCAAGTAAAGGGTAGGTTGGAATGAGAAGGAATAATACTGACTCTTGCATAAAAGTAAAAGATAGGCCCTTCGCAGAGGGAAGCAGGGATTTGCAGAGGTGCCAGAGCTCGAAGCACAGATAAGAAAATAATTTTGAGAGGTATGCTTTCATTGCCAACATAACGACCAAGAGTTCCCAATATCTTCCATACTACATACATTGTAGGCGGTTCCCAAACAGAAAGGTAAAGATTTTTACTCCCCCTCCACCAACAATCATCAATCCATGGCTTGACCGAAACAAAGGGTGCCTCCAACTAACATCAAACCTGGGGGAGTTTTGTTTGCAATTATTTTTGATTTTATTTTGATCTTTTGATCATGGGACTGGGCATCCCAGTTACCAGCCATTTTCTCATGAATGATGAGCGGAGCCCACTCATCGTGAGAATAACCCACCTAGCATGGAAGATACTGCTAACCCGTAGTCGCTACGTGAGCGATTCGGGCATACAAAACAGATTATTATTTGAAGGTTTAGAGTTTGGCACATGCAAATTTACTTGGAACGGCAGGTAAGTACCGCATATAGGTAGATATGGTGGACACTCATGGAAGAAACCTGGTTCAAGGAGTTTGGATGCAGAAGCAGTATTCCCGCTTAGTACAGATATTTTGGCTAGCAAAGGATTCTAAATAGCAAGCACCACATGTTAGAGGATCCAAAACAATATAACTTATATACAAATATACCCAAGCATAACTCATTATATTGTCTTCCTTGTCCAACTTCAACTGATTTGCTAAGGTTTTAAAATAATTAATGGGGATCACAATCATGGAAGATGTCCAGGATAGTATATTTATATGTGAAATCTCTCTTCCTTCAATATTCTTTCATGATGTAACATCCCAAATTTTCAATTTTGAATGTTATACATAGATCATCACTTGCATATCATATTTTTTATTGCTTTTTGGCTCGATCCTAGAAAATTTCACGCAACTCAAGGACCCACGGAGAGAGTTGGAGATTTCGTTATTTTCATATTTGAGTTTTCTCAAATTTTGAAAATAGGATCATTTGATTTTATTTATTTTATCTTCAATTATTTCTATTGCCAAAATATGAGAGAGGGAATAAAATGACTTTCCCAAAATAAAGGAATAATGAAGATTTAATAAAAAATCAAATAAGATTTTTATTTGGAGTTTTTCGCTATTTTATTTGAATTTAGGAAAAATTGCACGTTTTCAAAAAACTGCATTTTAGGGCCAATAAAATGTTCACCTCATTCTAAATATTTCATTTAGGCGGTGAAAATTTGTTTTGGCATTTTTAGATTTTTATTTATTTTTCTAGAATTTTTCTAAGTCTCGGCGGAACTTTTTTTTTTTAAAAAACACGCACAAGACACTTTGACTGGGTCAAGGCTCACTGAGCTGCCAACCCGCCGCCGCCTCCCATGGAGACCCGCCGCCCGCCGCCGCCCGAGTCCGCCGGGCACGCCCCGAGGCCGACCAGCGCCACCTTCCCAAGCCCCCCCGCAGCCTCTCCTCACCCCACACCCCGAGCCGTCGCCGCCTGAACCGCCCGCCACCTCGTCTTGGTTGCCGCCTCTGCTGTCGCTGTCGAGCCGCCGTGAGCCGCCCGTCCGCCCGCCCGCAAGACCACCCGCCATCGCCTGAGCCCACGCGGAGTTCGCCGGAGCCCGAGCCGAGGTAGCCGCCGCCGCCGTTTTTTTTTTTGAGAAAAACCGTTTTGGTTTTTTAGAAAAACCCTAGTTTTCTTTTTTGTAAATAGATCGGTTTTTCTCCGGTTTATTTATTTAGCGAGCGTTCGCTCGTTCGTTCGTTTTAACGAACACCTTCACCGTTTAGTTACAGATAACGAACGTTCGTTCGTTAAGCTGTTCGTCGTTTTTCTTTTTCTCGGATTTATTCCGCGATTTTTTTGATCGTGATTTCTGATCCGGTTTTCGATCTAGTATAACTTTTCGCTTGTTTATCGGAATCAGGCGACTCAAGCGCCTAGAGTTTCTTCTCGAAACCCTCTTTTCAAATAATCAACTCAAACAAGTTTTTGCCTCTTTAAAATTTGACTTAGGTCCAGATTAGTAAAACGAAGCCTGTTTCTTTTGCCGTTTGACTTTCGTTGCTTCGTTGGTTTTGATTCTTTCTGCAAACCGGAGTTCTTAAGTTGAACTTTCTGGTTAGATCTTTTATTTGAGTTTTACCTGTGCATTAGTTGAGTACTTATTGTGTGCTTGTTTGTTTGCGATAGAGTACCCGGAGTGCGCCGCTTGCTACTTCGAGTCTCTAGGTTTCGCGGATCATCAGCAAGGCAAGTAACACTTTGACCATACCTCTTTTCATACCCAGTTTTTATGCATTAGATCAATCCTCAAACATTGCATGATTAGGATCTAATTAAATTGTGGGTTTTGGGAAGTAGATGAGGTAGTACCTATCACCTGTTTTATTATCAAACCCTTGGGAGTTACTTCTACGTTTGCTTATTATGCCATGCTATGCTAGTAGACGTGGATTGGGTGAGTATATCCATGACAGATGTGAGATTGTTATTTAATGGTTTGCTTAAGGTGGCAACTAAAACACACATATGGGTGGATTGAGGTACCTGGGTATTCCAGGATTGCCTGTTTATTTTGGACCGCCACCCAGGCTCAAAGGGATCATGAGATTATTCATGCTAGAAACTTCCGTGTGCAGCCACAAGCTACTATGGGCTCTAGCATAGTTGACTAAGTCGTGCGAACTCTTACAGTGGTAGACTAGCAGATGTAGAGGGATGTTGGTGTAACTGTCTACCCGTTCGTAAGGTGTTAGCGCTTCTGAAAGACTGTGTCTCGGTCATCTGTTTCTCAAACACCATTGTAGTGCAGGAATACCAACGGAGGAGATCGAGTCTTGTGGGGAAAAGTGTGCAACCTCTGCAGAGTGTAACAAACTAATCATGATTAGCCGTGTCCCCGGTTATGGACATCTTGAGTATCTAGTTCTTGGATTATCATGTGAATCTCATCATGTTACTATAACTAATATTGTTGGGTTTTAATGATGATACTTTAATTGGGATTGAGAATGCTGTCAACCATTCTCAATGTTTAACAACCACCATGATAGTTAAACTAAATTTATTCCTTTGCAGTAGGGAAAAATTGGCTTTACGCAAAACTGTAACCATAGAGCTTTCCACCAGCCATATATGCATGTAGTATATTATTACTCTTCCATATTGCTCTCTATGTGTTACATTGCCAGCATATTCCATGTGCTGACCCATTTTCGGGCTGCAACGTTCATGTTGCAGACTTTTCAAACGACGAGTAAGGTGCCTTAGGTCGTGGTTCTATACTCAGTGATCCGGTTGGAGTTGATGGACTCGCTTATCTTCCAAGCCTTCCATTGTTATCGTTATTAGATGGCCTTAAGCCATATTTATTGTAATAAGTTCTCCTTTGGAGACACTCGATGTAATAAGTGTGTGATTGCTACTCTGTTATAAATCCGTCAAGTACTGTGTGTGTCAGCATTACTGATCCAGGGATGACACCGATGCACAAAGATCAGACTGTTTGAGGTCTGGTCGCTACAAGATGGTATTAGAGTACATGCTGACTGTAGGACACGACCACTAAGCTAAATCCCTAGATCACTACTCTTTCTTATCATTTCTGACTCCTCATCTTTTCTATTCTTTTAGGATGGCGGATGCAAGGAACAAGTTCACACAACCGGATGAAGTTACACCCTTTGGATATCACTTGAAGGAAGTCACTAGATACCTGAACATCGGAGTACCAAGCTTCACCGGGACCTACAACGCCACTTTACCCGAAGAGGAGAGATGGAAGATTCAAGTTCAAGTTCCAGGAAGGACATTCGCACCAGTCATGGAGCCCATAGAGTTTTCCTTTGATGCACCAACCTGGAGTCTAGGAAAGAGCATGGCAGCCCACATCGCCATGGGACGTATCGGAGAAGTTTACCGCAATGATCTCAAGAATACTATCTACCAAATTTGTGGGCGCCGAGATGAGCAATGGGAGATGATCAGCACCAGGAGGGATAGATCAATCGCAGCATATATCCAGGAGTTAAACCAGCACATTCGACGTCAGGAGAACCAGATGTGCGTAGGCATGGAGGATCTGCAGAAAGCTATGACCAAGATCAAGGAGCTAGAGGAAGAACTCAAGGCTACATGTGAAGATTACATGAAAGAAATTGAAGTGCTAGTGGAGAAGAATGGCCACTTAACCAGGAAGCTCGGAGCTTTCATGGGAGACCCCGCGCCAGGAGGAAACGACGACGATTCCACTTTCCCGTATAACTATATCATCATCGACTACACCGACTCGGACCCCGACGACAGCGATGATGACTATGTTGATGAAGCTGGAGCGGATATCATGGAGTCTTCATCGGAGCAGTTTTTCTAGTTGACCACCATAACAGTAGTAGAAATTTCCCCATTGTAATTAGTTTAGTCCAAGCACTTTTGTAACGTTATTAGACCGTTGTATGCCTTTGTTTGAATTGATTGGAGTGATATTGTTTGCTTTTGTCTCACGTGCATATGGGTAGTGTTTTCTCACTAGACCTCATTCTATTCTATATTCTCACTTTGTCTAAACCCTCAGATGCCTCCGAGACGCGACACCGGATTTGTTTTCCCACCGGAGATCACATAGTTGATACAGCAGTAGAATGCCTTGATTCAAACATTGGTACAGAACCAAGGCAATAACAACAACAACAACAACAACAACAACGACAACAACAACAACCCACCACCACCACCACCTATTGACCATTTGACTCGTTTCTTGAGGCTAAATCCGCTGGTGTTTTCTAGTAGCACCGAGCCGATTGTTGCAGATGATTGGCTCCACAAGGTTGGAAGGGAGCTAACCACTGCAGGATGCAGTGATGCGGAAAGAGTGCGTTTTGCCGCACATCAGCTTGATCGACCCGCAGCATCATGGTGGGAGAATTACACAGCCACTCACCCTATTGACACAGTCACGTGGGATCAGTTTCAGCAAGCTTTCCGTACTGCCCAAGTTTCAGCAGGAGCTATGGCCATGAAGAAACGTGAGTTTCGCAACTTACGCCAAGGAGGACGTATTGTAAGCCAGTATGTGGAGGACTTTAGTAAGTTAGTACGTTATGCCCCAGATGACGTTGCTACAGATGCAGCTAAGCAGGAGAAGTTTCTGGAAGGACTGAATGATGAGCTGAGCATGCAGTTGATGGTAGCCACTTTCGATAACTAACAGGAGTTGGTAGATCATGCTCTTATGATTGAAGGGAAGCAGCAACATATTGACAACCGCAAGAGGAAGTATGGACACGGGAAGTACAATTCTGGAGCTCAGCAGAAGCTACTCTTTACCCCGAATCTGGGAGGGAAATTTCAGCATACCCATGGAGGAGGTAGCTTGCACAATCATAATGGTTCCAAGAATGGAAACAGGAATGGAGGAAGCAATGGACAAAACCGCACCAACCCGTCAACCCCAGCCAAGAGAGACCTGAGCCAAGTCACTTGCTTTAAGTGTCAGAAAACTGGACATTATGCCAATGAATGTCCCGAAGCCCAGATGGAAATGGCAATGGAAGCTCAGGAAAGAAGCTGAACCCTTTCAACAGGGGACAGGTGAACCACGTTAACGTGGAGGAGGTTGAAGCTCAGCCAGATGCGGTAATAGGTAAGTTTTTGGTTAAGACATTTACTGCAATCGTTCTTTTTGATACTGGTGCATCGCATTCATACATATCACGGGGATTTGTGGATAAGTACAAACTGCCCACCAAGGTTCTTAGAACACCTATGCTAGTAAGCTCACCAGGAGCAGAGTATATGGCCAGTCGTGGATGTTTTCAAGTACCTTTGAGTATAGGTAGGTATGTTTTCCCCACGGATTTAATCATTCTGGAATCGCAAGGTTTGGATGTGATTCTAGGTATGGATTGGCTATCGATGTATGGAGGGAACATCAATTGCACTAGTAAGTCGATTTTGCTTACAACGCCAGAAGGAAGAAGGATCAAGTATGTATAACGGCATGAACCGAGGAGGGCACAAGTAAACTCCTTATCAGGAGTTGTGCAGGAGGAAGTACCAGTGGTGAAGGATTACCCGGACGTGTTTCCAGAAGAGTTCCCTGGCATGCCACCGGATAGAGACATTGAGTTTTTGATTGAGCTTTTGCCAGGCACAGGGCCAATATCTAAGAGACCGTACCGGATGCCCCCACTAGATTTGGAAGAAATTAAGAAGCAGATTAAGGAGTTATTGGATAAAGGTTTTATACGCCCAAGTTCTTCGCCTTGGGGATCGCCAGTACTTCTAGTGGAGAAGAAGGATGGATCATTGAGAATGGTTGTTGATTATCGTGGATTGAATGAAGTGACAATTAAGAATAAGTACCTGTTGCCGATGTTCAACGACTTGTTTGACCAATTGCAAGGAGCTAAGGTATTTTCCAAGATCGATTTGCGATCAGGATACCATCAATTGAAGAATCGAGAGCAGGATATACCTAAGACGGCTTTTACCACCAGGTACGGGCTATATGAGTATACCGTTATGTCATTTGGTCTGACTAACGCACCTGCCTATTTCATGAACATGATGAACAAGGTGTTTATGGAGTTTTTGGATAAGTTCATCATAGTGTTCATTGATGATATTTGGGTTTATTCAAAGAATGAAGAAGAGCATAAGGAGCATTTGCGTTTGGTACTTGAGAAGCTCAGAGAACATCAGTTATATGCCAAGTTCAGCAAATCTGAGTTTTGGTTGAAGGAAGTTGGATTTCTCGGACATGTTATATCCGGAGAAGGTATAGCAGTGGATCCCACCAAAGTTGCCTCTGTGACAAACTGGGAAGCACCAACGCCAGTTGGAGAGATCCGGAGTTTTCTTGGACTGGCAGGATACTACCGGAGATTCATTGAAAATTTCTCAAAGATTGCGAAGCCTATGACGGAGTTGTTGAAGAAGGACACTAAGTTCAATTGGACTGAGGAATGTGAGGCTAGTTTCCAAGAGTTGAAGAAACGTTTGGTTACCTCACCAGTGTTGATTCTGCCAGATCAAAGTAAGGATTACGAGGTGTATTGCGACGCTTCACGTCGAGGACTTGGAGCAGTGCTTATGCAGGAGGGAAGAGTTGTTTCGTATGCTTCACGACGGCTTAAGCCTCATGAGTTGAATTATGCTACTCATGATTTGGAGTTAGCAGCCATAGTGCATGCACTGAAGACTTGGAGACATTTCCTCATTGGAAACCACTGTGAGGTGTACATGGATCACAAGAGTTTGAAGTACATCTTCACGCAGAAGGAGTTAAATCTCAGGCAAAGGAGATGGTTGGAGCTCATCAAGGATTATGATATGAGATTGCATTATCACCCAGGAAAGGCTAACGTAGTAGGAGATGCGTTGATCCGCAAGATCCATGTCAACTCATTAATGACCATAGGCTTACCAAAGGAGTTAGCCGATGAATTTCGAGAGCTATGTCTGGAGATAGTCCCGAGAGGCTATGTAGCAGCATTAGAGATACAGTCTACCTTGATGGATAAGATCAGACAAGCTCAGAAGACGGATAAAGAGATTGCCTCTATTAAGGAGAAAATGAGCAAAGGAAAAGCTAAGGGATTTCGTGAGGATGAGCACGACACCCTATGGTTTGAGGACCTCGTATATCTGCCTAGTGATCCGGAGATCAGGAAGTTGATTCTGCAAGAGGCCCATGATTCGCCGTATTCGATTCACCCAGAAAATACCAAGATGTATTTGGATTTAAAGGATACTTTCTGGTGGACCGGAATGAAGAAGGATATTGCAGAGTATGTAGCAGTTTGTGATGTATGTCAGAGAGTGAAGGCAGAACATCAGAAGCCAGCGAGATTGTTACAGCCATTTCCAATACCCGACTGGAAGTGGGAAAAGTTAGGCATGGATTTTATCACGGGATTACCCAGGACTCGTTCAGGCTATGACTCGATTTGGGTTGTAGTCGATCGTTTGACGAAGGTAGCTCATTTCATCCCAGTGAAGACTAACTACAGCAGTTGTCGGAGTAATGGGCCACGGGTAGGCAAACCCGAGCCCCCGGACCTTTCAAGACATCGGGGCGGGCTGTGCTTCTCAAGACCCCAAGACGAAGAGCCGCCTTTTGAGAGTCGGCGGCAGAGCCGCCGACTGCCCCTCACGACCGAGTCCCAGAGACGACTTCGAGATAAGCCGACTCCCAACTGGCGGCTTCCAGAGAAGCCGACTATGGGGAGTCGGCCCACGACTCCAACCACCTCCTGCCTACGCAACTACGGACGGGATGGGGTACGACCGCCGCGCGGCCCATCCATGCCCCGTTCACTAAGGGCGAGCATGGCCCTGATCGCCGTCTCGACGGAGATCTCCGTCCGCGGCGGCCTTGTTGCCACGCCGCCCCGACATCAACCCGTGGGCGGCGCCCGAGCCCACGACGGCTCGTCTGCACGACCGAAGACGGCAGGACCGCTTTCGGGCGGAGTGCGAAAAACGGCGAGCGCCACAAGCCGGACCCGTTGGGAGTCGGCCCCCAAGAGTCGGCCGGCCGTTCCCATGGGCTCCGCATGCCATTAACCAGACAAGACAGGGAATGGCAACAGTGATCGCCCGTCAGGCGGCGGCACTATTGCCATGACCCCATGACCAAGCCCGCGTCATTAGAGGCGCGGCTACAGTAATCCGCAGCCAGCAAGACCCGCCCGTGGCGGACAAGGCTTGTCGGCCCCATGCTGGACCGTTGGCGGGCCCAAGCAGTGGGCGGAGAAGACGACGACCAGAGATACAAACGGCTGGGATCCGCGCCCAGCCGGATTACCATTGTACCCCTGGGGAGTAGGCCTATATAAACCCCCAGGGGCACCCATGCAAGAGGTTGGACCCTAATAGTTTTAGACACACATAGAGAGGAGAGAAGAGCTAGTTGTGCCCTTCTCCTTCCTCACCTCGAACAGCTCAAGGAGCAACCTTGTACCCACTTTGCCATAGTGATCATGCGGAGACCCCGCAGAGCAGCAGTAGGGGTATTATCTCCACGGAGAGCCCTGAAGCTGGGTAAGATCCGCCGGCGTGCATGCCTTCGCCTCATCCTGTTTCTGTGCACCGCGACATTCTACTCGCCCCACCATGATAAGCCATCCTTTGGCATATGTCGCACCCAACCCCGACATTTGGCGCCCACCGTGGGGCTAGGTGCACCGTCGTCCGGAGACCTGCTCAACAGGAACCCTTTTCCTCCTGCGAAGCGCAGCCAGCCCGCACGCCAGACGGAGTCTGCTACGACGACTGTGACGACGCTGAGATCGCTGCAGCGGGCGAGCTGCCTCGCCAACTTGTTGGCGAGGTTCGCCTCTCCGACGAGCCTGCATCCAATGCGAGCAGGCGGGCGCCGAGAAGAACCTCCTCGCGGGGCTCCTCGAGCAACTCCACGTCGCCGACAGCCTGCCACGGACTTGGAGTCCGAGGCTCCACCGACCCGGCGCTGGTCGACTCCGACATCTGCGCCGCCGACGCGCGTTCCCCACCAACGCAGGTCTCGATGACGAGCCGCTCCCTCACGCGGAGCGGCGGAAGCACCGTCACAGAGGTGCTCGTCATCGGTCATGGCAAGCATTCCGGTGAAGGATCTCATGACCCTCTCGACGCGGCTCTACGAGACCTGACCGCGCCTATTCCGGAAGACGCTGACGCCGAGATGCTGGAGGCACGCCGCCTTCAGCTCATCGAAGGCGCGAGGAAGCTGGCAAGCATGAGACGCCTGCCGAAGCCTACCAACGTGAGATGGATCGCGCCGCGGCTCGCCCGGCCCGACCCCTAACCGCCTAAGGCGCGGTCCAACAGCCGCGGCGGGCTATCGCCAACCTGTTCGGGCCAATCGCCACATGTACACCACGCCGCGGAGAACATCCGCGCCGCTGGCGGGCGGCGGCCGAAGCTGGACAACCGAAGGTGAAAAGCGCGCTCGATGAGCGGAGCGAGTCCAGCAGCTCCTCGACGCGGCTGCAGCGCCGAACGAGGCCGGCTGCCGCACAGAGGCACCGCAACGACAGAACAACGACCTACCTCCCCACCGAGACCAAGGCGCGACGTCTCGGACACCGACTGGCGGTGTCCGCGGAAGAAAAAACAAGGATCCGGCTGTCAGCCACAGTCGGACTCACATCTCCATCGAGCGCGACCAAGACGGCCGTCTAAGAGCAGTGGAACGACGGGACGACTACCTGCCTCCTCCCCCTCGCAGAGAAAGGCGAGTCTCCCCGCCACCCATCGAGCATCCGACTCTCGGCGACCGCCTTGGCCGCCGAGAGGGAGTCGGAGAAAACGACGCCCGCCACCGGATCGACTGACTCCACCGATCCTCGCGCTGGAAGAAGAAGACGAAGGTCCTCCCTGTTTCGACTCGTGATCCGAGACGAACCCTTTCCGAGAGGGTTCACGCTCCCCCGAGATACGCCCAAGTACACCGGCTCTGTGAAGCCGGAAGACTGGCTGGTCGACTACTCCACAGCCGTCAACATAGCGAACGGCAACAAGCGTGTTGCCGTAAAGTATGTTCCGCTCATGCTCCAGGGCACGACCCAGACATGGTTGAACAGCCTGAAGCCCCGCAGCATCAACAGCTAGGTCGACTTCACCGAAGCCTTCATCCGCAACTTCACAAGCACGTACAAGCGACCTCCCAAGCCCCGCCAGCTTTCCTTGTGCGTGCAAGGCCCCAACGAGTCGACCCGCGACTACCTCACGCGCTTGGCCGAGCTTCGGAACTCCTGTGAGGGCGTGCACGAGGTGCAAGCTATCGAGTACTTCACCGCCGGGTGCAGAGAAGGCACCCTCCTCAAGCACAAGCTCCTTTGCGACGAGCCGGAGACCCTCGACGAGCTGCTAATCATAGCACACAAGTACGCCACGGCCGACTCCTCCATGAAGGCGGAGATTGAAGTCGATCGACCGCAAAGTGGCCCTCAGTTCGTAACTCCGGCTGGAGACACCCACGGCGACAAAGAAGAACAATCACAAGCGCAAAGGCCCCAGCCGGCTTCCAAAGAGCCGGAGTTGTGACGGTCGAAGAACAAGAGCGAGGGCAGCCTCCGCCAAGCGGCGTAAAGGCGGCAAGTCCAACTGGTTGCCGCCTTCTCTTACGAAAGCGGACTCTAGATGGTCCCTACAAGTTCCATAGCGCGCCGGGCCGCCAAACCACACCACCCGGAGTGTCACCGCTCACGGGATCGCCAAGGAGACGGCCTCTGCCTCCCGCTTTCCGGGCCGCCGCCTCCACCATCGCCCAAAGAGCCGGGCTGTCAAGCCAGTCGGCGCAGATGCAAGACGAGTACCCGTAAGAGCATGGAGCTTATGTAGTGTTCACCGGTGTGGCTGACGACCGACGCGAAGAAAGCGGTTGCAGAAGCAAGAAGTGAATGCAGTAGCATCATATACTCGTAGTTCATGTCTCGGTCCGAGAAGCCTATCGGTTGAGCAGAGCTGATCACCCGGAGGTGATGCCGTGATCCGGCTCCCACGCCTGGTCTTGGGAGCCACCCTTGCCACGGATAGGCAGGCCGCCGCGCTTCTCGCGAGTGCCGATAGACGAGGCAAGAACATCAACATCCTGTACAAGGACACGATGGAGAAGTTAGGAATCAAGCAAAGACAGCTTCAGAACAGCCGGACTGTGCTCCACGGCATTGTACCTGGCCTTTCCTGCTCACCAATCGGCAAGATCCTGATAGACGTCCTCTTTGGGGACAAAGATCATTTCCGCCGAGAGCCAGTTTGGTTCAAGTGGTGGACCTCGAAAGTCCAGATCACGCCTCGCTTGGCCGACCTGCTTTGGCCAAGTTCATGGCGGTCCCCACTACGCCTACCTCAAGATGAAGATGCCGAGTTCCAAGGGATTCTGACCGAGCCGGCGACTCACGTAAAGTCGTCTGCTTGTAAATGAAAGCAATCGGCTAGCCGATTCCTCGGTGATCGCAGCGAGAAGCGGCTTCTTGATCGGGTTGTGGCGATGGACGACAAGCAGCTCGAGATATCGCCCAACCCCAAGGAGTCGGAAGTCGAGGGCTCGTTCAAGCCGCCAAAGAAACGAAGAAGATACCTTGGACCCGGAGCACTGAGAGGTATCTTGTCATAGGTGCAAACCTTGACAGCAAATAGGAAGGCGAGCTCGTCAATTTCTTCCGTGAGAATCGGGACATTTTCAGATGGTCCCTAAAGACATGCTGTGTACCGACGGAATTCGCCGAGCACAAGTTACATGTCCGATCTGATGTGAAGCTCGTCAGCAGCCTTGCGCCGCCAAATAAGAGAAGAGAAGAGTTGTTGGAGAATAAATAGCCCGGCCCTAGCAGCCGGTTTCATCATGGAAGTGTTCTTTCCGAATGGTTAGCAAACCCGTCCTGCATCAAGAAGAACAAGCGATGGCGGATGTGTATTGACTACACAAGCCTCAACAAAGCTTGCCCCAAGGACCCGTTCGCTCTGCCTAGAATTGATCAGGTGATAGACTCCATAGCCGGATGCGAGCTGTTGAGCTTCTTAGATGCATATTCAGGATATCACCAGATCAAGCTGAACCCGCCGACGGATCAAGACCGCCTTCATCATGCCGCTTGGAGCCTACGCTACCGACCATGACATTCGGCTTAAGGAATGCCGCGCCACCTTTCAGCGTTGCATGCAGAAGTGCCTCCTCAAGCAGCTCGGCAGAAACGCCCACGTCAACGTGGACGATGTGGTGGTGAAGACGAAAAAGCGAGAAACACTGCTGGAAGACCTCAAGGAGACCTTTGAGCACCTGCGCCGATTCCAGATCAAGCTCAACCCTGAAAAGTGCGTCTTCAGAGTACCAGCCGACCAACTCCTTGGCTTCTTGGTCTCCGAACGCGGCATAGAGTGCAACCCTGTGAAGATCAAGGCCATCGAGAGGATGGAAGTACCTCGCCGACTGCTAGATGTGCAAAAGTTCATCGGCTGCTTACGCCCATCAGCCGATTCATCACCGGTTACGAAAGCTCTCCTTTGTATCAGCTCATGAAGAAGACCACCTTCTTGAATGGAACCACAAGGCGGACGAAGCTTTTCTCCGCTTGAAGAAAATGTTGACTACTCCCCTGCGGTTGGCGGCGCGACTCCCAAAGAGCCCATGCTCCTGTACATTGCCGCCACCAGCCGGGTAGTCAACACAGTCATTGTAGTCGAGCGCAAGGAGGAAGGCAGGGCGCTACCTGTCCAGAGACCAGTATATTACCTGAGCGAAGTACTGTCAACCTCCAAGCAGAACTACCCCCACTACCAGAAGATGTGCTACGGCTTGCACTTTGCCGCCAAGAAGTTGAAGCCTTACTTTCAAGAGCATCCGATCACTATGGTTTGCACAGCCCCGCTAGCCGAGATCATCGGAAGCCGAGACGCTTCTGGCCGAGTGGACAAATGGGCCATAGAGCTGGCCCCCTACACCATCTATTACCAGCCCCGCACCGCCACCAAGTCGCAAGCACTGGCCGATTGCCGACCGGGCCGAGACCAAGACCGCCGCCAAATACCGACTCCACCATTGGCGGATGCATTTCGATGGCTCCAAAATGCGCACCGCTTGGGAGCGGCGTTGTCCTCACTTCCCCAAAGGCGATAAGCTCAAGTATGCGCTGCAGATCCATTTCGCCGCCTCCAACAACGTCGCCGAATACGAGGCGCCATTCACGGCCCGCTTGCCTAAAGAACTTGGCATTCGCCGGATCACCTGTTATGGCGACTCCGACTTGGTGGTCCAGCAATCATCTGGCGATCGGGACGCCAAAGATGCAAACATGGCGAGCTACCGCTTCGGTACAAGCAACTCGATGGATATTTTGAGGTGCGAGTTCCTTCACGCATCAAGAAATGACAACGACCAAGCGAGACACCCTAGCACGAATCGGCTCCACCCGCCAGTAATACCATCCGGCGCCGCCTTCAGCGCCCCATAAGCCATCCGTCAAGCCTTCACCGAATCAGATTCCATTTTGTGCCGGCTCCTCTGAAGAAGTCGGTCCGACCCAAAGCCTCAGCAGACGGCACAAGAATTCTTACAGATGGCTCCAAGAATGCCAGAGTCGGCCGGCCGGGGACTTCGTAACCCGCCCGTGGACTCTGGCGACCATTGCGAAGACTCCAGAGCTCAGCCCGGGACTGCACGGTCGGCCCGGGACTTCATCAACCCAAAGAAGCGGTCAAGGACTCCAGCCCGCCGCCTCGGCCCAAGTAGCAGAGATGGCAGTTGAAGAAATAGTAGCTCCTCATGGGCCCAGCCCATCCTCAAGTTCCTAGTGAGCGAGAGCTACCAATCGATGAAATCTTGGCTCGGCAAATACACGCGCGAGCGGCAGCCTACACCATAGTCAACAGAGAGCTGGTCAGCGCAGCGCATCTTTGGTGTCTACCAGCGCTAGGCCGAGCGAGCAAGGCCAATCGATTCTCAAGACATTCATCAAGGCGAAAACGGTCACCATGCGCCTCAAGAGCACTCTCGCCGCCAAAGCCTTCCGACATGGTTTCTTCGGCTAACTGCCCTAGAAGAGGCCAAGGAATTAGTGCAAAATGCAAGGTGCGGATGTTCCGCTCCAAGCCAGATCAGCCGGCTCAGCGCCAAGACTATCCCCATCGCCTCGCCCTTTGTTGTTTGGGGCCGGACATGGTAGGACCATTCAAAGCAAAGACGAGGTGGTTCGACTCATTTACTTGTCGCGTGGACAAGTTCACCAAGTGGATAGAAGTACAGCCCATCAAGAAGTTGAATGGTCCAACTGCAGTGACTTTCATCGCCGACATCACGACTCGACGCGGCATACCACACAGCATCATCACCGACAATGGCACAAATTTTCCCAAAGGCGCTCGCCCGTTTCTCGCTGACGCAAGGCATCCGACCGACTTAGCATCCGCTGCTCCATCCGCAATCAAACGGCCAGGTGGAGCGAGCAAACGGCCTCATCTCATGTCTCGCATCAAGCCTCGTGGTCGAACGGCTGGAGCGCTCGCCGCTGTTGGCTTGAGGAGTTGCCGACCGTCCTCCGAGTTTGCGACGACTCCAAACAATTCAACCGGCTTCACACCCTTCTTCCTCGTTCACGGTGCCTGAAGCCGCCATCCCAACGGACATAGAGTTCGACTCCCGCGAGTCACCATGTACACCGAGGAGGAAGCGGAAGAAGCACGCCAAGACGGCGCCGATCCGCTGGAAGAGGGCCGCTCTCGGCACTCGGCCGGTCCAAAGCATCTACCAGCAGAGCTGCGCCGCTACTACAACAGGAAGGTCAAGCCGAGATCTTTCCAAGAGGGCGACCTTGTGCTCTGGCTGATCCAGCGAACAGCCGGCCAGCACAAGCTGTCGGCACCTTGGGAAGGTCCCTTCATTATCAGCAAAGTACTGGGCAACGACTCCTATTACCTGATCGACGCTCAGAAGCCCCGAGCATGCAAGAGGGACGACTCCGGCAAAGAGACGGAACGGCCATGGAATGCGAATCTTCTCCGAAGATTTTACAGTTGATGCAGTATGTACCACACTAGCTTTTGTGTTAAAGTACCAAGACTTCGGGGCCCCCGAGACGAGCTCGGGGACTGCCCTTTTCTATTATCTGTATGATAAGAATTATGCCTTCGAGTATGTTACTCTTTGCTACGCCGCTTGGTACCGGGTTCGACTAGTCGGCCCGGGGACTCGCTGCCTTGCGCTATGAAATGCTTCCTGCAGTCGGACAAGTAGTGTGCAGCGCCTAAGCCGTCTCCTGTCAAAAGCCGCAGTTCACAGAGCGACTGTTGGTGGGCAGGAGTAAGGAAGAATGGGCGCCCACATGAAAAATGGCTAAGGACCCAAAGCATAAACATAGCCTAAGCCGTTTCAGCCCTCTTTCAAAACCGACTCTTGAGTAGTCGACTTGCTGCTTTCTATCCAACTTGTTAAAAGACTCTAAAATGGCCAAGTGCTTGCCTTCCCAAGAGTAGCCAAGCACTTGATCCAAGCGGCAGTCCGCAGAGCGGTTGTCCAAGCTGGCAGGCGGCAACCAAGGGGAGGCGGCAAAGGAAAAGCCATAGAGCAACGTGCAAGGAAAGATAGAATTAGGATAATATTTACACAGCATAGGCCCTTGGCGAATCTTGACGAAGTTCAAAATACACCCATGGGTGGAATTGTCTTAATTAACAAGTTTTCAAAGACTATCAAAGCAGATAAAATAAAGGCAGGACGGCAGCCTAGGAAGCGGCAGACGGGTTCGGAGGGCCGGAGGAGACGGTGGTGTCAGGCGCCGGGGCGGCCGGCTGGACAGTCTCGGCTTGATCATCTCCGGCGGCAGCCGGCCCAGACGGGCGCGGCTCGTTGCTGGAGGTGCGGTCGAGCTGAGGCTGGTCGCCCGCTCCGTCTTTTGGCGCCTCCGTCTCATCTCCGTCCTCCGCCTCACCTTCCTCCTCGGCGCTGGAGCCGATCACCTCCGTCGAGTCCTCTCATAATCCGGGTTCATCCCGAACCACTCCGGCGGCGCCTCCCCGCTGTCCTCAGCCCGCTCAGGGACAAAGATTTGTGTATCATGTAGTCGGCGATCGCCGCCAAGACGCCGACAAGGGCGTCTTCGCAGCCAGCAGCTCCACTGGCCTCGGCCGAACGCAGCCAGCCGTCCGAGATCCATCCATGGATACCACGCTTGACGAATTCCAAGGCCAGCGCTCCAGCCGGGCGCGGAACCCTTCGAGCCTCAAGGCGGCCACGCGACCTCCAGCCGGCCGGCATCCGGTGGGAGCGCAGAACCGGCATGTCTGGCCATAAGGCAGCGATCGCCTGGGCGCCGACACGTTGAAGCCGGCGCAACATCCGATGGGCCGGCCGCAGACGAGCCTCGATGCTCAGAAGCTGCTCGTCAAGGGTCCGGGGGGCGTTGGCAGTGATCTCCGCACCATTTGGCCTCCGCGCCTCACGATCAGCCTCGATGGCTTGATTGGCCGCCTGCGTGTGGCCGGGGAAGAAGTCTGCCAAGACGGAAAAGAAGCAAGTCAAAAAACCAGGAGTCAGCCCGACCTATAGTCAGCGGCTCAAAGAAAGAAAGTAAAAAACTCACCATCGACAATGTCCTCAATTTCATGGAAGCCGGAGGTCAGCTGCACCTCCTTGTCGGTCCAGGAGGAGCGCTCGCTTTCGAACTCGGCCAGGAGAGCGGCCTCTCTCTTCTCCGCCTCGTCCTGCGCCTTCTTAAGCAACTCCCTTTGCTCTGCCAGCTGTGTAGCCAGCAGGTCGCACTCTGCGGCGAGCTTGCTGCACTCCTCCCCTTTGGCACGCAAGGCGGTGTCGGCTGCACCCAGCTGCCGTCGGAGAGTGGCGTTGGCCTCTGAAGAATAAAAAGAAAAAGGATGTTAAGTCGTCATCTAAGAAGGTCGCTAGGAAGATCCGGCCCGACTGCTCAGCAGTCGGCCCGAATCTCGGGGACTACAGCCCACGGGTGCGCCAGCGCGCCCCCGCGAAGAAGAAAGAAGACTCACCTCGGCTCCTCGACAAGTCGGCAGTCTGCTTGCCCAGCTCCTCAACATTGCGGTTGAAGGCAGTGGCGCGGAGGTTGTGATACTCCTGCGATAAGCTTTTCAGACAAAGGTAAATGTTTGGAACTCGCCAGATAGAGTTCCGAGCCGCCTGCTCAGCAGCCGGCCCGAAACTCAGGGACTACACCCGGTGGATGCGCTGGCGCGCCCCCATAGAGAAGAACAAGAAAAAACTCAAAGAAGAAACATACCCGAACGGCGGTTCGCGACGCCAGGTGCGCCTTGGTCAGTTCTGGATGGCGTCGCCCTCGGCTTGCAGCTTAGCCTGGACGTCCAGAAGCGCCTGGTTCAGTGGACCTGTACCGCCTCCTCGCACCCACCCAACGGGCGCGGCGCTTGTCGCCTCGGCGTCGATAGCGAGCTGGCGGCGCCGGTCTCAAAGGGCGTGGCGCCGGTCGCTTTCTCAAGACGGTGGCGCCTTTGGCGGCGACTTTCGAAGGAGCAGCTTCGCCACGACTCGTTTTCGTCGGCGGCACCCGCGAGTCCGCTGCTGTTTACCGGCTCACTGGCAGCTCGGACGGCGGCGGAGAGGCGGCCGGCGGCAACCGTGCCGACATGGAGGTCGTCTCGCCGTCTCTCCGGCTCCATGACGGGAACCCGCTGCGGCTCCTCCGTTTTCCCGTGAACTCCGGCGGCGGCGCGGAGCTTAGCGGGATGACGATCAACGCCGATTGGGGCGCGGCCTCCTCGGCCCGCCGCTAGCCGCGACGACGGCCCGGCCTCTTCCAGCTTGGCGGAAGCCGCCGCCTTCTCGGCCTCCGCCTTCTCGGTGGCGGCTTCTTCCTCGTCGCGCTTCTCCTGCGCATTCGCTCCGTCGCCTCCGGAGGTTGGCGGCAGGGTCAATCCGCCGAGTATTCATGGACGTCTCTGCCGACCCCATGGCCGGAGGCGGCGACCTCTCTAAAGTAAGGGGAGCCACGATGCAAAGAAGACACGTAAAAGATTTGGACAAGATTTACGGAAGAAAACAAGACAAAGCGAAGCACTTACGCGGAGACCAGCGGCGGCTTTTACTTCCTTGCGGAAGCGGTTAGCCTTTGCGACCGCCTCTTCCGCTGGGTCGCGCCGTCCCCTTAACTTCTCGACCGGCCTTTGGCAAGCTCGGCCCGGCCCGGCGCTTCATCGCGCCACCTCGACCACCCAAGCCGGCGGAGGAACTCGTGCACGGCTGGCCGACCTTCGGTTGGCGGCGGAGGACGACTTCCCCCTTGCCATCATCCTCAGGCCAGTCAGCGAAGGTAGCCGAGGGCCTGAAGTCGTCAGCCCCTCCTCCTCCTCCTCCTTCGGCGTCGGCCTCCATCGCCGCCGCCCCCCAGTCAGGGTCGTCGACGTCGCTCTTCGCCCAGTCGGGGATGAACTCACGGGTCGGCCTCGTGGTGCCGGCTGAGGGCTGCATGAGGGGGTTCTGACTCGAAAAAACCAAAGAAAATCAGAGTCGGATTCGCTGAAAAAAGCGTAAGAGGAAGAGAGATGACTTACCACGGTGGGGGTTGGCGCAGTATGGCTCCTTGTCGAACTGCCAATCCGCCAGAAGATTGCAGTTCACCGAAGTTCACGGTGTCCGCCACCTCGCGTGGGGCATGTCCTTCGAGCACATCCGATTGGGGTCGGTGGCGCTCATTTGTGAGATCATATGAGGTCGGCCTTGGGCGGGAGGACTCGGGCGCCACTGGCGGTCAGCAGGTCGGCCCCGGTCAAGCCCTCCGACTGCGTCAACACTCGTAGTCGCGCGACGGCGGCGGCGCCGGCAGGAGTCAGCGTCCTAGCCCGGTGGGACCAGCTGGGGATCCTCCCCGAAAGCACGCCGGCTCCATAAGGCGGCAGATTGACCCAATCGCCTTCTGGAGCGATGTTCCTCACGTAGAAGTAGGATCGCTGCCACATCTTCACCGACTTGATCAGTGGAATGGCGGGGAAAGGATTGTCGGCCACCGGCCTCCGCATCGCGATGAAGGTGCCGCACAGAGCCGGCACGCCGGCAACGTGCGTGCCGAGCTTGGACTCGAAAAATTCCCCCCACAGCTCGATGGTGGGGAAAACGCCGAGGAAGCACTGGCACAAGGCGGCGAAGGCAGCCAGCAGCACCACCGTATTCGGAGTGAGGTGGTGCGGCTAGAGCCCGTGGAACTCCAAGAAGACGCGGAAGAAGCCGCTCGCCGGCAGCCCTAGGGCGCGCATGAGGTGCGAGCGGAATACGACCCGCTCGCCCTCCTCCGGCGCCGGCGTTATTTCACCCGCCGGCGCGGCGCGGGTCCGCACTAGGCTCTTGCCGGGGATGCGGCGCGTCTGGCGGAGGAACTCGATGTGGTCGTCATCCACCTCGGAGTCGTCCCACACGCCGGAGCGCGCGGCAGGAGGTGCAGCGGCGGAAGAAGAGCTCATCTCCACGGCGTGGCGGGTTCGGTGCGACAGCGGCAAGAAGAAGAAGAAGCAAGAGGAAGAAGGAGCAAGAGGAAGCGGGGGAAGCGGGGAGATGGGTGGGCGTGCCCCCCCCCCCCCTTCTCCCGCCTACTTATAGGCTCACGGGCTGAGAAGCCGATGGGGCGGGCATGGGATTAACTGCTCCCAGTACCCCACACCCCCTATGATTTAACCCAAGAAGTTACTGCGCGCAGTAACGACGTGGGAACACCAACCGCCCGCACGACCGCAACGGATCCGTTCGCGTGCCAAGGCACGGTAGTGGCGGGTCCCGCCTGACGGCATGTCTCGTCGCGCGCGTGGGTGGGCAGACTGACCCTGCCGCGTGGCGTCGCACGAGGGCCTGCAACGGGCCGCCACCGGGAAGCTTATCAAGCACGCTGCCTGGTTCCCGCTGCGACTTTCAAACCTTTTTGAGGAGCAAGACGGCCTCCTGCAAGTCCGACTCCAGCTAGTCGGCCTAGGGGAAGATGGCGAGCAAGGCCCAGATCCTTCCACCAGCGGGATGAAACTGTTGAGGCTCCTCGACGTGTTGCCCTCGGCGCCTCACCAGCTTCGGGGACTACTGTCGGAGTAATGGGCCACGGGTAGGCAAACCCGAGCCCCCGGACCTTTCAAGACATCGGGGCGGGCTGTGCTTCTCAAGACCCCAAGACGAAGAGCCGCCTTTTGAGAGTCGGCGGCAGAGCCGCCGACTGCCCCTCACGACCGAGTCCCAGAGACGACTTCGAGATAAGCCGACTCCCAACTGGCGGCTTCCAGAGAAGCCGACTATGGGGAGTCGGCCCCGACTCAACCACCTCCTGCCACGCAACCACGGACGGGATGGGAATGACCACCGCGCATGCCCATCCATGCCCGTTCACTAAGGCGAGCATGGCCACGATCGGCCGTCTTGACGGAGATCTCCGTCCGCGCAGCATTGTTGCACGCCGCCACGACATCAACCCGTGGGCGGGCGCCTGAGCCACGACGGCCTGTCTGTACGACCCGAAGACGGCGGGACCCGCCTGTCGGCGGGAGTGCAGAAGACGGCGAGAGCGCCACAAGACGGACCCGTTGGGAGTCGGCCCCCAAGAGTCGGCCGGCCCCTCCCATGGGCTCCGCACGCCATTAACCAGACAAGACAGGGAATGGCAACAGTGATCGCCCGTCAGGCGGCGACACTGTTGCCATGACCCCATGACCAAGCCCGCGTCATTAGAGGCGCAGCTATAGTAACCCGCAGCGAGTAAGACCCGCCCGCGGCGGACAAGGCTTGTCGGCCCCATGCTGGACCGTCGGTAGGGCCCACTAGTCGGCGGGCTCCATCAGTCGGCGGAGAAGACAGCGACCAGAGAGACAGACAGCTGGGACCCGCGCCCAGCCGGATTACCATTGTACCCCTGGGGGGTAGGCCTATATAAACCCCCTAGGGCACCCATGCAAGAGGTTGGACCCTAATAGTTTTAGACACACATAGAGAGGAGAGAAGAGCTAGCTGTGCCTTTCTCCTTCCTCACCTCGAACAGCTCAAGGAGCAACCTTGTACCCACTTTGCCATAGTGATCATGCGGAGACCCCGCAGAGCAGCAGTAGGGGTATTATCTCCACGGAGAGCCCTGAAGCTGGGTAAGATCCGCCAGCGTGCATGCCTTCGCCTCATCCCGTTTCCAGGCACCGGCGACGTTCTACTCGCCCCCACCATGATAAGCCATCCTTTGGCATATATCGCACCCAACCCCCGACAGCAGTGCTAAGTTGGCTAAGATATACATGACCAGGATCGTATGTCTGCATGGAGTTCCGAGGAGTATCGTATCAGATAGAGGAACCCAATTCACCTCAAAGTTTTGGAATCAGTTGCACGAAACTTTGGGAACCAGACTAGAGTTTAGTACAGCTTTTCACCCATGCATGGATGGATGGACCGAGAGAGTCAATCAGATTTTAGAGGATATGCTGAGAGCATGTGCATTGGATTATGGATCAAGTTGGGATGACAACTTTCCGTATGCGGAGTTTTCTTATAACAACAGCTATCAAACCAGTTTGAAGATGGCCCCTTTCGAAGCCTTGTATGGAAGGAGGTGCAGAACCCAGTTGTTGTGGGATGAAGTTGGAGACCGCTAGTTGTTTGGACCAGATTTGATTAAGGAGTCTGAACTGAAGGTGAAGTTGATTCGCGATAGGCTCAAGGTAGCCTAGTCTAGGCAGAAGAGCTATGCGGATTGAAAATGCAAGGAGACAGTTTTCGAAGTCGGAGATAGAGTCTATCTTCGAGTATCACCACTTCGAGGAGTTAAGCGCTTTGGAGTTAAAGGAAAGTTAGCGCCACGTTTTGTAGGACCATACAAAGTTTTGGAGCGCATGGGAGAAGTTGCTTACAAGTTGGAATTGACCGAGGGATTGTCAGGAGTTCACGACATGTTCCACGTTTCTCAGTTGAAGAAGTGCCACGCAGAGATGGCTGATATACCACTGAGAGATACCGTGCCGCTGGAAGCGATTCAGTTGGGTAACGATTTGACCTACGAGGAGAAACCAGTCAAAATTCTCGAGTATGCCAGTCGAGTCTCCCCCAGCAAGGTTATTAAGTTTTGCAAAGTTCAGTGGAGCCACCACAGCGAGGATGAAGTCACCTGGGAGCGAGAAGAAGATCTGCTTAAGGCTCACCCTCACCTATTTTCTAGCCAACCCGAATCTCAAGGGTGAGATTCATCTTAAGGGGGGTAGGTTTTTAACATCCCAAATTTTCAATTTGGAATGTTATACATAGATCATCACTTGCATATCATATTTTTTTATTGCTTTTTGGCTCGATCCTAGAAATTTCACGCAACTCAAGGACCCACGGAGAGAGTTAGAGATTTCGTTATTTTCATATTTCAGTTTTCTCAAATTTTGAAAATAGGATCATTTGATTTTATTTATTTTATCTTCAATTATTTATATTGCCAAAATATGAGAGATGGAATAAAATGACTTTCCCAAAATAAAGGAATAATGAAGATTTAATAAAAAAATCAAATAAGATTTTTATTTGGAGTTTTTCGCTATTTTATTTGAATTTAGGAAAAATTGCACGTTTTCAAAAAACTGCATTTTAGGGCCAAGAAAATGTTCACCTCTTTCTAAATATTTCATTTAGGCGATGAAAATTTGTTTTGGCATTTTTAGATTTTTATTTATTTTTCTAGAATTTTTCTAAGTCTCGGCAGAATTTTTTTTAAAAAAAAGAAGAAACACGTCTTCAAGACCGACCGGGCCAAAGGCCCAGTGAGCCGGCCCACCGCCGCCGCCTCCGCTGGAGATCGCACTGCCGCCGCCGCGTGTCCCCCGGGCACGCCCCCGAGGCCGACCAGCGCCCTACCCCTAGCCCCCCCCTCCTTAAATAGCCCCCGCCGCCGCCTCTCCTCACCCTTGTGAGCCGCCCGCCACCACAGGGGCCGCTCATCTTCTTGGCCGCCCGCCGAGCCGAAGCCGAGTCGCCGCCGCCCGCACCACCGCCACCGCCGAGCCCGCGGAGTTCGCCGGAGCCCGAGCCGAGGTAGCCGCCGCCGCTGTTTTTTTTTTAGAAAAACCATTTTGGTTTTTTTAGAAAAACCCTAGTTTTCGTTTTTTTTAAATAGATCGGTTTTCTCCGGTTTATTTATTTAGCGAGCGTTCGCTCGTTCGTTCGTTTTAACGAACGCGTTCACCGTTTAGTTACAGATAACGAACGTTCGTTCGTTAAGCTGTTCGTCGTTTTTCTTTTTCTCGGATTTATTCCGCGATTTTTCTGATCGCGATTTCTGATCCGGTTTTCGATCTAGTATAATTTTTCGCTCGTATATCGGAATCATGCGATTCAAGCGCCTAGTGTTTCGTCTCGAAACCGTCTTTCCGAATAATCAACTCAAACAAGTTTTTGCCTCTGTAAAAGTTGACTTAGGTCAAGATTAGTAAAACGAAGCCTGTTCCTTTCGCCGTTTGACTTTCGTTGCTTCATTGGTTTTGATTCTTTCTGCAAACCGGAGTTCTTAAGTTGAACTTTCTGGTTAGATCTTTTATTTGAGTTTTACTTGTGCATTAGTTGATTACTTATTGTGTGCTTTTTTGTTTGCGATAGAGTACCCGGAGTGCGCCGCTTGCTACTTCGAGTCTCTAGGTTTCGCAGATCATCAGCAAGGCAAGTAACACTTTGATCATACCTCTTTTCATACCCAGTTTTTATGCATTAGATCAATCCTCAAACATTGCATGATTAGGATCTAATTAAATTGTGGGTTTTGGGAAGTAGATGAGGTAGTACCTATCACCTGTTTTATTATCAAACCCTTGGGAGTTACTTCTACGTTTGCTTATTATGCCATGCTATGCTAGTAGACGTGGATTGGGTGAGTGTATCCATGACAGATGTGAGATTGTTATTTAATGGTTTACTTAAGGTGGCAACTAAAACACACATCCGGGTGGATTGAGGTACCGCTATTCGAGATTGTGCATTTCTTTTGGACCGCCACCCAGGCTCAAAGGGATCATGAGATTATTCATGCTAGAAACTTTCGTGTGCAGCCACAAGATACTATGGGCTCTAGCATAGTTGACTAAGTCGTGCGAACTCTTACAGTGGTAGACTAGCAGATGTAGAGGGATGTAGGTGTAACTTTCTACCCGTTTGTAAGGTGTTAGCGCTTCTGAAAGACTGTGTCTCGGTCATCCGTTTCTCAAACACCATTGTAGTGCAGGAATCCCAACGGAGGAGATCGAGTCTTGTGGGGAAAAGTGTGCAACCTCTGCAGAGTGTAACAAACTAATCATGGTTAGCCGTGTCCCCGGTTATGGACATCTTGAGTATCTAGTACTTGGATTATCATGTGAATCTCAACATGTTACTATAATTAATATTGTTGGGTTTTAATGATGATACTTTAATTGGGATTGAAAATGCTGTCAACCATTCTCAATGTTTAACAACCACCATGATAGTTAAACTAAATTTATTCCTTTGCAGTAGGGGAAAATTGGCTTTACGCAAAACTGTAACCATAGAGCTTTCCACCAGCCATATATGCATGTAGTATAGTATTACTCTTTCATATTGCTCTCTACGTGTTACATTGCTAGCATATTCCATGTGCTGACCCGTTTTCGGGCTGCAACATTCATGTTGCAGACTTTTCAGACGACGAGTAAGGTGCCTTAGGTCATGGTTCTATACTCAGTGAAGCGGTTGGAGTTGATGGACTCGCTTCTCTTCCAAGCCTTCCGCTGTTATCGTTATTAGATGGCCTTAAGCCATATTTATTGTAATAAGTTCTCCTTTGGAGACACTCGATGTAATAAGTGTGTGATTGCTACTCTGTTATAAATCCGTCAAGTACTGTGCGTGTCAGCATTACTGATCCAGGGATGACACTGATGCACACAGATTAGACTGTTTGAGGTCTGGTTGCTACACATGAATTGTTTAAGTGACCAATACAATGTTTGCTAACCTTCAATAAATTTACCACCTCTACTTCTTATATGTAAAGTAATTTCTCCCCATGGGTTAAGCATATGAAACATATATAAATTCAGATTTATGATGTTCAAATCATTCAACCATTTACTTATAGGATATAAGTGAAGCACACGAGTAAATGACAAACTACTCCAAAAAGATATAAGTGAAGACCAATGAGTACTTAAATAATTAGGTAGCTATGTGAAGACTCTCTCTCATTTAAGAATTTTAGATCTTGGGATATTATTCAAACAGCAATCAAAGCTAAAGAAAATAAAATGACGCTCCAAGCAAAACACATATCATGTGGTGAATAAAAATATAGCTCCAAGTAAAGTTACCGTTGAACGAAGACGAAAGAGGGGATGCCATCCGGGGCATCCCCAAGCTTAGGCTCTTGGTTGTCCTTGAATATTACCTTGGGGTGCCTTGGGCATCCCCAAGATTAGGCTCTTGCCACGCCTTATTCCATAGTCCATCGAATCTTTACCCAAAACTTGAAAACTTCACAACACAAAACTTAACAGAAAATCTCGTGAGCTCCGTTAGCGAAAGAAAACAAAACACCACTTCATGGTACTGTAATGAACTCATTCTTTATTTATATTGGTGTTAAACCTACTGTATTCCAACTTCTCTATGGTTTATAAACTATTTTACTAGCCATAGAGTCATCACAATAAGCAAACAACACACAAAAACATAATCTATCAAAAACAGAACATTCTGTAGTAATCTGTAACTAACGCAAACTTATGGAACTCCAAAAATTCGAAAATAAATTTTTGCACCTGAGGAATTTGTCTAGTAATCATATGCAAAAAGAATCAACTAAATAGCACTCTCCAGTAAAAAGTTTTAGCTAATATCGTGAGCGCTAAAGTTTCTATTTTTTTACAGCATGATCATAAAGACTTCACCCAAGTCTTCCCAAAGGTTCTACTTGGCACAAACACTAATTAAAACACAAAATCACATTAGAAGCTAGATGGATTATTAATTCCTAAACAGAACCAAAAAGCAAGAAACTAAAATAAAATTGGGTTGCGTCCCAACAAGTGCTAACGTTTGACACCTCTACCTAGGCATTATGATTTCAATGATGCTCGCATAAAAGATAAGAAGTGAAACATAAAGAGAGCATCATGAATAATATGACTAGCACATTTAAGTCTAACCCACTTCCTATGCATAGGGATTTTGTGAGCAAAGAACTTATGGGAACAACAATCAACTAGCATAGGAAGGCAAAACAAGCATAACTTCAAAACTTTAAGCACATAGAGAGGAAACTTGATATTACTGCAATTACTACAAGCATATGTTCCTCCCTCATAATAATTTTTAGTAGCATCATGAATGAATTCAACAATATAACCATCACATAAATAATTAGTTTCATGATCTACAAGCATAGAAATTTTATTACTCTCCACATAAGCAAATTTGTTCTAATGAATAATGGTGGGAGCAACCTCAACAAAATAACTATTATGTGATTGAAAATTAGGATAAAGATGACAAGTTTCATGGTTATCATTATTCTTTATAGCATACATGTCATCACAATAATCATCATAGATAGGGGGCATACTTTCACCATAGTAAATTTGTTCATCAAAACTTGGGGGACAAAAAATATCATCTTCATCAAACATAGCATCCCCAAGCTTGTGGCTTTGCATATCATTAGCATCATGGATATTCATAGAATTCATACTAACAACATTGCAATCATGCTCGTCATTCACATATTTTATGCCAAGCATTCTATGTAATTCTTCTTCTAGTACTTGAGCACAATTTTCCTTCCCATCATTTTCACGAAAGACATTAAAAAGATGAAGCATATGAGGCAACATTAATTCCATTTTTTTGTAATTTTCTTTTATAAACTAAACTAGTGCTAAAAAATAAACAAAAAGATTCGACTGAAAGATCTAAAGATATACCTTCAAGCACTCACCTCCCCGACAATGGCGCGAGGAGAGAGTTTAGTTGACGGGGTGTGAGTGCCGCTTACCTAGCCTCCCCGGCAACGGCGCCAGAAAAGAGCTTGATGTCTACTACGCAACCTTCTTCTTGTAGACGTTGTTGGGCCTCCAAGTGTAGAGGTTTGTAGGACAGTAGCAAATTTCCCTCAAGTGGATGACCTAAGGTTTATCAATCCGTGGGAGGCGTAGGATGAAGATGGTCTCTCTCAAGCAACCCTACAACCAAATAACAAAGAGTCTCTTGTGTCCCCAACACACCCAATACAATGGTAAATTGTATAGGTGCACTAGTTTGGCGAAGAGATGGTGATACAAGTGCAATATGGATGGTAGATATAGGTTTTTGTAATTGGAAATTATAAAAACAGCACGGTAACTAATGATAAAATGAGCGTAAACGGTATTGCAATGCTAGGAAACAAGGCCTAGGGTTCATACTTTCACTAGTGCAAGTTCTCTCAACAATAATAACATAATTGGATCACATAACTATCCCTCAACATGCAACAAAGAGTCACTCCAAAGTCACTAATAGTGGAGAACAAATGAAGATATTATGGTAGGGTACGAAACCACCTCAAAGTTATTCTTTCCGATCAATCCATTGGGCTATTCCTATAAGTGTCACAAACAGCCCTAGAGTTCGTAGTAAAATAACACCTTAAGACACACATCAACCAAAACCCTAATGTCACCTAGATACTCCAGTGTCACCTCAAGTATCCGTGGGTATGATTATATGATATGCATCACACAATCTCAGATTCATCTATTCAACCAACACATAGAACCTCAAAGAGTGCCCCAAAGTTTCTACCGGAGAATCAAGACAAAAACGTGTGCCAACCCCTATGCATAGGTTCATGGGCGAAACCCGCAAGTTGATCACCAAAACATATATCAAGTGAATCAATAGAATAACCCATTGTCACCACGGTTATCCCACGCAAGACATACATCAAGTGTTCTCAAATCATTAAAGACTCAATCTAATAAGATAACTTCAAAGGGAAAACTCAATCCATTACAAGAGAGTAGAGGGGGAGAAACATCATAAGATCCAACTACAATAGCAAAGCTCGCGATACATCAAGATCGTATCACCTCAAGAACACGAGAGAGAGAGAGAGAGAGAGAGAGATCAAACACATAGCTACTGGTACATACCCTCAGCCCCGAGGGTGAACTACTCCCTCCTCGTCATGGAGAGCGCCGGGATGATGAAGATGGCCACGGTGAGGATTCCCCCTCCGGCAGGTCTTGGAACAGGTCCCGATTGGTTTTGGTGGCTCTGAGGCTTGCGGCGGAACTCCGATATCTTCATTCCTCAAGGTTTTAGGGTATATTGGTATATATAGGAGGAAGAAATACGTCAGGCGAGCCACGAGGGGCCCACGAGGGTGGAGGGCACGCCCAGGGGGTGGGCGTTCCCCCTGCCTCGTGCCCTCCTCGTTGATCCCCTAACGTGCACTCCAAGTCTCCCTTTATTGCTTTCTTTCCAAAAATAACTTTTCCGAAGGTTTCATTCCATTTGGACTCCGTTTGATATTCCTTTTCTGCAAAACACTGAAACAAGGGGAAAAAATAAATTGGCACTGGGCTCTGGGTCAATAGGTTAGTCCCAAAAGTAATATAAAAGTGCATAGTAAAGCCCATAAAACATCCAAGATGGATAATATAATAGCATGAATACTTCATAAATTATAGATTCGTTGGAGACGTATCACCGGTGTGCTGCTCGTAGCACCTACCGGGGAGCACCTCAAGTACGTGATCCAGATGCACTTTCCCCGAGAGATGTCCACCAACAACACTGCTGAGTACGAGGGTTTGCTTGCCGGTCTCAGGATTGCGGCAGACCTCGGGATTAAGAAGCTCATCGTCAGGGGTGGCTCGCAGCTTGTTGTCCGGCAGGTCAACAAGGATTACCAGAGCCCATTGATGGAAGCTTACGTAGATGAAGTGAGGAAGCCGGAGGAGTGCTTTGAAGGTATCCAAGCAGAGCACGTCCCCCGAATGGAGAACGACACCGCCGATTACCTGTCAAAGCGTGCCGCATTCAAGCTACCTGTGGAACCGGGTACCTTTTTGCTCCGGCTAACTCAACCATCCGTCAAACCATCAACGGGGCAGAACAAGCGAAGGAAGTCGGGTCCCGGCAAGTACTTTCCTACCGAGCTCTCTGGGATGCCGGCAAGGGTGCTGCCGCAGACGCTAAGCCTGCCCAAGAGCACCTGCCTCCGGTAGGGCGTCAAGCCCTAGCCGTAGAGACAGCCGCTCCCATGGTGGAAGAAATGCCTTTGGTCGTTGCCGCCGAGCCCCAGGCTCCGGCGTGGGCGTAGCATACCGTCCGGTTCCTCCAAACATGGGAGCTTCCTAAGGAGCAGGAAGAAGCGAAGAAAGTAGCCCGTCGGTCCGCCCTGTACCAGTTCGTCGATGACGTCCTGTACAGGAGAAGGCCGAACGGCGTGAAATTGAAGTGCATCCCCCGGGAGGAAGGACTGGAGCTGTTGGCGGAGATACATGGAGGCATATGTGGCTCCCACATAGGGTTGAGGGCCCTTGCCGGAAAGGTGTTCCGGCAAGGTTTCTTCTGGCCCACCGCCCTCCAGGATGCGATGGCACTAGTAACCAAGTGTGAAGCGTGGCAGTTCCATTCAAAGAAGCTTCATCAACCAGCCCAAGCCCTTCAAACAATCCCTCTCTACTGGCCATTCTCGGTCTGGGGGCTCGACATACTGGGCCCTTTCCCCAGTTGTCGGGGCTTGATACTTATGCGTTGCAATCGACAAGTTCACGAAGTGGCCGGAGGTGGAAGCAGTGAGAAAGGTGACTGCTCAGTCAGCTATCAAGTTTTCCAAAGGACTGGTCTTCCGTTTTGGTGTGCCAAATAGAGTCATCACCAACAACGGCACGCAGTTCACGAGCCACACCTTCATGCTGTACATTCAAGACCTCGGCAGCAAGGTCTATTTTGCTTCCGTGGCACACCCACGGAGTAACGGCCAAGCGGAGAGGGCGAAAGCTGAAGTGTTGCGAGGCCTAAGGACAAATACTTTTGACAAGCTGCGCAAGAGCGGAAGGGGCTGGATTGAGGAATTGCCGGCGGTTCTTTGGTAGATTAGGACGACGCCAAATTGAGCCACCAGCCAGACACCTTTTGCCCTGGTCTACGGGGTAGAAGCAGTTCTCCCCATGGAACTCATATACGGGTCACCTCAAGTGCTCGCTTATGATGAGCTTGAGCAAGAGCAGTTGCGCCAAGATGACGCGACCCTCCTTGAGGAAGATCGTCTTCGGGCGGCTATGAGAGCAGTGCGCTACCAGCAAGCCTTGCGCCGCTACCATAGCCGCAAGGTTCATGCCCGAAGCTTTGAGGAAGGCGACCTTGTTATTCGGCGCGTTCAGTCGGCCAAGAATGCCAACAAGTTGACACCGAAGTGGGAAGGCCCTTATCGGGTGTCTGAGTCACTGGCCGGCGCAGTCCTGCTGGAGACCGAAGATGCTGTCCCAGTGAGCAACTCCTGGGACATCGAGCATCTTCGCAAGTTTTACCCATAAGGAGCTGCTTGCCGGGCCTCCCGGCAAGCCACCTTTTGTACAAGCTTTGTCGGCAAGGCATTTAACCCTTTGTACAAAGCCAGGCGCAGACCCTGAGCATAAACAAATGAAGCGCTGGCGCCCTAAGTCATAGCATGCATGCTAGGTCGAGTCTCTTCCTTGGTTAGGGTTGATAGTGCTCAGCAGCGACTAACCCCTAGCTTAGAGGTTGAGTGCGCGTCTATTTGTTTCTCTTCTGTCCTCCTTTGGTTCGCACGGCACATGAGCACTTCTGCCGAGCTACTTGAAAGAAAGGAAACGGACCGGCGTCCCGACCCCGACAAACCAGAGTTGCCGGGGGCTGCAAGCACAAGGGTCCAACCGCGGCAAGATGAGATTGCCGGGGGCTGCAGATCCAGATAAGTCTTTCATCCTCTGTCATGCATTTCGGGACGGAACTGGGGCATGTGAAACCTCGCTTTTATCTCTTGGCTGTCGTGCTCCCCTTTTTCCTGTACCTAAGGATTTCCTGGGTCCGGATTTGGTTGTAGCCGCGGCGGCAAGGAAGTAGAACGAGGAGCCTAAAGCCCACTTCATCCCTACCTCCGCCAAGAGCGCGAGAATGATCGAGTGGAGTGGGGGGACGGCAAGGCCTGTTGCCGGGCGAAAAACGTTTATCTTAAATAATATCAAGGATTTGCTCCTTGTCGCGGGGTCTACCCACGAACGAAAAACTCGACAAGCATCACTTTTTCATTAAAAACATCCCATACAGGTACAGTTCATACGGAATGAAAAACATGAGCAAGGGGATTACAAGTTCTGAATTTAACAAAGGCCCGCAGGCTTACAAACTAAAAAAGAGAGATAAGATGCCCGTGATCCGTTTCTTGTCCCTCTCCTCAGGAGGCAGGTCAAGGAGGTGAGAGAGCAAAAGGGGCACCTAGGTGAGCTACGAGCAGCAGAAAGCACCAAGAGAATACCTCGGTGACCGCCCAGGGGCGGGCCAGTGATGACGGTGCCGGGAAAGGAGCTGGAAGACGAGGTGGCAAAACCGGCAATACGCGACGAAGGCATCGGTGCCCGCGTACTCCGAGTTGACGGCCTTGCCGCCCGCCCTCTTCCTCTTCCGCAGCCTCCCGACGCCAAATGCCCAAGGAGACGGCCCCGAGAAGTTCAAGGAGCTGGCTCCGCCCCCGGCAAAACTCTGCCGGAGGAGCGGCCAGGTGCAGATGTTGCTACTGCCACACCCGCCCAGGCGCGGGGCATCCGTCACCTAGTCAGACTTGTCCCCGCCGTCTGCCCTGCCGTCCTCCTCATCAATTTCGCTCAAGGAAGACCTTCCATCGTCGGAATCTCCATCGGAGGAGCTCTCCACGCATCACTTCAGGCGAGTCCCGAAGTCGCCGAAGACCTTGACGGAGAGCAGGCCTTCCTCCATTAATTTGAAGTAGAGGACGAGCCCCGCCGTCAGGCTGTGGATACGAACGAACGTCTTCCACTCACGACGGAGGTACATGACCCGAGGAGCCGGGAAGTCAACGTTGACCCGCGTGCCCCCATTCCCACAACCCCTCATGTGCAATCTGAGGGATTAGGGCGGGTCACGCTCCATCTCCCGAGCGAACGAGGCGGGAAGACGAAGACAGCGACGCGGAGGCCGGCGCACCCTGATGAAGAACTCACGGGGCTGGTCTCCAACATGGCCTTCCATTGGAAAAGGCATCATTGGCGGGGGCGAAGCTGGCGCGCCGCCCCGTCCTCCTCTTCCCCGAGCACTACGACCTCTGCCCCGGCCCCGTTCAGTAAATGAGTCACGCCTCCACGCCTCCCTCTTTTTACGGGGAAGGCACGAGCCGCCTCTTTATTGCGATGTGACGCATGCGTGTGGAAACCGCCCCACGCATGCCGCCCACGTCACGCACACTCCTCCATGCCGTGCCGCACGCGCGGGTCGTGGGACCGCCGAGCGCGAAAAGTTTTACCGCGGTAAAAACCGCCCCGCCTGCCCGCGCATCATTTTCGGGCCTGGCCCAACAACGTGTCGCGCTTATGTGTGGCCCAGGCCCGGGGGCTCCTGTCGGTGTACAAAAAGAGAGGTGCGCTTTTGTACCCCTATAGCTGTGCACGGGCAGTCGGAGCCGCGCTTACGGTCATGCCAAGCAGAACAGGGGAGGTGAGCCAAGGTAAGACCAAAGCCCAAGATAATAAGAGCAATGCCAAGGCCAAGACCACAAAGAGCAGAGGGACGAAGCAGGTTCCCCCGGCAAGACCCTTGCCGGGGCAACCTCAGCAGCCCCGGCAAGATCCTTGCCGGGACAGCTCGCCCCACACCAACAGAGCTAGCCACCCTTGAGCCGACGGTCCCCGACGCCATCATCCATGTTGGGCCAGGGCTCGAGAGGCACCTCCGTGGTGGCATGCAGATCTTTGTGAAGACATATTCAAGACCAGATGAGGATTAGAAGACGACAATCCTCGGCAAGATCCTTGCCGAGAAAGAACACCAGACACCCGGCAAGGCCCTTGCCGGGGACGACAACGCGCCACGGCGAGACCCTTGCCGGGCCACACGGCAAGACCCTTGCCGGGCCACCCGACAAGGCCCTCACCAAGGATGCCAGCAGGGCCACCGCCAGGCCCACGCCAACCGAACTTCCACCGCCGTTCACATGCAGCTACCAGCCCAACCAGCTGGGTGGGCACCTGCGTGGCAACATGCAGCTCCCAGGCCAACTCATCGAGCACCAGCGTGGCGGCATGCAGATCTTCGTGAAGGCTCCGCCACTGTGCCACCTCAGCTGCCTGCCTGCCTACATGGCACCACACGCCCCACCGCTGTGGCGCGTGTCAAAGCGAGGAGGAGCAGCGACGGACGGGACGGGCCTCGCCCGTCCCCAATAAAGCAAGGGACACCTAAGCTCGCATTAAATCGTCTTGTTACATGTCTGACGATAAGCTCAGCATCAGACGCCTTTCCACCTCCTGTGTGCCACTGTGGCAGCCCCTTCCGACTATAAAAGGAGGCCCGTGGCATACTAGAGAAGGATTCGGCTCTTCGAACCACGCACTGACCACAGCTAGTTTGAGAGCTCAAGAACTCTCAGAAATACACCCACCAAAGTAGGACTAGGGTTTTACGCATCCTCGCGGCCCGAACCTGGGTAAACGATCCTTGTGCTAGCTACTAACCCTGCTCTTCTCGCAACCCCGCGCCCCGGCAACCGTAGTAGGGATTCTTGTGATCCCATAGGTGTTGTTCCACACCGACACAGTGGATGACGGCGAGGCCTGGGAAGGGGATGACATGGAGCCGGTGAAGACGCGGCAGTGGATGCCCACGCGGAGAGGAGTACGAGGGTTGACTAGTTCGGCTGCGGAGTGAGGTTGTCGTCGCCGCAGAATAACAGGGGGTGTGGGTGAGAAGAGGGATGGTCTGGCAACCGTGGAAGTAGTACGGGGTGGTGAGGCCTCCGCGGCAGCACAGCCGGCCACGGGAGGCAGGAGCAGGTGGCACGACCAGCGCTGGTTTGGGTGGCTGGAGCAAGAAGACCAGAGGTTGAAGAAGCACTACGGTCGTTGGATGGACATCGTATGGTGCGGTCACTGGAGCTAGAATCGTTCATATTGACTAAGTTGAGAAAGCCCTCCGTCCGCATCAACTTAGTAGGCCCACAAGTCAGCCTCCCACTATGGTGGGTCCCAGCTAGCAGGGGGAGTATTCATTTTTTTGTGCGTAACAAGGAGGCACTTCCTTGTGTGCGAAGATATAGGTGATGGGTCCGAGCTGTCAGCGGGGGGAACGTTTTATCGCGAAATACAGAGGCCCTTCCCGATGGGTCCCAGCTGTCAGGTGGAGGAATCATTATTTTGCGCGTAATAAGGAGGCATTTGCTTGTGTGCGGCCGTGGACCATGCTATCAGCCTCTCCACGTATAGTCCACTTCCAATGGATGTCGTTCGTTGACCACGTTGACCACGCTGCACCGAGAGCACCAGGGCGGTGGACGACGATGAGGCCTAGGAAGGGAAGCGACGGGCCGGGAAGACTTCGGCGGTGGTTGCCCATGCGATGGGGAGTCGAGGTTCTTGGTTCGGCTGCCGTCGCCGGAAAATAACAGGAGGTGTGGGTGAGTAGAGGGATAGCCAGGCCAGGGATGCGAGTATGGTGGGGCTGTGAGGCCTGCCCGGCAGCACAGCGGGCCACGGGAGGCGAGAGCAAGAGTTTCCGCCAGCACTGGTTTGGACGGCTGGAGCAGGAAGATCAAAGACTGAAGAAGCACGATTGTCGTTAGATTAACATCTAACGGTCTGCCGCTGGTAGAGTCGATTGTTGACTCAGTTTTTTCAGAAACAGTGTGTGTGCATGAACTTAGTAGGCCCACAAGCGTTTCAAGAGGAAAATAGAACTGGGCTATGTGTTTGATTCAGTAAAATTTCCTGCGGATGTTCTAAGACAAAATATAACTAACGCTAGCGGGCTAGAGGCCAGTAGATACCTACTCGATCTATGTGCCTCATTGTCGTCATGGGCTGGGCCTGTTAATAACAAAACCAAGCCTGGGCAGTCTACAGCCCAGTTGAAACTTGCTCGGCCTGAAAAAACAATATACCTGCTGGATCCCAGTTATCAGTCTATACTTACAGAATTCTCTCGTTTATTGAGTACGTTGAAGACTTCATGGGTTTCGCCGTCTCAAACGTCAGCATTATTTTTCCATCTTGATAATAAGTGCATGCACTTGCTTGCGTACGGCCATGGACCTGCTGGTTCCGTACGGTTAGGCTGTGTATGGACAGCCGTCTTGTGGTTCCACGGATGAATTTCATGCAAATCGGATGGTTTTCAGTGAAAGTGGACTAAATTCCTTGCATTTTACATATTTATTTTCATTATGTAATATTTTACATATTTCAGCTAATAATAACGGACTAGGCCTTTTTTAGTCCATGGGAGGCGCTTCAGGATCGAGGTCGCGACACTTAACTATTCTGGAAGGCCCAAATCCATCGCTCCTCTCTTTTAACAATTTGCAGCTGGGCTTGGCATCCCACGGCCCAGTTCCGACATGCTGCGTCCAACTAGCATCATGTGAAGCCGGATGGATCCCCTGCATACTTCGAAGATGTAAAAAATTTGGAGAACTGGGAATTCGAACGGCAGGTGCTTATGCTACCCATCAAATAAAAATCAGTGCCTGAAATTTCGTTTAGAAACAAATGATTCAACTTTATATCCACGTCGACCCTCGACATGATGGTTGGAAGCAAATGCCAAGTTCATAGCAAAAGATCGTTAACAACAATACCAACTTGCAGACGACCAGGTAGTTCAAGTACCAATACCAAACTAACTTATAATCTTTTTAGTCCTGGCCCTAGTGTTCGTCTGGTAGAAAATCTTGAAGAGGACCAACTCCTGCTCTTTCTCTTACTCCCGGTCCCTGAGGTGGTACTGGTGCATCACCCAGTTGGTCCTCTACTGGTCGAAGTTCTTGTTGGTGTGTAGCACAAGAACCTTTTTGCTGCCCGTCTGCCGGCCGTTGACCATCACCGGCAAGGTATTGCCAGTCTTATGCCACATAGCGTGCATGACGCACTCTGACTGCATCTTGTGACACGTCCACGTGCCCCTTTTGAATGCCTTGGAGTTGCGCTAGAAGAAATGCTTGCTTAGGCCACTCAGTGTGATACCTGCAGTATTGTCGAATACATGTTTAGTGTACGTAGTTGGCATTTTCATAACATGTTTGGCATGTTGCAGTCACTTGTTTCACTTTTTATTAACTATCAAATTGTAACTGATTCACTAGGTCTGCGTCTAAAGAGAAAAATAGAGCTATAAACAAAGGAATATGTTTGTGCAAGTAGACAGTTGATCGGTGTCTCACCTGGAAGTTTCTCGGGATGGGTGTAGCGTATGTCGTGCTCGCTGTCGATGGTTGGTATGAACAAATCAATGAGAGGGTGAGATCTCACGCTATCAGCACTCACTTTGGCCTCAAGGTGCTCGATCAGCTCCTGATCCGTGGGATCGAACTTGACGCCAGCCGGCAGCACCGGCCAATCCATCTTGGACTTGCATCAGTTAATTCCAGTTATATGGTACTCAATGTATGATCAATCGACTATTTTAAGTGAATGATGAAAGATTTCGACAGATAAGTAGTACTCCAAATCTAAAGTCCACAATACCCGAACACGCCGCCGGGACTCTTGTGTCACCTCATGCGCAGCATGTTGTCACGTGAATTCAATGTGAGGACATGATGAATAATTTGACCGACGTATACTAGTACTACTACTGTACTACTTACTAGTCATATTTAGTGTCACATTTTAACCACAGGTTTAACTAACAAAATATCAATGCATGTCACCGAAAATTATACCATTGGAAACTATGTTCAAATACGAATCAAACGATATAATTTTTTGTGACACGCATTAACATTTAGTTAGCTAAATTTATGGTCAAAATTTGACACAAATTACGAAGGGGACCAATAAACCAGGAGGGAGGTAGTAGTACGAGTAGCGCAATATACGGTATAGAGGACTAGTACAAATTTATAAATGGAGTAAGAAGTTACAAGGCTGTGCGACGGACTTTGTAGGCTACATGAGTAATACAAAATATAATTCCCATTGGACAACACTTTCACCAACAAGTACGCACTTGAAGCCTAATTTTCATGGCTTCTACACAGCATCTCCATCATCATTATCAGTACATCCTACGCAGGTGAGTTAGGATGCACTTGATCACAGAAAAGTATCTGTCCTTCAAACTAACAACAGTACATAATATCCAACAAAAGAGGGACATGCTAGAGCAGTAGGATACATGGCCCAGTCTAGATATCAGTACGAATCAAGTTGTGCATATTTGCTGTTGGCATGAACCACATCGCCGCACGTCGGGTTTGCAAAAGCCATCCATCGCATGGAAGCTTGATGCCTTTCACACACTGAAGATTATCTGGCAACAAGCTGTGACGACGAATCTCTGGATATGGTGATTCATGAAACCCATGGTATGTTGTGTAAACACAGTTCCCCCTAGCGAGTGGAAGTTCCATAGCACGGTTGACGTAGGGTGGAGCCCTATTCGGCCGATCTTTCACGAAAGGAGCGGATCCCAACTAAGAACACAAGGGGAAACACGAGGGAAAACACAAGAGAAACACTCAAACCCACGAGATTAGGTCACACATATGCTAGATCCTCGAAACACGAGAGGAGATACAAGATCCACAATCAACAAAGGACGATACAAAGGTAACCGGTTCTTCTCCGTGAGGAGGTCTTGAGGGGTCTTCCCATGAAGGGGTCTTGAATCCAAGGTGGATCTTCTCCGTAGAGGCGCGCGGTCTCTCTCGTGGAGTAGATCCGTATGGATGAGCAAAGCTCTATCTCAAATGAGCTAAACCTATGCTGGCCCTAACTAGGAGGAGGTGGAGGAGTATATATAGTCTAGGGCCACGGAGGGGTAAGTGGGGGATATATGGGCCTCGGCCCGATACTCTACACACAGATAGGCGTCAGACGTCTGACAGGTACCGGATGTCCGGTGGCTCGCGAGGGTTCGGCCGTCCAGTACTTGTCGGATGTCCGGCGATTTGGCTCGGGATAGATGGAACCGGATTTCCAGAGACGGTCGGACGTCCGCGCTGGATTGTGTCAGATGTCCGGTACTTGTCGGTCGTCCGGCCGCTGTAGCTTCCGTCGGCTAGCCCTTCTTGCTGGATGAGTGTACAGGCGTCGGACGTCAGGCGTCGTCCTGTCGTCTGGTGGCTGAAGCTTCCGAGTAGCTCCTTCTCTTGCTCCTCGCGCTTGGTGTACTCGCCATCTTGTCCATGATCTTCCTCTTTGTTCCTAGTCATGCATAGCACATATATTTGAGGTACTAGCCATGTATCACATGAGGAAAGTGAACGGTTCAGAGAGGAGCGAGTTCACCTTGTGTCCAATGGCCTATATTCGAGGTCTCGACATGTGTCCTCTTAGGGCTTGGAGAGTAGTCGGAGTGTACATGTGGATGAACGTGTGATGCTCCGCATCATCTCCCCCCCCCCCTTGGGAAAGATCCGACCTCGGATCGTGATCCTCATCACCATGGAAATGGTTGTCATGGATAGACTTGTAGTTCGACGGAGTTGAAAGCATTGCACAATCCAAGTACCCCAAGGTGTCTCCGGAGTGATAGACATGCAAAAAGAGCGAACACAAGCGACACTCGGAAATACAATGGTTAGCGCACACAAAGTGTCCATCTAGTAAGTATGAGTCCTTTCGGCAAGCTTGTTCATGACAAAGCACATGAAGCTTATCAAGATGATCTAGAATGATAGGCAAAGCATTCATGGGAGGAAAAACATCCATTGTGCACACTAATGTATTGTGAATATGATCAATGCAACCATGGTGCAAAATGATGTCATAATGGGATGGTTTATCAAAACCATGAACATGGTAATTGGTGCTCAATGTGAATATGTTGTCATGCAATTGATGGTAGGCAATATGATGATGATGTATGAATATGCCATCAAGGTAGATCACAACAAATTTGCTAAGGAAATACACAAGCTCATACATATATCATGGATTACATGGGAATACAAGATGCAACAAGGCAATCATAATGTGAGTCAATCCATGCATAGGGTGCAAACTTTTCATGTGTATGATATGTCCATCGAGCATGAAATGTGTGAGCACAATCAACAAATATGGGTGTGGTAGTACAAAAAGTCAAAGGAGTGTTGATGTACCAAAGCTCGATGTCGTGGCATGCGTGGAGTTCCGAAGGTGCATCCAATAAGTGTGAGTGCTCCTCAATGTAAAGGTCCATAGAGCCAATCTCCAATGTCACTCCTCCGTTTGTGAGATGTATCATGTAGACAATAAGAAGGAAACAACAATGAAAGAGTGACCCATCCAATATGCGTATTTGAGGATGGCTCAAAGGGAAAGAGTTCACCTCATGAATGTTCCCGAAGATGTTGGAGTTGCACATCATGTATGCCTTCACATAACCAATATGTCTCATGATGGTAATGCCTTGTGAGTCCTTCAAAAGGAAAGAACATGACAAACACTCGGAAAAACAAATGAGTTTAGCGGAAATGCAAAACCTAGCATTCGTGTGGTAAGATACCCAACAAGTGTATGCATCATGCTCATCATAAGAAAGGACAAGGGAGCATTTCATAGTATGGAGGCATATGATGCGATAACAACCAAATACAATAGGCTCAAGTAAACAAGCATGCATCACAAGTAATATGTTCAAGTATCCACGATCAATAAGCATAGCAAGTTGGCACTCAATACAAGGGAATATGAGAGATGCCACTAATGGAGACAAGAGACAATGATCAAGAAAAATCAAGTGAGAATCAAGAGCATATATGTCATCAACCCAAGAAAGCGAGTAAGAAAGTAACATGGGTGATGCGACAAAGAAAGCAATCATATTGATCAAGTGGTGCAATCTAGTAGTGCGAAGATGCAACAAACTTGAGGTAATCATGGCAATCATGTCATGTGTGCAAACAGTGTGCATGAATAATTCACATGACATAGCACAAGCATGAAAGCAAGATATGAGGAAGGTATAATCATTGTATTGGCAAGAAGTCCTAGGTAAATAGCAATGGAACATCATGGCTCTCCCAACACAAGAATCAAGAATAGCATGGGTTACAAGGAAAGTATGGTAATAGCAACAAGGATCTCCGCCAAGCATGCAAATACACATAGGAGTATCATAATTTTGAATCATGGGTAGATGCAAATAAGGGTCACAATTGCATGGCAAAATCATGTAAAGAGGCATAACATGCAAAGGGAACACGATAGTATGGGCATATGGTAACAAGTGATATATAGCCCATAGCCGTGTGAGAGCCAAGTAGAAGAGATGCGCGTAGTTCTTGCGTGAAGGGAATGGTGGTAAGGATAGTCCACGGGATCCCAAATCGGCGTTGCTCTCAAGAGCTCGTTTCGTCAACTCTTGGGATTGAGAGGTTGACGAGTATACGTGAGTACCTACACAAAACAAAGACAAAGGGAAAATTGTGTGTGCGTGGTATATGTACACATCATCCATCATGATGCGCACGTGCTTGTGTCGGTTAGCACAAAATATCCAATGCTCAAATAAATGAGATGCATGATAAAGAAACATGTCATCCATCATGATGGGTTTGTTGTTATGTATAGCATAATGGAGACTCAAATTGTGTAAAGCATCATGAGAAATATGTAGAACATTTTTATTCATGGAATGCATATGGTGCACACAATCATGGGAATCATGCAAAGTATGGAATGCATCAAAATCTCCTAATATGTATGAGGAAACTATGGGGGTCTCCTCATGAGCATTAGTGGAAACATCACACGGAAAATATTGACAACATCCAAAACAAAGCATATTTGGTTCTATGTGATCATGGCATGGCATAGTAGATGAATTGCGCAAATCATGTAAAGGAAGCATGGCAATATCATCACATGAAAAACAAAAGCCAATGACCATCATCTCATCATCTATGCCATAAGTGCAAATGGGACTTATTTTAATGGGCATGCATAGTTACTATGTTGAGATTGAAATGATGCAATATGGGAGATCTCACTCATAGCATATGACAAGTTTAAAGGGTTGTCGAACATGATGTGACCAATAGAATTTTCACATGATATCCTATGGAGCATAACATCACAACTAGGCAATTCAACATGCTCATCATCATATTCATCATAAATTGTTAAGTCCTGACATGAAGAAGTCGCACTAGCATGAAGCATGGGAATAGGTGGATCAACATCATGCAAGCAATCATTCGTGAGATAGTCCACTAGTGGCACAAGAGAAGCACCATCACCTATGTTACCTTTGGAGCATCGCTCATGTGTTGTAGGTGAGGTGTCGAAGACCAAGTCGTGGCCAACTTCATCTTGATGGAACCATGTGGGGGGTGCATCATCCTCCACCATGGCCATCGATGCTCCCATTGGAGGTATGGGCGCGTCGAGGATAGGCATGTCGTCATGTAGGAGACCTAGCACCATAAGGGAAAACACACTAGGAGTAGAGGGTAAGTCATTAGAAATGATAGTGGCCTCACATGCCGTGTCAACTACCTCACTCACTAAGTGTTGTAGCTCACTAACTCCCTCTTGGATGCTCTCACTCGTATGGTTGGTGGAGTCACTCAAATGGCTCTCAACCTCACATAGGATGTGTGGCATGCTCTCATGTGTCGGGCTAGTGGTGGTCACACTCATCCTCTCATAGGAAATGCTCTCAATGTCACGTATGGTGGAGTCACTCATGTCACTCATGTGGTGGTGGCTCTCCTCACATGGCAATTGGGACATCCCATCATATGTGGGTGTCGGAGAGGTGTAGGTGCAAACGTCTCCAAAGACGAATGTCGTAGGACATGGCAAAACATCACTATAAGTGCATCTAGTGCCACCCCTAGTTGGTTTGAGTATTGACGACAAACTTGGTTGAGGGACTAATGTGTTTGTGAGAATTGCAGGATAACATAGGTAGTAGTCCCTCATTGATTCGGTTTTCCTACCAGAGATGACCCCTAAAAATGTGTGAAGACATTGAAGACAATGGTGGTCTGTGATGATATTCACAACAAAGATTATGACTTGAGAAGACATTCACGTGAAGACTATGGGGTGCGAAGACATAGTTGTTTCGTAGTTTCCTTTTCTTCTTTGTTGAGTCATAGGAACCACCGCACTGTTAAGTGGGGTCCAAGTGAACAAAGTCAGAGTGACTGAAGTGATGCTCAACCAAATCCTATGTCTTCGAGTGAAGAAAATGAGAGCAAATCTTATCTAGAGCTGGATGAGTCAGCTTTACTTGTAGCCCAAGTCAAGCTACCATGTGTGTATGAAATCTGACCGTTGGACACGTGTCAGTTCCTTAGTGGCCCAGGGTCATTTCGCACAAATCAGGTCGGGTTGCCTCCAAGTTATAAATAGCCCACCCCCTACACCATAAATTGGTGGCTACTCAGAGTTAGTACACGGTTTTTACTGTTTGAGAGCAACCCACCTCCGAAGCATTTGAGAGAGAGATCCTTGCGAGGACAAAGCCCAAAACACCCAGAGCCAAAGAGTGTTAGGCATCACTGAAGTCTTTCTGTCCGCGTGATCTGAAGACTTTTTACACTTGAGGACTGTGAATCCTCTAGCCGGTTAGGTGTCGCGTTCTGAGCATCCAAGAGTCATTGTGAATTGCCCGTGAACAAAGTCTGTGAAGGTTTGGAAGTCTACCTTGAAGACTTACCAGAGTGATTGGGCGAGGACTAAGTGTCCTTAGCTCAAGGGGAATAAGGTGAAGATGCAGTCTTCTGAGTTGAATCTCAGCCTCCCTAACAAGATGTACAGTTGTCACATCAACTGGAACTGGTCCAACAAATCATTCTCCTCACCAAGCAACTGGTTCTATCTCTTACCTCTCCTTACTTACAGTTTGTCTTCGTGAAGTCAGTGCCTGCTTCCATGATCTGATTGACTTCACTGTGTGAAGATTGTTTTTGTTTGGCTTCATACTATCTTCCATCCTGATCCATACTACCTAGCTGCTAATAGTCTTCGTGCTTTCACTTCACTGCTTACTTGTCTATGGCTTGTCTAGTGTAGTCTACCTTTCGCTGCATATCAATAGGTTCATTTCTATTGTTTGTCTTAAAAACTCCCATGTTTTGAAGACTTCCATAAAAATCTCCTATTCACCCCCCCTCTAGTCGATAACTAGCACTTTCAATTGGTGTCAGAGCAAGGTGCTCCCTTGTTCTATGTGATTCGGTATAACCACCGGGAGTTTTAGTTATGTCCACTGCAGGGATAATCAAAGTCTCCCCTGTGTGCCCTGCCTTTGATGGCACTGATTACCCCTACTAGAAGAATAAGGTGCGCATGCATCTTGAAGCCATTAATGTCGACCTATGGTATGTTGTCAAGAACGGCGTTCCCAGGACCGGTGAAGGTGTCACCCCTGCTGATGTCAAGAAGTTCATTCAACTGGATTCTACTGCCAAGAACATCATCTGTGGTCATCTGACCAAAGATAGTATGGTCGTGTGAGTGCTCTGGAAACTTCGAAGCTAGTATGGGACTGGCTCTCCAAGGTCAACGAAGGCGTCACAACCCAGAGAGACTCAAGGATTAGTGTTCTTCGCAACCTCTTCAACCGCTTCAAGAGAAATGACAATGAGAATGTCCATCTCACATTTGATCGCCTCACTGATATCATAAATGAGCTTCGTGCACTCGGCGCCACTGAGATCACCAAGCATGAAATCGTCAAGACACTTCTGAGATCGCTTGACAGCTCATTCGACACCCTGGCCCTGATGATTCAAGAATGTCCTGACTTCAAGACTCTCGACCCGTCTGACATACTTGAGAGGCTCAACACGCATGAGTTCCAGCAATCTGAGAAAAGAGATATCTATGGTCCCAACTATGGCTGAACTCGCGCTTTGAAGGCAAAGGTTGTTTCCTCTTCTGAAGAAGATTCTAACAGCTGTTCTGAGGATCCTGAAGACATTGGAAAGGAGCTTGCTATGCTTGTGAAGAAGTTCCAGAAGTTCACCAAGAAGAAAGGCTTCAGAAAGTCTTCAAGATCCAGCTCAAGAAATGATGAAGCTTCCACTCGTGATCACAAGAAGAGAACATGCCACAAGTGCAAGAAACCTGGTCACTACATCTCTGAGTGTCCACAGTGGGACAATGAGACCAAGAATAAGAAGGGCAAGGAATATGATTCTGATGACAAGAAGAAGAAGAAATCCTCAAAGTATTCTTCCAAGTCTTCGTCCAAGTGTTCATCATACAAGAAGAGCTCATCTGGCAAGGCTCGTGCTTTTGTTGGCAAGGAGATGGATTCAGAGGAGGAGTCTGCTTCTGAGGAGGCAAAGGTGGTGTCTGAGGAGGAGTCCGACTCTGGCGTTGCAAGTCTGGCTCTAGCTACAACCTACGTTGCCAAATCCATCTTCAAGACTGAAGACAATGGCTCCGTCACCAATGCTAATGCTAATGACAAGGACGACTCTGCTCCCACCTACTGCTTCATGGCACGCAGTGCCAAGATAAACTCGCGCGATGCTTACTTTCAAACATCAAGTGAAGATGACTCTGAATGTGAATTTAAACCTAGCTACAAAACACTTGCTAAAATTGCAACCGAACAATAGAATGCCATGGAACATATTCAAAAATTGCTAGACAAAAGCGATGACCTGTAGGACGCGGAAATGACCCGATCTCAGTCCTTAATTGAAGACATCAAAATCTTCATGTTAAGTACGAGGAACTTGAAAGTCGTCATGAAACCCTCTCAACAACTCATGAAAAGCTTTCCCACGATTATCTTCAAAGGAAGCAAGAACTTGAGAACTTGAGAATGGCTCATGAAGATCTTCAAAAATAGAATGAGTCACTCGGCACTCAATAGATCAGTTCCGCTCAGGAAGGATTTGAACCACCATGCCTAAAATTTCTTGAGTGTGATAACGCTGTCTCTGTTGCCGAATGTTCTACTGCTGCTAATTTTGCAATATCTTCAACTGTTGATGTGGTAACTAACCCCTCTACTGAGGATACCACTACTATTGCTGATGATAATGCGAGGTTGAAGACATTGCTTGAGACAGGAATATACAAAAGTCTCAAAGGGCATCAAACACTATGTGTTGTCCTCAAAAAGCAGATTCTGAACCGAAACCCTAGGAAAGAGGGTGTTGGGTTCGAGAGGAAAATGAATGTTGATAGTTCCTACTGGAAGCCTGAGCAGTACCCCAAAACCACATGGGTTGCTGCAAAGGAACCTTCAGTGGATCTGTCTACCTTGTCTGGCTTCATTTGTGCTAACCCGATTATCATTGATGAATCCTTTGATGCAAACTATAAACTGTTTAAGAATCAGAATGGTGAAGTGTTTGCCAGGTATATTGGTACTAACTGCAGGAATGGGACGCCTTTGAAGAGGATCTGGGTACCCAAAAGTTGTCTTGAGAATCTTCAGGTGAATGTCATCATGACACCACCAGGGAAGAAGACAAACCCCAGACCAAAGCTTCATATGGTCCAAAGGCTTCATACAGACAGCGGACTCAACAGAGTCACCCTAACGCCAATGTTTTGCAGGGAAATCATACTCAGACTTGTGAATATGAGATTGTTTCTTCAAACCGCTATGTCCATAAGACGAAAAACTATTCTGCTTATTCTTATGACTATTATTCACCTCCTGCAAGGTTATTTGCTAGGGCTCCAAATCCAGAGTTCTCAAATGCTGCACTTAGACTCATTGCTTCGAAGCCACCCCTGAAATTGTGGGTGGTTAATAAAACTTAACTCTCTTTTGCAGGGAAAGGTCTCCAGCCGGAAATCAAAGGCGTCTGATGCTTATGCTGGGGACCTAAAACATCTTGTGGGGCGCAAGATAAAATGCACAAATGGTCTTACTATGTATTTTGTTCCTGGTTTCCTTGACAGTCATCCTATCTACCCTAACTAGGATCTGAACTTTGATAATATGATTGTCCGTCAAATGTTTATGCTTCACATTTCCCTTGGTGAAGCCTATCCCCCTAACTGCACTGTAGGGTACGATACCAAAGGCTTCTGAGTGGATTATGGACAGGGGATGCACTAACCACATGACTGGTGATCGAAGTCTTCTCATGGACTCAACCTTACGTCCATCTGACAAAAGTCACATCACATTTGCTGACACTGGTAAAAGCAAGGTATTGGGTCTAAGGTAGAGTTGCAATCTCAAAGGATCAGCACATGGATAAAGTGATGCTTGTTGAATCCCTTGGTTTCAACTTAATGTCTGTCTCAATGCTTTGTGACTTGGACATGATTGTGATATTTGGCAAATATCGTTGCCTTGTGCTTATGGAGTCTGACAAATCTCTAGTCTTTGAAGGATATCAAAAGGACGATTTGTACATGGTAGGTTTCTTAGCAGGACCACAGTTGGTCGTATGTCTTCTAGCAAAAGCTTTAGAGTGCTAGCTCTGGCATCGGAGGCTAGGGCATGCTGGCATGAGGAACTTGTACACTCTCGCGAAGAAGAAACACGTCGTGACATCGAGGGCGTCAAGTTCAAGAACGATCATCTGTGTGGTGCTTGCGAAGCTGGAAAGATGACAAGGGCCAAGCATCCCTTGAAGACAATCATGACAACATCTCAACCCTTCGAGCTGCTTCACATGGACATATTTGGCCCTACTCACTACTCTACTCTTACTACCACTGCTTGCCTATACGGCTTTGTCATTGTTGATGATTATTCAAGATATACGTGGGTGCATATAATTCTCTACAAGAATGAAGTCCAGGATGTCTTCAGACGCTTCGCTAATCATGCCATGACGAACTATGGCATCAAGATCAAGCACATCAGAAGTGACAATGGCACAGAGTTCAAGAACACAGGCCTCGACACCTATCTTGATACATTGGGAATCACTCATGAGTTCTCTGCTCCATAAACACCCCAGCAAAATGGCATTATGGAGCGCAAGAACAGAACACTCATTGAGATGGCTCGTACGATGCTTGATGAGTACAAGACTCCAAGGAAGTTCTGGCCTGAAGCCATTGATACTGCATGCCATGACATCAACCGTGTTTATCTTCACAAGCTTCTAAAGAAGACATCCTATGAGCTTCTAACTGGTAAGAAGCCAAGCGTCGGTTACTTGAGTATTTGGTGCTAGGTGCTGGATCAAGGATCCACATCACACTTCAAAATTTGCTTGAAAGCACATGAAGGTTTATGCTTGGTTACGGAAAGGATTCGCACTCCTCTGATTCTTCAACCTCTTTCAAGTATAAAGTGGTTGAAACTATGGATATCTTGATTCGATGAGACTAACGGCTCGCAAAGAGAGCACTTGCCAAATGTGCTAGATGAAGTCCCTCCTAGTGAATCGATTAAGCTTATGGGTACTGGAGAAATCATACCTTCAGAGGCACGGGCTGAAGAGGAACTTATCATTTCTGCACCTTATCAACCTGAAGAAACTGCTCAGCCTGAAGCCAATGCTGAAGAAGAAGACAATGGTCAGCAAGGGCAAAATTTTCGTCCAGTTCATCCTCATGTTGCAAATGAAGTACAGATTGAGAAGATAACTGATAGCATCAATGCACCTGGTCCACTCACTCGTTCAAGAGCAACACAGCTAGCAAATTACTATGGACACTTTGCATTTGTCTCTATATCTGAACCCAAGAAAGTTGCTGAAGCCTTCATGGAACCTGAATGGATTCAAGCTATGCAAGAAGAGCTTCAATAGTTCGAGCTGAACAATGTGTGGGAATTAGTCAAGCGTCCTGACCCTCACAAGCACAATATCATTGGCACCAAATGGATATATTGCAACAAACAAGATGAGCATGGTCAAGTTGTCAGAAACAAGGCTCATCTTGTAGCTCAAGGATACACTCAAGTTGAAGGGATTGACTTCGATGAAACATTTGCTCCGGTGGCTAGGATTGAAGCCATTCGCATACTGCTAGCCTATGCCAACCATCACAATATCCTCCTGTACCAAATGGATGTGAAGAGTGCCTTTCTCAATGGCAAGATGGAAGAAGAAGTGTATGTTGCACAACCACCTGGCTTTGAAGATCCAAATCATCCTGATATGGTATACAAGCTCAACAAGGCACTGTATGGCCTCAAACAAGCCCCTCATGCTTGGTATGACACACTCAAAGACTTCCTGAAGAGCAAAGGCTTCAAACCTGGTTCCCTGGATCCCACTCTCTTCACGAGGACATACGATGGTGAACTATTTGTGTGCCAGATCTATGTGGATGACATTATCTTCAGCTGCACTGACAAAAGATACAATGATGAGTTTGGGCACATGATGCACGAGCAATGTCAGATGTCCATGATGGGTGAGCTGAAGTTCTTCCTTGGTCTTAAAATCCGTCAGTAGAGCAACGACATCTTCATATCTCAAGAGAAATACCTCAAAGATTGCATGAAGAAGTTTGGAATGCAAGACTGCAAAGGGTACACGACGCCAATGCCAATCAAACGTCAATTGGGTCCCGACGACAATGGTAAAGAGTTCGATCAAAAGGTATACCGCTCCATGATTGGTTCTTTACTCTATTTATGTGCATCTAGGCCAGATATCATGCATAGCGTTTGCATGTGTGCCCGATTCCAAGCGACACCAAAGGAATCGCATCACTTAGCTGTGAACTGAATTCTTCAATATTTGGCTTACACCCCAAAACTAGGATTATGGTATCCAAAGGGCTCAGAGTTTGATCTAGTTGGACTCTTAGATGCTGATTATGCTGGTGACAAGGTTGATCGCAAGTCCACATCAGGCACATGTCACTTTCTTGGACGATCTGTTGTCTGTTGGTCTTCAAAGAAGTAGAACTATGTGTCTCTCTCCACTGCTGAATCTGAATACATTCTTCTTTGGATCTTCTTTGCTCGGCTTCCATGGATGAAGCAAACTCTCAAGGACTATGGCATCCATCTGAAGCAAGTGCCACTATACTATGACAATGAAAGCGCCATCAAGATTGCCAACAACCCAGTTCAACTTGAAGACAAAGCACATTCAGATCCGTCATCACTTTCTCAGAGATCATGTCATGAAGGAAGATATTTATATCATTCACGTCAACACTGAAGAGCAATTGGCTGATATCTTCACAAAGCCATTGGATGAGAAAAGGTTTTGCAAGTTGTAGTGTGAGCTAAATATCTTAGAATCCTCGAATGTCCTGTGATTGGACACGCATCCTAACATTTACGCGTGTTGATGAGTACAGTATATCTTCGATAAATGAAGACATACACTCTAAGTGTGAATACATTAACGCGGAATTTGACTTCGGAGTGCCACGATAATTGTGCGCCATGTCTGGGTCTAATACTTCCTATACAGTGGGTAACGCCACCACCAAATTCTTGCTCGAAGTGTTTCAATTGGCGTTACATTTGCATAGTCTTCGCATTTGATTTGTCTTCAACATTGATTTGACTTCATGTTCATCTTCACAATGTTGATTTGGTATCATACTGATATATACATATAGTTGTGTTCTGTCCTCTACAGCATTCACTTATAGATATGTCTTCATGTTTGAACCTTTTTTATCTAAGTGAATGTGGAACGGACCCTAACCCCCTCTATGCTTCTACCTCAGATTCTATCTGTCCAAATCATATGCATTCTATTGAAACTGTCAATTGTCTTCTCTGAGTCCTTGTCAGCAGAAGACACAGAGACAAAGATTGAATATGTTTTAATGCTACATCCTTATTGCCTGAAACCCGGAGAAGCCGGAATGACCACCCGACAATCCAGGCGTGCGTGGGAACATGGAACAACTTTCAATGAGTTGCATGCGTGCCACGTGTCCTTTAGATGTGAACCGCCAGGGGCACCTGCGTAATTACTCTGTGCTGTCCCTTTCCTTATAAATACTAAACTCACCGCAGTCACAATCTCTTCTCCCACCTCGCCACTTCGCACAAACCCTAGCGCCTCCGCTAGCTCGCGACGACGCCGGAGACGAAGCACTTAGCTTCCGTGACTTCTTCGACACCGTCCTCACACCGGCTACGGACCTCGTCCTCTCTGCCACCGCCGTAGGTGTCTTCCTCCGCCAAGTTAGGGCGCGAGAGATTGAACTGCTCGGCATCCCTCTTCGCCTCGTCTAGCAGTTCTTCAAGGGTAATTAAAACTTACTTTTTGCTGCCTTTTTGATCCGTCAAATGCATCCACTTCAACCAAAAGTGGTTTCTTAACTTCCAAATCTGGATCTATCTTGTTCCGCATCTCATATCATGCAAAGTATATTCACTTATGCTTCACAACTAGTTAGATTCCTCACTTGTACTTATTCATGGATTCGTACAAATCTGGAACCAACTCTCATCAAATAAGTGAATGTCTTCGCGCTATGAGGTCAATGTCTTCAAACTGATTTATCTTCAAAATCTTCTAAGAATGCATATGACATCTTCCCCTTCCCTCGCACCTCTAATGCTGTCACAAGTACATGTCCATGGGAGAATCCATTGGTTCTCATGGTCTGCATTCATTTGCAGAGTTCTTACAGCGACACATCAACTCTCCTAAAGCTAGTTCATGTCTGACCAGCAAAAGGAAGCCAGTCACAGTCTTGAAGCCATTCAGCTTGAATATAATGGCCACTGAGAAATCAGCTAGAAAGGGCGGCAGGCAGCGCCGTGGGGATACAGCCAAGGACTTGCCACCAGATCTCTTTGGAATGTACAAGACAGATCCTGAACAGAATTACCGTCAGCGCAAGACTCGAATCCAATGGATTCAAAGATATTGGGCAAAGGAATGGTTCAAGTACAGATTTTTCACTGCTGAATATGCTAAAAAGAACGCCATCAAGTGACCATGGGGAGATATTATATAAAGAGGTCTGCATCCCAAGTCCCAGTCTGAAGCCATTGCTCAAGGCTTCTACCATTGCATGGTCCGTGGACCGCAGCTAGAAAATTCCGACCCATCATCTTTGTTATGGTGTCGTGAAGACAATCTCTTCAAGCGCAATTTTCAGTTTGCAAAGGAGTCTGCAGCAAAGAACAAGAAAGCATTGGGACTCGACTTCAACCCTGGTCTATCTACTCCAAGGGCTGATGGCACCCGCGATGCCAATCCAAATGTCATCGGCCCCTTCTATAACCTCGATGGCCTTCTCACTCACATAGATGTACACGGGGCCGCCGTGGAGCACCCAGCTGATGACACAGATTCTGATGAAGCTCCAGCTCCACATAAGCCGCAGAAGTAGAAGAAATCAAAGGCTTCAAAGCCCTCTGCCACACCAAAAGCTTCACGTACGAAGCCATTGGCAACTGCACCTCCTGAACTCAGTGTGCAATCTGAAGATCTTTCTCGTGTCTCCAACAAGACGGAGAAGCCCAAGAAGAAGAAGCCCATGAAGATTTCTGGGCATGAACTTACTCCAGCTGTCGTTCTGTGGAACGAAGATGAAACCATTGATATGTCAAGCGACGAAGATCTTGGTGATGATGCCCTTGAGCTACTGATCAAGAGCAAGCAAGAGGCGGAGATCTTTAATGATCTGCCCCTCTTTGATGTGGATATTCTCAACAACTTCATTGATGAGCGGTTTGACAACCCGAGCCTCAGCATTGATGATCTTCAGCTGCCAGTTGACATCAGCGTCACCTTCCATGGAGCCATTGCTAATGAGTTGGCCTTGGCTGAGAAGATCGTCGAGCTGAAGAACAAAATTGATTATGAAAAGGCTCAATTCAAGAAGAACATGGCCAAGCTCAGCATGGCTGATGTTCAATGCTTCAAGGAAACGCTGCATGTGCTCAAAGAACAGTTTCACATGAAACATGAAGAAGCAAAAGGTTCAAGAGAGCGGATGAAATACTTCACAGAGAAATGTGTTCAAGCACACAATGAGGCAGAAAAGCGCAAGGCTCTTGGGCGTCCAGGCATCGACCCCAAGAAGGCTGCCAAACAGAAGAAGAAGCCTGTTGTGGCCCAAGCTGTAGCATCAAGGCAGGAAGCACCTTGCATTTTCTTCCCTGCCAGCATGACAGTCTCGAAGCCTAATGTCCCCATAGCAGCTTCAGAACTCAAGAAGAAAAGGGCAGTTGAAGCTGAAGCCAAGAAGCGCAAGCACAAGAATGTTTCTGATGATGCTCCATCCAAGAAGAAACTGAAAAAGGCTTCAAAGACAGAGCGTGTTGCGGCCTCTGAGCCTCTTGTTGTTGAGCCCATTTCTGTTGCTCGTCCTGCCTCCACCAATCAAGAGTGTCAACTTGTGATCCACGAGCCTGCTTTCACAGAGGCTCCTGAAAATGAAGAAGTACCAGCTGTTGACCCCATCACAGCTGAAGACATTGGTCATGAAGACAATGATGAAGATGATGAAATCCTTCCTCAAATCGATCACCAACCAGTATCATCGCCTGTTCTTACGAACATCGAACTCATCAGCATTGGTCGTCTCTGACGCCAATTGCTCAGGATGATTCGTGGGCTGATCGCCCCCAGCAAGACACCCCCGCTCATGATGAAACTCCCACAACACCAACACCTCAAGTCACCACACCGGTGCTTGACGAAGACTACATGGTGCAGACCACTCCATCACCACAGGTGTCGCCCTCATTCCGCAGGCTTCGCAAAGGCCCTAGGCCACAGGTCACCGTGTCGAGCATTCCAGAAGGAGAAGTGCAACAAAGCTCAGTTGCACATGAAATGTTTCCTGAAGCCACTCCTACTGCGAATGTCTCTGAGTCTGATGCAAAAGCTGCTGAAGACATTCCGGCTGCATCAGCCGATGACAATCAAGAACCAAGACAAGAAGAAGAAAGAGCTGCCACACCCCTTATCACTCATGAAGTCTTTCTCGAGGAGAACGTGACTATGCCAACAAAGCTCAGTTGCACATGAAATGTTTCCTGAAGCCACTCCTACTGCGAATGTCTCTGAGTCTGAAGCAAAAGCTGCTGAAGACATTCCGGCTGCATCAGCCGATGACAATCAAGAACCAAGACAAGAAGAAGAAAGAGCTGCCACACCCCCTATCACTCATGAAGTCTTTCTCGAGGAGAACGTGATTGTGCCCGACCCTCCTGTCATTGAAGACATGGAGGTTGAGAACACTGAGGTTGCCACCAACAATGATACTGAAGCCAATGACGTTGTCATGGATGAAGATAATGTGGAGCCTGAAGCCAATGTTGTGCCTGAAACTCATGTGCAACCTGAAGCCCATGTGGATGCTGGTGCCACTGTTCCAGCCCCAAGGCCTCACACAATTGAACATGCCTATAATCGTGGTGAACTTGTCACAGTTCGGTGGCCCATCATGGTGCCTCCCACTGATCCTGAACCTCAATATGACTATCATGTGGAGCAGAGGCCACAAGTTCAGAAGCCGAAGCCCAGGCTACCAAGGCTTCCAGGTGCTGCAACCTCCCCAGGATCGTTCAGTGTGAACAGCTTCAGAGCCCACAAGACCTTCTTTGATAGCGCCAAGAATCCTTACTCGAAGCCAAAGATCTCTTCTGATCGCTTCTGGAGCTATCAGCAGCGCAGCTACTACTCTTGCATCCTATACAATCAAGAGAGAATCTTTCAACACATGCGTCTTGATTGCAAAGCCATTGCTGGTCTGCCCTACCTGGAAGAAGCTCTTGACTGTTTCATAGAGGTTGGTCTTCTACAGTTCGTCACTGACAAAGAACACTGGAATGAAGAGCCCCTGCTGCAGTTCTACGCCACACTTCACACTCGTGGTTACAACAGGGATCCGAAGACTTGGATCCTTGAGTGGATGACAGGTGATGTGCACCATGAAGCCAAATCTCAAGACATTATTGAGCTTACTTCCCTGCCCACTCCAGTTGAACTCTATGAGTCTGGTTGTCAGCTATACCAAAATGAAATGCAGAGTATCTTCCAGCGGGCTAAACCAAACTGAGTTAGATGCTCAGCATGATGAAGCCATTGCCTCAAGATGCTGATTATCCCAAGGAATTCTTCGTCAAGGACCTTGAGTACCTTCCCCGCACAATCTATCATATTCTGAGGCGTACTCTCTGGCCCATAGTGACACTCAGCTGAAGCCAAACTTGAAGGAGCCATGAAGATTTTGGTGTTCTATATTGTCAATGGCATCGAATTCAATTCCCATGATTTCTTCATTAGACAGCTTGTTGCATCTGGAATTGATTTGTTTGGCTTGAAGTTTTATGCCCCCATGGGTGATGCGCTTAATCAAGCTTCACTCTTCTATCGACTATCAGCCCTCAGTGCGCAACCATCTTATCTTCTTGCCTGAGGTTGATATGTCCGTCGAAGCCATCTACCCTGAGCCTGCCAAGGAGCCACTTTATCTTCATAATGCTGATCACCAAAGCTTCTCACAACCAATGGAGGGAGTTCTTGCTGCAACTCGAGTCTATCCTCTGGCTGGAAATATGCGTGTGCCTCATCGTGCAAACACTGAAGCCACTGAAAGCACCATTGCTCAAAGGCCTCGGAAGCAATCTCGTGTACTTAATGATCGAGAGCTTCTTGTGGCCTTATATCAGAAACAGGATAGACACCATGAGTGGCTAAAGCGTCAGATGCAGAGCATCTTGGGGGATGTCAATCGCATTCGCAACCTTGCCACCAAAAACTCATCTGTAGCTCATGAAGCCTGTCGGCGGTCTTGGAAGAGTCTCACATTGTTATGCTCTGAAGATGATCTTCACGAAGATGGCTTCAAAGTGGGCTTAAAATTTGATTCCAAGCCTCCCCAGAATGCAATCTTGCGTCGGACTCCTTCCATAGAAGACTCTGAGTATTCATCCTCGGCAGCAACTATTGTTGCGAGAGTCGTCGATGAAGAAGACGATGCCACTTCACCAACCATGGCTTCACCGCGTCTCGACACTGCACCAGGACCCTCTGCACCATCAAACTCCAACATCGACCCTGCACCTTCATCTACTCCTGATGGGAACGAGTAGATGCTCTATGTCTTCCAACCTTTTGGGTCCTTACTGACAAAAGGGGGAGAAGCATATGAGTTGATAGTCTTCAAGTGGGTCCATATGGGTGGTTGCTATATTTTTTTGCCAAGTGGTTACAACTCTCGTTTTTGATACATTTGGTTCTTTGGGTTGTAACACTTAAACTTGATGGTAGTCTGCTACGTTTTCTGCTACTCTGTGATGCGATGATAAATTCCACATGAAGTCATTCCGCGGACGTCCATTTTTCATAATGCTTGTCATTATCTTCGTTATATCCTTATATGCATGATGAATTGTCTTCATAGGTTGAAGAGGATCTCCACAAGTAAAACCTGCCATGTGCATTTGCATTCAAGAGAAAACTACTTATATGCACATCTTCAGGGGGAGCCTTTTGCTACTTATGAAGACAATGCCTTCAATCCTTAAACTTTCACATACTTTTATCCCTGTTGAAAACTTCAACCAGTTTGTCATCAATCACCAAAAAGGGGGAGATTGCCACCCCTAGTTGGTTTTGGAGTATTGATGACAAACTTGGTTGAGGGACTAATGTGTTTGTGAGAATTGCAGGATAACACATGTAGTAGTCCCTCATTGATTCGGTTTTCCTACCAGAGATGACCCCTAAAAATGTGTGAAGACATTGAAGACAATGATGGTCTATGAAGATATTCACAACGAAGATTATGACTTGAGAAGACATTCACGTGAAGACTATGGAGTGCGAAGACATAGTTGTTCGTAGTTTCCTTTTCTTCTTTGTTGAGTCATAGGAACCACCACACTGTTAAGTGGGGTCCAAGTGAACAAAGTCAGAGTGACCGAAGTGATGCTCAACCAAATCCTATGTTTTCGAGCGAAGACAATGAGCAAATCTTATCCAGAGCTAGATGAGTCAGCTTTACTAGTAGTCCAAGTCAATCTGCCACGTGTGTTTGAAATCTGACCGTTGGACACGTGTCAGTTCCTTAGTGACTCGGGGTCATTTCGGACAAATCAGGTCGGGTTGCCTCCTGGCTATAAATAGCCCACCCCCTACACCATAAATTGGTGGCTGCTCAGAGTTAGTACACGACTTTTGTCGTTTGGGAGCAACCCACCTCTGAACCATTTGAGAGAGAGATCCTTGCGAGGACAAAGCCCAAAACACCCAGAGCCAAAGAGTGTTAGGCATCACTGAAGTCTTTCTGTTCGCGTGATCTGAAGACTTCTTACACTTGAGGACTGTGAATCCTCCAGCCGGTTAGGCATCGCATTCTGAGCAGCCAAGAGTCATTGTGGATTGCCAGTGAACGAAGTCTATGAAGGTTTGAAAGTCTACCTTGAAGACTTACCAGAGTTATTGGGCGAGGACTAAGTGTCCTTAGCTCAAGGGGAATAAGGTGAAGACGCGGTCTTCTGAGTTGAATCTCAGCCTCCATAACCAGACGTACAGTTGTCACAGCAACTGGAACTGGTCCAACAAATCCTTGTCCTCACCAAGCAACTGGTTCTATCTCTTACCTCTCCCTACTGTGAAAGTTTTAAAGAAATATTTAAATAGGTTGTAGTGCAAAATTGCCCACTAGACCAGATTTGAAAACTTGGTGTAGAGCTCAAAATGTCCAAGGAATGAAATATATTTTTGCATAAACGTGATTTAAAAACATCACATGACATCCCCAAATTTTGGTGGGATTTTTAAATGAATTTAGCAAAGGGTTGCAGTGCAAATTGGACCCTAAACTTACAAAAAACCTTTTGGAGAAATAAGGCTCAGGACAAGATAATTATATAAATAATCCTACTGATAAAAGAATTGTTTTATTTGAGAGAGTAATGAGTCCAATAATTATTGGGAAGTTTACACTTGGGGTAAAAACACCATAATAATAAAGAAAAGAATGGTTCTGAAATCAAATAAAAATCTAGAAACTAAAAGTTTAAGTTTCCTGGCAAAATTTTGATAAACAAAACATGGTTAAATTTTTGGGGGTCACAACTACTCTTTTGTTACCGTTACCACCACTATCATATTACTTTGCTACTAGACACTTTGCTGTAGATACTAAGTTTCCAGGTGTGGTTGAATTGACAACTCAGCTGCTAATACTTGAGAATGTTCTTTGGCTCCCCTTGTGTCGAATCAATAAGTTTGGGTTGAATACTCTACCCTCGAAAACTGTTGCGATCCCCTATACTTGTGGGTTATCAAGAACTTTTTCTGGCGCTGTTGCCAGGGAGCATAGCTCTATTCTTTGAGTCACTTGGGATTTATATCTGCTGGACACTATGAAGAACATGAAAGATGCTAAAACAACAATTTATCCCTCAACTACGAGGGGAGGTAAGGAACTGCCATCTAGCTCTGCACTTGATTCACCTTCTATTATGAGTAAGCTTGCAACACCTAAACCTGCTTCTGCTATTCATTCCGATATGTCGCATGTTATTGATGATGCCACTTCTGCTATGCATGATACTTATGATGAAACTACTTCTATGCCGGATACTACTGTGCCCCTTAGTGAATTTCTTGATGAACAAATTGCTAGGGCTAGAGAGAAAGAAATTATTGAATTTGATAATATTGATGAAAATGATGATGAGGATAGGCATGTTATTCCTGAAGGTTATCTTTTTGATAGAGAAGCTTCTGCTGCTATTTTAGCTTGCAATGATAATGATGAGCTTAGAAGTATAATAACTAAATGGAACAAAGAATCACTTAGAGATAAAATGAGGCCTGATCCTGCTTTTGCTACTTCACCTATATGTGTTCCTGATAAGGATTATGAATTCCCTGTTGATCCTGATATAATTACTTTGGTTGAATCTGATCCTTTCCATGATTTTATGAATCTGAAACTGTTGTGGCACATCTTACTAAATTAAATGATATAGCCACCCTGTTCACTAATGATGAGAGATCTCGCTACTTTTATATACTCAAAATAATTCCGTTCTCATTAAAGGGTGATGCTAAGATATGGTTTAATTCTCTTGATCCTGGTTGTGTGCGTAGTCCCCAGGATATGATTTATTACTTCTCTGCTAAATATTTCCCTGCTCATAAGAAACAAGCTGCTTTAAAGGAAATATACAACTTTGTGCAAATTAAAGAAGAGAGTCTCCCACAAGCTTGGGGGGGCTTCTCAAGTTACTTAATGCTTTGCCTGATCATCCTCTTAAGAAAAAATGAAATACTTGATATCTTTTATAATGGACTAATCGATGCTTCCAGAGATTACCTGGATAGTTGTGCTGGTTCTCTTTTCGGGGAAAGAACACCGGATGAAGCTGAAATCCTATTGAATAATATGTTGACAAATGAAAATAATTGGGCACCTCCTGAGCCACCTCCTGCTCCAATTAATGAGCCTATTCCTAAACCAACTCCGAAGAAGAGAGGTGTTCTATTTCTCAGTCCCGAAGATATGCAAGAGGCAAAGAAATCTATGAAAGAAAACGGTATTAAAGCTGAAGATGTTAAGAATTTACCTCCTATTGAAGAAATACATGGTCTTAATATACCGCCTGTTGAAGAATCATATGGTCTTGATCCTTTATTTATTGAAGAACCTCCAGATCATGATAACCCGACACAGGTAGTAAAGGTAAATTCTCTCTATAGATATGATAAAGATGAAGTCCCTCCTCCTAAAATTGCTAGTCAGTGCTTGGATGAGTTTGATAACTTTATGTTTAAGCAAGACGACTTCAATGCTTATTTTGGTAGACAACTAAAACAAAATGCTTATATGATTAGACGCTTGGGTGATTATATGGCTAATATTAGAGGTGAACTTAAACTTGTTAGCAAACATGCTTCTATGGTTACCACTCAAGTAGAACAAGTACTTAAAGCTCAAAAAGAAGTGCTTGATGAAATGAATAGTAAGAAAAATGATTATGCTGTTAGAGTGGCTACTAGAACTAGTAGAATGACTCAGGAACCTATGTATCCTGAAGGCCACCCTAAGATAATTGAGCAAGATTCTCAGAGAAATAATATTGATTCACCTAGTTCTTCTAAAAAGAAGAAAAAGAAAAATGATAGAACTGTGCAAACTTCTAGTGAACCTATTGTTGAACCACCTAATAATCCAAATGATATATCCATGTCTGATGCTGAAACACAATCTGGTAATGAACATGAACCTAGTGAAAATGTTAATGATGATGTTCATGATGATGCTCAACCTAGTAATGATAATGATGTAGAAATTGAACATGTTGTTGATCTTGATAACCCACAATCAAAGAATCAACATTATGGTAAGAGAGACTTTGTTGCTAGGAAACATGGTAAAGAAAGAGAACCTTGGGTTCAGAAACCCATGCCTTTTCCTCCCAAACCATCCAAGAAAAAGGATGATGAGGATTTTGAGCGCTTTGCTGAAATGATTAGACCTATCTTTTTGCGTATGCGATTGACTGATGTGCTCAAAACTAATCCTCATGCTAAATATATGAAAGATATCATTACTAATAAAAGAAAGATACCAGAAGATGAAATTTCCACCATGCTAGCTAATTATACTTTTAAGGGTGGAATACCAAAGAAACTTGGAGATCCAGGAGTACCTACTATACCATGCTCCATTAAAAGGAATTATATTAAAACTTCTTTATGTGATCTTGGAGCCGGTGTTTGTGTGATGCCTCTCTCTTTATATCGTAGACTTGACTTGAATAAGTTGACACCTACTGAAATATCTTTGCAAATGGCTGATAAATCAATTGCTATACATGTCGGTATTTGTGAGGATGTGCCTGTTGTGGTTGCAAACGTTACTATTTGAACGGACTTTTTTATTCTTGATATTCCCGAGGATGATAGTATGTCTATTATTCTTGGAAGACCTTTTCTTAATACTGTAGGGGCTGTTATTGATTGCAACAAAGGAAATGACACTTTTCATGTTAATGGTAATGAGCATACGGTACACTTTCTGAGGAAACAACCTCAAGTTCATAGTATCAACTCTATCAGAAAAATTCCATCGATTATATTTGGAGGTTTTGAATTTCCTCTTCCTACTGCCAAGAAGAAATATGATATACTTATTATAGGGGATGTGCATATCCCCGTTGAGTTAACTTAGTGTTATTCGAATTTCTACGGTTTCATGTTAATCGGAATGAGTTTGTTAACAAGACTTGATCAACCTTGTCAGTGGATTCCTTTTGATGAGCATGAGACGGATGAAACTAGAAGCACAAACTTCTGTACCGTTTCTATACTTTCTATTATTTAGTTGAAATAAAGTAAAAATAGTGTTTTTTTTGTCTGTTACCTGACTTGTCCGTGCAATATAAAAATATCCCGAAAATAAAAGTCCTCAGAATGCCATGCCAATTTAATATGATTTTTTCGGAAATATTTGAGGATTTACTGTGCAAAAATTACATGGGGAGCTGCCACACTGCCACGAGGTGGGGGCACCCTACCCCTGGACGCGCCCCCTACCTCGTGGGCCCATGGTGGCCCTCCTCCACTTATCCCTGCACCCATCTTCTTCCTCTTCCTCCCACAAACCCGAAAACCAACTCAAGAACGAGTTCCAGCCACTTTTGTTGTGATTTCCATCTCCTTGCTCAAAGCACCTCTCGCAAAACTGCTTGGGGAGATTGTTCCTTGGTATGTGACTCCTCCATTGGTCCAATTAGTTTTTGTTCTAGTGCTTTATTCATTGCAAATTTGTGCTGCATAGGTGAGCATGTTCTTGAGCTTGCATGTCAAATTTATATGGTTCCAAGTAGTTCTAATGCTTGCTTTAGGCTCTAGGCACTTTTAGGAGTAGTTGCTATCAGTTTTATTGAAGTTGGTTCACTTTTGTTTGAAGTTACTAAAAATTTCAGAAATTTTTCAGAGAAAAACAATATGCTTAGGAAGATGTTCCAAGGTGGTTCTTCTAAGAAGCAAGGACCCAGGCTTGCTATGCACGATGCTGACGAGGATCCACCAAGAGATGCCCTAGTGCGGCCTTGGTGAATGGCCGTCGGAAAATTTTATGGATCGTGCGGGAATTAAAGAAGAATTTAAAGCATATTTGCGCAATGCCGGTCTTGTGGATTTTGAGGCTAACAAATGCCCCCAGTATCATGATCTCACAAGTTCATTTGTGAGGAGGTTTGAGTATTCATCTTCGCGTAATTCTCCTTCGGTCATGTTTGATCTTTATGACAAATTTATACCATGGACTTAGAGGATTTCACTTTTACTTGCAAACTTCCATCATGGGGTAGTGTTAGGGATCCCCATAAATCTAAATTTAGAAGCTTTCTTGCTAGTATAACTGCGGGGAAATCTAGAGACATAACGTAGGCTACCATAGGGAGCATTCACTTTCCTGCTATACATTATTTTACTCTCTTCATAGGTAGATGCATAAATGCTAAGGATGAAGCATGTCACATGTGTGTCCCTGACCTTAGCATTCTCAGGAGTGCTGTGTTAGGAGACCAATCTTATCATATGGGAGCCATTGTAGCTCGTAGGTTGCATCATAATAGATACAATGGAGATTTCTTTGGAGGAATTTATGCAACCCGCTTAGCTAATTTTCTTGAGATAGACATTCATGAGGGTGATACGGAGTTGCCTCCTGCATATTTAGATTACAACTCTATGGCTTCGCACCAGTTTGTCGAGAGGCCTGAATCACCTCTCTTATATCGACTAATCTTTGATAAACGTGTGTTGTCCGTATTACTCTCCCTGCTCCTGCCTTCTTTGATTCTTAGAAAAAAGGAAGATATGTTATTACCAGAGAGGAGGCAGATGAGTACGAGAGGAGAGCGGAGGCAGCCCAACTCCATGCTGCAGCGCAGCAGGCGATAACTGCTGCATCACAGTATGATCCCAGCTATTCTTCATCGCAGTACGACCCCAGCTACACCTACGCGTATCCGCCAGGCTATCCCTGGCAATAGACCAACTTAGGCCAAAAGCCTAAGCTTGGGGGAGTACGTATTTCTCACCAACATTACATATATGTTCACACGCACTCATTGCTAGATGTCGGTGCTCATACTCTTTCACTGTAATATCCATGCTAGTTTATTTTCTTTTCCTCCTTTCTTCTTGTGTGTTTGTTAAACCTTAAGAAAAACAAAAAAAAATAGTAGTAGTTTACTTTTCTGCTGTAGTAGTAATTAAAAAGAAAACCCAAAAATATTTCCCGTTCTTCTTTTCCTTGTTGGGAGCTTTCTCATGTAAATAGTTTTTATTTCTTTTCTTTTCTTTGGGGGTCAGTAGGAGAAGACCATGATTAAGTTGTTTAAGTGGCTCTTATATGCATTGTTGTTGATTTAACCTAGAGCCCAAATTGCCTTGTCTTCTCCTGTTTATTGAATGCTGGCAGATTCCAGCTTAGTCCAATGCGTGTGCACTCTTATTATTATTCACATCGTTCGGTGATGCAAGTGAAAGGCAATTATGATGATATATGATGGTCTGACTGAGATGAGAAAAGCTGGTATGAACTTGACCTCTTTTGTTTTTGTAAATATGATGAGTTCATCGTTCCTGATTTAGCTTATTATGAATAAACATGTTTGCAATGAAAACTAGAGATCATAGTTGCTTATGCCATGCTTGATTAGCTATGAGTTATAATGGTTTACCTTGCATGCCAACATGCTATTGAAATGGTTATGATGTGGTATGATGGGGTGGTATCCTCTTTTGAATGATTTAAGTGACTTGACTTGGCACATGTTCACGCATGTAGTTGAAACAAATCAACATAGCCTTCATGATATTTATGTTCATGGTGGATTATATCCTACTCATGCTTGCATCCAATGTTTATTAATTTTAATGCATGTACATGGTTGTTGTCGCTCTCTAGTTGGTCGCTTCCCAGTCTTTTGCTAGCCTTCACTTGTGCTAAGCAGGAATACTGCTTGTGCATCCAATCCTTTAAACCCCAAAGTTATTCCAGATGAGTCCACTATACCTTCCTATATGCGGTATCTACCTGTCGTTCCAAGTAAATTTGTATCTGCCAAACTCTAAACCTTCAAATAAACATTCTGTTTTGTATGCTCGAATAGCTCATGTATCAACCAAGGCTGCCCTTATCTTCCATGTTAGGCGGGTTATTCTCAAGAGGAGTGGACTCCGCTCCTCACTCACGAGAAAATGGCTGGTCACCGGGATGCCCAGTCCCATGCTTTATGCAAACTAAATCAAAATTAATTGCAAACAAAACTCCCCTTGGGACCTGATGTATGTTGGAGGCACTCGTTGTTTCGATCAAGCCATGGATTGTTGCTTGTTGGTGGAGGGGGAGTATAAACTTTACCATTCTGTTTGGAAACCGCCTATAATGTGTGTAGTATGGAAGATACCGTCATCTCTTAGTTGTTATGTTGACAATGAAAGTATACCGCTCAAAATATTATTTATCTCTATTTCAAAACTGAGCTCTCGCACCTCTACAAATCTCTGCTTCCCTCTGCGAAGGGCCTATCTATTTACTTTTATGTTGAGTCATCACCCTCTTATTAAAAAGCACTAGCTGGAGAGCATAGCTGTCATTTGCATTCATCACTGTTAATCTATATTGGGTATGACTATGATTGGATCTCTTTTACCATAAATTACAATGTCTAGTTAGTCCTTGATCTTTAAAGGTGCTCTGCATTTATGTTTTGCGGTCTCAGGAAGGGCTAGCGAGATACCATCTTGTTATATCATATTATGATTGTTTTGAGAAAGCGTTGTCATTCAAGATTTATTATTATGACTCGCTAGTTGATCATGCTATTGATATGAGTGATTGTGAGACCTGAGAATTATTGCAAATGTGGTTAGTTATAATCTTTGCTGAAAACCTGAATGCTGGCTTTACATATTTACAATAACAAGAGCAAACAGAGTTTGTAAAAGTTTTTCTTTCTTTTTAAGTTTGTCAATTGAATTGCTTGAGGACAAGCAAGGGTTTAAGCTTGGGGGAGTTGATACGTCTCCGTCGTATCTACTTTTCCGAACACTTTTGCCCTTGTTTTGGACTCTAACTTGTATGATTTGAATGGAACTAACCCGGACTGACGCTGTTTTCAGGAGAATTGCCATGATGTTGTTTTATGTGCAGAAAATAAAAGTTCTCGGAATGACCTGAAACTCCACGGGATGTCTTATAAAAAATAATAAAAAGTCCTCGCCAAAGATGAAGACCAGGGGGCCCACACCCTGTCCACGAGGGTGGGGGCGCCTCCCCCCCTAGGGCGCGCCCCCTACCTCGTGGGCCCCCTGGACCTCCTCCGACGCCAACTCCAACTCTATATATTTGCTTTCGGAGAGAAAAAAGAGGAGAAGAAATCATTGCGTTTTACGATACGGAGCCGCCGCCAAGCCCTAAAACCTCTCGGGAGGGCTGATCTGGAGTCCGTTCGGGGCTCCAGAGAGGGGGATTCGTCGTCGTCGTCATCATCAACCATCCTCCATCACCAATTTCATGATACTCACCGCCGTGCGTGAGTAATTCCATCGTAGGCTTGCTGGACGGTAATGGGTTGGATGAGATTTATCATGTAATCGAGTTAGTTTTGTTAGGGTTTGATCCTAGTATCCACTATGTTTCGAGATTGATGTTGCTATGACTTTGCTATGCTTAATGCTTGTCACTAGGGCCCGAGTGCCATGATTTCATATCTGAACCTATTATGCTTTCATGAATATATGTGAGTTCTTGATCCTATCTTGCAAGTCTATAGTCACCTATTATGTGTTATGATCCGACAACCCCGAAGTGACAATAATCGGGATACTTCTCGGTGATGACCATAGTTTGAGGAGTTCATGTATTCACTATGTGCTAATGCTTTGTTCGGTTCTCTATTAAAGGAGACCTTAATATCCCTTAGTTTCGATAGGACCCGCTGCCACGGAGGGTAGGACAAAAGATGTCATGCAAGTCCTTTTCCATAAGCATGTATGACTATATTCGAATACATGCCTACATTACATTGATGAATTGGAGCTAGTTCTGTGTCACCCTTTGTTATGACTGTTACATGATGAACCGCATCCGGCATAATTATCCATCACTGATCCGGTGCCTACGAGTTTTCCATCTACTGGTTCTCGCTTATTTACTTTCCCGCTGCCACTGTTACAATCACTACAAAATACCAAAAATAATTACTATTGCTTGCACTACTCTTTTGTTACCGTTACCACCACTATCATATTACTTTGCTACTAGACACTTTGCTGCAGATACTAAGTTTCCAGGTGTGGTTGAATTGACAACTCAGCTGCTAATACTTGAGAATATTCTTTGGCTCCCCTTGTGTCGAATCAATAAATTTGGGTTGAATACTCTACCTTCGAAAACTGTTGCGATCCCCTATACTTGTGGGTTATCAAGTTACCGGCACAGGACTTCGCCTAACCACTACGACAATATGACCGAGATGTGTATCTGTGGAGGGGGCACCGCACATGGCTAAAAGATCAGCTTGTGTGTTCTAGGGTGCCCCCCACCCCACATATATAAAGGAGGGAGGAGGGGAGGGCCGGCTGGCCCCTAGGGTGCGCCCCAAGAGGGGAGTCCTACTAGGACTCCTAGTCCTAGTAGGATTCCACCAAAAGGGGGAGAGGGGGGAGGAAGGAGAGGGAGAAGGAAAGGGGGGCACCTCCCCCCTTCCCTTGTCCAATTCGGACTAGAAGGGGGGCGCGTCCTGCCCTGGCTGCCCTCCTCTTTCTCCAATAAGGCCCATGGTGGCCCATTAGTTCCCCCAGGGGGTTCCGGTAACCCCTCCAGCACTCCGGTTTTACCCGAAACTATCCGGAACACTTCCGGTGTCCGAGTAACATGGTCCAATATATCAATCTTTATGTCTCAACCATTTTGAGACTCCTCGTCATGTCCGTTATCTCATCCGGGACTCAGAACAACCTTCAGTCATCAAATCACATAAACTCATAATACAAATCGTCATCGAACGTTAAGCGTGTGGACCCTTCGGGTTCAAGAACTATGTAGACATGACCGAGACACATCTCCGGTCAATAACCAATAGCGGAACATGGATGCTCATATTGGCTCCTACATATTCTATGAAGATCTTTATCGGTCAAATCGCATAACAACATACGTTGTTCCCTTTGTCATCGGTATGTTACTTGCCCGAGATTCAATCGTGGGTATCATCATACCTAATTCAATCTTGTTACCGGCAAGCCTCTTTACTCGTTCCGTAATGCATCATCCCGCATCTAACTCATTAGTCACATTGCTTGCAAGGCTTATAGTGATGAGCATTACCGAGAGGGTCCAGAGATACCTCTCCGACATTCGGAGTGACAAATCCTAATATCGATCTATGCCAACTCAACAAACACCATCGCAGACACCTGTAGAGCATCTTTATAATCACCCGATTATGTTTTGACGTTTGATAGCACACTAAGTGTTCCTCCGGTATTCGGGAGTTGCATAATCTCGTAGTGATAGGAACATGTATAAGTCATGAAGAAAGCAATAGCAATAAACTAAACGATCATAGTGCTAAGCTAACCGATGGGTCTTGTCCATCACATCATTCTCTAATGATGTAATCTCGTACATCAAATGACAACACATGTCTATGGCTAGGAAACATAACCATCTTGGATTAACGAGCTAGTCAAGTAGAGGCATACTAGGGACACTCTGTTTGTCTATGTATTCACACATGTACTAAGTTTCCGGTTAATACATTTCTAGCATGAATAATACACATTTATCATCATATAAGGAATTATAAATAATAACTTTATTATTGCCTCTAGGGCATATATCCTTCAGATTTTGCGTCCCTAACACAGTCAGGGTTTATGGGCCCCTCTTGACAGTTCACTTTGAATAAAACTCTTCCAGCAAGGCCCAACATTGGTTTTAACATTTGCCATAATAATATTGAACTAAATAATTAATTGGCATAGGGCGTCATGAACCCGAGGATTCTTTTCTACATAAACAGGGGGGCCAGTGCTGATGGTGTTGGTCCCAAACAGAGCCACTTGCGGTGCCGCCCCCTTCACCGGGGTATTTGGTTGCCGTACATAGTGTTCATCCGGTCGTGGCCTGAGACGAGATACGCGCTGCTACTATCAGGGTGTCGGCACGCCGGAAGGTCTTGCTGGACTTGTTTTACCAGTGTTGAAATGTCTTGTGCACCGGGATTCGGAGTCTGATGGAGGGTCCCACAATGGAGGATTGTCTCCGCGGATCGTGAGCTTGTCATGGGCTAAGTTGGGACACCCCTGCAGGGTTTAACCTTTCGAGAGCCGTGTCCGCGGTTATGTGGCATATGGGAATTTGTTAATATCCGGTTGTAGTGGACTTGAAGTAAACTCGGTTAAAATACACCAACCGCGTGCGTAACCGTGACTGTCTTTTTTTGGGGAAGTTCGAGAGGAGAACACGGTTGGGTTATGTTTGAATGTAAGTAGTTCAGTATCACTTATTGATCATTACTCGACCGTTTGCGTAGTTTCTCATCTTACTCTTGTTTTCGTAAGTTAGCCACCATACTTTGCTTAGTCGTTGTTGCAACCTCACCATTTACCCTTTCCTACCCATTAAGCTTTGCTAGTCTTGATACCCATGGTAATGGGATTGCTGAGTCCTCGTGGCTCACAGATTACTACAACAACAGTTGCAGGTACAGGTAATGCGATGATCATGATGTGAGAGCGATGTTTACTTGTTTTGGAGTTCTTCTTCTTCTTCATTGATCTTGGGATAGGTTCCTGGTCGGCAGCCTGGGCTAGCAGGGTGGGTGTCATTTGAGTTTTTGTTTGTGTTTCATCCGTAGTCGGATATTGTTCTCTTGTATGATGGTTGATGTATTCTTGTGGCATTTGTATGCCCTTTGTATGGATCCGCAACAATTATGTAATGGTATGATGTAATGATATCCACCTTGCAAAAGTGTTTCAATATGCGGCTCTATCCTTGGTGGGACCTTCGAGTTCCTCTCAGATAGGATCGCATATTGGGCATGACAAGTTGGTATCAGAGCCTCGACCGACCATAGGATCCCCTTGATTGATCGTAGTTCACCGTTGTCGAGTCTAGAAAAAGAACTTTTTTGGATTCTAGTTATATCGGAGAGTAGGAATTCTTTTTACTCCTCAGCCCCTTCGTCGCTCTGGTAAGGAATCTTGATGTAGGTGTTTTGATATACTCCTCTTCCCCTTCAAATTTTTTTTTAGGATCACGCATTTAGTTTTCGTTCGTTGCGATGTCAGCTCTTTTCATCCGGCGCACTTCTCTTCAAGTTGATTCGACCCTCTTTGTCTTTTGCAAGATCAATCCTCAGTTCTTTCTCAACGACGTTGTTTCCCCGTCTGAAGTTGTCCTTCTTTTTCCCACCCGCCCACCCATTTTCTTCTCGGAGCCAGAGTCTGTAATCAAGTATCTATCCTACTCGTGCGAAGCCTCTGCATTATTTCCTCAATTATTTCAACCGGTGTTTTCTCTTCAAGTTATTTGTTAGTTCCCCGTTCCAAGTTGCCTTTGTTTTACCCGCCTTCCCACCCCATTTCTTCCTAGAGTCTGGGACTCTATTCGAGCATCAATTTCATTCATGCGGGGCCTCTTCAGTCTTTCCTCAATTGTCGCAACCGGTGAATTCTACTCTATTTAATCATTGTGCGTCTCGTTTTCCTTTCTGGTGGATTCAATTCCAATTTTCGGGGTTGATTGTATTTTTTTCCTCGACTCAAATGTTTTCCCCTACTCGTTCGCCTCTCGCCAGTTTATCATTCTGGAGTGCTCAAGACATCTCAGAAGATTCGTGGTTGCGTTCAAATTAATTCGAGGTTGTCACCTCATTAGAGTCTTTCAATCGTTTCGGTGCATCATTTCTCATTCAAACAATCCTTTCCAATGGTGTTTTCTTTTCAGTGGGCCCTAATCCACAGGTCCTTTCCCAGGATCTTACCTGACTCTTCTAATTTTCTGGAGTTATTCCCAAATTCTTTTCAAAGTGTGACGTAAGAATGGATTCCATCAGTCACATGCCTTCTCCAAGATCGCTTTCAAATTCTTTTCAACTTTGGCTCAACATTTCTAGTATTCATTGTTCTGGGGCATCTCTCTAATTCTTCACGGTATTTCTCGTCGTCATTCTCAACGTGTGAAGACCGAAGAAGAGTTTTCCTCTAAATCTTGTTCGTTCTCTTGGAGATTCGTGGTGCTAGCTTGTTGCTATCCTCTTATTTTGTTCCTATCTTCAAGAATTCTTTTCTTATCCATCTGGAGTATGTCAGTAGTTGTTTTTCCGTTTCGTTTCACCGAAGGCCATCATTCCAGAAGAATTCTTCGACCCCACATTCCAGCTATCATTCGTGCTTTTTCTAATTCTTCTTGGTGAGGAATTATCTTTCTTCTTTCATTTTCAATTCTTGCGGTGGTTCGTTCCAGATTCCTCCTTTGCTATCGTATCAATTAATTCATTTTTTTCCAAATCATACCAGTGGTTCGTTGAAGACTTTCTCAACTTTTGCGCTATATCTCCCCTTAATCTCCTTGAATGAGAATAAGTAGTATGCAAGTCCATTGCTTCTCATCAATTTAATTGATGAAGGATAAGCATAACATAATTATTATTCTTCTTTCATCAAGTTGAGTAATCCCTTCCTTTAGAATTTGTTCATGATGGATAAAGTCTAATCCCAAGTGTTTTCATCTTTTCTTTTCCGGACTTCAAAGCTTCCTTGGGCATCTCGTCGGAACCTCGGTCTAAATCATCACAAGGCTTTAATCTTATTCTTTTCATCCTCGAATTCTATATCATCATCCTTTTGTCACCGGAGTTGTTCATGGTGGTTCAGCAGGATTTATTTCATTCTTCAAGTGTTCATCAAGATTCTTGTTGGAGGAGCGCAAGTATCTTTTCCTCTTGCGTCTCGAAGTGAAATTAATTCTCCGTGTTCTTTTGAAGTGGAGTTTTGCATTTCTTCGTTCTTCTCAGCTATTCAATCATTTCCGTTTGTGGCCGGTTATCACCTCATAATTTTGAGATGTTTTCTATAAGCCCAAAACAAGCTTATTCTTTTCGTTGTTGAATTTCCAACAACTCCTTTCAATCCTTCCTTCTAAGGATGCTTTCAATTTCATCATGATATAAGTTGTCATTTTCTTCTCCGTTCTTTTCATTCCACTCTCTCAATTCTTCTGGAGGCATTGTGTTGTTTTTCTCGTCAAGTGTCGTTCCATCTTGTCAAGTTCATGTTCTATTCCCTTCCATGTTCAGCCGGAGTGCTGCCTAAATTCTTTTGTTCTTATTCCGTTTCTATCTTGTTATAATCGGAGAGGTTCCAAAGTCTATCTTGTTCCTTCAGTTTTTGATTCCCGTCATAATCGTTGTTCCTCCTTCTACCCGAGTGATCTCGACTTTATTCATCTTCTCTCTTGCATTCTTATTTCACCTTGTCCCCTTTCTCTTCTGTCTCGTTCCTAAGATCTCAGGACGAGATCTTCTGTTAGTGGAGGAGAGTTATGACGCCCCGAGTCTAGTGCGCCAGGTGTCTTCCAGTTATTCGTCGTCGTTGCCATGTCATTCGCTTGTGTGTTGCTCTTTGCCATGTCATCATGTGCATTTCATCTGCATGTTTTCCAAAACTTGCATCTGTCCTGGTCTATCAGTTCTCTCCGTTGTCCGTTCGGATCCCAAACACATTCGCACGCGCCCGCGGCACCTCTGAAATATTATTTTATAAGTGGGATAAAAATGTTCTCGGAATGGGATGATAGTTGGCGTGCGGTGTTGTTATGTTGTCAGTAGGTCGCTTGCCAAATTTTGTCGCATTCGGAGTTTGTTTGATGCCCAAACGGATAACCATAGCAGCAGTATAGCCGGTCTATTCGTCGGACATTTTCGGTCTCCGGAAACCCATGTCGGGCTGCATTTCTCTTCTCTTCTCTCAGCCCAACCCATCCACACAGCCCACCAACCCCTCACTTAAGCCCCCTCCGATCTGAACCACCCGATGGCGATCGAATGGTCTGAAAACGGATGAAATCCCCCTAACCTAGCCCCTCCTACCTATATATAGACACCACCACCTCAATTTTTGGAAAACCCTAATCCCCTCCTCAAATTTCGTGCCACCAGCCACGTCCCACCTGCAGCCGCCGCCCCTCTCCTCGTAATCCGCATGCAGCCAGCTCCTCCCCGCCACTTGGCGCGCCATGATTGGTCGTGCCGTCGCCCTGGCCAATGGGAGGCCGCCACGTCGTCGCCTCCCCGTCGCAAGCCGCCCCTATCTTCCACCTCCGGCCGCCGGCCCGCAAAGCCCGAGCGCGGCCCACCCAAGCCCATTTGGGGACCGAGCGAGCCCGCGCCGCACCGCCGTTGCCCGGACGCCCCGCGTCCCGTGCGCCAATCTAGATCAAGGGGAGGAGTTCCTCGACCCCGATCCCTCTCCCCGAATGCCTCTCCTCCTCGTCCCGGTGGCCGAGCCGCCGAGCGCCTCCGCCGGAGTTCCGCCGCCGCCTCACGTCACGCCGGGTCGCTGGATCCCGGCGCCCTTGCCGGACTTCCTCCTACCGCGCCGGAGCCCGTGCCCGCACCGCTGCAGCCTGCTCCCCGCCGGCCTCTCCTCCCGCCCCAGATCCGGCGTTCCCTGCTGCTGCAAGCCTCGCCGACACCCTGCGCTCCACCGCCCGCTGTCGATGAGGACCGCCGCCGCCACTGTGTCCCCGTCGGGGGAGACGACGGCAACCACACTGACCGACCGCGTGGGCCTAAGTCGCAGCCGACCTCGCCAGGCTCAGTTGCCCTGCCCGGCCCCCTCACCACCATGGGCCATGACCCGCTAGGTGAGCTTTGCCCAGCCCACCTCCTCTTCCTGCTATCCAGCGCACGTGCGTCATTTCACTATCCTACGCTCGAATCAGTTAAAAACGACAGTCTTTTCCTGAAAAGCATATTATGTGTGCATGTTGCAATGCTTGTAACTTTGTGCATGTTGCTCCGATTTGAGTGTATGATATATCAAATTGTTCATCTCTGAATGCTCCAGAAGGTGACATAGTTTGCATACATGTTACTGTTCAACTTAATGCCTTAATCATCGTTGCAAAAGTTATAAATGTTATAACCTGCTGAGAATTGTCATAACTTGTTGATTTGTCTTTTTCATAGCCTTTTGTGTGATTATCTTTTGAGCATCATGTCAACATGTTTTAGGAGCATAGTCATGCCATCTTCACAGTGGTGCAATCCATGTATTTTTATTTTCCCTCTGGTGACTAACACAAGCTTGCAAAATGAGCTACTTGTTGTTGCTGATTTCAGTGAGTTTTCTGCCAAGTCTTAATCTGCTACATTATGTTGCCATGTTAACTTGATGCCACCAGTGAATCCATGCGTAATATGGAGATGCTTAGTGAGGATGTTTTGTAGCCCTTGTTATCTCTAACCACCCATGCCCTTTTTGAAATTATGGCCTGCTTTGGCTTATCATTATCATGCTCTCAAGTTGCTAAATAATGTTTCTGTCAGTCTGTTATCAGTAAGTTCATTGTTGCCATGTGAATAGCTAGTGATCTATGCGTCCTATGACCATGTTCTTGCAATGATTAGCTGCAAAAATATATCATCTTGCTGTTGGTAATATTCACTTTCTATGATATGCTTTATGTTGAGTCAACCAATCTTGCAAACATGTCTACTTGTCACTATTTCTGCCATCTTTAGTTTATTCCACCAAGTCTGTGAATTTTTTATCATTTGTATTCTTGCCATGATATTTTGAGGATGTTCTATTATTTTCTAGCAGTAGCTCAGTGTTCATGTTTTGTAGTGCTTGGCATGTACATGCTTGGCATGCTCTGTGATGCCATGAAATGTTCCTTTAGCATATACTTTTGTTGTCTCAAAGTATGCATCATGAATCTGTTTTCTGACATACTCTGTTTTTCACTAAGTCTGAAAATCTGTTATGACTTGCCTTATTGTCTTGATGAATGCTATTGACCTAGATGTTATATGGAGATGCTTAATAATCCTGTTTTTCCATGTTTAACCTATACATTAATGTCATGCTTTTTCTTGATATGTTCTTGCACTGTAGCCTCATTGTTTCATGCCTCCAACATGTCAACATGTTATTTCTGCTAACTTAGATGCTCAGTTTTTCACCAAGTCATAATTTGTGTTATAAAGTTGCTCCTTGCATTGATCATGTTGGTTTAACCTTGATGCCTACGAACCTGAACCTTGATGTTATTTGAAGTATGTAATATGTACTTTTAGTGCATATCAAGTTTGTGTCCATATGTTTCCTGTAGCATATTGTTTCCTTTATTGCAAAGTGCTTAGTTACTGTTTAGGGCAGATTGTGTTTGAAACTTATATTGAGTGTATGTGTTGAACCGTTGCTCCGTTTTGAGCATGCTTTACATGAAACTTGCTTGGTTTTGCATGTAGTTTCATCATGCCATTTTTTCATCCATGTTTTGGAGTGCTTGTGATTGTGTTTTGCTTGCATTTGCATCAATGCCATGTTTAACTTGTTTTGCTCATATCTTCTAGGCCGTAGCTCCGAATTAAATGAACTTTATATGTAACTTGACTAGAAAGACGTGTAGATCATCATGGTGCACTTTAACTTGCTGTTTAACAACTTCAACATAATGTGTTATTCAGATCTGAACAAATTTCGAAATTTGCATATGGGGACTTACCGGAAATGTTATATGTTGATTCCGGCCTCATTTAAACTTGCTTTGATGTGTTGTTCTTGTATGCATCCTATCTTTCCATGAGTAGCATAATGTATACTTTTCATGCATCATACTTGGATGAACATCATGCCATGTTTATGTGTTGTGTGTTTACCGTGTTGTTTGCTCCTTTCCGGTTGTGCTCCTACTCGATAGTTCCTGTTTCGTTGCGATCGTGAGGGTTCGTTCGACTACGCTCGTTCGTCTTCTGCATGGACTCATTCTTCTTCCTGGTGGGATTTCAGGCAAGATGACCGTCACCTTGGATCTCACTACTATCTTTGCTATGCTAGTTGTTGTAACAGCCTGGTTTTGGCCCTTTTCTTTTTCCTTTAATTTAATTGGTTTTTGCTCTGTTTCTCTTTTTGGAGTGGTTATGTGGCCTTGCCACCAGGGAAATCATCTTCATTTCCTCTCCCAAGTGACTCATGATTTTCAAAACCTTGCCAAGATCATGTCACTCCACTCCTTGACCAAACCCTAAAATCTTTTTCTAGGAAATATTCCTTTTTCTATTAAAGGAATAATCCTATCTGCCCTAGGTTGTGAAGCAACCTATATTTATGTCCATACAAAAATTCCCAAGTAATTATCATAATTCCTTTGGGTCATATGTTGCTCAAATATGCCCAAACATTCCTGTCCTAGCCCTAGAATAATTCTCCAAAAATTTATCTTCATTTCTGTCCAGTGTGCTTTTCTGTGAAGGAAGTGCCACCTATCCTTTCCTGATTGCTCCCAAACCTTTTGGGCATTCTCTTATGACCAAATCCTTGCCTCATGACAAAATTCAACTTTATTTGCCTAGCCAATCTTCCTCAGCAATTTTTCGAACTTTCTGTCAGACAGAAGGCATTGTGAAGGAAGTACTAGCTAGGGTTATCCAAATGAGTTGAAATTTTGCATGCCTCTTAATGTGCTGATATAATTATCCTCCTCCAAATTTTAGCTCCATCCCTTGATCTATGTGAGCACAGGACCAAATCTTTGATTCTGGCAATATTTTCAGGTTGTGAAGCAAGTGCATTTTATATTGCTTCATTAATTATGAGAAAATACCAGACTGTTCTCCTACCTATATAACCTCTCTCCACCAAATTTGGCACCATTTCATTGAGCCAATATTTCTCTAGAATTCTTGCAAGTTTCTGGACAGGGTGAATAGCTCCTAGGAAGTACCATTTTGGTAAATCCAATAGGTATGAACTTCTACAGCGTCTTTATATGATCAAATCATTAGGCCTTGACAAATTTGAGCTCAAGTAGCCTCACCATGTGAGTGCGTCTTCCTGTTTTGGTTTCTGGACCAGTTTATGTGGTTGTAAAGCAACTACATTAAATCTTGATCCAAATCTTCTCAAAGTTACCAGTATGAAAGTCCTTCTTACCCTAAACCTCACAGACAACTCCATTGCTCCCAAACACCTTCCTGTTAATCGCCAGTGCTCATCCAAGTTTACTGCAGTAAACTTCAGAGGGTTCTTACCGTTTAACCAGAGCAGTTTTCATCGATCTACCACCGCAGTTGAAACCTCCCCTGGATGAACTTACCACTAGACAATGTTTGCAAACCTTTGGCACCTTCTCCTCGCCAGCTCACGAGGTCACCACCTCTCTGGCACGCCATGGCCGCGTCCAGGGTGGTTTCTTGCTCGGGCCCTCTCCCTCTAAATCGTCTTGCGCTCATGGCATGTCCGTGCTTCACCGCCTCACCGCCTCATCGCCGTCCTCCTGGAGCCATCTCCCCCTCCGTAAGCCCTCCGTCAGCACTCGTTGTCGCGCGCCCACGGGTGCACTGTGGCCGACCGATCATTAATGGTTCCGCGGCGTCTTCCTCCTCCGCGCCCTCGGCCCCTCCTGCATGTGCACCTTTGTAGCTCGTCCGCGCTCCCCCTTGTCGTGTTCCCGTGCTCGCCCGTGCTCTCTGCACGTCGCCAGAGACGTTGGCCGGATCCCCGCGGCGACACCCGAGCTCGGCCTCCCTCGCCTGGCTATATATAGCCATCCCCGCGGCCTCCTGAGATCATCAGCCTCCTCTCCTCACTCCACTACCCTCCCCAGCCTCTCACCCGAGCTCGAGAAGCTCTCCTGCCCTCCCTCTGTCGCCATGGCCGTCGCCTCAGTCCTCCTAAATTGGAGAGAACCCGAGCCCCTCTCTCGCTCCTACCACCACCAGTAGACCGCCCCCACTCCGGCGACCATCCCAGGTCCTCTCCCCTTCGCCGGAGCCACGATGGCCGGAACCCCATCTCCAACTGAATCCCTCCTCCGCCACAGCCCTTGCTGCCGCTGTTTTGGTCCCTCTCGGAGCCCGTGCACCCCGGGAAGCGATGCTCCTCTCTTCCCCGAGCTCGCCAGTGTGCCGAGCGCCGTGAGAGGTGGCCGGAGCCAGCCGGACGGCCGCCCGCAGCGCGCGCCTCCCTTCTGTTCAGTGGGCGAGCGGGAGGAAGAAGAAGTTGACCCGGCCAGGCGGGACCCATGAGGGAGTCCTGGACTAAGGGGTCCTCGGGCGTCCGGCCTGTTATTCATTGAGCCGGACTGATGGGCTGTGAAGATACGAAGGTCGAAGATCATACCCATGTCCGGATTGGACTTTCCTTGGCGTGGAAGGCAAGCTAGGCGACCAACTGTGAAGATTCCTTCTTATGCAACCGACCCCATGTAACCCTAGATCTCTCTGGTGTCTATATAAACCGGAGAGCATAGTCCGGATGGGAGACATTCATTACCATATTCACATAGGCTAGAGTTCTAGGGTTTAGCCATTACGATCTCGTGGTAGATCAACTCTTGTAACACTCATATTCATCAAGATCAATCAAGCGAGAAGTAGGGTATTACCTCCAAAGAGAGGGCCCGAACCTGGGTAAACATCATGTCCCCTGTCTCCTGTTACCATCGATCCTAGACGCACAGTCTGGGACCCCCTACCCGAGATCAGCCGGTTTTGACACCGACATTGGTGCTTTCATTGAGAGTTCCACTGTGCCATTAGCAAAAGGCTTGATGGCCCCTTCAATCGTCGATAATGACGTTGTCCAAGGAAGAACCTTCCTCCCCGGACAGATTTTTGTGTTCGGCGACTTCGTACTGCGGGCCAACTCGCTTGGCCGTCTGGAGCAGATCGATAGCCACGCCCCTGGCCACCAGGTCAGATTTGGAAGCTTGAACTACACCGCAGATACCCGGGGAGACTCGATCTTCAACGGGTTTGAAACCGCAGCGATCGCTCCCCCTCGTCCCGATGAACATGACTTATATCCGTTATCGGATTACGTCCAGGAGATGGATCCTGTTGCTGCAACGGCTTCAGAACCGAAGCAGATCGTGCCCTCCGAGGCTGCAAGGTCCGCGGTGTTTGAGCCGCACACGGACTTGACATCCTGCAATGTTTGTGTCAACGAAACTCCGGACTCGTCTCCGGCTATACGTTCCGGATCAGGTGCACCTGCGGACACCGAGCTGGATCGGTTATCAATTTTCAAATTTAGCGCCACAGACATCTTCCAGCACTCACCTTTGGGTGACGTACTAAACTCTTTAAAGAACTTATCCTTGGAGGAAGACCCACAGCCGAACTATGTTCGGTTCGAGCTAGAGGCGGACGATGAGGAATTTTGCTTCCCACCCGCCACCCACTTTATAACCACCGTCGATGACTTAACCGACGTGCTTGACTATGGCTCCGAAGACATCGACGATATGGACGACGATGCCAACAAGGAGCAACACCAAGACCCACCATTTACTAGACGTTGAACGGCCACCTCCTCGTACGACGTGTACATGGTTGATACACCTAAAGGATCTGGTGACGACAAAGAAGAGCCAGACACAAATAAACCCTCTGAGACGCAGTCCAAGCGCCGGCGCCCCACACGCCGCTCTAAGCCTCGTCGCTCAAAAGATAGCAATACTATCACCGGAGAAATAGTACTCCGAGCGACGCCGAAAACAACGAAGACCCTGTCGGAGCTACATCCGCACAGGAGGAACATTACAATAGGCAAGACGACCCTGATGAACAGGCAATAGAAGATGACTCGGAGGACGATAGTTACCGTCCACCCTCCAAGGAGGAGACAAGCCTCGGCAACGAAGACTTCATCGTGCCTGAGGATCCTCTGGAGCAGGAGCGCTTTAAGCTTCAGCTCATAGCCACCGCAAGGAGCCTGAAAAAGAAACAGCAGCAGCTTCAAGCTGAACAAGACCTGCTCGTCGACAGATGGGCTGACGTCCTGAGAGATGAAGAATACGACCTCAAGCGCCTAGCCAAGAGCTACCCAAAACGCAGACTGCTACCTCAATTCGATGAGGAAGCACCGGAGCACACATCTCCCTCACGTAATGTGGAACAACCACCACGTGGTCGAGACAGGGCGGCCGACCGGCCACCCCGCGGTTGGGATAAATCGGCAACTCAGGTTGAACAGCAGCCTGCCCCACCGCCCCGTAAAAATAGAGACGAAAGAGTTCGGGGTTACACGTATGACCTCCGGCAGACACTGGACAGTAGAGCAGGACATGCAAGATCGATCTACGGATCACGACGATGTGCCTCGAGGCACGACGACGGCTACCTATCCGGACGTGGCAAACCTAACCACGTCCGGGCCGAATGCCGTAGACGGACTCCATCAGAGCTCCGCCGTGATGTGGCCCGCTATAGAGGCGCCGCACACCCTCTCTGCTTCACAAACGAGGTGATGGATCACAAATTCCCCGAGGGGTTCAAGCCTGTCAACATTGAATCATACGACGGCACAACCGGTCCTGCAGTATGGATCGAGGATTTTATTCTCCATATCCATATGGCTCGAGGAGATGACCTCCACGCCATCAAATACCTCCCATTAAAGCTCAAAGGACCAGCTCGACACTGGTTAAATAGCCTGCCTGAGAATTCCATCGGCAGCTGGGAGGACTTGGAAGAGGCTTTCCTTGATAACTTCCAAGGAACTTATGTCCGGCCACCAGATGACGATGACTTAAGCCACATAGTTCAACAACCTGGAGAATCGGCCAGAAAATTCTGGACTAGGTTCCTAACCAAAAATAACCAGATCGTTGACTATCCGGATGCCGAGGCCCTAGCAGCCTTCAAACACGGCATCCGTGAGAATGGCTAGCACGCCACCTCGGCCAAGAAAAGCCGAAGTCTATGGCAGCCCTTACGGCACTCACGACCCGCTTTTGCGCGGGTGAGGACAGCTGGCTGGCTCGTAGTAAAAACACAGCCAGTGAGGCAGGCCCCACTGAGGCCAAGAACAGCACCGGCAAGCTCCGGCGCAATAGACACAAACGCCAAAGCAATGGCGACAACACCGATGACACCACAGTCAACGCCGGATTCAGTGGATCCAAGTCCGGCCAACGGAAGAAGACCTACAAAAGTAACAACGAAGGACCTTCCAGCCTGGACCGCATACTCGACCATCCGTGCCAAATTCATGGCACCCCGGATAAGCAAGCCAATCATACCAACAGGGATTGTTGGGTCTTCAAGCAGACTGGCAAGTTAAATGCCGAAAACAAAGAAAAGGGATCACAAAGTGAGGACGAGGACGAAGTGCCCCGGCAGCCGAACACCGGGGCGTAAGAAATTTCCCCTCAAGTCAAAGCGGTGAACATGATATCGCCACGCACATCCCCAAAAGGGAGCGTAAGCGAGCACTTAGGGATGTCTACGCGGTAGAGCCAGTCACCCCAAAATTCAATCCGTGGTCATCATTCCCGATCACCTTCGATCGTAGAGATCACCCAACTAGTATCCGCCATGGCGGTTCAGCCGCACTAGTCCTCGGCCCAATTATTGACGGGTTTCACCTAACACGAGTCCTGATGGACGGTGGTAGCAGCCTCAACCTTCTTTATCAGGACACAGAGCGGAAGATGGGCATTAACCCCTCGCGAATAAAACCAACAAAGACTACATTTAAAGGAGTCATACCAGGCGTAGAGGCCCGTTGTACGGGCTCAATCACGCTGGAGGTGGTCTTCGGTTCTCCGGACAACTTCCGAAGCAAAGAGTTAATCTTCGATATCGTCCCCTTCCGCAGCGGCTATCACGCACTGCTCGGACGAACCGTGTTTGCTAGATTCAATGCAGTACCACACTATGCTTATCTCAAGCTCAAGATGCCCGGTCCATGCGGTGTCATAACAGTCAATGGCAATACGGAATGCTCCCTCCGAACAGAGGAGCACGCCGCCGCCCTAGCAGCAGTAGTACAGAGCGGCCTTCTCAAGCAGCACCATAGTATAGCTGTCGAGCCCTCGAACATCATTAAAAGGTTCCGGACTACACTGCAACAGGACGGCGCGGCTCGTCAAGAGCTCGACTAGCAATTCGGCCTCCATCCCAGTCCCAATGAGGTAGTGGCACTCGTACCACGCGTACACAATTACGCACTCAAAATTCCATGGACATTGACGGAGGCACAAGATAACCCGGGGTCTACAATTCGGCCTGACCGATCCCGGACACACATACTTTTACTTTTTTTGTTCTTTCTTTTTTCAGTTCCCTTTTTCTGCGGGCCTGATTGCAAGTCCTTTAGAAGGATTGGCATACAACAGAGGCAAGCAGCACTGGTGTGTAGGGTAACCTCTATGTTGTGGATATAGCTATTTTTGTAAGCCGCCCAGGAGGGGCCGGGTTACGTAAAGAGTGACTCATCAGAAGCCCAAGACCAGGTTTAAAGATGGCGGTTCAATAAAGGGTCTAAAGGCCCACAGGCGATTTATGGCCCGTAGTGATAAACCGCCATGATGGCATGACTTGTATTGTAAGGTAGAATTAACTAGTCACCGAGCCGGACATTGTCTATGAGCCGGCCGGGACTCTATAAGCCGCAGGGCGTCGACCCGTGTATATAAGGGGACGACCAGGCAGCGGCTTAGGGCAAGAAACAACTCCTCGAGAGTCGGGCATAGCGTATCTCGCTCCTTGGTTATCGAAACATCAAGCAATACCAACCCAACTAGACGTAGGCCTTACCTTCATCGTAGGGGGCCGAACTAGTATAACTCTCGCGTGTCCTTTGTCCCGATTAACCCCTTTAAGATTCCTATTTGCGATGGCACCATGACTAAGTCCTTGCAAGAGGACATCTGCCGTGACAATTCCACGACACTCACATTCTTCTTGACGGTATTCATACTTATTTCTCAGGACCCGCACGTTGCGCCCTATTGATTCTGGCATGTTAAATAGCCCGGATACTTCTCACACCATCTGTAAAAGATACACCTTGACGTATCCATCCAGTTATAATAAAAATGGTTCATGGCCCAGTTTCTATGGTTTTCGCTTCTTCCTTCGTTTTATTTCGATTGGCTTATTGGCTGCATCGGTACTCTTTTGTACGTTCATATTTTCCAGGGGCTACTTGTCGCCCCACAATAAGGCAGCAAAGTCCGAACACTTCTTATATATAAGTTCGGCACCCCGAATTTAGCATTATATGCATTGGCTCTGAATCATGTATTTGGTCAATAGTTGGGTTGCCCGGCTCCTGTGCTTGCTACCCTACTCGGCTAGGGTAGTAAAGGGAGAACTACTGCGATTGTGCCCTGGCCTCGACCGGATGAGCTTCAGTAGAGAAAGCCGAAAACTGACTATCATGATATGGCGAGAGCCGGTCAGCTGTTCGAGGGTTACAAAATCGTTGGAGATTTTTTCCACGTCATGCGAAGGATCGGCACTTCCTGATCAGATGTTGACAGCACCCTGGCTTGGACCAGGGGCTGCACACTTGCTTAATTATAAAAATCCTATGGCTAAGTGAGGGCGTTTAAGCCGTATAGTCTGATTGCCTTGTTCGTTGCGCTAAACAACTCCTCCAAAGGACCATATAATTGGATCAAGATTGTTTAGATCCCATCCCGAACACCTCTGTACTACCTACGCAAGGGCAGAAGCCGATGACTGGCCAACCCTCAGATTACAAATAACACGGCCGCACAGGAGGAAACAATTACACCATAACAAAATTACATTACAGGCTTTGTTTCCATTATACAATGCGGGGGCAACATGAATACATTTATTCAAACACAATGTCCTGCGAACATTGAGCTGCCACAAGTCGAGACCCTTCTACGACATCCGCAAAATATCTCTCGGGTGTGCAGTGCTCCTTGCCCTCCGGGGGCCCGCTGGCAACTTCAACGGCGTTCATCTTCGCCCACCACATCTTGCAACGAGCGAAGGCCATACGGGCACCTTCAATACAGGCAGAGCGCTTGACGACGTCCAGCCGCGGACAGGCCCCCACTAGCCGCCTCATGAGTCTGAAGTAGCTGCCAGGCATAGCTTCGGCTGGCCATAGCCGGATCATCACATCCTTCATGGCTAGTTCGGCCACCCGGTGCAGCTCCACCAGCTGCTTTAGCTGATCGGTGATGGACACGGGATGCTCTGGCATCGCATACTATGACCAGAATAGCTTCTCCGTAGTACCTCCTCCTTCGGCTCGGTAGAACTCCGCAGCGTCTGATACGCTGCGTGGTAGATTCCGAAAAGCCCCTGGGGAACTCCAAACCCGGGTTAGTAACAGATACTGCTTCGCCGCATACTTGCTTTGCATCTTAAAAGCCTTACCCGCCGTGATCTTGTTGGCCTCCTCGATCTCTTGGAGGGCGGCCTAGGCCTCATTCCATGCGGTCTCCACGCTCTGACGAGCCTTGGTGAGTTCGGCCCCTTGAGCCGACGCATCATGCTCCAAGGTCTCACATTTTTTCACCGCATCCTGGAGCTCCTGCTGGATTTCTTTGACCCGGGCCTTGAGCTTCTTACGGGCGGCTTGCTGCTGGACAGCCTTCTACTCAGCCTCGCCTAGGGCCTTCCTCAGGGCCTCGACCTCGGTCGCGGCTCCTGCACATATTACGACACTACAGTCAATATACAGCGCATACGCTTTCCGAACACACAGCAAGTCGTTACTCACCTTGCTTCTCCTGGAGCCGAACCCTAACCTCGCCGAGCTCGTTCTTGGTCCGCTCCAGCCTCTGCCTCAATTTAGAGACTTTGGCAGCATGTGAGGTCGCGGCCAACAGGGACGCCTGCTTATGCATACACATTACGTTAGTCTCCTGCAAACAGAAGATTGATCCTCTGTCCGGTTCTCCTCGTCAAACACCGAACAGTGTCTCAGGGGCTACTGACTACATGGGGTTTTTCTTTTTATGTCACTTACCTCGAAACATGTCAATAGGTTGCAGCAGGCTTCGTTCAGCCCACTCTTGGCAGACTGAACCTTCTCGATCACCGCGCCCATAAGAACACGGTGCTCGTCCATAACGGAGGCACCTCGTAGCGCCTCCATCAGGATATCCGGCGCCCCCTGATGGACGGGAGCCACCGGCAGAAGCGGTGCACCCCCCCCCCTCCTTCAAAGAGGGCTGCTCGCCTGACTCCGGAGCCATATAGGTCTCCGGAATCATATTCGGCTGAGGGACGAACTGGATACGGCCCTCTTCGCCAGTCTCCATAAGGATTGGCTCCCCCATGTGTCCGGCAGTGGAGGTATCGCCTTGTGGCGCCTCCCGGACAGCGTCTTGGGCTCCTCCCATCGGAGTGGTCCTCCAGGACAACACTTCGGTGTCGTCCCTGGCCCTGGGGGAGTAAGCAGGCGGTGGCGACATGCTCGCCATCTCCGACGGAGCCAACGGATCTCCAGATGAGGATCGTTGGATAAGGTCACGGGCCGGACTACAGTAGTGTAGTTAACCATGTTAAAATAATAAAGAGAAAGGGCTAGATGTGCGCATGAATAAGCCATGTCACTTACGATGCGGCCTAGGGCTTAGGGCGGGGGCGTTGTTCCGGACTACTGTCAACGTCCCACGAGGTATTGACCGTTGGGGCGCCCTTCCCCTTTTTGGGCGCTTTCGCCTCCGGTTGCGCCGAGACCGCCCTCTTTTTCTCTTCTCCTCGGGAGGAGGGTTGTTTTCCTCCTCCTCCTCCTCTTCCTCTTCATTGTCCTCAGGGATAGAGGAATGGGCTTCGTCATCTTCGGACGTCGCGTCCAAAGCGCCCTTGCGACGGGGGCCACTCCTGGCCCCCTTGGCCTTCTTCTCTGATGCCTTGTATGGCGCTGGCACCAGCATCTTCACTAGGTGTGGGATGACCGGTTCTTCGGGCAGCAGAGCCGGACACTGGATCCGCTTCGCCCTCTCCATCCAGTCCTGAGGGAGCAATAATAAAATCTCAGACATCATCCTCGAAACATTTAAGTTGGGGATACATCAAAAGTAACATACCTCGCTGGCGGGGTGTTTACGGTCGTGACCACGGTCTGAATCCGTGGCCAACGGTTTCTCGTTGCCCTTAAAGAGCAACTTCCAGGCATCTTCATGGGTGGTCTCGAAGAGCCTCACCAGGGTCCAATGCTTCTTCGGGTTGAAATCCCACAGAGGCCATCCTCTGCGCTGGCATGGAAGAATCCGACGAACTAGCATCACCTGGATCACGTCGACGAGCTTGACGTTCTTGGCTATCATGCTCTGGACGCGCGTCTGCAACGCTATTAGCTCATCAGACAAACACCAGTCCGGACTCTTCTTGACCCAAGAGGTGAGCCGCATGGGAGCACCGGAGCGGAATTCGGCAGCCGCGGCCCAGGTGGTGCCGCGGGGTTCTGTGATGTAGAACCATTGCCTCTGCCACTCCTTCACTGTCTCCACAAAAGTACCTTTCGGCCAGGAGGCGTTGGGCAGCTTGCTCACCATGGCTCCTCCGCACTCCGCGTGCTGGCCGTCCACCACCTTCGGCTTCACGTTGAAGACTTTGAGCCACAGCCCGAAGTGGGCTTGGATGCGGAGGAAGGCCTCGCATGCGATGATAAACACCAAGATGTTGAGGAAGGAATTCGGGGACAGATCGTGGAAATCTATCCCGTAATAATACATCAGCCCGCGGACGAAGGGGTGGAGTCGAAACCCTAGCCCGCGGAAGAAATGGGGGATGAATAATACCCTCTCTGTGGGCTCCTGCGTGGGGACAACTTGTCCCTCGGCCGGTAGACGGTGGGCGATCTCCTTTGCCAAATATCCGGCCTCCCGAAGCTCAGTAATGTCCTCCTCCTTGACAGAGGAGACCATCCACTTGCCCTGACCGCCGGATCCGGACATGGTTGCTTGAGTGGAAAGGAGATGAGAACTTGGGCGCTGGAGCTCAAGATCAGAAAGGCTGAGACAGAGAGAGAGCGTGATAGGAGGAAGAGGGAATCATTACCCCTTATAAAGGCAGCAAATATTAAACGCCTCCTCACTCGCCTTAGGATTCGCCTATTCCCAAGGGTTGTATAAACGGCACGGTTGAGTTACCCATGCCCGCATTGATGAGAATCCCGCAATAAGGGGACACGATCTCTGCTTCGACAAGACGTGCCAATAGCAACCGCATCTCGAAACGTGGGATGGCAGATGAAAAATGGTTCGAAATTATGACCGGACAGACGCGATGTCGTGTTGTAAAGAAGCTGTCAACAAATTAGATTTGTGCAAATATTATATTCTCTCTGCGGTTATGTATGGTGTATAACAGGTCCGGATACAATCATCACGTCCGAAGACTATCTTGGAGTTCGGAAAAAGGGGGACCCGCCTTGCTATGCCGAAGACAATCTGCGCGCCGAACTCCTCGTCATTGAAGCCAGGTTCAGGGGCTACTGAGGGAGTCCTGGACTAAGGGGTCCTCGGGCGTCCGGCATGTTATTCATTAGGCCGGACTGATGGGCTATGAAGATACGAAGGCCGAAGACCATACCCGTGTCCGGTTTGGGCTTTCCTTGGCGTGGAAGGCAAGCTAGGCGACCAACTGTGAAGATTCCTTCTTATGCAACCGACCCCATGTAACCCTAGATCTCTCCGGTGTCTATATAAACCGGAGAGCATAGTCCGGATGGGAGACATTCATTACCATATTCACATAGGCTAGACTTCTAGGGTTTAGCCATTACGATCTCGTGGTAGATCAACTCTTGTAACACTCATATTCATCAAGACCAATCAAGCAGGAAGTAGGGTATTACCTCCATAGAGAGGGACCGAACCTGGGTAAACATCGTGTCCCCTGTCTCCTATTACCATCGATCCTAGACACACAGTTCGGGACCCCCTACCCGAGATCCGCCGGTTTTGACACCGACACCCCACTCCAGCGCGGGTCCCATGCGTCAGCCTCTGGGGCGTTGACCCGGCCAGCCCAAGTGGATAAGTGACGGGCCCCACCCCTGGGGGACCCGCCCGTCAGCGACCCGAGTGCCTCGCCCCGCCTCTGCCTGCGTGGCAAGTGGAAGCGTCAACACTCGAGTACGTTTTCGCTTTCGGAAAGCGATTTTTGCTCTCCTTCAGACAGAGTATGTTTTCTTTTATTGAATGTGTATTATCTCTCTGTTTCAGCCTGGAATACGCTTCCACGAGGCAAAGACGTATTTCTCCGTAGTGCACATTCTGTGTTTCCAGCCAAGGGCCTGTTCATGATGATTTTATTACAAATAGGTCCCTGGTAGAAAAACCCTTATATCTTTTTACTCCCGACTCCAAATGAGGTGATTCCAAAGCCCACTTCTTCGTTTCGTCGAGTCCGTTTTGTTGGTATCATTTTCACCATGTTTTGACATTCTGAAAATGACCATTTTTCCCTTGTCTTTAACCAGCCTCTTTCGAGAGAGAAGTGTTTCCGGAACTTCTGCGATGTTTCCGCACTTTGTCCCGGTGATTTCTTCCACCCCAGGCAAGCCACGCCCTTCATTTGCATCACTGTAATGCAGTGACATGGTTTAATCTATTTGAACTTGTTTAAAATATTGCTTTAGCTACATGACTTTGTGCATGGCATTTTCTCGGAGTATTATTTTGATCTTGTTATTGCCATGCTATTGTTTGGATTACTAGGAGTTATGTTTGTAATTGATGAGTATCATGTTGCCATTGGAGTATTAGTGGTTGATATTATGATTGTTTTCATGACTATATCTGTTATTATATTTTGGAGTATTACTTTGGATGTCATGTTGCCTTTGGATTATTAGTAGTTAGTATGATTATTTTCATGATGCTAGTCAATGTGCCCCGCGGTATGACCCGTCCGGATAGATGACCCGACTGGACTTGGCGTTTCATTGGCAACCCGCCAGAAGATTGGCGACTCATGTGTCTGGCGGTTCACAGGTGTGACGACTCACGAGCCTGAAGACTCATTGGTGACTCGGCGGGTGTTTCAGATGGGTGACAAGGCCCAAGGCCTAGAAGGCCGACTCATGTTATGGTGGGCCGGCTTAAGAGGAAGACATAAGGAATATTCTCCTACAAAGGAAGCAAGGCTAGGACTCCACTTGTAATAGAGTAATCCTAATCCTACTAGGACTAGTCATGTAACCCGCCCCTTCAACTTATATAAGGAGGGGCAGGGCTCCCTAAAGAGGGACAGGCAACAAGCAATAATCTCTAGGGCTAGACACAAAGGGGGAGCCGGCTTATGCACCGACTCTCTCATGAGCATAATGAGATCTAGCCACAAACAGCATGTAGGGCTATTACCGAATGATGTTTCCCGGGGCCTGAAGTTGTCTAAATCATTGTCTTGTGTTGCGTCTCTCGATTCCGCTCAACCCCTCTCAAGCTACTATAAAGATGTGTTGGCCTCACGACTAAGTCCTCACACTAGGACATCTGGCGTGCAATTCCACGACAGTTGGCGCCCACCGTGGGGCTCGCGCACGGTGGTGTTGAGTTCTTGGAGGGATTTTTCCCAGGTGTCGAGAAGCTCGCGATTGGTCCGATGAAGAATAACTGGCACGGGGAAATCATGCACGATAACCCGTCATGAGCAAACCTTGGACTTCATGGGAATTCAGTCTAGTCGTCATCAACAAAATAACAGTGGCTCTATCGCCGCACCAGATGGCTAGCATGTTTACTGGATATGGTTGATCGTATTTACTGAAGGTATGGGTTTTTTCCGGCTAGCGTTCAGAGATTTGAATCGCCCGGAGTCGAGATCGACAAAGTCATCGTTGTCAGCATCGGTTGTCTCCATTGTTTTTTGGTTTTCCATATCATTGTCCAACTCGATCGGCTCCTGGGCAAACTCTGCATTGATGATTACATGCAATAAAAAGCAAGTCTGAGTCCTACCAGGGAAGCAAGTCCCGATAGAAAGGAAACAAAAAAAGGCAGAAAATCAGCTACCGGCCAAAGCAGCTGGTCACGTGGCCAAACCGCAAAAGAAAAGAGAAAAAAGGGGGTAATTCAGATCCGGGTCCCAGGAGAGTCAACGATGGGAATTCGCGGACTGGATCTCCGCCCATCTCGTCTTCCCGGCCTCGCCCCGTCGCCCGCCTGGGCACGCGCGGCCTCACTCGCCATCGCCGTCTCGCCCTCGCTCCGGGTTGTCGGGGGATCCACAGCGGTCGCCATCATTGTGGCCTTCCCCGCCGCGTCGAGCCACTGTGGCCGGCGTCGAACCGTCTGGCCTCGCGGCCGCCTTAGCTATGGCCTCACGCGTCTGTCTCAAGCGCGGCCCTGCCACCTCGCTACTGCTACAAGCCGCCGTCGCCTTCACGCTTGGCCTCTGCTGCGGACGGTGTCAAACCAGCCTGTCCGAGCTGCGGTCCTCGCTCGAGTCGTCGGGACTCCGTACTTCGTTCAGGCCGCGGCTGCGGTTCCACCCCACGCTGTTTTGCCGTCGCTGTTGTCTCGCGCCTCGTGCTGGTTCCAAGCCGTTTCGCAAGTTGGCCGCCTCAAGCACTGCCGAGACTCTTAATCACAATTGTCAATAATCGGAAATCAAGGGCTGTTATGCGGATATATTGGTGTCAAAATTTTTAAGCTCTCTGAATGATCAAAAATTCAGTTTAACGATGGACTGAAATTTTCTGCTAGTCATTTGGTTTGATTCCCCAACACAGAGATAATTAGTTACTACTACTACTGCACATGCGATACATGCCGAAGTATCAGAAGAGGAAAAGTGTCGATTACTGGCCTCCCGATGGCTCCTAAGCCGTTGTGGTTGTACATCAAACGTCAGTGTTAAGTGGAAATTCCGAAGGAATCTTGGTCGAGGATTGCACCTGTACCTTTGGTTGACTGTACTCTAAGGGACGAAGCCCTGGCACACTGCTAGAAAACAGGCAACAGGAGTTCCAGAAAATGGAGGGTGATGATCTGAGTTGGCACATATAATTCGGTCTAAGTGGGCAACGAGTGCATTTGAATTTTATGAAAACAAGCTAAATACGCAGTATCAATTGAGCTTGTCTAGAGGGTCAAGAAAATTCCATGCCGTTGGACAGAGGACTCCTGACAAGTGATACATACATCATATTTGAGGCGGCTCCTAATTCAGGAATCAAGGGCATTTGCTTCAAGGGTTTTTTCCTCCTGATGTTGTTGGCAACTTGGGCATTGAGCACGTAAAACACTAGTCAGATCTCTGCGGGACCAAGGGCACTGCGCGCACAGCCCTACCTCCTGTCAACACTGTCACTATGTTGCATGAGCCATCATGATTCGCGTGGACTCAGGCTCTTACCTACCGTTTGCTTCTGCCCCCTATCAGTAATAAGAATGAGCAGAGATAAGAGCTGTTGTACACGCAATTTGAGGCAAATCAACATTTGCATGGCCGTAACATTACTGGAGTTATCTGCGGATGCTACTAACGACCATTGGTCGTCCGAATAAATCATGACAAAGTCCACTACAAAAGTGACATCGTGCCCTGGACATGAGGCTCGCACCGGTTTAAACGTTGTGGCCAATTCTCGCGCCTGCGCCGGCTTAAATGTCGTGGCCAACTCTTGCGCCTGCACCGGCTACCATTTCCGCGGCCGACTCGTCAGTTCGCGCTCGCGCTCTAGTCTCCAACACCGCGGCCGACTCCCTCGCCAATGGACACGCGCACGCCACCGCTTCCGCGGTCCGATCTACATCAACACGTCGGTGCCGCACCCGCTCTCATAAGCCGCCTGACGGATACGCGTGCAAGTCGCCGCCCCCGTTGCTGGGTTTACATCAATATGTGGCCGGCTCATCTGTCCGCGCCTGCGGTTGACTCGCCCGTCCGTGCCGGCTTACAATGCCGTGGCCGACTCAACTGTCTGCTCCTGCGGCCGTCTCGCCCATGATTAATTTCAGCTTCACCGTGGTGGTCATCAACTCTGCGGTGAATAATTTCTGGCTTAACATATCAGGTGAAATCCATTCAGTATATTTTATATTACATACTGCTTTCTTTAAAAGAGCAATTACTCCGGCTTGCAAAATTCTCTAATGCAGGACAAGTGGTCTACTGCAAAAGGGATTGTTATATCACTAAGCTGTTGAATAACTCGTACCGGCTTATATCATGGTCAAATGTGGAGAATCTCAAGACAACTCCTCGAGTCGTCTTAAGACGCGGGGGCTACAATGACATGACTTGGGAACTCCGGGTCATTGGAGGGAATGATAACCCGATTCCGAAGGACACCGCCATATTGATGAAAATTTAAAGGCCGTCCAAAAATTGTTGGTTCAAAATAAAGATTCCGGTTTAAAATCTGGTTCAGGAGACATCTCTCTCCCGCAAAGCTTTGAAGCTCTCAAGTCCGGTTCAAACATCCGGCTCAAGGTAAATTTGTCTCTTACAAAGCTTTTAAGCTCTCAAATCTGGTTCAAAGTTCCGGTTCAAAAAGAATTAATCTCTCGCAAGATTCGAGTTCTCAGAAAAATTAAAGGTTGCCAAAGAGAACTTGATGCCATGATGCGCGGTTCAAATATGGGTATCCTGCCTTATGGCTTATCTTATTATGGTCACTTAGGGGCTTCCTGCTCATCGAGCATAGCTGTCGGTACCCTCTTGATCAGCGCGATGCCAAAATTTATATAGTCATTTGGGGGCTTCCTGTTCAAACATAGGTCGTATTCGAACCAAAGAGAACATAGCTGTCGGTACCCTTTTGATTGGCACACTGCCAAACCCACTAGGGGGCTTCTTGATCGATCCGAATCATAGCTCAACACCTTTGGGTCCGACGTGGATCGTATTCGAATCAGCGTCGTTAAACAACTCTCAAGGTCATTTGGGGGCTTCCTGTTCAAACATAGGTCGTATTCAAACCAAAGAGAACATAACTGTCAGTATCCTCTTGATCGGCAACGCCAAAGCCACTGGGGGCTATATGATCGTATTCGAATCTTAGCTTAACCCCTTTGGAACGGTTTTCTGATCGTATTCGAATCAGAAGCCTCAAAATTTTTTAAGTCTCTTTTTTAGAACAATTTTTTGGATTCTACTTAAAGCTTTTTTGATCATATATAAAGTGTATATGAGTGGTTTCTATTTAACCCGGCTTGATTTTTGATGATAAGTCGCCAGCTCATGACAATCATCATCTATGTGGAAGCATTGGCTTCTAAGGATTGGGTTATCACCCTTACTCCACAGGCCATGTAAACCAGCAGTACAAATTCAATATCACAGTGGTTATATGTGAGATATTATGACCCGCCCTGCGGTAAACCGCCAAGGGATCTTGTGATCTACTTGTGTGCAGGACAAGACTACATTTGGGTGGTTACCCGCCCTGGCTTTTGATGTTAAGTCGCCGGGGCATATGTTGTTTAAACTCTATGCAGGATTTACAGAGCTATGACTTACATAAATGATTAAGTTCAAGCCCAACATCAAAGATTGAAATTGGTGTCTCAAAAGGGTTATCAAATCTTGATTTTCTCAAAGGCTATAAGCCGCTGGGTTATAAAAAATCCGGCTTACAATGGAGGCGTATTAAATCGCCATCGGCCAAGAGCCGCCGGGTATTTAAACTCCGAATTTACTTATCAACAGATGAGGTATTCAAAGTCTCTTTGGCGCAATGGCTATTATTTTATCAATGGATATGATTTATTCTACAATGGAAGGAATAGTCCCGAGTCGCTGCAGGCTTACGACCCGGCACTTGGGGGCTACCTTATTCAAATTGATATTACATCGAATATGCAAGTCCCATGTCACTGCCAGCATGTACCATGGCACTTGGGGGCTAATGCAAAGTCATTTTTTGCTCAACTTATTGAAGACCCGACTCATCACATTCTAAATGAGCCGGCCCTTGGGGGCTACCAATTGCTCCTGTCGAAAATTCAAGGTACACAAGCTTTAATCCATTATATTGGAAGATCCACTACTCAGTTGGTAGATTACAAAGCTCTTAACCTGGTGGACGTGGGTTCAAGCCCCATGGTGGAGATTACATCATATGATGTTATTATCAATGAATCATATACAAAGTCCCAGCTCGGTAATATCTTACTGACCCGGCCCTTGGGGGCTACATGTTGCTGGTCAAGTTTACATGATCATATTTACACTGGTTGAAGTTTTTATGAGCATAAGGCAATTACAAGTCCCATATTGCTGCAAGCATGACAACCGGCACTTGGGGGCTACATATGTGGAATATTCAGTTTATGACTAATGATTGAGATGAATAACCCGGATTTCTTCAAGGTTGCAACACTTATATTGAAGCAAGTCTTAAGTTATCACTATGTTCTCCCCTTAAGACTTGGGGGCTACAGGCGATATGCATATAAGGGAGAAAAAATTCTCAGTTTGGAGTAAACCAAATTAACCCGGTGTCTGCAACAATCATGACCCGGCATCATTTATTTATAAGCCGACAATTTTGGCAATTATCGGCAAGATCTACATCTTTAAGCCAGTTGAGTATCAGTTGAATATTTCAAGACCAATATTTTTTCAAATTAGAGCATTGAAGGCCGACTCAAATGGATTATTTCTTATAATATTTCTTTACAAGAGCCAATGTCAGCAAATGGATTATGAAGCTGGCTTATTGACCTGGATTTTCCAGGAGAAAATGTCAAGGACTTAAGGATGATCAGGTGCCGGCTTACAAGAATATTTAACCCGGAGCACAACCTGTCAAGTTTGTTCTTGTGTTTATATTGCAGATTATTTTAACATGGATAAATCCAAATTAAACTAGGGGCTAATGTCGGGGATATACCCCGCGGTATGACCCGGCCGGATATATGACCCGGCCGGACTTGGCGTTTCATTGGCAACCCGCTAGAAGATTGGCAACTCATGTGTCTGGCGGTTCACAGGTGTGACGACTCACGAGCCTGAAGACTCATTGGTGACCCGACAGGTGTTTCAGATGGATGACAAGGCCCAAGGCCCAGAAGGCCGACTCATGTTATGGTGGGCCGGCTTAAGAGGAAGACATAAGGAATATTCTCCTACAAAGGAAGCAAGGCTAGGACTCCACTTGTAATAGAGTAATCCTAATCCTACTAGGACTAGTCATGTAACCCACCCCTTCAACTTATATAAGGAGGGGCAAGGCTCCCTAAAGAGGGACAAGCAACAAGCAATAATCTCTAGGGCTAGACACAAAGGGGGAGCCGGCTTATGCGCCGACTCTCTCATGAGCATAATGAGATCTAGCCACAAATAGCATGTAGGGCTATTACCGGATGATGTTTCCCGGAGCCTGAAGCTATCTAAATCCTTGTCTTGTGTTGCGTCTCTCGATTCCGCTCAACCCCTCTCAAGCTACTATAAAGATGCGTTAGCCTCACGACTAAGTCCTCACACTAGGACATCTGCCATGACAATTCCACGACACTATCCTTGGAGTATTTTGATATGATGATATTATGCTCAGATTATTTGTTGGATATTGCTATGACTTGGATTATAGTTTGATAGTTGATATTGGAGTATCAGTTATCACAGTTATATTTTTGGGGATAAATTCCGTCATTAAGTTGGTCAGGTGCCACCGAACCGGGCTTTCTCTAGTGCAACCACATTTGCCTTTATGGGAAGGCCCTAACTGGGTCTATTGTCGTGCCTCTCGCCGGTGCCTCCCACGTGCGAAGGTTATGGGCGCGCGCTACCCTGATCAGGTAGGCGGACATAAGCCTTGTGTGCCCGTAGTTGTTGTATCCGGATTGTCCCCGTTTGGGACCATTTTTGTTTGCCACGATGGTGGCCGTTTTGCCACGACGGTGGCTGTTGGTGCCTTTGGTAGGCACGGGGCCACCCAGGACTGAACCCAAAGGGGGTGTTGGTCGGAGTGGCCGAGAGAGTGTCATGGCAGTAGATCGGTTTTGTCGGAACGCCATTGGTCCACCCGAATGGGAGTGCGAGGCCATGGATTCCGTGGTGTGGGTACAGTGCGCTACCTCTGCGGAGTGTGTGTTTAAGCTATCGATAGCCGCATCCGTACTAGGTCACACCGTTCGATCAACACTCATGTGACAGAATGACTTATAGCTGATTTATATGATATATGTGAGCAGTAATAGTTTGGCAGGATGTTGAGATGATGTTGAGATGATCTTGAGGATGATCATTCATTTTGTGATGTGGTCATGAGGTGATCGTGTGGATATGTTGGTCACAAGGTGAGCATGTGGATATGTTGGTCACGAGGTGACCGTGTGGATATTTTGATCACAAGGTGATCATGTGGACCACAAGGTGGTCGAGATGGTATTTGCTTGGCCGGTTAGCCAAGAATGAGATTGTTGTTGGTATTGAGATGTTGGTTTATAAGTATTGTAGTAGTTTCATATCATGCTTAGTAGTTGTTGTTGTATCTTGGTAGTTGTTAATTTAAAACCTGCTTAATGCTATGTTGTTGTCTTGCTTTGATGTTTTTGGTTGTTGTGAGCTTGCAAGTACATTCAATGTATTGACCTGGCATGTCATGCCAGATTGCAGGTGATGTCGTGGTTTCTTGATTCCTTGTCGTGGTTTCCGTTCGTGCAAGATATATCGTGTCCCAGCCAGAGTCCCTGCGGAGTGGAGTTCACCACCTTCGTCGTTGTTCCACTGATGATCATGACGTGAGAGCGATGTTTACTTATTTTGGATTTCTTCTTCTTCTTCTTCGATCATGGGATAGGATCCTAGTCGGCAGCCTGGGCTAGCAGGGTGGATGTCATTTGAGTTTCTGTTTGTGTTTCATACGTAGTCGGATGTTGTTCTCTTGTATGATGGTTGATGTATTCTTGTGGCATTTGTATGACCTTTGTATGTATCCCCAACTATTATGTAATGGTACGATGTAATGATATCCACCTTGCAAAAGCGTTTCAATATGCGGCTCTATCCTTGGTGGGACCTTCGAGTTCCTCTCGGATAGGTTCGCATATTGGGTGTGACAGTGTATGTTGTTCCGATGATATGATCCAAGATGATCGAGTATGACAATCTTAATGTTTGTATGATGCTATGGTTCTTGCTTAAAAGATCTTTGCTTATCTTTCCCTTTTTGCTTAAAAGGTTGTTTGGCTCTCTCTCTTTTGGGCTCTTTCTCATGCAAAACTTTACGAACCAAGATAGCAATTGAGTATACGATGAAAACCTAGTGACACAAGAGAATATACCAAGATATGTACCAAGATGATATGGTATGTATGCAATGGGAATCTATGATCACTAATGTGCACAAGTAACATTGCCAGCAATACTCAAAGGCTAGTCTCGATAGGCAAGGTATGCAAAATGGGCTATGGGATTATCAATGCAATGGCAAGAATGTACAATGATGGGATATCACGATACCAAGATGATATTGATGTTACCTCGAGTCTGTGGTGAAGATGAGTGACGGTGATGTCGATGTCGAACCATTCCTAGTTAGCCGAAACACCCTAGGAAACGATGAACCACAACTCAAATTCTCAAAACCAAATGTGTCAAAATGTGTCGGAGTGTGTAATGGGTAAGCGATGGTGGTTGCGAAAAGTGGAAAGGCTATCGAAGTGTGTATGCGGAAGTGGGAATGGGTTGCGTATGCGGAAGTGGAGGTGGAGAGGTCGTGGTGGCCGAACTGAAATTTTTCAGTTTCGTCAGGGATCGTCGGACGTCTGGTGCTGGACGGACGACCGGTACTCGTCGGACGTCCGGAGACGATCGGACGTTCGGTGCCTGGGCGATTTCGGACACGGGATGAACTCGGGTTTTCGAGGTGGAAGGGGCAAAATTGGTCAAATTGAGCAATTTTGTGGATGGAAATGGTGAGGATGACATGGGAAAGCTAGATCCACTCGTGGCAAAGCAAATCCATGGATCAAATCCAACAAAACTTCATCACACCAACAAATCACAAAAAAAATTGGGGCTATTTTTGGTGGGGATTTTCGAAATTGGGAAAGAACACAACAAAATCAAGCTAGAAAACAAGGTGTAGGGGCTCCAAATCCGTGATCAACGTCGCTCATGATACCAAGATGATGTGGGGTAGAACCCTATATGCCCGATCTTTCACGAAATGGAGTGAATCCTACGAAGAATGTGAAGAACATGAGGGGAAACACGAGAGAAATCACTCATCCAACAAGATTCGGTCGCGCATATGCTAGATCCTCAAAACACAAAGAGATACTCGATCCACGGTCGACAAGGGATGATACAAAGGTAACTAGTTCTTCTCCATGAGGAGGCCTTGAGGGGTTCTTCCCATGAGGGGTCTTGAATCCGCTTGGGGGATCTTCTGCGAAGAGGTCATGCGCTCTAATGGAGAAGTAACCAAGTGGATGAGCAAACCTCTATCTCTCAAATGAGCTATCACATTGCTAAACCTACAAAGAGGGTTGAGGAGGTATATTTATAGTCTAGAGTCATGAAAGGGTAAGTGGGCTTCGGCCCAACGCATGGCGTCATACAGGCGTCGGACGTCCGACCGTCATCGGTCGTCCGGAGGCTCGCGGGTGATCGGTCATCCGGGAAGGGTCGGACATCCGATGTTTTTGCTCTATTGGGGCTTTGTCGGATGTCCGGTCACGGTCGGTCGTCCGGTGCGTCGGTCGTCCGGAGGCTTCCATTCTTCCGACATTTTGGCTCGGTGATGGTGGTGTCAGTCGTCCGGAGGGGGTTGGCCATCCGGGACCTAGAGTGCGTCGGACGTCCGGTAGGTGTTGGTCGTCCGGCCGCTGTAGCGTTCGCTGGCTGGGACTTGTTCGGCTGGCTGGAGCTTCAGGCATCGATCGCTCGGTCAAGGTCGGTCGTCCGACGGCTGGAGACTTTCGGGCTACTTTTCTTCTTGCTCCTTGTACTTGGTGTTCTCGCCGTCTTGTCCGTTGGGTGTAGCCGCTCCATGGCCTTCCTCCAAGTACCTGATCACGCATAGGGTTTCTGCTTGAGCTAGTAGCCATGTCTCATATGTAGATAGTGGTAAATTCGGAGAGGAGCGAGTTCACCTTATTTTCAATAGCCTTAGCTCGAGCTCTTGTCATTGGTCCAAGTGGTGTCGTGGGAGACGTAGGTAGGTCCATAGGGTTGACCTTGGGATGCTCCGCATCAGAGCTCCATCCACAAGACACCTCACACGCAATAAATGTGTGTGTCCTAACCCGTCAGAGTTAGGTATTTGGCACTGTAGCCACTATTTACAGTGTGTATTTACCATTTTCCCACTGTGGTGACCCCTTTATCTATAAAAGGAAGCCCATGGCTACCTTAACAAAGGTCGAAACCCTGTCCATTTGCACGCGTAGCTGCACCTTCTGAGCACCTTGTCAGGGCGTGCGCACCTTGTAACTGGACACATACACATCCAATATACAAAGCAGGAGTAGGGTTTTACGCTTCTCAGTGGCCTGAACCTGCGTAAACCCCGTGCGTTCTTCTAGCTCTGCTCTTTGTGCTCGTCGATCCCTCTAGTCGAACCGCAAAGGGAACACCATGATCCCAGAGATGGTCGTACGTGCGGCACTAAGTATGACGGCGTCTTTGCTTCGAGTATTTCTCCAATATGATGTATGGCTTCCATGGAAGCATCATGAACAGAGTCGGGGAAAGTTGCTCATGGTACACGAGAAATGAAAAAGTATTCCCCATAGTCTTTGGGCAAACTCCTTTCACACAATGGAGGTGTACCTCCACATACCAAAGCTCCACTCCATTTTCCATGAAGGGGTAGCCCTTGTAGACTGCATCTCCTTCAAGATGAATATGCTTCATCATGTCCTTCAGAATATTTGGGTAATCATGATCACTAGTCAGGGTCATGTTCGTTTTCGGGCCCTTGAGGAAAGACTCATAAAGGGTTGGCATCTGCAGGTGTAAGAAAACTGGTACTCAGAATAATATATGTATCTCCTTGGGTGAAATATTGTTGTCTCCAGAAAAGTTTTGTGATCAGCTTGTCCATGGGTTTAGGGTTTTGGTTCTGGTTCTAGTTGATATATAGAGAGATAAATACCCACCCACAATCAACAAAAAATTCCTAGCTCAAAGTTTCTTCCGTTTGTAATGGGCTCATTTACTATGGTTTTGTTACGAAGTCTTCATTTCTTCTGGTCTTCAATGCTCGGGAGTTTCCCAATTCCTGATGCTTCTCCCATATGAAGGCCTTCGGTTATTCTTCCGTAACTTATGTTTGTCAACGTGAAATAAATACAAACCTACGAATATTGTATCTATCCAACAACTCAATAAACACAAAAACATAATAACAACCCATCATTCATTTATTCAATCAATTCTATAGTATTGGCACCCACATAAGTTGGAACGGTCAGATACTTAAATTGCAAAAAATTCATTTATTCTCTCATGGTGGGGATACTACTAAGCTAGCTAATCCAATACTTGGTCCTTGTCTCCATTGGGCTTCTTCCGACCAGACTTGATCCTCTCAAGTTCTTCTGCGAGATTATCCCTATTGATGCGGAGTTTCTTGTGACGTCCTTGTATTTCCTGGAGTTGGTCCTTGAGCTTCTGGATCTCAACATATTTCACTACTTAGGAAAGGGCTTATAGGTGAATCCTAATGAGTGGCGGGCATAGTGGCTTACCTGCCGCAGCTATTTTTGAAAACAAGTAGCGGCGGGTAGCAAACACCACCCGCCACAGCTAGAAGCCCAACTGTGGTGGGCAACGAGCTGGAGCCGCCACTGGTATAATCTCCCGGACGGGACTTGTTTGCATAACTCAGATGTGACGGGCCACAACTGTGGCCCGCCACAAGTAGATGACCTAGCAATGGCGAGCTGTGACAATTATGCGCCACTAGATATTTGGCCGGATCCCCAAAGTTAGCAAAACATAGTTGTGGCGAGGTCGTGGAAGTGCTCGCTAGAGGCTAGTTAAATAAATATGGCGGGCTATAGTTTTTGCTCACCACAAAATATTTTTCCCGCGCGGGGTGCTATCCACATCACTTATAGGTGGCGGGCATTTTATACCGCCCGTCACTGATAAGATCGTGTGTAATGTATGGCTCCTGCTTGTCGAGTGGCCTCATCCCCTCTCCCAATTTCTTTTTCCTCTCCCGCGACACCCTCTTCCTCTTCCTCTTCCTCTTCCTCCGACTCCTCTCAGCATTGGTCATCCACCAAATCTCTCTCTTCTAGATTTCATGCAATTGATCAGGCACAATTGGAGAGAGAGACGAGGAAACATGTTTTAGGTGAGAATTCTTTTCTAAATTCAACATCATGTGTATGTACGTATGAGCATGCATTCATACTTGATTGTTGTTGTATGGCATGGTGGACGTGTTGGGCGATTCAACTTTCCGTTGATCGCATGCTTTTGTTGAAAAAAATTCAGGGAATACAAATGAGTGCCAAATCTCATCGAAATGTTGATTAATTTTCATTTCGTCTAGTTGGTGTCACTCAATATGTCCATTTTTTTAGGAAAGTTCATGCCGTATTTTTTAATTTTCCATATTCTTAGATCAAATAGTAATCTATTATGTTATGTATGTTGCAGGTTTTGGCGTCGAATGATGGATCGTAGTTGGATGTACTCCATACCATGGGCATCCAATGATTTTTGTTAATGGTTTGATATAATTATTATAGTTTGAAAAGGAACATGTTAGGAAAAGGGGTTTGAAGAAAATATGTTGTCTGTGCGTTGCTTGCGAGAATGATGTTCTGTACACAATTGAATCGGGAGAGTTGCATAAGCACTTGTTGGCTAATTGTTTCATGCTCGGTTATACGACATGGACAAGTCATGGTGAGGATGGGATGTCATGTGAAGGAGCGGAACATGACGAGGAACAAGAATGGATGATGGATGGACATGATGAACAATCTGACGGTGATGAATACGACGAGTCCAGTGAAGAGTCCGACAAAAGTTAGGAGACCGAAACGGAGGAGGCAATCATTTGGGGAAAATTTGCGGGAATGGTGCACGATGAACACATGCATGAGTTGATCATAAAAGAGACTAGCACCGAGGCAACTTCTCGTAGAGAGGCTACGAAACTGGCGACTCTTGTGAAGGACTCAACAACTCCTTAGTACGCTGGTTGCAAGGCCAAACACACCAAACTAAGTGTCACGATGAATCTTATGGACATTAAGGCAAAAAGCAATAGACAGACACTTTCGTCGATATGAATTTGAAGTTTTTGCATGATGTTCTGCCTGAAGGCAACATGTTGTCAAAAAGTATCGATGAGGCAAGGAGGTATTGTGTCATGGAGCCGGTAAACTACCAAGCGTGCAAAAATGATTGTGTTATTTACCGGAATGAGTACTCCAACCTAACAAGGTGTCCAACATGCGATTTTCCCCGATTCAAGTAGGGAAACAACAGTGAGGAACACATTGATGATGACAGAGCACCCGCTAGCGGTATCCCTTATAAGGTTGTATGGTACTTTCCAATCATTCCACGCCTGAAGCATTTGTATGGAAACAAGAAGCATGCAAAGCTTATGCTTTGGCATTCGATGAGGAAGAGGGATTATGGAGTGATTAAACATGTTGCAGATGGTCGGTAGTGGAAAGAAATCGATGACGAGTTCCCTCAATTCAGTGGAGTTGGTAGGAATGGCAGGCTGGGTTATAGTGTGGATGGTCTGAATCCCTTTACTAACCAAAATAGTGGCATAGCACCTGGCCTGTGGTTGTCTGCATCTACAACCTTCCCCCATGGGTGTGAAGTATCTACATATGGTCATGCTAATTCAAGGGCCAAGCCAACCGGGTAGTGATGAGAACTTGTATCTGCAGCGACTGAAGGAGGAGCTAGAAATTTATGGGAAGATGAGGGGGTGCGGACATATGACGCTTAAACGGGTACGTATTTCCCTATGAAAGTTGTGCTACTCATGACGGTGCAGGAATATCCGGCATACCGTTATAATTCGGGTCAGGTTTGCCACGGGAACCGTGCATGTGTTAGGTGCATGGATGAAACTCATTCCCTATATCTGAAGGCGTCTCATAAAACAGTTTACATGGGGCATAGAAGATGGCTGAATAAAAATGATGAATGGAGAAACAGAGAAGATTTGTTTGATAACACAAAATAAAAGCGAGGGAAGCCACGCAAGAGGAGTGGAATAGAAATCCTACAAATGTTGAACAACTGGGAAGAGTGTCCAGAGCCTGGAAAGAAACATAAGAGAGTGGAACCACTGTTAAAAGTATGGAAACATGGTGTCCATTTTGGGACTTGAAATATTGGAAGTATCTCTCCACGCCCCATTGTATCGATGTCATGCATATCGCGAAGAATGTTTGCGAGAGTTTGGCTGCTACCATTTTGAACATCCCACACAAGACAAATGATACGGGGAGCTCAAGAAAAGACCTAAAATCACTTCAAATTAGGCCAGATTTGTGGGCTGACATGGAGGAAAGCGATGTTAGTAAGGCTAAGAAAACGGTGTCAAACATCAAACCCGCTTGCTACAGTATGTCTCCATAGGAGCTTGATAAGATATTCAACTGCCTTGCTAATGTTCAGGTAAGTTCCGGGCACTCGTCAAACATACACAGATATTTGTCACATGAGAATAAAACTTTATTTGGTATGAAGTCGCATGACTGTCACGTGATGATTACACAAATACTGTCGGCTGAACTCAGAGGAATAATGGGACCGCAAATCAGAAAGACACTCCAAGACCTCTGTAACTTCTTGGACGTCATCTCTCATAAATCGATCAGCCTGGAGCATTGCAAGAAACTGCAAGAGATTGCTGTCATACTATGTGAGCTTGAGGTGTACTCCCCGCCCTCATTTTTTTACATCGTGGTGCATCTGCTTGTCCATGTTGTCGTAGACATCATAGACCTGGGCCCAGTATTCCTCCACAATATGTTCCCTTTTGAAAGGTTAAATGGGGTACTCAAAAGATACATTAATAGCAGGTCGCATCTAGACGGAAGCATCGTCCAGGGATTTCTAACTGCGGAGGTTATCTCGTTTTGCACAGACTACCTTGAAGTTGACAAACCTTTGGGCATGCCCAAGAATAAGCACATTGGCAGGCTCAAGGGTGTAGGTCACAAGAAAAGGAGAAATAATTTGCATGTGACCTTCAACAATCCCAACCGAGCGCCTGGCTTCATAAGAGCTCACACTGTGGTGTTACAACACGTTAAGTGTGTCAACCCATATGCTAGGAAGCACATGTTGTAGTTGAGAACTGAATATAGGAAACGTGGGATAAAACAGACCGATCAGCAACTAACAAATGAGCACAATAGAAAGTTTGCGGCTTGGTTCAAGACATACATGCGAGAACATCCATTGTTAGAAAATGATGAAATAGATATTGGGTTGTTCTTCTTGGCATCGGGACCAGCATTGAATCTGACCACATACCAAGCCTATGACATCAATGGATACACTTTCTTTAGGAGGCCAGAGACAAGGTAAAAGGTGTGTACTAGAATTCAGGGGTGACACTGCATGCATAGACCGGTAATGAAAAGAAAAAACACTGCGGGAGAATCAAAGAGATTTGGGAACTAAATTATGTGGATGTAGGCATATTCCCCGTGTTCCATGTTAGATGGGCAAAACAAGTACTTCAAGAAGACGACTATTTAATTACCATGGTTATACCACCATGAAATGAGTCCGTGAACGTGCTTGCAAAAAGTGACTTAAATAAGCCATGGGTACTGGCGAAAACTGTGTGTCAATGCTTCTACATAAAAGACCCAATTAAGCCTAGTCGTGTGGTCTACCGAAGAGGAAAGAGGAGTATCGTCGGAATGGACAAAGTCAATGACGAGGACTATGACCAATTCGACGACTACCCCACGAAACAAGAAGGCGTCAAACATGTCTCGAGAAGAAGAAGGTCAACATTGCCAAATGACGACATTGCACCATGGTCAAGACAGAGTCACAACAAGACAATAGTCCATACCAGGAATAGGATCACCAACATTCATGTGAAGACCGTCAGTAGAATTCATTAACAACTTATTTGTAATGTGTCGTTATGTGAAGATTTATTTGTACTATAAAGACATATATATAGATAATGGCCGTGTCATGTACTATAAAGGCATATATATATATATATATATATATATATATATATATATATATATATATATATATATATATATATATATATATATGCATGTATGTGTGGATCGGATAGATAATGGCCGTGTCATGTGATGAATATATTGAGTAGAAGGATTAACATTTAAAAAATCCAAAAAACATTAAAAATTATGGTGGCGGGCGGGGGAGGGGGCGCCATGTCAGACATTTACGGTGGCGGGTGGGCTGGAACACCCGCCACGTCGATCCCCTACCAAATCCTCCCCTCTTACCTTACCGTGTGTTTCTTTCACACCATGCCCTCCCACCCAAAATTGCCAGCCGCCATGCGCTGTTGACACCAAATACCGACCGACCACCTCCATGGTACCCATGCACTCGACACGAAACACCGATCAAGTCATCTTCAGGATCGCAACGGGATGAGCTTGACGTCCCTCCGCGGGTTAACTTGGCCCTTTCACTAGGCTCGAAGACGCTCACCTCATAAATTTGGATTCAGAGATGGCCTGCGTTGGCGTTCCCCTGGGATAAGGAGTGGCATCTCCCTCGAGAGTCAGCCCACACGCCGATGTCGTCACTCGAGTTTCATGGTATGTCCTTGATATGTCTCCGTCGTATCTATAATTTTTTATTGTTTCATGCCAATATTATACAACTTCCACATACTTTTGGCAACATTTTATATGATCTATTGGACTACCCTATTGATCCAGTGCCCAATGCCAGTTCCTATTTGTAGGTGTTTTTTGTTTCGCAGAATATCCATACTAAATGAAGTCCAAACGCAATAAAAATTTACGGAGAATTATTTTGGAATATATGTGATTTTGGGGAGGTGGAATCAACGCGAGACGATGCCCGAGGGGCCCACAAGCTCAAGGGGTGTGCCCCCTACCTAGGGGCATGCTAAAAGACAAAGAGAGAAGGGGCGTGCTAATTCCACACTTGTGCTTCGAAGTAGCACCATGTTTTTCATATAGGGAGTCTCCTATGTTGTCACTTCCATATACTAGTGGGAATTTTTCATTATAGAGTTAGATACACACCCACTTTGTTTTCATGTTGAGCTTTCATACACTTACAGCTCTTCGTGCATCAGTTGCATGGCAATCCCTACTCCTCGCATTGATATCAATTGATGGGCATCTCCATAGCCCGTTGGTTAGCCGCGTTGATGTGAGACTCTCTTACCTTTTTATCTTGTCTATATTTACCCCTATCATCATATTATATTCCACCCATAGTGCTATATCCATGGCTCGCGCTCATGTATTGTGTGAGGATTGAAAAAGTTGAGGCGTTTTAAAAAGTATGAACCAATTGCTCGGCTTGACATCGGGGTTGTGCATGATAAATACTTTGTGAAAAGAAGACAGAGCATGACAAGACTATATAATTTTGTAGGGATAGCTTTCTTTCGCGTTGATATTTTGAAAGACACGACTGTTTGTTGGGATGCTTGAGTATTGATGTATTTATGTCAGATTATAGACTATTGCTTTGAATCACTGTCTCAATATTCATGCCATGATTAGATATATGATCAAGATTATGCTAGGTAGAATTCCACATCAAAAATTATCTTCTTATCATTTACCTACTCGAGGACGAGCAGGAATTAAGCTTGGGGATGCTCGTACATCTCCATCGTATCTATAATTTTTTATTGTTTCATGCCAATATTATACAACTTTCACATACTTTTGGCAACATTTTATATGATTTATTAGACTAACCTATTGATCCAATGCCCAGTGCCAGTTCATGTTTGTTGCATGTTTTTTGTTTCGCAGAATATCCATATCAAACAAAGTCCAAACGCGATAAAAATTTACAGAGAATTATTTTTTAATATATGTGATTTTTGGGAGGTGGAATCAACGCTAACGGAGGCCCACGGCCTCCACAGCCCACCAGGGAGCATCGGGCACCCCCTAGCACACCCAGGTGTCTTGTGCCCTCCCCGTAAGCCGGTTGGGACCCTTCTCCGGGCGCAAGAAAGATAATTTATGGAAACAATCATGTAAAACTTTAGCGCAATCAGCGTTACGGATCTCTGGGAATTTAAGAAACGGTGAAGGGCCAGAAAACAGGAACGCAAAACAGAAGAGAATAGAGAGATAGATCCAATCTAGGAGGGCCTCCTGCCCCTCTGCCTCCATGGAAACCATGGACCAGAGGGGGAACTCTCCTCCCATCTAGGGGGGCCAAGGAAGAAGACGAAGGAGGGGGCTCTCTCCCGGTGGTGCTGGAGCACCGACGAGGCAATCATCGTGTGACAACGATCTACTCCAACAACTCCGTCATGTTCACCAACATCTTCATCACCTTCCCCATCTATATTCGGCGGTCCACTCTCCCGCCACCCGTTGTACCCTCTACTTGAACATGGTGCTTTATGCTTCATGCTATTATCCAATACTCTGTTGCCATCCTATGATGTTTGAGTAGATCTATTTTGTCATATGGGTTGATAAATGATCATGATTGGTTTGAGTTGTATATTTTATTTTGGTGTTGTGCTGTGGTGCCTCCCGTGTCGCACAAACGGAGGGATCCCCGTTGTAGGGTGTTGCAATATGTTAATGGTTCGCTTATGGTGGGTGGCGTGAGTAATAGAAGCAAAGACCCGAGTTTGGGGGTCATTGCGTATGGGATAAAGAGGACTTGATACTTAATGCTATGGTTGGGTTTTACGACCTTAATGATCTTTAGTAGTTGCGGATGCTTGCTAGAGTTCCAATAATAAGTGCATATGATCCAAGTAGAGAAAGTATGTTAGCTCATGCCTCTCCCTCATATAAAATTGCAACAATGATCACCGGTTTAGTTATCGATCACCTAGGGACAATTCCGCAAATCCTATCACCACTTTTCCCCACTCGCTTTATTAAATTGCACTTTTATTAAAACAGCACCTAACTTTTATTTTCACGTTCTTTATTATCTTGCAAACTTATCCACAACTACAAAGTACTTCTAAGTTTATTCTTGCTCTAGGAAAAGCAAACGTTAAGTGTGCATAGAGTTGTATTGGTGGTCGATAGAACTTGAGGAAATATTTGTTCCGCATTTAGCTCCTCATTGGGTTCGACACTCTTACTTATCGAAAAAGGCTACAAATGATCCCCTATACTTGTGGGTTATCAGTCCTCAGTCAGACCCCTAGTCTATCTCTCCCGAGAGACACATGAATGCCACCAAGTTTTGCCCAACGATCAACATTGTCCGATCACTCAGAAAACCTTTAGTCCAGAATCCATCGTGGTTTTACTCAAGGATAACCGATGAGATCTGATGCCGAGTGACCTGAATCACTCAGACCAATCCAAAAACTCAAATCACGCGTCCTGTCAAAACCCAACCGATTCGAGGGCTAATGATGGGGTCACCTACTACTGGTAGGGTCAAGTACCTGACATCTAAGGCCCACCTAGGGTCCCACACCATCATTGGTAGGTCCCTGGACCGTAAACGCATTCGGGTGCGTACAATCAAAAATCCACTCGGATACACCGACGGCACTCAGACGTCTTCCCTCCAGTTGGCCCAGCCACCACTACTATCGGATTCTTGGCTCCGCGGACCCAAGAAGGTTCAAACTCTGAGACGTGTGTGAAGATCCCCTCCTGGTCCAATCTCAAGCTCACCACCTCACAGCCTAGCCTCGTCGAGTTTGCCCGAGCGGGGGAGAAAATGAACACGGCACTTTACCTAGGTTCGGGCCACCTTGCGGTCCCTACTCCTGCTTTGTGGTGGATTGGCCTCACAAGGAGGTTGAGGATGACCTAGTACAGTGGATGAGCGGCCTCGCGAGGGCTCGAGTAGTGGAGGTGGAATGGATCTCATCCCCCTCTACAGTGGAGGCTAGCCTATATTTATAGTGCCCTTGGTTCTCTTCCCTCGTAACTTAGGCGGGACGGGAAGGGATCCCACAGCGGCCAATTTTGAAAGGGGGCAAGTAGTACATCTTATCCTGACAAAAGGTGGTCTTCGCCTACAAAGCTTCTGGCCAGGACGGAACGGTGGGCTCGATGATGACATCCATCCTGCCGAGCTCATGGTCTCGGTCTCGTTGCACCAGAATGGAAAACTTTCGGGCCTTCCTCGTGAACCTCTGCCTGGCCTTGCTCCCTTAGCACCGAAGAGGAAATTGTCTTCTCTGCGCCCGCTAGTGCCCGCCTAGCCTTGGTCATCATGGCTCACGTCATCATAGCCTCATGAGGCGGGAGGCCTGCATAGAGTTCTCCGCCCCTAGGGAGGCAAGCTCGGGGAGCCGCTCCTCTGGAGGTATTGGCATCGTTCTCCTCATGAGTCGGGGGACCTCGTGAGGGTCTTGTCCCGAGGGTCTTGTTTTTTGGGTCATACCATGCCATCGATGAGCCCGCGTACTGGGCCGCAGGTGGCAGGTCTAGGTACCCCGGATCCCAGAACGCCGACAGTAGCCCCTGGGCCCAAGGCACGCTCAAGATGGCTTCGAGGCGAAGCCAAGGGGCAAGGGCAAAGCGACGCGGACCCCAAATGCCTGTGGACCAGGGCCGACACGTGGCACACAACGGTATGCGAACGCCTCCACTTCCCCATGTCGCCTTGGCAACTTCCCGGCTTGACAAAAAGCCTGGAGCGTGCCACAGGGCCATCATTGCCCTGCAGTGCGCCCGCCTTCCGCTCCTTCCTTCCTTCATAAGCTCGCGCTTCGCCCACCGCATCTCGCGCCTGCTTCATCCTACCGCGCCGCCATGGCTCCCAAGAGAAAGAGGGGTGAGGCCTCACCGGCGGTGAATCGCCCGACGGGGCCGGAACCCGCGCTGGGCCGGTCCACCGTGCTCAATCTGAAGGGGCTAGACAAGGTCCGACAAGTGATCGCCGCCGATTTCAATGAGTGCAAGGCGACGAAGATCTGGCCCGCTTTCTAGATTTGCAACCGACCTGGAGGTCACCAACATCTCCCTTCATCTTCATGCCATCTTCGCCGGCTTGCTGCCACCGTTCTCGGATTTCTTCAATGTTGTGCTCACGCACTACCAGGTCCACCATTGCATCTGGACCCTGAGTCCATTATCCTCCTCTCCGCCTTTGCGTTCTTGTACGAGGCCTTCGTGGGTATCACCCCGTCCATGGCCTTGCTCCGCCACTTCTTCTCCCTTCAAATGATCATCAGCGGGCGGTGCTCAGGGTGCGTATCACTTCGGGCAGTCGACGCGATAGCGGGCGCAGGTGTTGATGTCGAGCTCCGTCCGAAAGCGGAGGGCTTCCGGAGGCAGTGGGTGTACGTCAACGCCGTTGTCTGTTGCCCGCTGCTCCAGCCCCCGACGTCCCCCGCGAAGCCGAGCTTCGGTTGGGAGCATGTGGAGCTTGTCGACCCTCGGCTTGCGTGGGTTATGGCATGGCTGGCTGGCCTGAGGAAGGCGGGCGTGACGATGGCGATGGGGTGAGGGAGTTCGTCCGATGGTGAATAGCTCCTCTCCGGTGTCATTCCCAACCAATGTGGGCCTTCTCCGGCCGCGAGGACTCCATGAGGCTTCAGGAGGTTCCCCTTCCCTCTAACGCGTTGTGTGGAATACTCTGCATCATGAGGCTTCAGGAGGCTCCCTCGGGAAGGGCTCCCCTTTACAATTACCCGAACGGCGGAGCCTATGCCAAAGTGATGACACGCTTCGATGAGTGGGGGCTGCTCCCCAAAGGCCATGCGGGGCCTCGTGACAACCCCCTCCTGGTGGCACCTGGCGCCAGGGGTCCTAAGACTGAAGCCCCCGTCGTGACTGCAAAGGAGCACGCCGAGGCGCCTACTCCGCAGCGGTCCATCTGCGCGGCTTCGGATGGTGAGGAAGGCGCCCCTCATGAGGGTGCGTCGATTGCCCCAAGCGCGGTGAACCTCACGCTGAACTCTCATGCGCCGACCTCCGGTCTCCACACTCCCCGAAGAAGAGGGAGGCATGGTGGCCGCGCTAGTTCGGCCTCGCGGGCCTTGAAGAAGAGGAACTGGATCGCCACGGATGAGTAAGTCTTCTGCTTTCCCTGGTCTCCACTCATCAAACCCACCTGAGCCCTTATTCCTCAGGTTTCCGTCGGGCGAAAGGGCGAAGGAGCTCCCATCGCCGTCCTCCGAGTGCCGAGCACCACCCCGGTCGAGCTTATGCCCTCCGAGGGGTCGTGCTTCTCCCGAGGCGACCATTGGTGGTCCGCGACCCTGAGGCCCCGGGGGCCTCCGACGAGGGCGTAATCAAGCTTATGTGGGTGGTGCCGCTACTCATCCAGATGCCGCCTGGCAACCCTTGGGGCTGCCACAAGCCGACGAGCAGCTCGATGTTCATCCCATGCGGGACCAGGCCTCGGGTCATGAGAGTGGGCGCCAAGACAACCAGCCTCGGGCTCCCGTCTGATGTTGCAGGACCTTCCGGTGCCCCTGCTCCAACCGGGGGCGCAGAGCAGATCCCTGGCTGGGCATTGGAGCTTGCGCGCGGTCGGGGTGCCATCCGGCTCAGCCTCCTTCGGGGTGCGAGGGGCATGCTGGACCGGCTAGAGGCGGAGCTTGGCGACGTTGATGCCCACCTTAAGGCCAAAGATCAACGCTTGGTGCACGAGTGGTGTCGGCTCGAAGTGGCTGTGAACTTTGGCCACCTCCAGCATGAAGCCACTCGTGTGAAGGACGAGATGTCCACCACAGCAGCCAAAGAGGCCCATGACCGCGCCTTCAAGGAAGCCGAGGCTGCGGACCGGCGGCGCGAGGCCGCTGAGAGGCGCGAGCAGGAGCTCTTGGCCTCTATCGCGTCCCTGGAGCGGCAAGCCTGAGAGCATGGGGTCACCGCCCTCGCCCCTACGCATGGGCTGTCGACCCGCGAGGCGGAGCTCCGCACCCTGGGGGAGGCATTGGAGCTGGTGGCGTCAGAACAGGAGCTGGAGCGCGATCGTCTAGAGGCGATGGAGCTCCAAGTGATGACCGCGGAGGCCGCCCTAGCCTCTCGCGAGGCGAGTGCCTAGGAGGAGGCCGACGAGAGGGTCGCGGGGGTCCATCGTGCCCTCTCCCAGGATTATCGCGCGGGGTTGAAGCTTCAGGAGTCCCGTTTATGCAAATGGCGCGACGAGCTGAAGGGCGAGGCAGACGAGCTCAAGAAGAAGTTAGCCGAAGTAGAGCGGCGCGCGAAAGCCGCATTGGACGCCCAGGTCGTAGCTGAAGCGGAGTTGTCCTCTCTCTACGAGCAGGTGGCAAACATCACCTGGACAAAGTGAACCGAGCCCGGGGACTACATCACACGCGCTCCTAGGTGTTCCAGGCCCTTGAGTAGAGGGCCAGTCGGGCCCTGAGCGGCATCTGCAACGAGGGCGTCTCCAGCCTGCTCGTTGCCGATGACGCCAGCTACCTCGGCTTCTTCACCACGGTCGTGGAGCTTCTTGAAGGTGGGCTGAGAAGATACGCCAGCTTGTCAAGGAGAAGAGCTGCAGTCTTCTCGCATGGGCGTCCTTGCGTGTCTTCAGCCACCTCCTTCGCTCCGACCCCTACTTCTACTTTGAAGTCGTGACAGCCCTCGTGCCCGCGGTGATTCAGGGTGCCTTGGGAGGCTGGGTGGAGGACCACATGGACGACCTGATCGTGGAGTTCACTCCCGTAGGTGGCGATGGCCAGCCTGAGGCCGAGAAGCGCGAGGCTGACGGTGGTGGCGATGACAGCAATGATGGTGACGGCAGCAATGACGACAGTAGTGATGACGATCGCGTGTCTCCCTAGGTTGTCTTTTCCCTGTTTGCCTATCAAGGTTTTGAACGTGGCCTCACGGGGATGTAAAGGTATTTGGGAGAGACCCCCCTTGTGGTGCATGTATGAAGAAACAATATACTCCCTTAGGCCACCTTCCCTTTGTTTACTGCGCATCTGTGGCTCCTAAGGGGGGTAGCTCGTTAACATTATGCTAGGCCGTGATGCCCAGACAAAACCATGAGATGGGTGCTCACCAAGGATCATGGGCAAGGTTCGCCTGCTGGCTCGCCCGAGAGCATCGCGCGAGGACTCGAGCACCAAGGCCTTGGTGAGATGTGCGTAGAGGAAGACCCACGACAGTGGCCGTGCTTGGGCTGACTCAATATGCAGGCACCGTCTCGGCCCCCGCTCGCGGGACGATCGGGAGGTGGGTGAGCAGGCATCCATTGCTGCTCTTAAGAGGAAACTCGAGGAACAAAGAGTGCAACAGAAAAAAACCCATTCCCTTGCAACAAAAAGGCAAGAACTTCAAATTTCATTTTGAAAAGTGGCAAATTTGGCTACAAAAGAGGGTGAAAAACAGCCGCGTCCGGCACCTAAGCTAGTCTTACCACCAGCGCGGAGCATGGGGCCTCCACTTGGCATGGGCATAGTCGTTGTTTTACCGTGTCGTCCGCCAGCACGGAGCATGGGGCTTCCACTTGGGCGTGGGCATAGTCGTTGTTTGACCGTGTCGTCCGCCAGCGCGGAGCATGGGGCTTCCACTTGGGTGTGCGTGGGAGCTCCCGTGAGGCCGGGGGGAGGTGCACAGGGAGACTCCGAGGCGTGTACAGCCCCACTGATTATTACGTGAGAGTGTCACGAGTAAAGCTTGAAGAGGTGCAGGGTGCTCCCTGCATCCTGGACGGGGACCCCCGCCCCTCGCCTCCAGGTACGCGCCGGCAAGCCTGGTGGCACGGGAGATCCTGGATGGGTCCCCAACATGGATGAGGACCCGCGGGCGCCCTCGCCTGGGAGGGCCCGCCCCATGGCGAGGTCTCCGACCTCGCGGCTGCCAGTTGGCGGTGCAATGAACCACCAAACGGGTCGTAGCTCGCTTGGTTATCTCCTGCCGCAAGCTTTCAGACTCCTCCTGAGTCTTTTGGTCTCAGGGCCCCCGGCGTCAAGCGGTGATGACCCAGGAGGCTCCAGGCCCCCGTGAGCCTCCTGGGCCTCGCGGGCTTCTCGATCCCCCCGGAGCCCCCAGGGGCCCCACCTCAGCACGGGCACCGTCATGCACCTAGTCTGCTACGACGCGCTTGGTCCGGTCGTCGCTTCGTGAACGTGCTAACGAAGCACGATTCACCTGCGTTCCAAGGTTGGCACAATATTTTCTGAAGATATTGGTTGTATCGAGGGGTCGATGTTGCCAATGGTGCGGTTAGGGCACTGCGCCGGCCCGTGAGGAACCCTTGGGCCTCGTGAGGCCTTGACGATCTTGATGGACGAGCTGGCGGGGGCCTGCCTTCCATCAGCCCCTGGTTCTTTCGTCTTGTCGATCTCCACTGCCGCCAATGGCCGTCATGGGGCCACTCATGGAGGGCCACCTACCCTGCCGGAAGCCCGGGGAAGCACCTCCTGAGCTGGAAGGTAAATCTCATTCGTCCCCTCTCCGCCCGGGGCCCTCCGGTTCTCCTCTAGAAGGACGAGCAGACGCAGCAGGGGCACGTGAGGGCCTGGGGCGAGGGTCGCGGCACGGGTTGGGGAGGAAAAGGCTCCATGCCCCCGCGAGCGGCGTCAAGCAGCTCGGTGACCCGATCAAGCCAAGCGTCGTAGTCACCGCTGGCTGGGCGGTAGCGCAACAACTCACACGCCATAAGGAGCACGGCTTGCATGCCTGTCAGCCCACGACGAGTGCGGGAGGACGACGCCATGGCGGGCTTGAAGGGGGGTGCGGCAATGTGTCCACCGCGCCGCGCAGGGATGGCGGCGACGAGCCCTGCCGTTGGCGAGCATTTGCCGAGGGAGGCGCGGGATGGCGAGGATTGCCACGGCCGAGGGGCGCCATCTGATCGATGCACGCGGCCCACCGCTCGGCGCGAGCTCGGCAAGCTTTTGCCATGGACACGGTGAAGCGGGGATGGAACGTGGTTGATGAGGGAACGGAGCCTCGCCACGCCCCTACCTGGCGTGCCAAATGTCGGATTCCGGGTTCCACGGACCCAAGAAGGTTCGAACTCTGGGGCATGTGCGAAGATCCCCTCCTGGTCTAATCTCAAGCTCACCACCTCACGGCCTAGCCTCGTCGAGTTTGCTCGAGCAGGGGAGAAGATGAACTCGGCAGTTTACCCAGGTTCGGTCCACCTTGTGGTGTAAAACCCTACTCCTGCTTTGTGGTGGATTGGCCTCACGAGGAGGCTGAGGATGAATTAGTACAATGGATGGAGCAGCCTCGCGAGGGCTCGAGTAGTGGAGGTGGAATGGATCCCATCCCCCTCTACGGTGGAGGCTAGCCTATATTTATAGTGGCCTTGGTCCTCTTCCGTCATAATTTAGGCGGGAAGGGATCCCACAACGGCCAATTTTGAAAAGGGACAAGTAGTACGTCTTATCCTGATGAAAGGTGGTCTTCGCCTGCAAAGCTTCTGGCCATGATGCAGCGGTGAGCTTGGCGATGACATCCATCCTACTGAGCTCGTGGTCTCAGTCTCGTTGCACCAGAATGGAAAGCTTTCGGGCCTTCCTCGGGAACTTGCGCCTGGCCTTGCTCCCTTAGCACCGAAGAGGAAACTATCTTCTCTACGCCCGCTGGCGCCCGCCTAGCCTTGGTCATCATGGCTCACGTCATCATAGCCTCACAAGGCGGGAGGCCTGCATTGAGTTCTCCGCCCCTCGGGAGGCAGGCTCAGGGAGCCACTCCTATAGAGGTCTTGGCGTCCTTCTCCTCGCAAGGTCGGGGCCCTCGCGAGGGTCTTGTGTCTTGGGTCATACCAGGCCATCGATGAGCCCGCGTACTGGGTCGCAAGCTGGCAGGTCTGGGTACCACCGATCCCAGAATGCCGACAACCACTCGGACAAGGAAGGCAAAGGGGGCGACATGGGAGTTGCGACGACCGAGTAGTCTTAAGTTGGGCTTTAAGCGTAGTCATGACTACCGTTACATGTAGTCGTAGTTGTCACTATTAACACATGTAACTGCCGTAGTTATTGCCATTAATCACCCTTGTAATGCGGGAGTAAAGGGGTTGCGGCGCACTCTATATAAGCCGCCCTCCTCCTCCTAGGCAAGGGTTCAGCACTCCCTGTAATCACATACCCCAAGAGAAACGAGCCTCCGGGCACGAGACGTAGGGCTATTACCTCCACCGAGAGGGGCCTGAACTCGTATAGACCAGGTGTCACGACTGTGTCGTAGCTAGGCTTTGCCCCTCTTTCGTACCCCTAATACTCATTGTCAAAATCGTAACCCCAACACTGCATGCATCCGTGGAACATGCGAGGATACTAGTGAGGCGTGCTCCGGGCTCTCCTGATGGTGGCGGCGTGTAGGAGTTAGGGGAAGAGAGGAGGCTGGATTAGGGGGGGCCCAGAGCTATGGAAGGTTGCGCATGGGAGGTGGAAGAGGAAGGTGGGAGGTGGGGTGGGGGTGGTGGTGGACGAAGAGGAGAAGGGGGACGTGAGACGGTGGGAGGAGGAAAGGATATGCCAAGAACGGAGAAAATATCTATCATCTTCTTACCACGCACTGGGGAGGGGGGAATTAAACCTGCCTAAAACACAAAAGCCAGTGAAGAACCTGCAGTAAATACCTGTTTTTCTAGGTGTGGCTATGTTCTACTCCCTCCGTCCCATAATATAAGGTGTTTTCGCATATTGCATTTATGTGTTGTTAACACTGTGTTAAAGAGTTGCTTCATTGCAGGAGTATTATTTTGGCATCAGCTATGTTCTACTTCCGTCTTATTTTGGCGTACAAAACGATGGGGCAATCAAAGGGATGCGCTCCCCAGGTGCCTCTACGATGGGGCAATCAAAGGGATGTGCTTCCAGATAGCTATATTTTCGTCTATCCCATAATATAAGATGTTATTAGGATAACTTGACGCTTCCCTTGGTCGCTCCCGCGGGCGACCAGGGAGCGAGCCCTAGCCGCCGCCAGAGCCACACGCTGACGTCCCCCTCCCCTCGCCGCCGCCGGCAGGAGTCGTCGGGCGAAGCCCGTGCGGCTCGGCGGCGGGCGGGGGCATCTTCCTCCTCCTAGGCGAGCGGCGCGGGCCGGTCACTTTGGGGGGATTCCGGCTCACGGTCAGTCAGGGCTGCGCGACGAGGCTGCATGGCGGCGCGGTGAGGCTGCAGGACGGCGCGGCGAGCGCCGGTGCGCGGGCTGGTGTAGGCGGGAGTGGCGCCACGCGAGGTGGGGCGCAGGCACAGGGGCGGCCGCGCGCACTTCGGATCTGGCGCGCTGCGGCGCGAATCCTCGGTGGCCATTGGTGGGTGTCCGCGGCGTCCTACTGCCGCTCGGAACGTGGGGTGCATCGGTGCTTGAGGGAGGATGGCCTTGGCTGTCCTGTAGGCGCGGCGCAACGGATCTGGCATCTTCAGGTCTCCGGCAAGCACGTGGTGGCGCGCATGGCGTGCGTTGGCGCATTTGGTTCATGACTGCGGCTGGGAACCTGGTGGTTCTCTGTCTCGGGCGGTGCTTGGCGCTGCCAGAAGGTGGAATCGGTGGATGTCGACCATGGGGGTTGTGTCTGCGTAGTGCTTCGGATCTGCTCGGATTCGAAGGTGTGGAGGAGCTCCGGGCGAAAGCCTAGCGCTGACCTTGGGTCGGTGCCGGCAACAGCGGCGCCATGGCCATGGTGTCGTTCCCCTTCTTGAAGGTGTTGCCGTGGTGCTCCATTGCACGACTCTCCAGAAGAAATCCCTAGCTTCGGATGGTCGAAGCGGGCGATGACGGCAGCTACGTCGTTTCCTTCTTTGAGGCATCGTCTTGGAGAGTCAGTATGTTGCAGTTTGCACTGATCTCTTCGTCATTGGGGACAGTGGACGTCGGGGCGGCGGCTCCGGATGGTTTCGACAGCGCCGAGATGGCGATCTCGGGAACAATGTGAGTGGCAGCTCTATGAGGTGGGGCTCTATCTCGACATTGGTTGGGTGGCATCCTTGTATCGTTTGGGCGGTAGACGTGTCGGCTCGGTTGATGCGCCCCAAAGAGGGTGGTCTGACTTTAGGTCGGGGTGGCGGCCCCGGATGTGGTGCGACGTCCGTGGTCTCGCGAAAGCGCTGTTCTCGAAAGCGGCGTGGGCTGCGCATATTTGGGTTGTGCGTTGTTGCTGCTCGAGTGGAGCGGTGCTATGTCGGGGCGGCGGCCCCGGAAGGCGGTGTCGGTTGATTGCGCTGGGCGCGACGGGGCAGTGGATGTCGGGGCGGCGGCCCCGAGTGAATCTCTGTGGCGACCAGACTTCTGTGGCAACGATGATGGTGGGAGCGATGTCGGCGACGCGGCAATGGTTGCGGTAGTCGGCTCTTCTCCGGCGTGTCCACGATTGTGTCTCGGTTTGCTTGTTGTTGTGGAGTCAAAGCTGCGGCGGCGGGGGCCTGTGGTGTACGATGACTGGCTGCACGTGGCCCGTTCGGCGATCTTCCATGGTGCCAGGCGTGCCTAGTTTTGTTCTCTGTTAGAGTCATAACTGTGTTGTCTGACCGCAGGTCGACTTGTCGTCAATAAGGATAGGCTTTGCCATGTGTGTTTCAGTCTATGGGAGTCAGCTTGGCCCTTGTTGTTCCGGTTTTTACCCGGTTTTCCGTAATTAACTGAGCAATTCTTTTCTGCTTAATTAATAGATGAGGCAATCTTTGCCTCCGTTTTGAAAAAAAAATACATATAAGATGTTTGTAAGCTCCATGCCATCATATCATAGAACATTTTTAAGCTAAGAGTTTTTTTTTCTTCTCCCGTAGCAACGCATCAGCATATGAGCTAGTATATAATATATGTATAACATTACATAAAGGCTTGACGGTGTTCTGAGTCATCATACACGGCAATTGATAATCGATCCCACGGCTCGGACCTATGAAAAGGGAGTTCATTTGCTCACTCCCTAACCTCATAGTCAGTGGAGATGAGTGCAAAATCTTGCTCTGCCACCGATCCCATCCGTCTCACAAATGAACCAATACTTGAAACCTAAGACTATCTTAGTAGGGATCTATATCCAGACAGCGTGAATCAAAACACACACAAATCCAACAAATCTGGTAGCAGAGATTACATAGAACTGCAGCACTTGCTCTTTGGGATCTCCTGTGCTGGGCCTGGGACAAGAACCTTCTTGCCAGCCAGCGGCGGCGCAGCACCATTGGCCTTTGGGTCGGTCACAATGTTCTTCTTGCTGTGGATCTTGAAGATCTCTGACAAGACAGTCTGGAAGGCGCTTTCGACATTGGTGGCCTGCAGCGCGGACGTCTCCAGGAAGAAGAGGTTCTCCTTCTCGGCAAACTCTTTGGCATCCTCAGTGCTAACAGCCCGCTCATCTTCAAGGTCGCTCTTATTGCCAACCAGCATGATGACAATGTTTTTATCTGCATGACCTCGGAGTTCCTCCAGCCAGCGAGGTATGTGGTCAAAGCTCTGGCGCTTGGTGATGTCATAGACTAGCAGAGCTCCCAAAGCGCCTCTGTAATATGCACTCGTGACAGCTCTGTACCTGCAGTAATTGAAACAAACAGCATGTGAAGTTGGTAACTGGGCGTACAACAACGTTGAGCAAACATATCGAATAGTAGGGCAGTAAAGCTTCACACTTTTAACTAGAGAAAACCACAAATATTTTCTCCAACTCAACCAGCTAGGAATGTTGCCTTTTCCTACCCACAGTTCACAACTGCATGTGTAGTACAGTTCTCTAAAATATACTCCCTCCGTTCCCAAATACTCCCTCCGTTCCAAAATAGATGACTCAACTTTGTATAAGGTTAGTACAAAGTTGGGTCATCTATTTTGGAACGGAGGGAGTATAAGTCTTTTTAGATATTTCAACAAGTGACTACATACAAAGCAAAATGAGTGAATCTACACTCTAAAATGTGTCTATATACATTCGTATGTTGTAGTCCATTTGAACTCTTAAAAAGACTTATATTTAGGAACGGAGGGAGTAGATGCAACTATAGAGCTTGTAGGACGCAACCTATTCCACAGAATACAAGTGCAAAAACCAGACACGGTTTAAACGAGATGGAAAAAGTAAAAGCAGCCAGAAACAACAAAGCTCTGGTGGCAAAAAAATAGATACGTAAGCAGCACATGACCTGGTTTTAGACAACTAGTTACAGGAGGAAAAGTTAGTGAAAGCATTTGAATAGAACATTGCAAGTAGTTGTTCATTCTCATAGCCTGCAATAGGAGAGCATCTGAGAACACCCAAAGAAATTGTTACAAGTAGTTGCCCAATTTTGGAACTTTGAACTATATAAATTTGAGGGTATTTATGCTTGTGCGCAGTTCAAGAGATCAGTGGCAGATAAAAAGTGGGTAACTAACAATGGGCTACACGCTTGCGTGGCAAGACAATTTAATATATATTGTTATATATTTTTTCTTTAGAAAATGTCATGCAATCAACCATCATTCGAAACATATTTGAAATGAAAGTCTCGTGGAAACATGATCACACCTCAATGGTAATATTGCTGTTAAGTGCACCAGCTTGTTATGATAAACATGACCAACATAAGACCAAGTGCATCATGTTTATCTTCTTACTAATAGTTTTTTGATGAAATTTTCACTAACTACTCTCCTACTTGAGCCTCGTGATCTTTCTGTGTCCACCCACCTCATTGGATTTGTCAAACTTGGATTTGTTATGATGATTTTCAATTGTTACAGCGTCATGCATCTATATGCTTCCTCCCTAGTTAATCTTAGATTTAACTCTATGTCAAGTGACCATCTATTATCAAATATTTGACAATAAATCATCTCACTTTCATCACTGACTGTTCTTTCTCATATTGTCTATGCTGTTTTGCATTGACCTTTTTTAGCACAACTGAAATGTCCCATTGCATACTTCCATAATTCATTGCTTAAAAGTTATCTGCTTGTTTTTCAAGTCCCTCTCATCATAGTTTTTTTTTCCTAATCATGCCCCAGTTTTTGCTTATTTCTCCTACCCATGCATTCAGGGTTATTATCAGTCAGCCTCCTCACCTCATTTCAGCATCTTCTGGACTTAAATTTAGGCTGATGTTTATCATATTGCTAGTGCTAGACATGTCAAACTGTTATCTTCCAAAAATACAATTATAAGTGCATATTCACTGGAAAAATAAATGAACATCTATGTCACTCACTTAAAGCCACCATTGTGTCCGCCTTAGCAATAAAGACAAATACTCCCTCCGATCCAAATTAATTGTCACAGCTCTAGTACGACTTCTCCGATCCAAATTAATTGTTATTTGGCAATTTATACGATGCAATACTTGCTCCGCCCACGTAATTAGATGGCGTTCAACATATTGGCATGGTTTCCAATATGCATCTTTTACCATTGGTTTTTGCAGCCACATGCTACTAAATAATTATAAAAACATTATTAATGATGAATGGTACTATGAAATTTTACTTTGCCAATATGTTTTTTTTGTATCTGTTGGTAGTCCAACTTAAAACAAATCGACCACGCACATTCTTCGAAGCCATATACTTTCAAACGAGGGGCGAAAATATGTGAAAGTCATATGTTTACGAACCCATAAGTACCCTAAACCTGCGTACAACATGTTGATTAATTGCTGACTTAAGTCATGATGTCATTACATCTAGTACATGCTGGATCCAATTGGTTCTATTGGTGGCTCGCTGCTGGTTTTGTTTGTTTATTATTATATAGGACTTCTCAAAAAAAATTGTAGCTCAGAGATGTGTACATAGTTTGATTTTAAATCTCTAACATTAAAATTAGGACCCACCATAACAGTCAATGTAGCAGATAATTTGGTCTATGGGGACACGTGTGGTGGCTTGTTTGCCCCTTGTTTTAATAATACAATAATAATAGATGAATTGGAACTTAAAGACCATATCAGGAAAGTAAAGTACAAACACAGCTGAAGGAACTAAACGAATTCTTTAGCTTGATGGAACAGTTAAAAATCACATCTATAAACAAGAGACAAATCCCAGAAATTATAAACTAAATATTTGTACCCCAAGTCTCCTGATTGGAAATCACAGAAGAGATCTAAGTCGCATTTTTTCGACTTCAAGAATAAATTATGCCTTAGTTTTTGGCTCCGCTGAAATATTCAAGAAGTGTATTAATTTTTAAAGAAATAAGCCATAAATTATTGAATTTAATGCAACACTTGGTTTTTTTCCACAAATAACAATCTAACACTGACGCTTTAGTTAATTTCACTAGTATGTCAGTCCAACAACTGTCAACTGGTTGCACACTATTATAAATAACTAACTCAGAAACAGGCATATCAATGTTTTGGCTCATTCACAAAACATATGAGATTGTTCTTCTAGAAGTACAAGCACTTTGGCCACCCTTTTTCCATGAGATCATGGGGAGAATGAGCGTGGCATGACCTTATTATTTGCAATTAAAGAATCTAACTGAAATGAGTAATGAGTGAGAGACGAGTCACCAAGTTAATGACTGTAAGGTAATCAAATGATCACATGTACACACATTTGATTTGCAAATCAACTTTGCTGCTCCTGTCTAGTCAAGAATATTAACTGCATAAGGACTGGTAGATTCGTGAAAATTTGTTAACTTGTTTCTCAAGCACGATCTAATGCTTTGAATAGAAAAATGTCATTCGACATCACTGAATAGGATATAATGAGGATTGACATGCCATGAGAATGTATGAGACTCTTTTCCATCAACAAACTTAAAAAAAGAGGATGTGCCAAAAACTCTAGTGACTCATATGCAACAGTACCAAGTGTTTGCACCTCAAAAGTGAAATAATCTTTCTATAAACAAATTTAAATTAAAGGCAGAGATAATAGGGGAATACTTTCTTCAACTAAAAGAACAGATGTAGGTGATAAGGCAAAGTATCATACATTTTCAATGTTAACCCATCCTATATTCCTATTATTCCAACTTGCCTAATGCCAAATATATTCATCACCCATTCAACCAAAAGATTGCATCTCACAAGTCACAAGTAACAGACCACTTAAATACATAGAATATCCAATAAATAATCTTGATTACCACCCATACCTTGCTAAATTTGACACCATTTACCGAAGCTGTTTTATTTAGTACTCCCTCCATCCCAAAATAAGTGTCTTGAGCTTAATACAAATTTGTACTAGAGCTAGTACAAAGTTGAGACACTTATTTTGGGACGGAGGGAGTAGTAAATTTTCCATCCGTGGTTACAAAATCTCCTCTCCATCAATCCAACTAACAAGACACACTTAATCTTAGCGGCCAGGCTTCAAGCTCAAGCATCGCATGGCGGATCTATGGTCTGTATCAAATTGCCCTGCCCATTTGGCAGAGTGCAAGGCAAATCATCCACTTCAACCACGGTGAAGTAAAGATCTACCATTTTAACAACCGTACGAAGGTACGCTGTACATCTATAGTGACCAAGACATTCTACAGAGCATAAACGCACAAACAAGGTAGCGATATAAACGTAACAAAAATTACGGACTAGTCTGAACCATAAAACGAGAGCGAACTGTGTTAGCTCACTACTCGGCACCAAGCAAGCCACACAGCGAAACACTGAGAAATCCTCAGGGAAATTGCCATGTCATGGGAGGGGGCAGATCTAGGCGAAAAGATGGGATGAAATCGAAGTGCAGGAGAGCAGTAGGTTCTTGCCTCTCCTGGCCGGCGGTGTCCCAGATCTGGGCCTTGACGGACTTGTGGTCGATGACGAGCGTGCGCGTCTGGAACTCGACACCGATGGTGGCCTTGGAGTCGAGGCTGAACTCGTTGCGCGCGAACCGCGCCAGGATCTGCGACTTGCCGACGGCCGAGTCCCCGATCAGCACCACTTTAAACACATAGTCCACCTTCTCCCCGCTCGCCATCGTCTTCGCTCGTGCAGAACGGCGGCGTTGGCGGCAGCCGGAGGAGTGAGCGAGCGAGGCGTGTGGGTCGTGGAGCTGAAGTGCGCGTGGGCGGAGCGCTGCGTGTCGGAGTTTTGGGCTTTTGATTTGAGTCGAAGCGAGGCCAAATTTCGTGTTTTACCCTTTGCCGAAGTTTAGCCCGATCTGACAATGTTTGAAAATATTTCAGGACTTGACTCTTTTTCTACTGCGCACGATTCACAACGATAAAATTGCATAGCCTACTGCCAGGCCTCATAGGTTAACGGCAATCGTCTTCAAATGATAGGTTAACGGTAGTCACCGTCAACCAACTATTTTGGGGCTGACGTGTCCTAACGAAACTATCATCATTGTAAACAACGATAAGGTGATTAAAGCTACCGCCACTTTTTTTGGCGGAAAAAATATCTAGTGCTCTCAGCCTTTGGATACTCCGAGTGCTTCAATGTCAAAAAATATTTTTAAATATTTCAAAAAAATTCAGAAAAATGAGAATGTTCACAATTTATGTCACTACCCCCTCTAAAAATTTCAGGTCCAAAATCGAAAATACATTGAGAAATAAAAGAGAAATCCATATCTAAATAGTGACGAGGTTGATTTTGTCTCTTCTTACACTATTCATGTTAGATTTCACATTTTTGTTTCGCGATGTGTGTTTCGAGTTTGGATCTAAAAATTTTAGGGCTTGTAGGTACATTCATTGTGAACATTCACAACCTTTTTCGGAATTTTTTGAAACATTAAAGAAAATATTTTTTGACATTGAAGTACCGGAAGTACCCCAAGGCTGGGAGCACCGGGTACTCCCCCTTCCTTGGCACTAGGGTGTGTCAGGTGCTGCGCGTGCGCCAGGTTATGTAACAGAAACGCGACGGAATTTTACGGTAGGGTTTCATACTGTAACCGCAAATCGCAAAGATTTTGCAGTAAGCTGTGAGAACCTACCGCCGCAGTCTCTACCGGTAGGGTCCTCTGTCACTTTTTTTTAGAAGAACTTGATCATTTCAATTATAAATATGAATGATAGTTCAGCGCAGCAGTAATAGTGTTTGCAAATCAAAATAGGATGATCTCACACATTATAACATGCATCACACATCGATGCAAATGATAGTTCAATACATCAAACATATAAAATAGGTTCACATATTTAATTGATTGGACTCATCCGATAACCTATTGCAATGCACGTACAATTATGTACTCAGAAAATATTTTTTTGCTTTGTGGTAGCACCCACTCTGAGAAGCGACTCGAAAGTCATTTATAAATTTAGTAAGTTTATCACAGGCATATCATTTAGCATTACATATAACAGGTCATCAACCCACAACGACAACGAGGATACATTACAAATACTAAAGTTTTTCTCACACAACAAATAACAAAGAGATGAAATAAACTTCAGGCCAACCAATCCTTGGCGCTGGAAATGCTTGCTTTGAACCAGAAATAATTCTCTGGGCAGGGCCAGCTATTGTCAATCTCGATACCAACGCAAGAATCATCATCCAGGCTGAAGCGGCCTATATCAGGACGCATATTATGATAGCTAGGGTAGGGAAGCATAGCAATGTCCAAGGTATAGATACAGTTGCTTCTCATAAATGGTAGTAACATTGTGCCAACAGTAGTTGAATCGCCTTTCACCATCAGTGGATAGTTTAGTCCAAGGAAGAGCGAGTTTTCTCCAAGACTATCAATATTGAACCAGGGAGAAGGTGCTGGCGCTAGCACACTAGTATCCATCCCGAATACCCTGCAAACGGATGTTGGAATAGGTCCAGAGAGTGCGACCATGGGAGACAACACCTACTTCCTTAGTAACATCAGCAGTGCCTTGTATACAGACAAGAAGAGGTGATCCATAAGAATAAGCTGTCAGGCGCCACTGAGTATGTAGGTCTTGCTCGTGATCATCATCGTCGTCAAAAAATTTCAAGTATCGATGGAGGAATGTTGACAGGACCTTGGAAACAAAGAAGGTTAATTAGTACGGGGATACTAACTCACATGCATGGTGAATGAAACAATTATAATTACAGTGGAAGACAAATGTACCGAAACAATAAGGATCCCATACGAAAACAGTGCCAGAAGTGGTGTCACAAACACAAGACCCTCGTATTGAATTGCATCACAGTACACATCCGTGTATAGAAACTAATTTTTGAACAATATCCATCGAGTCGAAGTATGAAGGACAACAAGAAGCTTGTTGAAGATAACGACAACACAAGCATTCCTATAACCCCAAGAGCGGTTGGGAACTTGACAAATTGCTATCTTCCGTAGATGACAGTCACCATGATTGTATTTGAACGTCGTAGAATACCGGTGTGCTCAACTTCAGGGCAGTCTGAGATTTTTGGAAGTGGAACCCGGTGACGAGTGTACACATTCACAAGTTCCCACTCGCAGTTGTACCCAATATAAACAACTCAATCTCCATTTGCGCCTGCCCAAGCCTTACCCTCAAGTGATGGCATCTTAACATCACACGTATCATTATCAAGCGGCATCAACTTGCACAAGGCGAGGCTTCCGTCGTCCGCGCGCCAACAAGCAGGGTCATGGCAAAGAAGATAGGGGAGATCAAACCGCTCTTGGGCCCTGGGTTCTTTGTAATGATGTTATTAGTTGAGTCGAGAATGGTCTTGAACGAACCTGCCATGCTAGCCGAGGTGATGACGTCGCACCGATCAATGAGTTCCTCCACCACATCATCTTTCAGATCGGGGCAAGAATAACGGGGTCGTTTCCGGCCTGTTCCCTCCATGGAGAAGACGATCGAACGATGGCAGAAGGAAGGGTGAGGGCAAATGGAGGAGGGAGGAAGAGCGTGCGACAGCAGTTCCAAATCAAGAGGGAAAGGCGAAGAGGCGGTGGACGGTTTCCACGGTACAGGAAGAGGCGCCCCGGCCTACATAGACGTCTGTTCAGAAATTGTACAAATGGACTCGCCGTCGTCTCACTAACATGTTGGAACGGGGACACATGTCAACAAAACATGGTGTGTCATTTCTTGTGCGAAATGCGATCTGGCCGTGTTGGCCCGAGGTGCCGCATTATTTCTCGACTTTATTTTTTTAATGGTGTGCCGTTCAGTTTTGAAGCACGACTAACTGGTACTGTATGAAGAGAAAATATAAACTACTCTACCACTACTCCACCTCTAGTACTAGTATCAAAAAAGATATATAGGCTGGAGCTTCAACGCTTTCTTGCTAAGGGTTGCGCACTTGTTTCTCACACTATCACCCTCTCTCCAGATCTAAAAAATACGGCCTCTCTTTCCCTCCTCACGGGTGGCCACAGATCCGCCGGGGAAGAAAAGGACGTGCAACGTTGACGCGCTCGACATCGGCGAGCGAGGTCACGCGCTGACGACAAGGCCGTCCTCTCAGACCTAGCGCCCGCGCGGGATGGCCTCTGTCCCCAAGCTCGCTGCCGTTGTGTGTGCGGAGGACGACGACCACGAGCGAAGCCACTTCCCGCAGACCCTCGGGTATGCTACCTCTTTTCAAACCATACCCTTGTTCTATTGCCCCATCTGCCACGTCGCTGCATGTGGATCTTTTTCCACTCCACCATATTCCCAATTTGCTATCCTCTGCTCTGCTTGGCCACGTAGACGAAAACATTAATTTGCACTGTTAAAGGAAACCCTACTTCATGCAGACTAATCCATGTATGGGTTGAATTAGGAAAGGAAGGGAGAAAGTACTGTCCAAGAGACTAGGCATCGAACCCGCATCTAGGTTGAAAAGGGGAAAAATCAGTAGCTAAGGAACGAGTCTCGTGTCTCTTGGTTGAAAAAGGGTAAAAAGGCATGATAACGCAATAGAGAATGACCAGGTCGATCGGTTTGTTGTCCTCACATAGGAAAAAGGTGGCTAAAGAGAACAAAAATGGACGTAATCCACATATGTTGCCTAGATATTTGTTGCTCTGGGCAACCATACCTCCCTCACCACTCTATGCGTCCTTGGAGGTACATCGTACTGGTGCGCCCACTGTCCGAATGGGCCTCCCATGCTCTTGTTGCCACTTTTTTGCTGTTAGTATAACGTCAGCGGTAAAGTCAAGCAATGCTACTGCTAAAGTGATGCCATATTTAACTAATGCCGCACTCAGTCTAATGCCACCGATAAATTTAAGCAATGCCATTTAATGTCACTGGATTATTTCGGGGTTAGCTTTTGATTGTATTAAAGATTTTTTAGCTAAGGCATTCTAATGTTGTTGCACAACCAGTATACCAATGATGAAACTTGTTACTACCTTTGGATTTCTGCGATGTTAATGCTTATAGATTACATAACTCACTTTCATGAGATAAGTCAATTTTTTGTACACTGTCACCAAAATGCCAAGGCGCTGATGTCATTTTATTTTGGTTAAACTGCACAAAAAATTATGAAGACAAGAGGAAAGGTCAAGAGTGGGCACCTCCTCCTCCGGCTATTCTCTTGATTCGTCCGATCAAGTTTTTATGTTTGATCGATTATCAAGATTGGGATAGCAATTTTGAGGTCCCCTCGAGTTTGATATTTACTTTGAAGGTACATGGTTTGCAATTTTTTTCATTAGTTATTAGTGCTAGTTACCTTCAGACTTTTGTATTTGGTTTAATGATGTTGCACAGCTAGTATACCAATGTTGAAACTTGTTACCTTTACATTTTGTATTGTTAATGCTTATAGAAATCTTCTAGTGCTAGCTTATGAAAATATGTTCAGTAAAACCATTGTATTGTACTCCATAATAAAAAAACTACTCTACTATTGCACTAGCCACTGGATTAGCATATATTTGTACTATTCGAATGGTGTTGCATTAGTGTATGGACATATATAAAGTGTGGCAAGCTTTTTCAGATATGTGCTAAAGAAAACTACTACCTGTTTTTCTAAATACTAGACGTTTGGGTTTAATTTGAACTACGAAAATGTCTTATATTAAGGAACAGACGGTGTAGAGTTCACTCAAATTATCCCAGTAAACCTAGTCACACCTTTGTTAAAATTAATGTTCATTATGTTATCGGAGGAGGTATGTATGTTTGTCTCTAATGTCTGTCGATTACATGCCTGACATCATGGTGTAATGTTAAATCATTTCTTTTTATACAGTGTCCCTGAATTTTCAAGGCGGTGATGGCATTTTATTTTAGTTGAACTGCACAAAATATGCTTAAAAGAAGAGGAAAGGTCAGGAATGGCTCAGTTTTTAAGAAAATACTATTCCTGACATCAGCCTTTGTTGCCTTATTTATTCCTTCAAACGGGTGGTTAGAAACAGTCTTGCTACCTTTTCCCATTAAGAAATTGGGATGCTTATATTTGTGAGTCTATGCTTCAACTAGTGCCACTTTTATAGTAATCACACTTTCAATATCTATGCAAACAAGGATGCTCGATTTTAGTGGAACTTCACAAAAAGTCCAAATGGTTCAACAGTAGGAGCATGTTTTCTTCCAAACCATTATATCCAATTGGTGGCACTATGAGTTGTACATTACGAAGGTACATGATTTGCTACTATCTCGCTACTCTTTTTGTACTGTCATTAGATAGTAATATTAGTGGTTTGCATGTGAATTTATTGGCAGGGTGGACCTACATTGGAGGTGAAGGACATGATTCAATGATTGGATGCTCAATTTTGGTTGTATTGATTTCACCTCTTCCATCACTGCGAACATGGATATCCTTGGACTGATGAAGAATAGGCGCTATATTTCTGTTGTGTACCAGCAAATCAATTCAGTATGAAATTGTCCAGGGCAAAACATGATAGTATCAAATTGTCCAGTGCAAAACATGACAGATGCTAAGCGGAAGAGATGTGTTTAAACCGAAAATACAAGGTGGAGTATATGTTTACTAGCTGCTTGATATTTGTGCAGACAGATGTCTGCCCGTTGCTATTTGGCAAACAAACAAAGTGACCGCAATTTTGGTGGAACTGTACAAGAGAATAGTATAGTCACTACATGCAGTGCCATTTGAAAATAGACACAGAAAGATTGGATAGTCACTTCATGGACTGCACAAAAGTAGTATTTTACTATTTATTGGCCAACACTAGGTGCTTCATTTCTTTGGTATGATTATACAATGGGCATCATTTTGCCTAAGTTAAAGTTCATATTCCGAAAATAGTCCCGCCGTGTGATCGAGAGAAGACCAAATCATATTGAAGTGGATGTTCCTCCATCATGTGTGGTTCATTCTCATGGTTCCAACTGTTGGTGAAACCACTTACGTTTGCAAGAGGACTTGTAGACTTCACAAACAAATTTATCTTTCACTTTGTACTGAATGTTGGCCCAAAGAAGCATCCATGTTAGTAGGAAGAACATATATTTTTCTAGATCTTTGCTTTTGTTGCTACATATTTGTATATGATCTGTGAATCATTGAGATGCATTAACATGTTGATCTTATGTATGGGAATAATACTAGTTGGTTGTGAATTTGGGCTACTAATGTGAACACATCGCAATGCCAGGCCTATGAGTCTCGTGTGAACATTTCGAACGGATCGACTCTTACTACTATGCACAACATGATCCTTATTTCTGTGTTCTCAACATTTACAAGTTACTAGCAGTTCCTTATTTATGTTCGCTCTGTGTTTACAAGTTACTGATCGATCACTAGCTAGCCTACTAATACGCTCATGGCAGTTTTAGTTGCGACGCAAGATCCGAAGTGGTAGTTTTTTGAATAAAAATACCTTCCTCTGAAGAAACTGACATGCTGTTCTGAAGAAAATGCTATGCGAATCTGAAGAAACTGCCAGAAAAAACGTTCATAAATGCCTTATCTCTCAGCGAACGTTGATACGTCCATTTTGCATCATGTTTACCTACTGTTATTTATGATGTTTTTATGCATAATAATTGTTTTTGGAGTAATTCTAATGCCTTTTCTCTCATAATATGCCAGGTTCACACAAAGAGGGAGAATTCTGGCAGCTGGAAATCTGGACCTGGAAAAGCTACGTCGGGTCACCTATTCTGCACAACTCTAAACAAGTTGAAACTTCATGAGGATTTTTTATGGAATAAATAAGAAATAGTGGAGCAAATAATCACCGGCGGGGGCCACCTGGTGAGCACAAGACACCAGGGCACGCCTGGGGGGGGGGCGCCTGGCCCCCCAGGCGCGCCCTGGTGGTTTGTGCTCAGTCCGGCCCACCTCCGGTGCCCATCTTCTGGTATATAGGTCATTTTGACCTAGAAAAAAATTAGGGAGGACTTTCGGGACGGAGCGCCGCCGTCTCGAGGCGAAACTTGGGCAGGAGCACTTTTGCCCTCCGGCGGAGCGATTCCGCCGGGGGAACTTCCCTCCCGGAGGTGGAAGTCATCGTCATCGTCATCACCAACAACTCTCCCATCTTGGGGAGGGCAATCTCCATCAACATCTTCAACAACACCATCTCCGCTCAAACCCTAGTTCATCTCTTGTGTTCAATCTTTGTACCAGAACTATAGATTGGTGCTTGTGGGCGACTAGTAGTGTTGATTACATCTTGTAGTTGATTACTACTCCCTCTGTCCCAAGTTGCTCGTTGCTGAAGTGGATGTATCTAGAACTAAAATACATCTAGATACATCCATACATGTGAGAAGTAATTCGGGACGGAGGGAGTATATGGTTTATTTGGTGGAAGATTATATGTTCAGATCCAATATGCTATTTAATACCCCTCTGATCTTGAGCATGATTATCATTTGTGAGTAGTTACTTTTGTTCTTGAGGTCATGGGAGAAATCATGTTGCAAGTAATCATGTGAACTTGATATGTATTCGATATTTTGATAGTATCATTGGTGTGCGTCGGTGTTATACAAACGGTTTTTAACCCCTTTCCGCGACGGCATTTGGAACCGTCGCCTAGTGAGTGTGGGCGATAGGGGGAGGTCCTTCCCACACGACCCAAAAACTGTCGGGGATATGCCCTCCTGGCACACACGCTCAGCAAAATGAGGTCGTGTGCGACCGGTGAGCGCTCAAATATGGAAATACGTATAGTAGAGCTAAAAAAGCAATTATACAGGTGAAATTGTTTCCGGTCGCAAGTACATCCCACACAGTCAGTCCCCGCTAAACATTTTTGTTTGTATGTACATCCCACACAGTCACTCCAAGGAAAACGTTTCTGTTCACACGTACATCACACACAATTTTTCCTGTTAAATCGTTTGCGTTATTGAATGTATCACACACGGTTTGTAGAAGAAACTGTGTGGCAAAGGCTGTCCATCACATACAGTTTTTATGTGATTAACGTTTGCACAAGGTGGCCTAACGCAAACAGTTTTCAAGAGAAATTCATGTGTGATTGTTCATTGATCCAACATGGTTTATTCCTAAAAACTGTGTGCGTTGGCTGAGGTCATCGCCCACGGTATTTTTTCAATAACCGTTTGCAATAGCAAAACCCAATTAGCAGGCTAATTCGCCATTAGCAGGCTAATTGCCCTATTATTAATAATCCATTTATTAATCTAATTGACATTCATATTAAGCACATAGTATATTTCATTTCCATATTAAGGAAGCAGAATTTCATAATTCAAATACATCAGAGTACAACATGATATAGCTTCAGCACTCAGCTACCCCATTACACAACTGCACCCAGCAGCAAGTTTCACATGCAACATGTAGAACCTTTCGGAATTAGCATCATAGACGGTATATAGACAGATGCATCTCATCTGGAAAACTGCTGAAGCGGAAGGCGAATATTGAGCCTTCATTCATGTTGAAGGTCTTTGCAACTTTAGGCCAGTGCCTGTGGATGATTGACCATCCGTCCTTCGTTCTCTTCAGGAACACTTCAATATTGAACCATGGGTGTTGTATGAAAACCTGCTACCTCTTGAGTATGCGTTGGTTTTCCCTTGAAGAGGAAAGGGTGATGCAGCAAAGTAGCGTAAGTATTTCCCTCAGTTTTTGTGAACCAAGGTATCAATCCAGTAGGAGGCCACACGCAAGTCCCTCGTACCTACACAAACAAATAAGAACCTTGCAACCAACACGATAAAGGGGTTGTCAATCCCTTCAAGGCCACTTGCAAAAGTGAGATCTGATAGAGATGATAAGATAATATTTTTGGTATTTTTATGATAAAGATTGAAAGTAAAGATTGCAAAATAAACAGCGACAGAAATAGCTAGTTGACGGAAGATTAATATGATGGGAAATAGACCCAGGGGCCATAGGTTTCACTAGTGGCTTCTCTCAAGATAGCATAAGTATTACGGTGGGTGAACAAATTACTGTTGAGCAATTGATAGAATTGAGCATAGTTATGAGAATATCTAGGCATGATCATGTATATAGGCATCACGTCTGTAACAAGTAGACCGACTCCTGACTGCATCTACTACTATTACTCCACACATCGACCGCTATCTAGCATGCATCTAGAGTATTAAGTTCATAAGAACAGAGTAACACATTAGGCAAGATGACATGATGTAGAGGGATAAACTCAAGCAATATGATATAAACCCCATCTTTTTATCCTCGATGGCAACAATACAATACGTGTATTTTCCCTTTCTGTCACTCGGATCGAGCAATGCAAGATTGAACCCAAAGCTAAGCACTTCTCCCATTGCAAGAAAGATCAATCTAGTAGGCCAAACAAGACTGATAATTCGAAGAGACTTGCAAAGATAACCAATCATACATAAAAGAACTGAGAGAAGATTCAAATACTATTCATAGATAATCTTGATCATAGACCCACAATTTATCGGATCTCGACAAACACACCGCAAAAAGACTTACATCGAATAGATCTCCAAGAAGATCGAGGAGAACTTTGTATTGAGATCCAAAGAGAGAGAAGAAGCCATCTAGCTAATAACTATGGACCCGAAGGTCTGTGGTAAACTACTCACACATCATCGGAGAGGCTATTGTATTGATGTAGAAGCCCTCCGCGATCGATGCCCCCTCCGACGGAGCGCCGAAAAAGGCCCCAAGATGGGATCTCACGGGTACAGAAGGTTGCGGCGGTGGAAAATAGGGTTTCATTGTGCTCCTGGATGGTTTCGGGGTATGTAGGTATATATAGGAGGAAGAAGTAGGTCGGTGGAGCCACGAGGGGCCCACGAGGGTGGGGGGCGTGCCCAGGGGGCCAGGCGCGCTTCCCTGCCTCGTGGCCTCCTCGGTTGTTTCTTGACATCCACTCCAAGTCCTCTATATCACATTTGTTCCAAAAATAACTCTCCTGAAGGTTTCATTCCGTTTGGACTCATTTTGATATTCCTTTTCTGCGAAACACTGAAATAGGCAAAAAAACGGCAATTTGCACTCGGCCTTGGATTAGTAGGTTAGTCCCAAAAATAATATAAAAGTGTATAATAAAGCCCATTAAACATCCAAAACAGAATATATAATTGCATGGAACAATAAAAAATTATAGATATGTTGGAGACGTATCAAGCATCCCCAAGCTTAATTCCTGCTCGTCCTCGAGTAGGTAAATGATAAAAACAGAATTTTTGATGTGGAATGCTACCTAGCATATTTCTAATGTAATTTTATTTATTGTGGCATGAATGTTCAGATTCGAAAGATTCAATATAAAAGTTTAATATTGACATAAAAATAATAATACTTCAAGCATACTAATAAAGCAATCATGTCTTCTCAAAATAACATGGCCAAAGAAAGTTATCCCTACAAAATCATATAGTCTGGCTATGCTCTATCTTCATCACACAAAGTATTTAATCATGCACAACCCCGATGACAAGCCAAGCAATTGTTTCATACTTTTGATGTTCTCAAACTTTTTCAATCTTCACACAATACATGAGTGTGAGCCATGGATATAGCACTATATGTGGAATAGAATGGTGGTTGTGGAGAAGACAAAAAAAAGGAGAAGATAGCCTCACATCAACTAGGCGTATCAATGGGCTATGGAGATGCCCATCAATAGATATCAATGTGAGTGAGTAGGGATTGCCATGCAACGGATGCACTAGAGCTATAAGTGTATGAAAGCTCAACAAAAGAAACTAAGTGGGTGTGCATCCAACTCGCTTGCTCACGGAGACCTAGGGCATTTTGAGGAAGCCCATCATTGGAATATACAAGCCAAGTTCTATAATGTAAAATTCCCACTAGTATATGAAAGTGACAAAATAAGATACTCTCTATCATGAAGATCATGGTGCTACTTTGAAGCACAAGTGTGGAAAAAGGATAGTAACATTGCCCCTTCTCTCTTTTTCTCTCATTTTTTTATTTGGGCCTTCTCTTTTTTTTGGCCTCTTTTTTTTCCTTTCGTCCAGAGTCTCATCCCGACTTATGGGGGAATCGTAGTCCCCATCATCCTTTCCTCACATGGGACAATGCTCTAATGATGATCATCACACTTTTATTTACTTACAACTCAAGAATTACAACTCGATACTTAGAACAAAATATGACTCTATGTGAATGCCTCCGGCGGTGTACCGGAATATGCAATGAATCAAGAGTGACATGTATGAAAGAATTATAAAGGTGGCTTTGCAACAAATACGATGTCAACTACATGGTCATGCAAAGCAATATGACAATGATGAAGCATGTCATAATAAATGGAACGGTGATAAGTTGCATGGCAATATATCTCGGAATGGCTATGAAAATGCCATAATAGGTAGGTATGGTGGCTGTTTTGAGGAAGGTATATGGTGGGTATATGATACCGGCGAAAAGTGCGCGGTATTAGAGAGGCTAGCAATGGTGAAAGGGTGAGAGTACGTATAATCCATGGACTCAACATTAGTCATAAAGAACTCACATACTTATTGCAAAAATCTATTAGTTATCGAAACGAAGTACTACGCGCATGCTCCAAGGGGGATAGATTGGTAGGAAAAGACCATTGCTCGTCCCTGACCGCCACTCATAAGGAAGACAATCAATAAATAAATCATGCTCCAACTTCATCACATAATGGTTCACCATACGTGCATGCTACGGGAATCGCAAACTTTAGAACAAGTATTTCTCAAATTCACAACTACTCAACTATCATGACTCTAATATCCCTATCTTCATATCTCAAAACAATCATCAAGTATCAAAACTTCTCTTAGTATTCAATGCACTTTATATGAAAGGTTTTATTATATCCATCTTGGATGCCTATCATATTAGGACTAAATTTATAGCCAAGGCAAACTACCATGCTGTTCTAAAGGACTCCCAAAATAATATAAGTGAAGCATGAGAGATCAATTATTTCTATAAAATAAAACCACCACCGTGCTTTAAAAGATATAAGTGAAGCACTAGAGCAAAATTGTTTAGCTCAAAAGATATAAGTGAAGCACATAAGTATTATAATAAATTCCGATTAATGTGTGTCTCTCTCAAAAGGTGTGTACAACAAGGATGATTGTGGTGGACTAAAAAGTAAAGACTCAAATCATACAAGACGCTCCAATCAAAACACATATCATGTGGTGAATAAAAATATAGCTCCAAGTAAAGTTATCGATGGACGAAGACGAAAGAGGGGATGCCTTCCGGGGCATCCCCAAGCTTAGGATTTTTGGTTGTCCTTAGATTTTACCTTGGTGCGCCTTGGGCATCCCCAAGCTTAGACTCTTGCCAGTCCTTGTTCCATAATCCATCAAATCTTTACCCAAAACTTGAAAACTTCAGAACACAAACTTAACAGAAAATCTCGTGAGCTCCGTTAACGAAAGAAAACAAAACACCAATTTAAGGTATTGTAATGAACTCATTATTTATTTATATTGTTGTTAAACCTACTGTATTCCAACTTCTCTATGGTTCATAAAATCCATTACTAGCCATAGGTTCATCAAAATAAGCAAACAACACACAAAAAACAGAATCTGTCAAAAACAGAACAGTCTTTAGTAATCTGTATCTAACGCAAACTTATGGAACTCTAAAAAAATTCTAAAATAAATTGATGGACGTTAGTAATTTATCTATTAATAATCTTCAAAAAGAATCAACTAAATAGCACTCTCCAGCAAAAAGTTGTAGCTAATCTCGTGAGCGCTAAAGTTTCTGTTTTTTACAGCAAGATCAAAAAGACTTCACCCAAGTCTTCCCAAAGGTTCTACTTGGCACAAACACTAATTAAAACACAAAAACAAATCTAACCAGAGGCTATATGAAAGATTTATTCCTAAACAGAACCAAAAAGCAAGAAACAAAAATAAAATTCGGTTGCCTCTCAACAAGCGCTATAGTTTAACGCCCCTAGCTAGGCATAAAGTCAAGGATAGATCTAGGTATTGTCATCTTTGGTAGGCAATTCTTCAATAGAACACTTATAACCCTTAGGAGTTTCCTTCTTTTTATTAATGATTAAATCCCTAGGCAAGAAATCAAGAAAATCATTTGTAGCAAAAGGTTCCTTAATGATAGCGAGAAAGTTGGGGTGAACACTTATGGATTTGAGATCCGCATTTTCCTTACTAGAAGTTTCACCCTTATTTTTAGGAACATACATCAGTTTGGCAATTTTAGAATTAGGAGGTTTTGGAGTATTTTCCACGGAAGAAAAGGCTGACCCTAAGTTGGTAATAATATCCTCAATCTTATCAATTCTAGTGGAATCTTGATCTATCTTTTCGTTAACCATGGGTTCCTTTTCTTTAAATTTTCTAAGAGCAACTCCTACCTTAGATCCGTATTGGGTAATTTGGTTGTGGATCTTTTTATCCAAATTTTCAATCAACTCTACGGTGGCAACTTTATTTTCAATTATTTCAAGCCTTTGCATCACATGTTCCAAAGTTAAAATAGTTCCATTAACCAAAAGAGGTGGTGGGCCAAACAAATCTATCATAGCATTATAAGAATCAAAAGTATGGCTACCCAAGAAATTCCCTCCGGTAATGGTATCAAGAATATATCTATTCCAAGGAGTGATGCCAACATAAAAATTGCAAAGAAGAACGGAAGTAGATTGCTTCCTAGTGGATCTATTTTGTGCATTGCAAATTCTGTACCAAGCATCTTTCAGATTTTCTCCCTCCCTTTGTTTAAAATTAAGAACTTCATTCTCGGGAGACAAAGGAGTAGATAAAGGACTAGCCATAACGACGAAGCAAGCAAAAAAGAGGCGAACGGGAAAAGAGGGCGAATAAAACAGCAAGGGTGAAGTGGGGGAGAGGAAAACGAGAGGCAAATGGCAAATAATGTAATGCGAGGGATAAGAGTTTGTGATGGGTACTTGGTATGTCTTGACTTGTGCGTAGACTCCCTGGCAACGGCGCCAGAAATCCTTCTTGCTACCTCTTGAGCATGCGTTGGTTTCCCTTGATGAGGAAAGGGTGATGCAGCAAAGTAGCGTAAGTATTTCCCTCAGTTTTTGTGAACCAAGGTATCAATCCAGTAGGAAGCCACACACAAGTCCCTCGTACCTACACAAACAAATAAGAACCTTGCAACCAATGCGATAAAGGGGTTGTCAATCCCTTCACGGCCACTTGCAAAAGTGAGATCTGATAGAGATGATAAGATAATATTTTTGGTATTTTTATGATAAAGATTGAAAGTAAAGATTGCAAAAATAAACGACGACAGAATTAGCTAGTTGACGGAAGATTAATATGATGGGAAATAGAACCAGGGCTGTCGGTGTCAAAACCGGCGGATCTCGGGTAGGGGGTCCCGAACTGTGCGTCTAGGCGGATGGTAACAGGAGACAAGGGACACGATGTTTTTACTCAGGTTCGGGCCCTCTCGATGGAGGCAATACCCTACTCCTGCTTGATTAATATCGATAATATGGGTAGTACAAGAGTAGATCTACCACGAGATCAAGGAGGCTAAACCCTATGGTATGATTGTTGTTCGTCCTACGGACTAAAACCCTCCGGTTTATATAGACACTGGATAGGTTAGGGTTACACAAAGTCGGTTACAATGGTAGGAGATCTACATATCCGTATCGCCAAGCTTGCCTTCCACGCCAAGGAAAGTCCCATCCGGACACGGGACGAAGTCTTCAATCTTGTATCTTCATAGTCCAGGAGTCCGGCCAACGGTGATAGTTCGGCTATCCGGACAACCCCCTAATCCGGGACTCCCTCAGTAGCCCCCGAACCAGGCTTCAATGATGATGAGTCCGGCGCGTTGATTGTCTTTGGCATTGGGAGGCGGGTTCTTCTCCAAATTCCATATACTCGTCGAATAGTGTCCGTCTTCTGATAAATGCTGCGCTCCTTGGCTTCTACGCCCAATAATGGCCATCTTCCACGTGTTTGAATGAATGCGAAAGGCCAGGGTATTTTTACACTTACCCCCCTAGCTGCGCAAATGAGCTGCCTATAAAAGGGGCGAGGATCTAGATCTGAGTCACACCGTCCCCCCTTCGCGAGCTTTCATCGGAGCGCCTCTGACCAAAGCCCATTCCATCATGGACAATCGATGCGGCTCCTCCTCTCGCTCCCAGCCCTCAGCACAGAAATTGGGAGAGATGCTCGATCCGCATAGCGAGCTAGTTATACTCCAAACCAAGGGATTTCTTCCCCGGCCTTCATGGTTCCGGTTCGAGCCGGACTTGCCACCTACAAGGGCGGAAAGCAAGCGGAGAGTGTCCCGATCCTCTAAAGGAGAGCGGTATGCTTCATCTCTTATCTAGTAAGAGGACTCGGATTTCCAATCCATCCGTTTCTCCGGGGGCTCTTGGAGTTCTACGGCCTCCAGTTGCACCACCTTACGCATGCCTCCATTTTGCACATCGCGGGCTTCGTGGCCCTTTGCGAACTGTTCTTGGGCGTTGAGGCTCATTTCGGTCTGTGGAAGAGATTATTCTGCCTAGTACCCCATTCTTATGAGGGGTCAATATATCAAGTGGGCGGAGCCGAGCTATGGCGCATCGCCGGGACCGGATACCTATCCGGTACCCCGAAGAAGGCGTCCGAAGACTGGCCTTCGGAGTGGTTTTACATGGAGGACGTCCCGCTGCCGGATCCTGTTCGGATCGGCCTTCCGGAGTTTAGCAATGCTCCTCTGAAGAAGCGCCTAAGCTGGCGCCCTTGGAGCCCCCGGAGGGAAAATGACCGGGATGTCCTCTACTTGATGAGCCGAATAAGATTACTGGCTCATGCCGGATTGACCATGATTGGAGTCATGGTAATCTGCATTATGAGGGGAGTGTAGCCGCTCCAATATAGGGGCCACCCCATGTGGGACTTCAACGGGGAGGACGATGCCACCCGCCATGGCCGCAAAGGGCCGGGATTGGTCACCGAACTGGTGAAGATTTTGTCTGCCATGTATAAAGGGGAGGAGGAGGATTTCCTCGCGCCAATCCATCGAAGGAGTTTTCTTGAATAATCCTCGAAGCTGGGTAAGCAAACATCTTTGTGGCCTGTCGATCCATGTTCCGTGGTTAAATATCTCATTTCATGGTTTCTGCGAGGAACTGCGCCGGATATGGAGAAGATACACAGCCCGCCCCACAACCCGAGGATCCGGAACGGTCCCTCGATCCGACCTCCGAAGAGGATCCAGATATAAAGGTGGAGTTGATCGATGGGGTGTTCCACCAACTTAGCATCGACAATGCTTTGGTTGCCATTACGGCCGACACCGGAATACTTCCAGCCTCACGTAATGGCGAGACCAAGGTCCCAATATTCTGATAGTGACCCATCCGTGCTTATTTCTTGATCATCGTATACCAATGGTGTTTCGCAGGGGTACCTTCGAGGCAGGAAGCCGAGCTCAGCGGCGGCTAGCCAACAAGGGGCGACGGCCCGCGAGTTAAAAAGAAGTGCGGTCGGATCGAAACTCCGCCAGAACGGTATGGCGTGTCACCATGTTCCTAGGATTGATTCTCGAAGGCGACTAATGCTGATGCTCTTTTAGGAAAAGAGCGCCACGGACCGAGTCCGGAGAGGTTATAATCGAACCTCCGCCACCAGTGCTCCAAAGCCGGGTCGAAGCGGAGGCGAGCACGAGGCGTATGTCGGATGCTCCTCCGGCAGAGGATGCCGACAGATTATCCGCCACCAACTCCGAGGTGGAGAGCGCCATGAATCACAGCGCCACGACAGTTCTTCGTGACGCATGTTTCTCCCAAGAGGCCTTGAATGCCTTCAATTCGGAGATCGCACCACGTGCCTCTCAAGATGGTCTAGCAGAGCCACGGCAAAGTATGTAAAGGACATACTGGTGAGGAAATTTGATGATTATATATGCCAAGAGTCCCCGAGACTTAAAGTAGTTAGAATAACTGATTTAAGGATCATTTGTTATGAGGATCTTACAAAAAGAGTACCCGACTGTCCCAGAGCTTGAAGAATGCAAGGCCCAACTTGAGGTCGCACTAGCCGCCATCTGGGGAGCCACAGAGACCCCTCGGTAATATACGCTTCAAAAGATAAATAGTTTATGAAGTGCGGCGGGTGTGAAATCGACAAAATATTGCAGATGGCGCGGACTAGATCCGGACAGCAACAGCTCTTGCGCCAGCTAAAGGCGGCGAGAGCGTGCTTACGAGGGTGCGGCGGAGAAAAATAACCTCAAGATGCCAACACCAAACTGGGTGAGGAACTAAAGGATGTTTGTGCCCGGTTGTGCGACCAGAAGGAGAATCGACGGCTTCGTCGCGGCATTTTCATAAGTGCTTGAGCGAACTTTGAAAGAGTTCGGCGAGGAAGGCGACTAACATAAACATGTATGTAGGTTTGCTCACAGGCCGCCCCGAGGAGGAGATGCCCAAGATTGGGTGATCTTCTTCCCGAACACGCCACCGCACGAACGAGTTCGGCAGTGATGAAAGGCGTCGGCCAGGCCTTGTGGCCATCTATCCGCCGCTCAAGGCATTGGGGAGCTGGCAGAGCGGCTTCAAGGAGCACGGCGGCGCTCCGACTATGGAAGATATCGGCCTGCCGTCGAGGCGCCAGGAGGCTGGGCCATGGTAAAGACGCTGTACACGGTTGTGACCCAAACCACATGGCGAGGTCGGACTGTGGGGCTGATGGGAAGGAGATCCTGTAAGCTTAGTGTATGGCCAAGTAGAATTGGCTGCCAAGTATTCCCAGCAAGATTGTAAATTGGATAGCCTATTAGGTGGCATTGAGGAGGAATAGAATGAGTCGAGTTGACTATGTAAAAATATGACATGAAAAATGTCTTCTAGCCGGATTGTAGATCGCTTGTCATAGCGGACCTTTTTGCTTCGACCTCAGGACCCAATAGTCCAGAGTGTGTCCGAATACCTTCGTGGTTATATAAGAACCGGGGTATGCATGGAGACAAGGCGTAGGGGTCATTATTGCTGATCGGACAAGTGCCCAACTAGTTATGTTATATTACATGGATAGTAAGAAACATCTTGAGGAGAATAGTTCCGTTAAGGGTTCCTTTTTTGGGATGCATGCCCTAAAGTGCATGTCAAAGCTGCTATGAAAGCAGAAAATCATCCGGGGCAGATGGGTAAATAGTTAAAATCATCTTTCAGTTCACCGACCGAATATTCCATTAAGAACGCTAGCTTTGGCTTCACCCAATCTGAGGTACACATCCGGTGACCAACAAGAACAATCGCAGAGGTGCTCCTTTACCACCTAGCGAACAATCGGGAGCGAGGGGTAAGCACAGAGCCGAGCAACCCAGCTTGGCCAAAACTTAAGTCATATCGATGCATATAATGGTGAATAAAAGGCACATGCGGAAGTTTGGCGCATGTGTTGGGCATGAAGCCCGTATAAAATAAGCTTCGGTAAAGAAGCCCCGTGTATAATGGCGCGTACAGTAGCGTCAAATATGTCGGACAAAGCGCAAAGCGAGCCTCTAAAGGCTTCAGGAAGAAGGAGGGGAAGGGAGAAATAAAAGACAGCAAAATAGAAAATGTGGGCGGAGGAAGGAAGCGAACTTGGAGTCCGGCGCTTAGGCGTAGAATCTTCGAGGCGGGCTGCGTTCCATGGGTTCGCTCGAGTCGGTTATCCGATCGTTTTGCGACGGTATGCTCCGCGGTCAGGACCTGGTCGATGATGAAGGACCTTCCCATTTGGGCTTGAGTTTGTCCTTTTCTTGTCCGCAGCGTAGAACTAGTTCGCCAGCGTTATAAGCTTTGGCCCGTGCTTCCTCGCTTTGATATCTTGAGCCTGCTGTTGATAGAATGCGGAGCGAGCTTTTGCCACGCTGCGCTCCTCCTCAATCGCCCAAACTGTCCTGCCGATCGAGCTCGGCTTCTCTTTCTTCATACATGCGCACGCGAGGTGAGTCATGAATTATGTCGCAGGGCAGGACTGCCTCTGCACCGTACACCATAAAAATGGTGTGAATCCGGTAGTACGATTCGGCGTGGTCCGCAGCCCCAGTCTGGTCGAGCTCCTCAACCCGGTCGTGTTAGATTCCTTGAGGGTGGGTTTAATGCCGCTCATGATTAGACCGTTTGCTCGTTCGACTTGGCCGCTGGTTTGAGGGTGATAGACTGAGGCGTAATCGAGCTTGATGCCCATGTTTTTGCACCATAATTTGACCTCATCGGCCGTGAAGTTGGTGCCGTTATCGATGATGATCTTGTGGGGACACCGTAACGGTGAACTACCCCCGATATGAAGTCTATCACCGGTCCGGATTCGCCGCTTTAACAGGTTTGGCCTCTATCCATTTGGTGAATTTATCCACCATGACCAATAGGTATTTTTGCTTGTGGGTTCCCCCTTAAGGGGTCCAACCATGTCAAGCCCCGGACATGACGGCCGGTGATGGGTATAGTTTTGAGGCGGTGGGTGGCATGTGGCTTTAGTTAGCAAAAAGCGGCAACCGACGATCGTTGGACCAAATCTTGCGCATCTGCCGGGCCGTCGGCCAATAAAATCCTGTCGGAAGGCCTTGCCTACAAGGGCCGGGCTGCGGCGTGGTGCCCACCAGTCGGCATGAATTTCAGCCGGAGGTTTCGCCCTTCCTCTTCGGAGATACACCTTTGAAGGACTCTGTTGTGCTTTTCTTATAAAGCTCTCCCTCATGGACTTTATAGGCTTTAGATCGCCGTACTATGCAGCGAGCCTCATTTTGGTCTTCGGGAGTTCTGCCTAGTTAGGTAGGCTAGGAATGGCTCCGTCCACGGGCAATAACCGCCATTATTTCGTGGGCGGAGGTGTTATCTCGGTGGCGAGCCTCCGATTGTGTCGAGTGTTGGCGTCGAGCGGTGCGGTTGGGTCGGATTGTTATTTCGGACTCCCTTCCCATAATACGGATGGCTTGAATAGCCGTTCGGGGAAGATGTTGGGCGGGGCGGCATCGCGTTTTGCACCGATGCGTGCCAATATGTCCGCCGCTGGTTGTTATCCGGGCTATATGATGAAATTGAGCCCTTGAACGTGCTGAAATTTTAGGACCGCATTGCGCTCGCTACCATTTTGGATCTTTGGCATCAAAGTCTCCGTTTATTTGAGATATCGCGAGGTTGAATCGCGCACCTCTAGGCGTTTAATGCCCATGGAGATCGCCATCCGGAGGCCGTGCGAAGGGCCTCGTATTCGGTTGCGTTGTTGGAGTCCGTATACATTATCTGAAGAACGTATTGGACTATGTCCCCGGTTGGGGACGTCAGGACGACGCTAGCCCCCAGGCCGGCCAACATTTTGGAGCCGTCAAAGTGCATGATCCAATTGGAGTATGCACCGTACTCTTTAGGGAGTTCGGCTTCGGTCCATTCGGCCACGAAGTCGGCCAAAACCTGCGACTTAATAGCTCGTCATGGCTTATAAGTTATGTCGAATGGAAGGAGCTCTATGGCCCATTTTGCAATCCGGCCTATCACGTCGCGGTTGTTTATAATGTCATTAAGAGGTACTTCGGAGGCTACCGTTATCGAACACTCTTGAAAGTAGTGTCGCCGCTTCCGGGATGCCATGAACACCGCGTATGCTATCTTTTGATAGTGTGGGTACCGGGACTTGCATGGAGTTAGGACAGTGGACACATAGTAAACCGGTTTTTGAAGAGGGAACCGGTGTCCGTCCGTTTCTCGTTCGACGACGAGCACCACGCTGACAACTTGATGTGTTGCGGCGATATATAATAACATCGGTTCACCCACGTTGGGCACGGCCAGGACCGGATTTGTTGCCAAAATGGCCTTTATTTCTTCGAGTCCGGCCGTGGCGCATCCAAATCCACTCGAAGTGTTGGTCGCCGGAGGAGGCGGTAAAGGGTAACGCCTTTTCTCCCAAGCGGAAATAAAGCGGCTTAGAGCCGTTCGCATCGATCAATTTTGTATTTGTTTGAGGTTTTTGGAATATCCAATTGTGTGAGCTCGGATCTTGGCTGGGTTTGCTTCAATTCCTCTACCGGACACAATGAAGCCCAGAGCTTTCCGGTGGAGCGCCAAGACGCATTTTCCGGATTGAGCTTGATGTCGTATTTTGAAGATTGTCGAATGTGAGCCTCAAGTCGTCTACTAGAGTTTCGACATGCTTGGTTTTGACGACCACGTCATCTCGTATGCTTCCTTTGTTTTGCCGATCTGGTTTGCGGACATGTCGAATCATGCGCTGATATGTTGCGCGGCGTTTTTGAGCCCGAAGGGCATTGTGTTGAAGCGAATGGGCGTATGGAGTGATGAATCTGTTGCAGCATAGTGCAGCTCCGCCATCTTGATTTGGTGGTAGCCGAGTACGCGTCGAGGAAGCACAATGAGTCGTGTCCTGCTGTGGCGTCGATAATTTGATCAATTCGAGGGAGGGGGAAGGGATCCTTTGGGCAAGCCTTATTAAGGTCTTTGAAATCAACACATAGGCGCCATGATTTGTCCTTCTTTGGTACCATCACCAGGTTTGCTAGCCAGTCTGGATGTTTTATATCTCTAATGAATCCGGCTTCCAAAAGTTTGGCTAGCTCCTCTCCCATGGCATGTCTCTTGGGTTCAGAAAAGCGCCGAAGAGCCTGTTTGACTGGCTTGAATCCTTTCAGGATATTTAGGCTGTGCTCGGCCAGCCGACGTGGGATTCCTGGCATGTCTGAAGGGTGCCAGGCAAAGATGTCCTAGTTTTCTCGTAGAAATTCTCGTAGTGCGGCATCTACATCAGGGTTTAATTGTGCCCCAATGGAGGCCGTCTTTGCAGGGTCCATTGGGTGGACTTGGAATTTGACTATTTCATCCGCTGGTTTAAAAGAGGTGGACTTGGACCTTTTATCAAGTATCACATCGTCCCTGTTCACCGCATGGGCTGTCGCTGTGAGTTCCTCGGCCGCTAGGGCTTCGGATAGTGCCTCGAGGGCTAGTGCGGCTGTCTTGTTTTCGGTGCGGAGTGCTATGTTCGGATCACTAGCGAGAGTGATGATTCCGTTAGGTCCGGGCATTTTAAGCTTCATGTACCCATAATGGGGTATAGCTTGAAAAATTGTGAATGCCTCTCGCCCTAATAAAGCGTGATATCCGTTGCTGAATGGGGCCACTTGAAATGTGACCTCCTCGGACCTGTAATTGTCCGTGAGCGAACACTACGTCGGTGTGATTTTTCACATGCATCATGCTTCCGGCTGGGATTATTCCTCTAAAGGTTGTGCTGCTTCGCTCAATGCGGTTCCAGTCTATTTCCATTTTTGGAGGGTTTCCTCATAGATGAGGTTTAGTCATTGCCGCCATCCATGAGTACCTTAGTAAGGTGAAAGCCGTCCACTATCGGACTGAGGACCAATGCGGCTGGTGCTTGGGCTGTTCGGAATTTAGGTTCGTCACTGGCATTAAAGGTAATAGCTGTGTCACTCCATGGATTTATTGTTGCTACTTGGTAGACTTCGGCAAGGTTGCGGAGTGTTCATTTTCGCATGTTATTTGATGTGAAAGTCTCGAAGACTGTTAACACCGTACTGGTGTTGTTGGGCTGGGATTCTGAAGCTAGAAGCTCTTCGCCACTTTTGGCCACCTGCCGTAGTATCCAACATGCTCGAAGGCTATGAGTTGGAGTGGCGCCTTTTGTGCTATGAATTTTGCAGGGTCCGTTTAGCCAACCCTCCAGTACGGTTCCGTACCCTTTAGGGGGTTTTGGTTTTTTGGTGTTTAACCCAGGTGCTTGGTAATGATGCACCCTTTTATTTCGGACTAGGGATGTATTCGGGGCCGGATTATCCCAAAATTTACTTTCGGTTTTCCAGGCGCTCTCCATCGCACAGTACTTTTGTACCATGGTCACGAAGTCATCAAAGCGTGTAATTTCGCGACGACTTATGGCGTTTAGGATTCCCTTGTCCGTGCAATTATTGCAGAAAATTGGGATTCGTCCTCCTCTCGGCAATCCTTTATCATGTCCATAACGGGAGGAATCGGCCCGATAATGATGTCTTGTTTCAGCGGGCTCTTGCCGAATTCGGGATAGATCGCTAATGTTTGGGTGGGCGGTGGCGGATCCGGAACCCCATCAATTTAAGACTCGGGGCCGGAAGTTTCGAACTCGAAGTTTGGATTTTTGAATGCTATCAATGAATCCATCCGTCGCTGACTTTAAGTTCGGGCTTGATCGACATCCGTCCCTCTGCGGGAATCCGGCATGGAGGATCGGGAATCGAACGTAAATAGTCCTTAAGATAGAAGAAGAATCGCCGCATTGTTCCTCTACCACAGCAACATGATGGGTAGCACGGGAGAGTTGATCTCTCGGATCGGTTTAGGCCCAATCCGTCGTGATCATGGCGACTCGGGCGGCAATGCGATCCAAGAGCTCGTTTACGGAGGAGAGCTCGCTCGGATCTAACTGTTCGGCAAGTTCAATTAACGTGAAGATTGGTTTCGATGACTCAAGAAGTCATCGTCGTGTGATGGCGGCTGGCGGTCATAAGAAAACCACCCAGCCGAAGAGTCGACCGGTGGCCAAGGCTCCTTTGGCGATAGTATCGTCTTTAAAGGCGAGATGAGGCATCCTTCGACGGCGGCGACGCGGAGGAACTCTCAATGAAAGCACCAATGTCGGTGTCAAAACCGGCGGATCTCGGTAGGGGTCCCGGCGTGCGTCTAGGCGGATGGTAACGAGGAGACAAGGGACACGATGTTTTTACCTGGTTGGGCCCTCTCGATGGAGGTAATACCCTACTCCTGCTTGATTAATATTGATAATATGGGTAGTACAAGAGTAGATCTACCACGAGATCAAGGAGGCTAAACCCTAGAAGCTAGCCTATGGTATGATTGTTGTTAGCCCCACGGACTAAAACCCTCCGGTTTATATAGACACCGGATAGGTTAGGGTTACACAGAGTCGGTTACAATGGTAGGAGATCTACATATCCGTATCGCCAAGCTTGCCTTCCACGCCAAGGAAAGTCCCATCCGGACACGGGACGAAGTCTTCAATCTTGTATCTTCATAGTCCAGGAGTCCGGCCAACGGTGATAGTTTGGCTATCCGGACACCCCCTAATCCGAGACTCCCTCAGGGGCCCATAGGTTTCACTAGTGGCTTCTCTCAAGATAGCATAAGTATTATAGTGGTGAACAAATTATTGTCGAGCAATTGATAGAATTGAGCATAGTTATGAGAATATCTAGGAATGATCATGTATATAGGCATCACGTCCATAATAAGTAGACCGACTCCTGCCTGCATCTACTACTATTACTCCACACATCGACCGCTATCCAGCATGCATCTAGAGTATTAAGTTCATAAGAACAGAGTAACACATTAGGCAAGATGACATGATGTAGAGGGATAAACTCAAGCAATATGATATAAACCCCATCATTTTATCCTCGATGGCAACAATACAATACGTGTCGTTTCCCTTTTTGTCACTGGGATCGAGCAACGCAAGATTGAACCCAAAGCTAAGCACTTCTCCCATTGCAAGAAAGATCAATCTAGTAGGCCAAACAAAACTGATAATTCGAAGAGACTTGCAAAGATAACCAATCATACATAAAATTATTCATAGAAGATTCAAATATTGTTCATAGATAATATTGATCATAAACCCACAATTCATCGGATCTCGACAAACACACCGCAAAAAGAGTTACATCGAATAGATCTCTAAGAAGATTGAGGAGAACTTTGTATTGATATCCGAAGAGAGAGAAGAAGCCATCTAGCTAATAACTATGGACCTGAAGGTCTATGGTAAACTATTCACACATCATTCGAGAGGCTATGGTGTTGATGTAGAAGCCCTCCGTGATCGATGCCCCCTCCGGCGGAGCGTCGGAAAAGGCCCCAAGGTGGCATCTCACGGGTACAGAAGGTTGCGGCGGTGGAAAATAGGGTTTCGTGGTGCTCCTGGATGGTTTTGGGGTACGTAGGTATATATAGGAGGAAGAAGTAGGTCGGTGGAGCCACGAGGGGCCCACGAGGGTGGGGGGCGCACCCAGGGGCAGGTGCACCTCCCTGCCTCGTGGCCTCCTCAGTTGTTTCTTGACATCCACTCCAAGTCCTCTGGATCACGTTTGTTCCAAAAATAACTCTCCCGAAGGTTTCATTCCGTTTGGACTCCGTTTGATATTCCTTTTCTGCGAAACACTGAAATAGGCAAAAAAAACAACAATTTGCACTGGGCCTTGGGTTAGTAGGTTAGTCCCAAAAATAATACAAAATTGTATAACAAAGCCCATTAAACATTCAAAACAGAATATATAATTGCATTGAACAATCAAAAATTATAGATACGTTGGAGACGTATCAAAACCTTCCTCGCCTCCTGACCATAGAGGTGGTTTGGGAGGTAATCATCAGTGACTGCTTGGAAAGGCCTGAAAACAAGGATGTGCATAAATATCTTCTCTCTATTGGAAATGGGGCAAAGGAATAAAAAGGCAAGGTATAGTAGTTAGTACCATCTTGTAGTGAACTGATGTCTTCTTCATTGGGCAGACAAAGATCTTGTTGTTTTTTGTCGCTAATTTTTTATCCTAACAATCTTTCCGAGTTTCTTGATTTGATTGATATTCATGGACAACTCATTTCCCCATATGCAAAAAGGGTCGAACAGTGGGTCAAAACCTCTGGCAGCAGGACCTACATGTGCAAGACCAAATTGTGAAAAACCTAAATATTAGAATGGTTCCTGCATTTGCATAATAATGTGCTATTAGACAACGGACCATGCACGTGCTAACCTCAATTGTAAACCTCGGTGCTTCCCATTGTTTCCCTGCAACACATATACAGTAGTTAGTCATCAGGTTAAGTAAGGGTTCACATGCTATCAGTAAAATATGTTGATGAAAAATAAGCACATTGCAGATTCATCAGATTAATTCAAGCCACATGGAAAACCCATTTATCCAAACCAAGCATGATTAAGAACTAGGAAATATAGCACTTGTATATGTTTCTCATGTATTAAGTGCAACCAAATTCGGTTTATTCCTCACATGCACAATAATACAAAATTCTACCCACGGCAATTGGACATCACATTGCAGAATTGAACCAAGCAGTTAACTAAACACCACAACAAATGAACCAAACATTAACTGAGCACCACATTGCACAATATAACATACTCCTAATAGAAGATCGGACAGTTAACCAAATAGTTAACTACAGCCAATGGTAGCAACTGTATTTGTTTATCATGTATTTACTACAACCAAATTCAATTTATTCCTCACATGGTATACAATAACAGAATGCACCCACAACTATTGAACATCGCATTGCAAAATTGAACCAAACAGTTAACTAAACACCACAACACAAATGAACCAAACGTTAACTGAGCACGACATTGCACAATGTATAACCAAACCAAGCATGCTTGACAACTTGGAAATATAGCAATTGTATTCGTTTCTCATGTATTTTGTAAAGATAAATTCGATTTATTTCTCACATGGAAGACAATACAAAATTGCAGCCTGAAGAATTGAACATCACATTTGCAGAATTGAACCAAGCAGTTAGCGAAGGCGACAACTAATTAACAAAACAGTTAATAAGTGAGCACCACCGCACGACATATAGAACATATACACTAGAGCAACAGATTGCATGGTAAAATTAGATAGCACAATTCACTAGAATTTGTGAGGAAAGGCAGGAGCAGCACACGCAACGGGTAAACCGAGAATGCTTAACCGGCGTAGCTAGCAAATGGCAAGGTGCTCCTCCAAGATCTGGGGGTCGGCACGAAAGGCAGCCATCGCGACCTCATCCGCGCGTGCGGCCGCGATTTGCTTCTCCGCTGCCAAATGCTCCTTGAGATCCTAGCTATACTGCATGCACCATGGCTTAGGGTGGTGCTTATTTGGTGGAGGGGTTGGTGATTTGGGTGGAAGGTGTTGCGCTCGCACCGGCGGTCGGGGCATGTGGGATGTGGAAGGAGGAGGAGGATGGGGGTCGGGTGTGGATTACCTGCCTGGATAGACGAGGCCGAGCAGCGTGAAGGAGGGTCACCGATGAGGAGGCAGCGCTGCAAGCAAGGAGTGAAGTTTTCAACTTGTAAAGGAAGGCGGAAACATGGGAAATGTGGCTTTTGGTAAGGGGGGCGGGGAGGTAGATATTTCCGCGGAAGCCAAAAATTTGGAATCCCTTCAGCGAAAAAACTGGCATGCAAAGTGTCATCAGACATGGTCCCTTATTCAGAACTGTGTACGATATGTGAACATCACAAACAATTAAGATAGCTTAACCCGTGTGTGATGAGTTTGAACGTAAAAAAAATTTGGTTCGAATTTCCATGGTTATAGTGGTCATCCACGTCATTGCATAATTTGGGTACACAAAGGAGACTACAGGACACCCACACTTCTTAATCGAGCAAGTTCAGCAATCAAATAGAGCTAGCTGACCTAAACATTACTCTAACAAATTAAAGACCGGCGCTCTTAATTAAACAAAACAAAGAGTACTACTACGGCTGGTGCTCGTCGATCTCCGCCGCTGCCTCCATGTCCAGCTTGTGCCCGACGATCTCCTGGGGAAGGGGCTCCATGGCATCCATCTCGCCATCCACGTACGCCATCTCTTTGGAAAAGGCCGCCACGAGCTGGGCGTGGGCAGACGCAATCTGGGCTTGGACGGGCTCCATCGTCGCAAGGTATGCGTCCGTGGAACGGACGACTGCTCGAACGCTCTCGGAGATTGCCAGCTCTTCGACTGTAGGTTGCCGACTATTGTCAGAGAAGCTTTGTTCGATTTTGTGCAGTGACCACCAGGAGCTGGGCGTGGGTGGCCTCGACATGGTCGTGGGCGACCTCCATCAGGGCTAAGGCCGCCACTGCGGAACGGACAGCTGTTGTGCCGCTCTTGCCAGTTGTTATAGCCGAGCCAGATGTTGCTGCTGCCGCCTGAGAAGCAACATCGGTCGTTTGGGCTGCCATGGCCGCTCGGTCGCAGATTGCGGCCGCGCTCATGCACCTTGTTAGCACGCGCATGGCGGTTGCGGCCGCACTCTCACCGGAGTGGGCCATCGAAGTTGCCCTCATGACGCGGGTCCACGTGCCCATCTTTCACCGGCGATGATTGAACAGTGAAATGATATTTGGGAAGCGAGCTAGTGTGCTTGAGACGCCAGCGTGGACTGTAGCCATTGCACCTTCTCGCGTAAGCCATAGGCGTACTATACACCGACGGTGCTCGAGGATATTTTGAGCTGCATCTCATACGGTTGGTGATAATAAACTATGTGCGATCTACTTGATTTTTCATCTTGATTTGAATTACATAATGGGGTCACAGCGGCAATGGGCGGTGTTTGAATTGCTAGACCTTTTTTATCTGGAGTGAACATGCAACTATATGTGTATCGTAAAAGAATTGGAATTATTCAGGGTTCGTTTGAACATCATATACATTAAATTGGTTTTCTAGCCATTTCAGGTGCACAATTCAAAATTAAACTACATGCACATGCTCCGGTGCACCAATATGGGTTGTAAAATCATATATGTGTCCATGGGTTTATGCTTATGTCCCATGCAAGAAATGGGGATGAAATTCAAACACCACGGCACCGTGGCTCTCCGGCAAAAGTCGATGTACTTGCTTTTGTAATTCTAGTAAATCCAAAATTTGTCTGAAATTCATGAAACTTGGCATGCTATCATGGAGCATGCCGTGGTAATTTTTTTGTCCCATTTGGGGCAGGTTTGGGTATAAGCTTCTCATAAACCAGAGCTTCTCACAACAAGTGTGATGGTTTCGGTAGGGAACGTTTCACCTTTCTGGATGAAACAATATCGTTGCCTCTTCTCGATTTCAAAATTTTGGGATTGTTGTGTCAACATAGAACAATAGGAGTGTTGTGTCAATTTTTGGGATTTTTCGGGGTTCGCTTGGACATTTTATACATTAGCTGAGTATTCTATGCATTCATGTGCATAATTCAAATTTGAACTATAGGCACATGCTCCAATGCATATAAATTAGTTGAAAATTCAAATATGTGCCCTTGGTTGCCTGCTTAGGTCCCATGCAAGAAATGGGAATGAAAGTCAAACACCCTGCCACCGTCACTCGGCCGCAAACATTGAGATACCTGGTTTTTAAATTCTAGTAAATCCAAAACTAAATCTGAAATTCATGAAACTTGGCATGCTATCATGGGCGGCATCAACATCTTTGTGGTAAATTTTTGTCCCATTTGGGGCAGGTTTGGGTATATGCTTCTCACAAACCGAGCTTCTCACAACAAGCATGATGGTTTGGTGAGGAACGTCCCACCTTTGGGGACCTAAACGGCCTCTTATTGCTTTCAAATTTTTTCTCGTGTCAACATAGAACAACAGAGTGTTGTGTCAATTTTGTGATTTTTGGGCTTCGTTTGGACATTTTATGCATTAACCGAGTTTTCAATGCATTTATGTGCATAATTCAAATTTGAACTACATGCACATGCTCCAGTGCATATAAATTGGTTGAAAAATCAAATATGTGTCCTTGGGTGCATGCTTAGGTCCCATGCAAGAAATGGTAATGAATTTCAAACACCAGGGCACCGTTGACTGCCGGCAAAACATTGAGATACATGGTTTTTAAATTCTAGTAAATCCAAAACTCGTCTGAAATTCATGAAACTTGGCATGCTATCATGGAGCGGCATCAGCATGCCGTGGTAATTTTTTGTCCCATTTGGTGCAGGTTTGGGTATATGCTTCTCAGAAACCAGAGCTTCTCACAACAAGCATGATGGTTTCGGTAGGGAACGTCCCACCTTTGGGGACGAAACAATATCCATTGCCTCTTATTGCTTCCAAAAAATTTCTCGTGTCAACATAGAACAACAGGAGTGTTGTGTCAATTTTTTGTGATTTTGCGGGGTTCGTTTGGACATTTTTATGCATTAACTGAGTTTTCAATGCATTTATGTGCATAATTCAAATTTGAAATACATGCACATGCTCCCACTACTGCAGGATGCTGCTAACGCGACACTACGATCAAAGACCCTTTGAGAAACTATGTGCGATGCAATAATCGCAAACGGTGCTGTATGAAAACCGTCAGAAATGTATAAAACGTTTGCGATGATGGATGCATCAAACACGGTTCAGGTTTTAGTTGCGTGTGCGATGAAGGGCATACGGTTCAGTTCAATTAACTGTTTGAGATGAGGAGGAACAAAAGAAACGGGCAGCCAGATGAAGGCATGTGCGATACACAGCATACGGTTCACTCGGATGAACTGTTTGTGATTAGGCAACACAAAAGAAACTGGCAACCAGATGAAGGTGTGTGCGATATACAGCATACGGTTCACTCGGATGAAGTGTTTGTGATTAGGAAACACAAAAGAAACGGTCATACAAATCAAGGTGTGTGCGATATAGGCATGCGGTTCACTCGGCCCTTGTCGTCAGTGTGTGACCTCTGTGGCAACCGTTCACTCCCCAGACGCCTCTTCGTGTACCGTGGCAACAATCCACCGCCTCTTCGCCTTTCCCTCTCGATTTGGAACTGCTGTCGCACGCTCTTCCTCCCTCCATTTGCCTTCACCCTTCCTTCTACCATTGTTCGATCATCTTCTCCATGGAGGGAACAGGCCGGAAACGACCCCGTTATTCTTGCCCCGATCTGAAAGATGACGTGGTGGAGGAACTCATTGATCAGTGCGACATCATCAGCTAGCATGGCAGGTTCGTTCAAGACCATTATCGACTCAACTAATAACATCATTACAAGGAACCCAAGGGTCCAGGAGCGGTTTGATCTCCCCTATCTTCTTCGTCGTGACCCTGCTGACTGGCGCGGGGACGAGGGAAGCCTCGCCTTGTGCAAGTTGATGCCGCTTGATAATGATATGTATGATGTTAAGATGCCATTGCTTCAGGGCAAGGCTTGGGCAGACGCAAATGGAGATTGGGTTATTTATATTGGGTACAACTGCGAGTGGGAACTTGTGAATGTGTACACTCTTCACCGGGTTCCACTTCCAAAAATCTCAGACGAGTGCCCAGAGGTTGAGTACACCGGTATTCTACGTGAGTTCAAATACGATCATGGTGACTGTCGTCTACGGAAGATAGGAATTTGTCGAGTTCCAAACCACTATTGGGATTACTCGAACTATGAAGTTGTTGCTATCTTCGACAAGCTTGTTGCCTTCCTTACTTCCACGCCTCGATGGATATTGCTCTAAAATCAAATTCTGTACACGGATGAGTACTGTGATGCAATTCAATACGAGGGACCTGTGTTTGCTGCCACCACTCGTGGCACTGTTTTTGCATGGAATCATCATGCTTTTGGTATGTTTGTCTTTCGCCGTAATTATAATTGTTTCATCCACATGCATGCGGGTTAGCTAGTTTCCCTTTACTAATTAATTAACCTTCTTGTGTTTCCAAGGTCATGTGAACATTCCACCACCTATAATTGAAAAAAATTATAACCAAGGGGGAGATGACGATGCTGTTAATCATGAGCATGAGGGCGAGCTGGACCATATACTCAGTGGCGCATGGCAACTTATTCTGATGGATCACCTCTTCTTGTCTGTATACAGGGCAATACTGATGTTACTAAGGAAGCAGGTGTTGTCTCGCATGGTCGCACTCTCCGGACCTATTCCAACATCCGTTGCAGGGTATTTGGGATGGATACTAGTGTACTAGCGCCAAAACCTTCTCCCTGGTTCAGTATTGAAAGTCTTGGAGGAAACTCGCTCTTCCTTGGACAAAACTATCCAATGATGGTGGAAGGCGATCCAGCTGCTGTTGAAACTAATGTTACTACCATTTATGAGAAGCAACTGTATCTATACCTCGGACATTGCTATGCTTCCCTACCGTCCCAATATGGGTCCTGACATAGGCCGCTCCAGCCTGGATGATCAGTCTTGCGTTGGTCTCGAGATTGACAGTAGCTGGCCCTTCCTAGAGAATCACTTCTGGTTCAAAGCAAGAGTTTCCAACGTAGACGAGTGGTTGAGCTAAAGTTCATTTCATCCTTTTTTATTTTTTGTGTGAGAAAAACTTTACTAGAATGTTTTGTTGGAAATGATCTATAATCCAACGTGTATCCTCGTTGTCGTTGTGGGCTGATGACTTGTTGTATGTAATCAATGGTACATTTGCATATGCGTCCATCAACTCACGCCTGCTAGTGGTGTCCATATGAACAGCGCTAGTGATTTTAGTTGCAAAAATTAGATAGTGCTAGTGATTTTCAGCTGCATATTTTGACAAATCGCACTGTTACAAGGTTGACAATGGCAATGTTACTAGATAAAAAAATGTCAATCTTTCCAGTTTGACAAATGGCAACTTACCCAAAATGTCAGATATGCAAATCTTACCCAATTTTTTGTACGTGGTTGCACACGGGTGATGCAAAGCAACCGTTTGCGTTGAAGGGATGCAGAAATCCTGCTCGACACATTTTCCCTTGGCTTCCTGGGGAAGCTGTCGGTTTGCATCTGGGTGTTCTAACTAAAACGTTTGCGATGAGTGTTTTATATTTAAAAACTATTGACGTTTTTTCAAAAGAAAATCGTTTGATAAGTCTGTACATTAAGAGAGAAAACGCAAGTTCGTTCAAAGCATATCTTTCATTCAGTCACACTGCAAATTTATATTCATATGATCGAGAATTCGAGATACAGTATTAAACCCAAAAAACTATTTCCGGCGGCGGCAGAGGCGGCGTGTCGCACCGTCATTGTCGTTGTCATCCTCCGGGACGCCATTGTTGAAGTCTTCAAGGCAGCACAAAATGTTCTTCACTTGTAAATCAAACATCATGTCGTCGCGCGATCGACGGGCGGGGCGCGGGAGGACGACAACTGGCGCCGCTGAGAGGTAGCGGTAGACGGCAGCGTCCCATGCCGCTGAGGGGGGTGCGCGCACGGGCACGGGCGTGGCGGGTTCAGCCAAACGCACGGGGTCCGGCGCCACGATGGGTGGAGGGGCGCGCACGAGCTCGGGCACGGGCGCTGGTGCTGGCATGTACACGAGCTCACGCGGGTCAGCGGAGACCTCGTTGATGTCCGCGGCTTTCAGCTCTGCGATAGTGCTCAGCGACCAGCCCGTCAATGCTACGGGGATGGTCGCTGGCGCAGGCGCGGGGATGGGAGCTGGGACGGGAGCGGGGGCAGAACCCGTCGCGGCCAGCTCGTTCTGGGCCATGTCCATGAGGCCCCATTCCTCCTTATTTTCTATCTCCTCCGGCTCGGAGTCGACTTCACCAAACTTGAAGACTAGTGGCAGATGATCGTTCTGCGCCATGGCATTGGTGGAGGTCTATGGGAGGGAGGGGAATGGGATGCGAACAGTAAGGCCGCCCGTATTAAACAGCGGCTCGGGCGCCATTAACGGAGAGGAAGGCGGCCGACCATGGAAGTCAAAGGGCTCGCTTCTCAGTAAGCCTGCGCAGCGTACAGCTTGCACGCTTCCCGGTGAGCCTGCACATTGGAGGACAACTTGCACACCTCTCGGTTAGCCTGCACACCGGACCGCGCTCGCACGCCTCCCGTTCAGTCAAGGTCAAGCAGCTGTCCGCATGGCACCTCCTACAACCATTAAAACCAAGACACGTGGCGTCACGTGAATGGTTAAAAGAACACATGGTTCAAATTCTACAAATGTTTGAGATATTAAAGTGACACCTATTTTTTCAAAATGCCTTTGTTGGTTGTCATTATTCGAGTGTGCCTTCTCTCAAAATGGACACGAAAAATGCCACAACATGTCGGGTGACATTCCATGATAGCATGCCAAGTTTCATGAATTTCAGACGAGTTTTGGATTTACTAGAATTTAAAAACCAAGCATCTCAATGTTTTGCCGGCAAGCAACGGTGCCCTGGTGTTTGAAATTCATTCCCATTTCTTCAATGGGACCTAAGCATGCACCCAAGGACACAGATTTGATTTTTCAACCAATTTATATGCACAGGAGCATGTGCATGTAGTTCAAATTTGAATTATGCACATAAATGCATTGAAAACTCAGTTAATGCATAAAAATATCCAAACGAACCCCGAAAAATCACAAAAATTGACACAACACTCCTGTTGTTCTATGCTGACACGAGAAAAAGTTTGGAAGCAATAAGAGGCAATGGATATCGTTTCGTACCCAAAGGTGGGACGTTCCCTACCGAAACCATCATGCTTGTTGTGAGAAGCTCTGGTTTGTGAGAAGCGTATACCCGAACCTGCCCCGAATGGGACGATTTTTTTACCACGGCATGCTGATGGCGCTCCATGATAGCATGCCAAGTTTCATGAATTTCAGATGAGTTTTGGATTTACTAGAATTTTAAAACCAGGCATCTCAACGTTTTGCCGGCAATCAATAGTGCCCTGGTGTTTGAATTTCATTCTCATCTCTTGCATGCGACCTAGAAATTCACCCAAGGACACAGATTTGATTTTTCAACCAACTTTGGTGCATTGGAGCATGTGCTTGAAGTTCAAATTTGAAATATGCACATAAAATGCCTACAAAACCCAATTAAGGGATAAAAAGGCCAAGCGAACCCCGAAAAATTCCAAGATTGAACACAACACTCCTGTTGCTCTATGTTGATGCTAGAGTTTTTTGAAAGTAATAAGAGGCAACGGATATCATCCCGTCCCCAAAGGTGGTACGTTCCCTATCAAAACCATCATGCTTGTTGTGAGAAGCTCTAGTTTGTGAGAAGCTTATACCCAAACCTGTCCCAAATGGGACAAAATTTTCACCACGGCATGTTGATGCCGCTCCATGATAGCATGCCAAGTTTCATGAATTTCAGAAGAGTTTGGGATTTACCAGAATTTTAAAACCAGGCATCTCATCGTTTTGCCGGCAATCAATAGTGCCCTGGTGTTTGAAATTCATTCCCGTCTCTTGGATGGGCCCTAAGCATGCACCCGAGGACACACATGTGATTTTTCAACCAATTTATATGCACTGGAGCATGTGCATGTAGTTCAAATTTGAATTATGCACATAAAATGCCTAGAAAACTCAGTTAATGCATAAAAATGTCCAAACGAACCCCGAAAAATCCCAAAAATTGACACAACACTACTGTTGTTCTATGTTGACACGAGAAATTTTTTGAAAGCAATAAGAGGCAATGGATATCGTTTCGTCCCCAAAGGTGGGACGTTCCCTACCGAAACCATCAGGCTTGTTGTGGGAAGCTCTGGTTTGTGAGAAGCATATACCCAAACCTGCCCCAAATGGGGCAATTTCTTCACCACGGCATGTTGATGCCGCTCCATGATAGCATGCCAAGTTTCATGAATTTCAGACGTGTTTTGGATTTACCAGAATTTAAAAATCAGGCATCTCAACGTTTTGCTGGCAATCAACGGTGTCCTGGTGTTTGAAATTCATTCCCATCTCTTGCATGGGACCTAAGCATGCACCCAAAGACACATATTTCATTTTCAACCAATTTATATGCACTGGAGCATGTGCATGTAGTTCAAATTTGAATTATGCACATAAATGCATTGAAAACTCAGTTAATGCATAAAAATGTCCAAACGAACCCCAAAAAATCCCAAAAATTGACACAACACTCCTGTTGTTCTATGTTGACACGAGAAAAAATTTGAAAGCAATAAGAGGCAATGGATATTGTTTTGTCCCCAAAGGTGGTACCTTCCCTATCGAAACCATCATGCTTGTTGTGAGAAGCTCTGGTTTGTGAGAAGCATATACCCGAACCTGCCCCAAATGGGACAATTTTTTTACCACGACATGTTGATATCAGTCCATGATAGCATGCCAAGTTTCATGAATTTCAGACGAGTTTTGGATTTACCAGATTTTAAAAACCAGGCATCTCAACATTTTGCCGGCAATCAACAGTGCCCTGGTGTTTGAATTTCATTCCAATCTCTTGCATGGGACCTAGAAATTCACCCAAGGACACACATGTGATTTTTCAACCAACTTTAGTGCATTGGAGCATGTGCTTGTAGTTCAAAGTTGAATTATGCACATAAATGCCTACAAAACCCAGTTAACGTATAAAAAAGGCCAAACGAACCCCGAAAAATTCCAAGATTAAACACAACACTCCTGTTGTTCTATGTTGACACTAGAAATTTTTTGAATGCAATAAGAGGCAACAGATATCATCCCGTCCCCAAAGGTGGTACGTTCCCTATCGAAACATCATGCTTGTTGTGAGAAGCTCTGGTTTGTGAGAAGCTTATACCCAAACCTGCCCCAAATGGGACAAAATTTTCACCACGGCATGTTGATGCCGCTCCATGATAGCATGCCAAGTTTCATGAATTTCAGATGAGTTTTGGATTTACTAGAATTTAAAAACCAGATATCTCAACGTTTTGCCGGCAATCAACAGTGCCCTGGTGTTTGAAATTCATTCCCATCTCTTGCATGGGACCTAGCTAGAAATTCACCCAAGGACACACATGTGATTTTTCAACCAACTTTGGTGCATTGGAGCATGTGCTTGTAGTTCAAATTTGAATTATGCACATAAAATTCCTAGGAAACCCAGTTAATGTATAAAAAAGGCCAAACGAACCCCGGAAAATTCATTCTCGTTTCTTGCATGGGACCTAAGCATGCACTTAAGGACACAAATTTGATTTTTCAACCAATTTGTATGCACTGGAGCATGTGCATGTAGTTTAATTTTGAATTGTGCACGTGAAATGGCTAGAAAACTAGTTTATTATATAAAATGTCCAAACAAACCCTGAATAATTCCAATCCTTTTATGACACACATATAGTTGCATGATCACTGCAGATAAAAGGTCTAGCAATTCAAACAACGTCCATTGCCGCTGTGACCCCATTTTGTAATTCAAATCAAGTAGATCCCACCGTTTATTATCACCAACCATGTGAGATGTAGTACAAAATATCTTGGAGCACCGTCGGTGTATAGTACGCCTATGGCTTACGCGAGAAGGTGCATCGGCTAGAGTCCACAGTCGGCGTCTCAAGCACACTAGCTCACTCCCCAAAAACTCCCGCCTCTGCATCCCTCGCAATCTCGAAAATATCTATCGCCTGGAAGGTTTCAATGTTTGATAGCACACGATTAGTATGTGCGGACCGTGTGCGATGTCTGTTACTCCCGCTCTACTTCAGCCCCTTGATTCAAATTTTCAGTAGCCTCGGCATTTTACTCCCGCCCCTGCATCCCTCTCAATCTCAAAAATATCTACTCGCCCTTGATCCAAATTTTCAGTAGCCCCGCCTTGTTACTCCCTTCTAGTAAAATTTTCAGTTGCCGCAGTATTTCGTCAAACACAACCTTGCCCCCCTCCACACACACCCCAAAACCTCCGCTCACACAGACACATAGAACCCTCGAAACCATTGGTAGGTCACCGCCATCACCGGCTCCTCCATCCTCAACCTCTGCCCGTGTGCCCGGGAGCTCGAGGAGCCAATGGCCAAAAAGAGGTTTATCGCGGCCTTTTCGCCCTACGCCGGTGAGGTGGCCGCCGGGGTGTCCCCATCGTCCTCCGCGGGCACGATCCGCCGCCGCCGGTCCCTGATACGTCTCCAACGTGTCTATAATTTTTGATTGCTCCATGCTATATTATCTACTGTTTTGGACTATATTGGGCTTTATTTTCCACTTTTATATTATTTTTGGGACTAACCTATTAACCGGAGGCCCAACCAAGAATTGCTATTTTTTTGCCTATTTCAATGTTTCGAAGAAACGTAATATCAAACGGAGTCCAAACGGAATGAAACCTTCGGGAACGTGATTTTCTCACCGAACGTGATCCAGGAGACTTGGACCCTACTTCAAGAAGTAACAGAGGCGGTCACGAGGGTGGGGCGCGCGCCCCCCCTAGGGCGCACCCCCTGCCTCATGGGCCCCCTGTTGCTCCACCGACGTACTCCTTCCTCCTATATATACCTACGTACCCCCAAACGATCAGATACGGAGCCAAAAACCTAATTCCACCGCCGCAACTTTCTGTATCCACGAGATCCCATCTTGGGGCCTGTTCCAGAGCTCGGCCGAAGAGGGCCGTCATCACGGAGGGCTTCTACATCATCATAGCCTCTCCGATGAAGTGTGAGTAGTTTACCTCAGACCTTCGGGTCCATAGTTATTAGCTAGATGGCTTCTTCTCTCTTTTTGGATCTCAATACAATGTTCTCCCCCTCTCTCATGGAGATCTATTCGATGTAATCTTCTTTTTGCGCTGTGTTTGTTGAGACCGGTGAATTGTGGGTTTATGATCAAGTCTATCTATGAATAATATTTGAATCTTCTCTGAATTCTTTTATGTATGATTGGTTATCGTTGCAAGTCTCTTCGAATTATCAGTTTGGTTTGGCCACCGTAGAATACTTATGCTCTTGAGAGAAGCCACTAGTGAAACCTATGGCCCCCGGGTCTATTCTCATCATATCAATCTCCATCGCTTTAATCTTGCTTTGCTTTTTTACTTTGCCTTTTACTTTTTACTTTTTACTTTGCATCTCTATATCAAAAATACCAAAAATATTATCTATCATCTCTATCAGATCTCACTCCCGTAAGTGACCGTGAAGGGATTGACAACCCCTAATCGCGTTGGTTGCGTTGAGCTATTGTTTTTGTGTAGGTACGAGGGACTTGCGTGTAGCCTCCTACTGGATTGATACCTTGGTTCTAAAAAACTAAGGGAAATACTTACGCTACTCTGCTGCATCATCCTTTCCTCTTAGGGGAAATCCAACGCAAGCTCAAGAGGTAGCAGTCCCCCGATCCGCTCGCCGCCGCGCCCCTACACCGGTTCGAGGACTTCCTCATCCTCCCTCGGACCCGGCAGCCGACGAAGTCCTACCTCGGGGTCCGGCAATAGCGGTGGGAGACGTGGGTCGCGGAGTTTACAGATCGAGAGACCCACACCCGCCAGTGCCTCAGTAGCTTCCACATGGCCGAGCTCGCGGCCATGGAGTCTGCATGTTGGCAGGTCCGCTACTGCAGCTGGCTGCTAGGCTCAATTTTCCCTTCGGCACACGTCTGGTCCACCTCGTTCCGCCGGAGCCAGGGGTGGTGAGCTCGGCCATGGCACGGGAGGACCGCGAGGCGTGGGAGCGCCTCGAGGCCGAGGCCGCCAACGAGGCCTACATGCAAGAGCTCCACCGGCAGCACCCGGAGCTTGTGGAGGCGGAGTGAGCGATCTTTGCCGGCGCGAAGGGCGGCGAGGTTATCATGCTCTCCTCCGATGACGAGGTCGAAGGCGGCAAGGACGGTGGTGAGGTTATCACGCTCTCCTCTGATGACGAGGTCGAAGGCGGCGGCGACAGCGGCGCAGAGGGTGTCAAGGTGGGCCCCGAGGACGAGGAGATCGACGAGTGGAGGAGTGCCTTCGCCAACGACCCCGACGGTGGTACTGGCCTGGACCCGGCTCACGGCACACCGTACATGATGAGCAAGGATTTGCTCGACCTGTACTTCGACCTAAAGTACTTTAGCTTAGTTTAAATTTATGTTTTATGTTTGATTATGCAAAACTATGTATGTTTATGTTTGAATGCATGCTACTTTCGGTTGAACCTGCTTTGAACTTGATCAAATTGAAGTTTACAACCTTAAGTTTAGGGGATCGACTAGAAAAGGCCAAAAATTGTTGGAGTATATATATACACTAAGGGTTTTAGTCCTTTAACTTTTTAAGGATCGCCTAGAGATGGCCTTATGACTTGTTTATTTCAGTTCTTCACAATGTGATGCTCTATATGTGCAACAATTTGCCGTGCAGTTCAATTTCATCAATAACAGTTTCAACAATACCACTATGAATTACCATATTTGGTTGCTGTTAAGGATATTGCAGTTAACATGCCTTTTCGTTTTTCAATTGCTGCTTAGCAACATGCATTGTAGTGAATGACTAAATATGCAATCCCAGGATACATAGCAATAAGGAAGAGTGTTACCTTAATGTTCTGATGATGTCTAGATATACATGTAATAAAATCTTATATAATGGGATGGATGGAGTGTTGTACTACATCATTTTTCAATTGTTGTTTAGCTTCTAATATTAACTTGGTGCTTTTAGGTACATATATCATTGCCAAAGATCCACACTTCGACCCTTTCTGCGTATGGGGCAATGAGATATTCATGAACCAGCATCATGTGAGGAAACTGATAAAGATTGTTATTACAATGGGTCAAAAGATGTCAATCGAACTATTTGTTTACACTTTATGCAAGACAACAATGAACTGCAGGATGGTAAGTAAGAACCCTATAGCCTTCTTTTTACTGCCCGTAATGAGTTGTGTTAGATGACAATATCTGAACTTTTGCAGTGGATCCTGAAGTAGTTTACTCAAGATTACCTCTCAAACTACATGATTGGCAGCCGACCATCACAAGGGGTTGGACTAGAGTCCTGCATGCCTTCTGCATCCAGGAGAGCACAATAGGTCCATTCCGCTTCACCTTGTTCAAGAGCTGGAATGTCATGCGCTGTTTCTTTACCATCTGTAATAGTACAAGTATAGAACCCTGGTACATCATTCTTTATTTGGTGCTTATGTAATTCTTAAACATATGTACTATGAATCAAATAATGAATTGGTTGTTTGAACCTGATGGATATGAATAAAGCTATAGCCTACTTTCAAGTTTAAATTAGGTACAATTTTAAATAGCAGCAATTAAATTAGGGCGAAATTACGTTGTGTAGGTCATCACAGCACACACGGTTGGTAAAACACAAATGTTTGCGATATACACCATAATCTGAGACGGTTCACAGAGAGGAAACGTGTGCAAGCATGCACACAGTTGCTGTTTGCGAAGCGTGTGTGATGTCAGACACTATCACATACGGTGCTGGAAAACTATATGTGTGTGATTGTCTACCCATCATACACAGTTTATAATCACGAACTGTTTGTGATGTGCCAGGCATCGTAAAATTCCTGTGCCTAGAATTTGCCTGGAAAACTTCCGTGCCTAGAATCTGCCTGGTTTTAGGCAGAACCACAAAACTCCGACCGCGATGGCAATGCGAGCACAAACGAGTAGCAAGGATGAAGCGTTTGGGATATTCGAGATATCGGAAACGGTTATATAGGGACAACTGTATGCATCAAGGCTCCCTATCCCCGACGGTTTCTGGGTCGTGTGGGAAGGACCCCCCTATCGCCCACACTCACTTGGCGACGGTTCCAAATGCCGTTGCAGAAAGGGGTAAAAAAACCTTTTGTTTAGGACCGACGCGCACCAGTGTCCAGTGCATATAATTTGGTTGAAAAATCAAATCTGTTTCCTTGGGTGCATGCTTAGGTCCCATGCAAGAAATGGTAATGAATTTTAATCACAAGGGCACCGTTGATTGTCGGCAGGACATTGAGATACCTAGTTTTTAAATTCTAGTAAATCCAAAACTCGTTTGAAATTCATGAAACTTGGCATGCTATCATGGAGTGGCATCAGCATGCCGTGGTAATTTTTTGTCCCATTTGGGGCAGGTTTGGGTATATGCTTCTCACAAACCAGAGCTTCTAACAACAAGCATGACGGTTTCGGTAGGGAACGTCCCACCTTTGGGGACAAAGCGATATCCATTGCCTCTTATTGCTTTCAAAAAATTTCTCGTGTCAAAATAGAACAACAGGAGTGTTGTGTCAATTTTTGTGATTTTTCGGGGTTCGTTTGGACATTTTTATGCATTAACTGAGTTTTCAATGCATTTATGTGCAAAATTCAATTTTGAACTACATGCACATGCTCCAGTGCATATAAATTGGTTGAAAAATCAAATCTATGTCCTTGGGTGCATGCTTGGGTCCCATGCAAGAAATGGTAATGGATTTCAAACACCAGGGCACCGTTGATTGCCGGCAAAACATTGAGATGTCGGGTTTTTCAAATTTTAGTAAATCCAAAACTCATCTGAAATTCATGAAACTTGGCATGCTATCATGGAGTGGCATCAACATGCCGTGGTAAATTTTTTGTCCCATTTGGGGCAGGTTTGGGTATATGCTTCTCACAAACGAGAGCTTCTCACGACAAGCGTGATGGTTTCGGTAGGGAACGTCCCACCTTTGGGGACGAAATGATATCCATTGCCTCTTATTGCTTTCAAATTTTTTCTCGTGTCAACATAGAACAACAGGGAGTGTTTTGTCAATTTTTGTGTTTTTTCAGGGTTCATTTGGACATTTTTATGCATTAACTGAGTTTTCAATCCATTTATGTGCATAATTCAAATTTGAACTACATGCACATGCTCCAGTGCATATAAATTGGTTGAAAAATCAAATCTGTTTCCTTGGGTGCATGCTTAGGTCCCATGCAAGAAATGGTAATGAATTTTAATCACGACGGCACCGTTGATTGCCGGCACGACATTGAGATACCTGGTTTTTAAATTCTAGTAAATCCAAAACTCGTCTGAAATTCATGAAACTTGGCATGATATCATGGAGTAGCATCAACATGCGGTGCTAATTTTTTTGTCCCATTTGGGGCAGGTTTGGGTATATGCTTCTCACAAACGAGAGCTTCTCACGACAAGCATGATGATTTCAGTAGGGAACGTCCCACCTTTGGGGACGAAACGATATCCATTGCCTCTTATTGCTTTCAAATTTTTTCTCGTGTAAACATAGAACAACAGGGAGTGTTGTGTCAATTTTTGTGTTTTTTCGGGGTTCATTTGGACATTTTTATGCATTAACAGAGTTGTCAATCCATTTATGTGCATAATTCAAATTTGAACTACATGCACATGCTCCAGTGCATATAAATTGGTTGAAAAATCAAATCTGTGTCCTTGGGTGCATGCTTAGGTCCCATGCAAGAAATGGCAATGAATTTCAAACACCAGGGCATTGATTGCCAGCAAAACATTGAGATGCCTGGTTTTTAAATTCTAGAAAATACAAAATTCGTCTGAAATTCATGAAAATTGGCATGCTATCATGGAATGGAAGCCGACATGCTTTGGTATTTTTCGTGTTCATTTTGAGAGAAGGCGCACTCGAATAATGACAGCCAACAAAGGCATTTTGAAAAAATAGCTGGCACTTTAATTTCTCAAACGGTTGTATAATTCAAACCGTGTGCGTTCTGTTAACCATTCATGTGACGCCATGTGTCTTGTTTTTAATGGCTGTAGGAGGTGCCGTGCAGACAGCTGCTTGACCTTGACTGAATGGGAGGCGTGCGAGCGCAGTCCGGTGCGCAGGCTGATCGAGAGGCGTGTAAGCTGTCCTCCAATGTGCAGGCTCACCGGGAAGCGTGCGAGCTGTACGCTGCGCAGGCTCATGGGAAGCAAGCTCTTTGACTTCCATTGCCGCCCGCCTTCCTCTCCGTGCGCGCGCCGCCCTCAGCGGCATGGGACGCCGCCGTCGAACGCTACCTCTCTGCGCCGCCAGCTGCCGTCCTCCCGCGCCCCGCCCGTCGACCCCAGGACGACATGATGCAAAGTGAGAGCAGGATTTGTGCATCTCTTCAACGCAAACAGTTATTTTGGATGACCCGTGTGCAACCACTTACATACAATTTGGTGCGATTTGCATCTGTCATATTGGGTATGTTGCCATTTGTCAAACGGGAAAGATTGACATTTGTTGATCTAGTAACATTGCCATTTGTCAACCTTGTAACACTGCGATTTGTCAAAATATGAAGCTAAAAATCACTAGCAGTATCTATTTTTTTCAACTAAAGTTCAGTAATTAAGCTTAGATTTCATTCATAGATTAAGCAATCGTTCTTAATTTATACAAACAGTTCAACTCGACAGCTGAACCGACCAAACTTTTCCCCAATTGTTGCCAACCACGTACTGAAATAGCTAGTTCAATTATATATATACTAGCTAATTTTAAGTACGTTGTATAGTTCCACCATATCTATAGTCAGATGAACTGAACAAAATAGCCCCTAAATACTACTACTACTACTGCGGAGGGGCTTTGTACTACTTCCGAATGCCTCTCCTCTATCGAGCGTGCTCAGTAAGAGGCGGAGGAGCCTACCGACGAGCTGGGCAATCGCAATACGGTGCCTGCTGCTGTTGCAGCTTCAGCGACGCTCACCTCGAACACCCTCTGCCCCTCCAAACGACCCCTCTCGAAGCGGTGGTTCTCCTCGTAGATCTCCTGATTCCTCGCCTCTGAGGTGGCGGCCACGACGCCGGTAAGGCTCTTTGCATGCTCAACGAGGCGCTCCTCCTCCTTCCGCAAGAACTCGGTGTAGCGCACAAGGTCGCTGACGCACGTGCGGGCAGCCACCTCCGCCTCCCACATTCGGGTGGCGGTGGCGGAGCGGGTGATGACCCCGGAGGTCGATGGTGGGCTGGCAGCCACGGCGGCCGACGATGGGGTGGCGGCCACGACCACCACCTCCCGCCTTCGGGCCGCGGTGGCGGAGCGGGTGATGGCCACGGTGGCCGGCAGTGAGGTGGCGGCCACGACAGCCACCTCCCTCCTTCGGGCCACGGTGGAGGAGCGGGTGATGGCCCTGGCTTTCGACGGTGGTGTGGCGGCAACGGCGGCCGACCACAGCTGTCGACGGGCACCGGTGGTGGAGCGTGTTCCGCGCACACCCAACAGGGACGCCACGCGCACTACACTACGCCGGGGACTGCGCCGCCGCCGCAGTGTGGCCTCCCAGCTGGAGCTGTCCTCTGATGACGGCGGAGTGGCTGAGCGATGAGGACGGACCGTGCCATTAGCGATTGTGGGAGAAGCAGACGAGATAAGCTACAGGGAGGGAGGGGAAAATGCGACGCAGGACTCGCCGGCCGTGAGGGTTTTTATAGCAGGCCGGTATGCATTGGGATTTTGGGGGATTTCACCGAGTCGGGCGGGAAGCTTGCGCGGGAAACTGCGAGGTTACGTGGGAACAGGCTCACCGACGATTCATTGGCGCGACCGTTTGGCCAAAAGAACGCCCCCACGCGATGCGCAAGCTTGCACTGTAAGCCGTCTGCGGCAGGGAGGTGACAAGACGTGCGAGAGGAGGACGAAAGGCCACGTACACACACGGTTAATAAAAAAATGTTTGCAATTTAATTACCTACTATACCCCCGTCCTGGTTTATAAGTATGATTTAACTAATAAAATACAAATGCATGTCGCCAAAGATTATACAGTTTGATTCGTATTTGAACATAGTTTCCAATTATATAATTTTTATAACATGCATTAACATTTTTTGGATTAAATTTGAGGGCAAAGTATGGCACAAAATATAAAGGGGACTATAGACTAGACAGAGGTGGTAGCACACGGCCGCTCTCTATGCAGCAACACAACTATCGGCCGGCTTGTAGGCGACCATTTCCTGCGTGTTCAACTGCTCTATGAGTGTGGTTGCTTGCGGTTCAGGCGTCCGCGACGCGCTCTGCTCGCATCCCACCGCGCGCGCTCTGCTCTCGCGTCCCTCCGGGTGCTCTACCCTCATCCCGCCACGCGCGCTGCCAGCGTTTGGGGCCGGCTCACGATCACACGCGTTCCTGTGCATACGGTTGTGCCGTGCGTGGCGCGGCGATGCAGTTACCCGTTGCAAAAACTGCCATGCGGACGCGCAGGGAATCCAGGCCACCTGGCCCCCATTTATTCCTGCGGCCATTTACCTTATATCTCTCACGTGACATGACACAATAAGCACACCCACGAGGACACATACAGAGAGGACATCCAGCGGTTCCAATGGTGCTCCCTGTGGCTCCAATGGCGCTCCCAGCGGCCGACGACAACAATGGTGGGCAGTTCCCCACGCATCATGTAGTGGACACCCACGTGAGGGGGAAGGCCCTCTCGGTGGTGGACACGAACGCTCCGGTTTCGGTGGAGAGCTCCATCCAAACTATGGAGTAGTTCCTTGCCAAGGACAAGTACCGAGTGGTCGGCTTCGACCTCGAGTACACCATGGGTCGTGCCGGGCACGATCAGAAGGTTGTCGTCACCCAGTTGTGTGTGCGACATGACGTCCTCGTCTACCACTACCACCTTGCCACAAGGCCTTGCAAGCATTTCTCCAGGTTTATCAACATACCCGACTATAGTTTCGCTACGGTGGACACCACCAACGATCTAAAAGCGCTCAAGGTTTCGGGCTTGAAATGCCCGAATCTTGTCAACATCCAGCACCACTATGATACGTCTCCAACGTATCTATAATTTTTGATTGTTCCATGCTGTTATATTATCAATCTAGGATGTTTTATAATCATTTTCTAGTCATTTTATATAATTTTTTGGTACTAACCTATTGACATAGTGCCAAGTGCCAGTTGTTGTTCTTTCCATGTTTTTTACATCGCAGAAAATCAATATCAGAGAGAGTCCAAATGCCCCGAAACTTTACAGAGAATTTTTATGAGCCAGAAGGAACACAAGGGCCCTAGCTGCACCTGCGGGGGTGCCCCGAGGGTGGCACAACCAACCAGGGCGCGCCCTGGTGCCCACCTCGGGTGCCCCCCGGGCCGCCTCTTTGCTCTATAAATACACCAATATTAAAGAAACCCTAGAGGAGTCGACGAAATATTCATCCAGCCGCCGCAGAGTCCAGAACCACCAGATCCAATCTAGACACCATCTCGGATGGGGTTCACCACCTCCATCGGTGCCTCTCCGATGATGCGTGCGTAGTTCTCTGTAGACCTTTGGGTCCGTAGTTAGTCGCTAGATGGCTTTCTCTCTCGCTCTGGATTCTCAGTACAATGGTCTCTTGGAGATCCATGTGATGTAACTCTTTTGTGGTGTGTTTGTTGGGATCGATGAACTTTGAGTTTATGATCAGATCTATCTTTTATATCCATGAAAGTTATTTGAGTTTCTTTGATCTCTTATATGCATGATTGCTTATAGCCTCATATTTCTTCTCTGATATTTGGGTTTTGTTTGGCCAACTTGATCTATTTATCTTGCAATGGGAAGAGGTTCTTTGTAGTGGGTTCGATCGGTGCTTGATCCCAGTGACAGAAAGGGAAACGACACGTATGTATCGTTGCTACTAAGGATAAAATGATGGGGGTCTATCTCTACATAGATAGATCTTGTCTACATCATGTCATCATTCTTATTGCATTACTCCATTTCTCCATGAACTTAATACACTAGTTGCATGGTGAATAGCGGTCGATGTGTGGAGTAATAGTAGTAGATGCAGGCAGGAGTCGGTCTACTAATCTTGGACGTGATGCCTATATAATGATCATTGCCTGGATATCGTCATAATTATTCGAAGTTCTGTCAATTGCCCAACAGTAATTTGTTCACCCACCGTTTGATATTTTTCTCGAGAGAAGCCACTAGTGAAACCTATGGCCCCCGGGTCTTCTTCCTCATATATTTGCCTTTGCGATCTACTTTTCTCTTGCATTTATTTTCATATCTATTAATCCAAAAATACAAAAATACCTTGCTGTGTTTTATTTCTATTTATTTTATTTGCGATCTATTTATCAATTTACTACAAATTTATCTCATGCCCGTTTGCCTATCTTGAGGCGCCGTACCCCAGAAGGGATTGACAACCCCTTTAACACGTCGTGTTGCGAGGATTTGTTATCTGTGTGCAGGGGCTATTTATGTTGTGTTGCTTGGTTCTCCTACTGGTTCGATAACCTTGTTTTCATATCTAAGGGAAATACCTACCGCCGCTGTGCTGGATCATCCCTTCCTCTTTGGGGAAATACTGACGTAGCTTCAAGCGACATCGAAAGGAATTTCTGGCGCCGTTTTCGGGGAGGATCTTCAACATATACCAGGTTCCTAATCAAAATTTTCATCTCCTTGCAATTTACATTATTTGCCATTTGCCTCTCGTTTTCCTCCCCCCACTTCACAAAAATTTGCCGTTTTATTCGCCTTTTTTTCGTTTGCCGTTTTCTTGCGGATCTGTTTTATGTGCAACCTTGTTTGCCGTTAGTATGGATAATCCTTCCCCTATCACTTGCACTCCTGAGAACGAAGTTCTCAACTTTAAACAATGGGGAGGAGAAAATTTCAAAGATGCTTGGTATAGAATTTGCAATGCTCATAATAGATCTATCCGTAAGCAATCTACCATTGTTCTTCTTAGCAGTTTTTATGTTGGCATCACCACTTGGTATAGATTCATCTTCGATTTGATTACCGGTGAAAATTTCTTGATGTGTCCCTCTCTTGATGCTTTTAATGCTATGTGAAATTTAGTGGGATCACCACCTCTCATGATTAATGAAACAACTTTGACTCTTGAGCATGTCATGGAAAGACTAGATGCTATTGAGAAGAAAATGCTCACCGGGGATCATATGGAAATTATAGATAAAAAGTTGCATAATTTTGCCACTAATATTGGGTCAAAAGCGGGAGATATTTTTAAGTTGTTAAAAGAGAAGGGTACCATAATCCATGAAAGAATAGAAGAAAGTCCATCTCGGATTGATAAATTAGAAGAAATCTTTAGTAATCTAAGCACGACCTTTGCTTCCGCTAAAACCATCGAAAAAACTCCCGTAAAGAGTGGTAGATCCAAGAACAAGGGTGCAACTTCTAGTAATAGTAATAAAGGAGATCTTAAGATGATTAGTAGTCACCCGGATTTTGTTGAAGTGATAAGAGATCCTTTTTGCAAGAATGAAATCTTTCAATTTATCCCTAGGAGTATTGTTATTGAATATCTTTATGAGAAGTCTCTTAAGGATCCTAAGTATTTGATTGAAGAGTTGGAGAAAGATGACAAAACTTAGATCCTTACTTTACGCCTAGCTAAGGGCGTAAAACTATAGCGCTTGTTGGGAGGCAACCCAATGAATAAATTTTATTTTTGCTTTTTTGCTTTACGTTTTTGAGTGTTAGCATAATTATGCTACTTTTATGATTGTGTTTTATTTATGTTATAATTAGTGTTTGTGCCAAGTAGAACCGATAGGATCTTCTTGGGTGATAGTTGTTTGATCTTGCTGAAAAAGATAGAAACTTTGCGCTTATGAAAATAGTTATCATTTTTTATCACAAAGTGCTTTTGCCCTGATTCTTTTGGCAAAAGATTTACATACAAATTGCTCAGGTCTTCCTATTTTTTCAGAATTTTTGAAGTTCCAAAAGTTTTCTTCTAAGTTAGATTGCTACAGACTGTTCTGTTTTGACAGATTTTGTTTTCTTTGTTTTGTGTGCTTATTTTGATGGCTCTATCATTTTCTTTGATGAGTTTTTGCCATAGAAAAGTTGGAATACAGTAGATATAATACAAAAACAAAATGTGAATTGGTTTGATACAATACTTATAGTAGTGGTTTTCTTTATTACACTAACGGATCTCACAAAGGTTTTGTTGAGTTTTGTGTGATTGAAGTTTTCAAGTTTTGGGTTATCTTACGATGGATGAAGGAAGGATGGAAGAGCCTAAGCTTGGGGATGCCCCGGCATCCCAAGATATTATCCAAAAATGAGCAACCAACTAATCTTGGGGATGCCCCCGAGTGGCATCCCTACTTTCTTCCAACGATCAACGGTATTTTACTCGAAACTATATTTTTATTCATCATATGAAATGTGTTTTGCCTGGAGCGTCTTGTATGATATAAGTCTTTGCTTGCTTTATTTTGTGTTTTAAGTCTTGATCCCTTGCTGGACACATCTATTTGGGAGAGCCAAGATTATGTCACGACTTGTTAGAATTGCTCTCTATGCTTCACTTAAATTTTTATGAGCTATGGACTTGCTCTAGTGCTTCACTTATATCATTTTGGGCACGGTGTGCTTAGTATTTTTGAAGAATTGCTCTCTTTCTTCACTTAGATTTATTTGAGAGTTAGTAAGATTTTCAAGAAATTCTCTCTTGCTTCACTTAAATTATTTTGAGAGAAAGAAAAAGAATTATGCTCATGATCTTCACTTATATGTTTTTGAGCTTATCAAAAGCAACACATGAAAATTAGTCCCAAAGTGATAGATATCCAAGAAGGATATAATAAAAACTTTCATGAAGATCACGGGACAAAATAAACTTGATTCTTAGTAATAGTTTTGAGATATGATGATGTGAGTTATGTTGATGAGCAATTATGCTTTAGTAAGAATATTGGTGTTAAGGTTTGTGATTCCCTATGCAAGTACAAAAGTTAATAGTCATGCAATGAAATTATACCCTACTTGTGGGGCATTATTCGGTGTTATTTATGCTTAATGCTTGCTTATGAGATTATCCGTTTCTTGGTTGGTCGCTTCTCAAGCTTTTGCTAGCCTTCATTTTGCACTAAGTATGATCTCTACTTGTGCATCCAAAACCCTTAAACCAGTTTTGCCACATGAGTCCACTATATCTACCTATACGTGGTATTATTTTGCCGTTCTAAGCAAATTTGTATGTGCCATCTCTAATTTTCAAAATAAACTTCTCTTTTGTGTGTTTGTTTCGCTCGCGGAGCGGTGAGGGGTGGCTAATATTTTCCATGCTAGATGTGTTATTCTCAAGTTGAGTGTTTATTCACTTGTCATTGCACGAGAGTAAGACAAAGGTATTAGGGATGCCCAATCCCGAAAAAAAATGAATTTACTTTATGTTGTCAAATAATAAATTCCTCGGAAAGTGTTGGTATGGAGGGCAACCTTGGATACGGCTAGCTGTTGAAAGTGAAAGTATTGTTGAAAAATGAATAAACTTTATTTTTTGTTTGGGAACCGCCTATGATATATCTAGCATGGAAAGTGTTGGAAACTCTAAGTTGTTTTCATTGGTGGGATAGATACACATCCCAAAATGTTTTTATCTCTAAGTTTTTTGCTTTGAGCTCTGGCACCTCTACAAATCCCTACTTCCCTCTACGAAGGGCGTTTCTTTTAGTTTATGCAATTTTTATTTTTGAATTTAAGTCTCCATCTTCTCTTATAAAAGCACCAACTAGGAGGCAATATGATCGTACTTAAGTATTAGGTGTAGCTAATATTCGAATGTGTTTCATGAATGGATCAATGTTTGAGCATGATGGGCTAGGGATAACTTATTTTAGCGTTGATATTTTGAAAGACATGGTTGCTTGTTGATATGATTGAGTATCTAAAATATTATGTCAAAACTAGACTATTGCTTTGAACAATATAAAAGTCCAAATGTCCATGCTATAGAGAAAAGAATATGATATGACATGTTAGGCAGCATTCCACAGAAAAAAAAATCTGTTTTATCACTTACCTACTCGAGGACGAGTAGGAGTAAAGCTTGGGGATGCTGATACATCTCTAACGTATCTATAATTTTTGATTGTTCCATGCTGTTATATTATCCATCTTGGATGTTTTATAATCATTTTCTAGTCATTTTATATCATTTTTTGGTACTAACCTATTGACATAGTGCCAAGTGCCAGTTGCTGGTTTTTTCCTTTTTTTACATCGCAGAAAATCAATATCAGACGGAGTCCAAATGCCCGAAACTTTATGGAGAATTTTTATGGGCCAGAAGGAACACAACGGGCCCTGGCTGCGTCTGGGGGAGGGGGGGGGGGGTGCCCGAGGGGGGCACAACCCACCAGGGCGCGCCAGAAGGCCCAGGCGCGCCCTAGTGGGTTGTGCCCACCTCGGGTGCCCCCGGGACCGCCTCTTTGCTCTATAAATACCCCAATATTCCAGAAACCCTAGAGGAGTCGACGAAATATTCATCCAGCCGCTGCAGAGTCCAGAACCACTAGATCCAATCTAGACACCATCTCGGACGGGGTTCACCACGTCCATTGGTGCCTCTCTGATGATGCGTGAGTAGTTCTTTATAGAAATTCGGGTCCGTAGTTAGTAGCTAGATGGCTTTCTCTCTCTCGCTGGACTCTCAATACAATGGTCTCTTGGAGATCCATATGATGTATCTCTTTTGCGGTGTGTTTGTTGGGATCGATGAACTTTGAGTTTATGATCAGATCTATCTTTTTATATCCATGAAAGTTATTTGAGTTTCTTTGATCTCTTATATGCATGATTGCTTAAAGCCTCGTATTTATTCTCCAATATTTGGGTTTTGTTTGGCCAACTTGATCTATTTATCTTGCAATTGGAAGAGGTGCTTCGTAGTGGGTTCGATCTTGTGGTGCTTGATCCCAGTGACAGAAAGGGAAACGACACGTATGTATCATTGCTACTAAGGATAAAACGATGGGGTCTATCTCTACATAGATAGATCTTGTCTACATCATGTCATCATTCTTATTGCATTACTCCGTTTCTCCATGAACTTAATACACTAGATGCATGCTGGATAGCAGTCGACGTGTGGAGTAATAGTAGTAGATGCAGGCAGGAGTCGGTGTACTAATCTTGGACGTGATGCCTATATAATGATCATTGCCTGGATATCTTCATAATTATTCGAAGTTCTGTCAATTGCCCAACAGTAATTTGTTCACCCACTGTTTGCTATTTTTCTCGAGAGAAGCCACTAGTGAAACCTACGGCCCCGAGTCTTCTTTCTCATATATTTGCCTTTGTGATCTACTTTTCTCTTGCAATTATTTTCAGATCTATTAATCCAAAAATACCAAAATACCTTGCTGCATTTTATTTCTATTTATTTTATTTTTGATCTATCTATCAATTTACTACAAATTTATCTCACGTCCGTTTGCCTATCTTGAGGCGCCGTACCCCTGAAGGGATTGACAACCCCTTTAACACGTTGGGTTGCGAGGATTTGTTATCTATGTGTAGGGGATGTTTACGTTGTGTTGCTTGGTTCTCCTACTGGTTCGATGACCTTGGTTTCATATCTGAGGGGAATACCTACCGCCGCTGTGCTGCATCATCCCTTCCTCTTTGGGGAAATACCGACGTAGCTTCAAGCGACATCACACTACAAGGTCTGGGGGAGCGACAACAGCAAACTGAACTCCCTGGTTGACCTCGCCTCGGCCATCATTGACCCCTACTACGTGAAGATGAAGTAAGAGAGCAAGAAGGAGAAGAACGCTTGGCACAGTGTTTGGCATGAGAGACTGGATGAAGAACACGTCAAATACGTGGCCAAGGACGCGTACACAAGCTACGAGATGTACAGGCGGATCGTTGACATGAGGAACTGTCTTGTTCCTGCCCCAGACGAGGGATCGAGCCACATAGCAATGGCGGGAGCGTCACAAGAAGTAGATGACTAGACGATCGTTTCTCCTACTTTAGAATGCATGCAATTGTTGATTGAGGTGTGTGCGAATGATCTGTATAGTCTATAGTCACTTATGTAATCGGATGTTTATTTCAGTTATATATATATATATATATATATATATATATATATATACACACACACACACACACATGTTATTCTACTGTAGACAGAGCAAATCACACGGCTTATTAGCAACAATCGTCTGTGTTATGATTGGTCTTCACACACATTTCTGATTATGGACCTATTTGCCGCGTATCACACACATCTTGTTCAGTTGAACCATTTCCATTGTGTTGCCTAATCACACACAGTTCATCCTAGTGAACCGTCTGCTGTGTATCGCACACGCCTTCATCTGGCTGCCCGTTTCTTTTGTTCCTCCTCATGCCAAATAGTTAATTGAACTGAACCATATGCCCTGCATCGCACACGCAACTAAAATCTGAACAGTGTTTGATGCATCCGTCATCGCAAATGTTTTGCACCTTTTTTGACGGTTTTTTACACCACCGTTTGCGATTATGGCATCGCATACAGTTTCGTCGAAGGGTCTCTGATCGTAGTGTCGCGTTTGGACCATCCTGCAGTAGTATATGTATGTTGTGATTCCCTTAGTGGTGTCATGTAAACATCGACTACATGACACTTCACCATATTTCGGCCTAAGATAATGCATTGTGGAGTAGTTATTAGATGATGGGTTGCGAGAGTGACAGAAGCTTAAACCCTAGTTTATGCACTATTCCGTAAGGGACTGATTGGATCCAAAAGTTTAATGCTATGGTTAGAATTTATTCTTAATAATGTTCTTGTAGTTGCGGATGCTTGCGAGGGGGTTAATCATAAGTAGGAGGTTTGTTCAAGTAAGAACAACACCTAAGCACCGGTCCACCCACATATCAAATTATCAAAGTAGCGAACACGAATCGAATCAACATGATGAAAGTGACCAGATGAAATTCCCATGTCACCCCAAGAACACTTTGCTTATTATAAGAGACCGTTTTGGCATGTCCTTTGCCTCAAAAGGATTGAGATACCTTGCTGCACTTTTTCTACTATTATCTTTACTTGCTCGTTACAAATTATCTTGCTATCAAACTACTCTGTTACTTACAATTTTAGCACTTGCAGACATTATGTTGCTAAAAACCACTTGTCATTTCCTTCTGCTCCTCGTTGGGTTCGACACTCTTACTTGATGTACGCCGCCTCCACCGTGGAGGTGCGCTTGTACACTCTTGTATCCACCCTAGACGCCCGCTCCACCAGGGTGGAAACTCATTCCAGTTCTTCGTTGAACATGGGCAATCGCCAATCACTCGCAACTCCGTGGGCATTGCAATCTGGCATCCACATTAGAATCTGATCCCTCGCAGAGTTGATGTTCAGTGGGATGATGTTCACCGGCAGTTTGAATAACCTAGGGTGGCCGAACAACTGATCGCACAACCAGGCATGGCCGTATACCGACAGGTTATTGGCCAGGACAGGGAGCAATCTCATCCTGTCTGCAGCATCTCCGTACTCCCAGGAAAATCTATTCCGCTGCTGAAGTGGCGCAATTCGACGGAGGAGAAAGACGGCCCCTACATGCTCGACAGTCAGCCCGGCAGCTTTCAGACAGGTGATCCTGTTTATTTTCGGGAGGAGCCTGGCCTTGGTGAGGCCGAAGCTCTCCATTCATTACTGCGCTCAAGGCATTCCATCCGTGCCTAGCAGAACTTCGGAGCCTTCTTATCCTGAATACAGCACCAATCTCCCCTCCACTCCTCCCATCTGTTGCGCTGTTGGCCGGGGATGTAATCCGATTTCTCCCTTGGCACTACCCGTGGCATCCAACTTATGTTCCTAGAGTGGTGGCTCTTGTTCTCCACCCTCGGAACGAAGTAGTGCCTAAACAGATCAACGTTGGGGGAAACCCCAACAAAATTCTCGCACAAGTGAGCAAAGATCGCCATGCACGCCATTGCAATTGGCATGAAATCCAAGAGATGGAATCCATAGATTGCCATCATCGCCTCAAAGAAATCCGAGAAGGGAGGGCAGAGACCGCAAATGAAATAGGCGCAGAAAAATCTATATGAATCTGCTGGGTCCTCCTTCCCCTCCGCCAGGACCTTAGGAGCACAATGCCCCTTCGGGACCTCCCTCCCCCACAAGTATCCATACCTCGCCTGCAACACATCGCCGTCGAGGTTTGACGGGAAGAAGACAACATCTTCTTTTTGATTCCTGTCTAGCTCAGTCGCCCTCTTGCTCCCCTGGACAGCTGCCTCCTTTGCATCGGTCATCCGCTGTCCCCTGGCAGCAGTTTTCTTCCCCATATCCCCTAAGATACGGTGGGAGAGCAGGAAGGAAATCGGAAGGGGATCAGTGGCAAATGTGGGCGAAGAGAGCGGGCGGTTGCTTGGATTGCGGAAGAAGATGATGGGGAGGCGGGGCAGACGATGAATGAGCAGCACCTTTCTGCGTTTCCCCTCTTAAGGGAAACGACGTGGGAGAGGGCGTGGCTCTTCAGAAAAGTTACTGTTTTTACATTAACTGCTACAGTCCCATGCCCCCACGCCAAGCGGTAATTACACGAATTGGACGTTGGATTGACTGGTCGCCAGGACGAACTGGCACACAGCCTTCTCCTGCCACGTGTCCGTGCACTGTTTGGGGCCTAACCCAACGTGCCCAGCGACACGTATGGCTCAGGCCCTGGGGCTTCTGTCGGGGAACACAAACAGGGACATATGTTTTCCCCTAACTTGTGCATGGACAACAGGCCCAAGAACAAGATTACAGCACCAAGACCAGATCAAAGCACGAGGGATCAGTTCTCTGAAGGACCAACATGCAGATCAAGGAGACCAAGACTAGCCAGAGAGACAAGATACCACTACGAGAAGAACCTCCCTTGTCGGACAGGCGAGCCTGGCGAGGTTGGGGTTACCCCGGAAGCGAGGCTCCAAGATCGGCAGGCCTGCCGGGGGTCACGGAGGCAAACCCCTCCACCACACCACCTCACAGCGACGCACGTCATCGATTAGTGCGGTGTCAAGCTCCTAAGTGACTAAGTGGCTGCTCATTGCCACATGGCAGGCACTTCCTACAGAACATACCTCCAAGCGACACCCGTCTTGAGACGTGTCAAGCAAGCAGGCGTAAAGTTGGCCTGCCGGGCAAGCTGTGATGTCACACTGAGCGGTGCATTTAATGGGTCTGTCAGCCTGCAGAGTTAGTTATGATAACATTGTTTGCTATTTAATCAGTATGTAAAGACTGATTTGCTACTGTGGTGACCCCTTGATCTATAAAAGGAGGCCCATGGCAACCGTAGAAAGGATTCGGACCCCCGCACATTCATACGCGCGTAGACACTCTCGCCCCGAGGCAACCTTGCCGGGCAAGAGCGCTGCACTTTTCCACCATCAATCCACCAAAGCAGGAGTAGGGTTTTATGCCTCGCGGCAGCCCGAACCTAGGTAAAACTGCCCGTGTGATCTCTGGCGTGCTATGTTACGCTTCTCCACTCTGTGTGCAACGTGCACATCCCCCCGCCGAACCAAAAGGGGCTCATGGCCCCATAGGTGGCCGTGGTTTCCCACGACACCATAGGTCTACAATGAACTACTCACGCATCATCGGAGAGGCACCAATGAGGATGGTGAACCCCTCTGTGATGGTGTCTAGATTGGATCTGTGGTTTCTAGAACTTGCGGTGGCTGGAATTGATTTTCTTCGACTCCCCTAGGGTTTCTATAAAATTGGGGTATTTATAGAGCAAAGAGGCGGTGCGGGAGGCCACCGAGGTGGGCTTGGACTCCGTTTGGTATTGATTTTCTGTGAAGTAAAAAACGAGCAAAAAACAACAACTGGCATTGGGCACTATGTCAATAGGTTAGTCCCAAAAAATGATATGAAGTTGCTATAAAATGATTGTAAAACATCCAATAATAACAATATAACAACATAGAACAACAAAAAATTATAGATACGTTGGATACGTATCAGCATCCCCAAGCTTAATTCCTACTCGTCCTCGAGTAGGTAAATGATAAAAAAAGATTTTTTGGAAATGCTGCCTAACATGTTCATCACATATTCTTTTCTCTGTAGCATGGACATTTGGACTTTTATATGATTCAAAGCAATAGTCTAGTTTTGGCATGAAGATTTCAATACTCAAGCATATCAACAAGCAACCATGTCTTTGAAAATATCAACACTAAAGCAAGTTATACCTAGCCCATTATGCTCAATCATTGATCCATTCATGAAACACACTTGCATATTAGCTACACCCAATGCTCAAGTACGATCATAGTGGCCCTTAGTTGGTGCTTTATAAGAGAAGATGGAGACTCAAAATAAAAATTGCATAAAGTAAATAGAAAGGCCCTTCGCGGAGGGAAGTAGGGATTTGTAGAGGTGCATAGCTCAAAGCGAAAAAGATAGAGATAAAAACATTTTGGGTGGCATGCTTTTCCTGTCAATGAAAGCGATCGAGTAGTTCCAAATACTTTCCATGCTAGATATATCATAGGCGGTTCCCGTACAGAAAATAAAGTTTATTCCTTTTTCCACCATACTTTCACTTTCCATGGCTAGCCGTATCCACGGGTGCCTTCCATAACAACACTTTCCAAGGAATTTATTATTTGACAACATAAAGTAAATTCATTTTTCATTTCGAGACAGGGCATCCCTAATACCTTTGTCGTACTCTCATGCAATGACAAGTGAATAAAAACCCATCTTGAGAATAGCACATCTAGCATGGAAATATATCAGCCACTTCCTACCGTTTCATGAGCGGTACGAGCACACAAAAGAGAAGTTTATTTTGAAAATTATAGATGGCACATACAAATTTTCTTAGAACGGCAAAAGAATACTGCATATAGGTAGGTATAGTGGACTCATATGGCAAAACTGGTTTAAGGATTTTGGATGCACAAGTAGTGATCATACTTAGTGCAAATGAAGGCTAGCAAAAGATTGAGAAGCATCCAACCAAGAAACAAAAAATCTCATAATCGAGCATTAAGCATAACTAACACCGAATAATGCATCACAAGGAGGATGTAATTTAATTGCATAACTATTGACTTTCGTCTTGCATAGGGAATCACAAACCTTAACACCAATGGCTCACATGTTATATCATCATATCGCAGAACTATTACAAGGAATCAAGTTTATTTCGTCCAATGATCTTCATGAAAGTTTTCATTATATCCCTCTTGAATATCTATCACTTTGGGACTAATTTCATATGTTCCTTTTGATAGCTCAAACAAATCCAAGTGAAGAACATGAGCATAAAAATTTCTTCTCTCAAAATAATTTAAGTGAAGTATGAGAGAATTTCTTAATTTTTTTTAATAACTCTTAGATAAACCTAAGTGTGAGAGCATTTCGTCAAAAATACTAAAGCACACCGTGCTAAAAAAGATATAAGTGAAGCACTAGAGCAATTCCATAGCTCATAAAGATTTAATTGAAGCATAGAGAGCAATTCTAACAAGTCATAGCATAATTTTGGCTCTCCCAAATAGGTGTGACCAGCAAGGATTCATGACCCAAAATAAAAATAAAAACAAGCAAATACTCAAATCATACAAGACGCTCCAAGCAAAACTCATGATATGTGAAGAATAAAAATATAGTTCCAAGTAAAATACGGACGGTCGTTAGAAGAAAGAGGAGATGCCACTCAGGCATCCCCAAGCTTTTTTGCTTGCTTCTGTTTAGATAATATCTTGGGATGCCATGGGCATCCCCAAGCTTAGGCTCTTCTTACTCCTTATTCCTTCATCCATCGTGATCTCACCCAAAACTTGAAAACTTCAATCACACAAAACTCAACAAAACCTTTGTGAGATCCGTTAGCATAAGAAAGCAAATCACTATTGTAACTACTGTTGCAAACCCATTCATATTTGATTTTTGCATTATATCTACTGTATTCCAACTTTGATATGGCTCAGACACCCCGTCCATAGATTCATCAAATTGAGCACACAACGCAAGGAAAACAGAATCTGTCAAAAACAGAACAATCTGTAGGAATATGGAAACATTCGATACTTCTATAACTCCAAAAATCCTAAAAAATTAGGGCAACATGGGAGATTTGTATATAAATATTGTGTAAAAAATTTAGAAATTTTCGTCACTTTTGTGATTTTTTAAAATTATTTAACTGGAACGCAAAATTTTCTGTTTTCCAACAAGATCAAAGCAACTATCACCAACATGATCCCAAAGGCTTTGCTTGGCACAAACACTAATTAAAACACAAAAAACACAATCATAACAGTAGAGTAATTGTGCAAACACTCAGGAACAAAAATAAAAAGACAAAAATAAATTTTATTCATTGGGTAAATTTTATTCATTGGGTTGACTCCCAACAAGCGCTATCATTTTTTGCCCCTAGCTAGGCATAATGCAAAGATTCAAGTATTGTCATCTTTATTTCTAGATCCATAGGTTGCCCTCATGATTGATTCATATGGTGGACTAATTCTTGTTCTAAGGAAGTGTTCCATACCCTTCCTTAGTGGAAATTGTAACTTAATATTGCCTTCTTTCATATCAATCGCGGCACCAATAGTACGTAAAAACGGTCTACCAAGAATAATTGGACAAGAAGGATTGCAATCAATATCAAGAACAATAAAATCAATGGGCACATAACTCCTATTTTCAAGAATAAGAACATCATTAATTCTTCCCATAGGCTTTTTAATAGTGGAATCCGCCAAGTGCAAATTTAAAGAACATTCTTCAATATCGATAAGACCAAGCACATCACATCAAGATTTCGGAATTGTAGAAACACTAGCAGCCAAGTCACATAAAGCAAAACACTCATAATTTTTAATCTTGACTTTGATAGTAGGTTCCTGTCGTGGAATTGTCACGGCAGATGTCCTAGTGTGAGGACTTAGTCGTGGAGCCATCGCAACGAAGTTAGCTTAATGGGGTTAAACAGGACAAAGGACACGGGGAGTTTATACTACGTCAGCCCCTTGCGGTGAAGGTAAAGGCCTAATCTAGTTTGAGCTGGTATTGCTAGGGTTTCGATGACCAGGGAGCGAATACGCTAAGCCTGACTCTCGATCTAGTGTTTCTTGTCCCTCAACCGCCGCCGGGTCGTCCCTTTATATACACAAGTTACGCCCGGCGGTTCATAGAATCCCGGCGGGCTCATAAACGTGTCCGGCTTGGTTTCTACCCTTTCCTATCTTACAACACAAGTCATACATCATATGGCGGTTTACATCTACAGGCCCTAATCCGCCTTTGGGCCTTAGGCATTCTTGTTAAATCTCCTCCGTAAAGCGCCATACTCCTTGTCTTCGTGGGCTTCAATATGAGTAACTCACTATGAGTATAATCCGGCCCCTCCTGGGCGGTTTATACTCAATCGTTATATCCCCAACATTAGGCCTCAGGTTGATTTGAACTTGTTCATGTCAATCTTCAGTACTTGGAAAAATTCCTTTTTCAACACCTTCGCGAAAACCTTGTAACTCGCTGTGACGTCATCTTCCAAGACCACGATAATCTGCCGTGACGTCATCTGACATTAACTTTACACATAACCCAAATCTTTTAATGTATATCCTTTAATGAATCTCCAAAAATCGAGGCGTCTGCACATCTACAGATCCGTTTTTGACCTCCTCGATTCCTGCACTTGCCACTTATCCATTCACCTTATAAATAGGGCCGGGGGTCATTTTCACTTCCCCGTGCCTCTTCGTTTCATCATCTTCCTCACCCCGCCCTAGCACTTCAAGCTCAGCCGCTGCCGTCAAGCCTCGTCTTCGACCTCAACTCCGGCCGCTGCATCACCCCGAACGCACCAGAAAATTGCGGCGCCTCTCCGCTATTCCATCAGAATCAGTAAGCCTCCCTTTCTTCCGCCATAGATCTGTCATTAGGGTTTGAGCGTTCATCGGTATTTGTCGGTGTTCGTCACTGCGTAGTGGTTCTTTGACTCAAACCTCGATATTTATCCTATATAGTGATGGTCATAGTCCTTCTTTTTTCATCAGTGCATCTCGTTTAAGTAGAAACTCCAATCTAAACCTTTGTCAACTGTTTCGGTGCCAATATTTAGGTCTGAATATATTTTCATTTTCTGACACGCGGTAGATCCAAACTTATAATGCCAACTTGTGAAACCTGTTTTTCCATTACTTAGTTATTTTCCAACTTCAGATCTGTACCTTCAATACCAATGTAGGCGGTTTAACTTTAGAAAATGATAACCCGTCAGGTACCATTATTCCCCTCTTAAATCGCCAATCGCTCGTTTTTGTGACTGTGATAACACCAACCTCCGGTTTAACACCTTAATATGCTTCAACACTTTCTGCCTTTTAACTTTTATCGGATTAATGAATCTTAAACCGGCACAAATCTTCCTCCAGGTTGTTTGAACAGGATGGCCAAATTATGCCTGCAACTGGGTTCCATCCCGGGTTACAGAAGAAGAGCTGAACAGATGTGTTGCGACTGGCGCTTTAGCAAAAAAGGATGACATCCATTGGAGAGCTCCCGGTCCAAAAAATCCACCTGAGCCCAAAGATGGGGAAGTGGTCATTTTTGTTGATCATCTGGGTCGAGGGTTCAGTCCTCCCGGATCAAAAAATTTCTGTGACGTGCTCCATTTCTTCCAACTCCACCCTCAAGATATTGGACCTAACTCTGTGTCCAATATTTGCAACTTACAAGTCTTTTGTGAAGCTTACTTACAAGAAGAGCCCGCAGTCGAACTGTTCAGAGATTTTTTCTACTTAAACCGCCGTACTGAGTTTACTGATGGTCCCAATACTAAACTTGGCGGGGTGTCAATTCAGAAAAGAAAAGATGTCAGCTTCCCGCACACCAAGCATCACAACCACCCCAAAGATTGGAATCAAATGTGGTTTTATTGCCAAGATACATCTCCAACCGGCGAAAATCCTCTGCCGGGTTACCGTGCTCACCGGCTTACTGGCACACATCCACTCCCCCAAAGGCTGACTGCAAAGGAACGGGCCAAATATGCACCACAACTTTCAAAGCTCAAAGCCTTTGTGGCTAATGGTTTGACAGGCATTGATTTTGTTCATTGCTGGATATCTTAGGGCATTTTGCCTTTAAGCCATCGCCCCGGTTTAATGTGCGAGTACACAGGGGACTTAAAAGACCCTCAACGGCACATTGACATTCAACTAACTGACGCTGAAATTACTGAAGTTGTCAAGAAGATACTGGATGAACCAGTGGCTGTCTGCAGTAAAACAGGGCTTAGTCCCTTCTGTGTTTCAAATAAACCGCCAGCTGTAAGAATTGCATAACTCCTATTTTAATCTGATCTTCTTAACACTTCTTTATAACCTTTGTCAATCTTTAACAGGGCGATGATCCATTCTGGAAGAAGAAACCACAGGATAAACCGGCCAAGATGCCTCGCGCCAAGACCAAGGTCACCAAGAAACCTGCCAAGAAGAAAACCGCCGAGTCCACCGAGTTGAACATCGATGATGATCTTGATAATCCGGAATCAGAGGTAGAACTTGATTCTCTTGGTTCGTTTTTCATACACCTCATTGACAATGACCATTATCAGGATGATGCTGAGGCTAGCCATGCTGATGATGTAGAGGTAATTATTCTTTCCTCCGGTTCAAATCCTCTGCCAACACAGAAAACCCGTCAAGCAAACTAGAAAGTAAGATTTTCACACCCTCTAGCTTATTTGGATCCAAACTTTATTTTGAAGAAACAACAACACGAAGCTCGCCGCACAACCCGGCATAGTGGCCAGGTGGTTACTTCATCCAGTTTACTGAACACGCCGGTTCGTAAACGCCGCCCAGAGGCCTCTCATATTTCTGACACATCTTATCCCAAGGCGGGTTATTTTCGACAACCTATTCATCCGTCTGATTCAAACTATCAGGGAACTTCTCATTCTTCCTCAGGCGAGTCCACAGGAACACAACTTCCGCCCCTCAAAACTGTTCCTGGGTGAGCATATCAAACTGACCCTTTATACATTATGTTTACTCACTATACTAACCTTTATGTTCGTCCCTTTCAGAGATAAAGCCAGACCCAGCAAAAAGGCCAAGTTGAATAAACCGGCTGACGACAACACGACCACTGAACCGGAGAAAACCCAAGAACCAGTGGAACCAAACGCTGACGCTATTATTGATGATCCGCCACCGCAAGATCATGACTTTTTTGGGGAACAAATGGAAATTGATCAAACGGGCCATGCTGATAAACCGACAAGCCCAATCAAATCTGCTGATAAACTGCCAAGCCCAGTCAAAGCCGCTGATGACAAAACAGATGATGTTGTAGTTATTGGCTTTGGCTACAGCACCCCTGGCAACCCTATTGCTTTGTCAAAACATAGTGCCAAGGAAGATTTTGCTGCTATGGACAAGGGCAAGTGGAAAACGGATTTGGCAAGCTATGCCCACCTCAACGCCCAAGATATCCATTCCGGGGTTTTAAACCGTTTGTACACAAGCCGTGATTATTAAGCCGGTTTAGTGAACATGATGAAGGAGCGGTATGAGGTAAATGTCGCTAACTCTGCATAAGCACTCTTTCCTTATGACCGGTTTAGACTATCAACTCCAGTAGCCCCAAGGGCCGGTTTACAATATCATTATAAACCGGGACTTTGTAAAATAACAATGCTTCAATTTTGCCTGCGATGCCCCGAAGGGCCGGTTTATCCTTTCAAGGATGAACCAGGACTTCATGCTGTTAGTCTCAAAATTCTTGTTGAATACCTTTGTAAACTGCTGGACCAAGCTGATTGATGGAAGAAAAATCCATAACTTTAAATTGAACAAATATGCATTAGCCCCCAAGTGCCAAGAATAATACTTGTATTGAGCTTGGGACTTATAACAATTTTTGATAAGAAGCAATAGGCATTAGCCCCGAAGTGCCAAGTGTATAACTTGTTATGTGCTTGGGACTTCAAATATATACCGCCAGCTCATAAATTGAACGTTCTTGCAGGCTGATCTTAGCAAGAAAGAATCCCAAATCGCCGACCTTCAAGAAAATATTAAGTCCCAGCAAGCAGAAACTTCCAAGGCTAAAGAGGAGTTGACCAGCGCTTTAACAACCATGGAGAAACTGAAGGAAAGCTTCAAGAGCGAGCGGGCAGGCTGGGACACAGAGAAAGCAATGCTGCTAAAGAGGGCCGAGGATGTCGAAGCAGCCCTTAATCCGGTGGCAGAAGAGCTGAATGGCTTGAAATGGCAAATAAATGCCATGACCACTGCTGTGTTTGGTAAATAACCTTTGCATAAGCTTTTAAATTAGTAGTTTCTATGAAATTGCTGGTTTACCAATGTTTTGGACAATGCAGGAAGTCGCGTTGCCCATCTTGGCTCAGATATGTGTCAAAAATTGAAAGCTTCCTATACACTTATAGAGCAGTTATATACCGGCGCTCAACGGGTTATCTGCACAGCCTCACATAATAAACCGCCCCCGACTTTGATAAAGGAAACGTTGGAAAGGCTGTCAATGATGCCTGCCTAGTTTGAAGAATTGAAGAAATTGGCTGCCAGTGCAGGTGCTCTTACTGCCTTATCTCAGGCTAAAGCATGGATATCTGACCTTGATCCGGCTGATATTGGAAACGGCTATCCCAACATAAAGGAGGACGAGTCAGATTTTGATAATGATGACCTCAGAGCCATAACGAGAGAATTGCGTCCATTGGCTAGCAAATTGGCTGAAGAGACTGATCTTTCACATTATCAGTCGATTTATGATGCCAACAACAAACGGGTCACTGCGCCAACTTATGATGCACAAAATCTTATCCTGCCAATCCGTAAGCATACATATGCCCCTGATGTTGACCCCTCCACCCTTGTAAGTGATGAAGCTGTATTCAAAGCCTTAACTGGGATCGATTGGTCAACCATTGACTTCCAACAGCTGGGTAGAGAAGAGGAGGATGAGCCGGCGCAGGATGATCCGCAAGATTCAAGCCAGCCCGGCCAAGATTCATAAACCGGTGGTCGGTTTAACTTCTGCCTTGTGCAAGACTTATTGAAATTTTTTGGGCATTAACTACCTTGTAATAGGCTAGTTTAAACTCTTGATATGGTATGCCACCGTGCATATTTACTTTGCATGACACTGTTAATCCGCCGTAATGAGATATGCCGCATATGCTCATGAGTACCAGTTTATTGAATCTGTTCCTGCATACAACAATTGTAAAGTATCCTGGCGGTTTACCACTGGACGGGTCATAACGCCCAATACCCAACCATGGAAACTAACATATTTTATAACCAAGGCTGGATGTAAGAATAATCAAATATGAAATATATCATACCTGTGATATTGGATCATACTGTTGGTATACCAAACTAGTGTAGTAAGGGTTATAACCCAGAACTTGAATACTGGTAATTATCATATGTTTGCTGGTTTATGAATAAAACCAGGCCGGGTCAATAAACACCGGATATTAATTTACCTCTTACTGGTGACTTATAGTCATAGGCCAGGCCGGGTTAATAAACACAGGTGAATTATAATCATAAAGCATTATAAACCTTATCAAATAAACTTAAAGAATCAAGAGGATTTAAGTAGTCATAGTTGTGGTATTGCACAAATCAAGCGGGTTTAGCTATGGTTCAGATACGACCAAAGCCCCCAAGTGATCATCCTGGTGGCCTTATGCCGATCAAGAGGGTATAAGCTTTGGTTCGAATACGACCAAAGCCCCCAATTGATCATCCTGGTGGCCTTATGCCGATCAAGAGGGTATAAGCTTTGGTTCGAATATGACCAAAGCCCCCAAGTGATCATCCTGGTGGCCTTACGCCAATCAAGAGGGTATAAGCTATGGTTCGAATACGACCAAGCCCCCAAGTGATTATCCTGGTAGCCTTACGCCAATCAAAAGGGTATAAGCTATGGTTCGAATACGACCAAGCCCCCAAGTGATATTGTGGGCTGTGCCCAAGGGGCACCTATGTTTGAGCTGTGCTTTTACGATAGACTCTCTTTGGTCCCTTTAACCTGGGTAGCAAACCCACAAGTTTTTTTTCAATTGGCTTATAAGCCGGTTCAAAGGGTAATCACAACTTCATGCATAAGCCGGAAGCCCCCATGTAACCAAGAATTTATTAAAGAAAAAATGACATAGGCCCCGCTTTAGCAGAGATGCCGGTTTATTTTATTGATCATAACATATACATTGTCGAAAATATGTACATCAGAAGAGCCTGTGGCTCAGGTGTAATAAGGCCGAAGATGAGCAATATTCCACGGCCGATGGGTCTCCTCCTCCGACTTGCATCAGTCTTTGTGCTCTCAAACATCGATAAGGTAGTATGACCCGTTGTTCAGATTCTTGCTGACTACAAAGGGTCCTTCCCAAGGTGGGGATAACTTGTGCATATCAGTTTGATCCTGGATAAGCCGGAGCACCAGATCACCTTCTTGAAAAGTTCTGGTTTTAACCCGACGGCTGTGGTAACGATGCAGATCTTGCTGGTAAATCGCGAACGAGCCGCCGCTATATCTCGCTTCTCATCTAACAGGTCCAGTGCTTCTTGACGTGCTTTTTCATTGTCAGCTTCAACATAAGCCGCCACCCGAGGTGAGTCATGACGGATGTCACTAGGAAGAACTGCTTATTCTCTGTAAACCATGAAGAAAGGCGTGTAACCCGTAGATCTTTTGGGAGTGGTATTGATGCTCCACAACACGGAAGGTAACTCCTCCACCCAGCAACCTGGCGTCCTTTGCTAGGGAACCATAAGTCGGGGCTTGATGCCTCTCAGGATCTCTTGGTTGGCTCTCTCAGCTTGACCATTAGACCGGGGGTGAGCCACTGATGATACATCAAGCCGGATATGCTCACGTTGGCAAAATTCTTTCATAGCACCTTTAGAGAGATTATTTCCATTGTCAGTTATAATGCTGTGTGCAAAGCCAAAACGGAAGATCACCTTCTTAATGAATTGAACCACTGTTGCTGCATCACACTTACTGACTGGCTCTGCCTCTACCCACTTAGTGAACTTATCAACCGCCACCAAAAGGTGGGTTTTCTTATCCTTGGACCTCTTAAAAGGTCCAACCATATCAAGCTCCCAGGTTGCAAATGGCCAAGTGACTGGAATCATCCTTAACTCCTGAGCCGGAACATGAGCTCGACGTGAAAACTTGTGACAACCGTCACATTTCTTGACCAAGTCCTCAGCATCCGCATGAGGCGTCAGCCAATAGAAACCATGACGAAAAGCCTTGGCTACTAGAGATTTTGAACCGACATGATGACCACAATCTCCTTCGTGGATTTCACGCAGAATCTCACAGCCTTCCTCAGGAGAGACGCAACGCTGAAATGCCCCTGTGACACTGCAATGATGCAACTCCCCATTGACAATAGTCATTGACTTAGACCACCGGGTTATCTGCCTGGCCAAAGTTTCATCCTTAGGTAACTCGCCCCGGGTCATATATGCCAAATATGGGACCGTCCAATCAGGGATAACATGAAGAGCCGCCACCAACTGTGCCTCCGGGTCAGGAATAGCCAAATCCTCCTCTGTAGGTAACTTGACCGATGGGTTATTCAAAACGTCAAGAAAAACATTAGGTGGCACCGGTTTATGTTGAGAACCCAACCGGCTTAAAGTGTCCGCCGCTTCATTTTTGCGCCGATCAACATGCTCAACTGACAACCCTTAAAGTGACCAGCAATAATATCCACCTCTCGTCGACAAGCCGCCATGAGTGGATCCTTGGAATCCCAAGTACCAGAGACTTGTTGAGCCACCAAGTCCGAGTCACCAAAACACCTAACCCGGCTTAAGTTCATCTCCTTAGCCATCCGAACACCATGGAGTAAGGCCTCATACTCAACTGCATTGTTAGTGCAGGGGAACATCAAACGGAGAACATAACAAAATTTATCACCTCGAGGGGAAGCTAGCACAACTCCAGCCCCCGGGCCCTCCAATTGTCTGGACCCATCAAAATGAATAGTCCAATACGTGTTATCTGGCTTTTCCTCAGGCATCTGCAGCTCTGTCCAGTCATTGATAAAATCTACCAGTGCTTGAGACTTGATGGCCGTGCTTGGCATATACTTCAAACCATGAGGCTCAAGCTCAATGGCCCACTTGGCTATTCGACCTGTAGCTTCTCTGTTTTGAATAATATCCCCCAAGGGAGCAGAGCTAACAACTGTGAAGGGATGACCCAAGAAATATTGCTCAGGCTTTCGACTGGCCATGAACACCCCATACACAAGCTTCTGCCAGTGCGGATACCTCTGTTTGGACTCAATAAGGACCTCGCTGATGTAGTAAACCGGCCACTGAACCGGATGTTCCTTGCCTGCTTCCTTTCGTTCCACCACAACAGCCACACTGACAGCCTGGGCATTGGCAGCCACAAATAAAAACAATGGCTCTTTATCAATAGGAGCAGCAAGGACGGGTGGCTCGGCTAACTGCTTCTTCAAATCCTCAAACGCCGCATTAGCGGCATCACTCTAGACAAAAATATCTGTCTTTTTCATCATTTGATATAGAGGGATAACTTTCTCCCTAACCGGCTTATAAACCGGCTCAGCGCTGCAATACGACCTGCCAAACGTTGAACATCATTAATGCACGCCGGTTTAGCCAGAGAAGTAATGGCCTTGATCTTCTCCGGATTAGCTTCAATGCCCCTGTTAGACACCAGAAAGCCCAAGAGCTTACCCGCCGGCACACCAAAGACACACTTGGCCGGGTTAAGCATCATCTTATAAACTCGGAGATTATCAAAAGTTTCCTTCAAATCGTCTATCAACGTCTCCTTCTTCCTAGACTTCACCACAATATCATCCACATAAGCGTGAACATTGCACCCAATCTGAGTATGAAGACAATTCTGCACACATCGCTGATAAGTCGCCTGGGCACTCTTGAGCCCAAAAGGCATAGACACATAGCAGAAGGCTCCAAAGGGAGTTATAAAAGCTGTCTTCTCCTGGTCCTTAACTGCCATCTTGATCTGATGATAACCAGAATAAGCCTCCAAAAAACTCAAACGCTCACAACCCGCCGTAGCATCAATAATCTGATCAATATGAGGGAGAGCGAAAGGATCAGCTGGACAAGCCTTGTTTAGATCCGTGTAGTCCACACACATGCGCCAAGTGCCATTCTTCTTGAGTACCAACACCGGGTTAGCCAACCACTAAGGATGAAAAACCTCAACAATAAACCTAGCCGCCAAGAGCCGGGCTACCTCCTCACCAATGTCCTTGCGCCTTCTTCATTGAAACAACGAAGAAACTGCTTGACCGGTTTAAAGTTGGGATCAATGTTGAGAGTGTGCGCAGCGAGTTCTCTCGGTACACCTGGCATGTCAGAAGGTTTCCATGCAAAGATATCCCGGTTCTCACGGATGAACTCGATGAACGCGCTTTCCTATTTCAGATCTAGATTAGCGCTGATGCTGAACTGCTTGGATGAATCACTAGGAATAATGTCAACCAGCTTAGTCTCATCAGCCGATTTAAACTTCAAGGCCGGATCATGCTCTGTAGTTGGCTTTTTCAAAGAAGTCATATCCGCCTGATCAACATTATCCTTATAAAACTTCAACTCCTCTGTTGCACAAACCGACTCAGCATAAGCCGCATCACCCTATTCACATTCCAAAGCTATCTTCCGGCTCCCATGTACCATGATGGTCCCCTTATGACCCGGCATCTTGAGCTGCAGATAAACATAACAGGGTCTTTCCATGAACTTAGCATAAGCCGGCAGTCCAAACAAGGCATGATAAGGGCTCTTGATTTTCACCACCTCAAAGGTCAATGTCTCTGATCTAGAGTCATGATCATCTCCAAAAGCAACTTCCAGAGCTATCTTACCAACTGGATACGCCGACTTACCAGGCACCACACCATGGAAAACAGTGTTCGACGGTTTAAGATTTTTATCTGTCAACCCCATGCGATAGAAGGTTTCATAATAAAGGATATTGATACCGCTCCCTCCGTCCATGAGCACCTTGGTGAACTTATACTCTCCAACCTGAGGTGCAACCACCAATAGATGACCCGGATTATCAACCCGGGGCGGATGATCCTCTCGACTCCACACAATGGGCTGCTCAGACCAGCGCAAGTAACGGGGTACTGCCGGTTCAACAAAGTTTACTGCCCTTCTATGAAGCTTCTGATCCCGCTTGCACAAACTCGTGGTGAAGACGTGGTACTGCCCACTATTCAACTATTTCGCGTTACTCTGATACCCAGAGTGCTTGTAGCGACCCGACCCGAATGGATCAAGTCTCTGTGCTCTGGTGTCATCCCTGGATCAGTAATGCTGACACCACACAAGTACTCCGAAGGATCTATAACAGAGTAGCAATCACACACTTATTACATCGTTTGTCCGTAAGAGGACTTATTACAATAAATATGGCTTAAGGCCATCTAATAACGATAACAACGGAAGACTTGGAAGATAAGTGAGTCCATCAACTCCAGCCGCATCACCGAGTATAGAACCACGACCTAAAGCACCTTACTCGTCGTTCGAAAAGTGCGCAACATGAAAGTTGCAGCCGAAACGAGTCAGCACATGGAATATGCCGCAATGTAACACATAGAGAATAATGGATGATAAGCCTGTACTACATGCATATGTGGCTGGTGGAAAAGCTCTCTGATTACAGTTTTGCATAAAGCCAGTTTTCCCTCATGCAAAGGAATAAATTTGTTTAACTATCATGGTGGTTGTTAAACATTGAGAATGGTTGACATCATCCTCAATCCCAATTAAAGGTACTCATCAAAAACCCAACAATATTAATTAGAGTAACATGTTGAGATTCACATGATATTCAAGTACTAGATACTCAAGATGTCCATAACCGGGACACGGCTAATCATGATTAGTTTATACACTCTGCAGAGGTTTATGCACTTTTCCCCACAAGACTCGATCGCCTCCGTTTGGTTTCTCGCACTACATGGTGTTTGAGAGACGGATGGCCGAGACATAGTCTTTCGAAGCGCTAGCACCTTACGATGGGTGGACCGTACACCTACATCCCCTACATCTGCTAGTCCACCACTATAAGAGTTCGCACGACTTAGTCAACTATGCGAGCCCATAATGGCTTGTGGCTGCACACGTAAGTTACTAGTATGAATTATCTTATGATCCCTTTGAGCACGGGTGGCGGTCCAAAAAAAACAGGCAAGTCTGATGGAAACCAGTGCCTCAATCCACCCAGATGTGTGTTTAAGTTGCCACCTTAGATAAACCATTAATTTAACAATCTCACATCTGTCATGGATATCACTCACCCAATCCACGTCTACTAGCATAGCATGGCATAATAAGCAAACGTAGAAGTAACTCCCAAAGGTTTCATAAGTAAAACATGTAATAGGTACTACCTCAATCTACTTCCCATCCCACAATTTAATTAGATCCTAATCATGCAAGTGTTTGAGGATTGATCAAATGCATAAAAACTGGGTAGTATAAAAGGTATGATCAAGTGTTACTTGCCTTGCTGATGATCCGCGAAACCTAGAGATTCGAAGTAACAAGCGGCGCACTCCGGGTGATCTATCGCAGACAAAACAACAAGCATACAATAAGTACTCATCTAATGCACGGGTAAATCTCGAATAAAAGATCTGACCAGAAAATTCAACTTAAGAACCCTGGTTGCAAAAAGAATCGAATCTAATAAAGCAATGAAAGTCAAACGACGAAAGAAAACAACTCGGTTCTAGCAAGTTGAAACTAAGTCAAATTTTACAGTAGCAAAACTTTGTTTAAGTTGATTAGTCGGAACGGCGGTTTGAAACGAAACTCCAGCGCTTGAATCACTGATTCCGATAAGCGGCGAGAAGATAGACTAGAAACAAAATCGGATCTGAAATCGCTATCGAAAAATAGCGGAATAAATCCGATGAGAAAGAAAACGACGAACGGTTGAGCGAGCGGACGTTCATTAACGAAGCAAACCGGTGATCACGTTCGTTAGGACGAGCGGTCCGCGAACGCTTGCTAAACAAAACCGGAAAGAAAAACCGCGAGAAAAGCGATCTAGGGTTTGGAAAGAAAACCAAACGAAAAACCGATCTAGAAAACCGGAGCGATTCTGAAAAACCGAACCGAGGAAAAGAAAAGGTGGCCGCGCTGAGGCTAGTACCTCGAAGAAGCGAGGGCTCGTGGCGGCGGCGTTAGATGGTGGCGGCGGTGTAAAGGCGCGGTGATGGCGGCGGGCTGGTGAGGGGCGGGCGGCGGTGTTCTTCTTCTTCTGCAAGGAGAGGAGAGGAGAGGTGTTGATTTGATGTGTTAGAGGGGGGGGGGTGCTTGGGTATTTATATTGGGGAGGGGAGGGTTTTTGCTTGGGGTAGGGGACAAGAAATAGACTAGGATTAGGAAACAAAGAGGGAAAAGATCTAGAAACAAACACGGAATAAACGGAAGTAGGACAAAAGTCCTACTAGGATTTGGAAAAGGAAGCGGCGGCTCCCTCCTGGCGCCTGGCGCGCGCGGGCGATGGCCTTGGCCTCCTGGCCGGCCGGCTGGCTTGGCGGCTTGGGCCTTTGGCCCAAGGCGCTGCGGTTTTTTTTAAATCGGTTTTGCGCGCAGAAAAATACAGAAAAAAAAATCTAAACGAACTCCGAAATTAATAAAGTAAACTTTCTCCGACTCCTAAAAATGAGTCGAACAAAATGAACTTTTACTCGGGCCAATTTTTTTTTTGAAAACACACACTTTTCCCTAAGGCAAATAAACTCCGAGAAAAATCCAAAATTTGATTTATTTATTAAATCTTCTTTTTTCCTAAATTTTGGGAAATTCATATTATTCCCTCTCTTATTTTTGATATTGGAAAAATATTTGAAGATAAAATAAATAAATCCAATGATCCTCTTTTCATAGTTTTGAGAGAACTCAAATACGAAAATTTTGAAATCTCCAACTCTCTCCGAGGGTCCTTGAGTTGCGTGAAATTTCTAGGATCAACAAAATGCAAGAAAATATGATATGCATGATGATCTAATGTATAACATTCCAAATTGCAAATTTGGGATGTTACAAACCTACCCCTTAAGATGAATCTCGCCTCGAGATTCGGGTTGGCTAGAAAATAGGTGAGGTGGTCCTGAGCAAATCTTCTTCTCTTTCCCGGTGGCTTCATCCTCGGTGTGGTGGCTCCATTGAACCTTGCAAAACTTGATAACCTTGCTGCGAGTAACTCTGCTGGCATATTCGAGAATCTGTTGGTTTCTCCTCATATGTTAAATCATCCTTCAACTGAATTGCTTCAAGTGGCCTTTGTATCTCTTAGCGGTACTTCCGCCATCTCGGCGTGACATTTCTTGGTGAGAAACATGGAACACGTCATGAACTCGACAGTCCTTCGGTAATTCCAACTTATAAGCGACTTCTCCATGCGTTGCAAAATCCTATACGGTCCAACGAAGCGTGGTGCTAATTTTCCTTTAACTCCAAATCGCTTAACTCCTCAAGTGGGGATACTCTAAGATAAACTCTGTCTCCAACTTCATATTCTATCGCCTTGCTTTTGAATCCGCATAGCTTTTACATGCTGGACTGGGCTACTTTGAGCCTATCGCGAATCAACAACCTTCATTGAGACTCCTTAATCCAATCTGGTCCAAACAATCGGCGGTCTCCAACTTCGTCCCATGATAACGGTGTCCTACACCTCCTTCCGTACAAAGCCTCGAAAGGTGCCATCTTCAAGCTGGTTTGGTAACTGTTGTTATAAGAAAACTCTGCATACGGCAAGTTATCATCCCAACTAGATCCATAATCTAGTGCACAAGCTCTTAGCATATCCTCCAAAATCTGATTGACTCTCTCGGTCATCCATCGATTCGTGGGTGGAAAGCTGTCTTGAATTCCAACCTGGTTCCCAATGTTTCGTGCAACTGATTCCAAAACTTTGAGGTAAATTGGGTTCCTCTATCTGGTACGATACTCCTCGGAACTCCGTGTAAACACACAATTCTGGTCATGTATATCTTTGCCAACTTAGCACTGCTATAGGTAGTCTTGACTGGAATGAAATGAGCTACCTTCGTCAAGCGGTCGACTATAACCCAAATCGAGTCATAGCTCGAACGAGTCTTTGGCAAACCTGTGATGAAATCCATGCCTAGTTCATCCCACTTCCATTCGGGTATTGGCAATGGCTGCAACAATCCTGCTGGCTTCGATGTTCGCCTTCACTCTCGACATACATCGCAAACTGCTACATACTCCGCGATATCCTTCTTCATTCCGGTCCACGAGCGTTTCCTTCAAATCCAAATACATCTTGGTATTTCCTGGGTGAATCGAATAGGGTGAATCATGTGCCTCTTGCAGAATCAACTTCCTGATCTCCGGGTCATTTGGCACGTAAACACGGTCCTCAAACCATAGGGTATCGTGCTCATCCTCACGAAATCCCTTTGCTTTTCCTTCGCTCATTTTCTCCTTTATAGAGGCAACTTCCTTATCTGCCTTTTGAGCTTCTCTGATTTTGTCCATCAACGTAGACTGAATCTTCAATGCTGCTACATAGCCTCTCGGAACTATTTCCAAACATAGCTCTCGAAGGTCTTCGGCTAACTCCTTGGGTATTCCTCCCACCATTAGTGTATTGACGTGGCTCTTACGGCTCAATGCGTCTGCTACAACGTTAGCCTTCCCGGGGTGATAATGCAATCTCATATCATAATCCTTGATGAGTTCCAACCATCTCCTCTGTCTAAGGTTTAATTCCTTCTGCGTGAAGATGTACTTCAAACTCTTGTGGTCCGTGTACACCTCACAATGATTTCCGATGAGAAAATGTCTCCATGTCTTCAATGCATGCACAACGGCTGCTAACTCCAAATCATGTGTGGCATAATTCAACTCATGAGGCTTAAGCTGTCGTGAAGCATCTGAAACAACTCTTCCTTCTGTATAAGCACTGCTCCAAGTCCTCGGCGTGAAGCGCCGCAATACACCTCATAATCCTTGGTCCGATCCGCAAAATTAGCTTGGTGAGGTAACCAATCTTTTCTTCAACTCCTGAAAACTTGCCTCACAATCCTCGGTCCATATGAACTTGGTATCCTTTTTGACAATTCCGTCATAGGCTTTGCAATCCTTGAGAAATTCTCAATGAATCTTGGTAGTATCCTGCGAGTCCAAGGAAACTCCGGATCTCTCCAACTGTCGTTGGTGCTTCCCATTTGGTTACGGTCTCAACCTTTGTGGGGTCAACTGCTATCCCTTCTCCGGATATAACATGTCCAAGAAATCCAACTTCCTTTAGCCAAAACTCACATTTGCTGAACTTGGTATATAAATGATGTTCCCTCAGTTTCTCCAAAACCAATTGCAAATGTTCCTTATGTTCTTCTTCATTCTTTGAGAAAACCAAAATATCATCTATGAACACCACGACGAACTTATCCAAAAACTCCATAAACACTTTGTTCATCAGGTTCATGAAATAGGCTGGCGCGTTAGTCAGTCCAAATGACATAAAGGTATATTCATACAGTCCATATCTCGTGGTAAATGCTGTCTTAGGTATGTCCTGCTCCCGAATCTTCAACTGATGGTACCCTGATCGCAAATCGATCTTGGAAAACACTTTTGCTCCTTGCAAACGATCAAACAGATCATTTATCATAGGTAGTGGGTACTTGTTCTTGATTGTTACTTCATTTAACCCACGATAGTCTACAACCATCCTTAACGATCCGTCCTTCTTCTCCACTAACAGTACGGGTGATCACCAAGGCGAAGAACTTGGGCGTATATAACCTTTATCCAACAGCTCCTTAATCTGCTTCTTGATTTCCGCCAAATCCTGTGCGGGCATCCTATATGGTCGCTTCGATATTGGGCCTGTACCTGGCAAAAGCTCAATAAAAAACTCAATGTCTCTATCCGGTGGCATTCCTGGCAATTCCTCAGGAAATACATCAGGGTAATCCTTCACCACTGGCACCTCTTCCTGCACAACTCCTGATAAGGAATTTACTTGATTCCTATTTGGTCCATGTCGCGATACATACCTAATCCTTCTTCCTTCTGGTGTTGTGAGCAAAATCGTCTTACTTGCGCAATCGATGTTTCCTCCATACATCGACAGCCAATCCAAACCGAGAATCACATCCAATCCTTGGGATTCTAAAATGATCAAATCCGTCGGGAACACATGCCTTCCTATACTTAATGGCACTTGAAAAAACATCCTTGTCTGGCCATATACTCCGCTCCTGGTGAGCTTACTAGCATAGGGGTTTTAAGAATCTGAGTAGGCAGGCTATACTTTTCTACAAATCCCCTCGATATGTATGAATGCGTTGCACCGTATCGAAAAGAACTAGTGCAGAAAAGACTTAACCAAAAACTTACCGACATTGCATCGGGCTGATCTTCAACCTCCGCCACATCAATGTGGTTCACCCATCCTCTGTTGAAAGGGTTTGGCTTCTTTCGAGCTTCCATTTCCACCTTGGCCTTGGGACATTCATTTGCATAATGTCCGTTCTTGGAACACTTGTAACAGGTGACATGACTCAAGTCTTTCTTGGTTGGGGTTGATGGTGTGGTCCGGTTCGCCGTTGCTTCCTCCATTCCCATTACCATTTTGTGGCCATTATGGTTGTGCGAACTACCTCCTCCATGGGTATGCTAAACTGAACTCCTGTTTAGAGGTATAACGAGGCTTCATTGGGCTCGAGTTATACTTCCCCGCCCATACTTCCTCTTGCGGTTCTCAATTTGTCTGCTGCTTTCCTTCAATCATGAGGGCACGGTCTACCAACTCTGGTAGTTATTGAAACTTGCTACCATCAACTGCATGCTTAACTCATCATTCAGTCCTTCCGAAACTTCTCACGCTTAGCTGCATCAGTAGTAACGTCATCCGGGGCATAACGTGCTAACTTACTAAAATCATCCACATCTTCGCCAACAATCCTTCTTCCTTGGCGTAAATTGCGAAACTCACGCTTCTTCATGGCCATAGCTCCTCTTTGAGACATGGGCGGTCGGAAAGCTTCTTGAAACTGATCCCATGTGGCGGTGTCTCAGGGTAAGTGGCTGTAAAATTCTCCCACCATGTTTGCTGCGGGTCCTTCAAGCTGGTGTGCAGCAAACTTCACCTTCTCTCCATCTGACATCCTGCAGTGGTCAACTCCCTCCCTATCTTACGGAGCCAATCATCTGCTACAATCGGCTCGGTGCTCTTTGGAATACACCGCGGATTCAGCCTAAGGAAACGAGTCAAGTGATCCGCAGTGGTGGTGGTGGTGGGTTGTTGTTGTTGTTGTTGCCTTGGTTCTGCATACCAATGTTTGGACCAAAGTGTTCGCTCGCTGAATCAACTGGGTGATCTCTGGCGGAAAACAAACCCGGGTCGCGTCTCGGAGGCATCTGAAGGGTTTAGAAAAGACGAGAATTAAGAATAGAGTGAGGTCTAGGGAGAAAACACTACCCGAATGCTCATGAGACAAATGCACACAAAATCACTTCATTCAATTCAAACAAAGGGCTTACAACGGTCTAACTATCGCAAAAGTGCTTGAACTATAATGTTTACATGGAGGTAATACTACTAATATGTGGGGTCATCTACTAATTTGAACCGTGGAAGACTCCATGATGTACGCTCCAGCCGTCTTCAAAGTCGGGTTCACTTGGATCCGAATCGGTGTCGTCGATGATGATGTAGTTGCTCGGACAGCCGACGTACTTGTCTTCATTCTTGAGCGCCAATTTCTTCTTGAGTTCTTCAATCTCATACTTAAGATCGTTATTGTGTCTTGCTACAGCTACGATCTCGTCCATGTAGTCCTTGCGTGTAGAATTTAGTTCTCCTTCAAGTTCGATGATCCTTCCCTTTGCATTCTTCAACTCTATCATATCATTGCACATCTGGTTCTCCTGGCGTCGAATGTGCTGGTTTAACTCCTGGATGAAAGCTGCAATGGATCTATCCTTCTTGGTGCTGACTATCTCCCATTGTTCATTCCGGCGTCCGCAAATCTGGTAGATAGTGTCCTTAAGGTCTTCTTGGTAAACTTCTCCAATGCGTCCCATGGTGATATGAGCTGCCATGCTCTTTCCCAGACTCCAGGTTGGTGCACTGAAAACACTATCTATAGGCTTGGTGATTGGGGCGAATGTCCTTCCTTAACGTGAGCTTGAATCTTCCAGCGCTCTTCTTGAGCAGAGTGGCGTTGAAAGTCCGGTGAAACTTGGTAGTCCAATGTTCGGTACTTGGTGACTTCCTTCAAGTGAAATCCAAAAGGTGTGCCTTCATCTGGTTGGGCGTACTTGATCTTGGCGTCCTTCATCCTAAAAGAGTAGAAAAGATGAGGAGTTAGAAAATGGGAAGGAGTAGTGATCTATGGCTTTAACTTAGTGGTCGTGTCCTACGGTCGGCGTGTGCTCGATACCATCTCTGTGAGCGACCCGACCGAATGGATCAAGTCTCGTGCTCGGTGTCATCCCTGGATCGAGAATGCCGACACCACACAAGACTTGAAGGATTTATAACAGAGTAGCAATCACACACTTATTACATTGTTGCCCAAAGAGGACTTATTACAATAAATATGGCTTAAGGCCATCTAATAACGATAACAGCGGAAGACTTGGAAGATAAGTGAGTCCATCAACTCCAAAGAGCATCATCGAGTATAGAACCACGACCTAAAGCACCTTACTGTCGTTCGAAAAGTCGCAACATGAAAGTTGCAGCCGAAACGGGTTGACACATGGAATATCTTGGCAATGTAACACATAGAGAATAATGGATGATAAGCCTGTACTACATGCATATGTGGCTGGTGGAAAAGCTCTAGGGTTCTGAGTTTTGCATAAAGCCAGTTTTCCCTACTGCAAAGGAATAAATTTGTTTAACTATCATGGTGGTTGTTAAACATTGAGAATGGTTGAAGACATCCTCAATCCCAATTAAAGGTACTCATTAAAAACCCAACAATATTAATTAGAGTAACATGTTGAGATTCACATGATATTCAAGTACTAGATACTCAAGATGTCCATAACCGGGACACGGCTAATCATGATTAGTTTATACACTCTGCAGAGGTTTATGCACTTTTCCCCACAAGACTCGATCGCCTCCGTTTGGTTTCTCGACTACATGGTGTTTGAGAGCGGATGACCGAGACATAGTCTTTCGAAGCGCTAGCACCTTACGATGGGTGGACGGTACACCTACATCCCCTACATCTGCTAGTCCACCACTATAAGAGTTCGCACGACTTAGTCAACTATGCCGAGCCCATAATGGCTTGTGCTGCACACGTAAGTTACTAGTATGAATTATCTTATGATCCCTTTGAGCACGGGTGGCGGTCCAAAAAAAAACAGGCAAGTCTGATGGAAACCAGTGCCTCAATCCACCCAGATGTGTGTTTAAGTTGCCACCTTAGATAAACCATTAATTTAACAATCTCACATCTGTCATCGTTATCACTCACCCAATCCACGTCTACTAGCATAGCATGGCATAATAAGCAAACGTAGAAGTAACTCCCAAAGTTTTCATAAGTAAAACAGGTAATAGGTACTAGCTCAATCTACTTCCCATCCCACAATTTAATTAGATCCTAATCATGCAAGTGTTTGAGGATTGATCTAATGCATAAAAACTGGGTAGTAGAAAAGGTATGATCAAGTGTTACTTGCCTTGCTGATGATCCGCGAAACCTAGAGATTCGAAGTAACAAGCGGCGCACTCCGGGTGATCTATCGCAGACAAACAACAAGCATACAATAAGTACTCATCTAATGCACGGGTAAATCTCGAATAAAAGATCTGACCAGAAAATTCAACTTAAGAACCCTGGTTGCAAAAAGAATCGAATCTAATAAAGCAACGAAAGTCAAACGACGAAAGAAAACAACTCGGTTCTAGCAAGTTGAAACTAAGTAAAATTTTACAGTAGCAAAACTTTGTTTAAGTTGATTAGACGGAACGGCGGTTTCGAAACGAAACTCCAGGCGCTTGAATCACCTAATTCCGATAAACGAGCGAGAAGATAGACTAGAAAGAAAATCGGATCTGAAATCGCTATCAGAAAAATAGCGGAATAAATCCGATGAGAAAGAAAACGACGAACAGTTGAACGAACGGACGTACATTAACCAAAGCAAACCGGTGATCACGTTCGTTAGGACGAACGGTCCGGCGGACGCTTGCTAAACAAAACCGGAAAGAAAAACCGGCGAGAAAAACCGATCTAGGGTTTGGAAAGAAAACCAAACGAAAAACCGATCTAGAAAACGGAGCGAAACGGAACGATTTATGAAAAACCGAACCGAGGAAAAGAAAAAGGTGCGCGCGCTGGGCTAGTACCTCAAGAAGCGAGGGCTCGTGGCGGCGGCGTTAGGTGGTGGCGGCGGTGTAGGGCGAAGGGCGGTGAGGGCGGCAAGGTGGTGAGGGCGGCGGCGGCGGTGTTCTTCTGGCTGCGGAGGAGAGGAGAGGAGAGGTGTTGATTTGATGTGTTAGAGGGGGGTGCTTGGGTATTTATATTGGGGAGGGAGGGTTTTACTTGGGGTAGGGACAAGAAATAGACTAGGATTAGGAAACAAAGAGGAAAAGATCTAGAAACAAACACGGAATAAACGGAAGTAGGACAAAAGTCCTACTAGGATTTGGAAAAGGAAGCGGCGGCTCCCTCCTGGCGCCTGGCGCGCGCGGGCGATGGCCTTGGCCTCCTGGCTTGGCGGCTTGGGCCTTTGGCCCAAGGCGCTGCCGTTTTTTTTAAATCGGTTTCGCGCGCAGAAAAATACAGAAAAAAAAATCTAAACGAACTCCGAAACTAATAAAGTAAACTTTCTCCGAATCCTAAAAATGAGTCGAACAAAATGAACTTTTACTCGGGCCAAAATTTTTTTTTTGAAAACACGCACTTTTCCCTAAGGCAAATAAACTCCGAGAAAAATCCAAAATTTGATTTATTTATTAAATCTTAATTTTTCCTAAATTTTGGGAAAGTCATATTATTCCCTCTCTTATTTTTGATATTGGAAAAATATTTGAAGATAAAATAAATAAATCCAATGATCCTCTTTTCATAGTTTTGAGAGAACTCAAATACGAAAATTTCGAAATCTCCAACTCTCTCCGAGGGTCCTTGAGTTGCGTGAAATTTCTAGGATCAAGAAAATGCAAGAAAATATGATATGCATGATGATCTAATGTATAACATTCCAAATTGCAAATTTGGGATGTTACAGTGCTGCTGGTGATTCCCTTGACCTGACTGTTGATGGTAGTCACCCTGATTGCCTTGATTGCCTTGATTACCTTGATGACCTTGGAATCCAAAGCTTGAACCGCCACCACCATAACCCGGACCCTAAACCGCCACCCGATCCATGGTTGCCTTGAAAAAGATTTGAATTTTTGAACTCCTTCATGATGAAACAATCCTTCCAGAGATGAGTAGACGGTCTTTGTCGCGTACCATGCCTTGGGAAGGGTTGATTCAACAGATGCTCAAGATTAATGCCTTATCCTCCGGTCTGTGGGGGCGGTCTACCCTTACGACCCCGGCCATTATTCTGTGTATTGGTATTTGCCACAAATTCCAAACTGTTGTCAGCCTTGCGCTTACCATTACCTCCCTGATTTGCCGGGTTATGCTGCTGCCCCTTGGTGTTGCTGCTCTTCTTTCTCTTTCCCGGTTTGTCATCATCAGACTCAGGGTCCTTGGTACCATAAGAGTCAGCATACTTAACCAGAGCCGCCATGAGTGTCCCCATGTCATTGTAGTGATGCTTGAGCCGTCCCAATTTCTTCTTCAAGGGCGTGAAACGACAGTTGCTTTCTAACATTAAGACCGCTGAATCGGCCTTGATATGATCCGACGAATGCAGGATTGTTGAGACCCGGCGCACCCAATGAGTCATCGATTCACCTTCTTCTTGAACACAAGCGGCTAAGTCCACAATTGACATGGGCTGCTTGCATGTGTCTTTGAAATTCTGGATAAACCAGGCCTTTAACTCGGCCCATGATCTGATGGAGTTAGCAGGGAGCCCCTTCAACCAAGTACGGACCGTCCCTTCCAACATTAAGGGAAAAATACTTGGCACATGCAGCTTCGCTAACATCCAGCAATTCCATGCCCATCTCATAAATCTCAATCCACGCCTCAGGAGGTAAGCCGGCTGTGTAGTTAGGCACCTTGCGAGGACCTTTGAAATCCTTGGGTAGACGCTCATTCCGTATAACTGGCACTAAACATGGCACACCTAAATTCTTAAAGGTTACACCCGGCTCTACTAAAGTTGTTGAACGAACCGGAGTAGGCTGACGGCCACGTACTGAGCCGCTAACTCGGCCTCTCGACGTGCTCTGCCTTGATCCACTACATTCTGAGCTTTAGCTCCCCCGCCCACCGGGTTATGTCCACGGAGCGGGTTATGGTTCCGCCCACTGCTTGACAGAGCCGGTTCATCGATATGCCTGCTATAACTCCGGCTCGGGCGAGGGGTGGAATGAATCCTGTCACGACTGTAAGAATAAGCCTGCTGCTGAACCAAAGCTGTCTGAAGAAGCTCTCTAGCCCTCCGTGTTTCAACCGCCGTCAGAGACTCGCCTTCAACTGGTAGAGCCGCCAATCGCGATGCCGCAACGATCATGTTATCCAAAGGGTTAGAGTAATGACCCGGCGGTGTTGGCACATGCTAAGGCGGGTTATTGTTCTAACGAGGCGGGTCCGTCGTGCGTGGCTAAACTGGTGTTCTTGTCCCAGGTGCTTCGACCCGGTTTACCGCTGTCGGGTTACTGGTTCCTGCTCCTGGCGTGTTAAAGAGATTTCTTGCTTCATAAACCTGGGGCAGACGAGTCTGATGCCTCCTTCTCATGACATCGTTCGAAGCGTTCTGGTCTAGAATGAGGTGGTAAGATTCTGCCTGGATCCGCTGTGCCTGAGCATCCAAAGCGGCCCGCTCTTCAGCCATCCTGGTGTTTTCCGCGTTTAGCTCCTCCTTGCCTGTGCTATCTCATCACACAATTTCACAATCGCCGCATTATGCTGATCCTGGTCCGCCGGGTTAACCACTGTTGTTATCAACGCTGTCAGTTTGTCCACCAAGTCAGTTAAGACCTGGGCCGGTGGGCGCACATGGCTTCTTGCCCCGACAGCCGTCGCCTCTGCTGATCCAAAAATCAATTCTGCTGCCGTTGATGAATGTAGCACGGGCTGTGTACCGGCCATGAAGATTGCAACCCGGTTCGTCGGTTCAAGGGGGTCCGGAATACTGTCGCCATCCGAACAGCCCCCAAGCCAGCCATCTTGCAACTAGTACAATGACTCGGGCTCACCGGTGGATGACTCGTCATCTGAATAGACAACCGTCTCACCGTTAGATACCGATTCAGATTCTGCACCGTTAATGAATCCCACGAAGGCACGCTTCATGGCAGGCTGAACTCGAGCGGGTCTCGCACGTTGAGCCATGTCGATGATGTCGGTGCAGATGTCCAGCTCAGGGCCCGGTTCGCCAATCTTGCCAATGAAAACATGAATTCCGCCGAAGGGGACCCGGTACCCGTACTCGATTGAGCCGACCTCGGTGCCCCAGCCTGCGTCGTCGATGTAGAGCTTGCCGCGACGACTCTTGGTCATCTGGCCCACAGCGTGTCCGTTGAGTTCTTCGAAGTTGCCCTCTAAGAACTTGAAACCATCATGTGATTGCCCCACGGTGGGCGCCAACTGTCGTGGAATTGTCACGATAGATGTCCTAGTGTGAGGACTTAGTCGTGGAGCCATCGCAACGAAGTTAGCTTAAAGGGTTAAACAGGACAAAGGACATGAGGAGTTTATACTGGTTTGGCCCCTTGTGGTGAAGGTAAAGGCCTAATCCAGTTTGAGGTGGTATTGCTAGGGTTTCGATGACCAGGGAGTGAATACGCTAAGCCTGGCTCTCGATATGTTGTTTCTTGTCCCTCAACCGCCGCCATGTCGTCCCTTTATATACACAAGTTGATGCCCGGTGGTTCACCGAATCCCGGCCGGCTCATAAACGTGTCCGGCTCGGTTTCTACCCTTTCCTATCTTACAACACAAGTCATACATCATATGGCGGTTTAGATCTACGGGCCCTAATCCGCCTTTGGACCTTAGGCCTTCTTGTTAAATCTCCTCCGTAAAGCGCCATACTCCTTGTCTTCGTGGGCTTCAATATGAGTAACTCACTATGAGTACAATTCGGCCCATCCTGGGCGGTTTATACTCAATAGTTATATCCCCAACAGTTCCCATTCATCATGTAATTTCCTAGGAACTGAAATCTCTAATTCCAACTTTTCTTCCAAAGCTTTCATCATAGGCCCTGTTTGATTCAGATTTTATCGACGGATTCCGCTGCCACGCAGCAGAATCTGAACCAAAGGGCGAACCAAAAGAGAATCCAATTCAAATCTACTGCCAAAATCTGAACCAAAAGCGGAAGCAGCCCAGACGTGCTTTCCAAAATCTGATTCATTGCGGGCCAAAATCTGAAAAAAGCTGTATCAGCTGGTTTACCAAATGACCTACATCTTTTTCACATCAGATTTTCCACAGCTGTTTTTCCATAGCTGATTTTTCACAGCTGCTTTTAGAAATCCACAGCCGAACCAAACAGGGCCATAGCATCAACAATATGTTTAGTAAAAGCTTTATTTTGTTCATAAGCATGGGGTGAATTTATCATGGATTGCAACAAAGAAATACAATCAATCAAAGAGCAATTATCATAATTAAAGTCTTTGTAATCCAAAAGAGTGGGCACATCACTAGTTAAAGTTTTAACCTCTCCAAACCCACCTTTACCAATTTTCTCAACAAGATTTTCACCCTCCAAATTATCAGGACACCTTTTAGCTAAAGTTGACTCTTCTTTAGTCCATTTTTCGTCAATCTTAATTTTACTAAACAAAGAATCAATAGAAGAAACACCAATCATTTTAAGATCTTTATCATTTTTATCTTCCAACGAGATTGGTTTAGCGGCCATTTGATTTACCAGGGTAGCTTATGCATCAGACATTTTACCTAGCAAACTTTTAGCGAAAGCATACTTAGATTGGAGATTACAAACTTCTCTACTAATATTATCAAGTTGCTTTGTTATAGCATCAAGCACAACAGAGTGCTCCTTAAGTTCTTCGATAAAATATTTATTGTGCTCAAATTGTGTAGTCATATATTCCTTAGTACTTTTCTCAAGTTCAAGCAAAATATTGGGGTAAGGAACATCATAATATTTTCTTTGATACATCATGACTACTCAAACAAGAACACACACAAAAACAAATCTGACGAGAAAAATGATGAACGGAAAAGAGGGTGAATAAAACGATAATTTTTTGTGAAGTGGGGAGAGGAAAACGTGAGACAAATGGAAAATAATGTAAATTGCAAGGAGATGAGATTTGTGATTATGATCCTGGTAGGTGTTGATGATGTATCCCCGGCAACGGCGCCAGAAATTCCTTTTGATGCAGCTTGAACTACGTCGGTATTTCCCCAAAGAGGAAGGGATGATGCAGCACAATGACGACATGTATTTCCCTCAGTGATGAGACCAAGGTTATCGAACCAGTAGGAGAATCATGCAACACTACGTAAACGGTACCTGCACACAAAGAACAAATACTTGCAACCTGACGTAAGAGAGGGGTTGTCAATCCCTCACGGGTAAAAAGATAGGTAAAATTATAGTAGATTGGATAAATAGATCTCGCGGGAACGCGATATAAAATAAATAAAAATAAATTGCAGCAAGATATTTTTGGGTTTTTGGATTAATAGATCTGAAAATAAAAGCAAATAAAAATAGATCTCAAAGGAAAATATGATAAAGAAGAGACCCCGGGGGGCTTAGATTTCACTAGTGGCTTCTCTCGAGAAAAATTGCATACGGTGGGTAAACAAATTACTGTTGGGCAATTGATAGAACTTCAAATAATCATGACGATATACAGGAAATGATCATTATATAGGCATCACGTCCAATAATAGTAGACCGACTCCTGCATGCATCTACTACTATTACTCCACAGATCGACCGCTATCCAGCATGCATCTAGTGTATTAAGTTCATGGAGAAACGGAGTAATGCAATAAGAATTGTGACATGCTATATACAAGATCTATTTATGTAGAAATAGACCCCATCTTGTTATCCTTAATATCAACAATACATACGTGTTAGTTCCCCTTCTGTCACTGGGATCAAGCACCGTAAGATCGAACCCATCACAAAGCACCTCTTCCCATGGCAAGAAAAATTGATCTAGTTGGCCTAAGTAAACCAAAGATTCGAATAAGAAATACGAGGCTGTAAGTAATCATGCATATAAGAGATCAAAAGACTCAAATAACTTTCATGGATAAGAACATAGATCTGATCATAAACTCAAAGTTCATCGGATCCCAACAAACACACTGCAAAAAGAGTAACATCAAATAGATCTCTAAGAGACCATTGTATTGAGAATCAAAAGAGAGAGATGAAGCCATCTAGCTACTAACTACGGACCCATAGGTCTAAAATGAACTACTCACGCATCATCAGAGAGGCACCAATGAGGATGATGAACCCCTCTGTGATGGTGTCTAGATTGGATCTCTGGTTTCTAGAACTTGCGGCGGCTGGAATTGATTTTTGTCGACTCCCTTAGGGTTTCTGGAATATTGGGGTATTTATATAGCAAAGAGAAAGTGCGGGAGGCCACCGAGGTGGGCACAACCCACCTGGGCATGCCTGAGCCCCCAGGTGCCCCCTGGTGAGTTGTGCTCCCCTCGGAGCCCCCTTTGTTACTTCTTTGGCCCAACAGGTGTCTTCTGGTCCATAAAAAATCTCCAAAAAGTTTCGCTGCGCTTGGACCCTGTTTGGTATTGATTTTCTGTGAAGTAAAAAACAGGGAAAAAACATCAACTGACACTGGGCACTATGTCAATAGGTTAGTCCAAAAAAATGATATAAAGTTGCTGTAAAATGATTGTAAAACATCCAAGAATGATAATATAACAACATGGAACAATAAAAAATTATAGATACATTGGAGACGTATCACCCGGCCTCGCGCATACCTCAGCCGCCGTTGGGGCGTCCGGATCACCAGGACGAGGCCAAGGGGTGAGGGGCTATGTGACCAGTGAGGCCCCTGAGTCGCGATGCTCAGGGTTCCCCCTTGACGTACGAACGGCCTTCATGAGAGAAACACGAGCAGTGTCTGAGTTAATCTGGAGTCCCCCATACCTTCCTCGCCAGCTTTTGCCTGGGAGGGTAGGAGAAAACTAGGTGCGAGAGACCTGGTGAGGTGCGTGCGCAAGGTGTGGCCTGGGCGCAACCCCCATGCCCAGCCCCCTCGCGCGGGCCTCCCATGGGGAAAGCTGCGTGGCAGGACTGTACAGAGAATCTATAGGCCATCCTGAAGTAATTGCAGCCACTAGGGCGCCCTCAGTTCTTTATTCACCAGCACGGTGCATGGTGCTTCCACTTTAGCGTGGGCATAGCCGCTGTCGGTGTCAAAACCGGCGGATCTCGGGTAGGGGGTCCCGAACTGTGCGTCTAAGGCGGATGGTAACAGGAGGTGGGGGACACAATGTTTACCCAGGTTTGAGCCCTCTCGATGGAGGTAATACCCTACTTCCTGCTTGATTGATCTTGATGATATGAGTATTACAAGAGTTGATCTACCACGAGATCGTAGAGGCTAAACCCTAAAAGCTAGCCTATGATTATGATTGTTTTCGTCCTGCGGACTAAACCCTCCGGTTTATATAGACACCGGAGGGGGCTAGGGTTACACAAAGTCGGTTACAAGGGAGGAGATCTACATATCCGAATTGCCAGCCTTGCCTTCCACGCAAAGGAGAGTCCCATCCGGACACGGGACGAAGTCTTCAAGCTTGTATGTTCATAGTCCAACAGTCCGGCCAAAGTATATAGTCTGGCTGTCCGAGGACCCCCTAATCCAGGACTCCCTCAGTAGCCCCTGAACCAGGCTTCAATGACGATGAGTCCAGCGCGCAGATCATCTTCGGCATTGCAAGGCGAGTTCTTCCTCTGAATACTCCATAGAAGATTTCGAACACCAGGATAGTGTCCGGCTCTGCAAAACAAATTCCACATACCACCGTAGAGAGTATAATATTTCCACAAATCTGATCTGCTGACAACTTTACATAACGTGACATCACGCCATGGCCCAGTCATCATTCGAACCATTTTTCTCAACAAGTTACTGCACATATTGCGAGGCGGTTTTCTTGGCACGTCTTGTCGAAGCAGAGATCATGTCCCCTTATCACGGGATTCTCATCAATACGGGTGTGGGTAACCCAACCGCGCCATCAATCACGGTGCTTGGGGAATAAGCGAGTTTACCAGGCAAGTGGGGAAGCGCAGAATCCCTGCTGCCTTTATAAGGTGATAAGGACTCCCTTTTGCACCCACGCTTTCTTCTTCCCGATTCATTCCCCTTCGCTCGAGCTCCAGCGCCCAAGCATTCGTCTTCTCCGCCCACAAAGGCCTTCCAAAAATGTCCGGATCCGGAGCAGGAGGCAAGTGGATGGCCTCTACCGTCCAGGAGAAGGATATCAAAAAGCTTCAGGAGGCCGGGTACCTGGCCAAGAAAATCAGCCACCGTCTTCCGACGGCGGGATATATCGTCCCTACTCCGGAACCCCATGAGAGGGTTGTATTCCACCCTCATTTTGTCCGCGGGCTAGGGTTTCCCCTCCACCCGTTCGTTCGCGGCATCATGTATTATTATGGGATTCATGATCTATCTCCCAATTCCTTCCTCAACATCTCGACATTTATCGTCGTGTGCGAGGCTTTTCTTCGCATCTCGCCACACTTCGGCTTATGGCTGAAGATCTTTAACGTGAAGCCCAAGGTAGTGAGCGGCGAGCACACCGAGTGCGGGGGCGCTATGGTGAGCAAGATGCCCAAAGTCACATGGCCAGCAGGTACTTTTAATGATTCCGTCAAAGAGTGGCAACATCAGTGGTTTTACATCACTGAGCCGCGCGGCACGGAATGGGCCGCTGCTCCCGAAGTTCGATCCGAGCCCTCTCGGGGCTTACGCCCCGCCTAAAAGGGCTGAACTAGTCTTCGTCCGACGAACTGTCGGTGCTCCAGACGCGCGTTAAGGATATGGAAGACAAGAACATCAAACTTGTCAATGTAGTCCATGTGATGTTAGTTCGCCGAATCCTGCCTTGTCAACACCGGGATTGCAATCTACGGGAATTCGATCCGGCCAAGCACCAGACCCCGCGAGAGCTTTTTGGCCCCTCGCGCAAAGACATATGGAAGGTGCTTTTTAAGTCCGGCAAATCATGGCCGGACTCGGCCAAGGACCGCGGGTACCAACTGTCTCGCCCTGCAAGCTCGGTAAGTTATTTTACGTTTTATCTGCATAACCCGAGGGAAATGCTTAGTGTGTTTTCCTGAACTCCCCCAGGACTGGACGAAGAAGGCGGAGCGGATCCACTGTCAGGCCCCGCTGCCCGAAGGACCGGCCGACCGACTTCTGACGCTGGTCCCGGCGCCGTACAGGGCGCCGAAGAAGAAGGCCGAGAAGGAGGCCAAAAAGACCCGGGGTGGCCTTCGTCGCCGTGGCACTTCAGACACAATATCTGAAGGTTCCAACGCCCGTTCTGCCTCTGAAGAGGATGGCAAGGAGGAGGAAGACGAATCCCCAGCTGGGGGAAGAAAGAAGAGGGCGACCTCCATACACTTGGAGGCCGAGTCACCTAAAAGGGGAAAAGCTCCTCTTCCAGAAGGGTCCACTACCGCCGCCGACAACAGCCCGGCGTGGGATCCTAGGGCCCAGCCCCTGGTGAACTCGTGAGTATAAAATCCGAACACATTTATGCGTCCAGACTCATCATGGCATAATATTTCAACCTGAGCCATATTTTTTGTAGTCCGGCGAGGTCCTGCACCGAACGATCCTCATGGGAGGATTTGCTGAGCTCGGATGCTATGGAGAGCGGGACGCCCCCGAAGGCCCCTTCCCCAAACATGTGGATAACACCAAGGCTTCGTCCCAGAAGGACCCCAGCCAAGGAGGGGAGGAAGAGATCGTTAAAGCGGCACCTGGAGGTCAAACTTCAGGGGCCGGAGACATGGGGGAGAAGATTCCCTTGGGAGTCGTCGGCGGGAGCCATCTTGAATCCGGCTCCCAGCCGGACGGAATTCCGGAGACCAATACGGCTCCAGAATCAAGCAGGCGGCCTCCCTCGGCTGGAGGGGGCGTGCCTGTTCCACCGGCAATCTCTGTCCAACCAGAGGTGCCGGATGCTTTGTTGGTGGCGCTGAAGAGCGCCTCCATCATCGATGAAAACCATGCCCTTATTGGTGCGGTGATTGAGAAGATTCAGTCTGCTGAGAGTGGACTGAATGAAGCCTGCATCAGCCTTATAAGAGGCTTTGAGGTATGTTTTATGAGGTTTCGAAGGATGTCACAGTATGGATAGTAGCCCTTGATACACTATTCAGTAAAAGAACCGGACAGGGGATCAAATTTATTTTCACAGGAAGACTCATTTGATGACATCTATCTCTCTTTTATAAGCAGGCGTCTGCAGCGGCTGGTGCCTCGCATACTGCGGAGGTCTCCGGACTGAATCAAAGTCTGGAGCGGACCAAAGAAGAACTTGGCCAGGTGAAAAGGCAGTTGGAAGATAAGCAAGGTATGCGCAAGCCTTGTTCGCGTTTGGTGCGAACGAATTTCCAGTGTGATAAAATATGTTCCATGATTTTCTCTAGGGATGATGACTGAAGTCGAGGCTCTTAAGAAGGATGTGGCCAAGGCCGAGGAAAAGGCAGCCACAGAGTAGGCTCTTCGTGAGAAGCACGAGGCCAGGGTTATTGAAGCTGAGCAGAAGCTTCAAGAGGCCGTTAAGAAATGCGAGACCTTGGAGCAGAGTTTAACGGAGAAAGAATCTGAACTCACCAGGGCTCATCAGGTCGCACGCGATGCCCAGGGGGAAACCCAAGGCGCCATATAGGAGATCCAAGAGGCGAGGAAGATCGCAGCGGGTAAGGCTCTTTTCCATGTAAATCAAGTATTTGAGGAGAAAATCATGTTTCTAATTTTGAGTTCGGATTTCTCCAGGGGTGTTTGCAGAACTGCCCCACAGCATATCGGATGCCGCCCAATTCTACCGAGCCGAAGAAAGGAACACTACAGATAAGCTCTTCTGGTCGCAGTATCTAGCACCAAATTATCCTGTGCCTTTTGTCGATCAACTAAAACAGCTGATTGAACTGCATAAGGCGGCGGAACTAGCCATGAAGGATTTGATTATCCGGCTATGGCCCACCGAGCCGATTCCAAGCAGCTACTTCGGGCTCGTGAAGCGGCTTGTAAGTGCCTGCCCTCGACTTGACGTCATCAAGCGGTCGGTCTGTATAGAGGGTGCGCGAATGGCCTTCGCCCGTGCAAAGGTGCACTAGGGGAAGATGGATGCTGAAAAGCTGATGACCGAGGGACCGCCAGAGGGGAAGGAGCACCGCAAGCCCGAATTATATTATGAAAGTGTCTGAAGGGATCCTACCTTGCGGCGGAGCTATGCACCAAGGACGTTATATTTCCATGAATGCAAATCATGTTGTAATGTTTAAACAAGGTCATTATTTATTGCCTGTTGTATAAAAGTTTATCCTCCTGCACGACCATTCTATATATTAATCCTGAGAGTTGGCCAGTCGTCGGCTTCTGCCCCCACGTAGGAAGTACGGGGGTGTTCGGGATAGACCTGATCACTCTTTTTCCTAGTTTTGGGTCCTTCGAAGGAGGTGTTCAGCACAACGAACCAGGGAATCGGACTATAGGGCTTTGTCACTCTCACTTAGCCATAGGAGCTTTAGGAAAGGAAGGTAGGCGCAGCCCCTGGTGTTCGGAAGACCGCACGAGGGGCTCTTATAAGCACCTGATCAAAAGAAAAACCGATCCATCGCACACTGCATTGGTTATGGCATTATGCGGGAGAAATCCTTAAAGATTTTACAACCTCTCGAATAGCTGACCAGCTCTCACCGTATCATGACAGTTAGTTTTCGGCTTTCTCTACTGAGGTGCTCGTCCGGAAGAACTGGGACACAATCGTAGTAGTTCTCCCTGTGCCGCCTTAGCCGATATAGCGGAACGTAAGGCAGCAAAATATGGGAGCCGGGCAAACCCAACATTTGACCCAAGACATGATTCGGAGCTGAAGCATATAATGCTATAAGTTCGGGGTGCCGAACTTCCATGAAGGTGTTCGGACTTTATTGCCGTATTATGGGTAAGACGAAGCCCCTGGCGTATTTAAGACATATTGCGGTGTACGGATGCCACTTGACAAAAGAAATTCAATAAGAAATATCAGTAGATAAGCGTCGTATAATTCCACATATTGTATTTGCATAGTACGTCGATGCGTATGAGTACAGGTAATGTGATAGAGAAATGTGACTGTGGAACCTGTTGAGACCAGGGGGGAAGAAGCTGTGTGCGGATCCGGAGTATAGTCGGATGCTCATCGCGGGGAATATCTAAGGATTCCCTTGCGCGTTCAAGCTGCTTCCATATCGCCAGTCCTGGTATGCGCAAAGTTGAAGCTGCAAGTGAAATGTAAGAAATGCGTGTGTGCCACAGAGCGGTTGAGCCGCGGTATGTGGCCTGTCCTGGCCTTCGTCGGGCTGTTTTTAATTGAGCTCTGGACGAGCCTTTTTATTCTGCCGCGAAGCAATTCTTAGTTCTTTGGCGGTGTCCGGGAGCCTGGCCGTCGACTCGAGGTTCGATTGAAAGGTGCCACTCGTTGCTTCCGCTGTTAAAGCAGCGGTATACTATTTGGTACCAAGGGAAAGTTCAGCCTTGCCATTAACCGTGATGACGCCGCGCGGACCGGGCATCTTGAGCTTATGGTAGGCATAATGTGGCACCGCGTTGAATTGAGCGAACGCGGTTCGTCCGAGCAGTGCCTGATAATCACTGCGAAAGGGGACGATGTCGAAGATTAGCTCTTCGGCACGGTAAATGTCTGGTGATCCGAAGACTACCTTAAGGGCGATGGAGCCTGTGCAGCTGGCCTCCACACCTGGTATAATTCCTCTGAAGGTGGTTTTAGTGGGTTTGATCACCGAATGACCGATGCCCATCTTGCGCACTGTGTCCTGGTAAAGCAGGTTTAGACTGCTGCCTCCGTCCATAAGGACTCGTGTGAGGTGGAACCCGTAAATTATTGGGTCGAGGACTAGTGCGGCTGGATTGCCCTGATTGGTGTTAACCGGACGGTCCGTGCGGTTGAAGGTGATCGGCCTGAGTTTATATTGTGGGACGACCGTTCCGTTAAGTCGATATCCCTAAGGGTGCGATCCGTCCGGGTTGGGAGTGTGGGTGCCGTACCACGCTCACCGTTTGGATTTGTGGGGAAATTTCTTTTGCCCTCCTGTACTGGTGGTGCAGGCCTCGCCGCCATCATCGCTTTGAGACCCTTATCTTTGTTTTTGGCGCCGACCTGCGGCTTGTTTGAAGACCCAAAGCATTCTCTGTTGGTATGATTGGCTGGTGTTCCCGGGGTGCCATGAATTTGGCATGGGCGGTCGAGTATGTGGTCCAGACTGGACGGACCCGGATTGTCATTTTTGAGTGTCCCCTTCCGCTGACTGGACTTAGAGCCACTAAATCCGGCATTGACTGTCGTATCTTCGGTGTTTCACCATGTTTGCGGTGCTTGTGTTTGTTGCGTCGGGGTTTGCCGTTGCTATCTTTGTCCTCTGATGTGCCAGGGTTGCTTGCTGTGTTGTTGCTACGGCCAACCAGCTATCTTCACCCGCGCAAAAGCGGGTCATGAGTGTCGTGAGGGCTGCCATGGATTTTGGCTTCTCTTGGCCGAGATGTCGGGCGAGCCACCCATCGCGGATGTTATGTTTAAAGGCCGCTAGGGCTTCGGCATCCGGACAGTCGACAATTTGGTTCTTTTTAATTAGGCACCGAGTCCAGAATTTCCTGGCTGACTCTCCGGGCTGTTGTGTTATGTGACTTAAATCGTCAAGATCGGTGGCGACATAAGTGCCACGAAGTTGTCCAGAATGCGTCTCGCGAGTTCTCCCAACTTCCGATGGAGTTTGCGGCAAGCTATTCAGCCAATGCCGAGCCGCCCTTTGAGTTTTAGCGGAGATACTTGATGGCGTGTAGATCATCCTCAAGGGCCATGTGAATGTGGAGGAAGAAATCCTCTATCCATACCGCAGGGTCTGTAGTGCCGTCATATGATTCAATCTTCACGGGTTTAAACCCTTCGGGGAATTCATGATCCATTACTTCATCAGTGAAGCATAGGGGGTGTGCGGCGCCTCTGTGCCGGGCTATATCACGACGCAGTTCATATGAGTCTTGTCTGCTGTGTTTGGCCCGGCCGGATTTGCTTTTAGTATATCCGGCGTGACGGTTGCCGTCACGCGTTGAGACGCGTCCCCTTGATCCGTAGATCGATCTTGCATGTCCTGATTTGTTTTCCAATACATCTCACAGGTCATGCATATTACCCCGGGCCTTAGTATTTTTGTTTAACTGGCGACGGGGTGTGAGCTGGACTTCGGCCTGATATGCCGCTTTGTCTCGGCCACGAGGTGGCCGGTCAGCTGCATCATATGCTGGAAGCGTAGGCTTTAATGCTTCCTCCTCAAGTTGGGGTAGCAACCTGCGCTTTGGGTAACTTTTGGTTGGGCGCTCGAGTTCGTATTCCTTGGCCGCCAGGAGCTCAGTCCATATATCCGCTAGAAGATCTTGGTCAACTTGAAGCTGCCGTTGCTTTTTCTTCAGGCTTTTTGCTGTGGCTATAAGCCGGCGCTTGAAGCACTCTTGTTTGACATGATCCTCAGGCACGATAAATTCTTCGTCGCCGAGGCTCGCCTCGTCTTCGGAGAGGGACATGTAAGTGTCATCTTCTAATACTCCGTCCGTCACCTGTTTCTTAGGGCTAGCTTGCCCATCCTCAGTGTCATCTTCTAATACTCCGTCCGTCACCTGTTTCTTAGGGCTAGCTTGCCCATCCTCCTGCTCGGAGCTTGGCTGGAGGGGATTGTCTTTGTCTTTGACACTTTCTGCAGCATTATTGTCCCTTGTGCCAGTATCGCTGCTTTTGCTATGGCGGGGCTTAGAGCGGCGCCGATGACGCCGGTGCTTAGATTGCTTCTCGAGGGGATTATCCTCTGTTGCCTTATTGGCATCGCTTTCTTTGGGGGTGTCCACCATGTATATATCATATGATGAGGTGGCAGGCCAGCGCCCTGTGGGCAGTGGTTCATGTTCTTCTCCTACATCGTCATCCATACCGTCGATGTCTTCGGAGCCGAAATCAAGCATGTCGGTTAAGTCGTCGACAGTGGCTATTAAGTGGGTGGTGGGTGGGGAACAAATTTCTTCGTCGTCCGCTTCCCACTCAAGCCGGACACAGTTCGGCCAAGGGCCTCCTGACAAGGAGAGAGACCTTAATGAATTTAGCACATCGCCCAGGGGCGAGTGCTGAAAGATATCCGCGGAGAAAAACTCCATGATCGGTGCCCAATCAGATTCGATAGGCATTGACGCAGGTGGTTCGGAGCCCGTGGCCGGGGACGAATCCAAGAGTCCGGCGACACAGGTCTCATAGGAGGTGAAGTCAGTATTCGGCTCTATCGCCACTGAGTGTGCGGCCTCCATGGTAGGGTCCATCCACCCGTCCTCGGACGGCGCAATCTGCTCCGGATTAAGGGTCGGAGTAACCACAGGTGTGATCTGTGATCTCCCGAACATCGTCCGACGGCAGATCTAAGTCATGCTCGTCGTGACTGTGCGTCGCACCTGACATGGGCTCGAATCCGTCGAAGACCAAGTCTCCACGGATGTCGTCGGTATAGTTTAAGTTTCCAAACCTGACCTGACGGCCAGGGGCGTAGCTCTCGATCTGCTCCAGATGGCCAAGCGAGTTGGCCTGCAGTGTGAAGCCGCCGAATACAAAGATCTGTCCGGGGATAAAAACCTCACCCTGGATCGCATCATTGCCGATGATTGAAGGAGCCATCAAGCCTGATGGTGACGGAACAGTGGAACTCTCAATGAAAGCACCAATGTCGGTGTCAAAACCGGCGGATCTCGGGTAGCGGGTCCCGAACTATGCGTCTAAGGCGGATGGTAACAGGAGGCGGGGGACACAATGTTTACCCAGGTTCGGGCCCTCTCGTTGGTGGTAATACCCTACTTCCTGCTTTATTGATCTTGATGATATGAGTATTACATGAGTTGATCTACCACGAGATCGTAGAGGCTAAACCCTAAGAGCTAGCCTATGATTATGATTGTTTTCGTCCTACAGACTAAACCCTCCGGTTTATATAGACACCGGAGGGGGCTAGGGTTACACAGAGTCGGTTACAAGGGAGGAGATCTACATATCCGAATTGCCAGCCTTGCCTTCCACGCAAAGGAGAGTCCCATCCGGACACGGGATGAAGTCTTCAATCTTGTATCTTCATAGTCCAACAGTTCGGCCAAAGTATATAGTCCGGCTGTCCGAGGACCCCCTAATCCAGGACTCACTCAGCCGCTCCTCGACCATTTCGTCTACCAGCGCGGAGCATGGGGCTTCGACTGGTGCCTGGGCATAGTCGCTCCTCGACAGTGTTGTCCGCCAGCATGGAGCATGGGGCTTCCACTGGTGCGTGGGTGGGAGTTCCCTCGGGGGGAGACTCCGGGGCATGTACAGGCCCATTCGTACACGTGGCTAGCCCGGCAGAACTGGAGGAGGTGTATATGGGCACTCGTGAGCCAGCGCAGGACTCACGAGGCCCTACCTCAAGGCGGGTTGCGCCTAAATTTTTAGTGCGGGGCGCTTGTAAGAAACCTGTGAGAAGTGTGAGGTGGCCTGCGCCGAGTGAATCTACGGAGGGCATCGCATGAGAAGGACAAACACCAACGACCCTAGGAGGTGATGTGAACGGGGCCGGGCCGCCAGACAGAGCTCAACTGTTGGGTTTTTCGATGCTGCAGGGACGAACCCGAGCACAGACGCCGTGCCTAGTTTCTCATGCAATAATCCTAAAGAAATACAACCGGCGCGCGGCTCCCGCGGCAGCGAGGCACCGGGTTGCGCGCTCTGACTTATCCACACGCCATTAGCTCATGTGAGAACAAGGCACCAAGGACCACGGGAGGTGACGTGCACGGAAGCTGGCCCGCGAGACAGAGCTTGGCCACTTGGATTTAGCGATGCTGCAGGGACGGACCCAAGCACAGACGCCGTGCCAGTCCTCAATCATGAGGCGGTCGTGAGCGGGCTCGTGAGGGCGCACAACGTTCATGGTGACGAAGCACTGGATATGCGGGTTGCAATATCTTAGGAAATTCATGAGAGGCAAAACCAGTTCTGATACATGTGCAAAATGATAGAGGCCGCAGGGGCGGGCCCTAATAGCTTGAGGATAATGCAGCCCGAGGGGCGCCCTCAACTGAGCAAACCAAAAATTCACCTGGCACTATCGTTGTAGAAGTGTTGGAGTAGCCGAAGATGCGTGCCGCAGAGGTCGCTCCTCACGAGCCGTTCGGCTCCAGAGTCCCGAGTTGCTCCAGAGGTCCGGGGGCTCACAAGGTTCTGGCACCTCCTCTGACAAGGCCGCCTGGCGCCTGGCCTCGTGAGCCGCCAAGACACCCTGCATGTAGTGCTGGTGCGAGGCAGCCGCGTTCAGCAGGCCGAACGACATGCCGACATAGGTGCAGGGGTAGCCCCCACTCTGGCCGACGCTGGACGGCCAGAAGAGCTCCTGAGAAGCAGCCCTGTTGAGGCCTGGGATGTTGATCAGACACGTAGATTGCCACCCACGTCAGGGGCGGCAGCTGCATTGAGTGGTGCGGGGCAGCGCTCGCCACGCATGGCTTGCGCCTCCTAAAGCTCTTCGATCGCCGTGGTGATGAACCCCTGAGTGCATGGCGCCTCACGTCCTGCGCCCTGCTCGCGGAAGCGCGTGTCGAAGGACGCCTCCACATGGTGCCCGAACGCCTCCCTCATGACGCTTGTCAGGTCAGAGGCCCTCCAAACAAGAGACCCCGAGCCCGTCCTGAGAGGGGCGCTGTGCGCGCCTTCCTATGCGAGAGAGAAAGGTGCCCAGCAGTGGGCGTGGGGCCTCAGGCATGATCGTAGGATGCCCTGGCCTCCTGACGGCCCTTGAGGAGGAGTTGTTTCTTCTTCTTGGAGGTGGCCTCAGGAGGACGGATGACACTCTCGTCATCTGAGTTTTCGACTGCTGCGGCCTAGTAGGCGCGCTTGAGGGAGCACACCGCATCCTTCGCGTCGCAAGTGACCGTGATGATACCACCTCTTCCTGGCATCTTAAGGACATTGTAGTCATGGTGAGTCACTGCCAGGAACTTGGCGAGAGCTGGATACCCGAGAATGGCATTGTACGGGAGCCGAATGTTGGGCCACGCCAAAGTCGATGAGCTCGGTGAGGTAGTTGTCGCGCTTGCCGAAGGTGACAGGGAGGCGTGATGGGCGCAACCAAAAATAATATTTCACATGAAAAAATAATCCAGCCAACACGAGTTCAGAAGGAGTTGCAGACAGAACCAACAAACAAAGCCAAGGCAGAAGAGTTTTTTCTTTATTGGAAAGATACTGATGCCAATTCCGTTGTCAGGTCATAAGCCAGAGGAGATTAAGCCAACCTTCAGAACACCTCCACAATATATATCAATTGGTACTTTACAAATTCGCGTAGGATAGTACTTGTGCGTGCTGTTTAAGAATTATTAAGGTCAAGTGTCCAATTCGTTCTTTTCCTAGTACTAGTTACGTATGTGGAAGGGTCGTGAGTAGTAGTCTGTTTTGGATTTTTGTCATCAGTGTTGCCGGATACTTAATTAGTTAAATCCTAATTAGTTTGAATAGGAAAGAGATAGAGTCCGATTAGAGTTGGGTTTTTTTGGATCGTTTTGCCTAGGACGTGCGTCGCCTATATAACAGGCAGGCTTAAGCCTTTGTACGGACAGAAGTTTTTGGGGAGTTGAAAAATACAAAGAAAAGCATCATGTCGGATGCGTCAAATATCTGAGTTTTTCTTCTAATCCTTGAGGGATTTACTTACTGCTGCGCGGCCGGTTTGATCTGTTTGAATCCGTTCGTTGGTTTTCTTGCGTCTTTGCTTGATCCGAAGAGTCATACTACTACTTCTACATACGCTACTGCTGGCGCGACAATCGTTCGTCGACGTTTTTGCTATTTCGTTCAGTACCGTGAAAGATTGGACATATGAAGGACTCGCCGTCTAGTCGGGTCACATCAAGGCGAATCTATTCCAGGGGAACGGTGGAGCCTCCGGTCACTCCTGAGAAGGGCTTGGTGGGGAGGAGCTATTCGTAGGGCACCTAGAGCATCTCGAACGTCTCGACAGAGAGAACGTTGAGCCCCGCACCACCGTCGATGAGTGTCTTGGTGAGGAGAACATTGATGATGGTCGGTGAGCAGAGCATTGGGAGCACGCCGACAGCGGCCGAGCACTTGAGCTGGTCTGTAGAGTCAAAGGTGACGACGTACTTGGACCACCTGAGGGGACGCGATGCCCCGATCTTGGGAAAGGCCGCGTTCACCTCACGAGCGAACTACTTGAAGATGCGATGAGAGACGGGGGCCTGGGCGCCACCCGGGATGCAGGGAATGGCACGAGGCTCTTGGAAGCCCCTTGCCCCATCATCTTGGCGGTGGTCGCCATTCCTCCTTGGCGACGGCGGCAGCGGAGGGAGGCCGGTGTTGCCCTGAGGACGGTTCTCACGAGGCTGGTCTCTCCAGGGGGCATCGCGAGGCTGACCCTGCCAGCAGTCCTCATGGGGCTGATCACGCTAGTCCTGGCAGGGGTCGCGGTTGTCCCAGCGGCCTCCACCGTGGCCGTAGCCACGGTCGCTGCGCTCGGGACGGCGGCAAGGCACCCGTCACGGATTGCCCTGAGCTCCTGGCAGTCGTTGGTGTTTTGGATGTGGATGTTGTGGAAGACGCAGAACAGGCGGCTGAACTTGGAGGATTTGGCGTTGTCGCAGCCGCGCTTCATCTCAGGTTCAGCCACAAGCACAGCAAGGCCCTTGCACTTCACATCGTTAGCCTTGGCCTTCTTGTCTTCGGGATCGACCCCCGGGAGCTCCAGGAGGGAGAGGCGACCTTCCTCTGCCCTCGCGATCTGGCAGCCATATTGAACATCTCTAGAGCCGAGCACAGGTCCTTGTGTATGGCGAGCTCCTCCTTCATCTTGACTTCCCGGACACCCTCAGAGAACGCTGAAATGATGGCTTCGTCCGACACCTTCGGGATCTTAAGGCAAACGTTCGTGAAGCGCTCTATGTACTTGTGCAAGGTTTCACCCGACTGCTGCTTGATGCGCCGCAGGTTGCCTGCTGCAGGAGCGCGGTCGCGAGTGCCTTGTAAGTTGGTGATGAAGCGCTCGCGCAGCTCGTCACAGGAGGAGATCGACCCCACCGGAAGGTTCAGGAGCCAAGAACGCGCGCCATCCTTGAGTGCCATGGGGAACCAGTTCGCCATGACTTTGTCGTTGCCGTTCGCCGCCTCGATACTCAGCTCGTAGAGCTGGAGGAACTCAGCGGGGTCAGGAGTCGTAGCGTGGAGACAGATCCGGCTTGAACTTGCCGGGCCAGACGACGCGCGCAGCTCCGGTGCACGGCAACCTGCCACACTCACAGGAGCCAGCCGCAAAGGAGGAGCCTGATCTTGACGCCCGCGCGCCGCCGCCTCTGGCGGTGCGCGGTCTTGTTGTGGCGGTGCTGGAAGAGCGCACACTTTTCCTTGGGGCCGCTGCACCACCTGGCAGCTTTCTTCATCGCACGCCGGCGCCCTGCACGGCGGGTCGTGCTGGGGTGCCTCATGGCTCGGCTCGGGATCCACGCCGTGCAGAGAAGGAGGAGGCATGCCGTGGGCCACGTCGTCCACCAGGGATGGTGGAGGATGAGCCGAATGGGATGGCGCAGGAGCCTCTCCAGCGACGTTGACGAGCTCGGCGATGCGGGCAAGCCAGTCATCGTAGAGGTCATTGGCCGGGCGATAGCACAGAAGCTCACGTGCTATGAGCAGCGCAGCCTGCGCGTTCGCCGGCCCGAGACGAACATGAGAAGACGACGCCGTAGCTGGAGTGGGTGATGGAGTCGCGGTGCGGCCGTCGCGCCACACGAACGGTGGCAGCGACAAATCCTGTTGTTCGCGGGCAGCAGGGTCGGTGGCGGTGTCAGCCACCGGGGAGGCAGATCGATGAGGTGCGCCATTGCCCACGGGTGCCGTCTGAGTGACACGAGCGGCCTGACACTTGGCACGGACACGGTGAGCGTTAGCCATGGGAACGACCGAGCGACGGCGGAGCAAACGATGGAAGAGAGGCTTCGACACGCCCCTACCTGGTGCGCCAAATGTCGGATTCAGGGCTCCACAGACCCAAGAAAAGTTCGAACTCTGGGGCGTATGCTAAGAAATCAACCTCTCCAAACAACCAGTTTGTCACCCCCACGGCCTAGATCAATGAGCAAGGGAGAAGATGGACACAACAGTATTACCCAGGTTTGGGCCACCTTGCGGTGTAAGACCCTACTCCTGCTTTGTGGTGGATTAGGGGTTGTGGACGAACTACTATGAGGGAAGAACATCCTCGCGAGGTCTGCTCTGGTGAGGGTGTGAGTCGATGAGGTTCGGATTGGGATTGTCCCCCTCTCTCGGTGGTGGCTAACCTATATTTATAGTGGCCTCGGTCCTCCTCCCCCAAAACGTAGGAGGGAAGGGATCCCATAGTGGCCAATTTGAAAGGGGACACGTAGTGCATCTTATCCCGACGAAATGTGGTCTTCGCCTGCAAAGCTTCTGGTCGTGACGCTGTGGTGGGCTCGACGATGACATCCGTCCAGCCGTCCTGGCGGTCTTGATCTTGTTCCACGGGAATGAAAACCTTTGCCTGATTCCTCAGGACCCTGTGCCTGTGCTTGCCTCCTTAGCACCAAAGTGGAAACTGGCTCCTCTGCGCCCGCTGGTGCTCGCCTGACCTTGGTAGTCATGACTTGCGTCACCCCAACCTCGTGAGGTTGGGCACCTGCATACAAATCTACGCTCGTCAGGAGGCAGCCAGGGAAGGCCGCTCCCTCCGGAGGTCTTGATGTCGCCTGCCTCATGAAGCTTGGCCCGTCGTGAGGGTCTTGCCTTGATGGTGTTGTAGATGGGCCATACCAGGTCGTCGATGGAGCCATGCCATGGGCTGCAGGCAGGCCAGTCTGGGTACCCTGGTTCCCAGAACGTCGACAGTTCCTGACCTAGAGGGTCCTCGGGGACAATGAAATCCTTGGGTCCGAGGCTATTCTCCTCTTCAGAAGGAGGGAGGTAGTTGCTATCATTGGAATCATCGGGGTCCGCAGGGTTATCCTGGTCCTCACGGCCTTTTGGAGCGTCAGTTCGGGTGCAGCATTGTCATCGAGATCCTCCATATTGTCCGGAGTATCATCATCTCTGGTGTCGTTTGTGTCAGTGTTCGGGTTGTCTTCCTTGCCCTTTCCACGTCACCTGGATCACCTTCGCTGCCGTCGGCATTTAGATGACTCCTTACCGGGGTTTTCGCCATCCTCCTTGGGGGTGTCGACCATGTAACATAAGTGGACGTGGCAGTCCACTTTCCCATTTTGGGTGTGGCTCGGAGGGAGCAGTATAGGTCATGATGTAGATATCCTTGTGTGTGTCGTAAGCCTCCTCGGAGTCGTAGTCTAGCATGTCGGTTAAGTCGTCAACAGTGGCTACTAAGTGGGTGGTGGGTGGGACGTAAAATTCCCCGTGGTTGGCCACAAGTTCGATCTGGTCAGCCGGATTCATCTTCTGACGTCTTTCGAAGTTAACCTTTGGTATGCCTGCATAAGAGGTGCGTTCGGCCAAGGCTAACCCTTGGCCTCGGACGCTGAGATCGATTCCGAGCTCAAAGCCAGATTCGAGATGGAGGCCGACCCAAAGATGGGATCGGCGAGGAGGTCCGAAGTTGAGGCTTAGGGATTACTGGGCCCCTGAGGTAAAGTTGGGAACCCAGTAAAGATCAGATCGCCGCGAGCATCGATGACGTACTCTAGGTTGCTGAACCTGATTTCCTGCTCAGGGGTGAAACTGTCTATCTGGTCAAGGTGACCTGTCGGGTTGGCGTGTAGAACGATGATGCCAAACGCGAAGAGCTGGCCGGGCACGAAGACGTCCCTGGTGCGGATGCCATTGCCGATGACTAAGCGAGCCATTGATCCTCTGACGATCCTAAAGTGGAACTCTCAATGAAAGCACCAATGTTGGTGTCAAAACTGACAGATCTTGGTAGGGGTCCCAAACTGTGGATCTTGGATCGATGGGTAACAGGGAACATAGAGGCAGTGTTTACCCAGGTTTGGGCCCTCTCAAGGAGGTGAAACCATACATCCTGCTTGGTTGTATTGATGTGTTTGTATGACAATTACAGAGCTGATCTACCATGATACATGATGAACTAAACCCTAGGTGGGAATGGTAATGGTCTACGAACTAAACCCTCTGGTTTATATAGACACCATGGATACCTAGGGTTACATATGGTCGGTTACCATCAGGGGATAAACATGCCGATTTTGCTCACTTGACTTGGAGGATACACCAAGTCTTCGGAGGTTTCCTTCTAGAGCAAGGGGTCGCGTGTAGTCTCGCCTTCCATTGATAACCGAAGAGCAGCCCACCAGTCCGGCCCATGAGAGATAGGTCAGTAGCCCGAGGACCCCTTAGTTCGGGACACCCTTAGTGACCACGTGTCTGGCATGCCTAACTATGCGCTCTGTAGATTGGGACCCTCGGCCCCTTCCCTTTGTCGAGCTCGTGCCACGAGAGCATGTCTAGCAGCTTTGCCGTGGACGCGCGCTTACTCCCGAGCCCTCGCCCCTCCTCTTTCTTTCTCCCCACTCTAGCGCAGCCACGTCCGTGAGCTGACTGTCGTCACCACCTCCATGGCTTCTTGACACATCGCCTCCCGGGCCCTCTTGAGCACGCCAGAGCTCCTCCATGTTGTGTGCCACCTCCGGCGCACTTCTCCCCTCCTTACGCGTGCCCCTCCGATCTCCAGTGCGCGACCAACGCATCGCCGTGGCCTGGCCCATCCGGTGAGTTTGCCCCAGCTATATAAGCCCTCCTCGATCCTCTACGAGCATGACAACCTCTTCCCCCTTGTCTTAGCACCCACCCCTACCACTCCACTAAGCTCGAGAAGCCCTCCTCGCCTCCCATTTTCGCCATGGCTGCTGTCGGCCTCCTCATAATTGTAACATCCGAAAATTCTAAATTTTGGAATGTTATATTAAATAGATAGATTTGATTGATTGTGTGAAATTGAGTGAAATTCGAAACTTTTTGAAAGTTAAATGAGAGGGAATAAAAGGAGTTTCCCAAACTTTCATTTTGCATTCGTGATCGCCGTGAATTCAAATTCTTTTCACCACAAAACCCTGGAGAGAAGAGGACATGACTTCTTCCATTTATTTAAATGACAAGGGCTGTTGAAAATATTTGAATTACATTTGGAAAATATTTCCAACCCAGGAACTTTATGCAACTCAATGATTTTCGCGAGTGAAGATAAAATGACTTCTTCAAAACATATGAAATATGAGTTGGGAGTTTCAAAGAATTAAATTCAAAGTTCTTTTGAATTTATTTTCAATTGGAGTTATTTGAGTTTTATTCAAATTATTTTCTCCAAAAATAAAATATATGGAAAATAGGGTAACATGATTCCTACATTAGAAAATTGGAGAGAAATAAATTTGAATTAATTTTGGTATTTTTAAAATGATTTTTATTGGATTTTGTTAGACCAGTAGCACTCTTTGAATTATCTGATTTGTGTGTATTTTATTTGACTCTAGAAAAATGTTTAGCTTGTAGGAAATCTTTTTCTGAAAATTTTGACATATTATATGCCTATATAATATTTTTGTATTTATTTTGCTTTTATCCTTTTTGTTTGGAAAAATGTTTTTTTTAAACTCCGCCGCCGACTGGGCCGGCTCAGGGCCCAGCCGACCGCGTCACTAGCCCAGCCCAGCCGACCGCGCCATCTCCCTCCTCGCGCAGGAGACCGGCCGCCGCACGCCTCCTGAGCGCCGACCTCGGCGTTCGTGTCCGCCCCGGACTCACCTTGCCCCTCCAGCAAGCCGTCCGCCGCCCCGGCCCTTAAATAGCGCCCGCCGCCCGCGCCGCTTCGTTGTTTCCGCCGCATCCCACCGCTGCGCGCATCTCGCCGCCGCCTGTATCATCTCGCACCGCTGACGCCACATCGCCGCCCATGTCGATCGCCCTTGCTGCCATTGCCTACGCCTCGTCGCCGCCTGGCCACCGCCAGCACTTCCCCGCGCCACCGCGCCATAGCCCCGCGCCACCGCCACCGTCTCCTTGCCGAAGTCGTCCGCTGCCGCAGCCGCATCTCGTCGCCGGAGCCGCCTCCCCGATCCAAACCGCCGCCGTCAGTTTATTCGCCCGAGCCGGTATAAACCGCAAACCGCCCGGTTTTCTCTTTTTAGTTCGGTTTTATTTTTTAGGTCGGTTTATTTTTTTAGGTTTAGTTAGTTAGCGGACATTCGTCCGTTAGTACTCGGTAGCGAACGATTTCGTTCTATAGGGTACTATAGCAAACGGTCGTTCTGTAGATTTTTCTTTTTCTGTTTTATTTCGGCCAGGGACCCATCTGTGAATATTTTATTCACAGTTTAGTCCCTAATCTTCAAACGATCACTACTTTTTACCCGTTTATCCGAATTCAACAAAACCAACGCTCACTTCTTCGTTATAATCTCCTCTATCCAGTAATCCAACTCAAACATGTTTTTGGAAAGTTTTAAATTTGAATTAGACCTGATTTGAATTCAAACTTTGTTTGATCGTAACTTGAGTTTCGTAGCTCCGTTCGAGTTGATTCTTTTTGCAAATCGAAGCTCTTGACCTAAACTTTCTGATAAGGCCAAATTCATATAACTTTGGTACTGTTAGAAACTGTTTTATGTTGCAAGAGTTATTTGCTTGGTTTGATGTTTTCCGAATCATCTTCTTTGTTCTTTCCGATCTTTTGAGTGATTGCTTATGTGTGGTTACTATTGCTTGCTTACGCTAGATTGACCGGAGTGTGACGAGTAGAACTATCAGGATTTCGAGTGCGAATCATCTTCATCAACAGTACTGGCAAGTTCACACTTTGATCATATCCCTTTCATACCCAGTTTTTATGCATTAGTTTCACTCTCAAACATTGCATGAGTAGGTTTGATAACATGTGGGTATTGGGAAGTAGTTGATGATGTAGGAACCTATTGCCCTACATTCAAACCCTGGGAGTTACTTCTACGTTATGCTTATATTGCTATGCTATGCTCGTAGACGTGGATTGGGTTTGAGTGTATTTCATGACAGTTGTGAGATTTTTAATTAATGGTTCAACTTAAGGTGGCAACTTTAACACACATCTGGGTGGATTGAGGCACCTGGGTATTCCAAATATTGCCAGTTTTTCTTTATGGACCGCCACCCAGGCTCAAAGGGATCATGAGATTATTCATGCTAGAAATTTCCGTGTGCAGCCACAAGCTACTATGGGCTCTAGCATAGTTGATTAAGTTGTGTGAACTCTTACAGTGGTAGACTAGCAGATGTAGGGGATGTAGGTGTACCAGTCTACCCATCGTAAGGTGCTAACGCTTCTGAAAGACTGTGTCTCGGTCATCCATTTCTCAAAAACCATGTAGTGCGAGAAATCCAACGGAGGAGATTGAGTCTTGTGGGGAAAAGTGCACAAACCTCTGTAGAGTGTACAAACTAATCATGGTTAGCCGTGTCCCCGGTTATGGACATCTTGAGTATCTGGTTCTTGGATTATCATGTTGATCTCATCACGTTACTTAATTAATTTTGTTGGGTTGTTAATGATTACTTTTAATTGGGGTTGAGAGGGGGTTTACCTTCTCAATATTTTCAACCAACTTTGTAGTTAAATAAAATATATTCCTTTGCAGTAGGAAAAAAATGGCTTTTTGCAAAAACCTTATAACCATAGAGCTTTTCCACCAGCCATATATGCATGTAGTGATAGCTATTATTCATCATTTATCCTATGGTGTGAATTTGCCAGTACATTCAATGTACTGACCCTTTGTGGCTGCAACGTCTCATGTTGCAGGATCTTACGACGAGTAAGTGATACGTTAGGGTTACGATTTCTACACTCAACTTTGCTGTTGGTGTTGATGGGAATCCACAACCTTGTTACTTCCGCTATTTGGATTGAGGTAATAGTATTTACGTTACTTTATACATATGATTTACCTCTGTTATAAATCCTCGAGCACTGTGTGTGTCAGCATACCGATCCACGGATGACACTTAAGCACAGAGACTTGATCCATTCGGGTCGGGTCGCTACAAGATGGTATCGAGCACATGTTGGTGTGAGGGCGTGACCTAGAAGCTGGCAAGCCCATAGGAAGGATTTTCTCTAAAACTTTCTTTTTCAAAAAGATCTTTTACCTCTCTTCTCTTCTGAGCTTATTCAAAAATTCCCTTTTAGTGAGACTTTACCCCTTTTCTCCTTTTGACAACACGAAGATTCGACTGATGAGACCATTACAAGAAGTACAAGATATCGGACAACTAAGACCACTTCGGAATGAAGAGGATTTTTCCGAGCATTATAATGATGGAAACTACAACGGTTGAAGACTACGAAGACTAGGAGAATTTGAAGGCTCTGAAGAATTCCCAGGTTTTTTTTATGACCTAGGAAGGCTACCCTTATGGAACTTGGTAGACTATGGAAGTTGTCAATACCCGAGATCAAGGTGTATCGGAGAAAGACCGGAACATGGAGCATTAGAACTCAAAGTTTTGTCAAGGAAAGCCCTAAAGGCAGGAGATATCAACTATGGAGAGATAGCTCATGGAAATGACAAGAGCAGAAACATGACTATCCATGATGTTATCGCCCTCTTATGCTATTGTCACCGTGCTGAGTTAAGCATGCATTTATTCGGGAGGATTGGATGGTAGAAGGTTGATGGAGCACCTATCAACAAAGGATGCAGTTTTAATCTTAGCTGGTGTATTGCCATGATCTATAGTATTACATCAAGAATTTTAAGATGGACCTTTAGAAAGTCATATTTGACAAGGAGGCATTTCATGAAGAACTCAGAATCAGAAGCTGATAGTAGCCAAGCTGAAGGAGCAAAACCTCGAGATACAGGAGATTCGTCAGGAACTGAAGGACAGTAGGACCATGGTTCATGCCAAGGATGTTGAAATCCAGAAGTTGGAACGTAACTCCAGAAATATTGAAGGACGCCACGGGAGACTTTGCGTCAATAGAGATGAACTGGCAAAAGAACTTAAGAAGGACAAGCACGATCGAAAGAAGCCCATCGGAGACATGAACAAGACTTGAAGAGTTTGGCGCCTTTGAAGATTTATTGACCTTTAGAAGACCAAACTCCTATTATACACTTACGTTAGATGCGATGTTTGTGAGCTGTCATTTGTTTGATTTTTTTCCGACAGCCACAAATAAAATCTGTCTTTTCAAAACTTTTGTTTGTATTGTGTGTATCCTTCTCTATCTCTCTTATCCCACCCCCAAAACCCATGGACCCATTAAATGATGAATGGAGATGAGCTTGTATTTTCTGGACCGATAAGTCAATTGGAGACGGACCGATGGATTCAGAACATGGAGGATCACATGGAGAATAATCCTATAGCCGGAAAGGATATGACCCAGCATGCTATTCAGTGCTTTGTAAGAGTTGCTGCTACTTGGTGGAGGATGTACCAAACCATCAATGGATGGCAAAGAGTAACCACTTGGGAAGACTTTAAGTTGACTCTCCAAAGATCTCATCTTGTGACCCAGAAGTTGAGGCCTTATGGAAAGGATATGAAGAAACCCTGTGCATACAAGCTTTGTGGAGAAATAGGACACAACCATAAAGAAAACAAGGACGAATACCCTCATAAGCGGAGGATTACCAAAGGAGTTAGCCGAGGATCTCAGGGAACTTCGGTTGGAGGTTGTTCCCAAAGGATTTGTTGCAGTAATGGAAGTTCAGTCTACATTGTTGTGAAAGATCCGTGAAGCTCAGAAGGATGACAAAGAGATTGCTGAGGTAAAAGAGAGGATGAGTAAAGGAAAGGCCAAAGGTTTTCGTAAGGATGAGCACGACACCTTATGGTTCGAGGACCGTGTATATGTGCCCAATAATGAAAAGATCAGGAAGTTAATACTTCAAGAGGCTCATGACTCACCATACTCGATTCTCCCTGGAAATATCAAGATGTATTTGGATTTGAAGGAGCGTTTCTGGTGGACTGGTATGAAGAAGGATATTGCGGAGTATGTAGTCGTAGGTGATGTATGCCAGAGAGAGTAAAAGCAGAGCATCAGAAGCCAGCCGGATTACTACAGCCTATGCCGGTACCCGAATGGAAGTGCGATAAGCTTGGCATGGATTTCATTACTGGATTTCTCAGAACCCGATCGGGATATGATTCTATTGGGGTAGTAGTTGATTCGCTTGACCAAAGTGGCTCACTTTATCCCAGTGAAAACCACCTATACAAGTGCGTAGTTGGCCAAGATATATTTGATCAGGATCGTATGTCCGCATGGAGTTCCGAGGACCCATCGTATCAGATAGAGGAACACAGTTTTCCTCAAAGTTTTGGAATGAGCTGCACCATACTTTGGGTACTAGGCTAGAGTTCAGTACAGCCTTTCATCCGCAGACAGATGGATAGACCGAGAGAGTCAATCAGATTCTGGAGGACATGTTGAGAGCGTGTGCGCTAGATTATGGATCTAGTAGGGATGATAATCTACCTTATGCGGAGTTCTCATACAACAACAGTTACCAAGCCAGTTTGAAGATGTCCCCTTTTGAAGCTTGTATGGGAGAAGGAGCCAGACACCGTTGATGTGGGATGAAGTTGGAGATCGTCAGTTGTTTGGACCAAATGTGATCAAGGAGTCAGAAGAGAATGTTAAGTTGATTCAAGATAGACTGAAGGTAGCTCAGTCCAGGCAGAAGAGTTATGCAGACTAAGAAACACAAGGAGGTAGTCTATGAAATTGGAGACAGAGCATGTCTTCGTGTGTCCCCTCTGCGAGGAGTTAAATGATTTGGAGTTAAGGGAAAGTTAGCCCCGAGATTTGTAGGACCATACCGAGTTTTGGGCGTATGGGAGAAGTGGCCAACAAGTTGGAGTCACTCGAAGGACTGTCGGGAGTTCATGATGTGTTTCACGTTCCCGATTGAAGAAGTGCCATGCGAGATAGCCAATACTCCTGTGGGGCGCTTGACCTGGAAAGGATAATGATGTTCCACGAAGTGGAGTATGGACTTCGTAAGTATATTTTTTATCTCGGTATGTGGGATATCCCACGAGGATGAAGAGATGAATTACTATTGGATATAAAGGAGGTATGATGTTGGAAATATGGATCGATTGTAACTCCATGATGAGTCTGAGTAATCACGTCTTAGTTTGGTAACAATAGAAGGAAGAAAAACAGTACAGTTGGATGGATTTTAAGTATGCTAGGAAGCTGGATGTTGCATTAAAGATCAGTTGCCCCGAGGATGAGTTCAAGGACTACAAGTGATGAGATGGGCCATAACCCACAGGCCCCAGGACCTGCCAAGAAGCAAGCACACTCTTGCTGAAGGAAAAACCCTGGAAGAAGTTACGACTTTATCGACTGACGATCTTATAGGAGTTACGCAAAACCTGAGAGTTGTGAAGGAACGATAGATGTTTGTTTGGCTTGCAGAATCAATGGATTTATCCGAACCCAGTTCGTCGACAAGATAAATTCTGCAATGCTTGTGAGGATGACCGAGTGTTAGAATGCGAGATTCGCTAAACCATATACAAGGTAATGATTTGGGTGCGGGATGGATTGATCACCATACCGACTTACTCTTATTATTCGCCTTGCTATATGGGATGGTAAATCTGAGTGACTTACCTATAGTAGAGCGACGGTGATGTTAAACCTTGTTTAAACCTTAGAATGGTATAGCAATTTTTCCCTTGTACAAGGCAGTTGTTGCCAATCGTAGGATATGCGGTGAGATTCAACCCAGACCCATTTCCTGCAGGAGAAACCATAAATTGTTGACCACCACGAGACATCGATAGTTGTTTAGTATTGGTGTCAGACCCGTCAGCTAAGAAGACCCAATCTCGGAATAACCCTACCAAGATGAAAGGACAGAAGAATTATGGTAAAGGTTATGCCACTACCGGAAGAGCCTAGAGAAGGAATTATCTTGAGAATCTGAGAAGACCGGCCCTGTCAAGAATAAGGATGGAGTATATGAGTATTGATGGGACCGTAACGATGTTTCTAAGGGTGGTAGCACCCCAGACCCCGGTGATGATCGATGGATTTTGAGAAGACCCCAAACCTAACCTATTTCTTGCTAGCCTCTCCGAATCTCGAGGACGAGATTCATTTTAAGGCTGGTAGGTTTGTAACATCCGAAAATTCTAAATTTTGGAATGTTATATTAAATAGATAGATTTGATTGATTGTGTGAAATTGAGTGAAATTCGAAACTTTTTGAAAGTTAAATGAGAGGGAATAAAAGGACTTTCCCAAACTTTCATTTTGCATTCGTGATCTTCGTGAATTAAAATTCTTTTCACCACAAAACCCTAGAGAGAAGAGGACATGACTTCTTCCATTTATTTAAATGACAATGGCTGTTGAAAATATTTGAATTACATTTGGAAAATATTTCCAACCCAGGAACTTTATGCAACTCAATGATTTTCGCGAGCGAAGATAAAGTGACTTCTTCAAAACATATGAAATACGAGTTGGGAGTTTCAAAGAATTAAATTCAAAGTTTTTTTCAATTTATTTTCAATTTGGAGTTATTTGAGTTTTATTCAAATTCTTTTTCTCCAAAAATAAAATATATGGAAAATAGGGAACATGATTCCCTACATTAGAAAATTGGAGAGAAATAAATTTGGATTAATTTTGGTATTTTTTAAAATGATTTTTATTGGATTTTATTAGACCAGTAGCACTCTTTGAATTATCTGATCTGTGTGTATTTTATTTGACTCTAGAAAAATGTTCAGCTTGTAGGAAATCTTTTTCTGAAAATTTTGATATATTATATGCCTATATAATATTTTTTAATTTATTTTGCTTTTATACTTTTTGTTTGGAAAAATGTTTTTTTAAAAAAAACTCCGCCTCTGACTGGGCCGGCTCAGGGCCCAGCCGACCGCGTCACCAGCCCATCCCAGCCGACCACGCCGTCTCCCTCCTCGCGCAGGAGACCGGCCGCCGCACGCCTCCCGAGCGCCGACCTCGGCGTTCGTGTCCGCCCAGGACTCTCCTTGCCCCTCCCGCAGGCCGTCCGCCGTCCCGGCCCTAAAATAGCGCGCCCCTCGCCCCGCGCCGCTCCTCGCTTTCCGCCGCATCCCGCTGCAGCGCGCATCTCGCCGCCGCCGCGTGCATCTCACACCGTCGATGCCACATCGCCAGCTGCAGATCGCCGCCGCCGCTCGCTGCCCCGCCCGCCGCCACGCCCGCCGCCACACTTCCCAGCGCCACCGCCACCATCTCTCGCCGAGGCCGTCCCGCAGCAGCCGCATCTCGTCGCCGGAGCCGCCGCCCAGATCCAAACCGCCGCCGCCGGTTTATTCGCCCCGAGCCGGTATAAACCGCAAACTGCCCCGGTTTTCTCTTTTTAGTTCGGTTTTATTTTTTTAGGTCGGTTTATTTTTTTAGGTTTAGTTAGTTAGCGGACATTCGTCCGTTAGTACTCGGTAGCGAACGATTTCATTCTATAGGGTTCTGTAGCGAACGTTCGTTCTGTAGATTTTTCTTTTTCTGTTTTATTTTGGCCAGGGACCCATCCGTGAATGTTTTATTCACAGTTTAGTCCCTAATCTTCAAACGATCACTACTTTTTACCCGTTTATCCAAATTCAACGAAACCAACACTCACTTCTTCGTTATGATCTCCTCTATCCAGTAATCCAACTCAAACAAGTTTTTGGAAAGTTTTAAATTTGAATTAGACCTGATTTGAATTCAAACTTCGTTTGATCGTAACTTGAGTTTCGTAGCTCCGTTCGAGTTGATTCTTTTTGCAAATCGAAGCTCTTGACCTAAACTTTCTGATAAGACCAAATTCGTATAATTTTGGTACTATTAGAAATTGTTTTATGTTGCAAGAGTTATTTGCTTGGTTTGATGTTTTCCGAATCGTATTCTTTGTTCTTTCCAATCTTTTGAGTGATTGCTTATGTGTGGTTACTATTGCTTGCTTACGCTAGATTGACCGGAGTGTGACGAGTAGAACTATCAGGATTTCGAGTGCGAATCATCTTCATCAACAGTACTGGCAAGTTCACACTTTGATCATATCCCTTTCATACCCAGTTTTTATGCATTAGTTTCACTCTCAAACATTGCATGAGTAGGTTTGATAACATGTGGGTATTGGGAAGTAGTTGATGATGTAGGAACCTATTGCCCTACGTTCAAACCCTGGGAGTTACTTCTACGTTATTCTTATATTGCTATGCTATGCTCGTAGACGTGGATTGGGTTTGAATGTATTTCATGACAGTTGTGAGATTGTTAATTAATGGTTCAACTTAAGGTGGCAACTTTAACACACATCTGGGTGGATTGAGGCACCTGGGTATTCCAGCGATTGCCTGTTTTTCTTTATGGACCGCCACCCAGGCTCAAAGGGATCATGAGATTATTCATGCTAGAAAATTCCATGTGCAGCCACAAGCTACTATGGGCTCTAGCATAGTTGATTAAGTTGCGTGAACTCTTACAGTGGTAGACTAGCAGATGTAGGGGATGTAGGTGTACTGGTCTACCCATCGTAAGGTGCTAACGCTTCTGAAAGACTGTGTCTCGGTCATCCATTTCTCAAATACCATGTAGTGCGAGAAATCCAACGGAGGAGATTGAGTCTTGTGGGGAAAAGTGCACAAACCTCTGTAGAGTGTACAAACTAATCATGGTTAGCCGTGTCCCCGGTTATGGACATCTTGAGTATCTGGTTCTTGGATTATCATGTTGATCTCATCACGTTACTTAATTAATTTTGTTGGGTTGTTAATGATTACTTTTAATTGGGGTTGAGAGGGGGTTTACCTTCTCAATATTTTCAACCAACTTTGTAGTTAAATAAAATATATTCCTTTGCAGTAGGGAAAAATTGGCTTTTTGCAAAAACCTTATAACCATAGAGCTTTTCCACCAGCCATATATGCATGTAGTGATAGCTATTATTCATCATTTATCCTATGGTGTGAATTTGCCAGTACATTCAATGTACTGACCCTTTGTGGCTGCAACGTCTCATGTTGCAGGATCTTACGATGAGTAAGTGATACGTTAGGGTTATGATTTCTACACTCAACTTTGCCGTTGGTGTTGATGGGAATGCACAACCTTGTTACTTCCGGTATTTGGATTGAGGTAATAGTATTTACGTTACTTTATACATGTGATTTACCTCTGTTATAAATCCTCGAGTACTGTGTGTGTCAGCATACCGATCCAGCGATGACACTTAAGCACAGAGACTTGATCCATTTGGGTCGGGTCGCTACATAAATTGGAGCTACCCCGAGCCTCTCCTCTCCTCATTCTGCCACCAGTAGAACCGGACGAGCCCCTAGAGCTCCCCTTCCTTTCCCCTCCACCTCAAGTGAACCGCGGTGCCGTGCCCGGACTTGTCAGTGGCAGTCATCTGCCGCGGCCAACACCCCGCCCTACCCCAAGCTTCTCGGTGGCTGTCCTCTACCTGGACGGGGCCACCTTGGTCCACTAGTCATGCCGGTAGGCCGGGCATCACCGGAGGTGGTCCTTCCTATCGGGGACCGTTGCCAGAGCGCTCAACCTGCTTTTCCTTGGTCCCGATCAAGAGGAAGACAATGATGCCTCCCCTTGCCTTCCCCACGACCCTACATGTCATCTACCGAACCCCGGGCCCGCTCAGTTTAAGTGGACACATATTTGCAAGAATGTGTTTTCCGCTTAGGAGGGGGTATTCCATCTCAACTTCGGTCAAAATTAAGCTTACCCTTCCCGAAAGTGTATTTCCTGGAAGTGCGTTTATGTTTTCAGCCGCTGGTCAAAATTGTTAAATAGTGGGCATTACTCCATTAAGCGCAAGAATGAACACAGTTTTATTTGATTACTGCCTAACGAACGAACGATTGTATCTCCGCAACTGCAACTCCGATTTAGGTGATTCAAACGCCCATGTTCTCTATTTGCTCAAGTGTGGACATTGCCTCTATCTGACAACTTTTTCCAAAGGGCCATGATCGGTCAGAACCACAAGCTAGTTATGAAAACTTGATTTGTGGTTCAAGGCGGTTTCTCCATTGGCACGTCCCATCAACATGGAGATCGTGCCCCGTTTTTACGTGTATGCCCCGAGACCTTCCAACTAGACATGTCTTTCTCTCCGGGTCGCACTTTGTATCATTCATACCACTAGTACTACTACGTGTGGTCTCCGACCCAGAAGTGGAGACGGTCTACCACGCTGTTCATGTCCCACTCCCTCTCTTTTCTTGAGTGATTTCTGACTTTTCCGCTCCCTTTGTGCGGATTTGGCCGCCTCTTGCTCTACCGCCCATTCGGCCTTGGTAGCTTGAAATTCCGCCCACGTAGGTGTGAGGTCGCGAGTGGCGATGAACTGGGCACGGCGGGATGCCATCGCTTCCCTACCATTTTGTGTGCGGTTGTGGGCAGCGAGGACCTCGTCGCAGTGGGATGCCATCGCTTCCTTACCTGTTAGTGTGCGGACCGGTGGCATGAACGACGCTTGGTGACAACTCTGGGGTGGAGTGGCCAGACAATCGTATAGTGCATTGGTTTGTCAAGATCTCTAAGGGAGTCCTGGATTAGGGGGTCCTCGGACAGCCGGACTATATACCTTAGCCGGACTGTTGGATTATGAAGATACAAGATTGAAGACTTCGTCCCGTGTCCGGATGGGACTTTCCTTGGCGTGGAAGGCAAGCTTGGCAATACGAATATGTAGATCTCCTCCCTTGTAACCGACTCTGTGTAACCCTAGCCCCCTCCGGTGTCTATATAAACCGGAGGGTTTAGTCCGTAGAAGAGGAACAACAATCATACCATAGTCTAGCTTCTAGGGTTTAGCCTCTACGATCACGTGGTAGATCAACTCTTGTAATACTCCCGTTCGACATAATATACAAACCACGGCGAGCCATTAAGTCACAAGTCCTGGCTGATTTCGTCGCCGAATGGACAGAAGCCCGACTCCCTAAAGAGTACGACACATACTCGAATTGGATTATGCACTTTGACGGCTCTAAAATGCTGGCTGGTCTGGGGGCTGGCGTCGTCCTGATGACCCCCACCGGAGATACAGTCCAATACGTACTCCAAATACTATACACAGACTCCAACAACGCGGCAGAATATGAAGCCCCGTTACATGGTCTCCGGATGGCAGTCTCCATGGGCATTCAACGCCTGAAGGTGCGTGGGGACTCGAACCTCGCAATATCTCAAATAAATGGAGACTTCGACACAAAGGATCCAAAAATGGCGGCTTATTGCAACGCCGTCCTCAAAATGTCAGCTCGGTTCGAGGGGCCTGAATTCCACCATGTGGCTCGGGAAAACAATCAGGCGGCGGATATCCTCGCCCACATCGGCGCTAAGCGCGACCCTGTCCCACCTAACATCTTCTTGGAAAGGCTGTTTAAGCCATCCGTGGTATGGGAAGGGGAGACCGGTAACAATAGTCCAGACCCGGCCACAACAACAGATACCAAACACTCTGACATAATCGGAGGCTCTGCCACCGAAATAACACCTTCCGCCCACGTAATAATGGCTGTCATCGCTCCGTGGACAGAACCATTCCTGGCCTACCTAACCAGGCAGGAACTACCCGAAGGCCCAAACGAGGCACGCTGCATTGTGTGGCGGTCTAAAGCCTACAAGGTCCATGAGGGAGAACTTTATAAGAAAAGCGCTACCAGAGTCGCGGCAACTTTTGGCAGAAATTCATGCTGGACTTGGTGGCCACCACGCCGCAGCTCGGGCCCTTGTAAGCAAGGCCTTCCGTACAGGTTTCTACTAGCCGACGGCCCAAGCATACGCACAGGACCTCGTTCAACGTTGCGTCGGTTGCCAGCTTTTTGCAAACCAAAGCCATTTGCCGCCTACCACTCTCCAAACAATCCCCATTACTTGGCCCTTTGCGGTCTGGGGGCTTGATATGGTCGGACCCCTCAAAGGGGGAAGCCATAAGAAAAAATACTTATTGGTCATGGTGGATTAATTCACCAAATGGATAGAAGCCAAACCTGTTAAAACGGCCGAATCCGGACCAGTGATAGACTTCATATCCGGGGTTGTACACTGTTATGGCATCCCCCACAGCATCATCACCGATAACGGCTCGAACTTTACAACCGACGAGGTAAAACTACGGTGCAGCAACATGGGCATCAAGCTCGATTATGCTTCTGTCTATCACCTGCAAACTAACGGTCAAGTCAAACGAGCAAACGGTCTCATCATGAGCGGCATTAAACCCAGATTAGTGTGATCCTTGAAGGAATCCGATACGCACTGGGTAGAGGAGCTCGACTCCGTACTATGGGGGCTGCGGACCACGCCGAATCGCACCACCGTATACACACCATTTTTTTATGGCGTACGGCGTAGAGGCGATATTGCCCTACGACATAATTCATGACTCACCTAGAGTGCGCATGTATGAAGATAAAGAAGCCGAGCTTGATCGGCAGGAAAATTTGGACGCCCTGGAGGAGGAGCACGATGTGGCAAATGCCCGTTCCGCATTCTATCAGCAATAGGCTCGAAGGTATCAAAGCAGAGAAGTACGGGCCAAAACTTGTAGCGTTGGCGAACTCATTCTACGCCTACCAGAGAAGAAAAAGAACAAGCTCAAGCCCAAATGGGAAGGTCCCTTCGTTATTGACCAAGTTCTGACCGGTGGAGTGTACCGTCTGCGGGATGCATCGGACAATCGACTCGAGCCAAACCCATGGAATGCAGCCAGGCTCCGAAGGTTCTACGCCTAGCGCCGGACTCGGTGTTCGTCTCCTTACCTCTGTCAATTTTTTGTATATGCGTTATCTGTCTTCTCTTTCTTTCTTTCTTCCCCTTTTTTCTTCAAGGCCTTAAAAGGCTAAAATGTGTCTTGACTACAAAATCTTGACGCGCTAGCTGCGCTCATGATACCTGGGGGCTTCTTATACAGAAGCTTAATATAACTATCTTCCGGGCTCTATGCCCCACACATGTGTTATTCTTCCGCATGTACCTTTTTTCGCCATTATATGCATCGATATGACTTAAGTTTTGGCCAAGCTGGGTTGCGGCTCTTGTGTTTATGCCCTCGTTCTGTTAATTTGGCTAGGGCATAAGGGAGCACCTCTGCGATTATTCTTGCGGGTCAGCGGATGTGTACCTCGAGTAGGTGAAGCGAAAGCTAAGCGTTCTTAAGGAATACTCGGTCGGTGAACAAAGATGACCTTTACTTATTGTAAATACATGCCCCGGATGTTTATATCCTGCGTCTCTTTTCGCAGCTCGGACATGCACATTAGGGCATGCGTACCCAGGAATGGAACCCTTAACGGAACTATTCTCCACGGAAGATGTTTCTTACTATCCATGTAATATAACATAACTAGTTGGGTACTTATGCATTCAAGCACTTATGACCCCTCGCTTTGGTTTCCATCGTGCCCGGTTTTAGATAACTGGCGGGTATTCGGATACACTCCGGATTGTCGGGTCCAGAGGTCGAAGCAAAAAGGTCCTCCATGACAAATGATTTACAATCCGGCTAGGGACAATACATGTCACTTGAAGCACACAGTCACTTAGAGTGACTAAATTCTTCTTCTATACCATCCAACAGACTGTATAGCCTACAATCCTGTTGGGAATACTTTGCGGCTAATTCCACTTGGTCATACACCAAACTGATGGGGATCTCTTTCCCATCGGACCCCACAGGTCCGACCTCGGCCATGTGGTTCGGGTCAGCCTTGGTATATCGCATCTTCACCATGGCCCAGGCTTCCCTTGCGCCTTGCCGGCAGGCCGATATTTTCCATAATCGGAAGCACCGCCGCGCTCCCTTGAGCTTCTCTACAAGCTCCCCCATGCCTCCTGGCAGGGTGGCGGATGGCCACAAGGCTTGGGCAATGCCCTGCATCACCTGCCAAACTTGTTCGTGCAGTTGTAAGAGCTCTGGAAGAAGATCACTCGCAGACCCGGGCATCTCCTCCGTGGGACGACCCGTCAGTATACCTTCAGACATAACTCTGTTAGCAGGTTTCTTCGCCGAACTCTTTAAAAGTTCATTCAAGCACTTACTGAAAATGCCGCGTCCAAGCCTCTTATTCTCCTTGACGGAGTCAGCAAGCTGGGCTCGAACATCTTTCAGTTCCACGCCCAGCTGGATATTGGTGTCTTGGAGATCGTTTTTCTCCCGTCTAACTTGCGTAAGCACGCGCTCGCCAGCCTTTAGCTGTTGTAGAGCATGTTGCTCATCCGGATTCACTCCGGGACAATCTGCATAATCTATTGTTAGATTTGCACGCATGCCGCATACTACCTGGTACATGACATTCTTTGCAATAAAAACAAGTGTCACCAGATGGGGCCTTCTCGGACCGCTTCATCGCGGCAACTGCGGCCTGAAGCTGGGCTTTGCACTCCTCCAGCTCTAGAGACAACTGGATATTCTTCTCCGAAAGAACCTATGCAAACAATGATCCTTAAATCAGTTGTGCCAACTGTTTCAAGTCTCAGGGGCTGCTGATATACATAATTACTAGATTTCCTTACCCGTATATCTTTTACGTACTGGTCCGTGGCTCTGGCAAGACCATTTTGAGCAGCTCGGATGTACGCGTCTCCTGAGTTGAAGGCATCGAACGCCTCTTGGGAGAAACAAGCATCACGGAGTACGGCCCGGCGACGCCTGTGATTCATGGCGCTCTCCACTTTGGAATTTGTAGCGGATAGCCTATCCGCATCCTATGTAGGAGGAACATACGACGTTGGCCCCATGTTAGCGTCCGCCTCTATGTCCGGCTCGGGAGCCTGACCAGTGGAGGCGTGACCGGCAACCTCTCCGGATATAGTCCGGCGAGCGTTTTTCCTACTAGGAAACATGGGCGTTATTATATTTTAGAAGACGACCACCACGGAGCAGGGTTCTTTTTCGTACCTCTGCGACGTCGTCTCAGTCCTGACCGCCTTCCTTTTAAGCCTACCCGGTTTCAGTGCCCCTTGTTGGCGAGTCACTGCGGGTTCGGCATGGCGTCCCGAGGGCCTTCCCTATAAAACACCATATGTGTGCGGTAGGTGAAGTGCAGAAAAAGGGATCCTTCTTGGAAGTTAGGGCTCCAGTTTTACTTACATGCGATGCGGGGAGCAGTCCAGGATAATCGGCTATGATGGCCACCAAAGTACCATCACAACTCAACTGATAGAATGTTCTGTCGATGAGCTCCACGGATGTGTCCGGATCTTCTTCGAGTCCGGGGTCGAGGGCCCGGTCAGGGTCCTCTAGTTGTGGCGACGGGCTGTGGACCTCCCTCACGGCTTTTCGCTGTTCCTGTCATGAAATAACAAGGTAAATACTTACGACAAAAAATGCGGAAAGGACTGGAGTAGAGAGTAGCAGCTCACCCAGCTTGGGTTGTTGTACATGGAGAATCCATCCCATGGCTTAATACGGGCAAACTCCTCTTCTTCTCCCTTATACAAATCGGACAGTATCTTCGCTAGGGCAGCGACGGCGTCCGGACCTTTACGACCGCAGCGGGTGGCGTCGTTTTCTCCATTGAAGTGCACATGGGTTGTCCCCGATATTGAAGTGGCTGCACCCCCTGCATTATACATATGGACATAACCTCAGTTATTGTCAATCCTAATTTGGCCAGCATCTCTATCCAGCCCATCAGGTAAAGGACTTCTTCGTTATCTTCCTCCTGGGGGCTCCGAGGGTGCCAGTTGCAGCGTTTCTTCAAAGGGGCGTTGTCAAACTCAGGAAGGCCCATCCGAATAGGATCTGGAAGGGGGACGTCCTCCATATAAAACCACTCCAAAGGCCAGTCTTCGAACGTCTTCTTAGGGGTACCAGACAGGAATCCGGTACCGCCGATGCGCCATATTTCGGCTCCGCCCACTTGATATATTGACCCCTTCTGTGTACGGGGCACGAGGCAGAATAGCCTCTGCCATAGCTCGAAATGAGCTTCGCAGCCCAGAAACAGCTCACAAAGGGCGACATAGCCAGCGATGTGTAGTATGGAAGCGGGGGTAAAGTTATGCAACCTGATGTCGTAGAACTCCAGGAGCCCACGGAGGAACGGATGGATTGGAAATCCAAGTCCTCTTAGTAAGTAAGGGACAAGGCATACCCGCTCCCCCTTGAATGGGTTGGGGAAGCTCTCCGCTTGCTCCCCGCCATTATAGCTGGCCAGCCCGGCTCAAACTGGAACCATATAAGCTGGAGGGAGAAATCCCTGGGTCTGTAACTCTACTAATTGGCTGTGAGGGACGAAACACTTCTTCCAATCGCCAGGCTTAGGACTATGGGAGCGAGAGGAGGATCTGCGATGGCCGACCATGTTGGAATGGATTTTGCCAGGCGCGCTCCGATGGATACTCGCTGTGGGAGGATGGTGTGATCTGGATCTAAGAATCCTCGTCTCTTTAATAGACGGTTTACTCACATGGCTAGGGTGGCAAATGTAAACATGCCCTGGCTTCTCGCATTCGCCCGACACGTGGAAGATAGCCATCATTAAGCGCGGAAGCCAAGGAGTGCAACATTTATGAGAAGCCGGATATTACTCAAGAGGTACTCAGAATTTGGAGAAGAACCCGCCTTGCAACGCCAAAGACAATCTGCGCGCCGGACTCATCGTCATTGAAGCCTGGTTAAAGGGAGCTCTTGAGGAGTCTGGATTAGGGGTCCTCGGACAGCGGACTATATACCTTAGCGATTTGTTGGATTATGAAGATACAAGATTGAAGACTTCGTCCCGTGTCCGGATGGGACTTTCCTTTGCGTGGAAGGCAAGCTTGGCAATACGAATATGTAGATCTCCTCCCTTGTAACCGACTCTGTGTAACCCTAGCCCCCTCCGGTGTCTATATAAACCGTAGAGTTTAGTCCATAGAAGAGGAACAACAATCATAACATAGGCTAGCTTCTAGGGTTTAGCCTCTACGATCTCGTGGTAGATCAACTCTTGTAATACTCATATCATCAAGATCAATCAAGCAGGAAGTAGGGTATTACCTCCATCAAGAGGGCCCGAACTTGGGTAAACATCGTGTCCCCCGCCTCCTGTTACCATCCGCCTTAGAGGCACAGTTCGGGACCCCCTACCCGAGATCCGCCGGTTTTGACACCGACAATCTCAAGGACAGAAGACGAAGGAAATTTGGATTCCCCTTCAATCCTGGTCATTTATTACTGAGTAAAGTGCATTGGCGGTCATCGAACTTGTCTTGATAGCTCACTTTGATCATTGTATACGAGATATGGTGATTATACAGTCACCGCCTCGGCGTATAGCTCCGTATTTGTCTGGTTGACCAGTCAAACGATGCATGAAGCCTCATCATTTCGTGTTCTTTATGTATCTATCTATGCGAGCCTACACAGCCGGTGGAGAAAGAAATAAAAACCAAAATTATGCGTATGTGAGGCATCAAACCACAGACTCATCGCTGCAACGCACTTTCGTCAATAAATGAAAATGAAATACTTTGCGTTAAATGCACAAATGGATTTTTTAATATTATACATGATGCACACATTAGCGCACCGTCCATAGAGGCATGTAGCATATGCGCGTCACAGAACACTCACGCTCACGCTGTCAAACCATGCTAATGCATGCCGTCGCCCTCTCAATCAAAGTCCTGCTCATGGTGCAGCATAAGCGGCGAGCCCATCACTGCGCGCCCGGCGATGCACGACATTACTGTTTAGGCGTTCTTTGGAGGCCTCTGCGAACAACGAGCATGTATTCACTGGCTCAACACCAGCGGTCATACTCGTGACTCGAGGACTTGCTCATGTATATCGTCCATCACAACAACAATCTATAAAACAGCCTAGCTAGAGAGGTACTATAGTGCGAAGTATGTACTATCGTGAAGCGACCGATCATAGTGCCACTTGCACAGTGTGTGTCGATCGATTTGTCCATTATTAAGTAAGTTATGCATGGTTGTGTGGTGTCTAATGGTGGCCGTCAAATGCTAGCTGGCGACAAGAGCGGTTGCATGGGCCTTTGGTTGTCATCGTGCCACATCGCTTCAAGGCTCTTCATCCATGAGTTCACATTTACCACCGCGCTTGCCGTCGGCTGCCCTAGCCTCGAAACCCCTTCCGCCCGCTAGCACGCGCTACCTGAAAGCGGTCACCGTGTCTCGAGCGTCAATGCGCATTCACGGACTTAGCTGCGAGTGCGGTTGGTGTATCCTTGACATCTTGGCGAGATGCCCGTGGGCCCACATGTTAGTGACCAAGCACACCTGCAGTTAAGTCACTGAAGCAGCGTCCGCATTCACGCCCGATGCAACCTCTCACTAACGCCGGCATTGCAGCAGCATGACAGCCGAGAGAGCGCCTCCTGCGCGGCATCCCGGTGCAAGCAACTGCTCCGCGTTAACGACACCACGGCCATTCTTCTGTCCGCTGCCCACATTAATGACACGCGGCTGCTGTCAGGACCCCGATCTTAAGTCACACCGGTCTAGCGTGTAACACATCCTATCACTTTGCGGCCTCACGCACGGTATTCCCACGGGTGCCACCTTACCTGGCCCGGGACCATTTGCGCCTTTTGGCTCATGTATATGATAGTGTCGCTAGCATCCATATGACAGAGAACCCAGGCCGACATGGCTAGTCGTGAATTCAAAGTGGAACTAACTTATAGGGACAGGCATACATGACCCAGCAACGAACGTGTCAGTCATCAATGTATGAACCCAAGTCGTAGCAAGCTACAAGGACTTAAAGGAACAACGTGTGACATTTCCCCAAAGGGACAAACACAGGAATGAAGAAGGACACATGCCGGCCAACCTAAGTGTTCCGGAGCAGTAGCAAGCTTCCATGGCTCAGTGGAAGCACTAGGAGACATTTCCCCATAAGGGAGGCTTCCAAGAACAAACAACTAGGTTGTCGGATCCCACACATATCAAGCATTTCAAAATCATACACACAATATGCTCGATATGTGCAAATACAACATGGCATCACAACAAAACTCTCGACTCAAAATATTTATTCATTGGGCTCAGGGCAGATATTATAAACATAGATTGCGATGACCCAACATTCAAGTCATACAAGCAAAAAGCACATGCGGAAGCTTAACTTGTCTGAGTACATACAACTACAAATGAAAAAGGCTGAGAAGCCTGACTATCTACAAGACCCTCCCAAGGGTACAAGATCATAGCTAAGGTAACAACCTAAACGTCGAAGTCCATGCGGAACTACTAGTGAGACTGAAGTCCCTCTGCAAAAACATAAATTAAGCAAACGTGAGTACAAATGTACCCAGCAAGACTTACATCAGAACTAGCTGCATATGCATCGGTATCAACAAAGGGGTGGTGAGTTTAAGCTGCAGCAAGCCAGCTTTGACTTCAGTGGCTATCTGAACTAAATGCGCAAGTAACTCTTTTGAGGTGGGCGCTACGAGTCCACATATTCCCCATATAAATACACCACTATGGATCCGCTCCCATCTCCCTACGAGAAGGCCATCTGTCGTGGTGGGCGCACGACAGATGCCAAGGGATGGCTAAAGATAGGAGGAGGCTCGAGGGCACTGGTGGGCTCCAGAGGCGAGGTCGGCATGAGCGAGCGCGGGACGCAAGACATACCCAGGTTCGGGGCTCTCCGGAGAGATAACACCCCTAGTCCTGCCAAGTGTGGTTTATATGCAACAGTACAGAGTTCCTCCTAGAGCTGTATGAAGGAAGAGGGAGGTCAGGCCAAGGCTTAGGCTGTTCCCTCTCCTCGGGTGCTGCTGGCTAGGTGTGTGTGTGTGATTGCCTGTGCGAGTGAAGGAGTTGCCCGTATGCATGAGGGCTCCTGGGGGGTTTTATAGCTCAACCCCCTAGGGGTACAAGGGTAATGTTACAAGGCCATAGGGCCGGGTTGTCAGTGTCCAGGAACCCGGTGCTGGGACCCGCCGGGTGCCAAGGCTCGCCGGGTTTGCTGGGCGCGGGCCCCATGCGCATAGGGGGCACTGTGTGCCGTCTTGTCAATCGTCAGGGCAAGGCCCAGTCGAGTCGGCTACAGTGGCACTCCATCAGGTCGCCGCTTACTGGCGTCATGGGTGATGTCGGGTGCACTGTTGCCACGCCAGCCCTGGTCGTGGTGGGTGGGGGCCTTGTTGCCTCGTCCGGTGACCAGGAGGCATGGGCGAGTACTATGGCTCGGTCATCGATTGGTGGAGTCTCGTCGCATCGTCTGGCTGGGATGGGGCGACGGTGACCCTGGCGGGTTTGGAGAACACGCCAAAGGCGGTCTTAACTTATTGGAGAAGTCTTGAGCTTGGTTGTTGGGGCCCACGTTGAAGTCTGGCGTGTTGCGAACTGGCGGGTCGCGAGGGCGGGCGGGTTAAACAACCCAGCCAAGCGAGCGGATCGGCGATCTGGCCCGTTGTTTTGAAAAGGATCGGGTTCCGTTGCCTGCTGAGGGTTCATCCCCGACAGTAGTCTCGAAGCTGTGAAGGTCCTCCGTCTTGGATGGGAGGGCCTGCGATTCCCGATTCTGCGCGGCGAATTTGGTGACCGCCCGGGTCAGCAACACCTTGTGTGCCCGGCTGGAAGCCAGTCACAGACATCCCGCCGTGGCGGGAAACCGAGAGATTCGGCGAATCTTTGGCAATCTTCCGGACCTCGTAGCGGCCGCCGCGTGGCGCCCGAAAGCGGAGGGCTGACTGGCCAGCAGCGTGTGGAGGCGAGGCGGCGGCCCGGGAGCGCCGCCCGCGCACCATCGGCCCACGCGAGCGGATTTATTGCGGCGTCCGCGGGTCGGTTGCCATTCTCGAGGCAATTACTACGTGCGTACATGCGCACTTATTGCGGGGAAGTGGGAGGGGCGAGCGCAAACGATCCCACTTCACCATGTTTCAAATCGTGGCCTATAAATTGGGGACGAAGGGGGCGGCGGAGATTACTCATGCTCGCGCTCCCCTACCTCTTCATCCTCCCTCTGCTTCCGACGACTGCTGCTAGCTGCGACGCCCGCTGTCTTGAGGAGAGCTTTCTCGCCATCTTCTTCCTTTTCTCCTCCTTCTTCTTCTTCGCTCAGGTCGATGGCGCTGCCGTCGAGATCGTGGATGGGTTCCACCGTCACCCTCGACGACATCGCCTACCTCCGCGACACCAGGCGCCTGCCGAGGGAGGAGGAGGTCGAGGCGCGCCTCCCGCAGAGCGAGTGGGAGACGCGGCCCGAGGGCTCGGAGCGGGTGGTCTTCCTGCCGCACTTCAAGCGCGGGTTTGGGCTGCCCGCGAGCGACTTCTTCCGCGATTTTCTGGAGTTCTTCAGGCTCCAGCCCCACCATCTCGGCGCCGGCGCGATCGTGCAGTTGTCCGGCTTCGTCACCCTCTGCGAGGGGTACCTAGGGGTTGAACCTTCGATCGACCTCTGGGTGTGCTTCTTCTCCTTGAAGCAGCAGGGGCCGATGGCCGGGGAGATGTCCAAGTGCAGGCGGCCGTCATCACCAAGCAGTCGGGCGCGGACTGCCCGAGGATGCCGCTGGAGGATTCTGCCAAGAAATGCTGAACTCCTTCTTCTACGTCCGCAACCTCGGCGAGGACCGCATCAACCTTCCGCCGTTCATCAACTCGCCGCCGTGGGGGAAGCAAAACTGGGGGTACTACCCCAAGCGCCCATCGCAGGAGGTGCTCAACCTGTGCGAGCGGGTGTCGGTGATGAAGGAGCGGGCGAGCCTCACCGGCACCAACCTCATCACCGCCTTCATCGTCCGGCGGGTGCTGCCGCTGCAGCAATGCAGCCATCTCATCGGTCAGATGACCAGCCTCCAAGATCCCAACCACATGGCGAACACGCGGTTGGCGGCAGACCAAGTTGCGAGCCGGGTCAATGACATCTCCAAGGCCAACTTGGGGGTGAACTGGGCGTTCGGGAAGGCCCCGTACAACCATTCGAACCCGGCATCGTTGGTGAGTCCCTGGTCCCCGTACTTCGCTGCTGCTTATCTTCTTGTTCGTCTCGGCCGGAGAGTGCTTCGAGCGCCATTCGGCATCCTTACGACGGTAGCGAAGCGCGGGTGGTCGAGTTGCCTCGGAGGAGCCAGGCCCATGGTGGAGGGGCGGCGACCGCCGACGCAGCCTTGAGGACCCGGCAGGTGAGCCTTGTTTATATTTCTCGAGTCGCCGGTTGTGGGACAACTTTGGGGATGCTGACGTGAGCCGCTGATGTAGCGGCGCCGGGTGGAGGAGGCGGCGGCGGCTGAAACCCGAGTCGTCTCGAGGCGGCGGCAGTCGGCGCCCGCATGGGAAGGACAACGTCCATACGAGGACAACCGCAAGCAGCGGTGGACTCGGCTGGGGGTGCAAACCGCCCGCCAAGAGAAAGCCTTGATGCTCCACGAGAGAAAGCGGAAAGGCCGCCGTTCTGTGGTGCAGTCGGTGCCCTCTTTGCTCGAGCTGAGTTGCCGAGCGGTTCCGCTCGACTCGGCGTGATTGTTTCTTGTCTCGTGCTTCAGGTCACCGATCTCGTTTGGCTGGCTGGCGGCGGATGCCGTGTCGCCGATGGCGCCGTGTTCGGAGAACCCGATCTATGACGTCGACCCGGGGCGAGGAGGCGCCCGGTGGACCCGGACCTTATGCTGGACCGGCTTATGCCGAGGCCTTGCTGGCAGGACGGAACGGGCGAGAGCGAAAGCTGGGCGGCGTCGTCGAGCAGGGTCAGCGCTTGCGGCAGCGTGGCGCAAAGCAGCGAGGCCGGCGTGGCGAAGATACCAGCGGGGACAGTGGCAACAACAGCGGTCTTCGTGCGGCGGATTGGGAAACACGGCCAAGGCGGTCGTGCGAGCGTGATGGACCTCGGCCGGAAGGTCGTGGTTATTGATAAGCGGCACCCACGCGGACCGGCGTGGTCGGCGGGAGGAGCCAATTAAGCGCGGCGGCGCCGTCTTGGAAGAAGCGGCGTGGCGGTGCGAAGAAATTTCGGGGGCGGCGGCGAGTGCTGCGGTGGTGGAACCTCAAACCGCTCCGCCCATCGAGTGGCGTCGGTGCGGAAGAGCACGCCGGAGAAACTACCGGCCGAGGCGGCGGTGGAAGCATGCCACGGTGCTCAGGTCCGGGCGCTTGGTCGCCGAGCAGCGTCAGCGAGCGAATACCAGCGAGTCCCGCCGATCCTCGACCCGGGAGGAGGAGGCAATGGCCGTCATGACCCGCCGCTGCGGCGGGCGAAAGCAGATCGAGACTTCGCCCGAGCCGAGGTTGAGGCGGCGTGGGGAGGCTGGGCGCGCCGTCTTCGTAAGTTTACTGTTTGCGTTACGCTTTTCTTTTCATCGTCTTCTCCTTTGTGAGAGACACGCCGATTACCGATTGAGTGTAAGCCCCGAGATTGAGACCAATGCATAGCATTTGGGTGAATCTTCTCTTCTTCCTTCGCTGATCATTTCATGCTGTAACCTTTCGACTCCTACAGGTCAGCGTCTTCAACGGCTCCTCGAGGCGCGCCGGTGTCTCAAGGAGAGGCTTGCCGCCAGGAGGAGGAGCTCAGCGTCGCTGGCAGGTATTTCCTTTACCGTGCTCTTTTCTGGTAGAGGCGCCTAAGCCCCTTGAATGTAACCCAGTTGAATAGCTAGCATAGCAGTTGGGTGAATCTTAAATAATACTTCATTCTGAGTTTTCCTTCTGCAGCCGAGTCTTGTCTTGGAGGACCCGGCTGATTCGAGCAGTTTCACTATGACCGGCTTGTCGTGAGCGTCGGCCGGCTCGAGGCGAGTGGAAAGAAAGCGAAAGCGGGCGGCAGGAGCCAGTAGGCACTCGATGAAGCCAGCCCGGCTGCGGGAGCAGTGGCGGGTGACAAAGCCGCCTCGAGGCCGAGTGGAGGCGCCTCAAGCGGAGGCTGCCAAGGTCGTGGGGCCTTGAGCCCTTGCCGAGGACCAACAGCGCCACAAGCTGGCAGCGACAAGGGTAGCTCAGACCGAGGTGGGCGCTGAAAGCGGCCAGTAGCCTGACGGAGGAGACCAGCGGGAGACCAGCTCTGCGAGGTGGCCATGAAAGCGGCCGAGACAAGGGCAGCCCAGTGAAAGCGGTCCTTGCCAAGGTCGCCGACACAGAGAAAAGCGCTGGAGGAGCATGGCCGCACTATTGCCCCAGGCGATCAGTGCACGTTGCTGAAGCGCAGCACTGGAAGAGTCCTTCTCGATAAGTGCTTTCTTTTGTATTTGTTGTTGCGGGTTGGGACTTGGCTCTTCTCCATAGTAATTTTCTTGACTTGTTTCCCTTCTTGGCGAGGCCTTCCGGAGAACCACGCCGGCTGGCGGAAGGCGGTCCGCTTCCAGCCGACCCATAAAGGATAAATCGGCTCAGGGACAGAACAGTGGTGCTGGACCTTCCGGAATTATTCTGCTGCCAAGGCCCGTCTGTGGGCTCTGAGCGAGCAGATGGGGCGGCTCTCTGAGGCCAGCGCAGTGATGACGGCGACCCTCTAGCCGAGTGACCTCGCGCCGACCAGCTTCACGCGGCTGGCGCGGTGGTTGGAGGCGGGCCCGGACCCCCTTCACGAGTGGCGGGTTTCCGCCGCTTGTGTCGGCACCGAGATGGCGCTCCGGTTCGCGGTGTCATGGCATCCGGACTTTGCGCTGGATGCATTGATGGGCCAGTGAGCCGGTTTAGAGAGCCAGCTGCAGGTGGAAGCCGGGCGGATCGTCGCCGAGCCCGGCTACATCGCGGGTTACGCCTTCCCAGCGAGTTCCGGCGGAGTGGGCGGAGGATGGTGGAGTCGTGCCTGCCGGCGACTTCTGCCTTCTTGGATGACACGGAGGCAGCTCGGAGGAGGCGGGCGTCTACCACGCAGCGGATCTTTGTGGAGGAGGATACTGGCACCTGCGGGCCGGGGCTGCGCGCTCTGGCGGAGGCGATGCGATTTTCTTTAACTTTATGAAAAATTTCTGTTAGGTAGCAGGTCCCCCCTTTGGGGGTTTGGCGGGTGTAATGAACTCGGCCTTGGGCCTGTTTAAATTATGATGTATGAGTTGTGTGAATGTTTGCGCCTTTGCTTCGTTTTTTGGAGCTGTTTTCTTGCAATCGTCCCCTTTGGGTTTCACCCCGTGATCGGCGGCCAAGCCTGCAGTCCGTGACAAGGGTTGACCTTTGAGAGGCGTGCGATGCTTGGGCTTTTGAAGCGTTGGCGTGGTGAAACACCCAGAGCGGTTGGCGGCAACCCGGTGAGCGGGTTGGCGGAGTAACCCGGATCGTCTGACAACTTGAAGTGGTGAGGCGGGTCGACGATCGGCGATATCACGAAAACTTTGTGGATGTTTGCGCTTTGCTTCTCATTTTTAGAGCCGTTTTCTTCAACTCTCCCCTTTGGGTTCCCCAGAGTTTGGCCAAGGCTAGCAGTCCGTGACAAGGTTCAGACCTTTGGGAGGCGTTCGATACTTAGCCTTTCAAAATGTTGAGCGTGAGAGAAACACCCACTGGGCCGGCTGGCGGCGATCCGGTGGGGCCAGGTTGGCGAGCAGCCGGTTGTGCGGCAATTTATAGTGGGGGCCTGGGTTGGGCGAGCCGGCGGTTCTTGACTTAGTGCTCGTGGCGCGCTAGTGCTTTGGACTCATGTGCTTGCCAGGCGACAGCCGAAGTCGGATCAGCGGCTTAGGGCGAAGCGAGAAGCTTATGGCGATCCAACACGTTTGAGAACCGCTAAGGGAAAAATTACGGGTGGCCAAGCCGGCCAGCCCCCGAGCCCCCGGGTTGATCGAGTCGACCCGGTGGCCGGGTTTGGCTTAAGAGTAGAGTAGTGCACAGATGTAGGAGACACAATAGTTTGGTCGCAAAAGGGGCAGCCCCCGAGCGTCGCTCAGGGACCCCATAGTTTCAGATCGTTAGAAAAGGCGGTGATACGTACGTGCACTCGGCTAACTGTAAAATGGGCGGAGGAGCTCTACATTCCATGGTCGGGTTGTTTCTTCGCCAGCGGTGTCCCTCTTGCGCTTGTTTGTCTTGCTTGGCGTCGATGAGGTAGTACCGTTCTTGATCGCATAAGGCCTTCTTGGACGATGAAGGGCCTTCCATGGGAGGACAACTTGTGTTAGCGATCTGCTCTTGGGCGAGTCGGAGGGCGAGGTCTCCCTCTCAGCGAGGGCTTGATCTTCTTGCTATGGTAATGCCTCGGACCTTCTTTGGTAGATGGCTGGCGGCGAGCCTTAGGAGGCGTGCTTCTTGAGCAGGTCGGCGCCCGTCTTCAGCGAGCTTCTTTGCTTGGCCGTGTACATTGTGGCGCATGGCGAGTCGAACTTCGACATCGGTCGGGATGGCAACTTGCTCCGTGAAGCGAGGAAGAGCAGGGTGAACCAGTCGACTGTTTGGCGTGGTGCAGAGAATCCAGAGGACGGCTGGCAACTCGTCAAGCCAACTGACGGGTGAACGGATGAGCGGCTCGACGAGTCATGGCTTGATGCCGGATAGGATGAGACCATTGGTCTGCTCGACCTGGCCGTTGGATTGTGGATGTGCAACGGAAGCCAGGTCGGGGCGGATGCCGGAGACTGAGCAGTATTGCGCGAGCGCGCCCTTGGCGAAGTTGGCGCCATTGTCCGTGATGATGCTGCTCGGCATGCCGTAGCGTACCACGATGTCCTTGATAAATCGGACGGCCGTTGGACCGTCCAGCTTCTTGATCGGCCTTGCCTCGATCCACTTGGTGAACTTGTCCATCGCCACCAGCAGATGCGTCATGCCGCCTCGAGCGGTCTTGAAGGTCCCACCATGCCGAGCCCCAGTGCTGAAGGGCGAGCGTCGGGATGGTCAGTCTTGGCGCGGCTGGTGGCTGCGCTTGCTGAAGCGTTGGCATCCCTCACATCTGAGGACGAGTGACTCTGCGTCTTCGAGGGCCGTGGGCTAGTAGAAACCATGCCGGAAAGCCTTGGCCACGAGGGGACCCATGGCGGCGTGGTGCCCTTTTCATACTGGTGTATGTCGAGGAGGATCTCAATGCCCTTGTCCTGCTCGACGCAACGTTGGAACATGCCGGTGGAGCTGAGCTTGACGAGCTCATTGTTGATGATGTTGTAGGAGGACGCTCGGCGCTGCACTTGCCGGGCTTCGGTCTCATCCATGGGAAGGACCCCGTTTTCCAGGAACTCTGAGATGGGCAGGGCCCAGGATGGTGCCGCGACTCCGGCAAGGACGGCCCTCACGATGGGTTCCGGGGTGGCAGCCTCCGAGCCGGGTTCAGCGGCCCCAGGGACGGGTTGAGGTGTGGTCGGGCTGGCTGGAGCAGGCCCCGGGCCGGGTTGAGGCACGACCGGGTCAGTTAGGCGATCCTCGGGCGGGTTGGTAGCGGCGGGTCGGTTGGAGAGTCCTCTGGCGGGTTGGTTGATGCGGGTCGTCTGGGGCGATCCCGGGCTGGGTTGGCCTTGGCGGGTCGTCTAGAACATGGATGGACTCGGAGTCCAGAGACGGCTTGTGTAGATGCTCGAGGGAGACGCCGGACGGAATGGACTGCTGGGACGAGGCGATCTTGGCGAGCGTGTCAGCCGCTTCATTCTCTGTGCACGAGACGTGGAGGAACTCGCAGCCGGCTCGTCCGCTAAGCCGCCAGTAGCCATCGGGGCGGGGTTGCGCCGGGTCTGGGTGCAGCCGGAGTGCGCCTCGCCGTGGAGAAGACGCCGTATGCCGGTTGTCGCCTGGTCCGGCAGCTCGGACGGAGCTGAATCCGGCTGGCCCGGCGAGCAAGTTGAGGTGGTCCTCATGTGCGTTGGCCGCGATGAGGAGGTCGTTCACCCTCTTGAGGCGATCCTACAGCTCCTCGCCCGCGAGCTGATCCAGGCCGACTGCGGCCTCCTGGGCAGCACGCATGTTCTTCACGGGAGTCGTGAAGCGGGAGGAGGGCACGGCGCGCCGATCGCGCCACCCCGGGCTCGCATGTCGACGACCCGGCTTGGCTCGGGGGCGGCGGCGTGAAGCCGTGGCGGCGTCGCGCTCGGCTGGCGCGATCGGCGACGCTGCGTGGCGGCGGCGTCTCGGTGAGTCCGGCGGTATTGGCGAACCTCGTTGGCGAGTCGGGCCTCGGCGATGTTGGAGGCGTTGATGTCGGAGTCGATGGGGACGCGGAGGCTCTGCATCGTGGTGCGCAGCGGGTTGGCTTAGTCGGCCCTAACCGCCGTGGCCTTAGCTTCGGCGGCCTTCCTTGCCCGCTCGACGAGGAGGAGGCGTCGATGTCGGTGACGAAAACCTCCACGCAGAGGTCCATCGCTCTGGCGGGAGCGCCGTTGTTGATGGAGAGCGGGGAGTCGGAAAAGCTAAGTACCTCACGGGGGTACTCGTCATCCATGGGCGCGTCGGAGATGCACAACGTGGCGAAGGAGGCGGCGAGCGCGTCGATGACGTCGTCCGCCAGCATGACGGGCTCATTGGAGTTGGAGAAGATCCCCATCTGAAGCATGCTCCCGGCCAGGACCTCAAGCTTCCCCACGGTGGGTGCCAACTGTCATGGTGGGTGCACGACAGATGCCAAGGGATGGCTAAGGATAGGAGGAGGCTCGAGGAGCCTTTGGTGGGCTCCAGGCGAGAGTCGGCATGGCGGCGGGGCATAAGACATACCCAGGTTCGGGGCTCTCCGGAGAAATAACACCCCTAGTCCTGCCGAGTGTGGTTTATATGCAACAGTACAGAGTTGCTCCAAGACCTTTATGAAGGAAGAGGGAGGTCAGGCCAAGGCTTAGGCTGTTCCCTCTCCTCGGGTGCTGCTGGCTAGGTGTGTGTGTGTGTGTGTGTGTGTGTGTGTGTGTGTGTGTGTGTGTGTGTCATTGCCTGTGCGAGTGAAGGAGTTGCCCGTATGCATGTGGGCTCCTGGGGGTTTTATAGGTCAACCCCCCAGGGGTACAAGGGTAATGTTACAAGGCCGTAGGGCCGGGCTGTCACTCTCCAGGAACACGGTGCTGGGACCCGCCGGTTTCCAGGGTTCGTCGGGCGCGGGCCCCATGCGCCTAGGGGGCACTGTGTGCCGTCTTGTCGATCGTCAGGGCGAGGCCGAGTCGAGTCGGCTACAGGGGCGCTCCGTCAGGTCGCCGCTTACTGGCGTCATGGGTGATGTCGGGTGCACTATTGCCACACCAGCCTTGGTCAGCGGGTAGGTGGGGGGGGGGGCACTGTTGCCTCGTCCGGCTAACCAAAGGCATGGGCGGGGTACTGTGGCTTCGGTCATCAGTTGGTGGAGTCTCGTCCCATCGTACGGCTGGGATGGGACGGCCGCTGACCCTTGGTCGGGTTTGGAGAACATGCCAAGGGCGGTGCTGGCTTGTTGGAGAAGTCTTGAGCTTGGTTGTTGGGGCCACGTTGAGGAGTCTGGACGGGTTGCAGAGCCTGGCCGGGTCACAGGGCCTGACCGGGTGGGGTGACCCGGCCAAGAGCGAGCCGGATCGAGGCGATGTTGGCCCCGTTGTTTTTTAAAAGGATCCGTGTTTCGTTGCCTGACTGGGGTTCATCCCCCCGACACCATCCATAGCACTCACACTTATCTTGTGCATTTTAGAGTATCCACTTTCACTTGTCTATGAACTGTACATGCAGCTTGAAGTCTGTACCATGAGCGTGGCTATTGAATAGATCATTTATAATCCTGCGGGGTGTACTTCTTCACACGCTCTAGCCACTTACCGCCATGTACCGTCATGTATCTCGGCAACCTTCAAGCGGAAGCCTGGCGAGGGTGTCGGCCACGACCTGACTAACCACGCAAGTCTCTAGTCCAGGTTTATCGCCTATTCGGGTTCCATCCGCAAGGAGATCTGGCCGGGGTCTCGCTCATGGCCCCAAACGATGTGAGCAGGGTTCCCAAGCCCACCAAATGGGCGACGCTTGGTACACCATGCCACTGCACCTAGTCTGTCACAAACCCACCTGTACCGGTGGCCACTTGGTAGACTACTAGCACTACCTACAAACACCAGAAACTAGTTGCAGCTCCTGGACAGAGATCAGGTTGATTAATAAGCCGAGAGGGGCCGAGTTACCGGAACCCAATGTGTGGTAGTACCTGTTCATGGATCACAAACAAAGAACTCAGTTCCTGAGGACGGTTTCAATGAGACAACCCACCATGTACTCCTACATGGCCTCTCACCGCTACCTTTACCAAATCGTGTTCACACACTTAGCTCTCAACAGTAGGACATGTTCACAACTTTCCAATTCATCCCGATGAATCAAACCTGACTCAACTCTAAGAAGTAGCAGGCATGAAAACAAGCATGAATGAGTAGGCACATCAGGGCTCAAACAACTCCTACTCATGCTAGTGGGTTTCATTTATTTACTTTGGCAATGACACGTCATGCAGAGGAAAGGAGTTCAACTATCGCAACATGTAACAGTTGAATCTTTGTTGTCCTAATGCAATAAAAGAGAGCAGAAGTGAGAGAGTGGGATTGTATCAGAATGAGCAAGGGGGTTTTGCTTGCCTGAAACTTCTGAAGAAAGTATAGTTCTTCATCAGTGTCATCGATCTCATCGTCGGAACCGTGTCTACTGAGAGGGGACAAACACCGGCAACAGAGAAAGAACAAAATCAATTCAATGCGACAATATGATGCATGATCATGATATGGCAATATGATGTGATTTAGTCTAATGCAACTAGAACAGAAAGGTTTGAGCTTATTTGAACCAAGGGTTCAAATTCAAACTCAAGTTATGGATTCAAATAGTGCATTATCATGTTTTGAACTAAATAGCGAGGTTAAGTTATTTAAATGCATGAACCCAGTACAGATGGAAATATTGGATTTTTCTGATCATTTTTCATATATAACTCTTCTCATTTGGAGTTATAGATTAATTTCTATGAATTTTTGAAGTTTTGGATATTTTCTGAAATAAATAAATCATTTCTGATTTATTTAAAATCCCAGAAAATATTTACTGCATCAGCATGACGTATTAGTGACATCAGCAGGTCAACGGGCTGGTCCAGGTCAAACCTGACCAGTAGGGCCCACTTGTTAGTGACACGGAGTCAGCTAGAGAGGCGGACACGTGGGACCCGGTCAATGCTGACGTGGCCAAGTCAAAGGTGACAAGCGGGGCCTTCTGAGATTAGTACTAATTTAACAGAGAAGTTAAACTAATTAATTTAGGCAGGGGGCCACTTGGCAGTGGTTCTAGGGGGTGATTAGCGGTGTGTGTAGACCCTAATTAGGTGGTCACGTCAGCGGCTAACCGCCGGTGACACATAGCCGCAGCGGCGTCGCTCGTTCCGGTGTTTCTGGCGATGAAAGGGGGCGGGGTTGGGCTCTAAGGCTGCAGTGCGATGAGGCGCATTGGGTGGTGGCCGTGGGCGGTGCCGGGGCGGGCTTTAGCGACGAGCTCAGGCGGCGGCGGCGGCGCTCGGGTTAGCTCGTGCTCGGGCCTGCAGCTTGAGGGCGAGCGAACTAGGTATCTGGGCATCATCTACGGCGTTCCAGGAGCAAGATGGAAAGAGGCACAGGTCAAAGGTGGCTCGATAAGGACAAGCTCGTCATCCATGGCAGACGGGGGCTTCGGTCACGACGGGAGGAGCGACTAGAGGATGGGAGGGACATCGAGAAAAAGGGGAAACGGAGTAGGAGCTCACAGGGGTTCAGTTGGAGTAGACGACAAGCTCGGGGGCGTCCTGTTGGCGACGAATCGGTCAAGGGCGGCCGGCGACCATGCTCGAATAGGACCCATCGATGGCGACGTTTTCGGGCACCCGAGGACGCGTTCTTCCGTGGGGAGCTTCATGGCGTCGATGCGGATCCGGTGGTCATGACGGAGAGGCGAGGCGTGCACGGTGGTTGCATGGGCGAGCGGTTGTGCGGTTCGGCCATGGAGATGGGAGGTGAGGGAGAGAGTAGGGGGGCGAGTGGGGAGGTCGGGCGGATCAGGATGGCACCGAGGAGACGACCAGCGGCGTCGCGCTGTCCTCAGACGCAGGCAAGCAACCTGGTGGTGTGGCGTTCGCGCGCGTGTGCGCTGTTCCCCCTGCCTACTGGCGCAAGGTAGGGGATGACTCGCATCTCCAGCGGGCTGGGCTGCTACAGTAACGGGCTGGTCAGGTAGCACTCTCTCTCTCTCTCTCTCTCTCTCTCTCTTATTTTTCTATTTTAGTTTTTGTTTTCTATTTTCTGTTTTTGTTTTGATTTAGTTTTAGACACTAAATCATTTTGTTGCTTCTGATGATTCTTGTAGGGACTAGTTGGATTATTCGAAAGCCCCTCACCAAAAATCAGAAGTATTGGAGCTACTAAATATTTTATATGAATTAATAAGCCCAATTTAAATACAATATGAATTGATTCAAAAATCCAAATGTCATGGAAAAATGTGCATCATCTCTGGTTAGTGTTTCCAGCATTTTCCAAAAATGATGAACATTTTTTAAGGCCATTTGGGTTCATTGAAAAATATTTTTGGTTGAACCTATTTGGATTCCATTTGATGCTAGGGTTTAAACAATACCCATTTCAAGTTTAAAAGAAATTTAGACATGATGCAACAACCAAGCTAGACCAAGTGCATAGCAAAGCTAGGGATGTTACAACTGCCGACGAACCTACTCCGGCGCCAGCCGTCCATCCGTCTGCCGCGGCTCATTGCCATTTGCCCGCTATATTAACTTGAGCCCCAGCTCCCAGCCATAGCCAAAGACCCACACTCATTCTTCTCCGGTCCCTTCCTTCTGTCGGCGCCACTCCAACCATGGTCTCCTGGTGCTCCAAAGCTCTCTTGGATGTACTGTCGCAGGAGCAGATGAAGGACATCGGTGTCTCCGCTCCGGGCGTGCTCCACAGCTCTCTTGGACATACTGTCACAGGAGAAGACGAAGGAGATCGTTGGCTCCTCCCCGGCCGCCCTACGCCGCCACAAGCACGAAGCCGGCGCGCGTGCGTGGGTGCAGCCGGCAGCGAGGAAGAGTAGTACACGGTAGGTCGCCGCCGCTCTGGTCCCTGGAAGGCCACCGCTCCTCCACTCAGTTAATGCCAAGCTTGGTGGGATAAACATCGACGGCCGATTAGCCACTTGAAGGCGACGTGGAGGCGGAAATATTAAGAACCCTGTGCTCCAGAGGAGGAGGTTATCGAGGTGGATGAGGAGGAGGCAAAGGCAATGGCTGGCTTTCTCGGGTTCCTGGCCGGACATGGTGGTCGGGCGCCGGCGATTGTTTAGATTAGGTTTATAGTAGGTTTTAGTATGGTTTGTGCGAAATATGTAATGAATTCCTTCTAGTTTATAGGAAAAGTTTTCAAAATGTAATGAATTTCATATGGTTAATTTGAAATTTTCTTTGTTTGCACAAATTTCATCCCATTAGTTCATATAGTTGTCGAAAGGTATGTGGGCAGCATTGGATGGCATCCATCAGTGTCCTCGGACAGATGCCGGTGTAAATAAGTGGGCCAACGCTGGAGGTGCCCTAAATATCATGCTATAATCGCTACTAGTGCTCAATTATTTCACAGGGAACAGTTATCCCTCGATCAAAATCAGATCCGCCGTGTTTCGCACTCCTCCCACGTAAGAGTGTAGACTCTTGCTTACATAAAAATGGAGCCAGTGGACGGCACTGTAGCACGTCATATCACTCAAACTAGCCCGCCTAACGCGCAGGAGAGCACCGCCCTCGTCATTTTGTTCTGGATTTCTATCGACCGATCGCACGAAAATGTTACGCTCTGCAAGTTCAAAAGGAAAAGGCGGCACACTTACGAATCGTACGCGTTACATTCGCGTCGCACCCCCGACAGTCCGGCTCGCACGCCACTCACCAGAGGGGACACACGTTGTCTTGCATTTTCACTGACATGTGGGACTGCAATTGAATAAACCGTCGGTAGCCGAAATCTAATCGCTCGGCGGGCGTCGGCTGGGATGAGAGAGACGGGGGAGGGAGAAGAGGTCGCCCACCCGCCGCGTACGGACTCCAAGAAATATATGGTGATAATGTGAGGTGGGCCATGCGGGAGTCTGGACCGCTTCAAAGCCCGCTTCGACCGCCTGCCCACGAACCCCCCCACCTCCCTTGCGCTCCCCCTCGGGCTAGCTGCCCGCATTCATAGCAAGTAGTACCAGTAAAATACTGGGCTATAAGCCTGCTTATTTGGAGGAGAGAGAGGCATTGACAAAGTCAAGGAGTGGGCTCTGCAAGAGCCAATCTCTACACGTGCTCCTAGGTATAAAAAAAAACTAATTCTAAAAAAGGAGGCATAAAAAACAATTGTGTCTAAAAAAAGAAAGGTAAAAAACATTTGAGAGGAAATAGATAGAGAGAAAGTGAGAAAAAGTTGTAACCTTATAGCCAACCTTATGGTCAACACTATGGTAGTATTACATGAGGAAGGAGGGAGTGGTGCACATGCCAAGTTCACTTGGCTGCCGTGTTTCACACTCCTCCGTCGTAACAATGGAGACAATAGCTTTCATCAAAATAAACAATGAATACTCATTGCTCGTCCTCTATATCGGAAAGAATACTTTCATGCGCCGACATGTGGGATGTCGACCATCCTGGTCCACCTGCCATGCACAAAACTATCCTGGTCCACCCCGGTCGTAGCGCAGGCCCAACCTTTCCCACTGTAAGTTGGTCGGACGAAGGAAGCATCATGACTTCGTTGAATTCCACTTATTCAAGAAAAACTTACTATACCCGCAATACTGCTACCACACGCGAAGACTGGACGGCACTGTACCACGTCATATTACTGAAACCCACTAGGCCAAACTAGCCCGCCTAGGATTTGTACTCCCTCCGTTTCAAAGTTAGTAGTACAAAGTTGAGTCATCTATTTTGGAACGGAGGGAGTACATCTCTATACTGCTATGGTTTTGTGTTGTACGTCTCTGTACTTTTGCTATGATTTTCCTACCCTATGAACCAAATGAGGCCTGAATGTATCCGTGTCGACTATTGTCTGATCGATCGCTAAGCCTACAATTTTATGGGCTATTGGCCGATCGACGACGGATCAGTATAAGCGTACCACGAGCTCATCAGCCCCAGCGTTTCTCTTTGGTGAGTGTTTTGCAAGCACTATAGCTCGCACAGTAGCTAGCCTACTAACACCAAGAGTCATCAAACAAGCCCTGCTGATATGATAAATAGTTCAAACTTACATCTAAGCATGCCATATATTACATCAAAAGCTGGTGAGGATACATATGTTTCCATAACTCGGAGAGGGTTCACATAATTCACTATCAAACAAAAGTAGCAAGTACCGCCCACACAAGACAGTGCACTAGCCCTAATATGGTTTGATAACACGCATTGTTCTGGTAATTAAACACAATGCAAACTACCCTGAAGGATTAGCGCGACCAACTATTTCTTGTCATCGATCTCTCGGGCAATGACCGCGGCACGGACAACGGCATGGGAATTGATCCACAGGCGATGTCCATAGAGACCAGTTGCGACGCCGAATTGATCTGCAGGCGATGTTCACAGGATGGACAGCGGCATCAGAATCGATCTCCGCGATGTCAATAGGACGGACCACGACATCGAAAACGATCTCCGGGGCGTTGTCCACAGGACGGGCCGCAACATCGGAATCATCAAGGACATCCACCGGCACCTGCACAACCCTAACATATCGGCAAGCACATTGCAAATAATCAAAAACCACAACTATGGTAAGACATTATTTTTTACCTTGTGCAGCTCACCGGGGGATCCCATCCCTCCGGGGCCATCTCCTCGTCCTTGATGGGGGCCATCACCTTGCCAGGGGAATACTGCTTCTCAGCGGCGACTATCTCCTCAAACTCGGCCTTGAGCCTCGCATAGGTGGCCATTAGAGTTTCTGGGGTAGGCACGGTGGGGCCCTTGCTGTTCTTCCAACTTTCTTTGAGGAGTTAAATGCATAGCGTCGTCAACTCTTTGGCGGTGCTTGTTTCTTGGAGTTCTTCGTCTCCATGGGTTGGCCCGCCAACATGGTCAACTCGTTGGTCGGTGCTTGCTTCCTGGAGATCGCTGTCTCCAGTGGGTTGTCCGATGGCAACTCTTTGCCTAGTGCTCCAGGATCCATCAATGAACTGAAAAACAAAAAGCAATCGAAAGGAAACCACAATCGCAATGAAAACAGGAAAAGAATAGGCTGTGAGAATCGGTCGATGCTTCGCAAAAAGAAGATTATTGGAATGAAAATATAGTAGCATCACTGATTCTCCCACCTTTCCTTTGTCGGTACAGAAGAAAAATGGCAGAAGTGTGTAGCCTGGAGTGAGGTTTTCTTCAAGAAAGGGGAGAAAGGGCTTCAACAAGCGTTCCAGTGAAATGATGGTTGCTTCATCTAGTCTAACTTCGAGTCCACTTTACCACTGCTGGTAAAGGTCTGGGTTTTGTGATATGACGGGTCATGACGGCCACACCGGGGTGACCGACTGTAGCACCTCGCTGTGATTTGGTGGATGGCACGCGAGCCCGGATGCTTTGATGTCCCGCATGCAGATAGAGTGGCTATTCATATAGGAGTATTCAATATTGTGCACCACGACCAAGGCGGAGAGGAAAACGAGAGAACTACGTATTTATTTACGGTGTAAATTCACTCATTTTGCTCCATCTGTGCTACTCCCCCCATCCCGAAATTCTTGTCTTAAATTTGTCTAAATACAGATGTATCAAGTCACGTTTTAGTATTAGACGCATCCGTATCTAGACAAATGTAAGAAAAGAATTTTGGGACGGAGGGAGTACTACTCATTTAGGGTGTAGTCTAGTCACTTGTTGAAATATCTAGAAAGGCAAATACTCCTTTCCGGTTTACAGGGCTATACTAGCAAGTAGTACTACAATAGTGGGCTCAAATAGAAATTTTGTCTCATGCAAGAGCCTTGCTATATGCTTGCTCCAAGGCACGGCACCACGCCCCACCCTACACCAAGACTTCCGCGCGAGCGTTCGCAACAGCCACGTTCGGGTTGTGCTCGGCTCTTTGCCTCTTCGAGAAGATGAACAATGATGTTACTACTACTTCTACAGTATCGAATCCACTGCTGCATGTCCATCCACCACGTGCGGGAGGGATAGCTTGTTGTAGTATAAGGCTAGTTGTAATGGGAGTATCATAGGTAGTACCCCCTCCATTCCTAAATATTTGTCTTTCTAGAGATTTCAACAAGTGACTACATACGGAGCAAAATGAGTGAATCTACACTGTAAAATATGTATATATACATCCGTATGTGGTAGTCCATTTGAAATCTCTAAAAAGACAAATATTTAGGAACGGAGGGAATATCATGCATGCCAACTAGGCAAATATGATGAGGTGGCTTAGAATTAAATGAAGAAAGAGAGGGTTGAGTATCATATCATGATACTGTATCATATTAAATGTTGTGCTACTTTGTGTCATGCATGCTCACAGATGAAGTCATCTATTATACTAACATATGATACTATGCACTACAGATGTAGTATCATACACTAGTATCATGTGCATGATACTAGTATATGATACTTTCCAGTACGACCAGTCTAAGCAAAATCATGTCCTTGTCTGCGAGCCACCGCGCGCATGGGCGAGGGAGAAGGCATGTAGTAGTAAAATCAAGCTTCTCCTCGTTGTACGAGTTGACGCGACACATCATAGCACTGGCCCCACATGGTTGCCTCTAAACTTGGCTGAAAGACCCGCAATGTACAATATATCTGCTGCAACCTCTAACATTTACCCCAACACAAATTAAAATATATATTCCTACCTTGACCAAATGAGCGTGCAAACTACAATCACCAGGATGACAGGTAGGGCCAGGAGATTATTTTAATAAAAAAAAACTTCGAGACGGCCTCATAGCATGGAGCCGACCCCAACGATTTTAAGCTTACAGGCACGATACACGCTATCCTAGACTACTCTACACATGAAACTACCACATGAGCGTTCGGGCTGCACTTGGCTCTTCGCCTCTTCGGGAAGTCGAACAATGATGGAGTACTACTGCAGTGGAGGAGTACTACAGTATGCTTTTGGCTATCTGACACCGAATGAACTGCTGCATGTCCACCGCGTGCGGGAGGGAGAGCGTGTAGCAAAAGCTTCTCCTAGTCCTGCTAGCCACCACACTCATGGGCGAGGAGGGACGCAGCTTCGTTGACTTCTGCTCCTACCTTTGCGTGTATGGCGGTGGGTGGCCCACATCATGCGATCAAAAGCGAGTGCGATTAAAACCGGAGCTTAGTCCATAAGGAGAGGCGTTGTAGTAATCAAACTTCTCGTTGTTGTACGAGTTAACGCGACACATCAAAGCACTGCACTCGATATATTTCAATAATTTGCATTTACCGATGCATTAATTACAACGCATGCATGCATGCATGCCATGACTTTCCTTTTGATACTTGCATGTGTTGATTTAATGCACCTTGCCAAATTTTGACTATAAATTTAACTAACCAAATGCTCATGCATGTCACAAAAAATTACATCATTGAAAGCTATGTTCAAATACGAATCAAACGATATAATTTTTGTTAACATGCACTAACATTTTGTTAGTTAAATCTTTGGTGAAAGTTTAGCACCAATTACAAAGGGGCCCAATAAATATTGTACTCTCACACCCTCAAAAAAAATATTGTACTCTCACATTTTGTTCTGAGAATACTCCCACATAGAAATATAAATAATAATGCATGTTGGGGCAGCCTATGTTTCCGATAATTTTAGCCGTGGGCTTGTTCACAAATTTTAGGAGGGGGTGGTTGTTCATTTAATGGAGGGTCTTGTACCAGACTTGAATGATACAAAGTGCGACCTGGCACACCGTAACACCACTTGGAATAAGTGGGTAGCTATGTCAAAAAACAACCGACAACTAAAAAAAGGGCGACCTGGCACTTACACAATTTTAAACGATTGTTTTGATGGAGTGAAAAAGGAAAGCTACCCCACTACTTATATATAGGTCAGAGCCTCCGCGCTTGATTGCTAGGGTTGCTCTATTCACACACTCTCATCCTCTCCATATCTAAACAAGATAGCGGTGGTAACACTGTCTTCCCCCTTCAAAAAGCACTGCCTTTCTATCCTCACCGCTGGATATAGATCATACGTATCCCCTCCATTGGTGAAGGGAGGAGGGCGATGTTTAGGCCATCGTCGGCAATGAGGAGGAGACCCTTGCCGACCGCACCGTTATCTCCGACCGAGCGCCGGCGCGGGAGGTCCTCTGATCCCTTCGTCGTTGCCCTAGTGTGACGGATCTGGCCTCCAGCCGCCCACCTATCCACAGCCCGATGACCTTCAGGTATATCTTCCTTCGAAACCGCCCTAGCTCTACTTCCCTAGCTCGCTACGTCGCTGCATGTGCATCATTTTCTACCTCTCAGCCCCTCTCGATCGGATGTTCCAATGTCACCTATTTTTTTCTTCTATTGTTAGAGGTGAAGCTACTTCATGGAGTCGAATCTTGTACTTGGTTCAAACAAGAAATAAAGTGGGGGTGGGGGAACTTAGTATGTACATCGGACTTGATACAAACAGCCGGATACTGACCTTACCCCTCACAAGAGCCGTGATGCCGAACCACTGGATTCATGCCACATCCCTAGTTCTGGTATGCTCTAGGCTAGCCCTTCATGTGTGCATCATGTTTAAATTTCTCAGAAACTTGTAATGGGGATTGACTCAAACCCTAGCACATAAGAGGAATTCAATAGGTTCAACTAAAATATTTTAGTGAACCCAAAATAGCTTTAAAATGTTCATCATTTTTGGAAAATCTTTATGTGATAACAGAGATGATGCACATTTTTCCATGACATTTTGGATTTCTAAAATAACACATGTTGTATTTGAGTTGGAGCAAACATATGTTATATATATATTTTAATGCTTCAACAATTACGATATTTTGTGAGGGCTCTGGAATATTCCTTTCGGTCCTGCAAAAATTATTGGAAGAAACAAAAAATGGTTTAGTGGTGAACTAAATCAAAACAGATTGAAATAAATAGAAAATAGTAATTTAAATAGAAAGCAGAGAAGGAGGAGTACATTACTTACAGGCCGGGAGAAAGCCAGCCCACCAGGCCCAGCGCGGTCATCCTCAACCTCGTGCGGTGGGCACGAGGCGTGTAACCACCGCCGCGCCGCACGCGCCGACCACCTCCTGCTTCCGCCGCTTCTAGAGCCAGCCCGGAGTGCCACGCGCTCCTCTCACTCTCCCCCGTTCTCACCCTCTCCCCTGGATCTCTCTCTCTCACTCACCCGAACGGGTTCGTCGCCGCCGTTCGTCACCACCGCAGCCACCGGCCAGCATTAGACCCATGGACCAGCCCCTGAGCTCCGCCGTGTCACCCTCGTCCTCTCCGTCAGCTCACATGGCCGGAAGAGCTCCAACGCGCCGTCCCCGACCACTTCTTCATCGTCGGCCACCGTGGATCTCCATCGCCGACTCGCCGCCGTCCGAGCTTCCCGAAACGCCTTGAGGCCGACCTTGCACTCCACATGAGCTCTGATCATCCTCCCCTCTCCGTTTTTCTCTAGCATGCCGTAGCCGCCGCATCTCTCACCCGACAAGCGCTGCATAAAGCTTCGCCGGCGAAGATGCTCCGGTGACCATTTGGTCCGGGCATCGTCAACGTCCTCGCCGCGCAGCGTAGACGCCGTAGGCGTTAACCCCGCATCGCCAAGGCCGCTGTGTCCCCGGCCCCGAGCTCGCCCGAGCTCCAGCCGCTGCCTCTGTGGTCGCCGTCGTTATCTCCGGCGACTCTGGGGCCTTCCGATCGCTCTGCTAGCCGCGGTCGAGCGCTGGCTACCTCCTGGTGGTCTTCGCGCATCCAGCCGTCGCCCATGACTCAAGTCCGCGAGTTGCCGCCCGCGGTTTAGGTCGCCGCGGTGAAAACTCCGGCGAGCCGGCGTGGCCTGTCATTAGCACTAACCACCGCCAGCTAGATCACCCACACGGCGGCAGATGGGCTAGCGCCCACTAATTTTGTAATTAGACTAATCCCTTTGGGCCCACACGTCGGGTTGACTTTCTTGGCGTGGTCATTGACCGAACCCACATCATTGACACAGGCAGCATTGTGTCACCGACCAGTGGTCCCCACTGGTCAGGTTTGACCTGGACGGCGCTTGTTGACCTGCTGAGGTCAGCATGATGCAATGCTGACGCAGTAATAGGTTTTTTCTGGATTTATTCTTACTCAGGAAATTCCAAAAAATAGTATAAACTTCTAAAAATCATAGAAATTCAACCGTAACTCCAAATGAAATAAATTATATATGAAAAATGATCAGAAAAATCCAATCTATCCATTTGTACTGGTTTCATGCATGATAGAATACTTTAACCTTGCTGTTTAGGTGAAACAAGTTAATGCACTAATATGACCTCTTAAAATGGGTTTGCATTTGAATCTTTGGTTCAAATGGACTCATGTCTTTCAGTTCTAGCTTGCATTAGCCCAAAACCCGTTCATATTGCCATGTCATAATCATGCATCATAATTGTCCATTGCATTGATTGTGTTCTTCCTTGTTTGCCGGTGTTTGTCCCCTCTGAGTAGACGTGGTTCCGACGATGAGTTCGATGACACCGATGAAGAACTGTACTATCTTCAGAAGTGTCAGGCAAGCAAAACCCCCTTGTTCATTCCGATACAATCCCACTCTCTCGCTCCTGCTCTCTTTTACTGCATTAGGACAACAACGATTCATCTGTTATTTGCTGCGGTAGTTGAACCCCTTTATCCTCTGCATGACCTGTCATTGCCACAGTAAATAGATGAAACCCACTAGCATGAGTACGAGTTGTTTGAGCCCTGATGTGCCTACTCATTCATGCTTGTTTGTCATGCCTGCTATTGCTTAGAGTTGAGTCAGGTCTGATTCATCGGGGATGAATTAGAATGTGGTGAACATGTCCTACTGTTGAGAGCTAAGTCTGTGAACACGATTTGGTAAAGGTAGCGGTGAGAGGCCATGTAGGAGTACATGGTGGGTTGTCTCATTGCAGCCGTCCTCAGGAACTGAGTTCTGTGTTTGTGATCCATGAACAATTACTACCACACATTGGGCTCCGGGCGCTCCAAGCTCTCTCGACTTATTAATCAACCTGATCTCTGTCCAGGAGTTGCAACTAGTTTCTGGTGTTTGTAGGTAGTGTTAGTAGTCTACCAAGTGGCACCGATGCAGGTGGGCTTGGGACAGACTAGGCACCATGGCGGGTATGCCAGCGTCGCTTTGTTTGGTGGGCTTGGAACCTGTACACATCGTTTGGGGCCGTGGCGACACCCGGCGGATCTCCTTGCGGATGGAACCCGAATAGGCGATAAACTGGACTAGAGACTTGTGTGGCTAGTCAGGTCATGGCCGACTCCCTCGCCGAGCTTCCGCTTGATGGTTGCCGAGATACACAGCGTGTACATGGTGGTAAGTGGCGAGGCGTGTGTGAAGAAGTACACCCTGCGGGGTTAACATCATCTATTGAATAGCCGTGTCCACGGTAAAGGACTTCTGGGTTGCTGTACGGTTCATAGACAAGTGAAAGTGGATACTCTAAAATCGCAAGATAAGCATGAGTGCTATGGATGGCGTTCTCGTAGGGAGGCAGGAGGCGGATCCATAGTGGTGTATTGATATGGTGAATATGTGGACTCGTGCGCCACCTCAAAAGAGTTACTTGCGATCGTAGTTCGGGATAGCCACTGAGTCAAAGCTGGCTTGCTGCGGTCAAACTCCACCACCCCTTTATTGATACCGATGCATATGTAGATAGTTACGATGTAAGTCTTCTTTGGGTACATTTGTACTCACGTTTGTCTATTTTATGTTTTTGCAGAGAGACTCCTGTCTCGTTAGTAGTTCCGCGTGGACTTCGATGTTTAGCTTGTTACATCAGCTACGATCTTGTGCCCTCGGCAGGATCTGGTAGATAGTCAGGCTTCTCAGCCTTTTTCATTTGTATATGTCTGTACTCAGACATGTTAAGCTTCCGCATGTGCTTTGACTTGTATGCTCTGAATGTTGGGTCATGAGACCCATGTTTGTAATATCTCGCTCCTCGGAGCCTAATGAATAAATACTTTAGTCGTAGAGTTATGTTGTGATGCCATGTTGTATTTACACATATCGAGCAAATTGTGTGTATGATTGAAATGCTTGGTATGTGTGGGATCCGACAACCTAGTTGTTTATCCTTGGTAGCCTCTCTTATGGGGAAATGTAGTCTTGTGCTTCCATGAGCCATAGTAGTCGCTTCTGCCCGGTTCACGGAGTCCTGCTAGCCCACACTCTTGCTTGAACACTTGGTGGCGGCATGTGTTTCACTTCGTTCTGTGTCATCCCTTGAAATGTCACGCGGTGACATCCGAGTCTGCCTAGCCTGCTACAGCCGGGTTCCCGGACTCCTGTTAGCCAGTGCTACAGCCGGATTATGCGCTGGCGACCGACATGCTCGAGTTGATTCATGTATGCCTGTCCCCATGGGTTAGTGCCGCTTTGGGTTCACGACTAGCATGTCGGCCCGTGTTCTCTATCATATGGATGCTAGTGACACTATCATATACGTGAGCCAAGTGGCGCAAACGGTCCCGGGCCATGGTAAGGCGACACCCGTGGGAATACCGTGCGTGAGGTCGCAAAGTGATATGAGGTGTTACCAGCTAGATCGATGTGACTTGGAATCGGGGTCCTGACAGCTTTGGTATCAGAGCCTGCCTGCCTGTAGGATTACCAAGCCAAACCGGTCGAAGTTGTGTCTAGAAATGCTTTAGTTATGTAAGGGAATTGATTGTGGAAGGGAACGTAAGGCTCTTTTTACTCCTTATACCTCATGGCCTTCTGATCTGAGTCATCCTCTTCCTTTTCTACGGGGATTAAGAACTAGGCTTCTCATCTTTCTATCAGGATGACGTATTACTAATCCATAGACTTACATGATTGATGGTTTCAAGCGTCAGTTCAGTTCCTACTACTTCCGTGTGTTCATAGTTGGTCTCGGAACCTTGATATTGTGCTTCTGAGTGGTTATGCCACCAATTTGCAGGATGTCTCAAAACTTTTTGAGCATTTACAGCCGTTATGCTTTCCTAGTCATCCCAGGTTTCTAAATAGTCTGATGCATTTGCAAATCCTTTCTTTCCATTCCCGATGTCCTTTATGGTCAGAATAAGCACACTAACAGGTGCGTTGAGGTAATTTATTGCCTTGACATTTATGTTGGAGCTATTATTATGACCCTGGGTGTCTAGAGTATCACCTAGTAATCCAGCCATGCTTTGTGTTCCCAGTGTGATGATTCTGGCCATCATTCTCGAAAGCATCCCGTGATGCCACTTAGTAGAAGGTATTCTACCCCTGGGTTTCTGAACCCGAGATTCGCCCTACTTACCTCATGTTGATAGTGTTTGCTAGTTCCTTTAGGATATTAGTAACTTTGCGATAGTCCTCGAGGTCCGTGGTATTTCCTTCTTCCAAATACCATGAACCATTAAGGCGAAGTTCTTTGAACCAAAATACCACAATCAGAGTACTCTTGAGGAGTTCTCCATTCATAATTGTGATTACGCCGGTTCTACCTTTCGCATGGGTTATCCGGAAGAAATGTTGAGCTTAGCTCGACATACTAATCTATGCATCCACAACTCGAGAAAATCGTGTGTTCCTTGAGTTGTTCCCATTGTAGTTGTATTCGATCCCGTCTATCGGTTGATAGTCGAGGAGTAGTCGTGCACTCGTGCTCATCGATGCCCATTATTCTTGTGGTCCGTCAAGCCATTCTGTTCTGGAATGACTAGGAGAAACAAACTCCAGCACCTCCTCCACTTCTTGGAGTGGTCAAAGTAGTTGTATTTCGCAGATCAAAATGCCAATCCAGCTTTTGTTCTGTTCTACCCTGAAGTATTACCCACTTTATGTCAGGAACGTCATGAGAATTGCACCTTCCCTTATGAATTCTTGACATAGTGATACTTCTCGCCATCATCATTCGCTCCTTGGTTCCGTGTTGTTGCAACCGGAATCCCGACAAGTGTACTGTGATGTGCAAAAATCAATACTCCTAGCAACTCCGTTGCTTGGTAGTTAATGGACAATACTCTCATCTTAGCGTGCTGGATATTGAATCATCATCCTAAGATTGATCGTGCTACCTAGTCCATATTTCGGCGCACTCATCGACCAAGGAGTTAGGATTGTGACAATCCTCGCTCCTTGATCATATCGTCTTGCCACGAAAAGCAAGATTGTTCTCGAGCTTAATAACATATCGGTGGTTCGTGATTTTCCGAATATCTTCTCGGAAGTATTACCGGGTTGTTTCTGACTGTTATGTTGAGCTCGTGATCATGTTGGTTTTCTTCTAAACCACCATTCTCCAAGAATGCATGTTGAATACCACGAGCTAGTTGGTTAAGCTGAACAACAACTTGGAGAGTTGGAAGATAAAAGCTTGCCTAACAGATTCGTTCCAAAGGGATATTTTGTGTAGTGTGTAGGACTAGGGGTGTGGGATAGCGAACTATCATCATCGGCGGACTCCAAGACTATGAAGATAGAAGATTGAAGACTTAGTCCCGTGTCCGGATGGGACTTTCCTTGGCATGGAAGGCAAGCTTGGCGATGCGGATATGTAGATCTCCTACCATTGTAACCGACTCTGTGTAACCTTAACCCTATCGGTGTCTATATAAACCGGAGGGTTTTAGTCCGTGGGGCGAACAACAATCATACCATAGGCTAGCTTCTAGGGTTTAGCCTCTTGATCTCGTGGTAGATCTACTCTTGTAACACACATCATCAATATTAATCTAGCGGGGCGTGGGTTTTACCTCCATCAAGAGGGCCGAACCTGGGTAAAACATCGTGTCCCTTGTCTCTGTTACCATCCACCTAGGCTTGAGTTCGGGACCCCCTACCGAGATCCATCGGTTTGACACCGACATTGGTGCTTTCATTGAGAGTTCCTCGTGTGCGTCGCCGTCGGTAGGATTCCTCATCTCGTCTTTAGAGGCGATATTATCGCCAAAGGGCCTTGGCGCTGGCGAACTCTTGACTAGGTGGTTTTCTTATGACCGCCGGTCGGCCACCAGCGCGGCGATGACCTCTCGAGTCATCGAAACCAATCTCGAGTTAGTTGGAACTTGCGAACAGTTAGATCGATCGAGCTCTCCTCCATAAGCGAGCTCTTGGATCGCATCGCTGCCACAGGAGTCGCCACGAGCTCTGACGGATCAGACCTAAAACCGATCGAGAGATCAACTCTCCCGGGCTACCCATCATGTTGTTGTGATAGAGCAGCAATGCGGCGATTCTTCTTGTATCTTAAAGACTAGTTGCGTCCGGTTCGATCCCTCCATGCGGATTCCCGCAGAGGGACGGACGTCGACCAAGCCCCTGAACTTAAAGTCGGTGGCGGGTTGGACTCATTGGATAACACTCAAAATCCAAACTTCCAAGTTCGAAACTTCTCGGCCCTTGAGTCCTGAATTGGACGGGGTTCGGATCTAGTTCCACCGCCCACCCAAACATTAGCGATCTCTCTCGAATTCGGCAAGAGCCGCTGAAGCGATTACATCATTCTTGTGCGATTCCTCTGGTTAAGAACAGGATAAAGGACTGCCGAGAGGAGGGCGCAATCCCAATTTTCTGCAATAATTGCACGGACAAGGGAATCCTAAGCGCCATAAGTCGTCGCGAAATTACACGCTTTCTTGACTTGGCGACCATAGTACAAAAATCTACCGGCGATGGAAGCGCCTGGAAAACCGAAAGTAAATTTTGGGATAATCCGGCCCGAATACATCCCTAGTCCGGAACAAAGGGTGCATCATTATCAAGCACCGGGTTGAATACCAAAAACCAAAACCCCTAAAAGTGCGGAACCGTCTTTGGAGGGTTGGCTCAACGGACCTGCAAAATCCCAAGACGGAGGGCGCCACTCCAACACACAGCCTTGGCGTGTTGGATACTCTGACGGTGGCCAAAAGTGGCGTGGCTTTTTAGCCCGGGCAACCAACCCAGCGATACCGATGCGGTATTAACAGTCTTAGAGACTTTCGCATCAAATAACATGCGGAAGCGAACAATCCGCAGCCTCGCCGAAGTCTACCAAGTAGCAACAACAAATCCATGGGCGACATGGCTATCACCTTCAATGCGTGACGAACCTAAATTCGAACAGCTAGAGCACCGGCCGCATTGGTCCTCGGTCCGATAGTAGGCGGTTTTCGTCTTACTAAGGTACTCATGGATGGCGGCAGCGGTTAAACCTCATCTATGAAACCCTTCAAAAAATGGAAATTGACTGGAGCCGCATTGAGCGAAGCAGCACAACCTTCAAAGGGATAATCCCTAGTCGAGAAGTACGCTGCGCAGGAAAAATCACTCTAGATTTAGTGTTCGGCTCGCCGGACAATTACAGGTCCGAGAAGGTCACGTTTCAAGTGGCCCCATTCGGCAGCGATATCACGCTTTATTAGGGCGAGAGGCATTCACAATCTTCCAAGCTATACCCCACTACGGGTACATGAAGCTCAAAATGCCCGGACCCAATGGGATAATCACTCTCGCTAGTGATCCGGATCGGCACTCAGCGCTGAAAATAAGACAGCCAGACGGCCCTAGAGGCATTGTCCGAAGCCCTAGCGGCGGAGGAACTAGCTACGCTGCGCTCCACGGTGGATAGGGACGATGTGATACTCGATAAGAGGTCCAAATCCACCTCTTTTAAACCAGCAGAGCGAGATAGTCAAATTTTAGGTCCATCCAACGGACCCAACAAAGACGGCCTCCATTGGGGCACAATTAAGTCGATGTCGAGGCCGACTACGAAATTCCTTGGAAAATTGGGACATTTTGCTGGCATCCCTCGAGACATGCCGGGAATCCCACGCAGTTGGCGAGAGCGGCCTAAATATCTAAAAGATTCAAGCCCGATCAAACAAGCTCTTGGTGATTTTCCGAGCCCAAAAGACAGGTAATGGGAGAAGAGCTAGCCAAACTCTTAGAAGCGGATTCATCGGAGATATAAAGCATCGGACTGGCTAGCCAATCTAGTAATGGTACCAAAAAGGACAAATCCTGGCGCCTCTGCGTCGATTTTAAAGACCTTAACAAGGCCTGTCCAAAGGACCCTTTCCCCTCCCTCGCATCGACCAAATCATCGATGCTACCGCGAAACACGATTCATTGTGCTTCCTCGGCGCATACTCCGGATACCATCAAATCAAGATGGCGGAGAAAGACCAGGCCATAGCGGCATTCATTACTCCATATGGGCCATTCGCTTCAACACAATGCCCTTGGACTCAAAAACGCGGCGCAACATATCGGCGCATGATTCAAACATGTCGGCTACCCGGATAGGCAAAAGCAGTAGAGGCATACGTAGGCGATGTGGTCGTCTAGACCAAACCGTCGGAACTCGAGTAGAAGACTTGAGGGTGACATTCGACAACCTCAGAGCATATGACATTAAGCTCAATCCGGAAAAATCGTCTTGACATACCAGCGGCGGAAAGCTCTTGGGCTTCATCGTATCCGGTCGAGGAATTGAAGCAAACCCAGCCAAAATCCGAGCTCTGTCACAATTGGATATTCAAAAGACCTCAGCGGATACAAAACTAACGGATGCGAGCGGCCTTAAGTCGCTTCATCTCCCGTTTGGGAGAAAAGGCTCTGCCCTCTACCGCCTCCTCGGCGCCTTGAACATTTCGAATGGACGGATGCTGCCACGGCCGGACTCGAAGAAATAAAGGCCATCTGGCAACAAATCCGGTTACGGCGCGCCCAACCTGGGCGAGCCTATGTTATTATATATCGCAGCAACACATCAAGTTGTTAGCGCGGTACTCGTCGTTGAGCGAAAGCGAAGGGCACAAATTCCCTCTTCAAAAACCATTGTACTACGTATCCTTTGTTCTAACTCCATGCAAATCCGGTACCCACATTATCAAAAGATAGCGTGTCACGGTGTTCATAGCATCCGAAGCTGCGTCACTACTTTCAAGAGTGTTCAATAACGGTGGCCTCGAAGTACCTCTCAAGCGATATTATAAACAATCGCGACATAGCAGGCGTATTGCAAAATGGGCTATCGAGCTCTTACCATTTGACATAACCTACAAACCACGGCGAGCTATAAAATCGCGAGTTACGGCGGACTTCATCGCCGAATGGACGGCGAACTCCCTAAAGATGCGGCGCGTACTCAACTGGATCATGCATTTCGACGGATCCAAAATGTTGGCTGGCTTGGGGCTGGCGTCGTCTGGCGTCCCCAGCGGAGACACAATCAATCGTACTTCAAATAATGTACATGGACTCCAACAACGCGGCGAATCGAGGCCCTCCTACATGGCCTCCGGATAGCAATCTCCATGGGTATTCAACGCCTAGAGGTGCGGGATTCAAACCTCGCAATATCCCAAGTAAATGGAACTTCACGCCAAAGATACAAAATGGCAGCTTACATAGCGCCGTCCTAAAATGTCAGCTCGGTTGAAGGACTAGAATTCCATCATGTAGCAGGGATAATAACCGGGCAGCAGGCGTGTTAGCACGCATCGTTGTGAAACAAGGCGCCGTCCCTCTAACATCTTCTGGAGCGGCTCTTTAAGCCATCTGTATTATGGGAAGAGGAGTCAGGAAATAACAATCGGAGCCAGCTGCATCACCTAACTCAGACCATTCTGACACAATCGGCGGCTCAGCCAATGAAATAACACCTTCATCTCACGAAATAATGACAGTCATTGCCCCCTGGACAGAACCATTCCTAGCCTACTTAATGCGGCAGGAACTTCCCGAAGACCAAAATGAGGCCCGCTGCATAGTTCGGCGATCTAAAGCCTACAAGGTCCATGAGGGAGAGCTTTATAAGAAAAGCACAACCGGAGTCCTTCAAAGGTGTATCTCCGAAGAGGAAAGGCGAAATCTCCTGGCTGAAATTCACGCCGGACTCGGCGGGCACCACGCTGCAGCCCGGGCCCTTGTAGGCAAGGCCTTCCGTACAGGATTTTATTGGCCGACAGCCGGGCGGATGCTCGAGATTTAGTCCAACGATCGTCGGTTGCCAGCTCTTTGCTAATCGAGCCATATGCCACCCACCGCCCTCAAAACTATACCCATTACACGGCGTTTGCGGTGCAGGGGCTTGACATGGTCGGACCCTTAAAGGGGAACCCACAAGCACAAATACTTATTGGTCATGGTGGACAAATTCACCAAATGTATTGAGGCCAAGCCGGTTAAAGCGGCAGAATCCGAACGGTGATAGACTTCATATCCGGGGTAGTACACCGTTTGGTGTCCCCCACATCATCACGACAACGACCACGAACTTCACGGCCGACGAGGTTAAACTCGGTGCAAAAACATGGGCATTAAGCTCGATTACGCTTGATCTATCACCCCAAACTAACGGTCAAGTTGAGCGAGCAAATGGTCTAATCATGGCGGCATCGAACCCGGACTAGTGCGGTCCCTCAAGGAATCTAACACGCACTGGGTAGAGGAGCTCGACTCCGTACTCTAGGGGCTGCGGACCATGCCAAACCGAACTACCGGATTCACACCATTTTTCATGGTATACGGCACAGAGGCAGTCCTGCCCTATGATATAATTCATGACTCACCTTGTGTGCGCATGTACGAAGAAAGAGAAGCCGAGCTAGATCGGTAGGACAGTCTGGATGCCTTAGAGGAGGAGCGGGACGTTGCAAAGGATCGTTCCGCATTTTATCAGCAGCAGGCTCAAAGATATCAAAGCAGAGAAGTACGGGCCAAAACTTACAATGTTGGCGAACTTGTTCTACGCCTGCCGGACAAGAAAAAGGACAAACTCAAGCCCAAGTGGGAAGGTCCCTTCATCGTCGACCAAGTCTGACCGGCGGGCGTACCGTCTCGTAACGCATCGGACAACCGACTCGAGCGAACCCACGGAAGGCAGCCCGTCTCGAAGATTCTACCCTAACGCTGGACTCGGGTTCGTCTCACTCCCGTCCACTCCTTGTTTTTATTGTCTCTCCTCCTCCTCCTTCTTCCCACTTTTTTTCCTTTTATGGGCTGATTTGCGCTTTGTTACTTTTACACTTGATGTGCCCTGGCACTCATTATACTGAGGGCTTCTTTATGAAGCTTATTCATCTGAGCTTCATGCCCAATACATGTGTCATACTTCGCATGTACCTTTTATTCACCATTATATGCATCGATATGACTTAAGTTTTGGCCAAGCTGGGTTGCTGGCTCTGTGCTTACCCTACATTCCCGATTGTTTGGCTAGGAGGTAAAGGAGCACCTCTGCGATTATTCTTGCCGGGTCAGCGGATGTGTACCTCAGGCCCGGGTGAAGCAAAGCTAGCGTTACGAAGAGAATATTGATCGGTGACTTGAAAGATGATTTATTACTTACCTATTTATCTGCCCCGGATGCTTTTTCTGCTGTTTTCACAGTCCGGCATTGCACTTTAGGGCATGCCTCCCGAGAAAGGAACCCTTAGCGGAACTATTCTCCTGGAAGATGTTTCTTACTAACCATGTAATATAACATAACTAGTTGGGCACTTATGCGATAAAGCAATTATGACCCCGACGCCTTGTCTCCATGCATGCCCCGGTTCTTTTATAACCGTAAGGGTATTCGGACACACTCCGGACTGTTAGGTCGAGGTTGAAGCGAAAGCGGTCCGCAAAGACAAGCGATCTACAATCCGGCTAGAAGGCATTTTACATGTCATTTCAAATTACATCGTCAAACCGGTGATTGTACTCCTCTTCAATCCCATCTAACAGCTGTTTAATTCTGATCTGTTGGGAATATTCATGACCAGTTCTACTTGGCGTACATCAACTCACAGGATCTCCTTCCCATCGGGCCCTTGGTCCGACCTCGGCCATGTGGTTTGGGTCGGACTTGGGTAGCGATGTCTTCACCATGGCCCGAGCCTCCTGGCACCACGACGGCAGGCGATATCTTCCACAATTGGGCGTCGCCGTGCTCCAAGCTTCTCGGCAAGCTCACCAAGGCCCTCGGGTAGGGAGGCGGATGGCCATAAAGCATGAACGACACCACTCGCCGCTTTGCCGAACACGTTCGAGCAATTGCACTAGCTCGGGAAGTTGGTCACCCGTTGACTCAGGCATTTCCTCCGTGAGTGCGACTGTTAGCACACCTAAAGACATATTTACATCAATCGTCTTCCTCGCTGAATTCTTCTTTTCAAAGGAATTAGTTCAAGCACTTACTATAAATTCGCGGCAAGCCGCTGATTCTCCTTCACGGAGCTGACAGTGGGCCCGAACACCTTTCAGCTCTTCTCCTTCTGGGTGTGGGCATCTTGGAGCTTGTTTCTCTCTGCTGCACCTTCATAAGCACCCTCTCTTGGCCTTTAGGCGGCGCGATGACTGTTGCTTGTCCGGATCTAGTCCGGCGCCCTCTGCAATATTATTGTCGATTCACGCCACACTTTGCTAAATAATTATCTTTTAAAAGTCGTCTTACCGGTGGGGGTCTCTGTGGCTCCCCCTGTGGCGGCTTGATCTTGACTTCAAGTTGGGCCTTGCACTCTTGGAGCTCACAGGACAGCTGGGTATTCTTCTACGCAAGACCCTACATAATAATTGATCCTTAAATCAGTTATTTCAACTATTTTAAGTCTCGGGACTCTTGGCATATATAACTATTAAAATTACCTACCCGTATGTCTTTCACATCTTTGCTCCGTGGCTTGGTTAACCCATCTTGGCGGCACGGAGGTGCGCGTTCCGCTTTAAAGGCATTTAACGCCTTGGGAGAAACACGCGTCACGAAGAACTGTCGGCGGCCTTTGTGATTCATGGCGCTCTCCACCTCGGACGGGTGGCGGACAGCTGTCGGCATCCTCCGTCGGGGCGTCCGGTTCGCCTTGTATTCACCTTCCCTCCGGACCATGCGTTGGAGCATGGCGGCGGAGGCTTGATTGGCAACCTCTCCGGACCTTTGTCCGCGAGTGCTCTTCTGAAGCGTTATGAGCATTAATATACCTTCGGGATCCTTCCCTTAAAAATAGCGGTGCTCCGTACCGTTGCGGCGGCGTCTCGGTTCGCGCGCCTCCTCTTCCTCCTACCGGGCGGACTGATCCTTGTTGGTCGGCCGCGCGGTTCGACTTCGCCTTAAAGGCACATCTGCGATACACCATCAACATGGGATGGTGAGAATTGGCGCAGATCAAATGATGGTGTCAAGACCTCGGTCGTAGTCACCAGGAGGCGAAAACAAACCGGGGTAGTCAGCCGTAATGGCGACTAGGGCATTGTCTATGCTACGTTGGTGGAACACCCGTCAATCAACTCCACCTTTATGTCCGGATCCTCTTGGAGGCGGATCAAGGATCGTTCGGATCCTCGGGCTGTGGAGCTAGGCCCGTATGCCCTCCACGTCCGGCGCAGCTCTGCGTCGAAATCACAGAGTAAGATACTTGACTTAAAAAAGGGTATGGATCGGGTAGATGAACATCCGCTTACCCAGCTCCGAGGGTTATGCATAGAAAATCCATTCAGCGGATTTTTGCGGAGGAATCCTCCTCCTCTCCTTGTACAAGCGGACAGGATCTTTGCGGATCGGCTGCCGAGCCTAGCCCTTTGCGGCCATGGCGGGTGGCGTCATCTTCCCGTTGAAATCCACATAGGGTGGCCCCTATATTGGAGTGGCTGCACCCTCGCATAATGCACGCGTGGCCATGACTCCAATCATGGTCAATCCGGAATGGGCGATAACCTAATCCAGCCCATCGAGATAATGGGCGCTCTGTCATCTTCCGTTGAGGGCTCATGGCGCCAACTCAGGCGTTTCTTCAAGGGAGCATTGTTGAACTCCGGAGGCCGATCCGGACTGGATCCGGCGAGAGGCGTCCTCCATGTAGAACCATTAGAAGGCCAGTCTTGGACGCCTTCTTCGAAGTGCGGATAGATATCCGGTCCGCGATCGCCATATTTCGGCTCCGCCCACTTGGTATATCGACCCCTCATGAGAGCGGGGCACGAGACAAAACAATCTCTTCCACAAGGCAAAATGGGGCTCGATGCCCAAGAACAGCTCGCAAAGCTCTGAAGCCCGCGATGTGCAAAATGGGCGGGCGTGAGGTGGTGAAGTTGGAGTCCGTAGAACTCTTGGAGCCCCGGAGAAAGCGGATGTATGGGAAATTGAGTCCCCTTATTAGATAGGGGACAAAGCATACCCGCTCCCCTTTGGAAGGGTTGGGGCGCTCTCCGCATGCTTCCCACCCTTGTAGGTGGCCATCCGGCTCGAGCCGGAACCATGAAAGCTAGGGGAAGATATCCCTCTGTTTGAAGCACCACTAGCTCGCTGTGTGGGCCGAGCATCTCCCCAATCTCTGGCTTAGGGCTGGGGCGCGAGAGGAGGCAGCGTCGGCTATCCATGATGGAATGGATTTTTGTCGAGGCGCTTGATGAGAACTTGCGGATGGAGGATGGTGTGAGCTGGATCTAGATCCTCGACTCTCTTGTAGGTGGCTCGTTACACGGCTAGGGGTAAAATGTAAAATATCCCAGCCTTTCGCATTAAATGCGACACGTGGAAGAAGGCCATTATTGGCGTAGAAGCAAAGGGCGCAACATTTATAAAGAAGTCGGACACTATTCGGCGGGAACATGAAGGCTGAAGGAGAACCCGCCTTGCAATGCCGAAGACAACATGCGCGCGGACTCATCGTCATTGAAGCCTGGTTCGAGGGGCTCTTGAGGAGTTCGGACTAGGGGTGTCCGGATAGCGAACTATCATCATCGGCGGATTCAAGACTATGAAGATAGAAGATTGAAGACTTCGTCCCGTGTCCGGATGGGACTTTCCTTGGCGTGGAAGGCAAGCTTGGCGATGCGGATATGTAGATCTCCTACCATTGTAACCGACTCTGTGTAACCCTAACCCTATCCGGTGTCTATATAAACCGGAGGGTTTTAGTCCGTAGGACGAACAACAATCATACCATAGGCTAGCTTCTAGGGTTTAGCCTCTTTGATCTCATGGTAGATCTACTCTTATAACACACATCATCAATATTAATCTAGCAGGACGTAGGGTTTTACCTCCATCAAGAGGGCCCGAACCTGGGTAAAACATCGTGTCCCTTGTCTCCTGTGACCATCCGCCTAGACGCACAGTTCGGGACCCCCTACCCGAGATCCGCCGGTTTTGACACCGACAGTGTATGTTGAAGAAAGATGATACCTTCATCGATTGGTCCCGGTGAACAGTTGTTGGACCTATTGTCTTATCAATCCTTTGATTTGAGTGTGGGCTATCATAAAATCAAATTAGTACCAACGATGTTCGTAATGTTGTCTTACTCGTGGTTGATCCCTCGAGCATACACCATTACATCTTTTGGTCTGACCAATACTAACACATTGTTCACATAATGGTGGGAGTCCAGTGATATGGAAATTCCGATGAGTTGTTGTTGAGCCCAACAGCAGCATCTTGTCTCCTCCATTATTCATCTTGAACATTGAGCTAGTGTTGGAAACTTGTGTAAGCATTTTCTTCATGCCCCGTTCATGAAGTATATGTTTGGTGAAAGAAGTGACTTTCTCCAAGTTCACGTGCATTAGGTGTAAGTTGTCGCCATGAATTTGAGAAAGGTTTGTTTTGTTTCCTCTGGAATCATCCCAAATCAGTCATGCATGCGTGCGAAGTATTCTATGGTTTGGTAGATTAATTACCTCCACTCCATACGTATTCCCTAGCACACCAAGCCACTGATTGATTTGTTCAAGGAGAAGAAGTTCCTTCTTAAGAGCTAATCATGAATTATCCAAGGACTTCGTTATCCACAATGATGGTTCCTCACGTGAACTTTGGTAGTGTTTTATTGTAAGACTACTCTGTGGTCCTGCTTGTGTTGGACAACATGTTCACATGTGTGTAGCAGAACCAGCTCATGTTTTGGAGCTTGCTATCATAGTTCATCTCCCGAGATTCTCGCAACGTTATCTCGTCGAATTGTGTTGCAACCTTTTCTTTTCTGGACATGTTGTGCGAAAAATCCTGTTACCGACCAGATCTGAATCTCGGCGAGATATGATGGCTGGAACATTCAAGATCTATGATGTAGGTCTGACGAGGTTGATGTTCGGCCGACACACCTGGCGGAAGATCTATTATTGTAGTATCTTGAGCAGTAATTCAACCCTTCTCCATGAGGATTTGGTATGACTTATTCCACAAGTTGTTCCTTATGGATTTTGTGCTCCCAAGTCCGACCTTTGCTTGATGGCCATGTCGATGCTTTTAAGCATGATCGTGGTAGCTAGAACATCGGGGAGAACATCGAGCGGAGTGCTAAATGTCTCTCGATCGATCATCCGATTTCGTTCTCTTGGCCTCGCTAAGGGAAGTGCGAGAAGGTGTTATCTTCCTTTGTATCCGCATCATCCATCGCTATTCATCATGGTAGTAAGATGTGTTGCGGGATCCTCGGCACGGATGTTGGTAAAACCTTGATGACTATGGAAATGCTCAAGTTCTTGAGAGCACACTCGGTCACTAGGTTATATCCTCGGTATCAATTGGAATGTGCCTCCCGTTTGCGAGTTGTTCTATAACCATAGTTTCCTTTCGAACTGAGTATGCCATTTCCCGAACCCCTTCAAGCGATCGTTGTGAATTGCCTTAGCCTGGTATGGAGAGTTTCAATGATCCTTCCCGATAGAGTTTCTTTCTAACGTCATCGAGTTGGATGAAGATCTAGAAAGCAAAGACGTCAAGATCAATATGAAGCGATGAATCAACATCTTGAGAAGGACAGTTGGATCGTGAAGATCGTGTTAGCTTGTGACCCCTCGACTTCTTACCTCCGACTTGAATCTGGGGACGAGATTCTTGTTTAGTAGGGGTGAGCTGTCACATCCCTAGTTCTGGTATGCTCTAGGCTAGCCCTTCATGTGTGCATCATGTTTAAATTTCTCAGAAACTTGAAATGGGGATTGACTCAAACCCTAGCACCTAAGAGGAATTCAATAGATTCAACTAAAATATTTTTAGTGAACCCAAAATGGCTTTCAAAATGTTCATCATTTTAGAAAATCTTATGCTTGATAACGAGAGATGATGCACATTTTTCCCATGACATTTTGGATTTCTGAAATAACACATATTGTATTTGAGTTGGAGCAAACACATGTTATATATATATTTTTAATGCTTCAACAATTCTGATATTTTGTGAGGGGCTCTGGAATATTCCTTTCAGTCCCTGCGAAAATTATTGGAAGAAACAAAAATGATTTAGTGGTTGAACTAAATCAAAACATATTGAAATAAATAGAAAACAGTAATTTAAATAGAAAACAGAGAAGGAGGGAGTACCTGTTACTTACCTAGCCCAGGAGAGAAGCCAGCCCTCGGGCCCACGCGATCATCCTCAACCTCGTGCGGTGGGCACGAGGCGTGTGGCCACCTTGACGCGGCAAGACGCGCCCGAGCCACCTCCTGCTTCCGCCGCTTCTGGAGCCAGCCCGGAGTGCCACGCACTCCTCTCACTCTTCCCCGTTCTCACCCTCTCCCCTGGATCTCTCTCTCTCACTCACCCGAACGGGTTCGTCGCCGCTGTTCGTCACCACCGCGGCCACCGGCCAGCACTAGACCCATGGACCAGCCCCTCAGCTCCGCCGTGCCACCCTCGTCCTCTCCTTCAGCTCACATGGCCGGAAGAGCTCCAATGTGCCGTCCCCGACCACTTCTTCATCATCGGCCGCCGTGGATCTCTATCGCCGACTCGTCGCCGTCCGATCTTCCCCGAGCACGCTGAGGCCACCACTGCACTCCACGTGAGCTCCTGATCATCCTCCCCCTCTCTGTTTTTTCTCTAGCATGCCGTAGCCGCCGCGCCTCTCTCACCCGACAGCGCCGCCGCCAAAGCTCGCCGGCAAAGATGCTCCGTTGACCATTTTGTCCCGGGCATGCGTCCAACGTCCTCGCCGGCAAAGATGCTCCGTTTTTTCTGGATTTATTCTTACTCAGGAAATTCCAGAAAATAGTATAAACTTCTAAAAATCATAGAAATTCAACCGTAACTCCAAATGAAATAAATTATATATGAAAAATGATCAGAAAAATCCAATCTATCCATCTGTACTGGTTTCATGCATGTTAGAACAATTTAACCTTGCTGTTTAGGTGAGACAAGTTAATGCACTAATATGACCTCTTAAAATGGGTTTGCATTTGAATCTTTGGTTCAAATGGACTCATGTCTTTCTGTTCTAGCTTGCATAAGCCCAAAACCCATTCATATTGCCATGTCATAATCATGCATCATAATTGTGCATTGCATTGATTGTGTTCTTCCTTGTTTGCCGGTGTTTGTCCCCTCTGAGTAGACGTGGTTCCGATGATGAGTTCGATGACACCGATGAAGAACTATACTATCTTCAGAAGTGTGAGGCAAGCAAAACCCCCTTGTTCATTCCGATACAATCCCACTCTATCGCTCCTGCTCTCTTTTACTGCATTAGGACAGCAACGATTCATCTGTTATTTGCTGCGGTAGTTGAACCCCTTTATCCTCTGCATGACCTGTCATTGCCACAGTAAATAGATGAAACCCACTAGCATGAGTATGATTTGTTTGAGCCCTGATGTGCCTACTCATTCATGCTTGTTTGTCATGCCTGCTATTGCTTAGAGTTGAGTCGGTCTGATTCATCGGGATGAATTGAATGTGGTGAACATGTCCTCTGTTTAGAGCTAAGTGTGTGAACACGATTTGGTAAAGGTAGCGGTGAGAGGCCATGTAGGAGTACATGGTGGGTTGTCTCATTGCAGCCGTCCTCGAGGAACTGAGTTACGTGTTTGTGATCCATGAGCAGTTACTACCACACATTGGGCTCAGGCGCTCCAAGCTCTCTCGACTTATTAATCAACCTGATCTCTGTCCGGGAGTTGCAACTAGTTTACGGTGTTTGTAGGTAGTGTTAGTAGTCTACCAAGTGGCACCCGTGCAGGTGGGCTTGGGACAGACTAGGCACCGTGGCGGGTATGCCAAGCGTCGCCCGTTTGGTGGGTTTGGAACCTGTACACATCGTTTGGGGCCGTGGCGACACCCGGCCAGATCTCCTTGCAGATGGAACCCGAATAGGCGATAAACCTGGACTAGAGACTTGTGTGGTTAGTCGGTCGTGGCCGACTCCTCGCCGAGCTTCGCTTGAAGGTTGCGAGATACACGCGTGTACATGGTGGTAAGTGGCGAGTGTGTGTGAAGAAGTACACCCTGCAGGGTTAACATCATCTATTGAATAGCCGTGTCGCGGTAAAGGACTTCTGCGTTGCTATGCAGTTCATAGACAAGTGAAAGTGGATACTCTAAAATCGCAAGATAAGCATGAGTGCTATGGATGGCGTTCTCGTGAGGGAGACAGGGCGGATCCATAGTGGTGTATTGATATGGTGAATATGTGGACTCGTGCGCCACCTCAAAAGAGTTACTTGCAGTCGTAGTTCAGGATAGCCACTGAGTCAAAGCTGGCTTGCTGCAGTCAAACTCCACCACCCCTTTATTGATACCGATGCATATGTAGATAGTTCTGATGTAAGTCTTGCTGGGTACATTTGTACTCACGTTTGCCTATTTTATGTTTTTGCAGAGAGACTCCTGTCTCGTTAGTAGTTCCGCGTGGACTTCGACGTTTAGCTTGTTACCTCAGCTACGATCTTGTGCCCTCGGCAGGATCTGGTAGATAGTCAGGCTTCTCAGCCTTTTTCATTTGTAGATGTCTATACTCAGACATGTTAAGCTTCCGCATGTGCTTTGACTTGTATGCTCTGAATGTTGGGTCATGAGACCCATGTTTGTAATATCTCGCTCCTCGGAGCCTAATGAATAAATACTTTGAGTCGTAGAGTTATGTTGTGATGCCATGTTGTATTTACACATATGGAGCATATTGTGTGTATGATTGAAATGCTTGGTATGTGTGGGATCCGACAACCTAGTTGTTTATCCTTGGTAGCCTCTCTTATGGGGAAATGTAGTCTTGTGCTTCCATGAGCCATAGTAGTCCTTACAGCCGGTTTACGGAGTCCTTCTAGCCCACACTCTGCTCCGGAACACTTGGTGGCCGACATGTGTTTCACTTCGTTCTGTGTACATCCCTTCGGGAAATGTCACGCGGTGACATCCGAGTCTGCCTAGCCTACTACAGCCGGGTTCCCGAGTCCTGTTAGCCAGTGCTACAGCCGGATTCTGCGCTCTTGACCGACATGCTCTAAGTTGATTCATGTATGCCTATCCCCATGGGTTAGTGCGCTTTGGGTTCACGACCAGCCATGTTGGCCCGAGTTCTCTGTCATATGGATGCTAGCGACACTATCATATCGTGAGCCAAAAGGCACAAAGCGGTCCCGGGCCATGGTAAGGCGACACACGTGGGAATACCGCGCGTGAGGCCGCAAAGTGATATGAGGTGTTACCAGCTAGATCGATGTGACTTGGAATCGGGGTCCTGACAATTCATCTCCGGCCACGGACTCCTAGCCGCCTGCGCTCGTGCCTATCGAATCCGATTGGGCGCCGATCATGGAGTTTACCTCCGCGGGTATCTTCCAGCACTCGCCCTTCGGCGAAGTGCTAAATTATTTAAGGTCTCTCTCCTTGTCAGGAGAACCTTGGCCGAACTATGTCCGGCTACGATGGGATGCGGACGACGAAGAAATTCATTTCCCACCCACCACCCACTTAGTAGCCACTGTCGACGATTTAACCGACATGCTCGACTTCGACTCCTAAGACATCGACGACATGGACGACGATGCAGGAGATGAATTGGAACCACCGCCCACAGGGCGCTGGACCGCCACTTCATCACACGACATATACATGGTGGATAAACCCAAAGAAAACGATGACGAGGAACGGGAGGATGTAGCGAAGGATAGCTCCCTCGAGAAGCAACCAAAGCGTTGGCGTAGGCGCCGCTCCAAATCCTGCCTCAGCAAAAACGGCGATAACAACAGTGAACCAGCAAATGGCGAACATAGTACGGATCCGCTGTCCGGACACGGCGACGCCGAGAATATAGCTCATAAACCTCCCTCCGAAGAGGAAAACAGTCCAGACGAAGAGGCACATATCATCCCGGAAAGGCACTTGGAACAAGAGAACCTCCACAGAAGGCTTATTGCCACCGTGAGGAGTCTGAAGAAGCAAAAGCAAAGGCTTAAGGCCGCGCAGAATAAGCTCAACAGTAGATGGAACAAAGTGCTCGACAATGAAGAAAAGTATGGTGGTAGTTACGACACGAAGAGCTATCCAAAGCGCAAGCTATTGCCTGAATTTCATGACGAAGCCTTAGAGCCCACACAGACAAAGAATAAAACGGCCGACCGGTCGGGTCAACCACCTTGTGGCGGCGATAGAGCGGCTAACAAGGCCGCACATAAGTCTGCACACGCCTCACATGAAGACTTGCATCAGAAGACCGGCGCAACCAGATCCATCTACGGATCAAGGAAACGCGCTCCAGCGCACAACCAAAACCGAACACTACAACCGTCAGAACGCCTCGACACAACAAAATACAGGGGCGCCGCACACCCCCTATTCTTCACCGATGAGGTGCTGGACCACGAATTTCTAGAAGGATTCAAACCAGTGAACATAGATGCGTACGACGGAACCACAGACCATCGAGTCTGGATTGAGGACTTTATCCTCCATATTCATATGGCTCGCGGAGACGATCTCCACGCCATCAAGTACTTGCCCCTCAAGCTGAAAGGACCAGCTCGGCACTGGCTGAAAAGCCTCCCGAAAACTCAATTGGAAGTTGGGAGGAGCTTGAGGATGCTCTTTGGGCTAATTTTCAAGGGACTTATGTCCGACCTCCGGATCTGAGGCGATTTAAGTCATATAGTTTAACAGCACGGAGAGGTGAAAGTGCAACTATCCTAGGTGGTTTTGGTAATTCATAACAACATATAGCTCATTGAGCTAATGCTATTCAAGACTATTATTTCAGGAAAGCTCAATGAATGGCATGGCATGGATGATGAAAGTGGATCCCTCAAAATACTAAGGACAAAGGATTGGCTCAAGCTCAAAAGCTCAAGACTCTTCATTTTACATTTTAGTGATCCAAGATCACATTGAGTCTATAGGAAAAGCCAATACTATCAAGAAGGGATGAGGTGTTGCTTAATGAGCCTTTTGCTTCATGTGCTTAGTGATATGCTCCAAAACCCTCAACTACTTTCCCACATCCACAAATGACCTAAACCTAAAGCCAAAATCGGTCACACCGATTCTTTCTATCCGGCGCCACCGATTCCAAAAGTCATAGCCACTGCCACAAACCCTAAGCAAATCGGTCTTACCGATAGGGATCTCGGTCTCACCGAGATGGGGTTACAATCTCTCTGTTTCCCTTCGTAACGTTTGGTCCAACGAAGTGAGCGTCGGTCCCACCGAGATTGCAATGTAAACTCTCTGTTTCCTTTTGTAACATTTCGGTCTCACGAAAAGAGCAAATCGGTCCCACCGAGTTTACGACCAACTCTCGGTTAGCTAATTACCAAAATCGGTCTCACCGAGTTTGTATGTCGGTCTCACCGAGATTACGTTATGCCTAACCCTAACCATATCGGTCTCACCGAGATGCATGTCGATCCACGAAAATCACTAACGGTCACTAGGTTTACTAAATCGGTCGACCGAGTTTAACTATTCGGTCCCACGAGTTTGGTAAATGTGTGTAGCAGTTAGATTTTGTGTGGAGGCTATATATACCCTCCACCTCCTCTTCATTCGTGGAGAGAGCCATCAGACTGAACCTACACTTCCAACTTACCAGTTCTGAGAGAGAACCACCTACTCATGTGTTGAGGCCAAGATATTCCATTCCTACCATATGAATCTTGATCTCTAGCCTTCCCCAAGTTGCTTTCCACTCAAACCCTCTTTCCACCAGATCCAAATCCTATGAGAGAGAGTTGAGTGTTGGGGAGACTATCATTTGAAGCACAAGAGCAAGGAGTTCATCATCAACACACCATTTGTTACTTCTTGGAGAGTGGTGTCTCCTAGATTGGCTAGGTGTCACTTGGGAGCCTCCGACGAGATTGTGGAGTTGAACCAAGGAGTTTGTAAGGGCAAGGAGATCGCCTACTTCGTGAAGATCTACCGCTAGTGAGGCAAGTCCTTCATGGGCGACGGCCATGGTGGGATAGACAAGGTTGCTACTTCGTGGACCCTTCGTGGGTGGAGCCCTCCGTGGACTCGCGCAACCGTTACCCTTCGTGGGTTGAAGTCTCCATCAGCGTGGAGGTACGATAGCACCACCTATCGGAACCACGCCAAAAACATCCGTGTCTCCAATTGCGTTTGAATCCTCTAAACCCTTCCCCTTACTTTCTTGCAAGTTGCATGCTTTATTTTCCGCTGCCAATATACTCTTTGCATGCTTGCTTGAATTGTGTGATGATTGCTTGACTTGTCCTAAAATAGCTAAAATCTGCCAAACTATAAAATTGGGAAAAGGTTAAGTTTTTATTGGTCAAGTAGTCTAATCACCCCCTCTAGACATACTTCAAGGTCCTACAAGTGGTATCGAGCTTTGGTCTCCATTTGCTTTGATTTCCATAGCTTTTGGTGGTCATAGCCTTGGTTTCACAACCTAGGAGAGTATGGCGTCTAGCGAGGGAAATTATCACCGTAGAGGTCCTTACTTTGATGGTACTAATTTTGCTAGTTGGAAGCATAAGATGAAAATGCATATTCTTGGACATAACCCCGCCGTTTGGGCAATTATTTGTATTGGCTTGCAAGGTGAATTTTTTGATGGGAGAGAACCGAACCATGAATCTAATGCGGAAGAATTGAAGATGCTACAATACAACGCTCAAGCATGTGACATCATCTTCAACGGATTGTGCCCCGAAGAATTCAACAAAATCAGCCATCTTGAGAATGCAAAGGAAATTTGGGATACTTTGATTGATATGCACGAAGATATCGAGTCCGTCAAGGAATCCAAGTTGGATGTGCTCCAAAGTCAGCTTGACAAGTTCAAAATGAAGGATGGTGAAGGTGTCGCTGAAATGTACTCTAGGCTTGCTCTTATCACAAATGAGATTGCCGGCTTAGGGAGTGAAGAGATGACCGACAAATTCATCATCAAAAAGATCCTAAGAGCATTGGATGGAAAGTATGATACCGTGTGCACATTGATCCAAATGATGCCAAACTACAAAGATCTCAAGCCAACGGAAGTCATTGGAAGGATTGTTGCTCATGAGATGTCACTCAAGGACAAGGAGGAACTTCACAACAAGTCAAGTGGTGCTTACAAAGCCTCAAGTGAAGCCCCACATCATCAAGTGAGAAACCAACCTTCAATGAAGAATTGAGCTTAATGGTGAAGAACTTCAACAAGTTCTACAAAAGTAGAAGCAAAGAAAGAAGCTCCAAGTCAAGGTCTTACAATGACAAAAGATCTTCTAGTCGAGGCGCAATTGCTACAATTGTGGGAGACCGGACACTACTCAATGAGTGTCGACACCCTACAAAAAAAGAAGATTCTCCAAAAGAAGAAGCAAAAGAAGAATCACCACCGAGAGAGAGAGGAGTAGAGATGATCGTTATGAGCGAAGACCCTCACGGAGAAGCAAGGATTAGGAAAGGAAGGACAAGTCATCAAGGAGCTACACAAAGCGAAGACATCAAGCTCATGTTGGTGAATGGGTTTCCGGCTCGACTCCGACCATCACTCGAGAGAAGCTATCACTCGACTCGAATATACTCAAGATGAAGGTGTTGCGGTCTAGCACTTGTGTCAACCAACTCCTCGACATATTTGATTCACCAAATGAAGGAATTGGAAGATGCTTCATGGCCAAAGGTCCTAAGGTAACACATCCAGTATGTTGATTTTAATAGTGATGAAGATGACTTGCTAGGTGATGATGATTTACTTGTTGACAACTCTAGTGATGAATACTATGATGAAACGTCAATTAATCATGCTAATCAAGCGAATGACAATGATAAGGAGAAAATTGAGCTTCTAACTAAAGAACTAAACACTCTTAAGTTGGCTCATGAAACTATCTTGAAGATCATCGAGAACTTTTAAGGGCTCATGAGAAGTTACGCTTTGAAAAGCTCAATCTTGAGCAAGAGCATGAGTTCTTAAAGGCAATCAATGATGATCTCCCAAGAAAAGTTCTTCTTACATTGCCAGCGTTTACTCTTATCTACTTACATGCCTCAAGTCAAGTCTAGTAACAAGTACAAGAAAGATACTTCCTCTAGTAGTAACAATAATAATGTCAAATCCAATGTTGTTGCTTCTAGTAGTTCTCTTGATTCCACTAATGATTCTCTTAGCCAAGTTACACTTGAGCAAGAAAATAGTTTATTGAAGGAATTATAGAAAGGTGTTTACAAGAGCCTTGCGGGAGTAAGCAATTGAGGAAATTGTATGCAAGCAAGGAAGGCACGGAAGAATCAAGGTGTTGGTTTTGAGCGAAAGTTCAACGCCAATGGAGTTGAGTGGGAAGAAGATCAATACCCCAAGACAAAGTTTGTTCCTCAACAAGAGAAGTATGATCCTACTTCCTTCAAGGGACACAAGCTCAAGATGATCTTCCACCACAAGACCACAAGAACAAAGGCAAGGACAAGCTTCAAGAAGAGATTGATGCATTTGAAGAAGCACCTAAAGCCTCGTTCAGTGGGTCCCCAAGACTACGTCAAGTTCTACTTCATCAAGTACAACTACAACTCAAGGATTCCCATCAAGATGATGTGGATCCGAAGAAGAAGAACTAGAGAGTTCTTGAGGGTGACTCCGCCAACATTCTTCACTCATATCATTTTGGCAAGAACAAGTGCAATCAACTTTCACATCTTGCACTAGTTCAAGGAGTCACAAACCCTCATGTTGGTAAGGCAAGGGACAAGGTAACCTAATGTTTTCATGGACATCATCTTGTGTGTGCATCACTCTATGTCTATGGATATTCTTGTTTGTTCCTTGTGGGACTAACCCATGTAGGCAAGTTGAAAGTGCAACTCACTCCAAAGGATTGCTCCAAATGATCTACATCAACATTGAGCATCTACATCTTCAACACCTACATGAAGTCATCATCGACAAAACCCAAGGTTAGTTCATCCCTCTAAGGGGATCTCACATCTAGGGGAGCTTAACTCTAAGAATTGAGTCAAAGCAACTCTAATGGTGTGAACACATTAATGCATTATGTAAAAGTGGTAACCCCACTTGAGCTTAAGCGATGAGTATGACCTATGATCAAATGTTCTCATTTGACTCCTAAGTCAATATACTCATATATAGATGACCTAGTCATCGCCAATTGTTTGATAGATGCTAAAATTGGTTGTGCATGCTTTGCCACATATTTCATTTGCCATCTTATTGTGTGAGCATGTTGGTGCATATTTTACTCATTCAAGGACATCCACTTGTTGTTTTGCTTGTTTGGTTTCTTTTCTTTGTGCCAAGTGGATGGACAAGAATGCCTAAGAACCTTCTTTAGCTATCTATGCTTTTCTCGTCTCAAACTCTATTCATGCTACATCACAAAATTTGATCAAGTCGATTCGAACCACTCGTGTGAGGAGCACTCGAGTCCCGATTCGTCATAGACTTAAACTTCCAAAACCTCTTAGTGATTCTCGGTCGACCGATCCTACCATTTTGGTCCTACCGAGATCATCAAGTTGATCTGAGTTTTCAATCTCGGTGCAACCGATTTGAACTTTCGGTCTCACCGAGTTCTTTATGTGAACACGAGTTATGCATCTCGGTGCCACCGAGTTGTTCCACTCGGTCACACCGACAGGGTCGGGCTATATATAGTCACGGGCAAAATTTCGGAAATTTCTTTGAAACCCTTCGCCCGCGCATCAGCTCGCTCTGCCATCGTGGTCTCCGGATCGTCTCCTCGTCGCTTGACAGCCTCCTCCGTCGCTGGTCTTCGCCGCCGATCAGCGGATTTCATCCCGCCGTTGCCGCCGTAGCAAGTCCACCGCCAAGTTAGGGTATGGACTTGATCTTTGTGCTATCCACGTCTGATTCCTAGCACATTGTTTTCATATTGAATCTTGCCACGATTGCAACTCATCTATCCAGCCAAAGTAGTTCATAGATTAGATGTGATTCAAATTTTTAGGTTTAGGTTTCCGCCGAAACCATCTCGGACCCACCGAGTTGAAAAACTCGGTCTCACCGATTTGGCATATGCCATTGCACAAGTGACTCTCGGTCTGACCGAGATTTACTAATCGGTGCAACCGATTTGAGAATTTTGTGAAACCCTAGCAGTCTCGGTGCCACCGAACTGAAACTCGGTCCAACCGAGATCATCAGTTTAGGTTCCAAAACTGCTTCGGTATCACCGAGTTTGAAAATCGGTGGATCCGAAATGCTTTCTGTGGAAAACTAAAACTGAACTTTTGAGTCATTCTTTTGCAAAAACCTCTGCATTTTGTGATGCTCATCTTTTCTATCTCATCTATAAACTCTTCACAAGGTCGTGATCAGCTTTTGCGGTATATACGATCAAAGTGACAGCGAACAGGTCAAAAAGCGAGATAAACTTGAGTGAGGCACTAGTCCCTCAACTTGAGATGAAGGGAGCAGAAGTACTCCTAGCAATTTGCCTAAGGCTGCTACTAGGCAAAGGAGGAAAAGAACTTCAGATTCAGAGGATGAAGATTACAAAGTGAGGAAGATGAGGCTACTCCAAGAAAGTTGTGCTCAAGAAGGAAAGGGTCATGAAGATCAAAAGGCTGCAGGAAGACAACCAATGTCCAAGGCGAACATCAACTCAACTACACGAAAATCCTGATCCCAAAGAGCCGATTCTTTGAAAGCAAGAAGAGGAAGGAAAGGGTCAAGATGACCAAGGCGGAGTAATTGGGAAGCCTTCCATGATGGAAGAAGAGGAAGAGCTGCTGCACCAGCACCAAAGGCACCAAAGCTTATGGGTGATGCTATTAGATCGGGGGCTGCCACATCTAAGCCAAGGAAGCACCCAAAGCTGCCCCCAAGGCCAAGTCTGCACCAAAGAGGAATACTAGGAGTATTCAGCTCTTTGAGAAGAACAAGGCCCAGTGCACGAGGTTGATGAGGAAGATGAAGAAGGACAAGTTACGAGGAAGCTCAAGCCAAAGATACCAGACCACAATGATGCCCATCCTGTGGCTGAGAACATGAGAATCAGGAAAGACTCAGGATTGAGGAAGTGGAGAATGGAAGATCCATATGCTTCAAGGAGAAGAACTGTTGTTGACTACAGATTCCATATAAAGGAACAACAGGACTTTTATGAGACAATCTTGTTGGACAAGAAGCCCATTGTGTGTGACATGAGATGGGTCGACTGGACCTACATGAAGGAGAATGAAGAGCACTATCCTGGAGTGCAGGACAGCTTTATTGCTTGTGGAGTTGCAGATTTTGTTGGGCGAAAGCTCACAAATTGGAATGATGAGCTTATCATGCAATTTTACTCCACATCACATTTTTACCCAGATGGGAGAATTGTTTGGATGTCTGAAGGTACAAGGTACCAGTCAACTGTTGAGGAGTGGGCAAAGCTGATAAATGCCCCAGAGGAGAATGAGGATGACCTAGACATTTATGCCAAGAAGAAAAAGGATCACAATTCAATGGCTCACATGTACAAGGAAATTCCAAACAAGGCATTAGCAACTCACAAGTTTGGATCAGTTCACTTTCTGCTGTCAGGGTTGCCAACCATAAATTGGATTCTGAGGCACACTTTGTTGCCCAAGTCTGGTGACCATAACATGATCAGAGGGCATGCCATCAACATGTTGCATGTGTTTGATGTGCCACAAAAGTTTAAAGTCATGAGCCTGATCATTGAAACTATCAAGAGGACTGCAGCAGATCAGAAGAGGAGCTGTGGATATGCACCTCAGATTCAAGAATTGATAAACTCAAAGATGGGCACAGGAAAATATCAGTTGGATAAGGAACACTTTCCACTTTATCCAGACTTTGAGGACAATGAGGTTGTCATGAATGAAGATGATCCACAATCAGTTCAAGCTCGGGAGAAGAAGGAGAAGGCAAAGAGGGAGAAGGCTGCCAAGATGCCAACTCAAGAGGAGGCATCTGAGTATTTCTTGAAGAACAAGCAGGAGCAGCTTGGTTACTTGATAGCATCAACCTTGAGGATTGAGAAGGATTGGCCACCTAACTCAAAACCAGGAGAGCTTGAGAGAATCATAGAACAAAAGTTCTATAACTTAGATGTGAAAGTGGCGAGATTGAGGCTGCGGTGGAGGAACTACAAGATGACATGCAGGAGAGGAAGGGCAAGACTACAACCAATGTGTTTGCGAGTGCCTAGAGCCCAGAGGTCATCGGTTGTGCGATTTCGACACAAGAGCAACCGTCGCACCAGCTACAGCCTTAGTGCCACCAGCTCCGGCACCTTCATCAGCTCCAGCTCCATCTACATCAAGCTGAAGTCTTCGTCCAAGGAGCCATCTCTACACCACCACCAGAAGATCAAGCCTGAGAGTCGATCTAGCACTATGCATTTTCTATGAACTTTTTGGTAACTTGTTGCCAAAGGGGGAGAAAAATGTATAGATCATAGGCTTCGAGAGAGAGAGAGAGTGTTGCTTTTGTTCTCTCTTGCTTTATTTGGTGGTTTTTAGACTTTGTTTGCTTTCGGTTGAGATACTATGTTTGTGAGACATTGATGATCATGTGTTTGATCATAAGCTACACTTATGCATGCTTGATATTATCCTATCTATCTTATGTGATCACTCACTTTGCTTGGTGATGAGTGCATGTATTCATTGTTTATTATTTTGGCGCTCCACCAAGATGTATGTGACATGGAAGAGTAACCCATGAGCCTAATTCATTGTGCATTTGCAGTCCAAAGCAAATCTAAAACTATGCACAAATTTAGGGGGAGCTCTTGCTTATCACATACTTCTCAAAGCGACGATGTTATTTAAATCTTATTATCATTTGTCGAAGCTTTGATCTATATGTTGTCATCAATTACCAAAAAGGGGGAGATTGAAAGTGCAACTATCCTAGGTGGTTTTGGTAATTCATAACAACATATAGCTCATTGAGCTAATGCTATTCCAAGACTATTATTTCAGGAAAGCTCAATGAATGGCATGGCATGGATGATGAAAGTGGATCCCTCAAAATACTAAGGACAAAGGATTGGCTCAAGCTCAAAAGCTCAAGACTCTTCATTTTACATTTTAGTGATCCAAGATCACATTGAGTCTATAGGAAAAGCCAATACTATCAAGAAGGGATGAGGTGTTGCTTAATGAGCCTTTTGCTTCATGTGCTTAGTGATATGCTCCAAAACCCTCAACTACTTTCCCACATCCACAAATGACCTAAACCTAAAGCCAAAATCGGTCACACCGATTCTTTCTATCCGGCGCCACCGATTCCAAAAGTCATAGCCACTGCCACAAACCCTAAGCAAATCGGTCTTACCGATAGGGATCTCGGTCTCACCGAGATGGGGTTACAATCTCTCTGTTTCCCTTAGTAGCGTTTGGTCCAACGAAGTGAGCGATCGGTCCCACCGAGATTGCAATGTAAACTCTCTGTTTCCTTTTGTAACATTTCGGTCTCACGAAAAGAGCAAATCGGTCCCACCGAGTTTACGACCAACTCTCTGGTTAGCTAATTACCAAAATCGGTCTCACCGAGTTTGTATGTCGGTCTCACCGAGATTACGTTATGCCTAACCCTAACCATATCGGTCTCACCGAGATGCATGTCGATCCATCGAAAATCACTAACGGTCACTAGGTTTACTAAATCGGTCGACCGAGTTTAACTATTCGGTCCCACGAGTTTGGTAAATTGTGTGTAGCAGTTAGATTTTGTGTGGAGGCTATATATACCCTCCACCTCCTCTTCATTCGTGGAGAGAGCCATCGACTGAACCTACACTTCCAACTTACCATTTAGAGAGAGAACCACCTACTCATGTGTTGAGGCCAAGATATTCCATTCCTACCATATGAATCTTGATCTCTAGCCTTCCCCAAGTTGCTTTCCACTCAAACCCTCTTTCCACCAGATCCAAATCCTATGAGAGAGAGTTGAGTGTTGGGGAGACTATCATTTGAAGCACAAGAGCAAGGAGTTCATCATCAACACACCATTTGTTACTTCTTGGAGAGTGGTGTCTCCTAGATTGGCTAGGTGTCACTTGGGAGCCTCAGACAAGATTGTGGAGTTGAACCAAGGAGTTTGTAAGGGCAAGGAGATCGCCTACTTCGTGAAGATCTACCGCTAGTGAGGCAAGTCCTTCGTGGGCGACGACCATGGTGGGATAGACAAGGTTGCTACTTCGTGGACCCTTCGTGGGTGGAGCCCTCCGTGGACTCGCGCAACCGTTACCCTTCGTGGGTTGAAGTCTCCATCAACGTGGAGGTACGATAGCACCACCTATCGGAACCACGCCAAAAACATCCGTGTCTCCAATTGCGTTTGAATCCTCTAAACCCTTCCCCTTACTTTCTTGCAAGTTGCATGCTTTAATTTCCGCTGCCAATATACTCTTTGCATGCTTGCTTGAATTGTGTGATGATTGCTTGACTTGTCCTAAAATAGCTAAAATCTGCCAAACTATAAAATTGGGAAAAGGTTAAGTTTTTATTGGTCAAGTAGTCTAATCACCCCCTCTAGACATACTTCAAGGTCTACAGATGGCAAAACAGAGATGGACCGTCCAGCTTAAACAAGATTCTAGACAAACTATGTCAGATTCATGGCACCCCCGATAAACCTGCAAATCATACCCATAGAGAATGCTGGGTCTTCAAGCAGCCCGGTAAGCTAAACGCCGAACACAAGGGGAGGGAGACACCAAGTGAAGACGAGGACGAGCCTCGCCAGCAAAGCACTGGGGGACAGAAAAAATTCCCACCAGAGGTCAAAAGAGTGAACATGATCCATGTGACGAAGAGGAGAAGCAAACATGCACTCCGAAACATACGAGCTGTAGTGCCCGTCACCGTAAGCCCAACCCCTGGTTGGCCCACCCGATCACTTTTGATCGCAGGGATCACCTGACAAATATCCGACACGAAGGATTGGCTGCCTTGACGTTAGACCCAATAATAAATGGATACCATCTCACACAAGTCCATATGGACGGCGGCAGTAGTCTAAATCTGATATATCAGGACACAGTCCACAAAATGGGGATAGACCTGACAAAGATCAGCCACAATAATACTACCTTCAAGGGAGTAATACCAGGCCCAGAGGCCCGCTCCATGGGCTCTCTAATACTAGAGGTTGTATTCGGTTCACCCGACAACTACCGAAGTGAAAAGTTAAACTTCGACATCGCTCCATTCCGAAGCAGCTATCAAGCACTACTCAGACGAACAACTTTCGCTCGTTTCAACGCTATACCGCATTACACTTCTCTTAAGCTTAAGATGCCTGGTCCGCGCGGCACCATCACAGTTAATGGAAATATTGAGCGTTCCTTACGCGCGGAAGAACGTGCGGCTGCTTTAACAGCCGAACACTAGACGACCTCACCAACCAGAACGAATGACCGGTCGTTAAGACCACGGACACGGTTAGACGAGTCCGGCGCATCATTAGATATACTTGAGATTGGTTTGATGGTTATACCCTTATAGACGGTACCAGGGGCTTCCCGAGTGTAAACAGGGCTAGTTCGGCTCAACTTTACTTATCTTGAATTTTAAATGGTTTATTTAGAATAACCAATTTTTTTGCACGACAACTTTCAACTAAGTTCCTCTCTTTTACAGATGACAATCGTGCTACACCCGTCCAAGATATGGCAAAACGGAAACACAGGCGCAGACGTGCAGCAGGGACCCGCTCAAAGGTTTCTTTTTAGATTAAGACCCTGCGTAAACCTTTTTTATTGTCTCTTGTTGTTCACATCCTCCGGATACTCAGTACAACCGAGAAGGATACCGACGTTATTGGCATTTCGCCACGTCAGAATATTGCACGTACCTGGACACTCGGGGTTCATTATCAAGGGCATTGTTCAACCCGGCATATGTTATAAGAACCAAATACCTTAGGGAGTGTTCGGCGTCGCGAGTTTGGCCTTATATGCATCAGCTCCGAATCATGTCTTGGGTCAAATGTTGGGTTTGCCCGGCTCCCGTGTTTTGCTACCTTATGTTCCGCTCTATCGGCTAAGGTGGCACCAGGAGAACTACTGTGATTGTGCCCTGGTTCGTCCGGATGAGCACCTCAGTAGAGAAAGCCAAAAACTGACTGTCATGATAACGCGCGAGACTGGTCAACCACTCGATGACTTAGCAGAATTTTCGGGATTCCTCCGCATTAACGAAGGGCCGTTTCCTGGCCAGGCATGTATGCTCCCCGTATTCGGACGATGGTGGAGCCACAAGGGGCTATATAGTAGCCCCACCGTCAAACTCCTATGGCTAAGTGAAAGTGTTAATGCAATATAGTCCGATTGCCTAGTTCGCTGCGCTACCACATCCTTAATGGACCAAGACGTTGGATCAAATGTGAACACGCGTCTTTTGCGAACACCCCCGCATTATGTGCGTAAATGTCGATGACCGATATTTGCAAACTTTCAGGTTATATACATATATACACAAACGGCCGCACAGGAGGCATCATAGTACTTTCAGGCAAAAAGTATAAATGCAGCCTTTATAATTTAATAAACATTGTTTTTACAATGGGAATACATGTCATTAGAACATAATATTCTTCGAGCACTGAGACTCTATTGAACGAGCGCCTTCAAGGACTTCTTCAAAGTAGTGCTCGGCAGATACCCGGCCCCCGGCCGAACTCTGGGTTGCAATTGCGGTGGCCTCCATCTCTGCCCAGTATGTCTTGACACGGGCAAGCGCCATCCGCGCACCCTCTATGCACGCCGACCTCTTCATAGCGTCGATGCACGACACAACACCAAGGAACTGTTGCACCAAATTAAAATAACTGTTCGACCTTGGCCCTTCCAGCCACAGATGATCAACAATAGACCTCATGGCAAGCCTGGACAACCTACGGAGCTCGGCCCATTCGGCCATCTGCTCATTCAACGGAAGCGGACGCGCTGGAATATTAAATTGTGACCAAAACAAATTTTCCATTTCACGATCTTTTTGATCTTTGAAGTATTCAGCCGCATCAGCGGCACTTGCTGCCAAATCCAGATATGCGTCTGTAGAACTCCATAGCCGATCAAGAGGAGCGTACTTAGGATCTCCGAACTTCATCCTCAGCATAAAGGGCTTCCCAGCCGCGATATCCCCGGCTTGACGCAGCTCCTCCTTCGTTGCTCTAATTATAGAGTGGGCGTCCTTGGCCGCCACCGTGGCCTTCTCCAGGTCTGTCATCTTCACTTGATTTTTATTTTCGAGAAGCTCGTAACGGCCGGTGACATCCTTCAATTCCACAGCCATCTTTGCTATTTCATCCTTGGTTCGGCAATGCGCAACCTGTTCGGCTCTCATCTCTTCGACTGCCTTTAGAGCGGCCGCATCACTTTTCCTGGCTTGTTCCTTGGCTCGGGCAAGTTCCGCCCGAAGGGTCTCCACGGCGGCAGCCCCATCTGCAGTCACAACATATTAAAGATACTAGCATCATGCTCCTCCTACTATGTGTTGATCACAAGACAAATCACATACCCTGTGCCTCGTCGAGCCGTTCATTCACAAGCATGATGTCGGCATCCGCCGCATCAAGTTGCCGCTTTAGCTCGGCAAACTCACCAGTCCGGCTAGCCACCGGACCTTCCGTCACCTGCATATGAAGGCGGCCTGATTATTACCTGGGACTATGATCCTCTGTTTGCCACCGTTCTCGATAGCAACCAGAGTCTCAGGGGCTACTATCTACACAGGGCACACCTACCGTGTGCGGTACCGTCAAAAACATACACTATTTCACGTACCTCAAAGCCTTTCAGCAAACTCATAAAAGCTTCATGCAACCCGCTTTCGGCGATTGAAATACTCTCAATCACCGTACCCATTAGCGTACGATGCGCTTCTGAGATAGCCACTTGCTCTAGCAGATCCTACAGTGCGTCCGATCACACACTGGGCGGTGTCGGACTCTTTCGACTGCTCTCTTCAGGAGCCGAATACTGAGGACTTCGGGTGGCTGAAGGATTACCCTCTGGCCTTGCCGGATCAGGAGAAAACCTTCGTGACGACACTTCAGGGTCGCCCGCCTCATGAGGCGGGTGGCAGGGGGAGGTGTTTCGCTCTCCATCATCTCCGGAAGAAGATCCCCCGAAGACGAACTCTGTCGAGAAGGGATACGATCCGAACTACAAGATAAACGCTTCGGTTATTGTTGTCGAGTAGGCGGATCTCGGTTAGGGGGTCCCGAACTGTGCGTCTAGGCGGATGGTAACAGGTGATAGGGGACACGATATTTTTACCCAGGTTCGGGCCCTCTCGATGGAGGTAAAACCCTATTCCTTCTTGATTGATCTTGATGATATGAGTATTACAAGAGTTGATCTACCACGAGATCGAAGAGGCTAAAACCTAGAAGCTAGCCTATGGTATGATTTTTGTTCTTGATCCTACGGACTAAACCCTTCGGTTTATATAGACACCGGAGGGGGCTAGGGTTACACAGAGTCGGTTACAGGGAAGGAGATCTACATATTCGTATTGCCAAGCTTGCCTTCCACGCCAAGGAGAGCCCCATCCGGACACGGGACGAAGTCTTCAATCTTGTATCTTCATAGTCCAACAGTCCGGCCAAACATTATAGTCCGGCTGTCCGGATACCCCCTAATCCAAGACTCCCTCAGTAGCCCCCGAACCAGGCTTCAATGGCGATGAGTCCGGCGCGTAGATTGTCTTCGACATTGCAAGGAGGGTTCTTCTTCAAACTCTGAGTACCTGTTAAATAGTGTCCGGCTTCTCGTAAATGTTGCACTTCTTGGCTTCTGCGTCCAATAATGGCCATCTTCCACGTGTCAAGCGAATGTGAGAAGTTAGGGCGCTTTTATATTTACCACCCTAGCTATGCGAATGAACTGTCTATTTTAAAGAGACGAGGATTCTCAGATCCAAACCACACCATCCTCCCTCAGCGAGTATTCATCAAAGCGCGCCCAAAAAAATCCATTCCAGCATGGCCGGCCAGCGCAACTCCTCCTCTCGCTCCCGCAGCCCCAAGCCCGGAGATTGGGAGAGGTGTTCTGTCCCGCACAGACAATTAGTGAAGCTACAGACCAAGGGATTTCTCCCCCCAGCGTATATGGTCCCGGTTCGAGCCGGGCTCGCCACCTATAATGGCGGGGAGCAAGCGGAGAGCTTTCCCAACCCCTCTAAGGGAGAGCGGGTATGCCTTGTCCCTTATTTGTTAAGGGGACTCGGATTTCCAATCCATCCGTTTCTCCGAGGGCTCCTGGAGTTCTACGGCCTCCAGTTCCACAACCTCACCCCTGCCTCCATACTGCACATCGCTGGTTACGTAGCCCTTTGCAAACTGTTTCTGGGCTACGAAGCTCATTTCGTACTATGGAAGAAGTTGTTCTGCCTTGTGCCCCGTACACAGAGGGGATCAATATATCAAGTGGGCGGAGCTGAAGTATGGCGCATCGCCGGGACCAGATACCTATCCGGTACCCCGAAGAAGACGTCTGAAGACTGGCCTTCAGAGTGGTTTTATATGGAGGACGTCCCCCTTCCGGATCCTATTCGGATCGGCCTTCCCGAATTTGATAATGCTCCTTCGAAGAAGCGCCTGAGCTGGCGACCACGGAGCCCTCAGGAGGAAGATGATAGAGACGTTCTTTACCTGATGGGCCGGATAAAGGTATTGGCTCAATCAGAACTGACCATAACCGAGGTTATGTCAATATGCATTATGTGGGGGGTGCATCCACTTCAATATCGAGGCCACCCTATGTGGGACTTCAACGGGGAAGATGATGCCACCTGCTGCGGTCGTAAGGGGTCAGACTCAATTGCTACCATAGGAAAATCTTGTCTGGTTTGTACAAGGGAGAGGAAGAGGAGTTCCTCCGCATCAAGCCACGAGATGGATTTTCCATGTACAACCCTCCGAGCTGGGTAAGCTGCCACTTTTTATACCCACCCCTTCCGCATTTTCACAGCAAATATTTTATCTTGCCATTTCATCGCAGGAGCTGCGTAAGGCTGTAAGGGAGATCAACAGCCCACCTCCATAACCAGAGGATCCTGAACGGTCCCTCGACCCCGTCCTTAAAGAGGATCTGGACATATTCGTGGAGCTGATTGATAGGGTATTCTACCAATTGAGCCGTGATGACGCCATGGTGGCCATTATGGCCGACTACCCTGGGCTACTCCTAACCTCGCAGGTAAATGACACCATTGTCCCAACCTTTGAAAAGGATTTCTTTTTATGCACTTCACCTACCGTATACAAACGGTGTTTTATAGGGAAGGCCCTCGGGATGCCATGCCGGGCCTGCAGCGATTCGCCAACAAGGGGCTCCGAGGCCGGACAGGCTAAAAAGGAAGGCGGTCCAGACGGAGATGCCGGCGCAGAGGTATGATGCAACACCTCAGTCCGTGGTTGTCGTCTTTAAAAACATAATAACACCCGTGTTTCCTAGAAGGAAGAACGCTCGCCGGACTATGTCCGGAGAGTTCGCCGATCACGCCTCTACCAGTCGGGCTCCAGGGCCGGACACAGAGGCGGAAGCTAACACGAGGCACACGCCGGATGCTCCTACAGAGGATGCAGATAAGATATCCACTATGAATTCCGAAGTGGAGAGCGCCATGAATCACAGGAGTCGCCGAGCCGTACTCCGTGACGCTTGTTTCTCCCGAGAGGCATTTGATGCATTCAACTCAGGAGATGCGTACATCTGTGCTGCTCAAAATGGTCTAGCCAGAGCCATGGACCAGTATGTAAAGGATGTACGGGTAAGAAAATTTGATGATATCAATAGCCCCTGAGACTTGAAACAGTTGGCACAACTGATTGAAGGATCATTTATTGTGCAGGTTCTTACAGAGAAGAATACCCAATTGTCTAAGGAGCTGGAAGAGTGCAAGGCCCAGCTGCAGGCCGCAATGGCCGCATTGAAGGAGTCCGAGAAGGCCCCCTCTGGTAATACCTGTTTTAAAGAATGATAGGTACCATATAGGATGCGGCATGCACGCAATTCTGACAATAAATATTGCAGATGACGCCGGAGTGAATCCGGATGAGCAACATGCCATACGGTAGCTAAAGGCTGGCGAGCGCGTGCTTACAAAAGTAAGGCAGGAGAAAAATGATCTCCAGGATGCCAACACCCAGCTGAGCGTGGAACTAAAGGATGTTCGCGCCCAGCTGTCGGACTCCGTGAAGGAGAATAAGCGGCTTCGACGCGGCATTTTCAGTAAGTGCTTGAGCAAACTTTAAAAAGAGTCCGACGAAGAAGCCAACTAACAGAGTTATGTCTATAGGTATGCTGACGGGTCGTCCCGCGGATGAGATGCCCGGGTCTGCGGGTGATCTTCTACCAGAGCTCTCACAACTGCACGAACAAGTTCGGCAGCTGATGCAAGGTATTGCCCAGGCCTTGTGGCCATCCGTCTCCCTGCCCGAAGGCCTTGGAGAGCTTGCGGAGAAGCTCAAGGGAGCGCGGCGGCACTTCCGATTATGGAAGGTATCGGCCTGCCGTCAAGGTGCCAGGGAAGCCTGGGCCATGGTGAAGACGCGGTATACCAAGGCTAACCCAAACCACATGGCCGAGGTCGGACCTGTGGGGCCTGATGGAAAAGAGATCCCTGTTAGCTTAGTGTATGGGCAAGTAGAATTAGCCACAAAGTATTCCCAACAGGATGGTAGGCTAGACAGCCTATTGGATGGTATAGAAGAGGAATTTTGTCAGTCTAAGTGACTATGTAATTAAAGTGACATGTACAATGCCTTCTAGCCGGATTGTAAATCATTTGTCATGGCGGACCTTTTCGCTTCAACCTCAGGACCCTATAGTCCAGAGTGTATCCGAATACCCGCTTAGTTATATAAGAACCGGGGTATGCGTGGAAACCAGGCGTAGGGGTCATTAGTGCTTGAACAGTCAAGTACCCAACTAGTTATGTTATATTACATGGGTAGTAAGAAACATCTTCCTAGGAGAATAGTTCCGTTAAGGGTTCCTTTCCCTGGGTACGCATGCCCTAAAGTGCATCTCCGGACTGCGAGAAGAGACGCTGGCAAAAACATCTGGGGGCACATATTGAAAATAAATAAAGATCATCTTTTGTTCACCGACCGAATATTCCCTTAAGAACTCTAGCTTTCGGCTTCACCCAGTCCGAGGTACACATCCGGCTGACCCGGCAGTAATAATCGCAGAGGTGCTCCCCTTATGCCCTAGCTGAATTAACGGGAACATAGTGCATAAATACAAGAGCCAGGCAACCCAGCTTGGCCAAAACTTAAGTCATATCGATGCATATAATGGCGAAGAAAAGGTACATGCGGAAGAATGACACATGTGCTGGGCATGAAGCCCGGATAAATAATTAAGATTCTGTGTAAGAAGCCCCCAGGTATAATGAGCGCGGTTAGCGCGTCAATAATGTGCAAGCAAGGCACAAATTGGCCCTTAAAGGCCTTGAGAAAAAAAGGAAAGAAAGAAAGAAAAGACAGATAATGTATATGCAAAAAATGGACAGAGGAAGGAGACGGACATAGAGTCCGGCACTAGGCGTAGAATCTTCGGAGCCTGGCTGCGTTCCATGGGTTCGGCTCAAGTCGATTATCCGATGCATCCCGTAGACTGTACGCTCCACCGGTCAGAACTTGGTCAATGATGAAGGGACCTTCCCATTTGGGCTCGAGCTTGGTCTTTTTCTTCTCCGGCAGGCGTAGAACTAGCTCGCCAACGTTATAAGTTTTGGCCCGTACTTCTCTACTTTGGTATCTTCGAGCCTGTTTCTGATAGAATGCAGAACGGGCTTTTGCCACGTCGCGCTCCTCCTCCAGGGTGTCCAGACTGTCCTGCCAATCGAGCTTGGTTTCTTTTTCTTCATACATGCGCACTCGAGGTGAGTCATGAATTATGTCGCAGGGCAGAACCGCCTCTACGTCGTACACCATAAAGAAGGGTGTGTATCCAGTAGTATGATTCGGCGTGGTCCGCAGCCTCCCAGAGTACGGAGTCGAGCTCCTCCACCCAGTGCGTGTTAGATTCCTTTAGGGACCGTACTAATCTGGGTTTGATGCCGCTCATGATAAGACCATTTGCTCGCTCGATTTGACCATTAGTTTGTGGGTGATAGACAGAAGCATAATCGAGCTTAATGCCCATGTTTTTGCACCAGAGTTTTACCTCGTCAGCAGTGAAGTTCATGCTGTTGTTAGTGATGATGCTGTGGGGGACGCCATAACGGTGTACAACCCCGGATATGAAGTCTATCACTGGTCCGGATTCGGCCGTTTTAACAGGTTTGGCTTCTATCCACTTTGTGAATTTATCCACCATGACCAGAAGTATTTTTCTTATGGATTCCCCTTAAGGGGTCCGACCATGTCAAGCCCCTGCACCGCAAAGGGCGTGTAATGGGGATTGTTTCGAGGGCGGTATGCATATGGCTTTGGTTTGCAAAAATCGCAACCGACGCAGCGTTGAACCAAGTCATGTGTATCTGCCGGCCGTCGGCCAATAAAACTCTGTACGGAAGGCCTTGCTTACAAGGGCCGGGCTGCGGCATGGTGGCCGCCGAGTCCAGCATGAATTTCTGCCAGAAGCTTCCGCCCTTCCTCTTCGGAGATGCACCTTTGAAGGACTCTGGTAGTGCTTTTCTTATAAAGCTCTCCCTCATGGACCCTGTAGGCTTTGGATCGCCGCACTATGCAGCGTGCCTCATTTTGGTCCTCGGGAAGTTCCTACCTAGTTAAGTAGGCCAGGAATGGTTCTGTCCAAGGGGTGATGATGGCCATTATTACGTGGGCTGAAGGTGTTATTTCGGTGGCAGAGCCTCCGATTATGTCAGAGTGTTCGGTATCGGGCATTGTGGCCGGGTCCGGACTATTGTTACTGGTGTCCCCTTCCCATACCATCGATGGCTTAAACAGCCTCCAAAAAGATGTTCGGGGGGAACGCATCGCGTTTTTCGCCGATGCGGGCGAGGATATTCGCCGCCTGATTGTTTTCCCGAGCCACTTGGTGAAATTCGAGCCCCTCGAACCGAGCTGACATCTTTAGGACGGCGTTGCTATAGGCCGCCATTTTCGGATATCCTCGCCCGCATCGGCTTCCGTCCATTCGGCGATAAAGTCGGCCAATACTTGCGACTTAATGGCTCGCCGAGGGTTGTATGTTATGTCGAACGGGAGGAGCTCAATGGCCCATTTGGCAATCCAGCCCGTGGCGTCACGGTTGTTTATAATATCATTAAGTGGCACTTCCGAAGCCACTGTAATTGAACACTCTTGAAAGTAGTGTCGCAGCTTCCGGGATGCCATGAATACCGCATAGGCTATCTTTTGATAATGTGGGTACCGTGATTTTCATGGAGTGAGGACAGTGGATACATAATATACCGACTTTTGAAGGGGGAATTTATGTCCGTCCGCTTTCGCTCGACGACGAGCATCGCGCCATAACCCGATGAGTTGCCGCAATGTACAACAACATTGGTTCGCCGATGTTTGGCGCAGACAGGATTGGGTTGGTTGCCAGTATGGCTTTTATTTCTTCCAATCCAGCTATGGCAGCATCCGTCCACTCGAAGTGTTCGGTGCGCCGGAGGAGGCGATAAAGGGGTAATGCCTTTTCTCCTAAGCGGGAGATAAAGCGGCTTAGAGCCACCACACATCTGGTTAATTTCTGGATTTGTTTGAGGTCCATTGGGATAGCCAACTGTGACAGAGCTCAGATTTTGGCCGGATTTGCTTCAATTCCTCTACTGGAGACAATGAAGCCCAGCAGCTTTTCGGCCGATACGCCGAAAACGCATTTTTCCGGATTGAGCTTGATGTCATATGTTCGGAGGTTGTCGAACGTGAGCCTCAAGTTGTCTATTAGAAGGTCGACGTGTTTGGTTTTAACGACCACATCATCTATGTATACCTCCGCTGTTTTGCCGATCTGTTTTTCCAGACATGTCTGAATCATGCGCTGATATGTTGCGCCGGCGTTTTTGAGCCCAAAAGGCATTTTGTTGAAACAGAAGGGGCCGTATGGTGTGATGAATGCTGTTGCAGCTTGGTCGGACTCCGCCATCTTGATTTGGTGGTAGCCGGAGTATGCCTCGAGGAAACACAATGAGTCGTGTCCTGCGGTAGCGTCGATAATTTGATCGATGCGGGGGAGGGGGAAGGGATCCTTTGGGCAAGCCTTGTTGAGGTCCTTGAAATCGGCACATAGGCGCCAGGATTTGTCCTTCTTGGTACCATCACCAGGTTTGCTAGCCAGTCCGGTGTTTTATTTTCTAATGAATCCGGCCTCCAATAACTTGGCTAGTTCCTCTCCCATAGCTTGTCTCTTAGGTTCAGAGAAACGCCAAAGAGTCTGATTGACCGGCTTGAATCCCTTTAGAATATTAAGGCTATGCTCGGCCAGCCTGCGTGGGATTCCTGACATATCTGAGGGATGCCAGGCGAATATGTCCCAATTCTCGCGTAGGAACTCTCGTAGTGCGGGGTCCACGGTGGGGTTTAACTGTGCCCCGATGGAGGCTGTTTTTGTAGGGTCCGTTGGGTGGACTTGGAATTTGACTATTTCATCCGCTGGTTTAAAAGAGATAGACTTGGATCTCTTGTCAAGTATTACGTCGTCCCTGTCCACTATGGAGCGTAGCGCCGTTAATTCCTCGGCCGCAAGGGCTTCGGATAACGCCTCGAGGGCTAATGCGGCTGTTTTTTTTTCGGCGCGGAGTGTTGTGTCCGGATCACTAGCGAGAGTGATGATTCCGTTGGGCCCAGGCATTTTGAGCTTCATGTACCCGTAATGGGGTATGGCTTGGAAGATCGTGAACGCCTCCCGCCCTAAAAGGGCGTGGTATCCACTACTGAACGGGGCCACTTGGAATGTAATTTCTTCGGACCTATAGTTCTCCGGCATGGCAAATACCACATCTAGTGTGATTTTCCCAGCACAGCGTGCTTCCCGATTGGGGATGATTCCTCTGAAGGTTGTGCTGCTTCGCTCAATGCGGTTCCAGTCTATTTCCATTTTTTGAAGAGTTTCCTCATAGATGAGGTTTAATCCACTGCCGCCGTCCATGAGTACTTTGGTGAGTCGAAAGTCGTCCACAATTGGACTGAGGACCAGTGCAGCTGGTGCTCGGGCTGTTCGGAATTTAGGTTCGTCACTGGCATTGAAGGTAATAGCCGTGTCACTCCATGGATTTATTGCTACCACGTGGCAGATTTCGGCAAGGCTGCGGAGGGTTGGCTTGCGCCTATTATTTGATGCGAAGGTCTCAAAGACTGTTAATACCGTATTGTTATCCCCGGGATGGTGCTCAGTGGCATCTGGGATGAGAAGATCCTCGCCACTTTTGGCCACCTGCCGGAGTATCCAACATGCTCTAAGGCTGTGTGTTGGTATGGTATCCGCTGTACTATGAATTTTGCATGGTCCGTTGAGCCATCCCTCCAATACGGTTCCACGCCCTGTAGAGGGTTTTTGCTTTTTTGAGATTAACTCGGGTGTCTTATGATAGTGCACCCTTTTACTTCGGACTGGGTGTATATTCGGGGCCGGATTATCCCAAAATTTTGTTTCGGTTTTCCAGGCGCTTTCCATCGCACAGTACTTTCATACTAGGGACGCCAAGTCAGCGAAGCATGATATGTCACAGTGACTTATGGCGTTAAGGATTCCCTTGTCCGTGCAATTATTGCGGAAAAATAAGATTGTGTCTTCCTCACGACAGTCCTTAACCTTGTTCATCACAAGGAGGAATCTGGCCCAATAATGATGTACTGTTTCTTGGGGCTCTTGCCTGATGTGGGAAAGATCGCTTATGTTTGGGTGGTTGGGTGGAGTTGAGTCCGAACCCTTACCCGATCTGAGACCCAGGGGGCGGGGAGTTTCCGATCTTGGAAGTTCGGGTTCCGGGATGTTGCCCGATGGGTCCGCCCACGCTCGACTCTAGGTTCGTGGCTTGGGTGATGTCCTCCGAAGCGGGTATCCGGCCCGGAGAGCTCAGGAATCCGGACATAGTTAGTCCTCAAGATAGAGGAAGAATCGCCGCATTGTTCCTCCACCACCGCAATATGATGGGTGACCGGTGGAGAGTTAATCTCCCTTTGATCGGGTTTAAGCCCAATCCGATCATAGTCCGTAGCGACTCCCAATGCGGCGATGCGATCCAAGAGATCGTTTAGGGAAGAGAGCTCCATTGGGTCCATCTGCTCGGCAAGTTCCGAGTTGACATGGAGGCTGTTTTCGATGACCCGAGAAGTCATCATCGGTGCAGCTGCCGAACAGGCGGTCATGATGAAACCGCCCAGCCGGAGAGTTTGGCCGACAGCCAAGGCTCCCTCGGCGGTAATGTTGTCTTTAAAGACGAGACGAGACATCCTTCCTTGCGGTGACGTCACAGTGGAACTCTCAATGAAAGAACCAATGTCGGTGTCAAAACCGGCGGATCTCGGGTAGGGGGTCCCGAACTGTGCGTCTAGGCGGATGGTAATAGGAGACAGGGGACACGATGTTTTTACCCAGGTTCGGGTTCTCTCGATGGAGGTAAAACCCTACTCCTGCTTGATTGATCTTGATGATATGAGCATTACAAGAGTTGATCTACCACGAGATCGAAGAGGCTAAACCCTAGAAGCTAGCCTATGGTATGATTGTTGTTCTTGGTCCTACGGACTAAACCCTCCGGTTTATATAGACACCAGAGGGGGCTAGGGTTACATGTAGTCGGGTTACAGGAAGGAGATCTACATATCCGTATTGCCAAGCTTGCCTTCCACGCCAAGGAGAGCCCCATCCGGACACGGGACGAAGTCTTCGATCTTGTATCTTCATAGTCCAACAGTCCGGCCAAAGGTTATAGTCCGGCTGTCCGGATACCCCCTAATCCAGGACTCCCTCAATTGTCCTCAGAAGTAAAGCAGGATATTTTTACTATTAAGTACCTTTTTACTTACAGCTCGGTGGAGGGCTGATCCCCTTGCGGGCACTGTGCGGCAAGGGTACCCCCCGGGGTAGGACCCTCTAGCAAAGATTTCTTCCCCCGTTTGGAAACCATTGTTTTCGGGTCTTCAGAGGTGGTCCTCTTCCTTCCTTGGGGAGAGGAAATTTCAGATTCTTCTCCCCGGTTATCCTCCTTCGCGGAGGCGCTAACTCCCCCGGTTTGGATGAACAATGAGCGACATCCGCTTTCAGCCTCTTTATTCCCGCCTTTATCTTCCCGTGAGGGCGCCTGATGAGGCGCCGGCTCGAGCATTTTGGCTAGTACCGGATCTGCTGTGCCTTCGGGAAGGGGAGCCGGACACCTGATCATCTTCGCCTTTGTTACCCAGTCCTGGTCAAAGAGCGACTTTTCAGAATGGTGATGAGATAAATAAAAGAAAACAGCGTATTCGGCTATGGGATTACTTACTTGGGTGTCTGGGTGATTGCAGCTCAGACCTGCATCCTCGGTGAGGTCCGGACTCCTTATTTGTGGTCCGAAGAACAATTTGTACATCTCTTCGAGCGTCATGCCGAAGAAGTGCTGAATAGCTCGGGGTCCTTCCGAGTTGAACTCCCACATTCGGAGGGGTCGACATTTGCAAGACAGGACCCAACGGACTAGCATGACTTGCATTACCGTGACCAAGCCGACATTTCTCTCGAGGAGGTCTCGGATGCGGCTCTGCAATATCGGCACATCATTTACTGGCCCCTAGTCTAGCCCCTTGGTGATCCACGACGTCAGCTGTGGTGGGGGGCCCGAGCGAAAGGCAGGGGAAGCTACCCACTTGGTGCCCCGGGGAACTGTGATATAAAACCACTCTGTTTGCCATAAACTGGATACCTCCAGGAAGGAACCTTTTGGCCATGGAACTTCGACGCCCTTACTTATTACGGCACCTCCACACTCTGCGTGTCGCCCCTCAATCATCTTCGGCTCCATGTTGAAAGTTTTGAGCCACAGGCCGAAGTGTGGGGTAATGCGGAGGAAAGCTTCGCAACGACGATGAACGACGAGATGTGAAGGATGGACTCCGGGGCCAGGTTATGAAAATCCAGCCCGTAATAGAACATGAGCCCCCTTACAAAAGGATCTAGAGCAAGGCCTAGCCCTCGGAGGAAGTGAGAGATGAATACGACGCTCTCGCCGGGTTCGGGAGTGGGAATAACCTGCCCTCGAGCAGGCAACCTGTGCGAGATTTCGCCGGTCAAATACCTGGCCTCTCTTAGCTTCTTGATGTCTTCCTCTGTGACAGAGGAAGGCATCCACCGAACTTGAAGGTTGGGTCCGGACATGGTTGAAGATCCGGAGCGCCTGACCTGAGCCTTGGGTCTTGGAACTCGAGGTGGGGGAAGGATTCGATTGAGCGCAAGGAGAAAAACGAAAGGCCTTGGCCTCTTTATAAAGGGGATGAATATCAAGCATCCTCCACGTGGCCGTTTGGGACTTGCCTAAAATTGAGGAGTCATACCAACGGGCACGATTGGGTTACCCACATCCGTATTGATGAGAATCCCATGATAAGGGGACACGATCTCTGCTTCGACAAGACGTGCCATGGAAACCGCCTCGCAATATGCGCCGAGGCTGGTTGAGAAAAACGGTTCGAATAATGACCGGGCCGTGGTGTGATGTCATGCTACCGAGTGTGTCAGCAGATTAGATCTGTGGAAGTATTATTCTCTCTACGGTGGTACGTGAAATTTGTTTTGCAGAGCCGGACACTATCCTTGTGTTCAAAATCTTCTATGGGGTATTCGGAGGAGGAACCCGCCTTGCAATGCCGAAGACAAACTGCGCGCCAAACTCGTCGTCATTGAAGCCTGGTTCAGGGGCTACTGAGGGAGTCCTGGATTAGGGGGTATCCGGACAACCGGACTACATCCTTTGGCCGGACTATTGGACTATGAAGATACAAGATTGAAGACTTCGTCCCGTGTCTGGATGGGACTCTCCTTGGCGTGCAAGGCAAGCTTGGCAATACGGATATGTAGATCTCCTTGCTTGTAGCCGACTCTGTGTAACCCTAGCCCCCTCCAGTGTCTATATAAACCAGAGGGTTTAGTCCATAGGACAACGACAATCATACCATAGGCTAGCTTCTAGGGTTCAGCCTCTATGATCTCGTGGTAGATCAACTCTTGTAATACTCAGATCATCAAGATCAATCAAGCAGGAAGTAGGGTATTACCTCCATCGAGAGGGCCCGAACCTGGGTAAACATTGTGTCCCCTGCCTCCTGTTACCATCCGCCTTAGACGCACAGTTCGGGACCCCCTACCCGAGATGCGCCGGTTTTGACAACGACAGGAGCCCTCCCACTTCTGCTGTCTCTCCTGCAAGGTCACTTAATTAATTAGGAGTACTTAAGTACCACTAATTTATTGTTGCCTAATTTTCCTGTCGGAGTTAAACAAATCTTTAGTATCACCCTATGCTGAATCACGTACGTGTGTATGTTTGTCTGTGGAGGTGAATCATGTGGTGGAGCAGGGAGGGAATCTTGGTAGTGTCATGACATAATAGTGCTATTGTTTTGCATGTCAATTTATTGCCATTGGTTCAATTAGGCAATGTTTTGCGTATTGTCCATCATGAATCTGATGCTACTATTAGAGTAATATGCTAATGTCTTTCCATCCTTTCTCACTAAGCTAATGAAGGTTTCACCTTGTTCCTACTTGTGGAAACAGGGATCATGTTGTGCCAATCATACATTTTAGTGGAACTACACAAGACAATACAATGAAATGTATCACAACCAGTGCTTTAACTCTGCTGGAAGTTCTTGATAATCTTTCTATATAATCTCAGCACTGGTAAACAAGAGTGATTTCAACCATACATTTGAAGTGCACAAAAATATATACTATTAAGTGATTCCAGTGAGTGCTTTATCATCTCTTCTGGGACTACATGAATAAGCTTTTTTGCTCAGGTTGGTACAGGCCTAAGGCCTTCATCCATATTAGTTTGTTGTCATCTCTATTTGCATCGTGCTACTATCATGAGAAACTCCTTTATCTTTGCACGTTAAAGTTTTGCAACCTATGATACATGGCAATGATTTGAGTGTTGAGCTAATTGGCACTGATTAAATAAAATAATACCTCTCTTTAAGCAAGACTAATGTTGCTAACTTTACCCATTAAGCTAATGAGGGTGCTTCTATTTGTTAGTGTATGTTTCATCAACTAGTCCCACTATTATAGTAATATCACTCTCTCAATATATGTGCCAACAGGGATGCTCGATGTTGGTGGAACCGCACAAAAACTTTGGGTGCTTCATTGCCTCGACAACTTCCTTCCTTTCCTGTCAGTCACTAATCTGGGCTTGCTTCCTTCCTTTGCTGTCAGTCGCTTCGCTTATCTCAGCTTCCAGTCAAAGGAAATAGTATTTGATATGCTACCTCACATAGGTTGGTACTGGTCTTTATCCTGATTATCGTGCTTTTCATATGTATTGGTAATTTGGTATTGTGCTACTGTTTGCCGATTTCATAAAGGAGTAACTTGGAGCCTGAACTCGCATGCAAATCATTACATTGGGTGATTTCAGTAGAACTGCACAAAATGATCAGATGGACATATACTTATGTTGCTGCTATGTACTCCAAAGTTCACCCAGACAAGCATCAATGTTGACAAGAAGAAGTGCCTATATTCATTCGGGTATCAACCGGCGTCAACTAGTTGTCAAACTCCAAGTATTAGGAGAGTGAATGTAAAAATATTGCTTGGCGCATAGCCTAGAAAAACGCAGTCCAGTCTTTGGTCCTAACTTGTGCCTTTTGGTTATCGGCACATATGGTAGCGAACTGTATGGCATGGAGTGTAAAGATTCCAAACAAGTTGATTGACACGTATATTCATCTAGCACATAATCAGTCTGCATGCCAGGGATGCTTCATTTCAGTTGAACAGCAAAAAAAATTGGGTGGTTCATTTTCTCAACCGCCTCTTTTCTTGTTTGCAATGTAGAATGTTGGCGAGCTACAGGACCAAGATGAGCCAGTAAACTAGTTGGATGAAAGTAGTAGCCAAGTTGCTCAAACCTCCCTCAGCACGAGGCCACTATTTGAGGATAAACCTACAAGCAAAGTTCAGATTGTCTGTGATGTCTCTTATGTACTCGAAAGTTTACTCGTACAAGCATTAATTTTAGCAAGAAGTACCTCCGACTGAACACCATTTACCAATTTGTACCCTAGGTAATTAAAGTTCATGCATGGATTATATTGGCCGTGATCTCAATCATTTGGATGCATAAACATACTGAACATGTGTATATCTGAATCTTTTTGTGAATTACCTATGAATATTGTCGTGTGATCTATCGATCATTTGGATGCATAGACATGTTGAACTTGTGTATATATGAATCTTTTGAGTTGTTGATTGTGAATGTTAGCTATGAATATGAACGTGTCATGTGAACCTGAGTTTGATATGAATGTTTACCTTGTCTGTTGTACTTATGTGTGAACTTGTTAGTATGTCTACTGTGGGATTTGTGATGTGTGGGTGTCAACGACACACCTTCTTCCCGAGAAGAATTGCACCTGCTTTGTTAGGGTAGCAACGGTGCATCAGCTCTTTTCAATATTTTTGCTCTGTCTTCCCCCTCCCCCGCTCAACCACTATTGTAATGTTTTCGTCCTCAAAACAAACATAGTATTGCGTTGTTTTTGGGGCTTGATGAAAAATCGAGTGCTGGTTTCTGTAGGTTGGCCCGCCCAGCAAATGGGTTGCTAGTCCAGCACGGACTGGGAGGCTAAAAATACAAGTTGTATGGTGCAGAGGCAAGTAAAAAATGCCATTGAGAGCCATCCACTAAAGAAAAAAATATCGCGTCTGATGTACTTCTTCAGTCGCGCCGCCGGCCCCCTCTTTCATCCAGTTCGCTCGGGGATCTAGCTGGTATCATTTTTTTCAGAGGGCGAACAAGTATCAGCTAGGCCTAGGTTTTGTTTTTTTAACATGCGTAGCCCACTACATAAGGAGACAGTGGTTTCAACTTATTTTTTGAGGTCCATACCGGCCTATGAGCCTCCCAGCGGAGGTTTTACTTTTTCTTAAAGATCGGCATCCCAATGTATTTTTTTAAATAAAATGCAGATCTCTGTTCTATTTATATCTATATTAGAATAATAATGCCGTGTCCAATTTATGCTTTCCCTTCTAACCACATTATATATATTTATATTATTACTATTATCGTAAATTTTATAGAGACTTATATATGCATTATAAAAACATCCCACGTGTTATCAACTTATAAAAGTAAATGTTTAACAGAAGTTGGCAAGGAAAATCCTGGTTGTTTTTGACTCACGGGCAAGGAAAATCCTGGTGATTGCATACAAAAGCTTGCGAAGACTTTAAAGACCAATGTAATAATAATGTGCTCATTTTTATTTCGAGCAATAACTCTCTAATTTGTTAATTTTATATATAATGTATATATAATTGCTCCTTCTAACCTAACATTATATATAGAACGAGCCTAGCTAATTCGTGTATTTCAAGAAAATGCAAATGGGCTGGGATTTATTAGAAAATATTAAATGGGCCGCATTGACGCGAAATTATTTGTTCACCCAGCCCAGCAAATGGATTGTACATTCTAGAAAACATGGGTTCAATATATGCCACATTTTTGCAGTCTGACATGTGGGCCAATCGGTCGAACGCTACGCAGGGCGTTGTCACCTTGGTCAACAAATGATTATGACATCCATAGCCATTGGATTTATATCCAAAGGCCGGCATGCACCTTCAATCTCTCGTCTTCTTCCTCCAGCATAGCCGGGATCGCCTGGTCTGGCCTCCGGCGGCTAGCGGCTCTGCTTAGCACGCATCGCTACGAAGCGCTACCCTACCGCCGGCCAGGCTATCCCTCCACCCCTCCACACCTCCTGTTATTCTCCACTGACTACAGCCCCACGTCGCACCAGGACTAGTTATAACCCTTGTACTCCTCTCAATCTGCGACTCCACTGCCGAGTCTTCCCATCTTCGGGTCGTTCCCGTCCGGGGCCTCGCCGTTGTCCACCGCTTCGCTGCGGTCGGCGCGGCGTGATAAAAAAACGAGAGTCATCAGAAGAGGACTGTACATGGAGAGCCTGACGGCTGGGACCCATGAGGTCCATGGTCGCACACAAGGAAAGTTCCTCCTTATTAACCTGAAAAAATGTTTCCTCCCCCTGACAGCTGGGACCCACCGGCTGTATCTTCGCACGGAAGGAAGTGCCTCCTTGTTATGGAAAAAACTATTCCTCCCGTTGAGAGCTAGGACCCGTCAAATTTGGTGGCTGACTTGTGGGCCTACTAAGCGGACGTGTACACAGGGCTCTGTCAACTTAATCAACAAATGATTCTAGCAGCTAGACCGTTGGATGTTAATCCAACAGCCGTGCTCCTTCAACCTCTGTTCTTGCTCCTGTCTCTCGTGGGCGGCAGTGCTGCCGTGCACCCGAACCAGTCAAGTTTCCCACTCCTCTCCATCTGCGACTCCACTGCCGCGTCTTTCCCATCTCCGGGTCGTTCCAGTCTGGGGCCTCGCCGTCGTCGACCGGCCTTGGTGCACTCGGCACGGTGTGGTCAACATGGTCAACAAACAAGAGTCGTCGGAAGATGACTGTACGTGAGAGGCTGACAGTGGGGACGCACCATGCCCATGGACGCATGCATGCAACTGCATCCTTTTTATCCTCAAAAATAGGGACAATACCATTTCTCCCCCTAACTTGAGCCACCACCTGGCATTGGCCCCTAACTTTCAGGTATGCTAAAAAATACCCCTCTTCCGTCAAGTCACCTTATAGAAATGCCCTTGCCGTCTGATCAAAGGGCTTTGACCGTTTGGTGAATAGTAACGTGGTGAACAGTAAATTCAAAAAAAATAGCACAAAAAAAACTGAAATCTTGTGGGATCAAAGATACTCAAGGGCGCAAGGTGCGTGCCAATTTTTGCACTGTTTGGACATTTCAGGAACTCGTGGCAAAGGAAAAACGCTGTGAACAGTAAATTCAGAAAAATAGCAAGAAATTTTTGAAAAATATGAATATTTTTGGCATCAAAGAGGCTTGGGTGCGCAAGGCGCTTGCAAATTTTTGTGATCAAGTGACATGCGAGGTGCTCTAGTAGAAAAACAAAATAGTGCATTTTTTAAGTTTTTTTCTGCGCTAATTTTTTTCTCCACGAGCTCCTACAGTGTCGAAACACAACAAAAATATGCACGCACCTTGCGCACCCCAGCCTCTTTGATGCCAACAAAATTCATATTTTTTTTGAATTTTCTTGCTATTTTTTGAATTTACTGTTCACAACGTACATTTTAAAGTTTTTCCTTTGACACGAGCTGCTGGAATGTCCAAACTGCGCAAAAATTTGCACGCACCTTGCTCCCTTGAGTATCTTCGATCCCACAAAATTTCAGATTTTTTTATTTTTTGTGCTATTTTTTCGAATTTATTGTTTAGCATGTTATTGTTCACCAGACGGTTAAAACCCTTTGACCGGATGGTAATGGCATAGAAGGGCATTTCTATAAGATGACTTGACGACAGAGGGGTATTTTTGAGCATACCAGAAAATTAGGGGCAAATGCCAGGTGGTGGCTCAAGTTAGGGGGAGAAATGGAATTGTCCCTAAAAAATAATGTTTTCTCCCCCTGACTGCTGGGACCCACCAGCTACATCTTCGCACGCAAGGAAGCGCGTCCTTATTACAGGAAAAAATACCCCCCGACAGCTGGGACCCAGCTGCTATATCTTCACACACAAGGAAGTGCGTCCTTATCCTCCCTGACAGCTGGGACCCACCCGGTCGAAGCGTACGTACCGTTGTCTGTCTTGTCGGAACGTGTACGTACATACTGGTCGATCAGTCGCTCTGCAACAATGAACTGTGGCCGAGTAAGTAGCTGCACATGTCATAGTAGAGCCCCCCACGCAGCAGTTCAGGTTGTCCCATCTAAACCGTGTACACGTACATACAGCCACACGCCAAAAAAATACGGCCACGTACGCACATACGGTGGGGTCTCCAATGCCTACTCGCACATACATACGGCCAGGGCTCGTGTACATGGCTGGGTCAGAACAGAGAAACTGCGTCGTCGTGTTCATGGGGAGGCAACGAAATGCGTCGTGTTCATCGAGAGGCAACAAAATACGTCCTGTTCATCGGGAGCCAACCGGCTTGGACGGAACAGCCGATCGAAACGAGGCCTGGCGTACCGCAGAACGAAGGAAACGACCTTGTGTTCAACCGGCCACGGTCGAAATGGGATCATGTTCATCGGGAGGGGTCTGGCATACCGCAAAACGGAGGAAACGGACTTCTCTTGGACCTCCTATGGTCGAAACGGGGTCCTGTTGATCGGGAGGGGTGTGGCGTACTGCAAAACGGAGGAAACGAACTTGTGTTGGAGCGCTACGGTCGAAACGGGGGTCCTGTTCATCTGGAGGGGTGTGGCATGCCGCAAAACGGGACTCCACGGGATACTGTTCATCTCCACCGTCGACGTCCTCCAGCCTCCATGGGCTACTGTTCATCCACCGTCAACCTCCTCCAGCCTCCACCTGCGACTGTTTATCCACGGGCTCCTGTTCATCCAGCCTCCATCGCTTCTCCACCGGCTATTGTTCAACCAGCCCTCTCCACAGGGTCCTGTTCAACCACCCCTCCATCGGATGCTGCTCATCCAGCCCTCCACCGGCTACTGTTCAACCAGCCCTCCATGGGGTCCTGTTCATCCAACCCTCCATGGGTCCTGTTCATCCACCCCCAACCGGCTCGATCGGGGTCCTGTTCATCCAGCGGCAACGACCTCTACTACCACGAGGTCCTGTTCATCCACCCCACCGGGAACTATTCATCCAACCCCCCCCCCCCAAACAACGCCATTGATCATCAAGAGGCAGCATGTTCGATCAGCTTCAGTTAGCAGTAGTAGAGAAGGAATCGCCGATCGAGTTGATTAACAGCCATCGATCGATCACTGGTTCGAGAATGCGAGTTCTGCAGCAGTAATCGCTTCGAGTTGAGAGGGCAAACGCCTCGCCAGTTCGATTAGAGCCCAACGCCTCACACCCACACGCGTACATGCATGAGAGAAACGCGCATCGCTCGGCCCCCGACCACCCACCGTAACCGGGAACTCCGCGGTATTTTCCTCGCCCTCGCTTCTACCATGGTTTTTTCCGTCATGGACAGCCCAAAGTATGTCCTGCAGCTGCGCCTCCGGCCCGCCCAGGACGAAAAGCCCATTTTCTGTCATGACTTTTAGTCATAGAAGTAGGAGCCCACCACATCTATGATGATACCGGGTTTTGTCACAATTATTGTCATAGAAGTGTCATAAGCATGACAGATTTTTTTTCGTTTGGCCCAAAATGTCACAAATGTGTCTTTTTTTTGTAGTGTCATCTCCCTCATCCCAATCAAATATGGGGCGCGGACAACCGTCCTTTCCCGGCGGTGGCGCCCCCTATGGAACTCCACCCCTCTCGACCTCATCGACACCCGCGAGCACTGCCATCGCAAAAGCTTGGATGCATTCTCCAAGATCCTCGGCAGTCACCCTGGCCCAACCAGAGGCCTTAGCATGGGCAAGTTCTGTTCCAACGTCAAGGAACGAGCCATGCTTGACGACAGGTTCCGATCCCCCGCCCTAGAAAAGCTCAAGGAGCTCTCTTTTGATGATGGGCATATGCACTCGCTGCCAATGTCCGCGCTCCGCCTCACGCCCGTGCCGCGCATCACCAAGATTAGGAACTGCCATCCCCCTTAATGACGCGCCCGCTCTTATTCTACCATGACTGAATCACCTCGAGCTCGTCGTCGTCTACCTCCCAAACGGTGACATGGAGCGCCTGCTCCGTGGTTGTACTGCACTCGAGTACCTTTGTCTTCAGGCGATCAATGGGTTGAGTAGCTTCCACATCACCTCCTTGACTCTCCAGACTATTTGTGTGTGTTGCTGGTGCTACAAGAAGACATCACAAGATGTGTACCACGGTATGGTCATTGAGGACACACCTTCACTTGAGAGATTACTTGTAGTTGATCAAGAAGGTCCACCAAGAATCAATGTCATTTCTGCACCGAAATTGATAGTGGTGGGCTACTCGTCTGACAAATACTCCGAACTTGTTATTGGATCCACACCCGTTCAGGTGCAACAGCCGCCTTCTACCTCTCCTTCTAGAAATTAACATTATTTCTATTTTTGAAGATGCATGTTCTTCTGTCATACAGAAAATGATTCTGACAAGCTTGACCCCGAAACTGCGCACAATGAAGGTCTAGGCACTAGAATCTATCGGCCTCAACCTGGAGCAAGTTGTCAGTTTCCTGAGATGCTTTCCATGCCTGGAGAAGCTATATATCGAGGTGATGTTCCTTTCCTGTTAAATTTTAATCATAAGGGAGTTCAATTTGTGACACCTTTTTCCAAGTTTACAATGACAATGTACTATGATTTCTGAAGGATTTTTGGACGGTTTCAGTACATACATGTTTTCCCCCCATATTGGTTGCTTGATCCATATGGTTACAATCCATATGCATTTCTCCTTTGGATTCATCTGTACTAGTTTTCTTAGGGAACTTTTCATCCACTCCAACCTCTTGTGAAGAAGGCTACATTTTTATAGATTGTAATCAAATAGCCATGTTAATCATGTCGGATCGAAAATGGCACGTTAGTGCATTTTACAAATCCCACAAACCAAACAGGTCTGTAGTAGTTTTCAAAACTGCATGTAGGCACTAACACGTTGATACGTCTCCAACGTATCTATAATATTTGATTGGTCCATGCTATTATATTATCTATCTTGGATGTTTCATATGCATTTATATGCTATTTTATATGATTTTGGGACTAATCTATTAACCTAGAGCCCAGTGCCAGTTTTCTGTTTTTCCCTTGTTTTTGAGTTTTACAGAAAAGGAATAACAAACGGAGTCCGAACGAGCTGAAAATTTATGGTGATTTTTTCTGGACCAGAAGAAGCCCCTGAAGCAAAAGAGTTGGGCAAAAAGAGTCCCGAGCCAACCACCAGGGTGGAGGGCGTGCCCTACCCCCTGGGAAGGTGCTCCGTCCTTGTGGTTGACTCGTGGACCCCCCCCCCCCCCTGACGTGAAACCGGCACAAAAACTTCCTATAAATACAGAAACGCCCGAAAAGAAACGTAGATCGGGAGTTCCGCCACCGCCAGCCTCTGTAGCCACCAAAAACCAATCGAGACCCTATTCCAGCACCTTGCCGGAGGGGGGAAACATCATCGGTGGCCATGTTCATCATCCCGACACTCTCCATGACGAGGAGGGAGTAGTTCACCCTCGAGGCTGAGGGTATGTACCAGTAGCTATGTGTTTGATCTCTCTCTCTCTCTCTCTCTCTCTCTCTCTCTCTCTCTCTCTCTCGTGTTCTTGATTTGGCACGATTTTGATGTACCGCGAGATTTGCTATTATAGTTGGATCTAATGATGTTTCTCCCCCTCTACCTTCTTGTAATGGATTGAGTTTTCCCTTTGAAGTTATCTTATCGGATTGAGTCTTTAAGGATTTGAGAACACTTGATGTATGTCTTGCATGTGTTTAACTGTGGTGACAACGGGATATTCACGTGATCTACTTGATCTATGTTCTAGTGATTAGCTTGTGGGTTCTGTGACCTTGTGAACTTGTGCATAGGGGTTGGCACATGTTTTCGTCTTGACTCTCCGGTAGAAACTTTGGGGAACTCTTGGAAGTTCTTTGTGTTGGTTTGAATAGATGAATCTGAGATTGTGTGATGCATATCGTATAATCAAACCCATGGATACTTATGGTGACATTGGAATATCTAGGTGACATTAGGGTTTTGGTTGATGTGTGTCTTAAGGTGTTATTTTAGTACGAACTCTAGGGATGTTTGTGACACTTATAGGAATAGCCCAATAGATCGATCAGAAAGAATAACTTTGAGGTGGTTTCGTACCCTACAATAATCTCTTTGTTTCTTCTCCGCTATTAGTGACTTTGGAGTGACTCTTTGTTTCACGTTGAGGGATTGTTATATGATCTAATTATGTTATCATTGTTGAGAGAACTTGCACTAGTGAAAGTATGAGCTCTAGGCCTTGTTTTCAAGCAGTGCAATACCGTTTTCACTCACTTTTGTTACTAGTTACCTTGCTGTTTTTATATTTTTAGATTACAAAAACCTATATCTACCATCCATATTACGCTTGTATCACCATCTCTTCGCCGAACTAGTTCACCTATACAAATTACCAATGTATTGGGTGTGTTGGGGACACAAGAGACTCTTTGTTATTTGGTTGCAGGGTTGTTTAAGAGAGACCATCTTCATCCTACGCCTCCCACGGATTGATAAACCTTAGGTCATCCACTTGAGGGAAATTTGCTACTGTCCTACAAAGATCTGCGCTTGGAGGCCCAACGTGAGTCTACAAGAAGAAGGTTGCATAGTAGACATCAAGCTCTTTCCTGGCGCCGTTGCCAGGGAGGCGAGGTAAGTGGCACTAACAACCCGTCAACTAAGCTCTTTTCCGGCGCTGTTGTTGGGGAGGTTAGTTCTTGAAGGTATATCTTTAGACTAAATCTTTGTATGATGAGCACGATTCCAATGTTGTTAGTATTGTTGGATCACGGGTTCCGGCAAAATCCTCAAGGTTCGAACACTGGGGTGCGCACGAAGATTTCCCCCTACCGATCCACATCCTAGTTTTGCTAAGATCTTGTGGACGAACTCAACGAACGCACAACACAAGGGACACAAGATTTATACTGGTTCGAGCCACCATTGTGGTGTAATACCCTACTCCAGTGTGGTGGTGGTGGATTGCCTCTTGGGCTGAGGAAGAACAGTACAAAGGGGGAAGAACAGCCTCCTGAGGTTGAGGTGTTCTTGTGCTTGGCGAACTTGTGTGGGTGAGGATTCAATCAGCTAGGGCCTGGTTTCATTTCTTCGCCTTCTACTGTGGCGACTAGTCCTATTTATAGAGGCCCTGGTCCTCTCCCCAAATATTGAGCGGGAAGGGAGCCAACCACGGCCAATTTGAAAGGGGACAGCTAGTACAGCTTATCCTGACAAAAGTAGTCTTCGCCTGCAAAAGGCTCTGGTGGTGACGCTGCCTTGGGCTCCATGGTGACCTCCGTCTTGCTGTCCTGCTGGTCTTGGTCTCGTTGACCTGATATGGAAACCTTTGCTTGATGCCTCGGTACTCCGTGCCTGCGCTTGCCTCCTTTGCACCAAAGAGGAAACAAGGATGCTGCACGTGCCGGCGCCCGCCTGGTCTCGATCGTCATGGCTCATGTCACGAGAACCTCGCGAGGTTTTTCTTGCCTTGATCTCTCTGCCCCTCGCGAGCCTGCCTGGCGAGGCCGCTCCTGAGGAGGTCTTGCATCGTCCGCCTCGCGAGGCTTGGCCCTTCGCGAGGGTCTTGGATGCCTTGTTGATGAAGACGGGCCATACGGTCCTGCTAGCAAGGCCACGCCATGGGCCGCAGGCAGGCAAGTCTGGTGACCTCCGTTCCCAGAACACCGACAGTAGCCCCCGGGCCCAAGGCGCGCTCGGGCTTGGCTTCAAGGCGAAGCCAAAGTTCAAGTGCGGAGCGCCGCGGGCCCCAATAGCCTGCGGCCTTGGTCGACGCCTGGCGGTTGATTGGACGTGGGCGTCTCTGCTTCCCCACGCTGCCTCGGCAACTGCCCGACTTGACAAGTCCCTGCGACATGCAAGGAAAACCATCATTACCTGTGATCATGTGAGGCACCGGTTGGCCTTCTCCTGCTGTAAATGGGGAGGGGGGCAGAGCCCCCGTCGCCATTTCTTCCCATTCTGCTTCCTTCTTCCTCCTTTGCTCCACTGCCGACATCGATGGCGCCCATCCACAGGTTTTCTATTGCGGAGAAAGGTAAGACTCCCCTCGATGGGCCGGCGACGCTCCCGCCGAAGAAGAGGTCGGTTCACCGCCGCGACACAGCGTCGATGCAGGTGGTGACGAGGCCTTGGTGCGAGTGGCCTCCTCCTGGGTATCCGTTACCCCTGTACGCCCAAGCTGGGGGCTCAGGAGGAAGGAGCGACGAGCGTCGGCGCGCGCGCTGTGGCCAAGGTCGACGTGCCGCGGTAACGCGCGTCGCCGCTCCTGGAGTCCACGGCACGGACTCCTCGTGCGAGCTTGTGCTGTGGGTGGCGATGCCCCCGAGCTCTTGGATCTGCTTCCCGCGGTTCTTCTCTGACGTGATGCCACCGAGGGGACACCTCGAGCTCTGGTTGCAGCATGCTGACTGCGACGCTCCGGCGACCGGAGCAGAGGTTGAAGTGGTCTCCCCCGGAAAGATCTTCATGACCCGCGGCTGAGGTGAGGTCGCGTGGGTTTGCCATGCGAAGGGCGCCCTAATGATCCAGTTCGATTACGACGGCGCCTCCACACTGTCCTTCAAGGTCTTCGATGTGGTGGGCCGCCGTTTGGAGTGCTGCCCTGGTGGGGAGCGCCAGGACGATGCGCGCCCCGCCTGCGGCCCCTCCAGCAGCAGCGATTCTTGGGAGTCCAGCGGTTCTCCTGAGCTCTTTGAGACTCCGGAGACGAGCGACGACAGCTACGTGCCCCCGAGCTCTCGCCGCGCCCGGAGCCAGGCTGCAGCATCCAGCCGTCGCCGTCGCTAATCTAGATGGGTTTGGCGCCGGCCTCCCGTGGCCCACTGTTGATGATGGCGTCGGCCGCGGGGGCGTGTAGATAGGACTCCCCTAAGTTCTCGTCTTTTGTTCCCTACGAGGAATCAAGTAGTACCCCGTGGGGGCGTGTAAAGGGTCTGTAATGTCTTTTGTTGATATTATCCCTATTATGGAAATTTGTGAACGCATGTCCTGTTTAGGCTCGGTCTCCCCTTCCCAACCTTGCGATGGCTTGTTGCTCTACGCTGACAGGTCCCGGTCCCCAGGCAAGCTGCAGCCGTCGCTGGTATGCCAGGTCGCGTGCCATGGTCAAGGCCAGGAGGTTAGCGGCCCGAGGTCCAGTAAGAGCTCCTGAGGCGCGATGCTCAGGAGGTCCCCTTTAGCGCTCAAGCAGCTGTGGTAAGGTAAGAAAGGGAGGCGGCGTTGCTGCAACAGGACTGCGGTGAGCATGACCCCTAGACTCCAACAATTAGCAGGTCTGGGTGCGGGACTTATCTTGATGAGTCGGGGTTGATTCTTCGCGATGCGCCAGGTTCGTGCGTAGGCATCCGCAGAGTAGCCAGGTCAGGCCCATACAAGCCTCCCCCTCTTCCCCACGCTCTCCTTCATGCTCTACGTCCTCAGGTCCCGGCCCTCGAGCGAGATCAGCCGCCGCTAGTATGCCAGGTCGTGTGCCGTGGTCAAAGCCAGGGGGTGAGGGCTGGAGAGCAAGTAGGAGATCCTGAGTCGCGATGCTCAAGAGCCCCCCTTTTAACGCGCAAGCGGATCGCACGTGAGAAGAGGGAGCTTGCGGTGCCGCCTGCTGCCATTCTCACGAGATTCCTGCAAGCCAGCACAAGGAGAAGCACGGTTTGCCATCATGATTGCCAGTCGGCCGCCGGTTGCTCCACTAGGGAATAACGACACTGAGGGCCTGGTGAGGTGACGTGCGTGGGGCACGCCGCGAGCCAGAGCTCAGCCGCTCAGGTTTGTCATCGTTGCAGGGACAGACCCGTGCACAAGCGTCGTGCCGGCGCGAGTAGCCCCCGTGGTGGGTGACGATCGAACAAGTAGTAGTCATAAGTAGATTAAGCGTGGAAGCAGCAGGCTTAAGTAAATGCAAGGGAGATACATGCCACTGGGTCAGGCCCGAGCGGCTTGGGGATGATGCAGCCCAAGGGGCGCTCCCAGCGAGGTAAGCTAAAAACATAAAAGGGATACATGCCACAGGGATGGACCCACGCGGCCTGGGAATGATGTAGCCCTGGGGGCGCTCCCAGCTAAATAAACTTGGAAAATGTCACCTGGCTCTGTTGATGAAGGAGAGTTGGGGCAGCTGAAGGTACGCGGCGAAGGGGTTGCTCCTTGTGAGCCACCCGGGCCCTGAGCCTCGGGAGGCTCTGGGGGTCCTGGTGGTTCCCTGAGGACCGTCTCCATCTCCGTCAGCATAGCGTGGTGCCTGGCCTCCTGATAGGCGGTCGCCACGCTCGGCAGGCCAAAAGGCATGCGAACGTAGCTATGAGGTGGGCCCTCACAGTGTCCCACGCGCGAAGGCCAGTAAAGTTCCTGAGAGGCGGCCCTGTTGAGCCCTGGGATGTCGATGCAGACGCGCAGCCCGGCATCCTCGCCTGGATGGGGAGCTGCGCCTGGTGAGCGGTGGCCGCCGTGCGTGGCCCTTGCGTCTTGCAGTTCCTGAGTGGTCTTGGTGATGAACTCCTGAGCGGTGGGTGCTCCTCGCCCTGCGTCCTCCTGAGGGAAGCATGCCGTGAAGCACGCCTCCAAGTGGTGCCCAAGCGCCTCCCTCGTGATGTTAGCAAAGTCTGAGGCCCTCCAGAAGAGAGCCCCTGAGCCCTGCCCGAGAGGGACACCGGGCGCGGTTTCCTATGCGATGGAGGGAGGCGCCCCAGGAGCGGGCGCTGATCCTGACAAGGCGCCGCTGGCCTAAGGTCCTGCGCGGTGCAGCGCTTCTTCTTCTTGCGGGTGGCCTCAGGAGGGTGCTCGCCCTTGCTGTCGGGGTCGTCGATTGCTGCAACTTGGAAGGCACGCTCGAGGGAGCACACCACATCTCTTTCTTTGCACGGGACTGTGGTGATTCCGCCGCTTCCCAGCATCTTGAGGACATTGTAGCCGCGATGGGTCACTGCCATGAACTTGGCCAGGGCTGGGTACCCAAGGATCGCCTTATATGGCAAGCAGATGTAGGCGACGTCGAATTCGATGAGCTCGGTGCGGTAGTTGTTGCATTCTCCGAAGGTGACAGGGAGGCGGACCTGCCCTATCGGTGTGGTGGAACCGTCGGTCACTCCTGAGAAAGGCTTGGTAGGCTGAAGCTGGTCATACGGCACTTGGAGGTTGTCAAACGTGTCGACGGACAGGACATTGAGCCCTGCGCCGCCGTCAATGAGGGTCTTGGTGACTTGCACGTTGCTGATGACTGGTGAACAAAGCATTGGGAGGACGCCTGCAGTAGTTGCGCACTTGAGCTGATCTGCCGAACTGAATGTGATGGGGCACTTGGACCATCTGAGCGGGCGCGTGGCCTCGAGCTTGGGGAGGACTGCATTCACTTCACGAGCAAACTGCTTGAAGATACGCTGCGAGGCTGGGGCTTAAGCTCCGCCCAAGATGCAGGCGATAGCACGCGGCTCCTGAAAGCCCCAGCCCCCTCGTCTTGATGGTGGTCGTCGTTCCTTCTGGGTGGTGGCGATAGCGGAGGAAGGTCAGCGTTTCCTTGAGCACGATCCTCACGAGGCTGATCCCTCCAGGCGCCCTCGCAAGGCTGATCCTGCCAGCGGTCCTCACGAGGCCGGTCGCGCCACTCCTGGCGTGGGCCACGGTCATCCCAGCGTCCGCCACCACGTCCTCCTCCTCGGTCGTAGCCCCGGTTGTTGCGCTCGGGGCATCGACTGAAGAGTCCTTCTCGAATGGCTCTGAGCTCCTGGCGGTCACTGGTGTTGTGGCTATGCAGGTTATGGAAGGCGCAGAGCGGTCGGCTGCTCTTGGATAACTCGGGCTGGTCCTTGTCGCGCTTCGTGTCCGGCTGTGCCGCGAGCACGGCTGCTCCCTTGGGCTTCACGTCCTTGGCCTTGGCTTTCTTCTCCTTCGGGTCTGCAGCCGGGAGCTCGAGGAGGGAGAGGCGCCCCTCCTCAGCTCTTGTGCACTTGTTCGCCAGGTTGAATAGCTCCAGAGACGTGCACAGCTCCTCGTGGATGTCGAGCTCTTCTTTCATCTTGACGTCACGGACGCCATCAGAGAACGTGGAGATGATGGCCTCGTCCGTCACCTTGGGAATCTTGAGGCGGACGTTGTTGAAGCGCTGGATGTATGTCTGGAGCGTCTCTCCTGGTTGTTGCTTGACACGGCGCAGGTCACCCGCGGCCGGCGAGCGGTCACGAGTGCCCTGGAAGTTGGCAACGAAATGGTTGCGCATCTCATCCCAGGAGGAGATTGAGCCTGGAGGCAGGTTCAGGAGCCAGGAGCGTGCACCATCCTTGCGAGCCATGGGGAACCAGTTCGCCATGACTTTCTCGTCGCCGTTGGCCGCCTTGATGCTCAGCTCGTAGAGCTGCAGGAACTCCGTGGAGTCGGGGGTGCCGTCGTAGCGAGGATGCAGGTTCGGCTTGAACTTGCCAGGCCAGGCGACGCTACGCAGCTCGGGAGTGAAGGCGCGGCAGCCCGCCGTGGTCACAGGGGCTTGACCCTGGTGGAGAACTTGTTCTTGATGGGGTCCGCACACCGCCACCGCAGGTGGCGCGCGGTCTTGCCGTGGTGGTGCGGGGAGCGCGGGGGCATTTTCTCGTGGCCGTGGGACCTCTCGGCAGCTTCTTTCTTCTTGCACGGGCGCCGGACGCGGCAGGTCACGCCGTGGGGCTGCTCGCCTGGGCGCCAAGACTCCGTCTTGGGGCAGAGGTGGTGGAGGATCTCCATGGGCCACGCCGCCCATGGCTGACGGAGGACGAGGCAGCAAGAGGAACGGCGCAGGGGAGCCCCCTGCGGCGCTGACAAGCTCAGCGATGCGATCGAGCCAGTCCTCGTAGAGGTCGTCGACGGGGCGGTAGCACAGGAGCTCGCGCGCCATGCATAGAGCAGCCTGCGCATCCACGGGAGCACGGCGAGCATGGGATGACGAGCCGGCCGGGGTCAGCGATGGAGTGGCGGTGTGGCCGTCCCGCCGCACCGAGGGGTGCAGCGAGGACGCTTGCTGCTCGTTCCCTGCTGGGCCGGTGGCGGCGTTGGCGGCAGGCGACGGAGAACGATGGGGTGGCCCGCCGACGGGAGCCGTCTGAGAAACGCGGGCGGCGTGGGCAGCCCGGCGCTCAGCGCGAGCACGACGAGCGTCCGCTATGGAGACGATGAAGCAATGGAGCGTAGACCGAAGGGAGGGAGGCTTTGGCACACCCCTACCTGGTGCGCCAAATGTCAGACCATGGGTTCTAGCAAAACCCTCAAGGTTCGAACACTGGGGTGCGCACGAAGATTTCCCCCTACCGATCCACGTCCTACTTTTGCTAAGATCTTGTGGACGAACTCGACGAACTCACAACACAAGGGACACAAGATTTATACTGGTTCGGGCCACCATTATGGTGTAATACCCTACTCCAGTGTGGTGGTGGTGGATTGCCTCTTGGGCTGAGGATGAATAGTACAAAGGGGGAAGAACAACCTCCTGAGGTTGAGGTGTTCTTGTGCTTTGCGAACTTGTGTGGGTGGGGATTCGATCAGCTAGGGCCTGATTTCGTTTCTTCTCCTTCAACTATGGCGACTAGTCCTATTTATAGAGGCCCTGGTCCTCTCCCCAAATATTGAGCGGGAAGGGAGCCAACAATTGCCAATTTGAAAGGGACAGCTAGTACAACTTATCCTGACAAAAGTAGTCTTCGCCTGCAAAAGGCTCTGGTAGTGACGCCGCCTTGGGCTCCATGGTGAACTCTGTCTTGTTGTCCTGCTTGTCTTGGTCTCGTTGCACTTATATTGAAACCTTTGCTTGATGCCTCTGTACTCCGCGTCTGCGCTTGCCTCCTTTGCACCAAAGAGGAAACAAGGACGCTGCACGCGCTGGCGCCCGCCTGGTCTCGATCGTCATGGCTCACGTCACGAGAACCTCGCGAGGTTTGTCTTTCCTTGATCTCTCCGCCCCTCGCGAGCCTGCCTGGCGAGGCCGCTCCTGAGGAGGTCTTGCGTCGTCCGCCTCGCGAGGCTTGGCCCCTCGCGAGGGTCTTGGATGCCTTGTTGATGAAGACGGGCCGTACGGGCCTGCTAGCAAAGCCACGCCGTGGGCCGCAGGCGGGCAAGTCTGGGGACCCCCGTTCCCAGAACGCCGACAAGTATGAATTCTTTGAATATCCATGATGCTAATGATATGCAAAGCCATAAGCTTGGGGAAGCTATGCTTGATGAAAATGATATTTTTAGTCCCCCAAGTTTTGATGAGCAAATTTATTTTGATGATAGCATGCCTCCTATTTATGATGATTATATTGATGGAAGTGGATTTGGAGAGGTCATGACTTTATTTAGTGATGAATCCACTATTTCTGAAGAGGTTCCAATTGATTATGAGAACAAAGTTGCTACCTATGATGATTATTGTGATGACATATATGCTATGAAGAGTAATGATAACCATGAAACTTGTCATCATGATTTTAATTTTCAATTGGATTATGCCTCACATGATAGTTATTTTGTGGAGTTTGCTCCCACTACTATGAATGAGAATAAATTTGCTTATGTGGTGAGTACTAAAATTTCTATGCTTGTGGATCATGAAAAGAATGCTTTGTGTGATGGCTATATTGTTGAATTCATCCATGATGCTACTGAAAATTACTATGATGGAGGAACATATGCTTCTACATATGCTTCTACATGTTGGAAGTTTTGAGGCTTTGCTTGTTTTACCTTCCTATACTAGTTGATTCTTGCTCGCATAAATTTTTTGCTCACAAAACCCCTATGCATAGGAAGTGGGTTAGACTTAAATGTGCTAGTCATATTCTTCATGATGCTCCATTATGTTTGAATAATCTTTTATGAGTGCATCATTGAAATCATCATGCCTAGATAGAAAGGCATTAAAGAAAAGCGCTTGTTGGGAGACAAAGCTATGTCATAGCCTATTGCTACCCGATCTACAAGTCGGTCTACTTCTGGCTCTTGCCTTGATTGGAACGACTTTTGAGTAAGAAAGGCCCTTTACTTTCCCCCTGAGGGTAGGAAAATCATGATCGGGATAGCGGACGTAAAGCTATTGAACTTAGGCTCTTTCCTTTTGTCGAAGTGGAATCATAGAACACAATGTGATACTACCCCTACTGTTTTTGCATGTTCGCATGATTAAGCTATTGTAGTAATCATGTTTTATAGCTTTTGTTTCAATAAAGTGCCAAGTAAAGCCTTTGGGATAGTATGGATGATAGTTGACTTGATTCTGTGCAAAAACAGAAACTTTTGCTCCCAGTCCAGGAATTTTGAAAATTCATTGGAACGTGCTTTTGATCTGAAATTTTTACACAAGATTTATATACAAATTATCTAGGTTTTCCTAAATTTTCAGAAATTTTGGATTTATAGAAGTATGATTTCAATTCATATCTTTACACACTATTCTGTTTTTAACAGATTCTGTTTTCGATGCATAATTTGCTTGTTTTCTACTTTCTATGGCTTATATTGCTTTATGTAAATTGTAGAAGTGATAGGGTACAGTAGGAAGCATGTGAAAAAAATTATGAATCTTGTCTTGACAGTACCAAAGTGAATGACTTGTTTTATTATACTAACGGAGCTTACGAGTTTTCTGTTGAGTTTTGTGTTGTGAAGTTTTTAAGTTTTGGGTAATGTTTTGATGGACTACGGAATAAGGAGTGGCAATAGCCTAAGCTTGGGGATGCCCAAGGCACCCCAACGTAATATTCAAGGACAGCCAAGCATCTAAGCTTGGGGATGCCCCAGATGGCATCCCCTCTTTCGTCTTCATTCATCGGTAACCTTACTTGGAGCTATATTTTTATTCGCCACATGATATGTGTTTTACTTGGAGCGTCATTTTCTTTTGTCCAGATTTGCTTGCTGCTATTTAGAGTAATGTTTTGCATCTTTTAGTTCAATAAAAAGGTCAAGTGTAGCCTTTACCATGCTTATTTTGCAAGTCCATATGTTGTTGTTTTAAAAACAGAAAGTTTTCTGTTATGTTTTGAATATTTTTGAATAGTCGGAACATGGTAAAATCTTGAAATTTTTACACAATGAGTAACAACAAATTTTCTACAGTGTGGTAAATTTTCAGAATTTTTGGAGTTAGGGAAGTATGATTCCTCTTGCATTCTTTATAGACTGTTCTGTTTAGATAGATTGCTGTTATGTTCGCATCGTTCGCATGTGTTTGCTTGTTTAATGATTCTATTTGAGGATGGGAGTATTAAATATGCAGATTTATTTAGTATGCAATGTCAAATAATAATTTTAGTGATTGGTTACAATAAAGAATGATAAGGTTTTGCATGGATTTATACTAACCTATCTCATGAGTTCGTGTTGAGTTTTGTGTGGATGAAGTTTTAAAGATTTAGGGAAACCGTGATGTGAACGAATTAAGGAGACACAAAAGCTCAAGCTTGGGGATGCCCAAGGCATCTCAAGTTAATATTTCAAGAAGTCTCAAGCATCTAAGCTTGGGGATGCCCCGGTTCGCATCCCACCTTTCTTCTTCAACAACTACCGGTCAGTTTTGGTTGAGCCTAAGTTTTTGCTTCTTCACATGATATGTGCTATCCTTGCAATGTCATTTTATTTTGTTTTGCTTGCTGTTTGAATAAAGTACTTAAGATCTGAAATTTTATTTATGAGAAGGAGTCTTCACATAGTTACATAATTATTCAACTACTCATTGATCTTCACTTATATCTTTTGGAGTAGTTTGTCGTTTTCTCTAGTGCTTCACTTATATCTTTATAGAGCACGGTGGTAGTTTTATTTCGAAGAAATTGTTGAACTCTCATGCTTCACTTATATCATTTTGAGAGTATCTAAACAGCGTGGTAATTTTCTTTGGTTATGAATTTAGTCCTAATATTATAGGCATCCAAGAGGGATATAATAAAAACTTTCATATGAAGTGCATTGAATACTATGAGAAGTTTGATTCCTTACGATTGTTTTAAGATATGAAGATGGTGATATTAGAGTCATGCTAGTGAGTAATTGTGAATTTGAGTAATACTTGTGTTAAGGTTTATGATTCCCGTAGCATGCACGTATGGTGAACCGTTATGTGATAAAGTCGGAGCATGATTTATTTATTGATTGTCCTCCTTATGAGTGGCGGTCGGGGACGGGCGATGGTCTTTTCCTACCAATCTATCCCCCTAGGAGCATGCGTGTAGTACTTCATTTTGATAACTAATAGATTTTTCCAATAAGTATGTGAGTTCTTTATGATTAATGTTGAGACCATGGATTATACGCACTCTCACCCTTCCACCATTGCTAGCCTCTCCAGTATCGCGCAACTTTCGCTGGTACCATACACCCACCAAATACCTTCCTCAAAACAGCCACCATACCTACCTATTATGGCATTTCCATAGCCATTCCGAGATATATTGCCATGCAACTTTCCACCGTTCCGTTTATTATGACACATTCCATCATTGTCATATTGATTTGCATGATCATGTAGTTGTCATCGTATTTGTGGCAAAGCCACTGTTCATAATTCTTTCATACGTGTCACTCGTGATTCATTACACATCCTGGTACACCATCAGAGGCATTCATATATAGTCATATTTTGTTCTAAGTATCGAGTCTTGAGTTGTAAGTAAATAAAAGTGTGATGATCTTCATTATTAGAGCATTGTCCCATGTGAGGAAAGGATGATGGAGACTATGAACCCACAAGTCGGGATGAGACTTGGACAAAAAAGAGAAGGAAAAAATGGCCCAAAAAACAAAAAAAGAGAGAAAGAGAGAGAAGGGGCAATGCTACTATCGTTTTACCACACTTGTGCTTCAAAGTAAAACCATGATCTTCATGATAGAGAGTCTCCTATGTTGGCACTTTCATATACTAGTGGGAATTTTTCATTATAGAACTTGGCTTGTATATTCCAATGATGGGCTTACTCAAATTTCCCTAGGTCTTCATGAGCAAGCGAATTGGATGCACATCCACTTAGTTTTCTTTTGAGCTTTCATAAGCTTATATCTCTAGTGCATCCGTTGCATGTCAATCCCTACTCACTCACATTGATATCTATTGATGGGCATCTCCATAACCCGTTGATACGCCTAGTTGATGTGAGACTATCTCCTCCTTTTTGTCTTCTCAACAACCACCGTCTATTCCACCTATAGTGCTATGTCCATGGCTCACGCTCATGTATTGTGTGCAAGTTGAAAAGGTTTGAGAACATCAAAAGTATAAAACCATTGCTTGGCTTGTCATCAGGTTTGTGCATGATTTGAATATTTTGTGTGATGAAGATGGAGCATAGCCAGCCTATATGATTTTGTAGGGATAAGCTTCCTTTGGCCATGTTATTTTGAGAAGACGTAATTATCTTGTTAGTATGCTTGAAGTATTATTGTTTTTATGTCAATATTAAACTTTTGTTTTGAATCATACGGATCTGAACATTCATGCCACAATAAAAGAAATTACATGGATAAATATGTTAGGTAGCATTCCACATCAAAAATTCTGTTTTTATCATTTACCTACTCGAGGACAAGCATGAATTAAGCTTGGGGATGCTTGATACGTCTCCAACGTATCTATAATTTTTGATTGTTCCATGCTATTATATTATCTATCTTGGATGTTTTATATGCATTTATATGCTATTTTATATGATTTTGGGGCTAATCTATTAACCTAGATCCCAGTGCCAGTTTCTGTTTTTTCCTTGTTTTTGAGTTTTACAGAAAAGGAATATCAAACGGAGTCCGAACGAGCTGAAAACTTACGGTGATTTTTATGAACCAGAAGAAGCCCCCGAAGCAAAAGAGTTGGGCCAGAAGAGTCCCGAGCCAACCACAAGGGTGGAGGGCGCGCCCTACCCTCCGGGAGGGTGCTCCTTACTTGTGGTTGACTCGTGGACCCCCCCTGACGTGAAACAGACGCCAAAAATTCCTATAAATACAGAAACCCCCGAAAAGAAACCTAGATCAGGAGTTCCGCTGTCGCAAGCCTCTGTGGCCACCAAAAACCAATCGGGACCCTGTTCCGGCACCCTGCCGGAGGGGGGAATCATCACCGGTGGCCATCTTCATCATCCAGACACTCTCCATGACAAGGAGGGAGTAGTTCACCCTTAGGGCCGAGGGTATGTACCAGTAGATATGTGTTTGATTTCTCTCTCTTGTGTTCTTGATTTGGCACAATCTTGATGTACCACGAGCTTTGCTATTGTAGTTGGATCTTATGATGTTTCTGCCCCTCTACCTTCTTGTAATGGATTGAGTTTTCCCTTTGAAGTTATCTTATAGGATTGAGTCTTTAAGGATTTGAGAATACTTGATGTATGTCTTGCATGTGTCTATCTGTGGTGAGAATGGGATATTCACATGATCTACTTGATGTATGTTTCGGTGATCAACTTGCGGGTTCTGTGACCTTGTGAACTTATGCATAGGGGCTGGCACACGTTTTCGTCTTGACTCTCCGGTAGAAACTTTGGGTCACTCTTGGAAGTTCTTTGTGTTGGTTTGAATAGATGAATCTGAGATTGTGTGATGCATATCGTATAATCAAACCCACAGATACTTGTGGAGACATTGGAATATCTAGGTGACATTAGGGTTTTGTTTGACGTGTGTCTTAAGGTGTTATTTTAGTACGTACTCTAGGGCTATTTGTGACACTTATAGGAATAGCCCAATTGATCGATCAGAAATAATAACTTCGAGGTGGGTTCGTACCCTACAATAATCTATTCGTTTGTTCTCCGCTATTAGTGACTTTGGACTGACTCTTTGTTGCACGTTGAGGGATTGTTATATGATCTAATTATGTTATCATTGTTGAGAGAACTTGCACTAGTGAAAGTATGAGCCCTAGGCCTTGTTTCCAAGCATTGTAATACCGCTTTCACTCACTTTTTCTACTAGGTACCTTGCTGTTTTTATATTTTTAGATTACAAAAACCTACATCTACCATCCATATTACGCTTGTATCACCATCTCTTCGCTGAACTAGTGCACCTATACAATTTACCATTGTATTTGGTGTGTTGGGGACACAAGAGACTCTTTGTTATTCGGTTGCAGGGTTGTTTGATAGAGACCATCTTCATCCTACGCCTCCCATGGATTGATAAACCTTAGGTCATCCACTTGAGGGAAAATTGATACTGTCCTACAAAACTCTGCACTTGGAGGCCCAACACGAGTCTACAAGAAGAAGGTTGCGTAGTAGACATCACACGTTTTCTTCTTTTGCAGATAAGATTAGGCCCGGTGGTGCATAATGTGATACAGTATAACAATCACATTGAATGCCTAGAACGACATCTCCCAGAAATTACTTTGAACTCCTACCGAGGAACCTTGCCGGAGATTATATTCGTCAGGTTCTTTGTTGTCAGGGCAAGGGTGCTGAAGGTAATGAGGTTTGCCCTACATTTATTTCGCAAAAATGAATGGTTTGTTGATCAGCGCTGGCGGCTGAGGCAGAATGGAATAGGCTCCGAAAATGCTGAATTTCATTTTGGAACTTTAGATGACGGATTAATCGGAAGTCATTGTGTCAACCCCATACATGACTTCTCGGTGGCTAATCCCTTTGCAAAAAATTAAGAGGTTTCAAAACCAGCCTTACAAGTGGTAATATTAGTTTGAACCTCTCTGATATCCATATTCAGCGGATCAGCGCGAGCATTTGTAGCTGATGAGCTGAATTTCATTTCTAATATCAGTTTGAACCTTGTAATCTTCGAATTTGAGCCATATAACTCTGGAATTTGAACCTTGTAATATTTCGAGCTTTTTTGGTACAATCATTGAAATGGCATCATATGAGACTCGTATATTGGTAGCACTATTTTGACCTTAATATGCAATGGACTTAGATTTTATAACCATTCTCGAATCTGTTTACCTTGTCGGTCTCAAGGACACGATCTATATAGCTAACTCGACTGCGATCTTCGACATTGTTGCACACAGTTTGTTTCTTCAACCATGTCCCTATGGAGCGCATAATTAATTATCGCACTCGAGTGTCCATCATCACCCTTCTGTGTAACTTCGACCTCATCACCCACTAGTAATTATGACCGAAGTCATTCCACACACTTCATTTTTACAAAGCTTTTTGCCAATAAATGCCCACGATTTGCCCCTCTTCTAGCCGACGCGTGGCCAAACTAGCCAGGCGGGAAGCTTGTGCGGTAAACTGCATGGTAGCATGGGCAAGCTCATCGAAGATACATTTGGCGCCTCTTCGAGGCCACACATGGCCAAACGAAACACATGTGGTGCGGTGTTGTCAAGCATGCATGATTACAGGTCGGCCGGCCCCCATTTATTACAGTGGCCATTTAACCCTTGTGTCCCTTCAACCTTTCGCTCGCTCCCCACCATTGCAAGATGCACACCCACCACGACAAATTCTTAGATGGTATCCTGCGCGGCTCCAATGGCGTTCCGAGCTGCTGCTGACGACAAGCAGCAGTTCACCATGCATGCCATGGTGGACACCCACAGAAGGTTCACAGAGCTCTCGGTGGTGTACACCAACAACCCGGTCTAGGTGGAGCACTCCATCCACATCATGGAGTTGTTGCTTGCTGAGGAGAAGTACACGTTGTCGGGTTCGACCTCTAGTACACCCTCTCGTGTCGTGTCTCGTCCCAAGGTCGCCGTCGCCCAGATGTGCGTGCGCAATCACGTCCTCGTCTACCACAACTGTCTAGCCACAAGGCCTTGCGAGCATCTCGCCATGTTTGTCGGCAGCCCCCACTACATGTTCGCTACGATCGACATCACCAACGATGTAAAGGTGCTCAAGAATTCGGGCATCGCCTGCCAGAATCTTGTCGACATCCAGGGCCAATACAAGATCTGGGGCAGCAACGAGCATGAGAATGACTCACTGGTTCACCTCTTCGAGGCCATCATTGATCCCCTACTACAGAGACATGAAGGATTCCCGCAACAAGGACAAGCGTGCCTAGCACTCGGCCTGGATGGAGATACTCGACAAAGCTCAGGTCGTGTACGCGGCCAAGGAGGCGTACACGAGCTACGAGATGTACATGCGGATTGTTGACATGAGGAAGTGCATCCTTCCCCGAAACGGCCAGGGATCCAGCCGGAAGTAGAGCAATGGCAAGCGTCATCGCAACAAGAAGTAGATGATTAGATGCTTGTTTTTCCTAGTTTAGTATGCATGTAATTGATTACTTTGGTGTGTGGAAATGTTATGTGTGTAGTTAGTTGTGAATTCTATGCTTAATTTTCTTTTGCAATGTTGTCTTTTTGAGTATATATGTTGATGCTCTGTAGCCAGAGCGTAGATGTTGTGCAGACAGAGCAAATCACATCGCACATGGACTAAACAATGGAACCCGTCGGTGATGATATGATTTCATCAATCCCTGACAATTGTATACCAGCAATCCTTTGCTCACAACACACATGGCTTGTTAACAAGAATCATTTGTGTTGTTATTGGTCTTCCAACACATTCCCGATTACAGACCTGTTTGTTGTGTATCACAAACATCTTGTTAAATTGAACCATTTTCGTTCTCTTCCCTAATCGAAAACAGTTAATTCGAGTGAACCATATGTCGTATATCACAGGCACCTTGATCTGGCTGACCATTTCTGTTGCTTTCCCTAATAGCAAACAGTTCATCGAAGCGAACTGTATGCCATATATCACACACACATTGATATGGCTGCACGTTTCTGTTGTTTTGTCTAATCGCAAATAGTTCGTATGGATCAACCGTTTGCCCAGCATCACACATGCAACTAAAATCTGAACCGTGTTTGATGTATTCGCCATCGCAAACGTTTTGCATCTCTTTTTATGGTTTTTTACATCACCATTTGCGCTTAATGCATCGCACATAGTTTCGTCAAAGGGTCTCTGATCGTAATGTCGCATTAGGAGCATCCTGTAGTAGTGAACTTTGCTCATCCACTTGATACCTACTCCATTGGAGGCCAAGTCCTCCACCCAGGGAAGATCCCCCAAGTGGACTCAAGCCATCCACCTAGGAGAAGATCCCCTAGTGGATTCAAGACCTCCTCTTAGAGAAGAACTATCTACTTGTATCCTTCCTTTGTTGTCGTTGGATCTTTGTGATCTTTGTCTTCATGGATCTAGCACATGTGTGATCGATTCTCGTTGATTTGAGTGTTTCCTCTTGTTTCCCCTCATGTTTCTCCTCGTGTTCTTCGTGGGATTCCCTCCAAATCGTGAAAGATCGGCCCTAGGGTTCCCACCCTACATCATGGTGTTATTAGACATTTTATACCTAGGCATGAACATGAAGAGATCCTACGCAAGTGTCACTCTGAGGCTACAGAACTGCACATAAGGTATTACAATCTAGTTTTTATTGGCCTAATCTTTTCAAGGATGCTCATAAGTTTGTCTTGTCTTGTGATGAATGTCAAAGAATTGATAATATTAGTAGACGACAGGAAGTGCCTATGAATTATTCACTTGTTATTGAACCATTTGATGTTTGGGGATTTGATTATATGGGGCCTTTTTCCTTCCTCCAATGGGTATAAACATATTTTGGCTGCTGTTGATTATGTTACTAAGTGGGTAGAGGCTATTCCAACTAGTAGTGCTGATCATAACACCTCCATTAAAATGCTTAAAGAAGTTATTTTTCCAAGGTTTGGAGTCCCTAGATATTGAATGACTGATTTAATGACTGATGGTGGTTCACACTTTATTCATGGTGCCTTCCGTAAATTGCTTGCTAAGTATGATGTTGACCATATAATTGCATCTCCTTATCACCCTCAGTCTAGTGTTCAAGTAGAATGGAGTAATAGAGAAATAAAATTGATCTTGCAAAAGACTGTTAATAGATCTAGAAATAATTCGTCTAAGAAACTTCATGATGCATTATGGGCTTATAGAATTGCTTATAAGAATCCTATGGGTATGTCTCCTTATAAAATGGTTTATGGAAAAGCTTTTCATTTGCCTCTTGAGTTAGAACATAAAGCATATTGGGCAATTAAAGAGCTCAACTATGATTTCAAACTTGCCGGTGAGAAGAGGCTATTTGACATTAGCTCACTTGATGAATGGAGAACCCAAGCCTATGAGAATGCCAAATTGTTTAAAGAAAAGGTTAAAAGATGGCATGACAACAGGATACAAAAGCGTGAATTCAATGTAGGTGATCATGTCTTTCTATATAATTCTCATTTAAGATTTTTTTGCTGGAAAACTTCTCTCAAAATGGGAAGGGCCTTACATTATTGAGGAAGTTTATCGTTCCGGTGCGATAAAGGTCAACAACGTTGAGGGCAACAACCCGAAGGTGGTAAATGGGCAAAGAATCAAACATTATATCTCAGGTACTCCCATAAATGTTGAAACCAATATTATTAATACCATAACACCGGAGGAGTACATAAGGAAAACCTTCCAGAACGCCCCAGACCCTGAAAAGGAATAGGTATGTGATATAATAAGTAAACCGACACCAAAAGTTCTCCAATGGCAATTTTACAACGTTTTGTAATATTAAAAAAATTAGAAAAAATAAGAGGTAGCCCGAATAGCGCACGAGGAGGCGACAAGCCATGGAGGCGCGCCCTACCCCCTGGGCGCGCCTCCCTGGCTTGTGGCCACCTCGTGTGCCCTCCAGGCTCTGTTTTATCCCAGAGTACTTCTTTTGCATGGTAAAAATTCATTATATTCTCTCCCGAAGGTTTTGACCACCGTATCACGGAGAAATCCTCTATTCTTGTTTCGTGTTGTTTTGTGTCAGATCTGAAAATATGTCGTCCCAAGATTCAGGAGGAGAGAGCTATGTCATTGATTATATTGCAAACCCAAAGGTCTATGGGGAGGTGGATCATTACGGTTGGACCATAGAAGAGGAGGAAGACTTCAACGTGGGGGAAACAAGGGATGACAACTCTAATGAAGATGAATATCCACTACCTCAATCTGGAGATATGCACGTGGAATTCAAGAAGTCAAGCCTTCCTAAGGTCCCATCTATCCCATTCCATTTTCTCCAGGAAAGTAAGGCGACATTATGCAAAAGGATATTGAAGCTTGAGCTTGACAACGATGATCTAAGCGAGGAAAATTTTAGCCTCAGACGCAGTTGGAGAAGAAGAATGCAACTCCATCATCACCACCACCGAAGAAAGAACTTGAGTACATGGGTATGGGCACCCCCCTTAGCTTGTGCCAAGCTTGGGGAGGTGCCCGGGTATCGTATCACCATCACATCTTTACCTTTATCATTTTTCTTAGTTTGATCCTTTTGGTTATATCTTGGTTTAGTAGAGTAAAAGTTTTTAGTATGATCTAGCTTTGAGTTTTACTTTGTGCTCCCTCTACGTAATCGAGTCCGAGACTTATATAATAAAGAATAGTTTTGAGTCGAGGGCTTTGCCTTCTTGCTTTGATCTTGAGAAAAATAGAGATAAAAGAAATAGAAAGATTATATAATAACCTTATGGGAAGTGATGACTTCGCATATAAGAAGTATGTCGTATAAAATTTGTTGGGATTTGACAAACATAGTTTTGGTCATTGATGCAATTAATAGGAAGTAATAAAGAAAGAGAGGTCTCACAGATAAATATACTATCTTGGACATCATTTGTGATTGTGAGCACTCACTAAAGTGTTATATGCTAAAAGGTTGATGTTGGACAAGCAAGACAACATAATGGGTTATGTTTCCTTATATCCAAATAGAAGTTATATTGTCATGGATCCTCCAACATGTTGAGTTTGCTTCTCATCCTATGCTAGCCAAATCTTCTGCACATGGTAGAGATACTACTTGTGCATCCAAAATCCCTTAACCCAGTTTTGCCATGAGACTCCATCATACCTACCTATGGATTCAGTAAGATCCTTCAAGTAAGTTCTCATTGATGCAAGCAATAAAAATTGCTCTCTAAATATGTATAATATTTTAGTGTGAGGAAAATGTAGCGACCCGATCCCAATGGATCGAAGTCTCTGTGCTTAAGTGTCATCCCTGGACCGGTATGCTGACACACACAATACTCGAGGAATTATAACAGAGTTCAATCACACACTTTATTACATCGAGGTCCTCATAAAGAGTATTTATTACATAAATATGGTTGAAGGCCATCTAAATAAAATAACTGCGGAAGCTTCGAAGCTAAATGAGTCCATCAACTCCACAGCAAAACTGAGTGTAGAACAATGGCCTATCGCACCTTACTCTTCGTCTGAAAGATCTGCAACATGAACCTTGCAGGAACAAAGGGTCAATACATTGAATGTATTGGCAAGTCACACCCAAAGTATGAAAACAGACCTATCATATACATGCAAGGGTATAACAAGTGGAAAGCTCTCAGGTTTATTTTGCATAAAGCCAATTTTGCCTTACTTCTACTCACTAGCCAAATTTTGTTTCTTTCATTTTTATTAACCTATTGTTAAATTGGACCGCCTCCAATTTAACCCACCTATGAGAGCCTTCGAGGATCATAGGTCCCCAAATTGTTATTTCCATGAGAGCGCCCAGGGATCATGGTTTAATTAAACCCACATCACAATAATTGTTTGGGATGAGAAGATCTTCTAGAGGTTTCAAGTCCAGTTGCTCAAATTTGTCCGTAACTGGGGACACAACTAATCATGATTAGTTTGTACACTCTGCAGAGGTTTGCACACTTTTCCCCACAAGAATCGATCCCTCCCTTCACGTCCTCGCACTTCCTGGTGTTTGAGAACGGGATGAACGAAACATGGTCTTCCAAAGAATTCCTCTGGGCAATTGCCACTGCCCATCCAATCCTACCATTCTTGTACATCTCGTAGCACCGTCTGACCAGAGTCACAACTAGGGTTAACCAAGCCAGAGCCCATAATGGCTTGTGGCGGCGCACGGAAGCTACTTGATATGAAACATGTCTAATCTTTTTGAACCTGGGCGGCATTCCCCACCTTTTCCTGAGTAATGTAGAGCCTCCTGGAGGATACACACTTGTGGACTGGTCCCAACAAACCTTTCCGCCCAGATGATTGATTAATAGGTATTGCAGAGCCTCCGAGAAAATACAATACATGTAAGTTGTTAATGTAGTCATTTCTCAAGTTCTCTCGCAACTTTCATGAATCACACGGTACCCAATCCACGTCTACCATAGCATGGCTAAGCAATAAATACACTTTAACGATTCCCAATGTGGCGGCAAAGACTGTTAGGATCAGGTTAAACATATGGCTATCCTATCTGGGTTTAACATAGCATATTAGTCCTACACATGCATACTACTGTGTTGATTGAGGGCACTACATGCATAATAAAAACATCGGATGGGTATGATCAAAGTGCAACTTTCCTGTTAAAGTTGATGAAGTACTCCGCACTCAAAGTCCTGAGAATTCTACTGTTGGCACTCCGGACAATCTAGCGTGAGCTAGCAACAACATACATAAGCATAACACTCAAAGATCCCAAAAAGAAATGATGAAAACACTTGTGAAAAACTCCGAAAGAACCAAATTAAGTTTCTGTATAGAATGTAACTTTGACAGTAGTAAAATTATATTATTTTGATCTTAACAGAAGGTACACGTCATAAGCTTCAATTTCCAAAAAGAATCAACTAAAACGGGGTTACGAAACTCAAGTTATCGCATATCAAAGTTTGAATTCAGGTCTGATTGAATTCGAATTTTAAAACTTTCAAAAATATTTTTCATTTGGTTCTCTAGATAGGTGGGATTTTTGTGAAACTGTAGGAAAAAGAATCAATGAAATTGGATCTATAGATTAAAAGATACGCTAAAATAAAAATTGATATAGAATCTGAAGAAAAAGAACGTACGGGGGCTGTTGGGCTTAAAGGGGATGAGTGATCTAAAACTATCAAACGCTCGGGTGAAACTTAATAGAACGTACATGTGCGTTTTTTATAGAATATAACGGATCGGCTGGTTTGATCTGAACGATACTAAACCGCTAAAAAAACATAACTAAAACCGATCTAATGAAAACAAGACGGTCTACTAAACCGATCTAAAAAAACTAAAACAATTTTTTTACTGAACGAATAGAGCTCGTACATATACAGAGAAAAGCAATGTACGTTGGGGCGGCTCGGGTCCGGCGGTTCTGGTGGTCGGGGGCAGTGGCGGAGGTGTCGAGTAGATGCGGTGGAGAGTCGCGGTTCCAGATGTGGCGATGAAGTAACTTGGGGACGTCGGACGACTGCGGGGCGAGGTGACGAAGCTCCGTGCTCCGGGCGCTCCGGTGAAGATGATGATGTTGGGGTGGCATCGGTGTCGGAATCTGGCGATGAACTGCAGCTTCTGGGGCGAGATTGGAACGGCGAGGGCGTCAACTAGGGGTGGTCTAGGGCATTGGGGTTTGGGGGAATCGGTCGAGGAGGGTCGTGGCTATTTATAGGACATGTTTCTTGGACGAGAGGTTGACTTGGGATAGGATTTTCAAGAACTTGAACGGGTGTCGGTGTCGGATACGTGCAATATCCTCTGTTATGTTCTTTCTTCATGAGGAAAAAGAAAGAAAAGTGAGGCCCAGGCGCCAGAGAGATAGAGAAGTCAACGAGGGAGGGAGGGATCCAAGCGGCGAGGGGATCATTCGTGGGGCTCTGGCCTCGTTTTTCTTGGATCACGTGGGGATGGGCGAGCATGGGCAGCGGCTGGCTTCGCTGCCTGCGCTAGCCTGGCTGCGGCCTCGCTGTTGGGCTGGGCCCGGTTGGCTTGGCCTGGCGGCTTTCTCCTTAAAAAAAAGAAGCGTTCTTTTTTTACAGAAACACTGAAGCACCATAAAAATACAAGTAAAAATAAGTCTAAAATTTTCGAGAAAATTCACATAGTTATATGGTCTTATATATATGGCATTGCGAACTTTTATCCGGCATAAAATGCAAATTTTAAAAATAAACTTTTTGCTTTCAAATTCAATAGAACCTAATAAATATATCTTGATTTCAAATTCAATTTCCAATATTTCCACTCTATTTTTTTGAAGAAGTCCTTTTATCATCTCTCTTTATTTTATTTTTTGAAATAATGGAACTGAATTTTGGTGAAACCAAATTGATCCAAAAATCCAAATTTTGAAAATTCAAGAGTGGAATTTAAGGAAACTTCCAACTCTCTCTTTTGGTCCTTGAGTTGCATAAAGTCCCTTGGATCTGATTCAAATGAAAATCAACGGGGTAAAAATGCATAAACCATGGATGCATATGAATGATCTAATTATTAACATCCAAATTGAAAATTGGGATGTTAGAGAAAATAAGCTTTATACGAACTTGTGATATGGAAGAATAAAAGTGGCAGACTTCATAATGAAGTTCTTTATCACAAGAGGCAATATAAAGTGACATTCTTTTGCATTAAGATTTTATGCATCCAACCATAAAAGTGCGTGACAACCTCTGCTTCCCTCTGCGAAGGGCCTAACTTTTACTTTTACCTTCTACCTTTATACAAGAGTCATGGTGATCTTCACCTCTCCTTTTTATACTTTTTCTTATTGGAAAGCACTATATGTTGGGGAGGATCCATATATATATATATATATATATATATATATATATATATATATATATATATATATATATATATATATATATATATATTCTTTGTGATGTTATGACAAATTGCAATTGTTCCAATGACCAAGATCATAGTTTGTTGGTTTTCAATAAAGTTTTTGATATATACTTTACCTTGTGAAAGAATTGTTACTTTAGCATAAGAAATTATATGACAATATATGTTGTTGTTCTAAAGATGATCATGATGCCCTCATGTCTGTATTTTATTTTATCGACACCCCTATCTCTAAACATGTGGTCATGATTATCGATTTTGGCTTTCGCTTGAGGACAAGCGAGGTCTAAGCTCGAGGAAGTTAATACGTCCATTTTGCATCATGCTTTGATGTTAATATTTATTGCATTATGGGCTGTTACTATACATTATGGTACAATACCTATGCCTTTTATCTCTTATTTTACAAGATTTACATGAAGAGGGAGAATGCTGGCAGTTGGAATTCTGGACTGGAAAGGAGCGAATATGAGAGACCTATTCTGCACAACTCCAAAAGTCCTGAAAATTTACGGAGAATTATTTTGGAATATAAAAAAAATTTAGGCGAAGAAACTACCACAGGGGACCCACCAGGTGGCCACAAGCCTATCGGGAGCGCCCTACCCCCTAGGGCGCACCCCAGGGCCCAGGCGTGTGGTGGTGGGTTGTGGTCACCTCGTAAGGTGGTTGCTGCTATACTTCGGGTGCAAGGAAGCTTATATCCAGAAAAAAAATCGTGTTAAAATCTTAGCGCAATCAGAGGTACGGATCTCCGGGAATATAAGAAACGGGTTTTGGCCAGAAAACAGGAACGCGTAACAGAGAGACAGATCCAATCTCGGAGGGGCTCTCGCCCCTTCGCAACCATGGAGGCTATGGACCAGAGGGGGAACTCTCCTCCCATCTAAGGGGGAGGCCAATGAAGAAGAAGGAGGAGGGGCTCTCTCCCTCTCTCTCCCAGTGGCGCCGGAGCGCCACCGGGGAAATCATCGTGACGACGATCTACACCAACAAATTCGCTGCCGTCAACACCAACTCTCTCCCCTCTATGCAGCGGTGTAACCTATCTTCTACCCGCTGTAATATCTACTTAAATATGGTGCTCAATGCTATATATTATTTCCCAATGATCTATGGCTATCTTATGATGTTTGAGTAGATTCATTTTGTCCTATGGGTTGATTGATGATCGTGATTGGTTTGAGTTGTATGTTTTATTTTTGTGCTACCCTGTGGTGCCCTCCGTGTCGCGCAAGCGTGTGGGATCCCCATTGTAGGGTGTTGCAATACGTTCATGATTTGCTTATGGTGGGTGGCGTGAGTGACAAAAGCACAAACCCGAGTAAGTGTGTTTTTGCGAATGGGAGTAAAGAGGACTTGATACTTAAGGCATTGACTAGATGTTATTGTAAGGAATGTCACCTTCATCAAACTTTAATAAAGAATTTACCTCTATCACCGGTGGTGGTGGTGTGTCAAGTCCATGTATTTCTTCAATAGGAGGTAAATTTTTAACATCTTCAGCTTTAATACCTTTTTTGTTCATACATTTCTTTGCCTCTTGCATATCTTCAGGACTAAGAAATAAGATACCCATCTTCTTCGGAGTGGGTTTAGGCGGTGGTTCAGGAAGATTCCAATCATCATAATTCTTCAAGATATTATTCTACAATTCCTCAGCTTGTTCAATAGTTCGTTCCCTGAAAACACAAAACCAGCACAACTATCTAGGAAATCCCTAGAAGTATCGGTTAGTCCATTATAGAAGATATCAAGTATTTCATTTTTCTTAAGAGGGTGATTAGGCAAAGCATTAAGCAATTGGAGTATCTTCATCAATTTGCACAAAGTTAAATATTTCCTGTAAGGTAGCTTGTTTCTTATGAGCAGGAAAATATTTTCAGAGAAATAGTAAATCTTATCCTGGGGACTACGCAAACAACCACGAGCAAGAGTATTGTACCATATCTTAGCATCACCCTTTGATGAGAACATAAATAACTTGAGAATATAATAGTAGCAAATTTTCTCATCATGAGCAAAAGGGGTGGCTATATCATTCAACTTAGTAAGATGTGCCACTACAGATTCAGTTTCAGCCATGGAAAGGATCAGATTCAACCAAAGTAATTAACTCTGGATCGACAGAGAATTCATAATCCTTATCAGTAACAAAGATAGGTGAAGTAGCAAACTTAGGATCACACTTCATTCTAGCATTCAAATATTTTTCTTTCAGTTTGCATAGTAATTTATTAAGGTCATCTCTTCATTGCAAGCAAGAATGTCTCTAGATATCTCCTTATCCATAACATAACCTTTAGGTATCTTAGGCATTTTGTTGGTGAAATATCTTCCTACCTTGTGTTTTGGAGATTGTTGACAGAAATAGGTATTGACTGATTTGTTTGCTAGTGCATACAGAGAGAAATAGTCCACATAGAACCAAAGAGAATGTTGTGTCCGGTGGTAAGTTCAAGGAACTTCACCGAAGTATATCTGCGTTGCAGAGAAGAATGCGCTATATCTGATGAAGTTATATAGACGACAAGTTTGATGTGAAGGAATTATCCCCTCGAACATTTACTACTGAAGCAAAGCATATGTTTCAGTATGGTCGCCCGAAGAAATTGACTGCAGGGAATGGAAGTCGAAGACAAAGTGAAGACGTAGTATTCATTTTGTTGTTCTTCTTTCACTTATTTGAGTCATAGGACCTCCATACTATTAAGAGGGGTATAGGTTCTCGAAGCTTAGATCCGCTGTGATGCTTAGCCAAAACCTATGAAAGTTGCAAGAGAAATCTCATTGTCTTCTGAGTAAGTATTGCCAGCAAGAGATTGTGATCTTCTTCTCCACAAGAGATTTATCTCAGCCGAGGAATTATCATTACTTGCTCTACAAGCAATGTTGCCCTTGTGCTCAAATCTGGCCGTTGGACTTGTATCGTTCGGCCATTGGCTGCTCTCGATGCCCAATTTGGTCATTTTCCATCAGGGAAGGCTGCAGCTAAATAGCCACCCCACTCCAACATTGTCCATTGGTTGCTCCATTTGAGATTTCTGAGAATATTGATTTGAGAAACCCCTCTCCGAGTGATTTGAGTTTAAGATCCACCGAGAGAAAATCAAGAGCCCAAATTAGACAGTGGTTTAGCATCACAGTGGTTCTGAGTTAGAGTTCTTATACCTATTACTCTTGAGAGCTGCACACTCTCTAGACGGATAGGTTTCTGCTCGAGTGTTGAAGAGTTGTTGTCCTCACCGAGCTAGATCTACAACAACCAAGAGTGATTGTCTTTCACGAAGGTCGATCGAAGGTTTGGAGATCACCTTAGGATCTACCACGAGTGAAATCAACGGGAGTCTGATCAGCTTCGATTTGAAGGAGAATAGGGTGAAGAGAGCTTATCTTCCGTGTTAAGTCATAGCCCCTCCAACCAGACGTAGCCCTTTGGCAGAAGGGTGAACTGGTCTACCAATTCTCTCTGTCGCCATTGAGCATCACTGATTCAATTTTATTTACTGCAGTTCCTTCAGCAGTTTACATTCGTGCTCTATGTTGATAGTTTATCTGATCATTATCATTTATCGTAGATTTACTCTCTCGTATGCATTCGTTGTCACTCACATGAGTTAATCCTTGTATCTTATTCCATTGCATCTTCTTCACTTTGTTTAGACATCATCATTTCACCTCGGTTAACCTTCTTGCATATCTCTCGTCTCCCGCATCCTATTTTGTCTCGTACTACTACATCTGTTTGCTTGCTGCATTACTCTCATCATAGTTAAACCTATGATTTCCCAAGCTCGTACTATTATTACATCTTTCATCGAGGAATATGCTTCTGAAGACAAAGATTAATTCAGTTCATTCCATACTTTAAATTATTCCGCTACTGTGGTTGGGATCAGTTCAAAACTTTCGAAAGAAATTTTGAATCTCCCATTCAACCCCTCTGGTCGATATACTCTCGGTCCTAAGAATTGGTGTCAAAGCAGGTACTCCCTATTTCTGTTTATTAAAGGTGTAATGTACTTGGAGTTTTGAGTATGTCGTATGTAGGTAGATCCTTGCACTCTGAAAGGTTTCCTATCTTCAATGGAAATGACTATCGTTACTGGAAGGAAAGAATGAGAATCAGAATTCAAGCTATCAACTGTGATCTGTGGAAGATTGTGGAGAATGTATACACCTTTCAGCAACCGAATGATCTGACTTCCGATGATAAAGCCAATCTATAGTTGGATGCTCAAGCAAGAAAAATCATCTGTTGCGGTCTATCTAAAGATATTTTCCTTCGATTCCAGAAGCTTGACACTGCAAAGCAGCTTTGGGATGCCATAAAAAATGCTCATGAAGAGTTTGTTGCTAGAACGGATCCCCACACTCAAATGATGCGCGACATGTTTACTAGTTTCATAAGTTTGCGAAAGGAAAGTGCTATGGAACTTACTGATTGATTGACAAACATTGTCGAGAGGCTTCATCAACAAGGAGTAACTGATATCACCAATAGAGATGTGGTCAACAAGCTTCTAAGCACTCTTGACGCAACTTTTGACCCCATCGTAGCTGAAATTAAGCAAAGACCAGATTACGAAGAACTTCATTTTGTTGAGGTCGTGACTTTGATGTCCCTTCACGGAGAAAAGATGGAGCTTGAAAATGCTTGTCAAGATTCTTCTTCAGAAGGTGAAGGAGAAATTCTTTCTCACTATGGTAGCGAACAAGAAGAAGAAGAAGAATACATTAAAAATCAATACACCATCACGAGAACTTGAAATGATCACAGAAAGGCTAAGTGATCTCAGAAGACAAAATATCTGTCTCACAAATGATGACGAATTTGATGTGCCTGAACCTTCAAGAAGAACATTGCCTCCGAAAGACATGAAGTGCTTCAAGTGCAAACATTTCAGTCACATCATAGCTGATTGCCCCTATTGGGAAAGGCCAAGCAATAGATGGAAATATCTTCACTGCAATGGATTCACTCGAATGGATCGTCATACTAAGCTCCCAAAGAAAAATGGATCTCCATCATCACCTTCTTCGACGAGACCAGTCACTGACGTTCAAGCCAAAGCTACTATCGAATCCAACATGAAGAAAATCTCAGCTGAACAAAGTATTCACTGAAATGAGAATGCATTCTGAGGATGATACTTTCGATTTAGATTTGGATGATGAAGAGCATCAAAGAAGGATAGGAAGGAGCAATGCCTTCATTGCCTACGAATCATCAGACAACTCATTCGATTTAGATGCAGATGATGATGCTTCAAGTGATGATGAACCAATTGCATTTTGTCTCATGGCAAAATCATCTAAGGATCAGGTATCAGTGAAACACCAAAAATCCATGAATGGATATTCTTCTGAATACATTGGTTGTGCTAAACTTGTTAAAATGGCAAAATCTCAACAAAATGAGCTTGAAATTCTGGAGAGAAATCTTAGGAAAACTGAAGGATTACTGGTCGAAGAGATGGAGAAGAATCAAAAGTTGATCAAAGAGCAGGATGCTTTTACATCAACTATTGATGATCTTACCAATCGATATGATTCCCCTACAGTTGACTACGAGAGTTTACAAGATGAACTCCTTAACAGGAATCAAGAACTCGTGTCACTAGAAGAATCTCATGACAAGCTGGTATTAGAAAAAGCTTCTCTCTTCGTTGAGCAATCTACTCGTCTTCCTGATGATTTTGTTCCCTCCATGCTTAAAATGCCTAGACGTAGCAATGCTGATTCACATGCTGAATCTTCCAATGCTATCATCGAGAATATTGTAGCTGTTATGAATGATAACTCTAACCCCTCCTCTGAGGAATATGCTGCTATTGCTGATGTAAATTGCAGGCTCAAAAACTTGCTTGAGACAGGAATGTTAAGAAGCCTAAAAGGGCATCAAACCCTGTGTGATGTGCTCAAGAAGTCAGTACTGCACAAAAATCCTCGAAAGGTTGGATTGGGTTTCGAGAGGAAAATCAATGTTCATGGAACTTACTAGACTCCCGAGAAATATCCTCGAACGAGTTGGGTTCTTGCTAAAAGAAAAACCCTCGAACCTCCAACTCTGTCAGGATATGATTCTTCCATTACTGCCATTTCTGATGAGTCTGATGAGTCGAATTACAAACTGTTCAAACAACATAATGGTAAGGTTTTCGCTCAATATATTGGGACTAACCCAAATTTATAGATTCGACACAAGGGGAGCCAAAGAATATTTGTAAGTATTAGCCATTGAGTTGTCAATTCAAGCACACCTAGAGATTAAATATCTACAGCAAAGTGATCAGTAGCACAGTAATATGATAGTTTGATGGTAGTAGGAACAGTAGCAATAGTAATGGTAACAGTAGTAGCAGTATTGTAGAAGTTATAACAGTAACAGTGGCAATAGTAACTTAGCAAGAGCAATATGTGGAAAATTCGTAGGCGTTGGATTTGTGCATTCATTGGATGATATTCATCATATAACAGTCATAACCAAGGGCGATACAAAACTTGCTCCAGTTCATAAATATAATGTAGGCATGTACGTAAATAGTCATACGTGCTTATGGAAAAGAACTTGTATGACATCTTTTCTCCTACCCTCCCGTGGCAGCGGGGTCCATAAGGAAACTAAGGGATATTAAGGCATCCCTTTAATAGAGAACCGGAACAAAGCATTAACACATAGTGAATACATGAACTCCTCAAACTACGGTCATCACAGGAAAGTAGACCAATTACTGTCACCCTAGGGTTTACGGATCATAACACGTAATAGGTGAATTTGACTTGCAAGATTGGATCTAGAACATAGATAAAATGGTGATAACATAAACGGTTCAGATCAGAGATCATTTCACTCGGGCCCTAGTGACAAGCATTAAGAACGGCAAAGTAATAACAACATCAATCTCAGAACATAGTGGATACTAGGGATCAAGCCCTAACAAAACTAACTCGATTACATGATGAATCTCATCCAACTCCTCACCGACCAGCGAGCCTATGAAGATATTACTCACTCCCGGTGGGGAGCATCATGAAATTAGTGATGAAGGAGGGTTGGTGATGACGAAGAGCGAAGATTCCCCTCTCCAGAGCCCCAAACAGGCTCCACATCTGGCCTCCCGATGTAGAACAGGAGGTGGCAGCGGCTCCGTATCGTGAAGCGCGATGAAACTTCCTCTCCTATTTTTTCTCCAAAAATAGGATTTTATAGCGTCGGAATTAGGGTCAGGGGGCCACCAGGTGGGCACAACCCATGTAACATCCCAAATTTCCCATTTGGAATGTTTTACAATTATAGCTAAGCATCTATGCATTACTGTTTGAATTGAATGACATTTGAATTATTTCAGAGGCTTTTGAGTTTGTTGGGATTTGAATTCAAATTGGCAGTTGAATTTACTTCAAAACAATGCCTGACAAATACTTGAGAAAAAGTACGAGAGGAGTAAACATGACACTCCAAAAAGGTCAGATGAAAAATGTTGCCAAAAAGTTTGAATTCAAATTTGACTTTTATTGGGATTTCTAGAAAATGTTTTTTTTTAGTTTGAGTTTTGCCCCTGGAAAAATGTTCAAATTATAGGATATATTCCCCTGATAATTTTGATATATATATGTCCTATATAAAATATATATTATATATATATTGTCTCTCCTCTCCCTAATTCAAAAAAAAAAAAGGAAAAAGAAAACCCCAGGCGCCAGCCAGGCCAACCGGCCCCACCCCTTCTTCTTCCTTTCCACGCCAAACCGCGCCGCCGCCACCGCCGGAATCCCGGAGATCGCGGGATTCTCTCCCCGATTCGCCCCCTCCTCCAAGTCGGCCGCCCCCTATAAGTACCCCGCCCCCTCGACCCGTTCCCCACCTTTCCCCTCGCCTAAACCCTCTACCCCACCCGCGATTCCTCGCCGGAACCCGACGCCGCCGCCGCGCCATTGCTCCTGCCCCGCTCGTCTCCGACCCCCCCGAGCTCCGACGACTCCACCCCCGACCTCCCCTCGCTCCGCCAAGACTACCGACGCCTCCGCCGTCGCCCGGACCACCGGAGCCGCTGCTTGCGTCGTTGCCCGAGCCGCCGTCGTCCGTCGCCGTCGCCGCCACATGATGTAAGCATTGAACCCCCACCGTTCGATCTAGAACCTAGGGCCTAGATTAGATCTCTGAAGGGTAGGTTTTATTTTAAAAAGGTCCGGTTTAGTTACGGTTTATTTTGGTTTAGTTAGTGGTTAGTTAGACCGGCCGATCGGTTTATTCTCTCGGGCACATTTTAGTTATAAATCGCCTGAGCGTTAGATAGGCCCGTTAGCGATAGTTTTTCTTTTTAATTATATTTTCGTTTCTGTTTTTTTTTACAGAATAGTTCCAGTTTTGTAAAATCCATATCTTTTAGGTTACTTAATATTTTTAGTTGATTCTTTTTTTGTTAGTTTGCAAATTTGTTGTAGTTTCTGTAGAATATATGTTAGGCCATGTTTAAATTATTAGAAATTGTTTTATTTTAGTTTTAGACAGATTAGTATTTCTGTTATAAAATGAGTTAGGAATATTTTATTTTAGTGATTCTTTTGTCACTGCTTTGTTTTGACTTTGCCTAGCAGTAGGGATTTATTTGGGTATTTTAGATTTAATAAAAAATAGTTTTAGTCAAAATCATGTGTTTCTTGTTTATTTAACTAGCTACTGTTTTCCTATTGTTCTATTTAGTAAATAATTTTATTTTACCTATGTTATAGTTTATTTTAGATTAGTTTCTGTAGTTTTAGAACATGGACTTTTATTTACAGAAAATAAAAGTTTATTTTATTTTCTTGTTAGTTGTTGGCTTGGATTTCTTGAGTTTTCTTTGGTTTGGTTCGATTGTTTTGGGTGTTTTGTGTTAGCATGCTATTATGTTAAGTGATTGTATGTTTTATGCTTATATGATTGTTGTTTGCTTGGTAGAATTTCGAGTCTGAAGCCTGCTATCACGAGTCCCTAACTTTCAAGACCGTCGAGCAAGGCAAGTTATTTGACCATGTTTTCTTTTACAAATACCTATGATTTTATTGCATTAGGATTATACCTCCCACCATGCATGCAGTAGGAGAATTTTAAGTTATGTTCTTGAGTAGTATCATGAGGTAGGATGAAACCAATTCCCTTGTTACCATGGCCGGGATGAAGTAGTTTATTTTGCTATGCTCAGAGGCGGGGTTGGTTGAGTGATTCATAAGGGAGATGTGAGAGTCAAGATGATGACAACCCCATGACTTCAAGCTCAAGATGGACTTAAAATTCACTCTTGGTCTTGAGACGGTTGACGGGCACCTGGAGAAACCAGCGGCTGGCGGGATGCATGGAGAAGAGCCATGACATCTTGGAAAGCTTCACCCAGCCACGAAGAGACGGATGGATACCCCATTGACGGAAGCTTACTGTGCAGCCGCAAGCCATTATGGGCTCGCTTGGTCGACCCTAGGTGTGACTCGGCGGACGGTGCTACGAGATGTAGAAGAACGGTAGGATTGGATGGATACGGCGGTGGCGGAGGAACTCTTGGAAGATCCTGTTCGTTCGTCCGTCTTCAAACACCGTGAAGTGCGAAGACTTAAAGGATGGAGCGATTCTTGCGGGTAAAGTCGCAAACCTCTGCAGAGTGAAGATCTAATCGGTTAGCTGTGTCCCGATTACGGACAATTTGAGCCTCTGGAACTTGGAGTATTTCGGATATCTCAACACGAACTTAATAAATTAATTGAGGGGTTATTTAATAATTGGGAATGAGACATTGGTTGGCGGAACCATCTCAATAACTACCAACATTTTGTAGTATTTGCAAACAAGTTCTTGTTGTAGGAAAAACTGCTTTTTAGCAAAACAATAAAACTTAGAGCCCCACAGCCAAATTGCATATAGTGTTGGTAATTTTCATTGTTGTTCTCTCTTCATGACTTGCGGCATATTCAAAATGCTGACCTACACGGCTGCAACGTCTTATGTTGCGAGAGGAGTTTTCGATCAGGAGTGAGGCTACGATCCACGCTTGGCGATCTCCTATGGAGTCGGATGGACTCGCTATTCGCTCACGCTTCGCAGCTTTATTTAGTTTATTTCTCATGAGTTGGCCTTGGCGAATTTATTATCTTGTAATAAAGACTCGATATGAGAATCGTGTAATAAATTCATGTGTGATTGAACTTTGAATCTTTGCATCAATGTACTGTTTGTGCCAGCATGATCTTGGGATGGTACAGCTACACAGAGACTTGACCGATTCGGGTCGGGTCGCTCTGAGATGGTATCAGAGCACACGCTGACCGTAGGGCGTAACCCCTAGGATCGGAAAGCCATAGGAAGAGACTATTTATTTTATGTCCTTATCATTCCGTAATTCTCCCTGTTCATTTCGACTTCTCTCCGATTTTCAACATTCTAGATGGCGCCGAGTTCACCCCAGTTACGCTACGGAGTTTTGCGGCCAGATGAGGCGATGCCTCTCGGCAAGAAGCTGGTTCAGATCATGAAGAAGCTGAAGATTGCTCGCCCTCAATCAGGAAGCCTACCAATGCACTTCCGACGGATACCGCTACAGGATTAAGGTGCACATTCCAGGAGGACCTTCGGAGGACATTGAACCTATTGACTTTGAGTTTACCGATTTCAATTGGATCCTCGGAAGAGACATGGCGATTTATCGTGCACTTGGACATCTCGAGAAGAGTACAGGGCGAGCTCGACCCATCGACCTCGCCATGATTTCACGCAGAGCTAGGAATGGAGATATCATCCGTCCGTCAGAGGACGACTCCATTCTCTCATATGTTCAAGACTTGGAGAGTCTCCTCAGAAGCAGGAGATCCGGACTCCCGTAACTTCGAAGGTACACAGGAGGCTGTTGTTCCGTGAACTGGGCCGGAGGAGAAAGCACACGCAGACTTCCTTGACCATGAAGAAGAAATCAAGGATTTCATGGAGAGAGTCGACAAGCTGAAGATGGATGTTGCCGCATTAGAGGAGAAGATGGACCTGGGAGAAGACCTTTTTCCGAGTGGAGATGACGGACCCCTCGTGAGCAATGACCAGGATTATGAAGAGAGCTCCACCGAAGAAAGCCGCAAGAGGAGGCGCCACACCGGAGGACGCCGCACCAGAGGACGCAAGGATAATTGATGAAGACAATTAGTCGACCGCCATGTTATTTTATTTTCCGTCGATCAGTTAGGCCGTTATTTTCCGATTAGTCGTGAGAATTTGTAATCCGAGATTGAACCGTGTTTGAGATGATTGAATAAATGATTGGTGTGATTATGATTGTGCATTCATATGGGTAGTGATATTTTCTCATTAGACCCTTGTTCTATTCTAATTTTCTCATCCACTCCAAAACACCAGATGCCTCCGAGACGTGACCCCGGTTTCAACTTTCCGCCGGAGCTCACCCAGCTGATCCAGCAGCAGAATGCCCTTATGCAGATGCTCATCTAGAACCAGAACAACAACAACAACAACAATCCACCGCCACCACCCCCTGTTGACAACTTGACCCGCTTCCTAAGGCTGAATCCGCCAGTGTTCTCTAGCAGCACTGAGCCGATTGTGGCCGATGATTGGCTCCGCAAGGTCGGAAGGGAGTTAGCCATTGCTGGATGCACAGATGCAGAGAAGGTGCGCTTTGCCGCACATCAACTTGATGGACCTGCAGCCTCTTGGTGGGAGAACTACACCGCCACTTATCCCATCGCCACCATCACGTGGGATCAGTTCCAAGAAGCTTTCCGCACCGCTCATGTCTCATTTGGAGCCATGAGTGCAAGAAGCGTGAGTTCGCAACTTACGCCAATGGAACCGTCTTGTGGGGCGATGCGTGGATGAGTTCAACAAGTTAGCTCGCTATGCCCCGGATGATGTGGCCACAGATGCGCAAAGCAGGAAAAGTTTCTCGAGGGACTCAATGATGAGCTGGGAATGCAGCTAATGGTGGCTACTTTCAACAACTACCAGGAGCTGGTAGACAAGGTCACCATACTTGAAGGCAAGCAGCAGCAGATTGATAGCATAGCGGAAGTATGGCGGGGAAGTACAACTCGGAGCTCAGCGAAGCCCGTTATGCCCCATACTCGGGAGGGCATACCCATCATAACCATGGAGGACATAACCATGGAGGAAATGGGAACAACCGCAACCAGGACAACAAGACAGGCAATGGAAACGGCAATGGCAACCAGCATCGTCCTGCCCCGGATCAGAAGGATCTGAGTCACATCACCTATTTCAAGTGCCAGAAAACAAGGCACTATGCCACCGACTGCCCGGAGGCCAAGCCGAGGAATGGAAACGGCAATGGAAGCTCAGCAAAGAAGCCCAACCCTTTTCCTCGTGCTCAGGTGAACCACATTGACGTGGAGGGCGTCTATGATCAGCCGGATAATCGTGGTTGGTAAGTTTTATTAAATTCACATCGATATTAGTACTCTTTGATTCTGGTGCAACGCATTCATTTATATCAAGGGTAGTTGTGGAAAAGTACGGGTTGCCCACTAGAACCCTTAGAAGCCCTCTTCACGTCAGTTCCACAGGAGGAGAAATGATGGCAGGCTTAGGCTGTCATGCAACCCTTAACATCGGAAACCATAAATTTTCCGCAGACCTCATAGTATTGGAAACCCAGACCTTGGATGTAATCCTAGGCATGGACTGGTTGACGAAGTTTGAAGGAAACATAGGCGTGCCCAGAAGGCGATTCTGCTCACCACTCCGGGCGTAAGAGGATCAAGTATGTATCGAGGCGTATCCCGATGAAGAATCAAGTAAATTCCCTCACGGGAGTTGTTCGGGAGGAAGTGCCGAGAGTGCAAGATTTTCCGATGTGTTTCGGAGGAATTACCAGAATGCCACCGGACGAGTCATTGAATTTCTGATTGAGTTATTGCCGCACAGCCCCAATATCCAAGAGACCCTATCGGATGCCCAAAGCGATTTGGAAGATATCAAGAAGCAAATTAATGAGCTATTGGAGAAGGGATATATTCGCCAAGCTCGTCACCTTGGGGAGCCCAGTTCTTTTGGTAGAGAAGAAGGATGGAACCCTGAGAATGGTTGTGGATTATCGTTCGTTGAGCAGCGTGACCATCAAGAACAAGTACCCTCTGCCGATGATTAACGATCTATTTGATCAGCTAGTTGGGGCCAAGGTATTCTCCAAGATCGATCTTCGATAAGGGTATCATCAGTTGAAGATCCGTGAAAAGGATATACCCAAAACAGCATTTACCACCAGGTATGGTTTATATGAGTATACCGTCATGTCATTCGGATTGACTAATGCCCTGCATACTTCATGAATTTGATGAACAAGGTATTTATGGAATATCTGGACAAGTTTGTCGTGGTGTTCATCGATGATATCTGATTTTCTCCAAGAGCGAGGAAGAGCATAAGGAACATTTGCGTCTAGTTCGAGAAACTCCGAGAACATCGATTGTATGCCAACTTCGTAAATGTGAATTTTGGCTGAAGGAAGTCGGATTCCTCGGACATGTTATTTCAGGAGAAGGAATAGCGGTTGACCCCACCAAGGTTGTATCATCACCGATTGGCGATCACCCACCTCGATCAAGGAGATCCGCATTTTCTCGGACTCGCAGGATATTATCGGAGGTTTATTGAGAATTTCTCGAAGATTGCCAAGCCCATGGTGAGCTGTTGAAGAAGGACGCCAAGTACATTTGGACCGAGGATTGTGAAGCCGTTTCGAGGAATTGAAGAAAGCGTTTGGTTACAGCCCAAGACTGATTTTGCGGACATACACAAGGATTACCGGTATATGGTGGCGCTTCTCGCCGAGGACTCGAAGGAGTACTCATGCAGGAAGGAAAAGTTGTAGCTTATACCTCCAGATAGCTACGACCTCACGAGATGAATTCGCCACACATGATTTGGAGTTAGCAGCATAGTGCATGCACTCAAGACACAGAGACATTTCCTTATCGGAAGCAGTTGTGATGTTTACACAGATCATAAGAGCTTGAAGTATATTTTCACGCAGAAAGAGTTGAACCTCGAGCGGAGGAGATGGCTAGAGTTAATCAAGGACTATGACATGAGATTGCATTACCACCGGGAAAGGCTAATGTCGTAGCAGATGCCTTGAGCCGTAAGAGTTATGTGAATACTCTCATAGTGGGAGGATTACCCCTGGAGTTAGTCGATGACCTCGAGATCTCCGTGGAGATAGTTCGAGAGGATATGTTGCAGCTGGAAGTTCAGTCCACTTTGGCCGAAAGAATTCGTGAAGCCCAGAAGTCGGACAAGGAAATTGATGAGATAAAGAAAAGGATGAATGAAGGAAAAGCTAAAGGGTTTCATAAGGATGAATACGGAACTATATGGTTCGAGGACCGTATTTATGTACCCAATGATCCCGAACTCAGGAAGCTAATTCTTCAGGAGGCTCATGATTCACCGTACTTGATTCACCCGGTAACACCAAGATGTATCTGGATTTGAAGGAAAGTTTCGGTGGGCGGTATGAAGAAGGATATTCTGAGTGCGTGGCGATATGCGATGTTTGCCCGGCGAGTAAAGGAGGAACATCGAAGCCAGCAGGGTTACTTCAACCTTTGCCGATTCCCGAGTGGAAATGGGAAAAACTTGGAATGGATTTTATCACAGGATTACCGGGACCCGTTCAGGTTATGATTCCATCTGGGTAGTGGTTGATCGATTGACCAAGGTAGCTCATTTCATTCCGTGAAGACTACCTATACCAGCTAAGTTAGCCAACATATACATGACCAGGATCGTATGTTTGCATGGAGTTCGAGGAGTATCGTGTCGATAGAGGAACACAATTTACCTCAAAGTTTTGGAATCGGTTGCATGAAACTTTGGGTGCGAGGCTGGAGTTGAGACAGCTTTTCATCCATGCAGATGATGGACAGACCGAGAGAGTCAACCAGATCCGGAGGACATGTTGAGAGCTTGTGCGCTAGACTATGGGTCTAGCTGGGATGATAATTTGCCATCGCGGAGTTCTCGTACAATAACAGTTATCGGACCATCGAAGATGGCCCCTTTGAAGCTCTATACGGAAGGAGGTGCGAACACCATTCTTTGTGGGATGGTGTTGGAGATCGAAAACTCTTGGTCCCGATCTTATCGAGATTCGAAGAGAAAGTCAAGCTGATTCAAGATAGACTCAAGGTAGCTCGATCGAGGTAGAAGAGTTATGCCGACGAGAGCGCAAAGGAAGTAACATACTGAAGCGGGAGACGGGCATATCTTCGTGTGTCCCCGCCGTGGAATCAAGAGGTTCGGTGTTAAAGGAAAGTTAGCACCCGGTTCATTGGCCCTACAAAATCCTCGAGCGTCGTGGAGAAGTTGCTTAAAAGTTGGAATTGCGGAAGGATTGTCCGGAGTTCATGATGTCTTCCATGTTTCTCGGTGAAGAAATGCCATGCCGACATGGCCGATATTCCTTTGAGAGACACACGGTGCCCCTAGAGGCCATACAGCTCGAAAGTGATCGACTTATGAGGAGAAACCCGTCCGAATTCTCGAGGCTATGACAGAGTCACCGCAGCAAGATCATCAAGTTTTGCAAGGTCTTTGTGGAGCCATCATTCGAGGAGGAAGCCACACGGGAGCGAGAAGAAGACCTCCGCCGAGACCACCCGCACCTATTTGCTAGCCAACCCGAATCTCGAGGGCGAGATTCATCTTAAGGTGGGTAGGTTTGTAACATCCCAAATTTCCCATTTAGAATGTTTTACAATTATAGCTAAGCATCTATGCATTACTGTTTGAATTGAATGACATTTGAATTATTTCAGAGGCTTTTGAGTTTGTTGGGATTTGAATTCAAATTGGCAGTTGAATTTACTTCAAAACAATGCCTGACAAATACTTGAGAAAAAGTATGAGAGAAGTAAACATGACACTCCAAAAAGGTCAGATGAAAAATGTTGCCAAAAAGTTTGAATTCAAATTTGACTTTTATTGGGATTTCTAGAAAATGTTTTTTTTCAAGTTTGAGTTTTGCCCCTGGAAAAATGTTCAAATTATAGGATATATTCCCCTGATAATTTTGATATATATACATGTCCTATATAAAATATATATTATATATATATTGTCTCTCCTCTCCCTAATTCAAAAAAAAAAGGAAAAAAAACCCAGCGCCACCAGAATAACCGCCCCCACCCCTTCTTCTTCCTCTCAACGCTAACCCTTGCCCGCCACACATTTGGAATCCCGGAGATCGCGGGATTCTCTCCCCGATTCGCCCCCTCCTCCAAGTCGGCCGCCCCCTGTAAGTACCCCGCCCCCTCAACCCGTTCCCCACCTGTCCCCTCGCCTAAACCCTCTACCCCGCCCGCGACTCCTCGCCGGAACCCGACGCCGCCGCCGCGTCATTGCTCCTGCCCCGCTCGTCTCCGACCCCGAGCTCGAGCGACTCCACCCCGACCTCCCTCGCTCCGCCCGCACCACTTTGACGCCTCCGCCGTCGCCCCGGACCACCGGAGCCGCTGCGCCGTCGTCGCCCGAGCCGCCGTCGTCCGTCGCCGTCGTCGCCACCGCGGTAAGCCGCCGGAACCCCCCACCACCGTTCGATCTAGAACCTAGGGCCTAGATTAGATCTACGAAGGGGTAAGTTTTATTTTAAAAAGGTCCGGTTTAGTTACGGTTTATTTTGGTCTAGTTAGTGGTTAGTTAGACCGGCCGATCAGTTTATTCTCTCGGGCACGTTTTAGTTATAAATCGCCTGAGCGTTAGATAGGCCCGTTAGCGATAGTTTTTCTTTTTAATTATATTTTCGTTTATGTTTTTTTTACAGAATAGTTCCAGTTTTGTAAAAATCCATATCTTTTAGGTTACTTAATATTTTTAGTTGATTCTTTTTTTGTTAGTTTGCAAATTTGTTGTAGTTTCTGTAGAAAATATGTTTGGCCATGTTTAAATTATTAGAAATTCTTTTATTTTAGTTTTAGACAGATTAGTATTTCTGCTATAAAATGAGTTAGGAATATTTTATTTTAGTGATTCTTTTGTCACTGCTTTGTTTTGACTTTGCCTAGCAGTAGGAATTTATTTGGGTATTTTAGATTTAATAAAAAAAAATAGTTTTAGTCAAAATCATGTGTTTCTTGTTTATTTAACTAGCTACTGTTTTCCTATTGTTCTATTTAGTAAATCATTTTATTTTATCTATGTTATAGTTTATTTTAGATTAGTTTCTGTAGTTTTAGAACATGGACTTTTATTTACAGAAAATAAAAAGTTTATTTTATTTTCTTGTTAGTTGTTGGCTTGGATTTCTTCGAGTTGTCTTTGGTTTGGTTCGATTGTTTTGGGTGTTTTGTGTTAGCATGCTGTTATGTTAAGTGATTGTATGTTTTTATGCTTATATGATTGTTGTTTGCTTCGTTAGAATTTCCGGAGTGCGAAGCCTGCTATCACGAGTCCCTAACTTTCGAAGACCGTCAGCAAGGCAAGTTATTTGACCATGTTTTCTTTTACAATACCTATGATTTTATTGCATTAGAATTATACCTCCCCACCATGCATGCAGTAGGAGAATTTTAAGTTATGTTCTTGAGTAGTATCATGAGGTAGGATGAAACCAGTTCCCCTTGTTACCATGGCCGGGACGAAGTAGTTTATTTTGCTATGCTCAGAGACGGGTTGGTTGAGTGATTCATAAGGGAGATGCGAGAGTCAAGATGATGACAACCCCATGACTTCAAGCTCAAGATGGACTTCAAAATTCACTCTTGGGTGGAGGGCGGTTGACGGCACCTGGAGAAACCAGCGGTGGCTGGGATGCATGGAGAAGAGCCATGACATCTTGCGGAAAGCTTCACCCAGCCACGAAGAGGCGGATGGATACCCCATTGACGGAAGCTTACTGTGCAGCCGCAAGCCATTATGGGCTCGGCTTGGTCGACCCTAGGTGTGACTCTGGCGGACGGTGCTACGAGATGTAGAAGAGCGGTAGGATTGGATGGGTACGGCGGTGGCGGAGGAACTCTTGGAAGATCCTGTTTCGTTCGTCCGTCTTCAAACACCGGAAGTGCGAAGACTTAAAGGAGGAGCGATTCTTGCGGGTAAAGTCGCAAACCTCTGCAGAGTGAAGATCTAATCGGTTAGCCGTGTCCCGATTCACGGACAATTTGAGCCTCTGGAACTTGGAGTATTTCGGATATCTCAACACGAACTTAATAAATTAATTGAGGGGTTATTTAATAATTGGGAATGAGACATTGGTTGGCGGAACCATCTCAATAACTACCAACATTTTGTAGTATTTGCAAACAAGTTCTTGTTGTAGGGAAAAGCGGCTTTTCAGCAAAACAATAAAACTTAGAGCCCCACAGCCAAATTGCATATAGTGTTGGTAATTTTCATTGTTGTTCTCTCTTCATGACTTGCGGCATATTCAAAATGCTGACCTACACGGCTGCAACGTCTTATGTTGCGAGAGGAGTTTTCGATCGGGAGTGAGGCTACGATCCACGCTTGGCGATTGCCCTATGGAGTCGGATGGACTCGCTATTAATCTCACTTCCGCAGCTTTATTTAGTTTATTTCTCATGAGTTGGCCTTGGCCGAATTTATTATCTTGTAATAAAGACTCGATATGAGAATCGTGTAATAAATTCAGGTGTGATTGAACTTTGAATCTTTGCATCAATGTCTGTGTGTGCGGCATGATCTTGGGATGGTACAGCTACGAGAGACTTGACCGATTCGGTCGGTCGCTACAACCCACCGAGGCGCGCTTTGGAGGGTGGCGGCATACTGGTGTATCGTGCTCACCCAGGGCGCCCCCTCCGGTGGTTCTTGGTCCAATATTTTTTATTTATTCTGAAAAAATCTTCAAAAAGTTCCGTTCCAATCCGAGAACTTTTATTTCTGCAGAAAAACAACACCATGGAAGTTCTGCTGAAAAAAACATCAGTCCAGGTTAGTTTCATTCAAATCATGCAAATTAGAGTCCAAATCAAGAGCAAAAGCGTTAGGAAAATTAGATACGACGGAGATGTTTCAGCGCCACAGCGGCAACACCTCAAGCGGGACACCCGATCCTGCCATTCCTCCTGCAACCCTCGAGGGGCTGGGGAAGCGACATCCGGTCCGGCCCCCCTAGTCAGCACCACGGGGCCAAGATATTGGTCATCATGGCCGAGGTTGAAACCTCGTCCAAACAGGGCCAAGGTGAAGAGATCCCCGCGGTTGTCAAGGAAGGGCTGGGCCAGACATCGGCCCAGCCAAGGCCGACTCCGCCACCAGCAGCACAGCCAGAGGTCTTCATTCCCAACACTTTGGTGTTGGATTCCGAGGTTCTACTGCCCTCGCCTCCCGCCACAGGGCGAGTTGCCGCGGGGTGGACCGAAGAGATGGACATAGCCTTAATGGGCTCCTCCATCAAAGAAGAGCACCGCACGCTGATCGGCGTGGCGCTGCAGGGCTTCTGGTCTGCGGAGGCCGGGATGCATGAGGTCTTCAAGGGCCTCGTCAAGAGCTTCATGGTATATTTCTTTGTATTTGTATTAAGATTAACCTCCATGCTTAAAATTATTTGCAAATCCGAGCTTTTGTCCGAAGGCATTTTCACCTATATCGCAACATAAAACTTAGACATCGTAGCCAGTGAGTAGCCCCCGAGCCCAAGGCCAGTTTTAAAAAAACTGGCTTTGGGGTCGAAGCAGAGGATCATAAGTTGATAAATAAGTAGCCCCCAAGACTCTGGCGGGCATCGAAAAATTTGTTTCCGGAGTACTGGTATCGGGAATGGGGGCTAAATAAGAATTTTTTGTTTGCAGGTCTCGACCTCGGCACCTCCGAGGATATTGCGGAGATGAACCATAAGCTCAAGAGGCCTAAAGATGACATCAATATGATGAACAAGCAGATCAAGCTATCTCAAGGTAAGCTACAAATTCGAGATGTTATCAAATTTACTTTGAGAAAAGGTAGCTTTTTTAATTATAAATCTAATGCCGAGTTCTTTGAATGACAGCTGCTATGGCCGAGGTTGAGGGGCTCAAGTCCGAGCTTTCAAAAGCTCTACAGGAGGCCCAGCAGTAGAAGTCTGCGACCGTCCAGGCTGAGAAGGACCTAGCCGTCAAAAAGGAGGCTACATGTAAGGAACAGGTGCGGGTGCTGAAGCTTAAGGATACCCTGAAGGGCGTGTATGAGGAGGGCGATGCCCTTCAGGACAAGGAGAAGAAGAGTGAGGAGCTCAAAAAGCTACGTCTAGCGCACGCCAAGATCGAGACCCAGGCTCGAGCCAACTGCGAAGTGCTCCAGCAAGTGGAGCAGATCGCCGTGGGTAAGCCATGTTTAGTTCAGAGTGTGTTTGGCAGCAACACTAAAAAAAAGACACATCCATGACATTTTGGGCCGAACGAATTTTTTTCTGTCATACTTATGACACTTCTACGATGATAACTGTGACAAAACCCGGTATCATCATAGATGTGGCGGGGTCCTACTTCTATGACAAAAAATCATGACAGAAAATGGACTTCTTGTCCTGGGCGGGCCGGAGACGCAGCTGCATGACATTCTTTGGGCCGTCCATGACGGAAAAAACCGTGGTAGAAGCGAGGGCGAGGAAAAATCAAGGTGTTCCCGGTTACCGTGGGTGGTCGGGGCCGAGCGATGCGCATTTCTCTCGTACACGCACGCACGTGGGTGCGAGGCGTTGGGCTCTAACTAAACCCGAGCGATTGCACTGCAGGCTACGCGTTACTGAACCCGAGCGATCGATCGATGGCTGTTAGCGAATCCGATCGGCGATTCGCTTCGCTGCTGCGCTAGCTGAAGCCGATCGATGCTGCCTCTGGATCAACGATGGCGTTCTTTGGGGGGTTTGGATGAACAGTTCCCGGTGGGGGTGGATGAACAGGACCCCCGTGGTGTTGCCTCTGGATGAACAGGACCCCGATCAATCGAGCCGGTTGGGGCTGGATGAACAGGACCCCGTGGAGGGTTGGATGAACAGGACCACCCCATGGAGGGCAGGATGAACAGTAGACGGTGGAGGGTTGGATGAATAGTAGCCCGTGGAGGGGTGGTTGAACAGGAGATCGTGGAGAGGGTTGGTTGCACAGTAGCCGGTGGAGTAGCGCGCGGTGGAGGCTGGATGAACAAGAGCCCGTGGATGAACAGTCGCAGGTGGAGGCTGGAGGAGGTCGACGGTGGATGAACAGTAGCCCATGGAGGCTGGAGGGGGTCGACGGTGGAGATGAACAGTATCTCGTGGAGTCCCGTTTTGCGGTACGCCACACCCCTCCCGATGAACAGGACCCCCGTTTCGACCGTAGTGCTCCAACACAAGTCTGTTTCCTCCGTTTTGCGGTACGCCACACCCCTCCCGATCAACAGGACCTCCATTTCGACCACAGGAGGTCCGTTTCCTCCGTTTTGCGGTACGCCAGACACCTCCCGATGAACAGGATCCCGTTTCGAACGTGGCCGGTCGAACACAAGGCCGTTTCCTCCGTTCTGCGGTACGCGAGGCCTCGTTTCCATCGGCTGTTCCGTCCATGCCCTCCCGATGAACACGATGACGCATTCCGTTCCGACCAACCGGTTGGCTCCCCATAAACACGATGATGTCACAGTTTCTCTGTTCTGACCCAGCCATGTACATGAGCCCTGGTCGTACGTATGCGCGAGTAGGCGTTCGAGACCCTGCTCGTATGTATGAACGTGGCCGTATTTTCTTTCTTACACACTTGCCGCTGTACGTACGTGTACATGCTATGTGCGCGCCTCTACTACGACACGTGCGCGCCTCTGCGTTGACCAGTATGTACGTACACGTTCACGACCAGAATGACAACGCTACGTACGCTTTGGCCAGGTGGGTCCTCACTGTCAGGCACTTCCTTGCCTGCGAAGATGTAGCTCGTGGGTCCCAGTAGTCAGGGGGGCGAATCATTTTTTTCCCAGACGCACTTCCTTGCGTGCGAAGATGTAGCTAGTGGGTCCCAGCAGTCAGGGGGAAACATTTTTTTTTCGCGAAATACGGTGGCCCGTCCGGTGCGTCTCCGCTGTTAGGTGGATGAATAATTATTTTGTGCGTAATAAGGAGGCACTTACTTGCTGCGGCCATGGACCCAGCTGTCAGCCTCTCCACGTACAATACTCTTTCGATGGAAGTCGTTCTATGACCACGTTGACCACGCCGCGCCGAGAGCACCAGGGCGATGGACGACGGCGAGGCCTAGGAAGGGGACGACGCGGGCAGGGAAGACGCAGCGTGAAGCCAGCGAGAGAGAATCTGAGGGTTCACTGGTTTGGCTGCGGTATGAGGCTATCGTCGCCGCAGGGCCTGGCCAGCAGTGGGAATAGTAGGGGTCGGTGAGGCCTCCCCGGCAGCACAGCCGGCCATGGGAGGCAGGAGCATGCGACACGACTGGCGCTGCTTTGGGCGGCTGGAGCAAGAAGACAAGAGGTTGAAGAAGCACTACGGCCGTTGGATGGACATCGTATGGTCACTGTTGCTAGAATCGTTCATATTGACTAAGTTAACACCGCACTCCGTCCCCGTCAACTTAGTAGGCCCACAAGTCAGCCACCCACCAAGGTGGGTCCCAAATAGCAGGGTGAGTATTCATTTTTTATGCGTAATAAGGAGGCACTTACGGTAGGTCCGAGCTGACAGCGGGGGGAACATTTTTTTCGCGAAATACGGTGGCTCGTCCAGTGGGTCCCAGCAGTCAGGGGGGAAACGTTTTTTTCACCAAATACGGTTGCCCATCCGGTGGGTCCCTGCTATCAGGTGGAGGAATAATTATTTTCCGTGTAATAAGGAGGCACTTCCTGGCGGCTGCCATGGACCCAACTATCAGCCTCTCCATGTACATTACTCTTCTGATGGAAGTCGTTCCTTGACCATGTTGACCACGCTGCGCCGAGAGCACCAGGACGGTGGACGACGGCGAGGCCTAGGAAGGGGACGACATGGAGCCGGGGAAGACGCGGCAGTGGATGCCCACGTGTAGAGGAGTATGAGGGTTCACTGGTTTGCTGCGGTGTGAGGCTGCCGTCGCCCTTGAGAATAACGAGGGTGTGGGTGAGTAGAGGATGGCCGGCCAGCGGTGGGAGTAGTAGGGGCGGTGAGGCCTCTGCCGCACCACAGCCGGCCATGGGAGGCAGGAGCACGAGGCACGACCGTCGCTGGTTTGGGTGGCTGGAGCAAGAAGACCAGAGGCTGAAGAAGCACTACGGCTGTTGGATGGACATCGCACGGTCACTGGAGCTAGAATCATGCATATTGACTAAGTTGACAAAGCCCTTCGTCCGCGTCAACTTAGTAGGCCCACAAGTCAGCCTACCACTATACTGGGTCCCAGCTAGCAGGGGGAGTATTCATTTTTTTGTGCATAATAAGAAGGCATTTCCTTGCATGCGAAGATATAGCTGGTGGGTCCAAGCTGTCAGCGGCGGTAACATTTTTTTCACAAAATACTGAGGCCCTTTCGGTGAGTCCGAGATGTCAGGTGGAGGAATCATTATTTTGCACGTAATAAGGAGGCATTTCCTTGCGTGCGGCTGTGGACCCAGCTGTCAGCCTCTCCACGTACAATCCACTTTAGATGCATGTAGGTCGTTGACCATGTTGACCAGGCCGCGCCGAGAGCACCAGGGCGGTTGACGACGGTGAGGCCTAGGAAGGGAATGACACGAAGGAAGGGAAGACTTGGTAGTTGTTTCCCACACGGAGGGGAGTACGACTATACGAGGGTTTACTGGTTCGTCTGCCGTCGCCGGAGAATAATAGCAGGTGTGGGTGAGTAGAGGGATGGCTAGGCAAGCGATGCGAGTACGGTGGGGCGGTGAGGCCTGCGCGGTAGCATAGCCGGCCACGAGAAGGAGAGAGAAGGCAGTCCCGTCGGCGCTTGTTTGAGCGGCTGGAGCAGGAAGAGCAGAGATTGAAGAAGCATGGCGGCCGTTGGATGGACATCCAACGATCCTTTGCTGTCGTCAACCTTTTTAGGAAAGCCTCAAATCTGTGGAAAACATCATACAGCCCATCTGCCATTATTTCAAATAATTTACAGCCCATTTGCTAATTCTTAAGGTTTTTGGAGCCCATATTCTTTTGTTAGCATTACAGCCCATATTGTGGCCACGGTTAAAAAATTATACGAATTTTGCATATTTGGTCTTGGTCCGAACTGTTTTAATCCCGAAATTTGAGTCACATTCAAACTGATTTTAAAATAAATGTATATCAATATAAAATCCAACAAATTGTTCACGCATAAAAATCAATGCAATTTAAAATCTCGAAATGAAAAAAAGAAATTTGAAACTAATTGCTGGTTTGATGTGTTTTAAAAATGTACAACCCATTTCTCATTACTGATAGGCCATTTTCTCGGCCAGCTGAATGAAGCTCTCCTCGTCTTGAAAGATTTGTAGCCCAACTGGCCTGACAAAGCGACTTACTTGGCAAATCACAAAAAACTGGGTTGTGGCCGTGGACCCACCATGACCGTGGACCCACTGTCACCTCTCCACGACAATACTCTTCCGATGGAAGTCGGTCCTTGACCACATTGACCACACCGCCACGAGAGCACCAAGGCGGTGGGCGACAATGAGGCCTAGGAAGGGGACGATGTGGAGCTGGGAAGACACTGCAGTGGATGCCCACGCGGAGAGGAATCTGAGGTTCTCTGGTTCGGCTGCGGTGTGAGGCTGCCGTCGCTTGTGAGTAACAGGCGTGGGTGAGTAGAGGATGGCTGGCCAGCGGTGGGAGTACTAGGGGCGGTGAGGCCTCCAGCGGCATCACACCGCCACGGAGGCAGGAAGGCAGCGCACGACCGGGCGCTAGTTTGGGCGGCTGGAGCAAGAAGACCAGAGGTTGAAGAAGCACTACTGCCGTTAGATGAACATTGTACGGTAACTAGAGCTAGAATCGTTCATATTGACTAAGTTGACAAAGCCCTCCATCCCCGTCAACTTGGTAGGCCCACAAGTCAGCCTCCCATGATGCTGGGTTCCAGCTGGAAGGGGGAGTATTCATTTTTCTGTGCGTAATTAGGAGGCACTTCCTTGCGTGCGAAGATAGCTGGTGGGTCCGACACTGTCGTGAGGCACGTCTTTTTTTTGCGAAATACAGAGGCCCTTCTGGTGGGTCCCAGATATCAGGTGGAGGAATCAAAGACTTGAGAAGGCGTACAGAACAAGCTAGTGTACCAGTAAAGAGACGTTGTTGCGTTTTAGAAAAAAAGAGAGACGTGCTCCTGTAGTTGGTTCGAATCCAAACCTAGACTATGACTATATATTGTGCTATGCTACTCTGCAAGTAATGAAACTGACATATCCAACATTCGCTTCTCCTCTTCTCTACTTACTCTGCCTAGCATCAGAAGCTCTGGCCGCAGCAACCATGTCCGCTGGCTGCTCGTCCACCTACTCTTCAGCAGGCAACAACCAAATATGGGCCAAGTCGCCACCCGTACCATCGCCTATGGGTCTCATCACACCCCCACCGGCATGCGCACCGCAGCGGGTTGCTCATCGCAACCCGCTGCCGTTGGTGTGGCGCCACTGCTGCAAATCACACAGACTCATCCGTCACGTCTCAACCACAATCCTCAGCCCTGGCCGAGTCTTCTACAAATGCCCGAATCATGGGGTAATAATATGTTTAAGTGTTGTTCTGCTGCTTTCAGTTGCTGATTTTTTTTAATAGTTTGGTTGATGATCTTCCAATTTGATTAGTGCGGAAAAGGGAAGATTCGTGTGATTTGTATTTCTGGGAAGTTGTTGATGTGGGGGAGTGCAACTACACTGATTACTTGGTTAGCCGAGGAATCCCGATACCAGCAGTTGGGGTGTTGGACAAGTAACTGAAGGAAGGCAGAAGAGGAAGATGCAGAGCAGAAGGTTAAAGATGCAGTTCCTCTGATCATGGCCAAGCAACAGCTGCTAAATGGCCTTGACAGCAATGAGGAGATGAAAGAGCTTGTGAAGATATTGGGAAAAATTGATGTGCTCTGTAGGATGATTGTCTCTTTATTTGTAGTGTATGTAGCACTCGTGATGTATTCAGTGGCTATGACATGAGCACTTTGCTGAAACTAGTAATGAATGAAACCTGTGTAGCAGGCTGGGCGTAGTGTTGTGAACATCTAATGATTTCTATTAACGGAAATCAGGGGGTATCCCCTTTTGCTCATAAATTAATAAATAGCATAGGCCCTTTTGGTAATAAATAAATAAATTAGCAGAGGACCTGTCGGGTCAGCTTTGTTCTCATTCGAAGACGTCGAGCAAATTGCAGTCCAACAGCAAACTATGTCATCAAATTCAAGTTTCACAGCCAAATATGAGTACAACTAAACAACAATGTCATCATGTTTTAGTCGTCATACAATCACCAAACACAAATCAGCATACATAACAAGTGATGTTCTCACACGAAAATACTAAACAACATGTTCATCAGGTTTCAGTTGTCATAGCAAACACAATTTCACATAGTAGATAAAAAACGTCTTCTGACAGGCAAATACGACAAAAGCAATGTAATCATCATCCGCAGCAGCAGCGACAACATCTTCGCCATGTGTATCTGTTTGAATCTAAATTCCCCACGGTGTCATCTTCTTCTTCGTCCTCAACGTCCTCGAACGTTGGCTTCTTCTTGATCAACTCTTGTATGTCCACAGCACGACATGCAATCTTTTCGCTGGTGTCATTGACGTGATGGTTCTCAAAGATATTAGGAACATATGTGTTAGCTTGTACATCAAGAGCAGTGTAAGCATCATCTTGTTGTGCAACTTCATTAAACGAATTCCTCTGCTCAAACCTTTGCACTACTCTCCAGTCATCGCTACATGCAAATGTGTCTTCCAAGAAAATATCTGTGTTGCTTGATTTGCAAAAATAAAAGGCTCGTTTATCTTGTACGCCGCCTTGACATTGATGGATTTGAAATAATCATCAGCTCTGGGTTTTGCGACCCTAGAAAACAGGTTATACCAACGACAAACTGTGAGAACCACACACCGATGATCCTCGAAATCGAGATATAATGCAAGCTGAACAATGTCATTATGTTAGCATACATTTCAGTTGTCTCTTTGTCATCGTATCCGTGCTCATGATGGCACTGTTTTGTGTCTTCCTGCCTTCATCTCGTGCAAGGGTGTTGTAGCGCACATCTCCAACAACGCAAGATTCATAATGTCTTACCCGAGTATCAGGACCCATTGCTAGTGAGTAAAGGGCATCATCAACTGCCTGCCCATCCTCCCGCATCTTCTTAACCTATGGTTAGAAAATAGACAAGCGGATCATCTTATGTACTCAATATATTAAAAAAACTGGCAGTGCAATTCAAAAGCTTACATGGCTCTTGAACCATTTCGCAAATCCTGCCATAACCAGTTTGTCAATGTTTCTTGGATTTTGCGGTAGTAACTCCTTTTTGTAGAACATAGTGACCACGTCAAACATCTAAATATATAAGAATGTGCTGCAAGTTTAGTAGATTACGATGTATAAGCTGCAGTACTTAGCACTTACTTGATATAAGGTAGTATCTCAGGATAGTTATTCAACACATACCAAACCATTTTGTCCAAATGTTTAGGTTTGTCCTCTTGTCGACTCTTCGCTGTAACTCGAACAGAATAATCAAAAACATTGAGCCCGGGATTGTCTTCATCCACGTCTTTGCTAAGCTGATCAGCTGTTTCAATGTATTTTGAGCAGAATGTCAACGCTTCTGTAGCAATGTAGGCCTCTGCAATGGAACCCTCGGGTCTTGCTCTGTTCCTAACAGAGCCCTTGAAAGTGCCTAGCCGCCTTTCAATAGGGTACATCCAGCCTTACTATAATGGACCTCTAAGTAGTTCCTCATCAGGTAGATTAATAGCCTAATGCACCATCACATCAAAGAAGGCTGGAGGATATATCTTCTCAAGGTCGCATAGGATAGTTGGTATCTTGTCTCTAAGACGCTCCAAAGCATCTATCCTGATATTTCTCTCGCAGAGTTCCCTAAAGAATTGTCCCAACTCTGCAACTGCTCAGTATAAGTCGTATGCCCAATCCTCTAAGGATAACAGGTTAAACCCTTTGAAGTAGGGCGTGGCGGTCAGGAGTTTTCAACCCTTGTACCTTGTTTCCATCTGCACTGACTCTCCTTTCAGGGTTGGAAGCAAATCCATGTGGGAATCTCACACGTGACAGGACCTCGCAGAATTCTTTTCTTTTTACCTTGTCCAGACGTACACAGCTGGTGCCATATCCCATGGTTTACCTTCATCTTGCACCTGCAAATCCTGTCTGATACCCAGGTGTGTCAAATCAATCCTATTTAAGGTATCTTTCGTCTTGATTTCAATATTAAGAAGTGTGCTGATAATGCTGTCGCATATATTTTTCTCGATGTGCATCACATCAAGATTATGTCACAGATCCAAATCTTTCCAATACTCCAAGTCCCAGAAAGTGGACCTGCGGGTAAACAATAATCTCTCTTCTGACCTGCCACGCTTCCTTTTCCCGCTACCATTATCAGGATGGTTTCCTGGTGTAATATGCCTGACCTTCTCTAATTCCACTTGCAACTCATCGGCGGTGAGCCTCTTTGGCGCATCACGGTTTTCATGCTTTGCATTGAACACATGTCTTCGGTATTTTCTATGATGCGGCTTGTCCTTGGCCAGGAAACGGCGGTGTCCAATGTAAGAGATCTTGCTAAGTATTGCGTATGATAGCAGATTCCTATCATAGCGAACACATGCATTGTAATCATGTGTCGTTCGCCCTGACATAGTGCCCAAAGCCAGATAATCATGGATGCACCAAATTATAACAACACGTAGAAAGAAATCAGCTGGTGGGCTGCTATATAGGTCTCGAGTGAGAACACCCCTCCATAGCTGTTGAAGTTCCTCCACAAGAGGCTCCATGAACAAATCAAAATCCTTTCCAGGACTTTTTGGACCTGGGATGAGCAAGGCCATCATGTAGTTTGATTCTTTGGTGCAGACATTTGGAGGCATGTTGTAAGGATAACAAGCATCGCCACATGGTATATGTGGCGCTCACAGTGGCCAAATGGGTTAAATCCATCGAAGCTAAGCCAAGTCTAATGTTTCTTGGGTCGTGACAAACTTTTCGTGCTTACGATTGAAGCTTTTCCACTCACTACCATGTGATGGATGGCTCATTACATTTCGATCTCTGTACTCCTGGTTCCTAGAATGCCACGGTACATCCTCTCTTGTTTGAGATCATGAAACAACCTCTCGCAATCTTGGTGTAATTGGAAAATGTCTCAAAACATTATGAGGAATCCTCTTAGCAGCATCGCCATCTTTCCATCTTGATGATTTGCATTTCGGGCATTCACTTAATTTGGCATAATCCTTCCGGTACAGAACACAATCTTTCTTACAAACATGGATCATATCATATCCAATTCCAACTGCACGAAGGAAATTCTTCATTTTACTGTAGGTGTGTGGCAGCTCAGACGCATCTGGGAAAGCTTTGCGGAAAGCAGCCAACATCGCATCAAATGATTTGTTGGTCATACGCTCAGATGTCTTCACCTGAAGAAAAGTGACCATAGCTGAGAATATTGACAGCTTATTTCCTGGGGTGACAGCCACGTTGCATTGTTCCAACATGCGGGCCCACCGTTTTTCTTCTGCATGTGAAAGTTCACGGAATGCACGAGCATTTCGTAGCATTGTTTCAATGTTGGTCAAACTCACTGGCTCCGCCACCACCTCCTCCTCTTCCTCTTCCACCTGAGCATCAGGCAGATCAAGATGGTGATCTGCTGCTTCCACGTAGTTAATAACATTGAGTTCACAGCTTCACCATGATGAACCGACCTAGTATATGTGACCGACATCCCATACAAGTGTATATGATTTTGCACAGTTGATTGGGGTCTTGTAACTGAATTCATACAACTGCTACACGGGCAGAGCACATATGATTTCGGACCACCGTACTCAGCTCTGATATAGTTCATGAAGTTTTCAACCCCCTCGACATATGCAGCGGAGAATCTTCGAGCAGAAGTTATCCAAGTCATGTCAATCTGTTAGACATACAAATTAGTTCTTATACTAGATATTACAGAAAAAACATATATGCTTTTTTATGAAGTCCAGAAGAAAATACCTAGGTCGATGTCTAAAGCTATGGCAAGATATTTGGACTTGCAGATCTAAGTAACGAAATATATGTAAAGCTAATTCAGCAAACATATTTCTGTGCTAAATTATGGCAGGCTATTTCAGCAGTCAACGAGGCCGAGCACACAGCCATCGAACTATCTAAGGCCATCGCAGCAACAAAGATCGAGTATAAAACGGTGTAGAGCTATTTCACCTAACTGATTGGCAACTAGACCATGGCAATCTACGTCACAATAAATATATGGCAGGATATTTTAGCAACTAATCGGCCTTGGCATGCCATCTCAGCTAAGCAGATTGAGTGCAGAACAGAGCAAGGAGGCTTCTTAAGTAGAGCATATTGACTGTAAACTACTTCTGCAAACAGTGAGATTAACAACGTCTATCAACTAACATTCAGCGCTACACCGACATGCACGGGGCCTCAGTCTAGAATGCGCGTATCGTGGGAGAAGCTGACCGCCGTGCGTCTCCACACGAACGTCGCCAACGGTGGCGGCGCTGACCGTCGTGCGCCTCCACAAGAACGTCGCCAGCGGTGGCGGCGCGGCTAGAGGACGGCAGTCTACGAGAGCGTACTGTGGGAGCGAGAGATCACCGTGCGTCCCCTCTGTCGGCGTTCTGGGAACGGGGGTCCCCAGACTTGCCTGCCCGCGGCCTGTGGCGTGGCTCAAGGGGTGGTCCAGCAAGGCCCATCTTCATCAGCACAAGCTCAAGACCCTCGCGAGGGGCCAAGCCTCACGGGGCGGACTACAGGGAGCTTCCTCAGGCACGGCCTCGTCAGGTTGCCTCACGAGGAGGCGGAGAGATCAAGGTGGGGTACCTCACAAGGTACCCATGATGCAAGCCATGACGACCAAGGGCGCCAGGCGGGCGCCAGCCCGCGCAGTGTCCTCCTTTCCTCTTTTGTGCAAAGCGGGCAAGCGCAGGCAAGAGCATCAAGCAAAGGCATCCGTTTCGGTGCAACAAGACCAAGATCGTCGCAACAGCAGGAAGGAAGTCATTGTGGAGCCCTAGCCGGCGTCACCACCAGAGCCTTTGACAGGCGAGGACCAACTTTAGTCAGGATAAGTGTACTAGATGTTCCCCTTCAAAATGGCCAATTGTTGGCGCCATTCCCGCTCAATATTTGGGAAGAGGCCCAGGGCCTTTGCCTATAAATAGGACTAGCCACCCACAGGGTAGAGGCATCATCTAGAGATCTAGGCAGCTTGACCCGGTGTCAAGAAATCAATCAGCAAAGAGAGAGCTGTCAAGAGGTCCCTCGCCCCCAAGAAGCTGCTCGGGTGCTCCGTGCACCGGCTCGTCACGACCACGCTCCTGCTCCAGCACGCCAAGACCCCGCGCTGCTCCCAGCTGCAGCGCAAGGGGACCCGCAAGACCGGGCTCTTCATCGCCAAAGGCCTCCTGTAGCCCTACAAAGAGCTGCAGCGCCTTCACCACCGAGCTACGCAGCGTCGCGTGGCCTGGCAAGTTCAAGCCAGACCTGCCTCCTCGCTACGATGGCACGGCCGACCCTGCGGAGTTCCTCCAGCTCTACGAGCTGGGCATCGAAGCCGCCAACGGGGACGAGAAGGTCATGGCGAACTGGTTTCCCATGGCACTCAAGGACGGAGCCCGCACCTGGCTCCTGAATTTGGCTCCTGGCACGATCTCCTCCTGGGATGAGATGCGCACCCACTTCATCGCCAACTTCCAAGGTACTCGCGACCGGCCTCCTGCCGTGAACGACATGCGCCGCATCAAGCAGGAGCCAGGGGAGACCCTGCAGAAGTACATCCAGCGCTTCAACAACGCACGCCTCAAGATTCCCAAGGTGACCGAGGAGGCCATCATCTCTGCCTTCTCCTACGGTGTGCGTGACGTCAAGATGAAGGAGGAGCTGGCGATGCATGAAGATCTATGCACTTCCTTGGAGCTGTTCAACTTGGCGACCAAGTGCGCCAGGCTGAGGAAGGGCGCCTTTCCTCCTCGAGCTGCCACCGCAGACCCGTAAGAGAAGAAATCCAAGGCGAAGGGCGTGAAGCGCAAGGGGCTGCCGTGCTCATGGCGAACCAGACACCAAGCGGGGCCGAGATCAGCCCGAGTCTTCCAAGGGCAGCCAATACTGTGTGTACCACGACCTCCACACCCACAACACCAACGAATGTCAAGAGCTTTGAGCCGTGCGAGAAGGGAGGATCGGCCGCCGCCCCGACCGCAACGATCGAGGCTACGGCCGAGGAGGAGGAAGGAACGCAGGACGCTGGGAAGACCGTGGCCCTTGCCAAGGGTGGCACGATCGACCCCGCGAGGATCACTGGCAGGATCAGCCTCGCGAGGGAGACTGGAGGGATCAGCCTCGCGAGGATCGTCCGCAAGGAAACACAGGCCTCCCTCCTCTGCCGCCGCAGCCAAGGAGAAACGAGGACCATCATCGGGGACGAGGGGCTGGGGCTTCCGGGAGCAGCGATCGCTTGCATCCTGGGCGGAGCTCAAGCCCCAGCCTCTCAACGCATCTTCAATCAGTTCGCCCGCGAAGTGAATGCGGTCCTGCCCAAGCTTGAAGCCACGCGCCCTCTCAGGTGGTCAGCGTGCGCCATCACATTCAGCTCAGCTGATCAGCTCAAGTGTGCGGCCACAGCCGGAGTCCTCCCGATGCTTTGTTCCCCAATCATCAGCAACGTGCAAGTCACCAGGACCCTCATCGATGGCGGAGCAGGGCTCGACGTCCTGTCCATAGAGACATTTAACAATCTCCAAGTGCCTTACAGTCAGCTTCAGCCAACCAAGCCTTTCTCCGGAGTCACCGATGGCTCCACGGTTCTGATTGGGCAGGTCCGCCTCCCTGTCACCTTCGGGGCGCGCGACAACTACCGCACCAAGCTCATCGACTTCGATGTCGCCCACACTCGCCTGCCATACAATACCATCCTCAGGTACCCAGCACTGGCCAAGTTCATGCTCGTGAGTCACCACGGCTACAACGTCCTCAAGATGCCAGGAAGCGGTGGAGTCATCACGGTGCCTTGTGAAGAGAGAGACGCAGTGTGCTCCCTGGAGCGAGCCTTTCAAGCCGCATCACTTGAAGACCCAGATCACAGGAGCAGGAGGCTCCCTGAGACCGCTCCCAAGAAGAAGAAGACATCGCCAGGCCCGACCCCTCGGGAGGCAGGCCCCTCAGGGTCTGCGCCTGCTCAGGGGGCACCTCTTTCTGTCGCATAGGAAGGCGCGCCCAGCGCCCTCCTCGAGCAAGGCCCGGGGGCTCTCTCCTGGAGGGCCACCGACCTCGCTAAGGTCATGAGGGAGGCGCTTGGGCACCACTTGGAGGCGTGCTTCAAAGCACGTTTCCCTCAGGAAGGAGCAAGGCAAGGAGGGCCAAACCCTCAGGAGTTCGTCAGTCAGATCACGCAGGAGCTGCAGGAGTCAAGAGTCATGAGTGGCAGCCACCGCCACTCCGGGCCGTAGCTCCCCATCCAGGCGAGGATGGTGGGCTGCGCCTACATCGACATCCTGTGGCTCAACCGAGCCGCTTCTCAGAGCACTTGGCCCTCACGCTGGGGGCGCTGGCAAGGCCCACCCCACGCTACGTTTGCATGCCTTACGTCCCACGAGCGGCCGCCACGCACCAGCGCCTCACGAGGAGCATCACGGAGGCTCAAGAGGCCAAAGCGTTCCGCAGTCTGGCGGAGATGGAGATGGTCCACGAGCCACCAGCGCCTCCGGAGCCTCCCGAGGCCTCGGGCACGGGGCTCGTGAAGATCGGCTTCCGCAACCCACGACGTCTGCTACTTCAACATCCCTTCGTCTTCAACGTCATCAGGTGACATCTTTCAAGTTTCATTTCCAGCTGGGAGCGCCCCCCAGGGCTGCATCATTCCCAGGCCGCGTGGGTCCGTCCCTGCGGCATGTATCCCCTTTTACTTCATGTTCCTAGATTACTTTGTTGGGGGCGCCCCTCGAGCTGCATCATCCCCAAGTCGCTCGGGCCAGACCCAGTTATGTCTACCTTCCCTGCATCTATCTAAATGAACTTGCTACTTCGTGATTAACGTGCCTGACCAAGTTGCCCACTCAACTGACACCAACTGATGGAGCTGCTCCCCAACGGCACGCGCTTGTGCATGGGTCCGTCCCTGCAACACCGAAAAACCTGAATGGCTAAGCTCTGGCCGCGGCAGCCCCGCACAGCGCCACCTCGTCAGGCCTTCATTGCCTCGTCACCTCTCCAAAGAAACCAACGGCTGACCGTCGCTTGACATAGCGGACTCTTGTTCTTTTTGTGGTGAGCCTGCAGGATCCCTTCAAGAAGCAGCGCCAGGCGAGGCCCTCACGGTGTCTTCTTCACTCTCGTCCGCGCGAACCACTTGCACGTTAAAGGGGGGGTACCTGAGCATCACGACTCATGGGCTCCTACTGGCTCTCCAGCCCTCACCCTCTGGCCTTGTCCACGGCATCACGACCTGGCATACCAGCGACGGCTGAGACACGCTCGAGGGCCGGGACCCGAGGATGTAGAGCGGAAAGGGGAGCAAAGGCGAGAGGGAAGAGGCACGCGGGGACCTCGCCAGGCAACCCCTCGCCTGCCGATGCGCGGACCTGGCGTCGCACCAGGGAGCGGTTCCTGACTCTCGAGATAAGTCACCCTTCGGAAACACTAGCTATCGCAGCACCGTCCCCGCACCCAATGCAGTCCCGTGTTAGCAACATCGCGCTCCTTTCTCACCGAACGATGGCTGCTTGAGCACTAAAGGGGACCTCCTGAGCATCGCGACTCAGGGGCTCTTACTGGACCCTGGGCCGCTCACCTCCTGGCCTTGACCATGGCATCGCGACCTGGCATACCAGCGACGGCTGAAGCCTTCCTTGGGACCGGGACCTGTCGGCGCAGAGCACCAAGCCCTCGTGAGGTTCGAAAGGAAGAAACTAAGCTAAGACGGAATGAGCATATCGCACTACTCCATGGCACGGACTGTATTAACAAACAGAACCACAGGCACCTTACAAGCCCCCACGGGGCGCGCTTTTCGGTTCCTCGCAGGGAACAGAGGGAACAGATCCTAAAGAACGCTAACTACACCTGCCTCCGCGAGAGATGCCATCATCAATAGTGGGCCGTCAAGCACCGACGCCAACCTCATCCAGATCAGAGACGGTGGCGGCCTGACGAGCCCGTCCTGCTCCGAGAGCGGCGCAGGCTCAAGGGCTCGTAGCTGTCATCGCTCGTCTCCGGAGTCGCGATGGGCTCGCCGGAGTCGCTGGATCCTCCGACGCCTCCACCGCCTGAGGAGCTGCCGAGGGAGCGATCGGTGAGCCCGGTCCTCGCCGCGACAGGGCCCCGACCACCTCTCTCGGGGCAGCACTCCAGCCGGTGTCCGTCCGCATCGAAGACCTTGAAGAGCATCATGGAAGCACCGTCATACTCCAGGTGGATCGCGAGGGCGCCCCTCGTCCTGCAGACTCGGGCGATCTCGCCCGAGCCTCGAGTCATGAAGACCTTGCCCGCAGCGACGACCGCGACCTCCGCTTCAGTCACGAGGGTGCTGCAGCCGGCGTGCTGCAGCCAGAGCTCCAAGTATCCCCCTGCGGCATCACGAAGGCGAAGGAGGGAGGAAGGCGAATCCAAGACTAAGGAGGCATGGCGGCGTGGAGCACAAACTCTCGGGAGGAGCCCTCGGCATGGACTCCAAGAGGGACAACACGCACCGCCGTGACCCGCCGACGCCGACGGCAGCGTCGTCCATGGCGCTCGGCATCAACTCCTGCAGGACCTTCAAGGTGGGCGTACAAGGGCAGCGGGAACCCTGGCGGCGGCCGCTCGCACCAAGGTCTCGACACCTCCTGCCGGGCGCCCTCATCTAGACAGCATAGGGCCAGCCGTTTCTTCGGCGGAAGCGGGTCGGGACCCTCTCGGGGAGCCTTTCCCTTCTCTTCCGCAGAGAACCGGCGGATCGGAGCCATTGCGGCAAGGTGGAGCAAGGACGGAGAAGAAGGAGAAGCAAGAAGAGATGGATTGGAAGGGCACGCGTCGTTCCGTACTTATAGCCAGGGAAGGCCAACCGCCGACTTCCACGATCATAGGTAATCATGACCCGCTTTGCATGCAGGGACTTGTCAATTCGTGCAGTTGCCGAGGCGTCGTGGGGGAGTAGGGCCGCCCATGTCCAACCAACCGCCATGCGGCGCCCAAGGCCGCAGGCTGTTAGGGCCCGCGGCGCTTCGCACTTGCCCCTTCGCTTCTCTGCTCAGGCAAGTCTAGGCGCGCCTTGGGCCCGGGGGCTCTGTCGGCATTCGGGAACGGGGTCCCTGACTTGCTCTGCTGCCTGCTGGCGTGGCTCAAGGGGTGGCCCAAGAAGGCCCATCTTCATCAAGACAAGCTCAAGACCCTCGCGAGGGGCAAGCCTCATGGGCGGACGACAGGAGCTTCCTCGTGGACGGCCTCGTCAGGCTGGCTCGCGAGGTGGCGGAGAGATCAAGGCGGGGTACCTCACGAGGTGCCCATGACGCAAGCCATGACGACCAAGGGCGCCAGGCGGGCGCCAGCCCGCTCAGTGTCCTCCTTTCCTCTTTGGTGCAAAGGGGGCAAGCGCAGGCAAGAGCATCAAGCAAAGGCATCCGTTTCGGTGCAACAAGACCAAGACCGTCGCAACGGCAGGAAGGAAGTCATTGATAAGTGTACTAGATGTTCCCCTTCAAAATGGCCAATTGTTGGCGCCCTTCCTGCTCAATATTTGGGAAGAGGCCCAGGGCCTTTGCCTATAAATAGGACTAGCCACCCATAGGGTAGAGGCATCATCTAGAGATCTAGGCAGCTTGACCCGGCGTCAAGAAATCAATTAGCAGAGAGAGAGAGCGACTGAACTCCCCCTAGCAGTTCATCGCATCAGCTAAGAACAGACCCTCGCGAGGCTGTTCTTCCTTGTATTGTTCATCAGCCCAAGAGGCAATCCACCACACCACAAACTAGAGTAGGGTATTACACCACAATGGTGGCCCGAACTAGTATAAACCCTGTGTCTCTTGTGTTGTTCCTTTCATAGTTCAGATCCTAGCGAGGCGGCGAGGTGCAGGTAGGTAGAGGGCGAGATCTCCGTGCGCACCCCAGTGTTCGAACCTAGAGGGTCTGCCGGAACCCAAAATCCGACACCCTCGACGAACCGCGGCGCCGATGTATCGGCGTGGCGGGGAGGGCGGCTTTGGCGGAGCGAATGGAGTGGAGGGGGACGGGGGGAGGGGGGTTTGGGGAATATTATTGGCTAGTTGGCCGAAGAGCGGTTGAATCTAGGATTTGGGGGGAATTTTTGGGTGAGGGGGAGGATTTTCACGCGGTGGGCGGGGGGAGTTTGGCGCATGGTCGGTTTCTCCAAATGCAGTCCCACGTGTCAATGAAGAGGCAAGCCGAAGCACGTTCCGTTTGCGTGAGCCGTGTGCAGGACCGAACGTGCGTGGGGTGCAATGCGACCGCGACAGGGGTGCTGTGAGTGTACCGCCTTTTTCCTTTTAAACTAGGTGCTTCGCCCCCTCAAAAATAAAAAATTGTTGCTTCCGCGATCCATCGATACTACTACTAATAATCCGGTAATCCCGACTAAAACGGCGCAGCCGGGTCTTTTCCCGCGCGATATGCTGGAAGGTTGGCTTAGTTGGGTTTTTTAGGACGAGTAATGCTACACCTACATAGTCCCAGTTATGTAATTAACATAATGTGAAACGTGTGAGTTGTTGATTGTAGACTGCGGGGAGGGAGGGGCCCACCACCATGAAAATCAGGGGAGGAGAGAGAGAGGCAATTTACGTTAACCCTTTTGTAGGTTCCCGTAGATGTAGGAAAATGCGAAATGCGTGAATGTGCATTTGCAGATAAGGCCTTCCCTAGTTCATCCTTTTCTCCCACAAGATCTGGAGCTTCCGTGCAACGCATGGGCATCTTGCTAGTACTCCTACAATATACTATATTATTGTGAAAGTTCATATACACCGGCTGAGATTAATGCAAACATGGCATATTTTCATTACATTTCAAACTTTTATAGGACATAAAAAATAAAAGAAACCCAACCCTATACCTATTCTACGGCGGCGACCAACGTCCTCCATATGCGATCTCCATGTACGAGGGCGGGATTCAAGACCAGTGAAGTGAAGGTGCGGTCTCCGGCGAGGAAAAGTAGAACACGGGAGACAGACCAGCCAGTTGGCACACCATGCCCTGCCACCTCCCATGCCCTACTCATCCTCGGAGGAGTTCCCGACCTCGGCGGTGCCGGACGTTGGACGGCGGCAAGTAGGATGTGTGGCTGACGATGCTCCCGTCGTCGGCCGCCAGCGTGGCCACCGCTTGTGCGGCGACTTGAGCGAGGGCGACGACCTCGAGCTCCATCCCCGAAGACAAGCTCTCCCGTAGAGCATTCGCGCTTCCGGTCATGGCGGATGTGGTTCCAGGTAGGAGGATAATGCGCTATGGTGTGGAGGTTAGCTGGGCGTTGCCGCTTTAAGTAGCGCATTCCGGTGAGGCCAAGCGTCCAGGTGCGTCATTAAGTCGCCGGAGTTGGTTCCTCGGGAACCGAGCCTCTTAACAACGGCATGCGGACGGACGGCATGAATGCGTGCACCTAGCGCCGGCTGGGAATGCACCGCGCGACGGCGCGAGGGACGAGGGTTTTTGGTGTGCCAGGGTAGTCAGCTGCGGTCGTGGCAACGTTGGAGATGCCCTTTGCTCACATGCGATCGACGCATGTCATTGAAAAAGCAAGACGTCCCGGCATGGTCTCAGGTTCTGAGGATGCAGTTGGCCGAACTACACCACTCCGCGGACGCATCCCGACGCCCCATGCATCCTCGACGAGCCGGGTGTTGAGTTGTGTTTGGATTGTGGCCAAAGTGCACCTTACCAAAATTTTGTTCATGACCCAAAGATTGGTCTCTGTTTGGATGGTTGCCATTTTTTTGGCATGCCAATGAACTCTAGCCAACTCTAGTTCATTTTTCTTGCCGATGTCGGCCAAATCATGGGCAACCAAAACCTCAACCAAAATTTTGGCTACCCAATGCTTTGATGGGGCAACCTTGGGCACAAACCAAACATACTGTTGGTCGTGCCACAGCACTAACACCACCCTCGGCACACTGAAACTGACCGTCTCTAGAGACGATGAGCGTGTCGCTCACCGTGGTCGCCGTGTCCAGAAGCGGTGCTGGAGCTGCGCCATGTTGTTGGCCCCCACGACCCACATGAACGGTTGCCGGTGGCGAGGAGGTCATGGGCCAGCTCCTCCATTGGACTAGTTTGCGCTACGTCGTCCCGACAGGTATGCCCAACATGTCAGTTTCCCTGTTTTCCCGGCCACATTCGAGCGTCAGTGCTCGCGTTGCGCATTAGGCCTTTCACTATGTAGGACAAGTGACACAACTTATTGTTTATTTGAGCTGTTCAAGTATAATCATGTGGCGTTTGCTTATTTCTCATTCCTCTCCAACCCACTTCTCCATCAATCATGCCACCCTCCGGTCGAGTCCATCCTCCCGCATGCCTCATTTGAACATTCCGCCGATTATCATTCACATGTGGGCCTAGACCATGCTTGTATTACCAATGTTTATTTGTAATTTGTCCGACATGCGTATGGTTCGTTTGAAGTTTCACTTTGCCTCCACTACGTGTCGCTTTGCGTCTTAGTTTTGACATCCCATTCGGTTCATGCCCCAATACATGTTTACGAGATCGATTGATGTTCAGAGATCAATTGCGTGTCGTGCAAAGAGATAAAGGTTTGGTCTGTTTCTATGATAGAAATGACCCGCGGGGGGGGGGGGGGTCTGTGGGGATCAGAGGGAGTATATTGCACGTTCATAAGCGAAACGAACGTATTGTACCACCCTAGTCCTCTTTCAATCAATCTCCGGACCCCGAGATGAAATCGAGAGAGAATGAGTGGAGGCATGTGTGATACCTAAGGCGAATTCAAAATTTTGAACTGGTGATCATAACATCCGAAAATCATATATAAAGGGTATTCAATGTTCGTTTCGTTTTTGAACGTACAATATACTCCCTCCTATCCTTTCTAGTTTATATTGGAACCACATTTGACTATTGACAAAATTATATCATTGAAAAGGAGCTCCTTTCACATATGTATCCCTGCCTTACCCTCCCTTTCGGTCACTTACTGGCGGACCCCATGTTTTCTAGGCCCCGCATGTCAGTTACTCAATGGGTTCGGCCACGTCAGGGGATCCTCATCCGTAGTATACTCCCTCTGTTTTTATTTACTCCGCATAAAATGACGCGGGCGAGGGAGGGGGAGGGACGTCGGTTTTCTCTCAACTGCGATCCCACAAGCGAGCGAAAACGCAAGACGAAGCGTGTTCCATTCGGTGAGCGACATGGAGGGTCCAGCATGCCGGGCTGCAACGCGAACGCGACAAGAGCAATGTACAGTCAAAACAGATTGACCGGTCATCATCGGAACCACTATTCACACCAGAACCTTCGCTGCTCGGCCTACGCCAGCCACTTCCCTAAAACCACACCTAATCTCAGCCTCTTCCCCCACCTTTCGATCCCCTAGCCCGCATCAAGCGTCCCCTAGTTCGCCAGAAAGCCATGGTGCACCGCAAGATCACGTACTACAAGATGCTGACGCCAGAGCGCCGCGCAGAAATCATGGTGGCGATCAGCGCCAGAGACCTCCATTCCTAAGCTCGCTTTACGGCGGGCCCATCCCCGAGTTCTCTAGATCCAAGCTACGAGTAGGAAGTCGATCCAATGTTCATGGCGGAGGTCGCGGCGCAGAAGGCCCCGATGGGTATGAGACGATGGACGTCGACTTCATGCCGGCGGCCGAGTCCCCCATGGTGCAGGCGGACCAGCAGTTCAACCTGGCGATACTAAAGGAGGAGCGGGATGCAGAGGCTCAACTCGACGCGGAGCGTGCGCATTCCACTGCCATCGAGGCTCTCCTGCACGCGGAACCGGATGTTGTGGATGGGAACCGGGCGGCGGAGGCTCAACTAGAGGCGGAGCGCGCGGATGCCGCTGCCATCGAGGCCCTCCTGTAGGCGGAACCGGATGTCCTGGACTTGAATCGGGCGGCAGAGGCTCAACTCGACGCAGAGCGTGCGGATGCCGCTCTCATCGAGGCCCTCCTGCAGGCGGAACCGGACGTCTTGGACTTGAACCGGGTGGCGGAGGCTCGACTCCACGCGGAGCGCGTGGATGCCGCTGCCATCGAGGCCCTCGTGCAGGCGGAACTGGACGTCCTCGACTTGAACTGGGCGGTGCTCTCGTCCGTCCAGAGCATCTGAACGCTCCGCATGAACGAGTAGCTGGAGGCCGAGGACAACCACGGTGCGGAGACACACGTCGGCAGCTACGTCTGGTTCGCCCCGGCAGCCAAAGACGACGAGGCCATCTCGTTCCGCGAGCAGTGATAGTTTTTCTTTATGCTATTGTTTTTATGGATCTTTTGCTGTGTAAAAACATATATTGTTATGCAAGTCGCCTGACTTGGGTCAGTCTACCATTTCAGGCGGTTGGATGAATATCCTAAGTCTCCTAACCCTTCTTCCTCACCTCTTCTTCTTCCCCAACAGACCACCGCACGGGCCGTACGGATACTCCCCAACAAGCGGTTGGATAAACATACTCTATGAACAAAAATTATGTGTCAGTCGTAGGATGGCTGAGTTTGGTTTGTTCACATACGACAACACGTTTCAGTGAGGGTGTGTTCCCTTGGTTGGGTTTGCGGCATGCAGGAGCGACTGTGCATGTGAGGGTGCGGTGCGACCGCGGCGTGCAGGAGCGACCGTGTGAGGGTGCGGTGCGACCACGACAGCTGTGCGCAAGTGTACCTCCTTTTCATTTTGAAAACTTTAGGCAAGCTTGGCAAAAATGTGTGGTGAAGTATGGCAATGCAAGGCCTAGACCCAAACAGGATAAGTAACTAGTACTACGTACTAGGAGTACTAGTGTTAAAAAAGAAAGGCGGGGTTTTCCTTCGTGGGTTTAATCGATACAAATCCTCGTTTCACGTGTCAATTAATGCGTATTTTTTTCTCCAAAGCCCAAATAGCTAACCATCTCACTCCTCATCGCTTGATTACTGCAGCGCCATGCAAACCAACCTTCTCACTTCCGCATGCATGCAGGGGATATTAATGTCCTTGGTCGCTCGTACGAGGCCAACCCCATCAATTTTGCCTCGGTGTTAGTGGCCTTTTGCAAATTGTAATTTTGATATACTGTCCTTGTGTACAAAAATAATGGAGGTAGTAACTATATTTTACTTCCTTCCCCGTTGCGGTGACGTCGACGATATCTCAAACGTTGTGGTTTGGCGAAGTGCGTTCGACGGAGAACACCATTGAGGGAGACCACGGTAAGTCGTTCGCAAGTGCTGCCTGCAAGCCGAGACAACCGCCTTATTTGCATCCAGGAATTCCGTTGAACCAAAGGGCGCGTAAATGTACTAGTACTACTCGTACACAATAGCGTCGCCCGTCCAGCTTAGTGCGGTGAGATGGTTTCTCGAAGAAGAAGATGGAGAAGCAGAGTCAGCGAAGAGTGAAATGATGGTTGCTTCGTCCGTGCTTTGTGATTTGACGCATCACTGCTTTGTGATTTGTGATAGAAGGGACAGGGGAGTAGACTCTGTCCTCTATACTGTACATGTGTCCAAACACGGGAGAAAGAGGAGATATGTTGCATTTTTCTATTACTTCAATCAATCAATCAGGGAGCTTTGGTTCCATCCTTTTGGCTTTGGCAACACCATCCACAATGGTTCCCACGATGCCAAAAGCTATTTTCACATTGGGCTACACATTGTGGATGCCCTTAACCATACCACTTGCTTTTGCTCCTGTGTGTTATCTATACAAATCTCAATTATATTGATCTAAAAAATTATAGAATCAAGATTAGTAAAAAGGAGGTGATTTTGCCGCACGGATGGCGGGGGAGGTTTCTTATTTTTAGAGGATGTTGTCCTGGCGGTTTGCTAACATGCGGTCCCATGTGTCAGTGCTTTACCAAGCCGATCTGCTTCCCACATGAGGTAGAACAACGGTAGAAGCAACACGTGTTTAACTTGAAGAAGATGAGGGAGAAGCGGATTCAACACCGAGTGAAATGATGGTTGCTTCGTCCCTCCAACTTCTTTTTTTAGCATTATTACTTCGTCCCTCCAACTTAACTGCGGGAAAGGTGCATCTTTGTGATTTGACGCCTCATTGCTCATTACTATGCCGGCGCCATGACTGGGTGCTTCACCCCGGCTGCTCTGCACTGTATTCCGGTATGGCACGTGGACCCGGTAGCTTTATGCCCCACATGTCGGCGAAAGGGACTAGAAGATTTATGAAAGCGAGTGCTCCACTCTTACGACGGAGGAGTACACGACACGACGGCCCAGTGAACTGTCACTTGTATTGTATATAGTACTATAGTTTTGCTGTTTCGCACGATTCATCGATACAAACCCGATTAAACAGGAAAGGGCGGGAATTTTCCCGCACGGTATATGATACTGGCCATACATTTCAAAGGCAATTTTAATGTATGCAAACTGAATAATTAAGTAACAATATGATATCTAGTAAAACTAAAAACACATATGTTTATTGTGTTAGAGTCTAGTAGTAGTGGTGTATTGCATAGTTGTTAGATGTAACATGCGAGAACGTGTAGAGATGTAGTTTTGGAGGGCCTACAGAGAGAAAATCGTAATACGTTCACCGAACTCGAGAATAAGCTGATTACAGTCACTATATACGTTTTGCGGTGATTATACAATCACTTGCTCATGGTTCAGCATCGGATTGCACTCTGTTGACGGCCAAATAGTCTGCATGGCACCATGTTGACTAGTTAAATTGACCGTGTTCCTTGTGGGTCCCACCTATCAGTTTGCATAGGGAAAAGGTCAAATAAACACAAATTTACGCAGGCGCGACCAGACTCCACCCCGTGCGCGGGAATCACCTGGTTGTGTATGTGTCTGTCAGGGCCTGATGTGTGTGCATGGACGTGTAGGTTGAGCACTTGAGCGTGAGAGTGTGTGTTGCTCGTGTGGTGTACTGGTGTGTGCATGCATGCGTGCGTGTGTGCGTGTGAGTGTTGTGTGCATGTGTGGTTGCGTGTGTGCGTGTGAGTGTTGCGTGCGTGCGTTGGTGCATGTATTCGTGTGAGTGTTGCGTGCATGCAGTTCGTGTGCATGCGTGCGTGTGTGTATAATCACCACACCAGCTCCTGTGTGTTAAAACAGACGGCTCAGGATACCAATACAAGGCCACCTTGTCCGCTGTGCCCGCGGTCATGACTTCAACCATCGCCCAATATTTTTTGTCGTTTGTTTTCATTCTTACTAGCAAGATGCCCGTGTGTTGCACGTAACATCAAGATGCATTTGTATGACTAGTTCATCTTGTGAGAGAAAAGGATGAATGAGGGAAGGCCTTATTTGCAAATGTGGAGAGGTGTGTGGGTACCTTTTTGCAAAATTGTCATAGTCTCTTTCCTATCCGTCGGATATAAATTGGACGGCCTATATTGCAGGATGGCAGGCACACCATCATCACCAACTCTGTTTTTATAAGAGTGTATTTTATCCCTACTCTTATAAAAAGCATAGTCGGTGATGATCGTGTGCCTGCCATCCTGAATATAGGCCGCCTGATCTATATCTCGATTGGATAGGAAGGAAACTATGGCAATTTTGCAAAAAGATACCCACACCCCTCTCCCCACTTGCAAATAAGGCCTTCCCTTGTACATCCTTTTCTCACACAAGATAAACTACTCATACAAATGCATCTTGATGTTCCATGCAACGCATGGGCATCTTGCTGGTATTTTATAAGAGTGTAGATGTAGAGTAGATACAAGCCGACATGTGGGCCCGATGGTAGTGAGATAATGTGATGCAACACTAGAGGTGCCACGTGGAGCGTTTAACTGGTCAACTAGTCGTGTCTTGAGCAAATACAGAGTTGTACGGTGAGCCCGTGACTGTATAATAACCACAAAACGTAAATCGTGACCGTAATGAGTGGATTTTGAAGTCCAATGTACGTATCGTGCTTTCACTTCAAATACAATGATCGTCACTGTATATATCGCGAGAGAAAGATGAAACATGCGTGAATGTGCTGGGGGCTTACTTTTAGAGGACCTAGAGATAGCTTGTGTGCGTACGTGAAAGGGGCGTAGAGGGGGGTATGCGATGGAGAGAGAGATGCTCTTCGTTTCTCTTTATTATGACTGACTTTATATATAGTATAAAAATATACAAATTCACAGTGCGGAATAAATATCATTGTGGGCACCATGCAATGCAAGCGTTCATACTCCTCCATATAACTTTGTAATGTTGTATATATGTAGAAATTCTAAAATATTTTTTTGGCCACACTTTATTCAAAAGGAATATTGTATGGGAAATAAACGTGAAGAGAGGGCTTTTTAGATCAATGGGGTACGTGATGTAACATGTGTGAATGTGTAGTTGATGCATTTGGCAGGGCCTAGAGAGGTATGTGTGTGTATTACGTATTCGAGAGAGGCATGGATAGAGGGAGAGACGAATATGATGTCACAGCGAGAGATTCCCTTGAGTGTGTATATGCAAGGGGGGAGTGGATAGAGGCAACAGGAGAATATTTTTTTGTGTGTGGTGTCTGTGTTGGTATGTGTGGGTGTGAGAAGATAACGAGACGTGGGGGCAGAGGGTGTGTCACCGCGTGAGGTACGGTGGGTCGAGGTGAGGCCCTTCGTTCGGTTCTGTCCTGCGCCACATTGGTCGGCCCGTGACGCATTTAGGAAGACCCATGGATGACTAGTCGTACAAGACAAAGATAGCATAATTGTGAAGGACTCTATGTCCATTGACAAAGCTGGCTAGGATTTGTATCCCTAGGTTCTCGGACTAAGGTAACTCCTTTATCTCTGATATTACTATTCATCCAACCTAACTTTAAGGGGCATCCTACAGAATGCTCGGCTAAAATCATACTCGTCGATTAGGAAGAGAGGTGCGAGACAATGCGTGAGAGACAGGCCTAAAGATAATGTGCGTACATGAGACACGTAGGTAGTTCTATGTATGTAGAAAGGGTCGATGGGGATTGTGCGTGTGTATGCTTGCGAGAGGAAGAGTGCTTGTGATAAAGGTTAGTGAAAACAGTCATAAATGGTTACGAGAGGGAGGGAGGGTTATATCGAGAGCATGTGTGCGAGAAAGACACATCGGGAGAGAGTGTGTGAGCATGTGTGAGAGACCACCGATGGAGAGTGAAACTACATGTACAAGACAGTTGTACACATTGATTAAAGATATAAATTGTATCCAAATATTTGGATGGGATCATGATATTTGCAATTCGCGTAAGGAACGGTCATTGATCCATCAGACATCTAGATTCTATCAAATTTGAGCATGTGTATGTTATTGTTCGACACAATTGATCCACATAGTTAGTATTTTGAACTCCAGACAATGCATCGCTTTAGCAATCGAATATAAACGTGAGTATAGTTCATGTTGTGTGTGTAAAGCACATTATACATACGAAAGTTACACAATGAACATTATAAATAGCTACCTATGAACTAGCATACATTTGAATTCAACTTAAGGTGGTTTTAAAAAATCGAATTCAACATGAAGTCCATTCAATTATTTGAATTTGATATCATGGCATTTGTAAATCATACCTAAATTATGGGGGCACCAATCTTTGCTCTGATTTTGTACATAATAGCATATGTAGTCGTGTACAAAATAGATTCTAATTTAGCTCCTCCATTCAAAATAATCGTAGTTATAGGATTTTTAAGTGTCAAAATTTCAAAAAGAAGCGAATAATTTAATGAGGTTTTCAAACATACAAGGTCAAATTTAACGTTGTCTATTTAGGTCAATCCTCAAAGTTCAAGACTACCATAAACGTGAATGCTTGTGTTTCAAAATTTCAAACGAAGCGCCAAAAGAGCCTCTACTCGCCTGAAACCGCGTGAGGCCAATGTTTGGTAGTACAAGGAAATTAATTTTCTAATAACTCCGACCCGTGAAACCTACCGGCCCGACGTCCAAAGGTCTAAACCGGGGTAGGTTTGTAGCTTCATCTAGACGCCACACAACCGCCTCCCAAAAACATTAATACACAATGGCCGCCTAAGCACACATGCGCTCGGCCGAAATCGCTCCCGCCCACTATTTGGGACACCTGGGATTACCATCCTACCCCCGACCCGCAGTGGGTCCAAAATTTAAGAGGGGGGCAAAGTTTGTACTTTCCCCAAATTTCGAACAAGCGCGTCACAAACCGAAACATGGTTCTCCCACCCTCCCCCCCGCCGACCCGTCTGATTCCCCATTCGTACTCCGTGGGTGCAAAAACTACCTCTCCACCAGCCGCGAAACCTCGACGTCCTCTTCCCCGTCCGCCACCCCATTCCACCCATAAACCGCCGCCCTCCTCCATCATGCCGGAGCCGATACCCCGACGTCGTCGTCCACCACAACGCCCTCCACGGCTAGTAGTTGAAGCCGAGGCCGAGCTGTCCGTACCCGAGCTAGTTCAACCACGCCGTCCTGCGCCTCACCGCTGCCGCTCCAACTTCGCCACCCTCCACCGCACCGGAGATGTTCCTTCTACGCCGTCCTTCACCGCCTCAGATCTGCTTCCCCTCCGCTGACATACGGCCACGGCAACACAGTCAACAATTTGGCCATGGGTTTGTCCAAGCCTGCACCCTCCAGAACATCGGTTTCCCCGGCAAAAAGAATAAGATCGGCACGACATGTGGAGGCGACCACACCGGCAACCGAAAATGGTACTCCTCTTCCCCTATTCATGCAAATCTTACGTGTCTGCTTGCATGGTATTCATCCCACAGAAGACACTAGTTGACTGATTCTTCTTGATATTAGATGTTCCTAGTAACACGCGATGCACAAGGTTTCTCCTCATATACTATTTCACCTTAGCTAGAGGTCTGTCGCCCCTGAATTTCAATTCCTGGTTAGTTGATTCCCAATTATGGAAGCATTCCCCAGCGTAACAGGCGCTAGTCCACCTATTACGTCGGGGAAGCAGCGCCTCGATGTTTATCTTAGGGGCATGTGGGGCCTAGAGCTACTGTCGCCCGATCTGGAGGTCGGCCGGGATTACAGGGATGGCCTGGGGCGGCTGCCAAGCACGGCGGTGGTGTGAGGTCGAGGGGAGGGCGGGGCGGCGGAGGCAGGGGTCTGGGCCGGTGGTCACTCGCGGTTCGAGAAAGATCGTCAATAGTGACTGGCGGGAGGTAGACGAGGGCCATATGCCCGTTCCTTATAGATCGGACGGTTCATTAAAAAAATTGACTGACCTATTTATTTTTAGTCGACTGTTATCTTGATATGACCACATGTGGTGGTGTGTTGGAGGAGTACCTGCATTTCCTGTGCTCATATATTACAAAATCATACGGAGTAGAATCTAATTTTGTTTGCCATGCAATGTTGGAGAGCTATCATATGTCTCCTGTCATTTATTTTTCAGCCACCTGCTATCTGCTACTTTTACAGTGCACTAGTTCTGCACACACTTCACCCATACTCTCACTATTGTGGTTTTATGCAAGGGTATTTCAGACTCTGTTGCTATGAGAGAAGCAAAAAAGAAAAGAGAGAAGTCGCTCCAGCGTCGTATGCGGATAGGCCAGACACGTTTCAGCCTTATAATAGGTGCAGTGTCAGCAGATGGAGACGGTAAATGTAGCTCTGGAGTTGATGACCTCGCTCGCAATGAACCACCATCCCAGGTGCTTGCTTTAACTTCGCGGTGTCATATGTGGTTGCATGTTCCATATGGTGTCTAGCTTGTATTCGAAAGGCCGAAGTCGGTCTTTATTAAGATAAGAAAAGATATTTTTTACATGAACCACCATCCCGTGAGCACCAGAAGATAAATAGCTAGTCAGGGCACTGGCCGAGCCAGTGACAAGCCCAGCAAAGAGAGGCATCACCTGGAAGCCAACTAAAAATCCGCGATGGTGGCAAAGCAGCCCGCCTCCCACTAGGCTCTCAGGTCCTAGATGATCATGCTCATCACTCCAGCAGGATGTCTAGCTTGTATTGCTTCCAATTTGGTTAAATTGCATCTGCTTAGCTTACACATTATACCTTTGAATATGACATGCCTTTCTGTTTTTGGTACATAGTAGTACATATGTGTATTAACCATGTTCTTACATCAAACTAATGTTCTTGTATATCCCTCATCAATCACTTATGATGAGGCAGTCAGGCAAGTGGATTACTCCTCATTTAAAGAATGCAGCGTCAGCCTCCAGACTTGATTCTCAAGAAACAGCAAGGCTAGATGAAGATAGTGAACGTAGCTCTGTAGTTGATTACCGCATTTCCCCTACACTAGCATCGCAGGTGCTTGCTCTAACTTGGCAGCGTGATATGGGGTTGCATGTTGCATATGATGTCTAGATTGTAATTCTTCCAATCTGGTTAAACTGCATGTGCTATTCTGCTTAGCTTATACATTATACGTGTTAATGTGACATGCCTTCATGTATTTAGTACATAGTACATCTGTCTATTAAGCATGTCCTCACATAAAACTATTCTTTTTTTGTATCCCGCATAAATCAATATGACGAGACACCTTCAGTATATGCAATGTGATATTAGTTGCATCTTTGATATGATTTATAGCATGCGCTGCTTCTAATTTGTTGAAATGCCATTTATGATGGACACTTTTAACTTGGCAGAGTCATATTGGTTGCATCTTTCACGTGGTGTCTAGCTTGCATTGCTTCTTATTTGGTGAATTGGTTTCTGCTTAGTTTACACAAACAGTTGTGAATATGCCATGCCATCCTGTTTTTCGTATTATTCCATCCTGAAATCATGTGTTTGCCTTACATCAAAGTAGTGATTGTCAGTATCATGCACGAATGAGTTCTGAAGAGTGAATTTTATTGCTTTTTCTTGTCGGTTTTACTTGACAATTCAAAATCGATAAAGCGGAAGGAAGTTAGCAAGGCAGCGGATGAATGTGCTCCTTCCAAATGGAGGGCCTCTATAGATTCTACTCCTCCATCCCCCCAAGATGATTTCCAAGACAACACATGCATAGACACTCAACGTAGCTGTGTTGGTGATGAGCACGTCTACCCTAGTGCACCATCACAGGTGCTCCCTCTAACTTGGCATTGTTATATGTGGTTGCATGTTATGTATGATGTCTAGCTTGTATTGCTTCTAATTTTGTCGAATTTCATCTGCTTACTTTACACATTATACTTGTGACTAAGACACGTGTCCTGTTTCTAGAACATACAATATCTGTCTATCACACCATGTTCTTACATCAAAGTACATTTGTTCTGAAGAACTAAATTGTTATTCGTTTTTCTTGTCGGCTTGACTTAACATTTCACAGAGAAAGAGGAAGCAAGATGCGAACAGCGAGGAAAGGGAAGCGAACAATCCTGCAGATTCTCCTGGTACTGATGGTGCAATAGAAGGTCAAAGTCCAGCGGAAAATTGTATCGACAGGGTATCCCGTGCTACACGCGCTACAGAACAAGCCAAACAGAAACAAATAGCTGCCGCCAAACAAGCAGAGACAACCCTAGTTGTTGCAACACCTTCCACAAGAACACCCACCGCATGATTTACTCATTGGTCAACTCAGCTAGCAAAGACGTTCCCAAGCTCCCTTGCCACCGACACTACTTCCAAGCACTCTTGACACAAGATGAGTTGGCGGATCAGATGAACTTTGTGAGCTTCAACAGCCGAAGGTAGTTGCCGGAGTCAAGTTACGATTGCATGCTTCTTTATATGTAGTCTCACAGCTTGATGTACACTAACACTTCCTATGTTTGTTGTTGGACTAGCACCTAGGCGCAAGAGGAAACAAACATCGTGGATAATGCTCGATAGGTTAACTAAATCTAGAGGAGGAAGAATGGAGATCCGTTTTGAGGCAGGTTTAAAAGGCCACGTGATGCTCTGAGTCACCAAGTTAGTATCGAGGCAACGGTTGTTGTTAGGTGTCATGTACGTATCCTCCCAACATGGATTCAAGACATGAATGACAAAGACGAAACCAGTTCAACACCTTCCTCGACCATTTATCTGTAAGTATGGTTATGTATGGAAACTAGTAATATCGTCTTGCTCTATCCAATACTTTGTAGGTTCTTGATAATGAGACTCCCATAATTTTCAACATATGAGGTTCAAGTTGATAGCCAAGATGATGCAACCTGACAAGCTTGCACCCATGTTTTCAAGTCTCTCTACGACGATGTCGGTATAACTTGAGGAAAACTCACTTTGAAGGCAAGGCTAACGGTGAACTTGCCCAAACATCTCCAAATGGAAAATATATCGATGAAGACCGGAGAGGCCTCGTTAAACACTAGTCCGATCTCAAGTATCAGGTACATTATATATATGTCATCACATCACATGTTGAAGTCCTATTTACGCATGTGCCACACAAATCTATCTTCTTGTAGGTGAACTGTTCAAAGTACAAGGCCAACCGTATGAAAGTGAAATTCCAACAGCATTTACGTGATCTTGTAGCTATATTGCAATCATGAGGCTCTTGTAATTAGTGTTGTTTCACTCTTTTGTTGTACCATATTATCAGATCTATATTGACTTGTTCCAAATGCGAGAGGAAAGCCCGCAAGGACCAAAAAGTACCTGAACCAAATGCTGTGGAAATCTTCAAGGACTGTCACACCAAAGAAGAAGAAGGGCATGACTACACTAGTCAAAGCCGCTGTTGTAAGTCCTTAATCATCATGCCTTTTACTACTACTTACTCTGACTTATGCCTTGAACTGCATGATTTGCAACCAATGTCTATTACTCTTTTCAATTTTATACACAATTTTCTTAGCGTATCATTGCACCTTACAAGGTTTAAAAGAGAGGAGTGATGTTCCTTTGATCTTGACCTGTAATCTAGTTCCGTGCTGGACTTGCCCACACAATGTTACAATTGCATGTTTGTCTGTTCTCAGTTTTTTTGTGATATGAATGATGTCATACTATGCTTACCGTATTATAAACTTCGTCTCTTTATCCTTAGCCCTCAATACAATGTGAAGAAATAGACAATACATTAGCGATGGTACATGGTCATATGTTTGGAACCTGGTCTTATTATGTACTTTGCAATAAAATACAACTATTATTTTACATGGGTTCACCAGAATAAGTTCTGTATATAGACCAAAGCTATTTTGTTTGGTTTTGATACCTGCTTAATATCTTCTGTTCTGGTACTACTAATGTAAAACCACAAATTTTCAGCGAACTATGGAAAAAATGGTGGAACCGCCACCCTCTGAAGGTGGCGAGGCAACTATAACCGCAATGTCAGCTCTTGCTGCAGTGGGTCAGTACATGTCCACTAAAAGTGCCAAAGGCACGTTCCTGCATAATACTAGCTTGGTTGTTAAGGCAATCTCGTCCAAACTGCCTCATGATCAAGATATGCAAGCTCAAAACAATGTTGTATATGCGCTCCAGACACAAGTCCATTCCCTAACAAAGACCCTTTGTGAAACAAGGAGAGACATTGTTCGATGTTGTCAAGATATGCATGGTTTTGAAACCAGACTATCAGACATTTGCTATGTTGTTCAGGAGCCTAGGAGAACTGAAGGCGAAGGTTATGGTGCTCCATCGGACAATACAACATGAAAACGTAACAGTCAGGTCGAATGAATTGAGCTTCTGAACTTCTGGAGGTGCATTTATCTGCTAGACTGTTAACTTTTATGCCAACCTTCCTTTTCTTTTATAGTTTTAATTTTTTTTTGTGCGATACAGAATTTGTTCTTAATGTGCAGCCACCGGCTGAAGAAAACAGCATGCCATTTTTGTATAGTGTAGGGTGTTCCCTATATTTGCACTGGTGGCAAACTTTGATGCCCACCGGCTGTAGTTAACATGGGCCTCCTACGGGCCGTAGAAACAATGGGCCTTCTAAGGGCAGTAGAAACAATGGGCCTTCTACGTGGCGTAGAAATAATGGGCCTTATACGGGCCATAGACACAATGGGCCTTCTATGGGCCGTATCATCAATGGGCCTTCTACGGGCTTATGATCGGTTGGCCAAACATGGGCCAATAACAGACCACATTATGGACATAAATGGGCTAGAGTTGAAATCGTCCATTCATGGGCCGACCATAACGGGCGTCGTTAGTCGGCCATATTTTGATGACGCTATGAAAAGCATTAACGATTAACGGCCACAAACGGGCCAATCAGAACCACGGGCTGAATTTGGCCCACAAGCAGAAAATGACAGTAACGGGCCGTAAGTAAACGAATGTGGAAATGAGCCAAGAATAAATGGGCCCGAGAAGGCCGAAAGATAACATGGGCTGGAAACGGCCCAACGGAATAATGGGCCGTTAATGGGTATAAAGTGATACACTGTTCATTACCGGCCAGTTTCACCACGTGCCGTTAATGGGTATAAAGTGATACACTGTTCATTACGGGCCAGTTTTACCACGGGCCATTAATGGGCCGAGATTAATAAGGGCCTCATATGGGCCAAAAGACGTCTGTCGGTGTCAAAACCGGCGGATCTCGGGTAGGGGGTCCCGAACTGTGCATCTAGGATCGATGGTAACAGGAGACGGGGGACACGATGTTTACCCAGGTTCGGGCCCTCTCTATGGAGGTAATACCCTACTTCCTGCTTGATTGATCTTGATAAATATGAGTATTACAAGAATTGATCTACCACGAGATTGTGATGGCTAAACCCTGAAGTCTAGCCTATATGATTATGGTAATGAATGTGTCCTATCCGGACTACGCCCTCCGGTTTATATAGACACCTGTAACATCCCAAAATTCTAAATTTTGGAATGTTATATTAAATAGATAGATTTGATTGCTTGTTTGATTATTGTGTGATTGATTGACTGAAAGTGAGTGAATTTGAAACTTTTGAAAGTTAAATGAGAGGGAATAAAAGGACTTTCCCAAACTTTCATTTTCTTTTCTGATCTTCATGAATTCAAATTCTTTTCATCACAAAACCCTGGAGAGAAGATGACATGACTTCTTCCATTTATTTAAATGACAAGGGGTATTGAAAATATTTGAATTTCATTTAAGAATATTTCCAATTCTGAAACTTTATGCAACTCCATGACTTTCACGAGCGAAGATAAAATGACTTCTTCAAATTATATGAAATATGAGTTGGGAGTTTCAAAGGATTAAATTCAAAGTTCTTTTGAATTTATTTTCAATTTGGAGTTATTGGATTTTTATTCAAATTATTTTCTCCAAAAATAAAATATACAGAAATTAGGGTAACATGATTCCCTACATCACAAAATTGAGAGAAATAAATTTGAATTCATTTTGGTATTTTTAAAATGATTTTCATTGGATTTTTCTAGAGCAGAAGCACTCTTTGTTTTATCTGAATTTGTGTGTATTTAATTTGAAGCTATAATAATGTTCATCTTGTAGGAAATCTTTTTCTGAAAATTTTGATATATAATATGCCTATGTTTCATTTTAGTTTATTCTCTTTTATTTATTTTTTGTTGTTGTACGCAAAATGTTTTTTATAATAAAAAAACTCTCTCCTCCTGACGACGGGCCGGCCCAGTTGCCTAAACTTTCTGATAAGGCCAAATTCACATAATTTTGGTACTATTAGAAATTGTTTTATGTTGCAATAATTATTTGCTTGGTTTTGATGTTTTCCGAATTGTTTTCTTCGTTCTTTCCGATCTTTTGAGTGATTGCTTATGTGTGGTTACTATTGATTGCTTACGATAGATTGACCGGAGTGTGACGAGCAGAACTATCAAGAGTTTTGAGTGCGAATCATCTTCATCAACATTGCAGGCAAGTTCGCACTTTGTTCATATCCCTTTCATACCCAGTTTTTATGCATTAGTTTCACCCTCAAACATTGCATGAGTAGGATTGATAACATGTGGGTATTGGGAAGTAGTTGTTGAGGTAGAACCTATTGCCCTGTTACTATCAAACCCTTGGGAGTTATTTCTACGCGTTGCTTATATTGCCATGCTATGCTCGTAGACGTGGTTTGGGTGAGTGAAATCCATGACAGATGTGAGATTGTTAATTAATGGTTTAACTTAAGGTGGCAACTTAAATTAACATCTGGGTGGATTGAGGAACCTGGGGTACCCAGTGTTGCCTGTATTTTTTGGAAATCCCGGGTACCGTGTGATCTTCCTATGGACCGCCACCAGTGCTCAAAGGAACTGAGATGATTCATGCTAGAAACTTCCGTGTGCAGCCACAAGCTATTATGGGATCTAGCATAGTTGAGTAAGTTACGTGAAGCTCTTGAAGAGGTAGATCAGCAGGTAGTGGGTTTTGTAGGTTTTGTATGGTCTACCTTGAGTAGAGAGTTAATGTTTCTGAAAGACTGTGTCTCGGTCATCCGCTTCTCAAACACCATGCAGTGCGAGAAATCAACGGAGGCGATCGAGTCTTGTGGGGAAAAGTGCGCAAACCTCTGCAGAGTGTACAATCTAATCATGGTTAGCCGTGTCCCCGGTTATGGACAATTTTGAGTATCTAGTACTTGAGTTATCATATGTATCTCATCACTCTTAATTAATATTGTTGGGATGTTAACTACTTTAATTGGGATTGAGTTGGGGTTATACCTTCTCAATGATGTTTCAACCACCATGATAGTTAAATTAAAATCTATTCCTTTGTAGTAGGGAAAAATTGGCTTTTCGCAAAAACTATAACCATAGAGCTTTCCACCAGCCAAATATGCATGTAGTGATAGTTATTATTCATCATTATCCTATGGTGTGAATTTGCCAGTACATTCAATGTACTGACCCTTTGTGGCTGCAACGTCTCATGTTGCAGGAATCTTACGACGAGTAAGTAATACGTTAGGGTTACGATTTCTACACTCAACTTTGTCGTTGGTGTTGATGGGAATCCACAACCTTGTTACTACCACTACTTGGATTGAGGTAATAGTATTTACGTTATTTATACATGTGATTTACCTCTGTTATAAATCCTCGAGTATTGTGTGTGTCAGCATACCGATCCAGGGATGACACCTAAGCACAGAGACTTGATCCATTAGGGTCGGGTCGCTACAAGATGGTATCAGAGCACATGTTGACTGTAGGACGTGAGCCTAGAAACTGGCAAGCCCATAGGAAAGATTTCCTCTACAACTTTCTTTTTCAAAAGGATCTTTTACCTCTCTTCTCTTCTGAGCTTATTCAAAATATTCCCTTTTAGCTAGACTACCCCTTTCCCCTTTTGACCACATGAAGATTCGACTGATGAGACCACTCCGAGAAGTACAAGATATCGGACAACTAAGACTACTTTGGAATGAAGAGGATTTTTACCGTGCATTACAATGACGGAAACTACAACGGTGAAGACCCCGAAGACCAGGAGAATTTGAAGGCTTTGAAGAATTTCCGGATTTGTATGACCTAGGAAGGCACCCCTTATGGAACTTGGCAGACTATGGAAGCTGTCAATACCTGAGATCAAGGTGTATCGGAGAAAGACCGGAACATGGAGCATTAGAACTCAAAGTGTTTGTCTAGAAAACCCTAAGACAGGAGATATCAATTATGGAATGAAAGCTCATGGCAGTAACATGCGCATAGAAATGGCTAACCATGGTGTTATTGTCCGCCTATGCTATTGTCACCATGCGGAGTTAAGCGTACAGATGCATGGAAGAATTGGATGGTAGAAGGCTGAAGGAGCATCTGTCAGCGAAGGATGCAGTTTTAACATAGCTGGTGCATCACCAGGATCTGGAGTATTACATCAAGAAGTTTAGGGTGGATCTGCAGGAAGCCGTATTTGACAAGGAAGCAGTTCGTGAAGAACCCAGGTTCCAGAAGATTAAAGTAGCCAAGCTAGAGGAGCAAAACCTTGAGACATCAAAGATTCGTCAAGAACTGAAGGACAATAGGATCATGATTCATGTCAAGGATGTTGAAACCAGAAGTTTGGAATGCAACTCCAGAAATATTAAAGGACGCCACGAGAGACTTTGCGACAACAGAGATGATCTGGCAAAAGAACTTGAGTAGGACAAGCATGATCAGAAGAAGCCATCGGATACATGAACAAGAATCGAAGAGTTTGACGACCTTGAAGATTTATTGACCTTTAGAAGACCAAACCCCGTTATACTTACGTTAGATGCGATGTTTGTGAGCTATCAATTGTTTGATGTTTTTCCGACAGCCACAAATAAAATCTGTCTTTTCAAAACTTTTGTTTGTATTGTGTGTATCCCTCTCTATCTCTCTTATCCCACCCAAAACCCATGGACCCCATAGAAGATGAATGGAGATGAGCTTGTATTGTCTGGACCAATGAGTCAATTGGAGACAGACCAATGGATTCAGAACATGGAGGATCACATGAAGAATAACCCTATAGTCAGAAAGGATATGGCCCAGCATGCTCTTCCGCTCTTTGAAAGAGGTGCTGCTACCTGGTGGAGGATGTACCAAACCATCAATGGATGGCAAGGAGTAACCACTTGGGAAGAATTTAAGTTGACTCTGCAAAGATCTCGTCTTGTGTCCCAGAAGTTGAGGCCTTATGGAAAGGATATGAAGAAACCTTGTGCATACAAGCTTTGCGGAGAAATAGGACACAACCATAAAGAAAATAAGGACAAATACCCTCACAAGCAGAGGATTACCAAAGGAGTTAGCCGAGGATCTCAGGGAACTTAGGTTGGAGATTGTTCCCAAAGGTTTTGTTGCAGCAATGGAAGTTCAGTCTACATTGTTGGGAAAGATCCGTGTAGCTCAGAAGGATGACAAAGAGATTGTTGAGGTAAAAAAAGTATGAGCAAAGGAAAGGCAAAAGGTTTTCGTAAGGATGAGCACGACACCTTATGGTTTGAGGATAGTGTACATGTACCCAATAATGCAGAGATCAGGAAGTTAATACTTCAGGAGGCTCATGACTCACCATACTCGATTCGCCCTGGAAACACCAAGATGTATTTGGATTGAAGGAGCGTTTCTGGTGGACTGGTATGAAGAAGGATATTGCGGAGTATGTAGTCATAGGTGATGTATGCCAGAGAGTAAAGGCAAAGCATCGAAGCGGTCCGGATTACTACAGCCTATGCCGATACCGAATGGAAGCAGGATAAGCTTGGCATGGATTTCATTACGGATTTCCCGTAACCTGATCGGGATATGATTCTATCTGGGTAGTAGTTGATTAAACTTGACCAAAGTGGCTCACTTTATCCCAAAGTGAAAACCACCTATACAAGTGCGAAGTTGGCCAATATATATTTGACCAGGATCGTATGTCTGCATGGAGTTCCGAGGACCATCGTATCAGATAGAGGAACACAGTTTACCTCAAAGTTTTGGAATCAGCTGCACCAGACTTTGGGTACTAGGCTAGAGTTCAGTACAACCTTTCATCCGTAGATAGATGGATAAATCGAGAGAGTCAATCAGATTACGGAGGACATGTTGAGGCGTGCGCTAGATTATGGATCTAGTAGTGATGATAATCTACCTTACGCGGAGTTCTCATACAACAACAAGATTACCCGGCCGGTTTGAAGATGGCCCTTTTGAAGCTTTGTATGGGAGAAGGAGCCAGACACCATTGATGTGGGATGAAGTTGGAGACCGTCAGTTGTTTGGACCAAATGTGATCAAGGAGTCAGAAGAGAATGTTAAGTTGATTTGAGATAGACTGAAGGTAGCTCAGTCCTGGCAGAAGAGTTATGCAGACTCAAAAACACAAGGAGGTAGTCTATGAAATTGGAGACAGAGCATGTCTTCGTGTGTCCCCTCTGCGAGGAGTTAAACGATTTGGAGTTAAGGGAAAGTTAGCCCCGAGTTTGTAGGACCATACCAAGTTTTGGAGCGTATGGGAGAAGTGGCCAACAAGTTGGAGTCACCCGAAGGACCGTCAGGAGTTCATTATGTGTTTCACATTTCCCAGTTGAAGAAGTGCCATGCAGAGATGACCAATATTCCCCTGTAAGGATGCTTGACCCTGGAAAGGATAATGATGTTCCACGAAGTGGAGTATGGACTTCATAAGTATAAGTTTTTATCTCGGTAAGTGGGATATCCCACGAGGATGAAGAGATGAATTACTATTGGATATAAAGGAGGTGTGATGTTGGAAATATGGATCAATGGAAATTCCATGATGAGTCTGAGTAATCATGTCCTAGTTTGGTGCCAATAGAAGGAAGGAGACAATACAATTGGATGGATTTTAGTATGCTAGGATGCTAGGGAGTTGGATGTTGGAATAATGATCAGTTGCCCGAGGATGTGTTCAAGGTTTGCAAGTGATGAGATGGGCCATAACCCACGGGCCCAGGACTGCCAAGAAGCAAGCACATTCTTCTTTGGAGGAAAAACCACGGAAGAAGTTATGGTTTTATCAACCAACGATTCTATAGGAGTTTACGCAAAACCTGAGAGTTGTTAAGGAACGATAGATGTTTGTTTGGCTTGCAGAATCAATGGATTTTCCGAACTTGGTTCGTCGACAAGAGAAATTATGCAATGCTTGTGAGGATGACCGAGTGTTAGAATGCGAGATTCGCTAAACCATGTACAAGGTAATGATTTGGGTGCGGGATGGATTGATCACCATACCGACTTACTCTTATTATTCGCTTTGCTACATGGGATGGTAAATCTGAGTGACTCACCTATAGTAGAGAGACGACGATCAAAACCTTGTTTAAACCTTAGAATGGTATAAGAATTTTTCCCCTTGTACAAGGCAGTTGTTGCCAATCGTAGGTCATATGGTGAGGTTCAGCCCAGACCCATTTCCTGTAGGAGAAACCATAAATTGTTGACCACCATGAGATATCAATAGCTGATTAGTATTGGCGCCAGACCCGTCAGCTAAGAAGACCCAGTCACAGAATAACCGTACCAAGATGAAAGGACAGAAGAATTGCGGTAAAGGTTATACCACTGCCAAAAGAGCCCAGAGAAGTAATTATCCAGAGGATCTGAGAAGATCTACACTGCCAACAATAAGGATGGAGTATATGAGTTTTGATGGAACCGTAACAATGCTTTTAAGGGTGGTAGCACCCGAGACCCCGGAGACGAACTATGGATTTTGAAGACCCCTACCCTAACCTGTTTCTTGATAGCCTCTCCGAATCTCGAGGACGAGATTCCTTTTAAGGGTGGTAGGTTTGTAACATCCCAAAATTCTAAATTTTGGAATGTTATATTAAATAGATAGATTTGATTGATTGTTTGATTATTGTGTGATTGATTGACTGAAAGTGAGTGAATTTGAAACTTTTGAAAGTTAAATGAGAGGAATAAAGGACTTTCCCAAACTTTCATTTTCTTTTCTCGATCTTCATGAATTCAAATTATTTTCACCACAAAACCCCGGAGAGAAGATGACATGACTTCTTCCATTTATTTAAATGACAAGGGTGTTGAAAATATTTGAATTTCATTTGAGAATATTTCCAATTCTGAAACTTTATGCAACTCAATGATTTTCACGAGCGAAGATAAAATGACTTCTTCAAATTATATGAAATATGAGTTGGGAGTTTCAAAGATTAAATTCAAAGTTCTTTTGAATTTATTTTTAATTTGGAGTTATTGGATTTTTATTCAAATTATTTTTCTCCAAAGATAAAATATCCAGAAATTAGGGTAACATGATTCCCTACATCAGAAAATTGGAGAGAAATAAATTTGAATTCATTTTGGTATTTTTAAAATGATTTTCATTGGATTTTTCTAGAGCAGAAGCACTCTTTGTTTTATTTGAATTTGTGTGTATTTAATTTGAAGCTATAATAATGTTCATCTTGTAGGAAATCTTTTTCTGAAAATTTTGATATATAATATGCCTATGTTTCATTTTTAGTTTATTCTCTTTTATTTATTTTTTTGCTGTCTGCAAAATGTTTTTTTATAATAAAAAAACTCTCCTCTGCCTGACGGGCCGGCCCGATTAGCCAGGCATGCCCGCCAGCCCAGCTCAAGACCGCCATCGTCCCGTCAGCCGAGCAGACTCGGCCGAGTCCGAGCCGCGCCCGCCGCCACCTTGCCCCTTCCCCACGGCTCCCGAGGCCACCCCTCCTCCTTAAATACTGGGCCACCCCGGCCGCCTCTCTCTTCTCTCTCCTCGCAGCCGCCCTCGCCGGAGTGTCCGCCTCCGACGAGATCTGTCGCCACCACCGCGCCTCGTTCTGCCTCCCTCGACCTCCTCCGACGCCACCATCGTCTTCCCCTCGTCGCGCCGCCCCTCCCCAGCTACTCCGCCGCCACCGCCGTGCCCCGCCACCGCCGGAGCCGCCGCCGCCGCGGTAAACCCTAGTCCCGAACCCTGCCGTCGGATCAAGATCCGACGATCATGATTCGTTCTTGTTTTTTTTGGTTTCTGCTAATTAACGAATGCCGTTCGTTTAGGTTTTATTTGCGAACAGATTCGCTAGACTTGTCATTTAGAGCGGCGTTAAGCTCGATAAATTTCTCTTTTCTTTTAATTTCTGCCAGGGACCTAGTTGTAGATGTTTTATTTTACAGTTTAGCCCCTATTCTTCAAACGCTCATAACTTTTTGCTCGTTAGTCGGAACTCGATGAAACCAACGCCCACGTCTTCGTTATGACCCCCTCTATCCAGTAATCCAACTCAAACATGTTCTTGAAAAATTTAAAATTTGAATTAGATCAGATTTGAATTTGAACTTCGTCTGATCATAACTTGAGTTTTATAACTCCGATTTAATTGATTCTTTTTGCAAATCGAGGCTCTTGACCTAAACTTTCTCATAAGGCCAAATTCACATAATTTTGGTACTGTTAGAAATTGTTTTATGTTGCAAGAATTATTTTCTTGGTTTTGATGTTTTCCGAATTGTTTTCTTCGTTCTTTCCGATCTTTTGAGTGATTGCTTATGTGTGGTTACTATTGATTGCTTACGATAGATTGACCTGAGTGTGACGAGTAGAACTATCAAGAGTTTTGAGTGCGAATCATCTTCATCAACATTGCAGGCAAGTTCGCACTTTGATCATATCCCTTTCATACCCAGTTTTTATGCATTAGTTTCACCCTCAAACATTGCATGAGTAGGATTGATAATATGTGGTGGGAAGTAGTTGTTGAGGTAGAACCTATTGCCCTGTTACTATCAAACCCTTGGGAGTTACTTCTACGCGTTGCTTATATTGCCATGCTATGCTCGTAGACGTGGTTTGGGTGAGTGAAATCCATGACAGATGTGAGATTGTTAATAAATGGTTCAACTTAAGGTGGCAACTAAAATTAACATCTGGGTGGATTGAGGCACCTGGGGTACCCAGTGTTGCCTGTATTTTTTGGAAATCCCGGGGTACCCGTGTGATCTTCCTATGGACCGCCACCCAGGCTCAAAGGGAACCGAGATGATACATGCTAGAAACTTCCGTGTGCAGCCACAAGCTATTATGGGCTCTAGCATAGTTGAGTAAGTTACGTGAAGCTCTTGAAGAGGTAGATCAGCGGTAGTGGGTTTTGTAGGTTTGGTATGGTCTACCCCGAGTAGAGAGTTAATGTTTACGAAAGACGTGTCTCGGTCATCCGCTTCTCAAACACCATGCGGTCACGAGAAATCAACGGAGGCGATCGAGTCTTGTGGGGAAAAGTCATAAACCTCTGCAGAGTGTACAATCTAATCATGGTTAGCCGTGTCCCCGGTTATGGACAATTTTGAGTATCTAGTACTTGAGTTATCATATGTATCTCATCACTCTTAATTAATATTGTTGGGATGTTAACTACTTTAATTGGGATTGAGTTGGGGTTATACCTTCTCAATGATGTTTCAACCACCATGATAGTTAAATTAAAATCTATTCCTTTGTAGTAGGGAAAAATTGGCTTTTCGCAAAAACTATAACCATAGAGCTTTCCACCAGCCAAATATGCATGTAGTGATAGTTATTATTCATCATTATCCTATGGTGTGAATTTGCCAGTACATTCAATGTACTGACCCTTTGTGGCTGCAACGTCTCATGTTGCAGGAATCTTACGACGAGTAAGTAATACGTTAGGGTTACGATTTCTACACTCAACTTTGCCGTTGGTGTTGATGGGAATCCACAACCTTGTTAGTTCCGCTATTTGGATTGAGGTAATAGTATTTACATTATTTATACATGTGATTTACCTCTGTTATAAATCCTCGAGTACTGTGTGTGTTAGCATACCGATCCAGGGATGACACCTAAGCACAGAGACTTGATCCATTCGGGTCGGGTCGCTATAACACCGGAGGGATCTAGGGTTACATAGAGTCGGTTACATAAGAAGGAATCTTCATAGTTGGTTGCCAAGCTTGCCCGCCACGCCAAGGAGAGCCCAATCCAGACACGGGTATAGTCTTCGGCCTTCACATCTTCATAGCCCATCAGTCCGGCCCAAGCATAACAGGCCGAACGCCCGAGGACCCCTTAGTCCAGGACTGCCTCAGTAGCCCATGAACCTGGCTTCAATGATGAGGAGTCTGGCGTGCAGATTGTCTTCGGCATTGCAAGGCGGGTTCCCCTTTCCGAACTCCAAGATAGTCTTCAAATGTAATGATGATATCCGGACCTGTATACACAACTTCAGAGGATATAATATTTCACGGGTTCAATCCGCTGATAATTTTTTATAATATGACATCACGCCTGCTCGGCCATTATTTTCGCACCGTTAGCAGGCACATCGTCCCACGTCTCGAGACGCGGTTTTATTGCCATGTCTTATCCGATCGGAGATTGTGTCTTCCTTTCTTTGCCAACCCAGACGTGGGTAACCCAACCGTCGCTTGGGTACAACTCCTTGGGAATAGGCAAGTTTTGAGGCCCAGGAGGAGACGTTTGATATTCGCAGCCTTTATATAGGGGTACAGACCCGTCTTTTCCTTTCACGCTTGCCTCTTCCTCAACCCCTGCTACCCTGAGTTCCAACACCCGGGTTTCGGTTGCCTCAAGCCCCAATCATGTGCGGATCCAGCCGCCAAGGCCGGTTGGGAGATTCTTCTGTTACAAAGGAAGACATTGCAAAGCTTCGGGCAGCGAGGTACCTGACCGCCGAAATCCATTATCTGCTTCCTGCCGAGGGGCAGGTTATTCCCACCCCCAGATCCGGCGAGAGGGTCGTGCTCGTTTCCCACTTCCTCCGCGGGTTGGGGTTTGCACTTAACCCCTTTATCCGAGGGCTCATGTTCTATTATGGACTAGACTTTCACGATCTGGCCCCGGACTCTATTCTTATTATCTCGGCATTTATTGTCACGTGCGAAGCCTTCCTCCGAACTCCTCCACACTAAGGCTTGTGGCTCAAGACCTTTGATGTGAAGCCGCAAGTGGTAGAGGGGGAGCAGGCCGAGTGTGGCGGCGCTACAGTGAGCAAGCTTGCTAGCGCCATTTGGCTGAAGGGATCCTTCGCTAAATCTTTCGATCTGTGGCAGCAGGGGTGGTTCTATATCACCGAGCCCCACAACTCCAAGTGGGCAGCTGCGCCCACATTTCGATCCAGCCCTCCAATTCAGCTTGCATCGTGGATTAACAAGGGGCTGGATTGGGGATCAATGAATGATGTGCGAACTCTGCAAAGTCGCATCCGAAGCATCGTTGAGAGGGACATCGACATAGCCAACATCGTTCAAGTAATGCTAGTTCGTCGGACCCTGCCATGCCAGTGACGGCCTCTCCGCCTATGGGAGTTCAATCCAGAAGGGCCGCGGACTCTTCAACACTTCTTCGGCAAAACGCACGAAGGAATGTGGAGATTATTCTTGGGGAAACGAAGGCAATGGCCGGACACCACCGAAGATGTCGGCCTAGACTGTAATCATCCGGATACCCCGATAAGTACATGTTTACCGAATACCTTATAGTCAGATACCCAATGGCAAGATACCAACAGTATCATCCTTTTTCAGGGCTGGATAAAGAAGGTGGAACGGATTAGGTGTCCGGCTCCCCTTCCCGAAGACTCAGCTACTCCTGTGTTAACAAGGATGCTGGCCTCGGCGCCATACCAGGCACCAGCAGAGGAGGGCGAGAAAGACCCAAGATGACCTTGGTTCCGGAGGTAAGTCGGACACTGAGTCTGGAGAAATCGACCTTTCCTCGCCCGAAGACAGAGGCGGAAAAGGACCCAGTATCCCTTCTCCAACCAGGAGAAAAAGCGCTTCCTCCGAAGATTGGGAGGGGCGGTCTTCCAAGAAAGGCAAGATGCCACTATCGATTGGCTTGGGTTTGGAAACCGACGCTGTCGAGCGGCTCCAACAGGGGGACAAGCCCTCGAGCAAACCGTAAGAGAATCCGGAGTACTTTGATAGCGTCCCGCTCCATTATTGTTACCAAAGACATGCGTAACGCATTTAAGCATTTTTACAGGTCGGCACATAGTTTTTCTGGGCGATCCTCTTCTTCGGGGAGTCTCCTACTAGAGATGATGGAGAGCGAGACGTCTCCTCCGTCCTCCTCGCCCAATAAGGCGGATGACGCTGAGGTGTCGTCACGGAGGGTCCCTTTAGTTCAGGGGACAAAAGAGACAGTACCCGAAGGTGGATCTCCTGCCATCTGGGATTATGGGGCTGATGATAACAAAGGCCCCGGACAGTCTGGCTCACAGTCGACAATGATTTTGAAGACGGGTGAACCGATTCCTTCAAAGGATTGCTTTGCTCCTAGTGCGGCCTCCGGAGACCTGGAGACTCCGGATATATTGCGGGACATGTTGCGGAAAGCATCTGTCTCGGGGGAGCAGTGTACCTTGATGGGTACAGTGATCGAGAAGGTTCAGTCCGCGAAAAGCGGATTAAATGAAGCCTTCATGAGCCTACTGAAGGGCTTCAAGGTTTGTGACATAATGTTTTCAGCTATGTTTCATTTGTGAAGATGTGCCTGTGTATAGGTAGTAGCCCCTGAGACTCGTGTTGTCTTCCCCAAGGAAGCAAACGGAGGATCAAAAAGGATCGCTTGAGGACTAACCTGATAAACTTGAACACAGGCTGCTTCCCCCTAGGCCACTTTACGGACTATGGAGATTGCCAAGCTGCAGCGGAAGATTGATGTGGTAGGGGATGATCTTGCATTAATCAATAAGCGTCTTGACGAGTCGCAAGGTATGTATTCGGTGCAATCCCCATACATTTTTGTGGTATAAGCATGACGCTAAAATCTGTATGCTGGAGTATGCGTGGCTGCAGATGGTGCTGCCGCCATTGAAGTTCTTCGAGCGGAGTTGGCCCAGGCCAAGGAGCAGGCCCGGCGTAGCAATGCTGCTGCCGAAAAGGTAGCGGCCGAGCTGAAAGCGGAACAAGCTGCACGGCACCAGGACGACGAGAACATATCCATGGTGGCGCTTGAACCGAAAAGTGCTACTGCCCGTTGTGAATTTCTGGAGAAGGAGAAGAAAGCCTTAACGGCTAAACTGGATGCTACCTCTTGAGCACTGCGTTGGTTTTCCCTTGAAGAGGAAAGGGTGAAGCAGCAAAGTAGCGTAAGTATTTCCCTCAGTTTTTGAGAACCAAGGTATCAATCCAGTAGGAGGCTACGCGCGAGTCCCTCGCACCTACACAAAAAAAATAAATCCTTGCAACCAACGCGATAAGGGGTTGTCAATCCCTACACGGTCACTTACGATAGTGAGATCTGATAGATATGATAAGATAATATTTTTGGTATTTTTATGATAAAGATGCAAAGTAAAATAAAAGCAACGAAATAACTAAGTGTTGGAAGATTAATATGAAGGAAAATAGACCCGGGGGCCATAGGTTTCACTAGTGGCTTCTCTCAAGAGCATAAGTATTTTACGGTGGGTGAACAAATTACTGTTGAGCAATTCACAGAATTGAGCATAGTTATAAGAATATCTAGGTATGATCATGTATATAGGCATCACGTCCGAGACAAGTAGACCGACTCCTGCCTGCATCTACTACTATTACTCCACACATCGACCGCTATCCAGCATGCATCTAGAGTATTAAGTTCATAAGAACAGAGTAACGCCTTAAGCAAGATGACATGATGTAGAGGGATAAATTCATGCAATATGATAAAAACTCCATCTTGTTATCCTCGATGGCAACAATACAATACGTGCCTTGCTGCCCCTACTTTCACTGGGAAAGGACACCGCAAGATTGAACCCAAAGCTAAGCACTTCTCCCATTTCAAGAAAGATCAATCTAGTAGGCCAAACCAAACTGATAATTCGAAGATACTTGCAAAGATAACCAATCATACATAAAATAATTCAGAAGATTCAAATATTGTTCATAGATAAACTTGATCATAAACCCACAATTCATCGGTCTCAACAAACACACCGCAAAAGAAGATTACATCCAATAGATCTCCACGAGAGAGGGGGAGAACATTGTATTGAGACCCAAAAAGAGAGAAGAAGCCATCTAGCTAATAACTATGGACCCGAAGGTGTGAGGTAAACTACTCACACTTCATCGGAGAGGCTATGGTGTTGATGTAGAAGCCCTCCGTGATCGATGCCCCCTCCGGTAGAGCTCCGGAACAGGCCCCAAGATGGGATCTCGTGGGTACAGAAGGTTGCGGCGGTGTAATTAGGTTTTTGGCTCCGTATCTGATCGTTTGTGGGTACGTAGGTATATATAGGAGGAAGGAGTACGTCGGTGGAGCAACATGGGGCTCACGAGGGTGGACGGCGCGCGGGGGGGTAGGCGCGCCCCCTACCTTGTGGCTTCCTCTTTGATTTCTTGACGTAGGGTCCAAGTCCTCTGGATCATGTTCGTTCCGAAAATCACGTTCCCGAAGGTTTCATTCCGTTTGGACTCCGTTTGATATTCTTTTTCTGCGGAACTCTGAAATAGGAAAAAAACAGCAATTCTGGGCTGGGCCTCCAGTTAATAGGTTAGTCCCAAAAATAATACAAAAGTGAATAATAAAGCCCAATAATGTCCAAAACAGAAGATAATATAGCATGGAGCAACCAAAAATTATAGATACGTTGGAGACGTATCAAGCATCCCCAAGCTTAATTCCTGCTCGTCCTCGAGTAGGTAAATTATAAAAACAGAATTTTTGATGTGGAATGCTAGTTGGCATAATTTCAATGTAATTCTTCTTAATTATGGTATGAATATTCAGATCCGAAAGATTCAAGACAAAAGTTTAATATTGACATAAAAAATAATAATACTTCAAGCATACTAACTAAGAAATTATGTCTTCTCAAAATAACATGGCCAAATAAAGTTATCCCTACAAAATCATATAGTATGGCTATGCTCTATCTTCACCACACAAAGTATTTAAATCATGCACAACCCCGGTGATAAGCCAAGCAATTGTTTCATACTTTTGACTTTCTCAAACTTTTTCAATCTTCACGCAATACATGAGCGTGAGCCATGGACATAGCACTATATGTGGAATAGAATGGTGGTTGTGGAGAAGACAAACAGGAGAAGATAGTCTCACATCAACTAGGCATATCAACGGGTTATGGAGATGCCCATCAATAGATATCAATGTGAGTGAGTAGGGATTGCCATGCAACGGATGCACTAGAGCTATAAGTATATGAAAGCACAACAAAAGAAACTAAGTGGGTGTGCATCCGACTCGCTTGCTCACGAAGACCTAGGGCATTTTGAGGAAGCCCATCATTGGAATATACAAGCCAAGTTCTATAATGAAAAATTCCCACTAGTATATGAAAATGATATCAGAGGAGACTCTCTATCATGAAGACCATGGTGCTACTTTGATTCACAAGTGTGGTAAATGGATAGTAGCATTGTCCCTTCTCTCTTTTTCTCTCATTCATTTTATTTATTTGGGACTTTTCTCTCTTTTTTATGGCCTCTTTTTTTCGTCCGGAGTCTCATCCCGACTTGTGGGGGAATCATAGTCTCCATCATCCTTTCCTCACTTGGGACAATGCTCTAAAAATGATGATCATCACACTTTTATTTACTTACAACTCAAGAATTACAACTCAATACTTAGGACAAAATATGACTCTATGTGAATGCCTCCGGCGGTGTACAGGGATATGCAATGAATCAAGAGTGACATGTATGAAAGAATTATGAACGGTGGCTTTGCCACAAATACGATGTCAACTACATGATCATGCAAAGCAATATGACAATGATGGATCATGTCATAGTAAACGGAACGGTGGTAAGTTGCATGGCAATATATCTCGGAATGGCTATGGAAATGCCATAATAGGTAGGTATGGTGGCTGTTTTCAGGAAGGTTTATGGTGGGTGTATGATACCGGCGAAAAGTGCGTGGTATTAGAGAGGCTAGCAATGGTGGAAGGAAGAAAGTGCGTATAATCCATGGACTCAACATTAGTAATAAAAAACTCATATACTTACTGCAAAAATCTACAAGTTATCAAAGCAAAGTATTACGCGCATGCTCCTAGGGGGATAGATTGGTAGGAAAAGACCATCGCTCGTCCCCGACCGCCACTCATAAGGAAGACAATCAAGAAATAAATTATGCTCCGACTTCATCACATAACAGTTCACCATACGTGCATGCTACGAGAATCACAAACTTTAACACAAGTATTTCTCAAATTCACAACTACTCAACTAGCATGACTCTAATATCACCATCTTTATATCTCAAAACAATTATCAAGCATCAAAATTTTCTTAGTATTCAACACACTCATAAGAAAGTTTTACTAATCTTGAATACCTAGCATATTAGGATTATTTAAGCAAATTATCATGCTATTTAAAAATCTCAAAATAATCTAAGTGAAGCATGAGAGATCAATAGTTTCTATAAAACAAATCCACCACCGTGCTCTAAAAGATATAAGTGAAGTACTAGAGCAAAAACTATATAACTCAAAAGATATAAGTGAAGCACATAGAGTATTCTAATAATTTCCGAATCATGTGTGTCTCTCTCAAAAGGTGTGTACCAAAAGGATGATTGTGGTAAACTAAAAAGCAAATACTCAAATCATACAAGACGCTCCAAGCAAAACACATATCATGTGGTGAACAAAAATATAGCTCCAAGTAAAGTTACCGATGGAAGTAGACGAAAGAGGGGATGCCTTCCGAGGCATCCCCAAGCTTTGGCTTTTTGGTGTCCTTAGATTATCTTGGGGGTTCCATGGGCATCCCCAAGCTTAGGCTCTTGCCACTCCTTGTTCCATAATCCATCAAATCTTTTACCCAAAACTTGAAAACTTCACAACACAAAACTTAACTGGAAATCTTGTGAGCTCCGTTAGCGAAAGAAAACAAAAGACCACTTCAAGGTACTGTAATGAACTCATTATTTATTTATATTGGTGTTAAACCTACTGTATTCCAACTTCTCTATGGTTTATAAACTATTTTACTAGCCATAGATTCATCAAAATAAGCAAACAACACACGAAAAACAGAATTTGTCAAAAACAGAACAGTCTGTAGTAATCTGTAACTAACGCAAACTTCTGGAACTCCAAAAAATAAGTCAAAGTAGGAAGACCTAGCAAATTTGTTTATTGATCATAAGCAATTGGAATCAATATTTTATCACGTTCTGGTGATTTTTAACAATTATTTTCGTGAACAGAAAGTTTCTGGAAATTTCTGCAAGATCAAATAACTATCATCCAAGAAGATCATATAGGTTTAACTTGGCACAAACACTAATTAAAAAATAAAAACACATCTAACCAGAGACTAGATCAAATATTTATTCCTAAACAGAAGCAAAAAGCAAAAAAACTAAAAATAAAATTGGGTTGCCTCCCAACAAGCGTCATCGTTTAACGCCCCTAGCTAGGCATAAAAGCAAGGATAGATCTAGGTAGTGCCATAGTAATAGGATAGATCATTAAAACTCATATCGTATTCTCTGTGTTCAGCAGCAAGTTTCCTTTGAGGCAAGCAAAAGTAATCAAAAGGGCTAAATTTAATGGGACAAAAGTCCCGAAGATCAATTTTAGGAGGTATAGGTTCCTCCTTCGGCCCTTCGTATTGCACAACCAATTCATCATTATAAGAATTCTTTTGACAGAACTTTGTGAGCCTATACTCGAGAGAATATCCTAGCTCATTATTTCGAATACCCAAATCATCATTAAGTTCAGAAATTCTATCAACGACCTTTTTTCTAAGGTTTTCATTGAAAGCAACATAGTCTAGAGATTGAAAACGCATTATTTCTTCTTGATCAAAGAGGATAGCTTCTATGGGAGGACGGCCAGCGTCCACCCTATAATGCGCAAAGATTTCTTTGGCCTCTTTTATTATAAATATGAACTCATAAGCCAAAAAGATAGTAGCGGCACGCTTAACAGAAGAATGCTCTATATTAGAAAATTCTAGGAAAATCCTTTGTATGCAAGGGTGCAAGTGCATAAATTGCTTTTCAAGTTCAACTATAAGCATGTCAATAGCGTCCGCAAGACTACTAGTTCTATGAAGAATGGAACTACCCATAGAAGGCAAAGCACCAGCACAAGTAAAGAAATCTTGAATAACTCCTTTTCCAATAATATTACCACTACCAATTCGAAATCTTTTTGTATGCAAGGTAGGGGGTTCTTCAGCAGGAGCATCAGAATTTTCCATGATATTATTATTGTCCATATCGACAATAATTTCCCCAATTTCATACATAAAGGCAGAAAGAGTGAGGGGCAAAAAGGAAAGAATAAGGCGAATGGAAAAGAGAGGGTGAATAAAACGACAAGGGTGAAGTGGGGGAGAGGAAAACGATAGGCAAATGGAAAATAATGTAATGCGGGAGATAAAGATTTGTGATGGGTACTTGGTATGTTCACTTTTGCGTAGACCTCCCCGGCAATGGCGCCAGGAATCCTTCTTGCTACCTCTTGAGCACTGCGTTGGTTTTCCCTTGAAGAGGAAAGGGTGATGCAGCAAAGTAGCATAAGTATTTCCCTCAGTTTTTGGGAACCAAGGTATCAATGCAGTAGGAGGCTACGAGCGAGTCCCTCGCACCTACACAAAACAAATAAATCCTCGCAACCAACGTGATAAGGGGTTGTCAATCCCTACACGGTCACTTACGAGAGTGAGATCTGATAGATATGATAAGATAATATTTTTGGTATTTTTATGATAAATATGCAAAGTAAAATAAAAGCAACGGAAATAACTAAGTGTTGGAAGATTAATATGATGGAAAATAGACCCGGGGGCCATAGGTTTCACTAGTGGCTTCTCTCAAGAGCATAAGTATTTTACGGTGGGTGAACAAATTACTGTTGAGCAATTGACAGAATTGAGCATAGTTATGGGAATATCTAGGTATGATCATGTATATAGGCATCACGTCCGAGACAAGTAGACCGACTCACCTTTGCATCTACTACTATTACTCCACACATCGACCGCTATCCAACATGCATCTAGAGTATTAAGTTCATAAGAACAGAGTAACGCCTTATGCAAGATGTCATGATGTAGAGGGATAAATTCATGCAATATGATAAAAAACCATCTTGTTATCCTCGATGGCAACAATACAAATCGTGCCTTGCTGCCCCTCATCCTTTGGGAAAGGACACCGCAAGATTGAACCCAAAGTTAAGCACTTCCCCCATTGCAAGAAAGATCAATCTAGTAGGCCAAACCAAACTGATAATTCGAAGAGACTTGCAAAGATAACCAATCATACATAAAATAATTCAGAAGATTCAAATATTGTTCATAGATAAACTTGATCATAAACCCACAATTCATCGGTCTCAACAAAGACATCGCAAAAGAAGATTACATCGAATAGATCTCCATGAGAGAGGGGGAGAACATTGTATTGAGATCCAAAAAGAGAGAAGAAGCCATCTAGCTAATAACTATGGACCCGAAGGTCTGAGGTAAACTACTCACACTTCATCGGAGAGGCTATGGTGTTGATGTAGAAGCCCTCCGTGATTGATGCCCCCTCGTGAGCTCCTAACAGGCCCCAAGATGGGATCTCGTGGAGTATGAAGGTTGCGGCGGTGGAATTAGGTTTTTGGCTCTGTATCTGATCGTTTGGGGGTACGTAGGTATATATAGGAGGAAGGAGTATGCCGGTGGAGCAACGTGGGGCCCACGAGCATGGAGGGCGCGCCTGGGGAGGGGGGTAGGCACGCCCCCCTACCTCGTGGCTTCCTCTTTGATTTCCTGACGTAGGGTCCAAGTCCTCTGGATCATGTTCATTCCGAAAATCACGTTCCCGAAGGTTTAATTCCGTTTGGACTCCGTTTGATATTCTTTTTCTGCGAAACTCTGAAATAAGCAAAAAACAACAGTTCTGGGCTGGGCCTCCGGTTAATAGGTTAGTCCAAAAAATTATATAAAAGTTAATAATAAATCCCAATAATGTCCAAAACAGAAGATAATATAGCATGGAGCAATCAAAAATTATAGATATGTTGGAGATGTATCACTGGACAAGGCCTTACAAGAGGCGAGGGGAGCGCAATCGGAATCCAGAGCAGTCCGTGAGGAGGTTCGGCAGGCTAGGGAGATTGTGGCTTGAAAGCCATTTCTGCTGCAAACTAAGTTCGGTGACCCGAACTATGCTCAGCTTAACCAAGTGTGGAGTTCTCCGGACGAGTTTTTGGACTTGCCGAAGAATTCTTTCGATGCGGCACAGTATTACCAAGCGCGAGATGGGTATGCAACGGAGAAGCTTTTTTGGTCGCAGTTTGGCTCATCAAAGCGCCCTCTGTTACTCAATGAACAGCTGTCCCAATGGGCCGAACTTCATAGGATATCCGGTGCTGCCATGAAGGATGTCATAATCCGGTTGTGGCCAACCGAGCCTGTTCCGAATAGCAATTTTGGTTTGGTGCAGAGGCTTGTTGACGCGGTGCCACGATCGGCGTTATAAAGCGGTCAGCGTGCATTGAGGTGCACGGATGGCTTTTGCCGAGTCAAGACGTTCGGGGAAGATGAAGGCCATCGATGTTGCGACGAAGAGTCCACCCAAAGGCAAGGACCGTCCAGAACCGGAGCATTATTCTGAAGACGTCCTAGAGGCCGCCCGCTTGATAGAGGGTCAGTGCTCGAAAGACATAATGTTCGAGTGAGATGTATGGGAATTGTAAAAGAAAATTTTATAGTTAATCTATTTTTATCCTTTGCTCGACAGCTTGAATTCCTCCTGTGCGGCCGTTTTAATATAATCTGAAAGTTTTCCAGTCGTCCGCTTCAGCCCCCTCGTAGGAAGTACAGGGGTGTTCGGAAAAGCATTTAATCACTCTTTATCCAACGTCTTGGTCCATGAAGGAGGTGATAATGCGGCGAACCAGGCAATCAAACTATAGGGCGTTAACACTTTCACTTAGCCATAGGAGTTTTATGGTGGGACTATGACATAGCCCCTGGTATGTATACGGCGTATGGTGCCTTACATATTTGATCTGAAAAAGACCCTTCGTGTGACACGGAGGATCACTAAAGATTCCAAGAAGTCATCAAGTGGTTGACCAGCCCACGCCGCATCATGACAGTCAGTTTTCGGCTTTCTCTACTAAGGTGCTCGTCTGGTTTAGACCAGGGCACAACCGCAGTAGTTCTCCCTTTACTACCCTAGTCGATAGAGCGGAACATAGGGTAGCACGCACAGGAGCCGGGCAACCCAACTATTGACCCAAGACAATGATTCGGAGCTGATGCATATAAGGCCAAACTTGCGACGCCGAAGTATGCTATAGAGATGTTCGGACTTTTACTGGCAACTCATTTGTTCCCGCACCAAGCCCCTGGCAGGTTATGCTAAGGTATTTCTGTGAAAATACCGTAGGAGCTATACTTGTTGGGGAAACAATGCAGATGATTAGTTTGGATATTGTTTACTGGGAACTGAGCGATATGCCGATGATTACTTATGATATATATATAAGCCATCCTCCCGGCTATTTGTCATACTCGGGGTTGGAGGCGGAGGAACAGGTATAGTACAGGCTCGAGAAATAGAGAGTGTGGTATGCAAAAAGTTATTTTGGACCTCCTGTCGCACGTCTGCGCCGCCAGTCCATGGTGTGGGGAATCCTTGATGGAAATAGCCCCTTAGGTGAGTGTTTGGATCCGGACTCCAATAGAGCCAATTTTCAGATGTTTATCCTGTTTGTCACCTGTTTTTAAAGGATAAAAGGAAAATAACTAATAGTAATAAAAGAAAGTTACTGGAGTGCTTGCAGGCTTGTCCGTATTGTGCTTCTGTCGATGCCCATGGTATCTTGAGTGCGTAATGATGTATGTGCGGTACAAACTTTGTAGGTGTACGGAGTGGGCGGCGGAAGCCGGTTTGCTATTTCCGTTCTAGGAGTTGTTGATCCTCGGTTGGAAATTGCTTCTGACCCCCGATATTTCATTGGTGAACTTCTCCGTCATCCCTGTCGCCTGGCGGCCTTCTCCCCTTGTGTTCGGCGTTGAGCTTGCCGGCCTGTTTGAAGACCCAGCAGTTTCTGTTAGTATGATTAGCTGGTTTATTGGGGTGGTCGTGAATCTGGCAGGGTCGGTCCAATATTCTGTCTAGGTTGGATGGTTCGTCTCGTTTCGCCTTGAATGGCTTCTTTCGTTGGCCGGGCTTGGGATTGCTGAATCCGGCGTTGACCGTTGTGTCGTGTGATCTTTCGTTGTCATTGCGACTGTTGTATTTGCTTTGTCGTGGCTTGCCATTGCCGTCTCGGATTTCGGAAGTGCCGGGTCACTGGCGCTGTTGCTTCTACGAGCGAGCCAGCTGTCTTATCCCGCGCAAAAGCGGGTCATCAGAGCAATGAGGGCTGTCATGGATTTAGGTCCTTGGCCGAGGTGGCGTGCAAGCCATTCGTCCCGGACACTGTGTCTGAAAGCCGCCAGGGCTTCCGCGTCCGGACAGTCGATGATTTAGTTCTTTTTGACTAAGAACCGAGTCTAGAGCTTCCTGGCTGACTCTCCGGGCTGCTGGACAATGTGACTTAGGTCATCGGCATCTAGTGGCCGAACATATGTTCTTCGGAAGTTATTGAGGAAGGCCTCTTCCAAGTCCTCCCAGCTGCCTATGGAATTTTCAGGCAGGCTATTTAACCAGTGCCGAACTGGGCCTTTTAGCTTTAGTGGGAGGTACTTAATGGCGTGGAGGTCGTCCCCAATGGCCATATGAATGTGGAGAATGAAACCTTCTATCCATACCGCGGGGTCGGTTGTCCCGTCGTACGATTCTGTCAGATTTCGGGTTCCGGCAGACCCTTGAGGTTCGAACACTGGGGTGCGCGTGGAGATCTTTCCCCTACCAGCTCATGCGTGCAAGGATTGCGAGGGATCTAAACTACCAACGATGAACAACACAGAGACACGAGGTTTATACTGGTTCGGGCCACCGTTGTGGTGTAATACCCTACTCCAGTGTGTGGTTTGGTGGATTGCCTCAGGGGCTGATGATGAACAATACAAAGGGAGAACAGCCACGCGAGGGGCTGTTCTTGAGCTAGTGCGATGAACTGCTAGGGTGAGTTTAGTCGCCTCTCTCTCTCTCTCTCTCTCTCTCTCTCTCTCTCTCTCTCTCTCTCGTGATCCTGATCCTCTTCTACTTGATCGTCATGGCTTGCCTCACAGGGCACCCTCGCGAGGTACCCTGCCTTGATCTCTCCGCCTCCTCGCGAGCCTGCCTGACGAGGCTGCTCCTGAGGTAGGTTCCTGTCGTCCGCCCCGCGAGGCTTGGCCCCTCATGAGGGTCTTGAGCTTGAGCTGATGAAGCTGGGCCGTGCTGGGCCCCCATTTGAGCTACGCCGCAGGCCGCAGGCAGGCAAGTCTGGGGACCCCCGTTCCTAGAACGCCGACAGTAGCCCCCGGGCCCAAGGCGCGCCCGGACTTGGCTTAGCAGAGAAGTGAAGGGGCAAGTGCGAAGCGCCGCGGGCCCCAACAGCCTGCGGCATTGCGCGCCGCGTGGCGTTTGGTTGGTCGTGGGCGTCTTCGCTTCTCCATGATGCCTTGGCAACCGCATGACTTGACAAGTCCCTGCGTGCAGGAATGGGCCATGATTACCTGCGATCGTGGAGGCCGACGGTTGGCCTTCTCCGGCTATAAGTGCGGAACGGCGCAAGCCCTTCCAGTCCATCTCATCTCGCTTCTCCTTTCTCTCCATGGCTCCGTCGAAGAGGTTCTTGGCCGCGGAGAAGGGAAAGGCCCGCCAGATAGAGCCTGACTCTCCATCGGCCAAGCGCGATCGAGGCCGTCCTCGCAAGCTTCCTGCGGCTCCCGCAGCGGCTTCCTGCGGCCGTGGAGGCGATCTCCTGCGCGGTGACTGGCGCCAGGTTGTCAACGGGGGGCGCGCTGTGACCGTGCGGCCTCCTAGGCCGCGCTTCCACTCGGCAGATGTGCTGCCGGAGTTTGTCGTGTGGTCGGTGGAGCCGACCAGAACCTGGCTCCAGCTTCCCCGCTTCCTTTTAGGTGAACTTCCGGCCGGCGCCTCGGGCGGCCTCTGGCTTCAGGCGGACGGTTGCTGCAGCCGGGCCTCCTGGGCTTCGCTGGAGGTCTCCGCCGCCGAGAGTGTGGCCCTGACCCGCGGTTGGCAAACATTTGCCCGCACGCGTGGCCTAAGAAGGCAGTGCACCCTACGCTTCAAGTTCGACGGCGATGCCACCCTCTACGTGAGGGTGTTTGCGGAAGATGGTCGCCGCGCTAGGTGCTGCCCCGAGGACGACGACCGCGGCTGTGGACCCAGCCTCGGCGATGATCGGGATGAAGATGACAGCGCGCGCGTGATCAACGGCGCTCGGGGCTCGTCGATCTTCGGCGGCTCTCCTTCGGACAGCAGCTCCTCTAGCGGTGGCCGTGACCAGCCTCCGTGCCGCCACGCCCGCCTGGAGGGAGGTAGCGGATCTGCGCGCCGTCGCGCCCCGGTGAAGCGCGAGAGGGAGCCCGCCTGAGCTCCGGAGGCAGTACGAGCCTTCACCGCGAGTTGGTGCCAAGCGAGTCGTGCCTATTTTGTTCTTCTCCTTTTCCTGCGCAAAGAGACAGTAGTGTTGGGCCCCGCGGGGGCGTGCTTGAACTGTTGCTGTTAATTATCGTACTGTTTCCGCTATTTCTGTATTATGCTTTTGTGCCACATGCCCGCACATAGAAATTACTTAGCTCGGGGGGGCATGTCGCGGTCTTCGCCTCCCGAGGCCGAGGTCTCGTCGAACTCTTCATGTCCTGCAAGGATTAGTCAGGAGGGGTAGCTTACGGCCTCGGTTGTGGGGGCGACCGACCCAGGTCTAGTGTTCGCGTCGCGGTGCCCGTGGGGCACGGACTGGCAGGGGTGCTCCCGTAGCGGACCCGGCTTGGAAAGCCTCAAACGATAAGGGCAGAAAACACTCGCGAGAGTGCCTGCGCCGCTCCCTCGCGAGACTTGCGCGAGAGAAATCGAGGCAGGAGAGCGAAAAAGGCAAAGAGTCACAAGCCAAAGACAACAACAACTTCAATAAACTTTAAATGGGAATGAACAAGCCAACTGCAGAAAGCAAATGAAAAAGCCGCGTCCGGCACCTAATCTAGTCTTGACGTCTTCTCACCAGTCTCGGAGCTAAGTGCTGCCTGCTTGGGCGTGGGAGGGAGCCCGGGGCTGAGGCGGCGCTCACGAGACTCAGGCGTGTACAACCCCAACTCACTATTTCGTGAGAGTGTCACGGGCGGCGAGCTTCACAGGCATTGGCCTTCTTCACAGGCTCCGGGCCTTTCTTGGGGAAATGAACTTCACAGGCGTTTGCCTTCTTCACAGGCTCCGGGCCTTTCTCAGAAAAATAAGCTTCACATGCATTTGCCTTCTTCACAGGCTCCGGGCCTTTCTCAGAAAAATAAGCTTCACAGGCGTTTGCCTTCTTCACACGCTCCGGGCCTTTCTAAGAAAAATAAGCTTCACAGGCGTTTGCCTTCTTCACAGGCTCTGGGCCTTTTTCAGGGGTAGAACTTCCGGAGATGCTGGATGTTCCACACGTTCGGGACGGGCGCCCCTTCCCGAGTCTCCAAGCATGCAGAGGCGGGCCTGGAAACATGAACAACTTTGATCGGGCCCTCCCACATGGGAGAGAGCTTATGCAACCCTTCCCTGGAGAGGACCCGTCTGAGCACGAGGTCCCCTACCTCCAGAGTCCTGGGGCGGATATTGCGGCAGTGGTATCGCCGCAGCGATTGTTGATACCTTGCCGCTCGCAGCGCGGCCTCTTGACGATGTTCCTCTCCCAGCACAAGATCCGTCCTCCGCATGGCGTCCTGCTGCGCCTCGTCGAACGCCAGGACCCGTGTGGAGCGACACCTGACCTCGTGAGGGAGGACAGCTTCTGCTCTGTAGACGAGGAAGAAGGGAGTCTAGCCAGTCGACTTGGCCGCGGTCGTGCGGATGGACCACAGCACAGACTGGAGCTCGTCGTGCCAGCCCCTGCCGCAGGCCTCCAGCTTCTTCTTGAAGGTCCTGGTCTTGAGGCCCTTAAGGACCTCCGCGTTGGCTCGCTTGGCCTGGCCGTTGCTCCAAGGGTGCGCCACCAAGGCGTAGCATATCTGCGTTCCAAAGTTAGCACAGTACGTTTTGAAGAGATTACTGCTGAACTGCGAACCGTTGTCGGTGATGATGCGGTTAGGCACCCCAAACCGGCTCACAAGGCCCTTGACGAACTTGACCGTCGAGCCTGCTGGGATGGTGCGGACAGCTTCCACCTCAGTCCACTTGGTGAATTTGTCCACGGCGATGTAGAGGTAGCGATAGCCCCCTGGCGCCCGAGGGAACGGGCCTAGATTGTCCAGCCCCCAAACTACGAATGGCCATGAGAGGGGTATAGTTTGCAGACCTCCCGCCGGCTGATGGATCTGCTTGGCATGAAATTGGCATGCCTCGCAAGCCTTTACCAGCTCAACTGCGTCGCTGAGTGTTGTGGGCCAGTAGAACCCGCTGCGGAACGCCTTGCCAACGAGGGTTCGCGATGATGAGTGGTGCCCACAGTCTCCGTCGTGGATGTCTTCTAGCAATTCCTTCCCTTGCTCTCTGGGAATGCAGCGTAGGGACACGTCATTCGGCTACCTCCGGTAAAGCTCCCCATCCCTGATACAGTAGGCCGTGGCTTGCCACGCCACACGCTCCGCCTCCTCCTCCTTCTCCGGCAGGGTCCCCTGTATCAAGTAGCTCTTGAGCTCCGTAATCCAGCACCCCTCCTGAGGTTCCAATGCCAGGAGCAGGCGCGCTCCTGAGGCCGGGCCGCAGGCCGGGGCTCCCGAGGCAGGCGGCTGGGGGAGCTCCTCCCGAGGTTGCGCCGCGCTTGATAGTGATGGTGCCGCTGAGGGCCTGAAGTGTCGCTCCTCGAAGACGCCAGGCTCCTGAGGCAGCCGCCTGGACGATCTCTTGGCGATGTCGTTCGCCTCTTGATTGATGCCGCGTGGCACATGCTGCAACTCCAGTCCCCAGAACTGTTTCTCCATCCTGCAAACCTCCGCGAGGTAGGCTTCCATGTGCTCGTCCTTCAGCTCGTATGTCTTGTTGGAGAAGTTGACGAGGAGCTGTGAATCGCCCTTGATGATGAGGCGCTTTACCCCCAAAGCGATTGCGGCTCTCAGGACGGCTATCAGGCCTTCATATTCTGCTATGTTGTTGGAGACCTTTTCCCCATGCTGGAACCAGAGCTGCACGGCGTAGTAGAGCTTGTCCTGAGTAGGGGATACGAGCACTGCGCCGGACCCCGCGCCATGTCAGGAGAATGCCCCGTCGAAGTACATGACCCAGCCGTCCGGTGCTTCGCTCCCTAGAGAAAGCGACTGGTCTTCGCCTGCTTCGAGGCCAGGTGCCTCCGTCCATTCTGCCACGAAATCTGCCAATGCGGCCCCCTTGGTTGTGTTGAACTCCAGCTCAAATGCTTGCAGTTCGATGTTCCATCGGCGACTCTTCCTGCTGAGTTGGGGCTTCTGAGCACCCTCTCCAGAGGGTATGCTGAGACGACCTTGATGGGATGACCCTAGAAGTAGTGTCGCAGTTTGCGTGAGGCTACCAATAGCGCGAGGAGGAGCTTTTGGGGCACGGGGTACCGTGCCCTTGCATCCCGCAGCATCGTGCTGACGAAGTACACCGGGTGCTTGACGAGAGTAGGAGTGCTGACGAGGCTCATGCCCTCCGGAGGGTCTGATGCCTCCCGAGGCGATGGAGCCCCCAGCGCCTGGCCGCCTGGCGCGGCCTCTTCGGCTCTAGGGGCATCTTCCTGCTGAGGCTGGTCCCCGTCTGCTGGGGCCGTGACCTTCGCGAGGCCTCCTTGGTCTTGTGTTGCCGCTGCCGGGGCCGTGGCCGGGCGTGGTGCAGCCTTGACCTGGCGCTCTTTCTGAACCGCCACTAGGGCTGCGCTGGCGGAGTAGGGCGTGGCAGCGAGGTAGAGCACCAGGGGCTCAAGTGGGCGTGGCGCGACCATCATAGGAGGGCTGGTAAGGTACCTCCTGAGTTCTTGGAATGCCCGTCGGACTCTTTAGCCCATTCAAAGGGGCCCTTCTTCTTCATCAGCTTGAAGAGTGGCAGTGCTCGTTCTCCCAGCTTGGAGATGAAACGTCCTAGTGTGGTCACGCGCCCGGTGAGTTTCTGCATTTCCCTGAGGGTCTTTGGCGGGCTCATGTCTTCGACTGCCTTGACCTTTTCCGGGGTTGGCCTTGATGCCCCTATGGGACACGAGGAAACCCAGGAGCTTGCCCGAGGGGACTCCAAATACGCACTTCTCCGGGTTGAGCCGCAGGTCCACTTTTTCGAGGCTCGCGAAGGTTTCTTCCAAGTCCTGTATCAGGGTTTTCGCCTCCCGAGACTTCACCACAATGTCATCGACGTATGCCTCAGCATTCCTCCCGAGCTGTCGGCCCAAGGCGATGTGCATCAGCCGCTGAAAGGTCGCGCCTGCGTTGCGCAACCCAAACGACATACAGGTATAGCAGTACATTCCGCATGGGGTCAGGAAAGCCGTTTTTTCCACGTCTTCTACCGCCATCTTGATCTGGTGATAGCCTGAGAAGGCATCCAGGAAGCACATCAGGTCACATTCAGCGGTGGAATCGATGATCTGGTCAATGCGAGGGAGAGGAAATGGATCATGTGTGCAGGCCTTGTTGAGCTTGGTGAAGTCGACACACATACGCTCCTTTCCCCCTTTCTTTGGCACGACAACTGGGTTGGCCAGCCAATCCGGGTAGCGGACCTCGCGAATAACCCCTGCTGCCTCCAGCTTGCGGGTCTCTTGGACGATAAAATCTTGCTTCTCTATGGACTGTCGCCTCGCCTTCTGCTTCACGGGGCGCACGTTGGGGCACACGTTGAGGTGATGCTCAATCCCGCCCCTCGGGACCCATGCCAACTGATCAGGCCCCCATGCGAACACCTTCTTGTTTGCACGCAGGAACTTTAGCAAGGCCTCCTCCTGCTCGGGTTCGAGGTTTGCACCTATGGTGAAGGTGGCGTCAGTGGACCCGTCCTCGCTGACTGGTACCTACTTGGTTTCCGCCTTGTTTTGAGTGAATAGTTGCTTCTTCTTGGACGGCGCAGCCCCCTTGGGCTCGGGAGCGTCAACGTCGGTGGGTCGTGCCGTTGCAGCTGCTTTGAAAACATGCTTGAGCGCCTGCAGTGCCTCTCCAGTGTTTCCCGACACGGTAAGGACGCCGCTGCTCCCAGGCATATTCATGAGGTTGTACGCAGGGTGAGTTGCTGCCATGAACCGAGCCAAGGCCGGGTAGCCGAGGATGGCGTTGTAGGGGAGGCCGATGGGGGTGATGTCAAAGTCGATCAGCTCCGTGCGGAAGTTGTCGCGGGTGCCGAAGGTCACCGGGAGGAGAATTTGTCCCAATGAGGCGGTGGAGCCGGCTCCGACTCCAGAAAAAGGCCTGCTGGGTGGAGCCGCTTTGGTGGCACGTGGAGGAGGCTGAAGGCCTCCACAGCAAGCACGCTGAGGCCGGCTCCGCCGTTAATTGAGGGTCCTAGTGACCGCCACTTCGCAGATGGTGGGGGTGCACAGCATCGGGAGCGCACCCGATCCGGCGGGGTTGGAGGGGTGATTGTCCGAGTTGAAGAGCAGGTCGGCCTCGGGCGCCACCCAGCCCGGCGGGGCTCCCTGGCGCTTGGAGGCGGCAGCGATCTGGCGGGTGAACGGCAGCGTGGCGGCTCGAAGGTGGCGCCGATGAGCCGCCAGAGAGCTGCGACGACCGGGGGCACCGGCCCAGCGCGAGGGGCGAGGTAGAGGTCGCGCAGCTCCACCCAACAAGTCTGCTGCCCGTTCCCCACTGGGCCGTTGGCGGCGGCGGCGAAAACGGCGGGGCGTCCACCGACGAAGCCGTCTGGCGACTAAGCGGCGCGAGCAGCCCGGCGCTCGGCGCGAGCTCGGCGAGCGTCGGCCATGGACACGACGAAGAATCACACGCAACCAGCGGAGGAAGGATTCCGGCGAACCCCTACCTGGCACGCCAAATGTCGGATTTCTGGTTCCGGCAGACCCTTGAGGTTCGAACACTGGGGTGCGCGCGGAGATCTTTCCCCTACCAGCTCATGCGTGCAAGGATTGCGAGGGATCTAAACTACCAACGATGAACAACACAGAGACACGAGGTTTATACTGGTTCGGGCCACCGTTGTGGTGTAATACCCTACTCCAGTGTGTGGTTTGGTGGATTTCCTCAGGGGCTGATGATGAACAATACAAAGGGAGAACAGCCTCGCGAGGGGCTGTTCTTGAGCTAGTGCGATCAACTGCTAGGGTGAGTTCAGTCGCCTCTCTCTCTCTCTCTACGTGATCTCGATCCTCTTCTACTTTGGTGGTGGCTAGTCCTATTTATAGAGGGAGGCCCTGGGCCTCTTCCCAAATAATGAGCGGGAAGGGCGCCAACAATTGGCCACTTTGAAGGGGAACATCTAGTACACTTATCCTCGACTAAAGTTGGTCTTGGCTGCCAAAGGTTACGGCGGTGGCGCCGTCACAGGCTCCACGACGACCTCCATCCTGCCGTTCCGCTGGTCTTGGTCTTGTTGCACCGAAGCGCTAACCTTTGCCTGATGCCTTGGCCTGTGCTTGCCTCCCTTGCACCAAAGGGGAAATAAGGACAACTGCTTGGCTGGCCTTCGCCTCGGCCTTGATCGTCATGGCTTGCGTCACAGGGCACCCTCGCGAGGTACCCTGCCTTGATCTCTCCGCCTCCTCGCGAGCCTGCCTGACGAGGCTGCTCCTGAGGTAGGTTCCTGTCATCCACCCCGCGAGGCTTGGCCCCTCGCGAGGGTCTTGAGCTTGAGCTGATGAAGCTGGGCCACGCTGGGCCCCCATTTGAGCCACGCCGCAGGCCACAAGCAGGCAAGTCTGGGGACCCCCATTCCCAGAACACCGACAGATTCAATATTGACGGGTTTGAATCCCTCGGGGAATTCATGATCCATTACTTCATCAGTGAAGCAAAGCGGGTGTGCGACACCTCTATGTTGGGCCACACTGCGACGTAACTCCGAAGGAGTCCCTTTGCGGTTTTCGGCTCGGGCGTGAGTAGTTTTGATACGTCCGAATAGGTGGCCATCGTCGCGTGTCGAGGCATGCTTTCGCGATCTGTAGATCGGTCTTGCGTAGCCCACTCTATTGTCCAAGTCCCTCTGCAGGTCATCTGGGTAATCGTGACCTGCGTTGTTTTTTCCTTTACGGCGAGGTGGGGCGGTCTGGTGTTCGGCTTGAGTTGCCTCTTTATCCGGGCTGAGTTGTCGGCGGCCTGCCGCATTGTGTGGTGATGGTATGGGCTCCAACGCCCCGTCATCAGACTGGTATAGCAATCTGTGCTTTGAGTGGCTTTTGACTAGGCCACTAAGGCCGTATTCTTTGGCGACCAGGATTTTGGTCCATCTGTCGTTGAGTAGGTCTTGGTCAGCTTGAAGCTGCCGCTGCTTCTTTTTCAGGCTCCTTGTTGTAGCTATCATCCTGCGCTTGAAGCGCTCCTGCTCGATGGGCTCTTCGGGTACGATGAATTCTTCGTCGCTGAGGCTTGCCTCATTTTTGGAGAGCGGAAGGTAGTTGTCGTCCTCCCAACTGTCGCTGGGCGGGGCCTGTTCATCGGGGTTGGCTTGCCCGTTTTCCTGTTCCTCCTTTTCGGATCTTGCTCCAACAGGGTCTTCTTTGTTTTTGGCATCGTCCGGAGTACTGTTTTCTCCGGTGTCGGCGTTGTGGCGATGTGACTTGGAGTGGTGTTTAGGGCGCCGGTACTTAGACAGTGTCTCAAGAAGTTTATTCTCAACTGTATCTCTTTGTTTTTGTCGCGAGGCTTTTTAAGTGTATCTACTATGGACACGTCATATGAAGGGGTGGCCGCCCCATGCCTGATGACTGGTGGGGCTTGGCTTTGCTCTTTATCAGCATCGTCGTCTATACCATCAATGTCTTCAGAGCCCAAAGCGGGCATGTCGGTTAAGTCCTCGAGAGCGGCTATGAAGTGGGTAGCTGGTGGGAAGCAAAATTTTCCATTATCAGCCTCTAGCTCGAACCGAACCTAGTTCGGCTGTGAATCCTTCTCCAAGGACAAATTCTTTAAAGCGTTCAGCACATCGCCCAAAGGTGAGTGGTGAAAAACGTCTGCGGCGCTGAATTCAAAGATCAATAACCGATCTAGCTCGGTGTACGCAAGCGTACATGGTCTGGAACTTATAGCTGGAGATGAGTCCGAAGTTCCATTGACGCAAATTTTGCAGGGTGTCGAGTTCGTGTGCAGCTCCAACGCCGCGGACTCTGTGGCTTCGGATGGTGCAATCTGCTCTAGACCTACGACCGTAGCAGTTATAGGAACCATCTCCTGCATCTGGTCCGATGACATATTTAAGTCATGTTCAACGGAGCAAGGGGCAGCGATCGCCGCGGTCTCGAATCCATTGAAGATCAAGTCTCCATGGATATCCGTGATGTAGTTCAAGCTTCCATATCTGACCTGATGGCCAGGGGCATAGCTATCGATCTGCTCCAGATGGCCAAGCGAGTTGGCCCGCAGTACGAAGCCGCCGAATAAGAAAATCTGTCCCGGGAGGAAGATTTCTCCTTGGACAGCGTCACTATGGACGATTGATGGGGCCATCGAACCTTTTGTCGATGGCACAACGGAACTCTCAATGAAAGCACCAATGTCGGTGTCAAAACCGGCGGATCTCGGGTAGGGGGTCCCAAACTATGCGTCTAGGATCGATGGTAACAGGAGACGGGGGACACGATGTTTACCCAGGTTCGGGCCCTCTCTATGGAGGTAATACCCTACTTCCTGCTTGATTGATCTTGATGAATATGAGTATTACAAGAATTGATCTACCACGAGATCGTGATGGCTAAACCCTAGAAGTCTGCCTATATGATTATGGTAATGAATGTGTCCTATCCGGACTATGCCCTCCGGTTTATATAGACACCGGAGGGATCTAGGGTTACATAGAGTCGGTTACATAAGAAGGAATCTTCATAGTTGGTTGCCAAGCTTGCCCTCCACGCGAAGGAGAGCCCAATCCGGACACGGGTACAGTCTTCGGCCTTCACGTCTTCACAGCCCATCAGTCCGGCCCAAGGATAACAGGTCGGACGCCCGAGGACCCCTTAGTCCAGGACTTCCTCAACGTCATGGGCCATACATGGGCCGGAAGTTAAAACGGGCTGGAATTATATTGGACGGGCCAGATGAAGCTGCTAGACCTAATTCGGATAGGCCGTAAACGAGCCCTGGGTTAGCGGGCTGTAAATGGGCTATATGCAAACATGCCGTTAACAGGCTTGCAGTGGGCTGGCCCGCCACCTTTTGACCAAGTCAAACGGGTCGGCCTTTTCACAGGAATGGGCCTCTGTTGGGCCGTGCCACGTGTCGACGTATCATAGGCGCTTTGGGTCCAATGAGTGGATGACATCTGTCCCAATGGTGAGCCAACACGTGTTTCCTCCAGCCAATGATGATTTTACATGTGGAAAATCCCCATTGGTCGGGGCTGTTAACGGGTTATTGGATCCAAAACCGGACTTGATAGCTTAACGGCGTTCCGTTACGGTGGATGCCACGTGTCGGTCACCCTTGGCGAAAAGCATACGTGGCCTTACGATTTATCGTCATGGAAGTGGACACTTCCGTGATGATAATTTTGGTAATGTCATGGAACACTTCTACAACAACATTGTATGACTATCTTGATTACATCATAAATTTGTCATGGATGTACATGCATGACAGAAAACGTGACCTACTGTGACAAACACGTATCATCACAGAAGTGTATTTTTTTGTAGTGCGTGACCTACTGCTATTAAATATCTTATGGAAAAGAAATATGCTAAACCTAGACTAATTAGGTGGGTTCTTTTATACAAGAGTTTGATTTGTATATTGTTGACAGAAAAGTAGTTGAGAATCCTGTAGCAGATTGTCGGTGTACAAAAGTAGGGGTCCCTTTTTGCACCCCTTTACTTGTGCGCGGGCAGTCGCAGCCGCACGCCCCTGACCACTCTTGGCGGGGCAGAGGAAGCAAGGGCACATGGCAAATAGATCAACGTCAAGATGAAAACACAAAGAGCAAAAGGGCGAGGTGGACTCCCTCGGCAAGGCCCTTGCCGGGGCTCGGCCGCCCCGCTCAACCAATCCATCCACCTAAGGCGCAGGGAATCGAGATCGACTCGTTGCTCCAATCAGTGACGACCCAGTTCCCCGCCTCGTCATTTAAGGCCGTGCTCCCCGCGTCCACCGCTTACCATCTTCGAGGCATGGCGGACACGTGGCGAGCAAACCAAAATCAAGAAGATGAGTGAGGCGACTGTTTTCCACCCCGTGATCATGGGGCACGGGCATCTTGAAGGCCACGACTCGAGTCCACTTAATAAATGAGCCGCGCCCCTGCGTTTTCCTCTTTTTATGGGGAAGGCGCAAGCCGCCTCTTTACTACGATGTGACGCATGAGGGCAGCAACCGCCCCATGCATGACCCCCATGTCACACACGACCCCCACGTCGCGCATTCAACATGGGCCGTGGGGAAGCGCAAGCGAGCGGGGGAATTACTACGGTAAAAACTCCACCGCCCGCGCGCCCGCGCACCGTTCTGGGCCTGGCCCAATAACGCTCCGCGTTTATATGTGGCGCAGGCCCGGGGGCTCCTGTCGGTGTACAAAAGTAGGGGTCCCTTTTTGCACCCCTTTACTTGTGCGTGGGCAGTCGCAGCCCCACGCCCCTGACCATGCTTGGCGGGGCAGAGGAAGCAAGGGCACAAGGCAACTAGATCAATGCCAAGACGGAAACACAAAGAGCAGAAGGGCGAGATGGAGTCCCCTAGCAAGGTCCTTGCCGGGGCAACTTGCCCAACACCAGCGGAGCCGCCACCCTTGAGCCCAAGAGTTCGAACACCATCAACCACATTGGAATCAAGGCTCGAGAGGCACCTCCATGGTGGCATGCAGATCTTTGTGAAGACCAGAAGCATACAAAATTAGATGAGAATCAGAAGACGACGATCCTCAGCAAGATCCTTGCCGAGGATACCCATGATACCCCCGGCAAGCCCCTTGCCGAGGACGACCACAATGCCACGGCAAGACCCTTGCCAGGGCCCCTGCAAGACTCCTGCCGAAGACATCCGCGGGGCCGCAGCCAGGCCCACATCTGCCAAGATTCCACCGCCGTTCCATTGCAACTGCCAGCCCAACAACTAGGCGAGCACCTGCGTGGCGGCGTGCGGCCTCTAGGCTAATTCATCAAGCACCTGCGTGGTGGCATGCAGATCTTCGTGAAGACCCTACCACCATGCCAACTCAGCAGCCTGCCAGCTTACATGGCACTGCAAGCCTTGTTGGCCTGGACGCGTGTCGGAGCAAGGCGGAGCAACGACGGACGGGACGGGCCTCGTTACCTACCCCGATAAAGCAAGAGGACACCTAAGTAGCGCATTTAATGCACTTTGTCCTGTAATGAAAAGCAATAAGCTTGCGCACTGTATAGCTTTCCACCTCCTGTGTGCCACTGTGGCAGCCCCTTTGTCTATAAAAGGAGGCCCGCAGCGTACTGAGAGAGGATTCAGATCTTATGGACGACGCAAGCACCGTAGCTAGTTCAAAAGCTCAATGTCTGTGTCAAAACCGGCGGATCTCGGGTAGGGGGTCCCGAACTGTGCGTTTAGGCGGATGGTAACAGGAGACAAGGGACACGATGTTTTTACCCAGGTTTGGGCCCTCTCGATGGAGGTAAACCCCTACTCTTGCTTGATTGATCTTGATGATATGAGTATTACAAGAGTTGATCTACCACGAGATCGAAGAGGCTAGACCCTAGAAGCTAGTCTATGGTATGATTGTTGTTCTTCGTCCTACGGACTAAACCCTCCGGTTTATATAGACACCGGAGGGGGCTAGGGTTACACATAGTCGGTTACAAGGAAGGAGATCTACATATCCGTATTGCCAAGCTTGCCTTCCACGCCAAGGAGAGTCCCATCTGGCCACGGGACGAAGTCTTCAATCTGGTATCTTCATAGTCCAACAGTCCGGCCAAAGGATTTAGTCCGGCTGTCCGGATACCCCCTAATCCAGGACTCCCTCAGTAGCCCCTGAACCAGGCTTCAATGACGATGAGTCTGGCGCGCATATTGTCTTCGGCATTGCAAGGCGGGTTCCTCCTCCGAATACTTTATAGAAGATTTTGAACACGAGGATCGTGTCCGGCTCTGCAAAACAAGTTCCACATACCTAGAGAGAATAATATTACCACAAATGTAATCTGCTGACGTATTTCACAGTGTGTCATTACACCACAGCCAGGTCTTTTATTCGAATCGTTTTTTACAATGAGCCTCAGCGTGTTTCACGAGGCGGTTTCCTTGGCACGTCTTGTCGAAGCAGAGATCGTGTCCCCTTATTGCGGGATTCTCATAAATACGGACGTGGGTAACCCAAACGCGCCTGTTGGTATGACCCCTCGATTGGAGGTATGTCCCAAACGGTCACGAGGAGGGCACTTGGTATTCAACCTCTTTATAAAGAGACCAAGGCCTTTTCTTTCGATCTCAATCGAATCCACATCCCGCCTCGAGTTCCAACACCCAAAGCTCAAGTTTAGGCGCTTCGGACCTCCGATTATGTCCGGATCCAACCTTCAAGGTCGGTGGATGCCTTCCTCCGTCATGGAAGAAGACGTGATAAAGCTAAGGCGGCGGTGCACGACCGCGAAATCCTCGCATAGGCTGCCTGCTCAAGGGCAGGTTATTCCCACTCCCAAGCCCGGTGAGAGCGTCGTATTCGTATCTCACTTCTTCCGAGGGCTAGGCTTCACGCCAGATCCCTTTGTGAGGGGGCTGATGTTTTATTATGGACTGGACTTCCATGATTTAGCTTCGGAATCTACCCTCCACATCTCATCTTTCATCGTCGTGTGCGAAGCTTTCCTCCGGATTACCCATCACTTCGGACTGTGGCTCAAGACCTTCAAAGTGGAGCCGAAGATGATCGAGGGGCGGCGCGCAGAGTGCGGAGGCGCCGTAATAAGCAGAAACGCCGACGCCCCATGGCCCGATGGCTCTTTCCAGGAGGTGTCCAGTTTATGGCAACAAGAATGGTTTTATATCACACCTCCTAGGGGTACCAAGTGGGTAGCCCCACCTGTCTTTCGCTCGGGTCCCCCGCCACGACTATCGTCATGGGTCAACAAGTGGCTGGACTGGGGCCCAGTAAAGGATGTGCCCATATTGCAGGGCCGCATACGAGATCTCCTTGAGAGAGATGTCAGTTTGGTCATGATGATGCAAGTTTTGTTAATTCGCCGAGTCCTGCCCTGCAAACGTCGTCCCCTCCGCCTGTGGGAGTTCAATCTGGAGGGACCGCGAGCTCTTCAACACTTCCTCGGTATGACGCCCGAGGAGATGTACAAACTGTTCTTCGGATCACAAATAATGTGTCCGGACACCACTGAGGATGCAGGCCTGAGCTGTAATCACCCGGATACCTAAGTAAGTAGCCCTGCATCCGAACACACTATCCGTTTATTTATCGCAACGTTGCCCTAAAAAAGCCGCTCTTTGACCAGGATTGGATAGCGAAGGCAAAGTTGATCAGGTGTCCGGGCCCCCTCCCTGAGACCTCACCAGATCCTGTGCTAACCAGGATGCTGGAGATCGCGCCTTATCAAGCGCCTACAGGAGAGGATAAAGGGGAACAAGAGGATAGGCGCCTCATGAGGTTAGCCGGGAGGTAGAAAAACTTCCTCTCCCCAGGGAAGAAAGAGGACTGCCTCCAAGGACCCGGAGACTATGGTCTCCAAACGGGGGAAGAAATCTTCGCCGGAGGGTCCTGCCCTGGGGGATACCCCGACCGCACTATGCCCTCAAGGGGATCAGCCCTCCACCGAGCTGTAAGTAAAAGGGTACCTTAATATTGAAAATATCTTGCTTTACTTCTGAGGAAGATAACCGAAGCATTTATCTTGCAGTTCGGATCTTATCCCTTCTCAACAGAGCTCGTCTTTAGGGGATCTTCTTCCAGAGATGATGGAGAGCAGCGCCTCCCCACGCCATACCGCCTCGTGGCGGGCGACCCAGTTGTAAATCACGGAGGTTTCTCCTGATCCGCAAGGCGGAGGGCAATCCTATGGCCACCCGAAGTCCTCAGAGTCCGGCTCTTGAAGAGAGCAATCGAAAGAGTCCGACATCGTCTGGTGTGCGGTCGGACGTAGTGAGGGATCTGCTAGAGTGAACAGCAATCTCAGAAGAGCATAAATGCGTTGATGGAGTACGGTAATTGAAAGGATTTAAATCCGCCCGGCGGGTTGCATAAACCTTACGAGTCTCTTGGCGGGTTTTGAGTGCGATGAAATGATGTACATTTTTACGATACCGCGCATTTTTAGATGTGCCCTGTAGATAGTAGCCCGGAGACTCGGGTCTTTGTCGAGGACGACAGCGCACGAGAGGATCATAATCCCGAGAATAATCTTGCTGCCTTAATATGCGGTGGTGAAGTGTCCGTGTGGCGGCGGGACTGATGAGTTTGCCGAGCTAAAGCGGCAGCAGCGTGGCAGATGCCGACATCTTACTTGTTAACAAGCGGCTTGACGAGGCACAAGGTATGTGATTCCTCTGGTGACACATGGGAAGAGGAGCGTAATGCCAGTATCTATAACATGTGTATGAATGCAGATGGAGCTGAGGCCGTGGAGAACCTTTGGGCGGAACTTGCCCGAGCCGAAGAACAAGTCAGAAAAAGCGATGCGCCTGCCCTAAAGGCAATCGAGGAGCTGAAAGCTGAAAAGGCCGCTCACTGCCAAAGCAAGGAGGAAATAGCCAGGATGGCTGTGGAATTGAAGAATGCTGCTGACCGTTGCAAGCTTCTTGAAAAGGAAGATCAAGCGAAGAGAACAGACCTGGAGAAGGCCACGATGGCGGCCAAAGACACCCGCTCTGCAATGCGAGCGATGAAGGAGGAGCTGCGTCAAGCTGGAGATATCGCGGCTGGGAAGCCCTTTATGCTGCGGATGAAGTTCGGAGATCCTAAGTATGCTCCTTTGGACCGGCTGTAGAGTTCTGCGGACGCATATCTGGATTTAGCAGCGAGTGCTGCCGATGCGGCCGAATACTTCCGAGATCAAAAAGATCGCGAAGTGGAAAAGTTGTTCTGGTCACAATTTAATGTTCCAGAGCGTCCGCTTCCATTGACCGATCGGTTGGCCGAATGGGCCGAACTGAATAGATTGTCCGGACTCTCCATGAGGTCCCTTGTGGATCATCTGTGGCCGGGAAGGCCAAAGCCAAACAGTTATTTTTGTTTGGTACAGCAGTTTTTTGGTGTAGTGCCGCATATCAACGCGATGAAGAGGTCGACATGCGTAGAGGGTGCGCGGATGGCCCTTGCCCATGTGAAGACATACTGGGCGGAGATGGAGGCCACCGCCATTGCAGCCCAAGATTCAGACGATGGCCGAGTACCTGCCGAGCACTACTTTCGAGAAGTTCTTGAGGGCGCTCGCTCAATAGAAGCGCAGTGCTCGAAGAGTATTATGTTTTAAGGACATGTATTCCCATTGAAAAACAATGTTTTGCTGAATTGTAAAGGCTATTTTATACTTTTGCCTGAAAGAATTATAATACCTCATGTGCGGCCGTTCATGTATATATGTATATAACCTGAAAGATGGTAGTCGTCGGCTTCAGCCCCCACGCAAATAATGCGGGGGTGCTCGCAGAAGATGCATGTTCAGACTTGATCCAACGTGTTGGTCCATTAAGGAGGTGATAGCGCAGCGAGCTAGGCAATCGGACTATAATGCTTTAACACTTTCACTTAGCCATAGGAGTTTGATAGTGGGGCTACTATATAGCCCCTGGTGGCTCCGCGCTCATCCGAATTCGGGGCGCGTACATGCCTGGCCGGGAAACGGCCCTTCGTTAAGGCGAAGGAATCTCGAAGATTCCGCTAGGTCATCAAGTGGTTGACCAGTCTCACCCTATATCATGACAGTCAGTTTTCGGCTTTCTCTACTGAGGTGCTCGTCCGGGTGAACCAGGGCACAATCGCAGTAGTTCTCCTGGTGCCGCCTTAGCCGATAGAGCGAAACGTAAGGCAGCAAAACGCAGGAGCCGGGCAAACCCAACATTTGACCAAAGACATGATTCGGACCTGATGCATATAAGGCCAAACTAGCGACACCGAACACTCCCTAAGGTATTCGGTCTTTATGATGTAAACCGGGCTAAACGGTGCCCTTTGTAATAAGCCCCTTGTCGGTGTCAAAACCGGCGGATCTTAGGTAGGGGGTCCCGAACTGTGCGTCTAGGCGGATGGTAACAGGAGACAAGGGACACGATGTTTTTACCCAGGTTCGGGCCCTCTCGATGGAGGTAATACCCTACTCTTGCTTGATTAATATTGATGATATGGGCAGTACAAGAGTAGATCTACCACGAGATCAGAGAGGCTAAACCCTAGAAGCTATCCTATGGTATGATTGTTGTTCGTCCTATGGACTAAAACCCTCCGTTTTATATAGACACCGGATAGGGTTAGGGTTACACAGAGTCGGTTACAATGGTAGGAGATCTACATATCCGTATCGCCAAGCTTGCCTTCCACGCCAAGGAAAGTCCCATCCAGACACGAGACGAAGTCTTCAATCTTGTATCTTCATAGTCTTGGAGTCCGGCCATGATGATAGTTCGGCTATCCGGACACCCCTAGTCGAGACTCCTCGGTAGCCCCTGAACCAGGCTTCAATGATGACGAGTCCGCGGCGCATATTGTCTTGGCATTGCAAAGGCGGGTTCCTCCCCGAATACTTCATGGAAGGTTTTGAACACAAGGATAGTGTCCGGCTCTGCAAAACAAGTTCCACATACCACCATAGAGAGAATAACTTTTTGCACAGATCTGCTGACGTATTCCGCGGCATGACATCACACCACGGCCAAGCCTTTATATGAATCATTTTTCACTGCTCCACCTTAGCGCGTTTAGCGAGGCGGTTTCCTTGGCACGTCTTGTCAAAGCATAGATCGTGCCCCCTTATTCCGGGATTCTCATCAATACGAACGTGGGTAACCCAACCGTGCCTGTTGGCACGCCTCCTCTATCGAAGGTGAGTCCTAATCGACCACGGGGAGCGCTCTTGGTATTCAACCTCTTTATAATGAGACCAAGGCCCTCTTCCTTTTTACACCCTCCATCGAGTTCGCCTCGCGTTTCGATTTCTAACACCCAAAGCTTCAGATTTAGGCGCTTCGGACCTTCGACCATGTCCGGCTCCGACCAGCTTGGCCGATGGATGTCTTGTTCCGTCACAGAAGAAGATGTGCTAAAGCTGCGAGACGCCAGGTATCTAACCGGCGAAATCTCGCATAGGCTGCCTGCTCCAGGGCAGGTCATTCCCACTCCCGAGCCCGGTGAGAGCATGGTGTTCGTGTCACACTTCCTTCGGGGTTAAGGCTTCCCAGCGGATCCCTTTGTCGAGGGCTCATGTTTTATTATGGGCTGGATTTCCATGACTTGAATCCGGAGTCCATCCTCCATATCTCGTCATTCATTGTCGTATGTGAGGCCTTCCTCCATATTACCCCTCACTTTGGATTGTGGCTCAAGACCTTCAAGGTGGAGCGAAGATGATCGAGGGCAACAAGCGAGTGCGGAGGGGCGGTCATAAGCAAGTGTCTTTGGTGCTCCGTGGCCGAGGCTCTTTTCAAGAGGAGCTTGGTTTGTTGCAGCAGGAGTGGTTTTATATCACCGCTCCTAGGGGCACCAAATGGGTGGCGCCACCTGCCTTTCGCTCAGGTCCACCACATCGGTGGCATCATGGGTCAACCGGGGGCTTGGCTGGGGCCGTCAAGGGCGTTCCTTTGTTGCGAGGCCGTGTTGAGACCTCCAAGAAAAGAGATCAATCTGGTCGTGATGGCGCAGGTCATGTTGATTCGGCGTATACGCCTGCAAGCGTCGCCCCTCCGTGCTGTGGGAATTTAATCCGGAGGGACCACGAGACCTCCAGCATTTTATGGATGCAGCCCCTGGAGATGTATAAATTGTTCTTGGATCACAAGAGAAGTGTCGGACTGGCCGAGGGCGCATGACTAAGCTGCAATCGCCCGGATACTCAAGTAAGTAGTCCTGCATGCCGGACAGGCCGTCCATTCATTTATCATAAACTTGCCCTTAAAGGAGCTGTTTCTTGAGCAGGAGTGGATAGCGAAGGCAAAGTTGATAAGGTGTCGGCTCCCTCGAGACCACGCGGATCCCATCTTGACCAAGATGTTGAAGGCGCGCCTTTTAAAGAAAGCGAAGGGGAGGGGAAGCAAGCTGCCTCCACGTGGGAGGCTCTTGAGGAAGGAGGATCAAAGTCCCACCCTCCAAGGAGAGAAGAGGACCGCTTGCGGAAGATCCGGAGGTCAAGGCCTCAAGAGGGAAGAAATCTTCATCGGAGAGTCCGGCGTTGGGAAGTATCCTAGCCGCACTATTTCCCCAAGGGATCAGCCCTCAATGAGCCGTAAGTAAAAAGAAGGGTTTTGTAAATAAGGAGCATCCTGTATTTATTTCTAAAGATAACGAAATTGTACCTTGTAGTTCGGATCTCAGCCCTTCTCGTGAGCTTCGTCTTGAGGATCTTCTTCGGAGATGATGGAAGGCAACGCCTCCACCTGCCGCACCCTCATGCGAGGCGGGCGACCACGAGGTGTCGTCTCGGAGGTTTCCCAAGTCCGCGAGGGCGAAAGGTCAGCGCCAAGCTGGCGTCTTGATCGGAGCTGAAGGATCTGCTTTCGCGGCGGCTATCTCGAAGATCACCGTGCTCTAATGGATGCGATGATTGAAAGAATTGCATCCGCTGAGTGGATTGCATGAAGCCGCCGAAGTTTCTTGATGGGGTTTGAGAATGCATAAAATGATGTACCTTCGGCAGTTATGCATATAGAATGTGCCTGTATAGATAGTAGCCCCGAGACTCGGTATGTTGTCAAAATTGACAGCGTGCGAGGATCATAATCTCGATTATAACATATCGCGCTCCTAAATAGGTGGCGGGCGTCCAGTGGCCAGCGGATGATGAATATACCGAACTAAAGTGGCAATTTGGTGAGGCGGATCACGGACATCGCTGGTCTAAGCGGTTTGACGAGTCACAAGGTATCACGACTTCTCGCGGACACCTGGTAAGGGAGCTTGGCGCCCATGCCTTACTACTTGTATGCTTAATGCAGGTGGTGCCGCTGCTGTGGAGGAGCTGCGGGCGGAACTCGCCCGAGCTAAAGAGCAAGCCAGAAATAGTAATCGGCCACTTTAAAGGCGGCGAAGAGCTAAAAAGCGAGCAGGCTGCTCCTTTGCCGAAGCAAAGAGGAAATGGCCGATATGGCCATAAAGTTGAAGAATACTACCGACCGCTGCGAGGTTCTTGAAAAAGAACATCAAGTGGAGCAAGAGGGCCTGAAAAAGGCCACCGCCGAATCCAAGGATGCCCGTTCCGCTTTGAGAGCTGCCAAGGAGGAGCTGAGTCAGGCCGGGGCTATTGCGGCTGGAAAACCGTTTCTGCTGCGGTGGAAATATCGGATCGAAGTATGCTCAGTTGGACAAGTTGTGGAGTTAGGAGGATGCTTATCTGGACTTAGCGGCGGCTGCGCGACCGATTGAGCACTTCCGAGGCGGAAGGGGCACGAAGGAAGAGCTATATTGGTCGCAATTCCATAGTCGGGCGTCCTCTTCCGTTGACGATCGGTTGGCGAATGGGCGAGCTGAATCGATTATCCGGACTTGCCATGAAGCATGTCATGACTCATTTGTGGCGAGGCGGACCCGGACCGAAGAGTTATTTTGGCTTAGTGCAGCGGTTCCTTAGTGCGGTACGCGTGTCGGCGCAATGAAGCGGTCGGCGTGTATTGAGGGCGCGGATGGCTCGCCCGTGTCAAGACATCTTTGGCGGAGATGAAGGCCACCGACGTTGCATCCCAAGATTGGACAGAACCGAGTACTGCGAGCACTATTTTGAGGAAGTCTGCGAGGCGCTCGTTTAATAGAGCGCAATGCTCGAAGGATATTATGTTTAAATGACATGTATGATTTGTGAATACAATGTTTCAATATAATATAAGAGCTTTTTATACTTGTGCGTTCAAGTAGTAAACTACTCCTGTCTTGCCGTTGATGTATATGTATATATAACTTTGAAAGATGGCAGTCCTTGGCTTCATTACGCACATAGTGCGGGGTGTTTACAAAAAAGCGTTTTCACACTTAATCAACGTCTTGGTCCTATTAAGGAGGTGGTAGCGTAGCAAACTAGGCAACGGACTATAATGCTTTATCACTTTCACTTAGCCATAGGAGTTCGAGGTGGGGCTACTATATAGCCCACGAGGGCACCGCACTCTCCGAATTCGAGTGCGTATGTGCACTGACAAGCGGCCCTTCGTTAATCGGAGAATTCTAAACATTCGGTGAGTCATCAGTGGTTGACCAGTCTCGCTATATCATGATAGTCAGTTTCGGCTTTCTCTCTTGAGGTGCTCGCCCGGCGAACCGGGCACAATCGCGATAGTTCTCCACGGTGCCGCGTTAGCGATAGAAGCGGGCGTAAGGCAGCAAAACACAGGGCGGGCAAACCCAACATTTGACCAAAGACATGATTGAGCTGATGCATATAAGGCCTAACTCGAGGCGCTGAACACTCCCTAAGGTATTCGGTCTTTATAAAAGCAGGCAGAATAATGCCCTAAGCCCTGGTGTCCAGTGCGTGCAAAAATTCTGGTGCGGCCGATGCCAAAACACCAGCCTCCTCCTCGGTTATAGCTAGAAACCGGGGATGTGTATCAACAAGAGACAGTAAAAAGGTTTACGCAGGGTCTTAATCTGAAAAGAATCCTTGCAGCGGGTCCCTCTGCGTCTGCGCTGTGTCTCCGTTGTGCCGTATCACGGGACGGGTGTATACGTTGTTCATCTGTAAAGAGAGGAACTTAGTTGAAAAGAAAAAAGATCATGCATAAAATGTACTTTATATTAAATAAGCAGAATACGATTCGAAAGGTGAATAAATTTGAGCTTTATTGTCTCTTGTTGTACATGCGTGCAACCCCTTTTATGGGGCATGCTGCTAGTAAGCGCGGACTCGTCTAGCCGTGTCCGGGTTGAATACCTATTCAGGTGCTTTGGTTAGCGGGCGGGTTGGTGTGGGGCTGTCAAGGCAGCCTCGCATTCTTCCGTGCTTTCGAGTAACATAATACTCCCTTTTAATGAGATGATGCGCGTGGACGGGCATTTTAAGTGTAAGAGATGCATAATGCGGTATTGCGTTAAAGCGGTAAAGCTTGGCGTCCCAATAGTGCTTGATGGCTACTTTTAAATGGGGCGACATGGAAGACTAACTTTTCACGACGGAAGTTGTCGGATGAACGAACACAACTTCTAGCGATAGGGAGCCCGTACAATGGGCATATGGGCCTGGCATTACCCCTTTAAAGGAGGTGTTGCTATGGCGAATTTTGGTTGGGTCTATCCCCATCCTGCGGATTGTGTCTGATATATCGGGTTTATGTCCTTGCCGCCATCCATGAGGACTTGTGTAAATTGGACTCCGTCGATTATAGGATCAATATCAAGGCAGTCCATCCTGTGTTCCGGATACTTTCGGAGTAGTCCTGATGGTCGAAGGTGATTGGTTTTGACAACCGGTGTTGGTACTCCGCTAGGGTAGTATGTGCGGTAGCGCATCTTAATGGGCGCCGCTCTGTTTTCCCTTTATCACGTGAAGTGAGTTTACTGTTTTAACCTCTTGTGGGAAATTCTTTTGTTTTCCGGAGCTCTGCTTGTGGGGTTCGTCATCATCCTCACTTGGTGTGTCGAGCCCCTTGTGTTCGGTGTTGAGTCTACTGTACTGCTTGAAGACCCAACAATCTCTGTGGGTATGGTTTGCAGGCTTCCCGGGTGTACTGTGGATTTGACATATCTTGTCCAAGATTTTGTTTAAGTTGGATAGCTCATTGCTATTGTCCTTAAGGGGCAGTTTTTTATTGTTCTGCCATGAGCTTTTGAATCCGGCGTTGACTGCCGCGCTCTTTGTACCGTTCCTTTTAATCGGTATTTGGTCCTTGTTGCGCCGTGGTTTCCCATTCCATCCCTAACCCGGATGTACTTGGGTCGCTAGTGCTGCATCTTGCTAGCCAGCTATCCTCTCCAGCATAAGCGGGTCATGAGGCTTGTTAATGCGGCCATTGTTCTTGGCTTTTCTTGGCGAGGTGTCTGGCGAGCCATTCGTCTCGAGACGTTGTGTTTGAAGGCTGCTAAGGCTTGCGTCCGGACGATCGACTATTTGGTTCTTTTAGTAAGGAACCTGTTCGAATTTCGGGCTTACTCTCCGGGCTGTTGAGTTATGTGACTTAGATAAATGCGCATCCGGGGCGGACATAGGTCCCCTGAAAATTTGCCGAAAGCATCCTCGAGCTCTTCCAGCTTCAATGGTATTTTCGAGGAGGCTTTTAAGCCAATGCCGAGCTGGCCCTTTGAGCTTGAGGGGTAAGTATTTTATGGTGTGGAGATCATCTCCTCTAGCCATGTGTATGTGGACGATATAATCCTCAATCCAAACTCCAGGGTCTGTTGTTCCGTCGTATGCCTCTATGTTTACGGGTTTGAATCCCGCTGGGAATTCGTGATCTAGCACCTCATTGGTGAAACACAGGGGGTGTGCGGCGCCCCTATATTTGGGTGTGCCGTGATGTTCGGATATTTGGCGTGTTGCATTGCTTTGAAGAGCTTGCTTTCTCAGCCCATAGATGGACCTAACTGGGCCATCCTTTTGATGTGAATCCTTATGCGGATCGTGTACCAGCTTGTGTGCGGCGCCATTTGCCGCTCTCTTTTTGCCGTGGGGTCGTCCATCCGACCGGGTGGCCTTCTTACTTTTGATTGTGGGGGCTCTATGGCCTCCTCATCAAATCTGGCGATAGTTTTCTCTTTGGGTAGCTCTTTGTTGGCGACTATCGCCGTATTTGTCTATGATGTTGAATACTTTGCTCCATCGATTACGAGTGCGCTTCCGCTGTTTTGAGCTTCGCATACGCTTTTCAGGCTACAGCGCGATGGCGGCGAGCCTTTGTGGAGGTTATCCTGCTCCAACAATTTGTCGGCGTGAGATCGTCCGGACTGTTATCTTCGCCGGGGCGGGTTGTTTATCAAGTTGTCTGTTGGACGGTTGCTCGATAGCATGTTAAATGATCCACGGTTAGCCCTGCTCTATGGCTGGGTCTTTGTTGGCGGGACTTGGTGCGGCGTTTACGTTGCCGTTTGACTGCTTTTGAGGATTTATCCTTTGTAGCATCCGTTGTTCCTCGTCTTCATTTCCTTTAGGTGTATCCACCATGCATACATCATGGGATGAGGTGGTTGTCCAGCATCCTATAGCGCTGGTTCATGGTTGTCTCCTACATCATCGTCCATACCGTCGATGTCTTGGTCGAAATCGAGCACGTCGTGTAAGCTTTTCGGCGATGGCTCTGAAGTGGGTGGTGGGTGGGCGTTGAATTTCTTCGTCGTCCGCATCCCAACCTTCGACCGTAGTCCGGCCGGGGCTCTCCGGATAAAGAGAGACTTTAGTGAATTCAGGATGTCGCCAAAGGCGAGTCTTTGAAAGATGTCTGCGACGATGAACTCCATGACCGGCGCCCAATCGGATTCGATTAGCGCAGACTCTTGAGGTTGAGTCCGAGAGGAGTCCGGCACCTTGGAGTCACGGTCTTCGTAAAGGACAGGGATTGTGTTCGGCTCAACCGCCGTAGAGATTTCAGCCCCTGAGGTGGTGTCCAACCAACCATCCTCAATCGGCGAGATCGGCTTCGAATCAATGTTCAGAGCGGACACTAGTGCGGCCTCCAGGACACTGTTCGGGGGCAGAGTTAGATCATGCGCATCGAGACAGTGCGGCGCACTTGGCCGTGGCTCGAATCCGTCGAAGATCAAGTCTCCACGGACGTCAGCCGTATAATTCAAGCTTCCAAATCTGACCTGATGGCCAGGGGCGTAGCTTTCGATCTGCTCCAGATGGCCAAGTGAATTGGCCCGCAGTGCAAAGCCGCCGAATACGAAGATCTGTCCGGGGAGAAAAGTCTCACCCTAGACCGCGTCATTGTTGATGATCGAAGGAGCCATCAGGCCTTTATGTGACGACACATAGGAACTCTCAATGAAAGCACAAATGTCGGTGTCAAAACCGGCGGATCTCGGGTAGGGGGTCCCGAACTGTGCGTCTAGGCGGATGGTAACAGGAGACAAGGGAAGCGATGTTTTACCCAGGTTGGGTCCTCTCGATGGAGTAATACCCTACTCCACCTTGATTAATATTGATGATATGGGTAGTACAAGAGTAGATCTACCACGAGATCAGAGAGGCTAAACCCTAGAAGCTAGCCTATGGTATGATTGTTGTTCGTCCTACGGACTAAAACCCTCCGGTTTATATAGATACATGATAGGGTTAGGGTTACACAGAGTCGGTTACAATGGTAGGAGATCTACATATCAGTATCACCAAGCTTGCCTTCCACGCCAAGGAAAGTCCCATCCGGACACGGGACGAAGTCTTCAATCTTGTATCTTCATAGTCTTGGAGTCCGGCCACGATGATAGTTTGGCTATCCGGACACCCCCTAGTCCAGGACTCCCTCACCCCTGGTGTCCAAGTATGTGCAATATTCTGACGTGGCCACATGCCAATACGCCAGCATCCTTCTAAATTGTACTGAGAATCCGGGGGATTTGTATCAACAAGAGACAGTAAAAAAGGTTTACTTGAGGTCTTAATCTAAAAAGAATCCTTGGAGCGGGTCCTGTTGCGCGTCTGCGCTTTGTGTCTTCGTTGTGCGTATCACGGGCCGGGTGTATACGATGGTCATCTGTAAAGAGAGGAACTTAGTTGAAAATTAGTCGTGCAAAAGGTAGGTTATACTAAATAAACCATATATAGATCAAGATGAAAGAAGTTGAGTCTAATTGTCACTTGTTTACACGCGTTGAGCCCCTTGTATTATTATAGGGGTATAGCCATCAAACCTGCATCAATTATATATAGCCACACCGGAATCGTCTAACCGTGTCCGTGGTCTTAACGACCTGTGGGATGCTCTATTTGGTGAGGCCGTCTAGTGTGCGGCTGCCAAGGCAGTCGCACGGTCTTCCGCGCGCAAGGAGCGCTCAATACTTCCATTTACTGTAATGATGCCACGTGGACCGGGCATCTTAAGCGTGAGAGAAGCGTAATGCGGTATTGCGGTCTTCCGCGCACAAGGAGCGCTCAATACTTCCATTGACTGTAATGATGCCACGTGGACCGGGCATCTTAAGCGTGAGAGAAGCGTAATGCGGTATTGCGTTCAAGCGAGCGAAAGCTTCACGTTCGAGTAGCCATTTTGGAACGGAGCGATGTGAAAGGTTAACTTTTCGCTTCGGAAGTTATCGGGAAAGCCGAATATAACCTCTAGTAGCAGGGAGCCCGTGCAATGGGCTTCTGGGCCTGGCGTTACTCCTTTAAAGGTAGTATTGCTATGGCCAATTTTTGTTGGGTCAATCCCCATTTTGTGGACTGTGTCCTGATATATCATGTTTAAACTACTGCCGCCGTCCATCAGGACTCGTGTAAAGTGGTATCCGTCAATTATTGGGTCTAACACCAAGGCAGCCCATCCTGCATGCCCGATACTGGCCGAGTAATCCCGATGATCGAAGGTGATCGGTTCGGACGACCGATGGCGAGGCTCCTTGATAACGCCCTGGGCGTGTGTCTCTAGGGCGCCGCTTTGTTTCTCCCCGCCGTCACGTGTAACACGTTACTTTTTGACTTCGGTAGAATTTCTTACATTCCCCGAGTGCTTTGTTTGCGAGGCTCGTCCTCGTCTTCATAGTGTATCCGGTCCCTTGTGTTGGCGTTGAGTTTGCCGGACTGCTTGAAGACCCAATATTCTCTATGGGTATGATTTGCAGGTTTACCGAGGGTGCTGTGGATTTGACATATCTTGTCCAGTATCTTGTTTAGGCTGGACAGTTCGTCCCTCTTGCCTTTGGGGGGTAGCTTTTGCTGAACCGGCCGAGAGCTTTTGGATCCGGCGTTTACCGCCGTGCTCTTCGAGCTGTCTTCTTTATTCCGGCGCTTGTTTTTGCTGCGTCGTGGTTTCCCGTTTCCGTCCGTGACTTCGGATGTACTTGGCTCGCTGGTGCTACATCGGGCTAACCAGCTGCCCTCGCCCGCGCAAAAGCGGGTCATGAGGCTTGTTAATGCGGCCATTGTTCTCGGCTTTTCTTGGCCGAGGTGTCTGGCAAGCCATTCGTCTCGGACGCTGTGTTTGAAAGCTGCTAAGGCTTCGGCGTCCGGACAGTCAACTATTTGGTTCTTTTTAGTAAGAAACCTGTTCCAAAGCTTTCGGGCTAACTCTCCGGACTGTTGAGTTATATGACTTAAATCGTCTGCATCCGGTGGTCGGACATTGGTCCCTTGAAAAATTGCCCGAAAAGCGTCCTCGAGCTCTTCCCAACTTCCAATGGTGTTTTCGGGGAGGCTTTTAAGCCAGTGTCGGGCTTACCCTTTGAGCTTGAGGGGTAAGTACTTGATGGCATGGAGATCCTCTCCTCGAGCCATGTGGATATGGAGGATGTAGTCCTCAATCCAGACCCCAGGGTCTGTCGTTCCGTCGTACGCCTCTATGTTTACGGGTTTGAATCCCTCTGGAAATTCATGGTCCAGCACCTCATCGTTGAAACATAGGGGGTGTGCGGCACCCCTGTGTTTGGGTGTACCGTGGTGTTCGGATGTTTGTTGTGTTGCATTGCGTGCTGGAGTGCGCTTTCTTGGCCCGTTGATGGATCTGCTTGGGCCGTCCTTTTGATGCGAGTTCTCGTGTGGATCGCGTACTGGCTTGTGTGCGGCGTCATTCGCCGCTCTATGTTGACCACGAGGTCGTCTATCCGACCGGATGGCTGTTTTGTTTTGATTGCGGGGCTCTAGGGCCTCATCGCCAATTCGGGAGTAGCTTTACGCCGGGTAGCTCTTTGTATGGCGGCCGCCATACTTTTCCGCATTGTTGACTACTTTATTCCATCGCTTACGAGTGTATCTTGCGCAGCCTTGAGCTTTCGCTTCGCTATTTCAGACTCCGCTTGATGGTGACAAACCTTTGATGGAGATTACTGTTGCTCAGTGTTTGTCCGGTGTGGTAGCATCCGGTTGTTATCTTCGCGGAGGCAGGTTGTTGGTTTGATTCTCCGTGTTGTTGTGGTCGGACGGTTGTTCAATGCCGTGTTCGTCGTCCGCTGGCTCACCCTGCTCTATCGCTGGTCTATATGAGCGCTGTTTCTTCTGAGGCGGGATTTGGAGCGGCGCTTACACCGCTGCCTTGACTGCTTCTCGAGGGAATGATCCTTCGCTGCGTCCTTCCGCTCCTCGTCGTCGTTTTCTTTTGGCGTGTCCACCATGTATACATCATATGATGAGGTGGCTGTCCAGTGCCCTGTGGGCAGTGGTTCCTATTTGTCTCCTGCATCGTCGTCCATACCGTCGATGTCTTCGGAGTCGAAGTCGAGCATGCGGTCAAATCATCGGCGGTGGCTATTAAGTGGGTGGTGGGTGGGCGGTGAATTTCTTCGTCATCCGCATCCCAATCCTGCGGACATAGTCGGCGAGACTCTCGACAAGGAGAGAGATCTTAATGAGTTGATATGTCGCTGAAGGGCGAGTCTTTGAAAGATATCCATGAGGTGAACTCCATGATGGCGCCCATTCGGATTCGATCGGCGCGGCGTAGCGGTTGGTCCGTGGCGGAGAAGAATCCGGCGGTTTGGAGTCATGGCTCTCGTGAAGGGTAAGAGTTAGTATTCGGCTCGATCGCGGCGAGAATCGACCTCCGTGGCGGAGTCTAGCCACCCGTCCGTGGGCGGCGCAGTTAGCTCAATTGAGGTCGGGGCGGCTGCGGTGCGATCTCTGAACACTTTGTTCCGGCGAGCTAAATCATGCTCATCGTGACCGTGCGGCGCATTGGCGAGGCTCGAATCCGTCCAAGATCAAGTCCCGCGGATGTCGGCCGTGTAGTTTAAGCTTCCAAACCTGACTGGTGGCGGGCGTAACTCTCGATCTGCTCCGGATGGCCAGCGAGTTGGCCGCGGTCAAAGGCGCCGAATACAAAGATCTGTCCAGGGAGAAAAGTCTCACCCTGGACTGCATCACTATCGATGATTGAAGGGGCCATCAAGCCTAACGGTGACGACACAGAGGAACTCTCAATGAAAGCACCAATGTCGGTGTCAAAACCGGCGGATCTCGTGTAGGGGGTCCCGAACTATGCGTCTAGGCGGATGGTAATAGGAGACAAGGGACACGGTGTTTTTACCCAGGTTCGGGCCCTCTCGATGGAGGTAAAAACCTACGCCTGCTTGATTGATCTTGATGATATGAGTATTACAAGAGTTGATCTACCACGAGATCGAAGAGGCTAAACCCTAGAAGCTAGCCTATGGTATGATTGTTGTTCTTCGTCCTACGGACTAAACCCTCCGGTTTATATAGACACCGGAGAGGGCTAGGGTTACACAGAGTCGGTTACAAGGAAGGATCTACATATGCGTATTGCCAAGGTTTCCTTCCACGCCAAGGAGTGTCCCATCTGGACACGGGACGAAGTCTTCAATCTGGTATCTTCATAGTCCAACAGTCCGGCCAAAGGATGTAGTCCGGCTGTCCGGATACCCCCTAATCCAGGACTCCCTCACTCAAGAACACTCAAATATACACCAAAGCAGGACTAGGGTATTAAGGATCCTCGCGGCCCGAACCTGGGTAAATGACCTTTGTGCTGGCTTCTAGACCTGCTCTTTGCACAACCCCGCGCCCGCCAACCATAGAAGGGATTCCAGTGATCCCATAGGTGTCGTTATCCCCTGACATCATTGGCACGCCAGGTAGGGGGTGCAGTTGTGAAAATCTGGTCTAGCAGTTAGCCTAGCAGTTCTTCATCACCATGGCTCCCAAGAAGAAGGGGATCACAGTGATCGGCTCGTCCAGGGCCGGCCCATCCGCGCCAGCGGGAGCAAGCGGCCGGGTGCCCACAGATGGGGCCGGAGACATGTCCCGCGAGCATCCATGACATTCTGGCGATCGGAGCCAGGCGAGCGGCGTCGTCCGAATCCGAGACGACGAGCTACGCGCCGCTTGGTCCGGGGGCGGGGCCATGTTGCCCACGGGCAGCGCAGCAGCCTCTACGGCTCCCCAGCTGGTGCCCGCGCCGAGCCCCTCCCAGGTCACGCGCGATGAGCAGCACCGCGATGCCGGAGCCACCAGGCACCACCGCGGAAAGAGCCCTGTGCCCCACTCACAGGACGAACCAGGCTGGCGTGCGCGCTAAGACGCCGGTGCAGGTGGCGTGCGACCGCGAGACCGCGACAGAGCCCCTTCTAACCCGGTTAGAAGTTAGAGCGCGTCACGGTCTACGCAGATCTCGCCGCCGCCCTCGCCCGGTGAAGCGGCTTGGCGCGTGCGGTGCTGCTCCTCGACTTCCCCCCTGCTGCGGATAAGCTCGATGAGTGGAGAGCCACCATCCGAAGCCTTGTAAACCGCCAACAAAGGCGAGCCGCTCTGGCGGGACCTCACACCAGCGTCCCGGCAGGCGGTGCATCTTGGCGATGGGTGACCCGAGGCGCCACGACCACGGTGCACTCTCCCCCCACGGCGGCCGGCGGCGACCACCGGCCCGTCGACCCGATGTCGGTGAAAACTTTACCATTCTGTTTGGGAACCGCCTATAATTTGTTTAGCATGGAAGATATCGTCATCTCTTAGTTGTTATATTGATAATGAAAGTATGCCGCTCAAAATATAATTAATCTCTATTTCAAAATCGAGCTCTGGCACCTCTACAAATCCCTGCTTCCCTCCGTGAAGGGCCTATCTATTTACTTTTATGTTGAGTCATCACCCTCTTATTAAAAAGCACTAGCTGGAGAGCACAACTGTCATTTGCATTCATTATTGTTAATTTATATCGGGTATGACTATGATTGGATCTCTTTTACCATGAATTACAATGTCTAGTCAGTCCTTGATCTTTGAAGGTGCTCTGCATTTATGTTTCTTGGTCTCGAGAAAGGGCTAGCGAGATACCATCTTGTTATATCATATTATGATTGTTTTAAGAAAGTGTTGTCATCCGATATTTATTATTATGGCGATAGCTGATTATGTTATTGATATGAGTAAACATGAGACACGAGAATTATTGCAAATGTGTTTAGTTATGATCTTTCTTTGAAAACCTGAATGCTGGCTTGACATAGGTACAACAACAAGAGCAAACACAGTTTGTAAAGTTTTCTTTTTCTCTTTCAGTTTGTCAATTGAATTGCTTGAGGACAAGCAAGGGTTTAAGCTTGGGGAGTTGATCGTCTCGTCGTATCTACTTTTCCAAACACTTTTGCCCTTGTTTTGGACTCTAACTTATATGATTTGAATGGAACTAACCCGGATGAAGCTATTTTCAACAGAATTGCCATGATGTTGTTTTATGTCTGAAAAAAAGTTCTCGGAATGACACGAAACTCCACGGGATGTCTTATAAAAATAATAAAAATCCTCGCCAAAGATGAAGACCGGGGGCCCACACCACATCCACGAGGTGAGGACCCCCCTAGGCGCGCCCCTACCTCGTGGGCACCACAGAGACCCTCCGGCCTAACTCCAACTCCATATATTGGCTTTCGGGAGAAAAAAAATCAGAGAGAAAGTTTCATCGCGTTATCGATCGGAGCCACCGTAAGCCCTAATCTCTCTCGGGAGGCTGATCTGGAGTCCGTTCGGGGCTCCGGAGAGGAGGGTTAAATCGTCGTCGTCTTCATCAACCATCCTCCATCACCAATTTCATGATGCTCACCGCCATGCGTGAGTAATTCCATCGTAGGCTTGCTGGGCGGTGATGGGTTGGATGAGATTTATCATGTAATCGAGTTAGTTTTGTTAGAGTTTGATCCTAGTATCCACTATGTTACGAGATTGATGTTGCTATGACTTTGCTATGCTTAATGCTTGTCACTAGGGCCCGAGTGCCATGATTTCAGATCTGAACCTATTATGTTTTCTTGAATATATGTGTGTTCTTGATCCTATCTTGCAAGTCTATAGTCACCTACTATGTGTTATGATCCGGCAACCCCGAAGTAACAATAATCGGGACCACTCCCGGTGATGACCATAGTTTAAGGAGTTCATGTATTCACTATGTGTTCATGCTTTGTTCCGGTTCTCTATTAAAAGGAGGCCTTAATATCCCTTAGTTTCCAATAGGACCCCGCTGCCACGGGAGGGTAGGACAAAAGATGTCATGCAAGTTCTTTTCCATAAGCACGTATGACTATTTACGGAATACATGCCTACATTACATTGATGAATTGGAGCTAGTTCTGTGTCACCCTATGTTATGACTTTTACATGACAAACCGCATCCGGCATAATTATCCATCACTGATCCGGTGCCTATGAGCTTTCCATATCTTGGTTTACGCTTATTTAATTTTCTATTGCTCTTGTTACAATCACTACAAAATTACCAAAACATTACTTTTCTGTCTTTACTTTTGTTACCACTATCATATTACTTTGCTACTAAACACTTTGCCTGAGATACTAAGTTTCCAGGTGTGGTTGAATTGACAACTCAGCTGCTAATACTTGAGAATATTCTTTGGCTCCCCTTGTGTCGAATCAATAAATTTGGGTTGAATACTCTACCCTCGAAAACTGTTGCGATCCCATATACTTGTGGGTTATCACATTGCCGGCTGCCTCGTCTTCTTCCTCCTGGGTCGCCGGAAGCCACACGCGCCGATTAGCGGCCGTCTCCGCCTCCCCGAGCTTGTCGTCTACCTCATCCAACCCACCGTGAGCCCCTGCACGTTTTGCCCCTAACCCCGTGGCTTGCCGCTCACCGTAGCCATCGTTTCGTAGCTGGCCGTAGCACGCCGCCGCCTGAGCTCGCTGTCGGCGTAGCTCTGGTGACCATTAGGTCACCTTGGCGCACCTAAGCTACTCCCCGCATCGCGTAGCGCTCCGCTAGCCCATCGCCTCGCTCATTAGCACACATGGCACTAACCCACCAGCCCGAACTCGGCGGCGCCATGAGTTCCACTCGGTGAACTCCAGCCACCCCGCACCTCCATTGGTCTCCCTAGATGCGCTGCAGGCACGGATATCCTCTGGTGCCCTGGCGCGTCGATCCGTCGCCTCTGGTGAGTTCGAGCGAACTCGCTTGTGATTCGAGTCACCGCCGCGAGACTCGGCTGGCTGTCGGCGTAGCCACCTAGTTAGCACTAATCACCCACTAATTAACCTCGACCTACTTACATGTGGGCCGGTGCCTAAACTAATTAGTTTAACTCTCTGTTAGATTAGCACTAATTTGATGGGCCCCGCTTGTCAACTTTGACTTAGCCCGTCGACTTTAACGGGTCCCACATGTCAGCCTCTGTAGCTGAATATGTGTCACTGACTAGTGGGCCCTACTAGTCAGGTTTGACCTGGAGGCGCCCAGTTGACCAGCTGACGTCACAGTGACGCAGTGCTGACACAATAACTCTTTTTCTGGATTTTTTTATACAGGAAATTCCAGAAAATAGCCAAAACTTCTAAAAATCATAGAAAATCAACCGTAACTCCAAATGAAATAATTTATATATGAAAAATTATCAGAAAAATGCAATCTATCCATCTGTACCATTTTCTGTATGACTGAAAACATGGTAATTGCATTTAAACCCTCACATATGGAGTTTGAATTTGAACCTAGGGTTCAAACCAACTCCATCTAACATGTTGCTAGTTGCATTAGCTCAAAACACAGCATATTGACATGTCATGATCATGCATCATATTGAGCATTGCATTGATTGTGTTTTCCTTCTCTGTTGCCGCTATTTGTTCCCTCTCGATAGACGTGCTTCCGACGATGAGTTCGATGACACCGATGAAGAGCTATAATATCTTCAGAAGTGCCAGGCAAGCAAAACCCCCTTGTTCATTCCGATACAATCCCACTCTCTCGCTCCTGCTCTCTTTTACTGCATTAGGACAACAATGATTCAACTGTTACATGCTGCGGTAGTTGAACCCCTTTTCCTCTGCATGACCTCTCATTGCCACAGTAAATAGATGAAACCCACTAGCATGAGTAGGAGTTGTTGAGCCCTAATGTGCCTACTCATTCATGCTTGTTTGTCATGCCTGCTACTGCTTAGAGTTGAGTCAGGTCTGATTCATCGGGAATGAATTGGAATGGTGATGAACATGTCCAACTGTGTGTGAGCTAAGTGTGAGAACACGATTTGGTAAAGGTAGCGGTGAGAGGCCATGTAGGAGTACATGGTGGGTTGTCTCATTGAAACCGTCCTCAGGAGCTGAGTTCTGTGTTTGTGATCCATGAACAGCTACTACCACGCATTGGGCCCGAAACCAATGGACCCTCTCGACTTATTAATCGCCTTGATCTCTGTCCAGGAGTTGTAACTAGTTTCTGGTGTTTGTAGGATATGTGTTGGAGGCGTGCGTGGCGCTGACCCTAGGGGTGAGCTATGATGCGGTAGATACACCGTGCACGGTGTCGGGCGCCGTTTGGTGTCTCGGGAACCCTGCACACATCGTTTGGGGTTGTGGCGAAACCCGGCGGATCTCTCGGATGGAACCTGAATAGGCGATAAACCTGGACTAGGGACTTGTGTGGTTAGTCGGTCGTGGCCGACTCCCTCGCCGGGCTTCCGCTTGAAGGTTGCGAGATACGGCGTGTACATGGTGGTAAGTGGTGAGTGTGTGTGAAGAAGTACACCCTGCAGGGTTATAAATGATCTATTGAATAGCCGTGTCGCGGTAAAGGACTTTGGGTTGTGCATGCAGTTCATAGACAAGTGAAAGTGGATACTCTAAAACTTCATAAGATAAGTGTGAGTGCTATGGATGGCCCTCTCGTAGGGAGACGGGAGCGGATCCATAGTGGTGTATTGATATGGTGAATATGTGGACTCGTGTGCGCCACCTCAAAAGAGTTACTTGCAGTCGTAGTTTAGGATAGCCACCGAGTCAAAGCTGGCTTGCTGCAGTTAAACTCCACTACCCCCTTTGTTGATACCGATGCATATGTAGTTAGTTCTGGTGTAAGTCTTGCTGGGTACATTTGTACTCACGTTTGCCTATTTTATGTTTTTGCAGAGAGACGTCAGTCTCGCTAGTAGTTCTGCGTGGACCTCGGCGTTTAGCTTGTTACCTCAGCTACGATCTTGTGCCCTCGATAGGGTCTTGTAGATAGTCAGGCTTCTCAGCCTTCTTCATTTGTAGTTGTCTGTACTCGGTGAAGTTAAGCTTCCGCATGTGCTTGTTGTTTGTATGCTCTGTATGTTGGGGTCATGAGACCCATGTTTGTAATACTTGGCTCCTCGGAGCCTAATGAATAAATACTTGAGTCATAGAGTTATGTTGTGATGCCATGTTGTATTTACACATATCGAGCATATTGTGTGTATGATTGAAATGCTTGGTATGTGTGGGATCCGACAACCTAGTTGTTTATCCTTGGTAGCCTCTCTTATGGGAAATGTAGTCTGTGCTTCCATGAGCCATAGTAGTCCGCTATAGCCAGTTCACGGAGTCCTGCTAGCCCAGCACTTTGCTTGGAACACTTGGTGGCGGCATGTGATTCACCTCGTTCTGTGCTGTCCCTTGAGGAAATGTCACGCGGTGACATCCGAGTCTGTCTAGCCTGCTACTGACCCAGGTTCCCGTAGTCTGTTAGCCAGATGCTACAGCCAGATTTGCATCTTTGCTGACCTACATGCTCGATGTTAATTCATGTATGCATGTCCCCGTAAGTTAGCGCCACTTTGGGTTCACGACTAGTCATGTCGCCCCGGGTTCTCTGTCATATGGATGCTAGCGACACTATCATATACGTGATCCAAAAGGCGCAAACGGTCTCGTCCATGGTAAGGCGACACCCGTGGGAATACCGTGCGTGAGGTCGCAAAGTGATATGAGGTGTTACCGGCTAGATCGATGTGACTTGGAATCGGGGTCCTGACAGCGTTGGTATCAGAGCCTGACTGCCTGTAGGATTACCAAGCCAAACTTGTCGAAGTTGAGTCTATAAATGCTTTAGTTATATAAGGGAATTGATTGTGGGAGGGAATGTAAGGCTCTTTTTACTCCTTTACCTTATGCCATTCTGATCTGAGTCAACCTCTTCTTTTCTACGGGGATTAAGAACTAGGCTTCTCATCTTTCTATGAGGATCATGTGTTACTAATCTGTAGACTCGTAGGATTGATAGTTTCAAGCCTTAGTTCAGTTCCTACTACTTCCATGTGTTGACAGTTGATCTTGAAACTTTGGTATTGTGATGTTAAGTGGTTATGCCACCATTTTGCAGGATGTCTCAAATTATTTTGAGCATTTACAGCCGTTATGCTGTCCGAGTCATCCCAGGTTTCTAAATAGTCTGATGCATTTGCAAATCCCTTCTTCCCGTTTCTGATGTTCATTTGGGCCAGATTAATCACACAAATTAGTGTGTTGAGGTACTCCGTTGCCCCGGCATATATGTTGGAGCTATTATTATGACCCTAGGTGTTTTAGGGAGTCACCTAGTAATCTAGCCATGTTATGTGTTCCCGATGTGATGATTTTGGCCACCATTCCCGAAAGCATCCCGTGATGCCATTTAGTAGTAGGTATTCTACTCCTGGGTTCTTGACCCAAGATTCACTCTACTTACCTTGTGTTGATAGTGTTGCTCGTACCTTTAGGATATTAGTAACCTTTGCGATAGTCCTCGAGGTCCGTGGTAATTCCTTCTTTCAAATACCATGAACCATTAAGGCAGAAGTTCTTTCAACCAAAAGCTCACAGTCAGAGTACTCTTGAGGAGTTCTCCATCCATAATTGTGATTCTGCCAGTTCTACCTTTCTGCATGGGTCATCTGGAAGAAACCTGTTGAACTTGGTTCGACATATTAATCTATGCATCCACTACTCAGAAAGATATATGTTCCCTTGAGTTGTCTCTCTTCATTTGTATTCCAACCATCATCTATCAATTGATAGTGAGGAGTAATTGTGCATCCATGTTATCGATGCTTATTATTCTTGTGGTCCGTCAAGCCATTCTAGTTCAGAATGACTAGGAGAAACAAACTCCAGTACCTCATCCATTTCTAGGATTGGGTCAAAGCAGTTGTGTTCCGCAGATCAAATATTAATCCAGCTTTTGTTCTGTTCTACCTTGGAGTATTACCATCTTTATATTAAGATTATCATGGGAATTGCACACCATCCTATGAACTCTTGATACAGTGATACTTCTCGCCATCATTATTCATTCCTCGGTTCCATGTTATTGTAACCGGAACGCCGACAAGTGAATCGTGATGTGTGAAATCTATACTCCTAACAACTCTGTTGCTTGGTAGTAAATGGACAATACTCTCATTCTTAGCGTGTTGGTTATGGAATCATCATCCTAAGATTGATCGTGCTACCTAGTCCATACTTCTGGTTCACACTTCGGTCAATGAGTTAGGATTATTAATCCCTAGCTCTTTTGATCCTATCTTCTTGCTCTGAAAGTCAAGATTGTTCTCGAGCTTATTAACATATCGGTGGTTCGTGATTTTCTGAATATCTTCTCGGAAGTATCACCAGGTCATCACCTGACCGCTATGTTGAGTTCGTGATCAAGTTGGTTTCTGATAAACCACCCCTTCTCCAAGAATCTATGTTGGATACCCCTGAGATAGTTGGTTAAGCTAAACAACAACTTGGAGAGTTGGAAGATAAAAGCTTGTCTGACTTAGCTCATGTTAAGGGATATCTTTGTGTGTGTGTGTGTGTTGAAGAAAGATGATATCTCCATCGATTGGTCCTCGTGATCAGTTGTTGGATCTATTGCCTTGTCAAAACCTTGACTTGAGTATGGGCTATCGTCAAGACAGATCAGAACCAACGATGTTCGTAATGTTTCCTTACTCGTGGTTGATCCCTCGAGCATACACCATTATATCTTTTGGGTCTGACCAATGCTATCACCTTGTTCACATAGTTTTGGAATTTCATTTCCATGGGAATTTTGATGACTTGTTGTTGAGCTCCTCAGCGGCATTTTATCCTCTCCATGATTCATGTTGAACATCTAAGTCAGCATTGGAAATTTGTGTAAACACTTTCTTCATGACCCGTTCGTGAAGCATATGTTTGGACGAAAGAAGTGAGTCCCTCTAATTCATGTGCACTTGATGCAAGTTGCCGCCATGAATTTGAGAAGGCTTGTTTTACCTCCTCTGGAATCATCCAAAGTCGGTCATGCGTGCGAAGTATTCTATGGTGCGATGGTGATCATCTTCACTCCATCGTATCCCTAGCACACCAAGCCACTGATTGATTTGTTCAAGGAGAAGGAGTTCCTTCATAAGAGCTAGTCATGACTTATGTTAGGACTTCGTTATCCTCAATGATGGTTCCCAACCTGAACTCGGTAGTGTTTTATTATAAGACTACTATGTGGTCATGCTTGTCTAGGACAGCATGTTCACATGTGTTTAGCAGGACCAGTTCATGTTTTGAAGCTTGCTATCGAAGTTCATTTCGAGAATCTATAGCGTCATCTCAAATCGATTTGTGTTGCAAACTTTCACTTTTCTTTCTAGATTCGATGAGCCTGGAATATCCTGACACCAACCAGATCTGAATCACATGCAGATATGATGGTTGGAACGTGTCCCAAGAATTATAATATTGGTCTCTCGGTAACCCGGTAACGTGGATGTCGTGGCCAACACACCTAGACGGAAGACCTATTATTGTAGTATCTTGGTTGAAGAAGTTGGTCACCTCCCCATAAGGATCTCGCAGGATCTGCCTCCGTAGTTATTCCTTATGGATTCTTGAGCTTCCGAAGTCTGACCTTTTACTTGATGTTCTAGTTATCAAACCATATCTATAAATGGGTTGCGCTAGCTTTATCAAGGAGAACGATAAGCGGAGTGCTAAATGTCTCTCGGTCGATCATCTAGATTTTGTTTCCTTGGCCTCGCTAAGGTGAAATCTGAGAAGGTGTTATCTTCCTTTGCATTTGCTCGTCCATCACTATTCATCATGGTAGTATGTTGTGTTGCCAGGATCCTTGACACGGATGTTGGTAAAACCTTGATGAATATGGAAATGCTCAAGTTCTTGAGAGCATGCGCAAGCAAAATCATTCCTTGTGTTGTCTTCAACAAGGTAGTCCACATCATCCATTCTAGTCCGAGTATGCCATTCTACCGCACTCCGCCGATGATTGTTGTGTTTTGCCTTAGGCTGATATAAAAGTTTCAGTGATCTATGAATCAAAAGTAATTCTTTTTCCACTTAAGGTAATAATTCTACGAGTCACCCTTCTCGAAGGTGTCTCGTTGTGGTATCATGGCAACCCAACTCCTCGCTACGTTGACAACCATTCACCACCCCCTTAGGTGTCAAATTGTTGTCTATCTAGTGAACCTTCGTCGTCTGTTCCACTCCATCCCTCTGGATGTATGCTTCGTGTCTCATCTCGAGAGATGTTGCTATGTCTCGTTCTGTGAGTTGATCGTCGGTTGCTCGATCTTCGAGAAGATCGATTCTTCGAGAGTTTCCTTTCTTCCCGTTATCGTGTTGGATGGAGTTCTCAGAGCAAGACGTCGAGACAAAGGTGATGACCGAATCAACGCTCTTATGAAGTACAACCTGGATCGTGAAGATTGTGCTAACCGTGTTCCCTTACATACCTTACCCTACGTCTTGAATCTGGGGCGAGATTCTTGCTTAATGGGGGTGAGTTATCACATCCCTAGTTACGAGTGCGCTCTTGGTTAGCTAGTCTTGTGTTGCATCATGTTTAAATTTCTCTTAAACCTGAAATGGGGATCAACAAACCCAGCACCCCCAGAAAATACCAGGTTCAAGCTGAAAAACATTTCAATGAACCCAAAATGCCCTTCACAAAAGTTCATCATTTTTGAATTGGTCTAGAACCTCTCCCAAAAAAGGTGCACATTTTCTAGGCCATTCTGGATTTATGAATTAAATTATATAGTATTTGCATTTGGGCATTTAATTGCTAATAATATTTTAAATGCTCAAATAATCACAAACTGAAATGTTTGCTGTTGGAAATATTCCAAGCAGTGACATTGAGCGATTTCATGATTTTTGGAAATACCACGGCATTTTAATAAAGCCAAACACGATTAAAGAAAATAGAAAAACAGAAATAAAAGAGAGGCTCACACAGGCACTTACAGGCGCTCTAGTCCACTGGCAGCCCATCCAGGCTGGCGGTCCAGCCACCTCCTCCTCTCTGTCGTCTTCCTCCCCCTCGCCCCAAAGCAGCTTGGTGGTGAGCGCCGACGCCACCCTTGCCACCTCCTGCTTGCCACCGAGGCGCCCCCGATGCGTCTGGACACGCCCCGCAGCCCCCTCTGCCTCTCTAGTCGCTCTTGCTCTCTCCCGGCCCCTTCCCCCTTCTCTGCTTCCTCTCTCGAGCACACCCGAGCGGAGCTCGTCGTCGCCGACGCTGTTTGCCACGGCCACCGTGCTCCCCTCGCCTCCCCGTGCTGTCCACGGCCTCCGCCATCGTCTGCCGCTCCGCCCCACCCTGGCCCCGAGCGCTGGGACGGCCTGCATCGCCGGCTGCCTTGTCTTCTTCCTCCTCGGTTGCCGGAAGCCACACGCGCCGATTCGCCGCCGTCTCCACCTCCCCGAGCTCGTGGTCTACCTCATCCGACCCACCGTGAGCTCCTGCACGTTTTGCTCCTAACCCCGTGGCTTGCCGCTCGCCGTAGCCGTCGTTTCGTAGCTGGCCGTAGCACGCCGCTGCCTGAGCTTGTCGTCGGCGTGGCTCCGGTGACCATTAGGTCACCCCGGCGCGCCTAACCTGCTCCCCGCATCGCGTAGCGCTCCGCTAGCCCATCGCCTCGCTCGTTAGCACCGCGCCGCTTACCGCACCAGCCCGAACTCCGGGCGCGCGGGTTCCCTCGGCGAACTCCGGCCACCCCGCACCTCCGTTGGTCTCCCTAGATGCGCATGCAGGCACGGGCTATCTCTGGTGCCCCTGGCGCTTTGATCCGTCGCCTCTGGCGAGTTCAGAGCGAACTCCGCCACGGTTTGAGGTCACCTTGGCGAGACTCGGCGATTGTCGACGTGGCCACCTAGTTAGCACTAATCACCCACTAATTAACCTCCTGACCCACTTACATGTGGGCCCAGTGCCTAAACTAATTAGTTTAACTCTCTGTTAGATTAGCACTAATTTGATGGGCCCGCTTGTCAACTTTGACTTAGCCACGTCGGCTTTGACGGGTCCCACATATCGACCTTTGTAGCTGACTATGTGTCCTTGACTAGTGGGCCCTCTTGGTCGAGTTTGACTGGAGCACCAGTTGACCAGGTGGCGTCCACGGTGTGATCTTGGCCTTAATAACTCTTTTTCTGGATTTATTTTTATATAGGAAATTCCAGAAAATAGCCAAAACTTCTAAAAAATCATAGAAAATCAACCGCAACTCCAAATGAAATAATTTATGTATGAAAAATTATCAGAAAAATGCAATCTATCCATCTGTACCATTTTCATGCATGACAAACTAAGTTATACCTACTGTATAACTGAAAACATGGTAATTGCATTTAAACCCTCACATATGGAGTTGGAATTTGAACCTAGGGTTCAAACCAACTCCATTTAACATGTTGCTAGTTGCATTAGCTCAAAACACAGCATATTGACATGTCATGATCATGCATCATATTGAGCATTGCATTGATTGTGTTTTCCTTCCTTGTTGCCGGTATTTGTTCCCTCTCGATAGACGTGCTTCCGACGATGAGTTCGATGACACCGATGAAGAGCTATAATATCTTCAGAAGTGCCAGGCAAGCAAAACCCCCTTGTTCATTTCGATACAATCCCACTCTCTCGCTCCTGCCCTCTTTTACTGCATTAGGACAACAACGATTCAACTGTTACATGCTGCGGTAGTTGAACCCGTTTTCCTCTGCATGACCTGTCATTGCCACAGAAAATAGATGAAACCCACTAGCATGAGTAGGAGTTGTTTGAGCCCTGATGTGCCTACTCATTCATACTTTTTTGTCATGCATGCTACTGCTTAGAGTTGAGTCGGGTCTGATTCATCGGGAAAGAATTGGAATGGTGATGAACATGTCCTACTGTGTGTGAGCTAAGTGTGTGAACACGATTAGGTAAAGGTAGCGGTGAGAGGCCATGTAGGAGTACATGGTGGGTTGTCTCATTGAAACCGTCCTCAGGAGCTGAGTTCTGTGTTTGTGATCTATGAACAGCTACTACCACGCATTGGGCCTGAAACCAATGGACCCTCTCGACTTATTAATCGCCTTGATCTCTGTCCAGGAGTTTCAACTAGTTTCTGGTGTTTGTAGGATATGTGTTGGAGGCCGTGCATAGCGCTGACCCTAGGGGTGGGCTAAGATGCGGTAGATACACCATGGCACGGTGTACCGGGCACCCGTTTGGTGTCTCGGGAACCCTGCACACATCGTTTGGGGCTGTGAGCGAAACCCCGGCCGGATCTCCTCGCAGATGGGACTTGTGTGGTTAGTCAGGTTGTGGCCGACTCCCTCGCCAGGCTTCCGCTTGAAGGTTGCCGAGATACATGATGTGTACATGGTGGTAAGTGGCGAGAGCGTGTGTGAAGAAGTACACCCCTGCAGGGTTATAAATTATCTATTCGAATAGCCGTGTCTGCGGTAAAGGACTTCTGGGTTGCCTGTACAGTTCATAGACAAGTAAAAGTGGATACTCTAAAACTGGCAAGATAAGTGTGAGTGCTATGGATGGCCTTCTCGTAGGGAGACGGGAGCGGATCTATAGTGGTGTATTGATATGGTGAATATGTGGACTCGTGTGCGCCACCTCAAAAGAGTTACTTGCAGTCGTAGTTTAGGATAGCCACCGAGTCAAAGCTGGCTTGCTGGAGTTAAACTCCACTACCCCCTTTGTTGATACCGATGCATATCTAGTTAGTTCTCATGTAAGTCTTGCTGGGTACATTTGTACTCACGTTTGCCTATTTTTAATTTTTGTAGAGAGACGTTAGTCTCGTTAGTAGTTCCGCGTGGACCTCGATGTTTAGCTTGTTACCTCAGCTACGATCTTGTGCCCTCGACAGGGTCTTGTAGATAGTCAGGCTTCTCAGCCTTCTTCATTTTTAGTTGTCTATACTCAGACAAGTTAAGCTTCCGCATGTGCTTGTTGTTTGTATGCTCTGGATGTTGGGGTCATGAGACCCATGTTTGTAATACTTGGCTCCTCGGAGCCTAATGAATAAATACTCGAGTCGTAGAGTTATGTTGTGATGCCATGTTGTATTTACACATATCGAGCATATTGTGTGTATGATTGAAATGCTTGGTATGTGTGGGATCCGGCAACCTAGTTGTTTATCCTTGGTAGCCTCTCTTATGGGGAAATGTAGTCTGTGCTTCCATGAGCCATAGTAGTCCACTACAGCCAGTTCCTTTGAGTCTGCTAGCCCATCACTCTGCTTGGAACACTTGGTGGCGGCATGTGATTCACCTCGTTCTTGTATACGTCCCTTGAAATGTCGCGGTGACATCCGGAGTCTGTCTAGCGTGCTACAGCCGGGTTCCGGAGTCCTGTTAGCCAGTGCTACAGCCCTGATTCATATTTGGTGACCGACATGCTCGATGTTGATTCATGTATACTGTCCCCATAAGTTAAGCGCCACTTTGGGTTCCACGACTAGTCATGTCGGCCGGGTTCTCTGTCATATGGATGCTAGCGACACTATCATATCGTGAGTCAAAAGGCATAAGCGGTCCCGGCCATGGTAAGCGACACCCGTGGGAATACCGTGCGTGAGGCCGCAAAGTGATATGAGGTGTTACCGGCTAGATCGATGTGACTTGGAATCGGGGTCCTGACATATCCTTGGCCGCCCAGCCTGGCCAAGTTCATGGCAGCGTCCCACTACGCCTATAACACGTTGAAGATGCCGGGGCCGCTGACCATCAACACTGCCCCCTCCGACAAGAAAGACACGCTCATCTGCGCTGACCAACTCTACCGAGAGGCAGTTGCAGCAACTACCGCCAGGGCACTTGCTCCTACCGCTGAAGCTTCAGGGAAGAAGGAGGCCGACAAGACTCCTTCCGGCAAGACCTCTTGCACCCACTCCGGCAGGCGCACCTCTTCGGAGTGTTGTGCTCCCGTTGAGGACGTGCCAGAGAGCTCCACCGGCAAGAGCAAAAGTCCAAGGCTGCACCACGAAGCGAGAAGGTGTCCGTCAAGGAAGGCAACGCAGGCGGGGCTTTAACCATAAGCTCCACTCTCGGCGGCAAATAGGAAGCGGCTCGTCGCCTTCCTGCGGCGAATGTTGATGTATTGCATAGCAAGCATCGACATCCCGGCGTTCCCGGGGAGGTGATTGAGCACCATCTTCTTTATCTGTCCTCCGCGCGCAGCCCGTCAAGCGAAGGTCGGGAAGCAAGCTTTGGGCGGCAGAGTTCATCATTGAAGAGATCGGGGAAGTTGGGGCGGCGGGCTGGTAAGAGAGTACTCCAGCCACGTGGTTGGCCAATCCGGTGGTGGTGCGTAAGGCAAACGGGAAGTGGAGGTTGTATTGACTACACAGACATCAATAAAGCCTGTCCAAAGGATCATTTCCCTCTGCCATGCATCGACCAGATTGTAGACTCCATTGCCGGGTGTGACTTGCTCTCATTCCTTGACGCCTATTCGGGGTACCACCAGATCTTCATGATGAAGGAAGATGAAGAGAAGACCGCGTTCATCACCCCATGTGGTACATACTGTTTTGTACGAATGCCTTTGGGGTTGAAGAGCGCTGGTTCGACGTCTGCCTGAGCAGTCCAGATTGGTTTTGATCCCCAGCTACATAGAAATATGGAAGCTTATATGGATGACATAGTGGTCAAAACCAAGGACAGGGCCACGCTCGTGCAAGATTTAGAAGAAACATTCGCAAACATGCGCAAGATCAACCTCAAGCTCAACCCAGAGAAGTGTGTATTCGGTGTCCCCTCCGGCAAAATTCTCGGGTTCTTTGTGTCTCAACGTGGAATCATAGCAAATCCCGACAAGATCAAAGCGATTGAGCAGATCGAGGTGCCGAAATGGGTCAAAGACGTCCGTAGGCTCGCCGGCTGCGTTGCCGCCCTGAGTAGGTTCATCTCCAAATCTGCTGAGCACGCCCTCTGCTTTTTCAAAGTTTTGTAAAAGACGGGTCCAGTAAAATGGACTCTGGAGGCAGAGGTAGCACTGCAGGATTTGAAGAGGTACCTCTCCTCCACGCCAATACTAGTCGCGCCTAAACCGCGAGAGCCGTTGTTGCTGTACTTAGCAGCATAATCAAGTGGTCGATCTTTCTTATTTGGTGGCGAAAAGGAACTGAGGGGAAGCGGCGATTGCAGTGAGCCGCCGGATGGCGGGCAGAGTCTTCCGGCGAGCTGACACCGGCGAACAGAACCCAGCAAGCCCGAACCGGTGAGGCGAGCTGGCGGATGGGCGAAGTGGGGCGAAGAAGAAGATGGTGCAGCACCGGTATATTTTGTCGGCTCCCTCTTGCGGGGGCTAGGTCGAATATTCGAATCTGAAGCTGCTTTTGGCCATCTCATGGCCTCGAGGAAGCTCGCCACTATTTCCAAGCGCCACGAGATCACCGTCGTCACCGCCTCCCTTTACAGCGGATTTTCACAACCCGGATCTGACGGGGAGGATTGTGGAGTGGGCACTCGAGCTGTCGAGATTTGGCCTCGGGTTTGAAAGTACTTCAGCGATCAAGGCCGAGCTTTGGCGAGTTCATAGCGAGTGGACATAGCGCCCAATGAGGAGATCAAGAGACCACCCTTCGGCGGGAGGCAAGCGATGTGTGGATTATGTACTTTGACGGAGCTTTCTCACTCCAAGGTGCTGGTGCTGGTGTGCTACTCATCGCACCCACCGGAGAGCACCTCAAGTACGTAATCCATATGCACTTCCCCCGGGAAAAATCAACAAACAACACGGCGGAGTACGAGGGGTTGCTTGCCGGTCTCAGGATCGCGGGAGACCTCGGAATAAAGAAGCTCATCATCAGGGGTGATTCGCAGCTCGTCGTCAAGCAAGTCAACAAGGATCATCAGAGCCCGTTGATGGAGGCCTACATGAATGAAGTGAGGAAGTTGGAAGAACGTTTTGACGTCCTATAGGTAGAACATGTTCCCCGAGCGGAGAACAGCATTGCCGACGACCTGTCAAAATGCGCCGCCCTCAAGTTGCCTATGGAACCAGGTACCTTTGTACTTCAGTTAGTACAACCATCCATAGAGCCATTAGCAGGGCAGAACAAGCGAAGGAAGACAAGCCCCGGAAAGTACCTTCCCGCCAAGCTCCCAGGAGCCGCCGGTAAGGAGGTTGCCGGGTACCCCAAGCTTGCCGAGGGGCAACCACCTCTGAAGGGGCCCCAGGCCCTGACTGTAGAGGCAGCTGCCCCTGCGGCCGAACATGTTCCTTTGGTCCTTGTCGTCGAGCTCCAGGCTCCAGCATGGGTGCAGCCTACCGTCCGCTTCCTCCAAACAGGAGAGCTCCCCGAGGAGCAGGAAGAAGCAGAGAAAGTAGCCCGTCGGTCCAACATGTACCAGTTTGTGGATGATACCCTGTACAGAAGGAGGCCAAACGGAGTCAGGCTGAAGTGCATTCCTCAAGAGGACGGACTAGAGCTGTTGGCAGAGATACATGGGGGTATGTGTGGCTCCCACATAGGGTCAAGGGTCCATGCCGGCAAGGTTTCTTTTGGCCCACAGCCCTCCAGGATGCAGTTGCACTAGTAACCAAGTGTGAAGCGTGTCAGTTCCATTCGAAGAAGCTTCATCAACCAGCTCAATCCCTTCAAACAATCCCTCTCTCCTGGCCATTTTCGGTCTGGGGGATCGACATACTGGGCCCCTTCCCCCGTGCTATCGGGGGCTTTGAGTACTTATACGTCGCAATCGACAAGTTCACAAAGTGGACTGAAGTTGAGGCGGTGAGGAAGCTTACAGTGCAGTCAACCGTCAAGTTCTTCAAGGGGCTAGTTTGCCATTTTGGTGTGCCGAACAGGGTCATCACCAACAGCGATGCATGATTCACAAGCCGCACCTTCATGCTGTCGTCCGGGACCTCGGTAGCGAAGTCTGTTTTGCTTGATGGCACACCATGGAGCAACGCCAAAGCGGAGAGGGCAAATGCTGAAATGTCGAGGCACGAGGCGAAGACTTTTGATAGGCTGCACAAGTGTGGAAGGCGCTGGATTGATGAGTTGCCGACGTTTGTTTGGTCGATCAGAACGATGCCAAAATGAGCCACCGGCCAGACACCCTTTTCCCTGGTATACGGGGAAGAAGCAGTTCTCCCCACAGAACTCACATACGGGTCACCTCGAGTGCTCGCTTATGACGAGTTTGAGCAAGAGCAGTTGCGGCAAGATGATGCGACGCTCCTTGAGGAAGATCGTCTTCGGCGGCTCTGAGAGCTGCGCTACTGGCAGGCCTTGCGCGCTACCATAACCGCAAGGTTCATGCGAAGCCTTGAGGAAGCGACCTTGTTCTTGGTAGCGTTCAATCGTTAATAATTCCAACAAGTTGACACGAAGTGGGAAGGCCCTTATCGGGTATCTGAGTCACCGAGGCTGGCGCAGTCCGCCTGGAGACCGAAGATGGTATCCCAGTGAGCAACTCCTGGAACATCGAACATCTTCGTAATTTTTACCCATGAGGCGCGGTTGCCGGGCCTCCTGGCAAGCCACCTTTTGTATAAGCCTTGCCGATAAGGCATGTAACCCTTTGTACAGAGCCAGGCACAGACCCTGAGCATAAATAAATGAAGTGATGGCGCCCTAAGTTTTAGCATGCATGCTAGGTTAAGTCTCTCTTTGATAGGGTTGATAGTGCCTAGCGGCAACTAACCCCTAGCATAGAGATCGGGTGTGTGTCTTTCCGTCCTTTCCAGTCTTTTCTTTGGTTCGCAGGCTACACAGGCGTTTCTGCTAAGACATTTAAGGGCAGAGAGACGGATCGGCATCCCCGACCCCGGCAAAAAATTGCTGGGGGGCTCCAGATTCAAGCACCCGACCACGGCAAGCCAAGGTTGTCGGGGGCTGCAGACCCAGATAAGTCTTTTATCTCCTGTTATGCATTTCCATGTGGAATTGGGACGTATGAAGCCTCGTTTATTCCTGGGCCACCATGCTCCCCCTTTCCCGTGCCCAAAAACTATTTCTTGGGCCGGAACATGGTTGTAGTTGCGGTGACAAGGAAGCAGACGAGGGGCCTAACCCTACTTCGCCCTGCCTCCACCAAGGGCGTGAGTACGGTCGTGAATGAAGTAAGGGGACGGCAAGGCCTGTTTCCGGGCGACAATATTTATCTTAAGAATAACAAGGATTCATTCCTTGGCATGGGCCCCACTCACGCACAAAAACCCCGGCAAACACCCTTTTTCATTAATACGTTCCAAACAGGTACAGTTCGTACGGGATGCAAACATGAGCAAGGGGGTTACAAGTTTAAACCTAACAAGTGCCCGTAGGCTTAAGAACTAAAAAATATAAGTGCCCCATGATCTCCGTTCTTGCCCTTTCCTCCTAGGTGCGGCAGGTGGAGGCAAAAAAGAGGCGACGGGGAACGCGCCTATGGAGAGCTTGACGAGGAAGGCCCTCGGCAATGCGCGTGGCCGAGGAGGGAGGGCAACGCGGTTAGTCGGAGTCGGAGTCGGCATCCTCCCGCCTGACGCCCTCGTCGTTGATGTCGCTGTCCTCCTCGTCACTCCCGCTTGAGGAGGAGTCTTCATCATCAGAGGAGCTCTCCACGCAACACTTTAGGTGAGTTCCCAAGTCCACAAAGACCTTGACGGAGAGCAGGCCGTTCTCCATTAATTTGAAGTAGAGAACGAGCCCCTCCGACAGGCTGTGGGCACAAGCGAAGGTCTTCCATCCGCGACGAAGATACATGACGTGAGGGGCGGGAAGTAGACATTGACCCGCGTGCTACCATTCCCGCAGCCCCTCATATGCAACCTCAGAGTCTGTGGCGGGTCGAGCTCCATCTCCAGAGCGAACGGAGTAGGGAGACGAAGACGATGGCGCACTGGCCAGTGCAACCTGACGACGAACTCGCGGGGCTGGTCCCCGACGTGGCCCTCCGTTGGGGAGGGGCCACTGGCGAAGGCGAGGCCGGTGCGCCGGCCCGTCCCCTCTTCCCCGAGCGCCACAGCGACCTCGGCCTCGCCCCCTCCCCCTTCCTAATGCGGCTAGATCCACCGCCACGAGCTCTGGGGAAGGAGGGGCGCGCTGTCGAGCAGAGACCCTCGTCGCTGCCATTGAAGTGCCGGTGTGCCCTCTCGCCATAACAGAAGAAAGGGAAAAGCCAAGGTGGAAGGAGATGAATGACGGAGGGTTAAGAGGTGCCATCCCCCTCCCCTTCTTATAAAGGGACGGGGTCGGGGCTCGGTCGCCCCGCTCAACCAATCCAGCCATCTGAGGCACAGGGAATCAAGACCGACTCGCTGCTCCAATAAGTGACGACCCGGTCCCCCGCCTCGTCATTTAAGGCCAGTGCCCCCGCGTCCACCTCTTACCATCTTCGAGGCATGGGGGACACGTGGCGAGCAAACCAAAATCGAGAAGATGAGTGAGGCGACCATTTTCCACCCCGTGATCGTGGGGCACGGGCGTCTTGAAGGCCACGACTCGAGTCCACTTAATAAATGAGCCATGCCCCTGCATTTTCCTCTTTTTATTGGGAAGGCGCAAGCCCCCTCTTTACTACGATGTGACGCATGAGGGAAGCAACCGCCCCACGCATGACCCCCATGTCACGCACGACCCCCACGTCGCGCATTCAACATGGGTCGTGGGGAAGCGCAAGCAAGCGGGGGAAGTACTATGGTAAAAACTCCACCGCCCGCGCGCCCGCACACCGTTCTGGGCCTGGCCCAATAACGCTCCGCGCTTATATGTGGCCCAGGCCCGGGGCCTCCTGCCGGTGTACAAAAGTAGGGGTCCCTTTTTGCACCCCTTTACTTGTACGTGGTCAGTCGCAGCCCCACGCCCCTGACCATGCTTGGCGGGGCAGAGGAAGCAAGGGCACAAGGCAACTAGATCAATGCCAAGACGGAAACACAAAGAGCAGAAGGGCGAGATGGAGTCCCCTGGCAAGGTCCTTGCTGGGGCAACTTGCCCAACACCAGTGGAGCCGCCACCCTTGAGCCCAAGAGTTCGGACACCGTCAACCACATTGGAACCAAGGCTCGGGAGGCACCTCCATGGTGGCATGCAGATCTTGGTGAAGACCAGAAGCATACAAAATCAGATGAGAATCAGAAGATGACGATCCTCGGCAAGATACTTGCCAAGGATACCCATGATACCCCGGCAAGCCCCTTGTCCAGGACGACCATAACGCCATGACAAGACCTTTGTCGGGGCCCCGTCAAGACTCTCGCCGAAGACATCCGCGGGTGTAAGTGCATCTAGTGCCACCCCTAGTTGGTTTTGGAGTATTGACGACAAATTTGGTTGAGGGACTAATGTGTTTGTGAGAATTGCAGGATAACACGGGTAGTGTCCCTCATTGATTCGGTTTACCTACCGGAGATGACCCCTAAAAATGTATGAAGACATTTGGTGGTATGTGAAGATATTCATATTGAAGACTATGACATGAGAAGACATTGAGTGAAGACTATGGAGCGCGAAGACTGTGTCGTTTCGTTGTTTCCTTCCTCTTTGTTGTTGAGTCATAGGAACCACCGTAATGTTAAGTGGAGTCCAAGTGAACAAAGTCAGAATGACTGAAGTGATGCTCAACCCAAATCCTATGTCTTCGAGCGAAGACAATGAGAGCAAATCTTATCCAGAACTGGATGAGTCGGCTTTGCTTGTAGCCCAAGTAAAGTTGCCGTGTGTGTTTGAAATCTGACCGTTGGAACACGTGTCAGTTCCTTAGTGACCAGGGTCATTTCGGACATATCAGGTCAGGTTGCCTAGTGGCTATAAATAGCCCACCCCTACACCATAAATTGGTGGCTGCTCGGAGTTAGTGCGGCTTTTGTCGTTTGAGAGCAACCCACCTCGAAGCCTTTGAGAGAGAGAAATCCTTGCGAGGACAAAGCCCAAACACCCGAGCCAAAGAGTGTTAGGCATCATTGAAGTCTTTACATGCGCATGACACGAAGACTTATTACACTTGAGGACTGTGAATCCTCCGGCCCGGTTAGGCGTCGCGTTCTGAGCATCCAAGAGTCATTGTGGATCGCCCGGTGAGCGAAGTTTGTGAAGGTTTGGAAGTCTACCTTGAAGACTTACGGAGTGATTAGGCGAGGACTGTGTGTCCTTAGCTCAAGGGAATAAGGTGAAGCGTGGTCTTGAGTTGAATCTCAGCCTCCCTAACCAGGCGTCACAGTTGTCACGACAAGCTGGGCCCTGGTCCAACAAATCATGTGTCTTCAACAAGTGACTGGTTCTATCCTCTCCCTTCCCTTACTTAGTGTTTGTCTTCATGAAGTCATTGCCTATTTGTCGTACCTGTTTGACTTCATTCCTTGACTACTATAGTTGGTTGGCTTCATACTATCTTCCATCCTGATCCTTACTACCAAGCTGCTATTAGTCTTTGTACTTTCACTTTACTGCATACTTGACTATGGTTTGCTTGTTGTAGTTTATCTTCCGCTGCATATCAATTAGGTCATTTCTATTGATTGTCTTTGAAACTTCCACGTTTTGAAGACTTTCATAAAAATCGCCTATTCACCCCCCCTCTAGTCGATAACTAGCACTTTCAATTGGTATCAGAGCAAGGTACTCCTTGTTCTGTGTGATTGGTTTAACCACAGGTTTTAGCTATGTTGATTGCAGGGATAATCAAAGTCTCCGCTGCTTGCCCGTGTTCGATGGAACTGAATATCCCTCTTTGGAAGAATAAGATGCGCATGCATCTTGAAGCCGATGATGTCGACCTACGGTATGTCGTCAAACGGCGTTCCCAAAACTGGTGAAGGTGTCACCCTGCTGATGTCAAGAAGTTCATTCAAGCTGGACTCAAGCGCCAAGAACATTATCTGTGGTCATCGACCAAAGGACGATATGGCCGTGTGAGTGCTCTGGAAACATCGAAGCTAGTGGGACTGGCTATCCAAGGTCAACGAAGGCGTCTCAACCCGAGAGATCAAAGGATCGGTGTTCTTCGCAACCTCTTCAACGCTTCAAGAGAAGCGACAATGAAAATGTCCATCACGTTTGATCGTCTCACCGACATCACAAATGAGCTTCGTGCTCTCGGCGCCACTGAGATTACCAAGCATGAAATCGTCAAGACACTCTGAGATCCTTGACAGCTCCTTTGACACCCTTGCCCTCATGATACAAGAAGCATACGACTTCAAGACACTCGATCCGTCGATATACTTGAGAGGCTCAACACACATGAGTTCCAACTTTACGAGAAAAGAGATATCTATGGTCCCAACTATGGGCGAACTTCGCTTTGAAGGCAAAAGTTGTTTCCTCATCTGAAGAAGAATCTGACTGCAGTTTTGATGATCCTGAAGACATTGGAAAGGAACTTGCTTTGCTTGTGAAGAAGTTCCATAAATTCACTAAGAAGAAGGGATTCAGAAAGTCTTCACGATCAAGCTCAAGAAATGATGAAGCTTCCACTCATGACCACAAGAAGAGAACATGTCACAAGTGCAAGAAACCTGGACACTATATATCTAAGTGCCCATAGTGGGACAATGAGAAGAAGAAGAAGAGCAAGGAATATGATTCTGATGACAAGAAGAAGAAGAAATCTTCAAAGTCTTGTTCCAAGTCCTCATCAAAGTCTTCATCTCATAAGAAGAGCTCATCTGGCAAGGCTCGTGCTTTTGTTGGCAAGGAAATGGATTCGGAGGAGGAGTGCCTTACGAGGAGGCGGAGGTGGAGTCGGAGAGGAGTCCGACCACTGGTGTTGCAAGTCGGCTCTAGCCACAACCTATGTTGCCAAGTCCATCTTCAACAATGAAGACAATGACTTCCACACCTGCGCTGAAGGCGATGACAAGGGCGACCCTGCTCCACCCTCTTGCTTCATGGCACGTGGTGCCAAGGTAAAATCACGTGATGCTTACTTTCAAACATCAAGTGAAGATGACTCGATTGTGAATCAAGCCCAGCTACAAAACACTTGCTAAAATTGCAAGCTGAACAACAAAAAGCTATGGAACATACTCAAAACTGTTAGACAAAAGCGATGACCTGTTGGACGCGGAAATGACACGTTCACAGTCCTTAGTTGAAGACATAAAAATCTTCATGCTAAGTACCAAGAACTTGAAAGTCGTCATGAATCGCTCTCAACCACTCATGAAAAGCTCTCCTATGATTATCTTCAAAGGAAGCAAGAGCTTGAGAAATTGAGAGCGGCTCATGAAGATCTTCAAAAGAGAATGAGTCACCGCTCAACGGATCAGTCCCTTTCGGGATGGATTTGAACCACCATGTCTAAAATGCCTTGGCGTGATATCGCTACCTCATTCTTTGAATGTTCAAGCTGCTGCTCTTGTTGCATTGTCTTCAACTACTGATGTGGTAACTAACCCCTCTGCGGAGGATATCACTACTATTGCTGATGAAAATGCTAGGTTGAAGACATTGCTTGAAACAGGTATGTATAAAAGTCTGAAAGGACATCAGACACTTTGTGATGTCCTCAAAAGGAAGATTCTGAACCAAAACCCTAGGAAAGAGGGTATTGGGTTTGAGAGGAAAATGAATGTTGATGGTTCCTACTGGAAGCCTGAGCAGTATCCCAAAACCACATGGGTTGCTGCAAAGGGACCTTCAGTGGATCCATCCACCTTATCTGGCTTTACCTGTGCTAATCCTATTATCATTGATGAATCCTTTGATGCAAACTATAAACTGTTCAAAAATCAGAATGGTGAAGTGTTTGCCAGGTATATTGGTACTAACTGCAGGAATGGACCACCTATGAAGAAGATCTGGGTTCCCAAAAGTTGTCTTGAGAATCTTCCAGTGAATGTGATCATGACACCACCTGGGAAGAAGACAAACCCCAGACCTAAGGCGTCATATGGTCCAAAGGCTTCAAGCAGACGGAGGACTCACAGAGTCACCCTAACGCCAATGTTTTGCAGGAAACCGTACTCAAATTTATGAATATGGCGTGTGTCTTCAAACCGCTATGTTCATAGAACTAAGAACTTTTACGCTTATTCATATGAGTATCATTCATCTCTGCAAGGCTATTTGCTAGGGCTCCAAAGCGAAGTTCTCAGATGCTGCACTTAGACTCATTGCTTCTAAGCCACCCCGAAGATGTGGGTGGTTAAGAAGAATTAACTTTCTTTTGGGGAAGGGTCTCGGCCGAAAATCAAAGGCGTCGATGCTATTCTTTGGGGACCTAAAACATCTTGTAGGCGCAAGATCAAATGCCCAAATGGTCTCACTATGTATTTTGTTCTGAATTGTTTGCCATTCATCCTATTTGTCCTAATCTTGATCGAGCTTCAATAATCCTCTTGCCGTCAAATGTTTATGCTTCACAATACTCTTGGTGAAGCCTATCCCCTAAGCATCTTGTAGGGTATGACACCTCATGCTTGAGAATGGATTATGGACAGCGGATGCACTAATCATATATTTGGTGATCGAAGTCTTCTCATGGACTCAACCTTACGTCCATCGGACAAGAGTCACATCACATTTCTTGACCCTTGGTAAAAGCAAGGTATTGGGTCTAGGTAGAGTTGCAATCTCAAAGGATCAACACATGGATAAAGTGATGCTTGTTGAATCCTTGGTTTCAACAATATCATCTCAATGCTTTGTGACTTGAACATGATTGTGCTATTCGGAAAATATCGTTGCCTTGTACTAATGGAATCGACAAGTCTCTAGTCTTTGAAGGGTATCGGAAAGATGATCTATACATGGTAGATTTCTCGGCAGGTCCTGACTTGCCGTATGTCTTCGGCAAAAGCTTGAATCTTGGCTCTGGCATCGGAGGTGGGGCATCTTGGCATGAGGAACTTACACACTCGCCAAAAAGAAGCATGTCATAGGCATCGAAGGTGTCAAGTTCAAGAAGGATCATTGTGTGGTGCTGCGAAGCTGGAAAGATGACTAGGGCAAAGCACCCGTCGAAGACAATCATGGCGACATCTCAACCCTTGAGCTGTTACACATGGACTTATTTGGCCCTACTCACTACTCTACCCTCACAACAACTGCTTGTCTCTATGGCTTCATCATTGTTGATGACTACTCAAGATATACATGGGTGCACATAATTCTCTACAAGGCTGAAGTGCAAGATGTCTTGGGGCAACCGCCAATCGAGCCATGAACAATTATGGCGTCAAGATCAAGCATATCGAAGTGACAACGGCATTGAGTTCAAGAACACGGACTTGATCTTTATCTGGATACAATGGGAATCACTCATGAGTTCTCTGCTCCATACACACCTCGGCAAAATGGCATCATAGAGCGCAAAACAGAACCCTCATTGAGATGGCTCAAACAATGCTCGACAGTACAAGACACCAAGAAAGTTCGGCACGAAGCTATTGATACTGACATGTCACGTCATCAACCGTGTTTACATCCATAAGCTTCGAACAAAACATCCTATGAGCTCCTTCTTGGCAAGAAGCCAAATGTCGACTACTTGAGTATTTGGAGCTGAGTCTTTGGATCAAGGATCCCCATCACAAGTCAAAATTTGCACCTAAAGCTCATGAAGGCTTCATGCTCGATTCTGGAAAGGACTCGCACTCTTCTGAGTCTTCAACCTCTATCTCTACAAAATCGTCGAAAGCTGTGGACGTGCGATTTGATGAAACCAATGGTTCACAAAGAGAGCTCCTGCCAAGTACACTAGAGCGAAGCTCCGCCCGATGAATCTATCAAGCTGATGGGGCTGGAGAAATCATGCCTACGAAGCACAACACGAAGAGGAACTTATCATTTCTGCACCTAACCAACTTTGAAGACAATGCTCGATCAGAAGATAATCCTCCCAATGATGACAATGATCAGCAAGAGCAAAGTCTTCGTCCAATTCATCCTCGAGTCGCAAATGAAGTACAAATTGAGAAGATAATTGATAGCATCAATGCACCTGGTCCACTTACTCGCTCAAGAGCAACACAGTTAACAAATTTTTGTGGACACTTTTCTTTTGTGTCAATATCAGAACCCAAGAAAGTAGCTGAAGCCTTTATGGAACCTGAATGGATACAAGCTATGCAAGAAGAACTTCAGCAGTTCAAGCTGAACAATGTTTGGGAACTTGTCAAGCGTCCGACCCTCATAAGCATAACATTATTGGCACAAAATGGATATATCGAAACAAGCAAGATGAGCATGGTCAAGTAAATGAGAAACAAAGCACGACTTGTGGCTCAAGGATATACTCAAGTTGAAGGAATTGACTTGATGAAACATTTGCTCACGTGGCTAGGCTTGAAGCTATTAGCATCTTGCTAGCCTCGCTAACCACCACAACATCTTGCTATATCAAATGGATGTGAAGAGTGCATTTCTCAACGGCAAGATTGAAGAAGAAGTATACGTCGCTCAACCACTTTTGAAGATCCAAAACATACTGATATGGTGTACAAGCTAAACAAAGCACTGTATGGCCTCAAACAAGCCCCTCGCGCTTGGTATGACACGATCAGAGACTTCCTGAAGAGCAAAGGCTTCAAACCTGGATCCCTCGATCCAACACTCTTCACGAAGACATATGATAGTGAATTGTTTGTGTGCCAAATATATGTGGATGACATAATCTTCGGCTGCACCAACCAGAAGTACAGTGATGAGTCTAGATATGTGATGCAAGAGCAATATCAGATGTCCATGATGGGTGAGCTGAAGTTCTTCCTTGGTCTTCAAATTCGTCAGCAAAGGAATGGCATCTTCATATCTCAAGAAAAATACCTCAAAGATTGTGCGAAGAAGTTTGGAATGCAAGATTGCAAAGGTTACACGCGCCAATGCCGATAAACACCATCTGGGTCCCGACGACAATGGTAAAGAATTTGATCAAAAGGTATACCGCTCCATGATTGGTTCCTTACTTTACCTATGTGCATCTAGGCGGATATTATGCTTAGTGTTTGCATGTATGCTCAATTCAAAGCGGCACCAAAGGAATCGCATCACTTAGCTGTGAAGCGAATTCTTCGATATTTGGCTCACACCCCAACGCTCGGATTATGGTATCCAAAGGGCTCAGAATTTGATTTGGTTGGATTCTCGGATGCTGATTATGCTGGTGACAAGGTGGATTGCAAGTCTACATCAGGCACATGTCACTTTCTGGCACGATCACTTGTCTGTTGGTCTTCAAAGAAGCAGAACTGTGTATCACTCTCAACTGCTGAATCTGAATACATTGCTGCTGGATCTTGCTGCGCTCAGCTTCTATGGATGAAGCAAAACTCTCAAGGACTATGGCATCAATCTTAAACAAGTACCTCTCTTCTGGGACAACGAAAGCGCCATCAAAATTGCCAACAATCCAGTCCAGCACTCGAAGACAAAGCACATTGAAATTCATCATCACTTTCTTAGAGATCATGTCATGAAAAAGGATATTGACATCATTCACGTCAACTCTGAAGAGCAACTGGCAGATATCTTCACAAAGCCCTTGGATGAGAAAAGGTTTTGCAAGTTACGGTGTGAGCTAAATATCTTGGAATCCTCAAATGTCCTGTGATCAGGCACACAATCTAACACTTATGCATGTTGATGACTTAGATGTGCAACACACGAAGTAAAGTATATCTTCAATCAATGAAGACTTATATTCTGAGTGTGAATACATTAACATGTGTCGGCGTTCTGGGAACGGGGGTCCCCAGACTTGCCTGCCTGCGGCCTGCAGCGTGGCTCAAAGGGGGGCCCATCAGCCCATCTTCATCAACACAAGCTCAAGACCCTCGCGAGGGCCACGCCTTCTTGAGGCGGGCTGACGAGGAGCTTCCTCGAGCTGCAGCCTCGTCAGGCTGGCTTCATGAGGAGGGGAGATCAAGGCGGGGTACCTTACGAGGTGCCCATGGCGCAAACCATGACGACCAAAGGCGCCCAGGCGGGTGCCAGGCCAGCAGCGTCCTCCTTTCCTCTTTGGTGCAAAGGAGCAAGCGCAGCGAGAGCATCAAGCAAAGGTGTCCATTTTGATGCAACAAGACCAAGACCAGTCCAACGGCGGGAGGAAGTCATTGTGGAGCCCAAGCCGGCGTCACCACGAGCCTTTGACAAAGCGAGGACCAACTTTAGTCGGGATAAGTGTACAGGATGTTCCCCTTCAAAATGGCCAATTGTTGGCGCCCTTCCCGCTCAATATTTGGGAAGAGGCCCAGGGCCTTTGCCTATAAGTAGAGCTAGCCACCCACAGGGTAAGGCATCTGGGACCGAATCGGCAATCTGAAATCAGCAAAGAGAGAGAGAAAGGCGATGAACTCCCCAGCAGTTCATCGCCCGGCCAAGAACAGACCCTCATGAGGCTGTTCTTCCTTGTATTGTTCATCACCATCAGCCCAGAGGCAATCCCCCGCCACAAACTAGAGTAGGGTATTACACCACAATGGTGGCCCGAACTAGTATAAACCTTGTGTCTCTTGTCTTGTTCCTTACATAGTTTAGATCCTAGCGGCGGTGAGGTGCAGGTAGGTAGAGAGGCGAGATTTCAGCGCGCGCAGTGTTGAACCTCAAGGGTCTGCGGAACCCAAAATCCGACATTTGGCGCGCGGGTGGGGTGTGCGAGGCGCCTTCCGCCGCCTGTTCTCCGTCGACCACCGCATCCATGTCGGCGCTTCGTCGGGGGCCCGGCGCCCGGTCCAGCCGCTCTCGCTTCGCGTCGCCCAGGCGGCTCCGTCTTGAGCGCCCTCGTTGTTCCCGTCGCTGCCGTCAGCGCCGCCACCGGCCCGGCGAGGAACGAGCAGCAAGCATCGTCAGCATCCCTCCGTGAGGCAAGCCGGCGCCTTTGCTACCCCCCTCACTCGCCCGGCTGGTTCTTCGTCTCGCGCATTCCACAAGCCCATGGAGGCTCGAGCAGCGCTCGCCGCGATAAGCGAGCTCTGCGCTACCGTCCGTCGGCAGCGTCTATGAAGAGTGGCTCGACCGCGTCCTCTGAGCTCGTCGTCCTGCTGAGAGGCTCCCCAGCGCCATCTGTCCCGCTGCACGCACCACATCTGCTGGCAGGCGGCAAGCTCTGGGGCGCCTCGGCCGCCTCCCCACAGAAGGCGCCCGCCCCAAAGCGCGTGGTCCCTGGCGGAACCTGCTCCGGCCAGGCGCCCGACTGCAACAAGCGAGCTGCCAGGAGGTCCCTCGCCCGCAAGAAGCTGCCCGAGTGCTCCCCGCTCCAGCTCGTCGCGACCACGCTCCTGCTCCGGCACGTCAAGACCCCGCGATGCTCCCAGCTGCAGCGCATGGGGACCCACAAGACCAAGCTCTTCGTCACCCAAGGCCTCCCGTGGCCACAGCTGGCTGCCGTGCCTTCACCCCCGAGTTGCAAGCTGGCGTCGCGTGGCCCGGCAAGTTGAAGCGGACCTGCCTCCTCGCTTCTGACAGTCACGGCCCGACCCAGCGTAGTTCCTCCAGCTCTCTGAGCTGGGCATCAAACCGCCAGCAGGAGAGAAGGTCATGGTGAACTGGTTTCCCATGGCGCTCAGGGCGGAGGCCCCTTTGGCTCTGAACACTGGCCCTGAGGCACGATCTCTCTCAGGGACGAGATGCGTACCCGCTTCATCGCCAACTTCAAGGTACTCGTGACCGGCCACCCGCCGTGGCGACATGCGCCCGCATCAAGCAGCAGCCGGGGAGACCCTCGAGAAATACATCCAGCGCTTCAACAACATGCGCCTCAAGATTCCCAAGGTGACCGAGGAGGCCATCATCTCCACCTTCTCCGACGGTGTGCGCGACGTCAAGATGAAGGAGGAGCTGGCGATGCATGAAGACTTGTGCACTTCCTTGGAGCTATTCAACTTGGCGACCAAGTGCGCCAGGGCCGAGGAAGGGCACCTCTCCCTCCTCGGGCTGCCTGCCGCAGACCTAGAAGAGAAGAAGTCCAAGGCCAAGGATGTGAAGCGCAAGGGGGCTGTCGTGCTCGCGGCGGAACCGGACACCAAGCGGGGCAGAGATCAGCCCGAGTCTTCCAAGGGCAGCCGGTACTGCGTGTACCACGACCTCCACACCCACAACACCAGCGAATGTCAAGAGCTCCGAGCCGTCTGAGAAGGAGGATCGACCGGCGTCCGACCCATGGCGACCAAGGGGCTACGACGAGGAGGAGGAAGGAGCGCAGGATCTTTGGGAAGACCGCTGCCCACGCCAAGGGTGGCGTGACCAACCTCGCGAGGATCGCTGGCGGGACCCGCCTCGCGAGGAGGCTAGAGGGATTAGCCTCGCGTGGATCGCCCGCAAGGCAACGCAGGCCTCTCTCCTCTGCCACCGCAGCCAAGGAGAAATGAAGACCATCATCAGGACGAGGGGGCTGGGGGCTTCCGGGCAGCAGCGATCGCTGCATCTGGGCGGAGCTCAAGCCCAGCCTCTCAATGCATCTTCAAGCAGTTCGCCTGCGAAGTGAATGCAGTCCTCCCCAAGCTCGAAGCCACACGCCCCTCAGGTGGTCGGCGTGCACCATCACATTCAGCTCAGCGGATCAGCTCAAGTGTGCGGCCACAGCCAGAGTCCTCCCGATGCTCTGTTCCCCAATCATCAGCAACGTGCTAGTCACCAAGACCCTCATCAATGGCGGGGCAGGGCTCAACGTCCTGTCCGTGGAAACGTTCAACAATCTCCAAGTGCCTTACAACCAGCTTCAGCCAACCAAGCCTTTCTCTGGGGTCACCGACGGCTCCACAGTCCTGATCGGGCAGGTTCGCCTCCCTGTCACCTTCGGCGCACGCGACAACTACCACACCGAGCTCATCGACTTTGACGTCGCCCACATTCGCTTGCCATACAACGCCATCCTCGGTTACCCAGCGCTGGCCAAGTTCATGGCCGTAACCCACCACGGCTACAACGTCCTCAAGATGCCAGGAAGTGGCGGAGTCATCACGGTGCCCTCCGAAGAAAGGCGAAGTGTGCTCCACAGGCGAGCCTTTCGAGCCGCATCACTTTGGAAGACCGGATCGTGGAAGCGGAGGCTTCCGAGACCGCCCCAAGAAGAAGAAGACATCGCCCGGCCCAGCCCCTCGGGAGGCAGGCCCTCGAGTCACGCGCCTGCTCAGGGGAACCTCCTTCTATCGCATAGGGAAGCGCGCCCGGTGCCCTCCTCAGGCAGGGCTCGGGGGCTCCCCCCTGGAGGGCCACCGACCTTGCTAAGGTCACGAGGGAGGCGCTTGGGCACCACTTGGAGGCGTGTTTCGAAGCACGTTTCCCTCAAGAAGGAGCAAGGCAAGGAGGGCAAAACCCTCAGGAATTCGTCAGCAAGATCGTTCAGGAGCTGCAGGAGTCAAGAGTCATGAGTGGTAGGCGGCCGTGGCTCCCCATCCAGGCGAGGATGGTGGGCTGCGCATCTGCATCGACATACCAGGGCTCAACCGAGCCGCCTCTCAGGAGCGCCTCTGGCCCTCTCGCATGGGGCGCTGCGAAGGTCCACCCCACAGCTACGTTCGCATGCCTTACGGCTTGCCGAATGCGTCTGCCACGTGCCAGCGCCTCATGAGGAGCATCCTGGAGGCTCAAGAGGCCAGGCGTTCCGCAGCCCTGGCGGAGATGGAGATGGTCCACGAGGAGCCACCAGTGCCTCCGGAGCCTCCCGAGGCCCCTGAGCCTGGGGGCTCGTGAGGATCGGCTCCCGCGGCCCACCGAGTCTGCTGCACCAACACCCTTTCGTCTTCAACGCTACCAGGTGACATCTTTCAAGTTTCATTTCCAACTGGGAGCGCCCCCCAGGGCTGCATTATTCCCAGACCGCGTGGGTCCGTCCCTGCGGCGTGTATCTCTTTTACTTCATGTCCCTAGCTTATCCTGTTGGGGGCGCCCCTCGGGCTGCATCATCCCCAAGTCGCTCGGGTCCGACCGGGCGATGTTCGTCTTCTTCGCGCTTATCTAAATGGACTTTCTCCTTCGTGATTAACATGCTTGACCTAGTTGCCCGCTCAACTGACACCAACTGATGGAGCTGCTCCCTAATGGCACGACGCTAGCGCATGGGTCCGTCCCTGCAATGCCGACAAACCTGAATGGCTAAGCTCTGGCCGTGGCAGCCCCGCATAGCGCTACCTCGTCAAGCCTTCAGTGCCTCGTCACCCCAGGGGCAACCAACGGGCCGGCCGCTTGGTCATGACGGCAAACTTTCGTTCTTTCTGTGATGAGCCCGCAGGATCTCTTCAAGGAGCAGCGTCAGGCGAGGCCCCCACGGTGTCTCCTTCACTCTCACCTGCGCGAACCGCTTGCACGTTAAAGGGGGGGTGCCTGAGCATCGCGACTCAGGGCTCCTACCGGCTCTCCAGCCCTCACCCTCTGGCCTTGTCCACAGCATTGCGACACAGCATACCAGCGGCTGAGATTCGCTCGAGGGCGGGACCCGAGGGCGTAGAAGCGAAAGGGGAGCAAAGGCAAGGGGGGAGGGACACGTGAGGACCTCGCCAAGTGACCCCTCGCCTGCCGATGCAAGGACCCGGCAACGCACCAGGAAGCGACTCCTGATTCTCGAGATAAGTCACCCTCCGGAAGCATTAACTAACACGGCACCGTCCCCTCACCAAACGCAATCCCGAGTTAGCAACGTCGCTCTCCTTTCTCGTCGAACGATGGCTGCTTGAGCGCTAAGGGGGATCTCCTGAGCATCACGACTCAGGGGCTCTTACCGGACCCCGGGCCGCTCACCTCCTGGCCTTGACCACGGCATCGCGACCTGGCATACCAGCGACGGCTGAAGCTTGCCTTGGGACTGGGAACTGTCGGTGTAGAGCATCAAGCCCTCGCAAGGTTCGAAAGGGAGAACAGAGCTAAGGCGGGATGAGCAACTCGCGATGTTTCACAACAAGGATCATATTAACAAACAGGACCACAGGCACCTTACATGTCCCCACGGGGCGCGCTTTTGATTCCTCGCAGGGAGCAGACCCTAAAGAACGCTAGCTACACGCGCTCCTGCAAAAGCGCCATCATCAGCAGTGGGCCGTCGGGCTGGCGCCAACCCCATCAGATCGAGGCGGCGGCGGGCTGCAGAGCCCGCCTGGTCCGAGAGCGGCGCAGGCTCGGGGCTCGTGGCGTCGTCGCTCGTCTCGAGTCGCGAAAAGCTCGGCGGTCGTGGATCCTCCGGCGCCTCCGCCCGCCGAGGAGCTGCCGAGGGAGGCGGGCGAGCCTAGCCCTCGCCGCGGCAGGGCCTCGATCACCTCTCCCGGGGCAGCACTCGGTGGCGCCCTTCCGCATCGAAGACCTTGAAGAGCATGACGAAGCACCATCGTATTCCGGTGGATCGCGAGGCGCCCTTATCCCCAGAACCGGCGATCTCGCCCGACCTCGAGTCATGAAGACCTCGCCCGGGGCAACGACCTCAACCTCTGCCCCGGTTGCGAGGGTGTTGCAACTGGCGTGCTGCAGCCAGAGCTCCAGGGTTCCTCCCCGCGGAATCGCAGAGGCGGAGAAGGGAGGTAGGCAAATCCAAGACCGAGGAGGTGTGGCGGCATGGAGTACGAACTCCCGGGAGGAGCCCTCAGTGTGGACTCCAGGAGGAACGACGCACACCTTCGTGACCCGCCGGCGCCGATGGCAGCGTCACCCGGAGCGTTCGGCATCAACCCCTTCAGAGCCCTCGATCTGGGCGTACAAGGGAAGCGAGAACCCCGGTGGTGGCCACTCGCACCAGGGCCTCGTGTGACGCCCTCGATTCAATCGTACACTAATCATGCACGCAAATGTATGCGATCAAGATCAGAGACTCACGGAAGATATCACAACACAACTCTACAAATAAAATAAGTCATACAAGCATCATAATACAAGCCAGGGCCTCGAGGGCTCGAATACAAGTGCTCGATCATAGGCGAGTCAGCGGAAGCAACAATATCTGATCTGAGACATAAGTTAAACAAGTTGCCATAAGATGGCTAGCACAAAGCTGGGATCAGATCGAAGAGGAGCGGGCCTCCTGCAGGATCCTCCTAGGCTACTCACAGTGGTAAATCGTCGCCGGGCTGCTGCGTAGTAGTAGGCACCTCCAGTAGTAGCCGCCGTAGGCGGTGGCGTCGACTCACAGGCTCCATCGTGCGATTGCAGCAATCGAGTAGAGATAGGGAAAAGGGGAACAAAGGCAACCGTGAGTACTCATCCAAAGTACTGCAAGCAAGGAGCTACACTACATATGCATGGGTATATGTGTAAAGGCCATAACAGTGGACTGAGCTGCGAGAATGCCGTAATAAGAGGGGATAGCTAGTCTTAACGAAGACTACGCCTGGACACTTGCCTTGCATGCATGAAGAGGACAACGGAAGTCCTCCAAGTAACAACATATAGCAATAATCCTACCCGGCAATCCCTGCTCATAACCCCGAGCGAGAGCGACCACGGTTGTATCGGCACTTGGAAGGGTGTGTTTTATCAAGTATCCGGTTCTAGTTGTCATAAGCTCAAGGTACAACTCCAAGTCGTCCCTGTTATCAAGATCACGGCTATCCGAATAGATTAACTTCCCTGCAGGGTGCACCATCTTACCAAAGACGCTTGATCCCATTTGGCGGACACACTTTCGGGGTCATGCCCGCAGCGTAAGATCAACACGTCGCAGCCCCACCTAGGCACGACAGAGAGGCCAGACGCGGTCTAAACCTAAGCGCGAAGTGCAGGCCCATCGCCACGAGCACACACCTTGCGTTGCGGCGGCGAAGCAGACCTAGCCTAACAGGCGTTCCAGCCCAATCCGGTAGCGCGCGCGCCGTGCCGACGTCTGAAGTGCTTGGCGATACCACGACGCGGGATACCCATAACTACTCCCGCGTAGATGGTTAGTGCGTATAAGCTCGTAGCCAACCCGGATCAAATACCAAGACCTCGTTAAGCGTGTTAAGTATAACCATGAACGCCGAACAGGCCAGGCCCACCTCTCCTAAGCGGTCTCAACTCTGCAATGCCGCTCCGCCACAAAGATCCACTCATGGGTGCTCCATCACCGACCCGACTTTAGTCTCACGTGTATCATGTATAAAGTATATAGTATATACCCGTGATCAACTCCCGAGTGATCACGGCCCGATAATATAGCACAGCGCATGATGCGGTATGTAGGGCCACAGATGAAAGTACTAGCATCCTATACTAAGCATATAGGATTGCGGTAAGGTAACAATGTGAAGTTACAAGGACGAGGCTATGCGGCGGTATAGGAGTATCCAAAGCAATAATATGCTATGCTACTCTAATGCAAGCAGTGTAGATAAGAGTAGGCGATATCTGGTGATCAAGGGGGGCTTGCCTGGTTGCTCGGGCAAGAGAGAGGGGTCATCAACACCGTGGTCGAAGGCGGCCAACGGCGTCGGTCTCAGTAGTCTACCGAAGAGAAGAGGGGAAGAAACAATGAATACACGATAATGATGCATAACGATGCATGACATGCCAAGAAGCGATGCTAGGCGTGCCCTAACGTGGTAAGAAGGGTCTTGGTTTAGGGGAAAACATCCGGGAAGTTATCCGGTTCGGACGTCTGTCAGACATGATGAACCGAGAGGAAAGTTTGCAGGTTCGATAGGTTAGAGGCGTGTGGTGGACGAGCGAATTGCGATCTCAATTCGTCTCGTCGTTACGAGCAACTTTCATGTTGAAATTATTTTAATCCGGATTACGGATTAAAAGATATGATTTATAAAAGATTTTATTAATTTACGGAATTTTAATTAATTATTTAATTAATTTGAAATTGCATTTATGACATCGGCATGATGTCATCTTGACATCATCGATCAACAGGGTTGGTCGAGTCAACCTGACATGTGGGTCCCGCATGTCATTCACTAATGGCTAATTAACCTAATCAGATTAATTAACATTACTTAATTAAGTTAATTAATGATTAGTGTTAATTAATTCAGAATTAATTAGTTTAATTAATTACCCAATTAATTCAACTAATGATTAGGTTTAACTAATCCAGAATTAATTAGTTTAATTAATTACTCAATTAATTAATTAACTAATTATTTAGTAATTAATTTAATTCATTTTATTTCCATTTAACTTCTGTTTTTATTTAAAAACATTCTTTTGGGGTGGGGCCCCCACGTCAGTGGCCCGAGGCCAATTCGGGCGCGGGCGACGCGGGCGATGCCCGAACGGGCACGAATCGTGGTCGGGTCGGGGCGCCTGAGGCCACGGGGCCGGGCGGCCGAGGCCACGGCTGGCCGGCCCGCCAGGCCGGCGGGCGCGGGCGAGGTGAGGCGACGGGTGGGTGGTGGCTCGGGCGAGCGAAAGGCGTCATGAGGAGGGAAAAGGGGGGGCTCGTCAGGAGGGCGACGAGGCGCCGAACGGGGAGGCGAGGGGCTCGGGGCGCTGCTGGGCGCCGGAGCGCCGCCGCCGTTGCAGGGAAGAAAGAAGCGGCGCGGCGTGGTGGCTGGGGCGGCTGGCCTCGAGCGGCGGATCCCGGTCGGGGAGGAAGGAGAGGGATCGGGGGGCGCTGGCGAATCAAGGCTGGGGGCCGAGCTGGGCGACGGGGCCGGGCGGGGCCACAGCGACGAGAGGGAGGGAGCCGAGGGGAACCGGAGGCGTCGGTCTGGGCGGCCGGCCGGTCACGCCACGGGAGGGGGGGAGAGAGGAGAGGGAAGCCTCACGGGGAGGCGGGGACTCGGCCAGTGGGCTCAGTGAAGGTCGGGGAGGCCGTTGAGGAGGGGTCGGGAGGCGCTCACGACGGGAGCGAGGCCGAGCTGCCAAGGCAAGGAGGCAAGGGCTCGGGGGCGACGGAGGGAGGGAGTGGAGCGGTCCTGTGGCGTCGGAGGAGGAGGAGGCCTGGGCCGTGGCGTGGGGGGGGCGAGGTGGAGGAGGACGGCGGGGAGGTTCGGTGCGGGGGATCTCTGCCCGATCCGATCGGGGAGAGGAGAGGCGAGGGGGCGGGGGGCGACTGCGGTCGGTGGCTAGGGTTAGCCACCGGGTGGGGGGTTAAGCGGCCGGTGGGTTGGGCCGGTGGGCCGGCCCATGGGGGGGGAATGGGCCAAAAGGGGGAGTGGGGAGGGGGGGCCGGCTGGCTGGGCCAGGGGGGTTTATCCCCCTCTCCTGTTTTATTTTGTTTTTCCTTTTTTTTATTTTTCTTTCTCTGTTTTTAGTTTATTTAAAATGCTCTGACATTTGTAAATATTATTGCACCCCACCAATATTAGGTTAGGTATTTTAGAAAACCCCGGAACATTTTAGAACTTATTTTCGGAACCTTTTATCGTTTGTTTCATTTTTGATTTTTGTTTTAGGTCGGGTTTGAATCAACGAGAGGTTAATTAACATAACCGGGTGATTACTGTTGCATAACCATCCGGGCGTTACACCTCGACACCACCTGGTGGGCACCCTCATTCCGATGGCAGAGGGTTAGCCATTTCTTCGGCGGGAGCGGGTCAGGACCCTCTCGAGGAGCCTTTCCCTTCTCTGCCGCGGAGAACCGGCGGATCGAAGCCATTGCAGCAAGACGGAGCAAGAACCGGGAAGAAGAAGCAAGCAGAAACGGACCAGAGGAGCGCTCATCGTTCCGTACTTAAAGCCAGAGGAGACCAACCGCCAACCTCCACGATCGCAGGTAATCATGACCCGCTTTGCATGCAGGGACTTGTCAATTCGTGCAGTTGCCGAGGCATCGTGGGGAAGTGGAGACACCCACGTCCAATCAACCGCCACGCGGCGCCCAAGGCCGCAGGCTATTAGGGCCCGCAGCGCTTCGCACTTGCCCCTTCGCCTCTCTGCTCGGCCAAGTCCGGGCGCGCCTTGGGCCCGGGGGCTACTGTCGGTGTTCTGGGAACGGGGGTCCCCAGACTTGCCTGCCTGCGGCCTGCGGCGTGGCTCAAAGGGGGCCCATCACGGCCCATCTTCATCAACACAAACTCAAGACCCTCGCGAGGGGCCAAGCCTCGCGGGGCGGACGACGTGGAGCTTCCTCGAGCACGACCTCGTCTGGCGGGCTCGCGAGGCGGAGAGATCAAGGCGGGGTACCTCACGAGGTGCCCATGGCGCAAGCCATGACGACCAAGGCGCCAAAGGCGGGTGCCAGCCAGCGCAGCTCCTCCTTTCCTCTTTGGTGCAAAGGGAGCAAAGCGAGCGAGAGCATCAAGCAAAGGCGTCCATTTTGGTGCAACAAGACCAAGACCAGTCCAACGGCAGGAAGGAAGTCATTGTGGAGCCCAAGCCGGCGTCACCACCAGAGCCTTTGACAGGCGAGGACCAACTTTAGTCAGGATAAGTGTACCAGATGTTCCCTTCAAAATGGCCAATTGTTGGCGCCCTTCCCGCTCAATATTTGGGAAGAGGCCCAGGGCCTTTGCCTATAAGTAGAGCTAGCCACCCACAAGGTAAGGCATCTGGGACCGAATCGGCAATCTGAAATCAGCAAAGAGAGAGAGAGAGAAGGCGACTGAACTCCCCTAGCAGTTCATCGCCCCGGCCAAGAACAGACCCTCGCGAGGCTGTTCCTCCTTGTATTGTTCATCACCATCAGCCCAAGAGGCAATCCACCACGCCACAAACTAGAGTAGGGTATTACACCACAATGGTGGCCCGAACTAGTATAAACCTTGTGTCTCTTGTGTTGTTCCTTTCGTAGTTTAGATCCTAGCGAGGCGGCGGGGTGCAGGTAGGTAGAGGGAGAGATTTCCGCGCACACCCCAGTGTTCGAACCTCAAGGGTCAGCCGGAACCCGAAATCCGACAACATGGAATTTGACTTCGGAGCGCCACGATAATTGTGCGCCGTGTCTGGCTCTAATACTTCCTATACGGTGGGTAACGCCACCACCAAATTTCTCTGTTTGAAGTGTTTCACTCATGGCGTTATTTTAGCTATGTCTTCACATTTGGTTTGTCTTGAAAGTTCAACTTATCTTCATGATTTTCTTCACTATGCTGATTTGATTGTACTAGTGTTCTGTCCTCTACAGCATTCACTTATAGCTATGTCTTCCTAGTTGAATCTTTTGAACTAAGTGAATGTGATCGGACCCTAATCTCTTTATGCTTTCTATCTCAAACTCTATCTGTCAAAATCATATGCATTCTATTGAAACTGTCGAATGTCTTCTCTGCATCCTTGTCAGCAGAAGACACAGAGACAAACATTAAGACTGTTTTAAATGATTCATCCTTACTGTTTGAAATCCGGAGAAGCCGGAACGACCATCCGACAAACCTGGAGGGCATGGGAACGTGGGACAACTCTGAGTATGTTGCATGATTGCCACGTACCCCTCAGATGTGAACCGCCAGGGGCACCTGAGTAATTGTGTTGTGCCGCACACCTCCTTATAAATACATGTCCCCTGCGGTAAAGAAAACCTTCTTCCACCTCTCCACCTCGTCAAAACCCTAGTGCCACCGCTAGCTCGCGACGACGCCGGCGATGAAGCGCTTAGCTGCCGCGACTTCTCCGACGTCGTCCTCACGCCGGCCGCGAACATCGTCCTCTCCGCCGCCGCCGTAGCTGTCCTCCATCGCCAAGTTAGGGCACGGTGGATTGAACTGCTCGGTCTCCTACTCATCCCATCTAGCAGTTCTTCGTGTGGTAAATATAACTCTATTTTTACCATCTTTTTGATCCTCAAAGATTCATCCTGTTTACCAAAGTTGGTTTTTGCCTATACAATGTTAGATCTATTCTGTCTGCATCTCATAATGCCCAGTATATTCACTTAAGCTTCATATCTAGTTAGATTCCTCACTTGTACCTATTCACGGATTCGTACAAATCTGGAACCAACTCTCAACGTATATGTGAATGTCTTCGCATCACGAGGTCAATGTCTTCAAACTGATGTATCTTCAAAATCTTCTGAGAATGCATATGACCTCTTCCCCTTCCCTCGCATCTCTAATGCTTTGTCACGGTACATGTCCGTGGGAGAATCCTTTGGTTCTCATAGTCGCATTCGTTTGCGAATTCTTACAAACATCACATTACCTCTCCCGACGCCAGTTCCTGTTTGTCCAGCAAGCGAAAGCTTTTGAAGCCTTTGAACGTGTTGAAGCCATTCAGTTTGAAGTTCATGGCTGCAGAGAAATCAGTAAGGAAGGGTGGTAGACAGCGTCGTGGGGGGACATCAAAAGATTTTCCTGATGACCTCGCAGATCTTTACAAGACAGATCCTGAAGAGAATTATAATCAGCACAAGACAGGAATCCAATGGATTCGACGATATTGGGCTGAACAATGGTTCAAATACAAGTTCGTGACCCAGGAATACGCTCAGAAGAATGCTATCAAAAGTCCTTGGGGTGATATTCTCTTTCGAGGCCTTCCACCCAAAAACAGAGCTGAAGCTATTGCACAGGGTTTCTATCCTTGTATGGTCCGTGGACCTCAGCCTGAAAATGCCGACCCATCGTCATTGCTCTGGTGTCGTGACGATAATCTCTTCAAGCGAAACTTCTAGCATGCAAAGGCATCGGCCAAGGAAAACAAGAATTCATTGGATTAGACTTCAACCCTGGTCCCTCTGCTCCCCGTGCTGACGGCTCCCGTGATGCAGAACCCAATGTCATCGGTCCTTTCTACAACCTTGATGGCCTAATCACTCACATCTCGGTCCAAGGTGCCAAAGTGGATCATTCTGATGATGACACTGACACTGATGAAGCCCCCTGCTCCTACTCCAAAGCCGCAGAAGCCAAAGAAGGCTAAGGCTTCAAGATCAGCTGCTCCTCCAAAAGCTTCACGTGCGAAGCCACTGGCCACTGCACCTCTTGAAGACAGTGTGCAGGCTGAAGATCAATCACGTATCTCCAAGAAGACGGAGAAGAAAAATAAAATCGTCAAACATACTAATCAGACATTAACTCCTGCTGCCATTCTGCGAGAAGAGCATATTGATCTATCCAGAGATGAAGATCTTGCAGATGATGCTCTTGAGCAACTGATCAAGAGCAAGGAAGAAGCAGAAATCTTCAATGATTTGCCTCTCTTTGATGTGGCAATCATCCATCACTTCATTGATGAGTGGTTTGACAACCCGAATCTCAGCTTTGAAGATCTGCAACTTCCCATTGGCCTCAGCGTCTCCTTCAATGGCGCCATTGCTTCTGAGCTAGCTCTTGCTCAGCGTCTCGTTGAACTGAAGCACAAGATCGACTATGAGAAAGCTCAGTTCAAGAAGCATGTGGCAAAGCTCAGCGTGCAAGATGTCAAAAACTTCAAGACCATGCTGCACGAGCTCAAAGAAGCCTTTCACAAGAAGCGCGACGAAGCTAAAGGCTCCCGTGAGCGCATGAAGAGTCTGGCTGACAAGTGTGTACTAGCCTGCAATGGGGCTGAGAAGCGCAAGGCTCTTGGTCGTCCTGGCATTGACCCCAGAATGGCTGCAAAGAAGAAGAAGCAAACAATCGACCAATCTGCACCTTCAAGGCAAGAAGAACCTCGCATAGTCTTCCCAAGCAGCATGGTAGCTCGAAGCCAAAGGTCAGTCAACCGCTTGAGCAATGAAGAAGACGAGGGCCGCCGAGGCTGAAGCCGGAAAAAGGAAAAATCCTGAAGCCTCTGATGCTGCTCCCTCCAAGAAGAAGCGCAAAACCAAGAAGAATCGGGCTGCTTCCATAGAGCCCTTAGTTGTTGAACCTATCTCAATGGTTCGACCTGCATCTGAACTCCAAGAACGACGACTGATAGTTCATGAGTCTGCTTCCTCAGAGGCTCATGAAGCTTAAGACATTCCAGCAGTTGATCCCATCACTGCTGAAGACATTGGTCACAATGACAATGTTGAAGATGATGAAGTTCTTCCTCAGATTGAACACAACTTGGTATCATCACCTGTTCCCACGAACAGCGAACTCATCAGCATTGGTCGTCCTCTGACGCCAATTGCTCAGGATGCATCATCGGCTGATCACCCACAACAACAAGTATCCCTGAGTACTCCCCAACAACAACAAGTCACACCACCTGTGCAAGAAGAAGAGGAAGACCTTGAGGCCCAACCAACTCCATCTCCAAAGGCGCCGCCTTGAGATTCCGCAGCTTCGCAAGGACCAAGGCCTCAAGTCCCTCTTTCGAGCGTTCCAGAAGGAGAAGTGCACCACCAATCTGTTGCACGTCAAGTGTTTCCAGAAGCCACTCCAACTGTGAATGTCTCCGTGACTGAAGCCAAAACTGCTGAAGACAATCCGGCCGCATCAGTCGATGACAACCAAGAAGAACGAGTCCCTACTCCCCCCATTACTGAAGAAGTTGTTCCTTAAGTGAACGTGACAGTGTCCGACCCTCCAGCTCATCAAGTGGAGGTTGAAAATCTTGAGGCTGCCACCACCACCACAAATGAAGCCAATGATATAGTCATGGCTGAAGCAAATGTGGAGCCTGCACCAACCAATGTGCCTGAAGCCAATGATGCAACTGCTCCTGAAGCACCTGTTGTGCAGCCTGAAGCCTCTGTTGTTGCCACTGCTCCTATTCCGCCACCAAGGCCCTATACAATTGAGCAAGCTTACAACTATGGTCAGTCAGTCACTATCAGATGGCCCGTTCTGGTCCCTCCGCCTCATGCCTCTGGTCCTCAGTTTGATTATCATGTTGGGCATAGGCCTCTGGTCCAGAAACCAAAGCCAAGACTGCCAAGGTTCCCAGTCGCCACCTCTACAGGATCCTTCAATACAAATGGCTTCAAAGCCCACAACACCTTCTTTGTGAGCAAAGAACCCCTACTCAAGGCCAAGAATATCATCGATCGTTTGGAGCTATCAACAATGAAGCTATTACTCCTGCGCTCAGATGATCAAGGGCGATTTTCCTCATATGCCTCGACATGAAGCCATTGCAGGACTGCCATGCTTAGAAGAAGCACTTGACTGCTTTTCGTGATCTTGGTCACTCAGCTTTGTGATGCATAAAGAACATTGGAATGAGGAACTTTGCTTCAATTCTATGCTACCCTCCACATTCGCGGCTACTACGAGGATACAAAGACATGGGTTCTCGAGTGGATGACAGAAATGTTCATCATGAAGCCAAAGCTCTTGGCGTCATTGAGCTTACAGCCTACCCACTCCCGAAGAGCTGTTGAACCTAATTGTCAACTCCACCGCAATGCACCGAGAGCATCTTCCATAAGCGAGCCCAACATGAGCGAGATGTTGAGCATGATGAAGCCTTTGCCACCTGACGCTGAATACCCAAAGGAGTTCTTTGTTAATGACCTTGAGTATCTGCCTCGCACAATGTATCACATCATCAGGCGAACTCTATGGCCTATCAAAGGGCATTCGTCATCTGCAAAACTTGAAGGAGCCATGAAGACATTGGTCTTTTACATCCTCAATGGCATCAGCTTCAATACACAAGAATTCTTCATCCGGCAACTGGTTGCGTCTGGTTCGACCTTTTGGCCTGAAATTCTATGCTCCATGGGTCATGCGCCTCATCAAGCTACACTGCTATCAACTATCGCCCTCCGCCGCAATCATCGATCTTTCTACCCGAGGTTGATATGTCAGTTGAAGCCATATACCCTGAGCCTGCCAAAACGCCTCTTTGTCTTCAAAATGCAGATCACCATAACTTCTCTCAACCCATGGAAGGCGCCCAAGCAAGTAACTCATGTCTATCCCATGGCTGGGAACACTCAGATGCCTCACCGCGTGCAAACCGAAGCTACTGAGAGCACAATTGCCCAAAGGCCTAAGAAGCGCTCTCGTGTCCTAAATGACCGAGAACTTCTTGTGGCACTGCATCAGAAACAAGACAAGCATCACTTTTGGCTCAAGCGACAGATGCAAAGCCTCTTGGTGGACGTCAATCGCATTAGAAATCTTGCCACCAAGAATGCTTTTGTCACTCACGAAACCTGTCATCGATCATGGAAGAGTCTGACGCTGCTCAGTGCTGAAGCAGATCTTCAAGACGATGGCTTCACGGAAATATTGAAGTTTGACTCCACTCCTCCACGGAATGCGGTCCTACGTCGAACTCCCTCCCTTTAAGACTCTGACTATTCTTCCTCCGCGGCAACTGTGAATGCCAGAGTGATCGATGATGAAGCCGATGCTACTTCATCGCCCCCTATTTCTGCACGCATCGACACCGCACCAAGTTCGTCTGCACCGCCAAACAACAACGACAACCCTGCTGCTTCACCTTCTCCTCATGAAAGCGGGTAGATGCTCTATGTCTTCAAACCTTTTTGGTCCTTACTGACAAAAGGGGGAGAAGCATATGAGTTTGATAGTCTTCAAGCGGGTTCATATGGGCGGTTGCTTTATATTTTGCCTAGTGTTTACAACTCTCGCTTTTGATACATTTAGTTCTTTGAGTTGTAACACTTAAACTTGATGGTCGTCTGCTACTTATTTTCTTTTCTGTGATGCGATGATAAATTCCGCATGTGCGATGATAACTTCCGCACTTAGATCATTCTGCAAACGTCCATTTCTCATTATGCACGTCATTCTCTTAGTTATATCATTTCATGCATGATGAATTATCTTCATAAGTTGAAGAGGATCTCCACAAGTACAACCTGCCATGTGCATTTGCATTCCAAAAGCAAATTACTTATATGCACATCTTCAGGGGGAGCCCTTGCCACTTATGAAGACAATACCCTATCCTTTACAATTTCAAATACTTTATCCCCGTTGAAAACTTCAACCAGTTTGTCATCAATCACCAAAAAGGGGGAGATTGTAAGTGCATCTAGTGCCACCCCTAGTTGGTTTTGGAGTATTGACGACAAATTTGCTTGAGGGACTAATGTGTTTGTGAGAATTGCAGGATAACACAGGTAGTGTCCCTCATTGATTCGGTTTACCTACGGAGATGACCCTAAAAATGTATGAAGACATTGACGAGAATGGTGGTATGTGAAGATATTCATATTGAAGACTATGACATGAGAAGACATTGAGTGAAGACTATGGAGCCAAGAGGCGTGTCGTTTCGTTGTTTCCTTTCTCTTTGTTGTTGAGTCATAGGAACCACCGTACTGTTAAGTGGAGTCCAAGTGAACAAAGTCAGAATGACTGAAGTGATGCTCAACCTAAATCCTATGTCTTCGAGCGAAGACAATGAGAGCAAATCTTATCCAGAACTGGATGAGTAAGCTTTTCTTGTAGTCCAAGTAAAGTTGTCGTGTGTGTTTGAAATCTGACCGTTGGAACACGTGTCAGTTCCTTAGTGAGCCAGGGTCATTTCGAACATATCAGGTCGGGTTGCCTAGTGGCTATAAATAGCCCACCCCCTACACCATAAATTGGTGGCTGCTCAGAGTTAGTGCATGGCTTTTGTCGTTTGAGAGCAACCCACCTCGAAGCCTTTGAGAGAGAGAAATCCTTGCGAGGACAAAGCCCAAACACCCAGAGCCAAAGAGTGTTAGGCATCACTGAAGTATTTCTGTCTGCGTGACTTGAAGACTTATTACACTTGAGGACTGTGAATCCTCCAGCCGGTTAGGCGTCGCGTTCTGAGCATCCAAGAGTCATTGTGGATCGCCGATGAACGAAGTCTGTGAAGGTTTGGAAGTCTACCTTGAAGACTTACCAGAGTGATTGGGCGAGGACTGTGTGTCCTTAGCTCAAGGGGAATAAGGTGAAGATGTGGTCTTCTGAGTTGAATCTCAGCCTCCCTAACTGCACGTCACGGTTGTCACAAAGAATCGAACTGGTCCAACAAATCCTTTGTCTTCAACAAGTGACTGGTTCTATCCTCTCCCTTCCCTTACTTAGTGTTTGTCTTCGTGAAGTCATTGCCTATTTGTCGTACCTGTTTGACTTCATTGCTTGACTACTATAGTTGGTTGGCTTCATACTATCTTCCATCCTGATCCTTACTACCAAGCTGCTATTAGTCTTTGTACTTTCACTTTACTGCATACTTGACTATGGTTTGCTTGTTGTAGTTTATCTTCCGCTGCATATCAATTAGGTCATTTCTATTGATTGTCTTGGAAACTTCCATGTTTTGAAGACTTTCATAAAAATCGCCTATTCACACCCCCCTCTAGTCGATAACTAGCACTTACAGCGGGGCCGCAGCCAGGCCCACATCTGCCAAGATTCCACTGTCGTTCACATGCAACTGCCAGCCCAACAACTAGGCGAGCACCTGCGTGGCGGCGTGCGACCTCTAGGCCAATTTAGCAAGCACATGCGTGGTGGCATGCAGATCTTCGTGAAGACCCTACCACCACGCCAACTCAGCAGCTTGCCAGCTTACAAGGCGCTACATGCCTTGTTGGCCTGGACGCGTGTCGAAGCAAGGCAGAGCGGTGACGGATGGGACGGGCCTCGTTACCGCCCCCGATAAAGCAAGAGGACACCTAAGTAGCGCATTTAATGCACTTTGTCCTGTAATGACAAGCGATAAGCTTGCACATGTATAGCTTTCCACCTCCTGTGTGCCACTTTGGCAGCCCCTTTGTCGATAAAAGGAGGCCCGCAGCGTACTGAGAGAGGATTCGGATCTTTTGGACGACGCACGCACCGTAGCTAGTTCAAAAGCTCAAGAATACTCAAATATACACCAAAGCAGGACTAGGGTATTACGCATCCTCGTGGCCCGAACCTGGGTAAACGACCTTTGTGCTAGCTTCTAGACCTGCTCTTTGCACAACCCCGCGCCCGCCAACTGTAGAAGGGATTCCAGTGATCCCATAGGTGTCGTTATTCCCCGACACAAATAATTTATCTAGGATGGAAAAATTTCGTGATGACCCACTGCCTATTGATGATAGTTTTCCTGATGAGCAACTAGCTATGCTTCTTCTTGTAATAGTCCTTGGTATGCATACTATGCTAATTACATTATTGCTAAACATATACTAGCTAGATACACATACCGGCAAAAGAAAAAGTTCTTCTTTGATTTAAGACATAACTTTTGAGGTGACCCAAATTTATATAAAGAAGGAGTAGATGGTGTTATTAGACGATGTGTACCTCAGCATGAATAGGAACAAATTCTACGGAAGTGTCATTCCGAGGCATACGGAGGGCACCATGCTGGAGACAGAATTGCACATAAGGTACTATAGTCTGGTTTTTATTGGCCTATTGTTTTCAAGGATGCACATCAGTTTTTGCTCTCTTGTGATGAATGCCAAAGAATTGGTAATACTGGTACGTCAGGAAATGCCTATGAATTATTCACTTGTCACTGAACCACTTGATGTTTGGGGTTTTGATTATATGGGACCTTTTCCTTCCCCTAAAGGGTATATTCATATTTTAGTTGCCGTTGATTACATTACTAAGTGAGTAGAAGCTATTCCAACTAGTAGTGATGATCATAACACATCTATTAAAATGCTTAAAGAAGTCATCTTTCCGAGGTTTGGAGTCCCTAGATATTTAATGACTGATGGTGGTTCACATTTTATTCATGGTGCATTCCTTAAACTCCTAGCTAAATATGATGTCACCCATAGAATTGCATCACCATATCATCCTCAATCTAGTGGTCAAGTTGAATTGAGCAATAGAGAAATAAAGGTAATATTGCAAAAGACTATTAATAGATCCAGAAAGAATTGGTGTGAGAAACTTGATTATACATTGTGAGCTTATAGAACTGCTTACAAAAACCCTATGGGTATGTCTCCATATAAGATGGTCTATGGAAAAGCATATCATTTACCTCTCGAGTTAGAACGTTAGGCTTATTAGGCTATTAAAGAACTCAATTATGATTTCAAACTTGCCGGTGAAAGGAGGTTATTTGATATTAGTTGTTTAGATGAATGGAGGACACAAGCTTATGAAAATGCCAAGTTTCTTAAAGAAAAGGTTAAAAGATGGCATGACAAAAGAATCCAAAAATGGGAATTTAAAGTAGGTGATCAAGTTCCATTGTACAACTCTCGTTTCAGATTCTTTGCAGGTAACCTTCTCTCTAAATGGGAAGGACCATATATCGTCAAAGAAGTTTATCACTCCAGAGCTATAAAGATCAACAATGCCAAGGGCACTAATCCAAGAGTTTTTAATGGGCAAAGAATTATACATTATATCTCAGGTACGCCCATTAATATTGAGACTAATATTATTCAAACTGTTACACCAGAGGAACACATAAAATAGAACTTCCGGAATGCTCCAGAATCCTTAAAAGGAGTAGGTACGTGATACGACAAGTAAACCGACTCCAAAAGTTCCATAAATGTACTTTTTGTTCGTTTCAGAATATATAAAAAATTAGGAAAATAATAAACCATCAGGAAAGTGCACGAGTCAGCGACGAGCTCAAGGGCGCGCCCACCCTCCTGGGGCACACGTGTGAGCTCGTGGCTCCCCCATGGACTTTCCCAACCCCGTTACGTTCCATAATACTTGTCCTACACGGTAAAAATATATTATATATACTCCTTGCTATTTTGGCCACCGCATCGCGAGTTTTCCCTCTATTCTTGTTTCGGGTTGTTTTCCCAGCAGATTTGACAGGATGTCACCGCAAGATTCGGATGGGGAGAGTTATGGCTCCCATTATGTTGCTAATCCAAGGATCTATGCCGATATTGATCCTTATGGGTGGTCTATGGATGAGGAGCTAGAAGCTAATTTCAAGAGGGTGGACGACTCCAGTGCGAAGAAGAAGAAGAAATCCTTCTAACTCAACTAGGGGATATGCACGTGGAGTTCAAGAAGTCAATCCTTCCTAACATAGTTAAACCTTCAAGTACTCGTTTCAGTACTTATAGTCGTATGCAGGAAGAGGCCTCTTCATCTCCTAAGGCCAAATTGCACCCCTTGATGGATGCAAAAATAACCGCCACAAACAAGCTTCGCAAGGACAATTTGGACCTTTGATACGTCTCCAACATATCTATAATTTTTTATTGTTCCATGCTAGTATAGTATCAATCTTGGAAGTTTTATATGAAATTATATGTTATTTATACCATTTTTTGGGACAAATCTATTAAGCTAGTCCCTAGTGCCACTTGCTATATTTTGCTTGTTTTTGGATTTTCAAAAAATCAATATTAAACGATGTCCAAACAGAGAAAGTTCTTTGAATTAATTTTTTCTGGACCAGAAGGGACCCACGAAGGTTGGGGAGAAGACAGAAGAGCCACGAGGGAGCGACAAGCTCATAGGGCATGCCCAGGGGGGCACCCCTTGAGCTTGTGGGCCCCTCATGGAACCTCTTGGCTTAATTCCACCTTTATAAATTCCCAAATATTCCCAATATACCAGAGAGCCACTTGAAACACTTTTTTGCGCTGCTGCAAGCTTCTATTCTTTCGTGATCCCATCCTAAGGCCTTTTCGGTACTTTGCCGGAGGGAGAATGGGCTTCTACATCATCCTTCCTGCCTTCCGATGATGCGTAAGTAGTTCACCACAGACCTACGGGTCCATAGCTAGTAGCTAGATGGCTTCTTGATGAGGACATGGATACCACAATTACACCCACAACCCCTACTACTATACCTATTGGACCAATTACTAGAGCCCGCGCACGCTAGTTAAATTACCAGGTACTTTCCTTTCTTACTAATGTTTCTAATGTTCATAAGAATGTGATGCTGCCTAACTTGGATACATTTGTGTTGCTTACAACTGAAGGGCTTAGCACAGACAAGAAGGATGAACATTGGAGCATGATCAAGCATGAAGATGAAGGCGTGTGCAAAGAGAACAAGAACGGAGGTTCCAGTGGATATTTTAGAACTTGGAAGCCACCATAATGGCATATAAGAAGATGGATGAAATATGCAAGATGGCCTTTCATAAATTTCGTACATAGCTTATTATTGGTGTTGTGCTACCTTATTTTTGAACCATGCACATGTGATCTATTTTTAGAGTTCGTATTGTAGGGAAACGACTTAGGAGGTGTTTTAGTCCCACATTCCAAGGGTGGAAAAAATCCCCTCTCTTTTCCCTATAAATACAGCCCTTAAGGCATCGTTTAGACTTGGGTTTTATTTAGTTAAAAGTTAGCCATCGCTACAACTTTGTGTCCAACGACCAGACCGACCGCTTATGAAACCCCACTTTTATCAATACTTCATCCATATTCGCAATACTTAGATTGCTTAAACATATTTTTTGCTTGTTCTTTGATTGCTTGCAGGAATAGACCTTCATGGTCAGGTTGATCGTGCTCCGGCATGGTCAATAACCTCTTGGAGTTGGTTTATCGATTGCTAAGGCTCAACGTCGTTGCACGTTTGTAGTCGGGTCATCAAAGTCGTCTCTACCATATCGATAATTATCATCTCATCGAAAGATCGGGACCCTCGCTTCTATCAAGTGGTATCAGTTTTCAGGTTGCTCGGCGAGATTTTTCAGTTTTTCGTAGTCTAGATTGAATCCGTTCTTCATGCATATAGTCCACGAAAAAGCCACAAAAAAGTTAGATTAGTTCATCTGTGTCCCAGACAGTTTGAGCCTTTTCCCTATTACCACTTCGTTTTTGCATTGTTGAATTTTCGGTTGCATAGTGTGTCGAGTTGCTTGTTTTAGTGTCTATACTTTTAGAGTTCCGATTTCTAGTCACGCTTTGTTCATGCCGCATCCACATACACCAGCTTCCACTTCATTGTCATATTCCACTGCCACATAATTTCCATCCACTTTCGTGTGTCATCATCATCTCAATTTGTTTTGCCTGTTGCATCTGTTGAGTAAAGGAACGTAAAAGGTTCAGACCGACTGAAGAGAGATTGTTTGGAGTAAAACGGAAAGTAATACATATTGGACGTGGTACTATTGGAGATAAGAGTTCGCTGGTGCTATTGGAGAGAAAAGTTGGGTTGCACTAAGCTCATTATCGAGTCTGACAGTATGTTGGCGTTGGAGAACATCTCTGGTCCAAATGCCTATATGGGAACTGATGTTCCAATCATTGCAGAGTGTTCTATCATGGTCATGGAGTTTGCTAGTATTGATTTTGTCCACTACAGCAGAGAAGCAAATATGGTAGCAGATTGCTTGGCAAAACACTTTTTTAGAATTAATATGTTTGAATCTTGGGAATCCAATGTCCCTGACTTTATTCTTCATCACTATGTAAATGACCTTGCTATTATTTGATGAATAAAGTTGTTATGATCAAAGAGAAGAGTTCGCTGGTGTATAGTAGAAAAAATAAGGGAAAGATATCAACTGTGAGGAGGACTACAAGCAGATTCGTACTACTAGTAGATTCATTGGGAACCGTAGTTGAAATTTGCAAATCCTGGCCAGCCACAATTAATAGAAGAATGAAGGCAGATTCAGCTGGGTTTTGGAAAGTACCCCTAGTACTACTCCCTCCGTTAGTACAAAGTTGGGTCATCTATTTTGGAAGGCGTTTGCATTTGGAAAGATATAATTAATTGCAAAAGGAATCTGCACGCAAATCAGGGGTAATCTTGTTAGGAAAGATTCTATTGGTTATCTTCCTTGTGAAGTTTTCTTGCAGAGAGAGCAAATAAGGAAAAGAGCCGAAAAGACTCATACGCGGCTGCGGCACTATCGGAAAGGGCATAGGGCCCACCCACTTGTGCACAACCATCCACAAAACTCTGCTTGGTGAATTCAACGTGGGGCCTACTGTCTCCTTCCATATATAAAACTCTGCCCCGTGATTTCAACCGATGGGGGGCCCGCTGTGCCTGATTAATTAGCCTCACCCTGATTTCTTTACAAGGAAACTTGAGTTTCTATCGTGCTGTCGGAAATCGGTCGTGCTAACGCGCGCGCGTAATAGCATCCCTCGGAAAGAACAAATAGAACATCTTCACGTGTTGTTTGACTTGAGAAAAAAAAACAGTAGAGAGAAGATACGTATAGAATATTTTGATGACATCTCACGCACAAGTTTGGCAAGTCAGTTTCGCATGGTTGGCATGTAAGTTTTTCCATGCAAACCCTAAAACCCTCGGGCGACTAGGGCGGCGGTGGACTTGGCGGCGATCGTGGATCTGATCGACGGGGCGCAACGGAGGCGGGGGGTGGATCGATGGCGACATCCAACCCTCCCGACAACCAACCGGACGGCGACTCCTCTCAAGATTGCTCGGCTAGGGCGGCGATGGAGGAAGAGCTGGGCAAACTTGACATCTCGGAGGAGGAAGCAACTCCTTTGGTGATCAACGATCTGGAGGATGATAGTGCGCCGCCGAAGTGGCTTTTGGCTGGCAAAGTGCTGCACCGAAATCTCTTCCACATCCATACGATCTCTAACGCCCTTCGCCCAGCATGGGGAAACCCTAGAGGCTTATCCATACGACCCCTGGGGGAGAACATGTTTGTGGCGGAATTTGAATCAAAACGGGATCGAGATCGGGTTTGGGATGGATCGCCTTGGCACATTAACAAGCATGCGATAATTCTTGAGAACTTCCAGCCCCATATGCAGCCGTCAGAGCTTCGCTTCGACCGGCTTCAGCTTTGGGCCAGGGTTGTGAACTTTCCCTACAACATGAGGAATGATAAATGGGGCTTAGCTATTGCCAGACAGATTGATCCCAGGCAACTGCAGTGCAGATAGATCCGGTGGGTGGCTTCCTTAGAGCCAAAGTTTCAATTAATGTACAGAAGCCTCTCGCAGATGGATAGCGATCGAGTCGGCCAGAAAGAACAAAACAAACTGGTATGATATTCAGTACGAACAGGTGCCTCACTTTTACTTTTCATGTGGCCGACTTGGACACTCAGACCTCCTGTGCCCAACTCCGGGGAAGAGAGATGAGAAGGGTGACTTGCCTTTCAAATCTTCGCTTAGGGCACCGGATGAGAAGAAGAAACCTAATTCTGGAGATAGCCCGACGAAGGAGAAGTTCGAGCAGCAAAACAGCACAAGGGAATCTCGCACGTCGATGCCTCAATAGAAATCTACTGCCAATGAGGTCAACTCTCCTAAGAAACCTGTCCAAAACAAGAGGAAAGGAGGACCGCAGGCTTAGGTGTACAGACCGGTGGTTCAGACGCCGGTGCTGGCTATTACTCAGCAAGGGGAACAATGAACTAAAACTGCAACAATGGACCTTGTTACACGTGCTTCGACCTCTGAAGGGGAGGAGGGTGATGGAGCATCGGCAGCTGATAGACACCCAAAGAAAAAGAAACCCACCCCACCCTCGTCAGAAAACTCGGCGGTGTCTGCTGGTCAGCGCTGCCCGGCCAAATGAGTGTGATAAGCTGGAACTGCCGAGGGCTTGGGAACCCTCGGACAGTTCGTGAGCTTCACAAGATTGTGAAGCAAGAAGGACCCGCCCTCTTGTTCTTAATGGAAACCAAGATAAAGGGCAAAAGAGTGGAAGATTTAAAGTTTTCTTTAGGTTTTTTCGGTTGTTTTGTCGTTGATAGCAACGGTCTTAGTGGCGGTGTTGGCCTTTTTTGGTCCAAAGATGTTGATGTCAAGCTCGAAAATTACAGCATGTCGCATATTGATGTTTCTACGGAGAGCCACGGGTGGAGAATAGACACCATAGTTGGCGTTTCCTCCTTACGTTATTTGTTGTCCCGCATCAGGCATGGTTGTGCATGGGCGATTTCAACGAGACATTGCATGCGGACGATCACTTCAGTTCTAATCCCAGACCGGAATACCAGATTCAGGCTTTCCAGGATGTGGTGGCGAATTGTTCGCTCCAAGACCTGGGGTGGAGAGGGGTTCCCTTTACATGGGATAACAGACAAGATGGTGTGTCAAATGTGAAAGCTCGCATCTATCGTGCCCTGGCTAATGCCCAGTTCATAAATCTTTGTCAAGCAAAGAATGTGAAGCATATCAGTTGTGTGGAATCTGACCACTATTTCATAGTCGCTGAGCCAAGATCTTCAAAACAAAGCGAGTGGAAACGGAAGCAGCGGTCTTTTAGATATGAAAACGCCTGACAGTGCCATGCCCAATATGATCAACTGATTCTCGATCTTTGGCGGGTTGGCGCTGGACAGGAAGGTTTACAAGGAGTGGTCGATGCTTTGGCCATCGTCAAAAAAGATCTAGGAGCCTGGGGTGAACGGGAGTTCGGCAATCTCTCAAAGAAAGTCCGCACACTCCAAAAGCGCCTAGAATGCTTGAGAAGCTCTTTGATGGGGCGTGGCCCTTCGCAGGAGGAGCTGTCCGTTTCATCTCAGCTGCGTGAAGCTTTACGCCAAGAGGAGATATGGCTCAAACATCACTCGCGGGTTCTCTGGCTACGAGAGGGAGACCGCAACACGGGCTACTTTCAGGCACAAGCCGTGTAGCGTAAGAGACAGAACCGCATTACTTCTCTGTAAAACTCCAACAGTCAGATATTGCAAGAGCCAGAGGAAGTGAAAAAACAAGTTGGTGATTTCTTTCAAGGCCTGTATCAAACACAGGGTTTTCGACCGATGAATCAGTTACTTGACTGTGTACAGCCCAGTGACACCAATGCTATGAATGACTTTATCCAGCGACCTTATGAAGCGGAGGAGGTGAAAAAGGCGTTGTTTGATATGGCACCATCCAAGGCCCCGGGGGTGGATGGCTTCACGGCTGGTTTCTATCAACGGCATTGGAATGTTCTAGGTGAGGATATAACAATGGCCGTGCTTGCCTTTCTGAACGGGGGAGAGTTACCTCTAGGCTTGAATGATAATGCCATCACGGTGATTCCTAAGGTACGACACCCGCAGAAAATCTCACAATTTCGTCCCATCGCCTTATGCCCGGCGCTCTACAAAATTGCAGTCAAAGCAATTGCCAATAGACTCTGTGACATCCTGGACGAGATTATAGGGGAAGAGCAAAGTGCATCTGTACCTGGTCGCTTAATTACAGATAATGTACTTGTGGCTTACGAGACTATCCATGCTATTAAGCGGAGGAAAAAGGGAAAGAATTGTTGTTGTGCTGTTAAACTGGACATGTTCAAGGCTTATGACAGAGTGGAATGACACTATTTCTCTTTTTTTTTAGAACGGAGTGGCACTATCTCGAAGCAATGCTAACAAGGCTGGGCTTTGGAGATGCTTTTATACGGCTGGTTATGAAATGTGTCACTTCTGTTCGGTTCACTATTAAGGTGAATGGCGAGCTACTACCGTATTTCACTCCTTCACGAGGTTTACCGCAAGGATGCCCCATCTCGCCGTACCTCTTCCTGCTGTGCGCTCAAGGCCTTACCTCACTTCTGAATAATTTTGGCGGAGCACATATTGATCGAGGAATTAGGGTGAGTATCCATGCACCTTTGGTTAATCACTTGCTTTTCGCTGACGACTGTCTTATCTTCCTGAATGCGCAAACCCAGAGTACGGATAGACTGAACGATATTCTCCGGATTTACGCTGATTGTTCTGGACAAGCAGTGAATAGGGAGAAAAGCTCTATATTTTTTAGTGCCAATACACATCAACCCACACGGCAGGCGCTCAAGCAATCTTTGGATATACATGTTGAGGTCTTCTCGGAGCGCTACTTGGGCTTACCTATAGCTATTGGCAAGATAACTAGTGGGACGTTTGATCATATTGTTGATCGATGTCGAAGTAAGTTACACGGCTATTCTGAAAGGAACATGGCTTGTGCGGCATGAGAGGTTTTGCTCAAAACAGTGGTTCAGGCCATTCCTACCTACAGTATGAGCTGCTTTCTGCTTACAAAAAAGGTGTGCAAGAGTATTATTTCATGCATGGCCAAATATTGGTGGGGGAGTTCCATAGACAAACGTACACTCCACTGTCTCTCTTGGGATAAACTTGCGACACCGAAAGTGAACGGCGGCATGGGGTTCCGTGACATGCAAGTGTTCAATCTCGCAATGCTTGGGAAACATGGTTGGCGTCTTCTCACAAAACCGGAGTCTTTGTGCTCGCGAGTGCTTAAGGGCAAATATTATCCACACACTGACTTCCTTAATGCGAGTGCTCCTGCTCGAGCCTCGGCTACATGGAAAGCAATTATTATGGGGAGAAAGGCCCTTGAAGTCGGGCTTATCAAAAGAGTACGAGACGGCTCCGCTATCTCCACTTGGACAGATCCCTGGATCCCTGGCAATCTTTTTATGAAACCGATGGGGCGCCTTGGCTCTTCCACACTAGCCACGGTCTCAGAACTGATAGATGATTACACAGGCAGCTGGAATGTGGAAATCATTCAAGAAAATTTCTTGCAACCGGATGTTGAAGCTATCCTCAATATACCCCTTAACAGCAACGGTGGTCAAGATTCTTTGGCATGGGCCTTAGAGAAATCTGGCAACTACTCTGTAAAATCCACGTATCGCTCTCTTGTGACTCGGAGCGAGCACCGCGCTCTAGAGGAAGGGACGATTCTGAAACTTCATCGCCTAACAAGCAGATGTGGGATGCCCTTTGGAAATTACATGTGGTTCCAAAAGTCCGTGTATTCGGTGGAGAGTTCTGCGGGAATACTACAGATTCATCACTTTGCAACACCGACACATTAAGCCATTGGGCGGTGTGATATTTGCAAAGCAATGGATGAAAACTTGCTTCATGCACTAGTTCACTGCTCGCATGCAAGGCAGTTCTGGATTGCAGCTGCAGATAGATTTCAGCTTCGTCTACCTCGTTTGCATCCGGATACTTGGGCACAGGATATTCTTATGGATTCTCAGTTCGCAGAGGAAGACTGCTGCAAAATTGTCACGATCATGCACAGTATATGGTCCTCACGCAACTGTTGGACTCATGATCGCGATGGCTATGACCCAGTTCAAGCCCTGAAGTGGATTCATGAAACCTTGGCTATTCTGGACCTTCCACCATCGCGCAAGAAGAGCTCGGGCTCAGTGTTGGCGCCCGCCCGAGGCAGGTTGGGTTACTATAAACACGGATGCTGCTGTCAGTATTGAGAACATGAAGGCAGGAGCGGGAGGGGTGGCGTGGTCGCACCTTTCGTTTCTTGGAGCATGGAGTACACCCCTATCGGGTGTCACTCACCCGTTCATTGCAGAACTTTTAGCTTTCCGGGAGGGGATGATCTTCGCTCAACTTCGCGACTTCTTACACGTGGTAATGGAGATTGACTGCTTAGAGCTAGTCAACATCTGGAAATCGCGCGACAATTCTCGTTCAATTGCAGGGCCTATCTTGGAGGAATTAGAGGAGATTAGTGCTATTTTTGCTTCTTTGATGGTTACTCATATTGGTAGATCTTGCAATGTACCAGCCCATCAGTGTGCTCGCCTCGCCTGCTCACTGGATGGCACTGAAAGCTGGATTGATTCCAGCCCTGAGTTCCTACGCTCTTGCCTAAGAACGGATTGTAACCTCATGCTACTTGATCAATAGAGCTCCTAAATTCGATGCAAAAAGAAGTTTCGCCTGGTTGGCTGAAGGAAAAAAAAAAGATGCACAAAATTCGGTTGGAGGTTTCCTTAAAAAAAGAATTCTGATCCGTTTTTGCTTTGGACTTGGTCCTTTTTCATGGTAAACAAGGAGAGAACAAATTGAAGAACCGAAGGAAGAGATAGAGAAAAAAGGAGGAAGTAAATAGAGTCCAGATTTGTTCTATTCAGCCACATTGGTGTTGAATTTTTTTCAAGAATTGTGCTAAATTTGAGAAGGAAAGGAAAGTGCCAGAGAGCAGATTCGTTTTAGTCTTGTAAATGGAAGCCTTTGGGATGTTAAATTAAGGGTCGCGCTAACTGCCACACGTGTGGCAGGAAGGAAGACGCACCACACGTCTCTAATGTAAACAGATTGCCACGTCATCGCATGCATGCATGTAGGAATATTTTTGAATTTTCAGTTTTTAAAATGTTTTATTTCTTAAACGAAAAATCCGATTGAAAATCCGTTTTCACCATTAAATCCCTCGCGATGAGATCTTCGAAACTAGATCCCATGTTGATATGTTTTGATGAAATTTTTTTTGGATTAAAAGTTGCCATGTGTATTGCATATGAATTGCCATGATGTTTACACTGAAGTTGCCATGATATGTTTCAGCTATTTTCTTCTACATTTAAAAGTAAATTTTGACATTTATAAAACGGGGAATTAAGAAACTATACTTGCCATGAACCATAAACTAAAATTGCCATGATACATGCACGTCAAAATGCCATGGTTCATATAAAAAATAATTTTCATGGTCAAAGTACTGGAGTTGCCATCATCAAAATACTAAAATTGCCATGATCTACAAACTAAAATTGCCACATGGCAACTTTAGTTTAAGCCCTATAGCAACAGCAGTGTAAACATCATGGCAACTTCTGGCAAAAAAAAATTCGTCGAAACATATCAACATGGGGTCTAGTTTTGAAGATCTTGTCGAGACGAATTTAATGGTGAAAACGGATTTTTAGTTCGCTTTTTTATTTAGGAGATACAACATTTTAAAGCCGAAAACCAAAAAAAAATTGCTGATGTCATCTATTCATACATGGCAAAAATGAGTGGTGGTGGAGGCGTGTGGGCTATGTGCAAACGCCGACACGTGTGGGTGTTAACATTTCCGCAAATTAAAGAAGGACTAGCACATACGCTCGTGCGTTGCAACGGGAGAAAAATTAGTATGCATTTAAAAGTTAGTGAGAAATATATGTGCAAGCAAAACCTTATGCGCCCGTGAAAAAAGAACATTTAGCTTCTTGGTTTCGCCGGGTGTGAAGTAATCGATCCATTATTCTTCCATTCATTGATTGGGGGCATTTAAGAGTTTGGTTACGTCATCGTACGCCACAAAAGGCCCATGAATTATTCAATCTACTTTCCCTTTAAATCGAGGAGATTCTAAGGCATGAAGTTTCTGAATATTGTAGGAAACATGAACCATTTTTAAAATCCTGAGCAGTTTTTTGAAAATTATGTACACTTTAAGAAAAACGTGAACAAAAGTTGAAACAGAAACATCTTTTAAAATTCACAAACATTTTTTGAAAACACCAAACTTTTTTTTACAAAAACGTGAACATCATTTGAATTTGTGAACAATTTTTTAGAACGGGAACATGTGTTGAAAATTCATAATATTTTTTGAAAATGTGTGTCGTTTAACATTATTTTGAATTGTGAAAATTGCACTAAAACAATAATATTTTTTTGAATTTGGTGCATTTTTAAATATCCATTTTCTTTTATAAATCTCGAACAATTTTCAAAAACAATAGAAGTTTTTGAAAAAGGAATTTTTCAAGTTCGAATATTTTAAAAATAGCAACAAAATTTTAGAATTTTGAACATTCTCTGTAATTTGATTTTTTTTAATTTCGAAGGTTTTTTGTGAAGTTTGAATTTATGAAATAAGTTCTATAAGAAAAATAAACTTGGAAGTGAAAATAAATACGAGAAGGAGAATGAAAATAGAAGTAAAATACATAAACAAACAAAAATGGGCCAGCCCATTATTGGTTGTCCTGTGCGAAGCTCCGACTATTTCTTGCCCTGTGCGGAAAATAGAACTTTCCTAGCTGCATGGGCAAAAAAATAAGTGGGCTGGCTTCGCTGGACCACAGCGTGCGGCCCACGTACGAAATTCTGGAAAAGCCTTTTTTTCTAGCAGACGAACGCATAAGAATTTAGTATCACCTTGGATAGAAAAAAATAATTCGGCGGTGAATGGATTAAAAAATTGGCGAAACACACCGTGCTTTATTAGTAGGTACAAACATAAATATAGATATAGCTTAAAGAAATCAGCCAGATTTTGTTTCGGTTATTGGAGCAGCATTAAGTTAGTTGCTTGATTTGCTCTTTGGAAACCGGGCCATACTTTTGGAAAGAGTTCACGGACTATGTCTCTTGTTTGGCAGTACTAGTACTAGGACAGAGCAATGCATATAAGTGAATCAAACGAATGATTAAGTTTGTCCTTGAGTTCGAAGCTCATTTCTCCCAGCCTGGGCTCCCCAAATCCATATATGGGGAAGAAATATGGTTGTCTGGATTATCCACCATGTTATTTCTAACACGTGGGCCCAACACAAGAACCCTGCCCTATGACACACCCTTTCCTTTTTCTAATAGAGCCCTCTCCTTTAAAACTGAGTGATGCCCACCGCTCTCTGCCCTAATCCTCTCCCCTTGTGTATGCGTCGATCCACCACCAAGGCGTGCGCCGAGTCCGTGCGGGTTCCTAGTTCTTTCATCTCTATGTTCGATCAGACGTTCATACAAAGATCCATCATGAGTTGTAAGAAGGCAATTAGAAAGTTTTAAAATGGACCAAAAGTGAATTTATTCACATAGTTGGACGCCCATGTGTTGCCACATGCTAAAAAAACTATATGTACAATAAGAAATGTGCTAACAAAATGTTTTTGACAAAGAGAAAGGCCGTGTGATATGAATCATATACTATTTACATGTGATGATATCCCATGCTCGTGATATGGTAGATAAATGCATCTCCTCGCCATCTTCATGCCCCTCCCTCTTCTCAGCCACCACATGACACTCCACTTCCTCCCACAATCCTTCTTCTCGTTGTTTTCTTCTCTCACCTCCACCTTGCATCAAAATATTAAGTGGCTTGTCAAACTTTCACAATTTTCAAAGGTTGACCATCCCTTAGATTATATATAACTTATATGTGCACCGAATAAGGACAACGAAAAGTCATACCAAATGTCCTGCGAGAGATAAAATTCAGGGTGTACTCTATGCAATCAATTTTTAAGATAATCTATTTGTAGCTTTTGTCAATATTGTGACACTGGCACATTCCATAGAACAAACATCCAATGTTGACCACATAATTGATTTAATAGTTGAAATATGCCTATGATAAATAAAGTTTACTCAGAACAATTTTTCTAAGAAAGGCAGACAATTTACTTAAGTGAAAAAGGACAGATTTGGGTTCATCTCAAATTATTGCATATATTAGAAGCAGAGGGTCACATAACAATTAACACAATAGGAAATCCATGTTATATGTACTCCATGATGGCCTTTGTTTGTATGGCTACAATAGTTTTGTGAAGGAAATAGTGAAGACTCAGTAGCATCAACTTACTGTATTTTTAGAAATTGTAGTCACATATAACCTAGAAAAAATATCTTTCCAACTTCTTGGACATACAATAAAATTGTGCTATTCTGTATAGTGACAAGAAATATGACTACAAACTTCTACTTTGATCAACCATGCGCAACGATCGGTACAAATATATAGCTATGATATTGTGCGAAGACCAAAAATGGAGAAAATATGCATGCAAAAGGAGATTAATAATAAAAAACTTGATGCATAACTACCAACAGAAGAGGGTAGTACAAAAATTCTATTGCATCCAGTGAAGATTGTTACTAAGAGCAAGCAATTACAACAGAATCACACCGTTTTTACTATTTCATGTAGAAAAGAACACAAGCTATCATGTTAACTTTCATCAAAGAATTCAACATTATTTATTTCCTGCAAACAAAATATTCACATCAGAATGTAGTCCGAAGATGGAAGGGTAATTTTGAACAAATAATGCTATCATGCATATCTATATACCATTGACTCTACAAAAAAACCTACTTGATAACTACAAAGAAATAACATTGGAACTCTTTAACACAAAACTGGTAGGGGATTCATTCACAATTTGTATACTTAAAGCAAGATCATGGTTCCAACTTGAATAAGCAATGTCAAGAGTGAATTAGCTATAGAGCCATTAGATCATTAGAAGACAACCATGAGGAACGTGTCTGACACTTAAAAATAGTATAGTAGATGTACACTAACAATAAGTAATAGTCACCTGGTAACCTCACGGGAGACAACAATATATGCACAGTCTGGTTTTGATGCGGCCATGTATATCCGGCTTTGGGAAAGAGGCAGACTGGGGGTATTAACTGAGTGTTGAAAGAATATAGGTAGCCAATGGATAACGTGTTTTGTGCCCCAATTAATTGTCGGTTAATACAAATGTCAAAAGAATCAAGAGTACCATGAGGTTGTAACTTGAAAGAAGTGAACACGGGAGCAAATAAAACGTGTAGACATTAAGATTGATTAATTTGTATGTTATCTTGTATCATTTAGGTGATCAATTAAAAATTATTTCCCTTCGAACATTGTAGTACTCGACTTCAAAAAGGTGACACTAATACAATCAGGCATATGCAGTCTAGATGAACACCAACTGTGTTTGATTAATCATTTAATATCTAATCAAGATAAAATTAATACAGACCTAGAGCTTGAATAAGATTAATTAGAAAGGTGTGTGAGCACAACACCAGCGAGCTGCACAACGGCATACTTAATGTCTAGTTCATCTAGGATAAAGTTTTGATGTGAAATCTAGTATAAAGCTAAATTGGTCCCATTTTCCCTGTTGCAAACAGAACATCTCTATCATAGGACATATATAGAGGTAGCAAAAGCATAACTGTGCTGCATAATGGTAAAGATTATGCAAACATAAAAAAATCCCAATTGTATACCAACCAGATTATTTGTTTTCTTTCCCACTACAACTACAAACATGAAAAATGATAGCACCCTATGAAATATGGTAAGATTATGTGTTTCTGCACACAATTGTGGTGATTTTTTTTAATGTGATTTCGTACAAACAATTATAGTGAATATATACTACTACCACTACCAACTACAACTTGTGACCGATCACATAAAGATATATATTTAGAAGGATGTGCATTGCGACAACTTCTAAATTGATATATCATTACTGTATTTTGTCTCTTTTCACTTATTTCCTCTCCTCATCTCGTTGGCTAGTCTTCTGTAATTATTTGTTGTCAATTCTTTTATCAAGGTTATGCAAAAAGAAGTTCAAAATACTCAGATCAAAGATAAATCTCTATGAAAACTAATTATTCAAGAGTGACGATGCAAATTAAAAGATGAGACAACACCTTGATGAAAAAATGCAGATCCACTTGTATGGCATCCAAATATGTTACCGAGTGAGTCTGCTGTTCACTGGAGCAAAGTTCAGCACTTTCATGGAATTAATCAGTAGAATTTATTGTAACACTAAGCATGTATAAGTATCCCAAGATGACCACGAGTGAAATTTCTACTATAGTGCATACTAAACATGCCAGACCTTTTTCTTCTTGAATCCATCAAATTTTCTTTTCCTTTAGAGCATCATGATGTCGTGAATACAACTTCAAAACTATTTCGAGAATCATGACCTCAACACTTCTAAGTCTGAAATCATCTCTATAAATGATCTGTGGAGCAATTCATAAAGTGCAGTCGGTAGACAAATTAATTAGATTGTGCATGCATGAGACGATGGATTGTGTAGATGATCCCTAAGTTGTGGAACAGTACAACCAGAGAAAATATCAGTCAAATGGAGAAATTAGCTAGCTAGGTTGTGGATGCATGCATGAGTCAACCAGCGCAAGGGAAGTTGCGCGGAGCGCCATGACGAACATGGAGTCTGGGCCCGAGCCGTTGCGCCTTGGCGGTGGACAGCGGGCAGCACAGCCGCTGCCCGCTGGGTCGCCAGTGCCCACCGCACTGCTGAATCGGCCGCCGATTGTAGCCACTACATATAGTGTTTGCACCGCCATGATGGTGCCCGACAAGGACGGCACAGGGCGGCGGAGTCGTGCAGATCCAGCGGTGAAATCGAACAGTCAGGCGAGTTGACCAGCAGCGAACGGGCAGGGCCTGCGACGTCGGCTCCAGATCTCCTAGAACAGAGAAAAAAAGTGAGAGGTAGAGACTGAGGAAGGAGAGCCAGGGCGAAGGAAGAGGTGAGGGATACTGGTGCCCATGGCGAGGCCTCTGCTGTCCACCGGCAAACCTCCATGGCTAAGGTGCACCTACACCCGTAACACACCAGCATGACCTGACGGTGAACGGGTTCACGTGACGAGTGCGGGGCTGGCCATCACTGCTTCCTGGTTCTCCTCGCTGCTGCATAACAGGCACGCATCGCTGCCTGGGTCCCTCACCATGAAGAAGAAGATAGGGTGGAGGAGTTGAGTGAGGGAGGAGGAGTCGAGCGGCTTGTATGGCAGAGGCCAAACCATGATAAAAAAATCAATACAACCCGTGCGAGGTGGAGAACGAAGGAAGGAAAATTGTGACTAGGGAAGGAAGGAAAATTGTGATTCAGTCAGACAAAGTTTTGAAAAGTTCTAATTCAGCTGAGAAATAGATGGAAATAATGCCTCATGATGATTAGGAGGTCACAATTAAGGTATGTCAAGGAGAACTTGTTTGGGAAGTTTTGCTGGTGAGAATGGAGTTTGAGCGTTAGGAAAGGCGACGACTGTATTTAATTTGTTGTTTCAGATAATGATTAGACCGGTGGTAGGTGAGGCGAAATTAAATAGGTGGTGAGTGGGGAGACGAAGAAAAACCGGACGAAAATAAACCGTATCAGGCTACCAACTACTCCATTAAAAATATAGAGAGTAGTAGTACTAGGATTTGTCACATGTCTTATCAGATTTATTTGTTTTGAAGAGAGACTCCGATATAATAAGAGAGAGTCATAGTTTGGAAAAAGAAAGAGTTAGGAATAGACCGAGAGAGTCACGGTTGATAAAAAAGCAGATCTTTTAGAAAAGAAGTGGAGATTGCAAAAAAAAAGAGAGAAAGGGAAAGTGTTGATCTGTTTTAATTTAGCTGGAGAGTTGCCTTGAGGAAAAAAGTCACCATAGAATATTTGGAGGTATATCTTTCATACTAGTCTCTACTTCTAATGTCTCAGTTGATAGTCTCCGCCGGTTATTTTTCGTCCCATCTTTCTTGGGTTTTTTCTTCCTTCCTCCACATGTCGAACCAAAAAACTCCCAGCGATCCCCGTCAAACCTCCCGTCGCACCAAAGAAAAACGGCTGAAAAAAGACCTACGAAGAAAAACCTACGAAAAAACCCCGACTCGCACGCACGAGCGAAGTGCCCTCAAGCGAGGCCTCCAGATCCCTTCGCCGCTAGCCCCCGACCTCCTTCCCAGCTCCGGCCGCCACTCGCACCTTGCCTCTCACCCGCCTTCGGCACGGAGCCCTCTACCGCAAGCTCCCTGCCGGTTCGAGATCTGCACTTGCCGCCGCTGGCCCCTTGCCTCGCCGCCGCACTCCTCAATTCACCCGCACCGCCACGCCTGCCCGGCAAGAGATCAACTGCTCCGTCCTCCGCCGGCGACGTGGATGGACGGGAGGTGGTCGATGCGCGGCGCAGAGTAGCGCTCTCCTCCCTGCCGTCGTCGGGCTCCCTGCTGCCGGCGACGCCTTCCCCAAAACATGCCGGCGACGCCTTCTCCACAACATGTCGGCAACGCCTTCTTCGCAACATGGGTATGCTCCCTGACATCTCTCTCCCTCTCAATCTATTCTCTCTCTTTTCACTTATTTCCTCTCCTCATCTCGTTGGCTAGTCTTCTGTAATTATTTGTTGTCAATTCTTTTATCAAGGTTATGCAAAAAGAAGTTCAAAATACTCAGATCAAAGATAAATCTCTATGAAAACTAATTATTCAAGAGTGACGATGCAAATTAAAAGATGAGACAACACCTTGATGAAAAAATGCAGATCCACTTGTATGGCATCCAAATATGTTACCGAGTGGGTCTGTTGTTCACTGGAGCAAAGTTCAGCACTTTCATGGAATTAATCAGTAGAATTTATTGTAACACTAAGCATGTATAAGTATCCCAAGATGACCACGAGTGAAATTTCTACTATAGTGCATACTAAACATGCCAGACCTTTTTCTTCTTGAATCCATCAAATTTTCTTTTCATTTAGAGCATCATGATGTCGTGACTACAACTTCAAAACTGTTTCGAGAATCATGACCTCAACACTTCTAAGTCTGAAATCATCTCTATAAATGATCTGTGGAGCAATTCATAAAGTGCAGTCGGTAGACAAATTAATTAGATTGTGCATGCATGAGACGATGGATTGTGTAGATGATCCCTAAGTTGTGGAACAGTACAACGAGAGAAAATATCAGTCAAATGGAGAAATTAGCTAGCTAGGTTGTGGATGCATGCATGAGTCAACCAGCGCAAGGGAAGTTGCGCGGAGCGCCATGACGAACACGGAGTCTGGGCCCGAGCCGTTGCGCCTTGGCGGTGGACAGCGGGCAGCACAGCCGCTGCCCGCTGGGTCGCCAGTGCCCACCGCACTGCTGAATCGGCCGCCGATTGTAGCCACTACATATAGTGTTCGCACCGCCATGATGGTGCCCGACAAGGACGGCACAGGGCGGCGGAGTCGTGCAGATCCAGCGGTGAGATCGAACAGTGAGGCGAGGTGACCAGCAGCGAACGGGCAGGGCCTGCGACGTCGGCTGCAGATCTCCTAGAACTGAGAAAAAAAGTGAGAGGTAGAGAATGAGGAAGGAGAGGCAGGGCGCAGGAAGAGGAGAGGGATACTGGTGCCCATGGCGAGGCCTCTGTTGTCCACCGGCAAACCTCCATGGCTAAGGTGCACCTACACCCGTAACACACCAGCATGACCTGACGGTGAACGGGTTCACGTGACGAGTGCGGGGCTGGCCATCACTGCTTCCTGGTTCTCCTCGCTGCTGCATAACAGGCACGCATCGCTGCCTGGGTCCCTCACCATGAAGAAGAAGATAGGGTGGAGGAGTTGAGTGAGGGAGGAGGAGTCGAGCGGCTTGTATGGCAGAGGCCAAACCATGATAAAAAATCAGTACAACCCGTGCGAGGTGGAGAACGAAATGACTTACCTACAGCTCATGATTCGATTGAGATATGATAGGGAAGGAAGGAAAATTGTGATTCAGTCAGACAAAGTTTTGGAAAGTTCTAATTCAGCTGAGAAATAGATGGAAATAATGCCTCATGATGATTAGGAGGTCACAATTAAGGTATGGCAAAGAGAACTTGTTTGGGAAGTTTTGCTGGTGAGAATGGAGTTTTAGCGTTAGGAAAGGCGACGACTGTATTTAATTTGTTGTTTCAGATAATGATTAGACCGGTGGTAGGTGAGGCGAAATTAAACAGGTGGTGAGTGGGGAGACGAAGAAAAACCGGACGAAAATAAACCGTATCAGGCTACCAACTGCTCCATTAGGAATATAGAGACTAGTAGTACTAGGATTTGTCACACGTCGTATCAGATTTATTTATTTTGAAGACAGACTCCGAATATAATAAGAGAGAGTCATAGTTTGGAAAAAGAAAGAGTTAGGGATAGACCAAGAGAGTCACGGTTGATAAAAAAGCAGATCCTTTAGAAAAGAAGTGGAGATTGCAAAAAGAGAGAGAGAGGGAAAGTGTTGATCTGTTTTGATTTGGCTGGAGAGTTGCCTTGAGGAAAAAAGTCACCATAGAATATTTGGAGGTATATCTTTCATACTAGTCTCTACTCCTAATGTCTCAGTTGGTAGTCTCCGCCGGTTATTTTTCGTCCCATCTTTCCTGGGTTTTTTCTTCCTTCCTCCCACATGTCGAACCAAAAAAACTCCCAGCGATCCCCATCAAACCTCCCGTCGCACCAAAGAAAAACGGCTGAAAAAAGACCTACGAAGAAAAACCTCTGAAAAAACCCCGACTTCAGCACGACGAGCGAAGTGCCCTCAAGCGAGGCCTCCAGATCCCTTCGCCGCCACCCCGACCTCCTTCCCAGCTCCGCCGCCACTCGCACCTTGCCTCTCACCCGCCTTGCGCTGGAGCCCTCTACCGCTAGCTCCCTGCCGGTTCGAGATCTGCACTTGCCGCCGCTGGCCCCTTGCCTCGCCGCCGTACTCCTCAATTCACCCGCACCGCCACGCCTGCCCGGCAAGAGATCAACTGCTCCGTCCTCCGCCAGGGACGTGGATGGACGCGAGGCGGTCGATGCGCGGCACAGAGTAGCGCTCTCCTCCCTGCCGTCGTCGGGCTCCCTGCTGCCGGCGACGCCTTCCCCAGAACATGTCGGCGACGCCTTCTCCACAACATGTCGGCAACGCCTTCTCCGCAACATGGGTATGCTCCCTGACATCTCTCTCCCTCAGAATCTATTCTCTCTGTTGTTTCTTTTCTCACTCACACATAGATCAGAAAGCTCTTGATCCACCAAAATGTTGAATCATGTGCATTAGGTTATCCAGGTAGGTTTCTTTTCTTTATCAACTGACTGACAATATAGTATTGTATTGAGGAACATACATTCACCAGAGATGCAATTGTTGTAGTAGAAACTTCTTCGTTGCTGCTCGCTCCTGCAACATTGACAAGCATTTCATAAAACATATCAAGTGTTTCCTATAAATCTTACATCAATGTGGACTGAACACATCATTAACCACACAAATAGGGGAAGCGTCGAGGCCTTCATCTAACTTCAGTAAATACATATCAATACAAACTTATGAAGTATCCCAAAGAATTCGTTTAGCTGAAGATTGTGTTTTGCTTACCTGAAGGAACCCAAAGAATCCAAGTCCATCAGCAGTCCAGTATCCCCAGGCATCATTGACATGTGTCCTTTTGTACTACATTCTCTTGATTGTCGCTCATCCAGGTTGCTAGCCGGGAAGAGGTGTAGTGCCGGCCAAGACAAGAACAAGGGGAAGCTGCTTGGTTGTCTGTGTTCATCAAAGATGCTCTCTCTTTCCCATCTTTTTTTTATTTACTTAATCCTAGATGGGTGCCTACTAATTTCCAGTTTATTGCTTCACATAGACTATTACATATTTATGCTAGCCAATTCGAAGCTTTGTCCCAAGGGCAAGCATACCGTTGTAAAAATAAATACATGTATGACAGATCAGCCAGCAACTTGTTGATATGTGATTCTTTGAAACTTGATGCTTATAACTGTCTATAAGTCAGTATTGTTCAGAGCCAAAGATAAGTAACAATCTATTTGGTTAAGTTGAGCACTTTCAGATCAGGAGTAGTAGAAATTCTTAAGGGCGTTGGGATATTGAACTGCAGGTACTAATGCGTGTGTAGTTCATGTCAATCCATCCTATTATTTCATCCTTGTAGGCATACTGCTCATCTCCTTTTAATACTAATTCTCTTAATTCTTTTATGATTTTTGTGGAGTTGTGCAGATAGCTTCGGCAGGTTTGTTAGGCTAATATAAAGTAGGGACCTTTGCTACATAATGATACAAAGATGATACCGAAGGTTGTTTTGCAACTAGCAAGGTATTTTGTTTACAAGCTGATTGTCAACTTTCTTAGAAAGATACATGGTTGTTGTGTCCTATCAGACAATATTAAACTTTTGCTATGATATTTCCTTATGCAGTTTCAAGGTCACATGGATGCTGACAGCTCTCAGGTGTATGGCCTATTTGTTGCTGGGTATTGTTGCCTTTCTTCCTGGTATGCCAATGTATATTGCTTCAGTTTTCATATTGAGATTGATACAAAATCTAGGCTCCGAAGTGCAGATTGAGAAGAGGTATGCTTATTGTTGCCTTTCATCGTGATACCAGGTTTATACAGCGGAGTATCCTGAGTTGATGCATATATTGGCTCAAAAAGTAACTAGGCTATGAAGTACAGATTGACAAGAGGTATGCTTACTGTTGTCTGTGTCAGTCTATCTACTCGATCACCTTCATATCAACAAGTACATTGGAGTTGTTTATCTCAGGGCATCAGAATTGTTTCTTTCATGCAGAGTTTTTGCTACTATTTGTTAAATCTTAAAGAAACGTCGGTTCCTGAGGTTTACAAGTCCCCTTGTTTAAATATGAAAATGATTTATTTGCAAACTTCAATGCAAAACGGTTAGTCAGTCTCGAACAACTGCATCTATATATACTTTCTAGCTATGCTATTGATGCCACATCCAGATTACACTTTTCTTCTTTTTTTCTGTTCTTGGGAGTAGAAAGGTTTCACTCAAGGATCGAGCAAATGCAGTTATAATGCTTGTGTCGTCTAATTCAAAGCATGAGGACTTTAAATGTTCATGAAATATTTCTCCTCTTAAATCTAAAAAACTAATATACATAGAAGCATGAAAATTAGATTTACTGGATTTATTGGATTCTATTTGTTGCATAATTTATAGCATATTAGACATAATGATGCCAACCTATTATATACAGTATCTTTGAACTAGGTTAGAAGTTGGCATTTCTGTCATAAGAGCTTCAGAGAAGGATTAATCTGATTGTCCTTTGATGTTCTAGAGTTTAGTTTGTTGGTTTCTTCAGTTACGGTGGTGTTATTTGGAATAATAATGACTTCAGGTGCTTGTAACATCGGTAGAATGTGGAATTCTAGCAGTCATTAGTTTCAGTTTGTGTATAAGAAATACCATCAACCTACTATTAGTGAGCTTTGTATTGTTTTTCTCCGTGTTTACACCTCTCTTGCTCCAAGGCTGGTGATTCAATTCTAACAGAGGAGCTTGCTACAACCATCTAGGGGTCCAGGGCGATTAGATGCCCATCACTCACGGCGGCAAGAAGCTCCATGTCGAGTTGATGAACCAGCACCAGCTGGGAGCCCGGATGAAGAAGGTTGTCCCCCCGGAAAAAAAGGAGAAGTGATGAGATGTTTTTGACAGCTAATGGATGATGTTATCTTAGTCTGTGAATTTTTGTTTTGGTCGATTTAGAAACCTTGTTTGATGTCTGAAGATCCCTTTTTGCCCACTGTTCAAACCATCTCTTCATTTTTGTGTAAATGGTAACAATACACTTCAAACAATTAAGTTGTCATCCCAAAAAATATTTTGTAAAAGGATGTACTCCCTCCGTCCCAAAATTCTTGTCTTAGATTTGTCCAAATACGGATGTATCAAGTCACGTTTTAGTATTAGGTACATCCGTATCTAGACAAATCTAAGACAAGAATTTTAGGACGGAGGGAGTACTTATCGCCTCAATAATCCTTAATCGTCACGTAGACTGCATTTTCATTTAATTATTTTTGAGAATAGCGTAGATAGTTTTCTTTAGAATTACAGATATTTGATATAGTGTATGTTAACTGAGACATGCTTTGCACGTGTTCCTTAATGCATCAATCATTTTCAATTAGGACGGGAGTCTGAAAAATGTTGTAAGGTTATCGCCATTTTTTTTAACAACAGAAGTCTGAAGATTAGAAGCATGATCTTTTATTTTTCATGTTGCTCTACCTCTGTAGTGTCAAATCATACGAACTTTTATCACATATGCTAATTTATCCTTGATGACAAATAATCCGAACAAAATATTTGGAAGTAATGGAGGCCTCGCTAGAGTAAGGGGGAAAATTGTGGGAGTGGACGCACATCATGTAGGCGAGACGGCAGAGTTTGTGGTTGTACTGGCCATGAGTGGGAATAAACGAGTTTACACTAATTACTTTGCATTAATGTTGTTGTTTGCAGACTTGAAAGGAGAAAATATTGGCAAAAGTCCCTCAAAATTCATAGTGTGGGTGTAGAAGGTTTGGGGATTTTGAGCCGGATGGGCCATTGATGGTTGCGGTTAGCTTGGATAGGGAAGGTAGAGATAGTAAGTGAAGAGGAGCAGGAGATCAAAGACGAAGAAGAATAGTGGTTTATAGGCAGATTTTTTTTAGAATGTTGCTTAATGTGCATGAGGATCCAAACAATGTAAATTTGACACAATTAAAGTTGACTCATGTCGAGCAGGTCCTGGGAGAGAGGTGGTCGGTGAGCCTGTGTTGGAAGAAAAGTGCCGCCGGTAGGCAAGGTAGGGTGGATGGTGACCATCACGCTGTTTTCGAGTGAGCGAGGCGTCCGCCATCACGTAAGAAAAGAAGTCGAAGCCTGGGTCAAGGTTGGCCACTGTGGTTGGCGTGAAAGTTGACGGCCCCGAAGGCCGGTGAGGAAGACATTTTTATTATAATTTCTCAAATATCGTGCGAATGAAACTAAAGACAACATTTCTGATATTGTGCAAGAATTTGTTGAACACATCAAATAGATATTATTTTGTAACAAATTTTTAGTTCGATCATCGCTCTATATGTATGCATTGTCAAATTGCCTTTTGTTAACAATTTACAATGTAAGTGAAGTGGACTTAAATAATTACTCATTATACCCATGCTATCTTTTTTTACATGTGAAATATAACATGCATTATGTTTACATAATTCCAGCAAAATATTTCAAAAGCCCATGGCAACGCACGGGCATTATACAAGTAGTACTAGTTTTCCAAGTCATTTCTGGTACAGTGCGTGACACATATTGGTGCTAGTACACTATGGTTGCATCGCTCATCATTTTTTTTGTGACTTGTGTACTGGTATATGATACATCCATTTTACATCATGTTTTCCTACTGTTATTTATGATACATTTATGCGTAATAATGCTTTTTGAAGTAATTCTAATGCCTTTTCTCTTATAATATGCAAGGTACACACAAAGAGGGAGAATTTCGGCAGCTGGAAATATGGACCTGGAAAAGCTACGTCAGGCTACCTATTCTGCACAACTCCAAACAAGCTGAAACTTTACGGAGAATTTTTATGGAATATATGAAGAATATTGGAGAAAATAAGTACTAGAGGAGGGCCACCCTGGTGAGCACAAGACACCAGGGCGCGCCTGGGCCCCCAGGCGCACCCTGGTGGGTTGTGCTCACCCAGGCCCACCTCTTCCGCCCATCTTCTGGTATATAGGTCATTTTTACCTAGAAAAAATAAGGAGAGGACTTTCGGGATGGAGCTACGTGGTATCGAGGCGGAACTTGGGCAGGAGCACTTTTGCCCTCCGGTGGAGCGATTCCTCCGGGGGAACTTCCCCCCCGAGGGGGAAATCATCGTCATCATCATCACCAATAACTCTCCCATCTTGGGGAGGGCGATCTCCATCAACATCTTCAACATCACCATCTCGCATTAAACCCTAGTTCATCTCTTGTGTTCAATCTTGTTATCGGAACTATAGATTGGTGCTTGCGGGTGAGTAGTAGTGTTGATTACGTATTGTAGTTGATTACTATATGGTTTACTTGGTGGAAGATTATATGTTCAGATCCAATATGCCATTTAATACCCCTATGTTCTTGAGGTCACGGGAGAAATCACGTTGCAAGTAATCATGTGAACTTGATATGTGTTCGATATTTTGATAGTATGTATGTTGTGATTCCCTTAGTGGTGTCATGTGAACGTCGACTACATGCAACATACTCACCCAGGCCCAAATCATCAAAGTAGCGAACACGAATCAAATCAACATGATGAAAGTGACTAGATGAAATTCCCGTGTACCCTCAAGAACGCTTTGCCTATTATAAGAGACCATTTTGACCCGTCCTTTGCCTCAAAAGGATTGGGCTACCTTGCTGCACTTTTGCTATTATTATCGTTACTTGCTCGCTACAAATTATCTTGCTATCAAACTACTCCGTGACTTACAATTTCAGAACTTGCAGAAATTACCTTGTTGAAAACCACTTGTCATTTCCTTCTGCTCCTCGTTGGGTTCGACACTCTTACTTATCGAAAAGAGCTACAATTGATCCCCTATACTTGTGGGTCATCAGTATCGCTCGTGAATTTCACTTGTGTCTTAGGGTCGCGTCTCTAGCATTGTCTAGCCTAGGATCAACACTCGACCACTTCGAGCAATTTTTTAGCTTGCATTAATTATCGTGGTTGTAGTATTTTTTCCAGATATATAACGCCAACCCAGATCCACATGTTTCTACACCGTGTATACATACGCTCACCTCGCAATCACTTTACCCAACTTTTGGAGTTATTTGACACCGCTGGTTGCCGGTCACCACCTGCCGCATGGTAAGAACTTGTAAGACTTTGATTTTCTATATTGTGAGCACTTTACCACCACTTCCCAGTAGTTCATAGGAACATTATTTTTGGATTTTTTTTTCCGGTTTCTACTAATCATGACAGGATCCAGAGTCAATTCATGGGCTTTGTCGATTGCGACAGACATGCCACCACCTATGCAAATACCACAACCATCACGAGAGGTGCACGAACATCCAAATGCGCATGACCAGGTTAATGATTCTATACCACCATTTAATGTCTGTTTTGGACCTGCTTTATATATTGAATGGGAGTTTGACATAAATAATATATTTGCTTCCCATAATTTTGATGAACATAAAAAGTTAAGGTTGTGGTTGGTTCATTCACTTGTTATGCTTTAGTTTGGTGGAGAGAATATTTTCGGTTACACCCTGATTATATACCTACTACTTGGGATGATTTGAAACTTGCCATGCGACATACATTCGTCCCCGCTTATTATACTAGTGACATGATTAAAAAGTTGCAACATTTAAAACAAGGTAATGACACTGTAATGAACTATTATGATGATTTACAAACTACCTTGTTGCATTCCTCTTTAGAAGAAAGTGAAGATGATTTTATGGATAGATTTTTGGGGAGGATTAAATTGTGGCATTCAGGAGATACTAATTCATGAAGAGTGTTATCCTATGGACCATTTGTTTCTTCTTGCTTGAAATGGCTCCAAGTATAGCGTGATAGCTGCATCTACAAGATGACATAGAGATTTGTAAAGCACAGACGGATCTGAAAGGTTCAGACCCGTTGACCAAAACCTCTCTCACAAGCAAAACATGATCAAACCCCAGAACTCATTGAGTCTTAATCACATGATGATGTGAACTAGTTTATTGACACTAGTAAACTCTTTGGATGTTGGTCACATGGCGATGTGACCTATGAGTGTTAATCACATGGCGATGTGGACTAGATTATTGACTCTAGTGCAAGTGGGAGACTGTTGGAAATATGCCCTAGAGGAAATAATAAATTAGTTATTATTATTATATTTCCTTGTTCATGATAATCGTTTATTATCCATGCTATAATTGTATTGATAGGAAACTCAGATGCATGTGTGGATACATAGACAACACCATGTCCCTAGTAAGCCTCTAGTTGACTAGCTCGTTGATCAATAGATGGTTACGGTTTCCTGACCATGGACATTAGATGTCGTTGATAACGGGATCACATCATTAGGAGAATGATATGATGGACAAGACCCAATCCTAAGCCTAGCACAAAGATCGTGTAGTTCATATGCTAAAGCTTTTCTAATGTCAAGTATCATTTCCTTAGACCATGAGATTGTGCAACTCCGGATCTTGTAGGAATGCTTTGGGTGTACCAAACGTCCACAGCGAATCGGGTGGCTACAAAGGTACACTACGGGTATCTCGAAAGTATCATTGGCTTGGCACGAATCGAGGCGGGATATGTCACTCCGTGTGACGCAGAGGTATCTCTGGCCCACTCGGTAGGACATCATCATATCATAATGTGACCAAGGAGTTGATCACGGGATGATGTGTTATGGAGCGAGTAAAGAGACTTGCCATGAATGAGATTGAACAAGGTATCGAGATACAAGCGATCGAATCTCGGGCAAGTACTATACCCGTAGACAAAGGGAATTGAATACGGATTGATTGAATCCTCGACATCGTGGTTCATCCGATGAGATCATCGTGGAACATGTAGGAGCCAACATGGTTATCCAGATCCCGTTGTTGGTTATTGGCGGAGAGTTGTCTCGGTCATGTCTGCCTGGTTCCCGAACCCGTAGGGTCTACACACTTAAGGTTCGGTGACGCTAGGGTTGTAGAGATATTAGTATGCGGTAACTCGAAAGTTGTTCGGAGTCCCGGATGAGATCTCGGACGTCACGAGGAGTTCCGGAATGGTCCGGAGGTAAAGATTTATATATAGGAAGTCCAGTTTCGGCCACCGGGAAGGTTTCGGGGGTCATCGGTATTGTACCGGGACCACCGGAAGGGTCCCGGGGGTCCACCGGGTGGGGCCACCTATCTTGGAGGGCCCCATGGGCTGAAGGGGCGTGGGAACCAGCCCCTGGTGGGCTGGTGCGCCCCCCCTTGGGCCTCCCATGCGCCTAGGGTTAGAAACCCTAAGGGGTGGGGGCGCCTCCACTTGGCTTGGAGGCCAAGCCACCCCTAGGGCAGCCGCCCCCCCTCCCTAGATGGGATCTACAAGGGGCCGGCGCCCCCCTAGGCCCCTATATATAGTGGAGGGGAGGGAGGGCAGCCAGACCTGAGTCCCTGGCGCCTCCCTCCCTCCCGTGACACCTCTTCCTCCCCGCTGCGCTTAGCGAAGCCCTACCGGGATCCCGCTACTTCCACCACCACGCCGTCGTGCTGCTGGATCTCCATCAACTTCTCCTTCCCCCTTGCTGGATCAAGAAGGAGGAGACGTCTCTCCCAACCGTACGTGTGTTGAACGCGGAGATGCCGCCCGTTCGGCGCTAGGATCATCGGTGATTTGGATCACGACGAGTACGACTCCATCAACCCCGTTCTCTTGAACGCTTCCGCTTAGCGATCTACAAGGGTATGTAGATGCACTCCCCTCTCTCTCGTTGCTATTATCTCCATAGATAGATCTTGGTGATGCGTAGAAAATTTTGAATTTCTGCTACGTTCCCCAACAGTGGCATCATGAGCTAGGTCTATTGCGTAAATTCTTGGCACGAGTAGAACACAAGTAGTTGTGGGCGATGGTTTGTACAATTTTCTTACCGTTTCTAGTCCTATCTTGATTCGGCGGCATTGTGGGATTAAGCGGTCCGGACCGACCTTACACGTATGCTTACGTGAGACAGGTTCCACCGACTGACATGCACTTGTTGCATAAGGTGGCTAGCGGGTGCCAGTCTCTCCCACTTTAGTCGGATCGGATTCGATGAAAAGGGTCCTTATGAAGGGTAAATAGCAATTGGCATATAACCTTGTGGCTTTGTGTAGGTAAGAAACGTTCTTGCTAGAAACCCATAGCAGCCACGTAAAACATGCAACAACAATTAGAGGACGTCTAACTTGTTTTTGCAGGGTATGCTATGTGATGTGATATGGCCAAAAGAATGTGATGAATGATATATGTGATGTATGAGATTGATCATGTTATTGTAATAGGAATCACGACTTGCATGTCGATGAGTATGACAACCGGCAGGAGCCATAGGAGTAGTCTTATTTATTGTATGACCTGCGTGTCAATGATAACGCCATGTAATTACTTTACTTTATTGCTAACCGTTAGCCATAGTAGTAGAAGTAATAGTTGGCGAGACGACTTCATGAAGACACGATGATGGAGATCATGATGATGGAGATCATGGTGTCATGCCGGTGACGATGATGATCATGGAGCCCCGAAGATGGAGATCAAAAGGAGCAAAATGATATTGGCCATATCATGTCACTATTTGATTGCATGTGATGTTTGTCATGTTTATGCATCTTATTTGCTTAGAACGTCGGTAGTAAATAAGATGATCCCTCATAATAATTTCAAGAAAGCGTTCCCCCTAACTGTGCACCGTTGCGAAAGTTCATCGTTTCGAAGCACCACGTGATGATCGGGTGTGATAGATTCTAACGTTCACATACAATGGGTGTAAGCCAGATTTACACACGCGAAACACTTAGGTTGACTTGACGAGCCTAGCATGTACAGACATGGCCTCGGAACACAAGAGACCGAAAGGTCGAACATGAGTCGTATAGTGGATACGATCAACATGAAGATGTTCACCGATGATAACTAGTCCGTCTCACGTGATGATCGGACACGGCCTAGTTGACTCGGATCATGTATCACTTAGATGACTAGAGGGATGTCTATCTGAGTGGGAGTTCATAAGATGAACTTTATTATCCTGAACATAGTCAAAAAGGTTTTTGCAAATTATGTCGTAGCTCGCGCTTTAGTTCTACTGTTTTAGATATGTTCCTAAAGAAAATTCAGTTGAAAGTCGATAGTAGCAATTCGTAGAAGGCTTATGTCCTTAATGCACCGCTCGGTGTGCTGAACCTCGAACGTCGTCTGTGGATGTTGCGAACATCTGATATACACGTTTTGATAACTACGTGATAGTTCAGTAATGTTAACGGTTTAGAGTTGAGGCACCGAAGACGATTTCGAAACGTCGCGGAACATATGAGATGTTTCGAGGGCTGAAATTGGGATTTCAGGCTCGTGCCCACGTCAAGAGGTATAAGACCTCCGACGAGTTTCTTAGCCTGCAAACTAAGGGAGAAAAGCTCAATCGTTGAGCTTGTACTCAGATTGTCTGGGTACAACAATCACTTGAATCGAGTGGGAGTTAATCTTCCAGATGAGATAGTGATGTTTCTCCAAAGTCATTGCCACCAAGCTACTAGAGCTTCGTGATGAACTATAACATATCAGGGATAGATATGATGATCCTTGAAATATTCGCGATGTTTGACACCGCGAAAGTAGAAATCAAGAAGGAGCATCAATCGTTGATGGTTAGTGAAACCACTAGTTTCAAGAAGGGCAAGGGCAAGAAGGGATACTTCATGAAATGGCAAATCAGTTGCTGCTCTAGTGAAGAAACCCAAGGTTGAAACCAAGCCCAAGACTAAGTGCTACGTAATGAGGGGAGCGGTCCTTCAAGCGGGACTACCCTAGATACTTGGTAGATGAGAAGGCTGGCAAGGTCGATAGAAGTATATTGGATATACATTATATTAATGTGTACTTTACTAGTACTCCTAGTAGCACCAGGGTATTAGATACCGATTCGGTTGCTAAGTGTTGGTAACTCGAAATAAAAGCTGCCGAATAAACGGAGACTAGCTAAAGGTGAGATGACGATATGTGTTGGAAGTGTTTCCAAGCTTGATGTGATCAAGCATCGCATACTCCCTCTACCATCGAGATTGGTGTTAGACCTAAATAATTGTTATTTGGTATTTGCGTTGAGCATAGACATGATTGGATTATGTCTATCGCAATACGGTCATTCATTTAAGGAGAATAATAGTTACTCTATTTATTTGAATAATACCTTCAATGGTCTTACACCTAAAATGAAAGGTTTATTGAATCTCGATCGTAGTGATATACTTGTTCATGCCAAAAGATATAAGATAGTGATGATAGTACCACATACTTGTGGCACTGCCATTTGAGTCATATTGGTATAAAACGCATGAAGAAGCTGCATGTAGATGGATCTTTGGACTCACTCGTTTTTGAAAAGATTAAGACATCTGAACCATGTCTATTGGTATATACGCATGAAGAAACTCCATGCAGATGGACCGTTTGGACTCACTTGATTTTGAATCACTTGAGACATGCAAATCATACCACATGGGCAAGATGACTAAAAGCCTCGTTTTCGAAGAAATGGAACAAGAAAGCAACTTGTTGGAAGTAATACATTTTGATGTGTGCAGTCCAATGAGTCTTTGAGGCACGCTTGATGGATATCGTTATGTTCTTACTTCACAAATGATTTGAGTAGATCTGAGTATATTTACTTGATGAAACACAAGTCTGAATTATTGAATGGTTCAAGTAATTTCAGAGTGAAGTTGAAGATCGTCGTGACAAGAGGATAAAATGTCTATGATATGATCATAGAGATGAGTGTCGGTGTCAAAACCGGCGGATCTAGGGTAGGGGGTCCCGAACTGTGCGTCTAGGCGGATGGTAACAGGAGACAAGGGACACAATGTTTTTACCCAGGTTTGGGCCCTCTCGATGGAGGTAATACCCTACTCCTGCTTGATTAATATTGATGATATGGGTAGTACAAGAGTAGATCTACCACGAGATCAAGGAGGATAAACCCTAGAAGCTAGCCTATGGTATGATTGTTGTTAGCCCCACGGACTAAAACCCTCCGGTTTATATAGACACCGGATAGGTTAGGGTTACACAGAGTCGGTTACAATGGTAGGAGATCTACATATCCGTATAGCCAAGCTTGCCTTCCACGCCAAGGAAAGTCCCATCCGGACACGGGACGAAGTCTTCAATCTTGTATCTTCATAGTCTTGGAGTCCGGCCGTGACGATAGTCCGGCTATCCATACACCCCCTAGTCCGGGACTCCCTCAGTAGCCCCTGAACCAGGCTTCAATGACGATGAGTCCGGCGCGTTGATTGTCTTCGGCATTGCGAGGCGGGTTCCTCCTTCGAATACTTCATAGAAGGTTTTGAACACAAGGATAGTGTCCGGCTCTGCAAAACAAGTTCCACATAACACCGTAGAGAGAATAATTTTTGCACAGATCTGCTGACGTATTCCGCGGCGTGACATCACACCACGGCCAGGCCTTTATATGAATCGTTTTTTACTGTTCCACCTCAGCGTGTTTAGCAAGGTGGTTTCCTTGGCACGTCTCATCAAAGCATAGATCGTGCCCCCTTATTCCGGGATCCTCATCAATACGGACGTGGGTAACCCAACGTGCCCGTTCGCTGGCACTCCTCTATCGGCGAGTCCTAATCGACCACGGGGTGGGCTCTTGGTATTCAACCTCTTTATAATGAGACCAAGGCGCTCCTCTTTTTACACCCTCCATCGAGTTCGCCCCGCGCTTCGAGTTCCAACACCCAAAGGTTCAGATTTAGGCGCTTCGGACCTTCGACGATGTCTGGCTCCGACCAGCACGGCCGATGGATGTCTTCCTCCGTCACAGAAGAAGATGTGCTAAAGCTGCGAGACGCTAGGTATCTAACTGGTGAGATCTCGCACGGGCTGCCTGCTCCAGGGCAGGTCATTCCCACTCCTGAGCCCGGCGAGAACGTGGTGTTCGTGTCCCACTTCCTTCGGGGTTTAGGCTTCCCGACGGATCCCTTTGTGCGGGGGCTCATGTTTTATTATGGGCTTGATTTCCATGACTTGAATCCGGAGTCCATCCTCCATATCTCGTCATTCATTGTCGTATGTGAGGCCTTCCTCCATATTACCCCCCATTTTGGATTGTGGCTCAAGACCTTCAAGGTGGAGCCAAAGATGATCAAGGGGCAACAAGCAGAGTGCGGAGGGGCGGTCATAAGCAAATGTCTTGATGCTCCGTGGCCGAGGGCTCTTTTCAAGAGGAGCTTGGTTTGTGGCAACGAGTGGTTTTATATCACCACTCCTGGGGGCACCAAATGGGCGGCGCTCCCGCCTTCCGCTCAGGTCCACCACAGCGGCTGGCATCATGGGTCAACAAGGGGCTTGAAAGTGCGTTATATCGACTAGAGGGGGGTGAATAGGCGATTTTATGAATTTACAAATTCTTTCTTGAGGAATTTGCGGTGAGGAAATTCCTTAGCGAAGAAATACATGCAGCGGAATAAGTACTCGAAGTAAGCATAACAGATTACAGGCATAGTCATCATGATGAAATGAAGACAATCACAGAGTCTGAAAGCGTAATCATAGGATAACACAAGATGAAGACAAACAGATGAAGAAATTGAACTGAGGAAATTGAGAAAGTCTTGATCAAAGTCTTCAAACACAGATATGACAAACACTCAACACAAGAATGAGGAAATGAAAGGGTTGAGGAAATAGAACCGATTAGGTTGGTGAAGACAATGATTTGGTAGACCAGTTCCAACTGCTGTCTCGGTTATGCGTCTGGTTGGAGCGGTGAGTATTTAAACTCGAGGACACGCAGATCCGGACACCCGATCGCTGAGCACGCAGCTCGGGACACCAAGTCCTCACCGTATTCTCCTTGAACTAAGGCCACGCAGACCTCGTCCAATCACTCGTGGTAAGTCTTCAGGCGACTTCCAAACCTTCACATACTTGGTCACTCGGCGATCCACAATTCCTCTTGGATGCTCTAGACCTTGACGCCTAACCGTCTGGAAGAAGCACAGTCTTCAAAGGTAAAAAGCGTCGGATCCATGCGGGATCAATTTCTTCAGTGATGCTCAATCACTTTGGGTTTGTTGGGGTTTGGTTTTTTTTTTTTGGGTTTTTCCTCACTTTGGGTTTTTCCTCACTTGATGATTTTCGCTCAAAGTCCTCAGAGGATGGGTTGCTCTCAAATGACAAGTGTCAAGTTCTCTCGGAGCAGCCAACCAACTAGTGGTTGTGGGGGGCGGCTATTTATAGCCTCGGGAGCAGCCCGACATGATAAGACATAAATGCCCTTAAATTATATGACCGTTAGGTGGAGATATTTTGGGGACGGTGGTGGCCAAGAGACAAAGAACGGTCGGAAATTGGAATATCAAATTCTTGAGGCTATCATGTTCCTCATTGTGTAGGCAATTCATTTGGCGAATTCCTAACTCCTCGATCAGAACAAATTCCTCGGTGACTGGAAGAGCTTCGTCTCATCCTTTGAAGAAATTGTTGAACAGTATGAGATTTCAAAGGCTTCACTCAAGGGATTGGTAGGTGAGGATTTTGAGTTGAGCATCAAATGGAAATTTCTCCTTAGTATTTCCTCGACCCCCTTTAGCGAGACGGTGTTTCCTATGACTCAAGAAAGAGAAAAGAAACTACGAAAACAAAAGTCTTCACGCTTCATATTCCTCAGCGAATACCAAGTCTTCGAATCACACCAATTTCTTCACTTTCAAAGTCTTGTAAAGTCTTGAATATCAAATTCTTCAGATGAAGAAATTCATTTTAGGGTCGACTTTCTCTGTAAATATCAAACTCCTCATAGACTTATAGACCTGTGTACACTCACAAGCGCATTAGTTACTTAACCTATAAGTCTTCAATACACCAAAATCACTAAGGGCACTAGATGCACTTACAATCTCCCCTTTTGGTGATTGATGACAATCTGAGTTAAGTTTTCAACGGGGATAAATATATGAAGTGTAAATACTGATAATGAGGATTTTGATTGCAAGATATAGAAGACCTCCCCCTGAAGATGTGCATAGTGAGGAAATTGCTTTTGAGGCAATGCACATTTGAAGAATTGAATCAAGGAGATCTCCCCTATATCTTGTAATTCATACGCATTTGACATATAATATGAGGAATTTGAAATGCATGATGAAATATGGTGCTTGATGGTATGCGAGCATGCAAAAATAATGCATAAATAGTGTCAGAGGTCCCCAAGAGTATGAGGAAATTGAAACTTCAAAAGTATCAAAGCACCATCGGGTTTAAGATTACAACTCGATCCAATAAAGGTTTCAGAAGAACGAGAGTTGTAACTTAATATAATATAACGAGACCCGCTTGAAGACTAACTCAAATTTCTCCCCCTTTGTCATCGATGACCAAAAGGATCGGCGAGGACTAACGCTCTTGAAGAATATCAAGTTGAGGACGGAGCGCTTGACATTATCGGGTTGTTCGTCGAGGTAGGACCAGCAGCAGATCTTCCAAAACTTCATTTTCATCGATGTCGCGAGATGAAGAATAGGAGCTGGCCACTAAGGAAGGAACTTTGACTTTCTTGAATTTCTTGGAGGAGGTGCAGACCAGTCAAATTCTTCCTTGAGTCCCATTGATTGCGTTCTTCTTCATTGTAGACATGTGAAAGAACAGCCAAAGCGCTTGAAGGTTTCATGAAGATAGTAGTGGTTTTTCTTCACCGCATTGTGAGTTGAGGTCAGTTGTAAAGAAGAGTACCAAAGCGGCGTTTGACCCACTTGTGATTGCGATCAACCTTCCGATGAAGGCGAGGAGTAACTCACGATCGGTCATCACCACAGGAGCGCTTGCTTGAGGACTTTGCTTAAGCGAGGTATTTCTTCTTTGAGTCATGTGTGGCGAGTCATCATTGGTGGAGTAAGATGCTGCTTTGCTAAACTGTCCATCAATGGACGAATGCCTTCATCTATCACAGCAGATAGCCTTTCCCTTTTCATCGGTGAGGCAATTGGCCGTTTAGGACTTCAATAGGGGCGAGTAGCTGCGGTGGTTCAAAGTGTCGACCTTGTAATTGGTGAAGATCTTGACTGATGAATTTCATGATCCAAGGTGCATAAGGTTTCAGCTCAAAAGGTGACATGGCAATGTTAGCGAGTCCTCATGAAGAAATCATGGAAATTGACGGAACGCCATGGATGATGTTGAACAGCATATTCTTCATGATGCCAACGACCTCTTCATCATTCGAGTCGTGGCCCTTGATAGGACTCATAGTCTTGACAAAATTCGATAGACGGTTCGAGGCACATATAGCAATTCCTTCACGAGGAATTTGGTTCTTGGAGCTTGCCTTTGTTTCAATGGCTTCATCGGCACTTGCATGTAGTGATTTGAAAGTTCCTTTTCTTCATAGATGCGGCGTGCACCGTCAAGCTGGAGGACCGAGTGGAAGGGCACGAAGCAATTCCTTGGCTGGAGCCTTGTAGTGAGTGTTTTCGGTCATCCAATCTAAGACCCATGAAGTTACATCTTGACATCTCCGGTGATGTGCAAGTGTTGCATAGAACTGAAGAATTAGCTCTTCATTCCAATCACATATGTCGGTGCAAAAGTTGAGAAGACCTGCATCGTGAAGAACACTTAGAACGGGCTCAAAGCTGGCGGCGACTCCATATCCACATGAGGAATATGAGCATGATCGAAGATTTTGTCCTTGTTGAAAAGCAGCGAGGAATAGAAGTTTGCTTGGTGGCAGTCGTAAGCGCCTCTTCCTAATCCGAGCGAGTCATAAGGATTATATTGATGAAGAACACATGCTCAAAGAAAGAAATCTTCAGCCTTGAACTTCTGTTTGGTCGAGAACGGATTCTTCTGTTTGGCAGAGGGTGTCGATCAATTGCATCACCACCTCTGGAATCGTAAGAGCAGGTTCTTGACTTGAGGAATTTCTTGGTCCTCAACTTGTGCGATCCGAGGAATTTCAGCAGCAGAAGAACAGTTTCATCAAGATCGAGGGCTGGAATATCTTCATGCACAGGACTCGTGGGTTGAATTTCTTGAGTCGATTTATGCGATCTGTGCGGTGAGTGAGGAACTTGTTGAAGCGGGGTGAAGAGCGGAGTATTGGGATGTTGATTTTCCCAAAATCATCATTGATTCCGGAGTGGTGCATCCAATATCCACATCTTCATTTTCAATTTCCTCGGCACCATCTTGAGGAATTTCATGGTCGATGAGGAATGGCGGGGTTGAAGGGACAGCTTCCACTTCAATTTCCTCATCAATTTTCTCGACGAGCAGAGATTGATGTTCTTCATCGATCCGGTTGGCACTTCATATTCTTCTCCAAAAGGAACCACTTCCTTTGAAGGTATGGAGGAAATTGGAATAGCATCAATCGGGTTCTCAATCGAGCTGGTCATTGGCTTCAATTTCTTCGCAGTCAAGAATCGACTTGGTGATGCTTTCCTCTTCTTTACAAGCAGCTCGTTCAGCCTTTGTTTTCTTCACATCCAAAGCAGATGGAAGAATTGAAACTGGGGTTGGTGCAGGAGGAGCTGAGGAATTTGGAGCAATTTCTTCAGAGCAAGCGATGCAGTTCCCTGTCTTGAACAATTTCTTCAGCGCACCACTAGTGGGTGCCCGACAGCTTTCTTCGGTGGTGGAATTGCTTCATCAGCCTGGATTCAGCATTTTCTTCAAGAGGCTGAGCGAGGCTTCACCGAGGATTTTCACGCTTGCAGGTGCAGCAAGTGGTGATTCTCTTCGTCCGATCAACGAATCTGGTCTTGACAACTTGCCAATCAGCATAGTACGTTTCAAAGTTCTTGCCGAGGTTTTGAATTTCAGTTTGAGCTTGAAGAAGTTCCTCGGTGTCATTTTGACGACATTCTTCTTGAAACCTCTCTTTCTTATATTGGGCCTTCTTGATTTCCTTCGCCTTCTCGAACTTCCATTTTCTTCAGCGATGAAGTGAGTCAACATATGACTTTGACCTGGTGTCAAAGGAAGATCAGCGAGGGGTATTTGGATCGTTGTGAGGTCGATGAAATCGAGGACTTTCTTGGTCCAAAAGCATTGGCACAGCTGTTCCCTTGGCTCTTGCGGCTCTAGCTTGCGGTCTCGATGATTTCTTCAAGTTCTTCATCGATGCCTCATCATCGAAGGCACGTGGACGACAAGCTGTTTCTTCCTTGGACTGGGCCGAGGACCACGCCCACTGTAGCTTTGTCTTGCAGCGTCGGGCCGATGAAGAGTTGAAAGCGGTGAGGAATTTGCAGAGGTGCTCGAGGCAATTGAAAATCCAGCAGTCCTTTGACAAGTGGCGAGATGCACCGAACCGAAGGCTTGGACGGAGCGGTGAGGACTTTGTTGGAACAAGAGCAGCGTGAGGAATTTCTTCTTGAGAATTTGCCGGTAGGAGCTGCCGAGGAACTTGGCCGTGAGGGCATAGAAGAAGAAGCACTTGCCTTATTTGCAGACTTCTTTTGGATCGATTTCCTCGGCTTGGCGAGACCTCGAGGCAGCAGCAGTGGCAGAATCCTCATTGAATTTCTTCACCGCTTCCTTTGCTTGCTTAGCCAACTTAGCTTGGCGTTTAGCCCATTCCTCGGAAAGTCCTCACGCGTTTGACGCTAGTGGGATCAGCTACTTGGCCTGGTGCCAAAGGAGCTCTTGGGCATGGAGGATTTAACGCGAATTTCTTCATGTACTTGGGTGTAACATAGCGGTATTCCTTCCATTCCGTGCCCATCTCCGTTCAATTTTCGAAGACGCACCTTGCGCTGAGTTTTGCTTTCCTCATCTGGTGTGCAATAGTCGGGATATATTTCCTCGTGGATTTCAAGGCAGTCATGACTTCAGGTTTCTTTCCTCCCTTCGCTGGCTTCTTACCATCGCCATTTTCTTGGTGAGGAAATTGAACAATTGAGTTCTCTCAAGAAGTGTGCAGTTTTTCTTCGAGGAACGCTGCAAATGAGTTAAGTTGATGAGAACCTAGGGATTCAGCAGCAGACATTTGTACCTGTGAAGCAGAGTATAGGTGCGAGGAATTTGAAGAGGTCATATCGTTCTCGGAGGGTTTTCAAAAGAACAAGTTTGAGGATTTGACCAGATGAGCCTTGAAGAATTTCAATAAGCGTTCTTTATCTTAGGTTCGAGTTGTATAGATCGAAAATCCACACAATTGAGGAATCTTGAAGAAATTCATAGCTTAGAGAAATGAGTCAAGAGATTTGAGGTGTTCATATGTGTGAGGAATTGAAATAAACACCTTTGAAGAATTTGAAGAAAATTTGAGAATCAAAGCGAGTAAATAAAAGTAACTTTTAATTTACCCGAAGTGAAGAACACGACGAACTGAGATGAACAAATTAGAAGTTCGTCCGTTCAGATCTTCTCCGCCCTAACTTGGCAGAGGAAATCAGCTACGGCGACGGCGGAGTGAAGAAATTCCACGGTCGGCGCGAGTACGTCGGCGAAGAGGTCAAGGCAGTGAAGCTTTTCCTCACCGCGACGATGGAGAAGCGGCGGCGCTTAGGGTTTCGAGGAGCTCGGCGGAGAGAGATTGAGCGAGGTAAAAGAGTGAGGAAGGAGAGAGGGGTATTTATAGCCACGGTGAAAACGGCTCGTCCAAGATTTAGGACGAACATGCCCCTGACCGCTTCCCTTCTCACGACATGTGTCACCCACGTACAGTGTAGTGGAGATCGTGTGCGATCATGGGTGAATATAATAATGCATCGTGGGATGCGGAACGGTTTGAGCGGTAAAATAGAGGTTTGGATAAGATTCGTTTTAAAAGTTCCGTTCGCAATTTCTTGGTTGTCAGGACACAAATGAAGAATTTGAACGAGTTTCAAAGTAGAACGCACATGAAGAATTTGTGAATGGATTGGGTTGAGTATAGCATAGAGGGGGAAGGGTCCGATCACATTCACTTAGCAGAAAAAGCGACTTGAAGAATTAGCCATAAGTGAATGCTGTAGAGGACATAAATCCATATATATATAGCCAATGAAGAAAGACAACGGAAACAGTGAAGAATTTGCAAAGTTGAAGAATTTGAAAAACTGAAGAATTTCAAAAGCTGAGGTAAAACTCAAATTGAAGATTTTCAACTTTGGTGGTGGCGTGACCCACAGTATAAGAATGATGATTTCAGACACGCGTACAATTGTCGAGGGTTACGAGAATCAAATTCTTCATTAATTTCTTCACACTTAGAGTGTTATTCTTCATTGATTGAAGAAAACGTTTCTTCATGTGTTGCACATCTAAGTCATCAATTTTGCATAAGTGTTAGGATGTGTGTCCTTTTCAAAGAACATTCAAGATTCTAAGATATTTAGCTCACACCGCAACTTGCTAAATCTCTTTTCATCCAAGGGCTTAGTGAAGATATCAGCTAGCTGTTCTTGATCTTCACATGCTCGATGGAGATGTCGCCTTCAACACATGATCACGAAGAAAATGATGACGAATTTGAATGTGCTTTGTCTTGAGTGCTGAACTGGATTGTGAGCAATCTTGATGGCACTCTCATTGTCACGAGAGAGAGGCACATTCTTCACGTTGATGCCGTAGTCCTTGAGGGTTTGCTTCATCCATAGTAATTGAGCACAACACGAGCCAGCAGCAATGTATTCAGCTTCGCGATGGACGGTGATCGCATTCGCTTTCTTCGAGGACCAATGGACCAAAGATCGTCGAGGAAATGACAAGTACCAGAAGTTGACTTGCGATCCACACGATCACCAAAGCATAGTCGAGTCGAATATCCAATGAGATCAAAAGTAGAGCCCTTGGGATACCATAATCCTAGTGTTGGTGTGTGAGCTAGATATCGAAGAATATGCTTCACAGCCTTATGGTGTGATTCCTTGGTGTAGCTTGAAATCGGGCACACATGCAAACACTAAGCATTATATCTGGCCTAGATGCACATAAGTACAATAAGGAACCAATCATGGGCGGTATACCTTGTGATCGAAATCAATACCATTTTCATCGATTGCATAGATGGCCATTTGTGGGCATAGGAATTTTGACGCCTTTGCAATCTTGCATGCCAATTTCTTGAGGACATCTTTGAGGTATTTCTCTGAGATATGAATATGCCATTGGGTTGTTGACGAATTTGAAGACCTAAGAAGAATTTCAACTCTCCCATCATAGACATTTGATATTCTTCACTCATCATATAGGCAAATTCATCACTATAACGTTGGTCAGTACAGCCAAAGATAATATCATCAACATATATTTGGCACACAAACAGTTCACCATCATAAGATTTAGTAAAGAGAGTAGGGTCGAGTGAACCGGGTGTGAAGCCATTCTTCACGAAGAATTCCTTCAATGTATCATACCACGCCCGAGGGGCTTGCTTGAGGCCATAGAGGGCCTTATTTAGTCTGAAGACTTTGTCGATTCTTTGGATCTTCAAAACACGGGGTTGAGCAACATATACTTCTTCCTCAAGCTTACCATTGAGGAATGCACTTTTCACATCCATTTGATATAAAGTGATATTGTGATGGTTAGCATAGGCGAGTAATATATGAATAGACTCAAGTCTAGCAACAGTGCAAAAGTTTCATCGAAATCAATTCCTTCAACTGTGTGTAGCCTTGAGCTACTAGTCGTGCCTTATTCCTCACCACAAGACCATTTTCATCTTGCTTGTTGCGGTAGATCCACTTTGTGCCAATGATATTATGCTTGCGAGGATCTGGACGTTTGACCAGTTCCTGACGTTGTTGAGCTCGAATCGATGTAATTCTTCTTGCATGGCCTGAATCCACTCCGGCTCGAAATGCTTCATCTACCTTAGTGGGCTCTGTGATAGAGACAAAAGCATAGTGCCCACAAAAGTTAGATAAGTGTGAAGCTTTTGAGCGAGTGAGAGGACTGGCGCTTCAATGTCATCAATGATCTTGTCAACTTGCACTTCTTTTGCAACGCGAGGATGAGCTGGTTGTCTTGAGGAATTTGATCATTTTCCTCGGCACCATTTTCTTGACATTATCTTCAGTGCATCATTTCGGCGTTCTTAGCGCTGTGAATGAATTCTTCAGCAGTTTCTTGAAGAGGGAATGACATCCTCGGTTGCCTTGAACTGATAGAATCCTCGGTGCTGGTTCGTCTAACATAGAAGGTAGGTGCTCTCTTTGCGAGCCATTAGTTTCATCGAACCGCACATCTGATGTCAACAATCTTGTGAAGTGCGATGTTGAAGACTCTGTAGGTGTGCGAGTCCTTTCCGTAACCAAGCATAAAACCTTCATGTGCTTTTTGCAAATTTAGAGGTGTGGTGAGGATCTCTAATCCAGCATTTAGCATCAAGACTTTGAAATAACTTACATTGGGTTTCTTGTCGTTGAGGAGTTCATAGGCAGTCTTCTTGAAGAATTTGTGAAGATATACTCTGTTGATGATGTGGCACGCAGTGTTAATTGCTTCAATCCGTAAAGCGACTAGGCGTTTTGTATTCATCAAGCATAGTGCGAGCCATCTCAACAAGAGTTCTGTTCTTGCGCTCCACGACGCCATTTTGCCGAGGAGTATAGGGAGCAGATAACTCATGAGTAATACCAAGTTCATCAAGATAGTCATCAAGACCGAATTCTTGAACTCGGTTCCATTGTCACTTCGATGTGCTTGATCTTCACACCAAAGTTGGTTGAAGCCCTCGAGGAAAATCGTTTGAAGATTTCCTGCACTTGATTTTTGTAAGTAACAATGTGTACCCATGTGTAGCGAGAGTAATCATCAACAATAACAAAGCCATATAGAGATGCATCATTAGTGACAATGAGTAATGATTGGGACCAAGAGGTCCATGTGAAGCAATTCGAAAGGACGAGTAGTGGTCATGATAGTCTTATTTGGATGCTTGGCCTTGGTCATTTTTCCAGCTTCACAGCTCGCATAAGTGATCCTTGAGGAATTTGACATTTTCAATGCCAATGACATGCTTCTTCTTCGCAAGCGTGTGCAAATTCCTCATGCCTGCGTGACCAAGTCGTCGATGCCATAGCCAGCCTTCTGAAGCTTTTGCAAGTAGACACATGGCTGGTTGTGGTCCTGTGGAAAAATCAACAATATACAAGTCTCCTCTCCTAAAGCCTTCGAAGACTTTGGAATTGTCAGCTTCCATAAGCACAACACAACGATACTTGCCAAAGATAACTACCATATTGAGATCACAAAGCATTGAGACTGACATGAGGTTATATCCTAAAGACTCAACAAACATGACTTTGTCCATGTGCATGTCCTTAGAGATTGCAACCTTACCAAGTCCCAATACCTGACTTTTGCTTTTGTCAAGCCAAAGATGATATGCTTGAGATGAGATGGTGATAAGGAGCATCCATCAATAGATTCTTGTCACCAGTCATGTGATTTGTACATCCACTATCGAGAACCCACTCAGTGGCTTTGGGTTGATCATCCTGCAGATGAATTAGTACAACTTACGATCTCATATACTTCATCAGTGAAGAATATGATATCAAGTTCATCGGATGAATTTCATCAGACAATATCAATTAGATAAGCAAGATGAGGGCGTGTGAAATGAAAGTTCATTTCATCATGAATAGCCTGCGTCCTTCGAGCAATTTTGTCGGGCCCCAAACAAATTCTTGAGACGTTGAGGCACGCCCGGAGACCTGACCCGCAGAAGAGATTAGTTCTTTTCTTCACCACCCACATCTGAAGGGGTGGCAAAGAATTCATCATTCTGCGAGCACCATATGAGAATGGTGGCATAGAGGCCAAACCATTTCGTTTCACATAAGAGGGGTTAGGGTAAGCATATGAATAAGCGGAGAAATTCTTGAGGACTTATGAACATATTGGTTTGAAGAATAATGCACATATTCATAGCCCTTAGCTCTACCTGCGAAAGCAGAGTTGTTAGCACGATGATAATCATATGAGGACTTTGATCCTTTTGAGGAATTTGATCCAAGTGAGGAATTTGGTCCGTTTGAGGACTTGGGTCCATATGAAGAATTTTGTCCATATGAAGAATTTGATCTGGGGTTCCTTTTCTTCACGGTGGTGTCATGAGGACATTCACCAAGATTTTCAAGACATTTCTTGGGAACCCAGATTTTCTTCATAGGGGACCGTTCTGCAGATTAGTGCCAACATATCTAGCAAATACTTCACCATTCTGATTTTTGAACAGTTTATAGTTTGAGTCAAATGACTCATCATCGTAATGAGGAAATTCACATGTAAAACCAGATAAGGTAGATGGATCAATCTGGAGGTCCCTTTGCAGCAACCCATGAGGTTTTGGGATCTTGCTCGGGCTTCGAGACGTTCCATCGACATTGAGTTTCCTCTCAAAGGCAATACCCTCTTTTCTAGGGTTCTGTTGAGGATCTGCTTTTAAGCACATCACAAAGAGTCGATGCCCTTTGAGGCTTTTATACATGCTGTCATGTACAATTCCTTCAACCCCTGCATCGTCGGTGATACTAGCAATATCCTCGGATGAGGAATTAGTGATAGCAGAGGCAGGTGAAGAATTTGTAACAGTTGAAGCATTTGAACATTGGTGAAGAATTAGCGATTCACGTTCAATGCACTTTAAGCATGGAGGAACAAATTCTTCTTGAGAAGCGCTGATTTGTTGAGCAAGTAATGAATCGCGCTCCTTCGAAGATCTTCATAACTCACTCTTAGCTTCTCAAGATCTTGCTTTCTTTGAAGAAATTCATAAGAAAGTTTCTCATGATCGATAAGAGAGTGTTATGATGACTTTGAAGGCTGTCAAGCCTAGATGAACTTTGAAGATTTTCGATCGGGGCTTGAGTGCGATCCATTTCTTCACCTAACATATCATCACTCTTATCTAGCATGTTTTGAACCTTTTCAAAAGCCCTTTGTTGTTTTATAGCAATCTTAGCAAGTTTAGAGTAGCTGGGCTTAAGATCCTCATCGATTCATTTTCACTAGATTCAGAGGAGGTGTAATTGAGTACCTTGGCACCTTTTGCCATGAAGCAATAGGTGGGGCGTAGTCATCATTTTCCTCATCGGGTTTGTTGGCGGAGTCATTTTCTTCAGCGTTGAAGATGGATTTGCTGACGAAGCGATAGCAAGAGCGGACTAGCCACACCAGATTCGGATTCTTGGACTCCTCCTCTACCTCATTTTCCTCAGATTCAGCTTGAGTCCATTTCCTTGCCAATGAATGCCCGAGCCTTTTGGAGCTGCTCTTCTTGTGAGAAGAAGGCTTTGAGGATTTTGATGATGAAGATTTTGATGATTTCTTCTTCTTCTTCACGTCATCGTAGGCTGTAATCCTTGTGTTTCTTCTTCTTCAATTCCTTTTCCCATCGAGGACAATCTTGGATATAGTGACCAGGTTTCTTGCATTTGTGGCAAAGTCTTCGCTTATAGTCACTAGATGAGGAATCACTGCTTTTGAGGATTTTCCAAACGACCACGTCTTGTGAATTTTGGAATTTCTTCACGAGCAATGCTAGCTCTCGCCAAATTCTTCAGATCTCCAAGGCTACTAGCGAGTCTTCACTCTCGATTCAGATTCAGCCTTGGCCTTGGCACGTGTTCTTCCATAGCTAGAACCATAGAGATCTCTCTTTTGACAAGTGGAACTCGTGAGTATTTAGCCTTCGAGGATATCGGCAGGATCAAGAGACTTGTAGTCAGCTCGTTCTTGTATCATCGGTGCGAGTGTCAAATGAGGAATCAAGCGATCTTAGCAATTTCTTCACCACCTCATGGTCGGTGATGTCGGTGGCACCAGTGCTTGAAGCTCATTTGAGATGTCGGTGAGGCGATCGAAGGTTTGTTGAACATTTTAGTTGTCGAGTCTTTTGAAGCGGTTGAAGAGATTCGAAGGACATCAACTCGAGAGTCACGTTGAGTTGAAACACCTTCATTTACTTTGGACAGCCTCGTCCCGGATGAGTTTGGCGATTCCAAAGCACTCACTCTTCCATATTGACCTTTGCTCGATGGCCACATATGATATTCTTCGCTTGAGAATCGAGTTGCTTGAATCTCTTCACATCAGCATCATTCGAGAGGTGTGGGGCGGAGGAAACACCTTTAGTCACAACATACCGTAGATCGTTGTCAATTGCTTCAAGATGCATTCGCATTTTGTTCTTCCGATGAGGGGTAGTCCGTCCCATCGAAGGTAGGACACCTGCTGAGACCTTGATCATACTGCGGTCGACATAACTAAAACTCGGTGGTTAAACCAAAATCACACGAACAAGGGAGTACCTTGCTCGATACCAATTGAAAGTGCGTTATATCGACTAGAGGGGGTGAATAGGCGATTTTATGAATTTTACAAATTCTTCATCGAGGAATTTGCGGTGAGGAAATTCCTTAGCGAAGAAATACATGCAGCGGAATAAGTACTCGAAGTAAGCATAACAGATTACAGGCATAGTCATCATGATGAAATGAAGACAATCACAGAGTACGTAAAGCGTAATCACAGGATAACACAAGATGAAGACAAACAGATGAAGAAATTGAACGAGGAAATTGAGAAAGTCTTGATCAAAGTCTTCAAACACAGATATGACAAACACTCAACACAAGAATGAGGAAATGAAAGGGTTGAGGAAATAGAACCATTAGGTTGGTGAAGACAATGATTTGGTAGACCAGTTCCAACTGCTGTCTCGGTTATACGTCGGTTGGAGCGGCCGAGTATTTAAACTCGAGGACACGCAGATCCGGACACCCGATCGGCCGAGCACGCAGCTCGGGACACCAAGTCCTCACCGTATTCTCCTTGAACTAAGGCCACGCAGACCTCGTCCAATCACTCGTGGTAAGTCTTGAGCGACTTCCAAACCTTCACATACTTGGTCACTCGGCGATCCACAATTCCTCTTGGATGCTCTAGACCTTGACGCCTAACCGTCTGGAAGAAGCACAGTCTTCAAAGGTAAAAGCGTCGGATCCATGCGGATCAATTTCTTGATGATGCTCAATCACTTTGGGTTTGTTGGGGTTTGGTTTTTTTTTTGGGTTTTCCTCACTTTGGGTTTTCCTCACTTGATGATTTTCGCTCAAAGTCCTCGGAGGATGGGTTGCTCTCAAATGACAAGTGTCAAGTTCTCTCGAGCAGCCAACCAACTAGTGGTTGTGGGGCGGCTATTTATAGCCTCGGGAGCAGCCCGACATGATAAGACATAAATGCCCTTAAATTATATGACCGTTAGGTGGAGATATTTTAGGGACAGGTGGCAAGAAGACAAAGAACGGTCGGAAATTGGAATATCAAATTCTTGAGGCTATCATGTTCCTCCTTTGTGTAGGCAATTCTACTGGCAAATTCCTAACTCCTCGGTCAGAACAAATTCCTCGGTGACGGAAGAGCTTCGTCTCATCCATGAAGAAATTGTTGAACAGTATGAGATTTCAAAGGCTTCACTCGAAGGGATTGGTAGGTGAGGATTTTGAGTTGAGCATCAAATGGAAATTTCTCCTTAGTATTTCCTCGACCCCTTTAGCGAGACGGTGTTTCCTATGACTCAAGAAAGAGAAAAGAAACTACGAAAACAAAAGTCTTCACGCTTCATATTCCTCAGCGAATACCAAGTCTTGAGAATCACACCAATTTCTTCACTTTCAAAGTCTTGTAAAGTCTTGTAATATCAAATTCTTGAGATGAAGAAATTCATTTTAGGGTCGACTTTCTCTGTAAATATCAAACTCCTCATAGACTTATAGACCTGTGTACACTCACAAGCGCATTAGTTACTTAACCTATAAGTCTTCAATACACCAAAATCACTAAGGGGCACTAGATGCACTTACAGGGCTCGACTGGGGGCCGTCCAAGGACGTTCCCCTGCTGCAGGGCCGTATTCGAGACCTCCAGGAAAAAGGGATCAATCTGGTTGCAGTGGCGCAGGTTATGGTGATCCGGCGCCTTCAGCCCTGCAAACGTCGCCCCCTCGCCTGTGGGAATTCAATCCGGAGGGACCACGAGCTCTTCAAAATTTTATGGGCACGACGCCCGTGGAGATGTATAAACTGTTCTTCGGATCACAAGAGAAGTGTCCGGACTTGACCGAGGACGCAGGACTAAGCTGCAATCGCCCAGATACTCAAGTAAGTAGTCCTGTAACCGAACGAGCTGTTCATTCATTTATTTTATATATATGCCCTTTAAAGGAGCCGTTTCTTGAACAGGAGTGGATAGCCAAGGCAAAGTTAATAAGATGTCCGGCTCCCCTCCCAGAGACCACGCCGGATCACATGCTGACCAAGATGTTGAAGGTCGCGCCTTTTGAAGAAGGCGAAGGGGGGAGCGGGGAAGCGACTGCCTCCATGAAGGAGGCTATCAAGGAAGGAGGGATTAAAAGTCCCGTCTTTCGAGGAGAGAAGAGGACTGATTCGGAAGATCCGGAGGTCAAGGCCTCAAAGAGGGGAAGGGAATCCTCGTCGGAGAGTCCGGCGCTGGGAAGTAACCCAGCAGCACTACCCCAAGGGGATCAGCCCTCCAGCGAGCCGTAAGTAAAAAGAAGGGGTCTTGTAAATAAGGAACATCCCTGTATTTATTTATGAAGATAACCGAAATTGTACCTTGTAGTTCGGACCTCAGCCCTTCTCAGCAGAGCTCGTCTTGGGGATCTTCTTCCGGAGATGATGGAGAGCTAAACGCCTCCACCTGTCGCACCCTCATGTGAAGCGGACGACCGTAAGGTGTCGTCGCGGAGGGTTCCCCAAGTCCGGCGGGGCGGAAGGTCCGCGCCAAGTGGTGTGCGGTCGGAGGAGTGAAGGATCTGCTCGAGGCGATCGGCTATCTCGTAAGATCACCGTGCTCTAATGGGTACGGTGATTGAAAGAATTGCATTCGAGGAGAGCGGATTACGAAGCCGTCGAAGCTTCTTCGACGGGTTTGAGGTACGCAAAAATAATGTACCTTCGGCAGTTATGCATATAAAATGCGCCATGTATAGATAGTAGCCCGTGAGACTCGGTATGTTGTCAAAATTGACGACGTGCCGAGGATCAAATTCTCAGTTTTAACATATCGCCGCTCCTAAACAGGTGGCGGGGCGTCCGGAGGCCAGCCGGACTGATGAATATGCTGAACTAAAGCGGCAACTTGATGAGGCGGATGCGGACATCGCGCTGGTCAATAAACGGTTTGACGAGTCACAAGGTATGCGACTTCTATGCGGACACCTGGTAAGGGAGCTTGACGCCCATGTCTTACTATTCGTATGCTTAATGCAGATGGTGCCGCTGCCGTGGAAGAGCTGCGGGCAGAACTCGCCCGAGCGAAAGAGCAAGCCAGAATTAGTAATGCGGTCGCTTTAAAGGCGGCCGAAGAGCTAGAAGCTGAACGGGCTGCTCACTGCCGAAGCAAAGAGGAGATGGCCGATATGGCCAAAAAGTTGAGGAATACTACCGATCGCCGCGAGGTTCTTGAAAAGAACGTCAAGTGGAACAAGAGGGCCTAAAAAAGGCCGCCGCCGAATCTAAGAATGCCCAGTCGGCTTTGAGAGCTGCCAAGGAGGAGCTGAGTCAGGCTAGGGTAATTGTGGCTGGAAAACCGTTTCTGCTGCGGAGGAAATATACGGATCCAAAGTATGCTCAGTTAGATAAGTTGTGGAGTTCGGAGGATGCTTATATGGACTTGGCGGCGAAGGCCATGGACGCTGTTGAGCACTTAGGGGCCGAAGGGGCACCGAAGGAAGAGCTATATTGGTCGCAATTCCATAGTCCGGAGCGTCCTCTGCCGCTGACCGATCAGTTGGCTGAATGGGCCGAGCTGAATCGACCGTCCGGATTCGCCATGAAGCATGTCTTGACTCACTTGTGGTCGGGCGGACCCCAGCTGAAGAGCTATTTTGGTTTAGTGCAGCAGTTCCTTGGTGCGGTACCGCGTATCGATGCAATGAAGCGATCGGCGTGTATTGAGGGGGCGCGGATGGCTCTGGCCCGTGTCAAGACATACTGGGCAGAGATGAAGGCCACCGATGTTGCATCCCAAGATTCGGACAGAAGCCGAGTACCTGCCGAGCACTACTTTGAAGAAGTCCTGCCGGGCGCTCGTTTAATAGAGACGCAGTGCTCGAAGGATATTATGTTTAAATGACATGTATGATTTGTGAAAACAATGTTTTAATATAATATAAGAGCTTTTTATACTTGTGCGTTCAAGTAGCAAACTACTCCCTGTGCGGCCGTTTATGTATATGTATATATAACCTGAAAGATGGCAGTCCTTGGCTTTAGCCCCCACGCACATAGTGCGGGGGTGTTTGGAAAGAAAGCGCTTTTTCACACTTAATCCAACGTCTTGGCCCTGTTAAGGATGTGATAACGTAGCAAACTAGGCAACCGGACTATAATGCTTTATCACTTTCACTTAGCCATAGGAGTTTGAGGGTGGGGCTACTATATAGCCCCTGGGGGCACCGCACTCTCTCGAATTCTGGGTGCGTATGTGCCTGACCGAAAACCGGTCCTTCGTTAATGCGGAGGAATCCTAAACATTCCAGTGAGTCATCGAGTGGTTGACCAGTCTCTCGCTATATCATGATGATCGTTTTCGGCTTTCTCTCTTGAGGTGCTCGCCTTGCGGCGAACCGGGCACAATCGCGATAGTTCTCCGGTGCCGCGTTAGCCGTGAAAACAGAATGTAAGGCAGCAAAACAAAGGAGCCGAGCAACCCAACATTTTACCAAGGACATGATTCGGAGCTGATGCATATAAGGCCTAACTCGAGACGCTGAATACTCCCTAAGGTATTCGGTCTTTATGAAAATGGGCAGAATAATGCCCTAAGCCCCTGGTGTCCAGGTACACGCAAAAATTCTGGTGCGGCCAATGCCAAAGTACCAGCCTCCTCCTCGGTTATATTAAGGAACCGGGGATGTATATCAACAAGAGGCAGTGAAAAAGGTTTACGAGGGTCTTAATCAAAAGAATCCTTGCAACGGGTCCCTACTGCACGTCTGCGCCTGTGTCTCCGTTGTGCCGTATCCTGGACGGGTGTAGCACGTTGTTCATCTGTAAAAGAGAGGAACTTAGTTTAAAAGATAAAGGATCGTGCGAAAGATGTACTTAATATTAAATAAACAGAGTACGGTTCGAAGAAGTGAATAAAATTGAGCTTTATTGTCTCTTGTTATTCATGCATGCGGCCCCTCATATGGGGGTATGCCGCTAGTAGGCGCCGGACTCGTCTAGCCGTGTCTGGGGTTTGAATGACCAATTCAGGTTCTTTGCCTAGCAGAGCCGGATAGCTGTGGGGCTGTCAAAGCAGTCTCCCGTTCTTCCGTGCTCGAGTAACACTTAATACTTCCTTTTAACGAGATGATGCCGTGTGGACCGGGCATTTTAAGTGTTAGAGATGCATAATGCGGTATTGCGTTAAAGCGGGCGAAAGCTTCGCGTCCCAATAGTGCTTGATGGCTACTTTTAAACGGGGCGACATGGAAGAGTAACCTTTCGTGACGGAAGTTGTCGGATGAACCAAACACAACTTCTAGCAGTATGGAGCCCGTATAATGGGCATATGGGCCTGGCATTACTCCTTTAAAGGAGGTGTTGCTACGGCGAATTTTGGTTGGGTTTATCCCCATCCTGCGGATTGTGTCCTGATATATCAGGTTTATGTCACTGCCGCCATCCATGAGGACTTGTGTAAATTGGAATCCGTCGATTATAGGATCCAATATCAAGGCAGTCCATCCCGCGTCCGGATATTTTGGAGTAGTCCCGACGGTCGAAGGTGATTGGTTTTGAGAACCGGCAGCGGCGCTCCTTTTAGTGGGCGCCGCTGCTTTTTCCTTTGATCACGTGAAGTGAGTTTACTGTTTTAACCTCCCGTGGGAAAGTTTTTTGTTTTCGGGGCTCGCTTGTGGTGCTCGTCGTCATCTTCACTTGGTGTGTTGAGCCCTTGTGTTGGCGTTCATCTGCGGACTGTTTGAAGACCCAACAATTTACGTGGGTATGGTTAGCGAGCCTCCCAGAGTCTTTGGGATTTGACATATCTTTTCCAAGATTTTGTTGAAGTTGGATAGCTCATTGCTATTGTCCGTAAGGGGCAGTTTTTTGTTGTTCTGCCGTGAGCTTTTGAATCCAGCGTTGACTGCCGTGCTCTTTGGACTGTTCCTTTTAATCCGGCGTTGGTCCTTGTTGCGCCGTGGTTTCCCATTTCCATCCCTAATTTCGGATGTACTTGGGTCGCAGGTGCTGCACCTTGTTAGCCAGCTATCCTCTCCCGCGCAAAAGCGGGTCATGAGGCTTGTTAATGCGGTCATTGTTCTTGGCTTTTCTTGGCCGAGGTGTCTGGCGAGCCATTCGTCTCGGACGTTGTGTTTGAAAGCTGCTAAGGCTTCGGCGTCCGGACAGTCGACTATTTGGTTCTTTTAGTAAGGAACCTGTTCCCAATTTCGGGCTGACTCTCGGGCTGTTGAGTTATGTGATTTAGATCGTCTGCATCCGGAGGGCGGACATAAGTCCCCAAAATTTGCAGAAATGCATCCTCGAGCTCTCCCAGCTTCCAATGGTATTTTCGGGAGGCTTTTAAGCCAATGCCGAGCTGGCCCTTTGATTTTAAGGGTAAGTATTTTATGGCGTGGAGATCGTCTCCTCTAGCCATGTGTATGTGGAGGATGTAATCCTCGATCCACACCTCGAGTCATTGTTCCGTCGTATGCCTCTATGTTTATGGGTTTGAATCCGGTGGAAATTCATGATCCAAAGCACCTCATCGGTGAAACATAGGGGTGTCTGGCGCCCTATATTTGGGTGTCTTTGTGATCTTGAATTTTGGCGATTGCATTGCTTTGACGAGCTGCTTTCTTGGCCCATAGATGGACCTAATCGGGCCATCCTTTTGATGTGAATCCTTATGCGGATCGCATATTGGCTTGTGTCTTGGCGCCATTCGCGCTCTCTTTTTGCCGTGGGGTCGTCCATCCGACCGGGTGGCCTTCTTACTTTTTAATTGTGGGGCTCTAAGGCCTCCTCGTCAATTCAGGCAGTAGCTTTCTTTTGGGTAGCTCTTTGTTGGCGATCGTCGCCGCACTTGTCTCCGGTGCTGAATACTTTGCTCCATCTGATCCTGGCGCATCTTCCGCTGTTTTGAGCTTCCGCTTCGCGCTTCTTCACCCTCAGCAGCGATGGCGAGCCTTTTCTCGGAGGTCATTTTGCTCCAATAGTTTGTCCAGCGTGAGATCGTCCGGACTGTTGTCTTCGCCGAGGACAGATTGTTTATCCAAGTTGTCTTGTTCGGACGATTGCTCGATAGCTTGTTCGTTGTCCACCGGTTCGCCTGCTCTATGGCTGGGTCTTTGTTGAGCGGGACTTTGTTCGGTGTTTACGTTGCCGTTTGACTGCGCCGAGGGATTTATCCTTCATAGTGTCCCGTTGTTCCTCGTCTTCATTTCCTTTAGGTGTATCCACCATGTATACATCATGGGATGAGGTTGTCCAGCATCCTATAGGTGCTGGTTCATTGTTGTCTCCTACATCGTCGTCCATACCGTCGATGTCTTCGGAGTCGAAATCGAGCACGTCGTGTAAGCTTTCGACAGTGGCTACGAAGTGGGTGGTGGGTGGGCGTTGAATTTCTTCGTCGTTCGCATCCCAACCTTCCTGACCGTAGTCCGGCCAGGGCTCTCCGGATAAAGAGAGAGACTTTAGTGAATTCAGGATGTCGCCAAAGGGCGAGTGCTAAAAGATGTTCGCGGCCGTGAACTCCATGACCGGCGCCCAATCGGATCTGATTGGCAGGGGCGCAGAGGGTTCGGAGTCCGGAGAGGAGTCCGGCGCTTTGGAGTCGAGGTCTTCGCAAAGGACAGGCATGGAGTTCGGCTCGATCGCCATAGAGATTGTAGCCCCCGAGGCGGTGTCCAACCACTCGTCCTCAATCGGGGAATCCGGCTCCGGATTAAGGGTCGGAGCGGATACTGGTGCGGCCTCCAGGGCACTGTTTGGCTGCAGAGCTAGATCATGCCCATCGAAACAGTGCAGCACGCTTGGCTGCGGCTCGAATCCGTCGAAGATCAAGTCTCCGCGGATATCGGCCGTATAGTTCGAACTTCCAAATCTGACCTGATGGCGGGCGTAGCTTCGATCTGCTCCGGATGGCTGCTTAATTGGCCCGCATGCAAAGCCGCCGAACACGAAGATCTGTCGGGAGAAAAGTCTCACCCTGGACGCGTCGTTGTTGATGATCGAAGGAGCCATCGGGCCTATCGGTGGCGATACGAGGAACTCTCAATGAAAGCACCAATGTCGGTGTCAAAACCGGCGGATCTCGGGTAGGGGTCCCGAATCTGTGCGTCTAGGCGGATGGTAACAGGAGACAAGGGACACGATGTTTTACCCAGGTTGGGCCCTCTCGATGGAGGTAATACCCTACTCCTGCTTGATTAATATTGATGATATGGGTAGTACAATAGTAGATCTACCACGAGATCAAGGAGGCTAAACCTAGAAGCTAGCCTATGGTATGATTGTTGTTCGTCCTACGGACTAAAACCCTCCGGTTTATATAGACACCGGATAAGTTAGGGTTACACAGAGTCGGTTACAATGGTAGGAGATCCACATATCCATATCGCCAAGCTTGCCTTCCACGCCAAGGAAAGTCCCATCCGGACACGGGACAAAGTCTTCAATCTTGTATCTTCATAGTCTTGGAGTCCGGCTGTGACGATAGTCCGGCTATCCGGACACCCCCTAGTCCGGGACTCCCTCAATGAGTATCTGAGTTACGAGTTTTGCACACAATTAAGACATTGTGGAAATTGTTTCACAGTAATACCGCCTGGAACACCATAGTGTGATGGTGTGTCCGAACATCATAACTGCACCCTACTGGATATGGCGCATACCATGATGTCTCTTATCGAATTAATACTATCATTCATGGGTTAGGCATTAGAGACAACCACATTCACTTTAAATAGGGCACCACGCAATTCCTTTAAAGACGATATCGTATGACCTATGGTTTAGAGAAACCTAAGTTGTCGTTTCTTAAAGTTTGGGGTTGCGACGCTTATGTGAAAAGTTTTAGCCTGATAAGCTTGAACCCAAAGCGGATAAATGCATCCTCATAGGACACCCAAAACAGTTGGGTATACCTCCTGTCTCAGTTCCAGAAGCAAAAGGGATTGTTTCTAGAATCGGGTCCTTTCTCGAGGAAAAGTTTCTCTTGAAATAATTGAGTGGGAGGATGGTGGAGACTTGATGAGGTTATTGAACCATCACTTCAACTAGTGTGTAGCAGGGCACAGGAAGTTGTTCCTATGGCGCCTACACCAATTGAAGTGGAAGCTAATGATAGTGATCATGAAACTTCAGATCAAGTCACTACCAAACCTCGTAGGTCGACAAGGATGCGTACTGCTTCGGAGTGGTATGATAATCCTGTCTTAGATATCATGTTGTTAGACAACAATGAACCTACGAGCTATGGATAAGCGATGGTGGGCCCGTATTCCGACAAATTGTTAGAAGCCATGAAATCCGAGATAGGATTCATGTATCAGAACAAAGTATGGACTTTGGTGTACTTGCCCGATGATCGGCAAGCCATTGAGATAAATGGATCTTTAAGAAGAAGACGGACGTGGACGGTAACGTTGCCGTCTATGAAGCTCGACTTGTGGCAAAGAGTTTTTTCACAAGTTCAAGGAGTTGACTACGATGAGTTTTTCTCATCCGTAGCGATGCTTAAGTCCGTCGGAATCATGTTAGCATTAGCTGCATTTATGAAATCTGGCAAATGGATGTAAAAAAAAACAAGTTTCCTTACCGCCAGAAGGAAAGGTTGTATGTGATACAATCGAGAAAGGTTTTGTCGATCCTAAGGATGCTAAAGGTATGCTAGCTCCAGCGATCCTTCCATGGACTAGGGCAAGCATCTCGAGTCAGAATATACGCTTTGATGGAGTGATCAAAGTTTTGGGTTTATACAAAGTTTGTTAGAAACTTGTATTTACAATAGAGTGAGTGGGAGCACTACAACATTTCGATAAGTATATGTGCATGACATATTGTTGATCCGAAATGATGTAGAATTTCTGAAAGCATAAAGGGTTGTTTGAAAGGAGTTTTTGAAGGAAGACCTGGATAAAGCTGCTTACATATTGGGCATCAAGATCTATAGAGATAGATCAAGGCGCTGATGATACTTTCAAAAGAACACACACCTTTGACATGATTTTGAAGGAGTTCAAAATAGATCAGTCAAAGAAGGAGTTCTTACCTGAGTTATAAGGTGTGAAGTTGAGTAAGACTCAAAGCCCGACAACGGCAGAAGAAAGAGGAAGGACGAAGGTCGTCCCCTATGCTTTTGTCATAGGCTCTATACGGTATGCCATGCTGAGTACCACACCTGATGTGTGCCTTGCCACATGTCTGGCAAGAGGGTACAAAGGTGATCCAGGAGTGGATCACTAGACAGCGGTCAAAATTATCCTTAGAGGAATAAGGAAATGTTTCTCGGTTATGGAGGTGATAAAGAGTTCGACGTAAAGAGTTACGCCGATGCAAGCTTAACACCTATCCGGATAGTTCTGAGGAGTAAACCGGATTCGTATAGTAGAACAGTTATTTGAAATGGCTCCAAGTATAGCGTGATAGCTGCATCTACAAGATGACATAGAGATTTGTAAAGCACACACGGATCTGAAAGGTTCAGACCCGTTGACTAAAACCTCTCTCTCACAAGCAAAACATGATCAAACCCCAGAACTCATTGAGTCTTAATCACATGATGATGTGAACTAGTTTATTGACACTAATAAACTCTTTGGATGTTGGTCACATGGTGATGTGACCTGTGAGTGTTAATCACATGGCGATGTGGACTAGATTATTGACTCTAGTGCAAGTGGGAGACTGTTGGAAATATGCCCTAGAGTCAATAATAGATTAGTTATTATTATTATATTTCCTTGTTCATGATAATCGTTTATTATCCATGCTATAATTGTATTGATAGGAAACTCAGATACATGTGTGGATACATAGACAACACCATGTCCCTAGTAAGCCTCTAGTTGACTAGCTTGTTGATCAATAGATGGTTACGGTTTCCTGACCATGGACATTAGATGTCGTTGATAACGGGATCACATCATTAGGAGAATGATGTGATGGACAAGACCCAATCCTAAGCCTAGCACAAAGATCGTGTAGTTCATATGCTAAAGCTTTTCTAATGTCAAGTATCATTTCCTTAGACCATGAGATTGTGCAACTCCCGGATACTGTAGGAATGCTTTGGGTGTACCAAACGTCACAACGCAACTGGGTGGCTATAAAGGTACACTACGGGTATCTCCGAAAGTGTCTGTTGGGTTGGCACGAATCGAGACTGGGATTTTCACTCCGTGTGACGGAGAGGTATCTCTGGGCCCACTCGGTAGGACATCATCATATGCGCAATGTGACCAACGAGTTGATCACGGGATGATGTGTTACGGAACGAGTAAAGAGACTTGCCGGTAACGAGATTGAACAAGGTATCGAGATACCAACGATCGAATCTCGGGCAAGTACTATACCGGTAGACAAAGGGAATTGAATACGGGATTGATTGAATCCTCGACATCATGGTTCATCCGATGAGATCATCGTGGAACATGTGGGAGCCAACATGGGTATCCAGATCCCGCTGTTGGTTATTGGGCGGAGAGTTGTCTCGGTCATGTCTGCATGGTTCCCGACCCGTAGGGTCTACACACTTAAGGTTCGGTGATGTTAGGGTTGTAGAGATATTAGTATGCGGTAACCCGAAAGTTGTTCGGAGTCCCGGATGAGATCCCGGACGTCACGAGGAGTTCCAGAATGGTTCGGAGGTAAAGATTTATATATAGGAAGTCCAGTTTCGGCCACCGGGAAGGTTTGGGGGGTCATCGATATTGTACCGGGACCACCGGACGGGTCCCGGGGGTCCACCGGGTGGGGCCACCTATCCCGGAGGGCCCCATGGGCTGAAGGGGCGTGGGAACCAGCCCCAGGTGGGCTGGTGCGCCCCCCCTTGGGCCTCCCATGCGCCTAGGGTTAGAAACCCTAAGGGGTGGGGGCGCCTCCACTTGGCTTGGATGCCAAGCCACCCCTAGGGCAGCCGCCCCCCTCCCTAGATGGGATCTACAAGGGGCCGGCGCCCCCCTAGGCCCCTATATATAGTGGAGGGGAGGGAGTGCAGCCGGACCTGAGTCCCTGGCGCCTCCCTCCCTCCCGTGACACCTCTTCCTCCCCGCTGCGCTTGGCGAAGCCCTGCCGGGATCCCGCTACTTCCACCACCACGCTGTCGTGCTGCTGGATCTCCATCAACTTCTCCTTCCCCCTTGCTAGATCAAGAAGGAGGAGACGTCTCTCCCAACCGTACGTGTGTTGAACGCGGAGGTGCCGTTCGTTCGGCGCTAGGATCATCAGTGATTTGGATCACGACGAGTACGACTCCATCAACCCTGTTCTCTTGAACGCTTCCGCTTAGCGATCTACAAGGGTATGTAGATGCACTCCCCTCTCTCTCGTTGCTATTATCTCCATAGATAGATCTTGGTGATGCGTAGAAAATTTTGAATTTCTGCTACGTTCCCCAACACCTCCATCATCTGAGTTGATCATAAGAGGTAATGAAAAAGGTATTGATCTTCGACCTCCACATGAGTATGTTGAATGCCTTATCGATTTAGATGCACCATGTGATGAGCTACCCACTACTTTGATCACACCACCTATTTTATAGGACTATGTTCGTGATTTGACTTCGCCATGTGATCAAACGAATTCAATAACAACTATCTTGAGTGCACCATTGAATTGTCGGTTGATGCAAAAGAACCATGTGAATCAGGGAATAACTCCGATTTGGAACAAATATCGAACACATATCACATGACACCACTAAGGGAATCACAACATACATACTATCAAAATATCGAACACATATCAAGTTCACATGACACCACTAAGGGAATCGCAACATACATACTATCAAAATATCGAACACACATCAAGTTCACATGATTACTTGCAACATGATTTCTCCCGTGACCTCAAGAATAACAGTAACTACTCACAAATGATAATCATGCTCAAGATTAGAGGGTTATTAAATAGCATATTGGATCTAAACATATAATATTCCGCCAAATAAACCATATAGTAATCAACTACAAGATGTAATCAACACTACTAGTCACCCACAAGCACCAATCTATAGTTCCGGTAATAAGATTGAACACAAGAGATGATCTCGGGTTTGAGATGAGATGGTGTTGTTGAAGATTTTGATGGAGATTGCCCTCCCCAAGATGGGAGAGTTGTTGCTGATGATGATGACGATGATTTCCCCCTCCGGGAGGGAAGTTCCCCCGGCGGAATAGCTCCGCCGGAGGGCAAAAGTGCTCCTGCCCAAGTTCCGCCTCGAGACGGAGGCACTCCATCCCGAAAGTCCTCTTCTTATTTTTTTTTCTAGGTCAAAACGACTTATGTACTAGAAGATGGGCACCGGAGGTGGGCCTGGGTGAGCACAACCCACCAGGGCACGCCTGGGCTCCCTGGCGCGCCCAGGTGGGTTGTGCCCACCTGGTGGGCCTCCTCTGGTACTTATTTGCTCCAATATTGATCATATATTCCATCAAAATTCTTCGTGAAGTTTCAGCCTGTGGAGTTGTGCAGAATAGGTACCCTGACGTAGCTTTTCCAGGTCCAGATTTCCAGCTGCCGAAATTCTCCCTCTTTGTGTGTACCTAGCATATTATGAGAGAAAAGGCATTAGAATTACTTCAAAAAGCATTATTATGCATAAAAACATCATAAATAACAGTAAGAAAACTTGATGCAAATGGACGTATTGACTCCCCCAAGCTTAGACCTCGCTTGTTCTCAAGCGAAAACCGAAATCGAAAAACATGTCCACATGCTTAGAGAGAGAGAGAGAGGGGTCGATAATAACAAAGTACGGACATAGAAGCATCGTGTTGATTATTATACCAACAACAAACTTAAACATAAGACTTTTATCATAGAACTTTTATCATAGACTTCTCATGAATAAGTGACAATTCATCACACTATTGAAGTATAAAGGAAAAAATCTATTAGGAACCAACAAACTATTTTCTCAGTCAACTTTGCAACTACAATTCATCATCTTTTTTAGGAAGGGTCATGTATCGGAGCCTTTAGACAAGTCCACATACTCAACCATCATATATTCTTCTATGATTGCTAACACTCAACGCATACACATGAGAAAAACGTTTCAATCGGACACATAGAAAGATAGGGGCTTATAGTTTCGCCTCCCAACATATTCACCTCAAGGGTGATGTCAACAATAATAACTCATGCTACCCATATTCCACTAGCCATATGTGCCTAGATCTTTCCTCACCACACGATGCCTGCCAAAGGAGAAAAATAAAAAGGAGTAGAGAGAAAACTTTGACTCTTTTCATAAAAGTAAATACATAAAAGTAAAAAAATAGGCCCTTCGCAGAGGTAAGTAGAGGTTGCCATGCGCTTATTTGTTTGTATGCTCAACCCCTTAGTGAAAAGAACGTCACGTTGTGTTGCCTTGTGATAGCGACGTTTATTATACAGTCTGTCGCTTTTATTCTTCACCATCACACGTTCGTACAATGCTCAATTTTCTATTACACTAAATGATCTCACACTTTTATAAGCACTTTTCATTGCCTTTTTGCACCGATGACAACTTACTTGAGGGATCTTGCTCAATCCCTAGGTAGGTATTGTGGACTTTTGAAAATAAGATCTGAGTTTAAGGGTTTTTGGATGCACAAGTAGTATATCTACTTAGTGCGGAATTTTTGGTTAGCAAAGATAGGGGCAATCACCACATGTTAAAGGATCTATGACAATATGACTTCTATGTGAATACGAACAAACATAAATCATTAGGTCGTCTTCCTTGTCCAACATCAATAATTTTGGCATATAATATTTTGATGGGGGCTCACAAGGACAAAAGATTTCTAGGATAGTATATTTATATGTGAATCTTCTCTTCCCTTATTAATTCTTTCATGAGTTGCATCATTGATCAATGCTATGTTTGTCAATCTCTAATAAAATTTCCTACTTATACTTTTCCTTATGTGGTGTCATCACCTACCATAAGATTTGTATATGATCTGTTTCATTTATTTCCTTTCTTTTATTTGTTTCTCTTCTTTTATTTATCTCCTTTCTTTTTATTGCAACATGAAAGTAAAGAAAGCAAAAACTCAAACTAAACCTTATTATATATCTCGCACACGATTACAAGGATAGATCACTAAGCAAATTCTCGAAAAGAAAGGATCGAACTAAACTTTTATTTATCTAAAGCAAAAGATCGAACTAATACAAGTAAATAAAAAAAGATAGTAGGGATGATACAATAATGGGGCACCTCCCCCAAGCTTGGCGGAAGCCAAGGGGAGTGCCCATACCCGATAATCAACTTTATTTTGGTGATGAAGAAGAAGGCGGTGGTGATGAAGTGATCATATCCTTAAGGATCAAGAGATTCTCCAATTGACGGATGATGCTCTGGAGGTGGGTGATGTGCTCTTGATGCAGAATATTTTCACGGGTGAGATACTTATTTTGCACATGAACCATTTCAATGATGCAAAAGGCTTCAATCTTAGTAGGAGTAAGATGAGCATAGTAAGGTTTAAGGATATCTTCTTCATCCTCCTCAGCTGGCAGTGCTTGCTTGAATACCAGGGGTTGATCTACGATAGCCTCCTTGCTCCCGTCTCCCTTGAGGGCTTCTACGGGCTCTTCTCTCTTCAGCTCGATCTTCATCAACCAAGCATCCTCTTCTACGTTGTTGGAGGAGGAAGAGGACACGATGCCTGGCTTAACAAATCTGACCAAAAACTGCAACAAAAGAGAATAGAAGATTTCTCCGCAATACGTTGATCAATAGGTTCAGGGGGTATATAACGATTTTTTATCTTGGGGAACAAGCAAACTGTAGAAAAGCGAAGTCTAGAAGGTACCCCAGGTGGGCACAACACACCTGGGCACGCCTGGCAAGCCAGGTGCTCCCTAGTGCCTTGTGCCCACCATCTTACGCTTCCTGGAAGTTTCTTATTTTCCCAACTTTCTAAATATTCCAAAACTGAAAAAAAAATTGCGGATTTTTCGGAATCCATTTACTTACCGTATCACGTACCTCCTTACTTTCACAATTCTGGAGTGTTCCGAAAGGACTCTTTTATGTGTTCTTCTGGTGTCATAGTTTGGATAATATTACTTTCAATATTAATGGGCGTACCTGAGATATAATGTTTTGTTTGTTGCCCGTTAACAACCTTCGGGTTAGTACCTTCGGCATTATTTATTTTGATAGCTCCAGACCGATAAACCTCCTCGATAACATAGGGTCCTTCCCATTTTGAGAGGAGTTTTCCTGCAAAGAATCTAAACGAGAGTTGTACAAAAGAACATATTCTCCGATTTTAAACTCACACTTTTGGATTCTCTTATCATGCCATCTTTTAACTTTTTCTTTAAACAACTTGGCATTTTCATAAGCTTGGGTTCTCCATTCATCTAATGAGCTAATATCAAATAACCTATTTTCACTGGCAAGTTTGAAATCATAATTGAGTCCTTTGATTGCCCAATATGCTTTATGTTCTAACTCAAGAGGCAAATGAAAAGCTTTTCCATAAACCATTTTATAAGGAGACATACCCATAGGATTTTTATAGGCTGTTCTATAAGCCCAAAGTGCATCATCTAATTTCTTAGACCAATTCTTCCGGGACCTATTGACAGTCTTTTGCAAAATTAATTTTATTTCTCTATTACTCAGTTCAACTTGACCACTAGACCGAGGATGATAAGGTGATGCAATTCTATGTTTAACATCATACTTGGCAAGCATTTTATGGAAAGCACCATGAATAAAGTGTGAACCACCATCAATCATTAAACATCTAGGGACTCCAAACCTTGGGAAAATAACTTCCTTAAGCATTTTAATAGAGGTGTTGTGATCAGCACTACTGGTTGGAATAGCTTCTACCCATTTAGTAACATAATCAACAGCAACCAAAATTTGTGTATACCCATTAGAGAAAGGAAAAGGTCCCATGTAATCAAATCCCCAAACATCAAATGGTTCAACATCAAGTGAATAGTTCATAGGCATTTCTTGACGCTTACCAATATTACCTATTCTTTGACATTCATCACAAGATAAGACGAACTTACGGGCATCCTTGAAGAGAGTAGGCCAATAAAATCTAGATTGCAATACCTTGTGAGCAGTTCTATCTCCAGCATGATGTCCCCATATGCTTCGGAGTGACATTTCCGTAGGATTTGTCCCTGTTCATGCTCAGGTAAACAACGTCTAATAATACGATCTACTCCTTCTTTATAAAGATATGGGCCATGCTAAAAGTAATGTCTTAAATCATAGAAGAATTTTTCTTTTGTTGATAAGTAAAGCTAGGTGGTAAATATTTAGTAACAATGTAATTAGCATAGTTAGAATACCAAGGAGTGCTATGAGCAACATTTATTGCAGCTAACTGCTCATCAGGAAAACTATCCTCAATAGGTAGTGGGTCATCAAGCACATTTTCAAGCCTAGACAAGTTATCAGCTACGGGGTTCTCAGCTCCTTTTCTATCAGTGATATGTAAATAAAATTCTTGTAGCAAGAGAACCCATCGAATAAGTCTAGGTTTAGCATGTTTCTTTTCCATAAGATATTTAATAGCAGCATGATCAGTGTGAACAATTACTTTTGAATAAACAATGTAAGATCTAAATTTATCACAAGCAAACACCACTGCTAAGAATTCTTTTTCAGTAGTAGCATAATTTCGTTGAGCACTGTCTAGAGTTTTACTAGCATAATGAATAACATTCAGTTTCTTATGAACTCTTTGTCCTAGAACAGCACCAACAACATAATCACTAACATCACGCATAATTTCAAAAGGCAAGTTCCAATCAGGTGGTTGAACAATAGGTGCAGAAATTAAGGTTTTCTTGAGTGTTTCGAAGGCTTCTAAACAATCATCATCAAAAAAAAAAGGAACATCCTTTTGCAAAAGATTTGTAAGAGGCCTAGAAATTTTAGAAAAGTCTTTGATAAATCTCCTATATAAACCAACATGACCTAGGAAACTACGAATACCTTTGATATCTTTAGGACATTGCATTTTCTCAATTCTATCAACCTTAGCTTTGTCCACTTCAATACCTCTTTCAGAAATTTTATTACCCAAGACAATGCCTTCATTAACCATAAAGTGGCACTTCTCCCAATTCATGACAAGATTTGTTTGTTCACATCTCTACAAAACTCAATCAAGATTGCTTAAACAAACATCAAAAGACGTCCCATAAACAGAGAAGTCATCCATGAAAACCACAACAATCTTTTCATAAAAGTCAGAGAATATAGCAGCCATACATCTTTGAAAGGTAGCAGGTGCATTGCATAAACCAAAGGGCATACGTCTATAAGCATAAGTTCCAAAGGGACAAGTAAAAATGGTCTTTTCTTGATCAGGTTGGGAAACAGGTATTTGCAAAAAACTAGAATATCCATCAAGGAAGCAAAAATATGTGTGCTTAGATAATCTTTCTAGCATTTGATCTATAAAAGGTAGAGGGTAATTATATTTTCTAGTTGCTTTGTTTAATTTTTTAAAATCAATTACCATTCTATAACCTGTAACAATTCTTTGTGGAATAAGTTCATTATTATCATTAGGAACAACAGTAATACCTCCTTTCTTAGGTACACAATGAACATGACTTACCCATCTACTATCAGCTATAGGATAGATTATACATGCTTCCAGAAGTTTTAATATTTGTGTTCTTACCACTTCCTTTACTTTTGGATTTAACCGACATTAGTGATCAACAACGGGTCTAGCATCAGGTTCCATATTAATCTTGTGCTGACATGAAGTGGAACTAATGCCCTTTAAATCATCAAGAGTATATCCAATAGCAGCTCAGTGCTTCCTTAGAACTTTCAATAATCTTTGTTCTTCATATTCTGAAAGGTTAGCACTAATAGTAGCAGGATATATCTTCTATTCATCCAGATAAGCATATTTCAAAGTGTCTGGCAATTTTTTTAATTCAAACACAGGATCAACTTTAGGTGGAGGTGGACCTACTAGGGTTTCAATAGGCACATTGTGTTTAAGCAGAGGATGTTGTTCAAAGAAAATTTTATCTATTGCATTTCTTTCATGCATATGTAAATCAGTTTCGTGGTCTAGCAAGTATTGTTCTAAAGGATCAGTAGGTGGTACAGCAATAGAAGCAAGTACAATTATTTCATCCTCACTAGGAAATTCTTTTTCATGAAGCTTTCTACTAAACTTGGAAAAAATAAACTCATGAGATTCATCACCAAAACTAACACCGACAGTTTGTTTCTCACAATCTATCTTAGCATTAACGGTGTTCAAGAAAGGTCTACCAAAGATAATGGGGCAAAAGTCATCTTGTGGGGAACCAAGAACAAGAAAATCAGTAGGGTATTTTATTTTCCCACACAAGACTTCAACATCTCTAACAATCCCAATTGGTGATATAGTGTCTCTATTAGCAAGTTTAATAGTAACATCTATGTCTTCCATCTCTGTGGGTGCTATGTCATTCATAATTTCTTCATATAAGGAATAAGGAATAGCACTCACGCTAGCACCTATGTCACATAAACCATGATAACAGTGATCTCCTATTTTAACTGAGACAACGTGCATGCCAACAACTGGTCTATGTTTATCCTTTTTATCACGTTTGGCAATTCTGGCAGCTTCTTCAGAGAAGTAAATAACATGCCCCTCTATATTTTCTTCCAAGAGATCCTTAACCATAGCAATACTAGGTTCTACCTTAATTTGTTCATCAGGTTCAGGTGTTCTAACATAGCTTTTGTTAACCACAGTTGAAACTTTAACATGTTCCTTTATTTTAACAGGGAAAGGTGGTTTCTCAATATAAGCAGTAGGAACAACTGGATCAACATTATAAAGTATAGTTTCTTCTTTAGCCAGTACCAGTTCTTTATTTTCTTCTTTAATAGGTGGGTGATATTTAAACCACTTCTCTGTAGGTAGATCAACATGAGTAGCAAATGGTTCACAAAAGGAGGCTACTATCTCATAGTCAAGTCCATATTTAGTGCTAAGCTTTTGAAAAGCATCGGTATTCATAAAAGATTTAACACAATCATACTTTAGCTTAATACTTGACTCTTTACCTTCGTCGAGTTCCCAATCTTCAGAGTTGCGTTTAATTCTTTCCAAAAGATCCCACCGGAATTCAATAGTCTTCTTTATAAAAGAACCAGCGCAAGAAGTACCAAGCATGGATCGATCATTATGAGAAAGCCGAGCATAAAAATTCTGGATAATAATTTCTCTTGAGAGCTCATGATTGGGGCATGAATATAACATTGACTTAAGCCTCCCCCAAGCTAGAGAGATACTTTCTCCTTCACGAGGCCAAAAATTATATATGTAATTCCGATCACAATGAACTAGATGCATAGGATAATTTTTTTGGTGGAACTCCAATTTCAATTGATTCCAATTCCAAGATCCAATATCATCGCATAGCCTATACCATCCCAATGCTTTTTCCCTTCAAAGATAAAGGGAAAACCTTCTTCATAACTTCATCTCCGGGTAAACCTGCAAGCTTGAACAATCCACAAATTTGCTCCACATATATATCAAGTGCATATTAGGATGTTCGATTCCATCTCCTGCATAAGGATTAGCTAGCAGTTGTTCTATCATACCCGAAGGAATTTCATGTTCAATATTTTCAGTAGGTGCAGTGGGTTGAGGGGTAGCTAACTGTGGTTCCGGTCGAGGTGAAGATACCCCGAACAAACCCCTCAAAGGATTGTTTTCCATACTAACAAGTGACAATAATTTTCAGCACACTAGATAAATGTTTCCTTACCAAATTCCACTTACCAAAGGCGCTTCACTCCCCGGCAACGGCGCCAGAAAATAGCCTTGATGACTCACAAGTATAGGGATCTATTGTAGCTCTTTTCGATAAGTAAGAGTGTCGAACCCAACGAGGAGCAGAAGGAAATGACAAGTGGTTTTTAGCAAGGTAATGTCCGCAAGTGTTGAAATTGTAAGTAACAGAGTAGTTTGATAGAAAGATTATTTTTAATGAGCAAGTAACGATAGTTGTAACAAAAGTGCAGCAAGATAGCCTAATCCTTTTGAGGCAAAGGACAGGCCAAAATGGTCTCTTATAATAAGCAAAGCATTCTTGAGGGTACACGGGAATTTCATCTAGTCACTTTCACCATGTTGGTTCGATTCGTCTTCGCTACTTTGATAATTTGATATGTGGGTGGACCGGTGCTCAGGTGTTGTTCTTACTTGAAAAACCTGCTGCTTATGATTAAACCCCCGCAAGCATCCGCAACTACGAGAAAAATATTAAGAATAAATTCTAACCATAGCATTAAACTTTTGGATCCAATCGGTCCCTTACAGAATAGCGCATAAACTGGGGTTTAAGCTTCTATCACTCTCGTAACCCATCATCTAATTGCTACTCCACAATGCATTCCCTTAGGCCCAAATATGGTGAAGTGTCATTTAGTCGACGTTCACATGACACCACTAAGGGAATCACAACATACATACTATAACAACATCGAACACATATCAAGTTCACATGATTACTTGCAACATGATTTCTCCCATGACCTCAAGAACAAAAGTAACTACTCACAAATGATAATAATGCTCAATATCAGAGGGGTATTCATTAACATATTGGATCTGAACACATAATCTTCCACCAAATAAACCATATAGTAATCAACTATAAGATGTAAATCAACACTACTAGTCAGCCACAAGCACCAATCTATAGTCCCGGTAACAAGATTGAACACAAGAGATGAACTAGGTTTGAGATGAGATGGTGTTGTTGAAGATATCGATGGAGATTGCCCTCTGCAAGATGGGAGAGTTGTTGGTGATGATGATGACAATGATTTCCCCCTCCGGGAAGGAAGTTCCCCCGGCGGAATCGCTCCGCCGGAGGCAAAAGTGCTCCTTCCCAAGTTCCGCCTCGAGACGACGGTGTTCCGTCCCAAAAGTTCTCTTCTTATTTTTTCTAGGTCAAAATGACTTATATACCAGAAGATGCACCGGAGGTGGGCCTGGGTGAGCACAACCCACCAGGGCGTGCCTGGGCTCCCTGGCGCGCCCAGGTGAGTGGTGCCCACCTGGTGGGCCTCCCCTGGTACTTATTTGCTCCAATATTCATTATATATTCCCTAAAAATCCTCCGTGAAGTTTTAGCCTGTTTGGAGTTGTGCAGAATAGGTAGCCTGATGCAGCTTTTCCCAGTCCAGATTTATAGCTGCAGGAATTCTCCCTCTTTGTGTGTACCTTGCATATTATGAGAGAAAAGGCATTGGAATTACTCCAAAAAGCATTATTATGCATAAAAACATCATAAATAATAGTAAGAAAACATGATGCAAGATGGACGTATCAGAGGGGCGAACCAGCCCCTCGTGGGCTGGTCTATCCCTCCCTTGGCCCATTAAGCCCATATCTTTGCCGGGGTTGCCCGGAACCCCTTCCGGCGACCCTATATGTACCTGCTACCCTCCGGAACACTTCTGGTGTCCGAATACCATCGTCCTATATATCAATATTTACCTCTAGACTATTTTGACACTCCTCGTCATGTTCGTGATCTAATCCGGACTCCGAACAACATTCGATCACCAAATCACATAACTCATATAATACTATATCATCATCGAACATTAACCGTGCGGACCCTACGGGTTCGAGAACTATGTAGACATGACCGAGACACCTCTCCGGTCAATAACCAATGGCGGAACCTGGATGCCATATTGTTTCCTACATATTCTACGAAGATCTTTTATCGGTCGAACAGTTATGACAACATACGTTGTTCCCTTTGTCCATCGGTATGTTACTAGCCCGAGATTCGATCGTCGGTATCTTCATTACTAGTTCATTCCGTAATACACCATCCTATAACTAACTCATTAGTCACTTTGCTTGAAAGTCTTATTATGATGTGCATTACCGAGAGGGCCAGAGATACCTCTCCGATACTCGGAGTGACAAATCCTCATCTTGATCTATGCCAACCCAACAAACACCTTCGAAGATACCTGTAGAGCATCTTTATAAACACCCAGTTACATTGTGACGTCGCATAATCTCATAGTCGAAGGAATATGTATTTGACATGAATAAAGCAATAGCAATAAAACTAAACGATCAATATGCTAAGCTAACGGATGGGTCTTGTCCATCACATCATTCTCCTAATGATGTGATCCCGTCAACAAGTGACAACACATGTCGCGGGATATCCACGGCCACCTATGGAACTAGGAGGCCCCTTGCTGGTTCGGCAGGGGGATGTCGCGTTGCGCAAGGAGCAGACCAGCGCACGACAGAACGATGGAGAGCACACAAGCAATTTACCCACGTTCGGACCGCCGCGAGGCGTAAGACCCTACTCCTTCTTTAGTGGACTGATGGTGGAATGGGGATGGTCAAACACAGTACACTTGCCCAGTAGGGGATGGCGTAGGGCAGCAGCGACTATGCGCGTATGGGGGTGTGGGTTCATCAACTTTCCAACCCCTCCTACGGGTGCCATGGGCCTCCTTTTATAGATTAAGGGGTCACCGCAATGGCAAAGTAGTCATTATCCACTGATATGATAGCAAGCAGTGCTATCATACCTAACTCTGCGGGCTGACATGGTGCATCGAATGCACCGCTTAGTGCCACATCACTATTTGCCCGGCAAGGCTTGCCAGGCTATCTTGCCAGCTTCGCACCTGTTCTCTTGACACGTCGTAGGACATGTGTCATCTGTGGGTTTCTTTTGTAGGAAATGGCTGCCATGTGGCGAATGGCTGCCACTTAATCATCTTGCGGCTTGACACCGCACTGATTGATGACGTGGGTCGTGCTTCAGTGGTTGGTGGGGTGGTTCTGCCCCCACGAGCCCCGGCAGACCTCGCCGAGGTGCCTGGGTTGCCTACTTCTGGCGGTGGCCTCGCCCCTTGTCGGGCTCGCCTGCCCGGCAAGGGAGGCCCTTCTCTTGCCGATGTATTGCTCCTCTGGCTTGATCTTGGCCCCTCTCAACTGCATGTTGGTTCTTCAAATCTCTTGGTCCCTCAATCTCTGACTTAAGTTGGTGCCTCAATCTTGGTCTTGTGCATGTGCACAGTCTAGGCAATGGACCCAGGGTTTGTTGCACTGCTACCTCTTGAGCACTGCGTTGGATTTCCCCGAAGAGGAGAGGATGATGCAGCAAAGTAGCGTAAGTATTTCCCTCAGTTTTTGAGAACCAAGGTATCAATCCAGTAGGAGGCTACACGCAAGTCCCTCGTACCTACACAAAAACAATAGCTCAACACAACCAACGCGATTAGGGGTTGTCAATCCCTTCACGGTCACTTACGATAGTGAGACTGATAGAGATGATAGATAATATTTTTGGTATTTTTGATATAAAGATGCAAAGTAAAAAGTAAAAGGCAAAGTAAAAAAGCAAAGAAATAATAAAGTGATGTAGATTGATATGATGAGAATAGACCCGGGGGCCATAGGTTTCACTAGTGGCTTCTCTCAAGAGCATAAGTATTCTACGGTGGGTGAACAAATTACTGTTGAGCAATTGACAGAATTGAGCATAGTTATGAGAATATCTAGGTATGATCATGTACATAGGCATCACGTCCGAGACAAGTAGACCGACTCTTGCGTGCATCTACTACTATTACTCCACTCATCGACCGCTATCCAGCAACATCTAGAGTATTAAGTTAAAAACAGAGTAACGCCTTAAGCAAGATGACATGATGTAGAGGGATAAATTCATGCAATATGATAAAAACCCCACCTTGTTATCCTCGATGGCAACGATACAATACATGCCTTGCTGCCCCTTCTGTCACTGGGAAAGGACACCACAAGATCGAACCCAAAGCTAAGCACTTCTCACATGGAAAGAAACACCAATCTAGTAGGCCAAACCAAACTGATAATTCGAAGAGACTTGCAAAGATAACCAATCATACATAAAAGAATTCAGAGAAGATTCAAATATTATTCATAGATAGACTTGACCATAAACCCACAATTCATTGGTCTCAACAAACACACCGCAAAAAGAAGATTACATCGAATAGATATCCACAAGAGAGGGGGAGAACATTGTATTGAGATCCAAAAAGAGAGAAGAAGCCATCTAGCTAATAACTATGGACCCGAAGGTCTGAGGTAAACTACTCACACTTCATCGGAGAGGCTATGATGATGTAGAAGCCCTCCGTGATTACGGCCCTCTCCGGCGGAGCTCCGGAACAGGCCCCAAGAAGGGATCTCGTGGATACAAAAAGTTGCGACGGTGGAATTAGGTTTTGGCTCCTGTTCTGATCGTTTGGGGGTACGTAGGTATATATAGGAGGAAGGAGTACGTCGGTGGAGCTCCGAGGGGCCCACAAGGCAGGGGGCGCGCCCTAGGGGGGCGCGCCCCCCACCCTCGTGACCGCCTCTTTGACTCCTTGTAGTAGGGTCCAAGTCTCCTGGATCACGTTCGTTGATAAAATCACGTTCCCGAAGGTTTCATTCCGTTTGGACTCTATTTGCTATTCTGTTTCTCCGAAATGCGGAAATAGGCAAAAAACAGCAATTCCGGGCTGGGCCTCTGGTTAATAGGTTAGTCCCAAAAATAATATAAAAGTGGAAAATAAAGCCCAATATAGTCCAAAAAAGTAGATAATATAGCATGGAGCAATCAAAAATTATAGATACGTTGGAGACGTATCAGGCATCCCCAAGCTTAATTCCTGCTCGTCCTTGAGTAGGTAAATGATAAAAAGAGAATTTTTGATGCGGAGTGTGTCGGTGTACTAGAGTAGGGGTACCCTAGTATCCCGAACTCGTGCACGGACAGTCGCAGCACCCCGCGGCAGGGCTGGCCTGGTGACCGCCAAGGTCCTCAGAGGCTCCTTTGGAGCCATTCAAGAACAAAGTAATCAAGGCCCGTGCAAGAGGAGCTTACCGGAAGGCCACTCAGGCACGAAGGAAACAAGACTCCGCAAGAGGAGCTTGCGGGAAGGCTTGGTGAGCGACAAGCTCGAGCGCGACAAGAACCTTGCCGCGGCAAGGCGCTTGCCGCGCAGTAACCTCTTCATCTCCGCTCCACTCATCCGCCAACGTGTCGCCATGGGGCTTTCCCGCACGCAGCGTGTCAACGGGCTGTGCAACCAGCAGGAGCGGCGATAAGCGGCACCGACAAGCTACCATCGTGGCAAACGGAGGCGACTTGACGGTCCTCGCAGTAATCGTTTCAGCGACGGACGGACATTTATGGCTTTTGTCCCTTGCCGTCGAGTTAGGTATAGATCATTGTACCTGTATAAAGCGGTGTACCAACCTCTTTTTCCTATTTTACCCTTGTCTACTTGCCACTGTGGTGACCCCTTGTGCCTATAAAAGGAGGCCCAAGTGCAACGTAGAAAGGGTTCGGCTCCGGCTCAGTTCATTCGACACATACGAGGCCACACTCACTCAGGCTAGGTTTTGTAGCTCCCATTGCTCCCTAGCAAGAACACAATATAATCCACCAAGCAGCAGTAGGAGTATTATCTCTCCGGAGAGCTCCGAAGCTGGGTAAATCTGCTCGTGTGCATTGCTTCGATCCGCTCTTTGTGCAATCTCCGCCCCCCTCCGAACCACAAGGGACCCGGTCCCATAGGTGTTCGTGGGTCACGATCAGCTCCCCCAACATCTTTGGCGCGCGGAGGAACCAACTCGCGGCTAGCTTGCGCCCTTACGTTGTTTCGAGTCCGCTCAACAACTTAAGCGTGCTGCAACTAGTTGCGACAAAGTTGCTTGTCGGAGGCAGCATCGCCAGCAGGCCGCTAACTTTCCGCACTCAGCGCTCGCGGCAAAGGTGTTTGCACCGACAAGTCCCCTAAAAGCGTAGGGCATAAACATACAAGGGAAGAAATCGAGTAAAGGAAATAAAATTGCATTCGATTGCCTAAGATAGAGTATATTACAAAGTAACTTGTCGCAGGTCTAATAAGTTGTTCTAAATATGGTCTGCAGCGACAAGGGAAAGATAAACTTGGCGGCCTAGTCCACGCGATCGCCATCGAGCCTCTTGACTTTGCTCACCCTGTCCACGATGGGTGCGATAAGGGCTTTGAGCGCCTCAACGCCGCAGTTGGAGGCAGGGACTTGAGGACATTGGTGAAATTGACGCCCGGATTGCGGAAGGCCACCTTCATCAAGACCTTCCGAGGGCCCCGTGCAGACTTGGCACGACTCCTCAGCTAGCTGCTTTGGGATCTCCTCCGGAGTCAGCTGGAGACCCGCCAACACGCCTTTGAAAAACAGCTGAGCTTGGCACCGGGTTGGAGGTTCTCGTCGGTGGAGTACCCAAGATCCACCATCCCAGCTCCATCACCAAAGGTGGATGGCGGCGGCAAGGTCCACAAGACCTTCCGCCCAAATGCATTATGCTGTCTCGAGATTATTCAGGCGGTCACAAGATTCGACAAAGACTCCTCGCTGGCTTTGATCTTCTCCAACAGGCCCGCTTCCGCCTCCTTGGCGCCGCCCAACGCCTCCGTCAAGGTGGTCAATTTCAGCTCCAGATCCGCCTTGGAGTCCTTGGCGGCGCCGATCTCCTTGATCTTCTTAGTGAGACGACCCCTGCAACTCACCAAGAGTGTAGGCGCCCTTCTCGCGCCATGCTTCAGCAAGGTGACCTCTTCGCCGCTCTTACGGAGGGTGGCCTCCAGCTGGGTCACCTCGCCTCTAATTCCTTCTTGGCGGCCTCGGCGGCCGCGGCAGCGTCCTTTGCCTCCTTGAGTGCTCCGCCAATTGATTGCTCGCGCGCGGCAAGATCTTCCTCGTAGCTATCGAGGTTGATCTTCCGCTGGGCCAGCTCACCTTCTTGCGCAGAGAGCTTCTCGCCGGCCAGCCTTTGCCGCTCCTCGACCTCGGCCTTCTCCAAGATGAAGGCCGTGCGCTCCTCAGCAAGCTGCTCCCGCGCTTCTGCTATGTCCCGGAGAGTTTCCTTGTTGGCGCGCCGGAGCTCTTCTGCGCGCTTCTCCATGTCAGCTCCGCCCTCGCGACAAGAGCTTCCCGCGACTCTAGCTTAGCTTGTCGGGCGCGGTAGAGCGACAGAGCTTCTTCAAGAATCGCTCCTCCTCAGACTCGCCACTGCTGCTGCTTGGCGCGTTAACCAACGACAGCCCAGCAGAGGCAAGCAGCTCCACGTCAAGGTCTCTCCTCGACCGACGCCTCGAGCTCGACGCCCATGGAAGCTTGATGAAGACACCTTCGCCGCCTTCGATAGGCGCTGGCTGGGGCTCTTTGAGTCGGGTGCGGCATCGGTGGCGGGGATCGGCTTCGACATCTTTGGCGCGCCGGTAGGGCGCCGAGGCTGTGTGAACCTGATCCAGCGGTCACACGAGCAACTTCATCATCATCTTCATCAACATGGCACCAAGAAGAAGTCTTGGCGGCAGCAGAGCCGTCCGCTGCCGAACCCACCACCACCGGAGCTGACGGGTGGTGGGGAGACGCCGCGCCGAACGGGCGTCGCCGAGAGCCCACGACGCCGCCAGTCCAAGGACAAAGTGGCGCAGCGTCGGCGTCCGAATCCGCACCAGCGCCCTTCTCGGGAGGCACGGGACCGAGAGCGCCATGATGCTCGCAGCACCATACGCCGTTGGATCAAGGCCAAGCTGGAGGATCCCGAGGCCCTCGAGACTGCATGCACGCCAAAGATGCCGCAGACGAAGCGGCATTTGTCGCTGAGCGGGATGCTGCTCCTCCTAACTTGGTTAGAGTCCGAGCACATCCTGCTCGCCCGCACGCCATTGCCACCCACCACTCCAGCGGAAGCCTTGGCAAGAGCTCAGCTACTTTAGACTACCTCCAACGATCGACAAGGTCGGCGAATGGAGGGCCACAATCCGAGTCTCATCGGCTTTGCTAACGGCGACGCTCGCTGCAACTAATCGCATCCTTGCCGCGGCGAGGCGACAAGGCACGAGCGGTGGCGACGAGACCTGCGGGGTGACACCACCATGCACTCCCCTTCCCGAAGGCCAAGATCACCAGCTCCTCGGACCCACCTCGGTGGCGACTCCACCGCGTCGCCGGATCCACGAGCTCGTCGTGATCAGCGCCAAGTTCTTAAGGAACGACAAGAAGAAGACGCCGAACCCGTGACGAGCGCCAAGAGAAGCGCGCATCAATCCGACCAGCGCGCTGGGCCCACTGTCGATATGCATGCGCCAGGGGAACCGGGCGACTTGTCGTACGCGGTAGGTTGCCCTGCGTTCACTCGTGAGCTGTGGCAAGTCCAGTGGCCCGATAAGAAAAACTTCAAGCCGGATGTGCGAGAAGTATGATGGCAGGACACACCCATCGGAGTTCTCAAAGATCTACACCATTGCGGTGCAAGCTGCGGGGACGAGACGACAAGATCTCGCCAATTACTTCCTCATTGCATCAAGCCCAACGCCGATCTTGGCTCATGCACTTGCCGGACAGTTCCATATCTTCTTGGGCAGATCTGTGCCATCAGTTTGTTGGCGCCTTCACAGCGCCACAAGCCTCATGGCTGTGAGAGTGACCTTCACCGCTTGCTCGGAAGGAAGGAGAGTCCTGCGCAAGTTCATCCAGAGATTGATCGTGTGCATTACAACATCCCAGATGTCCACCCCGCTGGGTGATCAGCGCTGCTCCATCGAACGCGCGGAACCGCAGGATGAGGGAGGAGATGGCGATGTGCAAAGTAAAAGACGTCAACGAGCTCTCACGCCCGGCCGACAAGTGTGCCCGTCTTTGAGGAAGGAGGAGACTCCTGTGAGAGATTGTTGAAGCTGGATCTGACAGTGAGGAGACCGCCCCGGCGAGGAAGAACCGGCGGCGGAATAACAGAAGGAAGAAGAACAAAGAGGTACTAGTTGTCGAGCAGTCCGGCAATGGAGGTGGCGCCGGCAAGGCTAAGGCAGGTGGCTCCGGCAAGGAGGTTGCCGCTGACACCGACCGCCAAGCTGTGGCGGCCGCCGACAAGCAGTACTGCAAGATTCACCGCACCAAGGGCCACGACCTCCAGAGCTGCAAGAAAGTCGAGCAGCTTGTTGAACTGCAGAAGGAAGAGTACGAGCGGCGAGACAAGGAGAAGGCCCAGGAAGGTGCAGGGGCAGCTAACAAGAAGAGACCCGGCCGGGGAGGGCGCCGCGGCAAGGCAAAGCAGCGGCAAGGCGACAGACCTCCCCGCGGCCGCGATAAGGACGAAGACGAGGATGATGATGAAGATATGGAAGATGATGAAGCTGATGAGCAGGAGTTTCAGAAGGCAACAGAGGTTCTCTGCGTTGACGGAGGTGCTTTTCTGCATACCTCGCACCGCCAACTCAAGCAGTGGATGCGAGAGGTTAATGCAGCAGAACCATCCATGGAGTCGCGCAGACCTCTGAAGTGGTCCAGCACGCCCATCGTCTTTGACATTGAGGACCACCCGATCGCATAATCGCGGTCGGGTGCTTGCCGATGTTGGTCTCACCAACCATCCGCAACCTCAAGGTCACAAAGATGTTGGTTGACGGCGGGCCGGCCTGAACTGATCTCCTTTGTAGTGCTCCGAAGCTTCAAATCCTCGACAATGAGCTCAAGAGACCGGTACGCTCCAAGGATCAACCCGGAAGGAGCAAGTCGAAGGGAAGATCACGTTGCGGTAACATTTGGCAGCGAACTCAACTTCGAGGCGAGAGGGTCACATTTGACGTTGCCGATTTCCCATTGCCCTACAATGGCATACTTGGCCGTCCAGCGCTCGCCAAGTTCATGGCGGCCTCTCATTATGCATACAATTTGCTCAAGATGCCCGGCCCGATAAGCGTTATTTCTGTCCATGGCGACAAGAAGGATGCGCTTATCTGCGCCGACAAGATTTACCGGGATGCAGCAGCTGCGACAGATAGCAAACCACTTGCCGCTGAAGCTCCCGGGGGGAAGAAGAAGACCACCAAGTCCGGCAAGAGCTCGATGCCCACTCCGCAAGCGCACCTCTTGAGTGCTGCGCTACCGCCGAGGACGCACCATCGAGCTCCACCGCAAGTGCAAGAAGATGATGGCAGCTCGCCAAGACCAAGAAGGTGCCCGCCAGGAGGACGGCACCGGTGGTACTTTCACCATCGATTGCCACGCTGACCCTAAATAGGAAGGCGAGCTCGTTGCTTTCTCTGCGGGCGAATGTCGGCGTGTTTGCATGGCAACCATCCGACATCCCCGTGTTCCTGTGAGTAATTGAGCACCGCCTAGCTGTCTGTCCTCACGCCGCCCGTCAAGCAAAAAGTTAGGAAGGTGCAAAGGAGCGCCAAGAGTTCATTGCGTAAGAAATCAAGAAGTTGGAAGCAGCAGACCTTGTCGAGGAGTGCTCCATCCCACCTGGTTGGCTAATCCGTAGTTGTGCATAAGGCTAATGGGAAATGGAGACTTTGTATTGACTTCACGGATGTTAATAAAGCTTGTCCCAAAGACCCATTTCCTTGCCGCAGATTGACCAGATTGTTGACTCCACGGCTGGATGTGATCTGCTTTCATTTCTTGATGCATATTCAGATATCATCGATCTTCATGGCGTAAGAGGATGAAGAAAACCGCATTCATTACACCATGTGGCACTTATCGCTTGCACGGATGCCTTTCGGTTTGAAGAATGCTGGTTCAACGCTTGCAAGAGTAGTCCACGACGCTTTTGAGCCCCAAATGCACGTAAATGTAGAAGCCTACATGGATGACATAGTGGTCAAGAGCAAGGACAAAGCAACTCTGGTTCAAGATTTGATGAGACTTTTGCAAATCTGCGCAAGATCAACCTCAAGCTCAACCCCGAGAAGTGCGTGTTTGGAGTCCTTCCGCAAGCTTCTCGGGTTCTTTGTGTCTCAGCTGGGAATTGAAGCTAATCCCGACAAGATCAAGGCCATTGAGCAGATTGAAGCACCAAGCGCGCCAAGGATGTACGAAGACTTGCCGTTGCGTGGCTGCTCTCAGCAGGTTTATCTCTAAGTCTGCTGAGTGCGCCCTACCATTTTTCAAGATTTTGAAAAAGGCAGGTCCAATGAAATGGACTCCCGAAGCGGAGGCTGCGCTGCAAGACTTGAAGAGGTACCTTTCCTCCACTCCAATACTTGTCGCACCTGAGCCACAAGAGAAGTTGCTGCTATATATAGCGGCAACCAATCAAGTGGTTAGTGCTGCATTAGTAGCGGAGAGGGAGGCGGATGATGAGCCGGCAACCGAGGCAGATGCATCCAGCGAAAAGCAGGGGGCTTCGCCGTCAAGCTCTGGTCCCGACAAGGATGAATCTGCGCAGGATTGCGACAAGATACGTAAAAGGATGGTGCAGCGCCCGGTCTATTTTTGTCGGTTCCCTTCGCGGGGGCTAGATTAAGGTATTCGCGCGCGAGAAATTGCTATTCGCCTCCTCATGGCCTCGAGAAAGCTGCGCCATTACTTCCAAGCACATGATATAACAGTTGTCACCGCTTTCATGAAGAGGATATTGCAAAACCCGTAGCAACAGCAGGATTGTCGAGTGGGCATCGAACTATCAAGCTTTGGCCTCAAGTTTGAAAGCACTTCAACTATCCAAAGCGAGCATTGGCAGAATTCATAGCAGAATGGACGCCAACGCAAGATGAAGAAATTCCGAGACGAGCATCCCGCTCAAGGAGGCAAATAAAGAGTGGCTGATGTACTTTGATGGTGCCTTTCGCTGCAAAGGCGCCGGTGCCGGGCGTCTTGCTTATCGCACCCACCGGAGAGCACCTCAAGTACATAGTCCAGATGCACTTTCCCAAGGAACAAGCAACAAACAATACCGCAGAATATGAAGGTTTGCTTGCCGGTCTCGTGGATCGTGGTAGACCTTGGGATCAAGAAGCTCATTGTCAGGGGGGACGCGCAACTTGTCGTCCGCCAAGTAAACAAAGATTATCAGAGCCCGTTGATGGAAGCCTATGTTGATGAAGTGAGAAAGCTAGAAGAACACTTTGAGGGCTCGCAAATGGAACATGTTCCAAGAGCTCGTAATGACATTGCCGATGGCTGTCAAAGTGTGCTGCACTCAAGTTACCCGTGGAACCAGGAATTTTTGTGCTCAAGTGACTCAACCAACCGTAACACCACCAATCTGGGCAGAACAGAAGAGGAAGTTGGTTTCGTGACCACTTTCCGCAGAGCTCCCGAAGCCACCGCCAAGAAGGTCCCCAAAATCAACGCAAATATCGCCGAGGAGCAGTTCTGCTCCGACAAACCCTGTGGTTTGTTTAGTTGAAGCAGACGCTCCCGACAAGTTTTGCTCCGCAAGCTTGCCGGGATCATCAAGCTCCGGCTGAGCCGCAGTTCTTGCCGAGAAGCTGATGTTCCCGCAGCGCAGATGAGCCTTTAGTCCTTGTTGTCGAGCCACAAGCTCCAAAGATGGGCACAGCAGATCGTCCATTTCCTTGAGACGGAGAACTTCCCAAGAGCAAGAAGAAGCGGAAAGAGTAGCCCGGCAGTCAGCTATGTACCAGTTTGTTGACAACATCCTGCATGTAAGAAGACTCAACGGTGTGAAATTGAAGTGTATTCGCCGAAGATGGATGAAGCTGTTGGCGAGAGATACACGGAGGCATATGTGGTCACCACATTGGCAAGAAGAGAACTTGCCGCAAAGCTTTCCGCAAGGTTTCTTCCGCCGAAGCCTCCAGATGCAACGCACAAGTAACCAAGTGTGAAGCGTGCAGGCCCATTCAAAACAGATACACCAACCAGCTCAAGCTCTCCATACGATCCCTTTATCCCGCCATTTTCGGTCAGGGGCTCGACATCCTCGGCCCTTCCCCGAAGCTGTCGGGGCTTTGAGTACTTGTACGTCGAATCGACAAGTTCACAAAGTGGCCGGAAGTGGAAGCGAGGAGGAAGGTGACAAGACAATCAGCAATCAAGTTCTTCAGTTAATTGTTTGCCGCTTTGGGATTCCTAACAGATCATCACCGACAACGGCACACAGTTCACGAGCCGCACCTTCATGCAAGACGCCCAAGATCTTGGCGCCAAGATCTGCTTTGCTTCGTTGCTCATCCGAGAAGCAACGGTCAAGCGAGAGAGCAAATGCTGAAGTGCTGCGGGGACTCAAGACCGAACTTTCGACAGGCTGCGCAAGCGCGGAAGAAACCGGATTGAGGAGCTGCTGGTGGTTCTTTGATCGATCAGGACGACGCCAAATCGAGCCACCGCCGGACACCTTTTGCTCTAATCTATGGAGCAGAGGCAGTTCTCCCCACGGAACTCAGATATCGGATTGCCTCGAGTGCTCGCTTATGATGAGCTTGAGCAAGAGCAGCTGCAACAAGATGACGCTGCTCCTTGAGGAGGATCGTCTTCAGCTGCAGACGAGCTGCTCGTTATCGCAAGCTTTGCGCCGCTACCATAGCCGCAGTTAATGCCGAAGCTTCGAGGAAGGCGACCTTGTTCTTCGCGCGCTCAATCCGCCAAGAATTCCAACAAGTTGACGCCTTGTGGGAAGGCCCTTATCGGGTGAAACGAGTCACTAGGCCCGGCGCTGTCCGCTTTGAGACCAAGATGGCGTTCCGTGAGCAACTCCTGGAATATAGAGCATCTTCGTAAGTTTTACCTATAGGCGCGGTTGCCGGAACCTGCTCAAGCAACCACCCTTTTGTACAAGTCTTGCCGCTGTTGCATGTAATCCTTTGTACAAAGCCGGGCGCAGATCCTGCATCAAGAAGCTTATGTGTTGCGCACAATTTGTCAATTTCATGCTTTCGCCATTATTATGCATGTATTATCGACATTTTGTGCAGCATCCACACCCGAAGTTTATAACGAGCCACTAGGCTCCATAACTTTATTTTCTCTTCTTTCTTGTCAAAAGAGAGCAAGGTTCATCCACCCACAAGTTAACCGGGGGGGAAGGAGAAGATAATGGTGTGGGACACCAAGTGTCGCTCGAGGAAGTATCACCTTGCCGGGAAGCAAACAACAGAAAAGCTAAGTTTCTAAGTTTAAGCAATCAGTTTTCAAATTTTCAAGTTATCTTCCTCGAACGATAGTACTTTGTATGGAAAACCCGTGCACGGAGGAACCAACTCGCGGCTAGCTTGCGCCCTTAGGTTGTTTCGAGTCCGCTCAACAACTTAAGCGTGCTGCAACTAGTTGCGACAAGGTTGCTTGTCGGAGGCAGCATCGCTAGCAGGTCACCGACGTTCAAGACTCAGCGCAATGCAAAGGTGTTTGCACCGACAAGTCCCCTAAAAGCGTAGGGCATAAACATACAATGGAAGAAATCGAGTAAAGGAAATAACATTGCATTCGATTGCCTAAGATAGAGTATATTACAAAGTAACTTGTCGCAGGTCTAATAAGTTGTTCTAAATATGGTCTGCAGCGACAAGGGGAAGATAAACTTGGCGGCCTAGTCCACGCGATCGCCATCGAGCCTCTTGACTTTGCTCACCCTGTCCACGATGGGTGCGACAAGGGCTTTGAGCGCTTCAATGTCAGCAGTTGGAGGCGGGGACTTGAGGACATTGGTGTGACGCCGGATTATGGAAGGCCACCTTCATCAAGACCTTCCGAGGGCCCCGCGCAGACTTGGCGCGACTCCTCAGCCTAGCTGCTTTGGGATCTCCTCCCGAGCACTGGAGACCCTCAACACGCCTTTGAAAAACAGGCTGAGCTTGGCGCTGGGTTGGAGGTTCTCGTCGGTGGAGTACCCAAGATCCACCATCCCCAGCTCCATCATTTCAGTGTGGATGGCGGCGGCAAAGGTCCACAAGACCTTCCATCCAAAGGCATTATGCTGTCTCGAGAATATTCTCGGCGGTCACAAGATTCGACAGCAGCTCCTCGCTGGCTTTGATCTTTCCAACAGGCCCGCTTCTCGCTCCTTGGCGCCGGCCCAACGCCTCCGCAAGGTGGTCAATTTCAGCTCTAGATCCGCCTTTGGAGTCCTTGGCGGCGCTAATCTCCTTGATCTTCTCAGCGAGACGACCATGCAACTCACCAAGAGTGTAGGCGTCCTTCTCGGCCATGCTTCAGCAAGCAGTGACCTCTTCGCCGCTTCTTCCGGAGGGTGGCCTCCAGCTGGGTCACCTCGCCTCTAATTCCTTCTCATGCGGCAGCGGCAGCGTCCTTTGCCTCCTTGAGTGCTTCGCCATTGATTGCTCAGCTGCAAGATCTTCCTCGAGCTATCGAGGTTGATCTTCCGCTGCGCCACCACCTTCTTGCGCAGAGCTTCGCCGCCAGCCTTTGCCGCCTCGACCTCGGCCTTCTCCAAGATGAAGGTCGGCGCCTCGACAAGCTGCTCCCCGCTCGCTATGTCCCGAGAGTTTCCTTGTTGGCGCGCCGAGCTCTTCTGCGCTTCTCCATGTCGCTCCGCCCTCGCGACAAGAGCTTCCCGCGACTCAGCTTAGCTTGTCGGGCGCGGTAGAGCGACAGCAGCTTCTTCAAGAGCTGCTCCTCCTCGACTTCGCCATCGCTGCTGCTTGGCGCGTTAACCAGCGACAGCCCAGCAGAGGCAAGCAGCTCCACGTCAAGGTCTCTCCTCGACCGGCGCCGGAGCTCGACGCCCATGGAAGCTTGATGAAGACACCTTCGCCGCCTTCGATAGGCGCCGGGCTGGGGCTCTTCGAGTCGGGTGTGGCATCGGTGGCGGGGATCGGCGGTCGGTGCAGCGCTGGCGCCTCCGCGCCTCAGGCTGCCAAGATGATCACCGAACCCTCCCGGCCTGCGCCGCAGCCTTGGCGGCCTCTCGGCCGGGCGGACCCATCGGCGCTGGCCTCCTCCTCCATGTTGGCGGTGTCGTTATTATTACATGAGCGCCCTCTCGCCCGGCAACCTCAGGCCCATCGGCTCTCCGCAGATGGATCTGATGATCGAGAAAAACAAAAGAACAAGTCAAGCTAATGTTCAAGAGAAGAACAAGAGAAAAGACCCAAGGAAATTTTCAGTCAAGAAGATTACCCGCAATGGGATCTCAGAGCCGCTGGTCTCCACCACTGGAGGGTCGCCGGTGCTGCCCCTTGTCGGAGAAGCTCCCTTGTCGGAGAGGCCTCCCTTGCGGAGAGCGCTCCCTCGGCGGAGAGTTCTCCTCGGCGGCAGAAGTTGAAGCAGCATGTAACTACAGGAGTGACCTCGGGGCCTCCCGATGAGGCTGCTCTGCTCCCGCACAGTTCAACAAATCAGATATCAAGAAGAAGGAGCACCCAAGCACACCGAACCGTAAGAGATAATCCAAACACTTACGCTGGGGCTGCTTTGGGGCTGCTGTTGAAGGGTTGCCGGATCCGCAAGGGAGTCTCAGACGTGCCTCCTGTCAGCCATTGTGGGAATCATCTTCGACGACGACCACCGGAGTCTTGGCCCTTTTCGACGCCCTCTGAGCCAGCGTCCTGAAGAAGGAAAGAGCTCAAGATGAAGCAAGTTAGATACAAGACGAAGCAGTAAATTGAAGAATTACAAGTAGCAGCGACAAGAACTTACTCTTCCTCTTCTTCCTCGGAGCTGAGAGCGGAGAAGTCAAATTCCGCTCCGGTGCGACGAGCTGGAGGAGTAGGCTCCCTCGGACGCTTGGCGGATGCGGGGCCGTGGCTCGTAAGGCCCCGCTCCCGCTCTTTGTGGCGACAGGAGGCGCCTCAGCTGCAACAAGTGCTTGTCGCGGTGGAGCGCGTCGGGCGGCGAGGCGGCTGTTGGGCCGTCTGCTGCCCCGCCACTTCTCCGGTCTTGCGGAGGCGTCTTCTTGGCGGGGCCGCGAGCTCCTCCCGCGGCAAGCTACTTGACGGCGGAGGGGGAGCGCCCCCGGCAGGCTCATTCGGGTCAGCGTCGGGCTCGGCCTGCTCCTCCTCACCGACGAACTCTTCTCGATCGGCAAGGCTTGCCGCCTCGGCTGCCTCTGCCTCCTCGACGGAGAACCCAAACGCGCCGGCGACGGCAGCTTCTGCCGCCTCCTCCAACCTTGTGGCGATGCGCGCCATCTCCTGCTCGGTGGTGTCGCGGGTGAGCCGCTTCTGCTCGTCGGCACGGATCAACACTTCCGCCAAGTTGTCGAAGAACTGCTGCACGACGTCGTCGGCGGGCTCCTGCCAAGTTGGAACGATTCCATGGGAATCGCACAACGACATCATCGCGCGGATGCTATCAAGCGACGAGTTGTTGCACAAAGGCACGACTCCCTCGCAACATGAACCACTCGGGGTGATCTGCATCAGCTTGAACAGCTCCCGCAAGATGCCATCCAGCTCCAAGACAAGAAAGTTCCGATTCAGACCCGGCGCAGCCTCATGATGTCCACCGCTTTGGAATTCCCAAGCAGGCCTCGCCCTCTCCTCGCAAAGGCGCAATGCGGCGGCGAAGGAAGTCTCGCGCCAACTGCTCCTACGGTAAGCCCCGCTGCCGGAGGCGCAAGATCCTGGTCACGGCAATCTTCAACTTGTCGCCCTCCGCGCCAAGTTGCTCCAATCATTGCCGCGCAAGACTATGGGAGTTTGGCGCAGGCAGTGAAAGGCTGTGGCTCCTCCTCTAAGATCCAACACCAGTCAGCTCTCCACCTCCCACTTGCTACGCAGCTCTCCGTCAAGATATGCTTCCTTCTTGCCGATCCTAGAGACCCATGCAATCCCTCTCGCAAGCGGCTCTCCTCTCTACGCTGGGCATGAAGTAATGGCGGAAAAGTGCTACATTTGGGTGGACCCCGACAAAGTTCTCGCAGAGGTGTGCGAAAACGGCCATGGTGAGGATGGCGTTGGGGGTGAAATCAAGGAGGCGGAGGCCATATGTGTTCATGACATCGCAAAAGAATTTGGAAAAGGGCGGGCAGAGCCCGCAGATGGAAGAAAAGCGTGAAGAAAGGGTACCATGGAAACCTTCTCGGATGTGGCGGCGGAGATCACCTCTGCGTGCTGGGTGCGCCTGCGTCTCCATCGACTGTAAAAGGTAATACAGCTCCCGCAGCTCCTTCCTGTCAAGTGGGATCAAAGAGGGCCGCGCCTTCCGCAGAAGCGCCATGAGCCGCTGCGCCCGGCCGATTTCACGCCTTTCCCTTGTCGGCTTTGAGCCATGGGGAGGTGGTGGAGGAGGTCGACGGCGTTGGTGGCGCCGGTGGCAATGGGGAGGGCGGAGCGCCGCCTCTGTGGACTTGAGAAGAAGGGGGCGGCGGTGGTTTCGATGTGACAAGAATGACAAGAGGGCGCCCTGCCCTGTTCCCCTGCTTATAAAGGGGAGAGGGAAGGCGCCCGGTTTTCCCATTAAAGAAAGCCCCACGATCTCTCCCACGACGCCACGTCCGAACGTGCTGCCTGTGGGGACGTGGTGGGTCCGGCTAATAATCGCGCGATCCGGGCCGCTGCGTGCCCATGCACAGTTTTGGGCCTGGCCCAACAGAGCTTGGCGCCGTGTGTGGCCCAGGCCGGGGCTCTGCCGGTGTACTAGAGTAGGGTACCCTAGTATCCCGAACTCGTGCACGGACAATCGCAGCACCTCATGGGCAGGGCTGTCCTGGTGACCGCCAAGGTCTCGGCGGCTCCTTTGGAGCCATTCAAGAACAAAGTAATCAAGGCCCGGCAAGAGGAGCTTGCCGGAAGGCCACTCTGTGGCACGGCGAAACAAGACCCGGCAAGAGGAGCTTGCCGAAGGCTTGGTGAGCGACAAGCCCCGAAGGCCGACAGAACCTTGCGGCAAGGCGCTTGCCGCGCAGTAACTCTCTTCATCTCCTCCGGCTCATCCGCCAACGTGTCGCCATGGGGCTTTCCCAGCACGCGTGTCAATGGGCTGTGCAGCCAGCGGGAGCGGCGATAAGCGGCGCCGACAAGCTACCATCGTGGAAAACGGAGGCGACTTGACGGTCCTGTTGCAGATTGTTCAGCGATGTGGACGGACATTTATGGCTGTTGTCCCTTGCCGTCGAGTTAGGTATAGATCATCGTACATCGTATAAAGCGGTGTACCAACCTCTGTTTTTCCTATTTTACCCTTGTCTACTTGCCACCTGTGGTGACCCCTTGTGCCTATAAAAGGAGGCCCAAGTGCAACGTAGAAAGGGTTCGGCTCCGGCTCAGTTCATTCGACATATACGAGGCCACACTCACTCAGGCTAGGTTTTGTAGCTCCCATTGCTCCCTAGCAAGAACACAATATAATCCACCAAGCAGCAGTAGGAGTATTATCTCTCCGGAGAGCTCCGAAGCTGGGTAAATCTGCTCGTGTGCATTGCTTCGATCCGCTCTTTGTGCAATCTCCGCCCCCCTCCGAACCACAAGGGACCCGGTCCCATAGGTATTCGTGGGTCACGATCAGCTTCCCCGACAGAGTGCTACTTGGCATAATTTCAATGCAAATATTCTTAATTGTGGTATGAATATTCAAATTCGAAAGATTCAAGACAAAAGTTCATATTGGCATAAAAATAATAATACTTCAAGCATACTAAATAAGCAATTATGTCTTCTCAAAATAACATGGCCAAAGAAAGTTTATCCCTACAAAATCATATAGTTTAGTCATGCTCCATTTTCTCACACAAGAATGTTCTCATCATCACAACCCAGATGACAAGCCAAGCAATTGTTTCATACTTTAATAATCTCAAACTCATAAACCTTCACGCAATATATGAGCGTGAGCCATGGATATAGCACTATGGGTGGAATGGAATATGATGATGGGGGTTATGTGGAGAAGACAAAAAAGGAGAAAGTCTCACATCAACGAGGCTAATCAATAGGCTATGGAGATGCCCATCGATTGATGTTAATGCAAGGAGTAGGGATTGCCATGCAACGGATGCACTAGAGCTATAAATCTATGAAAGATCAACAAAAGAAACTAAGTGGGTGTGCATGCAACTTGCTTGCTCACGAAGACCTAGGGCACTTGAGGAGGCCCATTGTTGGAATATACAAGACAAGTTCTATAATGAAAGATTCCTACTAGTATATGAAAATGACAAAACATGAGACTCTCTATCATGAAGATTATGGTTCTACTTTGAAGCACAGGTGTGGAAAAAAAGGATAGTAGCATTGCCCCTTTTTATATATTTTTGGGCCTTTTTTTTTCTTTGGCCTTTCTCTTTTTTTTGGGACAATACTCTATTGAATGATGATAATCACACTTCTATTTATTACAACTCAATGATTACAAGTCGATACTAGAACAAGGATATGACTCTATATGAATGTCTCCGGCGGTGTACCGGGATATGCAATGAACCAAGAGTGACATGTATGAAAGGATTATGAACGGTGGCTTTGCCACAAATACCATGTCAACTACATGATCATGCAAAGCAATATGACAATGATGATGCGTGTCATAATAAACGGAATGGTGGAAAGTTGCATGGCAATATATCTCGGAATGGCTATGGAAATGCCATAATAGGTAGGTATGGTGGCTGTTTTGAGGAAGATATAAGGAGGTTTATGTGTGAAAGAGCGTATCATATCACGGAGTTTGGATGCACCGGCGAAGTTTGCACCAACTCTCAATGTGAGAAAGGGCAATGCACGGTACCGAAGAGGCTAGCAATGATGGAAGGGTGAGAGTGTGTATAATCCATGGACTCAACATTAGTCATAAAGAACTCACATACTTATTGCAAAAATCTACAAGCCATCAAAAACCAAAGCATTACGCGCATGCTCCTAGGGGGATATATTGGTAGGAAAAGACCATCGCTCATCCCCGACCACCACTCATAAGGAGGACAATCAAATAACACCGCATGTTTCAAATTTGTTACATAACGTTTACCATACGTGCATGCTACGGGACTTGCTAACTTCAACACCAGTATTTCTCAAATTCACAACTACTCAACTAGCACGACGTTGATATTATCACCTCCATATCCCAAAACAATTATCAAGCATCAAACTTTTCTTAGTATTCAACGCACTCAAAAGAAAGTTTCACAAATATTGAATGCCAAGCATATTGTTATTATTAAGCAAATTACCATGCTATTAAAGACTCTCAAAATAATCTAAGTGAAGCATGAGAGATCAATAGTTTCTTTAAAACAAGTCCACCACCGTGCTCTAAAAGATCTAAGTGAAGCACATAGTGCAAAATTATAACACTCAAAAGATATAAGTGAAGCACATAGAGCGAAACTACATAACTCAAAAGATATAAGTGAAGCATATAGAGTATTCTATCAAATTCCAATTCATGTATGGCTCTATCAAAAGGTGTGTACAGCAAGGATGATTGTGGCACACTAACAAACAAAGACATAAATAATACAACACGCTCCAAGCAAAACACATATCATGTGATGAATAAAAATATAGCTCCAAGTAAAATTACCGATGGAAGTAGACGAAAGAGGGGATGCCTTCCGGGGCATCCCCAAGCTTTGACTTTTTGGTGTCCTTGGGTTATATTGGGGGTGCCATGGGCATCCCCAAGCTTAGGCTCTTGCCACTCCTTGTTCCATAATCCATCAAAAGATTTCACCCAAAACTTGAAAACTTCACAACACAAAACTCAATAGAAATCTCGTGAGTCTGCTAGAGAAAGAAAACAAAAGACCACTTCAAGGTACTGTAATGAACTCATTCTTTATTTATATTGGTGTTAAACCTACTGTATTCCAACTTCTCTATGGATTATAAACTATTTTACTAGCCATAGATTCATCAAAATAAGCAAACAACACACGAAAAACAGAATCTGTCAAAAACAGAACAGTCTGTAGTAATATGTAACTAACGCGAACTTATGGAACTCCAAAAACTCTACCAAAATAGGAAGACCTATAATTTTTTTTTATTGATCAGCAGCAATTTGAATCAGTATTTTATCACGTTTTGGTGATTTTTAATAATTCGGGTACTGAGCACAAAGTTTCTGCAAATTACAGCAAGATCAAATAACTACCATCCAAGAAGATCCTATAAGTCTAACTTGGCACAAACACAAATTAAAACACAAAACCACATCTAAACAGAAGGTAGATGGATTATTTATTCCTAAACAGAAACAAAAACAAAAAACTAAAAATAAAATTGGGTTGACTCCCAACAAGCGCTATCGTTTAACGCCCCTAGCTAGGCATAAAAGCGAGGATAGATCTAGGTATTGCCATCTTTGGTAGGCAATCCATAAGTGGCTCTCATGATAGTTTCATATGGAAATATTATTTTATTTCTAGGAAAGTGTTCCATGCCCTTTTTTAATGTAAATTTAAATATAATATTCCCTTCCTTCATATCAATAATCACACCAATCGTTCTAAGGAAAGGTCTACCAAGAATAATAGGGCAAGAAGGATTGCAATCTATATCAAGCACGATAAAATCTACGGGCACATAATTCCTATTTGCAACAATAAGAACATCATTAATTCTTCCCATAGGTTTCTTAATAGTGGAATCCGCAAGATGCAAGTTTAGAGAGCAATCATCAAAATCACGGAAATCTAGCAAATCACACAAAGTTTTGGGGACAGTGGAGACACTAGCACCCAAATCACACAAAGCATAAAACTCATGATCTTTAATTTTAATCTTAATAGTTGGTTCCCACTCATCATAGAGTTTTCTAGGGATAGAAACTTTCAACTCAAGTTTTTCTTCATAAGATTGCATCAAGGCATCAACAATATGTTCGGTAAAGGCTTTATTTTGACTATAAGCATGAGGAGAATTTAGCACAGATTGCAACAAGGAAATACAATCAATTAAAAAGCAACTTTCATAATTAAATTCCTTGTAATCCGATATAGAGGGTTTAGCAACATCTAGGGTTTTATTTCTTTCAATCCCACTTTCATCAATTTCATCATAAAGATCTAAATACTCCAAATTTTTGGAATGCCTTCTAGGTAAAGGAAGATCATATTCAGTTTCATCAAGATTCATATTGCAAAACAAAGATTTAATAGGAGACACATCAATAACTTTTAGATCTTCATCTTGATTTTCATAGGAATTGGAAGAACACGCTTTAATAAAGGCATCTTTTGTAGCACGCATCCTAGCGGTTCTTTCCTTGCACTCATCAATGGAAATTCTCATGGATTTGAGAGACTCATTGATATCATGCTTAGGAGGGATAGCTTTAAAGAATCAACCTCAAGAGAAATTCTATCAACGTTCCTAGCCAAATCATCAACTTTAAGCAATTTCTCTTAAAGCAAAGCATTAAAATTATTTTGTGAATTCATAAACTATTTAACACTACTCTCAAATTCAGAGGGCATCTTATTAAAATTTCCATAAGAGTTGTTGTAGGAATTTCCATAATTATTAGAAGGATTACTAGGATAAGGCCTAGGATTAAAATTCCCTCTATACGCGTTGTTACCAAAATTATTCCTACCAACAAAATTCACGTCCATAGGTTTATTATTATTCTCAATCAAAGTAGACAAAGGCATATCATTAGGATCAGAAGAAACACTCTTAGTGGCAAATAATTTCCTAAGTTCATCCATCTTTCCACTCAAAACATTGATTTCTTCTATCGCATGCACTTTTTTATTAGTAGATCTTTCAAGATGCCATTGAGAATAATTAACCATAATATTATCTAGGAGTTTAGTAGCATCTCCTAAAGTGATTTCCATAAAAGTGCCTCCCGGCCAATCTAAAAGATTTCTAGAAGCAAAATTCAATCCGCATAAATTTTTGTATAATCATCCACATATTCAAACCATGAGTAGGGAAATTACGATCATTAATTTCATTCTCTCCCAAGCTTGTGCAACATGTTAATGATCAAGTTGCTTAAAATTCATAATGTCGCTTCTAAGAGAGATGATCTTAGCGGAGGAAAATACTTAGAGATAAAAGCATCTTTGCACTTGTTCCAAGAATCAATACTATTTTTAGGCAAAGATGAAAACCAAGCTTTAGCATGATCTCTAAGTTTAAAAAGGAAATAGCTTCAATTTAACAACATCATTATCGACGCCTTTCTTCTTTTGCATATCACATAAATCAACGGGTTATTTAGATGAGTAGCGGCATCTTCACTAGGAAGGCCGGCGAATTGATCTTTCATAACAAGATTCAACAAAGCAGTATTGATTTCACAAGATTCAGTATTGGCAAGAGGAGCAATCGGAGTGCTAAGTAAATCATTATTATTGGTATTGGTGAAGTCACACAATTTGGTAGTATCTTGAGCCATCACGACAAACAAGCAATCCAACACACGAGCAAACAAAAAGCAAGCGAGGAAAAGGCAAACGGAAAAGGTGAAGGAGATGGAGATTGGGAAAGAGAGGGCAAATAAAATGGCAAGGGTGAAGTGGGGGAGAGGAAAACGAGAGGAAAATGGCAACTAATGTAATGCGAGAGATAGGGATTGTGATGGGTACTTGGTATGTTGACTTTTGTGCAGACTCCCCGACAACGGCGCCAGAAATGGCTCGTTGTCAGGAGTCCAAATCTTGACTTGACCTTGTGTAAGCCTCCCCGGCAACGGCGCCAGAAATTCTTCTTGCTACCTCTTGAGCACTACGTTGGATTTCCCCGAAGAGGAGAGGATGATGCAGCAAAGTAGCTTTGAGAACCAAGGTATCAATCCAGTAGGAGGCTACACGCAAGTCCCTCTTACCTACACAAAAACAATAGCTCAACGCAACCAACGCGATTAGGGGTTGTCAATCCCTTCACGGTCACTTACGAGAGTGAGACTGATACAGATGATAGATAATATTTTTGGTATTTTTGATAAAAGATGCAAAGTAAAAAGTAAAAGGCAAAGTAAAAAAGCAAAGCAATAATAAAAGTGATGGAGATTGATACGATGAGAATAGACCCGGGGGCCATTGTAGCGACCCGACCCGAATGGATCAAGTCTCTGTGCTTAAGTGTCCTCCCTGGATCGGTATGCTGACACACACAGTACTCGAGGATTTATAACAGAGGTAAATCACATGTATAAATAACGTAAATACTATTACCTCAATCCAAATATAGCGTAAGCAACAAGGTTGTGGATTCCCATCAACACCAACGGCAAAGTTGAGTGTAGAAATCGTAACCCTAACGTATCACTTACTGTCGTTCTAAAAGTCGCAACATGAAAAGTTGCAGCCCGAAAACGGGTCAGCACATGGAATATGCTGGCAAAGTAACACATAGAGAATAATGAAAGAATAAGCCTATACTACATGCATATATGGCTGGTGGAAAGCTCTATGGTTACAGTTTTGCAAAAGCCAATTTTTCCCTACTGCAAAGGAATAAATTTATTTAACTATCATGGTGGTTGTTGAACATTGAGAATGGTTGACAGCATCCTCAATCCCAATTAAAAGTACTCATTAAAACCCAAACAATATTATTTAGAGTAACATGATGAGATTCACATGATATCCAAGTACTAGATACTCAAGATGTCCATAACCGGGGACACGGCTAACCATGATTAGTTTATACACTCTGCAGAGGTTTGCGCACTTTTCCCCACAAGACTCGACCGCCTCCGTTTGGTTTCTCGCACTACATGGTGTTTGAGAAACGGATGACCGATACATACTCTTTCAGAAGCGCTAGCACCTTACATGTGGGTAGACCGTACCAACCTACAACCCCTACATCTGCTAGTCTACCCATAAGAGTTCGCACAACTTAATCAACTAAGCCAGAGCCCATAATGGCTTGTGGCTGCACATGGAAGTTTCTAGTTTGAATAATCTCATGATCCCTTTGAGCCTGGGTGGCGGTCCGAAGAAATACAGGCAAGTCCTGATGGAAACCAGGTGCCTCAATCCACCCAGATGTGTGTTTAAGTTGCCACCTTAAATAAACCATTAAATAACAATCTCACATTTGTCATGGATTCACTCACCCAATCCACGTCTACTAGCATAGCATGGCATAAGAAGCAAACGTAGAAGTAACTCCCAAGGGTTTGATAATAAAACAGGTAATAGGTACTACCTCAATCTACTTCCCAAAACCCACAATTTAATTAGACCCTAATCATGCAAGTGTTTGAGGATAGATCTAATGCATAAAAACTGGGTATGAGAAAAAGTATGATCAAAGTGTTACTTGCCTGCAATGTTGAAGAAGATGATTCACACTCAAAACTCTTGATAGTTCTACTCGTCACACTCCAGTCAATCTATCGTAATCAAGCAATAATAGCCACACATAGGCAATCACTCAAAACATCGGACCGAACGAAGAAAACGATTCGGAAAACATCAAAACCAAGCAAATAACTCTTGCAACATAAAACAATTTCTAATAGTACCAAAATTATGTGAATTTGGCCTTATCAGAAAGTTTAGGTCAAGTGCTTCGATTTGCAAAAAGAATCAACTAAATCGGAGTTACGAAACTCAAGTTATGATCAAACGAAGTTCAAATACAAATCAGTTTGAATTCAAATTTTAAAACTTTCAAAAACATGTTTGAGTTGGATTAACGGATAGAGGATTTTATAGCGAAGAAGTGGGCGTTGGTTTCATTGGATTTGGACTAACGAGCAAAAAGTTGTGAACGTTTTAAGATTAGGGACTAATCTATGAAGAAACTAATTACATACGGGTCCCTGGCCGAAATTAACAGAAAAAGAAAAAGGCTAAAAAGCGAACGTTCGTTAACGAACGCTAACGGACGAACCGTCGGCTAGATTAGGTAAACAGAGAGCAAATCCGATCCGTTGGCTCGAGATCCGACGGACGAGGACAGATCGGGCTAGGGTTTACCAACTCCGCGATTTAACTCCATGGACGGCGGTGGTGGGCTCAGCTGCGCGGCAGCTGCTTTGATCGTCAAGGAGGGCAACAGAGAAGTCGGGAGGGGCGGCGCGGCCGAGGTGAGGAGGATGGCGGTGTCGGTGGCGGTCCTCGGCGACGGGACGGAGCGAGGCGACGGCGGCTCCGGCGAGGCGGCGACGAGATGCGGGAGGGGGCAGCGCGGTGCAGCAGAGAGGAAAAGCGGCGGTGGCGCGAGCTATGTAGAGGGGGGGGCGAGGGGTTGCGTGGAGGAGGGGGCAGGCGGGCGGAGGTGGCGGATCGGCCACGGCGGGCGGACGGCGTCGGCGGGCGGAGTCCCGGGAGCTCTGGGCGGCAGCGTGTGGGCTCGGTTGTGGCTCAGCTCAGCACTGGGCTGGGCCGCCCAATGGGAGACAAGATTTTTTAAACAATTTGCATTTAATAAAATAAAACTTATAAAATAAAAATACAACCTAGGCATATAATATATCAAAATTTTCAGAAAATTATATTCTACAACATGAACATTATTCTAGCTTCAAATAAAATACTCACAAATTCCAATAAAACAAAGAGTGCTTCGCCTAGAAAAATCCAATGAAAATCTTTTTAAAATACCAAAATGAATTCAAATTTATTTCTCTCCATTTTTCTGATGTAGGGAATCATGTTACCCTATTTTCCATATATTTTATTTTTGAGAAAAATAATTTGAATAAAATTCAAATAACTCCAAATTGAAAATAAATTCAAAAGAACTCTGAATTTAATTCTTTGAAACTCCCAACTCATATTTCATATGTTTTGAAGAAGTCATTTTATCTTCGCTCGTGAAAATCATTGACTTGCATAAAGTTCCTGGGTTGGAAATATTTTCCAAATGAAATTCAAATATTTTGAACACCCCTTGTCATTTAAATAAATGGAAGAAGTCATGTCATCTTCTCTCCAGGGTTTTGTTGTGAAAAAGAATTTGAATTCACGGAGATCAGAAAAGAAAATGAAAGTTTGGGAAAGTCCTTTTATTCCCTCTCATTTAACTTTCAAAAAAAAAAAGTTTCGGATTCACTCACTTTCAGTCAATCAATCAAACAATCAATCAAGACTATCTATCTGTTTATAACATTCCAAAATTTAGAATTTTGGGATGTTACAAAACTACCACCCTTAAAATGAATCTTGTCCTCTAGATTCGAGAGGCTAGAAAGAAATAGGTTAGGTTTAGGGTCTTCTAAAATCCATCGATCGTCTCCGGTCTCGGTGCTACCACCCTTAGAAGCATGGTTATGGTTCCATAAAAACTCAGATACTCCATCCTTATTCTTGACAAAGTTGTCGGTCTTCTCGAGATCTTAAGGATAATTCCTTCTCTGGGCTCTTCGGTAGTGGCATAACCTTTTCCTCAATTCTTTCGTTCTTTCATCTTGGCACGGTTATTCCGAGACTGGTCTTCTTAGTCGACGGTCCGGCGCCATTACTAAACAACTATCGATATCTCATGGTGCTCAACGATTTATGGTTTGTCTGCGCAGAAATGGGTCCGGGTTGAACCTCACCATATAACCTACGGTTGGCAACAAATGCCGTGTACAAGGGAAAATACTTATACCATTCTAAGGTTCAAACAAGGTTTTGATCGTCGCCTCTACTATAGGTAAGTCACTCAGATTTACCATCCCATATAGCAAGGCTAATAATAAGAGTAAGTCAATATGGTGATCAATCCATCCCGCACCCAAATCATTACCTTGTACATGGTTTAGCGAATCTCGCATTCTAACACTCGGTCATCCTCACAAGCATTGCATAATTTCTCTTGTCGACGAACCAAGTTCGGATAAATGCATTGATTCTGCAAGCCAAACAAACATCTATCGTTTCTTCACAACACTCAGGTTTTGCGTAAACTCCTATAAGATCGTCTGTTGATAAAGTTGTAACTTCTTCCAGGGTTTTTCCTTCAGCAAGGGTGTGCTTGCTTCTTGGCAGGTCCTGGGGCCTGTGGGTTATGGCCCATCTCATCACTTATAATCCTTGAACTCATCATCACGGGTAACTGATCGTTACTCCAACATTCAACTTCCTAGTGTTCTTAAATCCATCCAATTGTATTTTCTCCCTTCCTTCTATTGGCACCAAACTAGGACATGATTACTCCGACTCATCATGGAATTTCCATTGATCCATATTTCCTTCATCGTACCTCCTTTATATCTAATAGTAATTCATCTCTTCATCCTCGTGGGATGTCCCACATACCGAGATAAAAACTTGTACTTATGAAGTCCATACTCCACTTCGTGGAACATCATTATCCTTTCCAGGGTCAAGCGTCCTTACAGGGAAATATTGGCCATCTCTGCATGGCACTTCTTCAACTAGGAAACGTGAAACTCATAATGAACTCCCGACATTCCTTCGGGTGACTCCAATTTGTTGGCCACTTTTCCCATACGCTCCAAAACTCGGTATGGTCCTACAAATCTCGGGGCTAACTTTCCCTTAACTCCAAATCATTTAACTCCTCGCAGAGGGGACACATGAAGACATGCTCTATCTCCAATTTCATAGACTACCTCCTTGCGTTTTTGAGTCTGCATAACTCTTCTGCCTGGACTGAGCTATCTTCAGTCTATCTTGAATCAACTTAACATTCTCTTCTGACTCCTTGATCACATTTGGTCCAGACAACTGACGATCTCCAACTTCATCGCACATCAACGGTGTCTGGCTCCTTCTCCCATACAAAGCTTCAAAAGGGGCCATCTTCAAACTGACTTGGTAGCTGTTGTTGAATGAGAAACTCTGCGTAAGGTAGATTATCATCCCTACTAGATCCATAATCTAGTGCATATGTTCTCAACATGTCCTCCAGAATCTGATTGACTCTCTCGGTCTATCCATCTGTCTGCGGATGAAAGGCTGTACTAAACTCTAGCCTAGTACCCAAAGTTTCACGCAACTGAATCCAAAACTTTGAAGTAAACTGGGTTCCTCTATATGATACAATGGTCCTCGGAACTCCATGCAGACATACGATCCCGGTCAAATATATCTTGGCCAACCTCGCACTTGTATAGTTGGTTTTCACTGGGATAAAGTAAGCCACTTTGGTCAAGCGAGTCAACTACTTGTAAGTGCATCTAGTGCCCCTTAGTGATTTTGGTGTATTGAAGACTTATAGGTTAAGTAACTAATGCGCTTGTGAGTGTACACAGGTCTATAAGTCTATGAGGAGTTTGATATTTACAGAGAAAGTCGACCCTAAAATGAATTTCTTCATCTCAAGAATTTGATATTCAAGACTTTTCAAGACTTTGAAAGTGAAGAAATTGGTGTGATTTCAAGACTTGGTATTCACCGAGGAATATGAAGCGTGAAGACTTTTGTTTTCGTAGTTTCATTTTTCTTTCTTGAGTCATAGGAAACACCGTCATCGTTAAAGGGGTCGAGGAAATACTAAGGAAAAATTTCCATTTGATGCTCAACTCAAAATCCTACACCTACCAATCCCTTCGAGTGAAGCTTTTGAAATCTCATACAGTTCATCAATTTCTTCAAAGGATGTAGACGAAGCTCTTCCGTCACCGAGGAATTTGTTCGATCGAGGAGTTAGGAATTCGCCAGGCGAATTGCCTACACAAAGGAGGAACATGATAGCCCCGAGGAATTTGATGTTCCAACTTCCGACCGTTGGTTGTGTCTGCCACACTGTCCCAAAATATCTCCACCTAACGGTCATATCATTTAAGGGCATTTATGTCTTATCATGTCGGGCTGCTCCCGAGGCTATAAATAGCCGCCCCCACAACCACTAGTTGGTTGGCTGCCCGAGAGAACTTGACACTTGTCATTTGAGAGCAACCCATCCTCCGAGGACTTTGAGTGAAAATCATCAAGTGAGGAAAACCCAAAGTGAGGAAAATCCCAAAACCAAACCCCAACAAACCCAAAGTGATTGAGCATCATCAAGAAATTGATCCCGCGTGGATCCGACGCTTTTACCTTTGAAGACTGTGCTTCTTCCAGACGGTTAGGCGCCACGGTCTAGAGCATCCAAGAGGAATTGTGGATTGCCGAGTGACCAAGTATGTGAAGGTTTGGAAGTCGCTCAAGACTTACCACGAGTGATTGGACGAGGTCTGCGTGGCCTTAGTTCAAGGAGAATACGGTGAGGACTTGGTGTCCTGAGCTGCGTGCTCAAGGATCGGGTGTCCGGATCTGCGGTCCTCGAGTTTAAATACTCAGCCGCCCAACCAGACGCATAACCGAGACAGCAGTTGGAACTGGTCTACCAAATCATTGTCTTCACCAACCTAATCGGTTCTATTTCCTCAACCCTTTCATTTCCTCATTATCGTGTTGAGTGTTTGTCATATCTGTGTTTGAAGAATTTGATCAAGACTTTCTAAATTTCCTCGCTCAATTTCTTCACCGTTTGTCTTCATCTTGTGTTATCCTCGTGATTACGCTTTTCAGACTGTGATTGTCTTCATTTCATCATGATGACTATGCCTGTAATCTGTTATGCTTACTCGAGTACTTATTCCGCTGCATGTATTTCTTCGCTAAGGAATTTCCTCACCGCAAATTCCTCATGAAGAACTTGTAAAATTCATAAAATCGCCTATTCACCCCCTCTAGTCGATATAACGACTTTCAATTGGTATCGAGCAAGGTACTCCCTTGTTCGTGTGATTTTGGTTTAACCACCGGAGTTTTAGTTATGTCGACCGCAGTATGATCAAGGTCTCAGCAGGTGTCCTACCTTCTCGATGGGACGGACTACCCTCATCGAAGAACAAAATGCGAATGCATCTTGAAGTAATTGACAACGATCTCGGTATGTTGTGACAAAAGGTGTTTCCTCACCACACCCTCTCCGAATGATGCTGATGTGAAGAGATTCAAGCAACTCGATTCTCAAGTTAAGAATATCATATGTGGCCATCCGAGCAAAGGTCAATATGGAAGAGTGAGTGCTTTGGAATCGCCAAACTCATCCGGGACAAAGCTGTCCAAAGTAAATGAAGGTGTTTCAACTCAGCGTGACTCTCGAGTTGATGTTCTTCGGAATCTCAACGAAAATGTTCAACAAACCTTCGATCGCCTCACTGACATCTCAAATGAGCTTCAAGCACTGGGTGCCACTGACATCACCGACCATGAGGTGGTGAAGAAATTGCTAAGATCGCTTGATTCCTCATTTGACACTCGCACCGATGATACAAGAACGAGCTGACTACAAGTCTCTTGATCCTGCCGATATCCTCGAAAGGCTAAATACTCACGAAGTTCCAGCTTTTGTCAAAAGAGAGATCTCTATGGTTCGCTATGGAAGAACACGTGCCTCAAGGCCAAGGCTGAATCTGAATCGAGAGTGAAGAATCTGGTAGTAGCCTTGGAGATCCTCAAGAATTTGGCCAGAGCTAGCATCGCTCGTGAAGAAATTCCAGAAATTCACAAGACGTGGTCGTTTTGGAAAATCCTCAAGAAGCAAGTGATTCCTCATCTAGTGACTATAAGCGAAGACTTTGCCACAAATGCAAGAAACCTGGTCACTATATCCAAGATTGTCCTCAGTGGGAAAAGGAATTGAAGAAGAAGAAACACAAGGATTACAATTCTGATGACGTGAAGAAGAAGAAGAAATCATCAAAATCTTCATCATCAAAATCCTCAAAGCCTTCTTCTCACAAGAAGAGCAGCTCCAAAAGGCTCGGGCATTCATTGGCAAGGAAATGGACTCAAGCTGAATCGAGGAAAATGAGGAAGAGGAGGAGTCTCAAGAATCCAATCTGTGTGGCTAGTCCGGCTCTTGCTATCGCTTACGCCAGCAAATCCATCTTCAACGCTGAAGAAAATGACTCGCCAACAAACCCGATGAGGAAAATGATGACTACGCCCCACCTATTGCTTCATGGCAAAAGGTGCCAAGGTACTCAATTACACCTCCTTTGAATCTAGTGAAAATGAATCGATGAGGATCTCAAGCCCAGCTACTCTAAACTTGCTAAGATTGCTATAAAACAACAAAGGGCTTTTGAAAAGGTTCAAAACATGCTAGATAAGAGTGATGATATGTTAGGTGAAGAAATGGATCGCACTCAAGCCCTAATCGAAAATCTTCGAAAGTTCGCCTAGGCTTGACAGCCTTCAAGGTCATCATAACACTCTCTTATCTCGATCATGAGAAACTTTCTTATGAATTTCTTCAAAGAAAGCAAGATCTTGAGAAGCTAAGAGCGAGTTATGAAGATCTTGAAGGAGCGCGATTCATTACTTGCTCAACAAATCAGCGCTTCTCAAGAAGAATTTGTTCCTCCATGCTTAAAATGCATTGAACGTGAATCGCTAATTCTTCACTGAATGTTCAAATGCTTCAACTGTTATAAATTCTTCACCTGCCTCGCTATCACAAATTCTCACCGAGGACATTGCTAGTATCACTAACGATGCAGGTTGAAGGAATTGTACATGACAGCATGTACAAAAGCCTCAAAGGGCATCGACTCTTTGTGATGTGCTTAAAAGCAGATCCTCAACAGAACCCTAGGAAAGAGGGTATTGCCTTTGAGAGGAAACTCAATGTCGATGGAACGATCGAAGCCCGAAAAGATCCCAAAACCTCATGGGTTGCTGCAAAGGGACCTCCAGTTGATCCATCTACCTTATCTGGTTTTACATGTGAATTTCCTCATTCGATGATGAGTCATTTGACTCAAACTATAAACTGTTCAAAATCAGAATGGTGAAGTATTTGCTAGATATGTTGGCACTAATCGCAGAACGGTCCCCTATGAAGAAAATCTGGGTTCCCAAGAAATGTCTTGAAAGTCTTCAGTGAATGTCCTCATGACACCACCGTGAAGAAAAGGAACCCCAGATCAAATTCTTCATATGGACAAAATTCTTCATATGGATCCAAGTCCTCATACGGACCAAATTCCTCACGTGGATCAAATTCTCAAAAGGATCAAAGTCCTCATATGATTATCATCGTGCTAACAACTCTGTTTCGCAGGTAGAGCTAAGGGCTATGAATATGTGCATTATTCTTCAAACCATTATGTTCATAAGTCCTCAAGAATTTCTCCGCTTATTCATATGCTTACCCTAACCCTCTTATGTGAAACGAAATGGTTTGGCCTCTATGCCACCATTCTCATATGGTGCTCGCAGAATGATGAACTCTTTGCCACCCCTTCGATGTGGGTGGTGAAGAAAAGAACTAATCTCTTCTGCAGGGTCAGTCTCCAGACGTGCCTCAAACGTCTCAAGAATTTGTTGGGGCCCGACAAAATGCTCGAAAGGACGCAGTTAATCATGATGAAATGAACTTTCATTTCACACGCCCTCATACCGCTTATCTAAATACCGACCGATGAAATTCATCGATGAACTTGACATCATATTCTTCACCGATGAAGTATATGAGATCGTAAGTTGTACTAATTCATCCGCAGGATGATCAACCCAAAGCCACCGAGTGGGTTCTCGATAGTGGATGTACAAATCACATGACTGGTGACAAGAATCTATTGATGGATGCTCCCTATCACCATCTCATCTCAAGCATATCATCTTTTGCCGACAAAGGCAAAAGTCGTATTGGGACTTGGTAAGGTTGCTATCTCTAAGGACATGCACATGGACAAAGTCATGCTTGTTGAGTCTTTAGGATATAACCTCATGTCAGCCTCAATGCTTTGTGATCTCGATATGGTAGTTATCTTTGGCAAGTATCGTTGTGTTGTGATTATGGAAGTCGACAATTCCAAAGTCTTCAAGGCTTTAGGAGAGGAGACTTGTATATTGTTGATTTTTCCACAGACCACAACCAGCCGTGTGTCTACTTGCAAAAGCTTCGAAGGCTGGCTATGGCATCGACGACTTGGTCACGCAGCATGAGGAATTTGCACACGCCATAAGAAGAAGCATGTCATTGGCATTGAGAATGTCAAATTCCTCAAGGATCACTTATGCGGAGCCTGTGAAGCTGGAAAATGACCAAGGCCAAGCATCCAAATAAGACTATCATGACCACTACTCGTCCCTTCGAATTGCTTCACATGGACCTCTTGGTCCCAACCATTACTCACCTGTCACTAATGATGCATCTCTATATGGCTTTGTTATTGTTGATGATTACTCTCGCTACACATGGGTACACATTGTTACTTACAAAAATCAAGTGCAGGAAATCTTCAAACGATTTTCCTCGAGGGCTTCAACCAACTTTGGTGTGAAGATCAAGCACATCGAAGTGACAATGGAACTGAGTTCAAGAATTCGGTCTTGATGACTATCTTGATGAACTTGGTATTACTCATGAGTTATCGCTCCCTATACTCCTCAAAGAAATGGCGTCGTGGAGCGCAAGAACAGTAACTCTAGTTGAGATGGCTCGACTATGCTTGATGAATACAAAACGCCTAGTCGCTTTCGGATTGAAGCAATTGACACTGCGTGCCACATCATCAACAGAGTATATCTTCACAAATTCTTCAAGAAGACTGCCTATGAACTCCTCACCGACAAGAAACCCAATGTGTTATTTCAAAGTCTTCGTGCTAAATGCTGGATTAGAGATCCTCACCACCACTCTAAATTTGCACCAAAGCACATGAGGGTTTATGCTTGGTTACGGAAAGGACTCGCACACCTACTGTAGTCTTCAACATCACACTTCACAAGATTGTTGACATCAGAGATGTGCGGTTCGATGAAACTAATGGCTCGCAAAGAGAGCACCTACCTTCGTGTTAGATTAACCAGCACCGAGGATTCTATCAGTTCAAGGCAACCGAGGATGTCATTCCCATCAAGAAACTGCTCAAGAATTCATTCTCAGACGCCAAGAACGCCAAGTCGATGCACCAAGATAATGTCAAGAAAATGGTGCCGAGGAAAATGATCAAATTCCTCAAGACAACCAGCTCATCCTCGCTGCAAAAGAAGTGCAAGTTGACAAGATCATTGATGACATTGAAGCGCCAGTCCTCTCACTCGCTCAAAAGCTTCACACTTATCTAACTTTTGTGGGCACTATGCTTTTGTCTCTATCACAGAGCCCACTAAGGTAGATGAAGCATTTCGAGCCGGAGTGGATTCAGGCCATGCAAGAAGAATTACATCGTTCGAGCTCAACAACGTCTGGGAACTGGTCAAACGCCCAGATCCTCGCAAGCATAATATCATTGGCACAAAGTGGATCTACCGCAACAAGCAAGATGAAAATGGTCTTGTGGTGAGGAATAAGGCACGACTAGTAGCTCAAGGCTACACGCAGTTGAAGGAATTGATTTCGATGAAACTTTTGCACTGTTGCTAGACTTGAGTCTATTAGATATTACTCGCCTATGCTAACCATCACAATATCACTTTATATCAAATGGATGTGAAAAGTGCATTCCTCAATGGTAAGCTTGAGGAAGAAGTATATGTTGCTCAACCCCTGTGTTTTGAAGATCCAAAGAATCTCGACAAAGTCTTCAGACTAAATAAGGCCCTCTATGGCCTCAAGCAAGCCCTCGGGCGTGGTATGATACATTGAAGGAATTCTTCGTGAAGAATGGCTTCACAACCGTTCACTCGACCCTACTCTCTTTACTAAATCTTATGATGGTGAACTGTTTGTGTGCCAAATATATGTTGATGATATTATCTTTGGCTGATCGACCAACATTATAGTGATGAATTTGCTTATATGATGAGTGAAGAATATCAAATGTCTATGATGGGAGAGTTGAAATTCTTCTTAGGTCTTCAAATTCACAACAACACAATGGCATATTCATATCTCAGAGAAATACCTCAAAGATGTCCTCAAGAAATTCGCATGCAAGATTGCAAAGGCGCTAAAATTCCTATGCCCACAAATGGCCATCTATGCAATCGATGAAAATGGTATTGACTTCGATCACAAGGTATACCGCCCATGATTGGTTCTTTATTGTACTTATGTGCATCTAGGCCAGATATAATGCTTAGTGTTTGCATGTGTGCCCGATTTCAAGCTACACCAAGGAATCACACCATAAGGCTGTGAAGCATATTCTTCGATATCTAGCTCACACACCAACACTAGGATTATGGTACCCCAAGGGCTCTACTTTTGATCTCATTGATATTTCGACTCGACTATGCTGGTGATCGTGGATCGCAAGTCAACATCTGGTACTTGTCATTTCTGACGATCTTTGGTCCGTTGGTCCTCAAGAAGCAGAATCGTATCACCGTCCATCATGGAAGCTGAATACATTGCTGCTGGCTCGTGTTGTGCTCAATTACTATGGATGAAGCAAACCTCAAGGACTACGACATCAACGTGAAGAATGTGCCTCTCATCGTGACAATGAGAGTGCCATCAAGATTGCTCACAACCCAGTTCAGCACTCAAGACAAAGCACATTCAAATTCGCCATCATTTTCTTCGTGATCATGTGTTGAAGGGCTTACATCTCCATCGAGCATGTGAAGATCAAGAACAGCTAGCTGATATCTTCACTAAGCCCTTGGATGAGAAGAGATTTAGCAAGTTTGTGTGAGCTAAATATCTTAGAATCTTCAAACGTTCTTTGAAAAGGACACACATCCTAACACTTATGCAAAATTGATGACTTAGATGTGCAACACATGAAGAAAGCGTTTTCTTCAATCAATGAAGAATAACACTCTAAATGTGAAGAAATTAATGAAGAATTTGATTCTCGTAACCCCACGACAATTGTACGCTGTGTCTGAAATCATCATTCTTATACTGGTGGGCACGCCACCACCAAAGTTGAAATTCTTCAATTTGAGTTTTTCCTCAGTCTTTGAAATTTCTTCAGTTTTTGAAATTCTTCAGTTTTCAAATTCTTCAGTTTTTCAAATTCTTCAACTTTGCAAAATCTTCACTGTTTCCGTCGTCTTTCTTCATTGGCTATATATATATATATGGATTTATGTCCTATACAGATTCACTTATGGCTATTTCTTCAAGTCGCTTTTCGCTAAGTGAATGTGATCGGACCCTTCCCCTCTATGCTATACTCAACCCAATCCATTCACAAATTCTTCATGTGCGTTCTACTTTGAAACTCGCTCAATTTCTTCTTTGGGTCCTTGATAAATTGAAGAAATTGCGAACGGAACTTTTAAAATGAATCTTATCCAAACCTCTATTTTACCATTAAACTGCTCCGCATCCCACGATGCATTATTATATCCACCCACGATCACACACGATCTCCACTACATCAGACGTGGGTGACACATGTCGTGAGAAGGAAGCGGTCAGGCACATTCGTCCTAAATCTTTGGACGAGCCGCTTTTCACCGTGGCTATAAATACCCTCTCTCCCTTCCTCACTCTTTTACTTCGCCGACTCTCTCCCGCCGAGCTCCTCGAAACCCTAGCGCCGCCGCTACTCCATCGTCGCCGGTGAGGAAAAGCTTCACCGCCTTGACCTCTTCGCCGACGTACTCGCTACCGACCGTGGAATTTCTTCACTCGCCGTCGCCGTAGCTGATTTCTCCGCCAAGTTAGGGCGGAGAAGATCTGAACGACGAACTTCTAAACTGTTCATCTCAGTTCGTCGTGTTCTTCACTTCGTAAATTAAAAGTTACTTTTATTTACTCGCTTTGATTCTTCAAATTTTCTTCAAATTCTTCAAAGGTGTTTATTTCAAATTCTCACACATATGAACACCTCAAATCTCTTGACTCATTTCTCTAAGCAATGATTTTCTTCAAGATTCCTCAATTGTGTGGATCTTCGATCTATACAACTCGAACCTAAGATAAAGAACGCTTATTGAAATTCCTCAAGGCTCATCTGGTCAAAATCCTCAAACTTGTTCTATTTGAAAACCCTCCGAGAACGATATGACCTCTTCAAATTCCTCGCACCTATACTCTGTTCACAGTACAAATGTCCTCGCTGAATCCCTAGGTTCTCATCAACTTAACTCATTTGCAGCGTTCCTCAAGAAAAACTGCACACTTCTTCAGAGAACTCAATTGTTCAATTTCCTCACCAAGAAAATGGCGATGGTAAGAAGCCGCAGAAGGAGGAAAGAAACCCGAGGTCATGACTGCTTTCAAATCCCCGAGGAAATATATCCCGACTATTGCACACCGATGAGGAAAGCAAAACTCAGCGCAAGGTGCGTCTTCGAAAATTGAACGGAGATGGACACGGAATGGAAGGAATACCGCTATGTTACACCCAAGTACATGAAGAAATTCGTTAAATCCTCCTTGCCCAAGAGCTCCTTTGGCACCAGGCCAAGTAGCTGATCCCACTAGCGCCAAACGCGTGAGGACTTTCCGAGGAATGGGCTAAACGCCAAGCTTGTTGGCTAAGCAAGCAAAGGAAGCGTGAAGAAATTCAATGAGGATTCTCGCTGCTGCCGCCACATCGAGGTCTCGCCAAGCCAAGAAATCGATGCAAAAGAAGTCTGCAAATAAGCCAAGTACTTCTTCTTCTATGCCCTCATGGCCAAGTTCCTCGGCAGCTCCTACCAGCCAAATTCTCAAGAAGAAATTCTCACACGCATCATCGCTGCTCCATCAAAGTCCTCACCGCACCATCCAAACCTTCAGCCCAAAGTGCACCTAGCCACTTGTCAAAGGACTGCTGGATTCTCAATTGCCTCGAGCACCTCTCGCAAATTCCTCACCTGCTTTCAATTCTTCATCGGGCCCGACGCTGTCAAGACAAAAGCTACACTGGACGTGGTCCTCGGCCTAGCCTCAAGAAGAAACAGCTTGTCGTCCATGTGCCATCGATGATGAGGCATCGATGAAGAACTTGAAGAAATCATCGAGACCGCAAGCTAGAGCCGCAAGAGCCAAGGGAACAGCTGTGCCAATGCTTTTGGACCCAAAGAAAGTCCTCGATTTCATCGACCGCACAACGATCCAAATACCCTCTCGCTCGATCTTCCTTTGACACCTGGTCAAAGTCATATGTTGACTCACTTCATTGCTGAAGAAAATGGAAGTTCGAGAAGGCGAAGGAAATCAAGAAGGCTCAATACAAGAAGGAGAGGTTCTTGAAGAAAATGTTGTCAAGATGACACCGAGGAACTTCTTCAAGCTCAAACTGAAATTCAGAACCTCAAAGCAAGAACTTTGACACGCACTATGCTGATTGGCAAGTTGTCAAGACCAAATTCGCTAACTGACGAAGAATCTCACAAATGTTGCTGCACTGCAACATGAAAATCCTCAGTCAAGCATCCGCTCAGCCTAGTGAAGAAAAGGCCAAGATCACCAAGCTCACTATTTGAAGAACATGCTGATTCGAGGCTGATGAAGAAATTCCAGCCCGAAGAATCGCCAGGCACCCACTAGTGGTGCGCTCAAGAAATTGCTCAAGACAGGGAACTGCATCGCTTGCTCTCAAGAATCTGCTCCAAATTCCTCGGCTCCTCCTGCACCAACCACAGTTTCAGTTCTTCCATCTGCTTTGGATGTGAAGAAACCAAGGCTGGAACGAGCTGCTGTGAAGAAGAGAAAAGCATCACTGCGTCGATTCTTGACTGCGAAGAAATTGAAGCCAATGACCAGCTCGATTGAAAACCCGATTGATGCTATTCCAATTTCCTCCATACCTTCAAAGGAAGTGGTTCCTTTTGGAGAAGAATATGAAGTGCCAACCGGTTACGATGAGGAACATCAATCTCCCGCTCGTTCGAGAAAATTGATGAGGAAATTGAAGTGGAAGCTGTCCCTTCAACCCCAGCCATTCCCTCATCGGACCAAGAAATTCCTCAAGCTGGTCGAGGAAAATGAAAATGAAGATGTGGATATTGGATGCACCACTCCAAAGAATCAATGATGACTTTTGGGAAAGTCAACATCCCAATACTCCTCTCTTCACCCCGCTTCAACAAGTTCCTCACTCCCCGCATGATCTGCCCAGATCGACTCAAGAAAATCAACCCACGAGTCCTGTGCATGAAGAAATTCCAGCCCACGATGTCGATGAAACTGTTGTCGCTGCTGCTGACATTCCTCGATCGCATGTTGAGGACCAAGAAATTCCTCAAGTCAAGAACCTGCACTTACCATTCCGAGGTGGTGATGCAATTGATCGACACCCTCTCGCCAAAGCGTAAGAATCCGTTCTCGACCAAACAAAAGTTCAAGGCTAAGGATTTCTTTGTCGAGCATGTGTTCTTCATCGAATATAATCCTTATGACTCGCTCGGATTAGGAAGAGGCGCTCGACTGCCACCAAGCCAACTTCTATTCCTCGGTGCTTTTCAACAAGGACAAAATCTTCGATCATGCTCATATTCCTCATGTGGATATGGAGTCGCCGCCGTGCTTTGAGCCCGTTCTAAGTGTTCTTCACGATGCAGGTCTTCTCAACTTTTGCATCGATATATGTGATTGGAATGAAGAGCTAATTCTTCAGTTCTATGCAACACTTCACATCACCGGAGACGTCAAGATGTGACTTCATGGGTCTTGGATTGATGACGAAAACACTCACTACAAGGCTCCGGCCAAGTGAATTGCTTCGTGCCCTTCCACTCAGTCCTCCAGCTTGACGGTGCACGTCCGATCTATGAAGAAAAGGAACTTTCAAATCACTATATGCAAGTGTTGATGAAGCCATTGAAACCAAGGCAAGCTCCAAGGACCAAATTCTCGTCAAGGAATTGTTATATGTGCCTCGAACAGTCTATCGAATTTTGTCGAAGACTATGAGTCCTATCAAGGGCCACGACTCGAATGATGAAGAAGTCGTTGGCATCATGAAGAATATGCTTTTCAACATCATCCATGGCGTTCCGCCAATTTCCATGATTTCTTCATGAGGACTCGCTAACATTGCCATGTCACCTTTTGAGCTGAAACCTTATGCGCCTTGGATTATGAGATTCATCAGTCAAGATCTTCCTTTGAATTACAAGGTCGACACTTTGAACCACTACAGCTACCTGCCCCTATTGAAGTCCTCAAACGGCCAATTGCCTCGGTGATGAAAAGGAAAGGCTATGCTGTGATAGATGAAGGCATTCGTCCATTGGATGGACAGTTTAGCAAAGCAAAGCATCTTACTCCACCAATGATGACTCGCCACTCATGACTCAAAGACAAATACCTCGATTAAGCAAAATCCTCAAGGAAGCGCACCTGTGGTGATGATCGATCGTGAGTTACTCCTCGCCTTCATCGGAAGGTTGATCGCAATCACAAGTGGGTCAAACGTCGGTTTGGTACTCTTCTTTACAACATGACCTCAACTCACAATGCGGTGAAGAAAACCACTACTATCTTCATAAAACCTTCAAGCGCACTGGGCTGTTCTTTCACATGTCTACAATGAAGAAGAACTGCAATCAATGGGACTCAAGGAAGAATTTGACTGGTCTGCACCTCCTCCAAGAAATTCAAGAAAGTCAAAGTTCCTTCCTTAGTGGCCAGCTCCTATTCTTCATCTCGCGACATCGATGAAAATGAAGATTTGGAAGACATCGCATTGCTGGTCCTACTCGACGAACAACCCGATAATGTTTGGCGCTCCGCCTTCAACTTGATATTCTTCAAGAGCGTTAGTCCTCGCCGATCCTTTTGGTCATTCGATGACAAAGGGGAGAAATTTGAGTTAGTCTTCAAGCCGGTCTCGTTTTTGTCTATATACTATATTTTATTAAGTTACAACTCTCGCTCTTCGAAACCTTTTATTGGATCGAGTTGTAATCTTAAACCCGATGGTGCTTTGATACTTCGATGCATTATGCTCTATGCTCGATTAGAAGTAGTTTTGATACTTGTTATGCTCGATCCAATTTGGCCCTTGGGCTCGATACTTTTGTGTGTTACTTTGCATTACATCAAGCACCATATTTCATCATGCATTTCAAATTCTCATATTATATGTCAAATGCGTATGAATTACAAGATATAGGGGAGATCTCCATGATTCAATTCTTCAAATGTGCATTGCCTCAAAAGCAATTTCCTCACTATGCACATCTTCGTGGGGAGTTCTTCTATATCTTGCAATCAAAATCCTCATTATCAGTATTTACACTTCATATATTTATCCTCGCTGAAAACTTAACTCAGATTGTCATCAATCACCAAAAGGGGAGATTGTAAGTGCATCTAGTGCCCTTAGTGATTTTGGTGTATTGAAGACTTATAGGTTAAGTAACTAATGCGCTTGTGAGTGTACACAGGTCTATAAGTCTATGAGGAGTTTGATATTTACAGAGAAAGTCGACCCTAAAATGAATTTCTTCATCCAAGAATTTGATATTCAAGACTTTTCAAGACTTTGAAAGTGAAGAAATTGGTGTGATTCTCAAGACTTGGTATTCTTTGAGGAATATGAAGCGTGAAGACTTTTGTTTTCGTAGTTTCATTTTCTCTTTCTTGAGTCATAGGAAACACCGCATCGTTAAAGGGGTCGAGGAAATACTAAGGAAAATTTCCATTTGATGCTCAACTCAAAATCCTACACCTACCAATCCCTTCGAGTGAAGCTTTTGAAATCTCATACAGTTCAGTCAATTTCTTCAAAGGATGTAGACGAAGCTCTTCCGTCACCGAGGAATTTGTTCGATCGAGGAGTTAGGAATTCGCCAAAGCGAATTGCCTACACAAAGGAGGAACATGATAGCCCCGAGGAGTTTGATGTTCCAACTTCCGACCGCTGTCTTGGTTGCTACGCCACTGTCCCCAAAATATCTCCACCTAACGGTCATATCATTTAAGGGCATTTATGTCTTATCATGTCGGGCTGCTCCCGAGGCTATAAATAGCCGCCCCTCACAACCACTAGTTGGTTGGCTGCTCCGAGAGAACTTGACACTTGTCATTTGAGAGCAACCCATCCTCCGAGGACTTTGAGTGAAAATCATCAAGTGAGGAAAACCCAAAGTGAGGAAAATCCCAAAACCAAACCCCAACAAACCCAAAGTGATTGAGCATCATCAAGAAATTGATCCCGCGTGGATCCGACGCTTTTACCTTTGAAGACTGTGCTTCTTCCAGACGGTTAGGCGCCACGGTCTAGAGCATCCAAGAGGAATTGTGGATTGCCGAGTGACCAAGTATGTGAAGGTTTGGAAGTCGCTCAAGACTTACCACGAGTGATTGGACGAGGTCTGCGTGGCCTTAGTTCAAGGAGAATACGGTGAGGACTTGGTGTCCCGAGCTGCGTGCTCGGTGATCGGGTGTCCGGATCTGCGTGTCCTCGAGTTTAAATACTCACCGCTCCAACCAGACGCATAACTAAGACAGCAGTTGGAACTGGTCTACCAAATCATTGTCTTCACCAACCTAATCGGTTCTATTTCCTCAACCCTTTCATTTCCTCATTATCGTGTTGAGTGTTTGTCATATCTGTGTTTGAAGAATTTGATCAAGACTTTCTAAATTTCCTCGTTCAATTTCTTCACCGTTTGTCTTCATCTTGTGTTATCCTGTGATTACGCTTTCTCACTCTGTGATTGTCTTCATTTCATCATGATGACTATGCCTGTAATCTGTTATGCTTACTTCGAGTACTTATTCCATTGCATGTATTTCTTCGCTAAGGAATTTCCTCACCGCAAATTCCTCAATGAAGAACTTGTAAAATTCATAAAAATCGCCTATTCACCCCCCCTCTAGTCGATATAACGCACTTTCACTACTACCCAGATAGAATCATATCCCGATCAGGTTCTGGGAAATCCGGTAATGAAATCCATGCCAAACTTATCCTGCTTCCATTCGGGTATCGACATAGGCTGTAGTAATCCTGCTGGCTTTTGATGCTCTGCTTTTATTCTCTCTGGCATACATTACCTACGACTACATACTCCGCAATATCCTTCTTCTTACCAGTCCACCAGAAACACTCCTTCAAATCCAAATACATCTTGGTGTTTCCAGGGCGAATCGAGTATGGTGAGTCATGAGCCTCCTGAAGTATTAACTTCCTGATCTTTGCATTATTAGGCACAAATACACGATCCTTGAACCATAAGGTGTCATGCTCATCCTTACGAAAGCCTTTGGCCTTTCCTTTGCTCATCCTCTCTTTTACCTCAGCAATCTCTTTGTCATCGTTCTGAGCTTCACGGATCTTTCCTAACAAGGTAGACTGAACTTCCATTGCTGCAACAAAACCTTTGGGAACAATCTCCAACCGAAGTTCCCTGAAAATCCTCGGCTAACTCCTTTGGTAATCCCCCACTTATGAGGGTATTCATCCTGGTGTTCTTTATGGTTGTGTCCTATTTCTCCACAAAGCTTGCATGCACTTTCTCCATATCATTTCCATAAGGCTTCAACTTCTGGGACACAAGACGAGACCTTTGCAGAGTCAACTTAAATTCTTCTCAAGTGGTTACTCTTTACCATCCATTGATGGTTTGGTACAACCTCCACCAAGTAGCAGCACCTCTTTCAAAACACTTAAGATCATGCTGGGCCATATCCTTTCTGACTATAGGGTTGTTCTCCATATGATCCTCCATGTTCTGAATCCATCGGTCTATCTCCAATTGACTCATCGGTCCAAAAAAATACAAGCTCTTCTCCATTCATCCTCTATGGGGTCCATGGGTTTGGGGTGGGATAAGAGAGATCGAGAGGGATGCACACAATACAAACAAAAGTTTTGAAAAGGCAGATTTTATTGTGGCTGTCGGAAAAACATCAAACAAATGACAGCTCACAATCGTCGCATCTAACGCAGGTATGTAACAGGGGTTTGGTCTTCTAATGGTAAATAAATCTTCAACGTCGCCAAACTCTTCGAGTCTTGTTCATGTCTCCGATGGCTTCTTCCGATCATGCTTGTCCTTCTCAAGTTCTTTTGCCAGATCATCTCTATTGACGCAAGGTTTCTCATGATGTCCTTTAATATTCTGGAGTTGCGTTTCAAACTTCTGGGTTTCTACATCCTTGGCATGAACCATGGCATTACGGTCCTTCCGTTCCCGACGAATCTCCTGTATCTCGAGGTTTTGCTCCTCCAGCTGGGCTACTTTCAGTTTCTGGGTCCTGAGTTCTTCACGAAACGCTTCCTTATCAAATACTGCTTCTTGTAGGTCCATTTAACTTCTTGATGTAACACTCCAGATCCTGGTGATACACCAGCTAAGGTTAAAACTTCATCTTGCTGATAGGTGCTCCATCAGCCTTCTACCATCCAATCCTTCCATGCATATGCATACTTAACTCAGCACAGTGACAATAGCATAAACGGGCGATGACATCATGGATAGCTATGCTTCTGCTCTTGCCCTTTCCATGAGCTATCATTCCATAGTTGATATCTCCTGCCTTAGGGTTTTCCTTGACAAAACTTTGATTTTTTAACTCTCCATGTTCCGGTCTTTCTCCGATACACCTTGATCTAGGAATTCTTCAGAGCCTTCAAATTCTCCTAGTCTTTGGAGTCTTCAACAGTTGTAGTTTCCATTTACACGGTAAAATCCTCTTCATTCCAAATGGTCTTAGTTGTCCGATATCTTATCTCCTTGGAGTGGTCTCATCAGTTGAATCTTTGAGTGGTCAAAAGGGTAAAGGGTATGGTCTCTCTAAAAGGGAATATTTGAATAAGCTCAGAAGAGAAGAGAGGTAAAAGATCTTTTTGAAAATGAAGTAGTAGGGAAAATCTTTCCTATGGGCTTGCTAGTTTTAGGGTCACGCCCACATACCAACATGTGCTCGATACCATCTTGTAGCGACCCGACCGAATGGATCAAGTCTCAGGTGCTAAGTGTCATCCCGGATCGGTATGTTGACACACACAAGACTCGAGGATTTATAACAGAGGTAAATCACATGTATAGATAACATAAATACTATTACCTCAAACCAAATATAGAGGAAGCAAAAAGGTTGTGGATTCCCATCAACACCAACGGTAAAGTTGAGTGTAGAAATCGTAACCCTAACGTATCACTTACTCGTCGTCTGAAAAGTATGCAACATGAAAAGTTGCAGTTCAAAACGGCCAGCACATGGAATATGCTCGCAAAGTAACACATAGAGAATAATGAAAGAATAAGCCTATACTACATGCATATATGGCTGGTGGAAAGCTCTATGGTTACAGTTTTGCAAAAAGCCAATTTTTCCCTACTGCAAAGGAATAAATTTATTTAACTATCATGGTGGTTGTTGAACATTGAGAATGGTTGACAGCATCCTCAATCCCAATTAAAAGTACTCATTAAAACCCAAACAATATTATTTATAGTAACATGATGAGATTCACATGATATCCAAGTACTAGATACTCAAGATGTCCATAACCGGGGACACGGCTAACCATGATTAGTTTATACACTGCAGAGGTTTATGACTTTTCCCCACAAGACTCGATCGCTTCCATTTGGTTTCTCGCACTACATGGTGTTTGAGAAACGGATGACCAAGACATAGTCTTTCGAAGCGGCTAGCACCTTACATGTGGGTAGACCGTACCAACCTACAACCCCTACATCTGCTAGTCTACCCGTAAGAGTTCGCACAACTTAATCAACTATGCCAGAGCCCATAATGGCTTGTGGCTGCACACGGAAGTTTCTAGTTTGAATAATCTCATGATCCCTTTGAGCACAGGTGGCGGTCCAAGAAATACAGCAAGTCCTGATGGAAACCAGGTGCCTCAATCCACCCAGATGTGTGTTTAAGTTGCCACCTTAAATAAACCATTAAATAACAATCTCACATCTGTCATGGATTCACTCACCAAATCCACGTCTACTAGCATAACATGGAATAAGAAGCAAACGTAGAAGTAACTCCCAAGGGTTTGATAATAAAACAGGTAATAGGTACTACCTCAATCTACTTCCCAAAACCCACAATTTAATTAGACCCTAATCATGCAAGTGTTTGAGGATAGATCTAATGCATAAAAACTGGGTATGAGAAAAAGTATGATCAAAGTGTTGTTGGGTTCTACGGTAGGGTGCGTCGACTGCAAATTAAAAATTCCTACGCGCAGAACATCCAGGAACATGCTACGGGAGATGGATCATAGTTCGTTACCGAGACGCAGCGCAGCTTTGCGTGCAATGAAGAAGAGTTGGGGCAGCGCGTCTGCGTGGATCGCCTCCTCCTCGCTCGATCTCCTCGAGCGGCCGGTCGTCCGATCCCACGCACGAGTTCGCCGGAGCGGCGCAAGTGCACCGCTCTAACGGTATCCGCGTGCAAGGGAGGAACGTCGTATGGCGGATCGCTAGGTCCGATCACACGATCGGCGGCGAGTGGAGGTGGCTATTCGCAACACATGCAAACCCTAGTCGCAGCGCCAAGCGATCAACCGCCTCGAGTGTGCTGCACCTCCACTTTATATAGGCGTTCGTCGCGGGCTCAACACTTGGGCCTCGCACGGACCCTAAAGCTCAAAGTCTATTCGGTCACGTTCCTAGTCCATTCGGATCACATCCCACCAAAGTGTCCTCTGAACCGACCTCATAGGTTCCTTCCCTGCTGCGCGACCCCTTAGGTTCAAGTCGGCTTGGTCACGATTCGATCACCTACGACCAGACGGTTGGTAGCAGCCTCTAGCAAGGCGTGCCGACCACCAAGCGACGATGAAGCTGGTTAGGCTAACCTGCATAACGTGTCACACTTCGCTCCCTTTGCAAGACGATATATGTTGTCGGGCTCAAGGCTAGACTGTCATCCTTGTGCTAACCCGACCTCTTTCGCTCCAAAGGATACCGACCACTATCCGGATTATCTCATAATCCTTGTCGCATGGCCATGCTGTTCCTGGTCGGATCACACGAGGGGCCCAGAGTATATCTCTCCCGATCGGAGGGGCAATCCCATCTTGCTCGACCATGTCTCGCAGCATGGGATTGGACAAACCCAAACCTACCTTTGTAACTACCCGACCACGGAGTAGCGTTTGGTCGGCCCAAAGCAAGTCTATCACCATCTCGAGTACATGCGCCACTCAGGTCTTAGGACATAGAACGATGTTGTACTAGAGACTCACAGATGACATATCGCTGCATCTCATAGTTGGGTCTGTCCGACTCGGACCTTATTCGACTCGGATCCGACTATGTCGAATCCGACCAGACCTTTCCAAGTCCATATTATCCGTTAGCATCCAATGCTCCATGGCTAGTGAGACCGAGCCATCGATCAGTGTCATATGCTAGTCTAGTCGGTTGCGCGTCCACACAGCCGCTTTCGACTAGGGACCTTTTAGGACAGTCATCATACAATGTATAGTCCCACAAACAAGTCACGACTTGCCGATACACATCATTGATAATGTCCAAGGACTATCTTTATTCATAAACACATAGGAAATATCATCATACATGATTGCCTCTAGGGCATATCTCCAACAGATCTCCTACTTGCACTAGAGTCAATCAAATAGACATCGAATGCCCATAGCTCTAACGTGCCCCTCATGCTTGGGTTGTGGAAGCGGCTTAGTCAACGGATCTGCAACATTTGCATCCGTGTGAATCTTGCATAACTCTACATCACCATTATTTACGATCTTTCAGATCGTGATATTTCCGGTCTATGTGTCCGACCTTGTGGTGATTCCTCGGCTCCTTGGCTTGTGCGATGGCACCGAATTATCACAATAAAGGTCCAACGGTTTCACCGAGGCTGTGAAAATACCAAGATCATCCAGAAAATGCCGGATCCAAACACCTTCCTTTGCAGCTTCACAAGCCGCAATGTATTCGCTTCGTGGTAGAATCGCCACCGATCCTGCTTGGAACTCATCCAAAGGCAATCGCTCCTCCGCTCGTAACGCATACTAATTCGGACTGTGATCGACAATCATCTCGCCGGTTTGGAAACTAGCATCGACGTAACCCCTCACGATGAGCTCTTCCTCACCTCCATAAACTAGGAACATCTCTTTAGTCCTTTTCGTGTACTTCAAAATAGTCTTTACCGCTGCCCGGTGACTCTCACCGGGTTGGCCTGGTATCTACTTGTTAGGCTTATTGCAAAAGCAACATCATGCCTTGTACATATCATGGCATACATGATGGATCCGATTGTCGAGGCATACGGAATCCTACTCATCCCGCTTCGCCATCGATGTCGAAGGACTCGAGTCTCGCTTAGCCTTATACCATGTGAGAGCGGCAAGAACCCTTTCTTCGCTTTCACTCATGTTGAACTGCTTCAACACTTTATCTATGTACGTGTTCGCTTAAGCCGAGCAGCCTCCTCGATCTATCTCTATAGATCTTAATGCCTAAAATATAGACCGCCTCACCAAGGTCCTTCATCGAAAACTTGCCATTCAATGATTCCTTGACCGAGTTTAGCATCCAAACATTATTTCCGATCAGTAGTATGTCATCCACATACAAGATCAAAAACACTATCGAGATCCCACTTAACTTCTTGTATAAACAAGAGTCCTCTTCGCTTTTGATGAAACCGAGACCAGTGACGACCTCATCAAAACGAATGTTCCAACTCCGAGATGGTTGCTTCAACCCATAAATGGATCTCTTGAGCTTGCATACCTTACTAGTGCTAGTCGGATCGACAAAACCCTCGGCTGTATCATATACACGCCTCGGTTAAATTTCCGTGAAGGAAAGCCGCCTTGACATCCATCCGCCATATCTCGTAATCGAAATATGCAGCTATAGCTAGTGTGATCCTTACCGATTTCAGCATCGCTATCAAGTAGTAAGTCTCGTCGTAGTCAACTCCTTGAACTTGTCCATAACCTTTAGCGACAAGCCGAGCTTTGTGGATCTGAACATTTCCATCCACATCGGTTTTCTTCTTAAAGACCCATTTGCAACCAATGGCGATTACGCCGGTGGCGGATCAACCAAGTCCTGCACTTCATTCTCATCCATGGACTTTAACTCGGATCTCATGGCCTCTAGCCATGCCTCGAATCTGGGCTCACCATCGCTTCCGACACGTGGCCGGCTGCCGCTTTCTAGCAACAATACATCACACACTCGCGCAATCTCTCCGACCTTCGTGGTTCCGGTGCCGCTTCGCCATGGTTCCTCGATCGACTCGCATGATCTCATCACTAGCCGAGTCGCCCCGAGTGGTCCTCGAATTTCTTCGAGTCGAACCGCCCTCCCACGGCCTCCCGACCGAGAAACTCTTTCTCAAGGAAAACCCTGCTCCGAGCAACAAACACTTTGTTCTCTTCCGGTTGTAGAAGCTATATCCCAAGGTTTCCCTCGGATATCCCACTTAATATGCATTTATCCGACTTGGGTGTAAGCTTGTCCGACATAAGTCGCTTGACAAATGCTTCACAACCCCAAATCTTTAGAAAAGACAAACCGACTCTTCCGGTCCACATCTCATGCGGTGTCTTGTCTACGGATTTTGATGGTACCCTATTAAGTGTGAAAGCTGCAGTTTCTAGAGCGTATCCCTAAAATGACAAGGGTAAATCCGATTTGCTCATCATAGACCGAACCATGTCCAACAAGGTCCTGTTCCTCCGTTCTGACACGCCATTTCTCTGTGGCGTACCCGGAGGTGTGAGCTGAGGTACTATACCTCGACCTTTCAGATGATCATCGAACTCCTGGCTCATGTACTCACCTCCACGATCAGATCGCAGAAGCTTTATAGTCTTGCCGAGCTGATTCTCAACCTCGTTCTGAAACTCTTTGAACTTTTCAAAAGTCTCCGACTTGTGCCTCATCAAATAGATATATCCATATCTACTCAAGTTGTCGGTAAAAGTCACGAAGTACTGATAGCCACCTCTAGCGGTTGTGCTCATTGGACCACACACATCACTATGTATAAGTTCCAATAGCTCGGACGCCCTCTCGCAACTCTTTGCGAAAGGAGACTTAGTCATCTTGCCGAGGAAGCATGATTCACATGTCTCGAACGACCAAGTCGGACGGGTTAGGAGCCCATCATCATGGAGCTTCTTCATGCTTTCAGACTAATGTGTCCAAGCCGCAATGCCGTAAGTATGTCGGATTTATCTCATTTGGCTTATGCCTCTTGACATTCACGTTATAGACCGTTCCTGTTCTAGATTCAATATAAATAGCCCATCAACAATGGGTGCATAGCCGTGGAACATACCATTCAAAAATATCGAACAACCATTGTCCTTTAAATTGAATTCATAACCTTGACTCATCAAACATGAGGCAGAAATAATGTTCGACTAAGTGCAGGAATGTAATAACAATTATTCAATTCCATTATGAATCCTGAAGGAAGCTGGAGCTGCATCGTGTCGACCTCCAACGCAGCAACTCTTGCTTTGTTGCCGACCCTTATGTCAATCTCCCTTGTGCCACACACCTAGTTCTTACCAGCCCCTGCATCGAGTTGCAAATATGAACAACCGATCCGGTATCAAATACCCAAGAGCTACTAGGTATGTCAGCAAGGTAAATGTCTATAACATATGCAACAAGTGTACCTTTGCCTGAAGAAGCATTTCCGGCCTTCTTGCCATGCTCTACAAGCCACTTGCTACAGTTTCTCTTCCAGTGACCAGTCTCCTTGCAGTGAAAGCAAACGGTCTTCGATTCCGGTCCAGACTTCGGCGCAGCGGCAGAGGTTACCGTCTCCGTGCCCTTTGTCTTAGCCTTTTTCTTGGACCAACTCTTCTTGAACTTAGCCGATTTCTGCACCATCAACACTTGATGCGTGCCTTTCTTAATATCCTGCTCTGCCACTTTGAGCATCCCATGCAATTCAGTGAGCTTCTTATCCATGCCATGCATATGATAGTTCGAGATGAACGTCCCATAGCTGGGCGGAAGAGAACCCGAATAGCATCAAGAGTCGCTCATCCAAGAGCGGAAGCCCAAACGATCCAAAGCTTGCACATATCCGATCATCTTGATCACATGTGGGCTCGATGGATCACCTCCTTCAGCTTGCAATCCATCAAGGATCGCCAGACGTTGAACCTTTCGGTCCTAGCTCGTGTTCAAACATGCTCTTGAGACTCTCGATCATATCGTAAGCCTCAACATTTTCAAATGCTGTTGCAAATCGGCTCCATACAAGCCAAAGATCGATACTGATCTCTCGTTGATTCATCAACGAAGTTTCGTAGGCATTCTTAGTTGTGGCACTAGCATTATCGGCAGGTTCCTCCGAAGTGGATCCTCTAAAACATGTTCCTTTTATCGTGCTTGAGAACAATTTCAGATTTCTATACCAGGTGGTAAAGTTTGTTCCATTCAGTTTATCCTTTTCTAGAATTGATTTCAATGCAAAGTTGGGTTGAGCAGGTGGTTCCATTGATCTACAATGTAAAATATGCAATCACTAAGCAATGTGTTTATGTAGAGTAATTCTAGCCTAAACAGAAATACTCCCATCAAGTCAAGATCCTCCGCAAACTCTCAAGTGATTCAGATCCGACTAGCGATGCGACTAGTGAGCTTTAGCATCACTGCTAGCCAACATACCTATCCGTAAGCAACTCCTTGCTAATCGTATTCTATACGACTCTCGCCGGTCGGGAAGGTATCTCATACCCTGCTCCCAACCTTCTTTGCCACAAGGCCCAAAACCGCTTTTGATAGCCTTGTCAAGTTAACTCGATGCAAAGGTATGTCCGTGTCCGACATTTAACCCTTCAGCTCAAGGACACCCAGCAGCACCCCAATTTTATGAGCCCACTACTAGACGATTTGACGTGCGAAGGTGCAACATCGGGATGGCAATTCGCTTGATATTCATGAGGGATCATTCTATTATTTTAACATGCATAGAAACAAAAAAGCATAACAATCACAAATATAACACATATTGTGAAATAGTATGGCTCCTTCATGGACGTTCTTCCAAGTCGGCTCTGACTCTGATGACCATCTACGAACTCCATCTTGTTTGTCACGCCGGGACGCCAAGCCGCCAACCTGATCTCCATTATCCAACTACTACAACTAGTAATGAATTTTACATAGAGTCACAAGTCGACACGCAGGTCGTTATACAATATAATGACAGCACTTTATTCTCGCCGGTGACAAACATGACACATGTGCCACGATAAATTACACACATGCATCACATACACATGAGCCATACTATCCACATCAAACCTGCAAAACAAAGTATAGAATCACATTCTACCGGTTTGTGTGGCGGGTACGAAATCATCGCGAATCCGATTCGGATTTACGTTTCACTGTTAACCCCGATGGCGGATAACCGACCGGTAGGGGTAGATCGTGTCACGACCTCATCGATCCCGATTTACAGAAAACATAGCCTCAACGATCCCCATGTGCAGTTGATCACATCAACCATGCACATAGCCGATCTTTTGAAGGACAACAGATCTCATCTGCCGCCTCCACATATCTAATATGCATACGATCTGAATCCAAATCCTATAACAGAGGCTCTGATACCACTGTTGGGTTCTACGGTAGGGTGCGTCGACTACAAATTAAAAATTCCTACGCGCAGAACATCGAGGAACATGCTACGGGAGATGGATCACAGTTCGTTACCACTAGACGCGCAGCGCGTGCAGCAGCCGAAGAAGAGTTGGGGCAGCGCGTCTGCGTGGATCGTCTCCTCCTCGTTCGATCTCCCTCGAGCGGCCGGTCGTCCGATCCCACGTATGAGTTCGCCGGAGCGGCGCAAGTGCACCGCCTCTAACGGTATCCGCGCGTGCGGGAGGAACGTCGTGCGGCGGACTGCTAGGTCCGATCACACGACGGCGGCGAGTGGAGGTGGCTATTCGCAACACATGCAAACCCTAGTCGCAGCGCCAAGCGATCAATTGCCCGAGTGTGCTGCACCTCCACTTTATATAGGCGTCCGTCATGGCTCAACACTTGGGCCTCGTGACGGACCCTAAAGCTCAAAGTCTATTCGGTCACGTTCCTAGTCCATTCGGATCACATCCGACCAAAGGTCCCACGAACCGACCTCATAGGTTCCTTCCCTTGCGCGCGACCCTTAGGTTCAAGTCGGCTTGGTCACGATTCGATCACCTCCGACCTGACGGTTGGTAGCAGCCTCTAGCAAGGCGTGCCGACCACCAAGCGACGATGAAGCTGGTTAGGCGAACCTGCATAACGTGTCACACTTCGCTCCCTTTGCCGCACGATATATGTTGTCGGGCTCAAGGCGAGACTGTCATCCTTGTGCTAACCCGACCTCTTTCTCGTTCCAGTGATACCGACCACTATCCGGATTATCTCATAATCCTTGTCGCATGGCCATGCTGTTCCTGGTCGGATCACACGAGGGGCCCAGAGTATATCTCTCCTGATGATTCGCACTCAAAACTCTTGATAGTTCTACACGTCACACTCCAGTCAATCTATCGTAATCAAGCAATAATAGCCACACATAGGCAATCACTCAAAACATCGGACCGAATGAAGAAAACGATTCGGAAAACATCAAAACCAAGCAAATAAATCTTGCAACATAAATGTCACAGCCCCAGATCAACCCTAGAGCTTGCTTGGAACTAGTAGCATTGCATCCATGCATCATGTTTAATTTCCATGAAATTTGAAATGGGGATGACCAAGCCCTAGCACTAAAACAATTCAAATAGGTTCAACTTCAAAATATCTTCAAGAACCCAAAGTGGTTTGCAAAATGTTCATGATTAATGGAAAAGGTGAAAACCATATCCAGAGGTGATGGATATTTTTCCAAGACATTTTTGGATTTTTGAGTAAACCATATTGTATTTGAATTGGGGCATTTAAATACTATTAATATTTTAAATGCTCCAACAATTTTGAAAATAGTTAAGGGCCTCTGAAATAATTCAGTTAATGCCCACAATTATTTTCAGGATTTATTTAAATGGTTTAGTATTTTACTAAACTAAAACAAACAGAAAATAGAAAATGGAATAAAGAAAGAGAGAGAGAGAAGGACTACCTGGCACTCACCTGGCAACCCAGCCAGCCCACCTAGCAGCCCACTGGCCGGCCCCGCATTGTGCTGGCCCGTGCCAGCCACCTGCTTCCTCTCGCCAGGCAGGCAGAGAGGAGCGACTGGCAAGGCTGCTGGCGCCACGCCACCAGGCTGCCTGCCTCGCCGCTCGCCACCGACGCCTCGCGTCATCTCCTCGGCGCCGCCCGACCCCTGGACCCCTCGCTCTCCCTCCTCCTCGCTCCTCCTCCTCCCCCTCCTCACGCGACCGAGAACCGCCGACGACGCCGATCGCCGCACCGCATGCGCCAGCAACCCCTTGCCCTCTCGCCATCCCCAAGAGCTCCGCCCGACCTCTTCTCCGTCTCCACCGATCCACGCGACCCCGGAGGCCAGCAACGCCGCCATCGCCGCTCGTCTTCCACCTCGGCTCCGCCACCATCGTCGCCGATTCGCTGCACTCCGCCGCCCCGAGCCACTAACCTCCAAATGGACTCACGGTGAGCCCCGTGATCGCCTCCCCTTCTCCTCGGGTCGCGCCCGCCCTCTAGGCCAGAGCCCCGCCGTGGCCGAAGCCTCGCCGCCGCCATGTCGCCGCCGCCCCCACAGCCGCTTGAACTGATTCGAGCGCCACCACGGCCAGAAGCCATCAGAGCATTACGCACACACTAACTAGCCTCCCATGCACCGCAGCCCCATCCCCACTTGCACCAACTCCGCCACCGCCGTGAGCTCGATTCCGCGAGCTCGGCTGACCTCAGCCCCTTGCTTTTGTGAGATGGATGCGCCAAGCACCGCAACACGAGAGCCTCTCCCGCTTGTTTGGTCACGGAGACGCAAACCCGAGCCATTCCGCCGTGCTGCCTCGCCAAGGCCGAGTCGCCGGCTGGGTTGACTCTGCTTGACTGCTTTGACCGTGAGGTTGACCACTCTCTTTCATCGACGTGGGGCCAAGCCATAATTAGTTAACTCGAGATTAATTAGAACTAACTAATTTAGTTAACTAAATCGACACCGACATGTGGGCCCATACCGCTAACAACACTCGGTTAGAGTTAGTTTAGCACTAACTAACCCAGCTTAGTCGACCGAGTCACTCGACAGTGGGTCCCAGGTCAGGTTTGACCTGGACGGCGCTTTGACTTGCTGACGCCACCTCGACGTCAGTCGATTTAATAACTAGTTTTCGGATTTAGTTTAATTCAGAAATTCCGTAAAATACCCAAACTTCTAAAAATCATATAAATTCAACCGTAACTCGGATGGAAATAATTTATATATGAAAATGATCAGAAAAATATGAAGAATCTGTTTATGCCATGATCATGCATGTTTGGACAAGTTAACATCACTGAATAGGATGAATCATGATTAGGTAACTTATGAACTAGCATTTGGAGTTGGAGTTCAACCTTGTTTGAATTCCACTTCAACTAACTTGGATTATTATTGCATTAGGTGAATTCAGTTCCTTAACATGATCATGCATCATATATGTGCATTGCATTGATTGTGTTCTTCTTGTTTGCCGGTGTTTGTCCCTCTCAGAGACGACGTACCGACGATTGTTCGATGACACCGATGAAGAACTATATTATCTTCGAAGTGCTGTGCAAGCAAAACCCCTTGTTCATTCCGATATAATCCCACTCTCTCGCTCCTGCTCTATTTTACTGCATTAGGACAACAACGACTCATGTGTTACTTGCTGCATGTAGCTGAACCCTTGATCCTTTGCATGACCTGTCATTCCACAAGAATTAGATGAAACCCACTAGCATGAGTAGGAATTGTTTGAGCCATGTTGTGCCTACTCATTCATGCTTGTTTGTCATGCCTGCCACGCTTAGAGTTGAGTCGGGTCCGATTCATCGGGAATGAATTGGAAAGTGGTGAACATGTCCCACTGTGTGTGAGCTAAGTGTGTGAACACGATTTGGTAAAGGTAGCGGTGAGAGGCCATGTAGGAGTACATGGTGGGTTGTCTCATTGCAGCCGCCCTCGTGAACTGAGTTCTGTGTTTGTGATCCATGAACAGTTACTACCACACATTGGGTTCCGTAACTCAACCCTCTCGACTTATTAATCAACTTGATCTCTGTCCGGAGTTGCAATTAGTTTCGTGTTTGTAGGTAGTGTTAGTAGTCTACCAAGTGGCACCCTGCATGTGGGCTTGGGACAGATTAGGCACAGTGGCACGGTGTACCAAGTGGCACCGGTTGGTGGGCTTGGGAACCCTGCTCACATCGCTTGGGGCCGTGAGCGACACCCCGCCGGATCTCCTTGCGGATGGAACCCGAATAGGCGATAAACCCGGACGAGAGACTTGTGTGGTTAGTCGGTCGTGGCCGACTCCCTCGCCTCGGCTTCCGCTTGAAGGTTGCCGAGGTACATGACGGTACAGGCGATAAGTGGCGAGAGCGTGTGAAGAAGTACACCCTGCAGGGTTATCATTATCTATTCAATAGCCGGATTCCTCGGATATGGAAACTTGGACCCTTGCATAGTTCATAGACAAGTGAAAGTGGATACTCTAAAATACGCAAGATAAGCGTGAGTGCTATGGATGGCGCTTCTCGAGGTAGACGGAGCGGATCCATAGTGGTGTATTTGATATGGTGAATATGTGGACTCGGTGCGCCACCTCAAAAGAGTTACTTGCAATGTAGTTCAGATAGCCACCGAGTCAAAGCTGGCTTGCTGCAGCCAAACTCCACCACCCCTTTTGATAATGATGCATATGTAGTTAGTTCGATAAGTCTTGCTGAGTACAATTGTACTCACGCTTGCTTATTTATGTTTTGCGAGAGACGCGGCCTCGCTTAGTAGTTCCACGTGGACTTCGACGCTTAGCTTGTTACCTCAGCTACGATCTTGTGCCCTCGGCAGATCTCGGTAGATAGTCGCTTCTCAGCCTTTTTCATTTATAGTTGTCTGTACTCGCACATGATTAGCTTCCGCTTGTGCTTTGACTTGTATGTTTCGAGTGTTGGGTCATGAGACCCATGTTTGTAATATCTCGCTTCGGAGCCTAATGAATAATATCTGAGTCGAGAGTTATGTTGTGATGCCACGTCAGATTTACACATATTGAGCATATTGTGTGTATGTTTGAAATGCTTGGTATGTGTGGGATCCGACAAACTAGTTGTTTATCCTTGGCAGCCTCTCATATGGGGAAATGTAGTCTCGTGCTTCGAGCGATAGTAGTCCGCTACAACCCGGTTCACCGAGTCCTCGCTAGCCCAAAGACTACCGCTTGGACACTTGATCGGCCGGCATGTGTCTCACTTCGTTCTTATGTCTGTCCTTCGGGAAATGTCACGCGGTGTTATTCGAGTCCTGCCTAGCCTGCTACAGCCCGGGATACCGGAGTCCTGTTAGCCCAAAGTGCTACAGCCCGAATACATACGTTGATGACCGACATGCTCGATGTGATTCATGTATGCCTGTCCCCATAGGTTAGCGCCGCTTTGGGTTCACGACTAGCCATGTCGGCCCGGTTCTTCGTCATATGGATGCTAGCGACACTATCATATACGTGAGCCAAAAGACGCAAACGGTCCCGGCCATGGTAAGGCGACACTGTGGGAATACCGTGCGTGAGGCCGCAAAGTGATATGATGTGTTACATGCTAGATCGGTGTGACTTAGGATCGGGTCCCGACAGCGCTGGTATCGAGCCCGATCGCTCAGAGGATTACCAAGCCAAACTGGTCAAGTTGTGTCTAGAAATGCTTTAGTTATGTAAGGGAATTGATTGTGGAAGGAACGTAAGGCTCTTTTTACTCCTTATACCTCATGGCCTTCTCGATCCGAGTCATCCTCTTCTCTTCTACGGGTTTAAGAACTAGGCTTCTCATCTATCTATTAGGATGACGTGTTACTAATCCATAGACTTATAAGATTGTTGGTTTTAATCCCCAGTTTAGTTCCTACTATTTCTGTATGATAACTGTTGATCTCAGAATCTTGTTATGATGTTGTTGAGTGGTTATGCCACCATTTTGCAAGATGTCTCAAATCATTTTGAGCACTTACAGCCGTTATGCTGTCCGAGTTATCCCAGGTCTCTAAATAGTCTGATGCATTTGCAAATCCTTTCTTTCTGTTCCCGATGACCTTTTGGTCAGAATAAGCACACTAACCGGTGCGTTGAGGTAATTTATTGCCTTGACATATATGTTGGAGTTATTATTATGACCCTAGGTGTTTAGGAAGTCACCTAGCAATTTAGCGATGCTTTTGTATCCCAAGTGTGATGATTCTGGCCAGTATTTTCGAAAGCATCCCGTGATGCCATTTAGTAGTAGGTATTCTACTCCTGGGTTGTTGAACCCGAGATTCATCCTACTTCATGTTGTTAGTATTTGCTAGTGCCTTTAGGATATTAGTAACCTTTGCGATAGTCCTCGATGTCCGTGGTACTTCCTTCTTCCAAATACTACGAACCGTTTATGGCAGAAGTTCCTTGTTGAATCAAACATCACAATAAGAGTGCTCTTGAGGAGTTCTCCATTCATAATTGTGAATCTGCCAATTCTACCTTTCTGCATGGGTTATCCGGAAGAAATGTTGAGCTTGCTCGACATACTAATCTGTGCACCCACAACTCAGAAAATTATATGTTCCTTTGAGTTGTTCTCTTAGATGCCTTCTGACCTTCATCTATCAATTGATAGCCAAGGGTATGTGTGCATTTGTGTTCATCGATGCATTTTATCCTTGTGGTCCGCAAGCCATTCTATTCGGAATGACTAGGAGAAACAAACTCCAAGACCTCATCCATTTCTAGGATTGGGTCAAAGTAGTTGTATCCCGCAGATCAAAATGCCAATTCAGCTTTTGATTCTGCTCTACCCTGAGGTATTGCCATCTTATGTCAAGAATGTCATGGGAATTGCACAACCTCCTAGGAATTCTTGATGCAGTGATACTTCTCACCATCATCATTCAATCCTCGGTTCCGTGTTGTCGTAACCGGAATGCCAACAAGTGAATTTTGATGTGTGAAATCAATACTCCTAGCAACCTCGTTGCTTGGTAGTAAATGGACAATATCCTCATTCTTAGCGTGTTGGTTTTTAAACCATCATCCTAAGATTGATCGTGCTACCTAGTCCTTACTTTCGGTGCACCCTTCGATCTATGAGTTAGGATCCTGTCAAGTCCTCACTCGTTCGACCATATTGTCTTGCCCTCAAAAGCAAGATTGTTCTCGAGCTTAGTAACATACCGGTGGTTCGTGACTTTCCAAATATCTTCTTGGAAGTGTTACCGGGTTGTTTCCTGGCTGTTATGTTGAGCTCGTGATCAAGTTGGTTTCTTGTGAACCACCCATTCTCCAAGAATCTGTGTTGGATACCCCCTGAGCTAGTTGGTTAAGCTAGACAACAACTTGGAGAGTTGGAAGATAAAAGCTTGCCTGACTTAGTTCGATCCAAAGGGATATTCTTGTGTAGTGTGTGTTGAAGAAAGATGATATCTTCATCGATTGGTCCCTGTGATCAGTTGCTGGACCTATTGTCTTATCAACTCTTTGATTCGAGTATGGGCCATTGTCGAGTCAAATCAGAACCAACGATATTCGTGATGTTGTCTTACCCGTGGTTAATCCCTCGAGCATACCCATTACATCTTTGGTCTGACCAATGCTAACACCGTGTTCACATGATGGTGGAAGTCCAAAGGATATGGAAATTCGATGAGTTGCTGTTGAGCCCATCAAGAGCATTTCGTCTCCCCATGAGTCGTGTTGAACATCAACCTAGTGTTGGAAATTTGTGTAAGCATTTCTTCGTGTGCCGCTCATGAAGCTTATGCTTGGATGGTTGAAGAGACTTCCTCAATTTATGTGTTTTAGGTGTAAGTTGCCACCATGAATTTGAGAAAGGTTTGTTTTGCTTCCTCCGAATCATTCCAAGTCAGTCATGCATGTGCGAAGTATTCTATGGTTTGATAGACTGATCATCTTCATTCCGTATGTATTCCTAGCACACCAAGCCACTGATTGATTTGTTCAAGGAAAAGGAATTGTTGTGTAAATCCTAGGTCATGCACAAGACTTCGTTATCCTCGATGATGGTTCCCAACCTGAACTCGGTAGTGTTTTATTATAAGACTACCATGTGGTCATACTTGTCTGGGACAATGTGTTCACAGGTTTGTAGCAGAACCAGCTCATGTTTTGGAGCTTGCTATCGTAGTTCATATCCCGAGAATCTCGCAACGTCTTCTCGTCGATTTGTGTTGCAACCTTTCCTGTTCAGACATGCTGAGTCTGAAGTATCCTATTTCCAATCGGATCTGAATCTCAGCAGATATGATGGTTGGAACATTCCAACAGCTGCATTTCGCTCCCAGCTTGCACCGCCCTTGTGCTATCTCGCTATAGACTGTCTTCTTAGCAATTCTTGTCCAGGTTTATCTTCAAAAGTGGACTTACCATGGGTCCCTCCACCTCCGATGATAAGCAAAATCATCCATTGCGTTGTCTTCAACAAGGTAGTCCACATCATCCATTCTAGTCCGGTGTACCATTCCTTTGCCTTCCACCACATGATCGCTATGATTGCCTTTAGGCTGGTATAAAGAGTTCCAATGATCTATGGATCAAAAGTAATTCTTTTTGCCACTTAAGGGAATAGTTCTTTGCGTCACCTTTCTCGAGGTGCCCCGTTACGGGATCATGGTAAATATTTCCTCACCACCTTGACACCATCCACCATCTCCCTAAGCGTGGAATTATTGCCACTAATCAAACCTCGTTGTTGTTCTTCCATCCCTCTCGATGTATTTGGTGTCTCAACTCGAGATGTGTCACCGTCTCAATCCGCGAGTTGATCATGTTTACTTGATCTTCGTGAAGATCGAATCACGTAAGGTTTCCCCCTTCTTTCTGTTGTCGTGTCGGGTGAAGATCTCGAAGACGTCAAGACTAAGATGATGGAATGAATCAACATCTTCGAAAAGGGCAAATGGATCATGAAGATTGTGATAGTCTGTGACTTCCCTTTTCCTCTTGCCTCACGTCTTGAATCTCGGGGCGAGATTCTTGTTTAGTGGGGGTGAGCTGTCACAGCCCCTGCATCAACCCTAGAGCTTGCTTGGAACTAGTAGCATTGCATCCATGCATCATGTTTAATTTCCATGAAATTTGAAATGGGGATGACCAAGCCCTAGCACTAAAACAATTCAAATAGGTTCAACTTCAAAATATCTTCAAGAACCCAAAGTGGTTTGCAAAATGTTCATGATTAATGGAAAAAGGTGAAAACCATATCCAGAGGTGATGGATATTTTTCCAAGACATTTTTGGATTTTTGAGTAAACCATATTGTATTTGAATTGGGGCATTTAAATACTATTAATATTTTAAATGCTCCAACAATTTTGAAAATAGTTAAGGGCCTCTGAAATAATTCAGTTAATGCCCACAATTATTTTCAGGATTTATTTAAATGGTTTAGTATTTTACTAAACTAAAACAAATGTAAAATAGAAAATGGAATAAAGAAAGAGAGAGAGAGAAGGACTACTGGCACTCACCGGCAGCCCAGCCAGCCCACCTAGCAGCCCACCGGCCGCCCAAGACTGTGCTGGCCCGTGCCACCACTGCCTCTCGCCGCCAGTGCAGAGAGGAGCGATGGCAAGGCGCGCTGGCGCCACGCCACCAGCTGCCGCTCGCCTGCCGTCGGCCACCGCGACGCCTCGTCATCTCCTCGGCGCCGCCTCGACCCCTGGACCCCTCGCTCTCTCCCTCCTCCTCGTTCTCCTCCTCCGTCCCACTCCACACGCGACCGAGAACCGCCGCCGACGCCGATCGCTGCATCTGCCACAAGAACCCCTTGCCCCTCTCGCCATCCCCAAGAGCTCCGCCCGACCTCTTCTCCGTCTCCACCGATCCACGCGACCCCGGAGGCCAGCAACGCCGCCATCGCCGCTGCCTTCCACCTCGGCTCCGCCACCATCGTCGCCGATTCGCTGCACTCCGCCGCCCGAGCCACTAACCTCCAAATGGACTCACGGTGAGCCCCGTGATCGCCTCCCCTTCTCCTCCGTCGCGCCCGCCTCTAGGCCGAGCCCCGCCTGTGGCCGAAGCTTCCCTCGCCGCCGCCATGTCGCCGCCCCCCCACAGCCGCTTGAACTCGATTCGAGCGCATCACCGCCAGAAGCCATCAGGAGCATTACGCACACACTAACTAGCCCTCCTGCACCGCAGCCCCATCCCCACTTGCACCGAACTCCGCCACCGCCGTGAGCTCGATTCCGCGAGCTCGGCTGACCTCAGCCCCTTGCTTATGTGAGATGGATGCGCCAAGCACCCGCAACACGAGAGCCTCTCCGCCGCTTGTTTGGCCGAGACGCAAACCCGAGCCATTCCGCGTGCAGCCTGGCTCGCCAAGGCCGAGTCGCCGGCTGGTTTGACTCTGCTTGACCGCTTTGACCGTGAGGTTGACACTCTCTTTCACTCGACGTGTGGGCCCAAGCCATAATTAGTTAACTCGAGATTAATTAGAACTAACTAATTTAGTTAACTAAACCGACATCGACATGTGGGCCCCGCCCGCTAACAACTGGTTAGAGTTAGTTTAGCACTAACTAACCCAGCTTAGTCGATCGAGTCACTCGACAGTGGGTCCCAGGTCAGGTTTGACCTGGACGGCGCCTTTGACTTGCTGACGTCACCCTGACGTCAGGCTGACGCAATAACTAGTTTTCTGGATTTAGTTTAATTCAGGAAATTCCAGAAAATACCCCAAACTTCTAAAAATCATATAAATTCAACCGTAACTCGGATGGAAATAATTTATATATGAAAAATGATCAGAAAAATATGAAGAATCTGTTTATGCCATGATCATGCATGTTTGAACAAGTTAACATCACTGAATAGGATGAATCATGATTAGGTAACTTATGAACTAGCATTTGGAGTTGGAGTTCAACCTTGTTTGAATTCCACTTCAACTAACTTGGATTATTATTGCATTAGGTGAATTCAGTTCCTTAATATGATCATGCATCATATATGTGCATTGCATTGATTGTGTTCTTTCTTGTTTGCCGGTGTTTGTCCCTCTCGGTGAGACGACGTACCGACGATTGTTCGATGACACCGATGAAGAACTATATTATCTTCGAAGTGCTGTGCAAGCAAAACCCCTTGTTCATTCCGATATAATCCCACTCTCTCGCTCCTGCTCTATTTTACTGCATTAGGACAACAACGACTCATGTGTTACTTGCTGCATGTAGCTGAACCCTTGATCCTTTGCATGACCTGTCATTCCACAAGAATTAGATGAAACCCACTAGCATGAGTAGGAATTGTTTGAGCCATGTTGTGCCTACTCATTCATGCTTGTTTGTCATGCCTGCTATCGCTTAGAGTTGAGTCGGTCCGATTCATCGGGAATGAATTGGAAAGTGGTGAACATGTCCCATCTGTGTGTGAGCTAAGTGTGTGAACACGATTTGGTAAAGGTAGCGGTGAGAGGCCATGTAGGAGTACATGGTGGGTTGTCTCATTGCAGCCGCCCTCGTGAACTGAGTTCTGTGTTTGTGATCCATGAACAGTTACTACCACACATTGGGTTCCGTAACTCGACCCTCTCGACTTATTAATCAACTTGATCTCTCGTCCGTGAGTTGCAATTAGTTTCGTGTTTGTAGGTAGTGTTAGTAGTCTACCAAGTGGCACCCGGTACAGGTGGGCTTGGGACAGACTAGGCACAGTGGCACGGTGTACCAAGTGGCACCCGGTTGGTGGGCTTGGGAACCCTGCTCACATCTCTTGGGGCCGTGAGCGACACCCCGCCGGATCTCCTATGGATGGAACCCTAATAGGCGATAAACCGGACGAGAGACTTGTGTGGTTAGTCAGGTCGTGGCCGACTCCCTCGCCCGGCTTCCGCTTGAAGGTTGCCGAGGTACATGACGGTCTGTAGGCGATAAGTGGCGAGAGCGTGTGTGAAGAAGTACACCCCGCAGGGTTATCATTATCTATTCAATAGCCGGATTCCTCGGATATGGAAACTTGGACCCTTGCATAGTTCATAGACAAGTGAAAGTGGATACTCTAAAATACGCAAGATAAGCGTGAGTGCTATGGATGGCGTTTCTCGAGGTAGACGGGAGCGGATCCATAGTGGTGTATTTGATATGGTGAATATGTGGACTCGGTGCGCCACCTCAAAAGAGTTACTTGCAATGTAGTTCAGATAGCCACCGAGTCAAAGCTGGCTTGCTGCACCAAACTCCACCACCCCCTTTTGATAATGATGCATATGTAGTTAGTTCGATAAGTCTTGCTGAGTACAATTGTACTCACGCTTGCTTATTTATGTTTTGCGAGAGACGCTGGCCTCGCTTAGTAGTTCCACGTGGACTTCGACGCTTAGCTTGTTACCTCAGCTACGATCTTGTGCCTCGGCAGATCTCGGTAGATAGTCGCTTCTCAGCCTTTTTCATTTATAGTTGTCTGTACTCGCACATGATTAGCTTCCGCTTGTGCTTTGACTTGTATGTTTCGAAAGTGTTGGGTCATGAGACCCATGTTTGTAATATCTCGCTCTTCGGAGCCTAATGAATAATATCTGAGTCGAGAGTTATGTTGTGATGCCACGTTGTATTTACACATATTGAGCATATTGTGTGTATGTTTGAAATGCTTGGTATGTGTGGGATCCGACAAACTAGTTGTTTATCCTTGGCAGCCTCTCATATGGGGAAATGTAGTCTCGTGCTTCGAGCGATAGTAGTCCGCTACAACCCGGTTCACCGGAGTCTCGCTAGCCCAAAGACTACCGCTTGGACACTTGATGGCCGGCATGTGTTTCACTTCGTTCCTATGTCTGTCCCTTCGGGGAAATGTCACGCGGTGTTATTCGGAGTCCTGCCTAGCCTGCTACAGCCCGGGATACCGGAGTCCTGTTAGCCCAGTGCTACAGCCCGAATACATACGCTGATGACCGACATGCTCGATGTGATTCATGTATGCCTGTCCCCATAGGTTAGCGCCGCTTTGGGTTCACGACTAGCCATGTCGGCCCGGGTTCTTTGTCATATGGATGCTAGCGACACTATCATATACGTGAGCCAAAAGACGCAAACGGTCCCGGCCATGGTAAGGCGACACCTGTGGGAATACCGTATGTGAGGCCGCAAAGTGATATGATGTGTTACATGCTAGATCGGTGTGACTTAGGATCGGGTCCCGACAGCGTTGGTATCGAGCCCGATCGCTCAGAGGATTACCAAGCCAAACTGGTCGGAAGTTGTGTCTAGAAATGCTTTAGTTATGTAAGGGAATTGATTGTGGAAGGAACGTAAGGCTCTTTTTACTCCTTATACCTCATGGCCTTTCGATCCGAGTCATCCTCTTCTCTTCTACGGGTTTAAGAACTAGGCTTTCATCTATCTATTAGGATGACGTGTTACTAATCCATAGACTTATAAGATTGTTGGTTTTAATCCCCGCTTAGTTCCTACTATTTTCGTATGATAACCGTTGATCTCAGAATCTTGTTATGATGTTGTTGAGTGGTTATGCCACCATTTTGCAAGATGTCTCAAATCATTTTGAGCACTTACAGCCGTTATGCTGTCCGAGTTATCCCAGGTCTCTAAATAGTCTGATGCATTTGCAAATCCTTTCTTTCTGTTCCCGATGACCTTTTGGTCAGAATAAGCACACTAACCGGTGCGTTGAGGTAATTTATTGCCTTGACATATATGTTGGAGTTATTATTATGACCCTAGGTGTTTAGGAAGTCACCTAGCAATTTAGCGATGCTTTTGTATCCCAAGTGTGATGATTCTGGCCAGTATTTTCGAAAGCATCCCGTGATGCCATTTAGTAGTAGGTATTCTACTCTGGGTTGTTGAACCCAGATTCATCCTACTTCATGTTGTTAGTATTTGCTAGTGCCTTTAGGATATTAGTAACCTTTGCGATAGTCCTCGATGTCCGTGGTACTTCCTTCTTCCAAATACTACGAACCGTTTATGGCAGAAGTTCCTTGTTGAATCAAACATCACAATAAGAGTGCTCTTGAGGAGTTCTCCATTCATAATTGTGAATCTGCCAATCTACCTTTCTGCATGGGTTATCCGAAGAAATGTTGAGCTTGCTCGACATACTAATCTGTGCACCCACAACTCAGAAAATTATATGTTCCTTTGAGTTGTTCTCTTAGATGCCTTCCGACCTTCATCTATCAATTGATAGCCAAGGGTATGTGTGCATTTGTGTTCATCGATGCATTTTATCCTTGTGGTCCGTCAAGCCATTCTATTCCGGAATGACTAGGAGAAACAAACTCCAGTACCTCATCCATTTCTAGGATTGGGTCAAAGTAGTTGTATCCCGCAGATCAAAATGCCAATTCAGCTTTTGATTCTGCTTTCACCCCGAGGTATTGCCATCTTATGTCAAGAATGTCATGGAATTGCACAACCTCCTAGGAATTCTTGATGCAGTGATACTTCTCACCATCATCATTCAATCCTCGGTTCCGTGTTGTCGTAACGGAATGCCAACAAGTGAATTTTGATGTGTGAAATCAATACTCCTAGCAACCTCGCTGTTTGGTAGTAATGGACAATATCCTCATTCTTAGCGTGTTGGTTTTAAACCATCATCCTAAGATTGATCGTGCTACCTAGTCCTTACTTTCGGTGCACCCTTCGATCTATGAGTTAGATCCTGTCAAGTCCTCACTGCTCGACCATATTGTCTTGCCCTCAAAAGCAAGATTGTTCTCGAGCTTAGTAACATACCGTGGTTCGTGACTTTCCAAATATCTTCTTGGAAGTGTTACCGGTTGTTTCTCGGCTGTTATGTTGAGCTCGTGATCAAGTTGGTTTCTTGTGAACCACCCATTCTCCAAGAATCTGTGTTGGATACCCCCTGAGCTAGTTGGTTAAGCTAGACAACAACTTGGAGAGTTGGAAGATAAAAGCTTGCCTGACTTAGTTCGATCTGCTGACGTTTTTTGTGGCATGACGTCACACCACTACCAAGCCATTACTTGAATTGTTTTTTACTTTACCACCTCAACAAGATTTAGCGAGGCGGTTTCTTGGCACGCCTTGTCAAGCAGAGATCGTTATTCCCCTTAATCCGGGATTCTCATTAATACGGACGTGGGTAACCCAACCGCGCCATTGATGGTGACGCTTGGGGGATAAGCGAGTTTTACCAGGCCGGTGGGGACGCCAGAGACTTCGCCTCGCCCATATAAGGGATAAGGATTCACCTTCTCACCTATGCCTTCTTCCTCCTTTGCTTATCCATCTCACAAGACTCGAGCTCCAATACCAAGTTCACAAGATCTCGTCTCAACCTTCTCCGACCATGTCCGGAGCGGAGGTAAATGGTTGGCCTCCACCGCTAAGGAGGAGCACATCGCCAAACTGCGCTGGGCGCCGGATACCTTTCCGGCGACATCACAGACCGCTGCCCGACGAGGGGCAGCTCATCCCCACCCCAGCCCCATGAGAGGGTCGCCTTTCTTCCCCACTTCCTCCGCTGGACTGGGCTTTCCACTACATCCTTTGTCCGGGGCTCATGTTCTACTACGGCCTGATTTCCATGATCCGCGCCAACTTCATCCTCAACATCTCGGCGCTTATCGTCGTGTGTGAGGCCTTCCTCTGATCCAGCCCCACTTCGCCAGGCTCAAGACCTTCAATGTCGTCGAAGGTAGTGAAGGGCACTCTGCCGGAGTGCGGAGGCGCCATGTTGGGCAAGATGCCCAATGTCCTTTGGTTCAAGGGCCTTCGTGGAATCCGTCAAGGTGGCAATCGGGTGGTTCTATATCACCGAGCCGCTGCGGACCCTACATGGGCGGCGGCCCCGAAGTTTAGATCTGGTACCCCACGCAGCTCACCTCCCGGAAAGAGAAGGGCTTGCTATGGGGTAGTTCAAGGAGCCGACGGACTCCAAGCCTGTATCCGAAGCCGATGAAGAAGCTCAGCTGGTTAACGAGTCCAAGTCACGCCGTCGTCACGGATACCTCCATGCCAAGAGCGGCATTTAATCTATGGAGTTCGATCCGAACAGCACCAGCGCCGAAAGGTGCTCTTCGACACGACGCACGAAGGCGCTGGAAGGTGCTGTTCAAGGGCACCGAAGTTCTCGCGATCCGCCGATGTAAGATCGCGGATTTCGCCGCAGCAGCCAAAGCGACGAGGTAAGTGATTCTACCCTTTACAGACACTTGTTTTTCATAGTTGGACTCTATGCGGTTTTAATTTCCCTTCTCCTTTGCCAGACTGGATGAGGAAGGCGAGCAGATTACCCGCCTGCCCTATGCCGTAAAATCCAGTGGACGCCTGCCTAGCGGGTTGCTGGTTCCGCACCGCACGTGGTGCCGGAGAAGAAGGCCAAGAAGGAGGCCACGGTGCTCAAAGAGTGCCTGTTTTCAGGTGTCCGACGACTGGGCGGACTCTCCCCAAAATGAGGAGGAGGAAGAGGACTCTCTCGGAGGAGGAGAGAGGAAGAGGAAGGCTTCCCCAACAGGGAGGCCAAGGGTCCAAGAGGGAAGGGCTATTCCCGGACGCTGGCAGGAAGAATGGCCTTCAAGGCCAGCCTCCGCGAGATCGTAAGTATCCGGATTCCTGAATGATTTATAATTTCTTTTCTCGTGTCACATAGTGTCATTCGATGCCGCATGCCGCCTGTAGTCCGGCCAGTGATGATCTCCCCGCTTCATCGAGCGGGTCGTTGGCTCCGTCGGATGTAGACTCCATCCCGACCGCCTCCACCCCCGCGACACCGAGGACGCCGAGGTGGGATCCCAAGAAGGGACCCATCGGGGAGGCTCCGGAGGCGCCACAAGGCGCCCTCCCGGACTTTGCGCCGGACTCCACATCAGAACCCGCAGTGGTTCCGGAGTCCGGCCGGCGGCCCCTTCGAACGAAGGGCAAGACCGTGACGCCGGCGGCTTCCTGGCCCAACCGAGGCGCCGAGCAATTTGTTGGAGGCGCTGCAGAGCGCTTCCATCGAGGAAGAACACCACACTATTATGAGTGCGGTGATCCAGAAGGTGCAGCTCGCCAAGAGCGGGCTGACCGAAGCTCGCAGAGCCTTCTATCGTGCTTTGAAGTAAGAAGTTAAAATATGCAATGTAATACCGCATGGACAGAGCCCCGATGCTCGGTTCGTGTTCGGAAAGAAAAGCCGGACTGAGGATCTAAAAAAGATATACGCAGGGTTGCTAAAAATTATGTCAATATGGGTTGCAGGTTACGCTGCTGACCTCTCCGCCAAGACCGATCATGGAGGTCGGTGTTGTGAAGCAGAGCTCGAGCGGTCCGAGCAAGAGCTCGGCCACGACAGAAGCAGCTCCAGACAAAGAAGGTGAGTAACACCACTTTGAACTTGTACCATGAGAAAAGGATTTAGGTTGCAACAAAAATAACAAGGATAACATGGGTGCTGCGGGGGCCACGAACGAGGTGGCGACTGGAAGGAGGCCGTGTCCGCGGGTCGAACGCAATGCGGCCACGGAACGGGCAGAGCGAGAAAAGCAGGAGGCGCGGGTGGCGGTGGTTCAGCAAGAGCTCCAGGCTCTCATGGAGAAGCATGAGAGCTTGGAGCGTGACTCAAAGACTCGAGAGTCCGAGCTTGCCTCGGCTCTCGAAAGTGCCAAAACCGCCAAGGCCGAGGCCCATAAGGCCCTTCAGGAGATTGAGTTGATGAGGAAGATAGCGGCGGGTAAAGCATTTTTCATGCAAAGCAAGCATGTGAATGTAAATTACGTGTTACTTACCCAATTCGGAGCTCTCCAGCGCGCTTGCAGATCTGCCTCAAGCGTGTCTCGATGTCGCCAGATTCTACCGAGCCGAGGAGGGAGCTCAACGGAGAAGGTCTTCGGTCTTAGTATGCCGAGGCCGCCATCCGGTGTTTCTAGCGACCAGTCAAGCAGCTGGTCGAAGCCACAAGGTGGCCTAGCAGGCCATGAAGGGCCTCATAGTCCGCTGTGGCTCGGAGAGGCCATGCCTGGAGCTACTTCGCCTCGTGGCGACGGCTGGTGGATGCGTGCCTCGGGTGGAGGTTATCAAGCGCCCACCTATATTGAAGGTGCTCGTCGGGCCCTTGCCCGCAAAGGTGCATTGGGGCAAGCTGGATGCGGAGAAGCTAATCACTGACGCGCCGCCAGCGGGCAAGGAACATCGTACGCCCAAAATGTACTATAAGGTTGTCCTGAAGGGTGCCCGCAAGATTGCGGATGAGTGCCCCAGGGATGTAATTTTTGAGTAAATTCGCAATGTGTTATCCTGTGCGCTGAGAACTTTGTTCATATGCGCTAAGCAACGCTTGTTAATTTAAAATATTACCTTCAGGCGGCCGCTTATTAAATCTGAGAGATGGCAAGTCGTCGGCTTCAGCCCCCATGCCACGAAAGTCTTTGGGGTGTTCGGGATAAACTTGAGCGCTCTTGTTCCCATTTTTGGGTCCATCTAGGAGGTGCTCAACACAACGAACAAGGCAACCGGACTTATAGTGCTTGAACACTCTCACTTAGCCATAGAATTCTATAATTTTAAATTTCGTGAAGCCCCTAGTATTCGGAGGACCGAATTGGGGCGCTATCCACGCCTTCGCCGGACATAATCCGAACTTCGTCAAGCGGCGAGGTCTTTATGACCCGAAGGACCTCTCGAACAGCGACCAGTCTCTCGCCTTTATCATGACAAATAGTTTTAGCTTTTCCATCGAGGCGTTAACCTGCTCAACCGGGCGCAATCGCAGTGGTTCTCCCAAAGGCTACCTTAGCCGATAGAACGGAACGTAAGGTGCCAAACATGGAGCCGGGCAAACCCAACTATTGACCCAAGACATGATTCGAGCCGATTCATATAATGCTATAAGTTCGGGTGCCGCACTTGTGAAAGTGTTCGACTTTATCACACCATAATGCGGAGAACATCAGCCCTCGGTGTATTTGGCCGCACTAAAATGTACGGGTGCAACATGTGCAATTATAGGCAAAAAGTGCTGCATTTTATTCGAGAAGATATGCTATGAGTGCGGAATGATACAAATAGTGCGGAAAGCAAGGGATTGGACGAATTAAAGGCGTCTCTCCGTGGGTAGGCAGCATGAATGTTTGTATTTAACAAATTTAATGCTCGTGATGGAGACCACTTGAGTGCTCGTCATGCCTTTGTCCTTCCCTGGCTGTTGCATCATGAGTTCGGCAGGTCGCCGCCGACATAGTTCTGTATAAAAAGAGAAAATAAAAGAAAAAGAGCGACACACTTGGGAGCCCCCTGGTGTGGTCGAACCGCACTGGTCTGTTGTGGTTGTGCCTTTCCCCTATGCCCATGGTATCTCCAAGGCGTAATTATGTACGCGAGAGCTTTCTTACAATTTTGCGAGGGCTGGGGTTGAGGCTGCATTGCGACGCTGCTCGAACGTGCTGTGGTCTTGGTTGATGTTGCTCGGCGCGTTTGGTCGTGTCCGGTCGCTTAGCGGCCGGACTCGAGAATTGCCTCAAAAGGCTGCTCAGATTTCCGCCGCGAGAGCCATTGTATGTTCCTCCGCTCGAGGAGCGCCGTGTTTCCATTGACCGTGATGACTCCACGAGGGCCCGCATCTTGAGCTTAAGGTATGCATAATGCGGCACCGCTGCTGAATTTTGCGAACGCGTTCGTCCGAAAGCAGAGCATGATAGCCGCCATGAACGGGACTATGTTAAAGATTAACTCCTCGCTCGGAAATTATCCGGGATCCAAGACCACTTCAGTAATCGAGCTCGCATAATTGGCCTCGACACCGGTATGACACCTTTGAAGGTTTAACTTGAAGGGTCTATGCCCATCTTGCACACCGTATCCTCGATAAAGCAGGTTCAGCACGCCGCCGCCCATCGTGACTCGTGAGGTGAAATCCATCGACGATTGGGTCTAAAACCGCGACGAATCCGCCATGGCGGATATCGGTCGGATGGTCTCTTCGATCGAAGTGATCGGGCAAGAGGACCATGGGTTGAATTTTGGGGCGATCGCTCCATCGCAGATACGCCCCTTTAGTGCATGCTTCCGCTCCCCTTTGGGAATATCGCTATGATATCATGTTTACCGTCCAACTTGAGGGGGTATCCCTTTGTCCTCTGTTGTTCGCGGCCGGTCTCTTCCTCGCCATCGCTGTGTGGCCCCTTGTCACTGTTTTCGGCGATTAATTTGCCTGCCGCTTGAATACCCAATAATCTCTCGCTGATGTGGTTAGCTGGCTGTTCGGGGTTCCATGTATTTGACATGAGCGGTCGAGTATTCGGTCCAAATTGGACGGGCCCGGAGTGGTTCTTTTGAATGGCTTCTTCCGCTGACCGGTTTGAGCCTCGAATCCGGCGCTGACTGCCAGATCCTCATTGCTGTCGCCAGCACGCGACGCTTGTTTTGTTTTGACGCAACCTGCCATTGCGGTCCTTGGTATCCGGACTGCGCCGCTTTTGCCGAGGTTGTTATCGCGAGCTAGCCAGCTATCCTCTCCGCATGTAAGTGGGTCATGAGTGATGTGAGGGCTGCCATTGATTTCGCTTCTCCCGCCCTAGGTGCCGGGCCAGCCACTCGCCACGGATGTTATGTTTGAAGGCAGCGAGTGCCTCGCATCCGGACAATCGACAATTTGATTTTTCTTTGTTAAGAACCGGTCCAGAATTGCTCGCCGATTCGTCTGGCTGCTGGATTATGTGGCTTAGGTCATCAAGGCCCAAGTGGTCGCACATACGCGTCTCGAAGTTGTCGAGGAATGCGGCTTCCGTGTCTTCCCAAAGATCCAATTGACTCGCGGGCAGGCTGTTAAGCCAATGCCGAGCTGGTCCTTTAAGCTTGAGCGGGAGATATTTGATGGCGTGAAGATGCCGCCGGGCCATGTGTATATGGAGAAGATAATCCTCAATCCAAACCGCTGGGTCTGTTGTGCCATCGTAGGATTCGATATTAACGGGTTTAAACCTTCGTGGATTTGATGATCCATTACTCGTCGCTGAAGCATAGTGGTGTGCAAGCCTCAGAGTGAGCAATATCGCGACGTAGCTCGAGAGAGCGTTATCCGCTGTGTTCGCCCGGCCGAGTAGTTATATCCGCACGACGGTATTCGTCGTGGGTCTTGGGGCGCCCACGTGATCCATAGATAGATCTGGATTGTCTTGCCTTGTCCTCCAATATATCCCGCGAAGTCCGCGCTGCTCCCCGTGGCTTCATGCTTTTTGAGCGATGCCGGGCACGGTTTTGGTGGAGGGCTTGCACGCCTCTCCGTCATGCCACGAGGCGGCCGGTCTGCCAGACAGCGCCTGGTGATGCAGGTTTGTATGCCTCCTCCTCTAATAGGAGAGCAACTTATGCTTTGGGTAACTTTTGAGGGGCGCTCGAGTTCATACTCTTCGACGCGAGGACCTCGGTTCATCCGTCGGCCAGAGGTCTTGATCAGCTTGAAGCTGTTGCTGCTTTTCTTTAGGCTGTTTGCCGTGGCTATTAGCCTGCGCCTCAAACGCTCTTGTTCGACGGGATCCTCGTGCATGACGACTGGCTGCCGCCGAGGCTTGCCTCGCCTCCGGAGGGAGGTAAGTAATTGTCATCCTCGACCTCGCCCGCCGCCCTCTCGTGAGGGCTTGCTTCGCCTCCTCCGCGCTGGATTGTGCCGAGGGAGTTGTCTTCGCACTTTTTGGGGTGTTATTATCTCCTGTGCTGGAATCTCCATTCTTGCCGTGGCGGATTTAGAGCGGCGCCACGACGCCGGCGCTTGGGCTGTTTCTTTAAGGAATCGGCCTCGCGCTTCTTCGCCGTCCCCATCTTTTGGGGTGTCCACCATGTATATGTCGATGGCGAGGCGGTCTTCCAAAGGTCTCAGTAGGCGCTGGTTCTTGGTAGTCTCCGCATCGTCGTCCATACCGTCGATGTCTTCGGAGTCGAGTCGAGTATGTTGGTTAAATTGTCGACGGTGGCTACGAAGTGGGTGGTGGCTGGGCTCAATTTCTTCGTCGTCGCTGTCCTAACCGCCCTGGCCGTAGTTCGCCAGGCTCTCCTGATAGCGAGAGATGCTTCAGTGAATTTATGATATCGCCAAGGGCGAGTGCTGAAAGATGTCCGCAGCGGTGAATTTTGATCGGCGCCAATCGGATTCGATGGCGGGGGCGCAGGAGGTTCGAGTCCGCAGAGTCCGCACCTCGGAGTCATGGGCTTTATGCGGACAAGGTAAGTGTTCGCCCATCACCGTAGAAGTTGCAGCCCCGAGGCGGTGTCCAGCCATCCGCCCTCGATCCGAGCGATCGGCTCCAACTATGGGTCGGAGCGGATTCAAGGCGACCTCCAAGTGCTGTCCGCGGCAGAGTTAGGTCATGCCCTCGTGATAAAGACGCACGCCGGCTATGGCTCAGATCCATCAAAGATCAAGTCCCCGCGATATCGGCCGTGAATTTTAGGCTTCCAAACCTGACTCGACGGCCAGGGCGAGCTTCGATTTGCTCCAGATGGCTGCGAAGTTGGCCCAAAGGCGGTCACCAATCACTAAGATCTGTCCGGGAGAAAAGTCTCACCCAGACTGCGCTCGTTGTTGATTGAAGAGGCCATCAAGCCTATCGGTGACGACATATTGAGGAACTCTCAATGAAAGCACCAATGTCGGTGTCAAACCGCGGATCTCGGGTAGGGGGTCCCAATCTGTGCGCCTAGGCGGATGGTAACAGGAGACAAGGGACACGATGTTTTACCCAGTTGGGCCCTCTTGATGGAGGTAAAACCCCACGCCCTACTCAATTGATATTGATATTGTGGATGTTTACAAGAGTGGATCTACCACGAGATCAAGGAGGCTAAACCCTAGAAGCTAGCCTATGGTATGATTGTAAGGGTTGTTGATGATGTGATGTAGTCCCACGGACTAAAGCCATCCGGTTTATATAGACACCGGAGAGGGCTAGGTTTACATAGAGTCGGTTACAATGGTAGGAGATCTACATATCCAGATCGCCAAGCTTGCCTTCCACGCCAAGGAAAGTCCCATCCGGACACGGACGGAGTCTTCAATCTTGTATCTTCATAGTCTTGGAGTCCGTCGATGATGATAGTCCGCCAATGATAGTTCGGTCGATGATGGTAGTCCGTTATCCGGACACCCCTAATCAGTGACTCCCTGGGGCGAGGGGTTGCGTGGAGGAGGGGGCAGGCGGCGCGGAGGTGGCCGGATCGGCCACGACGGGCGGCGGACGGCGTGGCGGCAAAGCGGTGTCCCGCAGGAGCTCGGGGGCGGCAGCGCGTGGGCTGGGCTGTGGCCCGGCTCGGCCGCTGGGCCAGCCCAGTTGGGGAGACGAGATTTTTTTTAAACAATTTCCAAACGAATAAAATAAAAAACTTATAAAATAAAAATACAACCTAGTTATATAATATATCAAAATTTTCAGAAAATTATATTCTACAACATGAACATTATTCTAGCTTCAAATAAAATACTCACAAATTCCAATAAAACAAAGAGTGCTTCGCTCTAGAAAAATCCAATGAAAATCTTTTAAAAATACCAAAATGAATTCAAATTTATTTTCTCCATTTTTTCGATGTAGGGAATCATGTTACCCTATTTTCCATATATTTTATTTTTGAGAAAATAATTTGAATAAAATTCAAATAACTCCAAATTGAAAATAAATTCAAAAGAACTCTGAATTTAATTCTTTGAAACTCCCAACTCATTTTCATATGTTTTGAAGAAGTCATTTTATCTTCGCTCGTGAAAATCATTGAGTTGCATAAAGTTCCTGGGTTGGAAATATTTTCCAAATGAAATTCAAATATTTTCAACACCTCTTGTCATTTAAAAAATGGAAGAAGTCATGTCATCTTCTCTCCAGGGTTTTGTGGTGAAAAAGAATTTGAATTCACGGAGATCAGAAAAGAAAATGAAAGTTTGGGAAAGTCCTTTTATTCCCTCTCATTTAACTTTCAGAAAAAAAGTTTCGAATTCACTCACTTTCAGTCAATCAATCAAACAATCAATCAAGACTATCTATCTGTTTATAACATCCCAAAATTTAGAATTTTGGGATGTTACAGCCATAGGTTTTACTAGTGGCTTCTCTCAAGAGCATAAGTATTCTACGGTGGGTGAACAAATTACTGTTGAGCAATTGACAGAATTGAGCATAGTTATGAGAATATCTAGGTATGATCATGTATATAGGCATCACGTCCGAGACAAGTAGACCGACTCTGCCTCGCATCTACTACTATTACTCCACTCATCGACCGCTATCCAGCATGCATCTAGAGTATTAAGTTAAAAATAGAGTAACGCCTTAAGCAAGATGACATGATGTAGAGGGATAAATTCATGCAATATGATAAAAAAACCCATCTTGTTATCCTCGATGGCAACGATACATACGTGCCTTGCTGCCCCTTCTGTCACTGGGAAAGGACACCGCAAGATCGAACCCAAAGCTAAGCACTTCTTCCATGGCAAGAAAAACCAATCTAGTAGGCCAAACCAAACTGATAATTCGAAGAGACTTGCAAAGATAACCAATCATACATAAAAGAATTCAGAGAAGATTCAAATATTATTCATAGATAGACTTGATCATAAACCCACAATTCATCGATCTCAACAAACACACCGCAAAAAGAAGATTACATCGAATAGATATCCACAAGAGAGGGGGAGAACATTGTATTGAGATCCAAAAAGAGAGAAGAAGCCATCTAGCTAATAACCATGGACCCGAAGGTCTGAGGTAAACTACTCACACTTCATCGGAGAGGCTATGATGATGTAGAAGCCCTCCGTGATTACAGCCCTCTCCAGCGGAGCTCCGGAACAGGCCCCAAGATGGGATCTCATGGATACAGAAAGTTGCGGTGGAGGAATTAGGTTTTTGGCTCCTATTCTGATCGTTTAGGGGTACGTAGGTATATATAGGAGGAAGGAGTACGTCGGTGGAGCTCCGAGGGGCCCACGAGGCAGGGGGCGCGCCCCCCACCCTCGTGATCGCCTCTTTGACTCCTTGGAGTAGGGTCCAAGTCTCCGGATCACGCTCGTGAGAAAATCACGCTCGAAGGTTTCATTCCGCTTGGACTCCGCTTGATATTCTCATTTCTCCAAATAATGAAATAGGCAAAAAAACAAATTGGCTGGGCCTTCGCTAATAGGTTAGTCCCAAAAATAATATAAAAGTGGAAAATAAATCCCAATATAGTCCAAAACAGTAGATAATATAGCAAGGAGCAATCAAAAATTATAGATACGTTGGAGACGTATCACGCACCCACAGAAGCCCCCGGGTCTGCCCCGAACGCGCTGCTGAGCGTCATCAAGGTAGGGCCTAATAAGTGCACAGGCAGGGTTGCTGAAGGGGTTGGCCCCTTGAGGTTTCCATTGCAGCTTCATTAGCCTTGATTTCGAGCCAGTTTCCGGTTTCCCCGCGCGTTGTGTAAAGCCAATAGTGGTGGGACATGTCGGTGTCAAAACCGGCGGATCTCGGGTAGGGGGTCCCGATCTGTGCGTCAAGGCTGATGGTAACAGGAAGCGAGGGACACAGATGTTTACCCAGGTTCGGGCCCTCTCGATGGAGGTAAAACCCTACTTCTTGCTTGATTAATATTGATGATATGGGTAGTACAAGAGTAGATCTACCACGAGATCGTAGAGGCTAAACCCTAAGAGCTAGCTTATGATGGTATGATTGTAATTGTGATCGGCCTTCTAAGGACCAACCTCTCCGGTTTATATAGGCACCGGAGAGGGCTAGGGTTTACATGGAGTCGGTTACAAGGAAGGAAATATAATATTCGGATCGCCAAGCTCGCCTTCCACGCCAAGGAAAGTCCCATGCGGACACGGACCGAAGTCTTGAGTCTTGTATCTTCACGCTTCAATAGTCCGGACGTTGTACACAGTCCGGCTGTCCGGATACCCCCTAATCCAGACTCCTCAAGAGCTCCCTGAACCAGGCTTCAATGACGATGAGTCCGGCGTGCAGTCTTGTCTTCGGCATTGCAGGGCGGGTTCCTCCTCCGAATACTCCAAGGTAATTATCGAACACTCAAACCGTGTCCGGATCCACAATATGATCTTCGCATGCCACCGCAGAGAGAACGACGTTTCACAAGTGCAATCTGTTGACAACTCTCTAGACAATGTGACGTGTCATTATGGTTGAGTCATTATTCGAACCGTCTTCCCATAGCCAGCCACAACGCATATTGCGAGGCGTTTTCCTTGACACGTCTGGTCAAAGCAGAGATCGTGTCCCCTTATCATGGGATTCTCATCAATACGGGCATGGGTAATCCAACCGCACCGCTAATCACGGCGAGCGGGAGGCAAACGGGCTCAACCAGGTCAGTGGGGAGGCGCAAAAAGTACTTACCGCCCCTATAAAGAGGCAAAGCCTCTTTGTCTTTACCCACGCCTTTCTCCTTCCGCTTGCTCATTCCCCTCTTTTCGAGCCCTAACGCCCAAGCACTCTTCCTTTCCATCAAAGAGAGGCTTTCCAAAGATGTCCGGATCCGGAGCAGGAGGCAGATGGATGGCCTCTACTGTCTGGGAGAAGGATATTAAGAAGCTCCGGGACGTCGGGTATCTGGCTCAGAAGACCAGCCACCGTCTCCCTCGGCGGACAGGTCGCCCCACTCCGAACCTCACGAGAGTCGTGTTCCTTCCCCATTTTGTCCGTGGGCTCGGGTTTCCCCTGCACCCATTTGTTCGCGGAATCATGTATTACTACGGGATCGATTTTCATGATCTTTCCCCCAACTCCTTCCTCAATATCTCGACGTTCATCATCGTGTGCGAGGCTTTTCTTCGGATCTCACCCCACTTCGTCTTGTGGCTGAAGATTTTTAATGTAAAGCCCAAGGTGGTGAGTGGCGAACACGCCGAGTGCGGCGGTGCCATGGTGAGCAAGATTCCCAAGGCCGTTTGGCAGAAGGGCGCTTTCAACGACTCCGTCAAGGAGTGGCAGCAGCAGTGGTTCTATATCGCCGAACCACGCGGCAAAAAGTGGGCGGCGGCTCCATAGTTCAGATCCGAATCCCCACTGCGGCTCACGTCCTAGCCCAAGAAGGGCCCGAACTGGTGCTCGTCCGATGAGCTGTCACTGCTCCAGACACGCCTTCAAGGTGTGGTCGATAGGGACGTCAAACTTGTGGATGTAGTCCAGGTGATGCTAGTTCGCCTGGTTCTCCCCTGTCAGCGCCGAGCTTGTACTCTGTGGGAGTTCGACCCAGCCGAGCACCACACCCTTCAGGAGCTTTATGATTCCTCCCACAAGGATATCTGGAAGGTGCTCTTTAAGCCCGGCAAATCATGGCCGGGCCCCACCGAGGACCGTGGGTATCAGTCATCCCATTCTCCAAGCTCGGTAAGTCACAGTCAAGCTCTGTCTATTCATGCTTCAGCTGGCATGTCATGAGGGAGACATCCTAATCGTGTTTCATCATGACCTCAGGAGTGGATAAAGAAAGTGGAGCAGATACATTGTCCGGCCCCGTTGCCGGAGGAACCGGCTGGACCTCTTCTGACGAAGATGCTAGTCCCCGCGCCTTACGAGGAGCCAAAGAAGGAGGCCTCCAAGAAGGTCAAGAAGACTCGGAGTGGCCTTCGTCACCGCGAGGCTTCGGACGCAAATTCCGAAGACTCAAGCGACGCTCCTTCTTCAGAAGACGAAGAGGAAGAAGCAGAGGAGGACGAGCCTCACTCTGAAGGTGGGAAGAAGTGTGTAGCTCCCTCGTCCCTGGGGGCCGAACCACCCAAGAGGAGAAAAGGTTCCCTCCCAGAGGCATCCACCACGGCTACCGATAGCAGCCCGGAGTGGGATCCCAGGGCCCAGCCCCTGGAGAAGTCGCAAGTGTACAAAATCCGAACACGCATACTCGTCTGGGATTATTTTCGGGTATAGTAATTTTAACCACTGCTATGTTTTCCACAGTCCGGCGAGGTCTCGCGCCGGCCAGTCCTCATCCGAGGATTCGCTGAGCTCGGACGCCTTGGCGAGCGAAACGCCTCCAGAGGCCCCTTCCCCAAAGTCCCGGCGCGACACTGAGGTGTCGTCTCAACGGGGCTCGGACCAAGGGGGCATATCACCGGATCCGGACACACGAGAGCGATGGCCCCGGAGTGTGCCGTCAGCGGGGGAGGTCTTGGGTTCGGCCAACAGCCGGACCAGGTCCGGGAGACCTCTAAGGCTCACGGATCAGGCGAGCAGCCACTTTCAATGGTGGGTGGCCTGCCTATTCCGCTGGCAACCTCTGTTCGAGCAGAGCTGCCAGGCAGTCTATCGACAGCGTTAAAGAACGCGTCTATCGTTGATGAACATCGGACCCTTATGGGTGCGGTGGTTGAAAAGATCCAGTCCGCCGAGAGCGGGCTGAACGAGTCCTGCCTTGGCCTTATAAAGGCCTTTGAGGTATGTTTCCTGAGAAACCTTTGAGGAATCGTCATAGTATGAGTAGTAGCCCCTGAAACACTGTCCGGCGAAAGAGAGGGAGCCGGGCAGGGGATCAAATCCTTATTTGTCGTGGGAACTTACGTTAACAATGTGTACCTCTTTGTTTGAACACAGGCATCTGCGGAGAAGACGGCTGCTCATAATGCGGAAGTGTCCGAACTGAAGCGGAGCCTGGAGCGGGCCGAGGAAGAACTTGGCCACGTGAGAAAGCAATAATAAGAGAAACAAGGTATGATAAAACATTGTCTTGCATTAGGCACAAATAAGTATATGTGCTTATTGAAAAGTATTTGTGCCCTAGGAGCGAGTGTCGAATATGAGGCACTAAAAAAGGTTGTGGATGATGCCAACAAGAAGGCTGCCGCCGAACAGGCACTTCGTGAAAAACACGAGGCCAGGGTTGTCGCGGATGAGCGGGAGCTCCATGAGGCTGTGAAGAAAAGCGAGGACTTGGAGCAGAGTCTAATAGGGAAAGAATCCAAACTCGCCCAAGCGCTCCAAGCTGCGGTAGATGCTCGGGAAGAAGCCCGAGGTGCAGACTGGGACATTCAAGATGCGGGAAAGTTGCGGCTGGTAAGGCCTTCTGTATTCTTAGCCATTTGTTCATGATAATGGGAAGAATTCTGAGCGGCAAGCTGAACTCTTATTTTTCCAGGGGCGTTTGCGGATCTTCCTCGCAGCATATCAGACGCCGCCCAATTCTACCAATCAGAGGAAAAGAAGTCTGCGGAGAGGGATTTCTGGTCGCAGATTTGGCACCGAACTATCTGGTGCCCTTTATCGATCAGCTGAAGCAGCTGGTCGAACTGCACCAGGCGGCCGAACTAGCCATGAAGGACTCGTGATTTTCCGGCTGTGGCCGGCGGAGCCAATTCCGAGCAGTTACTTCGGGCTCGTGAAGCGGATTGTGGGCGCTTGTCCTCGGCTCGATGCTATTAAGCGATCGGTCTGCATAGAGGGTGCACGTATGGCATTCGCCCGTGCAAAAGTGCATTGGGGGAAGCTTGACACGGAGAAGCTGATGACTGAGGGGCCGCCAGAGGGTAAGGAGCATCGCAAGCCCGAACTGTACTATGAAGGTGTACTGAAGGGAGCCCGCCTTGCGGCGGATAAATATACCAAAGACATTATATTTCCCTGAGGGCATTCGTGCCGCTTTTTATTATATATTGCTTGTTTTGTTTGAACATATGTTCTTCCTGTGCGGCTTTTTATTGTATGTGAATCCTGAGAGTTGGCCAGTCGTCGGCTTTTGCCCCCACGTAGAAAGAATACGGGAGTGTTCGAGATATACTGAACGCTCTTTATCCCATAGTTGGGTCCTTTTGCGGAGGCGTTTCTCTCCACGAACTAGGCAATCAGACTATAAGGGTTTATTACTCTCACTTAGCCATAGGAATTCGAGTATGGTCGGCGCAGCCCCTAGTGTTCGGAAGGCCGAACTAGGGGCTCTATTGGCGCCTGATCGGAAGACCGATCCATCGCACTCTGCGTTTATAATGGCATTGTGCGGAATAAATCTTTAAGGATTTTACAACCTCTCGAACAGCTGACCAGCTCTCGCTATATCATGACAGTCGGTTTTCGGCTTTCTCTACTGAGGTGCTCGTCCGGCAGATCCGGGACACAATAGCAGTAGTTCTCCCTGCGCTACCTTAGCCGATATAACGGAACGTAAGGTACCAAAAAAAGGGAGCCGGGCAAACCCAACCAATGACCCAAGACATGATTCAGAGCTGATGCATATAGTGCTATAAGTTCGGGGTGCCGGACGACCGAGAAGGTGGTCGGACTTTATTGCCGCATTATGAAGCCCCTGGCCTAGTCGGGCGTAACACGAGGTGTCGATGAAAAGCGACGGCGGTAAGTGTTATTTAGGTCTACGCATTGTAGTAGAATGATATGTCTAGGCATACGAGTACGGTATATGATTATGAAAAGAGGTGTTTTTGGGCGAAGCCTGTGATGGCCGGACTGGAGTGAGTTGTCAGTGGATCAAGAGTGAATCCGAGCTGCCTTCATTTAGGGGGAGGGCTCCTTGTGTGTCCGAGCCGATTCCACGTCACCAATCTTGTTCTGCGTTAAAGTTAGTTTGCGAGGCAAATACTCGGGGGTAGCCGAGCGTCCTCTTGTGGTTGGTCCGAGGGCTCCTGATCGGTCCCTGGCAAACCCAACCGTTATACCGTTGGGTAGCGCGGACTCCTCAATTGGTGTCCAAATAGTTGACTGTCCTATCAAAATTTTGATAGGCATGCGCGACTCGCTACTCCGGCAGCTGTATAATTTCTGCCCTGAGGGCGGGGTTCGGGCATGTGATTGACCACGTGGAATCTAGTCAACGTGGTTCGTCCCATTAACATAAATTACCGCATGGTGGGAAGTTGCCGAAGATTTATTCTTTGGCGAAGTATTGTTTTGATGATCCGAAGACAATCGTTTAGAATGATGGGCCAGAAGAATTCGGCCTTTGCCCCTAGCATCTTTTAGGAGATGTTGTTTGCGGTTTCACACCTACGGGGATTTTATGTGTTATGGGGCCCCCGGTTTGCTATGTCCGGAGGTACTGCAATTGAGTTGCTTTGGGTAACGCGGTCGGGGGCGATCGGCCGTACTCTTATGCTATGGGGGGGGGGGGGAGCTCTTGAACAGATGCCTCCCTTCATTTTTTCCGACATGCGACTAGCCGCTTTGTTTTGAGGATCCGGCATTCTCTATTGGTATGCTTTGCCGTCCTTCTAGGAGTACCATGGATTTCACATGGCTGATCGAGTGTGTGGCTCGGGCCGGATAGGCCTGAGCTGTTCTTTGTACGCTGACCGGACTGGGAGTTGCAGGAATTAACACCAGCCTTCTTGTTTTGACGCTTATGACAATTGCGCCGAGGCTTGAGGATGCTTCTTCTTTTGTCCTTCGTATTGTTTTGGACAGTAACGGTGTGTTGACGTCGCGGCGTGTGTCTTGAGTTCTCCTGCTTAGGTTGGGGCGGCCGGTTGTGCCCTATGTGCCCTTTTTCGGGGCGGTCGGGTCCGTATCTTTCAGTGGCCAGGACCTTGGTCCATCTGTCCACCAGCGAGTCTTGGTCAGCTTTAAGCTGTTGTTGCTTCCTTTGTAGGCTTTTTGCCGTGGCCATGAGCCGTCGCTCGAAGCGAGCTTGTTCCACTGGATCATCAGGCACGCCAAATTCGTCATTGCCGAGTCTTGCCTCATCCTTGGAGGGGGGCATATAGTTATCCCTCTCCAAGTATCCCACAGTGGCTAGTTCGGCCGCCTGAAAGGCAAGCCGACTGGGGTTATATTCATCTTCAGCGCCATCCGGATTGTTTTCGACTTCTGGGCCGGTATTGGTGTGGCGGGGCTTGGAGTGGCGCCGGCGACGCCCATTCTTTGGTTTTTACCCTGAGGTTTTATCCTCCGTTGCCTCATCGCCATTTGTTTCCTTCGAAGTGTCCACCATATATATATCATAAGAAGAGGTGGCTGTCCACCGCCCAGTGAGAGGTGGTTCATGTTCTTCTCCTGCATCGTCGTCCATACCGTCGATGTCTTCAGATTCGAAGTTCAGTACCTCGGTTAAGTCATCGACCGTGGCAATGAAGTGGGTGGTGGGTGGGCAACGAATTCCTTCGTCGCCTGCCTCCCACTCGAGCCGGATATAGTTCGGTGAAGAGCCTCCTGACAAAGAGAGAGACTTTAATGACTCCAGCATGTCGCTAAAGGGCGAGTGCTGGAAGATATCCGCATCGGTGAATCCATTACCGGAGCCCATCCTGGCCCGACGGGCTGGGGAATGTGCGGACTGGAACCACCGTCCGGATACAAATCCGGGGGTCCGGAGTCACATGCCACCGCAGAGGTAAGGCCCGTGTTCGGCTCCACCGCCGATGAGTGTGCGACCTGGGGGGCAGGGTCCATCCCTCCGTCCTTAGGCAACGCAGCCTGCTCCGGATCTAGGTCCGGGGATAGTATGGGGATGATGCCCCGAGCTTCGTCCGACGGCAGGTCTAAGCCATGCACGTCGCGACTGTCCGCTGCTCCTGGCATAGGCCCAAATCCATCGAAGATCAAGTCTCCGCGGATGTCCGCGTGTAGTTCAGGTTTCAACCTGACCGGTGGCTGGGGCGAGCTGCCGATTCGCTCCAGATGGCCAAGCGAATAATTGGCCCACAAAGGCGGCCCGAACACGAAGATCTATCCGGGAGGAAAGTCTCACTGGACAACGTCGTTGATGATGATTGAGGAGCCATCGAGCCCGACAATGACGACTATTGAGGAACTCTCAATGAAAGCACCAATGTCGGTGTCAAACCGGCGGATCTTGGGTGGGGTCCCGATCAAGGTCAAGGCTGATGGTAACAGGAAGCAAGGGACACAGATGTTTACCCTGTGTTGGGCCCTCTCGATGGAGGTAAAACCCTACTTCTGCTTGATTAATATTGATGATATGGGTAGTACAAGAGTAGATCTACCACTAGATCGTAGAGGCTAAACCCTAAGAGCTAGCCTATGATGGTATGATTGTAATTGTGATCGGCCTTCTAAGGACCAACCTCTCCGGTTTATATAGGCACTGGAGAGGGCTAGGGTTTACATGGAGTCGGTTACAAGGAAGGAAATATAATATCCGGATCGCCAAGCTTGCCTTCCATGCCAAGGGAAGTCCCATACGGACACGGGCCGAAGTCTTGAGTCTTGTATCTTCATGCTTCAATAGTCCGGACGTTGTACACAGTCCTGCTGTCCGGATACCCCCTAATCCAGGACTCCCTCAGGGCCGCTCCAGTGATGGCCCGTGAATGACTTCAACACACGGGGTAGAAACTGCCAATTTACTCTCTCTGCAGCACGCCCTTATCCTTGTCCACGTATGCTGCATGCATCGCGCGGGGTAGGTAACGGAGGCGCGTGGCGCGGGAGAACATCTTGGAGAGGGTCCACCCGCCTTGGATTGGCGGAGGAGGGTGGTGGTCACACATTGATGGAGCAGCTGCCCTTCCCCGCCCGACCTATAAAAGGGAGGGGCGGAGGAGGGCGGAGTCATCCATCTTTGCATTCCCCCTCTTCTTCCCTTGTTCTCTGCTTCCGCTGGCGATGTCGAATATAAGAGCCCGGGGCCAGCCCCCGGGCTCCTGCTTGGGATCTGCTTTGTATCACAGAAGAAGATTCGGGCGTCGCGGTGCCGCCGCCGGGAGTGGCAACCCCAGCGTGCTTGCCACCGGGTCTCCCGTGGCCTTGACTTCAGTGGAAGGGGATGCGACCAACACTATGTCGCGGCTCGAGATGGGCACGACACATGGTAGTCGACCGCTCCCCATTCTTCTTACTTTTGCGGCATCGGGAGGAGCCGTAGGAGAGATTCGCCGCTAATGGGGGCGAATCTGGCTCCTCCTGGGCGTGGTTTTCTCGTCGAACAGGAAGGCTCGTTGCTTTCTCACACGTCTTCAGGACATGCAATGACTTCCAACGTCACGGCTCCCGGGGACGACCATGCTCATTGTGGAAGGGTGTAGAGAGCATGGTGTCCGGCGTGGTGGTCGTGCTGAGGTCTTCGGGTGGTAGTGATGCGCACGGCAGTGGCAACCCACAACGTGTCGAGAACGGGGACGACCGTTCCGACGAGTCGTGTTTTCCGGTGACTCCGTGCCTCCCATCTGGTCCTTCGGCAGCGTCACCATCCACGCCTGCCCTCTGATTTCTTCCTCCTTGCTGGGGAGCGGTGCCGTCCTGATCCTGGGGAGGCGCCAATCCCAGCAGTGCCCGCCTCCAGCCCCTTCGACCTCTTCCTGTAGGAGATGGAAAGGGGCAAAGGCATAATGGGGCACATATCTTTTTTTTTATCTTAAACTTGTCGGCAATCGCCAAATTTTAATTCAAATAATGTAATCTCTCGAGTCCATCTTTGTGTTCTGTAATGCTTGTACTTGTATTAGCATATAAATAAAAAAGATGAACCTTGCCGGGAACCCGTTCATGTGTATGTCCATGCAGAGGTGGAGTGCCTCTTTAATGAAAATAAACGAGTTTTCCCCGGCAGGATATCCTGTTGGCGCCCTCTTTGTCTGTTGGGGGACAAACAGAGGGGCCAGCCCCCCGCCGACCCCTTTTTACTAAAGGCCACTGCAACCATCCTGACTGAAGCAATGTTCGAGTCATGGATGGGAGCACCTAAGTTAAAGAGAGGCGAGGTTTTCTCATGCAAAGTTATAGCTTTACAGAACACTAATGGACAAGAGGTAAAACTTATCTGTTTGGCTTGCCGGGGATCGCTGTGCCATGCAATCTTCTCGTCCCTTGTCGAAGCCAAGTTCACGGCAGGAAGCTGCGACTCCATGTAGATGAGAATGAATGCAAGATGCGATCCTATCTATATGCATATGCAAATGCTCATGAAATGCTTATGTAGTGATCTTGGTGTGCTCATGCATGCATGCAATCTTAGTTGGGGCCCCCCTATAGCGCTTCTTTATTTTCTCTTGCACGGGGTCATCGCCCCGGCTTTGTACAAGGGGTTACATGTAGCTGAGGCAAGGCCTGTACAAAGGGTGCACGGGCAAGGTTCGACAGCCTCAGGCCTTACGGGTAGTACTTGCGGAGATGCTCAATATTCCATGAGTTTTGCAACTGAGTGCCATCTCCGGTCTCCAGACGGACTGCGCCTGGTCTGGTGACTCGTACCACCCGGTAAGGGCCTTCTCACTTTGGTGATAGCTTGTTTGTACCCTTGGCGGACTGAACGCGCCTAAGGACAAGGTCACCTTCCTCAAAACACCGGGGATGAACCCTGCGGTTGTGATAGCGACGCATGGCTTGCTGGTAGCGTGCAGCATGCGTAGCAGCCCGGAGACGGTTCTCCTTGAGTAGCACAGCGTCGTTACGCCTGTGCTGATCTTGCGCTACTTCATAATAGGTAAGCACTCGAGGGGACCGGTAAATTAGTTCCATGGGGATAACTGCTTTTGCCCCATAGACCAGGGAGAAGGGAGTCTGCCCGGTAGCTCGGTTAGGTGTCGTTCTGAGGGACCAGAGAACTACCGAGAGCTCCTCGATCCATCGCCTACCATGCTTCTGCAGCGTATCGAAAATTCTTGTCTTGAGGTCATGTAGCACTTCAGCTTTCGCCCTCTCAGCTTGTCCATTGCTCCGGAGGTGTGCCACAGAGGTGAATGAGATCTTACATTCGAGCGTATGAACATATTGCATGAAGGCGTGGCTCGTGAATTGGGTGTCGTTGTCGGTGATGATCCACTACAAAAAAAAGACACATCCATGACATTTTGGGCCGAACGATTTTTTTTTCCTGTCATGCTTATGACACTTCTATGACGATAATTGTGACAAAACCCGGTATCATCATAGATTTGGTGGGATCCTACTTCTATGACAAAAAAATTATGACAGAAAATAGGCTTTTCATCCTGGGCGGGCCGGAGACACAGCTGCATGACATTCTTTGGGCCGTCCATGACGAAGAAAACCGTGGTAGAAGCGAGGGCGAGGAAAATATCGGGTAGTTCCCGGTTACGGTGGGTGGTTGGGGGCCGAGCAATGCGCGTTTCTCTTGTACACGTAGGCGTGTGGGTGCGAGGCGTTTGGCTCTAACTAAACCTGAGAGATTGCACTGCAGGCTACACGTTACTGAACCTGAGCGATCGATCGATGGCTATTAACTGAACCCAATCGAGCCGATCGAACACTGCTACCTCCTTTCCTTGATGAATAGTGAGCATTGTTGGCGGGTTTGGATGAACAGTTCCCTGTGGGGGGTTGGATGAACAGGACCCCGTGGTGGTAGTAGAGGCTGTTGCCGCTGGATGAACAGTACCCCGATTGATCGAGCCGGTGGAGGGCTGGATGAACATGACCCCGTGGAGGGCTGGATGAACAGGACGACCCCGTGGAGGGCTGGTTGAACAATATCCGGTGGAGGGATGGATGAATAGTAGCCCGTGTGGGGTGGTTGAATAGGACCTCGTGGAGAGGGCTGGTTGAACAGTAGCCGGTGGAGGAGCGGTGGAGGCTGGATGAACTAGAGCCCGTGGATGAATAGTCGCAGGTGGAGGCTGGAGGAGGTCAACGGTGGATGAACAGGAGCCCGTGGAGGCAGTTGACGGTGGATGAACAGTAGCCTGTGGAGGCTGGAGGAGGTCGACGGTGGAGATGAACAGTATCCCGTGGAGTCCTGTTTTGCGGTACGCCACACCCCTCCCGATGAACAGGACCCCCGTTTCAACCATAGTGCTCCAACACAAGTCCGTTTCCTCCATTTTGCGGTACGCCACACCCCTCCTGGTCAACAGGATCCCGTTTCGACCGTAGGAGGTCCGTATGCTCCGTTTTGCGATACGCCAGACCCCTCCCGTTGAACAGGATCCCATTTCGACTGTGGCCCGTCGAACACAAGGCCGTTTCCTCCGTTCTGCGGTACGCCAGGCCTCGTTTCCATCGGCTATTCCGTCCAAGTCGGTTGGCTCTCGATGAACAGCACGCGTTTCGTTGCCTCACGATGAACACGACGCATTCCGTTGCCTCCCCATGAACACGACGCCGACACAGTTTCTCCATTCCGACCCAGCCATGTACATGAGCCCTGGCCGTATGTATGCGCGAGTAGGCGTTCGAGACCCCGCCCGTACGTATGTACGTGGCCGTATTTTCTTTCTTGCACCCTGGCCGCTGTACGTACGTGTACATGCTACGTGCGCGCCTCTACTACGACATGTGTGCGCCTCTACTACGACATGTGCGCGCCTCTACACCGAACAGTATGTACCTACACGTTCGCGACCAGAACGACAATGCTACATACGCTTCGACCAGGTGGGTCCCGACTGTCAAGCACTTCCTTGCGTGCGAAGATGTAGCTGGTGGGTCCCAACAATCAGGGGGTGAATCATTTTTTTGCCCGTAATATGGACGCACTTCCTTGCATGCGAAGATGTAGCTGGTGGGTCCCAGCAGTCAGGGAGGAAACGTTCTTTTCGTGAAATATGGTGGCCCGTCCGGTGGGTCCCTGCTGTCAGGTGGAGGAATCATTATTTTCCGCGTAGGAAGGAGGCACTTCCTTGCCGCGGACGTGGACCGAGCTGTCAGCCTCTCCACGTACAGTACTCTTTCGATGGAAGTCGGTCGTTGACCACATTGACCACGCCGCCCCGAGAGCACCAAGGCGGTGGATGACGCCGAGGCCTAGGAAGGGGACGACGCAGAGCCGGGGAAGACGCGATAGTGCATGCCCATGCGGAGAGGAGTACGAGGGTTCACTGGTTCGGCTGTGGTGTGAGGCTGCCGTTGCCGCAGGGCCTGGCCAGCGGTGGGAGTAGTAGGGGCGGTGAGGCCTCTGCGGCAAGACAGCCGCCACGGAGGCAGGAGAAGCGGCACGACCGACGCTGCTTTGGGCGCTGGAGCAAGAAGACCAGAGGTTGAAGAAGCACCGCGGCCGTTGGATGGACAACGTACGGTCACTGGAGCTAGAATCATTCATATTGACTAAGTTGACAAAGCCCTCCATCCCTGTCAACTTAGTAGGCCCACAAGTCAGCCTCCCACTATGCTGGGTCCTAGCTAGGAGGGGGTATTCATTTTTTGTGCGTAATAAGGACGCACTTCCTTGCGTGCGAAGATATACCTTGTGGGTCTGACCTCTCGGCGTGGGGAACGTTTTTTTTCACGAAATACAGAGGCCCTTCCGGTGGGTCCCAGATGTCAGGTGGAGGAATCATTATTTTGCGTGTAATAAGGAGGCATTTCCTTGTGTGCTGCCGCGGACCCAGCTGTCAGCCTCTCCATGTACAATCCACGTCCGATGGATGTCGTTCGTTGACCACATTGACCACGCCGCGCCGAGAGCACCAGGGCAGTGGACGACGGCGAGGCCTAGGAAGGGGACGACGCGGAGCCAGGAAAGACGCGGCAGTGGATGCCCACATGGAGAGGAGTACGAGGGTTCACTGGTTCAACTGCGGTGTGAGGCTGCCGTCGCCGCAGAATAACAGGGGGTGTGGGTGAGTAGAGGGATGGTCTGGCCAGTGGTGGGAGTAGTAGGGGGCGGTGAGGCCTCTGCGGTAGCACAGCCGGCCACAGGAGGCAGGAGCAGGCAGTATGACCAGTGCTGCTTTGGGCGGCTAGAGCAAGAGGACTAGAGGTTGAAGAAGCACGACGACCGTTGGATGGACATCATACGGTCACTGTAGATAGAATCGTTTATAATGACTAAGTTGACAAAGCCCTTGGTACGCGTCAACTTAGTAGGCCCACAGGTCAGCCTCCGAAACGGTGCGCCCCAGATGTTAGGGGGAGGAATCATTTTTTGGGCGGCTGAAGCTAGAATATCCGAGATTGAAGAAGAAGCCCAACATCCGTTGGATGGACATCCAACGGCCATTGTTGCTAGAACCGTGTGTTGACTATAAGTTGACAAAGCCTTCCATACGCGTCAACTTACTTGTTTAGGGACGCGTCAACTTAGTAGGCCCACAAGTGTGTGGCAGAGAACTTATAGCCCATTTGCGATCAGTAAGAATGTACAACCCATTTTTGAATTCTAATGGAATTTACTACAGCCCGTTTATAATTTGTTAAAAGTACAACCCATTTCTAGCAAGGACAACGATTAATAATTTCAACCAACTGTTCAAAAAAAATTCCACATTTTGATGGGATCCGAAATACTTTTATCCCGAAATTTCTAGTCAGATTAAATACAATTTCAATATAAATTTGTATTACGTAAAAATCCAATGAAACATTGCGCGCCCAACAATTAATGAAATTAAAATGTTCAAAATCCAAAAATAATATTTTATAAACTAATTACGTGTCTGGTGCATTTTTTTATAGTTACTGCCCATTTTTTATAATTACATCCCATTTAATATATATTAAAGCCCATTTTCCTGTTAAGCGTAATGCATCCCTCCTAGGAAAGATTTGTAGCCCAGCGGGGCGGAGAATAACAAGTTGACCTTACATGGGTATTCCTCAAAAAAGAGTATAGATAGGCTAGCCATTTTCAACTTGAATTTTTTTTGATATCTGGGCTGGATATCTGGCCTGGGCTACATGGGCCACAACCCGCCTAGTTAATACCCTGCTCTCCACTGAACAACAACGAAAACATCGCTCAAGAAAAACTCTGCAGTGCTCACACCTCAAAAACACAAATACTGCTCGAGCTGCTTGGTCCTAGCTGTCGGCCTCTCCTTGTGCAATTCTCTCGTTTATTGACTACATAGGTTGACAATGGTGTGGGACCGTGATGTCAGGAAACCAGGAGGAAGCAAAAAAATATAGTTGTACATAATAAGGAGGCACTTGCGTACGTACGGCTATGGCCCTAGTGGGTCCCTACTATTATCCAGTCAAAATAAAGTCATCTCCGGAATCCTCATGTTCGTTGCCCATGTTGACAATGCTTGGCGCCACGGCGAGCGCAACAACTCGAAGGACAATGGAGAGGGCCTCACGGGCCCTACGGATGGTCTGATACAGCGTCCACTGCTCATTCAGGAAGCCAGGATCATCGGACACCTATGAGCACCTTCGTGAGACTGAGACGACATGAAACAGTAAGGCCGCGCTTGGGAGCTCTGGTTTATTTCACACATGTATTAAGATACAAGTGTAATTTACTCGTCATCGGAAACAACGCGTAAAATACAGGCGTAATGAAACCGAGGGCCCGAGGTCTATAAGTAAAACCGGCAAGTTATGCGTGTAATTTGAGAGACCAGTGTATATTTTACTAGTTGAAATCGACCAACCAAGCGCTCCGCCCGAGACCATCTGCTTTTATTTACAAGCGTCAGTTTTACAAGCGGTTTTGGTTGGAAAATGATGATCCAATCACGGCCTAAGATGATGAGTTGGTCGGAGGATCATATGGTTTCACCTCTAACCTACCCGAGTTGTCGTACATGCTATGAATGAAACATAAGACAATGAACTTCTTAAGCACAGAAGCAACAGAAGAGGATGATCTTCTTAACATGCAAATCACGAGCATTAGATCAACACGCAAAACAATATGAAGCATTATTCTCAGGAGGCACGGTGAACATCTCGTGATGCCGCATGCCACAGCATTCCAAGCTCAACTTTGCAATCAAACTCACAAGGCCTGGCATTACATAGAAAACATTCAGAACAAACTCTTAAAATACCTTACATAAGTCAACATTCATGTGACTATGCATCTCGAAGAGAGTAAATATTTACTTCGAATCGAAGACAGGAATAGGAAAAAACGATCGATGTTGCTCACAAAGCAAAGGCGCCCCATCGAAAAATATCAAATGCATGTCTTACGCTAACATCAATGAGCAAAAATTGACAAGGTTTTCCAATTCCAATATATTAAACTAATGTCTTCTTGCTAACATCAATGATTAAACTTTGACAAGATTTTCCCATTCAAAATAATTAATGCCTATGATTGTGGAACGGGCAGGGTTTGTCATCAGTTTGTCATCTGATAGTCTGGTGGCTCAAGGTGGCGACGAATGATTAGAGAAACATTCGATGTATTGTGCATGATGAAGTATTATGGAGGACATGAACCATCTGAACATTTTGTGCAGTTCCACTAAAATCAAGCTGAGCATCCCTGTGGATTTCGTATTTATATGCTGCCAGAAAACAAAGACACTTCAGCGCACACATGAATATTGACCCCAGTGTCAACCCACCGATCGGTGGACTAACAAACTGAAAGTACGGTAAACAGATTACCATACCCAGATGCCCCATCATTGTTGCTTAGAGTGACATTGACAGACTTGGAGTTCTGTCCTGGTTTCTTGGTACTTGTTTGCCCAGTGTTCCTCCGAACCACAAGTAAAGCATCCATCTCTCTTTTTGTCTTTCTTCTTACCCTTCTTAATGGCCGACGCTGGCAGCTCCATTCAAACATATAGTCCGGTGGCTCAAGGTGACGATGAATGATTAGAGAACCATTCGATGTATTGTGCACGATGAAGTATTATGGAGGACACAAACCATCTGAACATTTTGTGCAGTTCCACTAAAATCAAGCTAAGCATCCCTGTGGATTTCGTATTTATATGCTGCAAGAAAACAAAGACACATCAACACACACATGAATATTGGCACCAGTGTCAACCCACCAATCCGTGGACTAACAAACTGAAAGTATAGTAAACAAATTACCATACCCAGATGCCCCATCATTGTTGCTTAGAATGACATTGACAGATTTGGAGTCCTGTACTGGCTTCTTGTACTTGTCTGGGCACTTTTTGCCCAGTGCACTCCACGTGTTGTAGAGTTTCCTATGCTCTCTACAGACTAGTCATGTCACCAGCGTCTACTAATACTCTGTAAAGCTTCTCGATCATTCCTTGTGTAATGTAGCGCAAACAGTGACTGCTTCTTTTTGCAAAGTGGTAAGACCAACTGGACCCACTAATGCAACAGTTCGCCTTAGACAAATTGGCTCCTTTTGTGTAGTTCAACTAAAATCAAAGTCAGAATAAAACTGAGCTTTAATTTTGATATCCCTGTAAGCAACAATAAGTATAAGGGAAACAATTACTGAGAAATAACGGTTGATTACTTGTACTCCCAGAAGAAAAACATCTACTGATCTACCTTATCTTAATGGGAAACAAACCAGCAGAGTAGCAATTCTCAATTAGTGTGATTCACTCATATTAACTGAGACATTATCTTAACAATGCTATGTTTCAACATGTATAAAGAACAACAAAGCAGAAAAGTGCCATTCCTAAAAAAATGCGACTGATTCATTTTAACAGAGACATTATCTTAACAATACCTTGGTTAAACATGTAGAAAGAACTACAAAGAAGGATAGTACCATTTTTAAAACACTATAACTGATATATAATAACAAAGACATTATCTGAACAATACATTTCTTAAACATGTACTCCGGCCGATCCCTAACGGAAATGGTACTCCCGCCGATCCCTAACAAGTGTTGCAGCTTTGAACTAAGATTCAATAGTTAATTCTGAGAAAAGTCGGTACTGACCTTTCAAGACCAAGATTTGAAACAACTCGTGAGGAAGACCTAAAAGAGATCTCAACACATATATGGAAATCCGGTCTCCTTTTGTGCAGTTCCACCAAAATTAAGCGAAGCAAAATGTCGCAATAGCAACAAGTTGAATAGATATCCCTGTTTTAACAGAGGCAAAAAAGGAATCAATTACTGGCCAATAAAGGAGGATGAAACATGCGACCACAAAAATGGTAATCCCGCCAATCCCTAACAAGTGTTGCAGTTTAGAACTAAGATTCAGTAGTTAATTCTGAGAGTGGCATTGCTTAATTTCACGAGCGGCATTAGATTAACAAAAAGCATAAACAGTTCCAGGGGAGAGTGGGCGCAACAACATGTGCTTCCATCTACTTATAAAGGGGGTGATGCAGAGTTTCTTGTAACAAAGCAACAAGCATCATGTCTGGGTTGGTCTCATTTTTGTTCACTACTTAATGGGAAAAGACAGCAATAGAATAGCTTCAATTCATCGTTTATTTAAAAAAGTACCAATACAAGTAGCACAACATCTCAAAGCACACTGCACAATCATGTGGATGAAGGCCTGTACTGACCTTTCATGAGACGAGCAACATAAAATACGAATCTACCAACACGAATAGGAAATGCAATCTCGTTTTGTGAAGTTGCACTGAAATCAAGCAAAGTTGCCGGTGTGACATTTAAGTTTGCTATAGCAACAAGTTGAATAGATATCCCTGTTTTAAGAGGCAAAAAGGAAACAATTACTGGCCAATAAAGGACGATGAAACATGCGGCCACAAAAAGAAGTATCTACCTTCTCTTGATGGAAAACAAAGTATAGGATAGTAGCATTTCTAAAACGGTTGCATTGATTCATATTAATAGAGAAATTTTCTTAAAACAGTTTAGTAGTTAATTCTGAGAGTGGCATTGCTTAACTTTACCAGCGACATTAGATTAAGAAAAAGCATAAACAGTTCCAGGGGAGAGGGTGCAACAACACCATGTGCTTCCATCTACTTATAAAGGGGGCGATGCAGAGTTTGTTGTAAAAAAGCAACAAGCATCATGAATGGTAAAAGACAGTAGTTCAATAGCTTCAATTCAACATTTATCCAAAACAGTACCAGTACATGTAGCACAACATCTCAAGGCACACTGCAACATCATGTGGATGAAAGTCGGTACTGACCTTTCTTGACCACAATTTGAAACAACTCGCGAGGAGGACTTGAAAGAAATCCCAACACATATATGAAAATCCAAGATCTCCTTTTGTGCAGTTCCACAAAAATTAAGCAAAGTCGCCGGTGTGACATTCAAGTTGAACTGCAGAAAACACTCTTAAAACAAAAGTGTTTCGCGTAGCGAAGCAAAATGTCGCAATAGCAACAAGTTGAATAGATATCCCTATTTTAACAGAGGCAAAAAAGGAATCAATTACTGGCCAATAAAGGAGGATGAAACATGCGGCCACAAAAATGGTAATCCTGCAAATCCCTAACAAGTGTTGCAGTTTTGAACTAAGATTCAGTAGTTAATTCTAAGTGTGGCATTGCTTAATTTTACGAGCGGCATAAGGTTAACAAAAAGCATAAATAGTTCTTGGGGAGAGTGGGCGCAACAACACCATGTGCTTCCATCTACTTACAAAGGGGGTGATGCATAGTTTGTTGTAACAAAGCAACAAGCATCATGTCTGGGTTGGTACCATTTTTGTTCACTACTATTGGGAAAAGAGAGCAATACAATAGCTTCAATTCAACATTTATTTAAAACAGTACCAATACAAGTAGCACAACATCTCAAAACACACTGCACAATCATGTGGATGAAGGCAAGTACCAACCTGTCATGACGCACACAAGATCACCTACGAATCTGCCGACACGAATAGGAAATCCAATCTCGTTTTGTCCAGTTGCACTGAAATCACGCAAAGTCGCCGGTGGGATGTTTAAGTTTGCCATAGCAACAAGTTGAATAGATATCCCTGTCTTAACAGAGGCAAAAAAGGAAACAATTACTGGACAATAAAGGAGGATGAAACAAACAGTGACAAAAAGAAGCATCTAACTTATCTTGATGGAAAACAAAGTAGGACAGTAGCATTTCTAAAACTGTTGCATTGATTCATATTAACAGAAACATTCTCTTAAAACAACATTCGTTAAGAATGTAATTTACTTTTAACAGTGGCATTGCTTCAATTTTCCAGCAACATTCTTAGATTAACAGCAGCAAAATAGTTGTATGGGACATGGGACATGCCAGCACCACGTGCGTCCACACGTATAAATGGGTGATGCAGAGTATGTAGCCAAGCAGCATATTTGCGTTGGTCCCATAGTTGTTATCTTTGAACCTTTTTCCTATGTGAGGGCAGCAAATCTAGTCCTGCACAAACTACCCGACCCCCAGTTTCTTTCCCTTTTCAACAAAGAGATCAGTTCCTTACAGATGTACATCTTGGGTTACCCTTTTCCCTTTTCGACCAACAAAGCGGTGGATAGCCAATCTATACTACTTTCCCTCCCTCCTTTCCTCATTGAACCACGTCCTAGATTCATGCTCCACCCCACCGCACCCTTCTTTTCTCTTTGAACCAAGTCGACTACAGAATCGAAAAAGATCCGTATGCAGCTAGAGAAATGACGGTTTCAAAGAAACTTACACCTTAGGGTCATCAGGAAGTGGCAAGGCATGCAGCGGGAGGCTGGACCTGCCCACACTACGTACGGCAGGGAGGAAGAAGGGGTCGGTGGCCCTCCCGCACAAGCGCTGGGTGAAAGAGAATATTGCAGCTGGTAGTGGATTGCCTCCCTCGCCGAAGGCGATAGAGTGAACGCTGCACCTCCTCCCCTTCCCGAGGCGACGGGATCCGGACGCCTCCTTCACCAGCTGTGAGGGGGAGAGAGAGACAGAGGCCACAACGCAGTCTTGTTTAGATCTGGTTAAGAGGTTGAGAGACTGTGAATATAGCAAACCCTAACAAAGGAACACTTAGCCTCCAGCGTGTATATATATGTAGTGCGGCGAGAGTGTGAAGAGTGCAAACCCTAGCGAACAAGTGCTGAGGCTCCAGCTTATATAGTGTACTACATATATACTATATTACGGACTGAGCTCCGGTGCCTTAACTGCACCTTCCTTTGGCTGTATGACTGGTGGGCCAGCCACATTTTGGGCCCACCTGTCATACACCCAAAGGCAGGTGCACTAAGTCAATGAAGCTGCATCCATATAGTACTCGTGTATACTACTAATATATAGCGGAGTGGTTTTCTTATTCTCTCTATAACAATCATTTTAAATTGTGTAAGTACGAAATGAAACTCTTTATTTAACGTACCAGTGAAGAAAACTACTAATTCCGATGAACTAACGATCCACGCGTCCTGGTCGCACTTCCTGTCCTTCACATGCGGTATACTATCCTCCCTTAAGTGAACAACCACACATGCGCCAAATTATTGGAAACGTGTGAGAGTGTGTACAAATAAAGAATTTTAATTTCAATTATCGGAAATGTTTGAGAGTATGTACAGTTTGCACTCTGTTAATAATTATGGTTTGTTGTGTTCGGCCTAAACTTGGTCAAACTTTACAAAGTTTGAGTCAAATATAATATGTAGAGTAAATAAAAATGGAGGGCTACTAAGTCCATATGGGTTTTTAGTCCACACCATTTTACTAATCAAAGTTAATAGCTGGACAAATAAAAGTACAGGGGAGCTGAAGACAAAGTTGTGAGAAGGCTTAAAAATCAATAAAAAAACTTATGCTCTTAGTACCAACATCGATCCTTCTTCGAGGAAACATTTGGTTCACAGCCAATTGTGTGATAAAATTGCACCAATGTGAAAGATGACTGCGTCTCCAACGCAACCAAGGTGAACTGATGAAGGATATCATCTTTGTGGGTAACAAGCAAAGAGCACTAATGGAAGACAGCCTGTTTTTCATGCAAAATTGATCAGCTTCACCAGCTGACGCAACCATGAGGGGCAACCATGAGCATCGATAGGTCATCGTGGTGATGCATCATCCATTTGGCATCAAGTTTGGGTGAGGCACCTATGAAGTTCGACAAATCCCCACCATGGTCTGTTTCTTATCATTAATCAAGCCCGAGGAAGGAAGAACCACGTGGCAGAGGACACTGAGGCGGAACAACAATGGCCACCCAATTTTGTGCAGTTCCACTAAAATTGAGGAAGACATGCCCAGGTATGGAGATACGCATCACTGTTTGCAAAAATATAAAAAAGGGATAAAGTGTTGTTACTTTGTTTTGGCAGTGGTACAAGATTAACAACAACATCTCAATTGTCAATAAGAATTAATGAAAAGTACACCAATAAACATGCGGCACCCCGGCTCAGAGCGACCGATTTACCATCCATTGCCAGCCCAGAGACCATGTCTTCTAGCAACACACAACATCTTGGTACAGAAACAACCGCTTTATTGATGCTAGCGGAACAGAGTTTACATTACAACAGCTGTCGAGGCCAAGCGGCACAACCAGTGCGGCTGAAAAATATGTACATTATTTAGTGAACATAAAGGGGCCTCGATCTGAACAACTACGTGGTAGCGGAATAACATCGTGGCGGAAGCTCCATATCACAGGGACACTGATGTGGACACGATCTAGACTCGAACAACGCTCCTCTCCAACGATATTTTCCTGAAATCTGGCATGGCACGCCAGGTCAGTTTATTGAATGTACTTGCAAGCTCACAACATGCATAATCATAATGGCAAACAATATCATGATATTTAACCAATTATTAATAATGCAACACTATATGTCAAACATGCTGTGATCATGCTCGAACGTCCCTTGGGACAGCTTACCAACCGTGATCATCCCTGGATCAGAAACAAACCACCAACGTGGTCTTTCACAAGAACAACTCGTGATCCTTACGGCGATCGCAACCACGACCATCATCTGGTCCCAAATGCCTCGATGGCCTTTCTTCCATCCATCACCAATGCAAAGTTCATAGCTCAGGGTGCAATTTTTATTAAACTTTGACTCATGGTGCGACCTACTACGAGGTGTCCGTGACCGTGGACTCGGCTATCGATAGATTATACACTCTGCAGAGGTAGCACACTGTACCCACACCACGGAACCCATGGCCTCGCACTCCCATTCGGGTGGACCAACGGCATTCCGACAAAACCCTTCCATTGCCACAACACTCTCCCGGCCACTCCGACCCAATCCCCAACGGGCTAGTCCTAGGTGGCCCCGTGTCTACCAAAGACACCTGACCACCGTCGTGGCCAAAACAATCCCACTCGGGGACTCGGTACCATAATCTCAACAACGGGCACACAAGATTATGCCTGCTTACCAGGCCAGGGCAAGCACGACAAAACCTTCCCTAGTTGGAGGCACCGACCAGAGGCCATGTCAATGGACCGAATCAAGGCCTTCCCAAAAAGGCAAATGTGGTTGCATTGGGAAAGAAACTCGATTCAGCGGCACCATGACCCAGTCAACGGTATATTCAAGTTGAGTTATATTCAGGTTCAACTTTAAAATGAAAATGACCGGTGTCATAGCATGCCATGAAATGCAAAACTACACATGCATCACATAATAATAAAAATGACCGATGTCATACATACACACACCAAGCATAAACATCAACAACTCATATTACTTTGCTGCTCAAAATGTCTCACAACTTAACCAAAATATTTTGCAACAAGTTGTATTAATTTCTCACGCAAGAACGTAACTCCGATAAATTTCTCATATGCTTAACAAAAATATTTCACTATCAACAACTCTTAATTTCTTTATCAACTAAGTTGAGTTCAAACATTCTGTAAGACAAGTAAAATGACTAAACAAGTATTTAACAGAATATTTTCTAGCAAATTTTATCAATTTAAGTATGCAAGAACAAATCTTTAAATAATTACTAACATGCATAACAAAATCATTTCTAACATCACCACAAATAAATCTTAACTTGCTTTACCCACTAAACTAGTTTCAATCATTCTGTAATTCAAGCATAATAACTAACAAATATTTAACAGAATACAAATAATACAATAGTTATTTAAATGCATGGATTAATCATTTCATTCAAGTAAGAAAATCACAAATATTGAAATGACACCATGAAAATGTTGCTGTGGCTTGCCTTAGTGCAGATGAGGTTCACAAGCCTTCTGGTGATCCTCAAGATAAGCCTCACCTTCTGAAAATAAATTTAAACACAAAAGGCAAATATCAAGAACACTTCTGAAATTCACCAGAAATTCTAAACAGCTCAGAAAAATCTCATCTTTGGTGAGCTGCTAGATTTCTTTTGTAAGAACACAATGCAAAAAGAATCAATTCATCTGGACTTATGGTTGAAGAGTTATAACTGTTTGAAGTTCTCTGGAATATAAATGATTTTGAATTTAAATAAACAGCTGAGGGGGGGGGTGACGTCGAAGGCGTAAAACCTCAGGGCGCCACCACTCGTACCGCTTCACGCGCGTATAGAGTGGCTGACTAGCGGGCCTGGCTAGTCAGGTGGGGGAAGGGGGAGAAAGAAACAGAGAAGGCCGCGGCTTCGCCGGAGCTCTCACCGGCGACGAGGGCTTATTGGCCAAAACAAGAGGGAGGGATTTAGAGAGGGGACGATGGCGCACCTGCCCGTACCCGTAGCGTGGCTAGGGGTGGTCGGACGGCGTCGGAAACAAGCTCGCAAGCGGAGGTAGAACGGGGTGGTTGCTGGAGCTGAGCAAGACGGCGAAGGGAGGCCACTCTAGGGGCTCTAAGCGGGCGAGACGGCCTCACCGAAGAGAGGCGGAAGCCCTGGAGGGGTTGCCCTGTCCTGGGAGAGGCTAGAGCTTCCGCGGCGACCAGAGGGGATCGCCGGCGAGCTCGAGCTCGAGGACGGCGGCCCGAGGCCTGCTCGGCCGGGCTACGGCTTCCTACGCAATCGTGGAGTGTGTGGGAGTGCTGGATGGTGCTCGAGGAGGCTGGGGGTGGCCCTATTTATAGGCGAGCGGCGAGGGGGTTTCGGGATACGCCGGTGGACACCTGTCCACGGAGCCCGACAACGAGCGGCGTCAGTGAGAGGGGGAGAAGGCGACACAGGTCACGCGGCAACTGTGGGCGGACGGAGACGAGCACAGGATCGAGAGGATGGCGACGAGCACAGTGCGCTCTGCACTGTTGGGCTGGGCGGACCTTGCCCGTGCTCGCTGCGGCGAGCTCCGGCATCGGCGAGCGCCAGAGGGAGGTTAAGGTCTTAGAGATGAAGATGGTGGCGCGGTTTGGCACGCTCGGGCAGGCGAGGGAAGCGAGCACGCGCGAACAGAGAGCTCGGCGGCACTCAGAGCGCATCGACACGCATGCCAACACCCCTGGACGAACGTGGTCACAGCGTGAACTATGACATCAGGCCGATCTAAGCACAAACTTCATGTGGCATGTTGTTCGTGGTAGTTTTGAGTGTTACCACGATTTGGTTTGGATCCAGGTGCAGTAGAGAGGTTTTTACAAGCCAGGTAAGTTTCTGATCAGTAACTTTGAACAGTTACGGTGGTCAAACGGCTGGGAGTTTGACGCTGTGCTTTGGAGGATAGTTATAAGTTACTAAGGTAAAGATGCATAAGAAAGTTCAGGTCAAATGGAGCAAGTAAAATGGTAGTTGCTGTAGAAACCACCATTTCTGTCTAGAACAGAAAATATTTTCTGTAGCAAAAATATTTCAAAAAGTGATGAAATATTTTTGCTCAGGAAGGTGCCCTAGGGTTCGCAGAATATTTGTGAATTATCTCAGATTTTTCCAAGCCATAAAAATAAGGGTTGCTTTGAAGCAAACTGATCTGGCTAGGGTTTCTGAGAGAAAATGAATATTTTTCATTTAAGAAAAATATTCCAAAGATTATTTTGGGGTGGATCAGAAGAGAAATGATGATTTATGAGGGAAGTGAAGCACTTGGGTGAAAGCCAAGGATGCCCAAGTGGTTAAGTCCATATGAAAAGATTCAAGAACTCTAAATTTCAGAAAATTTTCAAATGAAGATCAAGCAAACAAGAGAGGGGCAAAACCAGGCTGTCACAAACCTCCCCCCACTTAGAACGAATCTCGTCCTTGAGATTCTGTTGCTTGGGAAAAACACTCTGGATACTGATCCCTAAGGAATTCTTCCCGCTCCCAAGTCGCTTCTGATTCTGTGTGATGCTCCCACTGAACCTTGTAAAATTTTCTGACTTTACTGCGAGTGACTCTTTCCATCTGATCCAAAATTTTAAACGGTCTCTCTTCATAAGTTAAATATTTTGCCAATTCTATCTCAGCCATAGCAGTCCTTTTCTCAGGCGGGGATATGCATCGTCTCAATTGCGAAACATGGAACACGTTGTGCACGTCTGCCAATTCAGGGGGTAGTTCCAATTGATATGCAACAGTACCCACTCGAGACATAATCGGGAATGGACCAATAAATCTGGGTGCCAGGTTTCCGTGAGTCTGAAATCTCTTGACTCCTTTCATAGGAGTGACTCAGAGGTATACATGTTCTCCGGGTTCAAAACTGACCTGCCGGTGCTTTGCATCGTAATAACTCTTCTATCGAGATTTGGCCAATTGCAGTCTGTCTCTGATTTCCCTAACTTGTTTCTCAGCTTCCATCATGAGATCCGTTCCGAAGGTACATCTATCTCCAGTTTGAGACCAATTTAGAGGAGTGCGGCACTTACGGCCATATAGAGCTTCATATGGTGACATCTTTAGACTGGTGTGGAAACTATTGTTATAAGAGAACTCGGCATATGGCAAGCAATCTTCCCAGTTAGCTCCTTTGGCTAGCACACAAGCTCGCAACATATCTTCGAGTATTTGATTTACCCGCTCTGTCTGTCCATCTGTCTGAGGGTGATAAGCAGTACTATATTTCAGTGTTGTCCCCAAGGCTTGATGGAGACGGGACCAAAAAGCGGAGGTAAACAAGGAACCTCGGTCGGAAGTGATAGTTCGGGGTACTCCATGCAGACTGACTATTCTCAGATACATACAGCCAGTAAGTTCATTTGCCCAGTATCTGGTGCTGATGGGAATGAAGTGAGCGACCTTGGTTAGGGTATCCACTATAACCCAGATTGCATCCTTGCCTCGCTGAGTCTTAGGCAATCCTGTAATGAAATCCATACAAACGTCATCCCATTTCCATTGTGAAACCGGCAGAGGTTGGAGGAGTCCGGCTGGCTTCTGATGCTCTGCCTTCACCTTGTTGCATATGTCGCAACAGGCTACGAAATAGGCAATGTCTTTCTTCATTCCCTCCCACCAGAATATTTGTCTGAGATCCTCATACATTTTCGTACCTCCCGGGTGAATGGAATATGAGGATTTGTGTGCTTCTGACCGGATTTTCTTCTTCAAGTCCGGTTGATTTGGCACACAAATTCGTCCACGGAATCGGAGGGTACCGAATTTGTCCTTGGAGAAGTCAGGGGCCTGCTTTGCCATCTGGCCCTTGGCACGTCTTTGTAGCTTGGTGTCAGCTGGCTGGTCGTTGCGGATCTCCATCTCAAGTGTGGGGGTAACTTCCAAAATATTAGCGAGGCCAGCATCCACGATGACCAAGTTGAGCTGAGCGATCTCCTCTTGAAGTTCGGTAGGCAATGATTCCAACATGACATTTAAGCTGACGGGCTTTCGACTGAGCGCATCGGCAACGAAGTTGGCCTTGCTTGGATGGTAATTTATTCCAAAGTCATAATCCTTGACCAACTCTAGCCATCTTCGCTGATGGAGATTTAAATCTGGTTGAGTGAAGATGTACATGAGACTTTTGTGGTCGGTAAAAATTTGGCACCTTTTTCCAATGAGGTGGTGTCTCCAAATTTTTAATTCATGAACCACCGCAGCCAATTCCAAATCATGAGTAGGATAATTTCCCTCATGGGGTCGTAGCTGTCGTGATGCATATGCTACTACCTTGCTGTCTTGCATAAGCACGCAACCAATACCTTGTCTGGAGGCATCGCAGTACACATCAAAACTGCGATAAATGTCTGGAAGAGTCAATACAGGTGCGGTTGTCAGACATATCTTTAGTTCATTAAAACTCTTCTCACAATCCTCCGTCCACTTAAACTTCTTATCCTTTTTGAGCAGCTTCGTCGTGGGTTTAGCAATTTTGGAAAACCCTTCAATAAAACGACGATAATATCCCGCTAATCCAAGGAAACTTCGGATCTGCATCACAGTCGTGGGTGGTATCCAATCGAGCACATCCTTTACTTTGCTCGGGACCACGGCTATACCTTCGGCGGCTAGTACATGTCCGAGAAACCCAACTTTCTTGAGCAAAAATTCATATTTACTGAACTTGGCATATAGCCGATGGTCGCAGAGCCGTTGTAGCACTGCACAGAGGTGATCCTTGTGCTCTTCTTCATACTTGGAGTAAATGAGGATGTCATCGATGAAGACTACCACGAATTTGTCAAGGAAGTCCATGAATACTTTGTTCATCATATGCATGAAGAAAGCTGGGGCATTGGTGAGACCAAAGGGCATCATGGTATATTCGTAAAGACCAAAGGACATCACGAACTATCAACAACAAAAATATCTTCACCTAATGTCTTCGACTCCCATGCATGATGAAACTCGTGGTGAGGTTTCTTCAGTTTAGCGTATGAAGGATCAATCATGGCTGCTGCCAGGGTCAGCATTGAAGGCTGAGAGGAGGACACCAGGCTTGCCTTCTGGAGATCAAAGGGCTGGCCTACAACGAGGCCTATCCGACCCAGGACATCCCTGTCGTTCCTAAAGTCTACAGTAACGAATTTCACTCTTCCGTCCTTGAGGAAGTTCTAAAAATCCTGGCACTCAACATCGGCATGGCATATGTGGTAGACCAAGCACACGTTATGTACGCAAACCTGGATCACGGCGGGCTTCTTCTTCTCTGCCTCCTTTAGTTTCTTCTCTCTTTGCAGGACTGTGCTGTACTCAACATCTATGCCAGCGACCCACTCATCCGTTGAACTATTGAACATGCGTAGGAAGTGAGCAAGGCATGCTTTCACCGTCGCGGATCCACATGTGTAGATGATGAAGAACTCGTCGCGAGTGATGGCCCTAACCTAGTACTCAGCGACGACCATGGAGATTTGGGAGGCCATGGATTTTGGAGGAGGGTTAGGAGAAGTTGAACTGGTGTAATGTGAAAGGATGGGACGACTGGGAGCAAACTATTGTAAGGTATTGTACTAGTAGAAGACGGGGACGAGTAGGGCATGCGAACGGCATGGGGTTGCTGGCTTGCCCGGTGGATAAACAGCTACAAGCCCCCAAAGAGTTCTTGAGAACTATGCGGGACCCACTAGATGTCATGTCTACTAGACCCATATCGTAGGCCTGACGGTATAGCTTCTGCCTATTCGCACGCCATGCCGACGCATGGGTAACTTCACTTAATTCCGTCAACCGTCGCGCCTCCCACGACCTTCGCCTCCCTCGCGCGGTCGCGCCCTTTGAGACGTTGACCGCTATAAATGAGCAATTTTTTGCCTACTCCAGATGCATCATACTCCCTCTGGTCCTTTTATTTCCACAACCGCTTGCAAAGTGTTTGACCAAATTTATACTAAAAATATCAATATCTACAATACTGATTATAATGAGTATAAGAACTACTATTAGATGAGTTAGATGAGTTAAAGATTCTAATCCTGAACTAACCCTGAAGCAAGTCTAGCAAAAGAGGTGTTTGGATGACAAGGTTAGATGGAGCGCGGATACAGCGAGGTGCCTTCATGGGCGGTGTGAGAAGGAGGGAGGGAGAGTACGAGAAGCTTCGAGGAAGTGGGGAGGGATCTGTTGCGGGGTGAGCGAGAGAAAAATATGTTTTTAGTGTCCCGAGAAGAACTAACCCAAATAAGCACCTCTTGGGTGGGTTAGATTTTTTTGGGTTAGTTGAGTTCAAACTAACCCAAACTAACTCTAACACATGGATCGAAACAGGGCCAAGGTTAGCTGTTAGAGTACTACTACCTCCCTTCTAGTTTAAAGGGCTCGATTCAAAATTTTCACCTACTCTTGGCAAGATAGAGGTGGTGGAATAGTTTTTGTAGTTCTTCACAAAAAAATGTGTTTACCAATGCATGCATGAACACTAGTTACTCTAACCCCCCTCTCTTCTTTAATTCTTCGCCACATCAGCATGTTTGCTATTCCTGTGTGCATGATACCAGCTAAGATACCACCATTATGGCCAGCCTTAAAAATCGCATGCAATAATTTAGTGCACCTTGAAATATGAACATGTGTGGGCCGTGTATGTTTTTAATGACTTGAGACTATACCTAGCCCGACATGCAAGATGAGACTTATTGTGCACTGTTCCCCATACCTGCAGGAAGCCCGTTCGTCTCCAAATCTTTTCCTCTCCATGTGTGGAAACAATATGCCTGCCAGACTCTCCTTCTCCCTTCGACGGTCCCACCACTCCACCCCGTGTGGAAAAAATCTGCATGCATGACTCTCCTCCCCCCACGCGCGTCCAATCCGTTGTGACCAGCAATATTTCCACCCTTCCCTCCCCCGTAATTTACTCCAACAAATATGCCCACATAGCTGTTACACACAACATATCTTCCGGGACGCTGCTTCAGTTACTTAACTGCAGGTGCATTGGGTCACTGACATATGGGCCCAACAGGGGTCTGGCACACATGTCAGTGACGCAACTGGATCTGCAGATTAAGTCGATCAGCTCACCGATATCTTACGAGGTGTGCCATTGCTCGCTGTAAATATTGCGCCCCACGACATCGCTATCTCCTCCCCTCACGCTCACATTCATCGCTATCTCCCCTCCCTCTCACGCCGACCACCATGGCATCGCCTCCCAAGCCCTAGGCGCCCCTCGCTGCACCGCGTGGACGGTCATGCGTCGCCGTTCCATTCCTCGCCGCCACTAGTCGAGGAGGACGCATCGGCGTTCTGCTCCTCGCCGCGACGCGTCGAGGTGGACACGTCGCCGTTCCGTTACTCGCCGCCACTAGTCGAGGAGGACGCGTCGGTGTTCCGCTCCTCGCCGCGATGCATCGAGGTGGACGCGTCGGTGTTCCCAATCTCGCCAGCACGTGCGTTGGAGGATGCATCGGCTCCCCGCTACGAGGAGAACGCCGCGCCGCCCGCCGTGACCCCCAGCCTTGAGGAGCTTTGGAAAGAAATAGATGTAGCCTTGTGGGAGGCGTTGCCTCCAGCCGAGCGCGCCAAAATAGAGGCGGAGAATAAGGCTGAGGAAGAGAAGCGCACCGCGGAACAAGCTCCCTGGCAGGCCTATGTCGGGTCCGAGAGAGTCAGGCAATTGGCCCTTTGGCATAAGGCTCGTGCGAGGGCCGTGAGGGTGGCGGAGGACGCCCGTGCCGAAGCCCTGAGTGCAGTCGGGCCCAAGCGCCTCATCTACGCTTGGCGGTACGTGGACCGGGTGCACGCTTCCAGCGAGGAGGAGTACTGTTGGCGCCGAATCACCACACCGTGAGATCGCTGGCCACCGACAAGTCGCTAATTAGCACCTCGCGAGTTGCGAGGCTGAGGAAGAGGCATTGTGTCGGCGCGCTGGGAAACGACCATGCACCAGGGCACTCGTGGCACGCCGCAAGCGCTCCTGCGAGCGATGTGGCTTTTAGTAGGAGTATAATTTTTGTTTCGTAAGGCGATCTCATTAGTTTTGGGATGCAAATGATAAATCCCGAATGTTCAAGAATTATTAGCGTCCTTAATTAAGTATATAAACGGGAAAGTTTGGAAACCTTGTGTATTCGTACGCATTTTATAAGTACGTGCATATAGCACAAACTTTACTATATACTATCGCACTACACGTTTCTCTCTATATATGCTTGTAGACTGTGCTACTCCCTCCGTCCAGGTCAATAAGTCATCTTTGGTTGTGCAACGTGACCAAGAAGGAGGGAAGACTTATACACCTAGACGGAGGGAGTACTACTATTACTTATGTATGTGCAAATGCATGTTTTAACATTACGATGCGGTTTTTGTAAAAGTAGAAAAACAGCACTAGTCAAGCTTTTGAAATGATTCAATGCAAAAATGCTCGTTTGATTGTTTACTTTTAGCTTCCTTCTCTATGGTTATTTCTCTGTCATACTTTGTACGGAGTATCTAACTGGTCGGAAAGGCATGCAAATTCCCAAACCGCTTCCTACACCCTGTATCGAATTTTTTGCCTAACAAGTTGTGCCGTGCAATTGAATTCCAACTTGAGTACTACTACTAGTAGGAGTACCAGGGCCGATTCTTTTAGGCTTCTAGATTAGTAATCCCATAACTATACCTCCGTCCCTGGTTTATTGGTCCCCATTATAATCAGTGTCATATTTTGATCATAAGTTTAACTAATGAAATGTTATCTTTGGTCAAAATTTAGCACAAATTACAATGGTGAGGAATAAACCAGAACGGAGGTACTACAAGTAGTAGTTTAGAAGCCCAAATAAATGAATGAGGCGCCTTAATGTTACTCTCCACTGTGACTAGTCTTATGGGAAAAGCTTGGGAAGCCGCCAAAAGAACTGGGCCTAGGAGTAGTAGTTAGGGATACTAGGAGTAGTAGCTAGGTATCGAGTGTGCAAGATGAACCGGAGGAAGTAATGCAGAGAGATGAAATGCAAAAAAGACGGAGGGATGTGATGGTTGCTTGTCCGTTTATTTTACCAAGCCACTTATTACTGGGAGTGGTTGGGTTTTGTGATATGACGGCTTTACTGCCGCGCCACGAGCAGGGTGAGACTGCCGTGCAGCGCCGCCCTCTACACTAGTACTCGGTCGTGGTTTACTACATCGGTCATGGTTTATCCCCCATTGAATTTGACTGAAGATTTAACTGTCAAAATGTTAGTGTATGTAAACAAAAACAATATCGTTGGATTCGTATTTGAACATAGTTTTCAATGATATAATTTTAGGTGACATGCATCATCATTTATCGTACTATATATAATGTTAGTTCAATTTTTGGTCGTACTAATATATAGTAAGGTGCCCGTGCGTTGCACGGAAGAGTGAAGTGCATTGATCGGGGAGTTGTTTATTTTGACAAAGGATGTGGGGGTCATCTCATGTGTAACGGGTATCAATAGGTTTCTTCGGATATTATTTCATCTCTAGAGCTCACAAACATCTGGGTGAAATAGATAAAAAAGTATCTTTTGCAAACAAAAGCGTTCAACTGTTCAACCTGCATCCAAAACTTGTGAAGAAATAACTGTTATTGTGCTTTGCAAGAAATGATCATCAAGAATTAGTTTTTGAGTATCCGTTGTTATACATGTTTTATACAGATGACATGGCATTTTCTTATAGTCAACAGTTGGCTATACTATTTAAGTATTAACATGCCCTTATACACCTAGATGGAGGGATTAAATCAGGATGACTTGGAAGGGGGCACATGATATGTAAGAAATGGTTCATCATAAGTCTTTCACCAGTACTGTAGTAAAAGTTCATACATGGAAGATTCTAGACTAAACCATAAATGGATACACTTTTATTCATGCACGATACTCCAATAGAGCAAGATCATGCATGGAAGTCTCCACATGCTTAGACAGCGGATTACATTGAGCGAAGACTAATGATCAACATTTAACTTGATAATGCAGATGTCCAGGTGAACCTCCTTGGAGTCCCCGTGCACATTGTTGGGGGTCAAATAATACCATGCGTCTTCCATGTCCACATCGGCGGGAAGGTCCCAGCTCGGCGGAGTCCAAGTCAGCTTTACGTAGCCAATGTCGCCGCCCACGTACCTCCGAGGGGTAGTAATAGTGAGCACGCACCCGTACATCGGCCTCGTGTCAGTGTCAGCGTCAGCGGCGTAGCCCCTGACGCACACTACAGAGACGGTGCGGCGGCCTTAGCGGACCTTGCCGGTGCCCACGATCAAGAGGATGACGCTGCCGTCCTCCTCCGAGACTAGCAGACGGCGGTGATCCTCCAGCAACTCCGGCATGGTGAACGGGTAGCACGTCTCGTACTTGTTGTTCTTCGCCAAGGGCCATTAGTGATTGCCGCACGCCTGCGTCAGGTGATTCACGATGTTCGCCGGTGAGCCCCAAAACGGCACCGGGCACTCATAGCAGTAGACGAAGGGCTCCTTGGAGGCATCGACCAGGCCATCCATGAAACGGGAGTGGATGTAGGGGACGTTCCGCCAGTTGAATATATGAGCAAGTTACTACGAGATTTAGTCTGAATAAGCACAAAATAAATCATGACGCCTATAACAGAGATTAAACTAATCATGTGGACTAGCATAGTAGATGAACAGATTGAATCTAGGACACAGACTAGAAACATGAATTCTACCATGATTTTGAACAGGAAGGACAGAAACACATACGGTGCAACGGGAGCAGCACCATTGGCGTTGAGGTTGTCACCCATGTCGTTGAGGAAGAGGTTGCCGAGGTCGGGGAAGAAGTCGTCGTCGGTGAAGTCGTCACTGCTAGCAGTCGCGAGAGTGCGCTCCCCAAATTTCAACATCGCCCGCCGAATGGTGCGCAGGAGGGAGTGGCTGTAGGGGACGCTATGTCGCCGAATGGAGCGCAGGAGTAGCCCACGGCAAGAGATGGTGCTCCTCCCTAGTCTCTATTCTTATCTCTATATCTACTACTCTTCTTTGTGTTTTATAATATACTAGTTGTAGTTGTCAAATCGAATAGTATCAAGACCGCCCATCGCACGCCCGGCTGAACACGCCTCGCCTCCATCAAACCCTCTGTTAAATCCGCATGCAAACCGAGAAACTACTCGCCGCTGGAGGAAATTTGCCGGTTGTCGTTGGAGAATAATAGAGTCACGCCCAATCCATTTGAGTTAATTTGTGTATGACTCTCCTCTATAAAAAGTTAATTGCATCCTTAATCTTGTATTCTAAGTACTGTGGGTTCCATTGTCAAGACAAAGGTACATGACTTATGTGCTGGCTACTGATTCGCATGTAAAGTTAAAAAGAAACAAATCCATCCTTAATCATGTATGCTAAGTACTCCGTGGGTTCCACTGCCAGTACAGTAGCGAAAGAAGTATAGTATATATTAAAAAAATATAAAAGCTAAAGTTTAGGACATAATTCGAACTCAGGTCACCGCGCTGCGATCATCCAGCCCGGACCAGTACACTAGGTGTTGGTTGCGGAGAATGCAAGAGATAAACCTTTATAACAATGAGCCCATCCGTTGCAACGTATCCAAAGTAGAATAATACATATTCACAAATTTGAAAGAAAACAGTTTACTTTTGATATACATATCACTAAAAATATCTTATGTTTCACTCCAAATAGTTTACTTTTGATATAACAATGATTGGACCAGTACTGTGATCACTCAAGCAAGTTGTCTGACTTCGATATGACCCTACACTGCTGGTATGTGTCTCGTAAGTCAAGTGGCATGCTGCAGTCATCATCACCTATCCACTTCCCGCAGCACATATTCGCTTCTCCATCTTTGTCCGCTCTTCCATCCCCGCTAAGGCGCCTCCCCCCTTGTCCAATCTTCCATCCCCGCTAAGGCGCCTCCCCCTCTTCCGAAACCCAAGCACTAACAATGGCAGAACCGTGCAGCGTCCGCCAAAAGAGTGGCTGGAATCCGCTCCCCACAGAGGTAATCAAGCTCATTGTTTCGCGTGTGGAAAATATCAGTACCATGCCGCTCGCCGTGTCCTCGTCGGGGCTGTATTGTTTACTCAAAGCCCTCAGGCCGGAGGTTTTTAAGCTAGCTCCTTGCTTGCTGATGCCGCCTGATCTTCGTAAACGGCGTGTCACACAAAGATAATGATCGAGGGTGGCAAGCATCATCCCCTTGATCGCGATCCGATCCCCGCCACCCTAAACTATATTAACAAGATGTACCGGGTCGACATGAACACGCCTTGATGGTGCTCGCCGATGGTCGCGCAGCTAGATGCTCGTGGAGGTCTACACCCGCGATTGATCCCCTTCCGCCGATTAACATGCGACCGCTTTGGCACCGCTGCCCGTAATACTCGTAATCTTACAAGAGCTAACATGATACCAAGTTTGATTTGCTCAAGGTTGTAATCTTCCAAGTGCCCACAAGATCTGCGAATTATAAAGACTTCAGCTAATTATGTTCTTCAACCGCAGTCTCGCTTATCCGACAGTCACGGCGTAAGTGGATAAATCTGCACGCCCATCGCAGGATCATTCATCCTCCATGGTTCTCGATGCCATTGAACACAAGGGCTTAATTTGCGCCGTCGACTTCTTCTATGGCTGGACGTATTGCTGGCCTACTCCATCTATCGCTACAAACGGCTGTTATAAAGAAAGATGTTACTTTCCTATGATATCATGATGGCTTGCTTATATTATCACAACATTTATCAAAAAATATTCATGCTCGTAATATGCTGTTCTTAAGATTGACTACATCAAGAGCCCTTTTTTTATTTGACTCCAACCTTTTTTAGGGTTATTTGACTCAACTTGATATGATGTTGTAGGCCGCCTGGTGTCCCTACCCTTCCTAATCCCAGAACCTTTCGAAGAAAAGCGGCATGGCAGTTGCAGGTGGTTCCTGGCTCGATCAGACGATGACGAACGATTGATGATCGTTCGCATGTACCAGACATGTTGTTTCGCAGAATACAATCACAGTCACTGCAAGGTCTTTCAGCAGGATCCCAGCTTCAATGGGCCTTCAGGAATTTTTGACTGGAGGTTGGTAAGTACCCTTGGTACACGCTCTCTGTTTGTCGGACTGAATTATCCGATTAACCAGGAGATAACCGACGGCAAGGATCATGATGGTAGTGCGGTTTCGTTCATCGAGCAAAACTGTGTGTACACAGCGCATTACGCGTCTCTCGCATGCACCATACCGATATGTGCCGCCACGCTCAGAACCCAAAGTAGGAGAGTGGGTCGCAAGTATCGACTTGCTCGCTGGCTGGAGTTTCGCCATCAGCACCCATCCGTTCAAGCCGTCACCAATCTCCACAGACTTAATAAATAGTAACGCCTAACCGAGCCGATTAGTTAGGTGCGTACACTTGGTGTAGTAGGATCTTTATTTAGTTTGATGCATACATGTTCTTTTTGTAGCCCTTTTGTAATGATGGCTAATTTTGGTTTGGAAGAGAGAGCTGCGTCTTCACTCTTCCGGCTCGCTATCGCTTCATTGCACCCCCAGCCCTGGTTCTTTGTTGTTGCTGTTTTCAACGCACCATCGATTATTATATTTAAATTCATTGGTTGAATAAATGTGTTGTTAGAACGACAAACACAATGTTTTGGAAGTCGTTAACGGTTCGATCCTTTAGTGCCCCATACCGCACGAAGCGCATACTATTTTTCAGATGGAACAAATTTTCCACTTGTTGATAACATGCAGCCCATCGATGAAGGCCCAATAGAGAAGCCCATAATTAATCGCAAGGGAGGCTCACATGAATCCGCCCTGTACATGCTCATGGTCCCTAAACATAAATAAGTAAATAAATAAATAAAGCTAAATGTTCATGCACCAGTTCTTTAAATTCACGATTTAACAGAAGATATTATTTCCTATGATAGTGTCGTTACATTCATCGATATTATTCTTCGCAAAGATAGCGACCAGTCTTCTTTCTCCCAAAGATTTTCTTCCCGCAACCGGTGGACCCATGCAAATCGCAATAACGTCAGAATAGATCCGGTCCATTTTATTTTTCAATAAGAATGTCCAACCCAGCCCAAAGACATTGGCGACAACACTTTATCCTCCGCCTTGTGCGCCGCCACGGCGCCGCCGTCCGCCCCCATCAACATAGTTTTTTTCAAACGGTCCTCACAACATAATGAATCGGGAGAGGACTATAGTTGTGAGTATGACAGTACGGACCAGCCAGGTCCACTCCTGAACACAAGCAAGCGCCTCTTTTACTACTCAGATGAACCCCTTGTTTTTTACTCTAATCCACACTGCTCATATCTGGGACCCACATCATTGTCAACGTATAGTCAATTAACGACAAAATTGCACAACTTTTTTTAGTAGTAATTTGGAGGAGCAGATTATAAACTGGGTTGTGCGGTCTCTGTGGCCCGTCTAACAACATGACCAGCCCAGCAGTTTTTTCTTTGGGAAAATAGGTAGCCTAGTATTTCTTTTTGAAGACAACCCAAGCTAGGCCTATTTGTTTTCTCCGATTTACTGGGCTGCAAATCTTTCAAGACGAGGAGGGATGCATTCGCCTAGCCAAAGAGTATGGTCAAGATTCGTTAAAAGTAATATCAAAAGGTTGAAAATTCCAAAAAATTATAGCAAATGGGATATTAGTTTTTTTTGTTTTCGTTCTTCATCGATATCTTATTTTTCCGTCCAAAATTCTTGTCTTAGATTAGTCTAGATACGGATGTATCTAATACCAAAACGTGACTTGATACATCCGTATTTAGACAAATCTAAGACAATAATTTTGGGACGGAGGGAGTATTTCATTGAATTTAACATGACATAGTACAAATTTATTTTTAAATTTGTTTTAGTATGGCTACTAATTTTTGGATAAATAATATTTTTTCCCCAGCAAAAATTTGTGAATTTTCAAAATTTCCCACATATTTAGTTAATTTTTTAACCCTGGTACTGACCAGAAAATGGTCAACAATTCTAAAAATGGAAAATGGGCTGCAATAAATTCCATATGAATTAGAAAAAGAGTAAAAATTATAAAAATAATAGCCAATGGGTTGTACACGCTACAGATTTCGAGGCTGACTTGTTTACGCAAGGCTTTGTCAGTCAACACACGATTCTAGCGGCGAAGGATCGTTGGATGTCCATCCAACGGTCGACGTGCTTCTTCAATCTCTCGATCTTCCTGCTCCGGCCGCTTAAACTAGCACCGCATGGACTGCTCGCTCCCTCCTCTTGTGGTCATTGTGATGCCCTTGCAGCTTCCCCGCCCACCCTACTCCCTCCATTTGGGTTGGCCACACGCAATCAACTGCCTCCTTATTACGTGAAAAAATGATCCTCCCATCGACATCCGGGCGCACGGTTGGCAGGCTGACCGTGGGCCTACTAAGTTGGCGCGTACGCAGGGCTTGTCAACTTAGTCAACAAACGATTCTAGTAGCAGTAACCGTTGGATTTGAATCAAACGGTCCTGCTGCTTCTTCAATCGCTGCTCTTCGTGCACCAGCCGCCCAAACCAACGCTTGCGAGACCGCCTGCTCCTGCCTCCAGTGGCCGGATGTGCTGCCGTTGAGGCCTCACTGCCCCTACTACTCCCACCGCTAGACAGGCCCTACGGCGACGGCAGCCTCACACCGCAGCCGAACCAGTGAACCCTCGTACTCCTCTCCCCGTGAGCTACCACTTTCGCGTCTTCCCCAGCTCCGCGTCGTCCCCTTCCTAGGCCTCGCCGCCGTCCACCGCCTTGGTGCTCTCGGCGCGGCGTGGTCAATGTGGTCAACGACTGACTTCCATCAGAAGAGTACTGTACGTGGAGAGGCTGACAGCTGGGTCCACGGCCGCAGCTGGGTCCACGGCCACGGCCACAGCCTAGTTTTTTTGTGATTTGCCAAGTAAGTCGCTTTGTCAGGCCTGTTGGGCTGCAAATTTTTCAAGACGAGGAGAGCTTCATTCGGCTGGCCGAGAAAATGTCCTATCAGTAATGAGAAATGGGTTGTACATTTTTAAAACACATCAAACCGGCAATTAGTTTCAAATTTCTTTTTTTTCATTTCGAGATTTTAAATTGCATTGATTTTTATGCGTGGACAATTTGTTAGATTTTATATTGATTTATATTTATTTTTAAAATCAGTTTGAAAGTGACTCGAAATTTCGGGATTAAAAACAGTTCGGACCGCACCGAAATATGCAAAATTTCGTATAATTGTTTAACCGTGGCCACAATATGGGCTGTAATGCTAACAAAAAGAATATGGGCTCCAAAAAAAACCTTAAGAATTAGCAAATGGGCTGTAAATTGTTAGAAATAATTGCAGACGGGTTGTATGCTGTTTTCCACAGATTTGAGGCTTTCCTAAAAAAAGGTTGATGCACAAGCAGTGACTGTTCGATGTCCATACAACGGCCGTCATGCTTCTTCAATCTCTGCTCTTCCTGCTCTAGCCGCTCAAACAAGCACCGGCGGGACTGCCTGCTCCCTCCTCCCCGCGGCTGGCTATGCTGCCGCGCAGGCCTCACCGGCCCACCCGCACTCCCATCGATGGCCTAGCCAGCCCTCTACTCACCCACACCTGCTGTTATTCTCCAGCGACGGCAGACGAACCAGTAAACCCTCATACAGTTGTACTCCTCTCCGCATGGGAAACAACTGCCGAGTCTTCCCTCGCTCCGTGTGGTTCCCTTCCTAGGCCTCGCCGTCGTCCACCGCCCTGGTGCTATCGGCGCGTCCTGGTCAACGTGGTCAACGACCGACATGCATCCGAAGTGGACTGTGCATGGAGACGCTGACAGCTGGGTCCACGACCGCATGCAAGGAAATGCCTCCTTATTAAGCGCAAAATAATGATTCCTCCATCTGACATCTGGGACCCACTGAAAGGGCCTCTGTATTTCGTGAAAAAAACGTTACCGCTGCTGACAGCTCGGACCCACCAGCTATATCTTCGCACACAAGGAAGTGCCTCCTTATTACACAAAAAAAATGAATACTCCCCCTGTCGGTGTCAAAACCGGCGGATCTCGGGTAGGGGGTCCCAAACTGTGCGTCTAAGGAGGATGGTAACAGGAGGCGGGGGGACACGATGTTTGCCCAGGTTCGGGCCCTCTCAATGGAGGTAATACCCTACTTCCTGCTTGATTGATCTTGATGATATGAGTATGATTGTAGAGGCTAAATCCTAGAAGCTAGCCTATGGTATGATTGTTGTCATCCTACAAACTAAACCCTCTGGTTTATATAGACACAGAGGGGGCTAGGGTAACACAGAATCGGTTACAAGGGAGGAGATCTACATATCCGTAGTACCAAGCTTGCGTTCCACGCCAAGGAGAGTCCCATCCGGACACAGGACAAAGTCTTCAATCTTGTATCTTCATAGTCCAACAGTCCGGCTGAAGGATATAGTCCGGCTGCCCGAGGACCTCCTAATCCAGGACTCCCTCAGTAGCCCCTGAACCATGCTTCAATGACGATGAGTTCGGCGCGTAGATTGTCTTCGGCATTGCAAGGCGGGTTCCTCCTCCGAATACTCCGTAGAAAATTTTGAACACAAGGATAGTGTCCGGCTCTGCAAAACAAATTCCACATACCACCGTAGAGAGAATAATATTTCCACAAATCTAATCTGCTGACACATTCTGCAGCATGACATCACACTACGGCCCCGTCATTATTCGAACCGTTTTTCTCAACCAGCTAATGCACATATTGCGAGGCGGTTTCCTTGGCACGTCTTGTCGAAGCAGAGATTGTGTCCCCTTATCACGGGATTCTCATCAATACGGGTGTGGGTAACCCAGCCGCGCCATCAATTACGACGCTTGGGGAATAAGCAAGTTTACCAGGAAGGTGGGGAGGTGTATAGTTTCTTCCGCCCTTATAAAGGGACGAGGATTCCTCTTTTTCACCCACGCCTTCTTCCTCCTTGCTCATTCATTCTTGCGCATTCGAGCTCCAACACCCAAGTTCGCATTTTCTCCTCAAACCACTCCAAGCATGTCCGGAGCGGAAGGCAAGTGGATGGTCTCCTCCATTACGGAGGAGGACATCACAAAACTACAGAGAGCCGGATATCTGGCCGCGGATATAGCACACCGGCTGCCAGATGCGGGGCAGATCGTACCTACTCCAGAACCTCATGAGAGGGTGGTTTTTCTTACCCACTTTGTCCGCGGACTGGGATTTCCGCTCCACCCGTTTGTCCGCGGGCTCATGTTCTATTATGGGCTGGACTTCCACGATCTGGCCCCCAATTTCATTCTCAACATCTCGGCATTCATCATCGTGTGCGAGGCCTTCCTATGCATCAAGCCCCACTTCGGCCTGTGGCTGAAGACCTTCAATGTTAAACCGAAGGTGGTGGTCGGGCCAGCAAGCGAAGTGCGGAGGCGCCATGGTGGGCAAAATGCCCAACGTCATCTGGCTCGAAGGCTCCTATGTGGAGACCATAAAGGGGTGGCAATCGGGGTGGTTCTACATCACCGAGCCGCGTGACACAAACTGGGTGGCGGCCCCCGAATTCCGATCCGGAATCCCCATGCGGCTCACCTCCTGGAAAGAGAAGGGCCTATCCTGGGGTTCATCGGTGGAGCTGACCGGACTCCATAAATGCATCAGAAACATGATGAGCAAGAAAATCAAGCTCATCAACGTGGCCCAGGTCATGCTCTTCCACCGGATCCTCCCGTGTCAACGACGGGCATTCAATATGTGGGAGTTTGACCCGACCGAGCACCAAACACCGCGAGAGCTTTTCGACACGATGCATAAAGATGTCTGGAAGGTGCTATTCAAGGGCGCCGAGGTTCCTCCTCCCCTCACCGAGGATCGCGGGCTCAGCACAAAGCGCCCTGCCAATCCGGTAAGTCTTTTATATCTCATAAGATGTTCATTTTCCCCAGTTTTAACCATGCGCGGGATCTAAGCCTCCACGCCATTTAACAGGACTGGGTAGCGATAGCGGAGAAGATCGATTGTCCAGCCCCCCTGCCCGAAGATCCAGCAGATGCTCTCCTAACGAAGATGCTGGTTCCGGCGCCTTATGAGGTGCCGACGAAGAAAGCCACGAAGAAGGCCACGGGGACCAGGAAGGGTCTCCCGCGCAAGGATATATTGGACTCATCGTCCGAAAACACCGAGGCGCACTCCTCCCACGAAAATGAGGAGGAGGAAGAGGAAAGTTCTCCCCCCCCCCCCCTGCCGGGGGAGCCAAGAAAAGGAAGGCCACCCCATCCGGGGAGGCCGAAGGGTCCAAGAAGGAAAGGACCCTCCTCCCGGACTGCTCCACGATGGCCACCTATAGCGACGACGAGTGGTTGCCCAGGGACAAGCCCCTGGCGAAGTCGTAAGTATCCGGATACCATAATAATTCATGGTATGTCTTATTGTACTATTTCTTATCATGCTGCGCGTGATTATGCAGCCCCTCCCGAGCCCACATTGACATATCTTCGTCTGATGATTCTTTGGGCCCGTAGGACCTGAACAATGATTCACTTCCGACCGCCTGCTCCCCTCGCCCTGCGGTCAAGTCGAGGTGTTGTCTCAAAGGGCACCGAACCAAGGGGAGGTAGTCCTGGAGGCACCTCAAGACGACATTCCGGACACTGGGCGCAAGGGGAGCAAGACTCCATATGGCTCCGGCGACGGGCAGCAAATTCGCCCCCACCGAACATCGCACCGAACCTCCAAAGTGGTTCCGGAGTCTGTCAGGCGACCCCTTGCTAAGAGGGGCAAGCCGCCTGTGCCGATGGCCTTTGTCCATCCAGAGACATCGGACAACTTGCTGGAAGCGCTTCGCGGCACTTCCATCGATGAAGAGCACCGCACTATCATGAGTGCGGTGATCGAGAAGCTTCAGTCCGCCAAAAGCGGACTGACTGAAGCATGTGCCATCCTCCTAACAGGCTTTGAGGTAAGTAGTCAAATTATAAGATAATGTTACAACATAGACAGTAGCCCCTGATGCTCTGTTTGGCGCTCGCGAAGAAAGGCCGAATAGAGGATTAAATAATAACCGCAGGAGTCTAATCGGAATATGTCTATGTGCATATGCAGGCTTCATTGCTGGCCGCTGCCGCACATACTGCGGAGGTCGCCGCACTGAAGCGGGACCTTGAGCGGTCCAAGGAAGAGCTCGGCCTTACCAAGAGGCAGCTCGAAGAGAACAAAGGTAAGTCATACCCCGTCTGTACATTATAAAGGAAAATTTGGTTTTACAATAATAGGATCGTCATGAATTTGCTAGGAGCCACGACCGAAGTGGCGGCCCTAAAGAAGGCGCTATCCGAGGCCGAAGACAAAGCGGCCAAGGAGTGCATCGAGCGAGAAAAGCAAGAAGCCCGAGTGGGCGCGGTGCAACAAGAGCTCTAGGCTCTCGCCAAAAAACAAGAGTCCTTGGAGCTTGACTCTAAGACGCAAGGATCCGAGCTTGCGAAGGCCCTCGAAAGTGCACAACATGCCAAGGCCGAAGCCCAAAAGGCCCTCCGGGAAATTGAGGTGGTTAAGTAGATAGCGGCGGGTAAGGCATTCATTATGCAAAGCAAGCATGTGAAGGAAACTTTCTTTTTACTTACCCGAGTTCGGAGCTCTCAAGGAGCGTTCGCAGATCTACCCCGCAGTGTGTCGGATGCCACAGAGTTCTACCGGGCTGAGGAGGGGAGCTCGACGGAGAAGTTGTTCTGGTCTCAATATACTAGGACCGAACACCCAATGCCCTTGAGCGACCAGCTGAAGCAACTGGTCGAACTCCACAAGGCGGCCGAACAAGCCATGAAGGGTCTTATAGTCCGGATGTGGCCTGGAGAGCCCCTGCCTGATAGCTACTTCGGTCTGGTGAGGTGGCTTGTGAGTGCCTCCCCACGGCTTGAAGTCTTAAAGCGGTACGTCTGCATCGAGGGTGTGCGCAGGGCTTTTGCCCAGGCGAAGGTGCACTGGGCGAAGCTGGACGCTGTAAAGCTAGTGAAGGAGGGGCCGCCGGAAGGCAAGGAGCATCACCACCCCGAAATGTATTATGACAGTGTCCTGAAGGGTGCTCGCCTTGTGGCGGAGGAATGTGCTAAGGATGTAATATTCAAATAAATGTACTCATGTGATCCTGTAATATGAAACGAGTTCATTTGCGCTATACCACGCTTCTTAATTTAAAATATTACCTTCTGTGCGGCCGTTTATGAAATCTGAGAGTTGGCCAGTCGTCGGCTTCTGCCCCCATGTAACTAGTACTGGGGTATTCGGGATAAACCTGAGCACTCTTTATCCCAATTTTGGGTCCTTCAAGGAGGTGTTCAAAGACAATGAACCAGCAATCGGACTATAAAGCTTTATCACTCTCACTTAGCCATAGAAGTCTACAATTTTAAATTTTGGTGAAGCCCTAGAATTGAAGATCAATTTGGGGCGCTTATATACGCTTAAGTCGGGCAAGGCCGATCGCCGCTCAAGTGGAAAAAGTCTTTAAGGACTTGAGACCTCTCGAACAACGACCAGCTCTCGCCTCATCATGACAGTCAGTTTTCGGCTTCCTATACTGAGGTGCTCGTACGGAAGAACCGGGACACAATCGCAGTAGTTCTCCCAGCGCTACCTTAGACAATATTGTGGAATGTAAGGTACCAAAACATGGGAGCCGGGCAAACGCAACTATTGACCCAAGACATGATTCGGAGCTGATGCATATAACGCTATAAGTTTGGGGTGCCTCACTGTCAAAAGTGTTCGGACTTCTCACACCGTGTTATGGGGTATACTTGAGCCCCTGGCGCACTGGTCGTACCAGAATGTACGGGTGCAATTTGTCGTAAATAGGCAGACAAGAAAAAAAAGGAAAAGGGGAATGCAATAATAGGCTAACACTATGCATTGTTATTAAATAATACGTCAAAGCGTACGGATACAAGTAGTGCAATAAGCAAAAAATAGGGCCATTTGACATGTCCTATCCAAGGGCAAGTTGCGTGCGGGTTTGTAAAACAGGTATTTTGATCGTTATCAGAGACCACCTGGGGATTTCCTTGTACGTCAGACCGCCTTGCTTCCTTGGTATTTCCTTACCGCGATGAGTCCAACAATTAGACTGCCGGAAAGGGCTTCTAGAGAGTAAGGTCCTGAAAGAGAAAAAATGATAAAGGTATACAGCCCCTGGGGCGGTTGACCCGCATTGTGGGACGTGCCATAGTGGTGCCTCCGCCTATGCCCATGGTATCTTGAGTGCGTAGTTATGTACGCGCGGCGCAAATTTCGCCACTTGACTGGGACTAGGACAGAGGCCGAATTGCTAGTCGAGCCCAAAACATGCCTACGGATCCTCCTGCGGGGTACTCCGGACTCGCTTGAAGGTGTCCGGGGTCTTTTTCGCCGAATTGGCGGTTTGCCTAAAAAGGCTGCTTTGCGCTTCTGCTGCCAGGGCCGTAGTGTGCTCCTCCGTGCGGAGCAAGCACTCTATGTTTCCATTAACTGTTATAACCCCGCACGGTCCTGGCATTTTGAGTTTGAGGTATGCATAATGCGGTACCGCATTGAATCTCACAAATGCGGTTCATCCGAGCAGTGCGTGATAGCCGCTGCGAAAGGGGACGATATCAAGATTAACTCTCGCTCGAAAGTTGTCCGGAGACCCGAAACCACTTCCAGCAGGATTGAGCCTATGCAGCAGCCTCCACACTGGATGACACCTTTAAAGGTGGTTTTGTGGGTTTGATCCTCAAGGGTCTATTCCCATTTTGCACATCAGATCCTCGATAGAGCAGGTTGAGGCTGCTGCCACCGCCCATAAGGACTCGAGTGAGGTGAAATTGCCAATGATGGGGTCGAGGACCACGCGGCAGATCCGCCATGACGGATACTAGTGGGTGGTCCCCGCGATCGAAGGTGATCGGACAAGAGGACCACGGGTTGAACTTTGGGGCGATCGCTCCATCGCATAGACGCCCCTTAGTGCACGCCTGCTCCTCTTGGGAATATGGGTTGCGATATCATGTTCACCGCTTTCACTTGTGGGGGGAACCTCTTCTGTCCTCCCGTGTTCGGCGGCCGAGGCTCCTCGTCGTCGTCTCTATGCAGCCCCTTGTCCTTGTTTTCGGCATTCAACTTTCTAGTCTGCTTGAACACCCAGCATTCTCTGTTGGTGTGATTGGCTGCCTTATCGGGGGTGTTGTGAATTTGACACGAGTGATCAAGTATGCATTCCAAACTGGACGGGCCCAGATTACTTCTTTTGAACGGCTTTTGCCTCTTACCGGATTTAGAGCCACTGAATCCGGCATTGACTGTCGTGTCTTCGGCGTTATTGCCGTTGTTGCGGCGCTTGTGTCTATTGCGACGTGGTCTTCCGTTGTCATCTGAAGTGTCAGGATTCCTTGATGTGTTGTTGCTGCGAGCCAGCCAGCTGTCCTCGCCCGCGCAAAAGCGGGTCATGAGTGTTGTGAGGGCTGCCATGGATTTCGGCTTCTCTTGGCCGAGGTGTCGGGCGAGCCACTCGTCCCGGATGTTATGTTTAAATACCGCTAAGGCCTCGACATCCGGACAGTCGACGATTTGGTTCTTTTTAGTTAAGAACCGAGTCCAGAATTTCCTGGCTGATTCCCCAGGCTGTTGGGTTATGTGGCTCAAGTCATCAGCATCTGGTGGTTGCACATAAGTGCCCTGGAAGTTGTCAAGGAATGCATTTTCCAAATTCTCCCAACTGCCAATGGAGTTTGCTGGCAGGCTGTTCAGCCAATGCCGAGCTGGTCCTTTGAGTTTTAGTGGGAGGTACTTGATGGCATGTAGATCATCACCGCCGCCATGTGGATGTGGAGGAGGAAACTCGATCCATATCTGGGTCTCACAGCCATCGTATGACTCAATGTTCACGGGTTTGAATCCTTCTGGGAATTCATGATCCATTACTTCATCGGTGAAGCATAGGGGGTGTGCGGCGCCTCTGTGCCGGGCTATGTCATGATGCAGTTCATACGAGTCTTGTTCGTCAGATTCGCCCTACCGGATTTGCTTTTAGTGTATCCGGCGTGATTTATCATCGCCGCTGGGGCGCGACCCCGTGATCCGTAGATCGATCTTGTATGTCCTGCTTTGTTTTCCCATACATCTCGCAGGTCCCGCGTGTTGCCCCGGGCCTTGGTGTTTTTGGTTGTCTGGCGACGGGGTGTGAGCTGGACTTCGGGCTGGTATGCCCCTCTGTCTCGGCCACGAGGTGGCCGATCCGCCACATCATACACTAGTGATGTAGGTTTTAATGCTTCCTCCTCGAGTTGGGGTAGCAACCTGCGCTTTGGGTAACTCTTGGTTGGGCGTTCGAGTTCGTATTCCTCGGCCGCAAGGACTTCAGTCCATCTATCCGCTAGCAGATCTTGATCAGCTTGAAGCTGTTGTTGCTTTTTCTTCAGGCTGTTTGTTGTGGCTATAAGCCGGCGCTTGAAGCGCTCCTGTTCGACGGGATCCTCAGGCACGATAAATTCTTCGTCGCCGAGGCTCACCTCGTCTTCGGAGAGAGGCATGTAATTGTCATCCTCTGATTCTCCGTCTGCTTGTTCATCCTCCCCCTCTAGGTCTGGCTGGAGGGGATTGTCGTCGTCTTCGACACTATCTGGAGCGCTATTGTCTCTTGTGCCGGTATCGCTGCTTTTGCTATGGCAAGACTTAGAGCAGCGCCGCTGACGTCCGTGCTTGGATTGCTTCTTGGAGGGATTATCCTCTACTGTCTTATCGCCATCGCCTTCTTTGGGGGTGTCCACCATGTATATGTCATATGATGAGGTGGCAGTCCAGCGCCCTGTGGGCGGTAGTTCTTGCTTGTCTCCTGCATCCTCGTCTGTACCGTCGATGTCTTCAGAGCCGAAGTCGAGCATGTCGGTCAAATCATCGACAGTGGCTACTAAGTTGGTGGTGGGTGGGGAGCGAATTTCTTCGTTGTCCGCATCCCATTCTCGCCGGACATAGTTCGGCCAAGGGTCTCCTGACAGGGAGAGAGACTCAACGAAGTTTAGCACGTCAAGGGCGAGCGCCGAAGATATCTCGCGGAGGTAAACCCCATGATCGGTGCCCAATCGGATTCGATAGGCACGGACGCAGGCGGCTCGGGGCCCATGGCCGGGGACGAATCCAACGGTTCGGCAACACGGGTCTCGTAGGAGGTGAAGTCAGTATTAGGCTCTATCGCCACTAAGAGTGCGGCCTCTGTGGCGGGGTCTATCCACCCGTCCTCAGCTGGTGCAATTTGTTCTGGATTGAGGGTCGGAGTAGTTGCAAGTGCGATCTCCTGAACACTATCCGACGGATGAGCTAAGTCATGCTCGTCGTGATTGTGCGGCGCACTTGACATGGGCTCGAATCTGTCGAAGATCAAGTCTCCGCAGATGTCGGCAGTATAATTAAAGTTTCCAAACCTGACCTGATGGCCAGGGGCATAACTCTCGATCTGCTCCAGATGGCTGCGAAGTTGGCGCAGAGTACGGCCACCGATCACGAAGATCTGTCCGGGAGGAAAACTCACTCGGGTCGCATCGCTGCCGATGATCAAGGAGCCATCAAGTCTTACGGTAACGGACAAAGGAACTCTCAATGAAAGCACCAATGTCGGTGTCAAACCAGCGGATCTCGGTAGGGGGTCCTAAACCTGTGCGCCTAAGGCGGATGGTAACAGGAGGCGGGGGACACGAAGTTTACCCAGGTTCGGGCGGTCTCGATGGAGGTAATACCCTACTTCCTGCTTGATTGATCTTGATGATATGAGTATTAAAAGAGTTGATCTACCACGAGATCATAGAGGCTAAACCCTAGAAGCTAGCCTATGGTATGATTGTTGTCGTCCTACGGACTAAACCCTCCGGTTTATATAGACACCAGAGGGTTTAGGGTTACACAGAGTCGGTTACAAGGGAGGAGATCTACATATCCGTATTACCAAGCTTGCCTTCCACACCAAGGAGAGTCCCATCCGGACATGGGACGAAGTCTTCAATCTTGTATCTTCATAGTCCAACAGTCCGGCTGCCCGAGGACCCCCTAATCCAGGACTCCCTAACCCCCTGCTAGCTGGGACCTAGTATAGTGGGAGGATGACTTGTGGTCCTACTAAGTTGATGGGGATGGAGGGCTTTTTCAACTTAGTCAATATGGATGATTATAGCTACATTGACCATACGATGTCCATCCAACGGCCGTAGTGCTTCTTCAACCTCTCGTCTTCTTGCTCCACTACCAAACCAAAGACCGGTCGTGCTCGTGCTCCTCGCCTCCCGTGGCCAGCTGCGATGCCGCATGAGGCCTCACCGCCTCTACTACTCCCACCACTGGCCGTGCCATCTCTACTCACCCACACCTCGTTATTCTCATGCGATGTAAGCCTCACACCGCACCAACTAGTGAACCTCATACTCCTCTCCGCTGGCTTCCACCGTCGCGTCTTCCCGGCTCTCGCCATCCCTTCCTAGGCGTCGCCGTCGTCCACCGCCCTGGTGCTATCGGCGCGGCGTGGTCAAGTGGTCAAAGAACGACTTCCATCGGAAGAGTATTGTACGTGGAGAGGCTGCCAGCTGGGTCCACGACCGCAGCAAGGAAGTGCCTCCTTATTACACTCAAAATAATTATTCCTCCACCTGAAAGCGGGGACCCACCGGACGGGCCACCGTATTTCGCGAAAAAACGTTTCCCCATGACTGCTGGGACCCACCAGCTACATCTTTGCACGCAAGGAAGTGCGTCCGGGCAAAAATCAACGATTCACCCCCCTGATTGCTGGGACCCACTAGCTACATCTTCACACGCAAGGAAGTGCCTCGATACCGGTACCCACCGGTCAAGCGCACGAAGCGTTGTCATTCGTCGCGAACGCCGCACGCATATACCGGTCGGCGTAGAAGCGCCCACGTGTCATAGTAGAGGCGCACGCGTAGCATGTACACGCACGCATGAAGGGCCAGGTGCAAGAAAGTAATACGCCACGCACGTACATACGGGCGGGTCTCAATGCCTACTGCGGCGCACGCACGCCGTGGCTCGTACATGGCTGGGACAGAAAGGAGAAACAGCGTCGTCGTCGTGTTCATGGGGAGCCAACCGGCTGGGTCGGAACGACATGCGTCCCGTGTTCATCGGGAGGGCTTGGATGGAACAACCTATGGAAACGAGGCCTGGCGTACCGCAGAACGGAGGAAACGGCCTTGTGTTTGACCGGCCACGTTCGAAACGGGATCCTGTTCATCGGGAGGGGTCTTGCGTACCGCAAAACAGAGGAAACTGACCTCCTACAATAAACCGGGTCCTTTTGATCGGAGGGTGTGGCGATCGCAAAACAGAGGAAACAGACTTGTGTGGAGCGCCACGGTCGAAACGGGGTCCTGTTCATCGGGGGTGTGGCGATCGCAAAACGGACTCCATGGGATACTGCTCATCTCCATCGCCAACCCTCCAGCTTCCACGGCCATCGCTCATCCACCGTCGACCTCCTCCAGCCTCCACCGCGATCGCTCATCCACGGGCTCCTGTTCATCCAGCCTCCCAGCTGGCGCCACTCCGCCAAGCATCGCTCAACCAACCTCTCCATGGGCTCTCGCTCAACCACCCTCCACGGGCTACTATTCATCCAAAGACTCCACCGCTATTGTTCATCCTTCCTCCATGGGTGGTCCTGTTCATCCAGCCCTCCATGGGGTCCTGTTCATCCAGCCCTAACCGACTCGATCGATCAGGGTCCTGTTCATCCAGAGGCAACACCACGGGGTCCTGTTCATCCACCCCCACAGGAACTATTCATCCAAACCCCCAAAGAACGCCATCGCTCATCCAGAGGCAGATCGATCGGCTTCGCTTAGTAGCAGATGGCGGAATCGCCGATCGGTTCGCTTAACAGCCATCGATCGATCGCTTGGGTTCAAGAACGCGTAGCTCATAAAGGCAATCGCCGGGTTCGATTAGACCCCAACGCCGCCGAGTTCGATTAGAGCCCAACGCCGCACCCACGCACATGAGTGTACGAGAAATGCGATCGTCGACCCGACCACCCACCGTAACCGGAACACCCCGATATTTTCCTCGCCTCGCTTCTACCATGGTTTTTCCGTCATGGACGGCCCAAAGAATGTCATGCAGCAGCATCTCCGCCCGCCAGACTTAAAAGCCCATTTTCTGTCATCATTTTTTGCCATAGAAGTAGTACCCCACCACATCTATGATGATACTAGGTTTTGTCACAATTATCGTCATAGAAGTGTCATAAGTATGACAGAAAAAAATTTCGTTCGGCCCAAAATGTCACGGATGTGTCTTTTTTTTTGTAGTTATGTGCCATGATTTCAGATCCGAAACTATTATGTTTTCATGAATATATGTGAGTTCTTGATCCTATCTTGCAAGTCTATAGTCACCTACTATGTGTTATGATTTGGCAACCGCGAAGTGACAATAATCGGGACCACTCCCGGTGATGACCGTAGTTTGAGGAGTTCATGTATTCACTATGTGTTAATGCTTTGGTCCGGTACTCTCTTAAAAGGAGGCCTTAATATCCCTTAGTTTCCAATAGGACCCCACTGCCACGGGAGGGTTGGACAAAAGATGTCATGCAAGTTATTTTCCATAAGCACATATGACTATATTCGGAATACATGCCTACATTACATTGATGAATTGGAGCTAGTTCTGTGTCACCCTATGTTATAACTGTTGCATGAATAATCACATCCGGCATAATTCTCCATCACCGATCTAATGCCTACGAGCTTTTCATATATTGTTCTTCGCTTATTTACTTTTCCGCTATATGTTATAATCACTACAAAACTATCATCGTTACTTTTGCTACTGCTATCGTTATTTCCATACTACTTTGCTACTAAATACTTTGCTGCATATACTAAGTTATCCGGTGTGGTTGAATTGACAACTCAACTGCTAATACTTGAGAATATTCTTTGGCTCCCCTTGTGTCGAATCAATAAATTTGGGTTGAATACTCGCCTCAAAAACTGTTGTGATCCTCTATACTTGTGGGTTATCAAGACTATTTTCTCAAGGCCGTTGTCGGGAGCATAGCTCTATTCTTTGAGTCACTTGGGATTTATATCTGCTGGTCACTATGAGGAACTTGAAAGACGAAAGAACTAAGATTATTCCCTCAACTACGAGGGGAGGTAAGGAACTTCCATCTAGCTCTGCACTTGATTCACCTTCTGTTTTGAGTAAGCTTGCGACACCTAAACCTGCTTCTACTATTAATTCTGATATGCCGCATGTTATTGATGATGCCACTTCTGCTATGCATGATACTTATGATGAAACTACTTTTATGCTTGATACTACTGTGCCACTTGGTGAATTTCTTTATGAACAACTTGCTAGGGCTAGAGAGAATGAAATTATTGAAACTGATAATATTGATGAAAGTGATGATGAAGATTCTCCCCCTAGATATGAAGTGCATGTTGTGCCTGAGGGTTATGTTATGGATGAAGAAACTGCTAGAGACTTTCTTGCTTGCAATGGTAGAAGTGATCTTAAGAAATTATTAGCTAAGCTGAAAGAAAAATATCTGAATGCTAGAATGAAATATGACCCTACTTTTTCTACTTCACCTGTCTTTGTTACTGATAAGGATTATGATTTCTCTGTTGATCCTGAGATAATTACTTTGGTTGAATCCGATCCTTTTTACGGCTATGAATCTGAAACTATTGTGGCACATCTTACTAAATTAAATGATATAGCTACCCAGTTCACTAATGATGAGAAAACTCGCTACTATTAGATCCTTAAATTATTTCCGTTCTCATTAAAGGCTTTAATTCTCTTGATCCTTGTTGTGTGCGTAGTCCCCAGGATATGATTTATTACTTCTCTGCTAAATATTTCCTTGCTCATAAGAAACAAGCTGCCTTAAGGGAAATATATAATTTTGTGCATATTGAAGAAGACAGTCTCCCACAAGCTTGGGGGAGGCTTCTCCCATTACTTAATGCTTTGCCTGATCATCCTCTCAAGAAAAATGAAATACTTGATATCTTTTATAATGGACTAACCGATGCTTCCAGAGACCACCTAGATAGTTGTGCTGGCTGTGTTTTCAGGGAAAGAACTGTTGATCAAGCTGAAATTCTATTGAATAATATGTTAACCAATGAAAATAATTGGACACTTCCTGAACCAACTCCTAAGCCAACTCCGAAGAAAAGGGGTATTCTATTTCTCAGTCCTGAAGATATGCAAGAGGCAAAGAAATCTATGAAAGAAAAAGGTATAAAAGCTGAAGATGTTAAGAATTTACCTCCTGTTGAAGAAATACATGGTCTTAATTCATCACCTATTGAAGAAACACACAATCTTGATAACCCGACATAGGTAGTAAAGGTAAACTCTCTCTATACATATGATAAAGATGAAATCCCTCCTGCTAAGTTTGCTAGCCAATGTTTGGATGAATTTGATAACTTTATGGTTAAGCAAGAAGATTTTAATGCTTATTTTGGTAGACAACTGAAACTCAATGCTTATATGATTGAACACTTGGGTGATTATATGTCTAGAGTTAAAGGTGAACTTAAACTCATTAGTAAACATGCTTCTATGGTTACCACTCAAGTAGAACAAGTGCTTAAAGCTCAGAATGATTTGTCAATGAATTAAATAATAAGTAGAATGATAATTCTGTTAGAGTTGTGACTAGAGGGGGTATAATGACTCAGGAACCTTTGTATCCTGAGGGTCATCCTAAGAGAATTGAGCAAGATTCTCAGAGAACTAATGTAGATGCACCTAGTCCTTCTAAAAAGAACAAAAAGAAAAATGATAGGACTTTGCATGCTTCTAGTGAACCTGTTGTTGACACACCTGAGAATCCCAATGATATTTCTATTTCTGATGCTGAAACACAATCTGGTGATGAACATGAACCTAGTGATAATGTTGATGATAATGTTCATGTTGATGCTCAACCTAGTAATAAAAATGATGTAGAAATTGAACCTGTTGTTGATCTTGATAACCCACAATCAAAGAATCAACATTATGATAAGAGAGACTTTGTTTCTAGGAAGCAAGGTAAAGAAAGAGAACCATGGGTTCAGAACCCATGCCTTTTCCTCCCAAACCATCCAAGAAAAAGGATGATGAGGATTTTGAGCTCTTTGCTGAAATGATTAGACCTATCTTCTTGCGTATGCATTTGACTGATATGCTTAAAATGAATCTTTATGCTAAGTATATGAAAGATATTGTTACTAATAAGAGAAAGATACCGGAAGCTGAAATTTCCACCATGCTTGCTAATTATACTTTTAAGGGTGGAATACCTAAGAAACTAGGAGATCCAGGAGTACCAACTATACCATGCTCCATTAAAAGAAACTATGTTAGAACTGCTTTATGTGATCTTGGAGACAGTGTTAGTGTTATGCCTCTCTCTTTATATCGTAGACTTGATTTGAATAAGTTGACACCTACTGAAATATCTTTGCAAATGGCTGATAAATCAACTGCTATACCTGTCGGTATTTGTGAGGATGTGCATGTTGTGGTTGCAAATGTTACTATTTTAACGGACTTTGTTATTCTTGATATTCCCGAGGACGATAGTATGTCGATTATCCTTGGTAGACCCTTTTTGAATACTACAGGGGCCTTATTGATTGCAACAAAGGCAATGTCACTTTTCATGTTAATGGAAATGAGCATACGGTACACTTTCCGAGGAAACAACCTTAAGTCCACAGTATAAACTCTATTGGAAAAAATCCATCGATTATTATTGGATGTTTTGAATTTCCTCTCCCTGCTGTCAAGAAGAGATATGATATTCTTATTATTGGGGATGTGCATATCCCCGTTGAGGTAACATAGTGTTATTCTAAATTTCTCCGGTTCCATGTTATTCGGAATGAGTTTGTCAAACAAGACTTGATCAACCTTGTTAGTGGATTCCTTTTGATGAGCATGAGATGGATGAAGTTAGAAAGCACAACCTTCTGTACCCTTCTTTTACTTTCTGGTATTTAGATTAATTAAAGCAAAAAATAGTATATTATGTCAGTTTTCTAAATTATCCGTGCAATAAAAAAATACCCCGAAAATAAAAGTTCTCCAAATGTCCCGAAAATGAAATATGATTTTTTCTAGAATATTTGAGAATATCTGGCACTGAGAACACATCAGGGGGAGCAAGCACCTGGCCACGAGGGTCCAGGGTGCCCCCCCTGCCTCGTGGGTCCATGGTGGCTCCCCTCCAGTTATTCCAGCCACCACACACTCCTTCTTCCTCCCAAAAAAATCACCAACCAGCTCAAGCACGAGTTCTTGATCATTTTGCTGCGATTGTCGATCTCCTTGCTCAAAGCTCCACTCAAAAACCTGCTTTGGGGGATTGTTCTTCGGTATGTGACTCCTCCAATGGTCCAATTAGTTTTTGTTCTAGTGCTTTATTTAATGAAATTTTTTGCTGCTTAGGTGACGTTGTTGTCGAGCTTGCATGTCAAATTCATATGGTCCCAAGTAGTTCTAATGCATGATATAGTTTCCAGGCACTTGTGGGAGTAGTTGCTATCAATTTGTTGAGTTCAGTTCACTTTTATTTTGAGTTACTAAAATTTTCAAAAAAAAATTCAGAGGAAGAAATATGTTTAGGAAAATGTATCAAGGTGGTTCTTCAAGGAAGCAAGGACCCAGGCCCGCAATACACGATGCGGACGATGAACCACCGAGGGATGCTCAAGTGCGGCCTTGTGAATGGCCGTCAGAAGATTTCATGGTCCAAGCGGGAATTAAAGAGGAATTTGACGCATATGTGCATAATGCAGAACTCGAGGGCTTTATGCTAGATAAGTGCCCTCAATACTATCACCTGAGAGAATCCTTTGTGAGAAGGTTCAAATTTTCATCTTCACGTAATTCTCACATTGTCGTATTTGATATTTATGGCCAATCTTACACTATGGACTTAGAGGATTTTAGTACTGCTTGCAAACTTCCACAATGGGGTAGTATTAGTGAACCTCGCAAATCTGAGTTTAGAGATTTTCTTGTTAGCATTAAAGTGGGGGAGTCTAGAGATGTAACACAAGCTACCATAGGGAGCATTCATTTTCCTACTATACGTTATTTTGCTCTCTTCATAGGTAGGTGCATAAATGGTAAGGATGAAGCATGTCACATGTGTGTCCCTGATCTTAGTGTTCTTAGAAGTGTTGTTTTAGGAGATAAACAGTATAACTTGGGGGCCATTGTTGCACGGAGGTTGCATAATAATGCTTTAAGTGGAGACTTTTTTGGGGGAATTTATGCAACCCGTGTGGCTAATTTTCTTGAGATACCCATACAAGAAAATGATATGGAATTGCCTCCCACTTATCTAGGATATGAGGCTATGGTTCACCATCAGTTTATTGAGAGGAACGAACAACCTCTCTAGTACCGACTAATGTTTGACAAGCGCCACATTTTCCATGTTGCTCTCCCTGCTCCTACTTTCTTTGACTTTTAGACAAAAGGGAGATTTATTATAACCAGGGAGGAGGCGAACGAGTATAAGAGGAGGACAGAGACAACTTGCCTTCAAGCAGCAGCTCATGAGGCAATAGCTACTGCATCTTAGTACGACCCCAACTACAACTTTGGATATCCGCCAGGCCAGCCGTGGCCATAGACCAACTTAGGCCAAAAGCCTAAGCTTGGGGGAGTACGTATTTCTCAATGACATTACATTCATGTTCACACACTCATTCTAGTTGAAGGTGCTCATACTTTTTCACTGTACTATCCATGCTAGTTTATTTTCCTTTTTATGCTTTCTTCTTGTGTGTTTGATAAACCTTAAGAAAAAACAAAAAAAAATAGTTGTAGATTTTAGCTAGTTTACTTTCCATGCTTGTAGTAGTAATAACTAAAAGAAAACCCAAAAAGATTTATTGTTCTTCTTTTTCTTGTTGGGAGCTTTACCGTGTAAATAGTTTTATTTCTTTTCTTTTCTTTGGGGGTCGAGAGGAGAAGACCATAATGAAAATGTTGAAGTGGCTCTTATATGCATTATTGTTGATTTAACCAAGAGCCCATATTGCCTTGTCTTCTCCTGTTTATCGAATGCCCGCAGATTCCAGCTTAGTCCAATGCACGTGCACTATTATTATTACTCACATCATTCGGTCTGGCAAGTGGAAGGCAATAATGACGATATATGATGGACTGATTGAGATGAGAGAAGCTGGTATGAACTTGACCTCTCTTGTTTTCGTAAATATGATTAGTTCATCGTTGTTGATTCAGCCTATTATGAATAAACATGTTTGCAATGACAATTAGAGATTATAGTTGCTTATGCCATGCTTAATTAGCTACGAGTTTATAATGGTTTACCTTGCGTGCCAACATGCTATTAAAATGGTTGTGGTGTGGTATGATAAGGTGGTATCCTCCTTTGAATGATTCAAGTGACTGGACTTGGCACATGTTCACACATGTAGTTGAAACAAAATTAACATAGCCTTCACGATATTTATGTTCATGGTGGATTATATCCTACTCATGCTTGCACTCAATGTTTATTCATTTTAATGCATGTTCATGACTATTGTCGCTCTCTAGTTGGTCGCTTCCCAGTCTTTTTCTGGACTTCACTTGTACTAAGCGGGAATACTGCTTGTGCATCCACTTCCATAAACCCCAAAGTTGTTCCATATGAGTCCACTAAACCTTCCTATATGCGGTATCTACCTGCCGTTCCAAGTAAATTTGTATGTGCCAAACTCTAAACCTTCAAATAAAATTCTGTTTTGTATGCTCGAATAGCTCATGTATCAACTAGGGATGTCTGTATCTTCCATGCTAGGCGGGTTATTCTCAAGAGGAGTGGACTCCGCTCCTCACTCACGAGAAAATGGCTGGTCACCGGGATGCCCAGTCCCATGCTTTATGCAAATCAAATCGAAATAATTGCAAACAAAGCTCCCCCGGGACTCTTGTTAGTTGGAGGCACTCATTGTTTCGAGCAAGCCATGGATTGATGCTTGTTGGTGGAGGGGGAGTATTGTAGCGACCCGACCTCAGACGGTCAAGCCTCTGTGTATCGTGCCATCCTCGGATCAAGATGTCGGCACACAAGACATCAATGTATATATCAAAGTGCAATCACATGTATAAATAACGTAAAATGATATATACCTCATAATACTCAGCGGAAACAATCAAACGGGTGTGGAGTCCCATCAACGCCATCGGCAGGTTGAGTGTAGACCGTAACCTCAGATCGTAACTCTTACTCGTCGAAGAAAGTATCCTGCAACATGATATGTTGCAGCCGTGTAGGTCAAGACATTGAATGTACCGCAAGATCACAACATGAATAAACAGATGGTAAAACTATACTATATGCAATTTGGCTTTGTGGCTCAGATCTGAGTTTTGTTTGCGTAAAAGCTGATTTTATTTTCCTACATCAAAGGAATAAATGAAGTCTGTACTATGGAGTTTTCTATCATGACATGGTTCCGCCAACCGATGTCTCATAGCCCAAAATCATCATAAGTTGCCCACAATTAAGTTATCAATCCGTGTTGAGAGTTCCGAGATAGATCCAGTCCAGATGCTCAAATTGTCCGTAAACGGGACACGGCTAATCGATTAGGTTTAAACCCTCTGCAGAGGTTTGTACACTTTACCCGCAAGATTCGATCCTCTCTTTACGCTCTCGCACTTCAGAGTGTTTGAGAACAAGATGACCAAACATGGTCTTCCAAAGAGTTCCTCGACCACCGTCGGTACTCAACCCATCCTACCGTAGTTCTACATCTGCTAGTACCGCCCCAGCCAGAGTCACAACTAAGGTCAACCAAGCCAGAGCCCATAATGACTTGCGGTTGCAGGGTAAGCTTCCGGGCGTGAAGTATTCTTCCGTCTCTTTGAGTCTGGGTGAAGCTTTCGCAAGATGTCATGGCGATTCTCCATGCATCCCGCCAACCACTGGTTTCTCCAGGTGCCCGTCAACCGCCCTTCACCCAAGAGTGTGTATTGAATTTCTGTCTTGAGTCTTGAAGTCTTGAGGCCTTGAAGATGCAGTCCTTGCAGCTTTCCATCATGGAGTTGTCGCCATTGACGAGAACCTCCATTCTCACACCACTCCCGAGCACTCATACCAACCCCGCCTACTATAGCGTAGCATTAAAATAAATAACGTCCCGGCTTGGTAACAGGGTGATGGGTTCCTACCTCATGCATACTACTCAACTACAAGGATTCAATAACACTACTGAGGGGTGGTTGCAAGGATGCCACTAAATGCAATAAAACATAGGTATGAAAGCAATGGTCAAAGTGAACTTGCCTGGTGATGTTGACGAAGAAGAATTATCGTTCTCAAGAAATAACTTGATAGACTACTCGTCACTCTCTGATGAAATCTATATAACAAACATATCATTCACATAAGCACTCACACTAACAATCAAAACAAAAGAGAGAGCTTAATAAGAATCAAGGAACTTCAAATAAAACTAGGGAGTCTTCTTCTACAACATTCACAAAAATAGTTTTGTCTAACGGAAAATAAAACACTAAAATAACAGAGAATAAAATATAAATTTGGTTAAGACAAAAAATAAAGTATTTTTTTTCATAAAGCTATTTTGAAAGTATTTTCAATTGGGAGTTAAAACAGTAGAGAAATCCATTGCAAGTTATTAGCTAACTTGAATTGATTTCACGATAACAAAATAAAAATAAATATAAAACTTGTTGAACACCTACTGTTTAACTAATAGAAACCAAACATAAACTTTCTGAAATATAAAATAAAATAATTTAAAACAACTATAGAAAAGAAGTAGCTATAATTCAATAGAACTAAAACAGAATTTGTTTTACATGAAACAATAAGCTAAAATACTCAAAAAATTTGAAGTTTTTACCACTGGTAAATATGATCACTAGTGATCAGTAGAAAAAGAATCAAATAAAATCTATTTTTAAACTCCCGAATAAGCAAAACAAGCTTTAATTCTAATCTGATCTAACTCAATTTTTATAAATCCAAACATAGACAAATTATATATTTTTGAAACTACAAGAAAATTGTGATCTAACGCAAAAAGAATCAGCATCATTGGACTTCTAGATCAAAAGTTATAAGCTAAACAAGAACGGAACTAAATCTGTTACGGGAATAAATCTGAAAACGAAAACGGAGTTACCTGACGTGAGGCAGAGATGGCAGGAAGGAGACGGCGATGTGGAGGGCTGCTCGCGAGGGGGCGAGATCGTCGGGGCGGGTGGGGTGGCGGAGGAGGGGTCGGCGCTGGGGAGGTGGCGCTGGGCGATGGGAGGTTCCAAGAGCTCCTGGTGAGCGTTCTAGGCAGGAAAAGGAGGACGGTGGCGAGAAGGCTACGGGCAGGGGGGCGTGGTGATGGGAAAATGGAACGAGGAGAGGAGGGGTTTTATAGGCGGTCTCGGGAGGCGCTGGGATGGAAAGACGAGGGAGATCGGGAAGGTGGAGATTTCTGTCTCCATGGACATGGAAAGCTTCTGAACGTGAGAGGAAACAGAGGAAGGAGATGATCTCTTGTTGGGCTAGAATAGGAAAGTGCTTAATGGGCCAGCAGGTTTTTCCTAATAAAACGATTCCATTCCTATTTTTAAAATTAGGAAACTAAAACAATAAAAAGGAAATCAAATCAATTCGAATAAAGAGTTTTATATACTAAAATTATCAGAAAAATAAAATGTAGATGATGAGCATTATTCCACGGCTAAAAAAATGTTTTTCAGAAAATCCCTAAAGGCTTTATTTCTTTTTGCAAATAATTTTTAAATAAAACTTTGGTTTTCTTGGCTCAATTATTTTCAAAATGCCCTGATTTTGGAGGGTCATTTTCCTCCGCTCTTTCTTGCTTGCAAGAATTTATTTTCGGGTATTTCTCGGGAAGAAAAATAGAGAAACAAGTGCAAATATTTGAAAGAATTAAATTGCAAAACTCCGCTCAAATTCTTTATAGTTGAAGAAGTCATGTCATCTTCTCTCATTGATTTTAATAGGATGAATTTGAATTTACGGAGAAGGGAAAGTCATTTTATTCCTCTCATTCAAAAGTTTTTGAAAAGGTTCAAATTTCACTCAAGTTTAATTCACTCAAGCAAACAAACAAACAATTCAATTAATTATATTAACATTCCAAAATTTGGGATGTTACAAACCTACACTTAAAATGAATCTCGTCCTCGAGATTCAAGAGGCTAGCAAGAAAAGGTTAGGGTTGGGGTCTTCTAGCAAATGTCTTGGTCAAAAGGGCAGGGTGCTACCACACTTAAAAACAAGGTCATGGTTCCAATAAACTCAGATATTTCCTCCGAGGGCTGACAATGTATGTCTCTTCACATATCTTACAATAGCTCCTTCATTAAAGCTCTTCATCGAAGCATAGAGTTTTCCTCAAAAGCTTGGGTCGGTTCGTCAAAGTTGAAGTTCGTCCGAGACCGGATCTTCTTAGCTGATGGGTCTGTGTCCATTCTAAACAACTATCAAACACTCATGGTGGTCTACAATTTATGGTTTTCTCCTGCAGAAAACGGGTGCAGGTTGAACTTCACCGATATCCTACGATTGGCAACGGTTGCTCAGAAGGGTTCCATCGTCCTACCATTCTAGGGTTTTATGGCTTATCGCGTCGACACTCTTTAAAGGTTTTCAAGTCTCTCGATTTTCCATCAACATATGATAGTTCATGATAGAAGTCTTGATATGGGGCCAATCCATCCGTGCATTTGAATCATTACCACATACGTAAATAGTGAATCACGATTCTAACACTTGGGCATACTCACAAGCATTGCAGAATTTCTCTTGTTCTCGAACTGAGTTCAGATAAATCCATGGTTTCAGATGCCAAACAAAACATCTATCGTTACTTCACCACTCTCAGGTTTTTATGTAACCTCCTACGTAAACGTAGGCTGATTGGATCACGATTCTTCCAAATTTATTCCTTTATCAAGGTTACAACGGTTCCTTCTCAAAATCCCGGGCCTGTGGGTTATGGCCCACTTCAACACTAGTGCAGCTTTAACTCATCCTTGGAGTAACTCTCTTGTTACACCTCCTTAAATCCAGAGTACTGCTTCTTCATACCATCATATCAAAACAAAACTCCAACTTATTTTGTCCAGCTTCCTTCTATGGCCGTCATGAATAACACGTTTCTTTCTTCATTGATCATGTGGCTTTATAGAGTACTATGACCAAAAGAAGTGCACAAGTTTATCCATAAAATCTCATTATTCTCATATCAATCTTTCATTACATCCTTAACCATTTTCGTAAATCCAATTTCCAAAAAGTACTTTGTTACAAATGCTGCCACCCACATGATTTGGTATGGTGGGCATTACTTCCAACTTTATTCATTTATCCTCCTCGAGGATTCTTCATCCCACCGAAGTGTGCGACATGAGCCTTGAAATCTTCAATCTTCTTTTTCATCATGGTGGTCTTGAGCTTCACCTTCATCATCTCTGCATGCACTTCGCTTAGGTATTCCGAGTATAACGGAGTCTTGCTTCAAGTATTTCTTCGATCCGCATATGGCTTCCATGGCTGCTTCACTAACAGCGTCGAAGAAAGTTGCTTGTGGCACACGTGAGATGAAAAGTAATGCCCCATCCTCTTTGGGCAAATTCCTTTCAAACGGTGGAGGTGTACTCCACATACCAAAGTTCCACTCCCTTTTGCATGAAGGGGTAGCCTTTGTAGACTGCATCTCCTTCAAGGTGAATATGCTTCATCATGTCCTTCAAGATCTTGGGTAATCATGATCACTTGTCGTGGTCATGATCGTTTCAGGCCCTTAAGGAAAGACTCATAAAGGGTTGTCATCTCATGTGTAGGATAAGAGGGTGCTCGTAACAAGGAATGTATCTCCATGGGGAAATTGCAATTGTCTCCGTAAAAGTTTGGTGTTCAGTTGTCCATGGGTTCAAGATTTCGGGTTTGGTTGAGATAGAAAGAGAAAGCAATTACCCACTCATCAACAAAATTATCGCTTGTAATGGGCCGTTCTACTATGGTTTCGTTTCTAAGTCCTCATTTCTTGGTCTTCAATGCTCGGAGTTTCCAATTCGATGTTGTTCCCATATGAAGGCCTTCTACCATTCTTCCAGAACTTACGTCCCTCATGGTTGAAATAAATACAAACCTACGAATATCGCATCTATCCAACCATTCAATAAACACACACAAAAATAATAGCAACCAAGCATTCATTTATTCAATCAATACTACGAAGATCGCCACCCACATAAGTTGGTATGGTCGATACTTAAATCGAGGAAGCGTTCATCTTTATTTCTCTCATGGTGGGATACTACTAAGCTAATTTATTAGGAACTTGGTCATTGTCCCCACTGGGGCTTCTTCTGTGTGGACTTGATCTCCTCCAGTTCTTTCGCTAGATTTTCTCTGTCGACACGGAGTTTCTTGTGACGACCTCAGTATGTCCTGAAGTTGTTCCTTGAGCTTCGGATTTCAACGCCCTTTGCATGAGACATGGTCCTGCTGTTCTTGAGTTCTGACGATTCTCGAGATCTCGAGGTTCTCCTCCTCCAGCTTGTTTACCTTCATCTACGAGTCTTGACCTCTTCTCGTAGTGCTTCATTGTCGAGCAGTGGCTTCCAGGAGGTCCATCTCAAGATTCTTGACGATTGTTCCAGATCCTGATTGTACACTAAAAGTGGGGAGAACTTCATCTTTTGCGCTTCCGTCAAGGCAATAGTTGCTCCATCAGACTTCTGCCATCCAATCCTTCCAAAGAAGTGTGAGTTTAGTGCAGCACGATGACGATAGCATAAACGTGCAATAGCATCATGGACGGCAGTGTTGATGCCCATATCACAGTCACCATTTATAGTTCCGAAGCTGATGTCTGCAGTCTTGGGGGCTTCTTTACGACCAAAAACTTGGGTCTTGACTCCCCATGATCTGGACGTCCTCTTAGTTGCCTTGATCTCAGGTATCGGTAACTTCAGCAGCCTGACTAGTTCCACAAGGAAGGGGCCTCCAAGAACCTTCTCGTAGTGTTCTCTTTTGTTCAGAATGTAGCTCTCCATCTATAGTTTGAAATTAGGAGGGCTCAGTAAAAGGAATTAGGTGTTACGAGAGTAGTACAAAACAAGGGTTATTCCTATTGAGGTCTCCATATTACTAAGTCATTTCCTAGGGTCACGTTCTACAGCCAACATGTGCTCTGATACCATATCTGTAGCGACCCGACCTCAGACGGTCAAGCCTCTGTGTATCTGTGCCATCCTCGGATCAAGATATCGGCACACACAAGACATCAATGTATATATCAAAGTGCAATCACATGTATAAATAACGAAATGATATATACCTCATAATACTCAGCGGAAACAATCAAACGGGTGTGGAGTCCCATCAACGCCATCGGCAGGTTGAGTGTAGACCGTAACCTCAGATCGTAACTCTTACTCGTCGAAGAAAGTATCCTGCAACATGATACGTTGCAGCCGTGTAGGTCAAGACATTGAATGTACCGCAAGATCACAACATGAATAAACAGATGGTAAAACTATACTATATGCAATTTGGCTTTGTGGCTCAGATCTGAGTTTTGTTTGCGTAAAAGCTGATTTTATTTTCCCTACATCAAAGGAATAAATGAAGTCTGTACTATGGAGTTTTCTATCATGACATGGTTCCGCCAACCGATGTCTCATAGCCCAAAATCATCATAAGTTGCCCACAATTAAGTTATCAATCCGGTGTTGAGAGTTCCGAGATAGATCCAGTCCAGATGCTCAAATTGTCCGTAATCGGGACACGGCTAATCGATTAGGTTTAAACCCTCTGCAGAGGTTTGTACACTTTACCCGCAAGATTCGATCCTCTCTTTACGTTCTCGCACTTCTTGAGTGTTTGAGAACAAGATGACCAAACATGGTCTTCCAAAGAGTTCCTCGACCACCGTCGGTACTCAACCCATCCTACCGTAGTTCTACATCTGCTAGTACCGCCCCAGCCAGAGTCACAACTAAGGTCAACCAAGCCAGAGCCCATAATGACTTGCGGTTGCATGTAAGCTTCCGGCGTGAAGTATTCTTCCGTCTCTTTGAGTCTGGGTGAAGCTTTCCGAAGATGTCATGGCGATTCTCCATGCATCCCGCCAACCACTGGTTTCTCCAGGTGCCCGTCAACCGTCCTTCACCCAGAGTGTGTATTGAATTCTGTCTTGAGTCTTGAAGTCTTGAGGCCTTGAAGATGCAGTCCTTGCAGCTTTCCATCATGGAGTTGTCGTCATTGACGAGAACCTCCATTCTCACACCACTCTGAGCACTCATACCAACCCCGTCTACTATAGCGTAGCATTAAAATAAATAACGTCCCGGCTTGGTAACAGGGTGATGGGTTCCTACCTCATGCATACTACTCAACTACAAGGATTCAATAACACTCTCGAGGGGTGGTTGCAAGGATGCCACTAAATGCAATAAAACATAGGTATGAAAGCGATGGTCAAAGTGAACTTGCCTGGTGATGTTGACGAAGAAGAATTATCGTTCTCAAGAAATAACTTGATAGACTACTCGTCACTCTCTGATGAAATCTATATAACAAACATATCATTCACATAAGCACTCACACTAACAATCAAAACAAAAGAGAGAGCGAATAAGAATCCGAAGGAACTTCAAATAAAACTAGGGAGTCTTCTTCTACAACATTCACAAAAATAGTTTTGTCTAACGGAAAATAAAACACTAAAATAACAGAGAATAAAATATAAATTTGGTTAAGACAAAAAAAAATAAAGTATTTTTTTTCATAAAGCTATTTTGAAAGTATTTTCAATTGGGAGTTAAAACAGTAGAGAAATCCATTGCAAGTTATTAGCGAACTTGAATTGATTTCACGATAACAAAATAAAATAAATATAAAACTTGTTGAACACCTACTGTTTAACTAATAGAAACCAAACATAAACTTTCTGAAATATAAAATAAAATAATTTAAAAACAACTATAGAAAAGAAGTAGCTATAATTGAATAGAACTAAAACAGAATTTGTTTTACATGAAACAATAAGCTAAAATACTCAAAAAAATTGAAGTTTTTACCACTGGTAAATATGATCACTAGTGATCAGTAGAAAAAGAATCAAATAAAAATCTATTTTTAAACTCCCGAATAAGCAAAACAAGCTTTAATTCAAATCTGATATAACTCAATTTTTATAAATCCAAACATAGACAAATTATATATTTTGGAAACTACAAGAAAATTGTGATCTAACGCAAAAAGAATCAGCATCATTGGACTTCTAGATCAAAAGTTATAAGCTAAACAAGAACGGAACTAAATCTGTTACGGGAATAAATCTGAAAACAAAACGGAGTTACTGACGTGAGGCAGAGATGGCAGGAAGGAGACGGCGATGTGGAGGGCTGCTCGGCGAGGGGGCGAGATCGTCGGCGCGGGTGGGGGTGGCGGAGGAGGGGTCGGCGCTGGGGAGGTGGCGCTGGGCGATGGGAGGTTCCAAGAGCTCTGGTGAGCGTTCTAGGCAGGAAAAGGAGGACGGTGGCGAGAAGGCTACGGGCAGGGAGGGGGCGTGGTGATGGGGAAAATGGAACGAGGAGAGGGAGGAGGTTTTATAGGCGGTCTCGGGAGGCGCTGGGATGGAAAGACGAGGGAGATCGGGAAGGTGGAGATTTCCTGTCTCCATGGACATGGAAAGCTTCTGTAACATGAGAGGAAACAGAGGAAGGAGATGATCTCTTGTTGGGCTAGAATAGGAAAATGCTTAATGGGCCAGCAGGTTTTCCTAATAAAACGATTCCATTCCTATTTTTAAAATTAGGAAACTAAAACAATAAAAAGGAAATCAAATCAATTCGAATAAAGAGTTTTATATACTAAAATTATCAGAAAAATAAAATGTAGATGATGAGCATTATTCCACGGCCAAAAAAATGTTTTTCAGAAAATCCCTAAAGGCTTTATTTCTTTTTGCAAATAATTTTAAATAAAACTTTGGTTTTTCTTGGCTCAATTATTTTCAAAATGCCCCTGATTTTGGAGGGTCATTTTCCTCCGCTCTTTCTTGCTTGCAAGAATTTATTTTTCGGGTATTTCTCGGGAAGAAAATAGAGAAACAAGTGCAAATATTTGAAAGAATTAAATTGCAAAACTCCGCTCAAATTCTTTATAGTTGAAGAAGTCATGTCATCTTCTCTCATTGATTTTAATAGGATGAATTTGAATTTACCGGAGAAGGGGAAAGTCATTTTATTCCCTCTCATTCAAAAGTTTTTTGAAAAGGTTCAAATTTCACTCAAGTTTAATTCACTCAAGCAAACAAACAAACAATTCAATTAATTATATTAACATTCCAAAATTTGGGATGTTACAAGTATAAACTTTACCATTCTGTTTGGGAACCGCCTATAATGTGAGTAGCATGGAAGATATCGAGATCTCTCGGTTGTTATGTTGACAATGAAAGTATGCCGCTCAAAATATTATTCTTCTCTATTTCAAAATCGAGCTCTGTCACCTCTACAAATCCTTGCTTCCCTCTGCAAAGGGCCTATCTATTTACTTTTATGTTGAGTCATCACCCTCTTATTAAAAAGCACCAGTTGGAGAGCACCACTGTCATTTGCATCCATTACTATTAATTTATATTGGGTATGACTATGACTGGATCTCTTTTACAATGAATTACAATGTTTAGTCAGTCCTTCATCTTTAAAGGTGCTCTGCATTTATGTTTTGCGGTCTCAGAAAGGGCTAGCGAGATACCATCTTGTTATATCATATCATGATTGTTTTGAGAAAGTGTTGTCATCCGAGATTTATTATTATTGCTCGCTAGTTGATTATGCCATTGACATGAGTAAACATGAGACCTAAGTGTTATTGTGAATATGCTTAGTTCATAATCTCTGATGAAAACTTGAATGCTGGCTTTTCATATTTACAACAACAAGAGCAAACAAAGTTTGTAAAAGTTTTTCTTTATCACTTTCAGTTTATCAACTGAATTGCCTAAGGACAAGCAAAGGTTTAAGCTTGGGGGAGTTGATACGTCTCCAACGTATCCACTTTTCCAAACAATTTTGCCCTTGTTTTGGACTCTAAATTGCATGATTTGAATGAACTAACCCAGATTAACGTTGTTTTCAGCAGAATTGCCATGGTGTTATTTTTGTGCAGAAATAAAAGTTCTCAGAATGACCTAAAAATCAACGGAGATTATTTTTGGAATTAATAGAAATATTGGCGAAAGAATCAAGGCCAGAGGGCCCAGACCCTGTCCAAGAGGGTGGGGGCGCGCCTACCCCTCCTGGGCGTTCCCCCCTTCCTCGTGGGCCCCCTGGAGCTCCACCGACCTCAACTCCAACTCTATATATTCACGTTCGGGGACAAAGAATCAGAGAGAAGGATTCATCGCGTTTTACGATACGGAGCCGCCGCCAAGCCCTAATCTCTCTCGGGATGGTTGATCTGGAGTCCGTTCGGGGCTCCGAAGAGGGGAATCCGTCGCCATCGTCATCATCAACCATCCTCCATCACCAATTTCATGATGCTCACCACCATGCGTGAGTAATTCCATCGTAGGCTTGCTGGACGGTGCTAGGTTGGATGAGATTTATCATGTAATCGAGTTAGTTTTGTTAGGGTTTGATCCCTAATATCCACTATGTTCTGAGATTGATGTTTCTATGACTTTGCTATGCTTAATGCTTGTCACTAGGGCCCGAGTGCCATGATTTCAGATCTGAACCTATTATGTTTTCATGAATATATGTGAGTTCTTGATCCTATCTTGCAAGTCTATAGTCACCTACTATGTGTTATGATCCGACAACCCCGAAGTGACAATAATCGGGACAACTCCCGGTGATGACCGTATTTTGAGAAGTTCATGTATTCACTATGTGTTAATGCTTTGGTCCGATACTCTATTAAAAGGAGACCTTAATATCCCTTAGTTTCCAATAGGACCCCGCTGCCACGGGAGGGTACGACAAAAGATGTCATGCAAGTTCTTTTCCATAAGCACGTATGACTATATTCGGAATACATGCCTACATTACATTGATGAATTGGAGCTAGTTCTGTGTCACCCTATGTTATAACTGTTGCATGAATAATCACATCCAGCATAATTCTCCATCACCGATGCAATGCATACGAGCTTTTCACATATTGTTCTTCGCTTATTTACTTTTCCGTTGCTACTGTTACAATCACTACAAAACTATCATTGTTACTTTTGCTACCGTTACCGTTACTTCCATACTACTTTGCTACTAAATACTTTGCTGCAGATACTAAGTTATCCAGGTGTGGTTGAATTGACAACTCAACTGCTAATACTTGAGAATATTCTTTGGCTCCCCTTGTGTCGAATCAATAAATTTGGGTTGAATACTCTACCCTCGAAAACTGTTGCGATCCCCTATACTTGTGGGTTATCAAGTACAAGCTAGAAAAGAATGCGAGATGTTACCTATATCACACTCCCAAGTCAAACGTGTCTTATGATAAGTGATTGTTGGAGGTTACACAATAGTAGTACTTTGATGTAAGAACATGGTGTGATAGATAGATATTGTATGTTCTAGAAACAGCAACACATGTCTTATTCACGAGTATAATGTGTAAAGTAAGTAGATGAATTCAACAAAATTAGAAGCAATACAAGCTAGACATCATACATAACATGCAACCACATATAAAAATGTGAAGTTAGAGGGAGAACCTGTGATGGTGCACTAGGGGAGACGTGCTCATCATCAACACAACTACGTTGAGTGTCTATCCATGTGTTGTCTTGCAAATCATCTTGGGGGGATGGAGGAGTAGAATCTGTAGAGGCCCTCTGTTTGGAAGGAGCACTTTTATCCGCTGCCTTGCTAACTTCCTTCCGCTTTATTGATTTTGAATTGTCAAGTAAAACCGACTAGAAAAAGCAATAAAATTCACTCTTCAGAACTCATTCGTGCATGATACTGACAATCACTACTTTGATGAAAGGCAAACACATGATACCAGGATGGAATATGTAAAAAAAGGGGACGGCATAGCATATTCGCAACTGTTTGTGTACACTAAGAAGAAACCATTCCAACAAATAAGAAGCAATGCAAGCTAGATACCACATGAAAGATGCAACCAACATGACTCTGCCAAGTTAAAAGCGTCCCATCATAAATGGCATTTCAACAAATTAGAAGCAGCGCATGCTATAAATCATACGAAAGATGCAACTAATAACGCATTGCATATACTAAAGGTGTCTTGTCATATTGATTGATGCGGGATACAAAAAAACAATAGTATTATGTAAGTACATGCTTAATAGATAGATGTACTATGTACTAAAAATAGGAAGGCATTTCACATTAACAGGTACTCCCTCCATCCCATAATATAAGAACGTTTTTGACACTAGTGTAGTATGAAAAACGTTCTTATATTTTTGGACAGAGGGAGTATAATGTATAAACTAAGCAGAATAGCACATGCAATTTAAGCAGATTGGAAGAATTACAATCTAGACACCATATGCAACATGTAACCACATATCACACTGCCAAGTTAGAGCAAGCACCTGCGATGCTAGTGTAGGGGAAATGCGGTAATCAACTACAGAGCTATGTTCACTATCTTCATCTAGCCTTGCTGTTTCTTGAGAATCATGTCGGGAGGCTAACGTTGTATTCTTTAAATGAGGATCTTTACTCACAGTTGTCCACTGGCCTGACTACCTCATCATAAGTGATTGATGAGGGATACATGGTTAATAGATAGATGTACTAGTATGTATGAAAAACAGGAAGGCATGTCATATTCAAAGGTATAATGTGTAACTAAGCAGATGCAATTTAACCAAATTGGAAGCAATACAAGCTAGACATTTGGATGGAGTGGTGAGCATGATCATCTAGGACTTGAGAGCCTGGTGGGAGGCAGGCTGCTTCGTCACCATCGTGGCTTTTTAGTTGGTTTCCAGGTGATGCCTGTCTGTGCTAGGCTTGTCACTGGCTCGACCAGTGCCCTGACAAGCTATTTGTCTTCTGGTGCTCACGGGATGGTGGTTCACGTAAAAAATATCTTTCCTTATCTTAATAAAGACCGACTTCGGCCTTTCGAATACAAGCTAGACACCATATGCAACATGCAACCACATATGACACCGCGAAGTTAAAGCAAGCACCTGGTATGGTGGTTCATTGCGAGCGAGGTCATCAACTCCAGAGCTACGTTTACCGTCTCCATCTACTGAAACTGCACCCTCTATAAGGCTGAAACGTGTCTGGCCTATCCGCGTACGACGCTAGATCGACTTCTCTCTTTTATTTTCTGCTTCTCTCATGGCAGCAGAGTCTGAAATACCCTTGCATAAAAACACAATAGTGAGAGTATGGGTGAAGTGTGTGCAGAACTAGTGCACTGTAAAAGTAGCAGATAGCAGGTGGCTGAAAAATAAATGACAAGAGACATATGATAGCTCTAGAACATTGCATGGCAAAGAAAATAATATTCTACTCCGTATGATTTTGTGATATATGAGCACAAGAAACGCAGGTACTCCAGCACACCACCACATGTGGTCCTATCAAGATAACAGTCGACTAAAAATAAATAGGTCAGTCGGTTTTTTATGAACCATTCGATCTATAAGGAACAGGCAGATGGCCTTCGTCTACCTCCCGCCAGTCACTGTTGACGATCTTTCTCGAACCACCAACGACCACCGGCCTAGACCCCTGCATCTGCCGCCCCGCCCTCCCCTCGACCTCACACTACCGCCGTGCTTAGCAGCGCCCCCAGGCAATCCCTTTAATCCCGGCCGACCTCCAGATCGGGCGCCAACAGCTCTAGGCCCCACACGCCCCTAAGATAACCACTGAGGTGTTGCTTGACTAGCACCTATTACGCTGGGGAATGCTTCCGTTAATTGGGAATCAACTGACCAGGGATTGAAATCCAGGGAGGCAATGGACCTCTAGCTAAGGTGAAATAGTATATGAGGAGAAACCTTGTGCATCACGAGTTACTAGGAACATCTAGTATCAAGAAGAAGCGGTCAACTAGTGTCTTCTGTGGGATGAATATCATGCAAGCAGACACGTAAGATTTGCACGAATAAGGGAAGAGGAGTACCATTTCCGGTTGCCAGTGTGGTGTCCTCCATATGTCGCGGCGATCTTCTTCTTTTTGCCGGGGGAACCGATGTTTTGAAGGAGAGTGCGGCCTTGGACGAACCCATGGGCAAATTGTTGACTGTGTTGCCGTGGTCGTATGTCGGCGGAGGGGAAGAAGATTCGAGGCGGCAAAGGACGGCGTAGCAGGAACAGCTCCGGTGTGGTGGACGGTGGTGAAGTTGGAGCGGCAGCGGTGAGGCGCAGGACGGCGTGGTTGAACTGACTCGGGTACGGATGGCTCGGCCTCGGCTTCAACTACTAGCCGTGGAGGGCGTTGCGGTTGAGGTTGCGGTGGACGACAACGTCGGGGTATCGGCTCCGGCGTGATGGAGGAGGGCGGTTGTTGATGGGTGGGATGGGGTGGCGGATGGAGGACGCCGGGGTTTCGCGGCTGGTGGGGATGTAGTTTTGGCGCACACAGAGTACGAATGGGGAATCGGATGGGGGGGCAGGGGCGGGGGGAGCTAAGGGAGAACCATGTTTCAATCTGGGACGCGCTTGTTTTTGGCTTTTTTGAACAGATGGGACGCGCTTGTTTGAAATTTGGGGAAAGTACAAACTTTGCCCCCCTCTTAAATTTCGGACCTACTGCGGGTCGGGGGTATGATGGTAATCCCAGGTGTCCCAAATAGTGGGCGGGAGCGATTTCAGCTGCGTGCATGTGTGCTTAGGTGGCCATTGTGTATGAATGTTTTTCGGAGGCGGTTGTGTGGCGTCTGGATGAAGCTACAAACCTACCCCGGTTTAGACCTTTGGACGTCGGGCCGGTAGGTTTCACGGGTCGGAGTTTGAAAAGTAATTTCCTTCTACTACGAAACATTGGTCTCACGCGGTTTCGGGCGAGTAGAGGCTCTTTTGGCGCTTCATTCGAAATTTTGAAACAGAAGCATTCACGTTTAGAGTACTCTTGAACTTTGAGGACTGACCTAAATAGATAACGTTAAATTTGACCTTGTATGTTTGAAAATCTCATTAAATTATCCGCTTCTTTTTGAAATTTGACACTTGAAAATCCTATAACTACGATTATTTTGGAAGGGAGGAGCTAAATTTGAATCTATTTTGTACATGACTATATATGCTATTATGAAAAAAATCAGAGCAAAGATTGGTGCCCCCATAATTTAGTATGATTTACAAATGCCATGATATCGAATTCAAATAATCGAATGGACTTCATGTTGAATTCGAATTTTTGAAACCACCTTAAGTTGAATTCAAATGTATGCTAGTTCAGAGCTAGCTATTTATAATGTTCATTGTGTAATTTTTGTATGTATAATGTGCTTTACACACACAACATGCACTATACTCACGTTTATATTCGATTGCTAAAGTGATGCATTTTGTGGAGTTCAAAATACAAACTATGTGTATCAATTATGTCGAATAATAACATAGACATGCTCAAATTCGATAGAATCTAGATGTCTGATGGATAAATGACCGTTCCTTACGTGAATTGCAAATATCATGATCTGATCCTAATATTTGGATACAATTTATATCTTTAATCAATGTGTACATCAGTCTTTTACGTGTAGTTTCACTCTCCCGAGGTGTCTTTCTCGCAGACATGCTCTCGATATAACCCTCCCTCCCTCTCGTAACCATTTACGACTGTTTTCACTAACCTTTATCACAAGCACTCTTCCTCTCACAAGCATACACACTCACAACCCCCATAGACCCTTTCTATATACATAGACCTTCCTACGTGTCTCCTGTACGCACATTATCTTTAGGCCTGTCTCTCACGCATTGTCTCACACCTCACTTCCTAATCGACGAGTATGATTCTAGTAGAGCATTCTGTAGGATGCCCCTTAAACTTAGGTTGGATGAATATTAATATTAGAGATAAGGGGTTACCTTAGTCCAAGGACCTAGGGTTACAAATCCTAGCCGGCTTTGTCAGTGGACACAGAGTCCTTCACGATTCTGCTATATTTGTCTTGTACAACTAGTCATCCATGGGTCTCCCTAAATGCGTCACAGGTCGACCAATGTGGCGCAGGACGGAACCAAAACAAGGGCCTCACCTCGACCCATCGGACCTCACGCGGTGACACACCCTCTGCCCCCAGGTCTCGTTATCTTCTCACACCCACACATACCAACATAGACACCACACAAAAAAAATTCTCCCCGTGCCTCTATCCCCTCCCCCTTGCATATACACACTCAAGGGAATCTCTCCCAGTGACATCATATTCATTGCTCTCTCTCTAGAACTGTCTGATTTCTCGTGCTATCTCTCCCATGCCCCCTCCCCCCGCCGGCCCCTCTATCCATGCCTCTCTTGAATACGTAATACACACACATACCTCTCTAGGCCCTACCAAATACATCAACTATACATTCACACATGTAACATCAGGTACCCCATTGATCTAAAAAGCCCTCTCTTCACGTTTATTTCGCATACGACAATCCTTTTGAATAAAGTGTGGCCAAAAAATTATTTTAGAATTTCTACATATATACAACATTACAAAGTTATATGGAGGAGTGTGAATGTTAATTTGCATTGCATGGTTCCCGCAATGATATTTATTCTGCACTGTGATTTTTTATATTTTTTTACTATATATAAAGTTAGTCATAATAAAGAGAAATGAAGAGTATCTCTCTCTCCATCGCATACACCCCCTCTATGCCCCATTCATGTACGCACACAAACTATCTCCAGGTCCTCTAAAAGTAAGCCCCCAGCACATTCACGCGATATCTACAGTGACGATCATTGTGTTTGAAGTGAAAGCACGATACTTACATTGGACTTCAGAATCCACTCATTACGGTCACCATTTGTTTTGTGGTTATTATACAGTCACGGACTCGCCGTACATCTCTTTATTTGCTCAAGACATGACTAGTTGACCAGTTAAACGCTCCACGTGGCACCTCTAGTGTTGCATCACATTATCTCACTACCATTGGGCCCACCTATCGGCTTGTATCTACTCTATACTCTTATAAAAAATAGAGTTGGTGATGATGGTGTGCCTTCCATCCTCGTCTGATTTATATCTGACGGATACGAAGGAAACTATGGCACTTTTGCAAAAAGGTACCCACACACCTCTCCACATTTACAAATAAGGCCTTCCCTCGTTCATCCTTTTCTCTCACAAGATAAACTAGTCATACAAATGCATCTTCATGTTACGTGCAACGCACGGGCATCTTGCTAGTAAGAATGAAAATAAACGACAAAAAAATATTGGACGGTGGTTTTAAGTCATGACCACGGGCACAGTTGACAAGGTGGCCTTGTATTGGTATGCTGAGCCATCTGTTTTAACACACAGGAGCTGGTGTGGTGATTATACACACACGCACGCATGCACATGAACGGCATGCACGCAACACTCACACAAACACATGCAGCCACGCACACACGCAACACTCACACGTACACACACAGCCACACACGCATGCATGCACACACCACACGACCAACACACACTCTCACGCTCAAGTGCTCAACCTACACGTGCATGCGCACACATCAGGCCGTGACAGACACATACACAACCAGGTGATTCCCACGCATGGGTTGGAGTCTAGTCGCGCCTGCATAAATTTATGTTTATCTGACCTTTTTCCTGTGCCAACTGACAGGTGGGACCCACAAGGAACGTGGTCAATTTAACTACTCAACATGGTGCCGCGCAAACTATTTGGCCGGTCAACAGAGTGCAATCCGATGCTGAACGGTGAGGAAGTGACCGTATAATCACTACAAAACGTATATAGTGACTGTACTGAGCGTATTCTGAACTTCGGTGACCGTATTACGCTTTTCTCTCTGTAGGCCCTCCAAAACTACATCTCTACACACTCTCGCATGTTACATCTAACAACTATGCAATACAACACTACTACTAAACTCTAACACAATAAATCATATGTGATTTTAGTTATACTAGATATCATATTGTTACTTAATTATTCAGTTTGCATACATTAAAACTGCCTTTGAAATGTATGGCCAGTATCATCTACCGCGCGGGAAGAATCCCGCCCTTTCCTATTTAATCGGGTTTGTATCGATGGATCATGCGAAACAACAAAACTATAGTACTATTGTACTATATACAGTACAAGTAATAGTTCATTGTGCCGCCGTGTCGTGTCCTCCCCCGTCGTAAGAGTGGAGCGCTCGCTTTCATAAATGTTCTAGTCCCTTTCGCCGACATGTGGGACATCAAGCTACCGGGTCCATGTGCCATACCGAAATACAGTGCAGAGCAGCAGGGGTGAAGCACCCTAATCATGGCGCCGGCGTAGTAATGAGCAATGAGACGTCAAATCACAAAGCTGCACCTTTCCCGCAGTTAAGTTAGAGGGACAAAGTAATAATGGCTAAAAAAGAAGTTGGAGGGACGAAGCAACCATCATTTCACTCGTTGCTGAATTCGCTTCTCCCTCATCTTCTTCAAGATAACCATGTGTTGCTTCTGCCTCATGTTGGACGCGGATCGGCTTGGTAAAGCACTAAGACATGGGACCGCATGATAGCAAACCACCTGGCCAACGTACTCTAAAAATAAGAACCTCCCCCGCCATCTGCGCGGCAAAATCACCTCCTTTTTACTAATCTTGATTCTATAATTTTTTAAATCAGTATAATTGAGATTTGTATAGATAGCACACAGGAGCAAAACCAAGTGGTACGGTTAAGGGCATCCATAATGTGTAGCCAAAAGTGAAAATAGCTTTTGGCATCGATGGGAACCATTGTGGACGGTGCTGCCAAAGCCAAAAAGATGGAACCGAAGCTCCCCGATTGATTGATCAAAGGAATAGAAAAATGTAACGTCTCTCCTCTTTCTCCCGTGCTTGGACACATGTACATTATAGAACACAGAGTCTACTCCACTGTCCCTTCTATCATAAATCACAAAGCGGTGAGGCGTTAAATCACAAAGCACGGATGAAGCAATCATCATTTAACTCTTCGCTGACTCCGCTTCTCCATCGTATTCTTCGAGAAACCACCTCACCGCACTAAGCTAGACGGACGACGCTATTGTGTACTACCTGCATTCCCTTATACAAGGCCACTATGGAAAATACATTTTGCATCTATACAAGGCCACTAACGGTAATCAAGGTAAAAATTAATGATGTTTCCTCGAATTAGCAACTTGTTTAATACTTGCATGCATGCAGTCATAATGACGTTGTGCTACTTCCTTCTCATTCCTTTCTTGCATGCATAAGGGCTTATTAATGATCCCTTTTAACGAGAAGAAAAGTTGGCTTGCAAAGCAGTCATTAATTTTTACCTTGGTACCTGTAATTTGAGTTTGTGGCCTTGTATAAGGGAATGGAGGGAGTACTAGTATTACTAGTACATTTACGGGTCCTTTGGTTCAACGGACTCCCTGGATGAAAATAAGGCGGTTGTCTCGGCTTGCGGCACTTGCGAACGACTTACCGTGGTCTCCCTCAATGGTGTTCTCCATCGAACGCACTTCGCCAAACCGTAATATTCAAGATATCGTCAATGTCACCACAATGGGGAAGGAAGTCAAATAGTTACTACCTCCAGTTTTTTGTACACAAGGCCAGTATATCGAAATTACAATTTGCAAAAGGCCACTAACACTAATCGAGGCAAAATTGATAGGGTTTGCCTCGTACTAGCAACCAAGGACATTAATATACCCTTGCATGCATGCGGAAGTGAGAAGGTTGGTTTGCATGGCGCTGCATTAATCAAGCGATGAGGATTGAGATGGTTAGCTCTTTGGCTTTGGAGAAAAAATACGCATTAATTGACACATGAAACAAGGATTTGCATCGATTAATCCCGCGAAGGAAAGCCCCGCCTTTCTTTTTTAACGCTAGTACTCCAAGTACGTACGTACTTGTGTCCTGTTTGGGTCTGGACCTTGCATTGCCATACTTCGCCACACATTTTTGGCAAGCTTGCCTAAATTTTTCAAAATGAAGAGGAGGTACACAGTCGCTCCTGCACGCCGCGGTCGCACTGCACCCTCATATAGTCGCTCCTGCACGCCGCAAACCCAACCAAGGGAACGCACCCTCACTGACACATGCTACCGCATGTGAACAAACCAAACTCATCCATCCTACCGCTGACACATAACTTTCGTTCATACAATATGTTTATCCAACCGCATGTTGGGGAGGATCCGTATGGCCCGTGCAATGGTCTGTTGGGGAAGACGAAGAGGTGAGGAAGAAGGGTAAGGAGACGTAGGATATTCATCCAACTGCCTGAAATGTTAGACTGACCCAAATGATGAAAGTCAGGTGACTTACATAACAATATATGTTTTTACACAGCAACAAATCACTAAAAGCAACAACGTAAATAAAAACTATCACTACTCGCAGAACGAGATAGCCTCGTCGTCTTTGGTGCCAGCGTGAACCAGCCGTAGCTACCGACGTGTGTCTCCACACTGTGGTTGTCCTTGACCTCCAGCTACTCGTTCACGCGGAGCGTGCGGGCGCTCTGCACGGACGAGAGCACCGCCCCTTTCAAGTCTAGGACGTCCGGTTCCGCCTGCAGGAGGGCCTCAATGGCAGCGGCATCCACGCGCTCCGCGTTGAGTTTAGCCTCCGCCACCCGGTTCAAGTCCAGGACGTTCGGTTTCGCCTGCAGGAGAGCCTCGATGGCAGCAGCATCCGCGCGCTCCGTGTCTAGTTGAGCCTCCGCCGTCCGGTTCAAGTCCAGGATGTCTGGTTCTGCCTGCAGGAGGGCCTCAATGGCAGCGGCATCCGCGTGCTCCACATCGAGTTGAGCCTCCGGCGCCTGGTTCACATCCACAATATGCGGTTCCGAGCCTCGATGGCAGCGGCATGCACACGCTCGATGTTGAGTTGAGCCTCTGCCTCCGGTCCTCCTTTAGTATCACCAGGTTGAACCACTGGTCCTCCTACACCATGGGGGACCCGGACACCGGCACGAAGTCGACGTCCATCGTCTCATACCCATCGGGGGCCTTCTGCGCCGCGGCCTCCGCCATGAACATTGGACCAGCTTCCTCCTCCTCGTAGCTTGGCTCCAGAGAACTCGAGGATTGGCCCGCCGCAAAGCGAGCTTGGGAACGGAGGTCTGCGGCGCCGACCGCCGCCGTGATTTCTGCGCGGCGCTCCGGCGTCAGCATCTTGTAGTACGTGATCTTGCATCGCACCATGGCTTTTCGGCGAACTAGGGGACGCTTGATGCGGGCTAGGTGATAGAAAGGTGGGGGAATGGGCTGGAGAGGAGGTGTGGTTTTGGGGCATTGGCTGGCGTAGGCCGAGCAGCGAAGGTTCTAGTGTGAATAGTGGTTCTGGTGACGATCGGTCAATCGGTTTTGACTGTACATCGCTCTTGTCGTGTTCGCGTTGCACCCCAGCACGCTGGACCCTCCATGTCGCTCACCAAATGGAACGCGCTTCATCTTGCATTTTCGCTCGCTTGTGGGACTTCAGTTGAGAGCAAACCGACGTCCCTCCCCCTTCCCCGCCTGCGTCATTTATACTACCACTCCCTCCGTTTTATGTGGAGTAAATAAAAATAGAGGGAGTATACTACGGACGAGGATCCCGTGACGTGGCTGAACCCATTCAGTAACTGACATGCGGGGCCTAGAAAGCATTGGGTCCGCCAGTAAGTGACCGAAAGGGAGGGTAAGGCAGGGATACCTACGTCAGAGGATCCACTTCCATTACTAATCCCTCCTTCCATCTACAGGGCCTAATGCGTTTTTCGAGGCTAACTTTCCAAATGTTAGAGTAATAATATATGACATGCAACTTACACAAAGCATACATTCAAATTCATATGTGAAAGGAGCTTCCAATGATATAATTTTCACATTATACATCTCATGTACTATTAATCTTGTCAATAGTAAAATGCGGTTTTGAAAAACGCATTAGAGCATGGTTAATAGCCAGCCGATGGCTATAAGGAACTGCCATGTCATCTATAGCCATCATCTGTATGCACTCATACAATAGTGTGGGCTATAAGGTTGGCTATTTCCCGTAAAAAAATTATAAGATTTGCTATTGTATTAGTACTTTTTCCATCTCCTCTCTATCTCCTTCTTCATATTTATTGTATTTACCTAGGAATGCGTATATAGCTAGGCTCTTGCATGAGAGCTCACTCCCCTTACTTTTTCACATCTCTCTCCTCCACATAGGCAAAAGTGCCATGTAAGTTGGCTCTTAGAATGGCTATTAGGTTGGCTCTAAGCATTTAATATTTGCATGAGCAAGGTATATGATTGGAAGAGAGTTGCATGCATACTATTTTTTCTTGATCTATGTGTTATAGTCGGGCTGTAGAATAAGAGCCCGCTTCACTCTCTCTCCTCTCTTCGCACTCCTCCAAGTAAGGTTTTAATGACATGACAAGTCTTATAGCCTGCTGACTAGGCCTTATTAGACTTGCTATTAGGCCTTATATAAATGGAAGGAGGGAGTACTATGAGCATTTCATACTCTACTACAGATGTTGTCAGTACTCCACTAGTACTATTGGACAGGGAGCTTAAATTTTTTTACTATTGGACTGGCTATACGTGGCGAAATCCTAGTAGGAAGATCATGCGCAAGAACAAGCACATTCACATGGTTGAAAACAAATTGAAAACCATATCTGTTTGAATACAAATCTAGGAGTACGTACGAATCTAACAATATTGATTGGGCGTTGTTGAATGTTGATACTTTTTCCGTAAGTTTGATCAAAGTAGAGATACTTTGACTACACATAAAACTTATATGTAAACTAGAAAGGATCAGAGGGAGTATATTGTACATTCAAAAGCGAAACAAACATTGAATACCCTTTATATATGATTTGCAGATGCTATGATCACCGCTTCAAAGATTTGAATCTGCCTTAGGTATGACACATGCACCCACTCGTTTTGTCTCGATTTCATCTCGGGATCCGGAGATCGATTGAAAGAGGACTAGGGTGCGTATATTATGTTCATTTAGCTTATGAACGTAGAATATACTCCCTATGATCCTCACAGACCCCCCCGTGGGTCATTTCTATCATAGAAACAGACCGAACCTTTATTTCCTTGCACGACACGCAATTGATCTCTCAACATCAGTCGATCTCGTCAAGATGTGTCGGGGCATGAACCGAATGGGATGTCAATACTAAGATGGGAAGCGACACGTAGTGGAGGCAAAGTGAAACTTTAAATGAACCGTTTGTTTGTATGCATGTCGGACAAATTACAACATTGGAAATATAAGCATGGTCTAGGCCCACATGCGAATTATACTCGGCAGAATGTTCAAATGATGCATGCGGGAGAATGGACTCGACCGAAGGGCGGCATGATCGATGGAGAAGAGGGTTGGAGAGGAATGAGAAATAAGCAACGCCGCATGATTATACTTGAATGGCTCAAATAAACAATAAGTTGTCTAGTTTTCCCTTCCGTCTTGGTCACAGAGTAAGATACCCCCTCATTTTTTATTTACTCTGCATATTAGGTTTGGCCGAAGTCAAACTTCATAAAATTTGACCAAATTTATCAAAAACTAGCAAGATTCCCATGCCTTGCACCGAACATCAAGATCTTGTGGGAGAAAAGGATGAACGAGGGAAGGCCTTATCCGCAAATGTGGAGAGGAGTGCGGGTAAATTGTCATAGTTTCCTTCCTATCCGTTAGATATAGATCGGACGTCCTATATTGCAGGATGGCAGGCACCATCATCACCAACTCTGCTTTTTTATCTACACTAGCAAGATGCCCGTGCATTGCACGGAACATCAAGATGCATTTGTATGAGTAGTTTATCTTGTGGGAGAAATGGATGAAGCAGGGAAGGCCTTCTTTGCAAATGTGGAGAGGGGTGTGGGTATCTTTTTGTAAAATTGCCATAGTTTCCTTCCTACTCGTCAGATATAAATCGGACGGCCTATCGGAGAGGGGTGTGGGTATCTTTTTATATCTGACGGACAGCAAGGAAACTATGGAAATTTTGCAAAAAGGTACCCACACACCTCTCCACATTTGCAAATAAGGCTTCCCTCATTCATCCTTTTGTCTCACAAGATAACTAGTCATACAAATGCATCTTGATGTTATATGCAATGCATGGGCATCTTGCTAGTAAGAGTAGAAATATGAACATTTACAATAGCAAGTAAATATGATGTGAAAGTATATTCAATAATGAATCTAATGATATTGATTTGTTATTGTACGTGTTATTATTTCTGTCTATAAACTTTGTCAAAGTTTACACAGTTTGACTTCGAGCAAAGCTAAAGTGCGGAGTAAATAAAAACAGAGGAAGTACGCAGGGACTAGTATAGTTACTACTGCCGGAACATGGTAAGTTGGACCCCTAAATGCGGGCACGGACCGGGCACACCTCAATTATTCTTTCATACAGTCGGACACCTACAGTCGGACACCTACATTTAGTAGAATAATGGTGGATCGGTGTGCGGAATTATCCTAGGCGATTGTTAACAAGACCGGTGATCACTATTGCAGTTTCATATGAGGGAGAGGCATAAGCTAACATACTTTCTCTACTTGGATCATATGCACTTATGATTGGAACTCTAGCAAGCATCCGCAACTACTAAAGATCATTAAGGTAAAACCCAACCATAGCATTAAAGCATCAAGTCCTCTTTATTCCCATACACAACAATCCCTCTTACTCGGGTTTGTGTTTCACCCACTCACCAACCCACTATAAGCAAATCATGAACGTATTGCAACACCCTACAGCGGGAATCCCTCACGCTTGTGCGACACGGAGGGCACCATAGGACAGCACCAAAGTAAAACATACAACTCATACCAATCTAGATCATCAATCAACCCAAAGACAAACGATATCTACTCAAAACATCATAGGATGGCAACACATCATTGGATCATAATATGTGGCATAAAGCACCATGTTCAAGTAGGGATTACAGCGGGGTGCGGGAGAGTGGACCGCGTAAAAGAGATGAGGATGGTGATGATGATGGTGATATTGATCAAGACGATCACCATGGCGATGATTCCCCTCCCGATGGCACTCCGGCGCCACCGGAAGAGAGGAGGAGAGGTTCTCCCCCTTGTGCTTCCTCCTCCATGGCCTCCACTCTCTGGTCCTTGGCCTTCATGGCGATGATGGCCCCACCGGGATACTCCTCCATGGCCACCAGTGATGATGGCCCCCTCCGGCAGGGTGCCAGAGAGGGCCTAGATTGATTTCTCGTGGCTACAGAGGCTTGCAGCGGCGGAAATTCTGATCTAGGTTAATTTTCCGAGGTTTCTGTATTTATAGGAATTTTTGGCGTCGGTCTCACGTCAAGGAGGTGCCCGAGGTGTCCACGAGGCAGGCCCACGCGCCTGGGGGGTGGGCGCGCCCCCACCCTCGTGGGCATCCCAGGACTCTCCTGGCCCAACTCTTTTACTCCGAGGTCTTCTTTTGGTCCGTAAAAAATCATCAAAAATTGGCTCGTCAATTGGACTCCGTTTGGTATTCCTTTTCTGCAAAACTCTAAAACAAGGAGAAAATAGAAACTGGCACTGGGCTCTAGGTTAATAGGCTAGTCCCAAAAATCATATAGAAGTGTATGGTAAAGCCCATTAAACATCCAAGATAGATAATATAATAGCATGAATACTTCATAAATTATAGATATGTTGGAGACGTATCAGCATCCCCAAGCTTAATTCCTGCTCGTCCTCGAGTAGGTAAATGATAAAAGAAATAATTTATGAATTGTGAATGCTAGCAGGTGCACAAGTTTGATCAATGATAATTTCAATCACCTTTTCTAGCATCATTATATGTCATAACAGTAGCTCATTTCATAAAACTTTTCATGATCAAGTAACAAGCTATTCACAAGTTAAAGTATAGATCTTAAACTTTCTTGAAAACTAACAAACAATATTCTCAGTCATCAAACAATTGTTATTCATCTTATTTTCAGGGAGAGTCTATGTCAGAGCTTTGATTTATCAAACCCCACATCATTTAGTCTTTCACACTTGCTAACCCTCACGCGATATTTATGGGTTCAAAGTTTTAATCAGACACAGAGAAAGATAGGGGCTTATAGATTCGCCTCCCAACCTTTTACCTCAAGGGTAATGTCAACAATAATAGTTCATGATGCCTTACATCCAATTGGATATATATATCAGAATCTGTCCAACACAATGCGCTTGCCAACGGATAAAATGTAAAAAGGAAAGGTGAAAATCACCATGACTCTTGCATAAGGTAGAAGATAATAATAAAAGATAGGCCCTTCGCAGAGGGAAGCAGAGGTTGCCATGCGCTTTCAGGGTTGGATGCACAAAATCTTAATGCGAAAAAACGTCACTTTATATTGCCCCTTGTGATATGAACCTTTATTATGCAGTCCGTCGCTTTTATTTCTTCCACATCACAAGATTGTATAAAGCTTATTTCCTCCACACCAATCAATCATACATATTTAGAGAGCAATTTTTATTGCTTGCATCGATGACAACTTACTTGAAGGATCTTACTCAATCCATAGGTAGGTATGGTGGACTCTCATGGCAAAACTTTGTTTAAGGATATTTGGAAGCACAAGTAGTATCTCTACTTAGTGCAAAGAATTTGGCTAGAATGAGGGGGAAAGGTAAGCTCAATGTGTTGGGCGATCCATGACAATATACTTTATTTCAGATATAAGAAAACATAACCCATTACATTGTATTCCTTGTCCAACATCAACCTTTTAGCATGTCATATTTTAACGAGTGCTCAGAACTACAAAAGATGTCCAAGAAAGTATATTTATATGTGGAATCCCTCTCCCTTCAATATTCTTTCATGAATTATTCAAGTGACCAATTCTACGTTTGCTAACTTTCAATAAGTTTACTACCTATACTTATTATGTGTGAAGTCATTACTCCTGGTGTTATAGGCATGTGAAACATGTATAAATTCAGATTTATGACATTCAATTTATTCAACCATTTACTCATAGGATATACGTGAATCACATAAGTAAATGACAAACTACTCCAAAAGAAATGAGTGAAGAACACTGAGTAGTCAAATAATTAACTAGCCATGGGAGGATTCTTTTTCATTCATATTTCAGATCCAATGATTTTATTCAAACAACAAGTAAAATCGAAAACACGCTCCAAGCAAAACACATATCATGTGACGAATAAAAATATAACTCCGAGTAAGGTATACCGATAGTTTGAAGACGAAAGAGGGGATGCCTTCCGGGGCATCCCCAAGCTTAGGCGCTTGAGTCTTCCTTGAATATTACCTTGGGGTGCCTTGGGAATCCCCAAGCTTAGGGCCTTTCCACTCCTTATTCTCCTTATATCAATATCTAACCAAAACTTGAAAAATTCAATCACACAAAACTTAACCAAACTTCGTGAGATAGGTTAGTATGATAAAGAGCAAACCATTCACATTGGTACTGTCAAAGACAAGGTTCATAATTGTTCTCACACAATTCCTACTGTACCATATCATTTCTACAATTTATATTGAGGAATATAAGCCATAGAAACTAGAAAACAAGCAAACTATGCAATTAAAACAGAATCTGTCAGAAACAGAATAGTCTGTAATGATCTGAACAATAACCATAATTATGATACTCCAAAAATTATAAAATAATTTGGTGGACGTGAGGAATTTGTCTATTAATCTTCTGCAAAAAGAATCAACTTAAAATCACTCTTCTGTAAAAAATGACATCTATTCTCGCGAGCGCAAAGTTTCTGTTTTTTACAGCAAGATCACATTAACTTTCACACAAGTCTTCCCAAAGGTCTTACTTGGCACTTTATTGAAACAAAAGCTATAAAACATGATTAATACAGTAGCTTAATCATGTAGAAACAAAAAAACATTAAGGGTAAATATTGGGTTGTCTCCCAACAAACGCTTTTCTTTAATGCCTTTTAGCTAGGCATGATGATTTCAATGATGCTCACATAAAAGATAGGAATTGAAGCACAAAGAGAGCATCTTGAAGAATATGAATAGCACACTTAAATATAGCCTACTTCCTATGCCTAGGGATTTTTTGAGCACACAATTTATAAGAACAACAATCAACTAGCATAGGAAGGCAAACCAAGTATAACTTCAAAACTTTAAGCACTTAGAGAGGAAACTTGATATTATTGCAACTCCTACAAGCATGTATTCCTCCCTCATAATAATTTTCAGTAGCATCATGGATAGCAACTTTGTTCTCATACTCAATTGGAACCTCTTCCAAAATAGTGGAATCATTACTAGCTAAAGTTGACACTCTTCCAAATCCACTTTCATAAATATCACACTAAGATTCAACACTTCCAAAATAGTGGGATCACTAATTCCTAAATTTGACACTCTTCCAAACCCACTTTAAATGATAGTATTATTCATACTCCCAAAATATATAAGTTAAGTTCATGGATAATTCTACAATTAATATAGACTAACCAATATCCAAGATCAAAATGTATAAGTGAAGCACATGAAGCATTCTATAAAACCATACTCAAAAGATTTAAGTGAAGCACAAAGAGCAATTCTATAAAATCATACTTCAAATATATAAGTGAAGCTCATGAAGTATTCTATAAATAAATGAAGGGCTATCTCATTCTAGCATGGTTCTTGAAGAAAAGGAAAAACACAAAGGACACAAACCATGTGAACAAAACAAAAACCGAGGTATACCAATATTTGTTGAAGAAGAAAGATGGGATGCCAACCGGGGCATCCCCAAGCTTAGATGCTTGAGTATCCTTTGAAATATTTACTTGGGGTGCCTTGGGCATCTCCAAGCTTGAACTCTTGCCTCTCTTTATTCTTCTCATATTGATAGCTCCTCGACCTTCGGACACTTCATCCACACAAAACTTTAACATAAACTTGTGAGATCCGTTAGTGTAATAAAGAAAATCACTACCTTTAGGTACTGTAATGAACTCATTAGTTATTTATATTGGTGTTAAACCTACTGTATTCCAACTTATATATGGTTCATACCCTCCGATACTAGCCATAGATTCATCGAAATAAGCAAACAACACACGCAAAACAGAATCTGTTAAAAACAGAACAGTCTGTAGTAATCTGGAAGTTTGGTAAACTTATGTAACTCCTAAAATTATGAACTAAATTTTAAAATTTGAAAAATTTGCACAGAAGTAATTTTAAAAATGTTTCAGACCCATTTGACTTTCCAGTAAAAGATGTAAATTCACGCACTACAGCCAAAGTTTCTGTTTTTGTTCTGCACATAGTAAACAAGCAATCTAATCATCCTAAAACCAAAGCTTGGCACATTATTTTTATAATACAATGAATATATACAAGGGGATAATTATTTACAGAGAAACTTCCATGAAAAATTCTACATTGTTTCCGTGAGCATGAACACAAGTGCTCAAGGTCGACGCTCACTTCTTCAATGCATAACTTTCCAATCGCTTCTCTTTTTGAAAAAACTTTTTAGGCATGAAAGGCAAGTAATTTTTTTTGTATTTTCATTTTTAATTTTTTTTATGTTTCACCCACAACTAAATAGAAACAAAAAGGAAAAAAGCAAAATCTACTTAGTGAAGAAAGCAAACAAGCACACACGAGAATATCAACCCCACGCTATTGCTCCCAACAGCGGCGCGGAAAAGAGCTTGATAATCCCCAAGTGCAAGGAATCATCATAGCACTTTCCAAAGGTGGAAGTGATAAGTATGGAGTGTCGAACCCACAAGGAGCTAAAGGTAAGATCAATATTCTCTCAAGCCCTATCTGCCACTGATACGACTCTACGTACACCGAACGTTTGCTTCCAACTAGCAACGAGAAATAGAACTATGTTGTGGGTATGAAGAGGATAACTTTGTATGATATCGGAGAGCTAAAACATAAAAGTAGGTGCTGTTATCATAAAGTTAGAATATATTACTAATTAATATAAATAGCGAGTGTGGAATAATGGTGGATCAATGTGCGGAATTGTCCTAGGCGATTGTTAACAAGACCGGTGATCACTATTGCAGTTTCATATGAGGGAGAGGCATAAGCTAACATACTTTCTCTACATGGATCATATGCACTTATGATTGGAACTCTAGCAAGCATCCGCAACTACTAAAGATCATTAAGGTAAAACCCAACCATAGCATTAAAGCATCAAGTCATCTTTATTCCCATACGCAACAATCCCTCTTACTCGGGTTTGTGTTTGGTCACTCACCAACCCACTATAAGCGAATCATGAGCGTGTTGCAACACCCTACAGCGGAATCCCTCACGCTATGCGACACGAGAGGGCACCATAGGACAGCAAGTAAAACATACAACTCATACCAATCTAGATCATCAATCAACCCAAAGACAAAAGATATCTACTCAAAACATCATAGGATGGCAACACATCATTAGATCATAATATGTGGCATAAAACACCATGTTCAAGTAGGGATTACAGCGGGGTGCGGGAGAGTGGACCGCATAAAGAGATGAGGATGGTGATGATGATGGTGATGTTGATGAAGACGATCACCATGGCGATGATTCCCCTCTCGATGGCACTCCGGCGCCACCGGAAGAGAGGAGGAGAGGTTCTCCCCCTTGTGCTTCCTCCTCCATGGCCTCCACCCTCTGGTCCTTGGCCTTCATGGTGATGATGGCCCCTCCGGGATACTCCTCCATGGCCACCGGTGATGATGGCCCCTTCCGGCAGGGTGCCAGAGAGGGCCTAGATTGATTTCTCGTGGCTACAGAGGCTTGCGGCGGTGGAACTTCTGATCTAGGTTAATTTTCCGAGGTTTCTGTATTTATAGGAATTTTTGGCGTCGGTCTCACGTCAAGGAGGTGCCCGAGGTGTCCACGAGGCAGGCCCACGTGCACAGGGGCGCCCCACCTCGTGGGCACCCCAGACACTCTGGCCCAACTCTTTACTCGAGGTCTTCTTTTGGTCCATAAAAATCATCAAAAATTTGCTCGTCAATTGGACTCCGTTTGGTATTCCTTTTACGCAAAACTCTAAAACATGGAGAAAAGCGTAAACCTGCTTTGGGCTCTAGGTTAATAGGTTAGTCCCAAAATCATATAGAAGTGTATAATAAAGCCCATTAAACATCCAAGATAGATAATATAACAACATGAATACTTCATAAATTATAGATACGTTGGAGACATATCACCCATCCGCTCCATTCGCTCCGCCAAAGCCGCCCTCCCCGCCGCGCCGATATGTCGGCGCCGCGGTTCGTCGAGGGGATGCACGGCGATCCTCTCGCTCCCACAGTATGCTCTCGTAGACTACCGTCCTCTAGTCGCGTCGCCATCGGTGGCGACGTTCTTGTGGAGGTGCACGGCGGTCAGTTCCGCCACCGCTGGCGACGTTCGTGTGGAGACGCACGTAGGCCAGCTTCTCCCACGGTATGCGCAATCTAGACTGAGGCCCCGTGCATGTCGGTGTAGCGCCGAATGTTAGCTGATAGACGCTATTAATCTCACTGTTTGCCGAAGTAGTTTACAGTCAATATGCTCTTCTTAAGAAGCTTCCTTGCCCGGTTCTGCACTCAATCTGCTTAGCTAAGATGGCATGCCAAGCCCGATTAGTTGCTAAAATATTCTGCCATATATTTATAGTGACGTAGATTGCCATGGTCTAGTAGCCAATCTGTTAGGTGAAATAGCTCTACATCATTTTATACCCGATCTTTGTTGCTGCGATGGCCTTCGATAGTTCGATGCTCCGTGCTCGGCCTCATTGACTACTGAAACAACCTGCCATAATTTAGCACTCAAATCCGTTTGCTGAATTAGCTTTAAATATATTTCGTTACTTAGATCTGCTCGTCCAAATATCTTGCCATAGCTTTAGACATCGACCTAGGTATTTTTTTCTGGACTTCATAAAAAAGCATATATGTTTTTCCTGTAATATATAGTAGAAGAACTAATGTGTATGTCTAACAGATGGACAGGACTTGGATAACTTCTGCTCGAAGATTCTCCACTGCATATGTCGAGGGGGTTGAAAACTTCATGAACTTTATCAGAGGTGAGTAAGGTGGTCCGAAATCAAATGTGCTCTGCCCGTGTAGCAGTTATATGAATTCAGTTACAAGACCCCAGTCAACTGTGCAAAATCATCTACACTTGTGTGGGATGTCGGTCACATATACTAGATGGGTTCATCATGGTGAAGCTATGAACTTCAATGTTACTGACTACGTGCGAGCAGCAGATGACCATCTTGATCTGCCTGACCCAGGTGGAAGAGGATGAGGAGGTGGTGGTGGCGGAGCCAGTGAGTTTGACCAACATTGAAACAATGCTACGAAATGCTCATGCATTTCGTGAACTTTCACCTGCAGAAGTAAAACGGTGGGCCCGCATGTTGGAACGATGCAACATGGTTGTCACCCTAGGAAATAAGCTGTCAGTATTCTCAGCTATGGCCACCTTTCTTCAGCTGAAGACATCTGAGCGGATGACCAACAAAAGATTTGATGCGATGTTGGCTGCTTTCCGCAAAGCTTTCCCAGATGCGTCTGAGCTGCCACACACCTACAGTAAAATGAAGAATTTCCTTCGTGCAGTTGGAACTAGATAAGATATGATCCATGTTTGTAAGAATAATTGTGTTCTGTTTCGGTAGGATTATGCCAACTTAAGTGAATGCCCTAAATGCAAATCATCAAGATGGAAAGATCGCGATGTTGTGAAGAGGATTCCTCATAATGTTCTGAGACATTTTCCAATTACACCAAAATTGCAGAGATTGTTTCATGATGGTGAAACAAGAGAGGATGTACTATGGCATTCTAGGAACCAGGAGTATAGAGATCAGAATGTAATGAGCCATCCATCTCATGGTAGTGAGTGGAAAAGCTTCAATCAGAAACACAAAAGTTTGCTGCTGACCCGAGAAACATTAGACTTGGCTTAGCTTCTGATGGATTTAACCCATTTGGCCACCAGAGCGCCACATATAGCATGTGGCCAGTGCTTGTTATCCCTTACAACATGCCTCCAAATGTCTGCACCAAAGTATCAAACTACATGATGGCCTTGCTCATCCTAGGTCCAAAAAGTCCTGGAAAGGACTTTGATTTATTCATGGAGCCTCTTGTGGAGGAACTTCAACAGCTATGGAGGGGTGTTCTCACTCGAGACCTATATAGCAGCCCACCAGCTGATTTCTTTCTGTGTGTTGTTATAATTTGGTGCATCCATGGTTATTCGGCTTTGGGCACTATGTCAGGGCGAACGACACATGGTTACAATGCGTGTGTTCGCTGTGACAGGAATCCGTTGTCATACGCAATACTTAGCAAGATCTGTTACATTCGACACCGCTTTTCCTTGCCAAGGACAAGCCGCGTCCTACAAAATACCAAATACATGTGTTCAATGCAAAGCATGAAAACCATGATGCGCCAAAGAGGCTCGCCGCCGATGAGTTGCAAGTGTAATTAGAGAAGGTCAGGCATGTTACACCAGGAAACCGTCCTGGTAATGGTAGCGGGAAAAGGAAGCATGGCGGGGCAAAAGAGAGATTATTTTTTACCCGCAGGTCCACTTTGTGAGACTTGGAGTATTGGAAAGATTTGGATTTGTGGCATAATCTTGATGTGATTCACATCGAGAAAAATATATGTGACAACATTATCGTCACACTTCTTAATATTGAAGGCAAGATGAAAGATACCTTAAAATCTAGGATTGATTTGACACACCTGGGTATCAGACAGGATTTGCAGGTGCAAGATGAACGTAAACCACGAGATATGGCACCAGCTATGTACGTCTTGGACAAGGTAAAAAGAAAAGAATTCTGCGAGGTCCTATCACGTGTGAGATTCCCACATGGATTTGTGTCCAACCCTGAAAGGAGAGTCAGTGAAGATGGAAACAAGGTACAAGGGTTGAAAACTCATGACTGCCACGTCCTACTTAAAGGGTATTACCTGTTATCCTTAGAGGATTGGGCCGCCCTGATTTATACAGAGCAGTTGCAGATTTGAGACAATTCTTCAGGGAACTCTATAGTGGAAATATCAGGTTAGATGCTTTGGAGCGTCTTAGAGACAAGATACCAACTATCCTATGTGACCTTGAGAAGATATATCCTCCAGCCTTCTTTGATGTGATGGTGCATTTGGATGTTCATCTACCTGATGAGGCACTACTTAGAGGTCCAGTACAGTATGGCTGGATGTACCCTATTGAAAGGCGGCTAGGCACTTTCAAGGGCTATGTTAGGAACAGAGCTAGACCCGAGGATTCCATTGCAGAGGCCTACATTGCTACAGAAGCGTTGACATTCTGCTCAAAATACATTGAAATGGCTGATCAATTTAGCAAAGAGGTGGGTGAAGACAATCCCGGGCTCAATGTTTTCGATTATTCTGTTCGAGTTACAGGGAAGAGTCGACAAGAGGACAAACCTAAATATCTGGACAAAATGGTTTGATATGTGTTGAATAACTGTCCAGATACTACCTTATATCAAGTAAGTGCTAAGTATTATAGCTTATACATCATAATCTACTAAACTTGCAGGACCTTCTTATATATTTAGATGTTTGACGCGGTCACTATGTTGTGCAGCATCTACAAAAAGGAGTTACTGCCGCAAAATCCAAGAAACATTGACAAACTGGTTATAGCTGGATTTGCGAAATGGTTCAAGAGCCATGTAAGCTTTTGAATTGCACTATCAGTTTTTTAATATATTGAGTACATAAGATAATCAGCTTGTCTATTTTCTAACCATAGGTTAAGAAGATGCGGGAGGATGGGCAAGCAGTTGATGATGGCCTTTACGCACTAGAAATGGGTCCTGATACTTGGGTAAGACATTATGAATCTTGCGTTGTTGGAGATGTGCACTACAACACCCTTGCACGCGACGAAGGCAGGAATACACAAAACAGTGCCATCATGAGCACGAATACGTATGACAGAGAGACAACTGAAATGTATGCTAACATAATAGACATTGTTCAGTTGCAGTATATCTCTAGTTTCGAGGATCACCGGTGTGTGGTTCTGTTGTGCTGTCGTTGGTATAACCTGTTTTCCAGGATCGCAAAACCCAAAGCTGATGATTATTTCAAATCCATCAATGTCAAGGCGGCGTACCAAACTAACGAGCCTTTTAGTTTGGCAAATCAAGCAACACATATTTTTTTCTTGGAAGACACATTTGCATGTAGCGATGACTGGAGAGTATTGCAAAGGTTTGAGCAGAGGAATTCGTTTAATGAAGTTGCACAACAAGATGATGCTTACACTGCTCCTGATGTACAAGATTCCACAGATGTTCCTAATATCTTTGAGAACCATCACGTATGATAGAGAGACAACTGAAATGTATGCTAATGTAATAGACGCTGGCGAAAAGATTGCCTATTGTGTTGTGGACATACAAGAGTTGATCAAGAAGAAGCCAACGTTTGAGGACATTGAGGATGAAGAAGAAGATGACACTCTTGGGGATTACGATTCAGACTGATACACAAGGCGAAGATGTTGACGCTGCTGCTGCGGATGATGATTAGATTGCTTTTGTCATATTTGCCTGTCAGAAGACGTTTTTTTATCTACTATGTGAAATTGTGTTTGCTATGACAACTGAAACCTAATGAACGTGTTGTTTAGTATTTTGCTGTGAGAACATCACTTGTTATGTATGTTCATTTGTGTTTGGTGATTGTATGATGACTAAAACATGATGACATTGTTGTTTAGTTGTACTCATATTTGGCTTTGAAACTTGAATTTGATGACATAGTTTGATGTTGGACTTCAATTTGCTCGACGTCTTCGAATGGGAACAAAGCAGACCCGACAGGGCCTCTGCTAATTTATTTATTTATTACCAAAAGGGCCTCTGCTATTTATTTATTTATGAGCAAAAGGGGATCCCCCCAGATTTCCGTTAATAGAAATCAGTGGATGTTCACAACACTACGCCCAGCCTGCTACACATGTTTCATTCATTACTAGTTTCAGCAAAGTGCTCATGTCTTAGCCACTGAATACATCACGAGTGCTACATGCACTTCAAATAAAGAGACAATTATCCTAAAGAGCACATCGATTTTGCCCATTATCTTCACAAGCTCTTTCATCTCCTCATTGCTATCAAGGCCGTTCAGCAGCTGTTTCTTGTCCATGATCAGAGGAACTGCATCTTTAACCTTCTGCTCTGCATCTTCCTCTTCTGTTGTTCCTTCAGTTACTTGTCCAACACCCCAACCTGCTGGTATTGGGATTCCTCGGCTAACCAAATAATCAGCGTAGTTGCATTCCCCCACATCAGCAACTTCCCAGAAATAGAAATCACATGAATCTTCCCTTTTCTGCACGAATAAAATTGGAAGATCATCAGCCAAACTATTAAAAAAATCAGTAACTGAAAGCAGCAGAACAACACTTAAACATATTATTACCCCATGATTCGGGCATTTGTAGAAGACTTGACCAGGGTTAAGGATTTTGGTTGAGACGCGACGGATGACTCTGCGTGATTTGCAGTAGTGGAACCACACCAACGGCAGCGGGTTGCGATGAGCAACCGGCTGCGGTGCGTGTGCCGGCGGGGGTGTGATGAGACCCACAGGCGATAGTATGGGTGGTGACTTGGCGCATATCTGGTTGTTGCCTTCTAAAGAGCAGGTGGACGAGCAGCCAGCGGACATGGTTGCTGCGGCCAAAGCTTCTGATGCTAGGCAGAGTAAGTAGAGAAGAGGAGAAGCGAACATTGGATATGTCAGTTTCATTACTTGTAGAGTAGCATAACACCATATATAGTCATAGTCTAGGTTTGGATTTGAACCAGCTATAGGAGCACGTCTCTCTTTTTTCTAAAACTCAGCAACATCTCTTCACTGGTACACTAGCTTGTTCCGTACGCCTTCTCAAGTCTTTGATTTTCTTTCTTTTTTTGCGAGGAAGGAAGGAGGACAAAATTGTGAGTTCCTGGGACTTGAACCCAAGACCTCTCGGTTGAAAACCAAAGGTGCTAGTCACTTATGTGGCGAACCTTCCCTGGGAGGAGGACGGCAGACGAACTTTCCTCATAGTTTTAGTTGCGACGCAAGATCGAACGATCGCAGTTTCGGGAATGTTATCAGGCAAATAAGCCCAGTTTTTCTTTTCTTCATATATATAAAAAAGTATGCTACTTGGTGTCAGCTTAGTCAAGAAACGATTGTGCCAACCTTGACCGTTGGATTGACATTCAACGTCTATCGTATTTCTTCAGTGTCCTCTTCCTCCAGCCGCCAAAGCCAAACCAGCGCCGGCGGGACCGCCTGCTCCCGCCACCCACGGCTGGCTGTGCTGCCGCGCATGCATCATGGCCACATCGCACCCTAAAACTCTGCGTATCTTCCCCGACTACTGTTTGTTCCTGTCCGAGGCCTCACCATCGTCCTCCACCTTGGTTCGCTCGCCGCGGCACCGCCGTCCGGTGTTGTCAACATGGTCAACAACCGAGAGGAAAAAGGAGATGATTGTACGTGGTGAGGATGACAGTAGGGACCCAGCAACGCGTGTAGTAATTTTGTTTTTCTGGGACGGAGAAGGGTATCAAGTGGGTTGTTCGGGAGTTGTGGCCCGTCTAGCACATGACCAGCCCAGTTTGTTTTTTCCTTTCTGAAAATGGCTAGCCCAGCTATTTTGTTTTTTCCTTTCTGAAAATGGCTAGCCCAGCTATTTTGTTTTTTGCAAAATAACCAACGTAGGCCTACTTGCTTTTCTCGCCGCTTTGGCCGAAATCTTTCAAGGCGAGGAGGATGCATTTTTCCCAGAAAATGGGCTATATGTAATAAGAAATGGCATATAAGTAATATTAAATGGGTTGTAAAATGAAAAAATATAGCAAACAGGCAATTAGTTCCAAAATACTTTTTTCTTTTGGATTTTGATATTTTAAATTTCATTGTTTTTGTGTGTGTAAAATTTCATTGGATTTAAATTAAGGTATGTTTAGTGTTTAAATTAATTTGAATCTGGCTAGAAATTTTGGGCTGTATGATGTTTGGGACAGATTTGGAGGCCGACTTGTGAGTCTACTAGGTTGACGTGTACGAAAGGCTTTGTCAACTTAGTCCACAAACGATTCTAGCAGCAGTGACCGTTGGATTTTAATCCAACGGCCGTGCTACTTCTTCAATATCTGATCTTCTTTCTCCAGCCGCCCAAACCAGCGCGGTGGGACTGCCTGCTCCCGCCTCCCGTGGCCGGCTGTGCTGCCGCACAGGCCGCACCGCCCCACCCTACTCCATTGCTAGACATGCCATTCCTCTACTCACCCACACCTCCTATTATTTCCTGGCGACGGCAGCCGGACCAGTAAACCCACGTACTCCCCACCGCGTGGGCAACCACTTCCGAGTCTTCCCCGGCTCCGTGTCGTTCCCTTCCTAGGCCTCGTCGTCGTCCACCGCCTTGGTGCTCTCGGCGCGCCGTGGTCAACGTGGTCAACGAACGACATCCATCAGACGTGGACCGTACGTGGAGAGGCTGACAGCTGGGTCCACAGCCGCACACAAGGAAATGCCTCCTTATTACGCGCAAAATAATGATTCCTCCACCTGACATCTAGGACCCTCCAGAAGGGCCTCTGTATTTCGCGAAAATGACGCTCCCCCCGCTAACAGGTCGGACCCACCAACTATATCTTCGCACGCAAGGAAGTGCCTCCTTATTACGCACAAACAAATGAATACTCCCCCTGCTAGCTGGGACCCAGCATAGTGGGAGGCTGACATGTGGGCCTACTAAGTTGACGGGGACGGAGGGCTTTGTCAACTTAGTCAATATGAACGATTCTAGCTCCAGTGACCGTACGATGTCCATCCAACGGCCGTAGTGCTTCTTCAACCTCTGGTCTTCTTGCTCCAGCCGCCCAAAGCAGCGCCGGTCGTGCCGCTTGCTCCTGCCTCCCATGGCCGGCTGAGCTGCCGCGGAGGCCTCACCGCCCACTACTACTCCCACCGCTGGCCAGGCCCTGCGGCGACGGCAGTCTCACACCCCAGCTGAACTAGTGAACCCTCGTACTCCTCTCCGCGTGGGCATCCGCTGCCGCGTCTTCCCCGGCTCCGCGTCGTCCCTGGCTCCGCGTCGTCCCCTTCCTAGGCCTCGCCGTCGTCCACCGCCTTGGTGCTCTTGACACAGCGTGGTCAATGTGGTCAACGACCGACTTCCATTGGAAGAGTACTGTACATGGAGAGGCTAACAGCTGGGTCCACGGCCTCAACAAGGAAGTGCCTCCTTATTATGTGGAAAGTAATGATTCCTCCACCTAACAACAGGGACCCACTGGACGGGCCACCTTATTTCGTGAAAAAACGTTTCCCCCTGACTGCTGGGACCCACCAGCTACATCTTCGCATGCAAGGCAGTGCGTCCATATTACGGGCAAAAAAATGATTCGCCCCCCAGACTGCTGGGACCCACCAGCTACATCTTCACACGCAAGGAAGTGCCTGGCAGTCGGGACCCACCTGGTCGAAGCGTACGTAGCGTTGTCATTCTGGTCGCGAACATGTATGTACATACTGGTCGATGTACAGGCGTGCACGTGTCGTTGTAGAGGCGCGCACGTGTCGTAGTAGAGGCGCGCACGTAGCATGTACACGTACGTACAGCCAGGGTGCAAGAAAGTAAATACGGTCACATAAATAGATACAGGTGGGGTCTCGAACGCCTACTCGCGCATACATACGGCCAGGGCTCGTGTACATGGCTGGGTTGGAACAGAGAAACTGCATCGTCGTCGTGTCAATGGGAAGCCAACCGGCTGGGTCGAAACGGAATGCGTCATCGTGTTCATCGGGAGCCAACCGGCTTGGACGGAACATCCGATGGAAACGAGGCATGGCGTACCGCAGAATGGAGGAAACAACCTTGTGTTAGACCGGCCTTGGTCGAAACGGGATCCTGTTCATCGGGAAGGGTCTGGCGTACCGCAAAACGGAGGAAACTGACTCCTCTTGGACCTCCTACGGTCGAAATGGGGTCCTGTTGATCGGGAGGGGTGAGGCGTACCGTAGAACGGAGGAAATGGACTTGTGTTGGAGCGCTATGGTCGAAACGGGGGTCCTGTTCATCGGGAGGGGTGTGGCGTACCACAAAACGGGACTCCACGGGATACTGTTCATCTCCACCGTCGACTGCCTCCACGGGCTATTGTTCATCCACCGTCGAGCTCCTCTAGCCTCCACCTGCGAGTGTTCATCCACGGACTCCTGTTCATCCAGCCTCCACTGCGCGCTCCTCCACCGGCTATTGTTCAACCAGCCCTCTCCACGGGGTCCTGTTCAACCACCCCTCCACGGGCTACTGTTCATCTAGCCCTCCACCGGCTACTGTTCAACCAGCCTTCCATGGGGTCATCCTGTTCATCCAGCCCTCCACGGGGTCCTGTTCATCCACCCCCCAACCGACTCGATCCGGGTCCTATTCATCCAACTGCAACGGCCTCTACTACCATGGGGTCCTGTTCATCCAACCCCCCACCGGGAACTATTCATCCAAACCCCCCAATAACGCTCCATTGTTCATCCTGGGAAGGAGGCAGCAGGGTTTGATCGGCTTCAGTTAGCAGCAGTAGCGAAGGAATCACTCGGGTTCAGTTAACAGCAAGGGATCGATCGATTGCTCGAGTTCAGTAATGCGTAGCCTGCAATGCAATCACTCGGGTTCAGTTAGAGCCCATTGCCTCGCTCAGGTTCAGTTAGAGCCCAACGCCTTGCACACACGCGCATACGTACGAGAGAAACGCGCATCGCTCGGCCCCCGACCACCCACCGTAACCGGGAACTCCCCCGATATTTTCCTCGCCCTCACTTCTACCACGGTTTTTTCCGTCATGGACAGCCCAAAGAATGTCATGCAGCTGCGTCTCCGGCCCGCCTAGGACGAAAAGCCCATTTTCTATCATGATTTTTTGTCATAGAAGTAGGAGCCCACCACATCTATGATGATACCGGGTTTTTTCACAATTATCGTCATAGAAGTGTCATGAGCATGACAGGAAAAAAAATCGTTCGGCCCAAAATGTCACGGATGTGTCTTTTTTTTGTAGTGGTATTCCGCATGTGCAAAATTGTCTTGCACCCGTTGTATGTGAACGTAGGGCCTATCACACCCGATCATCACATGGTGTCTCAGCATGACGAACTATCGCAACGGCGCATACTCAGGGAGAACACTTATACCTTGAAATTTTAGTTAAGGGATCATCTTATAATGCTACTGCCGTACGAAGCAAAATTAGATGCATAAAAGATAAACGTCACATGCAATCAAAATATGTGACATGATATGGCCATCATCATCTGGTGCTTTTGATCTCCATCTCCAAAGCATTGTCATGATCTCCATCGTCACTGGCTTGACACCTTGATCTCCATCGTAGCGTCGTGGTCGTCTCGCCAACTATTGCTTCTACAACTATCGCTAACGCATAGTGATAAAGTAAAGCAATTACATGGAATTTGTATTTCACACAATAAAGAGACAACCATAAGGCTCCTGCCGGTTGCCAGTAACTTCTACAAAACATGATCATCTCATACAATAATGTATATCACATCATGTCCTGATCATATCACATCACAACATGCCCTGCAAAAACAAGTTAGAAGTCCTCTACTTTGTTGTTGCAAGTTTTACGTGGCTGCTACGGGCTTCTAGGAAGAACCGTTCTTACCTACGCATCAAAACCACAACGGTGATTTATCAAGTTTGCTTTTTAAACCTTCAACAAGGACCGGCCGCAGTCAAATTTGATTCAACTAAAGTTGGAGAAACAGACACCCGTCGGCCACCTTTATGCAAAACTAGTTGCATGTCTGTCGGTGGAACCGGTCTCATGAACGTGGTCATGTAAGGCTTGTCCAGGCCGCTTCATCCAACAATACTACCAAATCAAAATAAGACATTGGTGGTAAGCAGTATGATGGTCACCGCCCACAACTCTTTGTGTTCTACTCGTGCATATCATCTACGCATAGACTTGGCTCGGAATCCATTGTTGGGAAACTTAGCATGCAATTACAAAAATTCCTACGCTCACGCAAGATCTATCTAGGAGATGCATAGCAACGAGAGGGGGAGAGTGTGTCTACGTACCCTTGTAGACCGAAAGTGGAAGCGTTTGACAACGCGGTTGATGTAGTCGAACTTCTTCTCGTTCTGACCGATCAAGCACCAAACATAGGACACCTCCGAGTTCTGCACACGTTCAGCTTGATGACGTCCCTCGAACTCTTGATCCAGAAAGGTGTCAAGGAAGTAGATGAGTTATGTCAGCATGACGGCATGGTGATGGTGATGGTTATGTGATCCACGCAGGGCTTCGCCTAAGCACTGCGAGAATATGACTGGGGGTGTAATCTGTGGAGGGAGGCGCCGCACATAGCTAACAGATGTTGTTGTGTGTTCTAGGCGCCTCCCCCCTCATTTACATAGGTGGGAGGGAGAGGGAGCAGCCAAGGGGGGCACCCCAAGTAGACCTAATCCTACTTGGGGTTCCTCCGCAATTCGTCCCCCTTTCCTTTTTCACCGGAGGGGGAAGGAAAGAGGAGGGAGGAGGGAAGAAAGGGTGAGGCCGAATCACTCCCCTTCCTTCTCTCTTCCCCTCTTTCCTTTCTACTTAGGTGCGGCCCATATGGGGGGCGCACCAGCCCCTGCTGGCTGTTGCGTTTGCCCTCTTGGCCCATTAGGCCCATATCTTTGACGGGTGGTGCCCGGAACCCCTTCCGGTGACCCGATATGTACCCGGTACCCTACGGATCACATCCGGTGTGTGAATAATATTATCCTACATATAAATCTTTACCTCTCGACCATTTCGAGACTCCTCGTCATGTCTGTGATCTCACCCGAGACTCCGAACAACATTCGGTCACCAAATCACATAACTCATATAATACTAATTCGTCATCGAACGTTAAGCGTGCAGACCCTACGAGTTCGAGAACTATGTAGACATGATCGAGACACCTCTCCGGTCAATAACCAATAGTGGAACCTGGATGCTCATATTGTGTCCTACATACTCTATGAAGATCTTTATCGGTCGAACCGTTATGACAACATACGTTATTCCCTTTGACCATCGGTATGTTACTTGCCCGAGATTCGATCGTCGGTATCTTCATACCTAGTTCAAGCTCGTTACCGGCAAATCTCTTTACTCGTTTCCGTAATACCTCATCCTGCAACTTACTCATTAGTCACTTTGCTTGCAAGGCTTCTTATGATGTGTATTACCGAGAGGGCCTATAGATACTCTCCGATACTCAGAGTGACAAATCCTAATCTCAATCTATGCCAACCCAACAAACACCTTCGGAGATACCTGTAGAGCATCTTTATAATCACCCAGTTATGTTGCGACGTTTGATATCACACAAGGTATTCCTCCGGTATCCGGGAGTTGCATAATCTCATAGTCGAAGGAATATGTATTTTACATGAAGAAAGCAATAGCAATAAACTGAACAATCAATATGCTAAGCTAACTGATGGGTCTTGTTCATCACATCATTCTCCTAATGATGTGATCCCTTTAATCAAAGGACAACACATGTCTATGGTTAAGAAACTTAACCATCTTTGATTAACGAGCTAGTCTAGTAGAGGCTTACTAGGGACACGGTGTTTTGCTTTGTATCCACACATGTATCAAGTTTCCGGTTAATACAATTCTAGTATGAATAATAAACCTTTATCATGGTATAAGGAAATATAAAATAACAACATTATTATTGCCTCTAGGGCATATTTCCTTCAATAGCATCATCATGAGCAGCTATAGTCTCAGTGTCGCTGGGGTCAGCTGATGCACAGCTACTCTTGTGCGGTGTTGTCGTGCAATAAGCAGCATCCTCCATTCCCGCCTCCCCTCCCATCTGTTGGCTATCTGTCAGTGTTAGAGTCTTCCGAATCATCATTGACTCCTCAACATCCTTTCGAACAACCAGATACATGTCCTTCCTCAACCTATCATACAATTCATTCTGCTTCATTTCACTCCTTGCTTTTTTCATGCTGAGCCTCTCTTCTTTGCTGAGTGTGAAAGCCCTCTTGTGCAGGACATTAACAACTATACTCCTTGCACAGCCAGGGGGCTCTCTTGTTTCCAAAGCATCGGACAGAATGTCACATGGCCCTGAGTTCATGTACAACCTTCCAGGGATCTTGGAAGCCTTTAAAATCACTTGATATAGTTCTTTGTCATGTGAGTTTTCAAATTAATAAGTTCAGACATCACGCCTCCTTGCACGTGCCCGCAAGTAGTCTTTGGCGCGTTCGCCCCTGATTTCACTAAAGGCCTGTTTCCCACCCGCCACTACTGCTTCTTTGTCCTCCTGGTCCCATATCGGTTTTGTGTCATAGTATCCCACCACAACCATACGGTGGGGGTGAGTGTCCTACTTCTGAAGTTCCAATTGCTTGGCACTCTTCTCAGCAAACTCTTTAGTTACCCTCACCCTTTTGAATTCTGCCTAGTCTGCCTTTGTAATTTCAGGGTATGTGGGGATTGGGTCCTTGCATTCACTCAAGTACTTCTTGTACAACATGTGCTTCCAATTTCAACAAGCATCCCTAGCCTTCTTCAGTGCAGTGTGTTCCACCTGCATTATCCATTGCTCTGGAACGTTGAAGTGATCCATGATCGCCCGGACTATCTATTGTCGTGTTTCTGTGTCAGCCTTCCGAAACCCCGGCAGATTAATGTTGAGCCTTGCCCTGCCAACAAATCCACACACACTCCTGAACCTTGTGTGTGCTTTATCTAGTTTAGTTGGAGCCCAAGACTTTAAATCGATCTCGGTTACTTCATATACACCTTTAGGCTAGTGTGTGGGCTTCCTTGGAGCGTTCCTCCGTGTCCTGAATGGAAGGGTAATTGCTGCAGCTCTATCCCGTTCAAGATTACTTGATCCCTCACCATATACTGAAGACCTAGGGTTGTTGGAATCAGATGAAGATACATCGCCTGAAGCATGAGCGCTGCCACTGCTAGTCGTCATCTACAGAGAACACATGCGAAACTCAGGAAAGGAGGATAAGCATAAAACTATCAACTTGGTATCAAGCTGTCTAAACATGTCATGCAATAATTTAGAAAATGTATGGCTTATTTGTTAAGTTTGTGTGACTCGGGCGCCCGCGATTTGTAAATCGGCAGTACCTTATTGGAACAAATACAACTTATATGTACTAGTTAGGAAGGTAGATAATGGACATATATACGCTCTCCGTTATTTTGTAGCCAATTTGGGAACATACGAAATGAAATAGGAAGAGGGGTTGGGAGGAAATATGCCTCAACACGATGGAGAGCGGTAACTAACAGGTTTCTTGATGCAAACCCGGCCGGACCACATGAGAGGCGAGGGTTATAGTATCGATATGCTCGAGGGTGGCTGGCGAGCAAACGAAGACGGCGAGGTGCTGGCAGCCGCATGTTGGGAACGACAGTGGAGGTAGGCTTGACGACGAAGAGCGGGCACACGACTGGGGTGAGCACGCCGGCGCCAGAGAGGGTTCTGCTGTGGATCGAGGGAGGGGGAGCTGGCGATGGAGATTGGGTGGACTAGTTGAGTGAAACACGGGCGAGCGGTGGGGGGTGTTGGCGGCCTAGGGGAAAAGGGTGAAAAATATCCCGGGATGCCGCACAGAAAGGCCTATGCAAACGGTTGCCTCTAACGCTCGTGTGCAGAAAGAGAATAATTTTGTTTGAAATGAAGACGTACTAATTTTGAAATGAAGAAGTGAATTCATCATTTCGCCTCTAAATTTTTCCCACATTAAGCAATCACCATTATACCATGAGTTTGATTTGCTGGCGCATTTTAGGTCTCTTGTGCTATATTTAAGACATTTTTTGGCATTTACCGTGCATTTTGGCATATAAATCAAATCCTAGCCGGACTGCATTTGCTGTCGAAAGGGATGAGGATTGTCGCTCGACTTGGGAGCATCCAACGGTGCAGACGTACGATCCGTGCCATTTGGGTTCTGGCCAATCAGAACGCACGACTCAGATCGCGCGCGTAGCAAGGGGGGCATCGGCCACGGTTTGGTAGGTACACAGCCTTCGTGAGTGAACCGTGTGCTATTTCAAAACATTTACATGAACTAACAACATATTTTCATTTGAATGAAAACAAGAGTTCATCGTTTCGTCTTCAAATTGTTTTCCACGGTAACAAATCACCATTGTACCCTATGGTTCGATTTTCTCGTGCATTTGAGGTGTTGTTTGCTATGTTTGAGTCGTTTGCTATAGTCGCAACTACACGTGGGTGCTAGCTAGCAAGATCATTTGTGTGTCACTTCGGGAGTTTTCATTCATTGTTCGAGAAAAGGGCAAACAATTCAAATAGTTCGGCAGCAGGGGCGGCCAGAGGCGTAAGCCTTGTTGGTATTCTAATTACAGGAAATGCATACAGAGTCCAAAAATAACGAAAATCGGTGTGTCACCGTGGCGTGCTCTCAGGATCACACAGATTTTTTTTTAGTAAAGATGGCACAAGTTTTGATGCTCACACTTCCAAATCAGAGCATCTCACAAGAAGGATCATAGTTTCCAAAAGGAGATGCGACACTTCGGACTCCAATCGTCAGTGACTACATCGTTCCGCCTCGAATTTTTTCATGATAAACAATCACGTATATACCCTAGGTTTGATTTTCTGGCCCATTTCAGGTCCCGTTGCTATATTTAAGTCATTTTTTGCACTTACCTTGCATTTAGTGCATATAATTAAATTCAAAACCGTTCTACAACTAAATCTGGTGTTAGTTAGCAAAGAAGGTGTACAAATCATTTGTGTGTCGCTTTGCAAGTTTTCATCCATTGTCCGAGAAACGGGGGGAAGTTTCAAACATTTCGGTCGCGAGGTGGGCCACCGGCGTAGGCCTAGTTGTTATTTTAATTACTAGGAATTCAGATGGAGTCCAGACATCATCAAAATCGGTGTGTGCCCGTGGCGTGCTCTCACGACCCCGGGGAAATTTTTTGGTAAAGTTTGGCACAAGTTTTGATGATCGCTCCTTCCATACCAGAGCATCTCACATGAAGGACCATGGTTTCGAAAATGAGATGTGTCAATTCAAACTCCAGTGGTCGGTGACTTCATTGTTTGGCCTCATAAAAATTTCCACGGTACGCAATCACCATTATACCACGGGTTTGATTTTTAACGCATTGCATGTATCGTTTGCTATATTTAAGACATTTTTTGAATTCAACGTGCAATTTGTGGATATAAATAAAATCACAACCAGAACTGCATGTGTTGTCGAAAGGGATGAGGATCACGGTTCGATCAAGGAAAATCCAACTGGTGCAGACATACGATCCGTGGGGTTTGGGTTCTGGCCAATCAGAACACACGACTCAAATCGGATGCGTGGAAGGGGGCATCGGCCACGGTTTAGTGAACACATGGCTTTCGTGAGTGGACCGTGTGCTATTTGAAAACATTTACATTAGCTAACAGCATATTTTCGTTTGAATGAAAACATGAGTACATTGTTTCGCCTCCAATTTTTTTCCACGGTAAGAAATCACGACTGTACCCTATGGTTCGATTTTCTGGTATATTTTACCAGGCGGCAGGCCTGGCTAGCAATCTCAAACTTTGGATATGCAAAAAAAGAGATCTCGTTTGTTATATTTGAGTCATTTTTTACACACACACACACACACATATATACATACACACACACAGACACAGACACAGACACAGACATATTTTTCCTACTACCGCGTGTAGTTACTCCCATTTTTGTTTCGTATGTTCTAGGTAGTATCTATCATATCGGAGAGTATGTACGCGTAGTATGTAGTATATATGAATGATTAGGTAGTATATATACTACTTTCTTGGTAGTATGTACCATATTTTGTGCATACTATATTTCACGTACAAATATGTACGTATTTCACAAATAAAATAAAACGATGAGCTCACTTGCAATTTTTTCATATAACTCACTTTGGAGTATCTTAGATATAGTGTATGAACATATTAAAAATAATAAAGTAGAGTATATACTACCACATGGTAGTATATAAGGAATGTGTAACTACACGGTAGTAGGATGGATTTTCTATATATATATATATATATATATATATATATATATATATATATATATATATATATACACATAGGACAACACTATTCTAATCCTAAGATTAGAATAGCTATTTAGATCACGGGGCCCTGTGTTGAGCCCGATTAGGTGTTCCCGAGCTAAGATAAACCCGTTGCCCCCACAACTGCCCCGACCCACCTGCCCACCTACTGCCCCACAACCTGCCCCTGATCCACCCCACATCCTTCCCCCAAACCCAGCGCGCCGCCGCCCCCGCCTCCTTCCGGTGCGCCGCCGGCCCCGCCTTCTCCGACGCGCAGCCGCCCCCGCCCCAGCCTCCTCCCGTCGCACTAACCCCGGCCCCTCCACCCGCCGCCGCCGTGGTTCCCCAGCCATTCCACCTGACGCTGCCGCGGTTTACCCAGCGCCTCCGCCTGCCGCTGCTGCTCCCGACGACGGCCGTTCGCCCTGGCCTCACCCAGCTCCTCCTCGCGACCACATCCCCCACCACGAGCTCCTCCTTCCTACTCCGTTCCAGCCATGAGCCTCCGCCGCTGTGCCACCCGCCCTACCTCCCGCATGCCGCAAACTCCCTCCGCGCACTGCCGTTTCCCCGTCCGGCCATCCCACGCGCCAACTGGGTGGTGCCTGGGTTGAGGCGGGCATGAGGGAGGGGAGGGTGCCTTGGGCTGAGAGGACGCGATGGCGACTGCTTCACAGAGGAGCCCGAGCACTTGCTCGATGTCGCGCTTGTGCCTGAGGCGCCGGACAAATCTTAGTAGTTGAACTTCGCACACACTGCTTCTGCGTGGCTCACTTCCTCCACCAGCGGCAACTGCCTCCCCATCCATTTTCCACAACTGTTTTTTCTATTTGTGAGTGTTTGCATCGACTGGTCCTTGGGAGCTCTGGCCTCAAAAAACTTGTTTCGCTGCAACTGCTGTTGCCGGCATGAAAGGTCAGGGGCACGATTAAATTTTTTCCTTTGGCCCCCCCGCGCCAGTGGAGACGAAAACACAAGTTGCTTCTACTGCTCGCCTTGGTCAGTGGATGATTCTTCTGCTGAAGTTCAAGTGGGCAACACATCTTCATAAGGTTCAGACTAAGAAAAGTACAGAAGTTCATTCAGTGAACACAACATAAAATCACTTTGGAAAGTATGTTGTTGAGCACTTCTCCAGCTAGATTTGTCCCTTGTTTATGCTCCTTAAAGCAGATGATTCCTCGTTGCTGAACTATCGAAACTCTATACTGCATTTTTTCGTAACTATAGTTTTTTTTAGGCAATTTTTGTAACTTCAGTGTAGTGAGAGGATGGACAGATACTGAAGAATTACATCAGTTCATCTAGGGAACACAACATCAACGAACTTTGAAATAGAAACAGAAGTTACGTATGCTAGAGTAATCATGGAGTTGAAAACAATAAGCAAAAAAAAGGTTTAAAAAACCTGGTGAACATTCATGACATATAAGGTATAGAGGTTCATAGGATACTAGTATCCAAGTTCATAGGCGACTACCAAAAACAGTGTACAACATGTTCAGACATTTTTACTGGTGACGTTCAATTGGCCATAATTACTTGATGGATCTCTGACGTTCAGTGATTGTAGAATGAGAAGTAGTGCATGCAGTTTTGTGTCCGTGAGGTGTGATGCAGGCAGAGTAGTAGTTGTACTCCCTCCGTCCGGGTTTATTAGGCCTACCGACCAAAACACAAAGACCAAGGAATAATACTATTGGTAGCCACTCGTGAAATCAGAACATAGCAACAACTAATTAGATTAATTCGCAGTCATTCCAAAGCATGACAGCAGCCGGTTGCCTGCTCCACTTCTGCATGCAACCAACCAGCACACGTACAACGCTAGGTAGTTATTGCCTACAACTGGTTGCATGCTACTTTTCTGCATGCAACAATTAAATCGAAACGGCAGCCCAATCGTGCGCAAGTTTGGCGGAGGAGATCGAGAAAAGCAAACACATATATCTAGCGGGGCCTTAGAAAAACATACCATGGCTCCTTTGCTAAAGGCCTAATAAACCCGGACGGAGAAAGTACATAGTAGCTCCCCACGGCACTCCTAGGGACGCAGGACAACAACCAACAGAGCTCCGCCTCAACAGTGATGGCAACGCCGCGTGTACGAGAATTCTGTCCTCCCTCATGCATGAAAAAAATGGTTAGATGTGTGTGCAAAAAATGTTAGATTTTTCCCCATTTGTAACAAAAAGAAACTCAAAAGTTCAAATTTAGCAAAACATATAGTTCAAATTAAACTATTATCTTAAAACATTTTAGCTGCATGTTTCGTAACTGATGCAATTTGTTGGTTAAATGCCGCTTAAAATATTTATGTTCTACAATGTATGATTAGTAAAAAGAACATTGGAGTGAAACAAAGACACGGGAAAGTCAAAAAATGCAACACGGAAAACTTAGTTCTTATAAGCAAAAATAGAATAAAACCAATAAGTCCAAATTATACATGCTCTGTAGGTCAAAAGTTTGGCTTTAATTTATGTTTTGTGAAGGTCAAAATGTTGTGTTCGAGAAGGTCAAGTGTGTTATCTCAGCAAGTTCAAAATAAATTTAAACATGCAAGGTAAAACATGCAAGAAAAAAGGGAGAAGTTCAATTTCTAAAGGTGATGCAGTTCAACGTGTAAACCAATGTTGAAAGAAAACAAAAAGAAAATGAGAAGTTCAATTTGTAAAGATGAAGCGGTTCGACGTGCAACCCAATGTTGAAGGAAAACAAAAAGAAAGGAGAATTTCAATTTCTAAATATGATGTGGTTCCACGTGCTAAACAATGTTGAAAGAAAATAAAAAGAAAAGGAGAAGTTCAATTTCTAAAGATGACGCGCTTTGATGTGCAAACCAATGCAAAAACACACACAAAAATGTTGTTTTGGTGTCTTAAAATATTTTTATTCATAGAAAATGATTAAGAAATAAAACGAGGAAGGCCATATTAAAAAGATGGAGAAGTTCGATGCTTATAGAAAACTCAGATTTTCCTCGTTATTAAAAATACTTCAGAGTGAAAACAGCAAGAAGTTCAATGTGAAAACAGCAGGAAGTTCAATTACTATACTGAATGAATTTTGGATGAAAAACTTTTAAAACCGTCGCAAGTATGAAAAATGATCAACACCGAAAGTTGCGTGTTTACAGCAGCTTTCCATCGGTATATCACTTGCTCAATTCCGGTGAGTGGGTGGAGAGCAGCGAGCCAAAAAAGCACGTGAAAAATAGAGTGAAGTTCAAGTACACGTGCCGAGAAGTTCAGGTTCTTCACGCAGTGCATTTTTGAAGAATCATTTTCACGATAAAAGGCAGAACGAATGATCTCGCCATTTTCGCAATTACTTGAAAATGCCTTGGAATCAGAGAAGACCATCAATATGAAAAAGTTTTGCATTTTCCGTAGCTTCTCAACGGTATATTATTTGCGCCATTCCGATAAAGTTTGTAGAAAATACGGCGAAAATATATTTTTTGCCATTTTCGAAACTGACTTGAAACCGTAAAGAATTGGGAGAAACAATACATAGAAACTGACTTGAAACCGTAAATATATTTGGCGCTCGTTGATTTTCCACATTAATAAAAAAGTAAAAGTGTTATAAAAAATGTTTGATGCTATTTTAAAAACATATTTTATTGCTTATGAGAATTGACCTAAATTTTTCTATTGTTTTTGCACATGTTGGATTCAAGGAAAAATGTGTATAAAAAAGGTGTGATTTCGAAAGTTCAGGTGTAACGAACATCGAAGTTCAAACCAAAAAAAATGCAAAAAAATCATGGAATTCAAAGAACAAAAACTATGGAGTTTCATGAAAAAAAATTAATAGCACGTGAAGTTCACGTTTCAGAAATTTCTAAGTTCACGTGTACCACGTGCAGAAGAAAAACGATCAAATGAAAAAGGGACCACCTAGCCCATTTCACCGAAAAGCAAAAAAATATGCATAAAATGTCATGACAAAATGAAGTTCAAACCAAAAAAAATGCAAAAAAATCATGGAATTCAAAGAATAAAAACTATGGAGTTTCATGAAAAAAATTAATAGCACGTGAAGTTCACGTTTCAGAAATTTCTAAGTTCACGTGTACCACGTGCAGAAGGAAAACGATCAAATGAAAAAGGGACCACCTAGCCCATTTCACCGAAAAGCAAAAAAATATGCATAAAATGTCATGACAAAATTCTATAAGAAGTTCAAATTTAAAAACCGAAGAAGGTCAATGTTAAAAAAATGAAGTTTTTAATATCATAAAGACAATTTTGGAAGTTAAAATTTTTTGAGCGAGAAGTTAAAAAAAAGTAGTTCAAAAATCTTTATAACGGATTTTCCCCGTTTGTAAAAATATCAGAGAAGTTCAAATTAAAAAGAGGAGCATTTCAAAAGATTGTATAAAAACTAATTTTCCCCATTCTATAAAAACTAGAAATTCATATTAAAAATGATGACACGGTATCATTGTTTATATAAAAAGCATTTTTTGTTACTAACCAATAAAACTAAGAAGTTCCAATTTAAAAAATGGTGAAGTTCGATGTCTATAAAAAATTCAGATTTTTTACATTATTAAAAATAAAACCAAGAAGTTCAAAATTTTAAAACAAAGAGGTTTGAAAAAGTCGATTTTCCTGGTTACTAAAGAGTAAAAACCAAGAAGTTCAAATTAAAATAACAGAGAAGTTCAAAGTTGATAAAAAACCTCAGATTCTCGTTCTAAAGAATAACTAAAAAGTTCAAATTAAAAAAGGGAACAGCAAAAACAGTTTTAAAAAGATTTTCTCTGTTTTTTTATTCAGATTTTCCCCGATACTAATGCTTAAACCAAGAAGTTCAATTTTAAAAAACAGAGTAATTCAAAGTACATTAAAAAACTCAGTTTTTCTCGTTACTGAAGAATAAAACCAAGAAGTTCAATTTAAAGACGTGGAGAAGTTTGATATTTAATTAAAAACTCGAATGTTTTTGGTTACTAAAGAATAAAACAAATAAGTTCAATTCAAAATAACAAAGAAGTTTGTTGTTTCTAACAAAACTACAATTTTCAGATTTCTAAAATACATCAAATAAATTCAAATAAAAAAGTTAGAGCGGTCCGATATGGAAGTTCGATGATTATAGAAAACTCAGATTTTCCTCGCTATTAAAGAATGGAAACAAGAAGTTCAAAAATAAAAACTAGAAGTTCAACTTTTAAAAATATAACGCTTCAAAATTTCATAAAAAGGATTAAGAAATAAAATCAGAAGTCCATATTAAAAGATGGAGAACTTTGATGATTATAGAAAACTCAGATTTTCCTCATTATTAAAGAATGAAAACAAGAAGTTCAAAAATCTATTAAAAATAGAGCGCTTCAAAATTCATAAAAAAAGCTTAAGAAAATCAGATTAAAAATTCATAAAAAAACACAAATATTTTCACATTACCGAGAGAAGTTCAGATGAAAAAAAGAATGAACAAGCAAAGGCTAAAAGTTTTGTTGTTAGAAGTTCGAGTCCGGTAAAGTTCAAAAATTCTTGTGCGAGAGGTTGAACAAAAATACGTGACAGAAGTTCAAGGTGAAAACAGTGGGACGTTCAAACAAAGGCTAAAATTTCGTTGCTAGAAGTTCAAGTGCTCGCCCTGAGAAAGTTCAAAAATTCTTGTGAGAGGTTGAAAAAAATAGATGACAGAAGTTCAAGGTGAAAACAGCGGGAAGTTCAACTACTACACAAAATGCATTTCAGATAAGAATATATAAGCATAGAAAACTAAAAGCTTCAAAGGTTTGTTGCAAGAAGTTCATGTGCTCCTCCCGGTGAAGTTCGAGATCTCTAGTGCGAGACGTCCAACCTTCAATTACATGTTAAAAACAAGGAAAAACGAAGTTGTTTTTACCATTTTTAATACTGCTCTCAAACGGCGATGAATTTGTGACGGTTGTCTTGATGAAAAATTTAGTTGCTCGAAGTTCAAGTGACCTGCCCGAGAAAGTTCAAAAAAGGATTTTCCCCATTACTAACAAATAAAAATAAGAAGTTCAAATTTAAAAAATGGTGAAGTTCGATGTCTATAAGAAATGCAGATTTTTCTCATAATTTTTCCCGTTACTAAGGAAAAAACCAAGAAATTCAGTTCGAAAATATCCAGGAAGTTGTATGATGTTTATCACAAAATTAGCATTTTTTCCGTTACAAATGAATAACACCAAGAACTCCTAATTGAAAAAACCAATAAGTTCAATTTTAAAAAATACAATAGTTCAATGTATATGAAAAAATTAGATTTTCCTCGATAATAAATAATAAACCAAGAAGTTCAATTTCAGAAAATTTTTCCCATTGCTAACGAATAAACCAAGAAGTTCAGTTCGAAATAGCGAAGTATTTGTATAATGTTTATTACAAAACTAAGATTTTTTCCGTATAAAAATCGAATACAATTCTTTACTAAAAATATAAAAAGGCGAAGTTCAAATTAAAATAACAGAGAAGTTCAGAGTTTATTAAAACCTAGGATTTACCTGTTGAAAAAATAAAAAACACAGCGCCACTTTTTGCACTTTTAAAAACAACTCATGCGCTAAGGATAAGGGAACTGAGAAAAAAAGAGCTGGCACGAAAAGAATGGTTGCTAGAAGTTCAATTTCTCGGCGAGGAAAGGTTCAAAAAATTCTTGTGAGAGAGGTTCACCATGTATTTAGATGTCCAAAATACATAACAAATATGTTGTTTTTGTGTTTTAAAATAATTCTCTCAAACCAGAGAGAAGTTCAAAAGTGATAACAACCGGAAGTTCATGTACTACATGGTGTGTATTTCATATAAGAAAAATACAAATAAAGTGAAACAGAGTGAAGTTCAAACATACATGCCCCAGAAGTTCAACTACTTCACGCAGTGCGAAAAACAGCACGTCAAAAAATAGCATGTCAAAAACAGAGTGAAGTTCAAACAGACATGCCCGAGAAGTTCAAATACTTCATTGAGTGCATTTCCATTCGCGATGAAGGCAGAAATCATGATCTTGTCATTTTCTAAATTACTTCAAAACGACAGGAATATCATTTGTGTAAGTTCAAGTTCTCGGTCGAAAAACATTAAAAAAATTATTGTGAGAAAGGTTTATGCAAAAGGAAAATCATTTGTGTAACACTAACGAATGGATGAGAAAAACTACAAACGAAAATACGTCACAGAAGTTCAACGTGAAAACAGCAGGAAGTTCAACTACTACACTTAATGAATTTCACATGAAAAACTTTTAAAACCGTCGCGAGTACGAAAAAATGATCAGCACGGGAAAGTTGTGTGTCTACAACAGCTTTCCATCGGTATATCACTAGCTCAATCCCGGTGAGTGGATGGAGAGCTACGAGCAGTGGATGGATATCTATAAGCAAAAAAAGCACGTGAAAAACAGAGTGAAGTTCAAGTGAACATGCCGAGAAGTTCAAGTTCTTCACGCGGTGCATTTTCGAAGAATCTGTTTCGCGATAAAGGTAGAACGAATGATCTCACTATTGAAATTACTTAAAAATGGCCAGGAATCAGAGAAAACTTCCAATATGAAAAAGTTTCGCATTTTCCATAGCTTTTAAACGGTATATTATTTGCGCCATTCAATAGAAAATACGGCGAAAATACGTTTTTTGCCATTTTCGAAACTGACTTAAAACCATAAAGAATTTGGAGAAACAATAGATACAAACAAGTTTCGCATTTCCTCAAACTTTCCAACACCATATCATTTGCTGCATTCGGACCTACGGTTGAAAAATTAGCTCGAAAACACCAATTCGCTAGAATTTGTATTGTTTTCTAAATTTATTTTAAACCATTCAAAATTAGAAAACACTTTCAACATGAAAAAGTAGCGCATTTTCATAAGCTTTCCAACGCCATATCATTTTCCTCAATTGGATTAGCCGTTTAGAAATGCCATCGAAAATACGAACTCGGCTGTTCGGTTTGCGAAATTTTACGATTTTCCAAATTACTCTTTAACCATTAGGAATTAGAGAAAACTTTCAACATGTGGAAGGAGCGGTTTTGCAGCATCTTTCCAGCGCCATATTATTTGCGTCATTCCGATAAATGGTTTAGACATGCGATAGAAAATACGATTCACGTTTTTTGTATGAAGGAAAAACAGTTTTCAAAACTGCTCTTAAACCGCTTACATTTTGCCAAAAATTCAACTTGAGTCATGATACTGGTGTTCGTAGCTTTCCAACGGTATATCGCAAGCCCCATTTGGACAATATTTAGCTGAAGTTCAACCTTGTACTGGGAAGGTCAAAGTAGCGTTACTCGGGAAGTTCATGTTGTGATCGAATATTATTCCGATCCGTGATCGAGAATAGTGTACATATATATATATATATATATATATATATATATATATATATATATATATATATATATATATATATATATATATATATATATATATATATATATATATATATATATATATATATATATATATATATATAGAACGCTTAGAATAGCTTATTCTACACCCCTAGTAACGCTATGTACAAAATCTAGTAAAACGTGTACAAAATGTAGTAATTTGGAAAATATTTTTTATCATCTAAGTTTGTAATTTACTACACTTTTACGAAAATTACTATATTTTACATAGTGTGTTACTGTATTTTGTATGTACCGTTACTGGGGTGTAGAATAAGCTATTCTACACTCATGCTTAGTTTAGCGTTACTATATATATATGGGGTGGGTCTATTATGATAACACCTCTTAAGAGTCTTATTCTACTAACACGAGACTTATTCTGCTAACAGTTTCCCACCTCAAAAGATACCGAAGCGTACTACACCTCAAAACGAAAAAAATCCCCACTTCCCCCACCTTCCTCTCTGCCCCACCCACCCTCGTCGCCATTGCCACCGCAGCCTCCGATCGATGCCTCCCCTCCTGCTCCATCCATAGCTGTCGCGCCTCCAACCTTCTCCTCCCCTTCCCGCCACGGCCTCCTATCGGCGCCTCCCCTCCTGCTCCATCCATCGCCGCCGCGGCCTCCGACCGGCGCCTCCCCTCCTGCTCCATCTAACTTGATACGTCTCCGTCGTATCTACTTTTCCAAACACTTTTGCCCTTGTTTTGGACTCTAACTTGCATGATTTGAATGGAACTAACCCGGACTGACGTTGTTTTCAGCAGAATTGCCATGGGATTATTTATGTGCAGAAACAAAAGTTCTCGGAATGACCTGAAACTTCACGGAACAACTTTTTGGAAATAATAAAAAATCCTTGCAAAAGATGAAGGCCAGGGGGCCCACCACCTGTCCACGAGGGTGGGGGGCGCGCCTGCCCCCCTAGGGCACGCCCCCCTACCTCGTGGGCCCCTGGAGCTCCTCCGACGCCAACTCCAACTCTATATGTTTGCTTCCGGGGAGAAAAAAATCAAGTAGAAGAAATCATCACGTTTTACGATACGGAGCCGCCGCCAAGCCTAAAACCTCTCGGGAGGGCTGATCTGGAGTCCGACGGGGCTCCGGAGAGGGGGATTCGTCGCCGTCGTCATCATCAACCATCCTCCATCACCAATTTCATGATGCTCACCTCCATGCGTGAGTAATTCCATCGTAGGCTTGCTGGATGGTGATGGGTTGGATAAGATCTATCATGTAATCGAGTTAGTTTTGTTAGGGTTTGATCCCTAGTATCCACTATGTTCTGAGATTGATGTTGCTATGACTTTGGTATGCTTAATGCTTGTCACTAGGGCCCGAGTGCCATGATTTCAGATCTGAACCTATTATGTTTTCATGAATATATGTGTGTTCTTGATCCTATCTTGCAAGTCTATAGTCACCTACTATGTGTTATGATCCGGCAATCCCGAAGTGACAATAATCGGGACCACTCCCGGTGATGACCATAGTTTGAGGAGTTCATGTATTCACTATGTGCTAATGCTTTGTTCCGGTTCTCTATTAAAAGGAGGCCTTAATATCCCTTAGTTTCCATCAGGACCCCGCTGCCACAGGAGGGTAGGACAAAAGATGTCATGCAAGTTCTTTTCCATAAGCACGTATGACTATATTTGGAATACATGCCTACATTACATTGATGAATTGGAGCTAGTTCTGTGTCACCCTATGTTATGACTATTACATGATGAACCGCATCCGGCATAATTATCCATCACCGATCCAATGCCTACGAGCTTTTCCTATAACTGGTTCTCGCTTATTTACTTTTCCGTTGCTACTGTTACAATCACTACAAAACACCAAAAATATTACTTTTGCTTCTGTTACCTTAGTTACCGTTACCACTACTATCATATTACTTTGCTACTAAACAGTTTGCTGCAGATGTTAAGTTATCCAGGTGTGGTTGAATTGACAACTCAACTGCTAATACTTGAGAATATTCTTTGGCTCCCCTTGTGTCGAATCTATAAATTTAGGTTGAATACTCTACCCTCGAAAACTATTGCGATCCCCTATACTTGTGGGTTATCAAAACTATTTTCAAGGCATGTTCGGGAGCATAGCTCTATTCTTTGAGTCACTTGGGATTTATATGTGCTGGACACTATGAAGAACTTGAAAGACGCTAAGACAACAATTTATCCCTCAACTACGAGGGGAGGTAAGGAACTGCCATCTAGCTCTGCACTTGATTCACCTTCTATTTTGAGTAAGCTTGCGACACCTAAACCTGCTTCTGCTATTCGATCTGATATGTCGCATGTTATTGATGATGCCACTTCTGCTATGCATGATACTTATGATGAAACCACTTCTATGCTTGATACTACTGTGCCCCTTAGTGAATTTCTTGATGAACAAATTGCTAGGGCTAGAGAGAAATAAATTATTGAAACTAATTATAATGATGAAAGTGATGATGATGATAGGCCTGTTATTCCTGAGGGTTATGTTTTTGATATGGAAGCTTCTGCAGCCATTCTAGCTTGCAAAGATAGATATGAACTCAAGAGGTTATTAGCTGAATGGAATAAGCAATATCTTAAAGATAGAATGAGGCCTGACCCTGCTTTTGCTACTTCACCTATTTGTGTTGCCGATAAGGATTATGAATTCTCTGTTGATCCTGATATAATTACTTGGTTGAATCTGATCCTTTTCATGGCTAGGAATCTGAAACTGTTGTGGCACGTCTTACTAAATCAAATGATATAGCCACCCTGTTCACTAATTATGAGAGATCTCACTACTTTTATATCCTATAAATATTTCCGTTCTCATTAAAGGGTGATGCTAAGATATGGTTTAATTCTCTTGATCCTGGTTGTGTGCGTAGTCCCCAGGATATGATTTATTACTTCTCTTCTAAATATTTCCCTGTTCATAAGAAACAAGCTGCTTTAAAGGAAATATACAACTTTGTGCAAATTGAAGAAGAGAGTCTCCCACAAGCTTGGGGGAGGCTTCTCAAGTTACTTAATGCTTTGCCTGATCATCCTCTTAAGAAAAATGAAATACTTGATATCTTTTATAATGGACTAACCGATGCTTCCAGAGATTACGGATAGTTGTGCTGGTTCATTTTCAGGAAAGAACACGGATGAAGCTGAAATTCTATTGAATAATATGTTGACAGATGAAAATAATTGGGCACTTCGAGCCAGCTCCTGCTCCATTATCTGAGCCTATTCCTAAACCAACTCCAAGAAGAGAGGTGTTCTATTTCTCATCCCAAGATATGCAAGAGGAAAATAAATCTATGAAAGAAAAAGGTATTAAAGCTGAAGATGTTAAGAATTTACCTCCTATTGAAGAAATACATGGTCTTAATCTACCGCCTATCGAAGAAACATATGACCTTAATCCATTACTTATTGAAGAACCTCCAGGTCTTGATAACCCGACACAGGTAGTAAAGGTAAATTCTCTTTATAGATATGATAGAGCTAAAATCCCTCCTACTAAAATTGCTAGCCCATGCTTGGATGAGTTTGATAACTTTATGTTTAAGCAAGAAGATTTCAATGCTTATTTTGGTAGACAATTAAAACAAAATGCATATATGATTAAACACTTGGGTGATTATATGGCTAATATTAGAGGTGAACTTAAACTTGTTAGCAAACATGCTTCTATGGTTACCACTCAAGTAGAACAAGTACTTAAAGCTCAAAATGATTTGCTCAATGAAATGAATAGTAAGAAAGATGATTATGTTGTTAGAGTGGCTACTAGAATTGGTAGAATGACTCAGGAACCTTTATATCCTGAAGGCCACCCTAAGAGAATTGAGCAAGATTCTCAGAGAAATAATATTGATGTACCTAGTCCTTCTAAAAGGAAGAAAAAGAAAAATGATAGGACTTTGCAAACTTCTAGTGAACCTATTGCTGAACCATCTGAGAATCCAAATGATATCTCTATGTCTGATGCCGAAACACAATCTCGTAATGAACATGAACCTAGTGAAAATGTTAATGATAATGTACATGATGATGCTCAACCTAGTAATGATAATGATGTAGAAGTTGAACCTGCTGTTGATCTTGATAACCCACAATCAAAGAATCAACGTTATGATAAGAGCGACTTTGTTGCTAGGAAACATGGTAAAGAAAGAGAACCATGGGTTCAGAAACCCATGCCTTTTCCTCCCAAACCATCCAAGAAAAAGGATGATGAGGATTTTGAGCGCTTTGTGAAATGATTAGACCTATCTTTTTGCGTATGCGATTGACTGATATGCTCAAAATAAATCCTTATGCTAAATATATGAAAGATATTGTTACTAATAAAAGAAAGATACCGGAAGCTGAAATTTCCACCATGCTTGCTAATTATACTTTTAAGGGTGGAATACCAAAGAAACTTGGATATCCAGGAGTACCTACTATACCATGCTCCATTAAAGGAAACTATGTTTAAACTGCTTTATGTGATCTAGGAGCCGGTGTTAGTGTTATGCCTCTTTCTTTATATCGTAGACTTGACTTGAATAAGTTGACACCTACTGAAATATCTTTGCAAATGGCTGATAAATCAACTGCTATACCTGTCGGTATATGTGAGGATGTGCCTGTTGTGGTTGCAAACGTTACTATTTTAACGGACTTTATTATTCTTGATATTCCCGAGGACGATAGTATGTCTATTATTCTTGGAAGACCTTTTCTGAATACTGCATATGGTACACTTTTCGAGGAAACAACCTCAAGTTCATATCAACTCTATTGGAAAAATTCCATCGATAATATTTGGAGGTTTTGAATTTCCTCTTCCTACTGTCAAGAAGAAATAAGATATACTTATTATTGGGATGTGCATATCCCCGTTGAGGTAACATAGTGTTATTCGAAATTTCTTCGGTTTCATGTTATTTGGAATGAGTTTATTAACAAGACCTGATCAACCTTGTTAGTGGACTCCTTTTGATGAGCATGCCATGGATGAAACTAGAAGGCACAATCTTCTGTACCCTCTCTCTACTTTCTGTTATTTAGTTGAAATAAAGTAAAAAATAGTATTTTTTTGTCTGTTTTCTGATTTATCTGTGCAATATAAAAATACCCCAAAAATAAAAGTTTTCCAAATGCTCTGAAAATGAAATATGATTTTTTCTAGAATATTTGAGGATTTAGGGAACTAAGAACACACTAGGGGGGGTGAACCACCTGGCCACGAGGGTGGAGGGCGCGCCCTACCCCCCATGGCACGCCCCTGCCTCGTGGGCCCACGGTGGTCCTCTTCCACTTATTCCTGCACCCATACAGTTCTTCTTCCTCCCACAAACACGAATATCTAGCCCAAGCATGAGTTCTAGCTCACTTTGCTGCGATTTTCGATCTCCTTGCTCAAAGCACCTCTCACAAAACTGCTTGGGGAGATTGTTCCTTGGTATGTGACTCCTCCATTGGTCCAATTAGTTTTTGCTCTAGTGCTTTATTCATTGCAAATTTGTGCTGCCTAGGTGACCATGTTCTTGAGCTTGCATGTCAAATTTATATGGTTCCAAGTAGTTCTGATGCTTGATATAGTCTCTAGGCACTTGTAGGAGTAGTTGCTATCAATTTTGTTGAGTTTGGTTCACTTTTGTTTGAAGTTACTAAAAATTTCAGAATATTTCAGAAAATGATGAAGAGACTTTTGAGGGGCTCATCAAGCCGAAGCTCGAAGGAAAAGAAAAATGAAGAAGCACAGAGGCCCAAATATAATTTGCCTCGTACCGCGGAGGTCTGACCGTGTGAATGGCCTTCCGATGACTTCTTGAGACAAGCCGGGATTTATGAAGATTTCTATTCATTGGCTGAGAATGCTGGCCTCACCGACTTCCTCCGCGACCAACGTCATCAGTATCTCTTACTCACTAATACTTTTGTGCAAAACTTCTACTATTTTCCTAAGGAATCATCTCCTTCAGTAGAGTTTCATTTATATGATGTTGTTGAGAAAATGCCATTAGCTGAATTTTGCAAGGTTTGCAAAATACCCTTTGAGGGTACCTTAGATGAACCACACCGTAAAGATGTGGAAGAATTTATTGACACCATCACTGTGGGGGAAACCAGGAAGGTTTCCGATGCAAGAATCACTAGCATACATTTTCCTGTCTTACGCTACTTTGCCATATTTTCTAGTCATTGCTTGATTGGTCGCGGGAACTGTGGAAACCTTAGTGTTCCTGATATTATCATTTTGTTCCATGGTTTATTCATGATAACTTTGTCGGTATGGGCGGAATTATTGCTAAACGGTTAAGTTTGAACCATACTAAGGGCCCCATCTTTGGAGGTATTTATGCTTCACGCCTAGCTGCACATTTTAACATACCTATTAGGCTCTATGAGAAATAAGAAAAATTGTTGCCCAATGCTTATTTAGATTATAAGAGTATGCTAGCGCATGACTTTATTGTTAAGGGCAGGGCAGAGGATCTTAAATACAAATTATTCTTTAATAAACATCCTGAGACTATTACTTTGCCTGCTCCTTCTTTGTTTAATTTGTCTGAAGGTCCGTATCTCATTCCTTGGGCGGCCGTTCAAGCCTACCGGAACCCTACACCAGCCCCGGAGCCGGAACCACAATATGAGCCTCCGCGACAGTCTATTTATTCTTGGGATCCGGAGATGGCTGCCAGCCAATGGCAGTCATAGTCTTCTTCATCGCAGTACGACCCCAGCTACACCTACGTATATCCGCCAGGCCATCCCTGGCAATGAACCAACTTAGACCAAAAGCCTAAGCTTGGGGGGAGTACGTATTTCCCACCGAGATTACATTTAAGTTCACACACACTCATTGCTAGATGTCGGTGTTCATACTTTTTCATTGTAATATCCATGCTAGTTTATTTTCTTTTTCCTGCTTTCTTCTTGTGTGTTTGTTAAACCTTAAGAAAACCAAAAAAAATTAGTAGTAGTTTACTTTTCTTGCTGTAGTAGTAATAATTAAAAGAAAACCCAAAAATATTTCCCGTTCTTCTTTTGCTTGTTGGGAGCTTTCCGGTGTAAGTAGTTTTATTTCTTTTCTTTTCTTTGGTGATCGATAGGAGAAGACCATGATTAAATTATTGAAGTGGCTCTTATATGCATTATTGTTTATTTAACCAAGAGTCCATATTGCCTTGTCCTCTCCTGTTTATTGAATGCTCGCAGATTCCAGCTTAGTCCAATGCACGTGCACTCTTATTATTATTCACTCCGTTCGGTCGTGCAAGTGAAAGGCAATTAGGATGATATATGATTGACTGACTGAGATAAGAAAAGCTGGTATGAACTCGACCTCTCTTGTTTTTGTAAATATGATGAGTTCATCGTTCTTGATTCAGCTTATTATGAATAAACATGTTTGCAATGACAATTAGAGATCATATTTGCTCGTGCCATGCTTGATTAGCTATGAGTTATAATGGTTTACCTTGCGTGCCGACATGCTATTAGAAGGGTTATGATGTGGTATAGTGGGGTGGTATCCTCCTTTGAATGATTTAAGTGACTTGACTTGGCACATGTTCACGCATGTACTTGAAAGAAAATCAACATAGCCTTCACGATATTTATGTTCATGGTGGATTATATCCTACTCATGCTTGTACTCAATGTTCATTAATTTTAATGCATGTTCATGACTGTTGTCACTCTCTAGTTGGTCGCTTCCCAGTCTTTTGCTAGCCTTCACTTGTACTAAGCGGGAATACTGCTTGTGCATCCAATCCCTTAAACCCCAAAGTTATTCCAGATGAGTCCACCATACCTTCCTATATGCGGTATCTACCTGCCGTTCCAAGTAAATTTGTATGTGCCAAACTCTAAACCTTCAAATAAACATTCTGTTTTGTATGCTCGAATAGCTCATGTAGCAACTAGGGCTGCCTTTATCTTCCATGTTAGGCGGGTTATTCTCAAGAGGAGTGGACTCCGCTCCTCATTCACGAGAAAATGGCTGGTCTCCGGGATGCCCAGTCCCATGCTTTATGCAAACTAAATCAAAATAATTGCAAACAAAACTCCCCTGGGACTGTTGCTAGTTGGAGACGCTCGTTGTTTCGAGCAAGTCATGGATTGATGCTTGTTGCTGGAGGGGGAGTATAAACTTTACCATTCTGTTTGGGAACCGCCTATAATGTGTGTAGCATGGAAGATATCGCCATCTCTTAGTTGTTATGTTGACAATGAAAGTATGCCGCTCAAAATATTATTTATCTCTATTTCAAAACCGAGCTCTAGCACCTCTACAAATCCCTGCTTCCCTCTGCGAAGGGCCAATCTATTTACTTTTATGTTGAGTCATCACCCTCTTATTAAAAGCACTAGCTGGAGAGCACAACTGTTATTTGCATCCATTACTATTAATTTATATTGGGTATGACTATGATTGGATCTCTTTTACCATTAATTACAATGTCTAGTCAGTCCTTGATCTTTAAAGGTGCTCTACATTTATGTTTTGCGGTCTCAGAAAGGGCTAGCGAGATACCATCTTGTTATATTATATCATGATTGTTTTGAGAAAGTGTTGTCATCCGAGATTTATTATTATGGCTTGCTAGTTTATTATGCCATTGATATGAGTAAACATGAGACCTAAGATTTATTGCAAATGTGGTTAGTCATGATCTTTGCTGAAAACTTGAATGCTGGCTTTACATATTTACAACAACAAGAGCAAACAGAGTTTGTAAAAGTTTTTCTTTATCACTTTCAGTTTGTCAACTGAATTGCTTGAGGACAAGCAAAGGTTTAAGCTTGGGGGAGTTGATACGTCTCCATCGTATCTACTTTTCCAAACACTTTTTCCCTTGTTTTGGACTCTAACTTGCATGATTTGAATGGAACTAACCCGGACTGACGCTGTTTTCAGCAGAATTGCCATGGTGTTATTTATGTGCAGAAACAAAAGTTTTCGGAATGACCTGAAACTTCACGGAACAACTTTTTAGAAATAATAAAAAATCCTTCCAAGAGATGAAGGCCAGGGGGCCCACCATCTGTCCACGAGGGTGGGGGCGCGCCTGCCCCCTAGCGCGCGCCCCTACCTCGTGGGCCCCCTGGAGCTCCTCCGACGCCAACTCCAACTCTATATATTTGCTTTCGGGGAGAAAAAATCAAGGTGAAGAAATCATCGCGTTTTACAATACGGAGCCCCCGCCAAGCCCTAAAACCTCCCGGGAGGGCTGATCTGGAGTCCGTTCGGGGCTCTGGAGAGGGGGATTCGTCGCCGTCGTCATCATCAACCATCCTCCATCACCAATTTCATGATGCTCACCTCCGTGCGTGAGTAATTCCATTGTAGGCTTGCAGGACGGTGATGGGTTGGATGAGGTCTATCATGTAATCGAGTTAGTTTTGTTAGGGTTTGATCCCTAGTATCCACTATGTTCTGAGATTGATGTTGCTATGACTTTTCTATGCTTAATGCTTGTCACTAGGGCCCGAGTGCCATGATTTCAGATCTGAACCTATTATGTTTTCATGAATATATGTGTGTTCTTGATCCTATCTTGCAAGTCTATAGTAACCTACTATGTGTTATGATCCGCAACCTCAAGTGACAATAATCGGGACCACTCCGGTGATGACCATAGTTTGAGGAGTTCATGTATTCACTATGTGCTAATGCTTTGTTCCGGTTCTCTATTAAAAGGAGGCCTTAATATCCCTTAGTTTCCATTAGGACGCCGCTGCCACGGGAGGGTAGGACAAAAGATGTCATGCAAGTTCTTTTCCATAAGCATGTATGACTATATTCGGAATACATGCCTACATTACATTGATGAATTGGAGCTAGTTCTGTTTCACCCTATGTTATGACTGTTACATGATGAACCGCATATGGCATAATTATCCATCACAGATCCAATGCCTACGAGCTTTTCCTATAACTGTTCTCGCTTATTTACTTTTCCTTTGCTACTGTTACAATCACTATAAAACACCAAAAATATTACTTTTGCTTCTGTTACCTTTGTTTCCGTTACGACTACTATCATATTACTTTGCTACTAAACACTTTGCGGCAGATATTAAGTTATCTAGGTGTGGTTGAATTGATAACTTTACTGCTAATACTTGAGAATATTCTTTTGCTCCCCTTGTGTCGAATCAACAAATTTGGGTTGAATACTCTACCCTCGAAAACTGTTGCGACCCCCTATACTTGTGGGTTATCAGCCCCCAACCGGCTCCTCCCTTCCCGCTCCATCCAACGCCACCGCATCACCGTACCCCGAAGCTGCCAGCGCCTCCCATCCCTACACCCACCAAATCCATCCATCAGGCCATGCCGTCATGGAGGTGGTGGGTAGGCTGTCGTCTGCCGCTCTCGCGACCTCCCCGCGATGAGCAGCGGCTCCCCATCTCCGCGGGGCTCGCCGTTCCAGTGCAGCCAACCGCCCCCCGATCCACACGCCGCCCGCGTCGCCTCCGAAACCACGGCGCAGCACGGCAGCAGCACTGCCCGCGCTATGCTCCCCTGCCCTCCTTTACCCATCAGATCCAGCAAGGAGGACATCAACAACCTCTTCACTAGCTCCCCACCACGTCTGCCTCCAAATCCGCCAGCACGAGCACCTTCCGGTGACCTTGGACTTCGACGGCCATCAGATCCCACGTCGCCACGCCAGTAGCCGCGCGGTCCGTTGCTCCCCCGCCTGTGGGCTCCCTCGTCCGCCCCACAGCACTGGCAGTGCCCCGCGACATGCTCGGACAACGGACCTACTCAGCCCAGACGGCGAGGATACGGCGAGGAGCCTGGTTGGGAGGACTGGGCATCACCACCCACTTCCGGATCCGTGAGACTGTGGAATCTTCCTCTGCTCCTCTCGATGTCTTCCCCAGTGACGAGCTGATGCTCCTGCTCGCATGAACTGCAGCCCCCAGCCCGCAACGAGCTCGTTCCTTCTCTTCAGGCGAGGTCAACGGCCTCAAGCAGATGGCGTTTACTCTCCTCATCGCCGTTCCCTCCCTCCACTCCCACGCACTACACTTCAGATAGAAGGAGGGACTCCACCACCGGCGCATGTGCCACTCGCTAGTGAAGCCGCCTCCCGCTTATGGGCGTCACAGCGTGTAGTGCAGACACGTGCACGGCAGCAGATGCTGTGATGGGTAGCGCGTGCAGTGCTCACGCGCCACATCCCCCGCCGAGCCGGCCCTCTGTCTACCTCCTACGCTGCTAGAGCAGCACGGTCGTTTCCTTTTTTCTTCTTCTTTTTGGATTTTGGATATGCAGTGCATTCAGATCCCTCAGGCAGTGCGCTGCGCGCCCTCGAGTGGTACACTACTGTCCAGTTCATCGCAGTGTAGGCCTTGGGCGTGCACATCTCTCCACCCCCCGGTCATCTCCTCTCCACACTGTCGAAAATGGGGGATGTGGTTGGGCGCGCGTGGCTGTGTAGTTGATGCCCCCGTGCAGTTCACTGAAGTGGACAAACTGATTTTTCCTTTGCGCCTTCGTCCAGTTCCATTGGAGTGCGCTTTCGCGTGTGGTCCACTGGTTTTTTCCATTCCAGTGAGATGTTAAATTAGATGCTACAGTGCAGCTCACATTTTGTGTATTGTGTTTTCTTTTTCAGTTTTGCACTACAAGGCGGTCCAATTAAATTACGGGTGTGCTCCAGTGCTGTTCAGATGGGGCAACCCCGAAAAGGTCCTAATTTTTCTTGTGGACGTATGTATGGTTGTATGTATGAAGAAGTTTTTAGTTACATGGAAAAAGAGAGAGAGAGAGAGCAGTCCACTTGATGGACAAACATACTTTGTTATTATTGTAGATTTTAGCGAACTCCCAGGCAGTTCGGTGGCCTCCCACTATACAGCAGGGCTAGGCATGCCATGTTGTTCGGCAGTGCTCTTGTGCACTTCATTAACTTTGTGATTTCTGAAGAGAAAAAAAGTGCAAATGAAGTCCGCTATGGTTTGCTATTGAGGTTCATTTTACTCATTTTTGCAGGAAAAACATGAAGTGATGCAGTTCTATAGGATGCCCCATTACTCAATTTTGTTGTTGTTGAAGAGTGCACTTCATTAGTTCATTGTAAAAACTGTAGTTCATTACCGTGATTTGGCTGGTGGAGAGTGCAGATTCTGTATGCTATAAATTTCCTCTGTTGTCCACTTGGTAAATACAAAACAAAAAAATCTCAAAATGAAGCTCTCTTCTATATTAGATGTAGTTCACTCGCTCAGTCCCTACGGTCCACTCGCTTGGTCAACACGCGTAAAAAATTAATAAGTACGAAAATAGACAACAAGAACTCATGAGGTTCACTTTGGGTAGTGTTAAGGTTCACTTTCGGAAGTGTTGTGGTCCACTCTCGTTCTTCTGTCCGATGAAAGGTCCACACACTTGGTCAATGCGCGTAACAAATTAATAAGTATGAAAAAATACAACAAAAACTCATGAGGTTCACTTTTGATTGTGTTGCGGTTCATTTCGGGAGTGTTACGGTCCACTCTCGTTCAAAAAAAAGTTGAAAAAAAGACAGCAAAAACTTTTGCGAGTAAGTTTGTGTCCGACAAAAAGAAATCATGAAGTTCACTTGACTGCCTGCTGCAGTGCGGTTTTCCGTCTGAAGCAGTGCGTTCTTCTGTCCGATGAAGTACACACGATGATTTTGGTCTCGCGAAAAACTGAGTGTCCGCTTTTCGGTAAATTTAAAACTGCTCTTAAACCGTAAGGAATTAGAGAGAGTATTCTACATGAAAAAGTTGCATCTCGTTGATATCTTTCCAATGGCATATCACTTGAATCATTTCGACAACCGGTTTGTAAAAATTTCGCGAAAAACGGCCGCTACCACTCGTCGTCCGCCGCACGATTTTCAAAATTAACTTAAAACTGTAAGCAATCTCAGAACCATTTCTACATATGAAAGTTGCGCCTTGTCCAGAGTTTTCCAACGACATATTACACGCCTAGTTTTGACAAACAGTTCAAAAACTAGAGCAAAAATTGCAAAAATTAAAAAAAAAAACAGAATTCCGCGATTTAGTAAATTTGAAACTGCTCTTAAACTGTATCGAATTAGAGAAAATAATAGATACGAAAAAGATGCACCTTGATGATATCTTTCCAACGGTGTATCATTTTCTTTATTCTGATGAGCAGTTTAGAAAGAATCACGAAAAAACGCTCGATGTCACTCGTCTTCCGCCTTACCATTTTTGAAACTGCTCTTAAACCGAGAGGAATCTCGAAAAGTGTTCAACATGGAAAAGTTGCGCCTAATCAATATATTTCCAACGGTATATTATACGCCTCGTTCTGATAAACGGTTAAAAAATTAGAGCGAAAGCAGTACCAGAAAAACACTGCGTGCAGTTTTTTCCGACCCGAAGTTCACTCGTGTGAGTACTACAGCACAGTTAGCTCAAACAATGACGTGCACTTGCGTTGAGCGTGCAGTGCGGAAGTGTTATCAGAATAGTTATTCTACTATATATATATATATATATATATATATATATATATATATATATATATATATATATATATATATATATATATAATATACTACCAAAGTGAGTTATATGAAAAATCCATCCTACTATCGGGTGTAGTTACACATTCCTTATATACTACCATGTGGTAGTATATACTCTACTTTATTATTTTTAATATGTTCATACACTATATCTAAGATACTCCAAAGTGAGTTATATGAAAAATTGCAAGTGAGCTCATAGTTTTATTTTATTTGTGAGATACGTACATATTTATACGTGAAATGTAGTATGCACAAAATATGGTACATACTACCAAGAAAGTAGTATATATACTACCTAAACATTCATATATACTACATACTACGCGTACATACTCTCCGATATGATAGATACTACCTAGAACATACGAAACAAAAGTGGGAGTAACTACACGCGGTAGTAGGAAAAATATGTGTGTGTGTGTGTGTGTGTGTGTGTGTGTGTGTGTGTGTGTGTGTGTGTGTGTGTGTGTGTGTGCAAAAAATGACTCAAATATAGCAAGCGAGATCTCTTTTTTTTGCATATCCAAAGTCTGAGTTTGCTAGCCAGGCCTGCAGCCTGGTAAAATATACCAGAAAATCGAACCATATGGTACAATCGTGATTTCTTACCGTGGAAAAAATTGGAGGCGAAACAATGAACTCATGTTTTCATTCAAACGAAAATATGTTGTTAGATAATGTAAATGTTTTCAAATAGCACACGATCCACTCAAGAAAGCCATGTGTTCACTAAACCGTGGCCGATGCCCCCTCCCACGCATGCAATTTGAGTCGTGCGTTCTGATTGGCCAGAACCCAAACCCCACGGATCGTATGTCTGCACCCGTTGGATTTTCCTTGATCGAACCGTGATCCTCATCCCTTTCGACAACACATGCAGTTCTGGTTGTGATTTTATTTATATCCACAAATTGCACGTTGAATTCAAAAAATGTCTTAAATATAGCAAACGATACATGCAATGCGTTAGAAAATCAAACCCGTGGTATAATGGTGATTGCGTACCGTGGAAATTTTTATGAGGCCAAACAATGAAGTCACCGACCACTGGAGTTTGAATTGACACGTCTCCTTTTCGAAACCATGGTCCTTCATGTGAGATGCTCTGGTATGGAAGGAGCGATCATCAAAACTTGTGCCAAACTTTACCAAAAATTTTCCCCGGGGTCGTGAGAGCACGCCACGGGCACACTTATATATATATATATATATATATATATATATATATATATATATATATATATATATATATATATATATATATATATATATATATATATATATATATATATATATATATATACTACTACGTGGGTGTTAGCAAGATCATTTGTGTGTCGCTTTGCTAGTTTTCATTCATTGTCCGAGGAACGGGAAAAAGCTTCAAACAGTTCGGCCGCAGGGTGCGGCCAGAGGAGTAGGCCTTGTTGGTATTTTAATTTCAAGAAATGCATATAGAGTCCGGAAAATAACGAAAATCATTGTGTCACTGTGGCGTGCTCTCACTATCGCATGGAAAAAAATTGGTAAAGTTTGTCACAAGTTTTGGTGCTCGCACCTTCCATACAAGAGCATCTCACAAGAAGGATCATAGTTTCCAAAAGGAGACGCGACACTTCAGACTCCAAATCATCAATTACTACATCATTCCGCCTCGAAAAAAATCATGGTAAACAATCACGGATATACCCTTGGTTTGATTTTCTGGCCCATTTCAGGTCTCGTCTGCTATGTTTAAGTCATTCTTTGCACTTACCTTGCATTTTAGTGCATATAAAGTCAAAAACCCTACTACAACTACATGTGGGTGTTTTAGTTAGGCTATACTTAGGCTACTCGTAGTGGAGAGTATCATATACTAGTATCATGCATATATATGATACTTGTGTATGATACTACCTTTAATTATAGTGCATAGTATAATAGAGTAGTATCATAGATTATCATATTTATTGCCATGCATGACACATATTAGCATCGCATTTAACATGATACGGTATCTACCTATATGTTACTCTAACCCTCTCTATCTTCTTTAATTCTTTGCCACATCAGTATACTTGCAATTTCCAAGTGCATGATACCGGCTATGATACCACCATCATGGCCAGCCTTATAGTGGGGAGTATCATATACTAGTATCATGCATATGATACTAGTGTATGATACTACGTACGTACCTTCGTAGTGCATAGTATCATAGATGACTGTATTTATGGCCATGCATGACACAAAGTAGTATAGCATTTATTATGGTACGGTATCTACCTATGTTACTCTAACCTACTCTCCCTTCTTTAATTCCTTGCCACATCATCATATTTGCTATTCCCTAGTGCATGATACCGGCTATGATACCCCCACTATGGCCACCCTTATCAAAGAAGGTGTACAAATCATTTGTGCGTTGCTTTCCAAGTTTTCATCTGTTTGTCTGAGAAGCGGGGAGAAGTTTCAAACATTTCGGCCGCGAGGTGCAGCCACTGGCATAGGCCTAGTTGGTATTTTAATTACAGGAAATTCAGATGGTGTCTGGACATCATCAAAATCGATGTGTGCCCGTGGCGTGCTCTCACGACCCTATGGAAAAAATTGGTAAAGTTTGGCACAAGTTTTGATGATCGCTCCTTCCAAATCGGAGCATCTCACATGAAGGATCATGGTTTCCAAAAGGAGACGTGTCAATTCAATCTCCAGTGGCCGGTGACTTCATCCTTTGGCCTCATAAAAATTTCCACGGTACGCAATCACCATTATACCACGGGTTTGATTTTCTGACGCATTTCAGGTATCGTTAGCTATACTTAAGATATTTTTTGAGTTTAACGTGCATTTTGTGCATAAAAATAAAATTACAACTGGAACTGCATGTGCTGTCGAAAGGGATGAGGATCGCCATTCGATCTGGGAGCATACAACAGTGCAGACGTACGATCCGTGGGGTTTGGGTTGTAGCCAATCAGAAAGCACGATTCGGATCTCGCGCGAGGTTTGGTCGGCACACGACTTTCATGAACGAACCGTGTGCTATTCGCAAACCGGATTGCATATTTTTATTCACACATACTGTAGTGAGATCAATTGAGTGTGCTACCTCTATGATATAATAATAATAATAATAATAATAATAATAATAATAATAATAATAATAATAATAGTAATAAATTGTTCATATTCATTGCCTGAGCTGACAGGATATCAAGGTCAACATATTAACGGTTCTTACATCTACACAAAACCGGGCATAATTCAGTACACGCGACAGTTCTAAATTGAACGAATTAAGTTGTAGGGTAGGCATAAAGACTAGTCTTACGGCTTAATTCCCATGTACATGGGGGAACTAGGATCATTACGTTGACCCCGAATGAACTTGGGTTTTCTGATGACTTTACGCTTCTCTGTTACACGGGTGCGTGATCCCTTGGCTGACAACTCGGCAAATTCATCATACTCATCCTCATCAGCAACATCCTCGACACCGAGTACCCTCCTCTTCCCATGCATCACTACATGGCAGTACTTATGCAAGGGGTCTTCCGCAAAGAAAATCCTAGTAGCATCGCAAGCAAGAATGAACGGGTCCGCGTGATATGCCATCGTTGTCCTGTTAACACAAGTATTCCTGTAATCATCAACCTTTACATGACCAAGAGAGATCCACGCGCACCTGAATAATGCCACATTAAGTTTCACATAGTCAAGCTCCCAAATCTCTTTGATGGTTCCATAGTATACCCTTTTATCAGCTTCATCTATTCAAACAGAGATGTTCTGATATGAGGTCTTCTCATCATGTTCCTAGTGTAGAACGTGTATCCATTTATGTCATATGCTTGGCACATAAACACTGTAGGTGATGGCTTTTGTGCCAACCGCGTAGCAATGTCATCGATGGATCCTTGTGCCAAATGATTTTTCAGCCATTCGGTGTAGTTCTTAGTGTGCTCCTTCATCTCCACATCTGATGAAGGCACCATTGGTAAGAAGCTTTGGCGTATCTCCGCCAAGTGTTTTTTGGCATCAGCGCTGAGAATTGGGCTGTTAAGCAGTACCGTCAAATGGGCTTTCTCTGCCAATTCTTTTGGTGCAGCCATTTGCGTGCCAGCAAGGATCGGCTTACCTTTCAGCCTTCCCTCGTGGCGAGAGAGGGGCAAACCTATAGGAATTTGTTTCATGTATTCGGTGCAAAACTCAACCACCTCCTACGTAGTATAACCTTGAAGGATGCTTGCCTCTGGATGGTTTCGGTTCTGACAAAAGTGCTTCGGTGTTCCCACGAACCGCTCGAAGGGATACATGTTGCGAACAAACACAGGACCACAATACTTTATCTCGTCGACAGGTGCACAATGAGATGGACCATGGCATCAAAGAATTACGATGGGAAAAATATCTCTAGGTTGGGCAATATTCTTGCAATCTCATCTTGCATATGATCCAACTCTTCAGGATCTACAACTCAAGAAATCACAAAGCTCAATGAGTGTGTTTCTTATATCTTCGTCCATCAGATTCCTGATGGACACCGGGAGGATTTGTGTCAACATTACGTGGCAATCATGTAACTTCATGTGTCCCAACTTCATTTTACCTGAGCTCACATCCACGAGACTTCTGATGTTTGTGGAGTAGGAAGAGGGTGTCTTAACTGACAACAAATAGGTGAAGAACTTTGTTGCTTCTTTTCTACTGAAATTTTAACTCTCGCGAGCTTTGATGAATTTGTCATCATCTTCTTCTTCACTCTTGTGTTTTGATTAATCAGCAAGCATATCAAGCTGTGAACCGTTACCATCCTTTCTTTTACCTTTAATCTTGAGCAGAGTAGCAAAGATGCTTTCACATACGTTCTTCTCTACGAGCATGACATCGATGCAGTGACGTACACGTAGAATCTCCCAGTAAGGTAATTTCCAGAACACCAATTTCTTCTTAAACACTTGACCCTTGGTTGTTTGTTTCACCGTCAAAGCGTGCTTCTTGCCAAGCACAACATTAATTTGTTTAGCCATGTTGCGGACCACCTCCCCATCATAGGGTCTTGGGCCCACACCTACCTTTGCTGTACCATCAAATTCAGCTTTCATCTTTCGGTATGGGTGATTTCTCCGTAAGAACCTACGATGACGCAAATACACGGTTTTGCGCGAGTTGGGAAGAAATCCGCTAGATGTCATATCCATGCATGTGAGCATCGTACATCTCCCTTTTTTTCTGCCCCGATGTGTTGCCTAATGCCGGCATATCTTGAATGGTGTGCACCAGCATCGCATGTAGATCAAAAATCTCCTTTCTGTAAGCATCATAATGTTTTATAGCAGGCGCATCTATCCACACTATCAGCAGTTCTTCTACCAGTAGCTGAAAGTAAATGTCGATGTCATTTCCAGGTTGCTTCGGGCCTTGGATAATGTGGCACCCCGGCTCAGAGAGACCGGAATGCCCCGTATTCCAGCCCAGCGATCGAGGTAAGTCTCTGGAATACGGAACCGCTTGGCATAGAACCAATCAGCTCTTTATTACATTCGATAGGGGTACAAGGGGATTACATTGGCACGATGACACTACGCCTGCCAAGGTTGCTCTATGCAAGCAGCAGAACATCACATAGCAGCGGAATAACTTCTAGCAGCGGAACAGCGACGACGATGATGGACTCCACTCCACAGGGACACTGGCTGGAATGTTTATCCTAGCTCGCAAACACATGATCCTCGGCAAACAAGCAAGTAGACAAGGAATGGCCTGCAAACTGGCATGACACGCCAGGTTAGTACATTGAATGTACTTGCAAGCTCACAACAACCAAAGCCATCAAGACAAACAACAGCATGTCATTTACAGGTTACTTAACAAAGATGAACATGATACTAGCAGAACACATGGCATGCACAAGATGCACATGATACAGCTAGAACAATACCAGATGAGAATGTCATGAATATATGAGGATACTAGGATGCAACATGTTAACAATATTATGCACCAACTTACTCTGTTCGGGGTTACCTCGTAACCACCACATGAATCACTTACCATCATGGTCATCATACGATCACCTCAGGATCAAATCAAGCTTGGTATTAACAATACCGTAGTAATCATTACATGACCACAGGGAGCTTGATCTTTACCCTTGATTCTCGCATAACACCATAAATCTCAACCATCTTCTGTATCCTCCATACCACTGTGATCCTCTCGCGATCACATAGGATCAACCACTTCTTTCCTCATCGGACCAGGGTTGTTATTAAGAAGATTATTATTACTTTTGACCCGTAGTGTGACCTACTACGAACTGGGCCTTTATCCGAGGGCACGGCTATCGATAGATTAAACACTCTGCAGAGGTTAGCACACTGTACCCACACCACGGAACCCAGGGCGCCATGCTCCCATTCGGGTGGACCAACGACGTTTCGACAAAACCGATCTATTGCCAAGACACTCTCCCGGCCACTCGGACCAACTGCCCTTTGCGCTAAGTCATGGGTGGCCTCGATGTCACCTCGTGACACCCAACGGCCACCATCGTGGCAAAACATAAACGGTCCCAAATGGGGACAATGGATCCATACAACTCGGGCACACAAGGCTTATGTCCGCCTACCTGATCAGGGTAGCGCGCACCCATAACCTTCCCTAGTTGGAGGCACCGGCGAGAGGCATGACAATAGACCCAGTTAGGGGCCCCCATAAATCAAGTGTGGCGGCACTGGTCATCTCGATTTCAATGGCACTATGACTCAGCCAATAGGTGTTCAAGTTCAATTGAAGTCCGGTTAAACTTGAATGCAAATGATGTTGAGTCATACATTCTAACATGATGAAATAGAAGTGCATATGAGCATGATATCAACATGAGCATGGGTGGAGCAACATAACCATATGAATCATTATCATCAATAATAATAAAGCACTTAGTCTACTTGATGCAGATGAACATGGCATAGCGATAATCATACGTAACACAGGTGTTTCATAGCCGATAGTAACCATGCATCAGATGAGCATCACTATCACCAGCATGCAGTGCTACAAAGCATGACATATGAGAATAATACTAGCAAGTAGTACATACTAACAATGTGCATAAGAACATAGCATCAAAATAAGCATGTATCCATAAGCATAACCCAAACAGTACTAGAAGTATTAAACGAGCAGTCATTTATTAAATATTCAAGTGAAAACCATGGTTACTGCAAATCCATCATGCAGGTGGCTGTTGTGGCTTGCCTGGGGTTGCCGAATACTCCGGGAAGAGGTACGGTGAAGTCGCGGAACGATTCACCGGAACTCTTCTCTCTCAGAGGGGGCTAGATAAGGGCAAGGAAAAAATGGTCATTTTCACAGTGGGACCACCTAGTGAAAACGATACCAACAGATAGAGCTCGACGAGACGAAGAAGTAGGCATTGCATTCACCTTAAATGGAGTTACGGTCGCGAAGATACGAGAGTTGGATGATCAGGGACCTATTTGCAAAAAGTTTTCTGCAACCAAGTCCCTGGGAGGAAAAACAGAAAGCGCTTTTTCGAGAAATACGCTTTATGAATGGGAAAGCATATTTCCAGCCGTAGAAGAACTAGAATGCACTTTTAGAGTTGAGAAAACATGTTAACAGTAGAAGTATAACCAGTGTATGTTTTCCCGAGAGGAAAACAGATTCGTTGAAAAACGCTTCCACTTAAAACACCTGGGCCCGGGGTGTGTCACTTATAGAGGGGGGTCCGCTGGCAGGGGGAGGGCCAGGCGGACATCGTCTTCTTCCTCCTCGTTATGATCCTCGACAGAACAGAGGAGGCAAGGCAGGGCGATATCGGCGAGGGGCCCGGCCGGCTCCGGCTGAGGCGAGAGCACCAGTGGGCTCGGGAGGCTCCGCCGCACCCTTTCAGAGCCCTCCCGTGCGCTGGGGAGGAGCAGGGCAGCCGCGGCGGGAGGCAACAAAGAGCACGGGGCGGCGGCCCTGGTGGACTCTGGCGACTGGCTGAGGTGGTGGAGAGGTTCGCTGGAGTGGAGAAGAAGATGGAGGGGTCAGGAAGTGGAGGGGGAGCTCGGGTGGCCGGATTGGAGTGAACTCCGGCGAGCACCACGGTGGTCCGAGGCGAAAACGGCGAGCTCTCATGGACTAGGGAGGCAGGGGAGGAATGGTGAGGTGCGGAGGAGGTCGGGAACTACTTATATAGCGCGGGGGAAGCCTCTACAACTCACGGTTGAGCTTGAGCGTGGTTCTAATGGAGGACAGGAGCCCTAAGTAGCACGAGCATGGCGTTTGCAATGCGACCAAGGCGAATCAGGACGAGGTAGAGGCACGGGGCGATGCGGATGAGCACGGGGGAGATACTAGACATGGAGGGACGTCGAGATGCGGAGGAAGGAGGCGGCTACAGAGCACACGGTTGGCAGTTCACAAGCTGTGGCTTGCCTACCCCATGGTCACCGCGTGCACTGGGGCACGTGACACATTCTAGCCGGTTCGACTATGTCCAGTAGATGGACCTTGCTACCCTCAGTATCAACAAAGAAAGAAATGAGCTCAGGGCAAAGAAGAGAAATTCACTGAGTGCCAAAGCAGATCAATAGCAACCTGTTTGTGCTGTGGTGAGGAATATTCGAGCAGGGATAGACTATGGTCTTTGGCATAGTTTTATTACATGCTAAGATCACTAAGGTGGCCAAGTATCAGCTTAATAGGAGGGGTTTAGTTGGTACTTGCTATAGAAATTGCCACACTGTCCAGATTTGGAAAACATGAAGTAGCACTCACACAAATGCTTTACGTGAGCTGAAACTTGGAGGCGATGAGTTATTTGATGATATGAAGCTGCTGTAAAATTGTCATACCATTTGGAAATACCAAAATGGTACTTGCTTCACAGAGCTTCAATCTGGATAGAAACTTAGGAAAATTGCACAAGGCAAATGGCTAGATGAATTGATCCAAAACTTGGTGGATAGCATTAATATGGATAGGGTAATGGTATGGTAAATTTTCAGCCATAATGAAGCAATATAAAATATAGTTGCTTCACAAACTGAAAATCTGACCAGAAACCAAGAATTGATGGTGTGCTCACATAGAGTGATGAAATGAGCTCAAATCTTGAGGAGAGACATGATTTGATCATATGAAGGATCTTGCAAAATTTCAACTCATTTGAATTACCCTAGCTAGTACTTCCTTCACAAAGACTTCCCTTAGACAGGAACTTTGAAAAATTGCTCAGGAATATTTACTAGGCAAATTGAGTTGAATTTTGACAGGAGGCAATGATATGTACAGTAAAAGGTGTCCAAAAAGTTTGGAGTCAATCAACCAAATATAAATGACACTTCCTTCTCAAAAAGCCACTTAGGGCAGAATGAGAAAAGGAATATTTGTGAATTATCTTTGATGATGCCAAGGAATGATTTTGACATATTTGAGGAAGATATGTGTAACATCCTAAATTTCCTATTTGGAATGTTTTACAATTATAGCTAAGCATCCTATGCATCCTGTTTGAATTTGAATGCCATTTGAAGTTTCAGAGAATTTTGAGTTTTGAATTTGAATTCAAACTTTGGCAAGTGGGAAACATTTCAAAAACTAAGCCTGATAAATACTTGATCAACAGTATGAGAGGAGTAAACATGACACTCCAAAAATATCAGAGGAAAACATTGCCAAAAGTTTTGGATTCAAATCTGAATTTTATTTGAATTTGAAAAAAATGGATTTTTATAAAGTTTGGATTTTGCCTTTGGAAAATGTTCAAATGAAAGGGAATATTCCCCTGATCATTTTGGTATATATATATACCCTATATAAAATATTTATATTTTAAAAGATATACTCTGTTTTGTTTTATTTTAAAAAAATAAATTTAAAAAAAAAAAACCCACCCAGCGCCAGCCAGCCCTCTGCCCACCAGCCCCAAGAACCCCCACCGGTAGCCCACCGGCCCGGCCCACTGGCCACCGAGGCGGCCCAGCCCCGACCAGGCCTCCCCCACGCGCCGAATCCCCACGCGCCCGGCCGCCGCTTCGCCTCGCCCTCTCTCTCTCTCGCTGGGCCATGGGCCCGCCCATCTTCTTCCTCCCCACGCCACGCCCGTCGCCGCGCCATGGATCGCCGGATCCCGGCGATCCGGATCCCGACGCTTCGATCGCCCAAGCGAGGCGAAGGCCCCACCTATAAAACCCGCCGCCCCGCACCCCATTCCCCCTAGCCCTCGCCGGAACCCTCTCTCCTCTCGCTCGAGCACGCTGGAGTCCGTAGCTCCCGCCGCCGCCATTGCCGCCGCCGTCGCCGCCCTAGACCACCCGGTCACCCCGACCCCACCAAACCCTCCCCGAGCTCCCCAAGACCAAGACGGTTACTTCCCGACCTCGACGACGCCCGGAGCCCTCGCCGCACTCTCGCCGCCGCCGCCGCCATCGCCGAACGCCGATAAGTCACCGGAAGCTCCCTCCCCCGTCCGATGCGTGATGAGCGGTCCAGATTAGCCCGAAGAATCTGGCGTTTTATAAACGAACCGCCCGGTTCTTTCGGTTTAATTAGTTAGGTTTATTTGTTTTGAGCCGCCCGTTTTAGTTTAAACCAATAGGCCCGTTTAGGTTATTTAACGCCCAGTGCACAGTTTAGGCCCATTAGGCCTTTTTCTTTTATTTTTGTTTTTCTGTTTTAGCAGAATAGTTTCTGTTTTGAAAAATTCATATCTTTTACTCTGTTTAATATTTTTAGGTGATTCGTTTTTTGTTGGTTTGAAAATTTTATGTAGTTTCTGTAAAATATATATTTAGCTATGTTAAAATTAATTAAATTTGCTTTATTTTAGTTTTAGCCAGAATAGTAAATCTGCTATAACTTGAGTTAGAAAAATTATTTTGGATGATTCTTTTTGTCCCAACTTTATTTTGGCATTGCCAAACCATAAAAATTAATTTGGGTATTTTAGGATTAATAAATAAATAGTTTTAAGCAGAATCTTGTTAATCCTAATTAATTAACTAGCTACTGTTTTCCTATTAATTTAATTAGTAAATAAATTTATTTTTAACATGTGATTGATTATTCTAGGATAGTTTCTGTCACTTTATAGGATGAACTTTTATTTATAATTAATAAAAGTTTTATTTTATTTTCTTAATAGAAATTGAATTAGGCCTAATAGGAGTTTCTTAATAGATTTTAAATTAATTCTTTTTGCTCCTAGTTGCTTAATGAAATCTTTTCTCGTTAAGTTAACCTAAAACCATGATTAGGTTATGTTAAGAAAATTTTGTTATATAAAACTATTCTAGCTATTGTTTGAAGTAGGAAAAACTTTGAATGGGTTTTCTTTGAGTTTTCCCTTTGGATTTTGATTTGGTTGTTTTGGTGTGTTATGTTACTTTGTTATGCTATTTTGGTTATGTGATCCTATTGCTATATGCTTATTGTGGTTATTGTTTGTCTCGGTAGAGTTTCCGGAGTGCGAAGCTTGCTACTACGAATCTTTAGCTTTCGGGGATCATCAGCAAGGCAAGTCTTGATCATGTTATTTCTATACCTATGTTTTTGTGCATTAGAATTGTCACCACCCCACCATGCATGCAGTAGTTGAAATCTTGAAGTTATTAATCTTGAGTAGTATCATGTGGTAGGATGAACCAATCCCCTTGTTACCATGACCCCGGGACGAAGTAGTTACTTTGCTATGCTCGTAGACGGGTTTTGGGTTGAGTGAAATTCATAAGCAAGATGTGAGAGTCAATGATGATGACAACCCCATGAACTACAATGATCAAGATGGACTTGAAAATCACTCTTGGGTGGAGGGCGGTTGACGGGCACCCTGGAGAACCAGTGGTGGCGGGATGCATGGAGAAGTGCCATGACATCTTGCGGAAAGCTTCACCCAGCCACGAAGAGAAGGATGGATGCCCCATGACCGAAGCTTACATGCAGCCGCAAGCCATTATGGGCTCTGGCTGGGTTGACCCTAGTAGTGACGCTGGCTGGGACGGTACTACGAGATGTAGAAGAACGGTAGGATTGGATGGGTACCGCAGTAGCAGAAGAACTCTTTGGAAGACCTGTTTCATTCGTCCGCCTTCAAACACCATGAAGTGCGAAGACTTTAAAGGAGGAATGATTCTTGCGGGAAAGTCGCAAACCTCTGCAGAGTTAAAGATCTAATCGATTAGCCGTGTCCCGATTACGGACATTTGAGCCTCTGGAACTTGGAAGTATTCGGATATCTCAACACTAAAACTAATGAATTAATTTGAGGGTTTTATGACTTAATAATTTGGGAATGAGATTTTGGTTGGCGGAACCATCTCAATAACTACCAACAATTGTAGTAATTTGCAAGCAAGTCCATGTAGTAGGGAAAAATTTGCTTTTCGCAAAATGATGAAACTTAGAGCCCCACACCAAAATGCATATAGTGATAGTAAGTTTATTATTGTTGTTCTTCATGACTTGCCACTTATTCCAAAAGCTGACCTACATGGCTGCAACGTCTTATGTTGCAGAGGTATATTCCGATCAGGAGTGAGGCTACGCTCCGCGCTTGGCGATTGCCCTTTGGAGTCGGATGGACTCGCTTTACCTTCAACGCTTCCGCAGCATTAGTAGTTTATTTCTCATGAGTTGGCCTTGAGCCAAATTTATTCCCTTGTAATAAAGACTCTATATGAGAACCGTGTAATAATATTCAGGTGTGATTGAACTTTGATTACTTTATCGATGTACTGTGAGTACCAGCATGATCTTGGGATGGTACAAACACAGAGATTTGACCGATTTTGGGTCAGGTCGCTACAGAGATGGTATCAGAGCTATTGCCCGGCACAGCCCCAATATCCAAGAGACCTTATCGGATGCCACCGAATGAGTTGAAGGAGATCAAGGATCAAATTAATGAGTTATTGGAGAAAGGATATATTCGTCCAAGCTCATCACCTTGGGGAGCCCCAGTTCTTTTGGTAGAAAAGAAGGATGGAAGCTTGAGGATGGTTGTGGATTATCGTGCATTGAACGAAGTAACCATCAAGAACAAGTACCCTCTGCCGATGATTAATGACTTGTTTGATCAGCTAGTTGGAGCCAAGGTATTCTCTAAGATCGATCTTCGATCAGGGTATCATCAGTTGAAGATCCGTGAAAAGGATATACCCAAAACAGCATTCACTACCAGGTATGGTTTATATGAGTATACCGTCATGTCATTTGGATTGACTAATGCTCCTGCATACTTCATGAATTTGATGAACAAGGTATTTATGGAATACCTGGACAAGTTTGTCGTGGTGTTCATCGATGATATATTAATTTTCTCCAAGAGCGAGGAAGAGCATAAGGAACATTTGCGCCCAGCTCGAGAAACTTCGAGAACATCGTTGTATGCCAAGTTCAGCAAATGTGAATTTTGGCTGAAGGAAGTTGGATTCCTCGGACATGTTATTTCAGGAGAAGGAATAGCAGTTGATCCCGCCAAGGTTGAATCACCACCGATTGGCGGTCACCCACCTCGACCAAGGAGATCCGCATTTTTCGGACTCGCAGGATATTATCGGAGGTTTATTGAGAACTTCTCGAAGATTGCCAAGCCCATGACTGAGCTGTTGAAGAAGGAAGCCAAGTATGTTTGGACCGAGGAATGTGAAGCCGTTTTCAGGAATTGAAGAAACGGTTGGTCACAGCCCAAATCTTGATTTTTGCGGACATACACAAGGAATACCAGTTTATTGTGACGCTTCTCGTCAAGGACTTGGAGGAGTACTAATGCAGGAAGGAAAAGTTGTAGCTTATGCCTCCGGACAGCTACGACCTCATGAGATGAATTATGCCACACATGATTTGGAGTTAGCAGTAGTGCATGCACTCAAGACTGGAGACATTTCCTCATCGGAAATCGTTGTGATGTTTACACAGATCACAAGAGCTTGAAGTATATTTTCACGCAGAAGGAATTGAACCTCGGCGAGAGGAGATGGCTAGAGTTGATAAAGGACTACGACATGAGATTGCATTACCACCCCGGTAAAGCTAATGTTGTAGCAGATGCTTTGAGCCGTAAGAGTCATGTGAATACTCTTACAAAGAAGAGGATTACCCTGGAGTTAGTTGATGGCCTCGAGATCTCCGATGGAGATAGTTCGAAAGGATTTGTTGCAACTCGAAGTTCAGTCCACTTTGGCGAAAGGATTCGTGAAGCCCGTAAGTCGGACAAGGAAATTGATGAGATAAAGCAAAAGATGGAGGAAGGAAAAGCTAAAGGATTTCGTAAGGATGAACACGGACTATATGGTTCGAGGATCGATTTATGTGCCCAATGATCCCGAACTCAGGAAGTTAATTCTTCAGAGGCTCATGATTCACCGTACTCGATTCACCCTCGCAACACCAAGATGTTCCCGGATTTGAAGGAAAGTTTCGTGGACTGGTATGAAGAAGGATATTGCCGAGTACGTAGCCGTGTATGCGATGTTTGTCAACGTAAAGGCAGTAACATCGAGCCCCACAGCCAAAATGCATATAGTGATAGTAAGTTTATTATTGTTGTTCTTCATGACTTGCCAGCTTATTCCAAAAGTCGACCTACATGGCTGCAACGCCTTATGTTGCGTAGGTATATTCCGATCGGGAGTGAGGCTACGCTCCGCGCCAGCGATTGCCCTTTGAGTCGGATGGACTCGCTTTACCTTCGACGCTTCCGCAGTATTAGGAGTTTATTTCTCATGAGTTGGCCTTGAGCCGAATTTATTCCCTTGTAATAAAGACTCTATATGAGAATCGTGTAATAATATTCAGGTGTGATTGAACTTTGATTACTTTATCGATGTCTTCGTGAGTACCAAAGATGATCTTGGGATGGTATGCATACGTAGATTTGACCGATTTTGGGTCAGGTCGCTACAATATGACCCAAACAATTTATGAGAATTATTTGGGAATGACAGAAATATAGGTTGTTTCACAACCTAGGGAAAATAGGGTTGTTCCTTTAATAGAAAAGGAATATTGCCAATAAAAATAATATTGGGATTTGGCTAGGATGAAAATGACATGAGCCAGGGATGGTTTTGAGGATGACAAGCCACTATGAAACCTAGGAAGACATGATCTTCCCAAGTTTTAGGATCGTAGAGCCATGGAAAAGCAAAGCAAAGCACTAACTCAAAGGAAATCAAAAGAAAAAGCCAAAATCCAGGGTGTTACAGATAATCATTGACATCATAATGTATTTTTTTTCATACACAACCAAGGAGCTAGGTTATATATGCACAGAAGCACCAGCCATATGCTGTGACTGGTGCTCATATCGCCAAAAGGATTCATCCCGTCAGAACACTCCCCGAGCCTTATACTACTATGATCCTTGGCAAAGTCTTCAAACTTGTTGTTGATTAATTCCCACTAAGCCCCATCTTTCGGGTGCCTCATATACTTATCCGCAATTCGCTCATCATGATGCCACTGCAACCTCTTTGCTTCTCTAGGGTTTGCAAACAAATGCCTCAACCTTGGAATTAAAGGCAAGTACCAAAAAACCTTGAACGGGATTCCTGTCATGATCTCGTCTTCCAATTTGTACTTGTCCTTCACTCTCCTGTGCTTGTATCGTGCATGCTTGCATGTGGGACATGCACACAAATCTTTGTACTCACCACGATACAATATATAATCATTCACACAAGCGTGTATCTTCTGTACTTCAAGTTCGAGTGGGCAAACAATTTTCTTCGCTTCATTCGTGCTTCTGGGGAGCACATTATCTTCCGGAAGAATTATTTGAAAAGACCTAACATCTCTGTGAAGCCCTTGTTTGATAGATCATTTGCCGCTTTAAATCTGAGAAGCGCCAGGGTGGCACTCAACTTGGAATATTTCTTTTTGCAACCTGGATACAATTATTTCTTGGAGTCCGGATCAATGGTTGGCAGATACTTGTACCCAATCATATCCTTTTTTGGGCCCTCAAAATTTGCAATCATAGCAGCAAAATCTGGCATATCAAGATCGTCGTCATCTGCGTCGCCATCTTGGTTTTCCAGTGGGCGTTTCGGCTTTTTAGTGTTCCATTGGTAGCTTGACACCTCTGCCCCGATGTTAGATTCAACATCCATGTGACACTAATTGGGGCTCGACGGCCCTGGGTATTTTCATCCATGACCTCCTCTTCACCGTGTCTGGTCGAACGTGTATATCAATAAATGAATCCCCGAGAGACTAAGTGCCACTGGACATCTGCAACTTCACGTGACTCTGTATTGGCACAATGAGTACATGGACACATGATGTAATCCGCATCACCAATTCTCCTCTTTGTACTTTCAGCCAAATTCATGAACTCTGTCACGCCACTGATAAATATGTGGTTCTTCGATTCTTCATCCATCGAGGTCGTTCCATCTGCACCACACGAATGGTAATTAACGACAAAAAAACAACATTAATACACGGATTAACTACTGCCCAAAGATGTGTGCATAAATCACAAGGTTTTATTTTCATAATTACTGAGGGTGCTCCATATTGTTATCCAGACGTGCAATGACAAAAATTAATGGCCAGTCAAGTTACACGCAGAGTACTAGTACAGCACTACCATTAGGAATTGAATACATTAATTAAGCCACTCGCGAAGAATACCTTAATCAATTAGCCGTGTGGCGACCTCCACCCAACAGACAGAGAAGCGCGATGCAGTGGCACGCCGAGACAGCACGGTCGAGCAGCAAAGCTTAGTGCGGCTGCCGCCTGAAGTTCGACCTCCACTATCCCTCCATTGACTGCGATGGATGTGCTCGAATCACGCTGCCGATGACCTCGATGGTTGAGCTCCTCCTATCTCCCGCAGCAGACCAAGGATTGACCTCCTATGACGCCACCACCACCCACCGGCCAAGGATTGACCTCTTCTCCTGTAGCCGCTGCCTAGGCTGCCGCCGCCATCTCTATATGTAGAGCGGCTATTTTATTTTTTGACGGATATCCGCAGAGCGGCTGTTTACACAGTATCACTATAGCTCAATTATATGTATAGTGTAGTACATCACATACGGTTATGTAACGACAACCGTGACTCACCTACGTTGTCTTCTCACACGGTTTGGTGCGGAAATCGTGTGTGACGTTGTAATACCTAACACAAACGACATGTATAAACAGTGTGCCATATACAACATATAGTGCCATACGTAGTTCTCGACCGTTAGCTTATCCCCAAAGTTTCCCAATTTCCCCCAAATCCCTAGGTAGCCTCCAAATTCCCTCGTGCGGCGCTGACATTGGGGGAATGCGGGCGAGTGGTGCTGATGGGGTTTAGGTGCGGCTGCTCCTACTTGTATCGCCACCGAGAACTTGCCTAAGGTAATCAGAAGGCAGGTGTACTACGGATCCGAATCGTCCTGTCAGGTTCCAATCTATCCCGATCTTTTTTAGCATGTCCAAAGGAGCTCCTTGATGAATCTGTCCTGAATGACCCCACCCCCACCCAGAAAGCGACCTGTCAGCGGATCCGGAGTATGACTCCAGACTCCCACAACACGAGTTCGACTCCGAGTTTTACGCCATCGAGAAGTACCAAAAGCTGAGTTGTGTGCACGGGCACACTCCCGCTCGATGTGTATGCACGGAGGGATTCGACATTGGCAGGTGGTTTCTCAGTTGCCCCTTAGAGGTTAGTGCTAATTTCATCATTTTACTTGAGTTAATGCCACCGCTCATCCTGAATACTATTTAACATTGGCAGGGATATGAGGCTTGTGCCTTTGTTAACTAGCTGGATGAAGAATGGCATGGCAGGGCTCGGAGTGTTATCACCAAGCTCGGAGAAGATAACGTAAAGCTGAAGAAGAAACTGGCTGATATGGGATGTACAATCAGTACAGTGAAGCAAGAAAGAATCAATCACAGGCAACAAATGAAAGCAAAAGACAAGAAGGAACTAGCATGTGTAGTTGTGGTTTTCGCATTAGCGATGTTCTATGCACTTTTGCAATGATGATTAGGGGTTTTGTTTGACACTATTGCTAAAGCACATCTTGATGTGCTCTAAGTAATGCACATCTAGGTCCTATGCCATTGATGTTACGCGATGATTCGTGCAGATATTTTCCTTTGTCTTTTTTCCTTTTCCTTTGTAGTTTGATTATTACTGGCTTTATCAATAAGAATAGCTCAATGTATTGCTTGCCAACTTTCCTACTCCGTTCATACTGGTACCGGTGCATAATCCCAAAACTCGTTCCTTGTTTTTGTAGTGACAAAAGAAACCTGCCAATAGGAGTCCCGCGCAACCCTAGGATTTGGAGCGAATGGGTACAAATAATTGAAGTTCATTATATCAGCGGTTAGATAATACGTCAACCCCCGCTTTTGTTGGCATTTCCTCTTCTTTGCATACCCCTCTTAAGTGTCCACCATCTTCATCGTCCCTGGCAGGCTACGCTACACATTGGCACACACTCTACAATCTCGCTTTCTCGCGGTTTTCATACGACCGCAGACATGTCGAGCGACAGCGAGTATGATAGTTCAGCCAACAGTCTGGTGCCCGATGATAGGTCAACATCGAAATAATCTTGCTCGTCTTCCATGAGTCTGGCGTCCAGCCCAGACCTCGATTATATCTGGATCATGGAAGGGACTCCGCCTCCGGAGTCGTCAGACGACAACCAGATAGGCGAGGAGCCGTCGGAGGACGAAGAAGAAGATGACGGTGATGATGAGGAGAAATGGTCGAACGAGGAGGAGGAGGACGACGACAGCAACGATGATAATGACAATGGCGGCGATGAAAAGCCAACGGTCAGCGATAAGAAGCGTCCTCGCCAAGATGATGTCGCGGGGCCATCCAACCACCACCACCACCACCACCACAACAACAACAACAACAACAACAACAACAACAAGGAATAAATTAAGCAAACTGTATATATCTCTGTTTCCGTTCTCTTATATTAATTTGTTATCTCTGTCTATCCTATCAATCTCATCGCAAACAGTTAGTAATACGTATTCAACAGAGATCTTCTACATTATCGCCCGCAGGTTGTTTGTTGAACTATGGGCCTTGGCGAGCACACAATTCACAAAAAAAAATACCGTATGGGCTGTCTATAATGATCGCACACAATTCTGATTACCGACCTATTTGCCGGGTATCACACACATCTTGTTACGCTAAATTGTTTGTGTTCACCTCGATCATCGCAAATGGTTCATCGGAGCAAACTGTATGCCGTATATCGCACACACCTTGATCTACTGCCCATTTCTGTTGTTTTGTCTCATCGCAAACAGTTCTTATGGATCAACCGTATGCCCAGCATCGCGCACACAACTAAAATCTGAACCGTGTTTGATGTAGCATTCATCGCAAACATTTTGCATCTTTTTTGACGGGGTTTTTACATCACCGTTTGCGATTAATGCATCGCACACAGTTCTGTCAAAGGGTCTCTGATAGCAACATCCTGCAGTAGTGGTAAGAGGTGTTGTCGATCCCTCTATGGTAAAAGGATAGATTAAATTGTATGAGATTTGATAAATAGATCTTGCAAAAACATGAAATAAAATAAGTAAAGAAAAAGTGCAGCAAGGTATTTTTGGGTTTTTTGGAATAATAGATCTGAAAACAATATTATAAAGGTTAGACTCAGGGGACGTAGATTTCACTAGTGGCTTCTCTCGAGAAAATTGCATACGGTGGGTAAACAAATTACTGTTGGGCAACTGATAGAAGAACAAATAATTATGACGGTATCCAAGGCAATGATCAGGTATATAGGCATCACGTCCATGATTAGTAGACCGACTCCTGCCTGCATCTACTACTATTAATCCACACATCAACGGCTATTGAGCATGCATCTAGTGTATTAAGTTCATGGAAAAATGGAGTAATGCCATAAGAACGATGACATGATGTAGACAAGATCTATTCATGTAGGAATAGACCCCATCGTTTTATCCTTAATAGCAACGATACATGCGTGCCTTTCTACCCCTTCTGTCACTGGGTAAGGACACCGCAAGATCGAACTCATCACAAAGCACCTCTTCCCGTTGCAAGAAAAATCAATCTAGGTGGCCTAACTAAACCAAAGATTCGGAGAAGAAATACGAGGCTAACAATCATGCATATAAGAGATCAAAGAAAACTCAAATAATATTCATGGATAGATCTGATCATAAACTCGAACTTCATCGGATCCCAACAAACACACCGCAAAAATTCATTACATCAAATAGATCTCCAAGAACATTGTACTGAGAATCAAAAAGAGAGAAGAAGCCATCTACCTACTGCCTATGGACCCGTAGGTCTATGGTGAACTACTCCGGCATCATCAAAGGAGCACCAGTGAGGATGATGAACCCCTCTGTGACCGTGTTCCCCTCCGATAGTGCCGGAAAGGGCCTCTAGATTGGATCTCGTGGTTTTGGAACTTACGGCGGCTAGAATCGTGTTTCGATCGCTCCATTAGGGTTTCTGGATTTTCTGGGGATTTATAGAGCCGAGAGGCGGGGAAAAGAGCTCTGTGGGCCCCATGGCCCACCAGGTCGCGCCTCGGCTCTCTGGTGGGCCCTGGTGTCTCGTGGGCCCCATCGGCCTCCCCCGGGCACTTCCTTGGCTCCCAAGTTGTCTTCTGGTCCAAAAAAATCTCCAAAAAGTTACGCTATGTCTGGACTCCGTTTGATATGGATATTCGGCGAAGTAAAAACAAGCAAAATAGCAACTGGCACTGGGCACTATGTCAATAGGTTAGTCCCAAAAAATGATATAAAGTTGCTATAAAATGAAGGTAAAACATTCAAGAATGATAATATAACAACATGAACAATCAAAAATTATTGATACGCTGGAGACGTATCAGTTCTTTATGACTAATGTTGAGTCCATGGATTATACGCACTCTCACCCTTCTGCATTTTGCTAGCCTCTTCGGTACCGTGCATTTCCCTTTCTCACCAAAGAGTTGGTGCAAACTTCGCCAGTGCATCCAAACCCCGTGATATGATACGCTCTTTCACACATAAGCCACCTTATATCTTCCTCAAAACAACCACCATACGTACCTATTATGGCATTTCCACAGCCATTCCGAGATATATTTCCATGCAACTTCTGTTGTTCTGTTTTATTTTCACACATACCATCATTGCCATATTGCTTTGCATGATCATATAGTTGGCATAGTATTTGTGGCTTCGCCACCATTCATGTTTTTTATACATGTCACGCTAGATCATTGGACATCCAGGTAAACCATCGGAGGCATTCATATAGAGTCATATTTTTGTTCTAGTATCGAGTTGTAATTCTTGAGTTGTAAGTAAATAAAACTGTGACGATCATCATTATTAGAGCATTGTCCCATGTGAGGAAAGGATGATGGAGACTATGATTCTCCCACAAGTCGGGATGAGACACCAGACTAAAATAAATAAAAATAGGCCAAAGAGCCCTAAAAAGAGGCCAAAGAGCCCCCAAAAAAAGAGGCCAAAGAGCCCAAAAGAAAAAATGAGAGAAAAACAGAGAAGGGACAATGTTACCATCCTTTTCCACGCTTGTGCTTCAAAGTAGCACCATTTTCTTCATGATAGAGAGTCTCCTATTTTTTCACTTTCATATATTACTAGTGGGAATTTTTCATTATAGAACTTGGCTTGTATATTCCAATTCTTCATTATAGAACTTGGCTTGTATGTTCCGGTGGGCATGTCACATCTTTGGGGGATCTAATCCAAAGACCTCTTCACAATCTCCCTGCCGGTATACCAAATGGTGTACACCAGCAACCACTGGTGGCATCAAGACGGGATTGTGTACGACCTCTGTAGAGTGTAAAACTATTTGCATAGCCGTGTCCACGATCATGGATGACACATGAATCTTTCTTGACATATAGAATCTGTCTTGCTTATTCCCTCTTTGCCCCTATTCTTGAAACCTATGAAGGACATGAGTTGATCGAGGATCCTCACTTGATGAAAGTTATTCTGGAGATAAACATCTTTTCATCTAAAACTTCTTTTATCCAACTACTTTATTTGTCAAACAAAATTAGCTTTATGCAAAGCCATACAACATTCCTTTAAAGCCACATGTAGCTATTAGGTCCTTCCCCGTGGGAGGCATGTTGAGTATGTAATGTACTCATGAAAATACTTTTGTTGAAAAACAGAGATCTATGAAGACGAGGGCGTCGACTACGACTATTATGATGATCCTGCGGAGTGAGGACACGTTGACTACATCGACTGCATGTGGCTGAATGGAGTCGCTACGTATTTATATATTCCACTGTGTTTCTGGTTGTAATAAATGTCATGAGACATTTCACTATGTATGCCTTGTGGCAAGAGTTATTAAACTTATACTTATTTTAATGTTCTACAATGATACCATTTGGCTATGTTGTGAGGTTGATCCTGGATTGACAAATATACACAGGAGGGTCTAGAAATAATTTCGGGACATGCTCACATGCTTGGCCTTCAACAAGGATCTAGAGGTTTCCGGACACTCCTGCCGCATGATCGGGGGCGAGGAACGTTTCAAGGACAACTTGGTGGTGTATCTGAGGATGGAACAGACCAGCACTTACCGATTCACATACGATGGAAAGACTTCTTTGATGCTGTCATTGGAGTTGTTCATCAGGCGATGCATCGGATAGCCAGACTTCGTTAGGACGAGCTGAGGCACACCCCGTTCCGGTATTTCACTTTCCGTATTGGGGACGGAGCGATTCAGCGGAACTTGGGGTACATGGAGGAGGATGATCCCACGATCATTCGTATGGCTTCACTTATCTTTGGACATGAGCAAAATCTTGCTATGACTACGACTATGCTGGAGGAGAATCGTCAGCACTTAGAGTTTTACCAGGAGCGTGTGGAGACACTTGAGGAGAGACTGGTGGAGGCGAACACTTCCTTAGCCGCTGCCAATGAAGCACGGGAGGCCGCTAAGGCAGTTGCAGAGCAGGGTATCATCACCACGAACGCTATGCTTGCCATGGAGAATGGTGACCAGCAGGAGATTCCACCAGGGGACCCTACACCTCCACCACACAACAGAGGCTTCATCCATGCATCATGATTACACAGACAAAGAAGAGCGTCCTAACGAAGAAGCTTCGCCTGACACGTCACGCCATTGCACCTTCAGCACCACCTGCACCTCTAGTACCACCGACTCGCGAGCAGCAGCTCGACGACACCGAGGAGGAGGAGACTGAGCCTGAGGAGAGAGCTCCTGCTACGCCAGAGGGGGCCGCATCACCACCATCCGCTCTTCACTTTGCACCATCACCTACCCACTAGTACGATGGGGATCTCAGCGAGTAGAAGGACTATAGGAATCATGAGTGATATCTTTGATGATGCGAGTGAACGTTAGTTATTTTCATGTTGCTATGTACATGGTAGACTATACCGATATATGTGGTATAGCTACTATATTATCCAATACTTTCATGCTTGAGTGTTTTAATTGGAGTTTTATTTGGAGTTCAGTTGCTGGTTTTATTTGTTCATTTGTTATCATATTGGGTTTATGGGTTAGATATTTCCCTCTCTTCTATTCTAACACCGGGAGGCCAACAGGTTGGATGCTGACCGTGGAGGTCGTGGTCATGGAGCACGTGGACGTGGTCATGGTCGTGGACGTGGACGCAGACGTGGACCAGGTTTTGAGGAACCCATCTTTGGAGAAAACTTTGAGGAGGGACATGTCCATGATATCGACTCTGACTCTGGAGGAGATGATGTGCCACCACCACCACCGCCACCCAATATGGCACATATGATGTTGATGCAAACCCAGATACTTCACAGCTTGCAACCAACGTTGCGAACCAGAATCAGGGCCAACCACCACAGTCTGTTTTTGCTGAGTTCATGAGGGCAAAACTGCCAACTTTTGAGGGATCATCAGACCCACTTGATGTTGATGATTGGTTGAAGGACATCAGGAAGATACTGAACTTGGAAAATTGCACCGCGGAAAATCGTGTCAAGTTTGTGGCACACCAACTCAAGGGTGTGTCTACAGATTGGTGGGAGAATTATTGTGAAGCCCATGAGGATGCTCAAACTATCACTTGTAATGAGTTTGCAGAAGCTTTTCGCACCGCACATATTCCTGCGGGCATCATGGAGCTGAAGAGGGATGAGTTTCGAGCTCTTACTCAAGGAAAGATGACAGTGTCTGAATATCCGAGTCATTTCACGCAGCTAGCATGTTATGGAAGGGCAGATATTCCAACTAAAGCTGACAAGACTGCTATGTTTTTGAAGGGGCTGAACCCTGGGTTGAAGGACGAGCCGGTATCTCATGACTTTCCTACCTTTCAAGCACTTGTCAACAAGGCTATAGTCCAGGAGAACTCTAGGAGGGAATTAGAGGAACATTTTAAGTGTAGAGCACCACAGAATCACCATGGCAGGCAGCTCGCGACAGAAGATTGGTCATCATCCTGGCTATCGTGCCCCATATGTCAAGCCATCAAGGACCAATAACACATTTTAGCCCAATGCATATAAGACTCCACGAGCTAAAGTGGGAGGTAATCATGCTAATACTGTTGGAGATATGCCCTAGAGGCAATCATGTATGATGATATTTCCTATGTGTTTATGAATAAAGATAGTCCTTAGACATTATCAATGATGTGTATCAGCAAGTACGTGACTTGTTTGTGGGACTATGCATTGTATGATGACTGTCCTAAAAGGTCCCTAGTCGAAAGGGCTGAGTGGACGCGCAGCCGACTAGACTAGCATATGACACGGTCGATGGCTTGGTCTCACTAGCCACGGAGCATTGGATGCTAACCGGATAATATGGACTTGGAAAGGTCTGGTCGGATTTGACGTAGTCGGATCCGAGTCGAGATAAGGTCTGAGTCGGACAGATCCAACTATGAGACGCAGCGATATGTCATCTGTGAGTCTCTAGTAAAACATACGTTCTATGTCCTAAGACCTGAGCTGACGCATGTACTCGGGATGGTGCAGACTTGCTTTAGAAGAACACTGCTTTCATGCTGGTCATTCTAATCACAATGAGAACTTCTCCCAACCAAACGCTACTCCGTGACTGGGTAGTTACTAAGGTAGGTTTCGGGTTTGTCCAGTCCCATGGTGCGAGACATGGTCGAGCCAGATGGGATTTGCCCCTCCGATCAGGGGAGATATACTCTGGGCCCCTCGTGTGATCCGACCAGGATAAGCATGGCCATGCGAAAAGGATTATGAGATAATCCGGTTTGTGGTCAGTATCCACCGAACGAGAAAGAGGTCGTTAGCACAAGGATGAGCAGTCTCGCCTTTGAGCCCGACAACATATATCATGCGGCAAAGGAGCGAAGTGTGACACGTTATGCTGTGTTCGCCTAACCAGCTTCATAGTCTGCTTGGTGGTCGGCATGCCTTGCTAGAGGCCGCTACCAACCGTGCAGGTCGGAGGTGATTCGAACTGTGACCAAGCCAACTTGAACCTAAGGAGTCGCGCGCTTAAGGGAAGGAACCTACAAGGTCGGTTCGTAGGACACTGGTCGGATGTGATCCGAACTAGACTAGAAACGTGACCGAGTAGACTTTGGGCTTTAGGGTCCGTGCGAGGCCCAAGTGTTGAGCATGCGACGGACGCCTATATAAAGTGGAGGTGCGGCACATTCATGAGGTTGATCGCTTCGGCGCTGCGACTAGGGTTTGCATGTGTTGCGAATAGCCACCTCCATTCGCCGCCGACTGTGTGATCGGACCTAGTAATCCGCCGCACGGTTTTCCTCCTGCACGCGCGGATACCGTTAGAGGCGGTGCACTTGCGCCGCTCCGGCGAACTCGTACGTGGGATCGAACGACCGCCTGTTCGAGGGAGATCGAACGAGGTGGAGACGATCCACGCGGACGCGCTGCCCCAACTCTTCTTCCGCTCCACGGCGCCGCGCGTCTAGTGGTAACGAACTGTGATCCATCTCCCGTAGCATGTTCCTGGATGTTCTGCGCGTAGGAAAATTTTAATTTGCAGTCGACGCACCCTACCATAGATCCCAACAAATACAACTGGAAAGGTATGCTTCAGTTGTGGGCAAGAGGATCACTTTGCTGTTGCATGTCCCAATAAGAACACCGGTCCTACTCTAGTGAAGTTCAACTTGGGTTCTACAGCCAAGACACCCACAGCAGGACATGGCCGAGGCATTCTCAATACACAAGGGGGTGCACCTCTTCCATCAGGATGTGGCAGGGTCAACAATGTCACCATCGAGCAGGCTCATGAGGCATCAGATGTTGTTCTTGGTATGTTCCCGATCAACTCATATTACGGTTCGGTACTTTTTTATACTGGAGCTTCTCTGTCAGGACCCCGATTCCAAGTCACATCGATCTAGCCGGTAACACCTCATATCACTTTGCGGCCTCATGCATGGTATTCCCACGGGTGTCGCCTTACCATGCCCCGGGACCGTTTGCGCCTTTTGGCTCACGTATATTATAGTGTCGCTAGCATCCATATGACAGAGAACCCGGGCCGACATGGCTAGTCGTGAACCCAAAGCGGCACTAACCCATGGGGATAGGCATACATGAATCAACTCGAGCATGTCGGTCAGCAGCGTGTGAATCCGGGCTGTAGCACTAGGCTAATAGGACTCGGGAACCGGGTTGTAGCAGGCTAGGCGGGACTCGGATGTCACAGCGTGACATTCCCGTAGGGACAAACACAGAACGAAGTGAAACACATGCCACCAGTCAGTGTTTCGAGCAAGAGTGTGGGCTAGCAGGACTCGGTGAACCGGGCAGTAGCGGACTACTATGGCTCATGGAAGCACTAGACTACATTTCCCCATAAGAGAGGCTGCCAAGGATAAACAACTAGATTGTCGGATCCCACACATACCAAGCATTTCAATCATACACACAATATGCCCGATATGTGTAAATACAACATGGCATCACAACGGAACTCTACAACTCAAAGTACTTTATTTAAAGGCTCAGAGAGCCATACATATCATACACACAAGTACGGGTCACACGACCCACATTCAAGTCATACAAGCATACAAGCCAACAATGAAGTAACTTGTCCGAGTACGCATAACTAGTAAAATAAAAGAGGCTTGGGTAAGCCTGACTATACTACATGGTCCTTCATGAGCTCAGGATCACCACCTGGGCCTCAGCCTACTCATCGATATCAACATCTATGAAGAACCCGTCAGAAGGGGTTGCAGCGTCTTCTGTAAAACGTAAATTGAGCAACATGAGTACAAAGGTACTCAGCAAGACTTACATCAGATCCTACATACATGCACATTATCAAGAAGGGTTGGTGGGGTTATTGCAGCAAGCCAACTTTGGCTCTTGGCTAGGCTATCCTACGAGACTCCAACTTGAAATGGTTTTGCGCACTCGAGTCCACTACTCACCACTTCAATACACTACCGAGGATCCACCTTCGTCATCCTACGGAAGAGCCATCCTCGGCACTCACGCTTATCTTGAGTCTTTTAGTAGTATCCATTTACTTGTCTATGAACTGTATAGGCAACCAAGTAGTCCTTTATCGCGGACACGGCTATTCGAATAGATGATGTTAACCCTGCAGGGGTGTACTTCTTCATACACGCTCCCACCACTTACCGCCGTTTACACGACATGTACTCGGCAACCTTCAAGCGGAAGCCCAACGTGGGTGTCGGCCACGACCTACCTAAACACCTAAGTCTCTAGTCCAGGTTTATCGCCTATTCAGGTTCCATCCGCAGGGAGTCCGGCCGAGGTTTCCACATACGGCCCCGAACGATGTGTACAGGGTCCCGAGACACCTAACGGGTTCCTGGTATACCCGGCCACGTACCCACCGCATCACAGCCCACCCCGCGGGTCAGCGCTGTCCACGGCCTCCAGTAAGCTACAAACACCAGAAACTACTTGCAACTCCTAGACAGAGGACTAGGGTGAATAAGAAGCCGAGAGGGTCCATTGGTTTCGGGCCCAATGCATGGTAGTAGCTGAATCTTAAATCACACATATAGATCTCAGTGCTTAAGGACGGCTTCAATGAAACAACCCACCATGTACTCCTACATGGCCTCTCATCAATACCTTTACCAAATCGTGTTCAACACATCACTCTCATACCACATGATCATTTCACTCTAGCCCATCACCCAGATGAACCAGACCTGACACGACTCTAAGCATAGCAGGCATAGCAAGGTAGGAACAACACATACACATGGATCAATCAACTCCTACACATGCTAGTGGGTTTCATCTAGTTACTGTGGCAATGACAGGTCATGCAGAGGAAATGGGTTCAACTACCGTAGCACACAGCAGTTTGAATCGCGTTGTCTTAATGCAGTAAAAGAGAGCAGAGGCGAGAACATGGGATTGTATCGACATGATCAAATGGTTGGTTGCTTGCCTTGTGGGTCCGTGGATTGGTATTGCTCTTCGTTAGGGTATTCGCGATACTCCTCGGGGGCAGAACCTGCCACAGAGAGCACCGAAACACAATCATCACCAAACAATATGCAACAATATGATGCATGCATGAGTCGTGGCAAAATGATTGTATTGGGCTAATGCAACTAAGACCAGATGGGTTTGAACCATTTTGAACCAAAGATTCAAGTTTCAAACTCATAAGTGGCCCTTTTAAGTGCTTTATCTTGTTCTTCACTAAACAGTAGGTTAACTTGTTTAAACATGCATGAAAACAGTACAGATGGATAGAATGTATTTTTCTGATCATTTTTCATATATAACACTTTGCATTTGGAGCTACAGATTAATTTCTATGATTTTTTGAAGTTTGTACTATTTTCTGGAATTTCCTGTATAAGAATAATTCCAGTAATTGAATTAATGCGTCAGGGTGACGTCAGTGGTCAACGGAGCGGTCCAGGTCAAACTGACCTATGGGTCCCGTCTGTCAGCAGTTAGTTAAACTAACTAAAATTAGTTAGCGCTAACCCTAGGTTAATTAGCAGAGTTGGCCCCACTTGTCATAGACTCAGGGGGGAGTCAACCTGGGTCCACCCAGTCAAGGGTCAACGGGGTCAAACCCGCCGGCGTTTAGCCGCCGGCGAGGCCAGACGCGGCGGTGGGAGTGCGGGTTTCGCCTACAGGGCATCATTCGAGGCACCGTTGGGCTCTATGGACAGCTGGGAGCGAGCCGCAGCGGGTGGTGCAGGTAGTTGGGCTCGGGGTCACCGGAAACAGCGTCTGCAACGGGTTTGGAGGCGGCTGGAGCTCGGGTGAGCTCGAACCCGTCGCTAGGAAGCACAGCGTGGCACATGAGTTAGTGCGTTGAGCTCCTGGGAGCGTGGTGAGGTTAGTGGGCAGGGTGGCGCTGCCGTTGGGTGGCCGGAGCCTCGTCGGCGACGAGCTCTGCGGTGGCGCGTGCGGGTGAGCTCGGTGTACTCGTTGTGGTGCACGAGAAGGAGAGCAGAGAGGTTAGGGAGGTGGCCCAGCTCACGGTGGTTGCGACGGGGCGGACGGCGAGGTCGGCGACAAACCGGAGCGAGCGGGGCGGCGGAGGTGATCTGACCGGCAGGAGGTTGAAGACGAGCTCGGTGGAGACGGTGCAGGGCGTGTGAGCGCTCAGGGCTCGGCCTGCTCGACGGAGAGGAGGGTGGCGGAGCTCGTAGACACGGCCGGGCTGCGCGGTGACAACGATGGCTACGGTTACAGCGGCGGAACGGCGGTGGCAGCGTCGGCCATGGCGGTGGAGAGCGAGGGAGAGAGGCTGGGGGAGAATGGGCGTGTCCAGAGGGGTCGGGGCGCGACGTGGAGGTCGTCCAGGCTGGCAGAGCGGCGAGGGGAGGAAGCAGGGCGGCGGGCAGTTGCGTGGCGCGCGCTTGTGCCGGCGTCGAGCACCTGCCTGCCTGCCTAGCCAAGTCAAGCAGCTCGCTGGAGCGGCTGCTGGGCTGGGCCGGCTAGGTGGGCTGGCTGGTGGGCTGCCAGGTGAGATCCTCTCTCTCTCTCTCTTTTATTTCCGTTTGCTTTTCTAGTTTTTTTGTGTAAGTGTTGGGCTTTTCTAAAAATACCTAGACACTTTCAAAAATCATCAAACTGCTCATGCCCACTGTTTAGTATATAACCAACATGGAACATTTCAGTTTAGATTTATTTGGACATTTAAAATATTTAATAGAATTTAAATGTCCAAATTCAAATATTTATGATTTAATTCAGAGACCATAGGATGACCTAGAAAAGTGTGCACCACTTTTGGCAGAGGTTCTGAACCAAGACAAAAATGATGGACATTTTAGAAGGGCATTTCAGGTTCATTGAAAATATTCTTTAGTAAACCCTAGTTGGTTTCAGAGGGGGCTGGGGGTTCTGTCATCCCCATTTCAAGTTTCTGAAGAAATGAAATAAACATGATGCAACACTCTAATGCAAGAGCTAGCTAGGGTGTGACAACTCACCCCCACTCAGAAAAATCTTGTCCCGAGATTTAGCTTCCTCCGGAAAGAAGGCGGGATACTCGAGTCGAAGACGATCCTCCATTTCCCAAGTTGCTTCCTTCTCCGAATGGTGCGACCATTGAACCTTGAGAAACTTGATATTATGACGTCGAGTGGTACGCTCGGCTTGATCGAGGATACGAACGGGGTACTCTCGATACGTGAGATTGTCTTGAAGATCAAGCGTTTCGTGGTCCACTCCACGGATAGGATCCGAGAAGCAACGCCTGAGTTGAGAAACGTGGAAGACATCGTGGACTCTGTAGAGATGCGGAGGTAGTTCCAATTGGTAGGCAACTTCTCCTCGTTTGGCAAGAATGCGAAAGGGTCCAATGTAGCGAGGATCCAATTTGCCTTTGATACCGAAATGATGGGTTCCCTTCAGAGGAGTAACCCGAAGGTAAGCCTTCTCGTCAGCCTCGAAAGTCATAGCCTTATGTTTTCGGTCATATTGACTCTTTTGACGAGATTGGGCTGTTTTCAACTTTTCACGAACGATGCGAACTTGCTCTTCTGCTTCCTGGATCATATCCGGGCCAAAGAATTGTCTTTCCCCAGTTTCTGACCAGTTAAGAGGCATTCGACACCTTCGTCCATAGAGAACTTCGAAAGGGGCTTTACCCAAACTAGATTGATAGCTGTTGTTATAAGCAAATTCGGCAAATGGGAGGCATTTCTCCCAATCCATTCCGAATGAGATAACAGAAGCTCGAAGCATGTCTTCTAGAATCTGGTTGGCACGTTCTACTTGACCACTTGATTGAGGGTGAAAGGCGGTGCTAAAGGAAAGGCGGGTTCCCATAGCATTTTGGAAACTTTCCCAAAATCGAGAGGTGAAGAGACTTCCTCGATTTGAGTTAATTTCCAGTGGAACACCATGAAGGGACACTATTCGGAGATATACAAGTCTGCTAGCTGGCTAGCGGTTATACTCTCGCGAACAGGTAAGAAATGGGCCACTTTGGAAAGACGATCGATAACGACGAAGATAGCATTATTCCCTCTCTTGGTCCTGGGAAAACCGGTGATGAAGTCCATACCAGTTTTATCCCATTTCCAATCAGGAATAGCTAGGGTTTGAAGGGTGCCAGCAGGCCGTTGATGCTCTGGTTTTGCACGATGGCAGACGTCGCAATTAGCAAAAAATTGAGCAATGTCTCTCTTCATCCTAGTCCACCAGAACCTCTGGCGTAGGTCCTGATACATTTTGGTACTTCCGGGATGAATGGTGAGAGGAGATTCATGAGCCTCCTTAACGATCAATCGCTTCAGGTTTCGCACTTTGGGAACCACTAGACGGTTCCCGAAATATACGGCTCCTTGGTCATCAATGGAGAAACAATCCGCAACTCCTTTCTTGATGTTTCTTTTGATAGGGGAAATCCCCGGATCTACTTTCTGAGCTTTGATGATATGATCCGTAAGGGCAGGTTTCGCCACCAAGGTGGAAAGGAATCCTTGAGGAACGATATGAAGGTTAAGCTTCCAAAATTCCTCATGGAGAAGTGGTTGACTTTGTTGCAACATCTGATTGTTGCAATAAGATTTATGACTTAGCGCATCAGCCATGACATTGGCTTTTCCTGGGGTGTAAGTTATCCCTAAGTCGAAATCTATGATCAACTTGACCCAACGTCTTTGCCTGAGATTCAAATCCGGTTGGGTGAATATATACTTCAGACTTTGGTGATCGGTGAACATTTCGCAACGATTACCGAGGAGGTAATGTCGCCAGGTTTTGAGTGCATGGACTACAGCTGCAAGCTCTAGATCATGAGTAGGATAATTTTCCTCATGTGGGTGTAATTGCCGTGAAGCATAATCAATCACGTGTCGATCTTGCATGAGAATACAACCTAGTCCTTGTCGCGAGGCGTCGCAATAGATAACAAAGTCCTTGGAGAAGTCTGGTGGTACCAGTACGGGAGCAGAAGTCAGGCGTCTTTTCAGTTCCTGAAAACTGTGCTCACATTGTGGAGTCCACTCGAACTTTTTATCTTTCTTGAGGAGTTCAGTTAGAGGTTTAGCAACTTTGGAGAAGTTCTCGACAAAGCGGCGACAATAGCTTGCTAAGCCACGGAAACTCCGAACTTGCTTGACCGATTCAGGTGGAGTCCAATTAAGAACGACTTGAACTTGCTCGGGATTGACAGCAATACCCTTACCAGAAATTACATGTCCTAGATAGGTCACTTCTGGCAACCAAAATTCGCATTTAGAAAATTTGGCATAAAGGCGATGGTCTCGAAGTTTCATCAACACTAGCCTTAGATGCTCGGCATGTTCTTCCTCGTTCTTGGAGTAGATGAGTATATCATCGAGGTAAACCATGACGAATTTATCCAAATACTCCATGAAGATTGAGTTCATTAACCGAGAGAAGGTGGCTGGGGCATTGGTTAAACCGAAGGGCATGACGGTGTACTCGTATTGGCCGTAACGAGTAACAAAGGCCATTTTGGGAATGTCCCCGTTCTTGATTTTGATTTGATGGTAGCCCAACCTCAAATCCATCTTAGAGAAGACTGAGGATCCAGCGAGCTGATCATACAGGTCGTTGATCCTGGGGAGCGGATACTTGTTCATTATTGTGACCAAGTTGACGGGTCGATAATCTACAACCATCCGATCCGTACCATCCTTCTTCTTGACGAAGAGGACGGGGCAAGCCCATGGAGATGAACTAGGGCGGATGAAACCCTTTTTCAAGGACTCATCGAGTTGTTTCTTAAGCTCGGCTAGTTCTAGTGGTGCCATCTTATAGGGTCGTCTAGAAATTGGGACAGTTCCCGTAATGAGATCTATCACGAACTCGACATCTCTGTCAGGTGGAACACCTGGCAATTCTTCTGGAAAGACATCCGGAAAGTCACGGACTACCGAAACGTCTTCGAGGTCTGGCAAAGGACTGGCATTAAGAGAATATAGCTGTCGCTTGGCTACTCGGGTCAAGACATTAACTATCTTTCCCGAAGGATGAGTAAGTTGAACAATCCTAGAGAAACAATCAATCTTGGCATGATGGACTGACATCCAGTCCATACCCAAGATGATATTAATATCCGAAGATTTGAGAGCTATCAATGATGCAAGGAAAACAAGTCTGTCAACTTGGATTTCATTTCCATGGCTTACTCTAGAGGTTTGCCATCTAGAACCAGGAGTAGAAATTTCCATGGTGGAAGGCATGTCACAGAATGCGGTGTTATGCAAGCGAGCATAGTTTTCGGATATGAATGAATGAGATGCTCCAAAGATCGAAAAGAACAGATGCCGGTGGCAATTAACAAGGAGCGCATCGAGAACGACATTGGGATCCTCTTGAGCCTCTTGGTGAGACACAATTCACATGGCCACGCAGGTGGTGGCGGCTTGGTGTAGTACACCTTCCCTGTTGGCTTGCCACGGCCAACAGCCTTTCCAGAATGGTTGGGGTTGGTCTCGGGACACTCACGCAGGTAGTGGCCCGGTTCCCCATACTTGAAGCATGTCACGGAGCTGGTGCGTGGAGGAGCATTGTTGGTTGGCCCACCATAGGGCTTAGCTGGTGCATACTGCTGAGCTGGACGAGGCGCCTGATAGGATGGCCTCGGTGTGAACCTGGGTGGCAGGGCAGTGTTAGGCACCCACACCCGACGCTTCTGTGGTCCAGCACCGGATGAGGAACCCATATCACGGCCATGCTTGCGTGTTGCGTCGAAATCAGTCTGACCCGTTTCAGCACTCATGGCTTTGTTCACAAGCTTCTGAAAGGAGGTGCACTCGTGCAGACGGAGATCTCGGCGAAGCTCGGGGCTAAGTCCCTTGCGGAACCTTGCCTGCTTCTTGGCATCGGTGGAAACTTCCTCAGTTGCATAACGTGCTAGGTTACCGAACTCCCTGCTGTATGCATCCACAGAGAATCTACCTTGGGTGAAACTGCAGAACTCCTCACGCTTACGGTCCATAAGACCCTCCGGAATGTGATGTTCGCGGAAAGCCTCACTAAATTCTGCCCAAGTAGTGATATGGCCAGCTGGGCGCATGGCTTCATAATTCTCCCACCAGAGACTGGCGGGGCCTTCAAGATGATAGGCAGCAAAAGTGACCTTATCAACCTCAGCCACGAGTGCGTAACGAAGCTTGTGAGTAATATATGCGGTTACCATCGGCGTCAAGAGGCTCGACGGAGTGGTGGAAGGTGGGTGGATGTAACTTGATGAAGTCGCTGAGTGACACCAAGTTATTCCTCTGATGTTGTGTTGTGTTCTGCTTGATGCGCTCCAACAAACGGGTGGTCTCCCGCTTGTTTCTCTCAGCCTCCAGCATGACCTCGGCCAGAGAAGGAGGGTGAGGCAGGTTTGCATCCCTAGCTGCACTGGCTTCACCCTGCTCCGGGGCAGCAGGGTTGTTGCGGGTGTTGACCATCCTAGGAAAACAAGACAACGGTTTAGACAAGGATGGCAAAATCTTAGCAAGGAAGTGCGGAATGTAATGGATAACACGGAATGCAGATATGTTCATCCATATGACATGGTAATATAGAAACTGCCATATATATACCAACGGTCATACACACCATACATAGTTTAGTACAAGCCCAGCTAAAGTACAACTACGGTGAAAGACGATACATCTCATCGAAGGCATTCCAAGCTCCTATACATCATTTTTCTACACCTCCGGAATGTGATATACACCAAGTCATATTCCACAAGTCGCGCAGGATGGTGGAAATACAACTACTATAATACTAGTGAAACTACTACTAGCTCAGACAGCTTCGTAGTAATCCTCATAAAAGTCACCACCCAAGCCTGGGAGCGGAACATGATCATCTGGGCACAGTCGGTCCTGTGGAGCTTGCGGTCCATAGGGACTCGGATGTGGCCTTGGTCCAACGAACGGAGGCAGACGGGGTCCACGAGGAGGGGTGATGCCTCCTACCTCACGCCATTCCATAAAATCTGGCAAACCATACCGCACGGGGTACAAGTCCCTCATGTCCATGTACCCAGCTTGCACGGCAGGTGCAAACCGTGTCAGAGTGGCCCAGTGATCAGAACGAGCATTGAAAAGCTCCATACGCAAGGCACAATTCTCACGGTCCTTGTCCTCAAGTATCTCGGTGGTGGTGCGGAGTAGTGAATCCTCATGGGTAGCCTCACAGTAAATAGCCTGATAGTACCCATGTGCCCCAGGGAGTGATGCTGGCATATAGTGGAAATCGGTGTTGCACAGCAAGGCAGTTCTGGCTCGAATGATAGTCATCATCGAGTAAGCTGCGTCCTTCACGGACATCCCGATGGTAACCCCAAGTCCATAGAGCAATGGAGGGGTTCAGTAGCTCCAGGATAAGAAGGATATATCCTGATCGTGCAAAGATATTGGCTTTGATTAAAGTCTCTAAACTGCTCCTCGACGGTATATTCAGGATACCGTCGATAGCCTGTCTCGACCATCACTCGGACCAGCATGGCCGTGTGACCACAAACATCGAGGCATCGATTCAGATGAACCACTTGGTTCTGGGAACGGGTGGCCATCTGAAAGCACAAAATAATGCAAAGGCATTAGAATTTTCTAGGAGAAATTGGACAGCATAACGGTTGTAAATGCTAAGAAAAAGATTTGAGGCATTCACAACAGTTTGCAAGACCACTCAACAACATCATATCAAGGTTCGGGTTCAACTGATAACATACTAAAAGTAGTAAAACTGAACTGAGGCTAGTAACCAACAATCCTATAAGTTACTACGGATTAGTAACACGTGAACCTGATAGAGAGAAGAGAGCCTAGTCCTTAACCCACGTAGAATGAGAAGAGAATGACTCAGATCAGAGGGCATAAGGTAAAGGAGTAAAAAGAGCCTTACGTCCCTCCCACAATCCATTCCCCTACATATAACTAAAGCATTTCTAGACTCGACATCGACCAGTTTGGCTTGGAGAACCTACAGGTAGTCCGGCTCTGATGCCAACGCTGTCAGGACCCCGATTCCAAGTCACATCGATCTAGCCGGTAACACCTCATATCACTTTGCGGCCTCACGCACGGTATTCCCACGGGTGTCGCCTTACCATGGCCCGGTACCGTTTGCGCCTTTTGGCTCATGTATATGATAGTGTCGCTAGCATCCATATGACAGAAAACCCGGGCCAACATGGCTAGTCGTGAACCCAAAGCGGCACTAACCCATGGGGACAGGCATACATGAATCAACTTCAAGCATGTCGGTCAGCAGCGTGTGAATCCGGGCTGTAGCACTGGGCTAACAGGACTCCGTGAACCCGGGCTGTAGCAGGCTAGGAAGGACTCCGGATGTCACCGCGTGACATTTCCCCGTAGGGACAGACACAGGAACGAAGTAAAACACATGCCGGCCGGTCAGGTGTTCCGGAGCAATAGTGCTGGGCTAGCAGGACTCCGGTGAACCGGGCTGTAGCGGACTACTATGGCTCATGGAAGCACTAGACTGCATTTCCCCATAAGAGAGGCTGCCAAGGATAAACAACTAGATTGTCGGATCCCACACATACCAAGCATTTCAATCATACACACAATATGCCCGATATGTGTAAATACAACATGGCATCACAACGAAACTCTACAACTCAAAGTACTTTATTTAAAGGCTCAGAGAGCCATACATATCATACACACAAGTAGGTCACACGACCCACATTCAAGTCATACAAGCATACAAGCCAATAGCGGAAGTAACTTGTCTGAGTACAGACAACTAGTAAAATAAAAGAGGCTTGGGTAAGCCTGACTATACTACATGGTACTTCATGAGCTCAGGATCACCACCTGGGCCTCAGCCTACTCATCGATATCAACGTCTACGAAGAACCTGTCATAAGGCGTTGCAGTGTCTTCTGTAAAACGTAAATTAAGCAACATGAGTACAAAGGTACTCAGCAAGACTTACATCAGATCCTACATACATGCACATTATCAAGAAGGGTTGGTGGGGTTATTGCAGCAAGACAGCTTTGACTCTTGTCTAAGCTATCCTACGAGACTCCAACCTGAAATGGTTTTGCGCACTCGAGTCCACTACTCAAAACTTCAATACACTACCGAGGATCCACCTCTGTCATCCTACGGAAGAGCCATCCTCGGCACTCACGCTTATCTTGGGGCTTTTAGTAGTATCCATTTACTTGTCTATGAACTGTATAGGCAACCAAGTAGTCCTTTACCGCGGACACGGCTATTCGAATAGATGATGTTAACCCTGCAGGGGTGTACTTCTTCATACACGCTCCCACCACTTACCGCCGTTTACACGACATGTACTCGGCAACCTTCAAGCGGAAGCCCAACGTGGGTGTCGGCCACGACCTACCTAAACACCTAAGTCTCTAGTCCAGGTTTATCGCCTATCCAGGTTCCATCCGTAGGGAATCCAGCCGAGGTTTCCACATACGGCCCCGAACGATGTGTACAGGGTTCCGAGACACCTAACGGGTACCCGGTATACCCGGCCACGTACCTACCGCATCACAGCCAACCCCGTGGGTCAGCGCTGTCCACGGCCTCCAGTAAGCTACAATCACCAGAAACTACTTGCAACTCCTGGACAGAGGACTAGGGTGAATAAGAAGCCGAGAGGGTCCATTGGTTTCGGGCCCAATGCATGGTAGTAGCTGAATCTTAAATCACACTTACAGATCTCAGTGCTTAAGGACGGCTTCAATGAAACAACCCACCATGTACTCCTGCATGGCCTCTCATCGATACCTTTACCAAATCGTGTTCAACACATCACTCTCATACCACATGATCATTTCACTCTAGCCCATCACCCAGATGAACCAGACCTGACACAACTCTAAGCATAGCAGGCATAGCAAGGTAGGAACAACACATACACATGGCTCAATCAACTCCTACACATGCTAGTGGGTTTCATCTAGTTACTGTGGCAATGACAGGTCATGCAGAGGAAATGGGTTCAACTACCATAGCACACAGCAGTTAGAATCGCGTTGTCTTAATGCAGTAAAAGAGAACAGAGGCGAGAACATGGGATTGTATCGACATGATCAAATGGTTGGTTGCTTGCCTTGAGGGTCCGTGGATTGGTATTGCTCTTCGTTAGGGTATTCGCGATACTCCTGGGGCGAACTGCCTTGAGAGAGCACCAAACACAATCATCACCAAACAATATGCAACAGTATGATGCATGCATGAGTCATGGCAAAATGAGTGTATTGGGCTAATGCAACTAAGACCAGATGGGTTTGAACCATTTTGAACCAAAGATTCAAATTTCAAACTCATAAGTGGCCCTTTTAAGTGCTTTATCTTGTTCTGCACTAAACAGTAGGTTAACTTGTTTAAACATGCATGAAAACAGTACAGATGGATAGATTGGATTTTTCTGATCATTTTTCATATATAACACTTTGCATTTGGAGCTACAGATTAATTTCTATGATTTTTTGAAGTTTGTACTATTTTCTGGAATTTCCTGTATAAGAATAATTCTAGTAATTGAATTAATGCGTCAGCATTGTGTCAGGGTGACATCAGTGGTTAACGGAGCTGTCCAGGTCAAACTGACCTATGGGTCCCGTCTGTCAGCAGTTAGTTAAACTAACTAAAATTAGTTAGCGCTAACCCTAGGTTAATTAGCAGAGCAGGCCCCACTTGTCATAGACTAAGGGAGGAGTCAACCTGGACCCACCCAGTCAAGGGTCAACGGGGTCAAACCCGCTGGTGTTTAGCCACCGGCGAGGCCAGATGCAGCGGTGGGAGTGCGGGTTTCGCCTACAGGGCATCATTCGAGTCGCTGTTGGGCTCTATGGACAGCTGGGAGCGAGCCGCAGCGGGTGGTGGAGGTAGTTGGGTTCGGGGTCGCCGGAAATGTCGCCGGCGATGGGTTTGGCGGCGGCCGAAGCTCAGGTGAGCTCAAACCCTTTGCTAGGAAGCACGGCGTGGCACGTGAGTTAGTGCGTTGAGCTCCTGGGAGCGTGGTGAGGTTAGTGGGCAGGGTGGCGCGGCTGTTGGGTGGCCGGAGCCTCGTCGGCGATGAGCTCTGCAGCGGCGCGTGCGGGTGAGCTCGGTGTACTCGTTGTGGTGCACGAGAAGGAGAGCGGAGAGGTTAGGGAGGTGGCCCAGCTCACGTTGCTTGCGACGGGGCGGACGGCGAGGCCGGGGATGAACCAGAGCGAGCGGGGCGGCGGAGGCGATCTGACCGGCAGGAGGTTGAAGACGAGCTCGGTGGAGATGGTGCAGGGCGTGCGAGCGCTCGGGGCTCGGCCTGCTCGATGGAGAGGAGGGTGGCGGAGCTCATAGACACGGTCGGGCGGCACGGTGACGATGATGGCTACGGTTACGGCGGCGGAATGGCGGCGGCAACGTCGGCCATGGCGGTGGAGAGCGAGGGAGAGAGGCTGGGTGAGAATGGGCGTGTCCAGAGGGGTCAGGGCACGACGTGGAGGTTTTCTAGGCTCACAGAGCGGCGAGGGGTGGAAGCAGGGCAGCGGGCAGCTGCGTGGCGCGCGCTGGTGCCGGCGTCGAGCACCTGCCTGCCTGGTCAAGTCAAGCAGCTCGCTGGAGCGGCTGCTGGGCTGGGCTGGCTGGTGGGCTGCCAGGTGAGATCCTCTCTCTCTCTCTCTCTCTCTCTCTCTTTTATTTCTGTTTGCTTTTCTATTTTTTTCTGTAAGTGTTGGGCTTTTCTAAAAATACCTAGACACTTTCAAAAATCATCAAACTGCTCATGCCCACTTTTAGTATATAACCAGCATGGAACATTTCAGTTTATATTTATTTGGACATTTAAAATATTTAATAGAATTTAAATGTCCAAATTCAAATATTTATGATTTCATTCAGAGACCTTAGGATGACCTAGAAAAGTGTGCACCACTTTTGGCAGAGGTTCTGAACCAAGACAAAAATGATGGACATTTTAGAAGGGCATTTCAGGTTCATTGAAAATATTTTTTAGTAAACCCTAGTTGGCTTCAGAGGGGGCTGGGGGTTCTGTCATCCCCATTTCAAGTTTCTGAAGAAATGAAATAAACATGATGCAACACTCTAATGAAAGAGCTAGCTAGGGTGTGACATTCTCACTCATTCATTTCAAGGAGTTTTGCTGAAAGACATCATTTTTGAACTGAGGGTTTGAACTTACAAATGGTAGTGCAATCACATGGGGGTATTTTAAGGACTGGGAGAAGTGTCCTAAAGTGGTCATAGTTATAGAAGGGTTAGAGTTCCTAGCAAATCTTATCTTGATAGACTCCAAATGCTTGGATATCATTTTAGGAATGATTTGGTTAAGGAAACATAAGGCATTTGTAGATTGTGCTAGGACCTGTGTTACTTTAACAAGCATTGAAGGGGCCATTGTGGAATACAAGTTAGGATTGCACCTCAACCCGAGGTTGATTGCATGCTGAACAAAGTGAAGGAGTTAACTCTGGAGGATGTTCGAGTTGTGAAAAAATATCCAGATGTATTTCCGAATGAATTGCCGGGATTTCCACTAGACCGTGAGATTGAGTTTGTCATTGAGTTAATACCGGGCACCGCACTTATTGCAAACAGACCTTATAAGATGACAGCGAATGAATTAGCTGAGTTGACGAAGCAAATTCATGAGTTAGAAGAGAAGGCTTACATTATGCCGAGCACATCACCATGGGGCGCGCCTGTGCTATTTGTGAAAAAGAAAGATGGTAGCATGCGCATGTGTGTGGATTACCGAGCGCTGAATGCAGCAGCTATTAAGAATAAGTATCCCTTGCCAAGGATTAATAACTGATTTGAACAATTGAAGGGGCATGTGTGCTTTCCAAAATAGATCTCCGATCAGGATACCACCAGTTGAAGATTCGCCCGCAAGATGTTCCAAGGACCGCCTTTGTTACTCGGTATGGTCTCCATGAGTTTTTGGTAATTTCATTTGGACTCACAAATGCACCAGCTTACTTCATGTATCTCATGAACAAGGTATTCATGGATTGCCTGGATAAGTGTGTTGTAGTGTTCATCAATGATGTTTTGATCTATTCCCGAAGTGAAGACGAGCACGAGAAACACCTTCAGGTGGTATTGGAGAGGCTAAGGGCTCATCAACTCTATGCCAAGTTTAGTAAGTGTGAATTCTGGTTGAAACAAGGGGACTTTCTAGGACATGTCATCTCAGGCGAAGGAGTTTCCATGGAATCAGCAAAAGTGGAAGCAGTACTCAGTTGGAAGCAACCCAAGAATGTGTCAGAAATACGCAGTTTCCTTGGACTAGCTGGATATTACCATCGGTTCATTGAAGATTTTTCCCGAATAGCAAGACCTATGACTCAGTTTTTAAAGAAGGTTGAAAAGTTCGAGTGGGCATATGCTTGTGAAGCGAGTTCCAAGAACTCAAGAGGAGGCTGACAACTGGTCTAGTATTGGTATTGCCAGATATTCAGCAAGAGTTTGAGGTTTATTGTGATGCTTCGCAGCAAGGTTTGGGATGCGTGCTTATAGAACAAGGGAAAGTTGTAGCGTATTCATCGAGACAGTTACGCCCTCATGAGGTTAACTATCCCACACATTATTTGGAATTAGCTGTTGTAGTGCATACCTTGAAAACTTGGAGGCACTACCTTATCGGAAATAGGTGTGAGATATACTCGGATCATAAGAATTTGAATTACATTTTGACACAACTGGACTTGAATCTCAGACAGAGAAGGTGGCTAGATTTGATCAAGGACTACAATCTAAACATAAACTACCACCCTGGTAAAGCCAATGTTGTAGCTGATGCACTGAGCAGGAAGGTCTACGTTGACAATGTGATGATTCAAAAGGAAGCACTAGAACTTTATGAGGAAATTTGAAAGATGAACCTATATGTGAGCCTCGCAGAAAATGGTGAAATGTTAGATGTTAAATTTACTCTCCAAGATCAGGTGCGAGAAGCGCAGAAAGAGGACAAGGGAATTGCAGAGATTCATGAGAAAATCAAATTGGGCGAAGCACCGGACTATAGAGAAGATGAGAATGGAGGCATATGGTTTCGAGACTGTTTGTTGGTGCCAGACCAAAAGTAGATCAAGGACACGATCATGAAGGAAGATCATGAGTCAGCATAATCAATACACCCTGGAAGTACAAAGATGTATAATGATCTTCGGGGTAGTTTTTGGTGGTCTAATATGAAGCTAGAAATTGCCGAGTATGTTTCACAGTGTGATGTATGTCGGAGGGTCAAGGCGGAGCATCATAAGCCCGCGGGACTATTGCAACCACTTAAGGTTATAGTGTGGAATAGGGAAGATATTGGAATGGACTTTATCACAGGCCTTCCAAGGACATCTTCTGGATTTCATTCTATTTGGGTCATAGTGGACAGATTGACCAAGTCACCTCATTTCATTCCAGTAAATACTACCAATGGTGGAGAGAAGCTCGCAGAGTTATATATGGCAAGAATCATTTGCGCACACGGAGTTCCTAATAGGATAGTGTCAAATCGAGGATTGTGGGTGATATACGTCAAGGTTCTGGAAGAAAATACACGAAGTTTTGGGAACTCAATTGGATTTTAGCACAGCATATCCCCCACAGTCTGATGGAAAGACCGAGCGAGTAAACCAAATTCTTGAAGACATGCTTCGAGCTTGTGCCTTGACATATCAACGTAGTTGGGATAAGAGTCTTCCTTATGCTGAGTTTTCTTATAACAACAGTTATCAAGCAAGTATAAAGATGGCTCCTTTTGAGGCTTTATATGGACAAAAGTGTCGTACACCTCTTAACTGGCGTGAAGCAGATGAAAACCAAGTGTTCGCTCCTGACACATTGGAAGAGGCGGACAAGCAAGTGAAAATGATTCAAGAAAGGTTGAAGGCAGCCCAGTCTAGACAGAAGGCTTATTCAGATAAACGTCGCCATGACATATCATTCAAGATAGGAGATGATGTGTACTTGAAGGTATCTCCACTACGTGGAATGCGTCATTTTGGAATCAGGGTTAAGCTAGCACCTAGATACATTGGTCCGTTTGGGATTACTGCTCGACGGGGAGAGGTAGCCTATCAGTTAGTACTCCTAGAGAAGTTGTCAAATGTGCACAATGTGTTTCATCTGTTGCAGTTAAAGAAATGTTTTAAGAAACCCGAGGAAGAGGTGCAGAAGACTTCACTGGACAACATAGAAGTCAAGGATGACTTGGCGTATGGATGACCTGGCATATGAAGAATATCATATCAAGATTCTTGATGAGCAGTTGCGTACAACTAGGAGAAAGGTGATCAAACTTTGCAAGGTGTAGTGGAGCAATCACACTGAGAAGGAAGCAACTTGGGAGCAAGAAGACGACCTCACGGAGGATTTCCCAAATATTTTCTCTTAGCTCTGAATCTCGGGGTCAAGATTCCTTTTAAGGGGGGGTAGAGTTGTAACATCTTGATTTTTCGAGAGTTCAACTTTTTTTAAGCAAGGATGTTGCAACGTAATCTTATATTATATATTTTGGAGATTGCTCAAATTAATACCAAGTTGTTTGGAATTAATTTAGCACATGTCAGGTGGAAAATATTTCCATAATATCCTGAGTCGATTTATTCGTTCGTAGTATTCATTTAAATTCTTCTTGTCTATTTTCTTGGATTTCTTGACTTTTATTATGCCTTTTGGGTTTTTATTTGGCTGTTATTTTTAATCCTAATAAAAACAATATTTAGTTATATTGTTTTTTTCCTCTCTCTCTTTTCCTCGTTGGACCTTGGTCCACTAGGCACGTTCCCTTACCTTGTCATTTTTTCTTCTGGACAACCTTGCTTTTAGGGATGAAAATGGAGTGGAAACTTTCCGTTTTCCGGAGTAAAACTGAAAACAGAGAGGAAATATGAAAACGAAAACGGAAATTTGCAAAACGGAAGTGGAAATGGAATTTTTTTTATGTGGAAACGGAATCGAAAATGGAACGATGTTTTCCGGTGGAACATGCATGGAAACGGAACTTTCCGTTTCCGTGAATATGGAGTTTCTGTTTTTACTATAGACCTATGGTTGCTTTGTAGCCCAACCACCAAAGAGAACACAATGACACAATTAGTAGAATGGATATGAGGCCCAACTTCTACTACCACACATGTACTTAGCTTGACCCTATATGCAATTGTCTAGTACTACTGCAATACTACGCTAGGTTGCTAACATAATGATATAATTTTATAGCCATGTTAACAACTCGTTAAATTTGTTTGTTTTTGTGTGTATTTCTCTATGATTCAAGGGGTTTTTAAGTTCTGATCAATGCCCACTTCTGTTTCCATATCCGCTTTGTATTCGCTCCGTGTCCGTTTCCGGTAGTATCTGTATCCGTATTCATTTCCGGGGTTTCTGTATTCGATTCCGCTTCTGCAAAAAAATATAAAAACAAATATAATAGCACTCAGTTCTGTCCGTTTCTGCTCCGTTTCCATCCCTACTTTCTTTGCCATGCACATACGTAACCACCGCAACACAATTGATCATGTCCTAGATTTTTTTTCTTTTCCTCCTCTTAGCCAACGATCCAACTTGGCCCAAGGCTCATTCCAGTCAGCAACAGCATCCGCTAGGCCTAGCTAGCAGCAGCATCCACGAGGCCCAGCCGGCTATCGAACGAAGCGTCGTCTCCCTCCCGCACGCGTGCACGTACATGTTACAGAGAAGAAACCTCCATGGCTGCCTCTTCTTTTCCCTTCAAATCCCATCAATCCCTTCACCGTTTCCATTCGTCATCAGCACAAGAATTACTCCCCACTCAACGACGAGTTCGTTCAGTCTAATGGCTCCACTCATGGTGCACTTAATCACATGCAAGTAACTGATGAAGTTATTGGCCCAACAATGGCATTCACCTCCTGATCTCCCTCCTCTGGCTACCATTCGATAGAGCGTTCAAGTCACGGTGAGTGCTAGGAGCTCCTCTATAAAAGCCCCATCATCCCATCCTCCAATGCCTTTCCAATCACTCGTAATCCACCCCGCAATACAGCCCCATCTCTACCCAAAACAAAAACCTAAATCCTAGGAAGAATTCGATGATGCTAGTAATGATTTGATGTTTATTTTATTTATCGAGTAGAATTATTTTGAGTGCATATGTGTATGTTTGTAGTAGTTTAAGTAATATAAAATTATTCCATTTTAATATCACCATGTCTATTCCATGCTTAGGTGTTGTTAACTTATTTTGTGATATTAGAATTGGTTGTAGAATTTCTAGAACTAGTTTTACAATTATTTTTTTATGCATGTTAGTGGAGTGCAATTTTTTTATTTATTCATAGACATAGTATATGTGTGCGTACTTTCTAGATAATATTGTCATGCGTAGCAATATTTATGTTCTAATTTAGTTTCGGAACGAATGTAGAATTATTGTCTAAATGATTTTGATTGAGTCTAGGTGATGTTGTGAGGCATATCATGTGCATGATTTTTGTTACAAGAGTTGATCACTCTACGACTAGATTGTTGTTGATCCATTTGTTACATATGTATCTAGATTATTTTAATTAGATGCTACATGCTTTGAGTCTATTATGTTCTAGCATTTCTTTAGGACCATGTTATTGTTTGATGTTTTTTGACTTAACTAGTTTGTTTAGGAAGTAACTTGGTTGAATTTTTAGATGCTTGTTGTCAAATTCTATAGTTGATGTTTTAGCCATTATAAATATTAGATTTTATCTAAATATTTATTGTGGTTAAATATTGTATGTCTCATGCCATGTTGAGTCAAGTTGTTCAAATGCATAGGATAGTTATATTTTGTGTCATGTCATGGCATTCATTTTTTTATATAGCTAGCCCAAAGTATATGTATATTGGGCACTAGTAAAGTTTGTTAGACATACGATTTAGAACGACAGTTGTGGTGGCCAAGTCTTGCTTAGCCATGATAAACCTGTCGGATTTCGGGCTCCGCAGACCCTTGATAGGTTCGAACTCTGGGGTGCGTGCGAATAACTCAACCTCCCCAGTCTGCCTACTCGCCAAACTCACGGCCTAACTCGATGAACAGGAAGGAAATGGGACACAATTGTTTACCCATGTTCGGGCCACCTTGCGGTGTAGAACCCTACTCCTGCTTTTTGGTGGATTGGTCTCGAGATGGGATAGGGATGAACTAGTACAGTGGAAGAACAACCTCAGGAGGTCTGTTCTTGTGTTGGTGTGAGCTGGTCCGGTTTCGAATGGATCCCCTTCCTATGGTGGTGGCTAGGCTATATTTATAGTGGCCTTGGTCCTCTTCCCCTAAAATGGAGGCGGGAAGGGATCCCACAACGGCCAAATTCGAAGGGAGACAACTAGTACATCTTATCCTGACAAAAGTAGTCTTCGTCTGCAAAGCTTCTGGTCGTGATGCCGTGGTGGGCTCGGCGATGACCTCCGTCCTGTCGTCCTGGCGGTCTTTGTCTTGTTGCATGGGAATGGAAAGGTTTGGCTCTCGAAACTCCGCGCCTACGCTTGCCTCCTTAGCACCAAAGAGGAAACCGTTGTACTGTGCCCGCTGGCGCCCGCCTGGCCATGGTCGTCATGGCTCACGTTATCCAAGCCTCTCGAGGTGAGGCTTTCATAGAAATCTCCACTCCTCAGGAGCCGGCCTGGGGAGGCCGCTCCTTCTGGAGGTATTGATGTCGTCCGCCTCATGAGGCTTGGCCCCTTGCGAGGGTCTTGAGTTGTTGATGCTGAAGGTGGGCCGTACCAGGCTGTTGATGGAGCCACGCCGTGGGCCGCAGGCAGGCAAGTTTGGGTACCCCCGTTCCCAGAACGCCGATAGTAGCCCTCGGGCCCAAGGCGCGCTCAGACTTGGCTTCGAGGCGAAGCCATGGGGCAAGGGCGAAGCGCTGCGGGCCCCAACCGCGTGCGGCCTTGGTCGACACGTGGCGCTTGATGGGACATGGGCATCTTCGCTTCCCCATGCTGCCTCGGCAACTGTTCGACTTGATAAGAGCCTGCTGCATGCAGAGAAAGATCTTTATTGCGTGGGATCGTGGAGGCCGGCAGTTGGTGTTGGGGAACGTAGTATTTCAAAAATTTGCCTACGATCACGCAAGATCTATCTAGGAGAAGCATAGAAACGAGCGGGGAGAGTGTGTCCACGTACCCTCGTAGACCGAAAGCGGAAGCGTTAAGTAACGCGGTTGATGTAGTCGAACGTCTTCGCGATCCAACCGATCAAGTACTGAACACACGGCACCTCCACGATCTGCACACGTTCACCTCAGTGACATCCCTCGAACTCTAGATCCAGCTGAGGTCGGGGGAGAGCTTTGTCAGCACGACAACATGGTGACGGTGATGATGAAGTTACCGACGCAGGGCTTCGCCTAAGCACTACGACAATATAACCGAGGTGGAAAACTGTGGAGGGGGGCACTGCACACGGCTAAGAAATCAACTTGTGTGTCTATGGGGTGCCGCCCTCCCCCGTATATAAAGGAGGGGACGAGGGGGCTGGCCGGACACAAGGGGCGCGCCCAAGGGGGGGGGGAATCCTACTCCTACTAGGAGTAGGTTCCCGCTTTTCCTAGTCCAACAAGGAGGGGAAGGAAGGAGGAAGGGGAGAGAAGGAAGGAGGGGGCACCGCCCCCACCCCTTGTCCAATTCAGACTGGGGGGGGGGGGGCGCCACCTCCTGAGCGGCCCTCTCTCCTCTAAGGCCCATGGTGGCCCATTAACTTCCTTGGGGGGGGGGGGTCCCGGTAACCCTCTAGCACTCCGGTTTTATCTGAAACTCTCCGGAACACTTCCGGTGTCCGAACAACATGGTCCAATATATCAACATTTATGTCTCGACCATTTCAAGACTCCTCGTCATGTCCGTGATCTCATCCGGGACTCCGAACAACCTGCGGTACATCAAATCACATAAACCCACAATACCAATCATCATCGAACTTTAAGCGTGCGGACCCTACGGGTTCGAGAACTATGTAGACATGACCGAGACACTTCTCTGGTCAATAACCAATAGCGGAACTTGGATGCTCATATTGGTTCCTACATATTCTACGAAGATCTTTATCGGTCAAACCGCAGAACAACATGCGTTGTTCCCTTTATCATCGGTATGTTACTTGCCCGAGATTCGATCGTTGGTATTATCATATCTAGTTCAATCTCGTTACCGGCAAGTCTCTTTACTCGTTCCATAGTGCATCATCCCGCAACCAACTTATTAGTCACATTGCTTGCAAGGCTTATAGTGATGTGCATTACCGAGAGGGCCCAGAGATACCTCTCCGACAATCGGAGTGACAAATCCTAATCTCGATCTATGCCAACTCAACAAACACCATCAGAGACACCTGTAGAGCATCTTTATAATCACCCAGTTACTCAACTTCACACCTTGCAACACAAGCAAGAACTCCTTCTTTGACCGTTTCATTTTGAACTACTTCAAAAAACTTGTCAAGGTATGTACTCACTGAAATTTTTTATCAAGTGTCTTGATCTATCTCTATAAATCTTGATGCTCAATATGTAAGCAGCTTCACCGAGGTCTTTCTTTGAAAAACTCCTTTCAAACACTCCTTTATGCTTCCCAGAAAATTCTGCATTATTTCCGATCAACAATATGTCATTCACATATACTTATCAGAAATGTTGTAGTGCTCCCACTCACTTTCTTGTAAATACGGGCTTCACCGCAAGTCTGTATAAAACTATATGCTTTGATCACACTATCACAGCGTATATTCCAACTTCGAGATGCTTGCACCAGTCCATAAATGGATCGCTGGAGCTTGCACACTTTGTTAGCACCTTTTGGATTGACAAAACCTTCTGGTTGCATCATATACACTCTTCTTCTTTAATATATCCATTAAGGAATGCAGTTTTGACATCCATTTGCCATATTTCATAATCATAAAATGCGGAAATTGCTAACATGATTTGGACGGACTTAAGCATCGCTACGGGTGAGAAGGTCTCATCGTAGTCAACACCTTGAACTTGTCGAAAAACCTTTTTGCGACAATTCAAGCTTTTTCATCTAAAACTGCTTTTATCCAACTACTTTATTTGTCAAACAAAATTAGCTTTATGCAAATGAGCCATACAGCCTTCCTTTGAAGCCACATGTAGCTATTAGGTCCTTCCCCATGGGAGGCATGTTGAGTACGTAATGTACTCATGGCAATACTTTTGTTAAACAACAGAGATCTATGAAGACAAGGGCATCGACTACGACTATTATGATGATTCTGAGGAGTGAGGACACGTTGACTACATCGACTGCCTGTGGCTGAGATGGAGTCGCTACACATTTATATATTCAGCTGTGTTTCTGGTTGTAATAAATGTCATGAGACATTTCACTATGTATGCCTTGTGGCAAGAGTTATTAAACTTGTACTTATTTTAATGTTCTGCAATGATACCATTTCACTGTGTTGTCAAGTTGATCCTGGATTGACAAATATACACAGGAGGGTCTGGAAATAATTTTTGGGTTCTCATATATGATTTTGTAGGGATAACTTTCTTTCGCCATTATATTTTGAAAGACATGATTGCTTTTTAGTATGCTTGAAGTATTATTGTTTTTATGTCAATATTGAACTTTTCTTTTGAATCCTACAGGTATGAATATTCATGCCACATAGAGAAAAATTACTTGATAAACATGTTAGGTAGCATTCCACATCAAATATTCTGTTTTTATCATTTACCTACTCGAGAACGAGCAGGATTTAATCTTGGGGATGCTTGATACGTCTCCAACGTATCTATAATTTTTTATTGTTCCATGCTATTATATTATCCATCTTGGATGCTTTATATGCATTATTATGCTATCTTATATCATTTTTGGCACTAACTTATTAACCTAGTTCCAAGTGCCAGTTAATGTTTTTCCTTGCTTTTGTCTTCTACACAGAATTGATACCAAACCGAGTCCAAATGGAATGAAACTTTTGATGATTTTTCTAGGACCACAAGACACCCAAGAAGGTTCGGGAGGAGGCCTGAGGAGCCACGAGATGGCCACAAGCTTGTGCACCACCCCCACCCTCCCCCCGCGCGTGGCACCTCCAACCCTAATTTCGCTTCTATAAATACCCAAATATTCCTTGTAGACTAGAGGGCACACCAAAAGAACTTTTCTGTCGCCGCAAGTTTCTGCCATCGTGAGATCCCATCTAGAGGCCTTTTCCGATACTTTGCCGGAAGGGGGTTCGATCATGGAGGGCATCTACATTAACCTTGTTGCCTTCCGATGATGTCTAAGTAGTTTGCCACAGACCTACGGGTCCATAGCTAGTAGCTATATGACTTCTCTCTCTCTCTCTCTCTCTCTCTCTCTCTCTCTCTCTCTCTCTCTTTGATCTTCAATACAGTGTTCTCCTCTATGCTCTTGGAGATCTATTCAATGTAATCTTCTTTTGTGGTGCATTTGTTGAGACCCGATGAATTGTGGGTTTATGATCACATTTTCTATGAATATTATTTGAGTCTTCTCTGAACTCTTTTATGCATTATTAAGATAGCTCTGTATTTCTCTCTGATCTATTGATTTGGTTTGGCCAACTAGATTGATTTTTCTTGCCATGGGAGAGGTGCTTTGTAATGGGTTCAATCTTGAAGTGCTTATTCCCTGTGACAGAAAGGGACATGACACGCATTTCTATTGTTGCCATTAAGGATAAAAGGATGAGGTTTGTTCATATTGATTAAGGCGTTACTCTGTTCTTGTTAACTTAATACACTAGATGCATGCTGGATAGCGGTCGATGTGTGGAGTAATAGTACATAGTAGATGCAGGCAGGAGTCGGTCTACTTGTCTCAGACGTGATGCCTATATACATGATCATTGCCTTGGATATCATCATGATTATTAGCTTTTCTATCAATTGCCCAATAGTAAATTTTTTACCCACCGTATGTGTTCTTTCAAGAGAGAGGACTCTAGTGAAAATTATGGCCCCTGGGTCTATTTTTTATCATATTATTTGCAGATCTATAAAACCAAAAACCCAAAAATACCTTGCTGCAATTTATTTACCTTTACTTTATTTCGCACTTCTAGATCTTTTATACCTATCTCTACCAGATCTCATCCTTGCAAGTAACCGTGAAGGGATTGGCAACCCCTTTATCGTGTTGGGTGCAAGTATTTGTTTGTTTGTGTAGGTGCAACCATTTGTGACTTGTGTGTTCCTCCTACTGGATTGATACCTTGGTTCTCAAACTGAGGGAAATACTTATCTCTACTTTGTTGCATCACCCTTTCCTCTTCAAGGAAAAAACCAACGCAAGCTCAAGAAGTAGAATTGTTCATGAGGCTTTGCGTGATTCTCCTACTGGATTGATACCTTGGTTCTCACTGAGGGAAATACTTACCTCTAGTGTGTTGCATCTCCTCTCCTCTTCGGGGAAAATCCCAACGCAGCTCACAAGTAGAAACCTTAAACAGGAAATCATTAAGCTCAAGGAGGAGAATTGTACCCTCAAGAGTGTCATCGCCAAAAGGATTACCTCATCACCATCGCCCCCAAAGAAAGACACTTGAGTACACGGGTATGGGCACCACCCTCGGCTTGTTCCAAGCTTTGGGGAGGTGCCTCGCTATCGTATCTCCATCACTTTAAACATCGATATCTATCTTAGTTCGATCATTAGTTATTTCGTGATTTAGAAGAATAAATTTTTAGTATGAATTAGTTTGAGTGCTTGTTTCGTGATCTATCTATGTAATCAAGTGCGAGAGTTACATAATAAAGAGTAGTTTGAGTTTTTTGCTATACCTTCTTTAATTTTGGAAATGAAAAGAATAAAAGGTCGTACACTAATCCCATGAGGAGTAATGACTTCTCATAAAAGAAGTATAGGTTATAAAATTTGTTGGTAGTTAACAAACATAGCATTGGTCATTGATGCAATCCATGAAAAGTAATAAAGAAAGAGAGGTCTCACATATGAGATACTCCCTCCGTCCAAAAAATCTTCTCCCTCAAATGGATGTATCTAGCACCAAGTTAGTGCTAGATACATCTGTTTGAGAAACAAGCTTGGGACAAGCTTTTTCCGACGGAGGGAGTACTAAGTAGAGATACTACTCCAGTCTCTGCCATGAGAGTCCACCAATTTACCTATGGATTGAATAAGATCCTTCAAGTAAGTTGTCATCACTGCATAAAGCAATAAAAAGTGCTCCTAAATATGTATGATGTTTTATTGAAAGGGAAAATAAGCTTCGTACAAACTTGTGTTGACAAAGAAATAAAAGAGAGGGACTACATAATAAAGGTTGCTACTATAAAGCGATGTTTCTTTCCATTAAGATCTTGCAAATCCAAAAAAAAGGCACATGACAACCTTTGATTCCCTCAGCGAAGGTCCTATCTTTTACTTTTCTGTATTTACTTTTATGCAAGAGCCAATAATTTTCAACTCTATTTCGCTCTATTTCTTCTCTATTTGGCAAGCATCATGTGGTGGGGAAATATCTAGGCATATATATCCAGTTGGATGTAGGTGATCATGAGTTATTATTGTTGACATTATGCTTGAGGTAAATAAGTTTGGAGGTGAAAACTATAAACCCCATCTTCCTATTGTTTGACTCAAACTTTTGCTCTAAAAATATGTCGTGAGTGTCAGCAATCATAGAAGACTAAATGATAGTTGAGTATGTGAACTTGCTAAAGAAAGCTCTTACATAGACTCTTTACAAAAATATGATGGATTGCAATTATTTCAATGACTGAGATCATAGTTTTTAGTTTCCAATGAATTTTATGGTTCATAATTTAGCTTGTGAATGAATTGTTACTTTATCATGAGAAGTTTTATGATCATATATTATTACTATGATGCTTTCATGTTCGTCTTTTGTTTTATCGACCTCTCTCTCTCTCTCTCTCTCTCTCTCTCTCTCTCTCTCTCTCTCTCTCTAAACATGTGGTCATGATTATCGAGTTCGGCTTTCGCTTGAGGGAAGTGAGGTCTAAGCTTGGGGAGTTGATACGTCCCTTTTGCATGATAGTTTCCTATTGTTATTTATTATGTTTTGGATCATTATTTCACTTTATTATGCCATTCTAATGCCTTTTCGATCGTATGTTGCAAGTTTCAAATGAAGAGGAACATTGTCGGGAACTAGAATTCTGCACCTGAAGAAGCTATAATAGAGATAGATATTCTCCACATCTCCAAATGACCTGAAAATTTACGGAGAATAGTTTGGAATATATAAAAAAATAGTAGAAGAAGAATTACCGAGAGGGGTTCCATCAAAGAGCGACGAACTTAGGGGAACGCCCACCCCCTTGGAGTGCCCTATGAGCTCGTGGGCCTCCTAGCTGGCCTCCGGCACCCATCTTCTGCTATTAGAGGCTATTTTCCCTAGAAAAAACAAAGAGAAGACTTTCAGGATGAAGCACCGCCATCTCGAGGTAGAACCTGGACAAGAGCACTTTTCCTCTCTAGTAGAGCGATTCCGCCGGGGAAACTTCCCTCCGGGAGGGAGAAATCGAAGCCATTGACATCACCAACGATCCTCTCATCGTGAGAGGAACAATCTTCATCAATATCTTCAACAGCGTCATCTCATCTCAAACCCTAGTTCATCTCTTGTATTCAATATTTGTCCCGAAACCTCAAATTGGTACCTGTGGGTTGCTAGTAGTGTTGATTACATCTTGTAGTTGGAATGAGTTGGTTTATTTGGTGGAAGATTAAATGCTCAGATCCTCAAGCATATTCAATACACCTCTGATCTTGAACATGAATATGATTTGTGAGTAGTTACTTTTGTTCTTGAAGACATGGGAGAAGTCTTGTTATAAGTAATCATGTGAAGTTGGTATTCGTTTGATATTTTGATGATATGTATGTAGTAGTGTCATGCGAACATGGACGACATGACACTTCACATACTTGGGCCTAAGGGAAGGCATTGGGGGGGGGGGATAAGAAGACGACGGGTTGGAAGAGTGACAGAAGCTTAAACCCTAGTTTATGCGTTATTTCATAAGGGGTTGGTTTGGATCCATATGTTTCATGCTATGGTTAGATTGTTCTTAATTATTATTTCATCGTTGTGGATGCTTACAAGAGGGGGTAATCATACGAGGCTTGCTTGTTGAAGTAAGAACAACACCCTCGCACCGGTCCACCCACATAGCAAATTATCAAATAGTGAACATGAATCAACTAAACACGATGAACATGACTAGATGACAATTCTCATGTGTCCTCGAGAATGCTTTGCTTAATATAAGAGAATGTTCCGGCTGGTTCTTTTCTATAAAAAGGATTGAGACACCTTGCTGCACTTTTGTCACTATTGCTACCTGTTACTTGTTACGAATTACCTTGCTACAAAACTATCTGCTACGGCTACTTTCAGTACTTGCAGAGAATACCTTGCTGAAAACCGCTTATCATTTCCTTCTGCTCCTTGTTGGGATCGACACCCTTACTTATCGAAAGGACTATGATTGATCGCCTATACTCATGTGTCATCAACGTGCATCACATAGAGCAATAAAAACAGCACGCAAATATTCCTCCAAAGATCTGCTATAAATCAGTATATCATCAAAATAGACTACCACAAATCGTCCAGTGAAAGCACGTAAAAATCCGTTCATTAATCTCATGAATGTACCAGGTGCATTAGTTAACCCAAAAGGCGTTACTAACCACTCAGATAAGCCAAACTTATGTTTTAATGCTATTTTCCATTTATCTCCTAATTTCATACAAATTTGATGGTATCCACTACGGAAATCAACTTCGGAAAAAATGATAGAGCCATCTAATTCATCAACCATATCGTCTAGCCTCGGAATAGGATGACAATAACGAATAGTATTATTATTAATGTCTCTACAATCCACACATATACGCGGTGTACCATGTTTTTTTGCACTAGTATAATAGGAATAACACAAGGACTAAGAGATTCACATATATTGCCTTTGTTGAGAAACTCCTGTACTTGACGCATAATTTCCTTCGTCTCCTCTGGATATGTATGGTATGGCGCACGGTTGGGCAGCGAGGCACCGAGAACTAAGTCAATCTAATGCACAATCCCATGAATAGGCGGTAATCATGGTGGCACGTGTTGTGGAAAGACATCAGTGAACTCCTATAAATGTTAGTGACAAAAGAGGGAGGCACGTCCTTGAATCAAAATAATGCATTTTTGCACACAAGAGCATAACAAACAGATGTGCTAAAATCTAGATCATCAATATCACCTTTGGTGGCAAGTAAACATCCACTTTTCAATATAATTTTAGATGCAACACTAGATGATGGTTTGTTACTAGGGTGAAGTTGTTGCTCACATTCTTTTGCCACAATCTGATTTTCACTCTTGTTTTGCTTTACTAGCTCTATTAAGATCATCTTTCAAAATGTGTCTAGGGGACATAGGAAGCAAAGTAATATGTTTATCCTTGTGAACAAGAGCATATTGCTTTTTTCTACCATGGTGTACATAATTTTTATCAAATTGACATCGTATACCAAGTAATAGGGATCATGCTTGCATGGGTACCAAATCACAATCAACATAATCATCATATGTAGAAATACTAAATGCACATGAATAGTAAGTGTTACCTTAAACTTGTCGCTATTGTTGAACCATTGTATGTAATAAGGATGAGGATGTGGTCTGGTGGTGAGGGATAGCTTCTCCACCATCTCCATGGTAGCCAAAATTTTGCAACTCCCTCCATCTATGATGACACGAACAAAATGTTCCTTCACAACTCCCTTAATATGGAACAAATTGCGCCTCTAATTTTTAGCAACATGTGTTACCTGCACACTCAAAACACATTGATCAACTAAATTTTGATACCTTTCAGCGTCATCAATAGCCATGTATTGTATCTCTTATTCAGAATCATCGCCACCATGTTCTTCACTTGCAATAAGAGCCAAAGTCTCCTCGTCATAATCACTAGCGGACTCATACCTGCCACTATCAGTAGCAATCATCAGACGCTTGGATGGGCATTGGCTCGCGTAGTGACCTCCACCCTTGCGATGACGACATATGATATCACGTGTTTGTCCTATTGACGACATGGACGAAGCAGAGCTCTGTGCGGGACCACATAGTGTGCTCTTGGCGGATGGTGGTGGTGGTGTCTGTTTTCTTGTATAGCGGTTGGAGTTTGCGGCTGAACTAGTGGGTGGTGCAGCAGGACATGTGGAATTAGAAGATGTACACGGTGTCCATGATGAAGATTGACTTGTAGAAAAGTTAGTTCGTGCCATGGCCTAATGATCATGTAGTTCACATTCAGCTTTGCAAGCAAGATGGAATAAATAGGTGATATTCTCATACTCCTCATACTCTAAGATAGTTTGAATTTCTCTGTTTAACGCACCCATGAAACGTGTAAGCATAGCTTCATTATCCTCAACAATACCACAACGAATCATGCCATCGTGTAATTCCTGATAATATTCCTCTACAAAAAATCTTTGTGTTAAACGCTGCAATATTTGAAGTAATTCACGTTGATAATATGGTGGAACCCAGCGAGTACTCATAGCATTTTTCAAAGCAGACCAAGTAGTGGGGATATTATCATGAATTCACAAATAGCAGCAACAACATGTCTATCCTCGTGATACACAAAGCATGTAAAACACTGTTCAATTTATAACTCTCAAGTAAGATATACATTAGGAATGTACATACTATCATGGTTTTGTCACGGCATATGCCCTAGTGAAAGGACTTAGGTGTGAGGCCATTTCCATGGTGGTTAGCTTGTCGTGGTTGAGTGGGATGAGAGACGCGAGTTTACCTAGGTTCAGCCCCTGACGATCGAGGTAATAGCCTACGTCCTTCTTTATGTTGCATTGTTGTAGTATCTACTACAAGGGAGCACATTTGCTTGACCTAGCTATCGATTGATTGTAACTTAGTCTATCTGCCCCAGGGGCACGCCTTTATATACAAGTCGAGGCCCCGAGCTTACAACAGTATGAGTCTTAATCAGACTCGTGACTAGATACATCTCTAACCCGCCCTGCTCTCCAAGGAAGGAAAACTCAAGGCGGCTTGCGCCTTCCAAGCCATGAACCGCCATCCGCAGTGCTGAGCTTAAGAGCCGGCCCGCTCAAGACCCGCCCATCGGGTCTTCAATATTCACCACCTGCAACCCATGTTCCCTTCGGGCTATTGACTAGCCACTTCTATGACTCGGCCAGCGCACGACGGGTCATATCCTGGGGTTATGTCCCCAACATTAGGCCCCACATTGTCTTGAACTTGTTCATGCCAATCTTTCTCCTCTTCATTAGGCGAGTCTTTTGATGAAAATCATTCTTCCTTAACCCGCCATATGCTGGCTCATCGAATTTTCAGACTTATCAATTTTCCATCTTATTTATGACATTATCCTTCATAATTGAATAAATAATCGATGACATCACTACAGATCTTTTATACATATATCTTTATCCTGAAAATTGAGGTGTCCGTCAAGCTGAAAAAAGTTATTGTGCCGACTTGTTTCTCGCGCCTGCCTCTTCCTTATAAATAGGTATGGGGGAGGGTATGTTTTTACTTTACACACCGCCCCCTCCACTTTGTCTTCTTACTCGTGCTAGGTCGTCAGCAACCAAATCTCCACCGCGACCAGCAACATCTCCGGTCATCTTAGCCAGCACCGCGGCGCTCCTCCAAGTCTTCGCTGGAGCCTTGCCACGCGTCGCCGCTACCTTCAACAGTTACCAGGTATAAACTACCCCTTCCTCTTAGATCGACATTTAGGTTATTGGTGCTTTCGTAGTTCGTCGGAGTTCATCTCTGCAACTCTGCTATCTACCTCATAAACCTTCCTTTTTCACCCAATATATTCATAGAAATAATGTGGCATCGTCTTTGAGATTCATCCCCTCTGTAGATGTTCTGCGTCCTCAATATAACTCATGAAGTAGCAAGCAACCCCTGCCGCCCTAATCTTTTAACTAGGTAACATTTCTTCTTTTTCAAACTGCTCGTAGATCTGAAATCTCTTGCACTTGTAATGAAATCTGTTGTTCCACACTTAGCAATAGCTTCAATAAATCTTTGCTTAGATGAACCGCCGACATGCTGACAACTTATAATTTTATAATTTGACCCGCCGTATTTTAACGGCCTGATAGTCACCTCACCCTCATAGTCACTACAAAAAAGACACATCTGTGAAATTTCGGGCCGACCGAAAAAAAATTATGTCATGCTTCTGACACTTCTATGACGATAATTGAGACAAAACCAGGTATCATCATAGATGTGGTGGGCTCCTACTTCTATGACAAAAAATCATGACAGCAAATGGGATTTTTGTCCTAGGCAGGCTGGAGATGCAGCTGCATGACAATCTTTGGGCCGTCCATGATGGAAAAATCATGGTAGAAGCAAGGGAGAGGAAATATCGTGGAGTTCCCAGTTACGGTGGGTGGTCGGGGCCGAGCGATGCACTGTGGCTTGCGAGTTCCTCTCGTGTACGCGCGTGTGTGCGAGGCATTGGCTAACTGAACCCGGAGCGATCGCACGTTACTGAACCCGAGCGATCGATCCCTTGGCTGTTAACTGAACCCAAGCGGTTCACTCGCTGCTGACTGAACCCGAGCAATTCCTTTGCTACTGCTGCTAACCGAACCAGAGCGATTGATCACTGCTGCTGCTTACTGAAGCCGATCGAGCTCCCATGCGAGATGTAGCCAGCCGGTGTTCGGTTGCCTCTCAACAAATAGTGACCGTTGCTACCGTGCGCGTGGTACGTAGAACGAGTCGAGACGTGGTGAGTCGAGCCGGTTGGTTGGCTGTGCATGAACAGTTCCAGGTGTGGTCTTGGATGAACAGGACCCCATGGTAGTAGACCATTGCCGCTGGATGAACAGGACTCCGAGGAGGTCGCCGCACCCCAGCTGGTTGGGGGTGTATGAACAGGACCCCGTGGAGGGCTGGATGAACAGCAGCCGGTGTAGGCTGTATGAACAGTAGTCGTGGATGAACAGTAGCTCGTGGAGGCTGGAGGAGGTCGACGGTGGATGAACTGTAGCCCGTGGAGACTGGAGCGAGGCGGTAGACGGTGGATGAACAGGACCCGGTTTCGACCGTAGGCGCTCCAACACAAGTCTGTTCCTTCGTTTTCCGGTACGCCACACCCTTCCCGATCAACAGGACCCTGTTTTGACCGTAGGCACTCGAACACAAGTCCGTTTGCTCTGTTTTGCGGTACACCAGACCCCTCTCGATGAATAGGATCTCGTTTCGACCAGTCAAACAGAAGGTCGTTTCCTCCGTTCTGCGATACGCTATACCCCATTTCGGCTGTTCCTCCAAGCCGGTTGGCTCCCATTGAATAGGACGCATTCCGAGTCAGTCGGTTGCCTCCCGATTAACAGGGCGCTGTTTCTCCGTTCTGACCCAGCCGATTCGCTGCTCGATGAACAGGAAGCCATTGCTGATGTCTGTTGCCTCTCCATGTACACAAGCCATGGCCGTCCGTATATATGCGCGAGTACGTGCTCGAGACCCCGCACGTATGTACGTATGTGGCCGTATTTTTTTCCCTGTGGCTGTACGCACGTGTATAGGACTTAGACGGGACTGCGTGAACTGCTATGTCGGGTGCTCTACAACGACACGTGCCGCTACTTACTCGGCCACGGTTCATACTTGCAGAGAGACCGATCAACTAGTATGTACGTACACGTTCGCGACCAGACAGACAATGCTACGTACGCTTTGACCGGGTGGGTCCCAACGGTCAGGGAGGATAAGGACGCACTTCCTTGCATGCGAAGATATAGCTGGTCGGTCCCAGCTGTCAGGGGAGGAATCATTTTTATTTTGCAAGTAATAAGGAGGCACTTCATTGTGTTCGAAGATGTAGCTGGTGGGTTCAGTTGTCTGCCTTACCGCCTAAATTCCTCTTCCGATGGTTGTCCTTCGTTGACCATGTTGACCACGCCGTGTCGAGAGCACCAAGGCGGTGGACGATGGCGAGGCCTAGGAAGGGAATGACACGGAGCCGGGGAAGGTGTGGCAGTGGATGCCCACGCGGATGGGAATACGTGGGTTGACTGCTTCGGCTATGGTGTGAGGCTGTCATCGTCGGTGAATAACATGAGGTGTGGGTGAGTATAGAGGGATGGCATGGCCAGCGGTGGCAGCATAGCCGGACATGGGAGGCAGGAGCAGGCGGCACGGCCGACGCTGGTTTGGGCGGCTGGAGCAAGAAGACCAGAGGTTGAAGAAGCACGATGGTCGTTGGATGGACATCGTACGGTCACTGCAGCTAGAATCATTTATATTGAGTAAGTTGACAAAGCCCTTAGTACACATCAACTTAGTAGGCCCACAGGTCAGCCTCCGAAACGGTGCGCCCCAGATGTCAGGGGAAGGAATCTTTTTTTGGGCGGTTGCAGCAAGAATATCTGAGATTGAAGAAGAAGCACGACATCCGTTGCATGGACATCCAACGGCCACTGCTGCTAGAACCGTGTGTTGACTATAAGTTGACAAAGCCTTGCATACGCGTCAACTTAGTTTTTTTAGGGGACGTGTCAACTTAGTAGGCCCACAAGTGTGTGGAAGAGAACATATAGCCCATTAGCGATTTGTAAGAATGTACATCCCATTTTTGAATTCTAATGGAATTTACTACATCCCATTTACAGTTTGTTAAAAGTACACCCATTTTCTAGCTAGGACAACGATTAATAATTTCAAGCAACCGCTCAAAACAGAATTCAATAAAATTTCCCACATTTTGATGTGATCCGAAATATTTTTATCCCAAAATTTCTAGTCAGATTAAATATAATTTCAAAACAAATTTGTATTACGTGAAAATCCAAAGAAATATTGCGCGCGCAAAAATTAATGAAATTAAAATTTTCAAAATCCAAAAAAAATATTTTTTTTTAAACTAATTACGTGTTTGGTGCATTTTTTGTAGTTACTGCCCAATTTTTATAATTACATCACATTTATTATTTCTTAAAGCCCATTTTTCTTGTTAAGCCTAATGCATCCCTCCTAGGAAAGATTTGCAGCCCACCGGGGCGGACAATAACAAGTTGACCTTGCCTGGGTATTCCTCAAAAAAAGTATAGCTGGGCTAGCCATTTTCAGCTTGAAAAAAAATTAATATCTAGGCTAGATATGTGGCCTGGGCTAGACGGGCTATAGCCCTCCCAGTTAATACCCTGCTCTCCTCTGAACAACAACAAAAACATCGCTCAAGAAAAACTTTGCAGTGCTCACACCTCAAAAACACAAATAATGTTCAAGCTGCTTGGTCCTAGCTGTCGGCCGCTCCTTGTGCAATTCTCTCGTTTATTGACTACATAGGTTGACAATCGTGTGGGACCGTGATGTCAGGAAACTAGGAGGAAGCAAAAAAAATATAGTTGTATACAATAAGGAGGCACTTGCGTATGTGCGGCTACGGCCCTGGTGGGTCCCCATCCTCTCCAAGTAAAGTCATCTCCTCATTCCTCATGTCCATTGACCAAGTTGACAATGCGAGACGGCGGCGCCATGGCGAGCGCAACAACTCGAAGGACGACAGAGAGGGCCTCGCGGGCCCTACGGATGGTCTGATACAACGCCCGCTGCTCATTCCGGAAGCCATGATCATAGGGCCACATGTCCGCGATGGCATTGTCGTTTGCTTGTTTGCCGGTGCTCGTTGAGGTGGCGCTGGCTCCTGGTCGGAAACTATGTCCATCATCTAATTGTGGTCACTCAGCTCGGCGAGCTCGCTCGCGAGCCAACATGTCTGGCTGCTGGACCGACCCGCAACCAAGCATGAGTGTGACCGCCCTGGCGCACCCAGACTGCCTCCCTCGCCCGCACGTGCTTTACGCCTGAAGCGGTCAGCGCCGCCCGCACCGCTTCCAGGTGCAGGCGATTGCTCCGCATTCAAACAACACAAGTGTCCTCCATCCGTCCGTCTGCCGCCCACATTAATGATACACGGTTGCCGAGGCAGCTACTCCAGCGCCACCCGTCTGTCCCTCCGCCACCCACCATTGCTATATAAACTGCTACGCCGGCCATAGCTGCAGTCATCCGCCTCCGTTCCCTTTCTCCTGTGAACACCACTACTGCCCACCATGGCTTCCTCGCGCTCCAGCGCTCTTCGGGACGGGAGGACGACGGACCACAAGGAGATGGCAGCCATTGCTGCCGACTGGCTGGCCGGCAGGCAGCCGGAGGATGATGATGTCCCAATGGAGAACATGGTAGTCGACGATCCGACGCCAACCCCCTCCTCCGCGCCATCCTCGCTGGTGCATTGCACCATGATCATCGGCGAGGCTCGTGCCCAATACATGGACACAGTGAGGCAGAAGTGTTAGGAGCAGTTCCGGGAGGCGCAGGCCGACGCCGCATACAACCACCATCTCCTCCAGGAGCACCTGCAGGCGGAGGAGTAGATCGACGCGGAGGGGGCGGAGTAGGAGGCACTGATCAACTTGTACTGCTCTACCCGCGAGAGCCACCTCACGTGCTGGCGGTACCGCATGCGGGTGGCGGAGGTTGTGGCCGCCTACAAAGAGGGTGATGAAGCGGGCGAGGCGCTGTTTGGCGAGACTGAGGACGAGGCGGGGGACAATGCCGGCTCCACCGAGTCCTCGCTTCGCTGGTGTCGACGAGGCCCTGCTCCGAGGCCCCGCCGCGCCAACAACGAGGTAGAGGACACCACCGGATCCGTTGATGCCCCGCCCGCTGGCACCGAGGCCGAGGATTTCGCCGGCTTCGGCGAGGCCCTACTCCGCCGAGGCCCCGCCACGCCAACAACAAGGCAGAGGATATCACCGGTTCCGCCGAGGCCTCGCCCCACCGACACCGAGGCGGAGGACTTCTCCGGCTTCGGCAAGGCCCTACACGGCCGAGGCCCCGCCTCACCAACAACGAGGCAGAGGACATCGCCGGCTCAGGCGAGGCCCCTCCCTGCCGGTGATGAGGGGGAGGATTTCCCCCACTCCGCCGAGGCGCCGCCCCGCCGGCAATGATACAAAGGACATCGCCAGCTCCATCGAGGCCCCGCCCCGCTGCCAACGAGGCCACGCCACACAGAAAACAAGGAAGAGTAGAACATGGTAGGTCACCGCCACTCGGGTCCAAGTAAGGCCATCGCTGCTACCCTCCGGTTGAAGCCAAGATAGGCGGGTTGACCATTAACGGCCGATTAGCTTCTTGGCGGCGATGTGGAGTTGGAGAGCTGTGTTGGAGAAGGACGCCGCTTTAGTTACTTAACTGCAGGTGCAGTTGGGTCACTGACACGTGGGCCCAACAGGCATCTGGGCCACATGTGAGTTACGCATATAAGTTTTGTCTGAAGTCAAAGTATCTCTACTTTGACCAATCTTATAGAAAGAAGTATGAACATTCATAATGTAAAATCAACTAACTTCAAAGAAATCTAATATGCAAAGAAAAAGGAACAGAGAGAGTACAAAGAGTTTAAGCAGCCTTTTAGTATTCCTGTACATTGCAATCAAACACACACGCCTGGCAATTCACAGAGAACATTCAAAACAATCTATGATTATTCATCTCAGCGATTCACATGTCAGAGCCAATATTTACTTCACAACTAAAGAATAAAGAAAAATTGATCGATGCTGCTGAGAGCAAAGGGCATCCCATTCAAAAATATCAAACACATGTCTTCTTGCTAACATCAATGAGCAAAATTTGATAAGGTTATCCCATTCCAAAATGCCAAATGTGTGTTGTTTTGCGTACATCAATGAGCAAACTTTGAATAGGTTTTCCCATTCCAAAATATCAAATGCCTACGACTGTGCAATTGGTAGGGTTTGCCATCAGTTCGGGCGTTGACATGGCACCTCGTGCTAAATAAACCGGTTGTTCTTTTTGCGCAGTTCCACCAAAGTCAACCAAATTCGCGCATTGCTTGTGTGATTTCGCCTTTATATGTTGCAACACCTTGAACATATCGGCACCTCCTTTCTTGTGGTGGAAATGAATGATTGATGTATTCATGAACATTTTGTGCAGTTCCCATTGAAATCAAGCTGAGCACCCCTTTTTGCGCAAATACAAAAAAGTGATTAGTATAAAGCAAACTCTACTATGAATTGACAGTTTAAACAGGCAACCTACATGATCCATGCAGAGCACACATTTAAAAAAATGGAACTCACTAGAAGGAATCCTAACACAACATTGTATTGGCCATCACAGTAACAAAGATGGACATCCTGAGTCCTTCTGAGCTGAAGTTAGCTTGTTCTTGTGGGCAATAATGTAATCATCCTTCAACTGCTCCCTTCTTAAGAAGAGAGGCTTGGTTTCTTTATCCTGGCATAATCGGAACTAGGCACTTCACGTACTCCATATTCTTTTTCAGAGGAGGATGATGTTGTTGTGCAAAGACAAGAGAACAACTAAATGCTAGCATCCCTATTTGCTCAAAAAAAGGAAAGGAAATATTTAAAACATCACAAATGAAGCACTTCTCAAGGAAAATACCACTTTCTCATGACAGTATCTAAACACTAGCACAACACCAATAGAGATGACAAAGCTCAATCATATGGATGAAATCTGTGGGCGAGTACCAACCTTTGTTAGGAGGCTTATTGTGTAGAGCATACAGATCAATCACTTCTCCGGAACCATCTGTTGTTATCTAGTGTGGTTGCCATGCTTACTATATACTCCTCGATTAGTTTAATGTTTCCAACATCTTCTTGTGCAGTTCCACTAAAATATATGTTATCTTCAAAGAAGATCCCTGTTTGGACAAGTAGAGATAACTACATATTACATTAAGAGTGGAATCAAATCAGTTGCAAAACAATTGCTCGTTCCAGCCATAGCAATAAATTAAGATGCAAAACTATATCATTACTTGTGTCATCACAATTCCAGTGCTTCCTTACAGCACCGGGAGTTGATTTTTGTTTTCCTTCCGCTTGTTCTTCCCATTCATCACTTGGTTCAATAATAGACAAGCTTCGCCTTCAATGTAAGATTTGGCATGTCAATTAGGGCGCACAAGTATAGCACTAAACAACGACATTAATTTTCTGATGAAAGTGGAAAAATACAGGTCAACAGTTTTGAAATATCCTTATCTTACCTCAATGGGATATTACGGTGCACACACAGATTGGAAGTCTTGTCTCCATTTGAGCAGTTCATTAAAATCAAGCAACATTACTGTATAAGTAGCACAACATATGAAAGCACACTGCACAATCATGTGAAAGAAGGCTAGTATTGACCTCTCATGATGCGGAATTCAAACAACTCACAAGAAGAAGATCTGAAACAAATTTGCCAACACAGATAGGAAGTCAGATCTCCTCTTGTGCAGTTCCACAAAGATCAAGCAATCAAGCAACGTTGTAGGTGTGACATTTTGGTTGAACTGCACAAAACACTCTTAAAAAAGTGTTTTATGTAGTGCAACAAAAGGTCACAATAGCAACGAGGTGAATTAGATAATCCTATTTATGCAGAGGTGCAAAAACAACTAGTGGTTAATAACGATGGATGACACAGAAGCCAACAAAAAGAAGCATCTAACTTATCTAAATGGGAAAGAAAGCAAGAGACAGTAGCATTTCTTAAACAGTGGCATTGATTAATATTAACAAAGAGATTATATTAACAATAAAATTCGTTAAACATGTAATTTACTTTTAACTGTGGCATTGCTTCAATTTTCCAGCGGCATTATTAGAGGGTTTTTGTTTATAGGAACTTTTTTGTGTATGGACTAAAAAAAGTACCTTTTAGTCCCATCTAAACCAAATATGAGGGACTTTTAGGGACTAAAAGTCAGCATTTGGGACTAAAGAAAGAATACCCTGAGGGAGAGTCTTTTTGGGACTTTTTCCAATAGTTGCCCCTGCCCCACATTGCACCTTATCTCTATTAGTTCATTACTAGGGGTAACATGGTCTTTTAGCATGTCATTTAATAACCTCTACTCCATGTTTAGTCCCTGGAACCAAGCACGTAGGGACTAGGGACTTTTTAGTTGGGACAAAAAAAGACCTAGGACTTTTTAACCAAACAGGGCCTTAGATTAACAACAACTAAAGAGTTGCATGGGACAGTGGACGCAACAGCTCCATGTGCATCTACCGATGTATAAAGGGGTGATGCACAGCCTGTTGCAACAAAGAACAAACAACCAAGGAGCATATTTGTATTAGTCCCAGTTTCGTTATCTTTAGACACCTTTCCATATGTGAGGGCAGCAAATCTAGTCATGCTCAAACTCTACAGCCTTGTCCCCCAAAACAAAAAGATCAGTTCGTTACAGATGTGTGTACTACTTTTGTCATTGTTTTCCCTTTCCGACCAACGTAGGTGCTGGATAACCAGTCTGTACTACTTTACCCCCTTCCTTTCCTCTTTGAACCATGTCCTAGATTCATGCTATACAACTTTCCCCACAACTTTCCCCCTTCCTTTCCTCTTTGAACCACGTCCTAGATTCATGCTATACAACTTTCCCCACTACTTTCCTGCTTGATCCAACACCTAAATTCGAGTGCAGAAGCGGAAAAAGCCCACATGCAGCTAGAGCAATGCATGTGGCATAAGTAAATTATACCTTAAGGTTCTCAAGGTGTGGCTCAGTGGGCCGTCGGAGGCCGATCTGCCCAAACTATGTATGGCAGCAAGGAAGAAGGGGTCGGAGGCCCTCCCGCACCGCCGCTGGGTGAAAGAGAACAGCTACGCCGGTAGTGGATTCCCTCCCTCGCCGACGGCGACAGCGTTAAGCCTCCTTCCCTTCCCGGCGGACGGAACCTGCCGGCTCTTTGACCAGTAGTGAGGGGAGAGAGAGAGAGAGAGGTCAACGAAGTCTTGTTTAGATCTCGAGAGGGTGAGAGAGTGTGAAGAGAGCAACTACAAGCGCTGAGGCTCCAGCGTGTATATATATAGTGGAGAGAGAGTGTGAAGAGTGTAAACCGTAGAAAACAAGCGTCGAGGCTGCAGCGTATATAGATGGAGTGGTTTTCTTTTTCTCTCCATCAAAATCATTTTAAATTGTGCACGAAATGGAACTCTTTATTTAACGTAGTGAAGAAAAATACTAGGGGCAATGCGAAGACGTGAAGAAAATTTAACGCTCGAAGGAGTCAACTCGCAATTAATGATGCACGCCTCCCGGTCGCTTACTAACATTCACGTGTGGTACACGACCCTCTGAAGTGAACAACAACTAAACCACACACGGTCAAAATATCGGAAAGGTGGGTTGCACCATCCTCCAATTTTAAATATTTGTATTCGGCCTAAGTCAGTGTGCCATCGTATGTACTAAGGGTTACAGTGGGTGCTAAGAAACTAGGGCGTATTGAGAGTAATTCCCATGGCTTTTATTTGTAGGGTCACTTGCAAATTGTGAAACTCTATTCTCCTCTTATTTAGTGGATGAGGCCAATCTTTTGCCTCCGTTTCGGAAAAATAAACGAGAAACTGAATTTTAATTATTTAGTTTGTACACTTTGCTCTCTTCCAATAATTTTGGGAACTTGTATTCGACCTAAGTCAGTGTGCTACCGTATCTCGTACTACTCCCTCCGTCTAGGTGTAAGTCACGTTAGAAGCTGCAGTGGGACCAAGGTGCAAGCAGATTGGAGGATAAAGAGAAACTTGACCGGTCCTTCCTCCAATCGAAGCCTTGATTTCTGTCTCTAAACGCAACAATTAATCACAACAATTAAGAGATGTGTTTTAGCTACCATGCAGGGCCACGTATTTACCCGCATGCAAGCCGAATTTGATTTCTTGACTGGTCAATGCTTAGTTGCGCTCCATGCATTGGATTTCCGGGGGAGATAACAAGGCGGAGTAAGTAACAACGCTCGCTAGCAACGAGCTAGGAGGGGATTGAGATAAAAAGTTAATGGACGACACATAAACATTTTGGGAATATCTGATTTTCGTAAGATGACTTAACACCTAGACGGAGGGGGTACTACTCCTCAGTCCAGGTTTGATGGAATATTCCTCACCTATTCTCTTCTTGTACGTACTCCATTTGTATCTCACTTCCTGTGGCTTCGCACTTGCACGATATTCCTATTCTATGAACCTGTGTGTGCGTGCGTCTGTGTGTGTGTGTGTTTAACAATGTGTGTGTGTGTGTGTATGTGTGTGTGTGTTTGTGCTAGAGAGAGCGACACATGGACCTACTCCTACAGATAGATGGTGTCTAGTGTATGATTTAGCCGCGAGAGTCGATGCATCCTCTTGTTTCCGGGCGTCCGGTCGGGACAGCTACCACGCGCGCTCCTGACGAGCCTGGCCCACCCAAAGCCCCTCCATCACCCGCGCGCGCTTCCCGCCCGAAACGGTCAGCGCCGCTCCAAAGAATCGGTGCCGCATTCATGCCCGGGCAGAGTGGACGCGACCTCTCACTGGAGCCTGCGTTGAAGGGAGAAGCGGATTCAAGTGTGATGGTTGCTTCGTTCGTCCTACTTACTGCTGGGTCTATGTGATTTGACGGCTCATTGGTCATTATTACTGAGGTGGTATGACTGTTGTATGTCCCACGCTTCAGCGAAAGGAGGTACTAGATTACAATTTTCTCCATTCTTATAGCGGAGGAGTGCGAAAGCAGTGAAAACATGTAGGCTCAGTGATTACATGGCCCACCTCACACTATCACCATATTTTCTGGACACCGTGTGACACCTAACTCTTTACATAGTAGTGTAGTATGTACTGTAATTTCTCAGCGAGATAAATTTGTACAATGATATGAAGCTTCCAGCTTTGTTTCATGTATCTTGCATCCAAGGTTGCCCCGTTGCAACATTTCATCAAATACAAAGGAGACTAACATGCATGCTATTGGATCTCAATTATTGACAGTTCATAGCCAATATGTACTCCCTCCGTTCCAAAATAAGTATCTCAACTTTATGCAAACTTTAGTACAAAGTTCTAACACTACTGAAGTTGATACTTATTTTGGAACAGAGACAGCTAAAGAAAAAAAGATCCACGCAGTCCCTAGCCCTTGAACCCTAAACCCTAACCATGCTTTAATTTGCTGGCAATGTTCAAGCTTACGAAGAAATGAAGTTTGCAACCCTTTAACCCTTTCACTAAAATCAAGATGAGCATCCCTATGGCAAAGAAATTGAAGAAGCGTGATTAGAATAAGATTACTGGGACTACTTGATGAGATATAAACTCATCACAAATGCAGTAGAAGCCAGTCGAGGTATGTGTGGGGCAAATAAGTAGATAAATATCCACATGGAGCGACGTGGGAAACTGGAGCAGTGGTGCAAGCCGGCTGTAAGGAAGTTGTACCTGAGGGATGTCGGGACGTAGCTCAACCTAGAGGAGGGCGGCGGGAGGCGGAAACTACCCATGTTGCGTGAGTGAGCAAGGGACGAAGGAAACCTCACCGGTTTTGTGAGAGAGAACTGTGGGGACCCCTGATCGGGACGTGCCGACAGTGGGTTTTCGCCGTCGGCGACGTCGACTGTATCTACAGAAAGCATCCACCCCTTCCCCCGACGGACATGATCTGCCCGGATGTTAGAGATGTGGCCACAACCGTTTTGTGCAAGAGAGTGTGAAGAGAGAAACCCCAGCAAGCAACCGTGTAGGCTCGTCCTGGCTATGTATATAGTGGAGCGGATTCCTTTTCTCTCCATATGAACCTATTTATACGTGCCACTGAAGAAAAAAACTTTATTTATAAATGACGCGACATCGTTCATGCGTGGTTCCCGACCCTCCATTATTTATAAGTGAGTAACTACTACTAGACACATCAAATTATCACGTGGGACATCATCTTACAGAAAATGAGCTCCACCGTGTCACGTGTGTGGTTGGGGAAGACGCAAAAGACGCTAAGAGTGCTACTAGTACTACGTGCGTGTGTGCGTGCACCTCTTATCTTCGAGCATGGTTATTAAAAGTATAGCCCACTACTGTACCTGCGGTTATTATATATGGGCAAAGAGTATAGGCCGTAATAATGACTAATAAGCTGTCAAATCAAGAGGCCCACCTTTCTCTATGTTTGACCAAGGAAGCAGCCATCATTTCACTCCTCGTTGAATATCCATCCGCTGTTACCTCCACAAATAAATAAAAATCCACTTCTACCTCCATAGCATGGTTAATAATATAGCCATGTCAATCACGACATAGAAATATCATTCACTGATACGATAGGGCTGGATCTAAGGCTGGTGATTTTTTTACTTTGTCTCTTTCTCTTTTTGTCTCATTTACTCATTTTACATAGGAGCACATGTAGAGGATGGCTATTCATTTCGATGGGACTTCTTCATGGGGTTTAAGACTAAGCAGCTCCGAATTATGCCCACTACCCACCACTCTGAATCGTGCCATCTATGATAGGGAGTACTCCAATTGCAACAATGAGGTCCACTAGGTCTAGCACGTCCTGTAAGAAGAGACACTCCATCTTGTTGCCTTCTTCCTCATACAGTACGTACCACTCATATGTACTACTACTACTACTACTACTACTCGTTCTCCTATAAACCTTGCACTTGGCATCTCCAAAATATTAACCTTGCGGTTGGCTCTTTGCCTCTTCGGGAAGTCAAGCAATAATGGTACTGTAGTATATATTGTTCTGGGTATCTGAGACCGAATGAACTGTTGCACTTCCACCACGTGGGCGAGGGTCGAGCGAGGGTCAAGGGGCGAGGGGCGAGGGAGAGTGTGTACTATTACGTCTGTTTCAATATGGACTACATACGGAGCAAAATGAGTGAATCTACACTCTAAAATACGTCTATATACATCAGTGTTTGGAGTATGTACTAGTAGTTCATATTAAATCTACTAAAAGATATATATTTCAAACAATATGATAATCTGTCTAACCAAGGTAGGGACGAGGAGTAAACGGAGGGAGTAGTAAAATTTTCTCCTATTCCTGTGAGCTACCGCGCGCGTGGGCGAGGGAGCATGTGTAAGGCGTAGTAAGCAAGCTTCACCTCATCCTGCGAGCCACTGCGCCCGTGGGCGGGGGAGACGGTGCACTAAGCAAGCTTCTCCTTGTTCTACGAGTTGACAGGACACATCAAAAGTAATACGTATAGAGCATCTCCAGTGTATAGAGCCTTGCCTCTAAGGTAGGCCCCACATGTTTTGCCTCTTTTTTAACATAACGTTTCAAGTCGCAATTTGTTTGTTCACCCGTGGTACACGATCCTCCATCAAGTGGACAACCAGTACACGTGTCAAATTACCACGTGGGCTGCCTTTTCATACAGAAATGAGCTCCACCGTGTACCCGCGCGGGTGTGGTTGGGGAAGAGACGGGAGTACGTGCGCCGTGCGTGCACCTCTTCTCTTCGTGCACGCCCCCCACCTACGTGTGTGTGTGTGAGAGAAATACAAACCTAGACAGATGTCTTGTGCATTCGTAAGTGTTTTTTGTTGGGAGGTGTGATTTCGTGAATGTATTTGTGGGAATATGTGTCGATGATATCTCAGACAAAAATTTGACACATGCAATGTGCGTGAAATAGAGGCCTATCTTTATCATATATAGAGGGGGCGATCCACGAGAAGAGAGGGAGGGGTCATAGATATTGATAGAGTCGAAGAGAGGATTAAGTGGGTGGGTGCGAGATCGATGAAGAGAGCCATTGAAATTGTGTGTGTGGAAGTCAAAGATATAGGGCGACTGACCTACCAGAACGTCAGAGGGCACAGGGCAAGTTTGTTTGTGGCAGGGAGACATGACTAGAGCGCTCGATGTATCGGTGTGTGTGGGAGGGGGGGAGGGGGGATGTAGAGACCTAACTAGAGAGGTAGATCAACTCGTATATGTGTTGAGAAGGAGAGACATGATACGTCTCTGTGTATCTATAACTTTTTATTGTTCCATGCCAATATTCTACAACTTTTACATACTTTTGGCAACTTTTTATACTATTTTTGGGACTAACATATTGATCCAATTGCTCAGTGCGGTTCTGTTTGTTGCATGTTTTTGTTTCAGAAAATCCATATCAAACGGAGTCCAAACGGGATAAAAACTGACGGAGATTTTTTGGAATATATGTGAATTTTGGGAAGTGGAATCAACGCGAGACGATGCCCGAGGGGCCCATGAGGGTGAGGGGCGCGCCCCAGGAGTCAGGCGCGCCCTGGGCTCGTGGCCACTCTGTAAGGTGGTTTGTGCCCTTCTTTCGCTGCAATAAATCCAATATCCGGATAAAAATCGTGTCCAAATTTCAGCCCAATCGAAGTTACGGATATCCGGGAATTTAAGAAACGGTGAAAGGCCGAAATCTAAAAGCAGAAACAGAGAGAGATAGAGAGACATATACAATCTCGGAGGGGCTCCGACCCCTCCCATGCCATGGAAGCCAAAGACCAGAGGGGAAACCCTTATCCCATCTAGGGAGAAGGTCAAGGAAGAACATGAAGAAGAAGGGGGGCCCTCTTCCCCTGTCTTCCGGTGGCGCCGGAACGCCGCCGGGGCCATCATCGTCACCGCAATCTATACCAACACCTCCATCATCTTCACCAACATCTTCATCACCTTCCCCCATCTATCTAAAGCGGTCCACTCCCCCGCAACCCGCTGTACCCTCTACTTGAACATGGTGCTTTATGCTTCAAATTATTATCCAATGATGTGTTGACATCCTATGATGTCTGAGTAGATTTTCGTTGTCCTACCGGTAATTGGTGAATTGCTATGAATGGTTTAAATTTCTTGTGGTTATATTGTTGTCCTTTGGTGCCCATCATATGAGTGCGCGCGTGGATCACACCATAGGGTTAGTTTTATGTTGATAGGACTATGTATTGGAGGGCAAGAGTGACAGAAGCTTCAACCTAGCATAGAGATTGATGCATACGGGATTGAAGGGGGGCCAATATATATTAATGCTATGGTTGGGTTTTACCTTAATGAACGTTAGTAGTTGCGGATTCTTTCTACTAGTTCCAATCATAAGTGCATAGAATTCGAAGTCAGGGATGACATGCTAGCAGTGGCCTCTCCCACATAAAACTTGCTACCGGTCTAGTAAAGTAGTCAATTGCTTAGGGACAATTTCGCAACTCCTACCACCACTTTTCCACACTCGCTATACTAACTTTATTGCTTCTTTACCAAAACAGCCCCTAGTTTTTATTTACGTGCTCTTTATATTCTTGCAAACCTATCCAACAACACCTACAAAGTACTTCTAGTTTCATACTTGTTCTAGGTAAAGCGAACGTTAAGCGTGCGTAGGGTTGTATCGATGGTCGATAGAACTTGAGGGATATTAGTTCTACCTTTAGCTCCTCATTGGGTTTGACACTCTTACTTATCGAAAGAGGCTACAATTGATCCCCTATACTTGTGGGTTATCAAGACCTTTTTCTGGCGCTGTTGCCGGGGAGTTATAGCATGGGGTGAATATTCTCATGTGTGCTTGTTTTCTTTATCACTAAGTAGTTTTTATTTTGTTCTCCTGTTTTCTAGCTTTAGTTATGGGTAGGAAACGCAAAATACCAAAAAAATAGTTGTACATACTACACCAATTGTTGAAGAACCACTCAAAATCTATCACACTCCTGAAGCTTTTTACTTGGATCATCTTCGATCCCTATGTGCTCGGGCTGAAACCCCAACTAGCTTATTTGAGGGCAAATCTTTAGATGAGCATGCTTGTTATGTGCGACACCGCATATCTAAAAAAAGGAAACTTTTACTGTATCAAATTCATCGTTTGCAATGCTATTCTTGGAATTTATGTAAAATATATGATGTTACTTGTTGTTCTGAAAACCCTAAGAAACACCTTCCCTACCAATGTGAGTTTAGTGATAATGGAATCGTATCTTCGTATGCTAAGGGTGTTTATAATTACTATGATGTTCAACAAATTGAATAATTTGTTGCTTTTAAGGGTGCTTATGAAATTAATTCTTTGATTGAAACATATGATGCTACTCTTTATAAATCTGAAAATTTTGCCATACTTAAATATTGTTATGATAATTATGCTTCTAATGCCTATGTTGAACCATATATTGAGGACTCCTCCGCTGTCCAAGAAGAGACTAATATTTTGCAGGAGTTTATGGAAGATGGAATTGATGAAACTGTGGGCTCATCGGATGAAAAAGATGATGAGGAGAGCGAAGAACGAAAGGAGGAAGAGTGGATTAGCTACCTGTGCCCACCTTCTAATGAGAGTAACTTAACAACTCATACATTATTTGATGTCCCTTCGTTCTTACCGAAGGATGAATGCCATGATAATTGCTATGATCCCGTTGATTCGTTTGAAATATCCCTTTTTGATGAACTTGATGCTTGCTATTCTTGTGGCCAAGATGCCAATATGAATTATGCTTATGGAGATGAACTTGCTATAGTTCCTTACGTTAAACATGAAATTTTTGCTATTGCACCCACGCATGATAGTCCTATTATCTTTTTGAATTCTCCCGACTACACTATATCGAAGAAGTTTGCCCTTATTAAGGATTATATTGATGGGTTGCATTTTACTACTACACATGATGATTTTGATAGATATAATATGCATGTGCTTGCTGCTCCTACTTGCAATTATTATGAGAGAGGAACTACATTTCCACCTCTCCATGTTTCCAATATGATAAAATTGCAAGAAACTGTTTATACTATGCATTGGCCTTTACTATGTGTGCATGAATTGTTCTTTTATGACATGCGATGCATAGGAAGAGAGTTAGACTTCGTTGTTGCATGATATATGTTACTTTGTGCTCACTACTAAATCACAACTCATTGTTAATTAAAATTGGCTTTGATATACCTTGGGATCCGGGTGGATCCATTACTTGAGCACTATATGCCTAGCTTAATGGCTTTAAAGAAAGCGCTGCCAGGGAGACAACCTGGAAGTTTTAGAGTCATTTATTTCTGTTGTGTGCTCTTATAAAGTATAAATCCATTGTATTATAAAAATAATGTGCCAAGATTTGCCTTTAGGATGTTTACATTGCTTGTTGGTTTGTGCGGTGCAAAACAGAAACTTTGGCTGTAGTGCGTGATTTTACATTTTTTTTACTGGAATGTCAAACGGTTCTGAAACTTTTTGCACTATATTTCTATACAAATTGTTTATTTTTCCTAATTGTTTGAGACTTTATGGAGTACCAGAAGTATGGTGAATGTTCAGATTACTACGACTGTCCTGTTTAAGACAGATTCTGTTTTTGATGCATAGTTTGCTTATTTTGATGAAACTATCGATTTCTATGAGTGGATTAAGCCATGGAAAAGTTATATGTCACGCCCAAGATGCGACCCTATCCTAAAGGAACTCGAAGGTCCCACCAAGGATAGAAGCACATCTTGAAGACGCTTTTGCAAGGTGGATATCATTAAATCAACATTACATAATAGATGGGGATACATACAAGGCATACAAATGCCGCAAGAATACATCCATACATCATACACAAGATCAACATCCAACTACGGATGAAACACAAAAAGGAACTCAAGCGACATCCACCCTGCTAGCCCAGGCTACCGACCAGGAACCTAACCCCAGATCGATGAAGAAGAAGAAGAACTCCAACACAAATAAACATCGCTCTCGTGTCATGATCATCGTATAACCTGAACATGCAATTGTTGGTGTAGTAAACTGTGAGCCACGAGGACTCAGCAATCCCATTACCATGTGTATCAAGACAAGCAAAGCTTAATGGGTAGGGAAGGGGTAAAATGGTGAGGTTGCAGCAGCGGCTAAGCAAAGTATGGTGGCTAACTTACGAAACGAGAGCGAGAAGAGGAGCTTAACAAGCGGTCGACAACTAGTAATAATCAAGAAGTGATCCTGAACTCCTACTTACGTTAAACATAACCCAAAAACTGTGTTCTCCTCTCGAACAACCCCGAAAAGAGACAATCACGGTTACGCACACGGTTGGTGTATTTTAGAAGAGTTTACTTCAAGTTTACTACAACCGGATATTAACAAATTCCCATCGCCACATAACGCGGGCACGGCTTTTGAAAGTTCAAACCTGCAGGGTGTCCCAACTTAGCCCATGATAAGCTCTCACGATCAACGAAGGATATTCCTTCTCCAGGAAGACCCGATCGGTCTCGGAATCCCGGTTACAAGACATTTGGACAATGGTAAAACAAGACCAGCAAGACCTCCCGGCGTGCCGACACCCTGATAGTAGCCGCGTGTATCTCGTCTCAGGCCACGACCGGATGAGCTAAGCGTACAGGTACCAACGTAACCCAAGTTGCCAAGGGACGGTCTCGCACGGTGCTCTAGTTCGGACCAACACTTAGAGAAGCATTGCCCCGGGGCTAAAATAAAGATGACCCTCAGGTTAATTACTCCCAAGGTAAAATGTAATAGGTTGTTAGGCAAATGGTAAAACAAATGTTGAGCCTTGCTGGAGGAGTTTTATTCAAGGGGTTCCCATAACACCCAACCGCGTTAGGGACGCAAAATCCGGGAACATAATACAGATATGATGGAAACTAGGGCGGCAAGAGTGGAACAAAACACTAGGCATGAGGCTGAGCCTTCCATCCTTTACCAAGTATATAGATGCATTAATAATTTAAGAGATATTGTGATATCCCAACATAAAACATAATCCAACATGGAGCAATCTTCATCTACACCTGCAACTAGCAACGCTATAAGAGGGGCTGAGCAAAAGCAGTAACATAGCCAAACAACGGTTTGCTAGGAAGGGTGACAAAGGGTTCATGGCAATTTGGGAGGCTTGAAAAGCAAGTGGTAGGTAACGCGGCATAGCGATAGCATCGAGGCAACTAGCATAGCAATGATAGTAATGAGATCCAAGGTGACGGTCATCTTGCCTGAAATCCCGCTAGGAAGAAGAACGAGCCCATGAAGAAGATGAAGCCATGAAGACGAACCAAGCGTAGACGAATGGATCCTCACGATCGCAACGGAACGGGAACTATCAAGAAGAAGCACACCACAAGGTAAACACACCACACATGAACAAGGCATGATGCTCAACCAAGTATGATGCATGACAAGGCTATATGAGGCTACGCATGGCAAGAGATGATGCATACAAGAACAACACATCAAAGCAAGTTTAAATGAGGCCGGAAACAACATATAACAATTCCGGTAAGTCCTCACATGCAAATTTTGAAATTGGTCCAGATCTGAATAAACCTTATGTTCGAGTTGTTAAACAGCAAGTTAAGATGCAGCACGATGATCTACACGAAATTCTAGTCAAGTTACATATAAAGTTCATTCAATTTGGAGCTACGGCCTAGAAGATATGAGCAAAACAAGTTAAACATGGCATTGATGCAAAATGCATTCAAAATTCAAGAAAACACACCCAAAACATGTATTCAACAAGGTAACATGAAACTACATACAAAACTAAGCAAGTTTCATGTAGAGCACACTCAAAACGGAGGAACGGTTCAACACATACACATGAAACAAGTTTAAGGGACAAGCTGTCCAAAAAAGCAACTAGGCAACTTGCAAGTATCAAAACAACATGCTACAGCACCTCAACATGAAACAAAATGACATGTATGTGATGTACAGGTAAAGCATTACAAAACATGAACACTGAGCTATATCCAGAAATCACTATAACAGACACAAAAGGTCATGGCAAGATTGCAGATAATAACAGTTTCACAGACTTAGCAGAATTAACAGGACATGGCAGGAATAACATCAGGTTGCAAAGTTTAGAGCTATCAAACATCATGCTACATGAAATTATCATGGCAACCAAAGGCACGACATGCTAGTACTAAAAGCAATTAATAAAACTCCCTTACTGAACTTATTCCAAAGATCGACAGAAAAGTTGGTAGCACCTATGCAAACATGGCAGGAACAACGATAAGTAGGCATGTTGGTGAGCTTGTACAGCTGACTACAGAGCATTACATGGCATGAAAAGGTAAGAAACAGAAATAAGACATGTTCATGAAGGTAAAAATGGAAATAGAAAGTTCATAGGGTGCAAGGATCACTAGCAAAACACATGGCAAAACTTAACTTAATATTAGCAGGCTGACAACAACATAATTTAGCAATTTTGGAGCATGATAACAACAAGCTACAACAGGCTATAAATGCAACAAAATGCATGGACTGATAGTGCATCACATTATAAAACATCCTTAGTGAACATCTCCAGAATATACATGGATTACTTGGTAGCATCAAGCAAAGGTAGCAACATGATATAAAAGTTTCAGCATTGACAGAACATTAACAACAAGTAGCCCATTTCACGAGCTTGATGCACCCACCACAAGGCCCACAAAAATACATGGATTACACCACTGAAAATATGGCATGGAGATTCTTCACAAACATGTAGACATCATGCTCATACGATGCACACACAAAATACAACGAAAATGACAAAACAGCAAATTATATGAGTCTCAGCAGGTTAACATCGTATAGCACTCTTGCAACGATGATTAGGGCATCAATATGAACTCAAACAAGCATGTCACAATGGAACAAAATGAAGAACATCTCATGATGAACATTTTGCCATATTATATGCATGAAATGGAGCAGCGCACATGGAGTTATGGCATGATGAACAGGGCATGAAAAAGTTGCAGATCCGGGGACTTGGCAAAAATTACCCTCCGAAACTGGACGGGTCCGATCTGGGATGAGGAGATCCGGGGTCGGGGAGGCTGCTTGGTTGGACCACGGTGGATCTGGTCCACTTTTCTAGATCCGTTGACGGAGGAGCTCCGGCGAGCTACTCCGGCGAGGCGGCGAGCCGGGGGCGAAGGACATGGCCGGAGAGGGGGGCGAGGCGGCGGGCAGCGGAGCGAGGCGCCGGCGCCCAGCGGCGGCGGGAAGGAGCCGTCTGGCTCAGACGCGCGTGGCACCGCGATTGCGGTGGTGGAGATCGTGGCAGCACCGGCAAGGATGGGCGGCGCGCAGGGGACGGGCGGCGGCGGATCTCGCGTGAGCCAAAGAGGCTCAAGCGGCGTGGAGCGGGCCGAGAGGGCCCCCACAGGCCCCGGGCGCAGGCGGCGGCGTGAGGAAGTGGGCACGGCGGCTCGGCGAATCATGACACGTGGTGGCGGTGAGGGCGGCGGACACGTCCGTCGGTGGGAAGAAGTGTCCGACGCCGGCGGGGAAGAAATCTAGGGTTTGGACTGCGATATTTGGACGGGGTGCACATATTTATAGCTAGGGTGCACATAATCCAAATGGAGTGCGGTTTTCGGCTTCACTTATATCATTTGAAGTTTGGATTGCCTGTTTCTCTTCACATAGAAAACCGCCATTTGTAGAATGCTCTTTTGCTTCACTTATATTTGTTAGAGCATGGGCATATCTTTTGTAGAAAGAATTAAACTCTCTTTCTTCACTTATATCTATTAAGAGAGATGACAGGAATTGGTCATTCACATGGTTAGTCATAAAATCCTACATAAAACTTGTAGATCACTGAATATGATATGTTTGATTCCTTGCAATAGTTTTCCAATATAAAGGTGGTGATATTAGAGTCGTGCTAGTTGAGTAATTGTGAAATTGAGAAATACTTGTGTTGAGGTTTGCAAGTCCCGTAGCATGCCCGTATGGTAACTGTTGTGTGTCAAATCTGAAGCATGAGGTGTTTCTTTGTTTCTCTTCCTTATGAGTGGCGGTCGGGGACGAGCGATTGTATTTTCCTACCAATCTATCCCCCTAGGAGCATGCGTGTAGTGCTTGGTTTTGATGAATTGTGGATTTTTGCAATAAGTATGTGAGTTCTTTATGACTAATGTTGAGTCCATGGATTATACGCACTCTCACCCTTCCATCATTGCTAGCCTCTTCGATACCGCGCATTGCCCTTTCTCACCTCGAGAGTTGGTGCAAACTTCGCCGGTGCATCCAAACCCCATGATACGATACGCTCTATCATACATATGCCTCCTTATATCTTCCTCAAAACAGCCACCATATCTACCTGTTATGGCATTTCCGTAGCCATTCCGAGATAATATTGCCATGCAACTTCCATCATCATATACATGACTTGAGAATTCATTGTCATATTTCTTTGCATGATCGAAAGATAGCTAGCATGATATTTTCATGGCTTGTCCTTTTTTCATATCTTTGCTATGCTAGATCATTGCACATCCCGGTACACCATCGGTGGCATTCATATAGAGTCATACTTTGTTCTAGACATTGAGTTGTAAGTAAATATAAGTGTGATGATCATCATTATTAGAGCATTTCCCCAGTGAGGAAAGGATGATGGATACTATGATTCCCCCACAAGTCGGGATGAGACTCCGAACTTAAAAAAAGAGGCTAAAGAAGCCCAAATAAAAAAAGAGGCCAAAGAAACCCACCAAAAAAACAAAAAAAAACAAAAAATGAGAGAAAAAGAGAGAAGGGGCAATGTTACTATCGTTTTACCACACTTGTGCTTCAGAGTAGCACCATGTTCGTCATATAGAGTGTCTCTTGAGTTATCACTTTCATATACTAGTGGGAATTCTCATTATAGAACTTGGCTTGTATATTCTGATGATGGGCTTCCTCAAATGCCTGAGGTCTTCATGAGGAAGCAAGTTGGATGCACACCCACTTAGTTTCAAGTTTGAGCATTCATACACTTATAGCTCGAGTGCATCCATTGCATGGCAACCCCTACTCCTCGCATTGACATCAATTGATGGGCATCTCCATAACCCGTTGATTAGCCGCGACAATGTGAGACTTTCTCCTTTTTTGTCTTCTCACACAACCTCCATCATCATATTCTATTCCACCCATAGTGCTATGTCCATGGATCGTGCTCATATATTGCATGAAAGTTTAAAAGGTTTGAAAAGGCTAAGTATGAAACAATTGCTTGGCTTGTCATTGGGGTTGTGCATGATGGGATCATTTTGTGTGACGAAAATGAAGCATGGCCAAACTATATGATTTTTTAGGGATAAGCTTTCTTGGGCTATGTTATTTTGATAAGACATAATTGCTTGGTTAGTATGCTTGAAGTATTATTGTCTTAATGTCAATTGATAGACTATTGCTTTGAATCACTCGTGTCTTAATATTCATGCCATGATTAGATTATGTGATCAAGATTATGCTAGGTAGCATTCCACATCAATTTTTTTATCATTTACCTACCCGAGGACGACCAGGAATTAAGCTTGGGGATGCTGATACGTCTCCGTCGTATCTATAATTTTTTATTGTTCCATGCCAATATTCTACAACTTTTACATACTTTTGGCAGCTTTTATACTATTTTGGGACTAACATATTGATCCGATTGCCAAAGTCTTTGTTTGTTGCATGTTTTTTGTTTTGCAGAAAATCCATATCAAACGGAGTCCAAACAGGATAAAAACTGACGGAGATTTTTTTTGGAATATATGTGAATTTTTGGAAGTGGAATCAACACGAGACGATGCTTGAGGGGCCCACGAGGGTGAGGGGAACGCCCTGGGCCCTCGTGGCCACTGCGTAAGGCTGTTGGTGCCCTTCTTTCGCTGTAAGAAAGCCAATATCCGGATAAAAATTGTGTCCAAATTTCAGCCCAATCGGAGTTACGGATCTCCAGGAATTTAAGAAATGGTGAAAGGCCAGAATCTAAAACGCAGAAACAGAGAGAGACAGAGAGACAGATGCAGTCTCGGAGCGGCTCTCGCCCCTCCCATGCCATGGAAGCCAAGGACCATAGGGGAAACCCTTCTCCCATCTAGGGAGAAGGTCAAGGAAGAAGAAGAAGGGGGGCCCTCTCCTTCTCTCTTCCGGTGGTGCCGGAACGCCGCCGAGGCCATCATCGTCACCGCAATCTACACCAACACCTCTGTCATCTTCACCAACATCTTCATCACCTTCCCCCATCTATCTACAGCGGTCCACTCTCCCGCAACCCGTTGTACCCTCTACTTGAACATGGTGCTTTATGCTTCATATTATTATCCAATGATGTGTTGCCATCCTATGATGTCTGAGTAGATTTTCGTTTGTCCTACCCGTAATTTTTTTAGGGAAACAACATGACTCTGGTGCGTACTTTTATTAATTTTTGTAAACATAATACAGAAGTCTCAAAAGAAGAAAAAAGCTATACAAAAGAAGGAGAAAACCTACAAATGTAAAGAGAAGAATAAAAGAACGACACAACAGCAACAACAAGTAAATAAGATACAAGGGTTAGGCAAAGGCCTGAACCCAGCCCTCCATGTTGTGGTATGCTTTCCTCTTTGCTCTGTGAACCAACCACTTGAGCTCTTCCTTGAATCTCTTTCTGTAACTATAAAGGCTTGGAACAATTATTTTAAAGATCCAATCATTGCCCAAATGGCCCAAGAAGCTAGAATGATTATCTCTAGTGCGAAGGGCAATCCCAGCTCCGCTTTAAGTGAATCGATATCTGCCTGTAGGCCTTGATGAAGTGGAGACCAATTGGGGCAGAGATAAGACCAGCATGCTCTTTCAAAAGGACAATGAAAGAATAGATGGTCCCTTGTCTCTAGCGCATCCGTGTTACACAAGATACAAGTATAGACTTCTATGAAAAAATTCTTACGCTCGAGCATACCTCATCTGCTGCATCATCCCTTCCTCTTTGGGGAAATACCGACGTAGCTTCAAGCGACATCAAAAGGAATTTCTAGCGCCATTGCCGGGGAGGATCTTCAACATATACCAGGTTCCTAATAAAAAATCTCATCTCCTTGCAATTTACATTATTTTCCATTTGCCTCTCGTTTTCCTCTCCCCCACTTCACAAAAGTCGCTTTATTCGCCTCTCTTTTTACGTTCGTCCTTTTCTTGCTTTCTAATCTTGATGGCTAGCGTCCCTACTCCTCCTTTGTCACCAGATTTTGAAGTCCTTTACTTCAAGCAAAGACAAGGAGAAAATTTAAAAGATGCCTGGTATAGGCTTATGGAATTATATCGTATTTCCAACTTAAAGGGGGACGCTAAGGTTTTGCTTCGTAATTTCTATATAGGATTGGGTTTGCATCATAGGCAACTTCTTGATTTTGCTGCTAAAGGAAATTTCATTGAAACTTGATGCCAATGCCACCTATGAAATTTTAGAGGGAATTTTGGGAATTCCACCTCAAAAGAAGGGGTTTCCTTTTACCCCCGAGGGAGCTCAAATGTTAGACAAACTTGGTGATCTGCATAAACATATGGTTGAAATACAGAAATATAATGAACCCCTCAAACACCTCAATGGTAGTATCAATCACATGAACACCCTAATTACTCTTCGCAATAAGCGATTGGATATTTTGGATCTTAAGATGGTTTCTTTCCCGGAGAATTTAGGGAAGCGTAAAGAGCCTCTCGGGTTTGAGAAAACCCTTACAAAAGTTGCCAAAACTTCAGAAGACATCATAGTCACCACAATCTACACCAACACCTCCGTCATCTTCACCAATATCTTCATCACCTTCCCCCATCTATCAACAGCGCTCCACTCTCCCGCAACCCATTGTACCCTCTACTTGAACATGGTGCTTTATGCTTCATATTATTATCCAATGATGTGTTGCCATCCTATGATGTCTGAGTAGATTTTCTTTGTCCTACCGGTAATTGGTGAATTGCTATGATTGGTTTAATTTGCTTGTGGTTATGTTGCTGTCCTTTGGTGCCCATCATATGAGCGCACGCGTGGATCACACCATAGGGTTAGTTGTATGTTTATAGGACTATGTATTGGAGGGCAAGAGTGACAGAAGCTTCAACCTAGCATAGAAATTGATGCATACGGGATTGAAGGGGGACCAATATATTTTAATGCTATGGTTGGGTTTTACCTTAATGAACATTAGTAGTTGCGGATGCTTGCTAATAGTTCCAATAATAAGTGCATAGAATTCCAAGTCAGGGATGACATGCTAGTAGTGGCCTCTCCCACATAAAACTTGCTATCGGTCTAGTAAAGTAGTCAATTGATTAGGGACAATTTCGCAACTCCTACCACCACTTTTGCACACTCGCTATACTAACTTTATTGCTTCTTTACCAAAACAGCCCCTAGTTCTGATTTACGTGCTCCTTATATTCTTGCAAACCTATCCAACAACACCTACAAAGTACTTCTAGTCTCATACTTGTTCTAGGTAAAGCGAACGTTAAGCGTGCGTAGAGTTTTATCGGTGGTCGATAGAACTTGAGGTAATATTTGTTCTACCTTTAGCTCCTCGTTGGGTTCGACACTCTTAATTATCGAAAGAGGCTACAATTGATCCCCTATACTTGTGGGTTATCAAGACCCAGCTATGTCTTGAGGGAGGTCGGTCGACATCCATACATAAGTGAAGGACGGGAAATAGGTTGGGACAGAGAGAGAGAGATGGAGAGAGAGAGAGAGGAGAGAGGGAGAGAGAGAGGGAGAGTGGTAGAGTGTTGGATGGGTGATGGAGTTGTTTCTCGAAGATGGTGGGAGAGGCCTACTAGACAAACTGAGGGTAGAACTGCAATATTATCAGTAAGAGTGGGGATGTGTTTCTGTGTGTGCGTGTGCGTGATAGATGTGTCGGGACGCATGCATGGATGACGAAGGGGGACCATGTGTTTGGTAAGCAGACCTAACTAGATCAGTAGATCAATTGTTGTTTGTCGGAGGAAGGGAGAGACATAACTAATGAGGTAGATCGATCGACGCATGGGGAAAACGAGTTATAACGACCTAGCTAGCAATATCTATAGCGGGAGACCGGTCGGTGTACATCCATTTCTAGGTGGAAATTAAGGCCCAGCAAGACGGATAGATAGAGAAAATGGAGCTAGGAGGTGGTGCGAGAGGCCTACTAGCTAGATAGGGGGAGGAGTGTGCAATTGCGAGATCGATGAAAAGAGGGGAGAGAGTTTACACGTGTGTAGGACCGTATGAGAGACACGAGGCATGGACACCGAAAGGAGGAGATGGAAGGTGCATGTGTATGTTGTAGGCAGACATCACTAGAGAGGTTTATCGATCGGTGTGTGTCAGAAAGGAGTTGTGGAGACCGTGGGAGAACGAACCAAAGAAAAAAAATGAATGTGCGCGATGGATAGAATGCTGAGGGAGGGGGAGGGCGAGGAGGGCGTGTGCATGCACGAGAGAAAGTTAGTACTAGCTACAAAGGTTAGAGGATTGTGTGGGTGTAAGAGACTAACAAAGATCATAATTCGGTATGAAAGTGGATTCATATATTTGAATAAGAGATCATAGTGTTATAAACATATGCATCCATGAATATAGCGGTGATACGCGTGGTGTGGTTTTGGACAAGTTATACCATAATGTGATGATTCGTGGTGTGTTTGCAACTCACAGCTAAATATCAACCATCTAAACCATACAATACATTGAACACTCTCACATTTTATTTTAATTTGTGATAATCTGTGGCGTTTGCAGCTCACAACTAAATATCGAACAATCTAAACCATACTATATATTGAACAATCTCACATTTTATTTGAATTTGTGGTAAAGTGTGGCATTTGCAACTCACATCTAAATACTTGAAGGCGTAGGGGGCGGGTGTGAACCCCCCAATTCAATCGTACACTAATCATCCACGCAAATGTGTACGATCAAGATCAAGGACTCACGGGAAGATATCACAACACAACTCTAGACACAAAATGAAATAATACAAGCTTTATATTACAAGCCAGGGGCCTCGAAGGCTCGAATACAAATGCTCGAAGACACAAGAGTCAGCGGAAGCAATAATATCTGAGTACAGACATAAGTAAACAAGTTGCCATAACATGACTAGCACAAACTAGGATACAGATCGAAAGAGGCGCAGGCCTCCTGCCTGGGATCCTCCTAAACTACTCCTGGTCCTCGGCAACCTGAACGTAGTAGTAGGCACCCTCGGTGTAGTAGGGGTCATCGTCGACGGTGGCGTTTGGCTCCTGGGCTCCAACATCTGGTTGCGACGTCCAAGAAGAAGAGGAAAAGGGGGAAAAGATGGAGCAAAGCAACCGTGAGTACTCATCCAAAGTACTCAGAAGCAAGGATCTACACTACATATGCATGGATCTGTGTAAGGGGGCAATATCGATGGACTGAACTGAAGAATGCCGGAATAAGAGGGGGATAGCTAGTCCTGTCGAAGACTACGCTTCTGGCAGCCTCCATCTTGCAGCATGTAGAAGAGAGTAGATGGTAAGTTCACCAAGTAGCATCATATAGCATAATCCTACCTGGCGATCCTCCCCTCGTCGCCCTGTGTGAGAGCGATCACCGGGTTATATCGGGCTCTTGGAAGGGTGTGTTTTATTAAGTATCCGGTTCTAGTTGTCATAAGGTCAAGGTACAACTCGGAGTCATCCTGTTACCGAGGATCACGGCTATTTGAATAGATAAACTTCCCTGCAGGGGTGCACCACATTACCCAACACGCTCGATCCCCTTTGGCCGGACACACTTTCCTGGGTCATGCCCGGCCTCGAAAGATCAACATGTCGCAGCCCCACCTAGGCTGTGAGAGAGGTCACGATGATCTAAATGCTATCTTGTAGGAGTGCAGGCCCATCGCCCATTGCACACATGCCAGTTGCGAATGCGGACGGTGAGCAGACCTAGCAACCTCCATTCCAAAGGAAGTTGCGTTACGCGGTCCAACCGGGCGTGCGCCGCTCTGTAGCTGACATCACGAAGGCTTCGGCTGATACCACAACGTCGAGTGCCCATAACTATTCCCGTCTAGTTGGTTAGTGCGTATAGACTAGTGGCCAGACTCAAATACAAAGATCTCATTAAGCGTGTTAATTTTGAAGTAACCGCGGACATCGACCAGGGCCAGGCCCACCGCTCATCTAGGTAGTCTCAACCTGCCCTGTCGCTCCGCCACAAAGATGCACCCAGAGGGCCGTCGGGACAAAGGTCCTTTTAGCCCCCAATCCGTGAATCACTCGCGGGTACCCTACGAGCCGACCCGACTTTAGTCACCACATGTATCATGTATAAAGTATATACTATATACCCGTGATCACCTCTCGGGTGATCACGGCCCGGTAGTATAGCATGGCAGACGGACAAGAATGTAGGGCCACTGATGGAATATTAGCATCCTATACTAAGCATTTAGGATTGCAGGTAAGGGTAACAACTGTAGCAACAATGACAGGCTATGCAGCAGAATAGGATTAACGGAAAGGAGTAACATCCTACACTACTCTAACGCAAGTAGTAGAGAGAAGGAATAGGCGATATCCGGTGATCAAGGGAGGGTCTTGCCTGGTTTCTCTGGCAAGAAGGGTTCGTCGTCTATGTAGTCGATCACAGGGGTACCGGCAGCGGTCTTAGGGTCTACCGGAAAGAAGTAACAGAGGGGGAACACAATAAATAACAGAGCAATCAAAGTATCACAAAGCATAACATGACAATACGCGGTGCTATAGGTGACCTAACGCATTACAAGGTGATATTGGCAAGGGGGGGGGGACATCCGGGAAAGTATCCCTGGTGTTTCGTGTTTTCGGACAGATGAACCGGAGGGGGAAAGTTGCGTGTTTGCTATGCTAGGGTTGTGTGGCGGAAGAACGAGCTACATATCCGGATTCGTCTTGTTGTTCTGAGCAACTTTCATGTACAAAGTATTTTCATCCAAGTTACAGTTTATTTTCTATGATTTATCAAAGTTTTAGGCCTTTTGGAAATTTCTTTAATTATTTAAATTGAAAATTATCCACAACAGTGAAAGGTGATGTCAGCATGGCATCACCATGACAGCACCATGATGTCACCAGAGTCAAACCTGGCATGTGGGTCTAGCGGGACCCACCTGTCATAGACTAAGGCTAACTAAACATGGTTAATTAGATTAGTTAATTGATTAGGTTAATTAAACACAATTAATAAAGTTAATTAATTAATTAATTTTATTCATTTATCTTTTTTTATTCTCTGGGGCATGGGGCCCCATTTGCAAAGGCCTGGGGGAGGCCTTAACGGGCGCTGGGATAAAGGGTAGCGGGCAAAGCCGCAGCCCACCCTGGTAGCGAGGCGAGGCCGTGCAGGTGCTGGTTTCGGGCGTGGGCGCAGGCTGCCATGTCCACAAGCTGGCGGGGCAGGGCGCGCCTGACGGATGGCGGCGCCGGCGGCTAGGCACGACCGAAGGCGGGGCCCGGGCAGCAGGGCGCTCTGAGGCGATCTGGGGTGGTGAAGCCTGAGCACGGAGGCTCGGCTGGCCTTGGGCGCAGCGCCTTGAAGGGCGGCCAGCCATGTGTAGTCTTGTGAGCTAGGCAGCCGCGATGGCGGGACTACTGCGGGGTGGGGGAGCGGCGGGGAGCGGCGAGCAGCTACGAGGCCTTGCAGGTGCGGGGGCTGTGTGAACGGGCAGAGCGCCGACGCGGCGCGATGCCAGGGCGCCCAGGGAGTGAGGCGGGGCGCGCGTGACGCCGGCATGGTCGTTGTGGCCGCCAAAGGAGGGGTAGGGCGTGTAGCGAGCGCGAGCAGAGGCTGCAGGAGCAGCGGGCACGCGAGGGGCTTGGCGGCGCACAGAACGTCGTCTTGTGATGGCGCACGAGCGGGAGACGAGGATGGATGGATGGAAGGCGCCACGGGGGGTTGTAGGGCACGTTGCAGCAAGGCGCGGGGTGGAGGACGGGAACGATCGATGACGGAGAGGCGGTCCGGCGGGGAGGCGTGGTCGAAGCGGCGTTCCGGGCAACGGCGACGTGGTCCAGCGGCGTCGGGTGCGATGGGCAACGGTATCTATTCGCGGGGGACGGGCGGCGCGGTCGGCAACGGGATCGTGCCCCCGATCTCGATCCATATCGGGGGAAGGGAGAGAGCGAGTGGGGAAAGTGGGTGTCTGTGGGTTAGGGTTTCGGGTAGTGGGGGGGGTATGTGTAGGCCGGGGTGGGCCGACCGGCTCGGCTAAAGCCCAGTTGAACCGAGGGGGTGAGTATCACTTCTTTTTATTTAGTCTTTTCCCTTTTCTTATTTTACTTTATAGATCTTGTTTAATTGTTTTGTTTTACTGATTTCTTTTATTTCTTGAACTAGTTTTGTTTTATACATCGCAAAGTAAATTCCTAGTTTAGTGTCTCAACATCACCCACTGCCACAAAAAGTTTTGCCCAATATTAAATTAGATTAGTATTTTGTATAATATCAAAGGCACCTATTTAATCGTTTCAACTACTGTTCTAATCATTTTAGAGTATTTAAGCCTTTTTATAAAAGTGTGGTTTATTCACCAGAATTACCTCTGCATTATTTGGCACACTCCGAACATTTACGTTTTATGTTTGAAAACTTTTGTTGTTTGCCTTTAATTGAAATTTGAATTTGGGTCGGTTATGAACTAACACGAGACTAGCAACATTAATCATGGTGACGTGGCATCATTACTAGAGGGTTACTGTAGCTTAATTACCCGAGCGTCAGAATTCTCCTCCACTACAAGAAATCTCGTCCCGAGATTTAAGAGGTGGAAAACGGGGAAAGGTCTGGTTTCGAAATTCTAACGAATCTTCTTGGTCTTGGTTGTTCTTCTCGAAGAGGTCGATCCATACCGTTGATGTCTCCATTCCTATGCATCGATGCATCATGATGAAGTTGTCGTCCTTCCTTCTGATGAGGACATCAATACCATTATTACACCCACAACCCCAACTACTACATATACTGGACCAATTACTAGAGCTCGCGCACGCCAAATAAATTATCAGGTACTTTCGTTTCTTGGTAATGATTCTAATGTTCATGAGAATATGATGCTGCCTAAATTGGATACATTTGTTTTGCTTACAAATGAAGGGCCTGGCATGGATAAGAGGGATGAACATTGGAGCAAGAACAAGCATGGAGTTGATGGCATGCACAAGGGGAACAAGAACGGAGTTACAAGTGATGATTTCAGGACATTGAAGCCACCAAAATGAGTGCATGAAGCCTTGGACGAAATATACAAGATGCCACTTCATAAACTTCGTCCAGAGGCTATTCTAGGTGCTGCGTCACCTTATTATTGGGCCAGGCCCATGTAATTTCGAAATACATAAGTATAGGCTGTTTTTAGAGTCCGTATGTGTTGGGAAACAAGAGATAGGGTTGGTTTCGGACCCCTTCCCCAAGGGCCACAAAATTTCCCCCTCTTCCTCCATATATACAGCCCTTAGGGCACCGTTTAGACTTTGGGTTTTGTTTAGATTAAAAGTTCGCCATAGTTACAACTTTGCGTACTTCGTTGGTGTTCAACGACAAGACAAAGGCGTCATAGAACCCCACCTTGATCAATAAAGCTTTCCTCTTATATTCGCAATATCCAGAGTGCAATCTTAGTTTCTTGCTTGTTCTTCGTTTGCCTGCAGGAAACAGACCTTCGTGGTCAGGTTGATCGTGCTCCGGTGTGGTCAATAACCTCTCGGAGTTTGTTTAGCGATTGCTAAAGCGCGGCGTCCTCAAGACGTTCAGTAGTCGGATCGTCAAAGTCGACTTCCTCCAAAGCGATAGCCCCATCTCATTGAAAGACGGGACACCTTTGCCTCTATCAAGTGGTATCAGATTTCCGTGTTGCTCGGTGAGATTTTACAGTTTTCATAGTTTAGATCGAGTCTGCATTCTTCATACCTACAGTCCACGAAAAAGCCACACAAAAAAATTAGGGTTAGTTCATCATATCCGAACCAGTCTGAGCCTTTGCATAGTCTTTTCTGTATTTTGCTTTGTTGAATTTGCGGTTGCATCGTCGTGTCAAGTTGCTGGTCTTAGCGTCTAGTCCTTTAGAGTTTCGAGTTCTGTTCACAAGTTGTCACGCCGCCGACGCACCACCATCATCACCGCTGGCATATACCACCATCATCATCACCGCTGCCATATACTACCATCATCATCGCCGCTGCCATATACCACATATCCACCGCCATCACGCTAATCCGAGTCCACCTCCATCACAGATTCGCCACCAGTCCGTGTTCCACCGCCCTGCATATATCCGCCACCAGTCCGAGTTTCCACCAGATTCATCTCTGCCACGAGTCCTAGTCCGAGTCTAGTAATTGTTGCTTTGTTCTCGATTTCCAGATCACGCGATACTCCGAGTCTTGACAGCCGAGGACTCCCCAACTTCCGAGCCATCCGCAGAAGAAAAATAGTTCCAGTTTAAAAAAAACTAAGACTGGAAAATTCTGGCTAGGCAGTTTTTAGGACATTTGTAGACTTTTTTGAAAAAAATTTGTTAGCAAAAAAAAAGAGGAAAAAAAGTAAAAAAAAAAAAGAGGAAAAAAAGTGAAAAAAAAAATCAGAGTGTGCTCCTCCCTTGCTTACGTGCAGCGCCGTGATTTTGTTAGTGTTCTAGGCTCGAGTCTCTAGTACGGTCTAGCCTAGGACCAGCACAATACCGTCGTTGAGCGTTTATTCAACTTTGCATCTCTGAATTGATTATTGCTGACCGTTTTTGCTACCATATTATAAGCCTTCCCAGCTCCACATACATCTACATCATGCGTTCGACTCTCCCTCGTAATCGCTCTATCCAAGCTTTGAGAGTTTTGACTACATCGGTTGCGATCATCACGCTTTCTTCTTTGGGTAAGAACTGGTAAGAATTTGAGATTTGCTTGACGGATTTGTGACACCCGCCACCACCACCACTTGTTAGTAGTCTGTAGGATCATATTCTTGTGTGTTTCTATTGCTGCTAACCATGCCGGGATCATGCCGATTTAGACCGATTGGGAGAACTTGACTAACAAGGAGCTTCATGATAAGTTTCAGCAAATGATGAGTGGACAGGTGCAAGATGTGCTAAACAGATTTGACGAGGCCATGGAGAAGATAGATGGCATGGAGAAGATGTTTGAAACAAAGCTCAATAACAAGTTTGCTGAATTGCTTTCGCGTTTTCCACCACCACCACCGACTGCACCTGTCGCACCTCTGCAACAACAACAACAACAACAACAACAACGACTACCTCCACGTCGGGAAACAACCCTCTGCCGAGCGAGCCGTGTCCCTCTTCAGCTTGGCCAAACAGCTGGTGCTACTGTTGATACTTCTGTGGCTCCTGCTGCTGATGTGGAGGAGGATGATTATGTGGGAGATTACGAGGATGAGGTTGATGAAAATCGAACTACGTGCAACCACCGGCACCACAACCACCGTGTCGTCCACATGCAAATAATGGCAATGTTAGGGCTCCCCTCAGTGCACGAGATCATGACCATCTCCCTAAACTGAAATTGAATATTCCACCATCGAGGGTAGATATGTTCCTAATATATATCTTACTTGGGAGTTAGAAACTGAACAACGATTTAGATGTTTACAATATCCTGAGGAGAGACATGTTCCTGCTGTTGTTTGTGCTTTCACTAGCTTTGCATGTGTTTGGTGGTCTGAACATTGTCGATTATATCCTGTTCCAGCTACTTGGGCTGCTTTGAAAACTGCTATGTGTACTCGTTGGGTTCCACCATATTATCAACGTGAATTACTTCAAAAATTGCAGCGCTTAAGACAAGGAAAAAATTCGGTAGAAGAATATTATCAGGAATTACAAACTAGCTTGATTAGATGTGGTATTGTTGAGGAGAATGAAGCTATGCTTGCACGTTTTCTTGGTGGATTAAATAGAGAGATTCAGACCATTCTAGACTACAAGGATTTAATAATATCACTCGATTATTCCATCTTGCTTGTAAAGCTGAACGTGAAGTGCAGGATCGACAGGCATTGGCGCGGACTAACTTTTCTGCAGGTCGACCTTCATCATGGACACCACATGCATCATCTACTTCCACAAGTTCTGCTACACCGGCACCTCCGTCGGCTGCCACCTCCAACCGTGATACAATAAAGCAGGCACAATCACCACTATCTGCCAAGAGCACACCTTCTGGGCCTGCAAAGAGCTCTTCTTCATCCATGGCATCAACAGGGCAAACACATGATATTATTTGTCGACGTTGCAAGGGTGGAGGTCATTATGCAAGAGAATTCCCATCTAAGCGTGTGATGATTATTCTTGAGGATGGTGGGTATGAGTCCGCTAGTGACTATGATGAGGAGACTTTGGCTCTTATTACACATGAAGAACACGGTGGAGATGATTTCGATCATGAGACGCAATACATGGCTGTGAAGATCTTGTGGTATGAATGTCTAGTTGCTCAATGTGTTTTGAGTGTGCAGGTTACAGTGAGCAAAATCGGAGGCATAATTTGTTCCATACAAAGGATTTGTGAAGGAGCGTTCTATTCAGCGTCATCATAGATGGAGGAGCTGCAACAACTTGGCTAGCATGGAGATGGTGGAGAAGCTATCTCTCACCACAAGACCACATCCACATCCTTACTACATCCAATGGTTCAACAACAGCGGCAAGGTTAAGGTAACACGTCTTTGTTCGTGTGCATTTTAGTATCTCTACATATGTTGATTATGTTGATTGTGATGTGGTACCTATGCAAGCATGTTCCTTATTACTTGGTAGACCATGGCAATTTGATAAAATTCTATACACCATGGTAGAAACAATCAATATACTCTTGTTCATAAGGATAAAAATATTACTTTGCTTCCTATGACTCTGATTCCATTTTGAAAGATGATATTAATAGAGCTAATAAAGCAAAACAGGAGAAAAATAAGAGTGAAAATCAGATTGTGGCAAAAGAAATTGAGCAACAAATGAAGCCTAATAATAAACCATCTAGTGTTGCTTCTGAAATTAAATTGAAAAGTGCATGTTTCTTGCCACCAAATATGATATTGATGAGCTAGATTCTAGCAAATCTGTTTGCTATGCTTTTGTGTGCAAAGAGGCATTATTTTCATTCGAGGGCGTGCCTTCCTCTTTGCCCCGCTGTCACTAACATTTTGCAGGAGTTCACGACGTCTTCCCACAAGGCGTGCCACCGGATTACCACCTATTCGAGGAATTGAGCATCAAATTGACTTAATTCCGGTGCATCGCTACCCAACCGTGCACCATACCGTACCAATCCGGAGGAGACGAAGGAGATTATCGTCAAATACAGGAGCTGCTCGACAAAGGTAATATCGCGAATCTCTTAGTCCTTGTGCTGTTCCTATTATACTAGTGCCTAAAAAGGATGGTGCGTCGGCGTATGTGTGTTGATTGTAGAGGCATTAATAATATTACTATTCGTTATCGTCATCCTATTCCTAGGCTAGATGATATGCTTGATGAATTGAGTGGCTCTACAATATTCTCCAAAGTTGATTTGCGTAGTGGATACCATCAAATTCGTATGAAATTGGGAGATGAATGGAAAACAACATTTAAAACTAAGTTTGGTTTATATGAGTGGTTAGTCATGCCTTTTGGGTTAACTAATGCACCTAGTACTTTCATGAGACTAATGAACGAAGTTTTACGTGCTTTCATTGGACGATTTGTGGTAGTCTATTTTGATGATATACTGATTTATAGCAAATCTTTGGATGAACATTTGGAACATTTACGTGCTGTTTTTAATGCTCTACGTGATGCACGTTTGTTTGGTAACCTTGGGAAGTGCACCTTTTGCACCGACCGAGTATCTTTTCTTGGCTATGTTGTTACTCCACAGGGAACTGAAGTTGATAAAGCCAAGATTGAAGCTATTAAGAGTTGGCCGCAGCCCAAAACGGTCACACAAGTGAGGAGTTTTCTTGGAGTCGCTGGTTTCTATAGGCGTTTTGTGAGAGATTTTAGCACCATTGCTGCACCTCTCAATGAGCTTGCAAAGAAGGATGTGCCTTTTGTTTGGGGTACCGCAAAGGAAGAAGCCTTCACGGTATTGAAAGATAAGTTGACACATGCTCCTTTACTCTAACTTCCTGACTTTAATAAGACTTTTGAGCTTGAATGTGATGCTAGTGGAATTGGATTAGGAGGTGTGTTATTACAAGATGGCAAACCTGTTGCATACTTTTCTGAAAAATTGAGTGGGCCTAGTCTGAACTATTCTACTTATGATAAAAATTATATGCTCTTGTTAGGACTTTAGAGACATGGCAACATTATTTATGGCCCAAAGAATTTTTATACATTCGATCATGAATCTTTGAAACATATTAAAAGTCAAGCTAAACTGAATCATAGACATGCTAAATGGGTTGAATTCATTGAGACTTTCCCTTATGTCATTAAACACAAGAAGGGTAAAGAAAATGTTACTGCTGATGCTTTGTCTCGTCGCTATACTATGCTTTCACAACTTGACTTCAAAATATTTGGTTTGGAGACCATCAAAGATCAATATGTGCATGATGCTGATTTTAAAGATGTAATGCAGAATTGTCAAGAAGGAAGAACATGGAACAAGTTCGTTATTAATGATGGTTTTGTGTTCCGTGCTAACAAGCTATGCATTCCTGCTAGCTCTGTTCGTCTTTTGTTGTTGCAGGAGGCGCATGGAGGAGGATTAATGGGACACTTTGGCATGAAAAAGACAGAGGACGTACTTGTTACACATTTCTTTTGGCCAAAGATGAGACGGAATGTTGAGCGTTTTGTTGCTCGCTGCACTACGTGTCAAAAAGCTAAGTCACGACTCAGTCCTCATGGTTTATATATGCCTTTGCCTGTGCCTAGTGTTCCTTGGGAGGATATATCTATGGACTTTGTTTTAGGTTTACCTCGAACAAAGAAGGGGAGGGATAGCATATTTATTGTCGTGGATAGATTCTCGAAAATGGCACACTTTATACCATGTCATAAAAACGATGATGCTGTTAATGTTGCTGATTTGTTCTTTCGTGAAATTATTCGCTTGCATGGTGTGCCAAATACTATTGTTTCAGATCGTGATACTAAATTTCTTAGCCACTTTTGGAGATGTTTATGGGCTAAGTTGGGGACTAAACTGCTTTTTAGTACTACTTGTCACCCCCAAACGGATGGTCAAACTGAAGTAGTCAATAGAACATTGTCTACTATGCTTAGGGATGTTTTGAAGAATAATAAGAAAATTTGGTAAGAATGCTTGCCTCATATTGAATTTGCTTATAATCGTTTGTTGCATTCTACTACTAAGATGTGCCCTTTTGAAATTGTGTATGGTTTCCTACCTCGTGCACCCATTGATTCGTTGCCTCTTCCATCTTCGGAGAAGGTTAATTTTGATGCTAAACAACATGCTGATTTGATCTTAAAAATGCATGAGTTAACTAAGGACAACATTGAGCGTATGAATGCTAAATATAAACTTGCTAGAGATAAGGGTAGAAAACATGTTGTCTTTGCACGGAGATCTTGTTTGGTTACATTTGCGTGAGGATAGGTTTCTAATTTGCAAATCAAAGCTAATGCCACGTCTGATGGTCCTTTTAAGGTGTTAGAGAAAATAAATGATAATGCATATAAACTTGAGCTGCCTGCAGATTTTGGGGTTAGTCCCACTTTTAACATTGCAGATTTGAAGCCTTATTTGGGTGAGGAAGATGAGCTTCCGTCGAGGACGACTTCATTTCAAGAAGGGGAGGATGATGAGGACATCAATACCATTGTTACACCCACAGCCCCTACTACTACATATACTGGACCAATTACTAGAGCTCGCGCACGCCAATTAAATTATCAGGTACTTTCGTTTCTTGGTAACGATTCTAATGTTCATGAGAATATGATGTTGCCTAAATTGGATACATTTGTTTTGCTTACAAATGAAGGGCCTGGCATGGATAAGAGGGATGAACATTGGAGCAAGAACAAGCATGGAGTTGATGGCATGCACAAGGGGAACAAGAACGGAGTTACAAGTGATGATTTCAGGATATTGAAGCCACCATAATGAGTGCATGCAGCCTTGGACGAAATATACAAGATGCTACTTCATAAACTTCATCCAGAGGCTATTCTAGGTGCTGCGTCACCTTATTATTGGGCCAGGCCCATGTAATTTTGAAATACATAAGTATAGGCTGTTTTTAGAGTCTGTATGTGTGGGGAAACAAGAGATAGGGTTGGTTTCGGACCCCTTTCCCAAGGGCCACGAAATTTCCCCCTCTTCCTCTATATATACAGCCCTTAGGGCACCGTTTAGACTTTGGGTTTTGTTTAGATCAAAAGTTCGCCACAGTTGCAACTTCGCGTACTTCGTTTGTGTTCAACGACCAGACAAAGGCGTCACAGAACCCCACCTTGATCAATAAAGCTTTCCTCTTATATTCACAATATCTAGATTGCAAGCTTAGTTTCTTGCTTGTTCTTCGTTTACTGAAGAAAGCAGACCTTCATGGTCGGAGTTGATCGTGCTCGGTGTGGTCAATAACCTCTCGGAGTTGGTTTAGCGATTGCTAAGGCGCGACGTCCTCAAGACGTTAAGAGTCGGATCGTCAAAGTCGACTTCCTCCAAAATGATAGCCCCCATCTCATCGAAAGACGGGACACCTTTGCCTCTATCACCTTCAGGATCTTCACCGTACTTACGAAAGGATAAGAGGGGAATTCCGGGAGAATGGACCCTTGCAAGGTTCACTATCTGGTAGATAACATCGGGGAAGGTGGCGTAAAGTAACTCTCGAATTGAAACCTTAGAAATACCGAGAGCAAAGTAGGAAGGTATCATGAGAAGTTTCGAGCGGGCAGGCAATCGTTCGGTGCTTGAAACAGGGTGTGAAAGGGGTTCGTAGCAACGGGAATAAGTATTGTGTCTGATACCAGAGTTGATGATCTCATCGGAAGGTGGCTTGTAAATTACATATGAGGCCACGCGCGAGGAATAACTTTGGGAACAGGAGGTGTACAGGAGAGTCAGGTTTTGATCTTGTGGAACTGTGGGTTATGGGCCCACCTTGTGGGTTAGAAGTAGGAAGGGCGGTGACATATTGCACGATCATGTAAGCAAGGCATGAGGATAGTTTGTCGGTTATGTCGGCAACAACATTGGTACCAAGGGCGAGGGATGAAGAGAACCATTTTCCTGCTCGTTGAACGAGGCGGGCCAATAGGCAAAGTTCTCGTCCATCGGCGGTTACGTAATGTCATTAATGAGAGAAAGCAGGGTCTCACCGATGAGTTGTACACCAGGTGTTTACATAAGCAGTGAATTATTACTGCTTAGATTATACAGATCACAACAAAGGTCAAACAAAACAATGGAAAGGAAAATGTGGTCATCAGGTTAAACAGAACAATGGAAATAAAAAAATGTGTTTAAACAGATATTTTAGGGGTATATCCTTCCCAAGGACAAGCAGAGCATGATATCCATGACAGGGTATAACGTAGAAAACCCTTTAGCAAAGGGGAGAGAAATATCATGACTTACCCGTACAACGGTGTTTGGGGTAATTAATAAGGAAATTTTAGCATTGTGCTTCAAATGTTCTTATTGAAAATCGGAGTACCACGTACATGCTTCGAGATAGCGTTGACATGGTCTTTAAGCAAAGGTCAGACTTTGGATACACAAAGGATCCATCAGGAACAACCCATAGCATAAGTGTGTTACAATTTCCTCATGAAAGAATGGATATCCTTGCTAAAAAGGAAAACTATAACAATGTGTCCTCCGGCTCGGTACGCCAGGCATGACATCACCTTACTGGGCTATACAAAGTCCAATTTTACGGCTTTTGGAAAATGTCCCAACCATCATATCTGACTGAGATTCAGTTCTGATTGGTGTCAGGATACCCCTGACTCATGATGCCTGAGAAGGAAGGGGTGCAACACAATTTGACGAGATGGAGTTGCAAGATTCTCGGGAAATGAACTATGGAAGCAAGTTCCGAATCATGAGTTCATCATTTAAACAAGGAGAGGACGATGAGGTGGCTGATGAACTCAGCGACAATTCATTGAGATTTTCAAAAGATGGATTTCCACACTTATGTGAACAAGGAGATAACATTTTTCAGATCAAATGATGTAATGAGGTATGCTTGAGGAAAACATACACAGTTAAACATTGGTTGAAAGGTGCACCCGTAATATGGGCTTAGGTAGCATGATCAATGTTAGAATGGTGATTCGATAACCAATGGTCTAAGAATGAAACATCGACCATTAACTTCAAAGCAATAAGGGTGCTAGAAGTTTTGAAGCCGCACATCATAGTTCAATTGTCGGTTTTCCGGTTAGAAACAACACAGGGACCAAGGAATGAATGGATATGGCAAGAAGTATCACATGTATCAAGATCTCTTAAGAGGTGGTGAAATTCTCACGACTTTCTTGACATAAAAGATGGTAATACTTCCAAGGTAAAGAAGAACAAATGCTGGGTAGCAAGGATCTCAAGGTATAACACAAAACACGAACAAGTTTGTGTTGAACGGAAGGGAATAAAGTGGTCGATGATAACACAAATCATCGACGGCAAGGATGGTATTTCTCAACATGAATTCAACTGATATCCTGGAAGGAGTCAAAATGTTGATGATGATCACGACAATTCATTGTCGAGAGGATCCACGAAGAAGCAATGAATAGTGACTGCATCAAGCAAAAGGACTGATGCAGCAAAAGATTATTGGAGCCACAGATACGACACAAACTCGGGGTCAAGTTTGTTGTTTGAGGTGAAACGATAAGATGAGGACATTGACGAAAGCTTAGTTCATCGTCAAAAGTTGTGCTTCGGGAATAAGGACCAGGTAGCACATTCAAGGTTTAGCATGATGATGATGATGTAGTAAATCGGCTGGGAATGACATGATCGAGTACAAAATCGTAAGCAATGAAGTTTACTAAGTGTTGTTGAATCGCATGACAGACTCGATTCAGCTATCAGTGTCCTTGAGTGTCTAACAACTCAGAACCCATGGAAAATTGGAATCAGTGAGAAATAATAGTTGAGGAAGAACTCATAAGAAGTTAAGTAGTTCCGTGATATTCTCGAGATACCATAGGGGAATACTCGAAGGTAGAGCAGAATTGAGGTTGGGCAGACATATTGATCTGTAGAAGACAAGTGATTTAACTTGTCCGAGAAATGGGATCAAGGAAAAACAATCATGGTCGGAACCACGGTCGCAAAGGACCAAGTATAGATACAAGATGAACTTATAACAGGGGATTATTATTATTACAAGAAGCTTCCATGATAAGTTCCACATCGGGTCCATGGGCATGAACACAAAGTTCAAGGTCGACTCCCACTTCTGCAATGCATAACCTTTCATTCACTTCTTATTTATGAAGAAGTTGTAGTGTTGAAATTTTATCTGACGAAGCACCAGAAGAATATGACTCATGAAAACTTTCGGTTTCACACGGATTAGAGAAGGCATAGGTCCAACCCATCGGGGTAACTTAGGAACATACACCACAAGTTTCAAGAGTAAATATCACTAGCTCGAAAGTAGAGCATGGTTGGCCAAATCAAAGAATAGGATTTACAAATGGCATTATGTATCATGGAAAAAACTTCCCAAGTGATTGAATATGAAGGGCGTTGTCGGATAAAATCCAATAAAGGATCTGGTGGTCCTCAAGGGATCTGATGTGAGCATCGGTACTCAACCAGGGGAAGAAAGAATGCAAGGAGATCAGATTATAGAAACAACTGACTAATTCAAAGCTCAAATGCACCACAATTATGATTTCCATATCAAAGGATCAGAAGCAAACACTCTGATCAAGGATGGATGAGTTGAATAGGCTTAGGGGGTACAATTGATGGCAATTTGATTGGTCGATAACCAGCTCATGTTCAAAATAACGTCTCAGCCTGGAAAGATAATTTAAAAGGATCAACCGATGATTGCGTGCATTTGCACTCATGTTGAATCAATAGGATAAAAATGACGGTGTCAAAGGAGACTAATGGATATTGCTAGACATATGGGAAGCATCCATAATGCAAGCAGACAAGTATTTGCAGAGCAATAAGCTGCTAAGGATTTTCGGAGGATCGAATAGTATTTCGAAGACTTTTGTGAAACACCTGAAAAATTGGGGATGAGCGGATACTCCGTAAGTGCGAGGAATTATCCGTAGGGGTATTCATGTGGCAAAGAATTGAAAGGCAGTAGGCACAAAATATTCTCGGAACAATAGAGAGAATTTTGAGGTATTTTATACTAACAAGATCAACGGAGAATGATTGTATGAATGGCAAGTGTACGTGGTTATCGATAGAGGTTTATCGATGGATGGGAATTGCAAGAGTGATGGCACAAAGTCTCGAGAGAACATCATAGAATATCCTTGGAATCTTCTGGTGCGACAGACGATCATCGGTATTAAAGTGCTCTCCGGGTGAAAGTGATCACGAGATCCTAATGTTAGATTTAGCAAAATTCATTTAACCTGAATAGAAGAGAGATCAGAGTCCCAGAGTATAGACGAGGAAAAAAAAGATCCTAATACCACCCAATGGCGATGTGGGCCCGTAGGACACACATCCATGTTAGTAAAAGTTTTGCAATGTCTAGACTCGACTTCGGCCGAGGAGTGTGGAAGGGGATTTCCTACAGGAAGTCAGCTCTGATACCAACTTGTGACGCCCCCAATTCAATCATACACTAATCATCCACGCAAATGTGTACCATCAATATCAAGGACTCGTAGGAAGATATCACAACACAACTCTAGACATAAAATAAAATAATACAAGCTTTATATTACAAGCCAGGGGCCTCGAAGGCTCGAATACAAATGCTCGAAGACACAAGAGTCAGCGGAAGCAATAATATCTGAGTATAGACATAAGTAAACAAGTTGCCATAAGATGACTAGCACAAACTGGGATACAGATCGAAAGAGGCGCATGCCTCCTACCTAGGATCCTCCTAAACTACTCCTGGTCGTCGGCGGCCTGAACGTAGTAGTAGGCACCCTTGGTGTAGTAGGTGTCATTGTCGATGGTGGCCTTTGGCTCCTGGGCTCCAACATCTGGTTGCAACGTCCGAGAAGAAGAGGAGAAGGGGGAAAAGAGGGAGCAAAGCAACCGTGAGTACTCATCCAAAGTACTCCAATCAAGGATCTACAGTACATATGCATGGGTATCTGTGTAAAGGGGCAATATCGGTTGGACTGAACTGCAGAATGCCAGAATAAGAGGGGGATAGCTAGTCCTGTCGAAGACTACGCTTATGGTAGCCTCCATCTTGCAGCATGTAGAAGAGAGTAGATGGTAAGTTCACCAAGTAGCATCGTATAGCATAATCCTACCCGGCGATCCTCCCCTCGTCGCCCTATGTGAGAGCGATCACCGGGTTATATCTGGCACTTGGAAGGGTGTGTTTTATTAAGTATCCGGTTCTAGTTTTCATAAGGTCAAGGTACAACTCCGGGTCGTCCTGTTACCGAGGATCACGGCTATTCGAATAGAAAAACTTCCCTGCAGGGGTGCACCACATTAACCAACACGCTCGGTCCCCTTTGGCGGGACACACTTTCCTGGGTCATGCCCGGCCTTGGAAGATCAACACGTTGCAGCCCCACCTAGGCACTGTGAGAGGTCGACATGCGGTCTAAATCCTATCTTGTGAGAGTGCAGGCCCATCGCCCATTGCACACCTGCACGTTGCGAATGCGGCAGGCGAGCAGACCTATCAACCTCCATTTCAAAGGAAGTTGCGTTACGCGGTCCAACCCGGCGCGCGTCGCTCAGTCGCTGACTTCACGAAGGCTTCGGCTGATACCATGATGTCGAGTGCCCATAACTGTTCATGTGTAGTTGGTTAGTGCGTATAGGCCAGTGGCCAGACTCAGGTCAAATACCAAGATCTCGTTAAGCGTTTTAATTTTAAAGTAACCACGGACACTGACCAGGGCCAGGCCCACCTCTCACCTATGTAGTCTCAACCTGCCTTGTCGCTCCGCCACAAAGATCCACCCAGAGGGTAAAGGTCCTTTCAACCCCCAATCCATGAATCACTTGCGGGTACTCTACGAGCTGACCCGACTTTAGTCACCGCGTGCATGTATAAAGTATATAGTATATACCCGTGATCACCTCCCGAGTGATCACGGACCGGTAGTATAGCATGGCAGATGGACAAGAATGTAGGGCCACTGATGGAATACTAGCATCCTATACTGAGCATTTAGGATTGTAGGTAAGGGTAACAACTGTAGCAACAATGACAGGCTATGTAGCAGAATAGGATTAACCGAAAGCAGTAACATGCTACACTACTCTAATGCAAGTAGTAGAGAGAAGGAATAGGCCATAACCGGTGATCAAGGGAGGGGCTTGCCTGGTTGCTTTGGCAAGAAGGTTTCATCGTCGATGTAGTCAATCACAGGGGTACCGGCAGCAGTCTCAGGGTCTACCGGAAAGAAGTAACGGAGGGGGAACACAATAAATAACAGAGCAATCAAAGTATCACAAAGCATAACATGACAATACACGGTGCTAGAAGTGACCTAGCCCAGTACTAGGTGATACCGGCAAGGGGGGAAACATCCGGGAAAGTACCCCCGATGTTTCACGTTTTCGGACAGATGAACCAGAGGGGGAAATTTGCATGTTTGCTATGCTAGGGATGCATGGCAGACGAACGGGCTACATACCCGGATTCGTCTCGTCGTTCTAAGAAACTTTCATTTACAAGGTATTTTCATCCGTGTTACGGTTTATTTTCTATGATTTATCAAAGTTTTAGGCATTTTTGAAATTTATTTAATTATTTAAATTGAACATTATCCAGAACAGTGAAAGGTGATGTCAGCAGGTCAAACCCAGCTGACCAGAGTCAAACCTGGCTTGTGGGTCCAGAGGGACCCACCTATCATAGACTAAAGCTAACTAAAGAGGGTTAATTAGATTAGTTAATTGATTAGGTTAATTAAACACAATTAATTAAGTTAATCAATTAATTAATTTTATTCATTTATCTTTTTTTATTCTCTGGGGCGTGGGGCCCCATTATCAAAGGCATGGGGGATGCCTTAACGGGCGCTGGGTTAAAGGGCGTGGGCCGCAGACCACCCCGGTAGCGAGAGAGAGCCGTCTGCAGTGCTGGTTTTAAGCGCTTGGCGCCGGCGCCATGGCCGAGCTCATGAGCAAAGCGCGCCTGGCGGATGGTGGCGCCGGTGGCTATCTTGTGATTTAAGCGGGCCCAGCGGCAGGGCGCGACAGGGGCGATGCAGGGGGTGGCGAGCTGAGCAGAGGAGGCTCAGCGCGCAGTGGCCTGGCCTTGATAAGCAACCGCCAGTGCCTGTGGCAAGTGAGCTATGGAGCCGTGATGGCAGGACTGCTGCTGCGGGCGGGGGGAGCGGAAGGGAGCGAGCGAGCAGCTGCGAGGCCTTGCGCGGGTGCGGGGTTGCGCCGAACAAGCAGAGCGCCGGCGCGACGTGAGGCCAGGGCGCCCAGCGAGTGAGGCAGGGCGCTCGTGACGCGGGCATGGTCTTTGTTGCCGCCAGAGGAGGGGTAGGGCGTGTAGCGAGCGTGAGCAGAGGCAGCGGGAGGAGCGGGCGCGCGAGGGGCTTCGGCTGCGCGCGGTAATAGCGGGCGCGGTTGGCGTGCACGAGCATGGAGACGGGGATGGATGGATGGATGGGGCGCTCACGGGGGGTTGTAGGGCACGGGGCTGCGGGGCGTGGGGGGGAGGACGGGGACGACCGTGTTGGAGACGGAGAGGCAGTCCGACGGGGAGGCGTGGTCGAGGCGGCATTCCGGGCAACGGCGACGTGGTCCAGCGGCGTCGGGGGCGATGGGCGACGGCGTCGAGTCGCGGGGGACGGGCGGTGAGGTCGACGACGGGATCGTGCCCCCGATCTCGATCCAGATCGGGGGAAGGGAGAGAGCGAGTGGGGGAAGTGGGTGTTGGTGGGTTAGGGTTTCGGGTAGTGCGGGTATGTGTAGGTCGGGGGTGGGCCGACCTGCTGGGCTAAAGCCCAGTTGAACCGAGGGGGGGGGGAGTTTCACTTCTTTTTATTTAGTCTTTTCCCTTTTCTTATATTACTTTATAGATCTTGTTTAATTGTTTTCTTTTACTGATTTCTTTTATTTCTTGAACTAGTTTTGTTTAATACATCGCAATGTAAATTCCTAGTTTAGTGTCGCAACATCACCCACTGCCACAAAAAGTTTCGCCCAATATTAAATTAGATTAGTATTTTATAAAATATCAAAGGCACCTATTTTAATCGTTTCAACTAGTGTTCTAATCATTTTAGAGTATTTAAGCCTTTTTATAAAAGTGTGGGTTATTCACCAGAATTACCTATGCATTATTTGGCACACGCCGAACATATACGTTTTATGCTTGAAAACTTTTGTTGTTTGCCTTTAATTCAAATTGGAATTTTGATCGGTTCTGAACTAACACGAGACTAGCAACATTAATCGTGGTGATGTGGCATCATTACCAGAGGGTTACTGTAGCTTAATTACCCGGGCGTCACAGCGGGGCACCATACATTATGTGATAAACACATTATACATATGAGGCATGGTTTAGATTATGAAGATCTACCTAGAGCTTGAAATGTACTATGATTTGAAATCAACATAAAGTGGATTGAAAAAATTGAGTTCGAGTTCATATAGTACACATAGTTCATATCTAACTTGACAGTAATCATGTGGTGTGCTGTGAAGATAATACACAAACGATGGTTTAACTTGACAATAATGATGATTGTAGGTCTTATTAAAATAGAGAAACGAATTCAAATGGTTTAACTTCACAACAATCATGATTGTAGATCTTATTCAAATAGAGAAACGAATTCAAATTTAGTTCATAGTAAAGCGGTAGTATATACGTTTGGAATGCACTAAAACGTTCATTTGAGTAGCAGGTTGCATGCATTATACACGTAGCAAAATATTTTAATTGAACATAACATGAATTCAATGTTTTGAATGGCATTTGTAGTCTTGAATTGATTTGGTACAGTACACGGGACTAGACTCTCTTGTGTGGTGTGAATTGATTTCTTTTTGTTTTTTCATCGACGGAAGTGCGAATTGATTTGGTACAGTACACGTTAGGCTTGTCCAGAAATTTCAACCCGCGCCTTGTTATCCCGAAATATTTAAGATATATCTTTGTCTTTTTGTGCTCTGAAAACTCCCTCCATCTCAACCCGCGCCTTGCTATCCCAAAATTTCAACGCCCGCGAAAACTCCCACCACCTGCGAAATCCCGACACATGAAATGCCCGTGATACCCCTGAACCGAAAGAACTGCCTAGCTCAAATCAATGGGGGTTCTTTCGTAAATTACCCCACATTTCGGACAAGCGCGTCCCTAAGCCATGGTTCCCCCTCCCATCCCATCCGTCCACCCATTCGTACACCGAGGCCGCAAAAACACGTGAAGCCCCACACCCTCCTCCGTCCGCCACCTAGCCGGAGCCTCTTCCCGACGACGTCGTCCACAGCAACACCTCGACATCCCTCATCCACCGCACCGGATGAGGATCCGTCGTCGATCTCGTCGTCCCGCTGGTTCATCCACCCCGTCCTCCACCTCCAAGGAGCTTCCCCGACGTTCCCCTCATCTTTCGCGCCACCTCCATTCCCACACTGCTGTCTAGACCTGCACCATCGGAAGAGCAGCATCATCACCGTTTCCACGAATTAAGCTGAGGCCTAATCGGCGCCACCAGAGGTTGTACACTAATGGTCGCATTTTATTCTTGATTCGATCTCACGATGCTGCTGGCGCTCGGTCCCAAGCCGACATGGCGCGGCTCCATCCACAGCGGCGTCGCCGGCCACTTCCTCCACGGCGTCGCTCCCTCGGCGGCGACGTCCACATCAGTAGGAGCTGCTACTGCTTTGGCTCTCTCTCTCGCTGCTGCTCTGCTCTTGCTCTCGGTCCCTTGCCTGGTCTGCTTTTGCTCTTGCTCGCGCTGCTACTCTTGCTCTTGCTCTTGCTTGCGATGCTTCTCTCACTATTGCTCTTGCTCTTGCTTGCACTGCTGCTTTACTCTTGCGCGCGCTGCTGCTACACGAGCAGCAGATCCTGCTCTCCCTCAAGACCCTGCAGCTGCTACCCGAGATGCTGCGACACGACTAGCTGCCCCGGCTCTCGCACGCGCTGTTGCTCCGGGTGTTGCTGCTGCTACTGCTTTTCTACTACTAGTGTGTTCAGTTTCGACAGTAAAATTCAGTTTCCACAGCAAAATTCAGTTTCGATAGTTAAATTCAGTTTTGACAGTTAAGTTCAGAGATAAGCGGCTGGTGTATTTTACATCTAGCACTTTGTGGTTATGTATTTTACGTCATCTATTGGAGATGCTATTAGAATTCCACTTAGGTTAACGTTGTCTCTCTTGTCCTGCTTCGACCTTGCCGTCGTACAACTCACCGAAGCTGCTCCAACGACGAAACCCTCCATCACAGCGGAGTAGTACCCCAGGCTCCATCTCCAGACGCCTAAGATCTTCTTCCCCTCCTCCGACAGCCAAATCAGCCGGAGCATCCTCACCGACCAACTCAATCACGCTGAGATCGACATGGCTTCACCAAAGAGGTTGTACACTTGTTTCATCACTTTTGTACTCTACATGTTATACATATATATTTTCCACTGAGCACACGTAGTAACGTGAAATATGATTAGTTTCTCCTACTATATGACAAGCAGTGAGGTACCAGGCAACTTAGCTATCCGTGATGGACTCTCTTGAATGCCATCATTATTTATCTATGTGCGTTTGAGTTGTGCATTTGTAGATGGGCCTGGGAGTTGAGCTAGTAGGGCAGTGGCCTGGGTCCAAAGTAGTAGAAGTAGCACAGAAACATTTTTTGAGTGTAGGCTTTTCCCTGCTCATGCCTGCCTACTAGAATCGCCAGTGCTTGAAAGAAAAACTAAGGGAAAAACATCGGAATTGGAAAGTTTCCTATGGTACTACTATTCATGCATTTGGTTCAAAGGAATGGAGCAAAGGAAAAATGTAGGATTTGTTACTTTACTGTCTCCTTGAAAGAAAAACCGTAGGAATTTTAATATCCACTTGTCCTCCTTTTCAAATTCCTATTCATGAAGCATAAGACTAAGAGATAGTAGCATAATAGCATTATAACCGTACATTTTCTTGTGGTTTGAATTAATCTCACCATGCTTCTTTGCATCCTATCATCTTCCAATTCTTGTGAACCAAACACCCAGATTGGCAGAAATCATGTGTTTCTAAATTCTCTATTTTGCACGTGCATTCCTATCCTATTACTGTGTATTTCCTATCCCTGCGTTGTTAGAATCCTCCAATTCAAACGAGCCCTTACAGAATTACTTCTCTTATAGATAGTTGTCAAAGAAAACCTTGTGTGGTTTGTCCGCTCTGTTGCGTCGTCGTCCACCCCAGCTCACCGCCCAACGACGTAAGGGTCCAAAGATAGCAGGATTCAGCCTCGGCATCTTTCGCGCCTCATATCTTCTTCCCCACCGCCGGCAGCCATGACAACTGCATTACCATCATCAACCGAGTAGATGACCTCGAGGACTACACGATTCCGCAAGAGAGGTCGCACTCTTTCGTGTCTGCTTACTTATGCATCGCTTAATATTACATGCTACTTTATCGTCCTGTTCACCGATTAGACTCTGAGTCAGCTCCAAACTAATGGTCAAACTTGAGTTTTAAAATGGTTGTTAGGTACATATCGGGGCCGCAATCAATAGTATCTATCTACTATCTGGTTAATCTCTGGTGTCTACTATGAGTTTCATGTTGGGTGGGAAACAAACAGTAAAGAAGCCATTATCTGTATTTTTTAACTGAAGCCATTATCTGCCTACTATCATTGATTTTGGGTCTATCCACAGGTTACTACCATCACTCTGGATTTCTGCGTGCACTCCTTACATAATCTCACTATGTTTTATTCCTATGCATGTCAGTTATTGTACACAATGGACTAATCATGTAGAGCAAAAGAGACAAGCCTTGCGTGGCAATAAATTATCATGCAGACGTTGCTCCATGGTAGGCGTAAAGGCAACCGCCCCTCCACCCATTTCGGATTGTAATCAAGTGGAAGATAACTGTTCTGAGGGGGGACTCGGAAGGAGAAGACCACTCCTATTTACCCCCTGAGGTCTTTACTCTAACTTGGCATGCAAATGTTGGTAATATCATGCATATGGTGCCTTGCATTGCTTACTTTATACATCAAATATGTCATCTGCTTAGTTTAGACATGCTTTCTGTGAATGCCATCTGTTTAGTTTCTTCATTGTATATGTGAATTATGCAACACCATCTTGTTTAGCCACGCATCATATATGTGAATTTTGCAATGCCATCCTGCTTAGCTAATCATCTTATATGTGATTATATCAGGCCATCCTTTTTGTCATTACGTATTACATTTGTCATAGTACATTCAACTACTCTTCGCATACATCAGCCATTGGACACGGTGATGGGAAATTCTGGAGTGAAAACAACGTGTTCAGAGCAGACTATGCTATCTGACGAAGCGCATATCTCGCTGGTTACGGATAGCTCCTTAGAGGAGGATTCAGAGACAGATGACCAGTCCTATCCCCCCCCCCCCCGAGGAGTATGCTCTAACTTGGCAGGGTTATGTTGCGCATACCCTGCGTATGGTGTCTTGCATTGTTATGTCATTTGATTAGTTTAGACATGCTTTGCGTGAATGCCACATGTTTAGTGTCTAATTACCATATATGTGAATTATGCAATGCCATCTTGTTCCAAGACATTATATATGTAAATTATGCAATGTTATCTTGTTGCAAGGCATTATATATGTGAATTATGCAATGCCATGTTCTTTAACCAATCATCATATATGTGAATTATATCATGCTATCCTTTTTTTGTATTATGTGTTCCGTTTGTCAACAACGTTTGTATATTCAACTACTCTTCCTCTGCATCAGCCATTTGAAGCAGTGATGGAAGTATCTGGAGTGAAAACAAGGTATTTAGAGCAGACAATGCTACCTGCTGAAGCAGGAATCTTGCTGGTTACAGATAGCTCCTCAGAGGAGGATTCAGAGACTGATGACCAGTCCTATTCCCCCCCTAAGGTCTATGCTCAAACTTGGCAGGGTTATATTACTCATGTCATGCATATTTTCTTGCATTGCTTAGTTTTTACATCATATATGCGATTGCCATTTGCTTACTTGCTTACTATATAAATCATATTTGAATTGTATCATGCCATCATGTTTACATAGACAGCATCTATCGGAATTATGGCATGCCAACCCATTTAATAAAGACATCATATATTTATATCATCTCATCCTGTTTAGTGTTTAAAGTCATCATATTTTGCATTATGTCATTCTATCTGCGAATTATATCACGCTATCATGTTTCCATAGGCGGCATGTATGTGAATTATGGCATGCTAACCTATTTAATAAACACATTATATAGTTATATCATGTCATCCTGTTTACATAGTCATCATATTTTGAACTATGTCTTTCCATCTTTTTTAGTTAGCCATCATATATGTGAAATTGTATCATGCTATCCTATTTAGTTAGCCATCATATATGTGAAATTGTGTCATGCTATCCTGTTTGGTTAGACAACATAAATGTGAATTATTTCATGCCCTCTTTTATTCCCCTCTATCCATTGCACATGTCTATCATATAATGTCTGTACATTCAATTACTTTTCTTGTTTATCAGCCATTTGAATTGGAGAGTGTGGTGGTAGTATCTAAGGGAGTAACAACATGGTCTTCAGAAAAGATAGTGCTACCACTTGATGCAGATAGAACCACGGTTGTACTTGCCCAAGTACTAGCCCCACCACACATAACCCAGACCTCTCGCAGATTGTACCCCTACCTAGTTGGACAGAGAACCAGCTACACCCCTTCTAACCCCAACCCCAGCAGATAGTAACCCAGTTCCAGTTGACACACCACTATCTCCACCACAGAGCACCCAAACACGAGCAGTTAGTAAGGGAACTGCAGTGCCCAAAGCACGAGGACCACCACTCTGAATCCCAACTCAACGCTTAAAGCAGGAGAAGAATTGTTCTCAGGCCAGGTTCTGAAGCCATGGTTCATACTCCTTTGCTCTTGCATCAATGTATTTACTCATACTAACTATTTTCAAATTTAAAGGATGGAATTGAAACTCCAATGGCGCAACAAATATGTTTTAAACCTGTTTGTTTAACTAGTTTGTTGTTGTAACTTGCTCTTTGTTGATTTCAGTTTCAATTGAATAAATAGTTATGTTCTCATGTCATGCACATTACAAGTGTTGTTATTGCTCTGTAGTTTCCCACACTTATATTCTGTCTATTCTACTTTGTCTTGAACAAATATTATTTGAACTGTGTCTCTATCTTGATTTGGCCACAATAACCATGGGCTACATATTTAATGTAGTTACCATGGGCCTCCTACGGGTCGTAGAAACAATGGGCCTTCTATGGGCCGTAGAAACAGTGGGCCTTCTGCGGGCCATAGAAACAATGTGCCTTCTATGGGCCATAGAATCAATGGGCCTTCTACGGGCCGTAGCATCAATGGGCCTTCTACGGGTCGTATGATCGATCGGCCAAAATGGGCCAATAACAGACCGCGTTATGGGCCATAAATGGGCTAGAGTTGGAATCGTCCGTTCATGGGCCGACCATAATGGATCTACCTTAATCGGTCGTATTTGATGACGCTATGAAAACGGCCCAACGGATTAATGGGCCGCAAATGGGCCAATTGTAACCACGGCTTGAATTTGGCCCACAAGCAGAAAAGGCCAGTAACGGGCCGTAAGTAACCGAATGTTGGAAATGAGCCCAAGAATAAATGGGCCCTGAGAAGGCCGAAAGATAACACGGGTTGGAAACGGACCAATGGAATAATATGGGACGTTAATGGGTATAAAGCGGCACACTGTTCATTACGGACCAGATTCACCATGGGCCATTAATGGCCCAAGAGTTTAAAAGGGACTCATATGGGTCGAAAGACATCATGGGCCATACATGGGCCGAAAGTTACAACAGGCTGGAATCATATTAGACGGCCCAGATGAAGCTATTGGGCTTAATTTCGATAGGCTGTAACGGGCCATGAGTTAGCGGGCCATAAATGGGCTATATACGAACAGGCCGTTAACAGGCTTTCCGTGGGCTGGCCCATTACCTTTTGACCAAGTCAAACGGGCTGGCCTTTTCACCGGAATTGGCCTCTGTTGGGCCGTTCCACATGTCGACGTATCATAGGCGCCTCCTATCCAATGAGTGGATGACATCTGTCCCAACGGTGAGACAACACGTGTTTCCTCCGTCCAATGAGAATTTTACACGTGGAAAATCACCATTGGTCCGAGCTGTTAACGGGTTATCGGATCCAAAAACGGACGCGATAGCTTAACGGCAACCCGTTATGGTGGATGCCACGTGTCAGTTACCCTTGACGAAAACACTTCCATGACGCGCCATTTATCGTCATGGAAGTGGACACTTCCGTGATGATAATTTTGGTAATGTCATGGAACACTTCTCGACAAAGACGCAGGTATGACTATCTTGATTACGTCATAAAATCGTCATGGATGTACATGCATGACAGAAAACGTGACCTACTTTGACAAACACGTATCATCACGGAAGTGTATTTTTTTGTAGTGAGTTTTTTTTTTGACAGAAAGACTGTAAGGGAACCCCATACAGTATAATTGGTGCAACAACCCCAAATTGCAAGTACCATGCCTTGAACCTGGGTGGGTGGGAAGGCATCAGCCCCTTCCCACCACTAGGCTATGCCTTAGTCTGCTTTTTGTAGTGAGTTAGGGCGGCTCATAATTTCTCAATGGCTCACTTTAATACGTTTGCCGTCTTACAACCATAACTGGTCCATTACTGCTGAAATATTATGTATTCATTTAGGTTGCTTCTCATTTCAATTCTAACCAGCCATACTCTTATTCCTTGTCCGCAGTTTTTAATTCGGCCAGCCATGTCTAAAGCTCCCACTTCTTGTGACCGAGTAGCCTCCCAAGTCTCAGAGCTCATGCTCAAATAGTATGTGGATATGGGGGTTTTCCCGGCTAAAGAAATTATGAACTAGCGGGTTCCCGGTCTTGAGGCTATTCCTTAACCCGGAGAGAATGAACTTATAATTTTGAAGGATCGCCTCCTCCATGGTTTTTCACCACCCGGGTCAAAAAAAATATGGGACGCTCTGCATTTTTATAAGCTTCATCCTCAAGATATCGGTCCCAACTCCGTCTCCAATCTGTGCCAATTTCAAGTATTCTACGAAGTGTATCTGCAAGAAGAGCCTATTGTTGATCTTTTGAAAGATTTATTTTATATCAACCGCCAGACAGAAATGACAGACGAGCCCAGTCTAGAACTTGGAGGTGTTTCCATCCAAAGTAAAATAGATGTAACCTTTCCCTCAGTTGTACTGGCCAGCCATCCCAATGCTGGAACTGCACTTGGTTCTATTGCGGAAACACTGCTCCAGCTGAATAAAACCCCTTGCTGGGTTATCGCCCCTACCGGCTCAGTACCTCCAGTGAGCTTCCTGGTCTGTTAACCGCCTCAGAGTACACTCAGTATGCACCTATATTTTGAAAGATAAGGGCTTTAATAGCCAATGGCTGAACCAGAGTCGATTTTACCCGTTGTTGGGTCTCATGGAGGATCTTGCCGCTGAGCCGACACAGCGCTTAATGTGCCAATACACTGGTGATGTGAAGGACCCACAACGGTATAGCAAAAACCTCTGACTGACAGATAAATTAATGAAATGGTCAAGTCACTGCTTGGGGAGCCTCAAGAAGCCTGCAATAAGAGGGGTGAGGCCTTTCTACATTTCTAACCTGGCCCCTGCAGTATGTACTTTGAGTAAATCGTCATCTTTCTTAACTATCTTTTATGCTTCATACCTTTTAAACCATTTCCAATATAATATACATGCCAATTCTCCCTTCTGGAAGAAGAAAATAACAGCAGCTCTGCCAGCTATGAAGAGTAAAACAGTGAAGCCTCGTGGTCCGGCTCGTCAGAAGAAACCAACAGCAGAAGAGCTGCTCCAACTACATGAGTTGGAGGTAGAACTTCACTCCCTTGGTTTACTTTTCACGTAACTTATTGATGTTGATTCCTCTTAGGACGATGTGGAGACAAGCCGGGCTAACGAAGCAGAGATAATTTCTGACTCCTTTGACTCAGAACCTTTGCCAAGAAAGAGAACACGGCGGGTCATCCGAAAACTAAGATTTTCTCACCCTCATGCTTACTTGGACCCCAACTTTATTTTGAAGAAGCAGCAGCATGAGTCTAGGCGTCAGAACCGGAGCAGCGGTGCTGAAGATCTTATGGCCGGCTTATCCAACATGCCGGCTCCACGGAAACGTCGCAATGAGGTGCCTCATAGTCCGACTCTCTCTCTCTTCCACGAGCCGATCTCATGCGACAACCTCTTAACCCTTCTAACTCCAACTATCAGGAAACGCCTCCCTCATCCGGTGATTCAACCAGAACACAACTACCGACTCCGATCATAAACCCAGGGTAATCATTTCCCCAACTGAATATTTTACTGTAGTCTCCATTATATAAGAATAAGTTGCATCTTGGTTACAGGTTCAAAGCCAAGTCTAAGAAGAGAAACCTTGGCGAGCCATCCACGGCCCAAGATGTTCCTGAGTCTAAAAACCTCCATGTAGAAAATCCTGAGACCCGGGTGGATGAAAATAAAGGCTAGCTGGCTGATTGTGATGAACCAGTTGCTCAAGATAATCCAGTAATCACTGAAGCTATGAATACTCAGACAGGCACTGAGGACCTAGCAAAGGATGTAGATCTGGCAAAAGATGTTGACCCAACAAGCCCTTTGAAGCCATCTGAAGAATTTCATTCTTTTGAAAGGAAATAAGAAGAAGTCACCATGACCGGCACGTCTTATAAAGCTCCAGAAATCTCCAGTGTGCTGACCAAAGTTTCCACTAAAACTGAAACCCCCTTGTCTGAGAAGTGGAAGAATAAGCTTGACCTGCCAAGCTATGAAGAATTTAGTGTAGACGAATTGCATGTGGGCTATTTAAACTGCCTCGAGACCAGCCGTGAATTAGAAGTCGACCTGGTCAACATGATGAAACGAAAATATGAGGTAAAAATAAACATGCTCCTTTTTCATACTATGTATATATTAACCTTATGTAGCCCCCAAGCGCCGGCTCATCTTCATGAGATGAACTAGGTCTTCTGAATGAATAATCTTGTAAAGAAATAATCTGCAGCCCCCAAGGGCTGGCTCATCTTCATGAGATGAACCAGATTTTTTATTATAGATAAGAGCTGTGTGTAGCCCCCAAGGGGCGAGTTATCATGCACATGATAACCCAGGACTCCCATTGTAATATCTCTTTAAAGAAGTAACCCGTAGCCCCCAAGGGTTGGCTTAGCTTTTTAGAAGATTGGCCGGGTGTTATGTTGGAAAAGAACAAATTACATTAGCCCCCAATTGCCAAGCATATTGCTTGCAATGTATTTGGGACTTGAATATATTTGTATGTCACCCCTGTAAAATGTTTGAATAGTATACTCATATATCATGACTGATTTTCCTTCATTATTGTAGGAAGCATTAAGTCTGGGCGAGCTAAAACTCGCCGGCTTAAGAAAAGAATTTGATGCTGAACAAGCCGGCCGCACCAAGGCTGAATCAAGATTGCAATCTTCTTTTGAAGAACTAGGCGGATAGGTGGTGAGTAGCACCTAGTAGAGAGACTGTGTGGATGTGAAGGTCCATGGGCCTTGTAAATAGTATGTAAAACTGGTGGAGGGCTCTTCACCCTTTTCTTATATAATATATGATATGCACACTCGTGCATATTCTAGAAAAAAAATCAACAACTACTCAAACATTTACTAACACCCCTATCATCCCTAGAACCAACTATACAAATCTGTCTGGCTACCTCATGATGAACTTAATTACGATTGGAACAAATTAAATAATAATAAAAATATCAACAGGTTGTGCCAATGAGTACCTAGCTAGCAGCCTACCTTGATGAATAAGTAACAGAATCGTATTTGGCCTCGAGTAGGCAGCGGCGGTGGCCTGATGTTGTTGTTCGTGCGAGGACTGGGTGGGATGTCTGCAGCGGCGTCAAGGCGGCCCGTCCGCATCATATAGGTGAGCTCGGTGTAACATTTGGGATGCCCCATGCGTGCCATGGAGTGCACGAGCTCGGCAGTTGAGATGTATCTGCTACCATCTCTGCTGAAGACGACGAAGGCCTCGGCAAGTTGCATGTGATCGATGACGGAGGAGGGCCAGGGCCACAGGAGGAGCTGCACGCCACCCATTGGCATGACGCGAGCTAGTTGAACTCCACAGTGCCATTACCCATCGTCGTGCTGATTCCATCCCTTGCGGCAGGGCAGAGGCCAAATGAGCGGAGAAGCGTGGCTATTTTGAGCAAGTTGTGGCCACAGTCAAAGACAAAGCAGAGGAAGAGTTTGCAGAGTTGCAGCAGCTCCTCGTCCCGGAGCCGCGCTCGACCACCAGGGCACATACATCAGGCACACACAAGCAAAACACATATGTATGCATCTCGTATCTCCAATTCAGCACGCAACACGCTTCACACAAAGCAACACTAGTAACACATAAGGCACATCACATATGCAACTTCGATTCAGTATTCAGTTATTCACCACTATGTAGATCCTGCAGCAAGCTAGACGGGATGGGGAGTGCTGTTTGGAGGCGGCCCATGTATCTACGAAGTTAATTCATATTTGGAGAGACAACTCTAAGTAGTTGATGCCACTATTGGGGTGGACGCCGAAGCCATGGCGAGGAGCAGAAAGCACATGGGTGACGGCTTAGGAGACGGACCTAGCCTAGACCCATCAAAGTGTATCATCCAGTAAGTATTATCTGGCTTCTCCTCAGGTGTTTGTAACTCTGTCTAGTAATTTATAAAATCCACCAAGGCTTGAGACTTAATAGTTGTTTTGGGCACATATTTCAAATGATGTGGTCCAATCTAAATTACCCACTTAGCAACCCGGCCAGTGGCTTCTCTGTTTTGAATTATATCCCCTAAAGGAGCAGAATTGACCACTGTAATAGGATGCCCAAGGAAATAATCTCCAACTTGTGACTCGCCATGAACACCCCAAACACGAGGTTCTACCAATGTGGATGTTTTTGTTTAGACTCATTCAGGACCTCACTGGCATAGTAAGCCGATCGTTGGACTGAGTACTCTTTACCCGCTTCCTTGCGCTCCACGAAAACTGCTACGTTGACCGCCTTATTATTAGCCACCACGTACAGGAGCAAAGGATCTTTGTCTATAGGAGCAGCCAAGACGGGTAGCTCAGCCAACTGCTTTTTGAGCGCCTCAAACGCCTCATTAGAAAAATCACTCCAAACAAAATTATCTCTCTTCTTCATCATTTGATATAGAGGAATTGCCTTCTCTCCCAGGCGACTTATGAACCGGCTTAAAGCTGCAATACGACCCGCCAGGCGCTGAACGTCATTAACACACCCGACTTACAAAGTGAAGTGATGGACTTTATCTTCTCCGGGTTAGCTTCAATGCCCCATTCCGAGACCAAAAAACCTAGCAATTTTCCTGTAGGTACACCAAAAACACACTTGGCCGGGTTAAGCATCATCTTGTAAACCCGGAGATTATCACAGGTCTCTTTCAAATCAGCAAGCAACGTCTCTTTCTTTCTTGAATTGACCACAATATCGTCCACGTAAGCATGAACATTGTGCTCGGTCTGACTATAAAAATAGTTCTGAAAACAGCGTTGGTAAGCCACCTGGGAACTCTTGAGCCCAAATGGCATGGAAACATAGAAGAAAGCCCCAAAAGGTGTGATGAACGATGTCTTCTCTTGGTCTTTAACTGCCATCCTTATCTGATGATAACAAGAATAAGCATAGAGGAAGCATAAGCTCTCACAACCCGTTGTTGCATCAATTATCTATTCAACACGAGGAAGAGCAAACGGGTCGGACAGACACGCCATGTTAAGATCTGTGTAGTCAACAAACATACGCCATGTGCCATTTTTCTGAAGTACAAGCACAGGGTTAGCCAACCTCTCAGGGTGAAAGACTTCTACGATAAACCTGGTCGCCAAGAGCCAGGCTACCTCTTCTCTAATAGCCTTACATCGCTCTTCATTGAAACGATGAAGGAATTGCTTGATCGGCTTAAACTTGGGATCCACATTAAGGTGTTGCTCGGCGAATTCTTCCGGTACACCAGGCATGTCAAAAGGTTTCCATGCGAAGATGTCCCGATTCTCACAGATGAACTCGATGAGCGCGCTTTCCTATTTGGGATCCATATTAGCCCCCACAGTGAACTGTCGATATGAGTCGCTAGGGACAAAATCCACTTGCTTGGTATCATCAACCGACTTGAACTTTAATAGAGGGTCCTGTTCAGTAGTAGGCTTTTTCAAAGGGGTCATATCAGCCGGGACAACATTGTCCTTATAAAACTTGAGCTCCTCAATAGCACAAGCCGACTATGCATAAGCTGCATCTCCTTCCTCACATTCCAAGGTGAGTTTGCGATTTCCGTGAACGGTGATCGTCCCCTCTTGTCTTGGCATCTTGAGCTGTAAATACACATAGCAGGGGCGAGCCATGAACTTAGCATAGGCCGGTCATGCGAACAAAGCATGATAAGGACTCTTGATCTTAACCACCTCAAACCACAGTGTCTCTACCCTTTAATTATACTCATCATCGAAGGCTACTTCCAGGGCAATTTTGCCCACAGGATACGCTGATTTGCCTGGCATCACTCCATGGAAGACTGTGGACAATGGCTTGAGATTTTTATCCGTCAGGTTCATACGTCGAAAGGTATCGTAGTATAATATGTTTATACTGCTACCACCATCCATAAGCACTTTTGTGAACTTATAGCCGCCTACCTGAGGGGCCACCAGCAATGCCAGATGACCTGGATCATCAACCCGGGGTGGGTGATCCTCCCTACTCCATGTAATTGTATGTTCCAACCATCGTAAATATTGGGGTGAGGGAGTCCTGGATTAAGGGGTCCTCGGGCGTCCAGGCAGTGTGACGTGGGCCGGACTAATGGGCCATGAAGATACAAGATAGAAGACTTATTCCCATGTCCCTATGGGACTCTCCTTTGCGTGGAAGGCAAGCTTGGCGTTTGGATATGAAGATTCCTTTCTCTGTAAACCGACTCTGTACAACCCTAGGTCCCTTCGGTGTCTATATAAACCGGAGGGTTTAGTCCGAAGGGTAGAATCATAATCATACAGGCTAGACATCTAGGGTTTAGCCATAACAATCTCGAGGTAGATCAACTCTTGTAACCCCGTATCATCCAAGATAATCAAGCAGGAAGTAGGGTATTACCTCCATCAAGATGGCCCGAACCTGGGTAAACATTGTGTCCCTGTCTCCTGTTACCCTCGATCCTCAAACGCACAGTTCGGGACCCCCTACCCGAGATCCGCCGGTTTTAACACCGACATTGGTGCTTTCATTGAGAGTTCCATTGTGTCATCGCCAGAAGGTTCGATGGCTCCATCAGTCATCTACAACAATCCTGCCCTGAGGGAGATCTTTCTTCCCGGCCAGATCTTTGTGTTTGGTGGCTTCGCACTGCAGGCCAACTCGCTTGGCCATCTAGAGCAGATCGACAGCTATGCCCCAGGTCACCAAATCAGTTTTGAAAATCTGGATTATGTCGCTGATATCCAAGGACACTTGATCTTCCAAGGGTACGCGACCCCAACCTCCGCTCTGGACTTAGATCCGAAGCGCATCACCAGATTCGAAGATGGGATTCCCGAGCCCGCCGGACTCTCTGCGGCTATCGAGCCTGGTACGGGAGAGCCGGAGGAAGCAGTGCCACCGGCAATCATCATGAAGCCGGACTCTTCTCCGAACACAGGCTCCGAACCCTCGGAGTCAGCATCATGTGAGCTTAGCCAAGGAGTTTTCTTCCCGCCGTACTCCACGGACTCTTTTCTCCCTGGCCAAACTTAGCCAAGGAGCTCTCGACTTAATGCGATCCCTCGTCATTACAGAGGGGCAAAGTCCGAACTACGCCCAGCCTGGACTAGGGGCTGAGGGAGGGAAATTTTATGTCCCACCCACCACCCACTTCATAGCCACTGTCGAGGACTTAACCGACATGCTCAATTACGGCTCCGAAGACATCGATGGTATGGACGACGATGCCGGAGAAGAGCAGGCCCAAAACCCGCCGTTTATGGGAAGCTGGACGGCCACCTCTTCGTATGACATGTACATGGTGGATACACCCAAAGAGGGTAACAGCGATAACGAGAAAAACCCAATTGAGGATAAACCTCCCGAGAAACAACCAAAGCACCGATGTCAGCAGTGCCGCTCTAAATCACGCCGTGGAAAAGACAGCAATACCGGCACCGGGGACAACAACACTCCGGACGACGCCGAAGACCAAGGAGACCCCGTCGAGCCAACCTCCGAACAGGACGATTGGAAAGATGGGCAAATTGGCCCTGATGAACATGCTGTAAATGAAGACTCAGAGGATAGTAATTATCTTCCACTCTCCGAGGATGAGGTGAGCCTCGGCGATGAAGACTTTATCGTGCCTGAGGAACCCCTTGAGCAGGAGCGCTTTAAGCGCCAGCTAATAGCCACTTCAAGGAGCCAGAAAAAGAAGCAGCAGCAGCTTCAAGCTGACCAAGATCTGCTCAACGACAGGTGGACTAATGTCCTGCCAGCCGAGGAATACGGCCTCAGGCGCCCAACCAAAAGTTACCCGAAGCGTAAGCTGCTACCGCCCGTACCATCAGCGTGTAACGCGGCCGACCGACCACCACGTGGTCGTGACAAAACAACAACTCAAGCCGAACACCAGCCCGTACTACCTCGCCGAAAAGGTAGAGACACAATAGCTCGGGGATATACGTATGACCTACGGTAGGACTTGGAAAATAGAGTAGGTCAGACCAGATCGATCTACGAATCGCGGGGGCATGCCCCGATGCGCGAGGACGGCTATCTAGCCGGGCGCGACAAGCATAACCACCTCCGGGCCGAAAACCGCAGACGAACTCCATCCGAGCTGCGTTGTGACTTGGCCCAATATAGAGGCGCCACACACCCCCTCTACTTCACTGACGAAGTAATGGAGCACGAATTCCCAGAAGGGTTTAAACCCGTGAATATCGAATCATATGATGGAACAACAGATCCCGCAGCATGGATTGAAGACTTTCTTCTCCATATTCATATGGCTCGCGATGATGATCTTCATGCCATCAAATACCTCCCGCTAAAGCTCAAAGGACCAGCCCGGCACTAGTTAAACAGCCTGCCAGAAAACTCCATTGGCAGCTGGGAGGACTTGGAAGACACCTTCTGTCAGGACCGGATTTTCGGGATATTAATTTCCAAAAAATGGTCCTTGTGCTCACCAGCCCCAGGATTACTGTTAGCTGACGAGACACTAACTTGATACAGAAGCTCCAAGCAAAATACATAATAAGTAGTACAAGGCCATCTTGACCTATGAGTACAAAAAATGGTTTCTTGTGGCTGATGGCGGAAGCGGTTTGTGGTCTTTCAGCGTCTATGGGACTCCATTTCCCACAGGAACAGCTGACCAGGTTATCTCCTATCTTCGCGAGGCTGCTATCACCATTTGCGCATGCTCCCGGGCTGTCATCGCAACGCTCCTCTCCAGGCAAGAAATCTGGCCAAGACAATAGCCAGGGACAAGTCAGTGAGTACTTTGGAATGTACTCGCAAACATTATAAACACAAGTATAATATTCAAATGATAAACATGCTCTAAAATATTCTATGATCACAACGTCAGTCACAAAATAAAATCCATGATGCACGCAAGCAAGTTATTCACATAACACATGAATAATGCAATTAGAGAGTAGAAATAGAATACCTCGGTCTGGCGTCTGAGCGACACCACAGAAAGGGCTCATAAGTGAAATAAGTAACAAACGTGCCGCAGTCGGGCGTCTGTGCGACGCCACATAAAGGGCTTATAAAGTAAGTACATAACAAGCATGCCACATTCGGGCATCTCAGCTACACCACATAAAGGGCTTATACAGTAAATAAATAACAAGCACGCCACAGTCGGGCGTCTCAGCGACGCCACATAAAGGGCTTATAAGGTAAATCAATAACAAACATGCCACAGTCGGGCGTCTGTGCGACACCACATAAAGGGCTTATAACAGAATAATCACAGTGAATATCCAGGAGATAGAACTGTCCCAGGGATACTCAATAAATCAAATAATGAAAATAGTTAGTCCACAATAATAATAATCATAATCATCATATGTCACCGGTCATAATCAATGTTCTGACTTAGTAGTTTTTCCTTCAAAGACCGACACTAAGACCGACACTTGACCCATCCCAGACTGTAGTCCTTAACCATGTACACGGCTATTCGACTAGATGTTTAATCTCTGCAGCGAGTGTACTCTTTACCCATGGGTAACGGATTCCTTTAGTCCATCGGGACTAATTCCATCTACGGTCTTTTGGTTGAAAACACACCTGACCGCACACACCAGCCTAACTCACCTATGTCTGGAATCACCCATGACACCTGTTTAAGCAAAACTCTAAGTGGGGAGGCTACAACCTCGAATAGCATGGGATCGCAAAATTTATACCGCGCACAAACTAGGAGAGCTACCCCTTTGGCTACAACCGAAAACACCCATGCCCCCGGACCAGGTGGCATGCCTACCGGATGCAGCCGGTATCTTCCACCATGGCCTCTTTGTATGGTGTGTGCTAGGAAGGGGTTGACAACTTACTGAACCGTACCCTACCTATGGCAGGGACAAGTGGTAGCACAAAACAAGTATGGGGGTTACCGGAACAAGACTCGATCTATGGTCGACTCAGGAGGTTTTGGCATTCCCTGCACGATTAACATAACCAAGATATTTCAACCATCAGACAAAATCACTACTCATCATACCTCGTCATGCCATACCGGACACAACTATCTCGACGAGGCGGAGACAAGCATCATGTCTACCCAAGGATGGGCTTTCCGGATTCCTTCCGGTAGGCATGAAGGCTATATGAGGGTGACTACTATAACAACATATCAAAGTTCAAAGCACGGAATCATCAATATGCACTTATGAGTAGGATCATATCATCCCAATAAATAACGGAAATTCCGAGACAAGGTGGTGTTGTAACCGAATCAAGCAACACACGACAATATTATGCGAGGGTTCAGAATGCTTGCCTTCAAGGTGTGGAGAGGTGAGGTGCTCTCCAAAACTTTTGAAAGTCATAATCTCCCCTCCAAATTCCTATTTTAAAAAATATTCAAATAACACATACTTTAAAAACAGTACAAAAAGTTGTCCTAATTATGTTTGAGATAAATCTTAAAATAAACTAGGTGAAATTTGAGAGAGGTAGGAAAAAGAATCAATTCATTTGGAGTTTTATTTAAAAAGATATAGCCAGTCAAAGTTTCAGTCAAACTCTGTTTTTAAAATAAAACAGAAAAAGAAAACGCTTCAAATAAGAATACGCTTTCGGGGCAGAGGAGATGTACTTCTGAGGTTTACGCCTTCACTTAAAACACGTGGAGGCGGGGCTGGGTCACTGACAGTGGGTCCCTTGGGCCCACTGGTCAGGTTTAACCAGTCATCCCCCGCCTTCCCTCTCCTTTGATTAACGAGAGGCGGAGCTCGGCGATCTTCGCCGTGACAGCCACTCCTCGAGAGCATCCGAGGGCAGGGATGGATCCGCCAGTTCAGAGCGGTCCTCCTGGTAGTCACTAGGTTGGTGGGGGTGGAGGGGGTCTCCGCCGGCGAGCTTCCCGACGGAGATGGCTTCGGGCACGATTGGTGATTTGGGCTAGGTGGCTTCCGATCATGGCTGAGGGTTTGGGCGGCTCCGCACGATCCAGGGGAGGAGGATGGAAGCAGGGGAGGGGTTTGGGGGCCTCGGTTTTGGCCGTATTTCACCGGGCGTGGCGGCGGCTGAACTGTCGGTGAGGAAGATGACCTTCTCGATCGTTCTCACGGCTATGGGGGCTCTAGAGAGGTGGTGTGAGGTTGCTTGAGGGCCTGGACGAGCTCGGGGGCTCCTTAAATAGCGCAGCCATGTCGGTTCGCGGCGGCCGTGGATAGGATCATCGGCGACCGCCGTTCTGAGTTGCGAGGCGGCGTGGCGGCGGCGTGTGCTAGTGTCTGAGCTTGCGGATGAGCTTGAAGCTGCTCGAGCGCCTTGGTGGCGGCGAGGTGGCTCGGCGGCACCGCCCGAGGAGAGGCTCTTGTGGCGGCCGCTAGCCGCCATGGCCCGACGACGGGCGGGCTGTAGGGCTCCAGGGGCTGGCTTGGAGGGCTCCGACGTGTGGACGAGGGCGGGCGCGGCTCTACAGGTGAGCAAGGGCCAGGGGCACGACGCGGCGGCTCGGGCACACACACGTGCAAAACGCACGTTCTGGGCGCATCCAGCGCACGCACGCGACATGGTCGACAGAATGCCAGGGCGTCCTAGAGGCCTTGGGTGAGGCTGGGGTTTAACAGGTCTAGGTTAGAGTCATCTAGGAGCTTAGTGGACATGCTAGTTTATCCAGAGGTGCAAGGTCAAAGTGCAAAGAAAAAAATCATGTCAAAACTGTCCATGCCCTCAAGGTGTTTGACAGAATGCCAATGGCGTCTAGGCAACTCTTGGGGTGGACAAAATCTCGAGATCATAGTCTCTTTGGATGAAGAAGATGGTGGTAAAGTTAGTTTGGCAAAACTAGAAACTTGTTAGTGCAAGATTTTAAGAAAACCAATTCTGGACAGAAAGTTAAGGGCATCATTTTATGGACCAAAAAATCTTCCAATGGGCCCAATCTCCTAGACTTAAGAGTTTGGTATGGTGTACTACAAGCAGGAGAAAACCCATGGTCACTAGAGAAAAATAATTAGGGATGCGAGAAAACACCCAAGCGGGCAGAATGAAGATGAGGTTGATTCACTCAAATTTTTCAAAGAACCTCAATGGGTTTTTGCATAAAGTTGAATTATATGCTACTACTAACATCCCATAATTTTGGTGGAAGCTTTAAAGAAATATTTAAATAGGTTGCAATGCAAAATTGCCCACTAGACTAGATTTGAAAATTTGGTGTATAGCTCAAAATATCCAATGAATGAAAGATATTTTTGCATAAAAGTGATTTAGAAACCTCACATGACATCCCCAAATTTTTGGTGAAAATTTTAAATAAATCTATCAAAGGGTTGCAGTGCAAATTGAGCTCTTAAACTTAAGAAAATTTATTTTCGCAGAAATAAAGTTTAGGAAAGATAAATTCAGAAATAATTCCACTGATCAAAAAGAAAAGGTCTTGGGTAGATAAAGAAGTCCAACAATATATTAGGAAAGTTTTCACTTGGGGTAAAAACTCCACAATATCAAAGAAAAGAATGTTTCTGAAATCAAAGAAAATCCAGAAAATGAAAATTTTAATTTCCTGGCAAAAAAATTTAGTAAACAAATCCTGTCCAAATTTTTGGGTGTCACAATACTACCCCCCTTAAGAAAAATCTCGTCCTCGAGATTTGCTAAAAGCTGTTTTGAAAATATTACTTTTACCATTTCAAAAATAACCACTTTACTTACGCAATAAAATGCGGCTACAGTGAGAGGGCAATAAGTGGTGTAAAACTACAGTGTGGAACGCTGGTGCTGCGTGGAAAAATCCATGGTTTGGGACAAACTAGAGATTTCTACGATGGATACAATAAATTTAGAATAAATTCTAAATTTCTAAAATACGCTGGTTGTACCAGAGAGCACAGTGCTCCCTCTGGATGACAGGTGGACCCAGGGCCCACTGTCGGCCTCTTCTTCTACCTCTGGCTCCCTCTTCTTCCTATCTCCTGCGCGCTTTCCCGCGCTTTCTCCACCGGCGACGTCTAGCGCGTAGGGCATCTAGGCCGTCTCTGCGGTAGTCTTGTGGCGTAGCTGCCGGCTACTGGCGCGGCGTGCACTCACCTCGCGGGCAGTCGTTGTCGGCCTTTGCATTTCATGGATTAAATCTCCGAACACCGGCGATCGAGCAACGAGCAGCGCTGGTGGACCTCGCCCACCATACACCGATCTCGAGCTATAAAACGACTGTGGTGCTCCTCCTTCTTCCTCACTCCTGGCCTCGCTTCTCCTTCTCCTTCCTTTTCCTCCATTTCTGTTTGTAGAAGCTCGAGACGAGGCTCTAATGGCGGAGGTGGTACCGGACTGGTACGTGATCCTGGTGTGCGGGGGGCTGGCGGCTTTGCTGGGGCTCTCTGTGCTCCTGTGCGCGATGATCCTCGATGATCCTCGTGATGCTGCCGCTCGAGTGTTAGCTCTCCACGGTGGCGGTGATCACGAGGATTAGGTGCGGTGTCGGGCGCTAACTGTTGTCAGGGTGCCGGAAGTAACTTGTACCCGAGTGATTACCCACTAATATCTCCTTCAGAGGTGATCAGTTAGGTGCAACATGTGTATGTGCATTAGCAGTTAGTGCACGACGTTGAGTGGTTGTGGTGGTGAGTCTGCTGTGGTGCTGCGTGAATAAAAATCTATGTCATGAAGAGATATATGGTGTATCAACTCAGGGAAAAGAATCTCACTTTGAAATTTATTTCGAGTGAAAACAGTTAATCAAAAAATACCGCAGTGAAAACCATTCACATTGATTGAAACTAAAACTTTAATTTATCGCACAAAATTAGGATACCACACATAAGTTGCACACATAAATAAATGCGGGGGACAATAAACATAGCAGTGACATCTACAACATCAACAGTAAGTGAACAAGGTCCTGAGAAAAAGTCTCTGGAATCGGGGCGCACTCTTCTTCTATCGGGGGAAGCGGATTGACTAGTCGATGGATGCGCCTCTCCTGGTCGGGCCTCAGTGGTCTGCCGATGGCGATATGAGGATTTAAATCAGCGAGGCTTTGGAGGTAACCCATCACTCGCTGGGTCAAACACTCTTGAGCGATGACATACTGGGCAAGGTTGGCCAGTACTGGGTCTCTCTCAATTCGTCCATCGGGAAAAGATGCTACTTCCCCGGGTGCTGCACGACTCGGAAAGTAATAATAGCCTCGATCACTGGCATACGGTACCGCGAATCGAAGGCGAGCAAGTGCTTCGTATGCAGCAGCATCTATGGCCATATGCGGAGTCGGCATAGATTTCCCTATGAAGGAAATTTCCGTTGGGTCTTGGTTTGGGTTTGCGGGAGGGATGTGCACCACTGCCCAATATTTCGAGGTGGATGGGGTGATCCTCGATTTGAGCAGCTCGTACTGGGGTGGGTGGATAGCACTCATGGTACTGCAGGTAATGTCCCACAAAATTTTAACAAAGCTACCTGGAGTTGCATCTGGAGTTCTTAGATAAATACTAGGGCTCGGCATGGCAACAAATGGCTGTGAGAATGGCGCATAAGATGAGGGGTACTTGGCAAGGTCACGAGGTGGCCTTTTATATAGCAACTGGGCTGGGTTATTTACCGTGGTGAAAGGTAACTAGTTTATCGAGTCTGCTCCATGGGGTCGGGGTCAATGCTATCGATTCACATATCTCACTGAAGTGACGTATCACTGTGGGGGTCGTCGGGGTGGTGTTTGGTAGCTGTGCCAGGGATAAAAATGCAACTGCATGCTAACATATTTATGCAAAGTTACTATTTAAAACAGAGGCACAACAACAGGCTGTGTTTATTTATGGTGATACAAGATCACACAATTACAGGGCGTGGGTATACTTAGTCTATCTCGTTTACATCTAAGCGGGCGTGCCTTGTGGATGTCGAGGCTTCTCCACGGGTTTCACCGTCGGGATTAGCTGGAGGGGTTGAGGGGCTGCAGGGTCGGGGTAGCGATGATGACCATCCCGGGGATTGTTGGCCACAATCTCGTTGGAGCGTGTTCCCAAAAGGCGACGAAGCACTTTTGGGGACACCAAATTATTTTGGTCGATGGTTGGGGCAGACCTCAAAGACTCGATCGGGTGTCCAAACAGCACGACTGGGTTGTCGGCGTCGGGCTCATCTTCTCTTCTTGCCGGAGCTCGGCGAACCAGCTCTCCACGAGCTGCGATTAAATGAAGGGTGATTTGATCGAACATTTCCTCTAGTGCACTTACATAGCGCACCAGATGCAATAATGCAGGATCCGTCTCGTGATCTCCGTTGGCAACCTGGGGTGGCCTACCATACCCTTCACGGCTAGGGTAATAGTAGAACGGGCGACAGTTAACTCTGGGCGACAAGTGCCGAAGTTGAACTATAGCCTCTCGAGCAGCTAGTTGGATGGCTTGTGGCTCAAAGGAAGTTGTCCTTCCGGTGAACCTGTAAGGCGTTCGGCGATAGCCCCTACCATAGATGTGCACAATGGCCTGTAATTGTGGCTCTCACCGCTCATGGGTCCTTGGTACACAACATATTCAGGGGTTCTTCCAATGCATAGGCTTTGCGGGTGAGGTTTGCGAGCACGGTCACAAAACCTCAAGGTTGGTTCTTTGTGGTCTCATTGTGCACAATAGGGCCGGGCATTGTAGCTTTGTTTGGGGAAGAGGTTGTGTTGTCTTTGTCTTTGTCTTTGAGGCTTAGCGTGCCCTTTTTATAGAAAAAGGGGACGGAGTCTTCCTTCGCACGCTTGCGAATGAGACAATTTAGGTGTCGGTCACTGGCACGTGATTGACATGTTAGGCTGATAGGTTGGGCACCGACTGCCAAAAGGTGTCGGGGTCACTGTGTGGCTATCTTGTACGAGAAGCGTGGCTGGGTTTAGGTTAAGGTCTGGTGGGTTGGTTAACCTAGGTTTTTCGACCTGGCTAAGATAGGATTAGCCAATGGTCAGCCTGGCTCTGATACCAAGTTTGTCGGGACGGATTTTCGGGATATTAATTTCCAGAAAATGGTCCTTGTGCTCACCAGCCCCAGGATTAATGTTAGCTGATGAGACACTAACTTGATACAGAAGCTCCAAGAAAAAATACATAATAAGTAGTATAAGGCCATCTTGACCTATGAGTACAACAAATGGTTTCTAGTGGCTGATGGCGGAAGCGGTTTGTGGTCTTTCAGCGTCTATGGGACTCCATTTCCCATAGGAACAGCTGACCAGGTTATCTCCTATCTTCGCCAGGCTGCTATCACCATTTGCGCATGCTCCGGGCTATCATCATAGCGCTCCTCTCGAGCAAGAAATCTGCCAAGACAATAGCGAGAGGACAAGCCAGAGAGTACTTTGGAATGTACTCGCAAACATTATGAACACAAGTATAATATTCAAATGATAAACATGCTCTAAAATATTCTATGATCACAACGTCAGTCACAAAATAAAATCCATGATGCACGCAAGCAAGTTATTCACATAACACATGAATAATGCAATTAGAGAGTAGAAATAGAATGCCTCAGTCGGGCGTCTGAGCGACACCATAGAAAGGGCTCATAAGTGAAATAAGTAACAAACGTGCCGCAGTCGGGCGTCTGTGCGACGCCACATACAGGGCTTATAAAGTAAGTACATAACAAGCATGCCACAGTCGGGCGTCTCAGCTACACCACATAAAGGGCTTATATAGTAAATAAATAACAAGCACGCCACAGTCGGGCGTCTCAGCGACGCCACATAAAGGGCTTATAAGGTAAATCAATAACAAACATGCCACAGTCGGGCGTCTGTGCGACACCACATAAAGGGCTTATAACAGAATAATCACAGTGAATATCCAGGAGATAGAACCGTCCCAGGGATACTCAATAAATCAAATAATGAAAATAGTTAGTCCACAATAGTAATAATCATAATCATCATATGTCACCGGTCATAATCAATGTTCTGACTTAGTAGTTTTTCCTCCGAAGACCTACACTAAGACCGACACTTGACCCATCCCAGACTGTAGTCCTTAACCATGGACACGGCTATTCGACTAGATGTTTAATCTCTGCAGAGCGTGTACTCTTTACCCACGGGTAATGTATTCCTTTAGTCCATCGGGACTAATTCCATCTACGGTCTTTTGGTTGAAAACACACCTGACCGCACACACCAGCCTAACTCACGTATGCGGAATCACCCATGACACTGTTTAAGCAAAACTCTAAGTGGGAGGCTACAACCTCGATTAGCATGGGATCGCAAAATTTATACAGCAGCGCAAACTAGGGGAGCTACCCCTTTGGCTACAACCGAAAACACCCATGCCCCCGGACCAGGTGGCATGCCTACCGGATGCAGCCGGTATCTTCCACCATGGCCTCTCTGTACGGTGTGTGCTAGGAAGGGGTTGACAACTTACTGAACCATACCCTACCTATGGCAGGGACAAGTGGTAGCACGAAACAAGTATGGGGGTTACCGGAACAAGACTCGATCTATGGTCGACTCAGGAGGTTTTGGCATTCCCTGCACGATTAACATAACCAAGATATTTCAACCATCAGACAAAATCACTACTCATCATACCTCGTCATGCCATACTGGACACAACTGTCTCGACGAGGAACTGGAGACAAGCATCGTGTCTACCCAAGACAGGGCTTTCCCGGATTCCTTCCGGTAGGCATGAAGGCTATATGAGGGTGACTACTATCACAACATATCAAAGTTCAAAGCACGGAATCATCAATATGCACTTATGAGTAGGATCATATCATCCCAATAAATAACGGAAATTCCGAGACGAGGTGGTGTTGTAACCGAATCAAACAACACACGACAATATTATGCGAGGGTTCAGAATGCTTGCCTTCAAGGTGTGGAGAGGTGAGGTGCTCTCCAAAACTTTTGAAAGTCATAATCTCCCCTCCAAATTCCTATTTTCAAAAATATTCAAATAACACATACTTTAAAAACAGTACAAAAAGTTGTCCTAATTATGTTTGAAATAAATCTTAAAATAAACTAGGTGAAATTTGAGAGAGGTAGGAAAAAGAATCAATTCATTTGGAATTTTATTTAAAAATATATAGCCAGTCAAAGTTTCAGTCAAACTCTGTTTTTAAAATAAAACAGAAAAAGAAAACGCTTCAAATAAGAATACGCTTTTGGGGCAGAGGAGACGTGCCGAGGTTTATGCCTTCACTTAAAACACGTGGAGGCGGGGCTGGGTCAGCGACAGTGGGTCCCTTGGGCCCCTTGGTCGGTTGACCGATCATCCCCGCCTTCCCTCTCCTTTGGCCGAGCGGAGGCGGAGCTCCGTCGATCTTCGCCGGTGAGCAGCGGCTCCTCGAGGCATCCGAGGGCTGGGATGGATCCGCCATTTCAGGCGGTCCTCCCGATAGTCGCTAGGTTGGTGGGGTGGAGGGTGCCGTGGCGAAGCCATGGCGGAGATGGCTTCGGGCACGATTGGGGATTTGGGCTATGGTGGCTTCCGATCATGGCTGAGGGTTTGGGCGGCTCCGCACGATCAAGGGGAGGAAGATGGAAGCACGGGAGGGGTTTGGGGGCCTCGGATTTGGCCGGATTTCACCGGAGCGTGGCGGCGGCTGAACCTGTCGGAGGTGAGGAAGATGACCTTGTCCCGTCGTTCTCTGGCTATGAGGGGCTCTAGAGAGGTGGTGTGAGGTTGCATGAGGGCCTGGACGAGCTCGGGGGCTCCTTAAATAGTGCAGCCATGTCGGTTCGCGGCAACTGTGGATAGGATCGTCAGCGACTGCCGTTCTGTAGTTGCAGGTCGACGTGGCGGCGACGTGTGCTAGTGTACGAGCTTGCGGATGAGCTTGAACTGCTCGGAGGGTAGTGGCGGCGAGGTGGCTCGGCTGCGCCGTCGAGGCGAGAAGGCTGCTGTGGCCGGACGCTAGCCGCCATGGCCAACCTGACGGCGGCGCTGTAGGGCTCCAGGGGCTGGCTTGGAGGGCTCTGACGTGTGGACGAGGGCGGGCGCGGCTCTGCAGGTGAGCAAGGGCCAGGGGCACGACGCGGCGGCTCGGGTGCACGCACGTTCTGGGCGCGTCCAGCGCACGCACGCGACATGCTCGACAGAATGCCAGGGCGTGCTAGAGGTCTTGGGTGAGGCTGGGGTTTAACAGGTCTAGGTTAGAGTCATCTAGGAGCTTAGTGGACATGCTAGTTTGTCCAGAGTTGCAAGGTCACAGTGCAAAGACAAAAATCATGTCAAAACTGTCCATGCCCTCAAGGTGTTTGACAGAATGCCAATGGCTTCTAGGCAACTCTTGGGGTGGCCAAAATCACCAGATCATAGTCTCTTTGGATGAATAAGAGGGTGGTAAAGTTAGTTTGGCAAAACTAGAAACTTGTTAGTGCAAGATTTTAAGAAAACCAATTCTGGACAGAAAGTTAAGGACATCATTTTATGGACCAAAAATCTTCCAATGGGCCCAATCTCCTGGACTTAAGAGTTTGGTATGGTGTACTACAAGCAGGAGAAAACCCATGGTCACTAGAGCAAAAATAATTAGGGATGCACTAGAAAACACCCAACTGGGCCAGAATGAAGATGAGGTTGATTCACTCAAATTTTTCAAAGAACCTCAATGGGTTTTTGCATAAAGTTGAATTATATGCTACTAGTAACATCCCATAATTTTGGTGGAAGCTTTAAAGAAATATTTAAATAGGTTGCAGTGCAAAATTGCCCACTAGACCAGATTTGAAAATTTGGTGTAGAGCTCAAAATATCCAATGAATGAAAGAAATTTTTGCATAAAAGTGATTTAGAAACCTCACATGAGATCCCCAAATTTTTGGTGAAAATTTTAAATAAATCTATCAAAGGGTTGCAGTGCAAATTGAGCTCTGAAACTTAAGAAAATTTATTTTCACAGAAATAAAGTTCAGGAAAGATAAATTCAGAAATAATTCCACTGATAAAAAAGAAAAGGTCTTGGGAAGATAAACAAGTCCAACAATATATTAGGAAAGTTTTCACTTGGGGTAAAAACTCCACAATATCAAAGAAAAGAATGTTTCTGAAATCAAAGAAAATCCAAAAAATGAAAAATTTAATTTCCTGGCAAAAAAATTTAGTAAACAAATCCTGTCCAAATTTTTGGGTGTCACACCTTCCGCGGCAACGTCCAGGGTACATACGTCTGACCTTCGGATGCCGATGACCTAAGTCACATAGTTCAATAGCCCGGAGAGTCGGCCAAGAAATTCTGGATTAGGTTCCTAACTAAAAAGAACCAGATCGTCGACTGTCTGGATGCCGAAGCCTTAGCGGCCTTTAAGCATAGCATTCGCGACGAATGGCTCGCCCGGCACCTCGGCCAAGAAAAGCCGAAGTCCATGGCATCCCTCACGGCACGTATGACCCACTTTTGCGCGGGCGAAGATAGTTGGCTAGCCCGTAGCAGGAACAATGCAAGCGAACTTGGCACCTCTGAAGCCAGAAATAGCAGCGGCAAACCCCGACGCAAAAGGCACAAGCGTTGGAATAACGGTGACAATACCGATGACACGACGGTCAATGCCTGATTTAGTGGCTCCAAGTCCGATCAGCGGAAGAAGCCATTTAAAAGAAGCAATCCGGGCTCATCCAGCTTGGGCCGAATCCTCGATCAACCATGTCAGATCCACGACACCCCCGATGAACCCGCCAATCATACCAACAGAAGTTGTTGGGTCTTTAAACAAGCCGGTAAGTTAAATACCGAGAATAAGGAGAAGGGGTCGCCAAGTGAGGACAATGACGAGGAGCCCCGTCCACCGAACACAGGGGGACAAAAGAAATCCCCCCCCCCCAAGTCAAAACGGTGAACATGATATACGTTACTCATATCCCCAAGAGGGAGAGCAAACGCGCGCTCAGGGATGTCTATGCAATAGAGCCAGTCGCCCCAAAATTCAATCCATGGTCATCCCGCCCCGATCACTTTCGATCGCGGGGACCATCCGACCAGTATCCGTCACGGCGGCTCAGCCGCACTGGTCCTTGACCCAATCATTGATGGATTCCACCTCACGCGAGTCCTCATGGACGGTGGCAGTAGCCTTAACCCGCTCTATCAGGAAACTGTCCGAAAGATGGGCATCGATCCGTCAAGGATAAAGCCCACAAAAACTACCTTCAAAGGAGTAATACCAGGTGTAGAGGCCCATTACAAGGGCTCAATATCATTGGAAGTCATCTTTGGATCGCCGGACAACTTCCAAAGCAAAGACTTGATCTTCGACATTGTCCCCTTCCGCAGTGGCTACCACGCACTGCTCAGACGAACCGCATTTGCTTGCTTCAATGCGGTGCCACACTATGCCTATCTCAAATTAAGATGCCCGGACCACGCGGTGTCATAACAGTCAACGGAAACATGGAACGCTCCCTTAGTACCGAGGAAGTACAGGGCGGCCTTATCAAGCAGAACATCAATTCGGCGGCCAAGCCCCCGGACACTATTAAAGGAGCCCGGACTACTCTGCAGCATGACAGTCCATCTCGTCAGGAGTTCGACTAGCGAAATTTGGCCTCTGTCTCAGTCTCGACCGGCTTGCGGCGTACGTACCACGCGTGAATAACTACGCACTAAAATACCATGGGCAAAGACAGAGGCATAACTCGATCATGGTCCACAATACAGCTCAACCTCATCTGGGCACTCATACTTTCCCTTCTCTCGCTATCCTTTTCAGGTTTCTTTTCCACGGGCCCCTCACTACGGCCTGATCGCCGATCCTTTCAAAGGATAAACATACCAAGGACGCAAGTAGCATAGACGTGTGGCAGAATACCTAGATGATCTTCTTGACGATCACTTTACATATTTTCAGGACCCACACGCAGCTTCCCATTGGTTTCGGTATGTTAAATAGCCCTATTGCTTATCGCATTACCTGTACAAAATACGCTTTGACGTATCAATCAGATTATAATGCAAATAGTTTCCAGCCCAACATATGTGGCACTGGCCTACTCCTTCATTATATTTCACTATTTTTATCGATTGCACTCGTACACATTGGTCCGACTTAAATTGCCAGGCGCTCCATTGCGCTCCATACGTTTCCAACAAGTCCGAACACTTTTATAGTATAAATCGGTGCCCTGAATATAGCATTATATGCATCGGCTCCGAATCATGTCTTTGGTCAATAGTTGGGTTGCCCGGCTCCTGTGCTTGCTACCTTACGTTTCGTTTTATCGGCTAGGGTACTAAAGGGAGAACTACTGCGATTGTGTTTTTGGTTCATCCGGATAAACACCTCAGTAGAGAAAGCCGAAAACTGACTGTCACGATGCGGCGAGAGCTGGTCAGCTATTCAGTGGCTAAAATCTCTTGCGGTTTTTTCTGCATTATGCGACGGATCGGCCTCCACCCGATCAGGTGTCTACAACGCCCTAGTCCGGATAAACAAATACTAACTAGGGGTTGCGCCTACACTCCTATTGTCAAACTCCTATGGCTAAGTGAGGGTGATAAAGCCACATAGTCAGATTGCCTGGTTCGATGCTCTAAACACCTCCTTCAAGGACCAAGCTCTTGGGTCAAGTGTGTTTAGGTTCCAACCCGAACACCCCCGTACTACCTATGTGGGGGCAGAAGTCGATGACTGGCCAACTCTCAGATTTAATAAACGGCCGCACAGGAGGAAATATTTTCATAAAACAACAAGCAATATAGTACATATAGGCTTTGTTCCATAATACAGGACTGGATAACACAAATACATTCATTCAAAGATAATGTTCTTCGCACACTGGCCCTCTACAAAGCAGGATCCTTCCAGGACATCATCAAAATACAGCTCGGGCGTGAGGTGCTCTTTGCCCACAGGCGGTCCCTCGGTCGCAAGCTTGATGGCGTTCATCTTCGCCCACTATACCTTGACATGGGCGAAGGCCAACCGTGCACCTTCAATGCAGACTGAACGCTTTATGGCATCAAGCCATGGGCAGGCATCGACCAGCCGCTTCACGAGCCCGAAGTGGCTGTTGGGTATGGCATCAGCAGGCCACCCTATGCAGTTCAGTCAGCTGTTTCAGCTGATCGCTAAGGGGCACTGGATGCTCTGGCGCAAGGTATTGTGACCAGAATAGCTTCTCCGTTGAGCTCCCCTCTTTGGCCCGGAAGAACTCCGCATCATCAGCAACACTGCAAGGCAGATCCGCAAACGCTCCTGGAGAACTCCAAATCCGGGTCAGTAAGAGGTACCTTTTCTTCACAAATTTGCTCTGCATAATAAAGGCCTTACCCGCCGCAATTTGCTTGGCCTCCTGGATTTCCAGAGGGCGCCCTGGGCCTCAACCCAGGCCTCTTGTGCTCTTTGGCGGGCCTTAGCAAGTTCGGACTCTTGGTCCCTAATCTTGCGCTCCAAGGACTCGCATTTATTTTATGGCGTCCTTGAGCTCCTGCTGAACCTCCCCGACCCTTGACTCGTGTTTTTTGCGGGCGGCTTGTTCCTTCTCCGCTTTCTTCTGGGCCTCGGCCAGCGCATTCTTGAGGGACTCCACCTCGGCCGCAGCTCCTATGAAACATCATAATAACATGATCAACACAAACAATTCGTATCATTTCAGATCTGAACAGGCCATTGCAGACCTTGCTTGTCCTCTAGTTGTTTTTTGACACGGCTGAGTTCTTCATCAGCCTGCTCCAGACTCTGCTTCAGTTTGGAGACTTCGACAGAACGGGAGGTCGCAACCAGCATCAACGCATGCTTATTCATATAGACATATATGATTAGTCTCCTGCGAAAATTATTTGATCCTCTGTCCTGTCTTTCTTTTCGAACACCCGACAGAGTCTCAGGGGCTACTGTCTATATTACGGCATTCTTTTTGCATAATTACGTCATACCTCAAAGCCTGTTAGAAGGCTGGCGTAGGCTTCGGTCAGTCCGCTCTTAGCAGACTGAACGCTCTCAACCACCATACCCATAAGGATACGGTGTTCTTCTACAATGGAAGCACCTTGAAGCACTTCCAGTAGAGTATCCGATGCCTCTGGATGGAAAGAAGTCACGGACGGAATAGGTGCACCTTCTTCTTTCGAAAGAGGTTGCTTACCTGATTCCGGAGCCGTATGGGCCTCCGGAATAGTATTCGGCTGGGGGCTGAATTGGGTATGGCCCACATCGCCAGTTTCCAGAGGGATCTGCTCCCCCATGTGTCCAGAGGCTGAGGTATCACCCTCTGGCACCGTCTCAATGGCCTCCTATACCTCTCCCTAGCCTGGGAGGGTCCTTCGGGACAACACCTCGGCGTCGTCCGTAGCCATGGGGGAGGAGGCCGGAGGAGGCAACGCGTTGTCCATCACATTTGGATCCAACGAATTCCCCGAAGATGACGATCGCTGGAGGTGGACGTGAGTCGGACTACAGCGCATGATTCAACATGTTAAAACCATGAAGTAAAGGAGCTGGATATATGTGTACATGCGTGCCTTTTAGTACTTACAGTTCGGCCAGGGGCTTCTCCCTAGGACGCCACTCAGAGCTGCTATCAGTGTCTGATTCGGAATTGTCCGCAAGGGAGACCCTCCCTTTCTTGGACACCTCTGCCTCCGCCTCCAGATCCGTGGAGGCTGCCCTTTTCTTCCTTCCCCCCTCGGGGGGAGAATTTCTTCCCTCCTCCTCCTCGTCATTCTTGGCGGGGGAGGAGTGGGGTTCGGCGTCTTCGGACGTTGCATTCGACGTGCCTTTTACGGCGGAGGCTGCTTCTCGCCTCCTGGCCCTTCCTCTTGGCCTTCTTCTCTGGCGCCTGGTAGGGCACTGGAACCAGCATCTTCGTCAGAAGTGGGATAGCTGGGTTTTCAGGCAGCGGAGCAGGACACTAGATCCACTCCGCCTTCTTTATCCGGCCCTGGAAAGACAAATGGAGAAGCTTAGACATCTTCCTTAAATGCATAGGTAGAGGATACACCTTGAAATATGAGGAACTTACCAAACTGGCGGGATAAGTCAGGTTATAGCCGCGGTCCTCGGTCGTCTTCGGCCGACTCTGATTGGCCTTGAAAAGCACCTTCCAGATACCTTCGTGTGTGGTGCCGAAGAACTATTTCAAGGTCTGGTGCTTGGTCAGATCTAACTCCCACAAATGGCAAGTCCGGCTTTGGCAAGGAAGGATCCGGCGAAAAAGCATCACCTGGATCACATTGACAAGCTTGATGTTCTTGTCCACCATGCTCTTGATGCGCGTCTGCAGCGCTGACACCTCGTCCGACGACGCCTAGTCCAGGACCTTTTTTAGCGAGAAGGTAAGCCGCATTGGGGGCCCGGACTTGAATTCAGGAGCCGCGGCCCAGGTGGTGTCACGGGGCTCTATGACGTAGAACCACTTTTGTTGCCACCCTTTGAAGGTCTCCACAAAGGTGCCTATGGGCCATGTGACGTTGGACAGTTTGCTCACCATGGCGCCTCTGCACTCTGCATGTTGACCATCCACCACTTTCGGCTTCATGTTGAAGATCTTTAGCCATAATCCGAAGTGGGGTGGGATGCGGAGGAAGGCCTCGCACACAACAATGAATGTCGATATGTTGAGAAAGGAATTTGGGGCTAGATCATGGAAATCTAGCCCATAGTAGAACATGAGTCTGTGGACGAAGGGGTGGAGGGGAAATCCTAACCCGCGGATGAAGTGGGGGATGAATACCACCCTCTCGTTGGGCTCCGGGGTGGGGACGATCTGCCCCTTGGCTGGAAGCCGGTGGGCAATTTCCTGGGCCAAGTACTCTGCTTCCCGGAGCTCTGTGATGTTCTCCTCCATGACGGAGGAGGCCATCCACTTGCCCTGCGCTCCCGATCCAGACATGGTCGGAGTGCTTTTTTGAGGGCGGAAAGGATGGAAGCTTGGGCGCTAGAGCTCGAGAGTGGAAGGGCAGAGAGGAAGAAGGCGTGGGTGAAAGAGTGGACCTTTATCCTCTTATAAAGGTAGCGAATATCAAGCGCCTCCCCACTCGCCTTAAAGCTCGCCTATTCCCCAAGGGTCGTGCAGACGGCACGGTTGGATTACCCACACCCGTATTAATGAGAATCCCGTAATAAGGGGACACAATCACTGCTTCGACAAGACGTGCCAATGAAAACCGCATCTCGAAACATGGAGTGGGAGGCTAAAAACAGTTCAAAATAATGACCGGGCAGGGACGTAACGTCTCGCTACAAAAGATGTCAATAGATAGGACTTGTGAAATGTTATACTCTCTGCGGTTGTGTGTGGTGCCTGTTTTGCAGAGCCGGACATGTTTCCTGTGTTCGAGGGCTACTTTGAAGTATTCGGAGGAGGAACCCGCCTTGCAATGCCGAAGATAATATGCGCGCCGGACACATCGTCATTGAAGCCTGGTTCAGGGGCTACTGAGGGAGTCCTGGATGAAGGGGTCGTCGGGTGTCCGGGCAATGTGACGTGGGCAGGACTAATGGGCCATGAAGATACAAGATAGAAGACTTCTTCCCATGTCTGGATGGGACTCTCCTTTGCGTGGAAGGCAAGCTTGGTGTTCGGATATGAAGATTCCTTTCTCTGTAAACCGACTCTATACAACCCTAGGTCCCTCCAGTGTCTATATAAGCCGGAGGGTTTAGTCCGAAGGGGAGAATCATAATCATACAGGCTAGACATCTAGGGTTTAGCCATAACGATCTCGAGGTAGATCAACTCTTGTAACCCCGTATTCATCCAAGATAATCAAGCAGGAAGTAGGGTATTACCTCCATCAAGAGGGCCCAAACCTGGGTAAACATCGTGTCCCTGTCTCCTGTTACCCTCGATCCTCAGACGCATAGTTCGGGACCCCCTACCCGAGATCCGCCGGTTTTGACACCGACATGGGGCGATGTCGGCTCAACAACATTGACCGCTCGCTTATGAAACTTCTGGTCATGTTTGCATGTGTTCGTGGTGAAGACATGATATTGGCCCCCATTGAGTTGTTTTTGATAACTCTGATATCTCGACTAATTATTTTGCTGCTGGTTACCCTGACCAGATTGCTGGTTATGACCACCATAGTTACCTTGACCGTGATGACTAGAATTTGAGCCGCCATCACCAAAGCCGGACCCCTGAGGACCAGATCCTAACCCGCCAGGTGGCTCATTGTTGTTACCATGATGCTGGTGAAGGCTGTGATTCCTGAATTCCTACATGATGTAACAATCCTTCCAAGCATGAGTGGATGGCTTGTTAGGAAGACTATGTTTCGACCAAGGGTCATTGAGTGTTGCGTCAAGGTTGAAAGGCTTTCCACCACCAAAAGGTGGCTTGCCATTACTGTTACGGCGCTGGTTTTTATACCCAACATTGGTGTTGGCTACTAGATCTGACCCGCCATCGGGATGCCTCTGCTTACCGCCATTACCCTGGTTGTTGCCATTATTCCCTGTTATATTTTGTTGCTAACCCTTACCACTTCGGTTCTTCTTGCCCTTGTTGGATTTCTCATCATCAGAACCAGGGTCTTTTGTGTCATCAGAATTTGCATACTTAGTGAGAGCAGCAATGAGGTCACCCATGTCCTAGCAAGTGCGTTTAAGCCACCCGAGTTTCTGCTTGAGGGGTATGAAGTGACAGTTCTTCTCTAGAATCTGAAATGCCTGACCCGCTGCAATGCTGTCAGACGAGTGAATGATAGTGGAGACCCACCGAACCCAATGGTGGGCCGAATCATCCTCACGCTATACACAGTGATCCAAATCAACAATCGTTAGAGGCTGTCTACACGTCCCTTGAAAATTCCTGATGAAACGCGCCTTCAACTCTGCCCATGAACTGATAGAATTAGGAGGGAGGCCTTTTTATCATGTACGAGCCGACCCTTCCAACATCATAGTAAAATATTTGGCACAGACAGCATCGTTGACATCCAACATCTCCATGGCCAACTCATAACTCTCAATCCAAGCCTCGGGAGGGAGATCTGTTTTATAATGGGGCACCTTACGAGACCCTTGAAATATTTGGGCAGACGCTCATTACATAAATCCGATACCAAACACGGCACTCCAATGGTCCTTGAATTTGACCCGGCTCCCCCTAAAGCTGAAGGGGTCACTGGAGGCTGCGGATAAGCCCCCTGGTGAGCTGCCGCTGTCGCCTCACAGCAGGCTCTGGCCTCATCCATAGTCGCCTAAGTAACAGTCCTTGGGTTAAGGGGTGGGTTATTATCCTGTGGCGGGTTACGTCGCTGCTCACTACTGAAGACCGCAGGTGACTAAACATGCAGGATGTAACTACGGCTTGGGAGAGGAGTTGAGTGTACCTGATCACGCATGTATGAATATTTTTCCTGCTGCGCAACAGCTGTTTGAAGAAGTTCGATGGCGTTCCGTGCTTCCACTGCAATAGGGGACTAAGTAGAGATAGGGAGCGCACTGAGTCGGGTAACCGCTGCTATAATATTATCCACCGGGTTAGAAAAATGACTCGGCGGTGTGGCAAAATGCTGAGGCAAGGTCCGACCTACAGGGCGGGTCTGACTGTCGAGGCTGAGCCGTCGCCTTGTTCCCAGGTGCCTCTGCAGCCTGGGGTATAACCGGTGGAGTACTTGGTCCTGCCCCTGGTGTGTTACAAAAATTCATGGGCTTGTAATGCAAAGGCAGACAACTCTGGTGCCTCCTCCGAAGGACTGCGTTGGAGGCATTCTAATCCAGACTTAAATGCCAAGCTTCTAATTTCACGTGCTCCAACTCAGCCTCAATGTAAGCCCGCACCATTGCCATCCTGGCATTCTCTGCGCTGATATCCTCCTGGGCCTTGGTAATCTGTTCCTTAAGCTTCGCGATCTCCGCATTGCGTTCTGCTTGGTTTTCTGCTGTGACCTCGGCCCCCATTAAGGTTGTTAACTCACTCATCAACTCCAACAAAGCCTGAGCCGGCGGTCTGGCTGAGCTAAAGCCTGAAGGGTCGATAGTTGTTGCTGCTCCAGCCGTCGTGCTGTTGAGCGTCGGCGCCGAGCCTACCATGAAGATGGCGGCTCGGCGGCTCATAGGGGTCCGGAATACTGTTGACGTCGGAATAGCCCCCAAGCCCGCCGTCTTGAAGCTGGTAAATTGACTCCATCTTTCCGGTCGAAGACTCATCACCTGAGTAGATGAGAGTCTCTCCCCCAGATGCAGAGTTTTTCGCAAGCTCCACGCCTTGCGTGAAACCAACGAAAGCGTTCTTCCAGGCGGGTTCCGTGCGCCAAGCCGACTCGATGAGGCCAGTGCAGGTGTCTGGCTCAGGCTCAGATCTGTCAATCTTTTTGATGAAGACATGAATTCCACCGAAGGGTACCTGGTACCCGTACTCCATTGAATCGTCCTCGGGGCCCCAGCCAACATCGTTGATGTAGAGCTTGCCGCGGCAATTCTTTGTCATCCTACCAACAGCGTATCCCTCGATCCCTAGGAAAGAGCCCTTCAAGAACTCGAAACCACCGTGCGCTGGCCCCATGGTGGGTACCAACTATCGTGGTTTAGTCACGACATATTCCCTAGTGAAAGGACTTAGGTGTGAGGCAATCGCGACGGTGGTTAGCTTGTCGGGGTTGAGCGGGACGAGAGACGTAGGTTTATCCAGGTTCCGCCCCTCACGATCGAGGTAATATGCTACATCCCGCTTTATGTTGTATTGCTTGAGTATCGATTACAAGGGAGCAGATTCGCTTGACCTAGCTATCGATGAATTGTAACTTAGTTTATCTGCCCTTGGGGAACGCCTTCATATATACAGGTCGAGGCCCCGAGCTTACAAGAGTTCGAGTCTTAATCGCACTCGTGACTAGATACATCCCTAACCCACCCTACTCTCTAAGGAACGAAACTCAGGGTGGCTTGCGCCTTCCAAGCCATGAACTGCCATCCGCAATGTTGGGCTTAAGAGCCGGCCCGCTCAAGAGCTGCCCATCGGGTCCTCAATATTCACCGCCCGCGGCCCATGTTCCCCTCGGGCTATTGACTCGCCACTTCTATGACCCGGCCAGCACACGGAGGTTCATATCCTGGGGTTATATCCCCAATACCTACCCTCAGATGGTGGAATATTCAATTTCAATTTAGGGACATGGTCATGATCTCGTACCTGAGGGGGTGGTGGATAGTCGCAAACCCGTCAAGCAAATTACAAATTGTTACATGTTCTTACCAAGCAGCAGGCGGTGATCGGAAACCGTTGTAATCAAAACTCGTCAAAGCTTGGATAGAGCAATTGCTAGGTGGTGTCAAACGCACGATGTAGATGATATGTGAAATTGGGAAGGCTTAATATATGGTAGAAAAATGGCCAACAATAATCAATTCAAAGATGCAAAGTTGAATAAATGCTCAAGAATGATACTGTGCTAATCCTAGGCTAGACCATACTAGAGACGCGAGCCTAGGACACTAACAAGATCACGATGCGGCAAGTAAACAAGGGAGGATCAAACTCTGGAAAAAAATCGCTCTTGCTTTGCACTTTTTTGCTCTCTCTTTTTTTTTGCCCAGCAATATATTTTTAGGGAAAAGTTTACAAATGGTCTAAAAATTGCCTAGCCAGGATTTTTCACATTTAGTTTTTAGTTTGGAACGTTTTTCCTTCTATGGGTGGCACAAAGGTTGGGCGTCTGACTTGATCACGACACATACTATTGTGTGATGTGGAAATAAAACCCATTAACAATTTCGGTAAGGGCGCCCGAAGGCGATGTCCACCTATGCCTTTTACTGTGTGAGGTCAAAATAAAATTAAATTGAAGGAGAGAAAAAAAGAGAAATGGATCGTCTCCATTCACCACCACCCTGATTCCTCCCCCTCTCCCTCGTCTGTCGCTGCCGCCACTCACCGGCGCCCTCCCCCACAACCGCCGCCGCCACCAGTGCCCTCCCCCACAGCCTGCACCCCTACCCTTCTCTCCTCCGGTCACCTTATCCCCACCACAGGCGAGCTCCTCCCCCCCCCCCCCCGCTCGCCCCAGATTGAGCAGCTGGTTAGGGTTCACGGCCATAGCGCCGCGGGCGCTCCGATGCAGGTTCAAGCCGCTTGAGGTGGGTGCTCGCTGCGGCTCTTACCCTTGTGCCGACGCCATCGACTTCTCTCTCTCTCTCTCTCTCTCTCTCTCTCTCTCTCTCTCTCTCTCTCTCTGTGTGTGTGTGTGTGTGTGTGTGTGTGTGTGTTGTATTTGGGTTGGTCATCTATTCGTGAAGATCCCTTTATTCTCTGTTGCAGAACATATACCTCTGTTAGTGGAGCAGCCCCAACCCTAGCCCTTCTTTGGCCATGGCGACCTAGCAAGCAGGAGGTGCGAACCCCTTTTCTTATCCCCTTGTGTGATGCGTGCCTCTGCTTGTAGAGGCGTGGTGAATTTTTTAGTGTGTGTTGGCCATCGAGCCATGGTGTTTTCTAAGGTTTCATCTACTGTCATGCCACAGCTGTTAGTACTCGGAGAGTTTTATCTACTGTGAGGATTCTTGCCTTATTTATATAATCTACACTTCCTATAGTTAATTCCCGACAATCAGGCTATTGTTACACTTTTCTTCGTATATAAGAGAAAAGGTTGTTGCTACATTTGCATCCAATCCAACATTGAATTAAAAAAGAAGTTCAAGTTTTTTATTTGTCTGGCTAGTGAATTGATTTTGTTAGTTTCTCGCATCAGGTTGCCAACACAATTGGCAAGAGCTACAATACAATGAAATTCCTCCCTGAACAAAGCTTGAGGAACCTGAAGTCTGTAGTCCTTCAGTCACAAGGCATCTGATGCTTGGTTCCAGATGATTGCAACAAGTTGCTTGCTCTTGTTAGAGCTGAAAAAAGGTGAGTAGTGCCATTTTCAGGAAACTTAGTTTAACTAGTGATGCTTATTTTTCTTTATAGCTGTAGATTTTCTTATATGCATTTGTTGCGGCAATCAGAAAAGCCCGCGGCACTTTCACGTTGATCGCTTCGTCTTTGATCTATGCCGCCGGGCATGACGCACCCTGCGTCAGAGTTCACGCCGGCCACAACGCTCCATCTACATCCGCTGGCTTTTAATCGCCCTCTGGAGCAAGCATCACCAGTGACCCTCGTAATGGACGGCCTCCCACTCCTTTGTGCCTTTTACTGTTGTACATGTAAGCAATGGAGTTCTTGGGACATAAACTCCTGCACATACGTCTCCATACTACTGAAATTTGAGCTATATTTAGTAGTGAATGGTCATGTGTATATCAGTTGCTGATTTTCCAATTAGCGCAGTTTAGTTTAGGTAATACATGTACATCACAAATGAGTCTGTCGGTCCGATCTTCAGTTTAGATAGGCAAGCAAGCACCGTTGTACGCAAAAAATAAAAGGCAAGCAAGCAATGCATATATCCACAACAAGGAATTGGTCTATAGCGTTCTGTTGTTCATTTTCTTCGCTGACTATAGACATTGATGTAAGATGCTCCAAACGAAGCAATACCTTCTAACTTCAATAATATGCTTTTTATATGACAAAAAGAAATTTTAGGACAATGCCTTCTAACTGCATAATCTGTTATTCTGTTTTCCCAGTCACATTCCATGGGAATTATGCCGTGTGTGTGTGGGCAGTTTAGGGAGTTTGCTGCAAATGTTGCTCGGTTGGGAAACCTGTGAAGTGATCCCAAATGGAACAACTTGAATCAGCATTTCTCGAGGTTGAAGTGTGAACCCACTTTGGTGGGTGGATGGATGGAGGGAGGTTAACCACACATCAGAAATACTCTAAAGAAGCAGCAGCATCCAGTATGTACTATGTAGTATCTCAGTTCGTTTGTGGTGGATGGATGGAGGGAGGGAGGTGAAGTGAGATGGACTAGGCAGTCTACTACGTTTGGTTTGTTTAGGTGGAAAGATTCTTGACTACTGACTCACAGCTGATGCTGATTTCTGATCATCTGGCAAGGAGGTCTCTATGGCAAGTCTAAGATGGCGTCAAACAAAAAAAATCTATTGTGATGTCCTTTGTTGCATGCTATACTCGATACTACAATACTTATCTTGCACCACATTAATTAATCTCATTGATTTTTGATATTTATGTCATCATATGTTTTCTTGCGCGGAAGGACAAATGCAAGACAATCTTGGCATGATTTGCACTGGACCAACTATTTCGATTTATCACGTTGATGTCATGAGCACAGCTCCAGTCGTGCTACTTTCCTTGTGGACAAAACTTTGCTCAGCTATTGGTCGTAACCATTTAATTTGTTGGGTACTTTTTCATGCCACTTTTTTTAATGATATGAGCATGTGGCTGTTGCATATAGAAAGGGGCTCGTTCGTTCATGGAACTTGGGGAGACACGATCTTTTGATATATGAGCGCCTTAATTTTTTCATCCTCTTCTCCTGTACCATTTGAAACTACATTCTTCTTGTATAAAGTACTTACCATTTAGTTGACTTGTGCAGAATCCTGTGTGCCCAAAGAGCCTCTTAATTGATAAGAGCATTCACATAGCATGTCTGGGAAATCAGATCAGCGCAACATTTCATTTATATACAAATTCAAAATTTTATTGGTTCTTCGTATGAGTGACCATCCTATGTGAATTCAGGTTTGGGGTTCTTCCTTTGTATCCTATCTCAAACTTGGAATGTTGATTGTTAGGCATAGCTTAACTTCTGTAGTTGCTTGCATATTCTTCTACTGGTAAAACAGAGCAAAACGCGCACCACAGAATGCAGTGAGTATATAGATTTATTTTTCTATTCATACTTTTATTAGATAGATCACATTTCCAGGAAAAATGAATTTATTTTGCTCTTCCTACTTTTGTTCGATAGGCCACATTCTTTTTGGTTCACTCATGCCTGGTGTTGTTGTGTAAATTCAACATTGATGTTTAGTAACATGTATCAACTGCAAATGGCTTGGTTCCTTTCGAGACACTGAAATATCTTACTAGATAGGGTTTATACATGTGGTGAACTATCAATCCTTACAATTCGATGAACAGATCTATCCATTGAAGAAAAAAATGATATTAGCAACTATGTGATATATATGCAGATCCAAGTTGGCATGATGAAATATGGATGGACAACATCAATAGGTCTAGTTCCTTGAGTTTGTGGTTAATGGAGGTATATGGTCCAGTCTCAAGTGGAGTACAACATGCATGCTCCTTTATATCTTGTCACAACTGATTTACATGCATGCCAATTTTTACTGATATCAACTAATTACATGCATGCTAATTTTTACTAATATCAACTAATTACATGCATGCTAATTTTTACTAATATCAACTAATTACATGCATGCTAATTTTTACTCTATTGCTAATCTGTAGAAAGGCCTTGTATCATTGCTTAAGTGAACTCTCAGGTTTGGAACCTTCGCTATTTTCTGTTACTCAATGTAATTCAGTTTGATCAGCTATATTTCTCATGTTTATTTTGTTTCAGATCTTTCAACATGGTATTGTTGATCTGCGGGGGCTATCATTCTTCACTATGCAACTGGCACTTTCTAGGCTGAAGTATCTTATCAAGCCCATTGTTTGCAGCATAACGACCTATGATCAGGTTTGTACACAGTTAATTGTTTCATTTGTGCAATGCAAGCAGAGCAGGTTTAAATAAATCCTAATAGGGTTGTCTGTGCTAGATGGTACTAATTACATGTATCAGGTTGATCTATATTTCCTTCTTTGTCAATGAGCAAATCATAATATGACTTATTGACGTGTCAAGGCTTGTGTTGCATTCTTAGGGAAGATTGTGGTCAGTGAAATTACATTGACTTTGATTCTGAGTGTCGTTCACTTATTTTTGCTTCTTTATTGTTCGATTTGCCTAGACCATTGGTAAACTATTTATCTACTATTGAAAATACAATTTAATTGAGTAGGTTCTCCAACGATAACATTTTATTGTGTTATCCATTGATTACACAGAAATTATGCATTGATTCTTGGCTCTCCTATTACGCTGCAGTTGCTCCCTCTGTCGCCGTCTGCACTGCGAAGGCATCAGTCAATCAGGATGCAGGTTGGATACACTTCTACATTTTTTATTTCTTTAGAAGTCTCCCCAATGTTTTCTTGGAGTATAGTATCTGATGATATGGTTTACGAAGCTGGTTGTCAATCGGATCATGGGTGATATTTTTGCATATCTTAAGAACAGAAATTAAATTAGCACATGTAGTCCTTCGTGAACTGATTGCATCCACAAAGAATGGGACTATCAGCAATGAGGTAATGTTGCTTCCTCTTGATTGTGCTACTCTGCTGCATTTATTATGATGGCTAGAACTTGATTTTGACAGTTTATTTTGTTCTGTCTTGGAAGTGAAATGGATTCTGTATCTTGCTTTCTTACTCTTGGGCACTTTTTCTTACAATCCTGGATCTGGCTCATGGTTAATATATCAGTGTAATTGATCTAAACTAATAATTTACCAGCTGCTTATGTGTCGTGTTCGACAAACTGCCCACTCTGCTCATTGTCAAGCCTCTCGTCTTCCATGTATAAATGGATCATCTTTACTTTACTTCCTTGCTTGATGCACTGGTTACTTCTCGCACACACAAAAAATTGGTTTTTGTGTTGCACCGGGTGATAGCACGCGGCATGTGGCCTATGCGCCTAGAACCACATGCCAACAAGTGCTCGGCGTGCCCGGACGATGATGTCTTGCACGAGCGCAACGAGGGGGATGCCCGCTACCTCGTGGCGGTGGGGGTGCCCTAAGCCCATCTGTGGGAGCTCCATGGTGTACCTCGTGGTCGGCAACCACCATCTAATGTGCCCGCACGTGTGGTGTCGCTGCCCTGAGCCTGGTTGTGGCTTCCTCGGCTCACCGCCCAACTTGCCGAGCGTCAATAGTGGCCCATGACCGACATCGCCTATGAGTCCATGCTGGAGATCCGGATGTAGCTGGTAAAGCGAGGACATTGGCTGCTGACCGTGGAGGACCGGGAGTGGTTGTTCCTGTTGGTGTGCCTGAGCGCCGCGGCGGAGGAGCAAGGCCTGGGGTCGGCATAGCACAGGTGCAAGGTACAAAATGGACGTCCTGATGGACGCCAAGGTGAGGAGCTGCGTCGTCCCCGTCGTGGAGGCGGCTATGGATATGGGCGGCAGGTACCTGCCAGTGCCGGTCGATGTGCCGCCGCAGGAAGGAGGGATCGTCCTCCGTCTTAGCATCCTCCGTCTCCCATCGACAAGCAGGTCAAGGCGAGGACGAACCCCTATTCCCGGGGTTGACGATTAGCTGGTCAGCTCCGGTTCTTTATCTAATCTACTGTTACTAATGTACACATATATATCTACCATGGCTAGACACCGGCGATTTGGTAGTGAACTAGTAGTGATCAAAGGTTGGACCTTGGCTAGGCTATGATTGATGCTGTCAATGGCAATGGTTCCCAGAATTTGATTGATTCTGTCTGTGGCAATGGTTGCAAATGTATCACGTACCAATGTGGCTGATCCCTATTTGGTCTGTTCATTTTACTTGTTTGACTGCTGCTATTCTTGCTAGGATGAGCAAATGGCACCTTGTACGGTGTTGTTTGTTTGTGTATGAAAACTGAATTTGTAGCACCTAGCTAGTAGAGAGTCACACCAACCAAGCCAGCTCAATGGGCGGTAGCAAAACTAGCACCGCACTGGTGTAGGATTAGGATTAGTGGCGTGGAGAAATCCGATGAAACTCGGATTGGTGGCGTTTATGTATCTCGTGGAAACTCGGACTGGTGGCCGATATGTATCTGGTGGAGACTCGGATTGGTGTAGGATATGTGTTGGAGATGGACTTCGATTGGCGTGATGACGATGGATATGTGGTGCTTAATAAGGAGTCGAATTAGTGGTGGATATGCAGTGGTGGCATATGGCAGCGGCGATGAAGATGGTCTGGCAACAACATGACAACATGATAACAGAACTCAAAACTCTAAGGTAATTATACGTCTCCAACGTATCTATAATTGATGAAGTATTCATGCCATATTTACAATGATTTTATATGGTTTTTGTGCACTTTTATATGATTTTTATGGACTAACGTATTAACTTAGTGCACAGTGTCAGTTCCTGTTTTTGCATATTTCTATGTTTTGTAGAAAAACCATACCAACTGAAGTTCAAACGCGATAAAAATTTACGGTGATTCTTTTGGAACATAAGAGATCCCCAAGCTTCGACGAAGTACTAGAAGACCCACAAGGAGGTCACAAGCTCACGCGGCGCGCCCTCCCCCCTAGGTAGTACCATGCGAGCTTGTGGGCCCCTCGGGACTCATTTTGGTGTGATTCCAAAAGTAGAAATTCTTATAAATTGGGAAAGCCCCAGGAAGAAACCTAGAACTTTCACTTTGCCGCCGCAAGGCTCTGTACTGAAGCAATTATGACGCTACCAATTCAACTGTACATTAATCATACACGCAAATGTGTACGATCAAGATCAGGGACTCACGGGAAGATATCACAATGCAACTTTAGACACAAATTGAAATAATACAAGCTTCATATTACAAGCCATGGTCCTTGAGGGCTCGAATACAAAAGCTTGAGACACAGGCGTCAGCGGAAGCAACAATATCTGAGTACAGACATAAGTTAAACAAGACTGCCTTAAGAAGGCCAGCACAAAAGTAACAACGATCGAAGAGGCAAGGCCTTCTGCGCGGGACGTCCTAACTACTCCTGGTCGTCGGCGGTCCTCATGTAGTAGTAGGCACCCTCCGGGTAGTAGTAGTAGTCGACGGGGGTGGCATCTGGCTCCTGGGATCCACCATCTGGTTGCAACAACCAGAAAAGAAGAAGGTGGAAAAGGGGTAGCAAAGAAACATTGAGTACTCATCCAAAGTACTCGCAAGCATTAGATATACTAAGTATGCATTGGTATCAAAGGAAGGTATGTATCTATGGACTGAATTGCAGAATGCCAGAATAGAGGGGAAGGCCTAGCTTATCAAAGACTAGCATCTTCAAACAGCTCCAAGCATCTTGCAGCATTTAGAAGAGTGTAGAATAATAGGTTAATTAACAAGCATGTTGTAGCATTAACGCCCAGAGATCCTTCCTCGACTCCCTGCGAGAAAGCAATCTCGAAGCCACATATCCATCACATATCTCAAGTATCCATTTCTAGTTATAATAGATCAGGATACAAGTTTGAACATCCATTACCGTGGACATGGTATTCGAATATATAACTTCGCTGCAGGGATGCACCACATTACGCAACACGCTTGATTACTCTGGCCGGACACACTTCTCTAAGTCAATGCCCGGCCTCGGAAGATCAACACGTCGCAGCCCTACCTAGGCTCAGCAGAGAGGTCCCCGCTGGTCTACATCTTAAGAACTCCAGGCTCTTTGGCCACATGCCGGTTGCAGACGGCTCGTTGCATGCGAGGCGAACCAGTCTACTGGATGGCGCCGCCCAACCGTGCCGCAATCTTTGAATCGACGTCGACAAAGCTTCTACCGTCTTTGCGATCCGAGGCCTATAACTATTCTCATGTGGTGGTTAGTGCGTAAAGGCCAAAGGCCAACTCAGAACAAATACCCAAACTTATTAGTGCATTGGGGGCTCGCGGAGACGAGCAGAGACTAACGATAATGTGGCCCCGTCGCCCCGTGTCGTGGACTTACGGCAAGGGCCCAGAATGCCTGGCCGTGCCTCGTGGAAAAGTCGCGAGTGCTCTACGGGCCCGCCCGACTTTCATATCGACTCGCGGGTACCCCTCGGGGCCGACCCAACTTAAACAAAGGTCTCAAGTAAAGTCCGGATAACCATGTGTCCAAAACATCAAGGGGGAAAACCCTGAGGAATCACCCTTGGTGGATTCCACTCGATGTAATCATCAAGGTGAATGTGGGAGGAATCACCCTCGAGGTCCACACTTGAGAGGTTGCACGACAGAGCCATATCAGGTGTGGTGAAGGAGGAATCACCCTCGATGACCACGACCGAATAGCTACACTACATGGTTATCATCAGGAGTGCGTTACGAGGTATCACCCTCGGCACTCGATAGTATCTCTACAGAGTCGAGCAACAAAGGGGTGTGATGTGATGTGCGGTGTCCGATTCTGGTCGTCAATCACGTTGATTGAGTCGTCGATGATGAAGCGGGGGCAACAAGGACAAGGTGGGGGTCACTGATGGATCACTAACCAACCTATACTAAGCAGTTTAAGATAAGCAGGTAGGTAACAATAAGCAGGTTACAAAAGCAGGTTATGCATCAGAATAGGTGCTATCAATTACACTAGCAAAATATAATGCAAGCATGGGAGAATGGAATGGGCGATATCGGGATGATCAAAGGGGGGAGTCTTGCCTAGAAGCTTTGCTGAAAGGGAAGAAGGGTCATCGATGATGTAATCGATCGCCGGGACATCAGCAGCGGTCTTGGGGCCTACCGGAGAAGAAGATGGGGAAGGAACAGTAAATAAAAGCAATAGATGCATGACAAGTCAACAGGCAGAGCTAGGGGTGTTCTAACGCGGTGCTACACGATACTGGCGAAGGGGGAAACATCCGGGAAAGTTTTCCCGAAGTTTGCATTTTCGGACAGACGAACCGGAGGGGGATGGTTGAACGTTTGCTATGCTAGGGACGTGTGGCGGACGAACATACCTCGTATACGGACTCGTCTCATCATTCTGAGCAACTTTCATGTACAAAACATTTTCATCCGACTTACGGATTATTTTATATGAATTTCCAAAGTTTTAAATTGTTTTTTGGAATTAGCATATTTAATTTAAATAGAAAACAGGGTTATGACATCATTATGACATCAGCAGCCAACAGGGCTGTTGACTAGTCAAACTGACGCCTAGGACCCACCTGTCATTGACACTGGAACTTAGTAGTGTTTAGACTAATCCAAATTAGTTAACTAAGGATAGAGGCCCACATATAAGTGCTTACTTGGTTTAGCTAATTAACTTTAATTTATTTAACTCATAATTAGGGGAGTGGGCCCCATCTTTCAGCGACTGGGGCTGCCTAGTCAGTGTTGACTTCGGTCAACGGCCAGTATGAGCCCACAGGGCCACGGGTCATTGATCGAGGTGGCCCCGCCAGCCCTGACAGCGGAGTTGCGCCGAAGTTGCTCTGGTGAGCCAAAACAGTGGCGGCTTGCCTCGGGCCTCGTCGGAATCCATCCTCCAGCGGACAATTAAGCGGCGGAGAGTACCTACGGCACCAGGGCGATGTCGCGCATCGTCTGGTGCCAGCCATGCGTGCTGAGAGTGGCCGGAGATGGCCGGAGCTACGATGCAGGCGGCGGTGGAGCTCATGTGAGGTCGAGAAGGTGGATAGGGCGCTTGAGAGGATGCGAGGGTGAGCTCTCCGGGCCCCTGGGAGCACCAGGCGCTCAATGCGCTGCCCAGGGAGGAGCGCGGTGGCCTGAGTGCAGATACGTCTCCAACGTATCTATACTTTTTTTTTATTGCTCCATTCTATTATATATTCTGTTTTGGATGTTTAATGGGCTTTATAATACACTTTTATATTATTTTTGGGACTAACCTATTAACCCAAGCCCCAGTGCAAATTGCTGCCTTTTTTGCCTATTTCAGTGTTTCGCAACAAAGAATATCAAACGGAGTCCAAACGGAATGAAACCTTCGGGGGCATGATTTTTGGAACAAACGTGATCCAGAGGACTTGGAGTGGACGTCAAGCAATCAATGAGGAGGCCACGAGGCAGGGGGGCACACCTACCCCCTGGGTGCGCCCTCCATCCTCGTGGGCCCCTCGTGGCTCCACCGACCGACTTCTTCATCCTATATATACCTATGTACCCCGAAACCATCCAGGAGCACCACGAAAACCTAATTCCACCGCCGCAACCTTACATGCAGTGAGATCCCATCTAGGGGCCTTTTCGGCGCTCCACGAGGAAGGGCATCGATCACGGAGGGCTTCTACATCAACACCATAGCCTCTCCGATGATGTGTGAGTAGTTTACCACAGACATTCGGGTCCATAGTTATTAGCTATATGGCTTCTTCTCTCTCTTTGGATCTCAATACAAAGTTCTGCGCGATCTTCTTGGAGATCTATTCGATGTAACTCTTTTTGTGGTGTGTTTGTCGAGATCCGATAAATTGTGGGTTTATGATCAAGATTATCTATGAACAATATTTGAATCCTCTCTGAATTCTTTTATGTATGATTGGTTATCTTTGCAAGTCTCTTCGAATTATCAGTTTGGTTTGGCCTACTAGATTGATCTTTCTTGCAATGGGAGAAGTGCTTAGCTTTGGGTTCAATCATGCGGTGCTCGATCCCGGTGATAGTAGGGGAAACGACACGTATTGTAATGTTGCCATCGAGGATAAAAAGATGGGGTTTATATCATATTGCTTGAGTTTATCCCTCTACATCATGTCATCTTACCTAATGCGTTACTCTGTTCTTATGAACTTAATACTCTAGATGCATGCTGGATAGCGGTCGATGTGTGGAGTAATAGTAGTAGATGCAGGTAGGAGTCGGTCTACTTGTCACGGACATGATGCCTATATACATGATCATGCCTAGATATTCTCATAATTATGCACTTTTCTATCAATTGCTCGACAGTAATTTGTTCACCCACCGTAATACTTATGCTATCTTGAGAGAAGCCATTAGTGAAACCTATGGCCCCTGGGTCTATTCTCCATCATATTAGTCTCCCTTCAACGAGCTATTTCTGTCGCCGTTTATTTTGCTTTCTTTACTTTTAATCTTTATCATAAAAATACCAAAAATATTATCTTATCATCTCTATCAGATCTCACTTTTGCAAGTGGTTGTGAAGGGATTGACAACCCCTTTATTGCGTTGGTTGCAAGGTTCTTATTTGTTTGTGTAGGTACGAGGGACTTGCATGTGGCCTCCTACTCGATTGATACCTTGGTTCTCAAAAACTGATGGAAATACTTACACTACTTTGCTGCATCACCCTTTCCTCTTCAAGGGAAAACCAACGCATGCTCAAGAGGTAGCAAGAAGGATTTCTGGCGCCGTTGCCGGGGAGTTGATGTCTATTACGCAACCTTCTTCTTGTAGATGTTGTTGGGCCTCCAAGTGCAGAGGTTTGTAGGACGTAGCAAATTTCCTTAAGTGGATGACCTAAGGTTTATCAATCCGTGGAGGCGTAGGATGAAGATGGTCTCTCTCAAACAACCCTGCAACCAAATAACAAAGAGTCTCTTGTGTCCCCAACATACCCAATACAATGGTAAATTGTATAGGTGCACTAGTTCGGCGAAGAGATGGTGATACAAGTGCAATATGGATAGTAGATAAAGGTATTTGTAATCTGAAATAATAAAAACAGCAAGGTAACAAGTGATAAACGTGAGCGTAGACGGTATTGCAATGATAGGAAACAAGGCCTAGGGTTCATACTTTCACTAGTGCAAGTCCTCTCAACAATAATAACATAATTGGATCATATAACTATCCCTCAACATGCAACAAAGAGTCACTCCAAAGTCACTAATAGCGGAGAACAAACGAAGAGATTATGGTAGGGTACGAAACCACCTCAAAGTTATTCTTTCCAATCAATCCGTTGGGCTATTCCTATAAGTGTCACAAACAGCCCTAGAGTTCGTACTAGAATAACACCTTAAGATACAAATCAACCAAAACCCTAATGTCACCTAGATACTCCAATGTCACCTCATGTATCCGTGGGCATGATTATACGATATGCATTACACAATCTCAATTCATCTATTCAACCAACACATAGAACCTCAAAGAGTGCCCCAAAGTTTCTACCGGAGAATCACCACGAAAACGTGTGCCAAACCCTATGCATAGATTCATGGGCGGCACCCTGCAGGTTGATCACCAAAACATACATAAAGTGAATCATGTGATATCCCATTGTCACCACAGATACGCACGACAAGACATACATCAAGTGTTCTCAAATCTTTAAAGACTCAATCCGATAAGATTACTTCAAGGGGAAAACTCAATTCATTACAAGAGAGTAGAGAGGGAGAAGAATCATAAGATCCAACTATAATAACAAAGCTCGCGATACATCAAGATCGTGCCAAATCAAGAACACGAGAGAGAGAGAGAGATCAAACACATAGCTACTGGTACATACCCTCAGCCCCGAGGGTGAACTATTCCCTCCTCGTCATGGAGAGCACCGGGATGATGAAGATGGCCACCGGTGAGGGTTCCCCCCTTCGGCAGGGTGCTTTTGGAACAGGGTCCCGATTGGTTTTTGGTGGCTACAGAGGCTTGCGGCGGCGGAACTCCCGATCTATCTTCTATTCTGGAAGTTTTACGATACGTAGGTCTATATGGGTGCAGGTGGTCGTCGGGAGCCGGGGCCCCACGAGGCGGGCGCGCCCTAGTGGGGTGGCGCGCCCCACCATCGTGGCCAGCTCCGTATCTTGACGTAGAGCCCAAGCCTATCCGTGGCTTTCCTTCCAAAAATAACTTCTCCGATTGATTTCGTTTCGTTTTGACTTCGTTTGATATTCCTTTTCTTGAAACATGAAATAGGCATAAAACAGCAAATCTGGGCTGGGCCTCCGGTTAATAGGTTAGTCCCAAAATAATATAAAAGTGGATAATAAAGCCCAATATTGCCCAAAACAGTAGATAATATAGCATGGAGCAATCAAAAATTATAGATACGTTGGAGACGTATCAAGCATCCCCAAGCTTAATTCCTGCTCGTCCTCGAGTAGGTAAATGATAAAAAAGATAATTTTTATGTGGAATGCTAGTTGGCATAATTTCAATGTAATTCTTCTTACTTGTGATATGAATATTCAGATCCGAAAGATTCAAGACAAAAGTTCATATTGACATAAAAATAATAATACTTCAAGCATACTAGCAAAGCAATCATGTCTTCTCAAAATAACATGGCCAAAGCAAGCTATTCCTACAAAATCATATAGTCTGGCTATGCTCTATCTTCACCACACAAAGTATTTAAATCATGCACAACCCCGATGACAAGCCAAGCAATTGTTTCATACTTTTGACATTCTCAAACTTTTTCAATCTTCACGCAATACATGAGCGTGAGCCATGGATATAGCACTATATGTGGAATAGAATGGTGGTTGTGGAGAAAACAAAAAGGACAAGATAGTCTCACATCAAATAGGCGTATCAACGGGCTATGGAGATGCCCATCAATAGATATCAATGTGAGTGAGTAGGGATTGCCATGCAACGAATGCACTAGAGCTATAAGTATATGAAAGCTTAACAAATAAACTAAGTGGGTGTGCATCCAATTCGCTTGCTCACGAAGACCTAGGGCATTTTGAGGAAGCACATCATTGGAATATACAAGCCAAGTTCTATAATGAAAATTCCCACTAGTATATGAAAGTGACAACATAGGAGACTCTCTATCATGAAGATCATGGTGCTACTTTGAAGCACAAGTGTGGTAAGAGGATAGTAGCATTGTCCCTTCTCTCTTTTTCTCTCATTTTTTGTTTTTTGTTTTTTTGTTTTTTATTTGGGCCTTTTCTCTATTTATATGGCCTCCTTTTTTTCTTTTTTTTTTATATTTTTCGTCCGGAGTCTCATCCCGACTTGTGGGGGAATCATAGTCTCCATCATCCTTTCCTCACCGGGACAATGCTCTAATAATGATGATCATCACACTTTTATTTTTCTTACAACTCAACAATTACAACTCGATACTTAGAACAAAATATGACTCTATATGAATGCCTCCGGCGGTGTACCGGGATATGCAATGACTCATGAGTGACATGTATCAAAGAATAATGAACGGTGGCTTCGCCACAAATACGATGTCAACTACATGATCATGCAAAGCAATATGACAATGATGAAGCGTGTCATAAGAGCGGAACGATGGAAAGTTGCATGGCAATATATCTCGGAACGGCTATGGAAATGCCATGATAGGTAGGTATGGTGGCTGTTTTGAGGAAGGTATATGGTGGGTGTATGATACCAGCGAAAGGTGTTCGGTATTAGAGAGGCTAGCAATGGTGGAAGGAAGGAAAATTGCGTATAATCCATGGATTCAACATTAGTCATAAAGAACTCATATACTTATTGGAGAAATCTAGAAGTTATCAAAGCAAAGTATTACGCGCATGCTCCTAGGGGGATAGATTGGTAGGAAAAGACCATCGCTCGTCCCCGACCGCCACTCATAAGGAAGACAATCAATAAATAGATCATGCTCCGACTTCATCACATAACGGTTCACCATACGTGCATGCTACGGGAATCACAAAATTTAACACAAGTATCTCTCAAATTCACAACTACTCAACTAGCATGACTCTAATATCACCATCTTCATATCTCAAAACAATTATCAAGCATCAAACTTTTCTTAGTATTCAACACACTCATAAGAATTCTTACAAATCTTGTATGCTTAGCACATTAGGATTATTTAAGCAAATTACCATGCTATTTAAGACTTTCAAAATAATATAAGTGAAGTATGAGAGTTCATCTATTTCTTCAAAATAAAACTACCACCATGCTCTAAAAGATATAAGTGAAGCACTAGAGCAAATGACAAACTACTCCGAAAGATATAAGTGAAGATCAATGATTTGTCGGATAATTACGCAACTATGTGACTCTCTAACATTTAAGAATTTGAGATCTTGATATTTTATTCAAACAGCGAGCAAAATAAAATAAAATAAAATGACATTTCAAGGATAGCACACAACTCATGTGAAGAAGCAAAAACTTAGGCTCAACCGATACTAACCGATAGTTGTTGAAGAAGAAAGGTGGGATGCCTACCGGGGCATCCCCAAGCTTAGATGCTTGAGACTTCTTGAAATATTATCTTGGGGTGCCTTGGGCATCCCCAAGCTTGAACTTTTGTGTCTTCTTAATTCCTCTCATATCATGGTTTCTCTTTTTATCAAAAGCTTCATTCACAACAAACTCAACAAGAACTCGTGAGATAGGTTAGTATAAACCAATGCAAAACCTTATCATTTTCTACTGTAGCAAATCAATAAAATTATTATTCAACATTGCATACTAAATGCCTCTGCATATTTAATACTCCTATCCTTAAATAGAATCATTAAACAAGCAAACATATGCAAACAATGCAAACATAACATCAATCTGCCAAAACAGTACAGTCTGTAAATAATGAAAGATTCATCATACTTCCCTAGCTCCAAAAATTATGAACTAAAATTCCGGCTGTAATAAATTTATCATAGGTCATTATGCAAAAATATTCAACATTATATCACTCTCTGACTTTTCTAGGGAATTTTTTCAACAACGGTAAACTTTCTGTTTTTAAACAGCAACATGTATACTAGGAAAATAAGCATGGCAAAGGCTATCCTTGACTTTTTTTATTGAAACTAAAGATGCAAAACATTATTCTAACTAGCAGCAAGCAAATACTAGCAAAATAAATTGACGCTCCAAGCAAAACTCATATCATGTGGTGAATGAAAATATAGCTCCAAGTAAAGTTACCGATGAACGAAGACAAAAGAGGGGATGTCTTCCGGGGCATCCCCAAGCTTAGGCTCTTGGTTATCCTTGAACATTACCTTGGGGTGCCTTTGGAATCCCCAATATTAGGCTCTTGCAACTCATTATTCCATAGTCCATCGAATCTTTACCCAAAACTTGAAAACTTCACAACACAAAACTTAACAGAAAACTCGTGAGCTCCGTTAGCGAAAGAAAACAAAACACCACTTCATGGTACTGTAATGAACTCATTCTTTATTTATATTGGTGTTAAACCTACTTTATTCCAACTTCTCTATGGTTTATAAACTATTTTACTAGCCATAGATTCATCAAAATAAGCAAGCAACACAATGAAAACAGAATCTGTCAAAAACAGAACAGTCTGTAGTAATCTGTAACTAACGCAAACTTATGGAACTCCAAAAATTCTAAAATGAATTTATGGACCTGTGTAATTTGTCTACTAATCATATACAAAAAGAATCAACTAAATATCACTCTCTAGTAAAAAGTTAAAGCTAATCTCGTGAGTGCTAAAGTTTCTGTTTTCTAGAGCATGATCATAAAGACTTCACCCAAGTCTTCCCAAAGGTTCTACTTGGCACAAACACTAATTAAAACACAAAACCACATATAAACATAGGCTATATGGATTATTTATTCCTAAATAGGACCAAAAATCAAGAAACTAAAATAAAATTGGGTTGCCTCCAACAAGCGCTAACGTTTAACGCCCCTAGCTAGGCATGATGATTTCAATGATGCTCACATAAAAGATAAGAATTGAAACATAAAAAGAGCATCATGAAGAATATGACTATTACATTTAAGTCTAACCCACTTCCTATGCATAGGGATTTTGTGATCAAACAACTTATGGGAACAAGAATCAACTTGCATAGGAAGGTAAAACAAGCAGAACTTCAAAACTTTAAGCACATAGAGAGGAAACTTGATATTATTGCAATTCCTACAAACATATATTCCTCCCTCATAATAATTTTCCGTAGCATCATGAATGAATTCAACAATATAACCAACACGTAAATCATTCTTTTCATGATCTACAAGCATAGAAAATTTACTACTCTCCACGTAAGTAAATTTATTCTCATGAATAGTAGTGGGAGCAAACTCAATAAAATAACTATCATATGATTGAGAATTAAGATGAAGATGACAAGTTTCATGGTTATCATTATTCTTTAAAGCATACGTGTCATCACAATAATCATCATAGATAGGAGACATGATTTCGTCATAATAAATATTTTCATCAAAACTTGGGGGAAAAATATCATATTCATCAAACATAGCTTCCCCAAGCTTGTGGCTTTGCATATCATTAGCATCATGGATATTCAAGGAATTTATACTAACATCATTGCAATCATGCTCATCATTCACATATTTAGTGCCAAACAATTTAATGCATTCTTCTTCTAATACTTTGGCACAATTTTCTTTTCCATCATACTCACGAAAGATATTAAAAAGGTGAAGTGTATGAGACAAACTCAATTTCAATTTTTTGTAATTTTCTTTTATAGACTAACTAGTGCTAAAACAAGAAACAAAAAGATTCGATTGCAAGATCTAAAGATATACCTTCACTTACCTAGCCTCCCCGGCAATGGCGCCAGAAAAGAGCTTGATGTCTACTACGCAACCTTCTTCTTGTAGACGTTGTTGGGCCTCCAAGTGCAAAGGTTTGTAGGACAGTAGCAAATTTCCCTCAAGTGGATGACCTAAGGTTTATCAATCCGTGGGAGGCGTAGGATGAAGATGGTCTCTCTCAAACAACCCTGCAACCAAATAACAAAGAGTCTCTTGTGTGCCCAACACACCCAATACAATGGTAAATTGTATAGGTGCACTAGTTCGGCGAAGAGATGGTGATACAAGTGCAATATGGATAGTAGATAAAGGTATTTGTTATCTGAAATAATAAAAACAGAAAGGTAACAAGTGATAAACGTGAGCGTAAACGGTATTGCAATGATAGGAAACAAGGCCTAGGGTTCATACTTTCACTAGTGCAAGTCCTCTCAACAATAATAACATAATTGGATCATATAACTATCCCTCAACATGCAACAAAGAGTCACTCCAAAGTCACTAATAGCGGAGAACAAACGAAGAGATTATGGTAGGGTACGAAACCACCTCAAAGTTATTCTTTCCAATCAATCCGTTGGGCTATTCCTATAAGTGTCACAAACAGCCCTAGAGTTCGTACTAGAATAACACCTTAAGATACAAATCAACCAAAACCCTAATGTCACCTAGATAATCCAATGTCACCTCAAGTATCCGTGGGCATGATTATACGATATGCATCACACAATCTCAATTCATCTATTCAACCAACACATAGAACCTCAAAGAGTGCCCCAAAGTTTCTACCGGAGAATCACGACGAAAACGTGTGCCAACCCCTATGCATAGATTCATGGGCGGAACCCGCAAGTTGATCACCAAAACATACATCAAGTGAATCACGTGATATCCCATTGTCACCACAGATACGCACGGCAAGACATACATCAAGTGTTCTCAAATCTTTAAAGACTCAATCCGATAAGATTACTTCAAGGGGAAAACTCAATTCATTACAAGAGAGTAGAGGGGGAGAAGAAACATAAGATCCAACTATAATAACAAAGCTCGCGATACATCAATATCGTACAAATCAAGAGAGACGAGAGAGAGAGAGAGAGAGAGAGAGAGAGAGAGAGAGAGATCAAACACATAGCTACTGGTACATACCCTCAGCCCCGAGGGTGAACTATTCCCTCCTCGTCATGGAGAGCGTTGGGATGATGAAGATGGCCACCGGTGAGGGTTCCCCCCTCCACCAGGGTGCCGGAACAGGGTCCCGATTAGTTTTTGGTGGCTACAGAGGCTTGCGGCGGTGGAACTCCCGATCTATCTTCTATTCTGGAGGTTTAATGATACGTAGGTATATATGGGTGCAGGGGGTACGTCGGTGGAGCTTCGGGGGCCCCACGAGGCAGGGGGCGCACCCTAGGGGGGTGGGCGCGCCCCCACCCTCGTGGCCAGCTCCCGTATCTTCTGACGTAGAGCCCAAGCCTATCCGGTGGCTTTCCTTCCAAAAATAACTTCTCCAGTTGATTTCGTTCCGTTCTGACTCCGTTTGATATTCCTTTTCTTCGAAACACTGAAATAGGCATAAAATAGCAAATCTGGGCTGGGCCTCCGGTTAATAAGTTAGTCCCAAAAATAATATAAAAGTGGATAATAAAGTCTCTTGTTTTGTCACTTTCATATACTAGTGGGATTTTTTTTCATTTTAGAACTTGGCTTGTATATTCCAGCAATGGGCTTCCTCAAATTCCCTAGGTCTTCATGAGCAAGCAAGTTGGATGCACACCCACTTAGTTTATTTTGTTGAGCTTTCATACATTTTATAGCTCTAGTGCATCCGTTGCATGGCAATCCCTACTCCTTGCATTGACATCAATTGATGGGCATCTCCCTAGCCCGTTGATTAGCCGCGTCAATGTGAGACTTTCTCCTTTTTTGTCTTCTCCACACAACCCTTATCATTATATTCTATTCCACCCATAGTGTTATATCCATGGCTCACGCTCATGTATTGCGTGAAAGTTCAAAAAAGTTTGAGATTACTAAAGAATAAAACAATTGCTTGGCTTGTCATCGGAGTTGTGCAAGATGAGAGCATTCTTGTGTGAAGAAAATGAAGCATGGCCAAACTATATGATTTTGTAGGGATGAGCTTTCTTTGGCTATGTTATTTTGAGAAGACATAATTGCTTGGTTAGTATGCTTGAAGTATTATTATTTTTATGTCAATATTAAATTTTATCTTGAATCTTTCGGATCTCAACATTCATGCCACAATAAATAAAATTACATTGAAGAATATGCTAAGTAGCATTCCACATCAAAAATTCTGTTTTTATCATTTACCTACTCGAGGACGAGCAGGAATTAAGCTTGGGAATGCTTGATACGTCTCCAACGTATCTATAATTTTTGATTGCTCCATGCTATTATATATTCTGTTTTGGATGTTTAATGGGCTTTATTATACACTTTTATATTATTTTTGGGACTAACCTATTAACCCAATGCCTAGTGCAAATTGTTGTTTTTTTTGCCTATTTCAGTGTTTCGCAGAAAAAGAATATCAAACAGAGTCCAAACGGAATGAAACCTTCGGGAGCGTGATTGTTAGAACAAATGTGATCCAGAGGACTTGGAGTGGATGTCAAGCAATCAACGAGGAGGCCACGAGGCAGGGGGCACGCCCTACACCCTCGTGGGCCCCTCGTGGCTCCACCGACCTACTTCTTACTCCTATATATACCTACGTACCCCGAAACCATCCATGAGCACCATGAAAACCTAATTCCACCGCCGCAACCTTCTGTACCCGTGAGATCCCATATTGGGGTCTTTTCCAGCGCTCCGCCGGAGGGGGGCATCGATCACGGAGGGCTTCTACATCAACACCATAGCCTCTCCGATGATGTGTGAGTAGTTTACCACAGACCTTCGGGTCCATAGTTATTAGCTAGATGACTTCTTCTCTCTCTTTGGATCTCAATACAAAGTTCTCCTCGATCTTCTTGAATATCTATTCGATGTAACTCTTTTTGCGGTGTGTTTGTCGAGATCCGATGAATTGTGGGTTTATGATCAAGATTATCTATGAACAATATTTGAATCTTCTCTGAATTCTTTTATGTATGATTGGTTATCTTTGCAAGTATCTTTGAATTATCAGTTTGGTTTGGCCTACTAGATTGATCTTTCTTGCAATGGGAGAAGTGCCCAGCTCTCGGTTAAATCATGCGGCACTCGATCCTAGCGACAGTAGGGGAAACGACACATATTGTATTGTTGCCATCGAGGATAAAAAGATGGGGTTTATATCATATTGATTGAGTTTATCCCTCTACATCATGTCATCTTACCTAATGTGTTACTCTGTTCTTATGAACTTAATACTCTAGATGCATGCTGGATAGCGGTCGATGTGTGGAGTAATAGTAGTAGATGCAGGCAGGAATCGGTCTACTTGTCATGGACGTGATGCCTATATACTTGATCATGCCTACATATTCTCATAATTATGCACTTTTCTATCAATTGCTCGAAAGTAATTTGTTCACCCACCGTAATACTTATGCTATCTTGAGAAAAGCCACTAGTGAAACCTATGGCCCCCGGGTCTATTCTTCATCATATTAATCTCCAGTCAATGAGCTATTTCTGTCGCCGTTTATTTTGCTTTCTTTACTTTTAATCTTTATCATAAAAATACCAAAAATAGTATCTTATCATCTCTAGCAGATCTCACTTTTGCAAGTGGCCGTGAAGGGATTGACAACCCCTTTATTGTGTTGGTTGCAAGGTTCTTATTTGTTTGTGTAGGTACGAGTGACTTGCGTGTGGCCTCCTACTGGATTGATACCTTGGTTCTCAAAAACTAAGGGAAATACTTACGCTACTTTGCTGCATCACCCTTTCCTCTTCAAGGGAAAACCAACGCATGCTCAAGAGGTAGCAAGTGCGCGTCTGCGACGACCTCAACGACGGTGAGCTTGGCTATGGTGGGGGTCTAGCTAGCAGGCGTACACGAGGGTAGAGAGAGGGGGAATCGGAGGTGAGCTCACGGTTGTTGCAGAGAAGGCCCGGGGATGACTCGAGGTGCTCAGGGCGTCTGAACGTGGAAGATGACGATGGAGCGAGCGCTGCCGTGCTCCCCGACTCCAGGCGCTTGGAATAGACGGTGAAGAAGACTCCAGCGAGGTGAATGGACAGGGAGGCACGACGCGGGGACGAAGGTGGGCGCGGCTACGCCGGAGCCATGGCGATGGCTGCGCCCAGGTGCTCGGCGAGGAATGGATCTGGCGAGGAGAGGGGAGAAAGGGGCGCAGGGGAACGCAGGAGAGAGCTAGGGTTAGGGTTTCGGTCGGGAGGACCGCGAGGAGGCTTTATCGCTGGGCGGAGCCGGTGAGGTGGTCGGACGGCGACGAGCGCGAGCGGGCGCCCGGTCGGACGCGCCTGAGGTACAGGAACAGATGCGAGGGGTTAGAGTGCGCCGGCTGGGCCTGCCCAGCGGCTAAGACCTAGGCACAGAGGGGAATGGTTTCCTTTTTCTTTCTTTTCTGCAACTTCGTTTTCTTTTTCTTTTTATAGCTTTCTGTTTTATTTTAAAACTACTAGCATTTGACTTTTAAAAATATGAGACTTGGCCATATAATCACAATGCAAAAGTTTAGTCACTGCCATAAATGATTCGGTGAGCATCTAAAATAGTTTGGATTTTTGTAATTTAAAAAGCATTTAACACATTACTTTAGCCACTGTCTTATTTATTTTAGGGGTATTAAAGCAATTTATAAAAATGTTGGTTCACCATGACAAATATTCAGGCATTACTTGCAACACCTTGAACATTTTAGTTTTGACATTTGAAAACTTTATTTGTTTGACTTTATTTTAAATTTGAATTTTGAATTAGGTTGAATCAACATGGGACCTAGCAACAGTAAAAATGATGACATGGCCTCATTAGCATGGGATTACGGTAGCTTAATTATCCGGGCGTCACAATTCTGCTCCACTACAAGAAATCTCGTCCCGAGATTTTAGGAGGTGGAAGGAAACAAAGCGGGGTATTCATCACGAAGACGATCCTTGCGTTCCCAAATGGCTTCATCTTCAGAATGATTTGACTACATAATTTAAGAATTTGATAGCCCTCTAACGGGTGCAACATTCATCTTGATCGAGACCGCAGATCGAATGCTCTCTGTAAGCGAGATCAGCTTGCAGGGATTGAGCTTTATAAACCATATGGTTGTTGCAATAAGACTTGCAACTCAGGGCATTGGCCCAGACACTAGCCTTGCCAGGGGTATAAGAAATACCATAGTCATAGTCTATGATTGTTTCCATACATCACTGCTGACGGAGATCCAGATCTAGCTGAGTAAACAAATACTTCAGACTTTGATGATCGGTGAAGATCTCACAACGAGTACCAAAAGGAAATGTCGCCACAACTTCAGTGCAAATTTAAATGTAGCAAGTTCAAGGTCATGGACTAGGTAGTTCTTTTGGAAAGACATCCTGGAATTCACAAACAACAGGACCATTTTCAATTCTCACAAGAGGAGAAGTGCTTAACGCATTCAAGGAATAAATATGTGCTTCGACAATTCGAACAAGATGAGCATGGTAGCTTACTATCACACTTGAAGAATGCAGTAGATGGACGGTTTTTGAGTTGCAGTTGATAGAAGCGGTATGTATTTTCAACCATACCATTCCTAGATTGAGGTCAATATTGGAATACTTCAAATCCTTGGGGGAAACATGGAATTCCAGCCCTTCAAATTTAACGCAGACGTTCTGACTAACCATGGTGATTCGACATTGGTCCGCGGAATGCAGCTTGAAATTTCGGCCAAGTGATGGCAGTTCCAACAGGTGAGGAATGCATGTGGCTGTCCCACCATTGAGCAACGGGACCTTTCTAGTAGTAAGCCACGAAGGTGACATAGTTGGCAGGGGCTACATCAACAAACTCCGACTCGAAAGTGATGTCACGGAGACAGTCATCAGCATCAAGTGGCTGAGTTGAGCTGTGGTAGATGGTTGGGTTGAGACATGCAAAGTTTTGCAGGGTAACTAGGGTTGGTTGCTGATTCATATTGGGACGTGGAAGCTGAGCCATGACTCCTTCCATGAACTGGTAATTCAGCACAACTGTTGTATCATTCCGGCCATGTATTCGGGTGATGGTGGATCGTCGCCACCATGGCCACGACCAGCGGGTCTAACCAACCTGCTTAAATGCAACAGGGGTATTTTAGCAAGATGTGGAGCAAGTGTATGGAGTCATTCATGATGTAATCAGAACAATGAGCAAAGGCACAGTATGTACAAAGCAGTAGTCATTAAAGACATACTGATACATATATAGAGCCAAGTACACGTTGCTCGTAAGAGTTCGGGCAGGAGAAACATCCTATACATACTAGGCGGCACGCAAGCACGCGATGGAGGGATATATCAATGGGACATAGTGATGGCTACATCAACATCGAGGAAAACCTCTAGACCGAGGAATTTGCAAGTGACGACGCAGGGTGCCCTCGACAAGAGGATCCTACAGTCAGTGAATGTTGTGAAGCAGAACTTGGCCCCATATTCAAGAAAGGCGTAATACAAATCTACGGATGGATGTGATCACGAGAACCTAGGATAGAGTTAGCAAAATCATTTAATCCTGAATAGAAGAGAGGTCAGAGTCCCAGAGTATAGACGAGGAGTAAAAGATCATAATACCACCCATTGGCGACGTGGGCCCGTAAGCCACACAGCCATGTTAGTAAATCAGTTTTTCAAAGACTAGACTCAACTTCGGCCAAGGAGTTGGAATGGGGGTTCCTACAGGTAGTCGGCTCTGATACCAACTTGTGACGCCCCCAATTCATCCGTACACTAATCATACACGCAAATGTGTACGATCAAGTTCAGGGACTCACGAGAAGATATCACAACACAACTCTGGACACAAATTGAAATAATACAAGCTTCATATTACAAGCCATGGGCCTCGAGGGCCCGAATACAAGAGCTTGTGACACAAGCGTCAGCGGAAGCAAAAATATCTTAGTACAGACATAAGTTAAACAAGACTGCCTTAAGAAGGCCAGCACAAAAGCAACAACGAACGAAGAGGCAAGGCCTCCTGCCTGGGACCTCATAACTACTCCTGGTCGTCGGCGGTCTCCACATAGTAGTAGGAACCCTTCGGGTAGTAGTAGTAGGTGACATCTGGCTCCTCAGATCCACCATCTGGTTGCAACAACCAGAAAGAAGAAAGAAGGGGGAAAAGGGGTAGCAAAGCAACCGTGAGTACTCATCCAAAGTACTCGCAGGCATTAGATCTATACTAAGTATGCATTGGTATCAAAGGAAGGTATGTATCCGTGGACTGAACTGCAGAATGCCAAAATAGAGGGGAAGGCCTAGCCTATCAAAGACTAGCATCATCAAACAACTCCAAGCATCTTGCATCATTCAGAAGAGTATAGAATAGCATATTAATTAGCAAGCATGTTGTAGCATTAACACCCAGAGATCCTTCCTTGACTCCATGCGAGAAAGCAATCTCGGAGCCACATATCCATCACATATCTCAAGTATCCATTTCTAGTTGTAATAGATCGGAATACAAGTTTGAACTTCCATTACCGTGGACACGGTATTCGAATATATAACATCCCTGCAGGGGTGCACCACGTTACCTGCTACCTCTTGAGCTTGCGTTGGTTTTTTCCTTGAAGAGGAAAGGGTGATGCAGCAAAGTAGAGTATGTATTCCCTCAGCTTTTGAGAACCAAGGTATCAATCCAGTAGGAGACAACGCAGCAAGCCACCGAATACTTGCACAAACAAACAGCAACCTTGCACCCAACGTGATAAAGGGGTTGTCAATCCCTTCACGGTTATTTGCAACGTGTGATCTGATAGAGATGGATAAATGGTAAAGTAATATTTTTGGTATTTTTGGTTTATGGAACGGAAAGTGAAACATTGCAAAGAAGGTAAATCGGAAACTGAAATTGTAGATCAGAAACTTATATGATGGAAAATAGACCCGGGGGCCATAGGTTTCACTAGAGGCTTCTCTCAAGATAGAAAATATTACTGTGGATGAACAAATTACTGCCGAGCAATTGATAAAAAAGCGCAAAGTTATGACGATATCTAAGGCAATGATCATGAATATAGGCATCACGTCCATGTGATGTCTACTATGCAACTTTATTCTTGTAGACACGTGTTGAGCCTCCAAGCGCAGGGTTTTGTAGGGCAGTAGCAATTTTTCCTCAAGTGGATGACCTAAGGTTTATCAATCCGTGAGAGGTGTAGGATGAATATGGTCTCTCTCAAACGACCCTGCAACCAAATAGAAGAAATCTCTTGTGTCCCCAACACACCCAATACAATGGCAAATTGTATAGGTGCACTAGTTCAGCAAAGAGATGGTGATAAAAGTGTAATATGGACGGTAGAAATATATTTTTATAATATGAATAAATAAAAACAGCAAGGTAGCAAATAGTAAACGGGCACAAAAACAGTATTGCAATGCTTGAAAATGAGGCCTAGAGTCCGTACTTTCACTAGTGCAATCTCTCAATAGTGCTAATATAATTGGATCATATAACCATCCCTCAACGTGCAACGAAGAATCACTCCAAAGTTCCTATCTAGCGGAGAACATAAGAATAAATTGTTTGTAGGGTACGAAACCACCTCAAATCTATTCTTTCCGTTCAATCTATTCAAGAGTCCGTACTAAAATAACACAAAGCTATTCTTTCCATTTGATCTATCTAGAGTTCGTACTAAAATAACACCAAAGCAAATTCATATTAAAAATACTTAATCCAACACAAAGAACTTCAAAGAGTGCCCCAAGATTTCTACCGGAGAAACAAAGACAAGAACGTGCATCAACCCCTATGCATAGATTACCCCAATGTCACCTCGGGAATCCGTGAGTTGAGTGCCAAAACATATAGCAAGTGAATCAATACGATACCCCATTGTCACCACAAGTATTCAATTGCAAGACATATATCAAGTGTTGTCGAATCCATAAAAGTATTCAATCGATAACAACAAAATCTCAAAGGGAAAAACTCAATTCATCACAACAAGATAGAGAGGGGAAAACACCATATCATCCGACTATATTAACAAAGCCATGCGATACATCAAGATCGTGACATCTTAAGAACAAGAGAGAGAGAGAGAGAGAGAGAGAGAGAGAGAGAGAGAGAGAGAGAGAGAGAGAGAGAGAGAGATAGATAGATTAAACACATAGCCACTTGTACAAACCCTCAGCCCCGAGGGTGGACTACTCCCTCCTCATCATGGTGGCCGCCGAGGAGATGAAGATGGCCACCGGAGATGATTCCCCCTCCAGCAGGGTGCCGAAAAGGGTCTGGATTTTTTTTCGGTGGCTACAGAGCCTTGCGGCGGTGGAACTTCTGATCTAGGTTAACCCCTGGGGTTTTCGGAATATTTGTGACTTTATAGGGTAAAGAGGGGGTGCAGGAGGCCACCGAGGTGGGCACAACCCACCTGGTCGCACCTGGGCCCCCAGGCGCGCCCTGTGGGTTGTGCGCCTCGAGGCACCCCCAGTGTTGCTCGCCAATCACAGGTGTTCGGTCCATAAAAATCTCCAAAAGTTTAGCGATGTTTGGACTCCGTTTGATATTGATTTCTGCGATGTAAAAACAAGCAAAAACAGCAATCGCATCGGGCCTTTGGATCAATAGGTTAGTCCCAAAAAATGATATAAAGTTGCTATAAAATGATTGTAAAACATCCAAAAATGATAATATAACAACATGAATACTTCATAAATTATAGATACGTTGGAGACGTATCACTATGTCAAGTAGACCGAAATGATCCTACATCTACTACTATTACTCCACACATTGACTGCTATCCAGCATGCATCTAGAGTATTGAGTTCATAAAGAATGGAGTAACGCCTTAAGCAAGATGACATGATGTAGAGGAATTAACTCAAGCAATATGATGAAAACCCCATCTTTTTATCCTCGATGGCAACAATACAATACGTGTCGGTTCCCCTTCTGTCACTAGGATTGAGCACCGCAAGATTGAACAACGAAGCTAGGCACTTCTCCCATTGCAAGAAAAACCAATCTAGTTGGCCAAACCAAATCGATAGTTCGAAGAGACTTGCAAAGATATCAAATCATGCATATAAGAATTCAAAGAAGATTCAAATAATATTCATAGATAAGCTGATCATAAATCCACAATTCATCGGATCTCGGCAAACACACCGCAAAAGAGTATTACATCGAATAGATCTCCAAGAACATCAAGGAGAACATTGTATTGAGAATCAAAGAGAGAGAAGAAGTCATCTAGCTACTAGCTATGGACCCGTAGGTGTGTGATAACCTACTCACGCTTCATCAGAGAGGCAATGGTGTTGATGTAGAAGCCCTCCGTGATTGAATCCCCCTCCGGCAGGATGCCCGAAAAGGCCCCTAGATGTGGTCTCACGAGTAAAGAAGGTTGTTGCGGTGGAAAAGTGGTTTCGTGGCTCTCCCGGAAGTTTTTGCGTATATGGGAATATATAGGAGGAAGATCTAGGTTAGGGGGTCACCGAGGGGCCCACAAGGTCGGGGAGCGCGCCCTCCACCCTTGTGGCCGCCTCGTGGCTCTTCTGACTTGCAGTCTAAGTCTCCTGGGTGTCTTCTGATCAAAGAAAATCATCACAAAAGTTTTATTACTTTTGGACTCCGTTTGGTATTCTTTTTCTGCGAAACTCTAAAACAAGGAAAAAACAGAAACTGGCACTGGGCTCTAGGTTAATAGGTTAGTCCCACAAATCATATAAAATAGCATATAAATGCATATAAAACATCCAAAACAGAAATATAATAGCATGGAACAATCAAAAATTATAGATACGTTGGAGACGTATCAAGCATCCCCAAGCTTAACTCCTGCTCGTTCTTGAGTAGGTAAATGATAAAAACAGAATTTTTGATGTGGAATGCTACCTAACATATTTATTCATGTAATTCTCTTTATTGTGGCATGGATGTTTAGATCCATAAGATTCAAAAAAAAGTTTAATATTGACATAAAAACAATAATACTTCAAGCATACTAATAAAATAATTATGTCTTCTCAAAATAACATGGCCATAGAAAGCTTATCCCTACAAAATCATATAGTCTGGCTATGCTCCATCTTCATCACACAAAGTATTCAAATCATGCACAACCCCGATGACAAGCCAAGCAATTGTTTCATACTTTTGATGTTCTCAAACCTTTTCAACTTTCACGCAATAGATGAGCGTGAGCCATGGACATAGCACTATAGGTGGAGTAGACGGTGGTTGTGGAGAAGACAAAAAAGAAGGAGATAGTCTCACATCAACTAGGCGTGTCAACAGGCTATGGAGATGCCCATTAATAGATACCAATGTGAGTGAGTAGGGATTGCCATGCAACGGATGCACTAAGAGCTATAAGTTTTTGAAAGCTTAAAAAGAAACTAAGTGGGTGTGCATCCAACTCGCTTGCTCACAAAGACCTAGGGCATTTTGAGGAAGCCCATCATTGGAATATACAAGCCATGTTCTATAATGAAAAATTCCCACTAGTTTATGAAAGTGATAACATAGGGGACTCTCTATCATGAAGGTCATGGTGCTACTTTGAAGCATAGGTGTGGCAAAAGGATAGTAACATTATCCCTTCTCTCTTTTTCTCTCAATTTTTTTATTGGGCCTTCTCTCATTTTTGTGGCCTCTTTTTTTCGTCAGGAGTCTCATCCCGACTTGTGGGGGAATCATAGTCTCCATCATCCTTTCCTCACTTGGGACAATGCTCTAATAATGAAGATCATCACACTTTTATTTACTTACAACTCAAAAATTACAATTCGATACTTAGAACAAAATATGACTCTATATGAATGCCTTCGGTGGTGTACCGGGATGTGCAATGAATCAAGAGTGACATGTATGAAAAAATTATGAACGGTGGCTTTGCCACAAATACGATGTCAACTACATGATCATGCAAAGAAATATGACAATGATGGAGCGTGTCATAATAAACAGAAAGGTGGAAAGTTGCATGGCAATATATCTCGGAATGGTTATGGGAATGCCATAATAGGTAGGTATGGTGGCTGTTTTGAGGAAGGATATGTGGTGGGTTTATGGTACCGGCGAAAGTTGCGCGGTACAAGAGAGGCTAGCTATGGAAGAAAGGTGAGAGTGCGTATAATCCATGGACTCAACATTAGTCATAAGGAACTCACATACTTATTGCAAAAAAATCTATTAGTCATCGAAACAAAGTACTACGCGCATGCTCCTAGAGGGATAGATTGGTAGGAAAAGACCATTGCTCGTCCCCGGCCGCCACTCATATGGAAGACAATCAATAAATAAATCTTGCTCCGACTTCATCACATAACGGTTCACCATACGTGCATGCTATGGGACTCACAAAATTTAACACAAGTATTTATCAAATTCACAAATACTTACTAGCATGACTCTAATATCACCATCTTCATATATCAAAACAATCATAAGGAATCAAACTTCTCATAGTATTCAATGCACTTCATATGAAAGTTTTTATTATATCCCTCTTGGATGCCTATCATATTAGGACTAATTTTATAACCAAAGCAAATTACCATGCTGTTCTAAAGACTCTCAAAATAAGATAAGTGAAGTACGAGAGTTCAACAATTTCTATAAAATAAAACCACCGCCGTTCTCTAGAAAGATATAAGTGAAGCACATAGGGCATTCTAATAAATCACGATTCATGTGTGTCTCTCCCAAAAGGTGTGTACAGCAAGGATGATTGTGGCAAACTAAAAATCAAAGACTCAAATCATACAAGATGCTCCAAGCAAAACACATATCATGTGGTGAATAAAAATATAGCTTCAAGTAAAGTTACCGATAAACAAAGACGAAAGAGGGGATACCTTCCCGGGGCATCCCCAAGCTTAGGCTCTTTGGCCTCCTTGAATATTACCTTGGGGTGCCTTGGGCATCCCCAAGCTTAGGCACTTGCCACTCCTTATTCCATAGTCCATCAAATCCTTACCTAAGACTTGAAAACTTCACAACACAAAACTTCAACATAAAATCTCGTAAGATCCATTAGTATAAGAAAATAAATCACCACTTTTGGTACTGTTGTGAACTCATTATTTATTTATATTGGTGTAATATCTACTGTATTCCAACGTTTCTGTCGGATTTCGGGTTCCGGCAGACCATCTAGGTTCGAACTCTGGGGTGCACGCGGAGATCTCACCTCCTACCTACCTACACCTCGTCGCCTCGCAAGGATCTAACTACGCAAAGAGCAACACAAGGGACACAAGGTTTATACTGGTTCGGGCCACCATTGTGGTGTAATACCCTACCCGGTGTGTGGTGTGGTGGATTGCCTCGGGGCTGATGATGAATAAGACAAGGTAGAACAGCCTCGTGAGGGTCTGTTTCTTGGCAAGCATTTAACTGCTAGGGGGAGTTCGGTCGCTTCTCTCTCTCCTTAGATGCCTCTCTCTTGTGGATGGCTAGCCCTATTTGTAGGCAGAGGCCCTAGGCCTCTTGCCAAATATTGAGCGGGAAGGGCGCCAACAATTGGCCATTTTGAAGGGGAACATCTAGTACACTTATCCTGACTAAAGTTGGTCCTTGCCTGCCAAAGGCTCTGACAATGACGTCGGCTTGGGCTCCACGATGACCTCCTTCCCGCCGTTGTGTTGGTCTTGGTCTTGTTGCACCAAAATGGTTGCCTTTGCTTGATGCTCTCGCCTACACTTACCTCCTTTGCACCAAAGAGGAAAAGAGGACACTGCGCGGGCTGGCGCCCGCGTGGTGCCCTTGGTCGTCATGGCTTGCATCATGGCACCTCGTGAGGTACCCCGCCTTGATCTCTCTGCCTCCTCGTGAGCCAGCCTAACGAGGCCTTGCCTGAGGAAGCTTCCCGTTGTCCGCCCCGCGAGGCTTGGCCCCTCGCGAGGGTCTTGAGCTTGTGCTGATGAAGATGGGTCGTACTGGGCCACCCCTTGAGCCACGCCGCAGGCCGCAGGCAGGCAAGTCTGGGTACCCCCGTTCCCAGAACGCCGACAGTAGCCCCCGGGCCCAAGGCGCGCCTGGACTTGGCTTAGCAGAGAAGCGAAGGGGCAAGGGCGAAGCACCGCGGGCCCTAACACCCTGCGGCCTCGGGCGCCGTGTGGTGGTTGATTGGACGTGGGCGTCCCTGTTCCCCCACGCCTCCTTATTTTGGGCCCAGCTAGGCGGACCCGTGGTTGCACACAGTCATCCCTCTTCTCGCCGCTCGAGCGTCTCCTGCTCTTCCTCCTCTCGAGCTCCAGTCTCCGTCTCCAATCCAATCTCGAATCCTCCCCCTTCCTGTCGCCATGGCCCGACGAAGAAGGGGAAAGGGAAAAAGCCTGTGCCTCCGCCCAGCTCGCCGTCGCCGACGGCTCCTGCTGTCGATCGGTCGATCATACTCAACCGAGAAGGCTTGGACAAGGTCAGTTCTGCCCTCGCCACCATCTTCAACGAGCGCGGGAGGAAGACGGTCGGGCTCGCGTCTCACTTCTCCATTGACAGAATAGTCACCGAGGTCCGTATTACCGACGCTACTGTATGGACTGGTTCCCCCCTTTTCCAATTTCTTCAACGCTGTGCTTTCCCATTACCAGATCCACATGATGCATTTGGTTCCCGAATCCATTACTCTTCTTGCCGTTTTCGCCTTTGTCTGCGAGGCGATGATGGGCATTCCTCCTTCAGTTGCCTTGCTACGCCACTTCTTCTCTTTGATCCTCAGCGACCCCACCCAATGCTCGGGGTGCGTGAGCTTCATTGCCGTACCAGAAACAGCGGCTTCAGGGATTGATTTCAGCCTTCCTCTGCCCGCGCCTGGGTTCCGCGAGCGGTGACTGTATGTGGATGTCGGGGTGCCCAGCCCCCTGCTTTCGAAGCCAACATTGCCCGCTATCCCCAATTCGGGATGGGGCCAGGAGACGCTCACGAGCCCCCGACTCGCCTTCGTCTGCATCGCACAGCACTTGAGGGCGCCGGCGTGTGGCGCCCAAGGTGGTGAATGAGTTCCTCCTATGCGCATTGCCCCTCTCAGCGCCATTCCCGCTGGATGTGGGCCTTCGCGGGCGTGAAGACCACATGAGGCTCCGGAGGAGGACTGGCGCTGAAGTGCCGAGGAAGGTTCTCATGATCCCGACCGGGACCCTTCTCCTGGCAGCATCCGGCAAGGGGGTGCTCTGTTGTACCTTTGCTCGAATAGGGGTGATTTCGTGAAGCAGATGCCCAGCTTCGATGAATGGGGGCTGCGCCCTGCAGGCCTCATGGGACCTCGTGAGAACCCAGTTGTGGTGGTTGCCCTTCCGGTTGCCCACGACGGTCCTTCCTCGAGTGGCGGAGCAGGGAGGGAAGGGCCGCCGGGGGCTGAGGGGGCCTCCGCCGAGATGACGACACCAGGCGGCACTCCTGGGGCGGCAGCTTCCGTGGTCCGCCCTGTGGCGGCTGAAGGCGTTGAGCCGCGACCCGCGGCTCCCGTGGCAGAGGTCCCTGAGGCCCCGGCCACCCTTCTTGTTGAGGCGACTGGCGGCGTGCGCCAGGAGGACACCCCTGACGCTGGTCACTTTGGTGCTTCTTCCTCGTCATAGGCTGACCCCTACGCCGAGCTCCTGGGCCGCTTCCGCATGGACTTCGAGGCTCTCTGGAAGAGAAAGGAGGCCTTGGTTGATGATTACCCTTGCCGCCTGCTGAAGCGCAGGAAGTATTTCGCCATTGATGAGTAAGCCTTCCCCTTTGTTAGCTCCTTATTTTCTCGTTGCTTCAGATGATCCTCGCTCTGCAGGGCCCTTCCTGCCGAGCTCACGGAGATGGCTGAGGAGCCACCCCCCAGGCCTCGCCCTCTCCACCATCCCCGAGCGCTCCAAGCTCAAGCACTGCCCTTGTGGTGAGGCCGGTTGGAGAGGTGAGCCGTCCTGTGATGCATCACGGTTCTGCGCACCTCGCGAGCCTTCCCGGGGTATAGCCAGCCTGCCTTGGGCTCTTCAACTGGTCACGGACGGCGATTGGCTGTGGTCGGCCCTGCGTTCTTCATTTGGGGACGAGCCGGCTCTAGGCCGGGCTTCTGGCGAGGCGTGCCCATCCATCGCGAGGGCGCCAGACTCCAGACCCCTGCCCAGAGGGGGAGTGCTGATTCGTGGCCCCCCGCGCACACCTGGGGCGGAGGACGACGCGGAAGACGTGCTCGAGCGCGCCCGGGGGCGCCGCGCCCTTCGCCAAGGGTTTCTCCGGAGGGCAGCTGACGCAGTGAGCCAGCTTGGGGTAGAGCTTGCTGACGAAGACGCGCGCCTTGAAGCTGAGGGCCTGCGCCTAGCTGAAGAGAGGCGCAAGCTGAAGGCGGCCGTTGCCCTTGCGTGCCACCAGTGTGACCTCGACAATGAGAAAGCCGAGGTGTCGCTGGCGGCTTCTCGGGAGGCCCGTTCCCGGGTCGTCGAGGAGGCTCGGGAGGCTGACCAGCGGCGTGAGGCGGCGGAGGAGCGGGCGTGGGAGCTCCAGGCCTGGAGCAATTCCCTAGAGCAGCAGGTGGAGCTGCATGAGACGACCCTTGCATCGATGACGGGGGCTTCGGTCGACCAGGCGGAGATCCAGAGACGTGAGGAGGCACTGACGCTGGAAGCTGCCGAGCGCGCCTGCGATCTTGAGCAGCTGGAGACGAGGGAGCGCTTGGTGGCGTAGGCGGAGGACGATGTCGCTGCGCGGGAGGCCCGAGTCCTGGAAGAGGTTGATCGCCGGGTTGCGGCGGCCCGCTCGAACCTCGAGCGCGAGTTCGAGGAGAGGCTGGGGTTGATCAGGGCCGAAGCGGAAGGCAGGACCGCCGCCCTGAGGGCCAAGCTGGATGAAGTGGCGCGGCGGGCCGATGCTTCCCGGGCCGCCTTTGGCGTGGCACAGGAGGAGCTGACTTCCTCCCACGCCGAGGTGCTTCTTCTATGTTAGCGGGTGGACGCGGCCGAGGCCGTTGCGCGGTGGAACGAGGACGAGATACGCCAGCGGCAGATCCTGGAGCACGAGCATGGCCCTATGCTCCGCACGCTCCGGGAAAGAGCTAACACGGCCTTGGGCAACGTCTGCGAGGCGGCCGTTGGCGAGGCTCATGCAGTTAACTATGCTGGTAACCTCCAGTTCTTCACTGATGTGGTGACGCAGCTGGAGGCGCGGTCGGGCAGAGCCAACAAGTTGGTGGAGGAGAGGAGCCGCGCCCTGCTCGGGCGCGCCTTTTCTTGCGTCTTCAGCCATCTTCGGAACATGGATCCCAACTTCGACTTTGATGCCGACATCGCCCCGGTACCCCAGGCCATCCGGGACGACCCGACGCATTGGGTGGAAGACAACGTGGATGCCCTCGTCAGGGCCTTCGCTACTCACAACGACGACGTGGTCGTGGCTGCTGATGAAGGCGGCGTGGTGAACGGCCCTGACGCCGCTGACGGCGACGCGGAGGGCGATGGTGAGGCCAGCGACGCCAGCGACGATTCAGGAGGTGCCCTTGAGGATGCACTGGGGGATTTATCCGACTGACCGCGTGTTGTTCCTGCTTTCTTACCCTGCGCTGATAGAGTTCGGGCTTTGCCCTGAAGGTTGTAAGAGCATTTTGGGATGGGGAGCCCCTCGTGTAAAAACTTGCAGTTAGCGTATTAGTGGATGCGGTATCACCCGTACGCCTGCGCCAAGTGGCTGGCCTTGCGACGAGCTGGCTGGCTTGTTTACCTTCGACCGCGTGGGCTCCGAGATAGCCTGCGGAGGGCTGTGGTGTTTCCGAGTGCTTCCTGAATGAGCCCATTGAACCTGTGATGAGAACCTCCTAAGAGGGCGCGGTGATGGCAGTCCGGGCCGCACGCATGCTAGGCCTGGCCTGGCTCGCGAGGGGCTCACGAGGGGAGGCAGCTGAGGCAAAGTGGTAACCAGAAAGCGAGAGATTGCTCGAACGAGACTAAACACCCCTTCCCCGAACACACACAAATCTCAAACTCAAATCCAAACGGGGAAAAGCGACAGCCAAGGGGAAAAGCAAGAAAAGCAGAAAAAGCCGCGTCCGGCACCTAGTCTAGTCTTGGACGTCTTCTCACCAGTGCGGAGCTAAGTGCTGCCACTAGGCGTGGGAGGGAGCCCCAGGGCCTGAGGCTGGCGCTCCTGAGACACCGAGGCATGTACATCCCCACTCATTATTACGTGAGAGTGTCACGGGGCGGCGAGCTTCACAGACACTGGGCCTTCTTCACAGGTACCGGCCTTGCTTCATATCGCCAGACGAGGGCCCCGCCTTGCGCCACACTCTAGTGCCATCGACGACGGCCGGAGACCGAGGACGCCGCCGATGGGGTAGAGCGGTCGCCAGCGGTTCCCCCGACGACCACGGGTCCTCTGCCGGGGGTAGGCCCTGAGGCACCTCCCCGGCAGAGGGCCTACCTCCTGAGGACGCCTTGCTCCGAACGCCGCGATGGTGATGCCGGATCTCGGCCCCTCTCCTGCAGCCCCCGGCGCCCTCCTCCCGAGGGCAGGAAACTGCGGGATTGGGGCAGCCGTCCGCTGCGATGATCTGTACCTCCTGCAATCCATGGTTAGCGTATGCCTGCTCCTGAGGAATTAGCGGTGCCCAATAATCGTTGCCTCCAGCGCGGTCGACGGGGCTTTCCCGGGGCTCCTGGAAGAGCCCAGCTTCGGGTGCCTCGTCCCCCCAGCTTGGGCCGAGGAGCGAGCCATGTTCGTCCTCCTGCGCGTGCCCTTGATCCATCATATGGGCACGTGCTCCGGGCCGCCACCCGAATGCTTCACCGTAGTGCCCCATGTGCCACGCAGCCTGCTTGAGGCGCCCACACGGGGGTGGTGCTGTGGCCCACTGGGGCCGTGGGCTGTGGCGAGTCCTCCTTCGCTGGCCGGGGGCGGAGGTAGCGCCGCTGTTAGCCCGATGCTGACAGCATGGTTGGCGTTGGAGTGGCCTTGGAGTCCGCTTGGAGCTGCGCGGGCGTGCGTGGGGCCTCCGCGTGGCCCGCCTTGGACATGAGGTGGCAGCTGGGTGCAGAAGGGGTGAGCCCCCGATGCAGCGAAGCCCAGGAGCTCTGCCACCCGCTCCAGCAGCACGTCGTGGCCGCCCTCCAGCTGCCTGCATTGCAGTAGCTCTCGGGCCACCGTGGCGCGCCCTTGAGTTCGCTTGCTCCCGCCGGTGTGCAGCGCCGTGTACTGGCGTGGTTCGAGCCCTCGCCGCCGACCGCGCTGCCGCAGCGTGAGAGCCGACGTTGCTGACCGCGTCGCCCATGCCGCAGCGCCTGCGGACCGCGGGCTGCTGGGCATGGGGTTGATATCGCCCGGGGCAAGCGGCTCCGCGTGGGCGGGCCAGGCCGCCAAGGATCAGGGTTGCCCGTTGGGTCGCCGGACATGATGTTGACGATGCGACGGGGCGCGAGGCGGCAGAAGGCGGATTTCGGCGCACCCCTACCTGGCGCGCCAAATGTCGGATTTTGGGTTCCGGCAGACCCTCTAGGTTCGAACTCTAGGGTGCACGCGGAGATCTCACCTCCTACCTACCTACACCTCGTCGCCTCGCAAGGATCTAACTACGCAAAGAGCAACACAAGGGACACAAGGTTTATACTGGTTCGGGCCACCATTGTGGTGTACTACCCTACTCCAGTGTGTGGTGTGGTGGATTGCCTCAGGGGCTGATGATGAACATTACAAGGTAGAACAGCCTCGCGAGGGTCTGTTCTTGGCCGGTGCGACGAACTGCTAGGGGGAGTTCGGTCGCTTCTCTCTCTCCTTAGATGCCTCTCTCTTGTGGATGGCTAGCCCTATTTATAGGCAGAGGCCCTGGGCCTCTTCCCAAATATTGAGCGGGAAGGGCGCCAACAATTGGCCATTTTGAAGGGGAACATCTAGTACACTTATCCTGACTAAAGTTGGTCCTCGCCTGCCAAAGGCTCTGACGATGACACCGGCTTGGGCTCCACGATGACCTCCTTCCCGTCGTTGTGTTGGTCTTGGTCTTGTTGCACCGAAATGGTTGCCTTTGCTTGATGCTCTCGCCTTCGCTTGCCTCCTTTGCACCAAAGAGGAAAAGAGGACACTGCGCGGGCTGGCGCCCGCCTGGTGCCCTTGGTCGTCATGGCTTGCGTCATGGGCACCTCGTGAGGTACCCCGCCTTGATTTCTCCACCTCCTCTCGAGCCAGCCTGACGAGGCCTTGCCTGAGGAAGCTTCCTGTTGTCCGCCCCACGAGGCTTGGCCCCTCGCGAGGGTCTTGAGCTTGTGCTGATGAAGATGGGCCGTACTGGGCCACCCCTTGAGCCACGCCGCAGGCCGCAGGCAGGCAAGTCTGGGTACCCCCATTCTCAGAACGCCGACAGTTTCCATGGTTCATACTGATAACCCACAAGTATAGGGGATCACAACAGTTTTCGAGGGTAGAGTATTCAACCCAAATTTATAGATTCGACACAAGGGGAGCCAAAGAATATTTGAAGGTATTAGCAGCTAAGTTGTCAATTCAACCACACCTGGAGATTAACTATCTGCAGCAAAGTGACCAGTAGCAAAGTAGTTTGATAGTTTTGATAGTAGTGACAACAGCAATGGTAACAGCAATAGTGATAGAAGTGATTTTGTAGCAAGTGTAACAGTGATGATAGTAGTAGTAACTTAGCAGAAACAATATAGGATAAATTCGTGGGCATTGGATCGGTGACTTGTTGAATGATATTCATCATGTGACAATTATAACCTAGGGCGATATGGCACTATCTCAAGTTCATCGATATAATGTAGGCATGTATTCTGTAAATAGTCATACGTGCTTTATTAAAAGAACTTGCATGACATATTTTGTCCTACCCTCCCGTGGCAGCGGGATCCATATTGGAAACTAAGGGATATTAAGGCCTCCTTTTAATAAAGAACTGGGACAAAGCATTAACGCATATTGAATACATGAACTCCTCAAACTACGGTCATCATCGGAAGAAGTCCCGGTTATTGTCACTCCGGGGTTACCGGATCATAACATGTAGTAGGTGACTATAACTTGCAAGATCCGATCTAGAACATAGATATAATGGTGATAACATAAACGGTTCAGATCTGAGTTCATGGCACCCGGGCCCAAAGTGACAAGCATTAAGCATGGCAAAGTCATAGCAACATCAATCTTAGAACATAGTGGATACTAGGGATCAAGCCCTAACAAAACCAACTCGATTACATGATGAATCTCATCCAACTCCTCACCAACTAGCAAGCCTACGAAGGAATTACTCACTCCCGGTGGGGAGCATCATGGAATTGGCGATGGAGAAGGGTTGATGATGACGAAGAACGAAGATCCCCCTCTCCGGAGCCCCAAACTGACTCCAGATCTGCTCCCAAGGAAGAGCAGGGCTTGGCGGCGGCTCCATCTCGTGGATCACGATCCCTAATTTTTTTTCTGGAAAATAGGTATTTATGGAGTTGGAATCAGGGTCTGTGAGGCCACCAGGTGGGGATAACCCACCTGGGCGCACCAGGACAGGGGGGCGCCCTAGTGGGTTGTGCCCACCCAGGTGCCCCTCTCCGACAGGTCTTGGCTCCAGAAATTCTGATTATTGATATAAAAAATCCTCACAAAGTTTCCTTCCATTCCGAGAACTTTTATTTCTGCACAAAAACAGCACCATGGTACACTACTGCAGGAGATTGCTAACGCGACACTACGATCATAGACCCTTTGCCGAAACTATGTACAATGCAATAATCGCAAAAGGTGGTGTAAAAAACCGTCAAAAAAGGTGCAAAATGTTTGCAATGATGGATGCACCAAACAAGGTTAAGATTTTAGTTGCGTGTGCGATGCAGGGCATACGGTTAATCCATTCAAACTGTCTACGATGAGGCAGAACAACAGAAATGGGCAGCCATAACAATATGTGTGCGATGGAGGACACACGGTTAATCCATTCAAACTATTTGCGATGAGGTAGAACAACAAAAACGGGCGGCCATATCAATGTGTGCGCGATATACGGCATACGGTTAACTTGGACGAACTGTTTTCAATTAGTGAACACAACAGAAACGATTCAACTTAACAAGATGTGTGTGATATGTAGCATACAGTTCACATGGATGAACTGTTTGCGATGAGCCAAAAGAACACAAACAAGTCGTGTAAACAAGATGTGTGTGATACATGGCAAACATCCGACTCGGATGAACTGTTTGCGATGAGAAATTACAACACAGACGGTCAATACAGTTATTTCGTGTGTGATTCTGTGTGTACAAAAAACTTTGAAAAATGCAAACTAGTTGCTTGCGGTGGCTAGGAGTATCGCACACGATGCGTCTGCGAGTACTCATGTGCGATGATTAGTATGTTACACATATGTTTCTTTATGTGAAGATGTGTGTAAATTTGCAATATGGACAATTAATATGCAAATGCCTTCTGAACATCGGGCACATGCTTAAACTCAATGAACTGTGTACGATACTAATACTTTCCATGAAAATATGTGAACTTGGGTAACAGCATTTGAGTAACATATATATAGTGATTACACTATTCGACAAAAGGAGGATCTTCGTAACACGGTTTTGACAACCATATGGTCCATATCTACATACTTAACATAGTAACAACTGTCACATTTTAAGAGGCTAAGGGCCAACAACCATATGGTCCATTTCTACATACTTAACATATATAGTAACAACTAGCATATTTTAAGAGGCCGAGGGCCAACAACCACAACTATCCACTGGAAGCAGCTTGATAACGGCGACTCGGCATCTCGTCAATGAAAAGGAAGAGCCCTCCTGTGCCTTGGTAGAGCAGGAGTAGAATAGTGTCTCCAGTTTTCCAATATGGATGCATTGCCACGAGAAGCGAGAACTTGTTCATTTGAATGGTTCCATTTTTGCGGGAAATGCAGTACCTTGCAATCACTTTGGCGTTATTAGCAGGCACAAGTGTAATTCGACCATGCCGGGAAATCGATCCAGGAAATTTTTTGTTGACATGTAGAATAAAAAACAATTGTAACACATTATTGAAGATATATATAGTTTATGAGCATCAACATTAAAATAAGACTTTTTACCAGCGCTTTGTGCACACAATTGGTCTTGTTCAGTGTGTGCACCATAGGTCTAATTAATCCCATCCAAAATCCAACGTTCATATGCTGTGCTACCTTTGTCAGATTATCAACAAAGTTTATGACATGCTTCGAGTCCTTCCAGTGAAATTTGGTACGCTTAGTGATACGTCTCCAATGTATCTATAATTTTTTATTGCTTCATGCTATATTATATTCTGTTTTGGATGATTAATGGGCTTTTTATACACTTTTATATTATTTTGGGACTAACCTATTAACCGGAGGCCAAGCCCAAATTGCTGTTTTTTTTCCTATTTCAGAGTTTCGCAGAAAAAGAATATCAAACGAAGTCCAAACGGAATGAAACCTTCGAGAAATTGATTTTCGGAACAAATGTGGTCTAGAGGACTTGGAGCCTACGTCAAGAAATCAACCAGGAGAGCACAATGCAGGGGGTGCGCCTACCCCCCTGGGCACACCCTCCACCCTCGTGGGGCCCATGTTGCTCCGCCGACATACTTCCTCCTCCTATATATACCTACGTACCCCCAAACCATCAGGGGCATCCACGAAAACCTAATTCCACCGCCGCAACCTTCTGTACCCGTGAGATCCCATCTTGGGGCCTTTTTCGCCACTCCGCCGGAGGGGGCATTGATCACGGAGGGCTTTTACATCAACACCATAGACTCTCCGGTGATGTGTCAGTAGTTTACCTCAGACCTTCGGGTCCATAGTTATTAGCTAGATGGCTTCTTCTCTCTCTTTGGATCTCAATACAAAGTTCTCCACGATTCTCATGGAGATCTATTCGATGTAATCTTCTTTTGCGGTGTGTTTGTTGAGATCAATGAATTGTGGGTTTATGATCAAGTTTATCTATGAACAATATTTGAATCTTCTCTGAATTCTTTTATGTATGATTGGTTATCTTTGCAAGTCTCTTCGAATTATCAGTTTGGTTTGGCCTACTAGATTGATCTTTCTTGCAATGGAAGAAGTGCTTAGCTTTGGGTTCAATCTTGCGGTGTCCTTCCCAAAGTGATGTTAGGGGCAGCAAGGCACGTATTGTATTGTTGCCATCGAGGATAAAAGATGGGGTTTATGTCATATTGCATGAGTTTATCCTCTACATCATGACATCTTACTTAAAGCATTACTCGTTCTTTTGAACTTAATACTCTAGATGCATCTTTGGATAGCGGTCGATGTGTGGAGTAATAGTAGTAGATGCAGCAGAGTCGGTCTACTTGTCACGGACGTGATGCCTATATACATGATCATACCTAGATATTCTCATAACTATGCTCAATTCTGTCAATTGCTCAAAAGTAAATTGTTCACCCACCATAATACTTATGCTCTTGAGAGAAGCCACTAGTGAAAACTATGGCCCCCGGGTCTATTTTCCATATATTAATCTTCCAACACTTTGCTATTTTTATTGCCTTTTATTTTATTTTGCATCTTTATTATAAAAATACCAAAAATATTATCTTATCATATCTCGTCGTGTTGTGGCCAGCGGATCTTGGGTAGGGGTCCCCGGCTGTGCGCTCTAGGCGGATGGTAACAGGAGACAAGGGACACGATGTTTTACCTGTGTTGGGCCCTCTCGATGGAGGTAAAACCCTACTCCTGCTTGATTGATCTTGATGATATGAGTATTACAAGAGTTGATCTAACACGAGATCGGAGAGGCTAAACCCTAGAAGATAGCCTATGGTATGATTGTTGTTCTCTGTCCTACGGACTAAACCCTCCGGTTTATATAGACACCGGAGGGGGCTAGGGTTACACATAGTCGGTTACAGGGAAGGAGATCTACATATCCTTATCGCCAAGCTTGCCTTCCACGCCAAGGAGAGTCCCATCCGGACACGAGACGAAGTCTTCAATCTTGTATCTTCATAGTCCAATAGTCCGGCCAAAGGTTATAGTCCGCTGTCCGGATACCCCTAATCCAGACTCCTCAAGAGCCCTGAACCAGGCTTCAATGACGATGAGTCCGACGTGCAGATTGTCTTCGGCATTGCAAGGCGGGTTCCTCCTCCGAATACTTCATAGAAGATTTTGAACATGAGGATCGTGTCCGGCTCTGCAAAACAAGTTCCACATGTCGCCGTAGAGAGAATAATATTTCCACAAATCCAATCTGCTGACGTACCCCGTAGTGTGACGTCACACCACAGCCAGGCCTTTATTCGAATTGTTTTTTACAGCCCACCTCAGCGTGTTTCACGAGGCGGTTCCCTTGGCACGTCTTGTCGAAGCAGAGATCGTGTCCCCTTATTGCGGGATTCTCATCAATACGGACGTGGGTAACCCAAACACGCCCGTTGGTATGACCCCTCGATTGGAGGTAAGTCCCAGACGGTCACGAGGAGGGCACTTGGTATTCAACCTCTTTATAAAGAGACCAAGGCCTTTTCTTTCGATCTCAATCGAATCCACCTCCCGCCTCGAGTTCCAACACCCAAAGCTCAGGTTTAGGCGCTTCAGACCTCCGATAATGTCCGGATCCAACCTTCAAGGTCGGTGGATGCCCTCCTCCGTTACGGAGGAAGACATAATAAAGCTAAGGGGGGCCAGGTACTTGACCGGCGAAATTACGCATAGGCTGCCTGCTCAAGGGCAGGTTATTCCCACTCCCGAGCCCGGCAAGAGCGTCGTATTCATATCTCACTTCCTCCGAGGGCTAGGCTTCGCGCCAGATCCCTTCGTGAGGGGGCTTATGTTCTATAATGGGCTGGACTTCCATGATTTAGCTCCGGAGTCTATCCTCCACATCTCAACGTTCATCGTCGTGTGCGAAGCTTTCCTCCGCATTAACCCTCACTTCGGATTGTGGATCAAGACCTTCAAAGTGGAGCCGAAGATGATCGAGGGTCGGCACGCAGAGTGCGGAGGCGCCGTAATAAGCAAAAATGTCGATGCCCCATGGCCCGAGGGCTCTTTCCAGGAGGTGCCCAGCTTATGGCAACAAGAGTGGTTTTATATCACAGCTCCCAGGGTTACCAAATGGGTGGCGCCACCTGTCTTTCGCTCTGGTTCCCTGCCACGACTATCGTCGTGGGTCAACAGGGGGCTAGACTGGGGGCCAGTAAAGGATGTGCCCCTATTGCAGAACCGCATCCGAGATCTCCTTGAGAGAGATGTCAATCTGGTCATGGTGGTGCAAGTCTTGTTAATTCGCCGAGTCCAGCCCTGCAAACGCCGTCCTCTCCGCTTGTGGGAGTTCAATCCGGAGGGACCGCGAGCTCTTCAACACTTCCTCGGCAAGACACCCGAGGAGTTGTACAAATTGTTCTTCGGACCACAAATAATGTGTCCGGACACTACCAAGGATGCAGGTCTGAGCTGCAATTGCCTGGATACCCAAGTAAGTAGCCCCACATCCGAACACACTATCCGTTTATTTATCGCAACGTCGCCCTAAAAAGCCGCTCTTTGACCAGGATTGGATCGCGAAGGCAAAGTTGATCAGGTGTCCGGCCCCCCTTCCTGAGACCTCACCAGATCCCGTGCTAGCCAGGATGCTGGAGATCGCGCCTTATCCAGCGCCTTTAGGTAAAGATAAAGGAGGGAACAAGGAGGCTGGGGCCTCCGCGAAGGAGGTTCGCGGTGGAGGAGAAACTAAAACTTCCTCTCCTCAGGGAAGAAAGAGGACCGCCTCCGAGGACCCGGAGACAAGGGTCTCCAAACGGGGGAAGAAAACTTCGCCGGAGGGTCCCGACCTGGGGAATACCCCGGCAGCACTATGCCCTCAAGGGGATCAGCCCTCCCCGAGCTGTAAGTAAAAAGGGTACTTTAATAATGAAAATATCATTCTTTACTTCTGTGGAAAGTAGCCGAAGCCTTTATCCTGCAGTTCATATCTTAGCCCTTCTCAGTTGAGCTTGTCTTCAGGGGATCTTCTCCTAGAGATGATGGAGAGCGAAACGCCTCCCCCTGCCATACCGCCTCGTGAGGCGGGCGACCCCGAAGTGTCGTCACGGAGGGTTTCCCCTGATCCAGTAAGGCCAGAGGGCAATCCTATGGCCACCCGAAGTCCTCAGTGTCCGGCTCCTGAAGAGAGCAATTGGAAGAGTCCGGTATCGTTTGGTGTGCAGTCGGATGTACTGAGGGATATGCTAGAGCGAGCAGCTATCTCAGAAGAGAACCGCACGTTAATGAGTACGGTGATTGCAAAGATCTCATCCGCCGAGAGCGGATTGCATGAAGCTTTTACGAGTCTATTGACAGGTTTTGAGGTACGCGAAATGATGTGCATTTTTGATAGTACCGCACATTTTTAGATGCGCCCTGTGTAGATAGTAGCCCCTGAGACTATGAGTGCCGTCGAAGACGACGACATATAGAGGATCGTAGTCCCAGGAATAATATTTCCGCCTGAATATGCTGGTGGTGAAGTGTCCGCTGGCCAGCCGGACTGATGAGTTTGCCGAGCTAAAGCGGCAGCTTGACGTGGCAGATGCCGACATCGTACTTGTCAACAAGAGGCTTGACGAGGCCCAAGGTATGTGATTCCTTTGGAACACATGGGAAGAGGAGCCTAATGCCAGTATCTATAACATGTGTGTGAATGCAGATGGAGCTGCGGCCGTGGAGAACCTCCGGGCGAAACTTGACCGAGCCAAAGAACAAGCCAGAAAAAAGCGATGCGGCTACCCGAAAGGTAATCGAGGAGCTGAAAGCCGAAAAGGCTACTCACTGCCAAAGCAAGGAAGAAATAGCCAGGATGGCTGTGGAATTGAAGAATGCCGCTGACCGTTGCAAGCTTCTGGAAAAGGAAGATCAAGCGAAGGGAACAGACCTGGAGAAGGCCACGATGGCGGCCAAAGACACCCGCTCTGCAATGAGAGCGATGAAGGAGGAGATGCGTCAAGCCGGAGATATCACGGCTGGGAAGCCCTTTATGCTGCGGATGAAGTTCGGAGATCCCATGTATGCTCCGTTGGACCGGCTATGGAGTTCTGCGGACGCATATCTGGATTTAGCGGCAAGTGCTGCTGATGCGGCCGGATACTTCTGAGATCAAAAAGATCGCGAAGTGGAAAAGCTCTTCTAGTCACAATTTAATGTTCCAGAGCGTCCGCTTCCATTGACTGATCGGTTCGCCGAATGGGTTGAATTGAATAGATTGTCCGGACTCGCCATGAGGTCCCTTGTGGATCATCTGTGGCCGGGAAGGCCAAAGCGGAATAGTTATTTTAGTTTGGTGCAGCAGTTCCTTGGTGCAGTGCCGCATATCAACGCGATGAAGAGGTCAGCATGCGTAGAGGGTGCGCAGATGGCCCTTGCCCATGTGAAGACATACTGGACGGAGATGGAGGCCACCGCCATTGCAACCCAAGATTCGACTGAGAGCGGAGTACCTGCCGAGCACTACTTTCGAGAAGTTCTTGAGGGCGCTCGTGCAATAGAAGCGCAGTGCTGGAAGAATATTATTTTTTAAGGACATGTATTCCCATTGACAAAACAATGTTTTGCTAAATTGTAAAGGCTATTTTATACTTTTGCCTGAAAGAATTATAATACCTCCTGTGCGGCCGTTCACGTATATATGTATATAACCTGAAAGATGGCAGTCGTCGGCTTTAGCCCCCACGCATATAATGCGGGGGTGCTCGCAGAAGACGCATGTTCACACTTGATCCAACGTCTTGGTCCATTAAGGAGGTGATAGCGTAGCAGGCTAGGCAATCGGATTATAATGCTTTAACACTTTCACTTAGCCATAGGAGTTTGACAGTGGGGCTACTATATAGCCCCTGGTGGCTCCGCACTCATCCGAATTTGGGGCGCGTACATGCCTGGCCGGGAAACGGCCCTTAGTTAAGGCGGAGGAATCCCGAAGATTCCGCTAGGTCATCGAGTGGTTGACCAGTCTCGCGCTATATCATGATAGTCAATTTTCGGCTTTCTCTACTGAGGTGCTCGTCCGGGTGAACCAGGGCACAATCGCAATAGTTCTCCTGGTGCCGCCTTAACCGATAGAGCGGAACGTAAGGCAGCAAAACACAGGAGCCGGGAAAACCCAACATTTGACCAAAGACATGATCGGAGCTGATGCATATAAGGCCAAACTCGCGACGCCGAACACTCCCTAAGGTATTCGGTCTTTATGATGTAAAAACTGGGCTAAATGGCGCCCTTTGTAATAAGCCCTTGGTGTCCAGGTACGTGCGGTATTCTGGCATGGCCACATGCCAATACGTCAGCATCCTTCTCAGTTGTACTGAGAATTCGGGGGATGTATATCAACAAGAGACAGTAAAAAAGGTTTACGCAGGGTCTTAATCTAAAGACAATCCTTGGAACGGGTCCTTGCTGCATGTCTGCGCCTGTGTCTCCGTTGTGCCGTATCCTGGACGGGTGTAGCACGATGGTCATCTGTAAAAGAGAGGAACTTAGTGGAAAAGTAGTCGTGCAAAAAGGTAGGTTATACTAAATAAACCATGTATAGTTCAAGATGAGTTAAATTGAGGTTAATTGTCACTTGTTTACACGCATTGAGCCCCTTGTATTGTTGTAGGGGTATAGCCATCAAACCTGTATTATGCATAGCTGCACCGGACTCGTCTATCCGTGTCCATGGTCTTAACGACCTATCAGATGCTCTAGTTGGTGAGGCCGTCTAGTGTGCGGCTGCCAAGGCAGCCGCACGGTCTTCCGCGCACAAGGAGCGCTCAATATTTCCATTCACTGTAATGATGCCACGTGGACCGGGCATTTTAAGCATGAGAGAAGCGTAGTGCGGTATTGGTTTAATGCGGGCGAAAGCTTCGCGTCCGAGTAGTGCTTGATAGCCACTTTTGAATGGAGCGATGTGGAAGGTTAACCTTTCGCTTCGGAAGTTATCGGGTGAGCCGAACCTCTAGTAGCAGGGAGCCCGTGCAGTGGGCTTCTGGGCCTGGCGTTACTGCTTTAAAGGTAGTATTGCTACGGCCAACTTCTGTTGGGTCAATCCCCATTTTGCGGACTGTGTCCTGATATATCAGGTTTAAACTACTGCCACCATCCATTAGTACTCGTTTAAACTGGTATCCGTCGATTATTGGGTCTAACACCAAGACAGCCCATCCTGTCTGCCGGATGCTGGCCGAGTAATCCCGATGGTCGAAGGTGATTGGTTGGGACGACCAGTGCCAGGACTCCGCGGTAACGGGACCTGGCGCGCGTGTCTCTAGGAACACCACTTTTTTTTCGCCCGCGTCATGTGTAACAACACGTTTACTCTTTTGATTTCTGGTGGAAATTTCTTCTGTTCCCCAGTGCTTTGTTTGCGAGGCTCGTCCTCGTCTTCACTTGGTGTATCCAGCTTCTTGTGTTCGGCATTGAGTTTGCCGGACTGCTTGAAGACCCAACATTCTCTATGGGTATGATTTGCAGGTTTATCGGGGGTGCTGTGGATTTGACATATCTTGTCCAAAATCTTGTTTAGGCTGGACAGTTCGTCCTTGTTTCCTTTGGAGTGCAGCTTTTGCTGACCCGGCCGAGAGCTTTTGAATTCGGCATTTACCGCCGTGCTCTTCAGGCTATCTTCTTTATTCCAGCGCTTGTTTTTACTGTGTCGTGGCTTCTCGTTTCCATCCCTGACTTCGGATGTAATTGGGTCGCTGGTGCTACATCGGGCTAACCAGTTGTCCTCGCCCGCGCAAAAGCGGGTCATGAGGCTTGTTAATGCAGCCATTGTTCTCGGCTTTTCTTGGCCGAGGTGTCTGGCGAGCCATTCGTCTCCAACGCTTTGTTTGAAAGCAGCTAAGGCTTCGGCGTCCGGACAGTCGACTATTTGGTTCTTTTAAGTAAGAAACCTGTTCCAAAGCTTTCGGGCGGACTCTCCAGGCTACTGAGTTATATGACTTAAATCGTGTGCATCCGGTGGTCGGACATAGGTCCCTTGAAATTTTTCCCGAAAAGCATCCTTGAGCTCTTCCCAACTCCCAATGGTGTTTTCGGGGAGGCTTTTAAGCCAGTGCCGGGCTGGCCCTTTGAGCTTGAGGGGTAAGTACTTGATGGCATGGAGATCGTCTCCTCGAGCCATGTGGATATGGAGGATATAGTCCTCAATCGAGACCCTAGGGTCTGTCGTTCCGTCGTATGCCTCTATGTTTACGGGTTTGAATCCCTCTGAAAACTCATGGTCCAACACCTCATCGGTGAAACATAGGGGGTGTGCGGCACCTCTGTACTTGGGTGTACCGTGATGTTCGGATGGTTGTTGTGTTGTGTTGTGTGCTGGAGCACGCTGTGTTGGCTCGTAGATGCATCTAGTTGGGCCATCCTTTTGGTGCGAGTTCTCACGTGGATCGCGTACTGGCTTGTGTGCAACGTCGTTTGCCGCCCTATGTTGGCCGTGAGGTCGTCTATCCAACCGGATGGCTATTTTGTTTTTTGATTGCGGGGGCTCTAGGGCCTCATCATCGAATTCATGTAGTAGCTTTCGCTTTGGGTAGCTCTTTGTATGGCGACTGCCGCCATACTTTTCCGCGCTGTTGAGTATTTTACTCCATCTGCTTCTGAGTGTATCTTGCGCAGCTTTGAGCTTTCGCTTCTGCTTTTTCAGACTCAGCACAATGGCGACAAGCCTTTGGTGGAGATTCTGTTGCTCCAGGTGTTTGTCCGGTGTGGTATCATCCGGACTGTTGTCTTCGCCGGAGATGGGTTGTTCGGTTTGATTCTCCCTGTTTCCATGGTCAGACGGTTGTTTGTGTTCGTCGTCCGCTGGCTCACCATGCTCTGTCGCTGGGTCTATATGAACGTTGTTTCTTCCGAGGCGAGATTTGGGGCGGCGCTTACGCCGCCGCCTTGACTGCTTCTCGAGGGAATGATCCTTCGCTGCGTCCTTCCGCTCCTCGTCGTCGTTTTCTTTTGGCGTGTCCACCATGTATACATCATGTGATGAGGTGGCTGTCTGGTGCCCTGTGGGCAGTGGTTCCTGTTCGTCTCCTGCATCATCGTCCATACCGTTGATGTCTTCGGAGTCGAAGTCAAGCATGTTGGTCAAATCATCGACAGTGGCTATTAAGTGGGTGGTGAGTGGGCGGCGAATTTCTTCGTCATCCGCATCCCGATCCTGCCGAACATAGTCCGACCAGGACTCTCCTGACAAGGAGAGAGATCTTAATGAGCTCAGTATTTCGCCAAAGGGCGAGTGCTGGAAGATATCTGTGGAGGTGAACTCCATGATCGGCGCCCAATCGGATCCGATTGGTACGGGCGCAGGCGGTTCGGAGTCCGTGGCCGGAGGAGAATCCGGCAATTTGGAGTCGCGGCTCTCGCGAAGGGTAAGGTTGGTATTCGGCTCGATCGCCGCTGAGAATGCGGCCTCCGTGGCGGGGTCTAGCCACCCGTCCGTGGATGGCGCAATTGGCTCCGAATTGAAGGTCGGAGCGGTTGGCGGTGCGATCTCCTGAACATTGTCCGACGGCAGAGCTAGATCATGCTCATCGTGACCGTGCGGTGCACTCGGCACGGGATCGAATCTGTCGAAGATCAAGTCCCCGCGGATGTCGGCCGTATAGTTTAAGCTTCCAAACCTGACCTGGTGGCCAGGGGCGTAACTCTCGATCTGCTCCAGATGGCCAAACAAGTTGGCACGCAGTGCGGAGCCGCCGGATGCAAAGATCTGTCCGGGGCGAAAAGTCTCACCCTGCACTGCATCGCTATCGATGTTTGAAGGAGCCATCAGGCCTAACGGTGACGACACAGAGGAACTCTCAATGAAAGCACCAATGTCGGTGTCAAAACCGGCGGATCTCGAGCGGGGGTCCCGAACTATGCGTCTAAGCGGATGGTAACGAGGAGACAAGGGACACGATGTTTTTACCCAGGTTGGGCCCTCTCGATGGAGGTAAAACCCTACTCCTGCTTGATTGATCTTGATGATATGAATATTACAAGAGTTGATCTACGATGAGATCGGAGAGGCTAAACCCTAGAAGCTAGCCTACGTATGATTGTTGTTCTCTATCCTACGGACTAAACCCTCCGGTTTATATAGACACGGAGGGGCTAGGGTTACTGAGTAGTCGGGTTACGTGGAAGGAGATCTACATATCCTTATCGCCAAGCTTGTCTTCCACGCCAAGGAGAGTCCCATCCGGACACGAGACGAAGTCTTCAATCTTGTATCTTCATAGTCCAACAGTCCGGCCAAAGGTTATAGTCCGACTGTCCGGATACCCCCTAATCCAGGACTCCCTCAATATCTATCAGATCTCACTTTCGTAAGTGACCATGAAGGGATTGACAACCCCTTTATTGCGTTGGTTGCGAGGTTTTTATTTGTTTGTGTAGGTGCGAGGGACTTGAGAGTGGTCTCCTACTGGATTGATACCTTGGTTCTCAAAAACTGAGGGAAATACTTATGCTACTTTACTGCATCACCCTTTCCTCTTCAAGGGAAAACCAACGCAGTGCTCAAGAGGTAGCACTTAGTAACATACAGATCGTTCACTACGCATCCAACATATCCTGCTTAAAAGGTGGAAAGGTATTATTTATTCAGAACATGGCAGAAGAATATATAGTGCGCATAAATTGGTAAACAAAATTTGTTACTGCCTAGGAACGGAGTCAGAATATGATATCACAATTGGTTGCTTAAATAGTGATCAATTGGTTGCTTAAATAGTAATATGACAGCATGGAGAAAGTTGAAAGGACACAAGCCTCGATCAGACATTGATCGGCTGATGATGTTGGGGAAGTAAACATCCATGTTAATTAGACCAGGCTGTGGTGCACGCACTAGAATTTTACTGCCAGCTTTCAGTTCATAACACTTAGATATTTTTCTCCAAAGGTCCGCATTAAAATAGGAGTGACCATCTTTATCAAGTTTTACGCTAACCGTCATTGTAAATCCATGTTGCGTTGTCAATATGACATCCTGGGAGTCATCAGCAAAGTAAAGCCCAAGATTTCCTTCTACTCCTCTTCTTGCAAAGCAAGGGATGTACTACTTGAAATGAAAATTAAGATTGTAAATTAGATATATTGAGATAACCGAGCAAGATGCAAATATGGGAGTAACTGATAGAACATATCCATATATATATGCAAGCAAAGTACAAAAAATAGAATAAAAAATAGATAATATAACAAAGATTTGATGCAAATATATAGATAATGTAGCAACAGACGGTATATGTGCAGACTAAGGCATAGCCTAGTGGTGGGAAGGGGTTGATGCCTTCCCACCCACCCAGGTTCAAGGCATGGTACTTGCAATTTGGGTTTGTTGCACCAATTATACTGTAGGGGGTTCCCTTACAGTCTTCCTGTCAAAAAAAAAACAGACGGTATATGTTCACAAATTTAGGCCATGCCGACCATGGTAGGTTGAGATTGGACATACCGAGCGCTCCCTGAAGTCATCTGGAATGGTGAGATAGAACTTCGTTTCCGACTGGCCACAACCACAGTTGTCCGATTTGTGCTTGCACTATGCACACATGAATGAACACCCATGAATCAACTAGAACAAAAATGATTCCACGACACTTTCCGCTGGTTGATTAACAGCGACGGACGGACTGCGATAAGAGATGAGTGAATATTTTTGCTAATTAAGTTGATTACCTTCTCAATGAGAAAAATCCCCAGCCCAATCCTGTAGAAAACCCCAGTCGACCAGAGTCTAGAATGTCGGTGCAGATAGGCGGCGGAAAGCGGTAGAGGCAAAATCCGGTGTTGTTTGGAGCACGACCTACGCCCACCGCCAATAGCCGTCGAGCTTAGGGTGCAGAGTTGCGGAGGAGTCCGCGGCGAGTGAGTGGGGACGAAGTGGGTGAGGGTTTTCTTTTCCTTTTGCATTTGTGAGTGAACACACTCGTTTCGCAGAGGCGACGGAGATGAATCGTGTGCGATAGTAAATCACCGAGATTGAATGGGAATCCAAATTTCCTTTGTCCTTCATACATGAGTTTTTTTCTACGATGAACATAAACCCTGCTAATCACCATGTTCAAATTTGACGCTTTTCCGGGTTCATTTACAATATTTAGGGGATTATGTGCATTATGTAGGCATTAATGTATGTAATTCAAATTCAAACAATCGGTGCGTGAAAGGGTGCACAAGAACGGTCTGGAAAAACCATACTCATGGTATTTAGTAATTTCTCAAGCCTTTTACAAGGAATGGGCAGAGATTTCAATGGAATGCATGGCAATAGTCAACCACAAACGCGTCATTTACTGGGTTATCAACTATAAACAATGAAATATGTGCTTGAAAAACATGACGGCTGGCGTGGTGCCATGGTATGGCCTCATTGTGCCCTGGTTAAAAGCTGAGAAGGTTTGATTTATGTCGTCATGCACGCCTGTAACACCCTCAGTGTCATGCTACAGTAACCCTCAGTGATTAAGCCTAATCATTTGGCTAAAGAATGCTTTATCACCATTGTTCAATATCTCTTTTCAACTCCCATCTGAATTCAAATTCAAATCACAAATGAAATTTGAAGTTGCACAAAAGTTGCTGGAAAAATGTTCATCATTTAGCAAATATTCTAATACAATTTGATGTCAATAAATACAACATGACTCCTATGCTAAAATGGACACTAACATTTATAACAGTGCCATTCCAGCAATTTAAAATGCAAATTCATTTATGAAAATTCCAAATGAATCTAAACATCTCCCAAAAATAATTGTGGCAGTGCCTAAAAATGCACTGGACTTTTATGATCTAGTTCCACATTTTTCCAAAATCATTAAGGTCCCCAGATAAATCATTTTCCTTCTCTGGTAACTAAAGAAAAATAAAAGGAAAAGCATAAGAGAGAGAGAGAGAACAACCCCCTCCCTGGACCGAACCCACCTGGGCCGGCCCACCTAACCCACCCGAGCCAGCCCAGCCTCCCACGCCCAGTGGTCGCCTTCTGTTCGGCGATCATGGCGCGGTCGCCATCCAACCACCTCGCTGGCGACGCCCGACGAGTGGATAAGGCCTCCACCGCCTCGACGCCTCGGCTCCCTTGCCTCCCACTTGCCCTGCCTCCCCCCACTCGCGCCAGTCCCTATCCCCTCGCACACTCGCTCCCCCTCCTCCAGATCCGCCTCGCCGCCGCGCCCTGCACCGTCCGCCGTCTTGTGGTAGCCACCGCTGTCCCCGTCCCTCTCCAAGCGAGTCCCCGACCCGCCGTGCGTGCCCAAGTCTTCCTCGACCACGGACCAAGCCCGAGCCCCCAACGAGCGCGACGACCTCTCCTTCCTCCCTCACCTTGATTTAACGGCGTCAAATTTGGCCACCTCGCGCCTCCCCTGAGCCCACTGAGCACATCTGCAGGCTCGCTGTGAGCTACACTCCCCCCTCTCTTTTGCTTCCGTACGCGCCCGGAGCGGTTGGACCCGCCATGGCCGAGCCGAGCTCCGCCGTTGAGCTCATTGTCGTCGCCCTGATGCTCGTCGTGCCGCGCTAACACCACCACCGAGCTCCTGGAGCTCCTAGTTGCTCAACGCGCCCCTCCGCCACCCTTGCCGTGCCCTGGACGTTCGAATCCATCAACGTGCGAACTGCGGCGCCGCTCTGGTCGGCGCTGTCGTGGCTCTAGGCCATCCCAGCACACGGGACCACCGACGTTGGATGCGTGCGGCTCCCCTCGTTCGAACGCGCGTCACAACGCTCGTTTTAACCGCCCCGTAGGCTTTTTCTCGACGCACTCCCGAACGCCGTTGCCGCCTTCACTCGCCACCGGCGATGCTCCGGTTGTCCCCGACGCAGGTCGTCGTCACCATCGCGTGCGCAACGCCGGGCCGTGCCCTTAGGTCCAAGCCACAGGTCCGGAGGCCCCCTGTAGCGCGGCCCCGACCAACTCCGGCGAGGCGCCGCCATTGCCTTGGTCGCCGGAGCTCTCTCTCCGGCGCCGACACCAACGTGGCATAGTGGGCCCCGCCCCTGGGTCGCTGACCAGTGGGCCCTGGTGGCCTAGTTGACTGGCTTCACCCGGTCAACTGCTGACTGGGCTGCCCAGTGAGACTGACGTGCGGGCCCCACTTGTTTAAAATGTTTTATAAATTAATAAAACTGCTAGTCAAAAGATGTTATTTAATTAGTAGTTAGTTAGTCACTGACACTTGGGGCCCACCCCTCTAATCAGTCTGTTAGATTAGTTTAACCTTTATTTAACCGAGAGAGGGCGGCAATGTGGGCCCCACTGTCGGTTGACGATCGGCAGTCGGTAGAATCTTTGAAGCATTCTTGGCGTCATATTCCATTCATTAATTTGATTAATTCTAGAAAATACTTTAATCTTTGAAAATTCATAGAAAATAAACCGTAATCCGGATTGTCGGATTTCGGGTTCCGGCAGATCCTTGAGGTTCGAACACTGGGGTACGCGCGGAGATCATTCCCCTACCAGCTCGTGCGTGAACGGATTGCGAGGGATCTAAACTACCAACGATGAACAACACAGAGACACGAGGTTTATACTGGTTCGGGACACCGGTGTGGTGTAATACCCTACTCCAGTGTGTGGTGTGGTGGATTGCCTCATGGGGCTGATGAAGAACAGTACAAGGGGAAACAGCCTCGCAAGGGTCTGTTCTTGAGCTGGTGCAATGAACTGCTTGGGTGAGTTCAGTCGCCTCTCTCTCTCTCTCTCTCTGTGTGTGATCTCGATCAGATCGATCCTCTCCTCTCCGTGGTGGCTAGCTCTATTTATAGAGGGAGGCCCTGGGCCTCTTCCCAAATAATGAGCGGGAAGGGCGCCAACAATTAGCCATTTGAAGGGAACATCTAGTACACTTATCTGACTAAAGTTGGTCTTGGCTGCCAAAGGCTCGGCGGTGGCCGTCACAGGCTCCAATGACCTCCATCCTGCCGTTCTGCTGGTCTTGGTCTTGTTGCAAAGCGGTAACTGTGCCTAATGCCTTGGCATGTGCTTGCCTCCTTTAGCCAAAGGGAAATGAGGGACAACTGCTTGGTGGCGCCCGCTTTGGCCTTGACCGTCATGGCTTGTGTCATAGAGCACCCTCGCGAGGTACCCTGCCTTGATCTCTCGCCTCCTCATGAGCTTTGGTGTGAGGCTGCTCTGAGGAAGGTCCTGCCGTCCGCCCATGATCTGGCCCCTCATGAGGTCTTGTGCTTGAGTGATGAAGCTGGGTGTGGGCCCCACTTGAGCCACGACGCCTTGCCGCCTTGGCGAGCAAGTCTGAGACCCCATTCCCAGAACACCGACAGTAGCCCGGGCCCAAAGCGCGCCAGACTTGTCTTAGTAGAAGCGAAGGGGCAAGTGCGAGCGCCTGAGCTAACAACTGCTGGCCTTAGGCGCCCGCATGGCGATTGGTTGGCTATGGCGTCTCCACTTCCCCACGATGCCTCAGCAACCGCGTGACTTGACAAGTCCCTGCATGCAGAAATGGGTCATGATTACCTACGATCGTGGAGGCCGATGGTTGGCCTCCTCCGGCTATAAGTGTGGAACAGCGCGAGCCCTTCTAGTCCATCTCTTCCTGCTTCTCCTTCTTCTCCATCCTTGCCCTTGCTCCACATTGCGACAATGGCTCCAATCCATGAGTTCTCCATGAAAGAAAGGAAAGGCCCCAGAGAGGGTCCCAATCCGCTTCCGCCAAAAGCAGCTAGCTCTCTGCGCCGAGATGAGGCGCCCGGCGAGGAAGGTCGAGTCCCTGGTATGGCGAGGCGCCCGCCGAGTTCCCGCTGCCCTTATACGCCCGCATTGAGGGCCTGAAGGAGTAGAGCGCCCGGCGCCACAGACGGGCGCCACTTGTCGGCGCCGGCGAGTCACGGCGGTGCGTGTTGTTCCTCGAGTCCATCTTGAGGCTCCTCCGAGAGCTTGTGCTCCGCCGCCATGCCTCCTCGATCTTGGATTCACCTTCCTCCCTCCTTCGCCTTGAAATCCCTTGAGAGGGATCTGGAGAGCTGGTTGCACATCTGGCTCTGACACCCTTGCGACCGGAGTGGAGAGTTCTTGATCGTCGCTCGGGCAAGGTCTTCATGACCCGAGGCTAGGCGAGATCGCCGGGTCTGCGGACGAGGCGCCCTCGTGATCCATCTGGAGTACGATGGTGGTTCCTTGATGTTCTTCAAGGTCTTCGACGCGGAAGGATGCAGTGGAATCTGTCGAGAAGAGGCGGTCGTGGCGTCGTCGTCCACGAGGACTAGGCCCGTCGGTCGCCCCTCGGCAGCTCCTCGAGCAGCGATGATGGGACCGGGGTCAGTGCCTCCACCGAGCTTGGCGACTCGGAGGCGGCGGCAGCTCTGAGCCCCCAAGCTCGCGCCACGCTTTCGGGCAGGCGGGCACTTCAAGCTACCGGGCCGGTGATCTGGATGGGGTTGGCGCGGCGCTGGCGTACTTGTTGATGATGGCGTCGAGGAGTCCGGATTAGGGGGTGTCGGGATGGCGGACTATAACCGGCGGACTCTGGTCTATGAAGATACAAGATTGAAGACTTAGTCCCATGTCCGGATGGGACTTTCCTTGGCGTGGAAGGCAAGCTTGGCGATACGGATATGTAGATCTCCTCCCATTGTAACCGACTACATGTAACCCTAGCCCTCTCCGGTGTCTATATAAACCGGAGGGTTTTAGTCCGTGGGGCGAACAATAATCATACCATAGGCTAGCTTCTAGGGTTTAGCCTCTCGATCTCGTGGTAGATCTACTCTTGTACTACCCATATCATCAATATTAATCAAGAAGGAGTAGGGTTTTACCTCCATCGAGAGGGCCCGAACACAGGTAAAAACATCGTGTCCCTTGTCTCCTATTACCATCCGCCCTAGACACACAGTTGGGAACCCCTACCGAGATCCGCGATCATCAACAATGATGCGGTCGAGGTGAACTTTTCTCCCGGACAGATCTTACGTATTCTGCGGCTTTGCCTGCGGGCAATTAAGCAGCCATATGGAGCAGATCGAAATCTATGCCCCTGGCCATCAAGTCATATTTGGAAGTTTGAACTACGGTGACATCCACGGAGACTTGATCTTGACGGGTTCGAGCCACGGCCAGCGCGCCGCCTTTGATGCGATGGGCAAGATCTAGCTCTGCCGCGAGCAGTGCCACGGAGGCCGAACCGTGTCCGCTTTGACCCTTAGTTGGAGCCAGCTGCATGTCGAGGGCGGGTGGCTGGACACCGCCTCGGGGCTGCAATCTCTGGCGTCGAGGCGAACACCAGCTTTGTCCTCTGCGGCTTCGTGACTCAAGGTGCTAGACTCCTCTCGGACTCGAACCTTCGCGCCCCCTTAATCGAATCCGATTGATCATGGAGTTCTCCGCGCGGACATCTTTCGGCTTTTCGCCCTTGGCGACATTCTGAATTCACTAAAGTCTCTCTCTTTATCGGAGAGCCTGGCGGACTATGGTCAGCGAGGTTGGGATCAGACGACGAAGAAATTCAAAGCCCACCCACCACCCGCCGTGGCCGCTGCCGATGATTTAAGCGACATGCTCGACTTCAACTCCGAAGACATCGGCGGTATGGACGGCGATGCAGGAGGCGACCAAGAACCAGCGCCTCTGAGGGGCTGGAAGGCCACCTCGTCATCGACATATACATGGTGGACACCCCAAAAGAAAGGAATGGCGATGGAACAACGGAGGATGACCGCTCAAGAAGCAGCCTAAGCGCCCGGCGTCGTGGCGCCGCTCTAAATCCGCCAAAGAAAAAGCGGCGATTCGGCACGGGAGATAATAATACCCGGACGGTGCGAAGACAACCCCTCAACAGAATTTAGCATGGGAGGATGGAGAAGCCAGCCCTCATGAGAAGCGGCGAACCGAGAGGTAGAGGGCGATAATTACATGCCTCCCTCCGAAGGCGAGGCAAGCCTCGGCGACGTCCGAATTTGTCGTGCTTGAGGATCCCGTCGAACAAGGCGTTTCAAATGCAGGCTTATGGCCACGGCGAGCAGCCTCAAGAAAAAACAACAACACTTAGAGCTGACCAAGACTTGCTAGCGACAGATGGGTGAAGTCCTTGCGGCGAAAATCTGAACTCGAGCGCCCTCAAGAGCTACCCAAAGCACATGTTGCTACCCCGATTAGAGGAGGAAGCACATAAACCTACATCACCAGCGCATGATGCGGCCGACCGGCCACCTCGTGGCCACGACAGAGAGGCCTCTCGGCCCTCCACTCAAGTCGCACCCCGGCGTCGCTCAAAGAATACCAAGGCACGGGGAAATGTGCCAGACCTGCGAGATATATTGGAGGACAAGGCAAGGAAAACAAGATCGATCTACGGATCGCGTGGGCGCCCCACGACACGTGACGATAACCGTCACTTCGGATATGGCAAATCCGGCCGGGCCAAACACAGTAGACAAAGCTCATTTGAGCTGCGTCATGATATAGCCCAGTACAGAGGCGCCGCACACCCACTATGCTTCACAGATGAAGTAATGGATCATCAAATCCCCGAGGGTTTCAAACCCATAAACATCGAATCATACGATGGCACAACAGATCCTGCGGTATGGATCTTGGATTACCTCCTTCATATCCACATAGCCCGCGGTGATGATCTACACGCCATCAAATACCTCCCACTCAAGCTTAAAGGACAAGCTCGGCATTGTCTTAACAGCTTGCCGGCGAATCAATTGGTTGTTGGGAGGACACGGAAGCGCATTCCTCGACAATTTCCGGGCACCTATATGCGACCACCGAGCGCCGATGACCTAAGCCACATAATTCAGCTGCGGAGAATCGGCGGACAATTACAGACACGGTTCTAACCAAGAAAAATCAAATAGTCATTGCGGATCAGAGGCCCTCGCAGCCTTCAAACATAACATCCGTGATGAGTGGCTTGCCGGCACCTAGGACAGGAAAAGCGAAATCCATGGCAGCCCTCACAACACTCATGACCTGCTTTTGCGTGGGAGAAGACAGCTGGCTAGCTCGTACTAATAACATGACCAAGAGCCACAGGTAATTCGGATATCAAGGACAACAATGGAAGGTCGGCGTCGCAACAAGCACAAAGCGCCGCATTGCGGCGACAATCTTGAGGATCTGGCGATTAATGCGGATTGAGCTCTAAACCGGTCAACGAGAAAAAGCCATTTAAAAGAAATACTCGGGCCCGTCCAATTTGGACCGAATACTCGATCGTTCATGCGGATACGGCACCCCGAAAAACCAGCCAATCACACCAGCAGGGATTGTTGGGTGTTCAAGCGAGCAGGCAAGTTAAGTGCAAAGCAGAGACAAGGGGCTGCATAGCGATGGCGAGGAGGAGCCCCGCCCGAAAAATAGGGGCGAAGGGCTTCCCCCACAAGTGCCGGCGGTGAATATGATATCGCAACCCGCATACCCAAAGGGAGGCGGGCGTGCACTCGAGGATGTATATGCGTTGGAGCGATCGCCCCAAAGTTCAACCCATGGTCCTCCTGCCCGATCACTTTTGATCGAAGGACCACCCACTAGCATCCGCCATGGGGATTCGCGCGTGGTTCTAGACCCAATCATTGGCGGACTTCACCTCACTAGAGTCCTTATGGGCCGGCGGCGGCAACTGAACTGCTTTATCGGGACACGGTGCAAAAAATGGGCATAGATCCCCAAGGTTAAACCCACAAAAGCGACCTTTAAAGGCGTCATACCAGGTGTAGAGGCCAAGCTATGCAGGCTCAGTTACACTTGAGGTGGTCTTGGATCCCGGATAATTTCGAGCGAGAGTTAATCTTGACATAGTCCCGTTCGCGATGGCTATCACGCCTTTGCTCGGACGAACCGCATTGCAAAGTTCAATGCGGTGGCGCACTCGCATACCTCAAACTCAAGATGCGAGGCCCTCGAGTCATTACGGTCAATGGAAACACGAGCGCTCCCTCGAGCGGAGGAGCATCTGGCGACCCTCATGGCGGAAGTACAAAGTAGCCTCTCAAGGCAATTCTCGAGTCCGGATATTAAGCGTCCGGACACCGTCAAGCGCCGGAGTAACCTACAACAAGACCGCTGGCATGTTCCGAACGCAGCGTAGCAATGCAGCTAACCCAGCCCTTGCGAAATTGCGAAACCAGTACTAGGCGTACATAATTACGCTCTGGAAATACCATGGGCATAGGGGAGGGCACGACCACGGCATGCCCAAAATGCAGCTCAACCGCAGGGGCTCCGATTTGTCATTCTTTTTTCTTACTTTCAGGACTCCACTCTCGGAAGGCCGGTCGGCTGTACAATCGCCGAACACGATGCTACAGCGAGGGAAGAAAACTATGTCGAGTGTCGGTGGTCTCTATAGCAAGCAGTATACTTGTTTCACATATCATCCATGGCTACGCCCCTAGAGGACATGTCAAATAGTCCCATCTCTTTCTCATCGCACTATTTGTATCGTTACGCTTTTACCGCAGACTTTTGAATAAACAATACATAGCTTTTGTCTATTATTGCATTCCTTTTTTATGTAAATATGTTCAGTTATGACATTATGCAACCGTACACTTTAATGCGGCCAATACACCGGGGCTTCGTGCCCTAGAATATGGTGTGAGAACTCGAACACTCTCACAGTCGGCACCCGAACTTATAGCATTATATGCATCGACTCCGAATCATGTCTTGGGTCAATAGTTGGGTTTGCGGCTCCCATGTTTTGGTACCTTACGTTCCGTTATATCGGCTAAGGTAGGCTGGGAGAACCACTGCGATTGTGCCCGGTTGAGCTGGGCAAAGCACCTCGATGGAAAGCTAAAACTGACCGTCATGATAGAGGCGAGATTTGGCGCTGTTGAGAGGTTTCGAGTCCCTAAAGACATATGCCGCTTAGGCGAGGTCGGCTTTGTCGGCCTAGGCGTGGATAAGCGCCCGAACTCGGTCTTCGAATACTAGGGCTTCACGAAATTTAAAATTATAGAATTCTATGGATAAGTGAGAGTGTTCAAGCATTATAGTCGATTGCCTTGTTACGTTGTGTTGGCGCCTCCTCGAAGGACCCAAGAATGGGAAAAAAGCGCTCAAGTTTATCCGAACACCCGGCACTTTCGTGGCATGGGGCGAAGCCGACGACTCGCCATCTCTCAAATTTAATAAGCGGCCGCCTGAAGGTAATATTTTAAATTCAAAAGCGTTGCTTAAGCGCATATGAACAAGTTTTCAGCGTCTGGGATCACAAATGCGAGTTTACTCAAAAATTACATCTTTGGAGCATTCATCCGCTATAAAGCGGGCACCCTTGAGGCGCCCTCATAATACATCTCAAGCTTGCGATGCTCCTTGCCAGCGGTGGTCCGTCCGTCACAAGCTTCTCGGCGTCCATCTTGCCCAGTGCACTTTAGCACGGGCAAGGCCCTGAGCACCTTGATGCATCTGGAGCGCTTGATGACTTCAAGCCATGGACACGCGTCCACCAGCCGCCTCACCAGCCCGAAGTAGCTCCCAAGCATGGCCTCCCCAGGCCACAGCCGGACTATGAGGCCATTCATGGCCTGTTCGGCCACCTTATGGAGCTCGACCAGCTGCTTCAGCTGGTCGCTCAAGGGCACCGGATGTCTGGCCTCAGCATACTGAGACCAGAACACCTTCTCCGTCGAGCTCCCCTCCTCGGCTCGGTAGAATGCGGCAGCGTCGGACACACTGCGGGGAAGATCTGCGAATGCTCCTGGAGAGCTCTGAATTCGGGTAAGTAACAAGTAATTCACTTTCACGTGCTTGCTTTGCATAAAGAATGCCTTACCCGCCGCTATCTTCTTCATCGCCTCAATTTCCTGGAGGGCTTTTTGGGCTTCGGCCTTGGCAGATTTGGCGGCCTTGGCAGATTTGGCGCTCTCAATGGCCGAGGCAAGCTCGGACTCTCGAGTCTTTGAGTCAAGCTCCAAACTCTCGTGTTTCTTCACGAGAGCCTGGAGCTCTTGCTGTACCTTCGCCACCCACGCCTCCTGCTTTTCTCGCTCGGTGTGCTCCACGGCCGCATTTTCTTCGGCCTTGGACAGCGCTTCCTTCAGGGTCGCCACCTCGGTTGTGGCCCCTGTAATACTCATGTTGGTCCTGTCATTTTTTTGCAACCACACCTTTTTTATATACTTACATAAGGTATTACTTACCTTCCTTGTCCTCGAGCTGCTTCTTGGCAAGGCCGAGCTCATTCTCAGACCGCTCAAGGTTCTGCTTCAATGCATCGACCTCCATGATCGGTCTGGCGGAGAGGTCGGCGGCAGCCTGCATTCCCATATTGACATACTTATGTTAGACTCCTGCGTATATATTTTTGATCCTCGAGTTGGCTTTTCTTTCCGAACACCAAAGCTGAAACATCGGGGACTCTTGTCTATCGGTAATATCTTTACATATCTTAAATACATACCTCAAAGCTTTGTTAGAAGGCTGGCACGAGCTTGATCAGCCCGCTCTTGGCGGACTGAACCTACGGATCACCACACTCATAATAGTGCGGTGCTCCTCGTTGATGGGCGCCGTTAAGCACCTCCAGCCAGATTATCCGTGCGTCCGGTTGGGCCGGAGGTCACCGGCGTCGTGAAACTTGCCCTTCTTACTAGAGGCGCCTGCGGACTCGGAACCAGAAGGTTCGGTGCGGTGTCGACCTAGGGCGGACTTGGAGCCCTTGGGGTTTTGTCCCCTTTGCACTGAGGTCAGGAGGTCGCCTTGGCGCCTCTGGACCACCTCCTCCTGGCTTGGACCCTTTTGGGACTCCACCTCGGCATCGTTCACGGTCGAGGAGAGAGGCGGCGGAAGTGAAGTGCTATTCACATCCGGCGAGCTTAAGGAGCCGCTCGGCGACACGCCGACCTGGGCTCGGGCGGACTGCATGATTATATTCGGCGTCAAAGATCTTGTGCAACAAAGGAACGCCATGAGTTATTCTGGTATCCGGATACTTATGATTTTGCCAGGGGCTTGGCCCTGGATGGCCACTCCTCTTTGCCGTAGTCGGCGTTGGTAGAGTAGTCCGGAGGAAGGGTTCTTCCCTTCTTGGACCCTCCGGCCCCCCAGTTGGGGCGGCCTTCCTTTTCTTCTCTCCCCTCGCTGGGGGAGGGACCTCTTTTTCCTCCTCCTCGTTTTCGCGGGAGGAGTCCGCCTCGGAGTCATCGGACGATGAGTCCGACACCACCAGGCGCCGGGAACTCTTTCGAGTTCCCGTGGCCTTCTTCTTAACCTTTTCTCGGCACCACGTAAGGTGCGGAACCAGCAACCCGTCAGCGGGCGTCCGCTGGAGTCTTCGGCAAGGGAGACGGACGGTCAATCTGCCGGGCGTCTCTGCCAATCTGTCAAAAGTAAGGAGTTTAGATCCGCATAAAGTCAAACTATGAAAAGCAAGTATCCGTAAAGGGTAAAATAGCTTACCACGTTGGCTTGATCTGCTCGCTGAATCCGCGATCCTCGGTGGCGGATCACGGAACCTCGGCGTATGAACGGCACCTTCGGCGTCTTCCTATGTAGTGTCGAAGAGCCTGCTCAGGGTTCGGTGCTGTGCCGGATCAAACTCCCACAAGCTGAAAGCCCATTGTTGGCATGGGAGGATCCGGCGGATGAGCATGACCTGGACTACGTTGATGAGTTTGAGCTTCTTGCTCACAGGTTTTGGGCCGCAGGTTTGGAGTCGGTCAGCTCTTCGAATTACCCCATGACAGGCCCGTCTCTTTCCGGGAGGTGAGCCGTGTGGGGATGCGGATCGAATTGGGGGGCGCTGCCCATTCAGAGTCCGCTTGGCTCGGTGATATAGAACCACCCGATTGCACCCCTTTATGGTCTCCACGAAGGAGCCCTCGAGCCATGTAATGTTGGGCATCTTGTCCACCATGGCGCCTCCGCACTCCGCTTGGTGGTGCGCCCACTACCTTGGTTTGACATTGAAGGTCTTGACCATAAGCTGAAGTGGGGCTGAATCGAGAAGAAGGCCTGCACGATGATGAAGCTTGAAATGTTGAGGATGAAGTTGAGGGCGGATCGTGGAAATCCAGGCCGTAGTAGAACATGGGCCCCTGGACAAATGGGTGAAGTGGGAAACCTAGTCCATGAAGGAAATGGGTGAGAACACCACCCTCTCATGGGGCTGAGGGGTGGGCATGAGCTGCCCCTTATGCAGGGAGCCGGTCGCGATGTCCTTGGACAAGTATCCGGCTTTCCTCGGCTTCTTGATGTGTCCCTCCGTGGCGGAGGAGACCATCCACTGCCTCCGCTCCGGACATGGCTGGAGAAGGTTGAGGTGGGATGTGCGGACTTGGTATTTGGGCTCGAGTGGCGAAAATGGATAAGCAAAGGAGGAAGAAGGCGTAGATGAAAAGGTGGATCCTTATCCCTTATATGGGCGGACGAGACTGCGTCCCCACCGCTGGTAAAACTCGCTTATCTCCCAAGCGCCATAATTAATAGCACGGTTGGGTTACCCGCCCGTATTGATGAGAATCCCGGAATAAGGGGACCACGATCTCTGCCGACAAGGCGTGCCAAGGAAACCGCCTCGCTAAGTCTTGTTGAGGTGGGACACTAAAACCGATTCGAATAAAGGCTTCGCCGTGGTGTGATGTCACGCTGCAGAATACGTCAGAAGATTGGATTTGTTTAAATATTATTCTCTCTACGGTGGTATGTGGAACTTATTTGGAGAGCCGGACACTATCCTTGTGTTCAAAATCTTCTATGAAGTATTCGGAGGAGGAACCCGCCTTGCAATGCGAAGACAATCTGCGGCGCCCGGACTCGTCGTCATTGAAGCCTGTTTGGGGACTCTTGAGGAGTCCCAGTTATGGGGTGTCCGGATGGCGGACTATAACCTTCGGCGGACTCTGGACTATGAAGATACAAGATTGAAGACTTCGTCCGTGTCGGATGGGACTTTCCTTGGCGTGGAAGGCAAGCTTGGCGTCTGGATATGTAGATCTCCTCCCATTGTAACCGATTACGTGTAACCCTAGCCCTCTCCGGTGTCTATATAAAGCTGGAGGGTTTTAGTCCGTGGGGACGAACAACAATCATACCATAGGCTAGCTTCTAGGGTTTAGCCTCTCGATCTCGTGGTAGATCTACTCTTGTACTACCCATATCATCAATATTAATCAAGCGGGAGTAGGGTTTTACCTCTATCGAGGCGCCCTAACACTGGTAAAAACATCGTGTCCCTTGTCTCCTATTACCATCCGCCTAGGCCGCAGAGTTCAGGACCCCCTACCGAGATCCGCGGTTTTGACACCGGCAGCGTCCAGTGAGGCTGGAGTAGTGGCGTTCCTTAGGATTAGCACCTTTTATTTCTGAACAAAATCAAGTAGCACCCAGCAGTATGTGGCGCTGGCCATGTTTTTGTGAATATTATGTCCTTATGATGAATCGGTGCGAGATGCTTGTTCTGTCCCAGCTCAGCTCCCCCTTTCTTTCCTCACGAGGGCTTAGTGCTCTATCTTGTGAGTCCGGTCCCAGGTAGGGCTTTAGGCTGTCATTTGGTATGACAGAACCAGCGATGCCGTGGGTCAAGGACAGGAGGTGAGCGGCCCGAGGTCCAGTAAGAGCCCCTGGGTCGCGATACTCAGGAGGTCCCCTTTAGCGCTCAAGCAGCCTCCGCTGGGAAAGAAAGGCATGCAGCTTTGCCGTGACAGAGCAGCAGTAGGCGAGGACTTTAGCACTGAGGTGGATCTGTTTTTGGCGTGACTTATCTTGCCAGTTTGGAGCGGCGTTCGATGAGGTGTCGTGTCTGCGCGGCGGCAACTACGGTGTCGCTAGGTTGGGTCCTCGCGAGCTTCTTCCCTCTCCCCCGCGCTTTCCTTAATGCTCTACATCCTCAGGTCCCGGCCCTCCAGCGAGCTCAGCCGCCGCTGGTATGACAGGTCGCGATGCCGTGGGTCAAGGCCAGGGGGTGAGGGCTGGAGAGCCAATAAGAGCCCATGAGTCGCGATGCTCCGGCGCCCCCCTTTTAACGTGCAAGCGGATCGCGCCGGAGAGGAGGACAGAAGGCTCGTGAGGCCGCCAGCGTTAGTCCTGGAGCAGGTCATGTGTATGAATCACGAGGAGAAACAAGGTTCGTCGTTACGGTTGCCAGCCAACCATCGGTCGCTCCGAGGGAGTGATCGGGGGCACTGAGGGAGTGATCCTGGTGAGGTGGCGCCTTGCAGGGCTGCCGCGGCAAGAGCTCGACCACTCAGTTGCTCGGCATTGAGGGACGGACCCGTGCGCCAAGCACCGTGCGGGCGGCGGCTCAAAGGTAGGTGTCAATCGGCGGCGATTAGGTCAAGTAGGTTATGTATGAGCAAGCAAATCCATCTAGATAGGTGCGGAGAAAGCATGCCACTTGAGTGCAGCCCGAGTAGCAGGGATAATGCAGCCGAGGCGCCCCAACAAGGTAAGTAAAGAACACAAGCAAAAAGGATACATGCCACGAGGGGCGGACCCATGCAGCACAGGAATGATGCACCAGAGGCTCCCGGCTGAAAACAAAACTTGGAAAGGTGTCACTGATATGGTCGGAGATGGCGGGGTGTTGAGGTAGCGGATGGCGTGTGGCGAGGCGCCCGGCCCTAACGAGCCGCCGGACTGGAGCCTCGGGAGGCTCCGAGGGTCTGAGGGTTCCTCAGAGCCATCTCCATCTCCGCCAGGACAGCTGCTGCTTGACCTTGAGCCTCCAGGCGCCCCTCGGCGCGTGATGGGCGGCAACAGCGTTCGGCGGTCGAAGGCATGCGATCATAGCTGTGGTGGACCCTCGCAATGCCCCATGCGTGAGGGCGGGCGCTCTGAGGCCTTGGCTCGGTTGAGGCTGATCGTATGGCACTTGGAGATCGTTGAATGTCTCGGCAGATGGGGCGTTGAGTCCTGCTCCACCGTCGATGAGGTCTGGTGACTTGCGTTCTTGATGGTGGTGAGCAAAGCATGGGAGGACTCCGGCCGTTGCCGCTCTTGAGCTGATCCGCTGAACTGAATGTGATAGCGCCGGCGACCACCGAGAGGCGTGTGGCCTGCAGCAGGGAGGACTGCATTCACCTCGCGAGCAAACTGCTTGAAGATCTGTTGAGAGGTGGGGCTGGCGCCACCGGGATGCAAGCGATTGCGTGCGACTCTGAAGCCCCAGCCCCTCGTCACGATGATTGTCTTCATACCTCCTTGGCGGCTGCGGCGGTGGGAGCCTGCATTGCCTTGAGGCGATCCTCGCGAGCTGGTCTCTCCAATCTCCCTCGCGAGGCTGGATTACGCCAGCGGTCCTCACAGTCATCACGCCATCCTTGGCAAGGGCCACGGTCTTCCAGCGTCTGCGCCTCTTCCTCCTCCTCGGTCGTAGCCTCGATCACTGCGGTCGGGCGTCGACCGAGTCTCCTTCTCGCCTGCCACGAGCTCTTGGCATTCGTTGGTGTTGTGGGTGTGGAGATCGTGGTACCGCGATGCCGGCTGCCCTTGGAAGACTCGGGCTGATCCCTGCCTCGCTTGATGTCGGTTCTACACATGAGCTTTGCAGCCCCTGGCGCTTCCGTCCTTGGCCTTGGGCTTCTTCTCTTACGGATCGGCGGTGGAAGCTCGAGGAGGATAGGCGCCCTTCCTCAGCCTGGCGCATTTGGTCGCCAAGTTGAACAACTCTAGTGATGTGCCGAGGTCTTCATGCATCGCCATGACTCCTCCTTCATCTTGGCGTCACGCACCATCGGAGAAAGGCTGAGATGATGGCCTCCTCGATCACCTTAGGAATCTTGAGGCGTGCGTTGTTGAAGCGCTGGATGTACTTCTGAGGTCTCTCGGCTGCTGCTTGATGCGGCGCATGTCGCTCACGGTGGGGGCGGTCGCGAGTGCCTTGGAAGTTGGCGATGAAGCGGGTGCGCATCTTGTCGAGGAGGAGATCGTGCGGGAGCGAGTCGGATCCGTCCTTCAGCGCCATGGGGAACCAATTCGCCATGACCTTTTCGTCCCCGTTGGTGGCTTCGATGCCTAGCTCGTAGAGCAGGAGGAACTCCGTGGGGTCGACGGTGCCGTCGCAGCGAGGAGGCAGGTCTGGCTTGAACTTGCCGGGCCATGCAACGCTGCGTAGCTCGATGGTGTAGGCGCGGCAGCCTGCAGCGGCCACCGGGGCTCTCTGATGATGCGGGGCTTGCTCTTGTGGATTCCCCGCACCGCTGCCTGGAGCAGCGCGGGGTCTTGACGCGGTGGCACTGGAGCATGGTCGCGGCGCTCTAGTGCTAGGAGCACGCGAGCACCTTCTTGGGGACGAGGGATCTCATGGCAGCTCCTTTCTTGGTGCTTGGGCGCCGGCCTTGAAGGTCTCGGCCGGGGCCCGCGCCTTGGAGCAGGCGCCTTCTTGGGAAGCAGGTGGCGGGGCACCTTGACCCCCTGCCTCCCAGCGTGTGGTGCGGGCGAGGCAGCGAGAGGGGCGGCGCAGGGAGCCCCTGCGGCGCAGACGAGCTCGGCGGCGGTCGAGCCACTCCTCGTGAACGTCATCGATGGGGCGGTGGCGGGAGCTCGTTTTCGCGATGGCGCGGCTCGAACCTCCATGGTAGCGCTGGAGGCCTTGTGAGACGAAGAACCAGCTGGGGCGAGCGAAGGAGTGGCGGTGCGGCCATCTCGCCTCACGGATGGATGCTGGGATGAGGCCTGCTGCTCGTTCCCCGCCGTGCCAGTGGCAGCGTTGGTGGCAGGCGACGGAACGATGGAGGTGTCCGCCGACGGAGAGCGTCTGGCGACTTCGGCGGCGCGAGCAGCCCGGCGCTTCAGCGCGAAGCTTCGGCGGCGTCGACCATGGACACGACGAAAGATCACAGATGACCAGCGGAAGATAGATTCCGGCGCACCCCTACCTGGCGTGCCAAATGTCGGATTTCGGGTTCCGGCAGACCCTTGAGGTTCGAACACTAGGGTGCACGCGAAGATCTTTCCCCTACCAGCTCATGCGTGAACGGATTGCGAGGGATCTAAACTACCAATGATGAACAACACAGAGACACGAGGTTTATACTGGTTCGGGCCACTGGTCTGGTGTAATACCCTACTCCAGTGTGTGGTGTGGTGGATTGCCTCAGGGGCTGATGAAGAACAGTACAAAGTAAGAACAACCTCGCGAGGGTCTGTTCTTGAGCTGGTGCGATGAACTGCTTGGGTGAGTTCAGTCGCCTCTCTCTCTGTGTGTGATCTCGATCAGATCGATCCTCTCCTCTCCGTGGTGGCTATCTCTATTTATAGAGGGAGGCCCTGGGCCTCTTCCCAAATAATGAGCGGGAAGGGCGCCCACAATTGGCCATTTTGAAGGGGAACATCTATTACACTTATCCTAACTAAATTTGGTCTTCGGCTGCCAAAGGCTCTGACGGTGACGCCGTACTGGGCTCCACGATGACCTCCATCCTGCCGTTCTGCTGGTCTTGGTCTTGTTGCACCGAAGTGGTAACCTTTGCGTGATGCCTTGGACAGTGCTTGCCTCCTTTGCACCAAAGGGTAAATTAGGACACTGCGCGGGCTGGCGCCCGCCTGGCCTTGATCGTCATGGCTTGTGTCACAGGGCACCCTCGCGAGGTACCCTGCCTTGATCTCTCCGCCTCCATGCGAGCCACACTGTGAGGCTGCTCTGAGGAAGGTCCTGTCGTCCGCCCATGCAATCTCAGCCCCTCGCGAGGGTCTTGAGCTTGAGCTGATGAAGCTGGGCCACGTTGGGCCCCCACTTGAGCCACAACGCAGGCCGCAGGCAGGCAAGTCTGGGGACCCCCGTTCCCAGAACGCCGACACGGATGAAAATGTTATCTACATGAAAGTTGCTCAGAAAAATCCAACGAATCAGGATACGCGGTCCGTTTACCTGTCAGGCGCTTCTAACTATCTGCACATGGAACATTTCCCCTCCGGTCATCTTTTTGACACTGGTTCGGAACAGGGAATACATTCCCGGTTGATTTCCCCCTTCACCTATATCGTGTAGCCATACGTTAGGCCACATACCCGGCACAGCATATTTTCATGTTATGCTTTGTGATGCTATGTTTAGTTTATATTTACTGTTTCTTCCCCCTTTTCTCTCCGGTAGACCCCGAGACCGATGTTGCCCCTATGATAGACTACATCAACGACGAGCCCCCCTTGCCAGAGCAACCAGGCAAGCCCCACCTTTGATCATCCGATATCGCCCATTCCATTCTCTCATGCTTGCATTAGATTTTGCTACTGTAGTTGCTTGCTCCTATTCTGATGCATAGCCTGCTTTTGTATCTGTTGTTGTACCTTACCTGCTTATCCTAAACAACTTAGTATAGGTTGGTTAGTGATCCATCAGTGACCCCCACCTTGTCCTTGTTTCCCCTGCTTCATCATTGAAGACCCGATCAACGGGATCGAAGACCAGGCCCCGGCACCGCACATCACTTTCCCTTAGTTGCTCGACACTCTTGGGTTACTATCGAGTCCGAGGGTGAGACCTCTACAACACCGATGTTAACCCTGTAGTGTAGCTATTCGATCGTGGTCATCGAGGGTGATTCATATAACCACTTCGTCGACTCGTCGTGCAACCCCTCAAGTGTGAACCTCGGGGTGGTTCCTCTTCGTTCACCTTGATGATCACATCGAGTGGAATTCACGGGGTGATTCCTCGGGTTTTCCCTTGATGTTTGGACACACGGATACTTGGACTTTACCACTGTTACTTGGAAAGGCGGGTCGACCCTGAGGGGTACCCGCGAGTGATGTGGAGACGGGTTGACCTGGAGGGTGCCCACGAGATAATTACGAGGCGTGGACAAGCATTCTTAGCCCTTGCCACAAGTCCTCGAGATGGGGCAACGGGGTCAAATCTTTCGTGAGTCTCTGCGTGTTACCGCGTGCTCCTAATCCACTACGATTTGGATATTTGATCTGAGGGGCCTCTGGCCTGATAGCACTAACCATCACGTGGGCATTGTATGGGCGTTCTGCGTCGTATGCATCAGCCAAAGCTTATTAGACGTCCATGTTGGCGGTAGCGCCAGAGTTGGACTGGTAAGCTCCTGCCTTTTTTAAGGAGGTAGCTAGATATGCTCACCGGCCACGTTCGCAACGTGCAGGAGTTCCCGGGGTGATGGCCCATGACCCCTGGGGGCATAGGTTTAGTCCGGCGTGCTGACCTCTCTATTAAGCCTAGGTCGGGTTACGGCGTATTGTTTGGCCGAGGCGGGCATGACCAGGAAAGTGTGTCGGCGGAGTTAATCGGCGTGGTGGGTAAGTTGGTGCACCACTGGAGGGATGAAAACATCTATCGATAGCCTGTCCTATGGTAACGGACACTTGGAGTTGTATCCCGATCGATACAACTAGAACTGGATACTTGAGATGAGGCATGGATATGAGAAATGGATAGTATGGCTCTGGGATTGCTTTCTCGCAGGGAGTCGAGAAAGGACCTCTGGCCGAGGTTGATAACACTACTACTACTTTACTTTATGCTACTCTACTCCCTCCTGTTGCTGCAAGATGGTGGTTTCCAGAAGATGCTAGTCTTCGATAGGACTAGGTTCTCCCCTCTATTCTGGCATTTCTACAGTTCAGTCCACATATACAGCCCATTTCATTGATACCGATGCATATGTAGTGTAGTTCCTTGCTTGCGAGTACTTTGGATGAGTACTCACGGTTGCTTTGCTCCCCCTTTTCCTCCTTTCTTCTTCTTTCCGGTTGATGCAACCAGATGTCGGAGCCCAGGAGCCAGATGCCACCGCCGATGCTTACTACTACGTGAAGGCCGCCGACGACTAGGAGTAGTTAGGAGGCTCCCAGGCAGGAGGCCTTGCCTTTTCAATCGATGTTGCTTTTGTGCTAGCCTTCTTAAGGCAAACTTGTCTAACCTATGTCTGTACTCAGATATTGTTGCTTCCGCTAACTCTTGTGTATTCGAGCCCTCGAGGCCCCTGGCTTGTAATATGAAGCTTGTATTATTTTAATTTGTGTCTAGAGTTGTGTTGTGATATCTTCCCGTGAGTCCTTGATCTTGATCATACACATTTGCGTGTATGATTAGTGCACGATTGAATCGAGGGCGTCACAACGCCTTTCATAAATCAAACCATCACCGAAGAAGTTCAATGCTTTCGAGAGGGAAATCACCAAGATTGACGGGGAATCCAAATTTATGTCCTAGTTTGTCATTTAGTTTTTTTCAAACGATCAACATACCGCCTCAAATGAAAAGTGTTCAAATTTGTCATTTTTCCGGACTCATTTACCATGTTTATGGGATTTTGTGCATTTTTAGGCATTAATTATGCACATAATTCAAATTCAAACAATCGGTGCATAAAAAGGTGCACAAGAACGGTCTGGAAAACCATGCTCGTGCTATTTAGTACATTCTCATGCCTTTTCCAAGGAATGGTCAGATATTTACTGGGTTAACAACTATAGAAAAATGAAATACATGCTTGGAAAAACATGACGCCTGGTGTGGTGCCATGGTATGACCTCACCGTGCCCTGGTAAAATTTTTGTCATGCGCGCCTTTCATAAAACGAACCAACATCCGACGAAGTTTCATGGTTTCGAGGGGGAAATCACCGAGATTGAAGAGGGATCCAAATTTCCTTTGTCCTTTGTTCACGCGTGTTCAAATTTGGCACTTTTCCGGGTTCATTTGCCATATTTAGGGGATTATGTGCATTTCCTAGGCATTAATGCGCATAATTCAAGTTCGAACAATCGATGCATGAAAGGGTCCACAAGAACGGCCTGGAAAACCATGCTCGTGCCATTAAGTAAATTCCCATGCCTTTCACAAGGAATAATGGATAGATATTTCGTTGAAATGTGTGGCAATAGTCAACCACAAATGTTTGTTTGTTGGGTTTTCAACTATAGAAAAAATGAAATAAATGCTTAAAAAACATGATGCCTGGCATGGTGCCATGGTATGACCTCACCATGCCCTGGTAAAAATTTGAGAAGGTTTGGCTTATGTCGTCATGCACGCCCTTCATAAATCGAACCATCACGGAGGAAGTTCCATGCTTTCGAGAGGGAAATCACCAACATTGAAGGGGAATCCAAATTTCCGTCCTAGTTTGTCATTCAGTTTTTTTCCAACGATTGACATACCGCCTCAAATGCAACGTGTTCAAATTTTGACATTTTTCCAGGCTCATTTACCATATTTAGGGGATTATGTGCATTTTCTAGGCATTAAATGGACATAATTCAAATTTGAACAATCGGTGCATGAAAAGGTGCACAAGAACGGTCTCGAAAACCATGCTCGTGTTATTTAGTACATTCTCATGCCTTTTACAAGGAATGGGCAGATATTTCAAGGAAATGTGTGGCAATAGTCAACCATAAACATGTCATTTACTCGGTTAACAACTATACAAAAAATAAAACACATGGTTGGAAAACATGACGCCTGGTGTGGTTCCATGGTATGGCCTCACCATGCCCTGGTAAAAATTGGAGAATGTTTTCCTTATGTCGTGATGCGCGCCTTTCATAAAACGAACTATCATCCAAGGAAGTTTCATGGTTTCGAGGGGGAAATCGCCAAGATTGAAGGGGGATCCAAATTTAGTTTGTCCTTTGTTCACGAGTTTTTTTCTATGATGAACATACAACTTGCTAATCACTGTGTTCAAATTTGGCACTTTTCCGGGTTCATTTGCCATATTTAGGGGATTATGTGCATTTCGTAGGCATTAATGCGCATAATTCAAGTTCAAACAATCGATGCATGAAAGGGTCCACAAGAACGGCCTAGAAAACCATGCTCGTGACATTTAGTAAATTCCCATGCCTTTCACAAGGAATAATGGATAGATATTTCGTTGAAATGTGTGCCAATAGTCAACCACAAATGTTTTTTTTGTTGGGTTTTCAACTATAGAAAAAATGAAATAAATGCTTAAAAAACATGACGCCTAGCATGGTGCCATGGTATGACCTCACCATGCCCTGGTAAAAATTTTAGATGGTTTGGCTTATGTCGTCATACACGCCCTTCATAAATCGAACCATCACCGAGGAAGTTCCATGCTTTCGAGATGGAAAATCCCCAAGATTGAAGGGGAATCCTAATTTCCGTCCTAGTTTGTCATTCAGTTTTTTTCCAACGATCAACATACCGCCTCAAATGCAACGTCTTCAAATTTGACATTTTTCCGGGCTCATTTACCATATTTAGGAGATTATGTGCATTTTCTAGGCATTAATGGACATAATTCAAATTCGAACAATTGGTGCATGAAAAGGTGCACAAGAACGGTATGGAAAACCATGCTCGTGTTATTTAGCACATTCTCATGCCTTTTACAAGGAATGGACGGATATTTCAAGGAAATGTGTGGCAATAGTTAACCATAAATGCGTCGTTTACTCGGTTAACAACTATACAAAAAATGAAACACATGGTTGGAAAACATAGCGCTGTTGTGGTGCCATGGTATGGCCTCACCATGCCACAGTAAAATTGGAGAATGTTTTCCTTATGTCATGATGCGCGCCTTTCATAAATCGAACCATCACCGAGGAAGTTTCATGGTTTCAAGGGGGAAATCACCAAGATTGAAGGGGGTCCAAATTTCATTTGTCCTTTGTCCACGAGTTTTTTTCTACGATGAACATACAACCTGTAAATCACCGTGTTCAAATTTGGCACTTTTCCGGGTTCATTTGCCATATTTAGGGGATTATGTGCATTTCCTAGGCATTAATGCGCATAATTCAAGTTCAAAAAATCGACGCATGAAATGGTCCACAAGAACAGCCTAGAAAAACCATGCTCGTGCCATTTAGTAAATTCTCATGCCTTTTACAAGGAATGGACAGATATTTCGATGAAATGTGTGGCAATAGTCAACCACAAATGTTTGTTTGTTGGGTTTTCAACTATAGAAAAAATGAAATAAATGCTTAAAAACATGACGCCTGGCATGGTGCCATGGTATGACCTCACCATGCCCTGGTAAATTTTTTAGAAGGTTTGGCTTATGTCGTCATGCACGCCCTTCATAAATCGAACCATCACCGAGGAAGTTCCATGCTTTCGAGAGGGAAAATCCCCAAGATTGAAGGGGAATTCTAATTTCCATCCTAGTTTGTCATTCAGTTTTTTTCCAACGATCAACATACCGCCTCAAATGCAACGTGTTCAAATTTTACATTTTTCCGGGCTCATTTACCATATTTAGGGGATATGTGCATTTTCTAGGCATTAATGGACATAATTCAAATTCGAACAATAGGTGCATGAAAAGGTGCACAAGAACGGTCTGGAAAACCATGCTCGTGTTATTTAGCACATTCTCATGCCTTTTACAAGAAATGGGAAGATATTTCAAGGAAATGTGTGGCAATAGTCAACCATAAATGGGTCGTTTACTCGGTTAACAACTATATAAAAAATGAAACACATGGTTGAAAAACATGACGCCTGGTGTGGTGCCATGGTATGGCCTCACCATGCCCTAGTAAAAATTGGAGAATGTTTTCCTTATGTCATGATGCGCGCCTTTCTTAAATCAAACCATCACCGAGGAAGTTTCATTGTTTCAAGGGGGAAATCGCCAAGATTGAAGGGGGTCCAAATTTCCTTTGTCCTTTGTCCACGAGTTTTTTTCTACGATGAACATACAACCTGCATATCACCGTGTTCAAATTTGGCACTTTTCCGGGTTCATTTGCCATATTTAGGGGATTATGTGCATTTCCTAGGCATTAATGCGCATAATTCAAGTTCAAAAAATCGATGCATGAAAGGGTCCACAAGAACGGCCTAGAAAAACCATGCTCATGCAATTTAGTAAATTCTCATGCCTTTTACAAGGAATGAACAGATATTTCGATGAAATGTGTGGCAATAGTCAACCACAAATGTTTGTTTGATGGGTTTTCAACTATAGACAAAAATGAAATAAATGCTTAAAAACATGACGCCTGGCATGGTGCCATGGTATGACCTCACCATGCCCTGCTAAAAATTTGAGAATGTTTGGCTTATGTTGTCATGCATGCCCTTCATAAATCGAACCATCACCGAGGAAGTTCCATGCTTTTGAAAGGGAAATCCTCAAGATTAAAGGGGAATCCAAATTTTCTTCGTTCTTTGCCATGGAGTTTTTTTCTACGACGAACATACACCCTGCAAAGCACCGTGTTCAAATTTGGCATTTTTTCGGACTCATTTACCATATTTAGGGGACTATGTGCATTTCTAGGCATTTAGCGCATATAAATCCAATCCAACTATAGGTGCACGGGTGTGATGTGAGGGACATGGATTGCCGTTCGACCGCGGCGCATCCAACGGTGCACATGCGCGAACCGCGTGGTTGGGGTTCCGGCCAATCATAACGCAACACACAATAGGCCCAACGCACACTGTTTCCGGAAGCGACGGAGATGAACCGTGTGCGATAATGAATGACCAAAATTGTAAGGGAAGCCAAATTTCTGTTGTCGTTTGTGGTTGAGCTATTGAATACCACCGCACTGTACGGCTGCCCGGCCCCTCCATCCCAGAGCTCTCTCCATGCCTGTCCATGGCACCGCGGCGCACAGTAACTGGTAAGGAAGCGATGGCTTACCACCACGCCGTGTTCCTCGCCGCCCGCGACCACACACATGGTAAGGAAGCGATGGCATCTTGCCGCGCCGAGTTCATCACCGCCGGCGGCCAGACAGTTACATGGGCGGACTTTGTGGCTGCCATGGCCGAACGGGTGGTGGATCTAGAGGCGGCCAAAGCCGCAGAGAAGGAGCGGAAAAGGTAAAAAGCAGTCAAGAAAAGAGAGTCCCACCGCAGCAAGAAAAAAGAGGCCGCACGCTGTGGTGAGGAGAGCTTGGCGGAGATCGAAGCACGGTGGGCTGCCGCCTACAAGGCCGGGAAGGAGAACGCCGGCGTCTGGCCAGCATGCCCTGATGGTAGCACGTGAGAAGTAGTTTAGGTTTGTAGTATTAGAGCAAATTACCAGTAGTACTTTAAGTTTGTAGTATTAATGTACAATGTCGGTAAGAGCATCCTTTGAGGGCTTTGAGCGTTGATTAGCATGTGTGCCCGTGTGCGTTTTTCACGTTAATCATTAGAAGATCATAAAACACACGAATTCTATGCCGTACCCGTCTGCATTTTTTTGCGTTAATGACCCATAAGTCAGTTACTTGTGCGATATTTCCTAATAAACCAGGCGTACCATTGAGCGAAAAAAATCAAGTACATGTGTACATTTTTTTGGAGACGGGATCTGCCAACTTTCTTCTTTCTCGCACACGAGTATTTTACATGCTTCATTTGCATTGTGTGTTTCCCCTGCCCAAGTTTCAAGTTTCGCACCAAAATTTTCATTAGGCGTGCGATTTCAGAATTTATTCCTCCAACCACATCCCCTTCCCCTCAGTATCCCCCCCCCCCCGCCCTCCCTCGCGCCTCTCCCTACCGGCATATCAAACCGCTACCGCCGCAACCACATCTATGTTTTGCTCGGATCCAGTCAGGTAACCCACCGATCTCTATCACGTCCCCGGCCTGATTACTTAAATGGCGCCTGCGAAACATCCTCATGCCTCCAAATCCCCCCCGCCAGGAGCTGATGGCGGTCCATGGCGCGATGGCCGTTGTGCGTGTTGACCCGGAGGAACACCTCGCCTCCGCCTCTGCCGCCGACATGGTGCAGGCTCTGGCCCAGATGAAGTCCCCCAGCGACTACCCCCCAGGACTTAACATGTAAGATCTGACCAGCTAAATCTTACCAATACCACTTGCAACGGCTATGATTTGTACGGTTGATGTATTAAGCATGTTCGTGCCTTGTTTATTTCAGTACTACACACAGTGTGATGTTCAAATATTACCGTGTCCAGCTCAATTTCACCAATACCAGCAACAAACTTACAATACATGACTCAGGATATCACTAGAGATGCTGCCCATTTGCTATTTTTTGTTGATGCTAACCCTATTGCACTTAACATGCATGTCCATGTACTTACGCAGGGTCATAACGGCCGATGCTTTTGTTTGCCGTCGAGGTGAGCTGCATCCCACATCTTACAGTATTTCACAAAATTTGTGCAATTGTAGTTTAACTTCTACCCATTTACTGGTTGCCTATAGGTACACATGTCAGTGGCACTAATCCATGCTTCGACCCGGAGGAACAGCTCGCCTCCGCCAAGCTGACTTTGGGCGAGCTTTGGCCAAAATGAAGTGCCCCAGCAACTACCTCTCGGGACTTACCAAGTATGTACTCACCAGTTCAATCTTACCAATACCAGTTGCAATTAATGGCTATGTTCTGTACGGTCGATGTATTAAGCATGTTCTAGTAAACATGCCTAACACGTTTGAGCTACTTTCCCTACGTTTTTATAGACATCTGGGCCATTCTCTGCTATGGCAGCACCTGCCTTGTGATTTTTAACTATGCCAATTGCATTTTATCAGTACCGGTTTCAATGTCTATTAAGCCTGTTGCAATTAACAGTTGAATCCATTTTTAAACAGTTGCATCTCAATGGCTACAAACTTACAAAACATGACTTAGGATGTTGTTAAGCCTGTTGCAATTAACAGTTGTATCCATTTTTTAATCTGTCCATTTGCTACCATGCTACTCTCCGCAATGAAGATATACTAGAGATGCTGCCCCATTTGCTATTTTTGGTGGATGCTAACCCTGTTGTACTTAACATGCTTGTCCATGTACTTACACAGGGTCATAACGGCCGATGCTATTGTTTGCCGTCAAGGTTAGCCACATCCCATGTCTTACAGTATTTGACATCATTTGTGCAATTGTAGTTTAACTTCTACCATTTCTTTGGTTGCACAGTAGGTACACATGCCGCTGGCACCGATCCACGCTCGACCGGAGGAACAGCTCGCCTCCGCCATGGCTGACTTTGGGCGGGCTCGGCCAAGATGAAGTGCCCAACAACTACCTCTCGGGACTTACCAAGTATGTACCCACCATTTCAATCTTACCAGTACCAGTTGCAATTAATGGCTATGTTTTGTCTTGTCGATGTATTAAGCATGTTGTCGGTGTCAAAACCGGCGGATCTCGGTAGGGGTCCCGAACTGTGCGTCTAGGCGGATGGTAACAGGAGACAAGGGACACGATGTTTTACCCAGGTTGGGCCCTCTTGATGGAGGTAAAACCCACGTCTGCTTGATTAATATTGATGATGTGTGTTACAAGAGTAGATCTACCACGAGATCAAAGAGGCTAAACCCTAGAAGCTAGCCTATGGTATGATTGTTGTTCCTCCTATGGACTAAAGCCATCCAGTTTATATAGACACCGGAGAGGGCTAGGGTTACATAGAGTCGGTTACAATGGTAGGAGATCTACATGTCCGTATCGCCAAGCTTGCCTTCCACGCCAAGGAAAGTCCCATCCGGACACGGGACGAAGTCTTCAATCTTGTATCTTCATAGTCTTGGAGTCCGGCCGATGATGATAGTTCGGCTATCCGGACACCCCATAATCTGGGACTCCCTCAGTAGCCCCTGAACCAGGCTTCAATGACGACGAGTCCAGCGCGCATGTTGTCTTATGCATTGCAAGGCGGGTTCTTCCTCCGAATAATTTATAGAAGATTGTGAACACCAGGATAGTGTCCGGCTCTGCAAAAATAAATTCCACATACCACCGTAGAGAGAATAATATTACACAAGATCAATCTGCGGCGATTACGTGGCGTGACGTCGCACCACTACCAAGCCTTTACTCAAATTGTTTTTATTGTTCCACCTCGGTAGCGTTTAGCGAGGCGGTTTCCTTAGCACGTCTTGTCGAGCGAGATCGTGTTCCCCTTATTCCGGATTCCCATCAATACGGACGTGGGTAACCCAACCGCGCCATTGATTGTGGCGCTTGGGGATAAGCGAGTTTTACCAGGCGGTGGGGACACATGTTTTATGCGCCCATATAAGGGATAAAGATCCAACCCTTTTACTGCGCCTTCTTCCTCCTTGGCTTATCCTTCTCCGCTTCTTTCGAGCTCCAGCGCCCAAGTCCGCACTTCTCACCTCAACCTTCTCCAACTATGTCCGGGGCGGGAGGCAAGTGGATGGCCTCCTCCGTCACGGAGGGGCAGATCAGAAGCTGCGCGACGCCGGATATTTGTCCCGGCAACATCGCAGATCGGCTCCCCGACGAGGGAGAGCTCGTCCCCAACCCCAGGCCCCATGAGAGGGTAGTATTTCTTCCCCATTTCCTCCGCGGACTAGGCTTCCGCTTCATCCCTTTGTCAGGGGCTCATGTTCTACTACGGCCTAGATTTCCATGATCGGCCCGAATTTCATCCTCAACATCTCGGCGTTTATCGTGGTGTGCGAAACCTTCCTCTGCATCCAGCCCCACTTGACTGTGGCTCAAGACCTTGATGTCAAGCGAAGGTTGTGAAAGGCAGCCAAGCGAGTCGCGGGCGCCATGGTGGGCAGGATGTCCCACGTTACGTGGTGGAGGGCACTTTCGTGGAAACCATCAAGGGTGGCAATCGGGGTGGTTCTACATCACCGAGCAGCGTGACCCTGATTGGGCAGCTTCCCAATTCAGATCGGCATCCTACACGGCTCACCTCACGGAAAGAGAGTGGCGGATTTGGGGGATTCGGAGGAGCTGACGGACTCAAGCTGTATCCGGAGCTGGTGGACAAGAAGCTCAAGCTTGTCAACCTAGTCAGTCATGCTCATCCGCGGATTCTCCGTGCCAGCGACGGGGCTTCAACATGTGGGAGTTTGATCCGGCGCAGCACTGGACCTGGCGGGCTCTTGACACTACGCACGAAGATGTCTGGAAGGTGCTATTCAAGGGCGCCGAAGCTCCGCATCCGCTACCGAAGATCGTGGATTCCGCTCGCAGCGTCCTGCTGACGAGGTAAGTGATTTCACCACTTGTTTTCCATAGTTTGGCTCTATGCGGGATCTAAACTCCCTTTACCTTTGACAGGAATGGCTGGCGAAGGCGAACAGATTATCTGTCCGGCCCCATTGCCAGAGGACCAGCGGACGCCCGCCTAACGGGCTGCTGGCTCCGGCCCCACGTGGTGCCGAAGAAGAAGGCCAAGAAAGGCGGCCACGGGACTCGGAAGAGTTCCGTTTGTAGGTGCTATCGGATGATGAATCGAGGCCGACTCCTCCCACCAAAGCGAGGAGGAGAAGAAAGCCTCTCCCAGTGAAGGAGGAAAAAAGGAAGGCCTCCCCAACAAGGGAGGCGAAGAATCAAGAAGGAAAAACTCTTCCCGGACTGCTCCACCTGCTTGATGACGACGAGGACTGGCCTCCAAGGGCCAAGCCCTGGCGAGATCGTAAGTATCCAGACTCGAATAACTTCAAGGTTTTTTATTTTAGCCACATAATGTCTTTCTAATGCCGCATACAACCCTGCAGTCCGCCCAAGGATGATCTTCCCGTTTGTCGGCGGGTCCTTGGGTCGTCGGATATGGATTCCCTTCCACCGCCTCCACCCCGTGCCACAGACGGCCGAGTGGGATCCCGAAAAGGACCCACCAGGAGGAGGAGGCCCGGAGGTGTCACAGGACACCCTCCCGGACTGTGCACGGACTCATCCACGGAGGCCACAGTGGCTCGAGTCCGCGGGCGACCCCTTCGTAAGAAGGGCAAGACCATGACGCCGGCTGCCTCCGTCCAACCGGAGGTGCGGATAATTTCTTGGGCGCTCAACAACGCCTCCATCGAAGAGAACACCACTTTGTTATGAGTGCGGTGATTGAAGGTTCAGCTCGCCAAGAGCGGGCTGACCAAGCCTCGCATAGCCTTCTAATAGGCTTTGAGGTAAGAATTTCAATATATGTAAAATGGTACCGCATAGATAGTAGCTCGATGCTCGGTTCGGTATTCGGAAAGAAAAGCGGATGAGGATCTTCGAAAGATAAGCGCAGGAGTCATAAAAATATGTCAATATGGGATTGCAGGTTGTCTTGCTTGACCTCCGCCGATCTGCGGAGGTCAATACTTTGAAGGAAAACCTCGGCGGTCCAAGAACGAAGCTCGGCCATGCCAAGAAGCAGCTCGAGGAAAAAGAAGGTGAGTAATACCTTATGAAAATTGTGCCTTATAGAAAAGGATTTGGTTGCAAGAAAAATGACAAGGATAACATGGGTATTGTAGGGGCCACTAACGAGGTGGCGACCACGAAGGAGGCGGTGGCCGCAGCCGAGCGTGTCTGCGACATGCATGAGCGCACCGAGCGAGAGAAGCAGGAGGCGCGGGTGGCGGGGTACAGCAAGAGCTCCATGATCTCGTGAAAAAACATGAGAGCTTGGAGCGTGACTCGAAGACTCGAGAGTCTGAGCTTGCAACAGCTCTTGAGAGTGCCAAAGCCGCTAAGGCGAAGCCTACAAGGCCCTCCGGAGATTGAGGCGGTGAAGAAAATAGCAGCGGGTAAGGCATTTTTCATGCAAAGTAAGCATGTGAGAGTTAATTACTGTTGCTTACCCGAATTGAAGCTCTCGAAGCGTTCGCAGATCTTCCTCGCATGGCGTGTCCGATCTTTGCCGCATTCTACCGGGCCAGGAGGGAGCTCGGCGGAGAAGGTCTTACGGTCTCAATATCTTTGAGGCCGGACATCCGGTGCCCCTTAGCGACCAGCTGAAGCAGCTGGTCGAGCTCCCACAAGGCGGCCGAACAGGCCATGAAGGGCCTCATAGTTGGTTGTGGCCTAAGGAGGCCATGCACAGGAGCTACTTCGCCCTGGTGCGTGGTGATGGATGCGTGCCCATGGGTAGAAGTCATCAAGCATTCCGCTTGTATTGAGGGTGCCCGTCGGGCCTTGCCAGCGCAAAGGTGCACTGGGGCAAGATGGATGCCCGAAGCTCGTGACGGACCCGCCACCGGAGGGCAAGGAGCATCGCATGCCGAGATGTATTATAAGAGTGTCTTGAAGGGCGCCCGCACTATTGCGGTGAGTGCTCCAAAGATGTAATATTTGAGTACACTCGCATTTTGTTATCTGTCTTGAAAACGTAGTTCATATCGCTAAGCAACGCTTGTTAATTTAAAATACCTTACATGCGGCTGTTTATCAAATCGAGAGATGGCAAGTCGTCGGCTTCAGCCCCCATGCCACTAGTGCTGGGGTGTTGGGATAAACTTGGCGCTCTTGTTCCCATTTTGGGTCCATCTAGGAGGCGCTCAACACAGCGAACAAGGCAACCGGACTTATAATGCTTGAACACTCTCACATAGCCATAGAATTCTATAATTTTAAATTTAGTGAAGCCCTAGTCTTGGAAGGCGAATTTGGGCGCTATCACGCCTTGGCGGACAGTATCCGGCTCCTCGCTCTAAGCGGCATAAGTCATTAAGGACTGCAAAAACCTCTCGAACAGTGACCGGTCTCTCGCCTCATCATGACAGTCAGTTTTAGCTTTCTCACGAGGCGTTAACCCAGCTCAAGCTGGGCGGAATCGCGATGGTTCTCCCAGTGCTACCTTAGCAGATATAACGGCGTAAGGTACCAAAACATGGGAGCCGGGCAAACCCAACTATTGACCCAAGACAAGATTCGGAGCCGATGCATATAGTGCTATAAGTTCGGGGTGCCGCACTTGTGAAAGTGTTCGGACTCATCACACCATAATGTGGGAAACATAAGCCCCTGGTGTATATTAGCTGTACCAAAGTGTACGGATGCAACATGCCGTGAATGAACATATGTATGAAAAAGAAATGCAATTATAAGCAAAAAGGTGCTGCATTGTTTTATTCAAAAGTGCTGCTACGAATGCGAGCGATACAAATAGTGCGATAAGCAAGGTATGGAACTGTTAAACATGGCCCCCTCGAGGGTAGGCTGCAATTGGTGTATAAAATGCTCGTAATGGAGACCACCAGTATATTCGTTGTAGCCTTTATCCTTCCTGGCAGTTGCATCATGAGTTGGCAGGTCTGCTGCGGACAGGCTTCGACAAGCGGAGTCCTGTGGGTAAAAAGTAAAAGGTAGAAAGAAAAGAAAAGGCGACACACTTGAGAGCCCTGGTGTGGTTGAGCCGATGCAGGTTTATCGTGGTCGTGCCCTCTCCCCATGCCCATGGTATCTTCAAAGCGTAATGGTGTGCGAAGGACCTGCTGACGTTCGCGGGAGCTGGGGTTGGGGCCGCGCTACTCTGGCGTGCTCGGGCGTGCTAGGTGGTCTTGTTGTAAGTTACTCGGCGGCGCTTGGCTGTGTCCGGCCGCTTAACGGCCGGACTCGAGAATTGCCTTAAGAGGCTGCATTGCACTTCGCGAGAGCAGCTGTATGTTCCTTCGTGCGGAGAGAGCGTTCGGTGTTTCCGTTGACCGTGATGACTCCTCGAGGGCTGGCATCTTGAGCTTGAGGTATGCGTGGTGCGGCACGCGTTGAACTTTGCAAGCGCGATGCGTCCGAGCAAGGCATGATAGCCGCTGCAGAGCGGGACTATGTCGAAGATTAACTCCTCGCCGGAAGTTATCCGGTGATCCGAAGACCACTTCGGTGTAATTGAGCCTGTACAATTGGCTTCTACACTGGTATAGCGCCTTTAAAGGTCGTTTTGGTAGGTTTAATCCTTGAGGGTCTATGCCCATTTTGTGCAATTGTATCCGGTAAAGCAGGTTCGAGTTGCTGCCGCCGTCCATCAGGACTCTGGTTAGGTGAAATCCATCGACGATTGGGTCTAAGACCAGTGCGGCGAATCCATCGTGGCGGATGCTGGTGGGGTGGTCCCTTCGGTCAAAAGTGATCGGGCAGGAGGACCATGGATTGAACTTCGGGGCAACTAGCACCATCGCGTAGACATCCCTGAGAGCACGCTTGCGCTCCCTTTTGGGTATGTGTGTTGCGTATATCATGTTCACCGTCCGCACCAGTGGGGGGAAACCCTTCTGTCCTTTATTGTTCGGCGGTTGGGTCTCGTCCTCGTCATCGCTATGCAGCCCCTTGTCATTGTTTTCGGCAATTAACTTGCCTGCCCGCTTGAATACCCAACAGTCCCTGTTGGTGTGGTTAGCTGGCTTTTCTGGGGTGCCGTGTATCTGGCACAAGCGGTCGAGTATTCAGTCCAAATTGGACGGACCCGGAGTAGTTCTTTTGAATGGCTTTTTCCGCTGACCGGGTTTAGAGCCTCTGAATCCGGCATTGACTGCCGTATCCTCAATATTGTCGCCATTAATGCGGCGTTTGTTTTTTTATGACGCTGCCTGCCATTTCGGTCCTTGAAGTCGGACCGCCGAATTTTTCTTTGAGGTTGTTGCTGCGTGCTAGCCAGCTGTCCTCGCCAGCGAAGCGGGTCATGAGTGATGTGAGGGCTGCCATGGATTTCGGCTTTTCCTGTCCTAGATGCGGGCAAGCCACTCGTCGCGGATGTTATGCTTGAAGGCCGCGAGGGCCTCCGCATCCGGACGGTCGGCGATTTGGTTTTCTTGGTTAAGAACCGTGTCGTAATTATGCGGCGATTCGTCTGGCTGCTGAATTATGTGGCTTAGGTCATCGCGTCGGTGGTTGCACATAAGTGCCCTGGAAGTTATCGAGGAATGCGGCTTCAGGTCCTCCCAGCTCCCAATTGACTCTGCTGGCAAGCTGTTGAGCCAATGCCGGGCTGGTCCTTTAAGCTTGAGGGCAGGTATTTGATGGCGTGAAGATCGTCACCATGAGCCATATGGATGTGAAGGAGATAGTCTTGATCCAAACCGCAGGTCTGTTGTGCCATCATAGGATTCAATATTGACGGGTTTAAACCCTTGAGGATTTGATGATCCATTACTTCATCATGAAGCATAGTGGGTGTCTGGCGCCTCATCTTTGGCGATATCACGATGGAGCTCAAAAGAGCTTTATGCATTTTGTTCGCCCGGCGGACTTATGTGTCCGCGCGACAGTTGTAAATCACGTGCCGTGGGCGCCCACGCGATCCATAGATCGATCTTGATTGTCTTGCCTTGTCCTCCAATATATCTCGAAGGTCGGGCGTTCCCGTGGTGGCGTGTGCTTTTTGAGCGATCTTTGGGTGCGGTTCTAGTGAAGGGCCTAGAGGCCTCTCTGTCGCGACCACGGGTGGTCGGTCACCGTATTGTCTCCTGGTGATGCGGGTTCGTAAGCCTCCTCCTCTAATCGGGGAGCAGCTTGCGTTTAGGGTAGCTTTGGAGGGTGTTCGAGCTCATGCTCTTCGGCCGCGAGGACTTCAGCCCATCTGTCGGCTAGCAGATCTGATCAGCTCTAAGTTGTCGCTGCTTTTCTTGAGGCTGTTCACCGTGGCCATAAGCCTGCGTCTAAAACGCTCTTGTTGACGGGATCCTCGGGCACGGCGAATTCATCGTCGTCGAGGCTTGCTTCGTCTCCGGAGGAGGCATATAATCCTCTACCTCTTCTTCGCCGCCGCTCTCGTGAGGGCTGGCGTTTCCATCCTCCTGCGCTGGATCTTGCTGGAGTGGATTGTCTTGACCTTTGTCCGGTGTATTGTTATCTCGGTGCGGAATCTTCATTCTTCTTTGTGGCGGGATTTAGAGCGGCGCCACGACGCCGGCGCTTGGGCTGCTTCTTGGAGCGGTCATCCTCCGTTGTTCATCGTCGTTCCCATCTTTTGGGATGTCCACCATGTATATGTCGTATGACGAGGTGGCCTTCCAGTGCCCGATAGGCGTTGGTTCTTGTTCGTCTCCGGCATCGTCATCCATCTTGTCGATGTCTTGGTCATAGTCTAACATGTCGGTTAGATAAATCGGCAGTGGCTACAAAGTGGGTGGTGGGTGGGCTTTGAATTTCTTCATCGTCCGCATCCCAACCGTCTGGCCGTAGTCCGGCCAGGCTCTCCGGATAAGAGAGAGACTTTAGTGAATTCAGGATGTCGCCAAAGGCGAGTCTTTGAAAGATGTCGCGACCGTGAACTCCATAACGGGCGCCCAATCGGATTCGATTGGCAAAGCGCGGAGGTTGAGTCCGGAGAGGAGTCCGGCACCCAGAGTCGAGGTCTTCGCAAAGGGCGAGGGATGGAGTTCGCTCGATCGCCATAGAGATTAAAGCCCCGAGCGGTGTCCAACCACTCGTCCTCGATCGGGAATCCGGCCCGGATTAAGGGTCGGGCGGATTTCGTGCGGCCTCGTGGCACTTTGTTCGGCTCGAGCTAGATCATGCCCATCGAGACAAGTCTGGCGCTGCTGGCTGCGGCTCGAATCCGTCGAAGATCAAGTCTCCGCGGATATCGGCCGTATAGTTTAAACTTCAAATCTGACTGACGGCCGGGGCATAGCTTCGATCTGCTCCGGATGGCCTGCTTAATTGCCCGCAGATGCAAAGCCGCCGAACACGAAGATCTGTCCGGGAGAAAAGTCTCACCTGGACCACGTCGTTGTTGATGATCAAAGGAGCCATCGAGCCTATCGGTGACGACACAGAGGATCTCTCAATGAAAGCACCAATGTCGGTGTCAAAACGGGCGGATCTCGGGTAGGGGGTCCCGAAATGTGCGTCTAGGCGGATGGTAACAGGAGACAAGGGACACGATGTTTTACCCAGGTTCGGGCCCTCTTGATGGAGGTAAAAGCCTACGTCCTGCTTGATTAATATTGATGATGTGTGTTACAAGAGTAGATCTACCATGAGATCAAAGAGGCTAAACCCTAGAAGCTAGCCTATGGTATGATTGTTGTTCCTCCTATGGACTAAAGCCATCCGGTTTATATAGACACCGGAGAGGGCTAGGGTTACACAGAGTCGGTTACAAATGGTAGGAGATCTACATATCCGTATCGCCAAGCTTGCCTTCCACGCCAACGAAAGTCCCATCCGGACACGGGACGAAGTCTTCAATCTTGTATCTTCATAGTTTTGAAGTCCGGCCGATGATGATAGTTTGGCTATTCGGACAACCCCTAGTCCGGAACTCCCTCACATGTTGTAGTAAACATGCCTAACACGTTTGAGCTATTTTCCCTACCTTTTTATAGACAACTGGGCCATTATCTGCTCTGGCAGCACCTGCCCTGTGATGTTTAACTCTGCCAATTGCATTTTTTATCAGTACCGGTTTCAATGGCCATTAAGCCTGTTGCAATTAACAGTTGTATCCATTTTTAAAGAGTTGTATTTCAATGGCTACAAACATGCAAAACATGAATTACGATGTTGTTAAGCCTGTTGCAATTAATAGTTGTATCCATTTTTTAATCCGTCCCTTTGCTACCGTGCTATTCATTTGAAATGAAGATATCACTACAGATGATGATGTTTTATTACCATTTGCTATTTTTGGTGGATGTTAACCCTGTTGTAGTTAACATTGGCTTTCCATGTACTTACACAGGGCTACAATGGGTGATGCTGTTGTTTGCCGTCGATGTTAGCTGCATTCCATGTCTTATACACCATCTATTCCTAAATATAAGTATTTTTAGAGGTTCCAATATAGACTACATAAGGAACTAAATGAGTGAATCTAGATTCTAATCTAAACTATATCTATAATTCTATATACATTCGTATGTAGTTCATATTGAAATCTCAAAAAACAATACTTGTACTTAGGAACATACGTAGTTGTATTTTACATCATTTGTGCAATCTCAGATTAATTCTAACATTTACTGGTTGCATGTAGGTACAGATATGAGGGGTACTGATCCACGCTTCGATCCGTTTTGCGTACGGGCAATGAGAAATTCATGAACAAGCATCAAGTGAGGAAACTAAGAAAGATTGTTAGGCGAAGGAAACGGGTGATTGGAATTAAGCTCTTTATTTACACTTTGTCGAGGACAACAATGAACTTTAGGATGGTAAGTAATGTGTTGCCTTTTCCCCCTGCCCACAACAAGTTACTCTATTAGACCTCAGTATCTGATATTTTTCTCTTTTCAGTGGTTTCCGAAGCTATTTACTGATGATTACCTTGCAAACTACATGACCGGAGTGGAGGCAACTAAAGTTAAAGTATATAATTCATGCTACCATGATAATGCTCTAGAAGTCTTCCTGAAGGCGGTGAAGGATGGGCGGGCGACCGTCACAAGGGGTTGGACAAAAGTGGTTTGTGCCTATGGCATGCAGGAAGGCACATTATGGGCATTCCGCTTCTTCAACACCGTCGGCAGTCAAAATGATTTACACTTGTCTCTTCACCTTTACTGCCTTTAAATACTGTGGTTCATCATAGTTAATTGCTGCCTAATCCTGTAATTACTGAACATATTGTACTGGCAGTTTTATTTATGGATTCGTTGTTGAACCATTGTGCTGAGAATTTGAATTGCACGTTTCATATTTCATAATTTCCAATTAGAATAATAAATTACAGGCGAAAATAAAAAGAGAACAGATGGTCATGGAAATTTGCAAACGGTTCTGGCAGTAAAAGCGCTTGTGATGGATAGCCCAATGCCACACAGTTTTCTACATCAAATCGTGTGTGATGTAGTTAATGAAAGCAAATAGTTAACCAAGGCAGAGCGTGTATGATAGTTACACCTTTCACACACAAGCGTATACATAAAACCGTGTGGGATGTACATCCGAACGGAAACGTTTTCCCTGGATTAACTGTGTGGGATGTACATAAGAACGGAAACTTATTCCTTGGATTGACCGTGTGTGATATACATACGAATGAAAATGTTTTCTAGGATTCACCGTGTGGGATGTACATACCTACGGAAATGATTTTCTCGGATTACCGTGTGGGATGTACATACCAACGGAAATGATTTTCTCGAATTAGCGTGTGGGATGTACATACCTATGGAAATGATTGGGTTTCGATGCCTCGCCCTGCCGCACATGGCCCCGGCCTGTGTCCCAGGAGAGCCTATCCCCGACGATTTCTGGGTCGTGTGGGAAGGACACTCTATCGCACACATTCACTTGGCGACGGTTCCAAATGCCGTTGCGGAAAGGGGTTAAAAACCATTTTTTTAGGATCGACGCACACCAGTGGTAGTTCTACTGAAAACAGCGTTAGTCTGGGGTTAGTTTCATTCAAATCATGCAAATTAGAGTCCAAAACAAGAGGAAAAGCATTAGGAAAAGTAGATACGTTGGAGACATATCAACTCCCCCAAGCTTAAACCTTTGCTTGTCCTCAAGCAATTCAGTTGATAAACTGAAAGTGAAAAAGAAAAACTTTTACGAACTCTTTTGCTCTTGTTTGCATAAATAAGCTTAAACAACACCCAGGTTTTCAGCCAACATTATAACTAACCATGTCGTCAATAACTCTTAAAGATTATAATGACTCATATCAATGACATAATTAGCTAGCGAGCAATAATAAGATATCTCAAACGGCAACACATTGTCAAAATAGCCATGATATAATATGACAATAGTGGTATCTTGCTAGCCCTTTCTGAGACTGCAAAACATAAATGCAGAGCACCTCCAAAGTTCAAGCATCGACTAAACATTGTAATTAATGGTAGAAAAGATCCAGTCATGATGCACCCAACATTAGCTACACACAATGCATAAATCATGACAGTTGTGCTCCCTCAGTTTCTGGCGCTTGTTTTAGAAGGTGGTGACACAACATAAAAATAAATACATAGTCCCTTCGTAGAGGGAAGTAGTGATTTGCAAAGGTGCCAGAGCTCAATTTTAAAACAGAGGTAAATGATATTTTGGGACATGCACCCTTCTCATTTACTTAATGACTATCAGTTATCAATATCTCCCATGCTAAACAAGCTAGTGGCGGTTCCCAAGCGATAAAAAGTAAAGGTTTTGACTCCATTGGGAGTTTTTGTTTGATTATTCGAGCGATTAACTCTTTTTGTATTTTGCAGTTTGGGACAGGGCATCCCTAATACTGCCCTTTCTCATGCAATGGCAAATGAATAAACACTCGACCTGAGAATAACCCGCTTAGTGTGGAAGATACGGACTACCTCCTGTCATTCCATGAACGATCCAGGCACACAAAACGAATATTTTTAGAAATTTTTAGAGGTGGCACATGCAAATTTACTTAGGACGGCAGGGTAATACCGCATATAGGTAGGTATGGTGGACTCATCTGGAATAACGTTTGGGTTCAAGGTTTTTGATGTACAAGCAGAATTCCCACTTAGTGCAGGCGAAGGCTAGCAATTAGATTGAGAAGCGGCCAGCTAGAGAGCAACAACGATCATAACCATGCATTATGCATAAGTAACATTGGACACTAGCATGAGTAGGATATGAACACCATGAACATAAATATCATAGAGGCTATGTTTGTTTTGATTCAACTACATGCATGAACATGTGCCAAGTCAAGCCACTCGAACATTCAGAAGAGGATACCATATCATCATACTACATCACAATCATTTTAACGCAATGTTGATATCCAAGATAAATCATTATAAACTCCTAGCTACTTATGCTTGGCATGAGAAACTATAATCTCTAATTGTCATTGCAAACATGCTTAATCATAATGGGCTGAATCATGGATACTTGGTTAAACATATTTACACAGACAGAACAACTCGAGTTCATACTAGTTTCTCTCTGCCACGGCCAGTTCATTGAATGTCGTCATTATTGCCTTTCACTTGCATGACCTACCGATATGAAAATAATAATAGTGCAAGAGTGTCGTGGACTAAGTTGGAATCTACAAGACATTTTATTCAACAGGAGAAGACAAGGTAAAATGTGCTCTTTATTCAAATGAGAGCCACTCAACATTTTCATTGTGGTCTTCTCCTTAGTACAACTTGAATAAAAAGAAAATAAATTCAGAGAAACACACTGAAATATTTTTGGAGTTTTTGGTTTCCTTGAGCAAGCTAATAGAAGGAAAAAGCAAAAACGAGAAAACTATTTACACGAGAAAGCTCCCAACAAGCAAAAGAAGAACAAGGAAATCTTTTTGGGTTTTCTTTTTAATATTACTACTAAGCATGCATATAAAGTAAATTAACTACAACTATTTTTTTTCTAAAGTTTTTCAAACACACAAGAAGAAAGCAAGAAAATAAATCTAAGCATGGATGATACAATGAAAAAGTGTGAGCACCGACAAATGAATTAGGTGAACATGAATGTAAAGTCGGTGGAAACACGTACTCCCCCAAGCTTAGGCTTTTGGCCTTACTTGGTAGTCGATCAGTAGCCTGGAGGGTAGTAGGGGTGCTGAGGAGCCGGCATCCACTCGTTCCATTGCTGAGGCTCCTTCTGTGCCGCTTCCGCAGCAGCCTGAGCGTTCCGGTAGGCGATGATGTCCACAGGCATGATCCTATGTCCGCCCCTGGCAGCAGAATCAAACAAAGCAGGTGCAGGCAGTGGAATAATATCACGAGTTTTAACGCTGAAGATGAGGTTATAAGGAATGGGGATGTTAGGATAATCTCGTGCAAGAAAATGGTGGTGTTCCATGGCTGCCCGGTCTAGATAAACCTTGGTCAAAGGGTAATCATGAGGGCGTATCTCAACCTCTAAGTGAGCCACCAAATGAGTAGCAAAAATCCCACCATGTATTTCACCCTGGGATTTATTAAGATGGAGGCGATGAGCCACTATAGCTCCCAAGCTATGAGTGTTCTCGCCCTCTAGTGCTCGGCGTAAAACAGCAAAGTCGGGTGCACTGAGTGCACCTACTTTCTTTCTAGCAAGCAAGCACTTAGCAGAAATAAAGAAAAATAATGTACGGCAGGAAAATGAATGCTAGCAGCCGTGGTGGCTGACACCCCTCTCTCATCTCCCACTGTCAAAGTGCGATAAAAGTCCTCAAACCCAACCGGCCTAGGCTCAGCTAAGCTCCCATCAGAAGGGATCATGCATATGTTGCAAAATTCTGTAAGTGGTATCTGGTGGTTTTCAGCATATAAATCAAAGCTTACTTCAGGAGGATTATTTCTACGCAGGAAAGTAAAATTATGAACAAAGATGTTTGTGAGGATTTGGTGCTGGTCACACTCATCTGCGATGAAGTCGGTGAGGCCGGCATTCGCAACATATTGCGTGAACTCCTGAAGGATTCCTGCCTCTTCCAGGAACGGGGTGTGCGGCCATTCACACGGCCGTACCTCCTCCAACCTCTGAGGTTGGAGATCACTGTCCGAAGACTCCCCAATAACACCCTTGGTGTTCTTCCTCGAGCCAAACTCCCTGAAGATATTCATGTCTACGTACAATTTTCTGAAAAATAAAAATTTTGGGGTGACAAAAATTTGTCAACAATACTTTATAAAATTGATAGCAACTACTCATAGGGATGCATAGAGGCCATAACTAGCATTCAAACTACTTAGAACACTAAGAATTCAACATGCAAGCACATCTACAGCAGCACCAAGAGTAGCTAATTATTCCAAATATAAACCATTAAAACAAAAACAAATTGGACAAACGGTGGAGTCACATACCAAGCAACAACCCGTCGAAACAGTTTCGGAAACGGAGCTTCGAGCAAAGAGATCGAAATCCGCGGGTTTGAGCTCAAGAACACGGGAGAGAGAGCAATGGAGAATTTTTTTTGGAGGTAAGTGATGATGTGGGATGAAGAGGTAAGTGAGGGGGTCCACGTGGGGACCACTACCCACCAGGGTGCGCCTGGGGGTCCTGGCGCGCCCAGGTGGGTTGTGCCCAGCTGGTGCACCTCCCTCGGGCATTATTTGCACCAGAAATATTCAGAAAAAAAATCATGTAAAATTTTCAGGGCATTCTGAGAACTTTTATTTTTGGGTCATTTTTTATTGCACGAGAAATTCAGAAAACAGACAAAACAAGGCATTTTATTTTATTTAACTAATAAAAACAGAAAACAAAAGGTAAGGACAAAAGGTAGTGCTTACTAAATTCATCAACTTCATACCGTTCAAAAATGATCCATTAATAAGGTTGATCAGGTCTTATTTACAACCACTTTCGATTAGCATGAAACCGAAGAACTTTCGTAAATCACTAAGTTACCTCAACAGGGATATGCATTTCCCCAACAACAAGCATTTCATATTTCTTTTTGACATTAGGTAGAGGTATTTGAAAACTTCCAATAGTGATTGTCAGAGATTTTTCAATAACATTAATAACATTCACTTGGAATTGTTTCTTCGGAAAGTGCACCATATGCTCATTACCATTAATATGAAAAGTGGCCTTGTTTTTATTGCAATCAATAACAGTCCCTGTAGTATTCAAGAAAGGTCTACCAAGGATAATCGACATGTTGTCGTCCTCGGGCATCTCAAGTATAACAAAGTCAGTTAAGATAGTAACATTAGCAACAACAACGGGCACATCCTCACAGATACCGATAGGTCTGGCAGTTGATTTCTCAGCTATTTGCAAAGATATTTCAGTAGGTGTGAGTTTATTCAAATCAAGTCTTTTATAGATAGAGAAAGGCATAACACTAACACCAGCTCCAAAGTCACACAAAGTAGTTTTCACATAATTCTTTTTAATAGAGCAAGGTATAGTTGGTATTCTCAGATCTCCAAGTTTTTTAGGTACGCCATCTTTGAAAGTGTAATTTGCAAAGCATAGTGGAGATTTCAGCTTCCGATATTTTTCTCTTATTTGTGATGATGTCTTTCATATACTTCGCATAAGGAGGCATTTTCAAGATATCATCAAGTTTAGCATAAAAAGATCGGCCTCAAAGATTTCAGCAAAGCTGTTCAAATTCTTCATCATTTTTCTTTTAGTTGACTTGGGTGGAAAAGGCATAGGTTTTTGAACCGCGGTTCTCTTTCTTTACCGTGTTTTCTAGCAACAAAGTCTCTTTTGTCATATCTTTTATTCTTAGGTTGTGAGTTATCAAGATCAACAGGTGGTTCTATCTCAACATCATTATCTGGTTCTTTTTTCATTATTTGGTTGAGAGTCTTCATGAACCTCATCATTATCTTTTTCATTATCAGTAGGTGAGTGTTCATTACTAGATTGAGTTTCAGCATCAGAGATAGAAGTTTCATTATCATTATCAGGAGGTTTTTCTATTTCAGGTTCACTAGAAGTATGCAAAGTCCTATCATTTTTCTTTTTCTTTTTCTTTTTAGAAGGATTGGGTGCACTAGTGTTATTTTGTTGTGAATCTTGTTCAATTATTTTTGGGTGTCCCTCAGGATAAAGTGCTTCCTGAGTCATTTTACCTCGTCTAGTTGCAACTCTAACAGCAAAGTCATGCATATTATTATTCATTTCATCAAGCAATTCTCTTTGTGATTTAGCAACATGTTCTAACTGAGTTTGAACCATAGAAGCATGTTTCCCAACACCTCTAACATCATTTGAAATTCTAAATAACAAGTCACTCAAGTGAGCAATCATATCAGAATTATATTTCAATTGTTTCATAACATTTGCATTGAAGTGATCTTGTTTTATAATGTATTTTTCAAACTCATAAAGGCATTGACTAGGATGCATATTGTGAGCATTATGATTATCATCGAACTTCATAAGAGAATTTACCTCTACCACCTTAAGCAATGGTGGTGTATTAAGCCCATGTATTTCTTCAATAGGAGGTAAATTTTTAACATCCTCAGCTTTAATACCTTTTTCCTTCATAGATTTATTTGCCTCTTGCATATCTTCAGGACTGAGATATAATATACTCCTCTTCTTCGGAGTGGGTTTAGGTGGTGGTTTAGGAATAGTCCAATCATCATAGTTTTTCAATATATTATTCAATAATTCTTCAGCTTGTCCAACAGTTTGTTCCCTGAAAACACAACCAGCACAACTATCTAGGAAGTCCCTAGAATCATCGGTTAGTCCATTATAGAAGATATCAGGTATTTAATTTTTCTTAAGACGATGATCAGGCAAAGCATTAAGCAACTGGCAAAGCCTCTCCCAAGCTTGTGGGAGACTCTCTTCTTTAGTTTGAACAAAGTTAAATATTTCCTGTAAGGCAGCTTGTTTCTTATGAGCAGGAAAATATTTTTTAGAGAAGTTATAAATCATATCCTGGGGACTACACACACAACCAGGAGCAAGAGTATTGTACCAAGCTTTAGCATCACCCTTTAATGAGAAAGGAAATAATTTGAGAAATAGTAGCGAGTCTTCTCATCATGAGTGAAAAGGCTGGCTATATCATTCAACTTAGTAAAATGTGCCACAACAGTTTCAGTTTCATAACCATGGAAAGGATCATATTCAACCAAAGTAATTAACTCTAGGTCGACAGAGAATTCATAATCCTTATCATCAATAAAGATGGGTGAAGTAGCAAACTTAGGATCACATTTCATTCTAGCATTCAGTGATTTTTCTTTATACTTGTGTAGTAATTTCTCTAGATCATCTCTATCATTACAAGCAAGAATATCTCTAGTTGTTTCTTCACTCATAACATAACCTTCCGGTACCTTAGGCAATTCATATCTAGGAGGGCTAGTTCTAGCAGGTGTTTCAGGAGATTCAGTTTCAAGCTCATCATCAGATTAAACTACATCAAGTTGTATTACTCTAGCAATTTGTTTATCAAGAAAATCACCAAGTGGCACATCATCATTATCAAGCAAGGTACTAGCATCATCATAAGCATCATTCATAGTAGAAGTAGCATCATCAATAACTTGCGATATATCAGAATTAATAGCATGTGGTGGTGTTGCATGTTTATTCATAACAGAAGGTGAATCTAAAGCAGAACTGGATGGCAGTTCCTTACCTCCCCTCGTCCTTGAGGGAAATATCTTAGTGTTAGGATCCTTCAGATTCTTCATAGTGATAGTATGATAATAATCCCAAGTGACTCAACAAATATAGCTATGCTCCCCGGCAACGGCGCCAGAAAAAGGTCTTGATAACCCACAAGTATAGGGGATCGCAACAGTTTTCGAGGGTAGAGTATTCAACCCAAATTTATAGATTCGACACAAGGGGAGCCAAAGAATATTTGAAGGTATTAGCAGCTGAGTTGTCAATTCAACCACACCTAGAGATTAACTATCTGCAGCAAAGTGATTAGTAGCAAAGTAGTTTGATAGTTTTGAAAGTAGTGACAGCAGCAATGGTAACAGTAACAATGATAGCAATGATTTTTTAGCAAGTGTAACAATGATGATAGCAGTAGTAACTTAGTAGAAACAATATACGATAAATTCGTTGGCATTGGATCGGTGACTTGTTCGATGATATTCATCATGTGACAGTTATAACCTAGGGCGATACGGCACTAGCTCCAGTTCATCGATATAATGTAGGCATGTATTCCGTAAATAGTCATACGTGCTTTATGAAAAGAACTTGCATGACATCTTTTGTCCTACCCTTCCGTGGCAGCGGGGTCCATATTGGAAACTAAGGGATATTAAGGCCTCCTTTTAATAGAGAACCGAAACAAAACATTAACACATAGTGAATACATGAACTCCTCAAACTACGGTAATCACCGGAAGAAGTCCCGGTAATTTCCACTCTGGGGTTAACACGTAGTAGGTGACTATAACTTGCAAGATCGGATCTAGAACATGGATATATTCACTGGTGCATAGGTCCTGAACAAATGGTTTTTTACCCCTTTCCCCGACGGCCTTCGGAACCATCGCCAAGTGAGTGTGTGCGATAGGGGGTCCTTCCCACACGACCCAGAAACCGTTGGGGATATGGAACAGTGATCCAGAGGCCTTCCAAAATGTAATCGTGTGTGATGCAGCTCACACTAAATTCTTTCACACATGTGGTATCGGTGATTAAGCGTTTCTAATGACGCAGTGAAACCATACGGTCTGTCGAAACAAACCGTTTCAGAAACAGTATGTAAGCCACACGGGCCAATGTATGAACTGTGTGTGTTTTGTGCCCTATCGCACACGAGTTTTTTGGTTAACCCGTCTGCCATGCTAGACTCCATCGCACATGTTTTCCAACAATTACCGTCTGCGATAATGTTCTATCACAAACGGTTCAGGAGCCCCTTCGCACACATACAAGTGTTGCAGACCATTTTTATTTGTTAGGTATCACCGACGGTTACCGCAAGAGTGACGTGTGCTTTTCGTTTGGGATCCCACACGTTTCCTGAAAAAAATATGACTGGGAATGTATTTTGCATTGGGCACAGTTTACTCCCAGCTCTCGTGTGCGATAACGTGATATCACAAACGGTTCCGGAGAACCTAAGCACACGTAGTAGCGCTGGGAATCATTTGCGATCTACTGTATATCACCGACAGTTCCAATACGATTGGCGTATGCTTTCCAATGTGGATCGCACACACTCATTTAGTTGAACCATGTGCGGAGCAATTGCCAGGTTAAAACAAAAATATCCCATTTTGAATCGGCACGCAAGAAGCAAATTTGCCACAATATTCAATTGAACAAATAAACAAAAATATCCCATTTTGAATCAGCAAGCAAAAAGCAAATCCGCCACAATATTCAATTGAACAAATAGTGTCCACGGGAAGAACATTCATCAGATTTCGCAACAATTGCAATTGAACATATGGTAGCTAAATTCCAATGATTTGTCCACACATATATGTGTTACATAATTAATCATAGTGTACGAAATATGAAGACCTCATCAGATGGAAAACAATGGATCCATGTGTTATATGTTTAGCGGCTAACTCTTACTCAATGTTTCAGGAGAACGCATGCTAAAATCTTTATTATCACCTGTGGGATTAATGTAGTGATCCAGGAAGAAGTCACCGATAAATCTCTGAACCATCAGCAATTCACCAGCCAGGAGCGGTTCAGGGGTCCTCGGTTTTAAGATGAGCTGCAGTATTTTTAAGATCAGAATGTGCCATATGAGTGGAGTAGAAGATATTAATTAAGATAGACTTACTGGTACTAATTCGCGAGGATCTTCACAACTATCAGCAGGTTTGCAGATGGAGATCATGTGTTTGCGAACATAGTATCCACAAAGGTTGGCCCCTGCTTCTTGCTGAGGACACTAAAATTTTTTGTACAAAATTAGTCATGTATTTGTCCTGTTAGGAACATCCTAACCGGTGTTAGATGTATTATTTTTTCTTTGGACAAAATAGAAAGAGGTTTATTTAGAAGCTTGAACATTTGACTAGCGTAAGGAAAGGTATTTGCACACTGTTGGATAAATTTTCCGAAAATAATGGATTTTGGTGTGTTACCGGAGAAACGATCTCGTGCTGCAAAGGTAGTTTCCTCTTGAACAGGTTCCCTCTTTTAGTTTCCCACAATGCGAGCACACTGCAAATGATGATGAATTTTGACAACATCAATTACTGAACCAGATATGAATGCAAATTAATTTCAACATCATAGAATTCAATACCTATCCAAGAATTGCTGAAGATGCGCCGATGTCGAAGCGCTTGTTGACTCTCCGAGAGGATCGATGTAGTAAACTGTGTTCTTGTTTGGAACAATGAATACCAATATCCAAAGGATTGCTGCATATTAAGAAAGCCATGAACTTATTTAATGATGTCGAAATCTGAAAGACAATCGGTGTATGCATGGTTGTTTACTTGACTTACCCTTCATGATATGGCCAGAGAAATGATTCTGTGGGACGTATTTTCGAAGATACGGACGACCGTGTTAACGGCCCAGTCCTGTCGATCCTTTTCATGTAATGTAGTTCCATTTGCTAATGCAGGATCTATGAAATACACACTCTCACTTTATCTTCTCTGCGCGTTCAATCCCCTGAGAGGAATAAAATGCAGTTAGTTGTTTATCATTTACAACCTTGTATGGAGAAGTTGATCAGAGTTTGTTAAGTACTTACAAAATCACACATCTAACAAGAGTAGCATCCAGCACGTTGAAGTTGAAGAAGAGATGTAAGTCCTCGAAACTCACAATGATGGAACCAGCATCGTGGCAGAAATGATCTCTGTTGTAGTGGACTAGCAAATGGTGATGACCTTCTGACATTTGATCCATGCAATATTCATGTACCTCGCGGCAACTGGAGCTGCACTCACCCAAGTATTTGCCAACAAGAAATGGCTGGTCATGGACGTAATTGCGTGCTTCAAGTACGTCTGCTTTTATTTTAGCAAGCAACAATTCTACTTGTTCATCAACCATGGCGTCAGAAATAATATTACTCCCCGATTCAAACAAGCTGCTGTTAATTTGGTTCTGGGCGATGAGTACTTTAAGTAAGAGGCAATCGTTCTCTTTCCTCTTCACTTTCCCGCTGCGCTTCCTCGTGGTCGTGGGTGTAGCATTTTTGGCCACTTCCTTCTTGGTACTTGAAGCATTTCTGGCAGATCGTCTGGTCGCCTGCACGGTTGACTGCCAAGCAGACGGTGAAGCTTGCACGGACTTCTTAGCAGACTGTTTATCTATGTTAGACCACTGAGCTGGTGGTGCTGCAGTGATGGACTACTGGGCTGTAGGAGGAGAGGCATCGGACTGCTGACCATGCGCTGAAACTATGTCGGGTTTCTGCGCAGGTGGTGCCAACTTTTCGGTGTGCTGAGGAGGCCGTGCCAACGCGTTGGTTTGCTGAGGAAGAAGTGCTGACGCATTGGTATGCTGATCATGTGCCTGCGGACCGACGGACTGATGAGCAGTCGGTTCTGGACCTACAGACTGCTTAGCAGGCGGTTCCGAAGCATCAGATTGCTTTGCAGTCTGTTCCACTAGGTTGGTCTGTTGAGCATGTGTTGTACTTGGGTCTCCCTCCACTGCTTCAGCGGCCGTCATCTGAACCGGTGGTGCGTCATCAGCAGTTCTAGGCCTTGCCACTGGCTGCTTTGGGGTAGAGGATGACATGGCATGTACGCCACAAAGTCGGTCCGGCTGATCACAGGTTGATGCATCAGCCCGCGAGAGCTGCTCTGGCAAGGAGAGCGTCACCAATTGAGGGGCGATAGTGGTCGCTCTTGGCGGGGCTTCAGAAATCTCATCGATGAACTCTATTTCCTTTCGTGGCCACTGGATGTGATGTAACAGTGTTTCTCCCAAGGTCCTTTGCTCATCGAAGTCTCCTAGGACAGTCTTCAGGGAAAATTCATTGAATCCAGGCTTTATTCCAGTCATGTAGCACTTCACACAGCCCAGCTTCAATGTCACATTGTCCAAGAAGAGGCCATCTTCCAAGAAGGGTGGGCAATCCCAGGCTGTTGCACATTTTAATGTACCTTCATAATGTGTAAGCACGCCCTTTAGTCTGTCTTTCATTCCAGATAGATCAGATATAGCATCATCACGAGAAGCTGCAGTGTCAGTGTTGCTGGGGTCAGCTGATGCACAGCTACTCTTGTGCAGTGTTGTCGCGCAATAAGCAGCATCATCCATGCCCACCTCCCCTCCTATCTGCTGGCTATCTATCAGTCTTAGAGTCTTCTGCATCATCATCATTGACTCCTCAACATCCTTTCGAACAACCCAATAAATCTCCTTCTTCAACTTTTCAAACAATGCATTCTGCTTCATTTCACTGCTCACTTTTTTCATGCTGAGCCTCTTTTCTTTGCTGAGTGTGAAAGCCCTCTTGTGCGGGACATTAACACCTATACCCCTTGCACGGCCAGGGGGCTCTTTTGTCTCCAGAGCAATGGACAGAATGTCACATGGCCCTGAGTTCCTGTAGAACCTTCCACGGATCTTGGAAGCCTCTACCATCACTTCATACAGTTTGGCGTCACATTCGTTTTCAAAGTAATAACTTCCGTCATCACGCCTCTTTGCACGTGCCTACAAGTAGTCTCTAGCGCGTTCGCCCCTGATTTCACTAAATGTCGGATTCCCACCCGCTGCTACTGCTTCTTTGTCCTCCTATTCCCATATCAGTTTCATGCCGTAGTATCCTGCCACACCCATACGGTGGGGTGTATGTTCTTCTTCTGAAGTTCCGATTGCTTGAAACTCTTCGCAGCAAACTCTGGACTTGCCCTGACCCTTTTGAATTCTGCCCAGTCTGCCTTTGTAATTTGGGGGTATGCGGGGATTGGGTCCTTGCCTTCACTCAAGTACTTCTTGACGTGCTTCCAGTTTCTCCAAGCATCCCTAGCCTTCTTCAGTGCAGCGTGTTCCACCAGCATTCTCCACTGCTCTGGATGTTGAAGTGATCCATGATCTCCCGGACTATCCTTCGCTGTGTTTCTGTGTCAGCCTTCCGAAACCCCTGCAGATTAATGTTGAGCCTTGCCCTGCCAACAAATCGACACACACTCCTAAACCTCATGCATGCTTTCTCTGGTTTAGTTGGAGCCCAGGAATTTAAATCAATCTCGGTTACTTCATATACACCTTTAGGCTGGTGTGTGGGCTTACTTGGAGCGTTCCTCCGTGTCCTGACCGAAAGGGTAATTGCTGCAGCTCTATCTTGTTCAAGACTAGTTGATCCCTCACAATCTGCTGAAGACCTAGGGTTGTCCGGATCAGATGAAGATACATGCCCTGAATGAGTGTTGTCACTGCTACTCGGCATCTACAGAGAACACATGCGAAAATCAGGAAAGGAGGATAAGCATAAAACTAACAACTTGGTATCAAGCTTTCTAAACATGCCATGCAATAATTTAGAAAACGTATGGCTAATTTGTTAAGTTTGTGTGACTCGGACGCCCGCGATATGTAAATAGGCAGTAATTTATTGGAACAAATATAGCTTATATGTAGTAAGGTAGATAATGAACATATATATGCTCTCCGTTATTTTATAGCCAATTTGGAAACATACGAAACAAAATTGGAAGAGGGATTGCGAGGAAATATGCCTCACCACGATGGAGAGCAGTAACTAATATGCTTCTTAACGCAAACCCGGCCAGACCACGGGAGAGGCGAGGGTTACTGCATCGATATGCTCGAGGGTGGCTGGCGAGCAAACAAAGACGGCATGGCGCGGGCCGCCGCGTGTTGGGAACGGCAGTGGAGGTAGGCTTGACGCCGAAGAGCGGGCACACAGACGGGGTGAGCACGGCGGCGCCGGAGAGGGTTCTGCTGTGGATCTGGGGGAGGGGTGTGACGCCCCTGATTCAGTCATACACTAATCATACACGCAAATGGGTATGATCAAGATCAAGGACTCATGGGAAGATATCACAACATAACTCTAGACACAAATTAAAATTGAACAAGCTTTATATTACAAGCCAGGGGCCTCGAGGGCTCGAATACATAAGCTCTAAAACACAACAGTCAGCGGAAGCAACAATATCTGAGTACAGACATAAATTAGACAAGTTTGCCTTAAGAAGGCTAGCACAAAGAAACATCAATCGAAAAGGCAAGGCCTCCTGCCTGGGAGCCTCCTAACTACTCCTGGTCGTCGGCGGTCTCCATGTAGTAGTAGGCATCGACGGTGGCATCTGGATCATGGGCTCCGACATCTGGTTGCATCAACCAGAAAGAAGAAGAAAGGGGGAAAAGGGGGGAGCAAAGCAACCGTGAGTAATCACCCAAAGTACTCGCAAGCAAGGATTTACACTACACATGCATTGGTATCAATGAAATGGGCTGTATCTATGGACTGGACTGCAGAATGCCAGAAGAGAAGGGGAAAACCTAGCCTACCGAAGACTAGCATCTTCAAGCAGCTCCAAGCATCATGCAGCATCAGAAGAGATCAGAGTAGCATAAAGTAAAGTAGTAGTAGTGTTATCAACCTCGGCCAGAGATCCTTTCTCGACTCCCCGCGAGAAAGCAATCCCAGAGCCATACTATCCAGTTATCACCTCAAGTATCCAGTTCTAGTTGTATCGATCAGGATACAACTCCAAGTGTCCGTTATCGTAGGACTGGCTATCGATAGATGTTTTCTTCCCTGCAGGGGTGCGCCAACTTACCCACCATGCTCGCTTAACTCCGGCCGGACACACTTTCCTGGGTCATGCCCGGCTTCGGCCAAACAATACGCTGCAACCCGACCTAGGCTTAATAGAGAGGTCAGGCACGCCGGACTAAACCTATGCCCCCATGGGTCTTGGGCCATCACCCCGCGAACTCCTGCATGTTGCGTGGGCGGCCGGTGAGCAGACCTAGCTACCTCCTTAAAAAGGCAGGAGCTTACCAGTCCAACCCTGCGCGCGCCGCTAAGTCGCTTACGTCTATTAAGCTTCGGCTGATGCATACGATGCAGAACGCCCATACTATGCCCACATGATGGTTAGTGCTATCAGGCCAGAGGCCCCTCAGATCAAATATCCAAACCTAGTGGATTAGGAACGCGCGGTAACAAGCAGAGAATCACGAAAGATGTGACCCAGTCGCCCCGTCTCGAGGACTTGCAGCAAGGCTAGGAATGCCCGACCACGCCTCGTAATTATCTCGTGGGAACCCTCCAGGTCAATCCGTCTCCACATCCCTCGCGGGTACCCCTCTGGGTCGACCCGCTTTTCCAAGTAACAGTTGTAAAGTCCAAGTATCCGTGTGTACAAACATCACGGGAAAACCCGAGGAATCACCCCCGGTGAATTCCACTCGATGTAATCATAAAGGTGAACGTAAGAGGATCCACCCTCGTGGTTCACACTTGAGGGTTGCACGACAGAGCCGTATCGAAAGTGGTTAAGGAGGAAATCATCCTCGATGACCAGGACCGGATAGCTACACTACAGAGATCTCATCAGGAGTGAAGTATGAGGTTCCACCCTCGGCACTCGACGGTAACTCTGCAGAGTCGAGTAACAAAAGAGGCATGATGTGATGTGAGGTTTCGGGCTCTGGTTGTCGATCACATTGATCGAGTCGTTGATGATGAAGCAGGGGCAACAAGGACAAGGTGGGGGTCACTGATGGATCACTAACCAACCTATACTAAGCAGTTTAGGATAAGTAGGTAGGTAACAATAAGCAGGTTACAAAAGCAGGCTATGCATCAGAATAGGAGCAATCAATTACAGTTGCAAAATCTAATGCAAGCATGAGAGAATGGAATGGGCGATATCGGGATGATCAAAGGGGGTGCTTGCCTGGAAGCTCTGCTGAAAAGGAAGAAGTGTCATCATCGACGTAGTCGATCACAGGGGCAGCATCGGTCTCGGGGTCTACCGGAGAGAAGAGGGGGAAGAAACAATAAATAAAAAGCAAACATAGCATCACAAAGCATAACATGGGATTATGATGTGCCGGGTGTGACCTAATGTATGGCTACACGATAAAGGTGAAGGGGGAATTCAACCGGGAATGTTTTCCCGGTTCCGGACATGTGTCAGACAGATGACCGGAGGGTAATGTTCCATGTTCAGCATGCTAGGTGCATGTGACAGATGGACGGACTACATATTCAGATTCGTTGGATTTTTTTGAGTAACTTTCATGTATAAAGTTTTTCGATCCGAGCTACGGTTTATTTTCTATGAATTTTAAAAGATTTAAACATCTGGATTATCTAAATTAACAGAAATGGAAATATGACGTCAGTGGAGTGTCAGCATGACATCAGCAGTCAACAGAAGCGCTGACCAGGGTCAAACCTGGCTTGTGGGTCCAGTGGGACCCACATGTCAGCCTCTGTTGGCTTAACAGTGGATTGACTAATCTAGCAGGGTTAATTAGGGGTGTGGGCCCCGGGTGTCAGTGAGTGTTTAGGTTAAACTAATTACTTTATCTATAAAATGTTTATTAGACAATTTAACAGAGGGGGCCCACATGTCAGTGGCTGGGGGCTGCCCAGTCAGCATGTTGACTGGTCAACAGGGCCCGTGGGGCCTGATGGAAGCGACACAGGGAGGGCCGCATGGCGGACAGGTCAGCAGGCGACGCCGGAGTCGCTCCGGCGACCCTCTCGCGGCGGCTCCTCGCCGGAGTTGGCCGGAAAATCGCTATGGTGACCCGTTCTTCGTGCGCGAGGCGACGTTGGGAAGCTGGCGACGTCGTGCATCCATTGTGGCGGTCGCAGGGGTCAGGGGGTGGCCAGCCGGGCACCGGCGACGAGGTCTTGCGGCCGCTGTGCATCGGTTGCGACACACGCGTACAGGCGCAGGTGTTGCGGGTGCTTGGCGAGGTCACGGCAAGGGCGCGCAGGCGGGAGCCGGTCGCGACAATGGTGCTGCCTGGAGGCGAGCGCTGCAGCAGCTGTGGCCAGTGGCGGCAAGCAGCACCAGGGGAGGCTGCGGGGGGCGACGCAATGACGGGCGCGGCCAGGACGAGACGAGGCCGCGGCGGGCTGCGGCAGCGTCGTGCGGGGCTGCGGGCAAGGTGATGCAAGGGATAACGCCGGCGGCAGCAGCTGTTTGCAGTAGCACAGCAGAAGCGGGGGAAGGGGGCGGCAGCGGCAGCGGCAAGAAGCACAAGCAGTAGCCGGCTGCGGGTGCGGTGATAATCCCCAAGTGCAGGGAATCATCGTAGCAATTTCCAAAGGTGGAAGTGATAAGTATGGAGTGTCGAACCCACAAGGAGCTAAAGGTAAGATCAATATTCTCTCAAGCCCTATCTGCCACTGATACGACTCTACTATACCAAACATTTGCTTCCAACTAGCAACGAGAAATAAAACTATATTGTGGGTATGAAGAGGATAACTTTGCATGATATCGGAGAGCTAAAATATAAAAGTAGGTACTGTTATCATAAAGTTAGAATATATTACTAAATATATAAATAGCGAGTGTGGAATAATGATGGATCAAAAGGAATTGTCCTAGGCAATTGTTAACAAGACCGATAGTCGTCATTGCAATTTCATATGAGGGAGAGGCATAAGCTAACATACTTTCTCTTCTTGGATCATATGCACTTATGAAGCAAGCATCTGCAACTACTAAAGATCATTAAGGTAAAACCCAACCATAGCATTAAAGCATCAAGTCCTCTTTATTCCCATACACAACAACCCCTTACTCGGGTTTGTGTTTCACCACTCACCAACCCACTATAAGCTTAATCATGAACGTATTGCAACACCCTACAGTGGGAATCCCTCATGCTTGCGCGACACAGAGGGCACCATAGGACAGCACCAAAATAAAACATACAACTCGTACCAATCTAGGTCATCAATCAACCCAAAGACAAAGGATATCTACTCAAAACATCATAGGATGGCAACACATCATTGGATCATAATATGTGGCATAAAGCACCATGTTCAAGTAGGGATTACAGCGGGGTGCGGGAGCGAGGACCGCGTAAAAGAGATGAGGATGGTGATGATGATGGTGATGTTGATGAAGACGATCACCGCGGCGATGATTCCCCTCCCGATGGCATTCCGGCGCCACCGAGAGAGAGGAGGAGAGGTTCTCCCCCTTGTGCTTCCTCCTCCATGGCCTCCCCCCTAGATGGGGAGAGGTTCTCCCTCTGGTCCTTGGCCTTCATGGCAATGATGGCCCCTCCGGGATCCTCCTCCATGGCCTCCGATGATGATGGCCCCCTCCGGCAGGGTGCCAGAGAGGGCCTAGATTGATTTCTCATGGCTACAGAGGCTTGCGGCGGCGGAACTTCTGATCTAGCTTATTTTCTGGGGGTTTCTGTATTAATAGGATTTTTTGGCGTTAGTTTCACGTCAGGGGGGTCTCCGAGTCGTCCATGAGGCAGGGGCCCATGCCCAGGGGGGTGGGCGCGCCCCCCACCCTCGTGGACAGCCCGAGACTCTTCTGGCCCAACTCTTTTGCTCCAGGGGCTTCTTTTGGTCCATAAAAATCAACAAAATTGGCACGCCAATTGACTACGTTTGGTATTCCTTTTCGTAAAACTCAAAAACAAGGGAAAAAGCGCACTTTGGGCTCTAGGTTAATAGGTTAGTCCCAAAAACCATATAAAATAGCATATAAATGCATATAAAACATCTAAGATGGATAATATAATAGCATGAATGCTTCATAAATTATAGATACGTTGGAGACGTATCATGCGGCAACAGCAGCATAGCAGCAGGCGCAGGAGCAGGACTGCGGGCGTGCAGGCGGCAGCGGGAGCGCAGGCACGAGTGGCATTTGTGGTGAGCGGGGGCGAGCGTGACGATGACAACGGGGAATAGCGGCGGGGCAGAGTGGTGGCGCGAGCTCAACGGAGAGACTAGAGAGACACGGGGGAAGGCCTATGGCAGAGGCAGAGGCCAGGAGGGAGAGGGAGGAGATGTGTGTGCTCACCGGGCGGCACACGATGGCCGGTGAACGGATTAGGAGCAGCAGAGGCGATGGCCGGAGTCGAAGAAGGCGGCGACGAGCGTTGGCCGTGGAGGAAGAAGAAGGCACAGGGGACGTTGAGGCGGCTCCCCAGAGGCGATGAAGATGAAGAAGCCCACGCTAGAGCTGCTGGACACCTTGGCGGGGCGTGGGGACGACGGTGGTCGCGGGATCGAGCGGCGCACGACGACGGCGGCGTCGGGCGGGATACAGAGGGAAAGGACGAGTGAGGGTGAGGGAGTGAGTGGGTGCTAGGGTTTCGCAGAGGGGCGTGGGGAAGGCCTTGTAGGCGTCAAGGAGGGTTGGATGGCCGACGCGTGGACATCAGCGGCGTCGACGAACATGCTCTGTCCATGGCGTCTGTCATGAATAGAAGAAAGAAGAAGAGTGCTAAGTGGGCTGGGCTGCGCTATTGTAGCCATTGGGCTAGAGTGAACGGTGAGGTTTTGGCCTTTTCTCTTTCTCCTTTTCTAATTTCTTTAAAACTTCTATTTCAAATAGTTTAGGCTAGTTAAACACTTTGCAAAAATGTTGGTTCACCACCAATATTAATTATGCATTATTTGGCACAAGATGAACATCTTTATTTTTCATGTTTGAGCAATTTGAATTTCACTCAGAATTTGAGGATGAATTCAACTAGAATTTGAAATGGAATATTGATCAAAGTGACTAAGCACTGTTATAGCAAAATGATTAGCTTGATCTCAGGGATTACTGTAGCATCATACACCTGGGTGTTACAACTCTCCTCCTCTAAAAGAAATTCTCGTCCCGAGAATTAAGAGGTAGAAGGGAACAGGTCGGGGTATTCAGCCCGGAGGTTATCTTCGCGGTCCCAAGTGGCTTCATCTTTAGTATGATTCGACCATTGCACCTTGAGGAACTTGGTAACCTTCTGGCAGGTTCGACGTTCAGCTTCTTTAAGAATGCGGATCGGATGTTCTTTGTATGTGAGATCATCTTGAACTTCAATCAATTCCGGATCCACTTCACGTTTTGGATCCTTGAAGCGTCGACGAAGTTGCGACACGTGGAAGACGTCATGGACATGAGAGAACTGAGGTGGCAACTCCAATTGATAAGCCACCAGTCCACGACGGGCGAGGATGCGGAAGGGACCAATGTAGAGCGGAGCTAGCTTGCCCTTGACTCCGAACCGATGAGTGCCTCTCAAAGGAGTGACACGCAGATAAGCTTGTTCACCAGGTTGATAAGTTGAACCCCAATGTTTCCGGCCATAGTTGCTCTTCTGGCGGGACTGGGCCGCCTTGAGATTATCCTGGACAATGTGAACCTGCTCTTCAGCTTGTTGAATAATGTTTGGACCAATGAGCGTCCGTTCCCCAATTTCTGACCAATTCAGAGGGGTTCGGCACTTGCGTACATAAAGCACTTCGAAGGGTGCCATTTTCAAGCTGGCTTGATAGCTGTTGTTATAAGAGAACTCCTCATAAGGGAGAGATTCTTCCCACTTCTTGCCGAAAGAAATAACACGAGCCCAAAGCATGTCTTCAAGAATTTGATTGACTCGCTCGACTTGGCCTTGGGATTGGGGATGATAAGCAGTGCTCCAGGTAATATGAGTTCCCATTGCCTCTTGGAAACTATCCCAGAACTTTGAAGTGAATATACTGCCACGGTCTGAACTGATCTCCTTCGGAATGCCATGGAGTGACACAATTCGGGAGATATACAAGTTTGCTAATTGACTAGCAGTGATTGTCTCCTTGACTGGCAGAAAGTGAGCAACCTTCGAGAATTGGTCGATAATGACGAAGATAGCATCGTTACCTTTTTGATACTTGGGAAGGCCAGTGACGAAGTCCATTTGGATCTTATCGCACTTCCATTCAAGAATCGGGAGCGGTTGTGGAAGTCCAGCCGGTTTCTGATGTTTTGCTTTGACGCGACGACAAACGTCACATTCTCCGATATATCGAGCAATGTCTTGCTTCATTTTAGACCACCAGTACTTCTGACGGATGTCTAGATACATCTTGGTACTTCCTGGATGAATAGAGAGAGGGGTGTCATGCGCTTCTTTCATCACCTTCTCTGTCATAAGCTCAAATTGGGGTACCATAATGCGATCTCTGAAGTATAAGGTTCCATCCTCACCAAGTGAAAAATCTATGGATATTTCTAAGGCAAGATCCTTTTTCATCAAATCCGTGAGCATCTTTGGCTTCAGCAGACTTAATTGCTTTGAGAAGAGTTGATTCCAGGACAAGGTTATTCAGAGAACCCTGTGGAACTAGTTGAAGGTTCAACTTGCAAAGTTCTTCATAAAGGCGAGGCTGAGCTTTATGAACCATGTGGTTATTGTAATAAGACTTGTGGCTCAAGGCATCGGCCATTACATTAGCCTTGCCAGGGGTATAGGATATACCGCGGTTGTAGTCAGCAATAGCTTCCATCCAGCGCTGCTGATGGAGGTTCAGATCTGGCTGAGTAAACAGGTACTTCAAACTCTAATGATCGGTGAAGATCTCACAACGATTACCGAGAAGGTATTGTCGCCATATCTTCAGTGCAAAGATAACCGCAGCAAGCTCGAGGTCATGAACTGGGTAGTTCTCTTCGTGAGGATGCACTTGAAGGGAGGCATAAGCAATCACTCTACGCTCTTGCATTAGGACACATCCTAATCCTTGTCATGAAGCGTCACAATAGATGACGAAGTCCTTGCGAGAATCTGGGGGAGCAAGCACTGGGGCAGAAGTCAGCTTGTCCTTGAGTGCCTGGAAACTTTCCTGACATTTGTTTGTCCAATCGAACTTAACGCCCTTGTGAAGCAGATGACTCAGGGGCTTGGCGATCTTGGAGAAGTTCTCGACAAAACGGCGGCAATAGTTGGCGAGTCTGAGAAAGCTTCTGACTTGCTTGACAGTCTTCGGAGGGGTCCAGTCAAGAATAACCTGAACACGCTCTGGGTTGACGGAAATACCATCTTTGGAGATGACATGACCAAGGTAGGTGACTTCGGGAAGCCAGAATTCGCACTTGGAATACTTGGCATAAAGTTGATGTTCTCAAGGCTTCTCTAGAACAAGTCGAAGATGTTCATCATGTTCTTATTTGTTCTTCAAATATACCAGAATATCATCCAGATAGACTACGACGAACTTGTCGAGGTAATCCATGAATATGTAGTTCATCAGACGAGAGAATGTAGCTGGAGCATTGATTAAATCGAATGACATGACGGTGTACTCGTAAGAACCATAACGAGTGACGAATGCGGTCTTTGGAATATCCTCTTCACGAACACGGATCAGGTGGTAACCCAACCTCAAGTCGAGTTTAGAGAATATCGATGAACCAGCCAGTTGATCATACAGATCATTGATCCAAGGAAGGGGATATTTGTTCTGAATTGTAGCTTGGTTGATAGGACAGTAGTCTTGGACCAAACGGTTCATTCCGTCCTTCTTCTTGACAAAGAGAGAAGGTGCTCCCCAAGCAGAGGAATTTGGACGAATGAAACCCTTGCAAAGAGATTTGTCGACTTCCTCCTTAAAGTCAAGGAGTTCATGAGGTGGCATCTTGTAGGGTCGTTTGGCAATAGGAACGGTGCCTGGTTTCAAGTCGATGACGAACTCGACAGCCCGGGCATGGGGTATTCCTGGAAGTTCTTCTAGAAAGACATGTAGGAAGTCGTGAACAACTGGAATATTTTCAATTCCCTCAAGAGGTGCTGTGTTCAACGCATTCAAGACATATAGTCGTGCTTCGGCGTTTTGAACAATCTGAGCATGGTAGCTTACTATCTCATTGGAAGGATGTAGGAGATGAACGACTTTGGTGGCACAAACGATAGAAGCGGTATGTTCTTTCAACCATTCCATTCCCAGAATGAGGTTAATGTTGGAAGACTCCAGAATAATGGGAGAAACATGAAATTCCAACCCTTCAATTTCAACAGGGACGTCGCGACCAATCATGGTAGTTCGACACTGACCCGCAGGGGTACGTACCACTATCGGAGTGTTCATGGGCTCACATTGAATGTCGTGTGCGTATGCAAAATTTTCTGACATGAATGAATGTGATGCTCCTGAATCGAATAAAACAGAAGCCGGTACTGAATTAACGAGAATAGTACCCATTACAGTGGCAGGCTGGTGCTTCATTCAGATCAACATGATTAGCCTGACCACGACCATAAGGTCTGGCATTGTTGTTATGGCGCTGACTGTTATGGGCAGTTGAAGGCAGAGCCAGCTGGCTCTTTTTCTGATTGCACTCTTTGGCAAGGTGACCTGGACGTCCACATCTGAAGCACAGACCATCATTGGGATTGGGAGAAGGAGCTTGGGGTGGTACAACCCGAAGAGGCTACCTCTGCGGTGGAGGAGGCAGACGCGGAGCAGCATAGGACTGTCTTGGTGCAGGTGCAGTTGGGCGATACATGCTGTGGGGGATCCATATCCGACGCTTGTGCGCTGACGGGCCCAAAGATGAGCCAGCGTCACAGCTGCGCCTGAGGGATCCCTGGTGTTCCTGAAGACCAGTCTCAACCTGAATAGCCTTGTTCACTATGGTGGCGAAATCAGCAAAGTCATGCACCAGGAGCGCTAGCTTGATATCAGGGTGAAGTCCGTCACGGAACTTCTCTTGCTTACGAGCATCAGTAGCAATGTCTTCTTCGGCGTAACGGGACAAGTCCAAGATTTCTTGCTGATAAGCATCTACAGACTGGTTGCCTTGGGTGAGGTTGCAGAACTCGCACTTCTTTTTGTCCATGATCCCTTGAGGAATGAAGCGGGCACGGAAAGCGGCTTGGAAATCCGGCCAAGTGATGACCGTTCCAGCAGGTAGGGTACGCCTGCGGCTGTCCCACCATTGAGCAGCGGGACCCTTCAGAAAGAATGATGCAAAGGTGACATAGCTAGCAAGGGCCACACTAGCAGACTCCATTTCATACGTGATGTCGCGGAGCCTGTCATCAGCATCAAGGGGCTGAGTTGAGATCCAATATATAGCTGGGTTGAGGCGCATGATGTCCTGCAGAGTTACTGGGGTTGGCTGTTGATTCATGTTGGGGCGAGGAAACTGAGCCATCATTCCTTCCATGAATTGACAATTCAACTCAAACTGTTGCATCATTCCAACAAATAATTCGGGCGGTGGTGGATCGTTGGCACCACAGCCACGACCAGCGGGTCTAACCATCCTGCTAACATGTAACAGGGGTAGTTCAGCATTGAGAATTTGCAAAGACAAGGATCATTCATGATGAAACATGCATAATGAAAGAGGTACGAAGGATACCACATAGTATTCAGCACGACAGTGTGTGTACTATTCAGAAACTATTCTAAGGAATTACTATGATTTATCCAACTTTGGGGTGAATGTGGTCATGGGATCCTAATGTTAGAGTTAGTAAATTCGTTTAACCCGAATTGAAGAGAGATCAGAGTCCCAGAGTATAGACGAGGAATAAAAGATCCTAATACCACCCAATGGTGACGTGGGCCCGTAAGACACACAACCATGTTAGTAAAAGTTTTTGTAGTGACTAGACTCGACTTCAGCCAAGGAGTTGGAAAGGGGGCTACCTACAGCAAATGGGCTCGATATTAACTTCAGACGCCCCGATTCAATCATACACTAATCATACATGCAAATGGGTACGATCAAAATCAAGGACTCACCGGAAGATATCACAGCACAACTCTAGACACAAATTAAAATAGAACAAGATTTATATTACAAGCCAGGGGCCTCGAGGGCTCGAATACATAAGCTCGAAAACACAAGAGTCAGCGGAAGCAACAATATCTGAGTACAGACATAAGTTATACAAGTTTGCCTTAAGAAGGCTAGCACAAAGCAACATCGATCGAAAAGACAAGGCCTCTTGTCGGGGAGCCTCCTAACTACTCCTGGTCGTCGGCGGTCTCCGCGTAGTAGTAGGCATCGACGGTGGCATCTGGCTCCTGGGCTCCGACATCTGATTGCATCAACTGGAAAGAAGAAGAAAGGGGGAAAAGGGGGAGCAAATCAACCTTGACTACTCATCCAAAGTACACGCAAGAAAGGATCTACACTACATATGCATCGGTATCAATGAAATGGGTTGTATCTGTGAACTGGACTGCAGAATGCTAGAAGAGAAGGGGAAAACCTAGCCTACCGAAGACTAGCATCTTCAAGCAACTCCAAGCATCTTGCAGCATCAGAAGAGATAAGAGCCATACTATCCAGTTATCACCTAAAGTATCCAGTTCTAGTTGTATCAATCGGGATACAACTCTAAGTGTCCGTTACCATAGGACAAGCTATCGATAGATGTTTTCTTCCCTGCAGGGGTGCACCAACTTACCCACCACGCTCACTTAACTCCGGCCGGACACACATTCCTGGGTCATGCCCGGCCTCGGCCAAACAATACGCCGCAACCCGACCTAGGCTTAATAGAGAGGTCAAGAACGCCGGACTAAACCTATGCCCCCAGGGATCATGGGCCATCGCCCTGGGAACTCCTGCATGTTGCGTGGGCGGCCGATGAGCAGACCTAGCTACCTCCTTAAAAAGGCAGGAGCTTACCAGTCCAACCCGGCGCACGTCGCTCAGTCACTGACGTCTATTAAGCTTCGGCTAATGCATATGACGCAGAACGCCCATACTATGCTCACGTGATGGTTAGTGTTATCAGGTCAGAGGCCCCTCGGATCAAATATCCAAATTGTAGTCAATTAGGAACGCGCGGTAACAAGCAGAGACTCGTGAAAGATGTGACCCCGTCGCCCCGTCTCGAGGACTTGCAGCAAGGGCTAGGAATGCTCGGCCACGCCTCGTAATTATCTCGCGGGCACCCTCCAGGTCAACCCGTCTCCACATCACTCGCGAGTACCCCTCGGGGTCGACCTGCCTTTCCAACTAACAGTTGTAAAGTCCAAGTATCCGTGCTCACAAACATCAAGGGGAAAACCCAAGGAATCACCCCCGGTGAATTCACCTCGATGTAATAATCAAGGTGAACGTAAGAGGATCCACTCTCGAGGTTCACACTTGAGGGGTTGCATGACAGAGCCGTATCGGAAGTGGTTAAGGAGGAAATCACCCTCGATGACCACGACCGGATAGCTACACTACAGAGATCTCATCAGGAGTGATGTATGAGGTTCCACCCTCGGCACTCGACGGTAACTCTACATAGTCGAGCAACAAAAGAGGCGTGATGTGATGTGAGGTGTCGAGCTTTGGTCGTCGATCACGTTGATCGAGTCGTCGATGATGAAGCAGGGCAACAAGGACAAGGTGGGGGTCACTGATGGATCACTAACCAACCTATGCTAAGCAGGTTGGTAACAATAAGCAGGTTACAAAGCAGGCTATGCATCAGAATAGGAGCAATCAATTGCAGTTGAAAAATCTAATGCAAGCATGAGAGAACGGAATGGGCGGTATCGGGATGATCAAAGGGGGGGCTTGCCTGGAAGCTCTGCTGAAAAGGAAGAAGTGTCATCATCGACGTAGTCGATTACAGGGGCAGCATCGGTCTCGGGGTCTACCGAGAGAAGAGGGGGAAGAAACAATAAATATAAAGCAAACATAGCATCACAAAGAATAACATGGCAATATGATGTGCTAGGTGTGACCTAACGTATGGCTACACGATAAAGGTGAAGGGGGAATTCAACCGGGAATGTTTTCCCGGTTCCGGACCTGTGTCAGACAGATGACCAGAGGGAAATGTTCCATGTTCAGCATGCTAGGGGCATGTGACAGATGAACGGACCGCATATTCGGATTCGTTGGATTTTTCTGAGCTACTTTCATGTATAAAGTTTTTTGATCCGAGCTACGGTTTATTTTCTACGAATTTTAAAAGATTTAAACATTTTCTGGATTTATCTAAATTTATAGAAATGGAAATATGACGTCAGCAGAGTGTCAGCATGACATCACTAGTCAACAGAAGCGCTGACCAGGGTCAAACCTGGCATGTGGGTCCAGTGGGACCCACATGTCAGCCTCTGTTGGCTTAACAGTGGATTAACTAATCTAGCCGGGTTAATTAGGGGTGTGGGCCCCGGGTGTCAGTGAGTGTTTAGGTTAAACTAATTACTTTATTTATAAAACGTTTATTAGACTATTTAATAGAGGGGGCCCACTTGTCAGTGGCTGGGGGCTGCCAAGTCAGCATGTTGACTGGGTCAACAGGGCCCGTGGGGCCCGATGGCAGCAACACAGGGAGGGCCGTGTGGCGGACAGGTCAGCACGCGACGCCCGAGTCGCTCCGGCGACCCTATCGCGGCGGTTCCTCGCTGGAGTTGGTCGGAAAATCGCTATGGTGACCCGTTCTTCGCGCGCGAGGCGGCGTTGGTAAGCTGGCGACATCGCACATCCATTGTGTCGGTCGCAGGGGTCAGGGGGTGGCCAGCCGGGGCGCCGGCGACGAGGTCTTGCTGCGACTGTGCGTCGGCTGCAACGCACGCGTACAGGCGCAGGTGGTGCGGGTGCTTGGCAAGGTGGCGGCAAGGGGGCGCGGGCGGGAGGTGGTCGCGATAGTGGTGATGGCTGGAGGCGAGCGCTGCAGCGGCTATGGCTAGTGGCGGCAAGCAGCAGCAGTGGAGGCGGCGGCGGCGATGCAGCGACGGGCGCGGCCAGGACGAGGCGAGGCCGCGGAGGGCTGCGGCAGCGTCGTGCAGGGCTGCGGGCATGGCGATGCAGGGGGAAAACACTGGCGGCAGCAGCTGTTTGCAGTAGTGATACGTCCATTTTGCATCATGCTTTTATATCGATATTTATTGCATTATGGGCTGTTATTACACATTATGTCACAATACTTATGCCTATTATCTCTTATTTTACAAGGTTTACATAAGGAGGGAGAATGCCGGCAGCTGGAATTCTGGGCTGGAAAAGGAGCAAATATTAGAGACCTATTCTGCACAACTCCAAAAGTCCTGAAACTCCATGAAAGTTATTTTTGGAAATAATAAAAAATACTAAGCGTAAGAAATACATCAGGGGGCCTCCACCTGTCCACGAGGGTGGGGGGCACGCCCTACCCCCCTGGGCGCGCCCCCTGCCTCGTGGGCCCCCTGTTGGCCCTCCGGTGCCCATCTTCTGCTATATGAAGTCTTTCGTCCGAAGAAAAATCATAAGCAAGCTTTCGGGACGAGACTCCGACGCCACGAGGCGGAACCTTGGCGGAACCAATCTAGGGCTCCGGCAGAGCTATTTTCCCGAGGACACTTCCCTCCGGGAGGGGGAAATCATCGCCATCGTCATAACCAACGCTCCTCTCATCGGGAGAGGGCAATTTCCATCAACATCTTCACCAGCACCATCTCCTCTCAAACCCTAGTTCATCTCTTTTATCCAGTTCTTGTCTCCAAGTCTGGGATTGGTACCTGTAGGTTGCTAGTAGTGTTGATTACTCCTTGTAGTTGATGCTAGTTGGTTTATTTGGTGGAAGATCGTATGTTCAGATCCTTTATGCATATTAATACTCCTTTGATTATGAACATGAATATGCTTTGTGAGTAGTTACATTTGTTCCTGGGGACATGGGAGAAGTCTTGCTATTAGTAGGCATGTGAATTTGGTATTCGTTCGATATTTTGATGAGATGTATGTTGTCTATCCTCTAGTGGTGTTATGTGAATGTCGACTACATGACACTTCACCATTATTTGGGCCTAGAGGAAGGCATTGGGAAGTAATAAGTAGATGATGGGTTGCTAGAGTGACAGAAGCTTAAACCCTAGTTTATGCGTTGCTTCGTAAGGGGCTGATTTGGATCCATTTGTTTCATGCTATGGTTAGGTTTACCTTAATACTTTTGTTGTAGTTGCGGATTCTTGCAATAGAGGTTAATCATAAGTGGGATGCTTGTCCAAGTAAGGGCATCACCCAAGCACCGGTCCACCCACATATCAAATTATCAAAGTACCGAACGCGAATCATATGAACGTTATGAAAACTAGCTTGATGATAATTCCCATGTGTCCTCGGGAGCGCTTTTCTCTATATAAGAGTTTGTCCAGGCTTGTCCTTTGCTACAAAAAGGATTGGGCCACCTTGCTGCACTTTATTTACTTTTGTTACTTGTTGCTCGTTACAAATTATCCTATCACAAAACTATCTGGTTACCTATTATTGCGGTGCTTGCAGAGAATACCTTCTGAAAACCGCTTATCATTTCCTTCTGCTCCTCGTTGGGTTTGACACTCTTACTTATCGAAAGGACTACGATAGATCCCCGATACTTGTGGGTCATCAAGACTCTTTTCTGGCACCGTTGCCGGGGAGTGAAGCGCCTTTGGTAGGTGGAATTTTGTAAGGAAAAATTTATATAGTGTGCTGAAATTTACTGTCACTTGTTACTATGAAAAGTAATCCTCCGAGGGGCTTGTTGGGGTATCTTCACCCGACCAAGAGAGCAAAGAGTTGCTCCTCAACCTACTGAACCTACTGAAGATGAAAATGTTTACTTTGAAATTCCTTCGGGTATGTTAGAAAAACTGCTAGCTAATCCTTTTGCAGGAGATAGAACAAAGCATCCTGATGAGCACCTAATATATGTGGATGAAGTTTGTGAATTATTTAAGCTTGCAGGTGTGCCTGGTGATGTTATTAAGAAGAAGGTCTTCCCTTTATCTTTGAAGGGAGATGCATTGACATGGTATAGGCTATGTGATGATACGGGGTCATGGAACTACAAACGATTGTAATTGGAATTTCATCGATGTTTTATCCTATGCATCTTGTTCATCATGATCGCAATATATATATATATATATATATATATATATATATATATATATATATATATATATATATATATATATATATATATATATATATAATTTTGGCCTTATGAAGGAGAAAGCATCGCTCAAACTTGGGGGAGGCTTAAATCAATGTTATATTCATGCCCCAATCATGACCCAAGAGAAATAATTATTCAAAGTTTTTATGCTCAGCTTTCTGATAACAATCGCACCATGCTCGATACTTCTTGTGCTTGCTCTTTTAAGATGAAGACTATTGAATTCAAATGGTATTTCTAGGAAAGAATTAAACGCAACTCTGAAGATTGGGATCTCGACGAAGGTAAGGAGTCAGGTATGAGGCCTAAGTTTGATTGTGTTAAATCTTTTATGGATACCGATGTTTTCCATAAGTTCAGCACTAAATATGGACTTGACTCTGAGATAGTAGCTTCTTTCTGTGAATCTTTTGCTACTTATGTTGATCTCCCTAAGGAGAAGTGGTTTAAATATCATCCTCCCATAGAAGTAAAAGTAGTTGCACCTATTAAAGTTGAAGAAAAGACTATCACTTATAATGATCCTATTGTTCCTACTTCTTATGTTGAGAAACCACCTTTCCTTGTTAGGATAAAGGATCATGCTAAAGCTTCAACTGTGATTCGTAAAAGAAATATTAGAACTTATACACCTCCTGAGCAAATTAAAGTTGAACCTAATATTGCTATTGTTAAAGATCTCTTGTCTGATAATATTGATGGGCATGTTATTAATTTCCGTGATGAAACTGCTAGAATTGCCAAACCTTGTGCTAAAGATAAACATAGACCTATGGTAGGCATGCTTGTTATTTCTGTTAAAATAGGAGATCATTGTTATCATGGCTTATGTGATATGGGTGCTAGTGCTAGTGCAATACCTATTGACTTATACAAAAAAATTAAGCATGATATTGCACCTACTGAGTTAGAAGATATTGATGTCACAATTAAACTTGCCAATAGAGATACTATATCACCAATGGGAATTGTTAGAGATGTTGAAGTCTTGTGTGGGAAAACTAAATATCCTGCTGATTTTCTTGTTCTTGGTTCCCCAAAGATAGCTTTTGTCCTATTATATTTGGTAGACCCTTCTTGAATACAGTTAATTCTAGGATAGACTGCGAAAAGGATGTTGTTACTATTGGTTTGGGTGATATGTCTCATGAGTTTAATTTCTCTAAATTTCGTAGACAACACCGTGAAGAGGAATTGCCTAGTAAGGATGAAATTATTGGTCTTGCTTCTATTGCCGTGCCTCCTAGTGATCCTTTAGAACAATATTTGTTAGACCATGAAAATGATATGTTTATGAATGAAAGAAGGGAAATAGATGAAGTATTCTTTAAACAGGAACCCATCCTGAAACACAATTTGCGTGTTGAAATCCTAGGGGGTCCTCCTCCACCCAAGGGTGATCCCGTGTTTGAGCTTAAACCGTTGCCTGATTCTCTTAAATATGCTTATCTTGATTAGAAAAAGATATATCCTGTTATTATTAGTGCTAACCTTTCAGAGCATGAAGAAGAGAGATTATTGAAAACTCTGAAGAAGCACCATGCTGCTATTGGATATACTCTTGATGATCTTAAGGGCATTAGTCCCACTCTATGTCAACACAAAATAAATTTGGAGAAAGATGCCAAACCAGTTCGTGATCACCAACGACGGTTGAATCCTAAGATGAAAGAAGTGGTAAGAAAGGAAATACTAAAGCTCCTTGAGGCAGGTATAATTTACCCCGTTGCTGATAGTCAGTGGGTAAGTCATGTCCATTGTGTCCCTAAGAAGGGAGGTATTACCGTAGTTCCTAATGATAAAGATGAATTTATCCCGCAAAGAATTATTACAGGTTATAGGATGGTAATTGATTTCCGCAAATTGAATAAAGCTACTAAAAAGGATCATTACCCCTTACCTTTTATCGATCAAATGCTAGAAAGATTATCTAAACATACACATTTTTGCTTTCTAGATGGTTATTCTGGTTTCTCTCAAATACCTGTGTCAGCCGATGATCAATCAAAGACCACTTTTACTTGCCCTTTCGGTACTTTTGCTTATAGACGTATACCTTTTGGTTTATGTAATGCACCTGCTACCTTTCAAAGATGCATCATGGCTATATTCTCTGACTTTTGTGAAAAGATTTGTGAGGTTTTCATGGATGATTTTTCCGTCTATGGATCCTCTTTTGATGATTGCTTGAGCAACCTTGATCGAGTTTTGCAGAGATGTGAAGAAACTAATCTTGTCTTGAATTGGGAAAAGTGCCACTTTATGGTTAATGAAGGTATTGTCTTGGGGCATAAAGTTTCTGAAAGAGGTATTGAGGTTGATAAAGCCAAGGTTGATGCCATTGAAAAGATGCCATGTCCCAAGGACATTAAAGGTATAAGAAGTTTCCTTGGTCACGCCGGTTTTTATAGGAGGTTCATTAAGGACTTCTCAAAAATTTCTCGGTCTCTGACTAATTTATTACAAAAAGATATACCATTTGTCTTCGATGATGATTGTGTAGAAGCATTTGAAATACTTAAGAAAGCATTGATTTCTGCACCTATTGTTCAGCCACCTGATCGGAATTTATCCTTTGAAATTATGTGTGATGCTAGTGATTATGCTGTAGGTGTTGTTCTAGGGCAAAGAGTTGATAAGAAATTAAATGTTACTCAATATGCTAGTAAAACTCTAGACAATGCCCAGAGAAATTATGCTACTACTGAGAAAGAATTCTTAGCAGTCGTATTTGCTTGTGATAAGTTCAGACCTTATATTGTTGATTCTAGAGTAACTATTCACACGGATCATGCTGCTATTAAATATCTTATGGAAAAGAAAGATGCTAAACCTAGACTTATTAGATGGGTTCTCCTGCTACAAGAATTTGATTTGCATATTGTTGATAGAAAGGAGCTGAGAACCCGTGCTGAGCACAACTTGTCTAGGTTAGAAAATGTTCTTGATGACCCACTACCTATTGATGATAGCTTTCCTGATGAGCAATTAAATGTTATAAATGCTTCTCGTACTACTCCATGGTATGCTGATTATGCTAATTATATTGTAGCTAAATTTATACCACTAAGTTTCACATACCAGCAAAAGAAAAAGTTTTTCTATGATTTGAGACATTACTTTTGGGATGACCCACATCTTTATAAAGAAGGAGTAGATGGTGTTATTAGACGTTGTGTACCTGAGCATGAACAGGAACATATCCTATGCAAGTGTCACTCCGAGGCTTACGGAGGACACCACGCTGGAGATAGAACTGCACATAAGGTATTGCAATCCGGTTTTTATTGGCCTACTCTCTTCAAGGATGCCTGTAAGTTTGTCTTATCTTGTGATGAATGTCAAAGAATTGGTAACATTAGTAGACGTCAAGAAATGCCTATGAACTATTCACTCGTTATTGAACCATTTGATGTTTGGGGCTTTGATTATATGGGACCTCTTCCTGCCTCTAATGGTTACACACATATTTTAGTAGTTGTTGATTACGTTACTAAGTGGGTAGAAGCTATTCCAACTAGTAGTGCTGATCATAACACTTCTATTAAGATGCTTAAAGAAGTTATTTTTCCGAGGTTTGGAGTCCCTAGATATTTAATGACTGATGGTGGTTCACATTTTATTCATGGTGCTTTTCGTAAAATGATTTCTAAGTATGATGTTAATCATAGAATTGCATCTCCTTATCACCCGCAGTCTAGTGGTCAACTAGAATTGAGTAATAGAGAGCTCATATTAATTTTGCAAAATACTGTTAATAGATCTAAAAAGAATTGGTCCAAGAAACTTGATGATGCATTACGGGCCTATAGAACTGCATATAAAAATCCTATGGGTATGTCTCCGTATAAAATGGTTTATGGAAAAGCATGTCACTTACCTCTTGAACTAGAACATAAGGCTTATTGGGCTATTAAAGAGCTCAACTATGATTTCAAACTTGCCGGTGAGAAGAGGTTATTTGACATTAGCTCACTTGATGAATGGAGAACCCAAGCCTACGAGAATGCCAAGTTGTTTAAAGTAAAAGTTAAAAGATGGCATGACAAAAGAATACAAAAGCATGAGTTTAATGTAGGTGATTATGTATTGCTATACAACTCTCGTTTAAGATTTTTTGAAGGAAAACTTCTCTCTAAATGGGAAGGTCCTTACGTTATCGAGGAGGTCCATCATTCCGGTGCCATAAAAATCAACAACTTCGAAGGCACAAATCCGAAGGTGGTGAATGGTCAAAGAATCAAACATTATATCTCAGGTAATCCCATAAATGTTGAAACCAATGTTATTGAAACCGTGACCCCGGAGGAATACATAAGGGACACTTTCTGGAACGGTTCAGACTCCGAAAAGGAATAGGTATGTGGTATGGTAAGTAAACTGACTCCAAAACAATTCTAATGGTAACATTTCTCTGTTTTGGAATATTTAGAAAAATAAAAAAATAAGAAGCAGTCCGGGAAGGACACGAGGCCTCCACGAGGGTGGAGGACGCGCCCTACCCCCCTGGGTGCGCCCCCTACCTCGTGGGTACCTCGTGTGCTCTCCGGACTCCGTTTTCTTGCACGATACGTATTTTGGTCGGTAAAAATTCATTATATAATCTCCCAAAGGTTTTGACTCCTGTATCACGCAATTATCCTCTGTTTTCGTTTCAAGTTGTCCTGCTGCAGATTAGAGCAACATGTCGTCCCAGGATTCGGAAGGAGAAAGCTATGTGGCTCATTACCTTGCAGACCCTAAGGTCTATGGGGATGTGGAGCATTGTGTTTGGACTACGGAAGAAGAAGAGGACTATGAACCCAAGATAAAGGAGGAGGCGAGCTCAAATGAAGATGAAGTCCCGTTACCTCAACCTGGGGACATGCATGTGGAGTTCAAGAAGTCAAGCCTCCCTGATAGAGCAAAGAAACTTAAGATCGAGTTTATCCCTTTTCGCCTCTGGCGGGAAAACAAGCAGGAACTATGCAAAAAGATATTAAGACTGGAGCAGGAGATTGATGACCTGAGGGATCAAAATTCTGTCCTCAAGCGCAAACTAAGGAAGAATCCTACACCATCAACTAAACCATCATCTTCTTCACCAGCAAAGGAGACATAATCACATGGGTATGGGCACTCCCCTTGGCAACTGCCAAGCTTGGGGGAGGTGTCCCGGTATCGTATCACAACCACATCTCATTTCTTTACCGTTTTTCTTAGTTCGATCCTTTTAGTAGTATCTCGATCTAGTAGAATAAAGTTTTGGTATGATCTAGTTTTGAGTTTTGCTTTATGATCTCTCTTTGTAATCGAGTCCATGAGCTATATAATAAAGATTAGTGTTGAGTCAAGGGCTTGATTATTTTTCCATGATCTTGAGGGAATAAAAGAAAAGAAAAAGAATAAAAAGAAACAAAGAGATCATATTGATCTTATTGAGAGTAATGACTTCACATAGAAAGAGTATGATGATTAAAAATTGTTGAGAGTTGAAAAACCTAGCTTTGGTCATCGTTGCAATTAATAGGAAGTAATAAAGAAAGAGAGGTTTCACATATAAATATACTATCTTGGACATCTTTTATGATTGGGAGCACTCATTAAAATATGACATGCTAAAGAGTTGATGTTGGACAAGGAAGACAACGTAATGGGTTATGTTTCTTATATCTGAGATAAAGTATATTATCATGGATCATCCAACATGTTGAGCTTGCCTTTCCCCCTCATGCTAGCCAATTTCTTTGCACCAAGTAGAGATACTACTTGTGCTTCCAAAAACCCTTAAACCAGTTTTGCCAGGAGAGTCCACCATATCTACCTATGGATTGAGTAAGATCCTTCAAGTAAGTTGTCATCGGTGCAAGCAATAAAAATTGCTCTCTAAATATGTATGATTGATTGGGTGGAGGAAATAAGCGTTATACGATCTTGTGATGTGGAAGAAATAAAAGCGACGGACTGTTCAATAAAGGTTCATATCACAAGTGGCAATATAAAGTGACGTTCTTTCGCATTAAGATTTTGTGCATCCAACCCTGAAAGCGCATGGCAACCTCTGCTTCCCTTTGCGAATGGCCTATCTTTTATTATTATCTTCTACCTTATGCAAGAGTCATGGTGATCTTCACCTTTCCTTTTTATATTTTATCCTTTGGCAAGCACAGGATGTTGGAAAGATCTGATATATATATATATATATATATATATATATATATATATATATATATATATATATATATATATATATATATATATATATATATATATATATATATATATATATATATATATATATATATATAGACACACACACACACACACATATAAACACTATTACGATCACGGGATCAAAATAATATACGATCACAACCTCGACACGCCACTTAAGTAGTACGTTGAACTTCCTGTGAACTAGGTTGAACTTCCGACAACATTGCCCAAACGGGGCTTGCGATATACCGTTGGAAAGCTATGGACACCAACATCATGACCCAACTTAAATTTTTGGCAAAATATAAGCGGTTTAAGACCAGTTTGAAAACCGTTTTTTCTTCGCACAAAAAACATGAATCGTATTTTCGATCGCATTTCTAAACCGTTTATCGGAATGAGGCATATAATATGGCGTTGGAAAGCTGCTGCAAAACCACTCCTTCCACATGTTGAAAGTTTTTTCTAATTCCCTATGGTTAAAGAGTAATTTTAAAAAACGTAAAATTTCGTGAACCGAACAGCTGAGTTCGTTTTTTCAATGTCATTTCTAAACGGCTAATCCAATGGAGGTGTATGATATGGCGTTGGAAAGCTTATGAAAATTCGCTACTTTTTCATCTAGAAAGTTTTTTTCTAATTTTGAATGGTTTAAGAGTAATTTAGAAAATGGTCTAAGTCCTACCAAGTTTGTATTTTCGAGATAATTTTTTAACCGTGCGTTGGAAAGCTTGAACAAATGCGAAACCTTTTGGTATGTATTGTTTCTCCCAATTCTTTACGGTTTTAAGTCAGTTTCGAAAATGGCCAAAAATGTGTTTTTGCTGTAATTTCTACAAACTTTATCGGAATCGAGCAAATAATATACCGTTTAAAAGCTACGGAAAATGTGAAACTTTTTCATGTTGATGGTTTTCTCTGATTCCTAGCCATTTTCAAGTAATTCGAAAACAATGGGATCAATCGTTCGCTCTACCGCATGAAGCAGATTCTTGAAAATGCAGCGTGAAGAACTGAACTTCTCGGTGCGTGTACTGAACTTCACTCTGTTTTTCACGTGATTTTTTGCTTGTAGATCTACATCCTTTTCGTAGCTCTCCATCCCACTCACGAGAATTGAGCGGGTGATATACCGATGGAAAGCTACGTAAACACGCAACTTTCCGTGTTGATCATTTTTTCATACTCATGACGATTTTGAAAGTTTTTCATCGAAATTCATTCAAAGTAGTAGTTGAACTTCATGCTATTTTCACGTTGAACTTCGTGGCGTATTTTTGTTTGTACACTTTTGATCTTCCTCTGCATGCGAACCCGACCTTTATCGAATTTTGAAAACCGTTTTTCTTCATACAAAAGCGTGGATCGTATTTTCGATCGCATTTCTAAACCGTTTAGCAACTAAATACTCGTTTTAGATAGGAATCTCGCTCATAGGCGGACTTTGCACTCGGGTCGTGAAGAACTCACGTTTTTTGTGATTTTACTGCCTGAGTTGTTCGACCTGAACTTCCCGATGTGCTAGGTTGAACTTCCCGCAACATTGCCCAAATAGGGCCTGCTATATACCGTTGGAAAGCTATGGACATGAGTATCATGATCCAAGTTAAATTTTTCGCAAAATGTAAGCGGTTTAAGAGCAGTTTTGAAAACCGTTTTTTCTTCACACAAAAAACGTGAATTGTAATTTCGATCGCATTTCTAAACCGTTTATCGGAATGAGGCATATACTATGGCGTTGGAAAGCTGCTGCAAAACCGCTTCTTCCACATGTTGAAAGTTTGTTCTAATTCCCTATGGTTAAAGAGTAATTTGAAAAAACGTTAAATTTCGTAAACCGAACAACTGAATTTGTTTTTTCGATGTCATTTCTAAACGTCTAATCCAATGGAGGCATATGATATGGCGTTGGAAATCTTATGAAAATGCGCTACTCTTTCATCTTGAAAGTTTTTTTCTAAGTTTGAATGGTTTAAGAGTAATTTAGAAAATGGTCCAAGTCCTACCGAGTTTGTATTTTCAAGCTAATTTTTTAACTGTACGTCCGAATGCAACAAATGATACGGCATTGGAAAGCATGAGGAAATGCGAAACTGTTTTATATATATTGTTTCTCTCAATTCCTTACTGTTTTAAGTTGATTTTAAAAATGGCTAAAAATGTATTTTTGTCATAATTTCTACAAACTTTATCAGAATTGGACAAATAATATACCGCTGAAAAGCTACGGAAAATTTGAAACTTTTTCATGTTGATGGTTTTGTCTGATTACTAGCCCTTTTCATGTAATTTCGAAAACGACGGGATCATTCGATCTGCCTTTATCGCGAAACAGGTTTTTCAAAAATGCATCACGTGAAGAACTTGAACTTCTTGGTGCGTGTACCTGAACTTCACTCTGTTTTTCACGTGATTTTTCTTGCTCGTAGCTCTTCATCCACTGCTTGTAGCTCTCCATCCAATCACCGGAATTGAGCAGGTGATATACCGACGGAAATGTAAACACGCAACTTTCCCGTGTTGAACATTTTTCATACTCATGACGATTTTAAAAGTTTTTCATCGAAATTCATTGGTAGTAGTAGTTGAACTTCCTGCTTTGTTTTCACGTTGAACTTGTGGACGTATTTTTGTTTGTAATTTTGTCATCCATTTAAATCGTTGTTACACAAATGATATTCTTTTGTACAAACCTCTCACAATATTTTTTAACTTTCTCCGTCAGAGGACTTGAACTTACACAAATGATATTCCTTGTTTTGAAATAAATTAGAAAATGGCGAGATCATGATTTACGCCTTCATCAGCGAATGGAAATGCCTTTGCGTGAAGTAGTTGAACTTCTCGAGCATATCATTTTGAACTTCACTCTGTTTTTGACGTGCTGTTTTTTGCAATGCGTGAAGTAGTTGAACTTCTAGGGCGGTCTGTTTGAACTTCACTCTGTTTCACCTTATTGTATTTTTCTTATATGAAATACACACCATGTAGTACGTGAACTTCCGGTTGTTATCATTTTGAACTTCTCTCTAGTTTGAGAGGATTATTTTAAAACACAAAAAACAACATATTTTTATGTATTCTCGGACATCTAAATACACGATGAACCTCTCTCGGAAGAATTTTTCAACTTTTCCTCACCGAGCACTTGAACTTCTAGCAACCATTTTTTTCGTTTATGAGTTGTCTTTAAAAGTGCAAAAAATGATGTTGTGTTTTTTATTTTTTGAACAGGTAAATCCTATGTTTAATTTGGACTCCTCTGATTTTTTGAAATGCTCCTCTTTTTTAATTTGGACTTCTCTGATTTTTGAAATGCTCCTCTTTTTTAATTTGCACTTCTCTGATTTTTTTATAAACGAGGAAAATCCGTTATAAAGATTTTTGAAGTACCTTTTTATTTGAACTTCTTGCTCAAATTTTCGACCTTCCAAATTTGACTTCTAGATATTAAAAACTTCATTTTTTTAACGTCGACCTACTTTGGTTTTTAAATTTGAACTTCTTATAGAATTTTGTCTTGACATTTTTATGCATTTTTTGCTTTTTAGTGAAATGGCCTCGGCACTCTTTTTTTTCATTTGATGATTTTTCTTCTGTATGTACTACACATGAACTTCGGAATTTCTGAAACATGAACTTCCCGTGCTATTTTTTTATGAAACTCCATAGTTTTTATTCTTTGAATTCCATGTTTTTTTTGTTTACATTTTTTGGGTCTGAACTTCGTTGTTCGTTACACCTGAACTTCACTCCTGTGTACAGCATACATGATTTAGGCCCTGAAAAAACACAAAAAAAACCTTGAAATAAGGCAACAAAATAAGGCCGAGAATGGAAAGATCTCGGCCTCGCGGAGCATCGTGACAGTGTGATCCAAGCGCTGCGGCAGCGAACGTCCTAGGGCCATTCAGGACATGTATGTAAGCAGAACCCCATTACATCATGGGACGAACATTGAGGGACATGTGTGATGGAACGAACATTCAGGATATGTATGCAAGAAGAACCCCATTACATCGAATGCTCAGTAAAAATAATATCACATTGCGACATGTATGTAAGCTACTGAGACAGATATAACACTACCCCAAGAAGGGCGAAGCAGAAAAATCCCCCAATTTCACTTGTGCTTTCAGTGACAACCAGCATCTTCCAAAGAGTTTCATGTTCCACAGTGCAGAGAGGATGCTGGATTTGGCAAGCCGGACCTTGACTCGGGTCATTGGGTCAACGTCTGTAGGAAAGCAGTGCATTACCTGAATAGCCGAGGAAATGTCTTATTAGCAACCGCATGGTTCATCGACTTTGGACTCGATCTTTCCTGCTGCTGAACATAATCAGAAGTGTCAACATCATCAGCTAAGAAGGATGAGCAGAAGTTGAGTCCCGACTTACCTCAGGCGGCAGCGGCGAACGGCTGTAGTTTGAGATGTTGGACTGCGGCAATGGGTGGAGCTGAAGGAGGGGCAGCGGGGTGGGGGCGTGAGGTCGCGGCTCTTTAGGGGAGGGGCAGCGCGCTGGTGGGAGGTGGAGGTGGCGGCGCATCAGTGGGAGATGGAGAGGGTTGAGCGACGCCGGGAGGTGCAGGAGGCGGTGCGCAGGGGGCTAGGCGTCACCTGGAGGTGCAGGGGTGGCCCGCTCCGGTCGCGATCCGGCCGGATCTGTGCGCGCCGGCGCTCTCGAGGGGCGATGGTTGTGGCGGTGGTGCACTGGATGGAGACGGTGAAGGAGACATGATGGCGGCGCACGGGGTGCCTGCGGGGTTCGGGGCGGCGCCGACGCGCTGGGTGGCTGGATCCCGACGGCGGGGAGCTGGGTTGGTGGCGGTCGCCGACTCGCCGTTGGCTGGATCCCGGCGGCGGGGAGGTGGGCTGGTCGAGATCGGGAGGTGGAAGAGATGGGTGTGCGGCGGGGACAGTGGGGGCGCTGCGTTTTTTTTCTTTTTCTTTCGCACGGTTCGGGAGTTCAGGACGACGCCTATATAGGGCGCGCCGTGATCCAAATAACTATTCTAATCCCAAGATTAGAATAGTGCTACTATATATATCTAATTGGATGTGGGTTAGCATGAATTATTATTGTTGACATTACCCTTGAGGTAAAAGGTTGGGAGGTGAAACTATAAGCCCCTATCTTTCTCTATGTCCGGTTAAAACTCCGTAACCACAAGCACTACAAAAAAAGACACATCGATGACATTTTGGGCTGAACGAATTTTTTTTCTGTCATACATATGACACTTCTATGACGATAATTGTGACAAAACCCGGTATCATCATAGATGTGGTGGGCTCCTACTTCTATGACAAAAAATCATGACAGAATATGGGATTTTTGTCCTGGGCGGGCGGAGGCTTGTTGCATGACATTCTTTGGGCCGTCCATGAAGGAAAAACCATGGTAGAAGCGAGGGAGGAAAAATTGAGGAGTTCCGATTACGGTGGGAGGTCGGGGCGGCGATCGCGCGCTTCTCTTGTACACGTCTGAGGCGTGTGTGCGGCGTTGGCTCTAATCGAACCCAAGCGGCGTTGGGCTCTAGCGAACCCGGCGATTACCTGCGAGCTACAGCGTTCTTGAACCCGAGCGATCGATCGATGGTCGTTAATCGAACCCGATCGGCGATTCGCCGCTCTGCTGCTAATTGAAGCCGATCGATGGGATGAGCAGTGAGTGTTGCGGGGGGTTTGGATGAGCAGTGGCGATGGCGTTGCCTCTGGATGAACGAGGACCCGTGGTGTGGTGGAGGGATGGATGAATAGTAGGCGGTGGAGGGTGCCCGTGGAGGGTGGATGAGCGGGACCCCATGGTGTGGAGGCTGGATGAGCAGTGAGCGGTGGAGGGTGCCGTGGAGGGTGGTTGAGCAGGACCCGTGGTGTGGAGGGCTGGATGAGCAGTGAGCGGTGGAGGGTGCTCGTGGAGGGTGGTTGAGCAGGGACCCGTGGTGTGGAGGGCTGGATGAGCAGTGAAGCGGTGGAGGGTGGTTGAGCGATGGCCGGTGGAGTAGCGCGGTGGAGGTGGATGAGCAGGGGGCCGTGGAGGTGGAGGAGGTCGACGGTGGAGATGAGCAGTATCCCGTGGAGTCCGTTTGTGGTACACCACACCTCCCGATGAACAGGACCCCGTTTGACCGTGGCGCTCCAACGCAAGTCCGTTTCCTCCGTTTTGCGGTACGCCACACCCCTCGATCAACAGGACCCCCGTTTTGACCGTAGGAGGTCCATTTCCTCCGTTTTGCGGTACACCACACCCCTCCCAATGAACAGGATCCCATTTGAGCGTGGTCGGTCGAACACAAGGCCGTTCCTCCGTTCTGCGATGCGCAGCCTCGTTCCATCGCTGTTCCGTCCAAGCCCTCCCGATGAACACGGCGATTCGTTGCCTCCCCATGAACACGGCGACGACGTTGTTTCTCCGTTCGACCCAGCCATGTACACGAGCCCCGCCGTGCGTATGCGCGAGTAGGCGTTCGAGACCCTTTGTATGTACACATACGTGGCGTATTTTCTTTCTTGCACCACGACCGCTATGCGTGCGTGTACATGCTACGTGCGGCGCCTCTACATCGACCGGTATATATGTATGTACACGTTCGCGACGAATGACAACGTTACATACACTTGACCAGTGGGTCGGTACCGAGCACTTCCTTGCGTGCGAAGATGTAGCTAGTGGGTCCCGAAGTCGGGCGGAATCGGTGGCCCGTCCGTGGGTCCCATTGTCGGTTGGAGGAATAATTATTTTGCGTAATAAGGAGGCACTTCCTTGCTGCGGTTGTGGACCTAGATGTCGGCCTCTCTCGTCTGATCCACGTCGATGGAAGCCGTTCCTTGACCGAGTAGACCACGCCGCGCCGAGAGCACCAGGCGGTGGGCGGCGGCGAGGCCTAGGAAGGGGCGACACGGAGCGGGAAAGGCAGCGGCGGTGGATGCCGCAGCGTGAAATCGAGGTTCCTTTGCTCATTGCGGTGTGAGGCTGCCGTCTCCGTAGAATAACGAGGTGTGTTGGGTGAGTAGAGGATGGCACGGCGATGGTGGGAGTAGTAGGGGCGGTGAGGCCTCCACCGCATTCTGACCCGCCACGGGAGGCGGGAGCACGAGGCACGACCGACGCTGGTTTTGTGGTGGAGCAAGAAGACCGAGAGGTTGAAGAAGCACTACGGCCGTTGGATGGACATCGTCTGAGTCCTTTGGAGCTAGAATCGTGCATATTGACTAAGTTGACAAAGCCCTCCGTCCCGTCAACTTAGTAAGCCCACAAGTCACTGCCACTATCTTTGGATCCCAGCTAACGTGGGAGTATTCATTTTTTGTGCGTAATAAGGAGGTACTTCCATGCGTGCGAAGATATAGTGGTGGGTCCGAGCTATCGTGGCGGTAACTTTTTGCGAAATATAGAGGCCCTTCGGTGGGTCCCGATGTCGGTGGAGGAATCATTATTTTGCGGCGTAATAAGGAGGCATTTCCTTGCGTGCGGCCATGGACCCGGTATCGGCCTCTCCACGTAAAGTCCACCGGATGCATGTCGGTCGTTGACCACGTTGACCGAGTCTGTGCCGAGAGCACCGAGGCGGTGGGCGACGGCGAGGCCTAGGAAGGAGCGACACAGAGGTGGGAAGACTTCGGCGATTGTTTCACCAGGAAATCTGTTGTCACGAGGTTTATTGGTTCGTCTGCCGTCACGGAGAATAACGGCGGTGTGGGTGAGTACAAGGATGGCTAGGCCAGCGATGGAATCTGATGGGGCGGTGAGGCTGCACTGGCTGGCAGAGCCCGCCAGGGGGAGGAGGGAGAGCGATCCCTTGGCGCTGTTTGGCGGCTAAGCGGGAAGACCAGAGATTGAAGAAGCACGACGGCCGTTGGATGGCAATCCAAGATCACTACTTGTGTGTCAACCTTTTTTAGGAAAGCCTCAAATCTGTGGAAAACAGCATACAACCCATCTGCCATTATCTCTAATAATTTACAGCCCATTTGCTAATTATTAAGGTTTTTTTTGGAGCCCATATTCTTTTTCTTAGCATTACAGCCCATATTGTGGCCACGGTTAAAAAATTATACGAAATTTTGCATATTTCGGTGCGGTCCGAACAGTTTTTAATCCCGAAATTTTGACTCACATTCAAACTGATTTTAAAAATGAATGTATATCTGTATAAAATCCAACAGATTCTCCACGCATAAAAAATAATGTAATTTCAAATCTCAAAATGAAAAAAAGATATTTGAAACTAATTGCATGTTTGATGTATTTTGAAAATGTACAGCCCATTTCTCATTACTGATGGGCCATTTTCTCGGCCAGCCGAATGAAAGCTCTCCTCGTCTTGAAACATTTGCATTATGAGCTGACAAAGCGACTTACTTGGCAAATCACAAAAAAGCGGGCTATGGCCATGGACCCATTGTCGACCTCTCCACATATAGTACTCTTCGATGGAATGTCGTTAACCACGCTTGGCCGAGAGCACCAAAGCGGTGGACGGGCAGCGAGCCTAGGAAGGGGCGGCGTGGAGCAGGGGAAAGCGGCGGTGGATGCCGCGTGGAGAGGGTATGAGGTTCTTGGTTCATTGCGGTGTGAGGCTGCCGTCGCCCTTGAGGGCACAGCTAGCGGTGGGAGTAGTAGGGGCGATGAGGCCTCATCGGCAAGCCTGACCCGCCACTTTGGAGGCGAGGCGGCGGTCTCCCGGCGCTGGTTTGGGCGGCTAGTGCAAGAAGAGCTGCGATTGAAGAAGCGGCAGGACCGTTCGATTCAAATCCAGCGATTCTGCTGCTATAATCGTTTGTTGACTAAGTTGACAAGCCTGCGTACACGTCAACTTAGTAGGCCTGTGTCGACCTCCCAACCGGTGCGCCCGGATGTCGATGGGAGGAATCATTTTTTCAGCGTAATAAGGAGGCAGTTGATTGCGTGCGGCTAGGCCGGCGAGAGGGAGTAGGGTGGGCCGGGAAGCTGTCGTGGCATCACAAATGGCCACAAGAGGAGGAAGCGAGTAGTCCCTTGGCGCTAGTTTAGGTGGTGGGCGGGAAGATCGAGAGATTGAAGACGCACGGTGGTCGTTGGATGGACATCCAACACTAACTGCTGCTAGAATCGTGTGTTCACGGACAAAGCCTTGCGTAAACAAGTCAGCCTCGAAATCTGTGGCGTGTACATCCCATTTGCTATTATTTTTATAATTTTTACTCATTTTCTAGTTCATATGGAATTTATTGCAGCCCGTTTTCCATTTTTAGAATTGTTGGCTATTTTACGTCGATGCGAGGTCAAAAAATTAACTAAATATGTGGGAAATTTTTAAAATTTGCAAATTTTTCTTTGGGAACTAAATATTCTTAATCCAAAATTAATAGCCATACTAAAACAAATTTAAAAATAAATTAGTACTATGTCATATTAAATCCTTTGAAATACGTATAAGATATCGGTGAAGAACAAAAAACAAAAAAAAACTTATACCCCATTTGCTATAATTTTTTGGAATTTTCAACCCTTTTGATATTACTTTTAACAGACATTGGACATACTCTTAAGCCAGGCGAATGCATCCCTCCTCGTCTTGAAGATTTGCAGCCCGATGATTGGAGAAAACAAATAGGCCTAGCTTGGGTATTCTTCAAAAGAAATCTTGGGCTACCTATTTTCCCAAAGAACTGGTGCATGAGCATTTAGCTTTATTTATTTATTTATTTACTTATTTATGTTTAGGGGACCATGAGCATGTACAGGCGGATTCATGTGAGAGCCTCCCTTCCGATTAATTATGGGCTTCTCTATAGGGCCTTCATCGGTCTGTTGCATGTTATCAACAAGTGGAAAATGTGTTCCGAGTTTCAAAAAAAATGTGTTTCGTACGATAAATATTATGCGCTACGTACGGTACAGGGCACTAAAGGATCGAACCGTGAAACGACTTCCAAAACATTGTGTTTGTTGTTCTAACAACACATTTATTCAACCAACAGACGAAATATACTACTGATTGTACATTGAAAACAGCAGGAGCAACAACCAGGGCTGGGGGTGCAACAAAAGCGATGGCGAGGCCGGAAGAGTGAAGGCGCAGCTCTCTCTTCCAAACCAAACATCAGCCATCATTACAAAGGGCTACCAAAAAGAACAAGTGTATGCATCAAACAAAATAAATATCCTACTACGAAGTGTATGCATCTAACTAGCTGGCTCGGTTAGGCGTTACTATTTATTAAGCTGCGGTGGAGTCGCAGATGGAGAGGAGTGGGAAACTTCTTTGGTTGGTGCGTATAAAGACAGCCATGCGGTGCCGCCCATGGGAGGCAGGAGCAAACGAGAGGTTAAAGAAGGAGCACATTGTTGGATTAACATCCAGCGGTCCATTGCTAGAATCATTTGTTGATTAAGTTGACAAAGCCGTGCGTACCGTCCGCTTAGTAGGCCCACAAGTCGGTCACCACCGTCAGCGGGTCCCGGTGTCAATGGGATGAATAATTTTTTCGCAAAACAAGGAGGCACTTCCTTCCGATGCGAAGATACAGCCGGTGGGTCCCAGGTGTCGGTGGAGAAACATTTTTTCAGCTTAATAAGGAGGAACTTTCCTTGCGTGCGACCATGGACCTCGTGGGTCCCAGCCGTCAGGCTCTCCACGTAAAGTCCTCGTCCTCTTCCGATGACTCTCATTTGTTGACAACGCCGCATCGAATGCACCGAGGCGGTGGACGACAACGAGGCCTCGGACGGGAACGACTCAGAGATGGGAAACCGCGGCAGTGGAGTCGCAGATTGAGAGGAGGAGAAGGGTTATAACTGGATTACATTGCGGCGTGGGGCTGTGATACGTGGAGAATAATAGGAGGTGTCGAGGGTGGAGGATAGCACGGCGGCGGTGGGGTAGCGCTTAGCGATGATGCGTGCTAAGCGAGCCGCTTAGTCCCGGAGGCGGACCGAAGCGGTCCGGCGCTGGAGGAAGAAGACGAGAGATTGAAGGTGCATGCCGGCTGTTGGATATAAATCCAATGGCTATGGATGACACAATCATTTGTTGACCAAGTTGACAACGCCCTGCGTAGGCTTCAACCTATTGGCCCACATGTCAGCCTGCAAAAATGTGGCATATATTTAACCCATGTTTTCTAGAATGTACATTCCATTTGCTGGGCTGGGTGAACAAATAATTTCGCGTCAATCAGGCCCATTTATATTTTCTAAGAAATCCCAGCCCATTTGCACTTCCTTGAAATACACGTATTAGGTGGGCTCGTCATATATACTCCCTCCGTCCGGAAAGGGATGTATCTAGATGTATTTTAGTTTTAGATACATCCCTTTTTGTCCATTTTGATGACAAGTATTTTCGGACGGAGGGAGTATAATGTTATGTTAGAAGGAGCAATTAATATCAAAGAATAAACCGGAGAGGCACATATATATATATATATATAATTAAGAAATTAGCAAGTTATTGCTCAAAATAAAAATGAGCGCATTATTATTAAATTGGTCCTTAAAATCTTATAAGCTTTTATGCATAATCACCAGGATTTTCCTTGCCTGTGAGTCAAAAACAACCAGGATTTTCCTTGACAACTTCCGTTAAACATTTACTTTTATAAGTTGGGATGTTTTTATAATGTATATATAAGTCTCTATAAAATATACGATAATAGTAATAATATAAATATATATAATGTGGTTAGAAGGGAAAACATAAATTGGACACAGCATTACTTTTATAAGAGACCTGCGGTTTATACCCCACAGTAGGCATACTAACAAGTTCACACACAAATACAACAGAAAAGGTAAACATTCATATCAAACTCAGGTTCACAGGACACGTTCATATCCATAGCCAACATTCACAATCAACAACTCAAAAGATTCATATATACACAAGCTCAGCATATCTATGCATCCAAATGATTGATAGATCACACGGCTATATTCATACATAATTTACAAAAAGATTCAGATATACACATGTTCAGTATGTTTATGCATCCAAATGATTGAGATCACAGCCAATATGATCCATGGACGAACTTTAATTACCTAGGGTATAGACTGGTAAATGGTGTTCAATCGGAGGTACTTCTTGCTAAAATTAGTTCTTATGCGAGTAAACTTTTGAGTACATAAGAGGCACAGACAATCTGAACTTTGCTTGTAGGTTTATCCTCAAATAGTGGCCTCGTGCGAGGGAGGTTTGAGCAACTTGGCCACTACTTTCATCCAACCAGTTCTTGGCTCATCTTGGTCTGTATCTGCCAAAATTCTACATTGCGGAGCGAGAAAGGAGGCGGTTGAGAAAATGAACCACCCAAATTTTTGTGCAGTTCAACTGAAATGGAGCATCCTTGGCGTGCAAACTGATTAAGTGCGAGATGAATATAGCGTCAACCAACTTGCGGAATCTTTAGACTCCATGCCATATAGTTCGCTACCATATGTGTCGATAACCAAAAGGCACAAGTTGGGACCAAAGACTGGACTGCATTTTTCCGGGCTATGCACCAAGCAATATTTTTGGCGTTCACTCTCCCAACACTTGGAGTTTGACAATTGGTTGACGCCGGTTGATACTCGAATGAATATAGGCACTTCTTGTCAACATCGATGCTTGTGTGAGTGAACTTTGGAGTACATAGAAGCAGCATAAGTACTTGTCCCTCTGATCATTTTGTGCAGTTCTACTGAAATCACCCGATGTAATGATTTTCTTGTGAGTTCAGGCTCCAAATTACTCCTTTATGAAATCGGCAAACAGTAGCACAATACTAAATTACCAATACATATGACAGGCACAATAATCGGGATAAAGACTAGTACCAACCTATGTGAGGTAGCATATCAATTACTATTTCCTTTATTTGGAAGCGAGATAAATAGCGGCCCGACAACAAAGGAAGAAAGCATCGGAGTTTAGCGAGTGACAGGAAAGGACGGAAGCTGTCGAGGCAATGAAGCACCCAAAGTTTTTGTGCAGTTCCACCAAAATCGAGCATCCCTGTTGGCACATATATATTGAGAGTGAGATTATTGTAATAGTGGGACTAGTTTATGAAACATACACTAACAAATAGAAGCACCCTCATTATCTTAATGGGTAAAGTTAGCAACATAGTAGTCTTGCTTAAAGAGAGGTATTAGTTTATTTAATCAGTGCCAATTAGCTCAACTCAACACTCAAAGCATTGCCATTTATCATAGGTTGCAAAACTTTAGCGTGCAAAGATAAAGGAGTTTCTCATAATGATGTACGATACAAATAGAGATGATGACAAACTAATATGGATGAAGGCCTTAGGCCCGTACCAACTGATAAAAAAGCTTATTCATGTAGTCCCATAAGAGATGATAAAGCACTCACTTGGAATCACACAATAGTATATATTTTATGCACTTCAAATGTATGGTTGAAATCACTCTTGTTTACAGTCTTGAGATTATATCAAAGATTATCAAGAACTTCCAGCAGAGTTAAAGCCTTTGGCTGGGATACAGTTCATTGTATTGTCTTGTGTAGTTCCATTTAATGTATGATTGGCACAACATGATCCTGTTTGCACAAGTAGGAACAAGGTGAAACCTTCATTAGCTTAGTGAGAAAGGATAGGAAGACATTAGCATATTACTCAACAGTAGCATCAAATTCATGATGGACAATCATAAAACATTGCCTCATTGAACCAATGGCAATAAATTGGCATGCAAAACAATAGCACTATTATGTCATGACACTAATAATATTCCCTCCTGCTCCACCACATGATTCACCTCCATAGACAAACATACACACGTACATGATTCAGCATAGGGTCCTACTCAAGATTTGTTTAACTCCAACAGGAAAATTAGGCGGTAATAAATTAGTGGTACTTAAGTACTCCTAACTAATTAAGTGAGGCAGAAGTGGAAGGGCTCCTGGAGGATCGTCTCACATGTAAGGTAGTCGTTGCGGAGCCCTTGAATGGCCTCATTGAGGCCTCAGCTTCAACAAGATCGCCTTAGCCTTTGTTTATTCTTCTTCTTCTTCCTCTTCATGATGTGTTTCTCTTTCTCCTCACAGTTGGTGAAACCAAGTACATGATTGGCCTTCTAATTCATAATTGGTTTTTTCAGTGAGGGAGTACAAGTGTACTAGTAAAAAATAGCATTATTTTCTCATGGCGATCGGAAAATAGAGATGAACACATGCATTAAATATCATTCTTACCTAAAGGAAGGTTATGATGCCAATATGGATGATGAGGATTGGAACACAGATCTCCTTTGTGCAGTTCTACCAAAATGAACCAACTGTTCCATTCGACATTCAGTTAAACAACACAAAAGTCACTTCTTTTAAGAAGAGTTTTGTGCGATGCAAAAGGTCACAACAGACAACCGGTGAATTGGATATCCTGTTTGCACAAAAGGCATAGAGAAGCAGATCGAGTCTAAAACAATTACAGGCAAAAACATTTGGCTAAACTTGTCATAGCTTATAACAGTGGAATGGCTTCATTTTACGAGGACATTAGATTAAGAATAGCTAAGGCTGCGTTAGGTTCACGAGGTTTGGTGCAGGATTTTCGTGGAACAAAATTCCTACGGTATTCTTTCCCTAATAACCGTTGAACAGGAAAGGTGAATAGTGTTTCATAGGAAAGCTGGTGCAGTAATCTTGATTCCATAGGATTAGAAACATCCACGCTGCTCATTTTTTGGCGGAAGCTTTGAGGCGGCCTTCGCGCCATCGTTAGGCAGGATTCTTTGTCTTGTGTTGCGGAATAAAAAATCAACCTATGTGTGGTATGTGAGGTGAGGACAAGAGTAGTCACTGTGCAGCTGAATAAACAAATAGCATCTCATACTGCCAAGCATGCTACTCTAAAAAACAAATCTATACATTTCGTAGTCCATCTGAACACATTCTCTTGAGAGTTTCCTCCGGTTCGCTGTTCCATAGATTTATACCTACATTCCTTTCCAATTCCTCTATTTTCATCAAGACCTATGTTTTCTGCCCCTTTATTCCAAACGGAGCCTAAATATTTGGTATAAGGGCATGGGACGGATGGGTGCACCCAGATCCGGCACCATGTCACGTAAACAGGGGCATAAAGTGGTGATTCATAGTTTGTTGCCCGAGAAACAAACATCCAAGAAACATATCTTGGTTGGTCCCATTTTGTTCCTCTAGCCACCTACTCCTATGTGTGGATAGCAAATCTAGTCCTGGTCATACCACTGTGTACAACGTTACCCCTATATTTCCCTTCTCGACCAAGAGACCGGTTGGATGACCAGTCTGTACTACTTTCACCCCCTTTCCTTCCTGTTTGTACCAAGTCCGATGTACATACTAAATTCCCCCACCCCCACTTTATTTCTTGTTTGAACCAAGTACTCCCTCATCAAGATTACTTGTCATCAAAATGGATGTGTCTAGAACTAAAATACATCTAGATACATCCATTTCAATGACAAGTATTTTTGACGGAGGAATACAAGATTCGACCCATGAAGTAGCTTTACCTCTAACAATAGAAGAAAAAAAAATGTGACGTTAGACCATCCGATCGAGAGGGGCTGAGAGGTAGAAAATGATGCACATGCGTGACGAAGCGGCTGGGGAAGTAGAGCTAAAGCGGTTTCAAGCGAAGATATACGAAGGTCGTCGGGATGTGGATAGGTGGGCGGAAAGAGGCGGATCCGCCCACAGGCAGCAGCAGAAGGATCGGAGGACCTCCAGCGCGGCTCGGCCGAGAGATAGCAGTGCGGCCGGCAATGGGTCTCCTCCTCGCTGTCGATGGCGGCCCAAACGCTGCCCTCCTCCCCCTCACCGGCGGAGGGATACATCGGATCTGTAACCAGCGGTGAGGATAGAAAGCTAGTGTTTTTGAAGGAGAAAGAGCAGTGTTACTACCCTATCTTGTTTAAATCTGGAGAGGATGAGAGTGTGTGAATAGAGCAACCCTAGCAAGAAAGCGTGGAGGATCCGACCTATATATACATAGTGAGCAACCCTAGAAAGCAAGCAACCCTAGCAAGCAAGCAACCCCTATCTTCGTCAACTCGTACAAGACCGAGAAATTTGATTACTACAACACCCTCTCCCTCATGGACTGAGCTCTGGTGCCTTGCACTTGCCTTTGGCTGCATGACAGGAGGGCCAACCACTGTTGGGCCCACCACATCATAGACGCATAAGCGAGGAGCGAGAAGTTGAAGCTTTCGCTATCCCTCCCTTACGAGGTGGGCGGACATGCAGCGGTGGATTCGATCTTTGTAGAAGTAGGAGTAACATCATTATTGTTCGTCTTCGAAGAGGCGAAGAGCCAAGCGCAACCCGAACATGGCGATTCTTGACGCGCCGCATGGTGCGGTTCCTTGGAGTCTTGGCCAGGCTCTTGCATGTGACAAAATTGCTATTGTTTAACAATTAAACTCCATTATCCATTGGTTGATACTCATTACGCATAGGTCCACAGCGCTTAGCACCGTTTCCTCTGGGGTCACCAATGTTTATTTGCTAATTAATAGCATTGCATGCAATGAACTAGCCATTGCAAATCATTAAAAGCATGCACACCTCTCATCTCTTATTGGTTGATATGTCAAGAAACAAGAAACAAGGTAGAAGTTAATGCACGCGCCTAAGTGTTTTGGGACTATTTGGTTTTAAGTAAGATGACTTACACGCCTAGGCGGAGGAGTAGTATAGCCACTGTAAACCGGAAAGGAGTATTGCCTTTCTAGAGATTTCAACAAGTGACTAGACTACACCGTGTGCGATACTCCCTCCCTTAGGTTTATATGGCTCAAATCTCAAATCTCATGAACCAAGGCATTTTGCGATTGGAGGAATGTATCTCGTACTTTACAAAAGTACCTAATTAAACTCATGCATTAATTACGTAGTTCTCTTGTTTTCCTCTCCGCCTTGGTCGCGGTGCACAATATTGAGCACTCCTATATGACTAGCGCTCTATCTACATTGGGACATTTCAAAGCATCCGGGCCGCGTGCCATCCACCAAATCACTGGCGAGGTGCTACGATCGAGACTCACTGTCACCCCTGTGTGGCCGTCATGACCGTCATATCACAAAACCCACACCTTTACCGGCGGTGGTAAGGTGGCCTCCAAGTTGGATTTGGATGAAGCAACCATCATTTCCTTTGAACGCTCGTTCAAGCCCTTTCTTCCCTTTCTTGAAGAAAACCTCACTCCGGGCTACTCACTTCGCCATTTTCTTCTGTCTTGTGAAGGAAAGGTGGGCGAATCGAGTTATCTGCTATATTTTCATTCAAGAATCTTCTTTTTGCGAAGCACCGACCGATTCTCACATCCTATTCTTTTCCTGTTTTCATTGTGATTGTGGTTTCCTTTCGATTGCTTTTTGTTTGTTAGTTCATTGATGGATCACGGAGCACTAGGCAAAGAGTTGCGGCGGACAACCCTTTGGAGACAGCGATCTCGAGGAAGCAAGCACCGACCAGCGAGTTGACCATGTTGGCGGGCCAACCCATGGAGCGAAGAACTCCAAGAAACAAGCACGGCCCAAGAGTTGAGGGCGTTGGCGGACGAACTCCTCAAAAAAGTTGGAAGAACAGAAAGGGCCCCACCGTGCCTACCCGGAACTCTGATTGCCACCTATATGAGGTCAAGACCGAGTTTGAGGAGATAGTCGCCGTTGAAGCAGTATTCCCAGCAAGGTGATGGCCCCATCGAGGGCGAGGAGATGGCCCCGGAGGATGAGATCCCCGTTGAGCTGCACAAGGTAAAAATAATGGCTTATTACCATAGTTGTGGTTTTGATTATTTGCAATGTGCTTGCTAATATGTTAGGGTTGTGCGGTGTCGGTGGGCGTCCTTGATGATTACGATGTCGTGGCCCGTCTGTTGGCATCGCCGGAGATCAATTCGATGCGCTGTCCATCTGTGGACATCGCCCTAGAGATCGATTCCGATGTCGCGGTCAGTCCTGCGGACCTCACCATAGAAATCGATTCCCATGCCGTTGTCCGTGTTGTGGTTGCCCGAGAGATCGATGACAAGAAATAGTTGGTCGCGCTAATCCTTCAGGGTAGTTTGCATTGCCCTGTGTTTAATTACCAGAACAATGCACGTTATCAAGTCATCTTAGGGCTAGTGCACTGTCTTGTGTGGGCGGATCTTGCTACTTTTGTTTGATAGTGAATCATGCTATGAATCATGCGAACCCTCTCCGAGTTATGGAAATAGATGTATCATCACCAGCTTTTGATGTAATATATGGCATGATTAGATGTAAGTTTGAACTGTTTATCATATCAGCAGGGCTTGTTTGATGATTCTTGGTGTTAGTAGGCTAGCTACTGTGCGAGCTATAGTAATTGCAAAACACTCACCAAAGAGAAATGTTGGGGCTGATGAGCTCGTGGTACGCTTATACTTATCCCTCATCGATCGACCAATAGCCCTAGCTCCTAAAATTGTAGGGTTAGCGATCGATGACCTAGGCGGGCTAGTTTGGCCTAGTGGGTTTCAGTGATATGATGTGCAACACAAAATCATAGCAGTGCAGAGACGTACTCCCTCCGTTCCAAAATAGATGACCTAGGCGGGCTAGTTTGGCCTAGTGGGTTTCGGTGATATGGCGTGAGTGCAGTGCCGTTCGGTCTTGGCGTGTGGTAGCGATATTGCGGGTGCAGTAAGTTTTCTTGAAGAAGCGGAATTCAACGAAGTCATGATGGTTCCTTCGTCCGAACAACTTACGAGTGGGAAAGGTTGGGCTGTGATCGACCGGGGTAGACCAGGATAATTTTGTGCATGGCAGGTGGACCAGGATGGTCGACGTCCCACATGTCGGCGAATGAAAGTATTCTTTCCGATATAGAGGCCGAGCAACGAGTATTCGTTGTTTATTTTTGATGAAAGCTATTGTCTCCACTATTACGACGGAGGAGTGTGAAACACGGCAGCCTAGTAAACTTGGCATGTGCACCACTCCCTCCTTCCTCATGCAATGCCCAGGTTACAGCTTTTTCTCACTTTCTCTCTATCTATTTCCTCTCAAATGTTTTTTACTTTCTTTTTTTAAGACACAATTGTTTTTATGCCTTTTTTTAGAATTATTTTTTATACCTAGGAGCACGTGTAGAGACGGGCTCTTGCAGAGCCCACTCCTTGACTTTGTCAATGCCTCTCTCTCCTCCACATAAGGAGTACTACTTGATATGCATGCATGCGGCGGGCAGTTGGCGTCTTGAGGGGCAGGCGGTGAGGCGGGCTCGAGGCGGTCCGGACTCTAGCATAATTTTGGTTTTACAGATTTCTTTCTCCATTGTGAGTAGGCCAGCGTAGATAGATAAAGAACACGAGTTAATGAGGCGCATGCGGACTGTTTGGTGGTCAACCAGGACAAATCTGAGCTATACTTGAGCGGTGACCAGTATAATCACCATATCTCGTATACAATGATCAAAGTGAGCTATCAAGACAAGTTCGGTGACCGCCAATGCATTTTACTCGGTAATAAATGACCAGGATTGAAGGGAATCAAATTTTCTTCGTCTTCTGTCCTTGAGCTCTTGACAAATCAATGCACTATACGGTTGTCGCCACTCCACCCCCAGAGCTCTCACCAGCGTCGTTCATGCCACGCGCGCGCATACTAGCGGTAAGGTAGCGATGGCATCCCCGCCAGGCCGAGTTCCTCGCCGCCCACGACCGCACACAAAATGGTAGGGAAGCGATGGCATCCGCCGTGCCGACTTCATCGCCGCTTCATGCGTCACAACTATGTGGGAGGAATTTGAAGATGCCAAGGCGAATGGGTGGTAGAGCAAGAAGCGGCCAAAGCTGCACAGAGGGAGCGGAAAAGTCAAAAAGCACTCAAGAAAAGAGAGGCCCGCCGCCGCAAGAAAGAAAAGGACGCACGTGTCGGATTTCGGGTTCCGGCAGACCCTTGAGGTTCGAACACTGGGGTGCGCGCGGAGATCTTTCCCCTACCAGCTCATGCGTGAATGGTTAGCGAGGGATCTAAAATAAGAACGATGAACAACACAGAGACACGAGGTTTATACTGGTTCGGGCCACCAGTGTGGTGTAATACCCTACTCTAGTGTGTGGTGTGATGGATTGCCTCAGGGGCTGATGATGAACAATACAAAGGAAGAACAGCCTCGCGAGGGGTGTTCTTGAGCTGGTGCGATGAACTGCTTGGGGGAGTTCAGTCGCCTCTCTCTCTCACTCTCTGGGGGGTTCGACTTGTCTCCCATCTGTCCCCTCTCTTTGTGGTGGCTATACCTATTTTATAGAGGGAGGCCCTGGGCCTCTTCCCAAATAATGAGCGGGAAGGGCGCCAACAATTGGCCGTTTTGAAGGGGAACATCTACTGGTCAAAAACTTCCTAGGGATCACATCGCTGGGAGAAACGTTCCACCTGCCCTTGACCCCTCAAGCCCTTCTGGAGGTTAGAGATTTGCAAACAATTGCGGCTCAGATTCAACCATCCACATCGCCCACGGATATTTGGCGCTATACATGGGGTAAGACCATCTACAAATCCACGGACTACTATCAGTTCCTCTTTAAAGACGTTCAAGTGCAACAGATATTCTGCTGGATTTGGAAATCAAAGTGCACGATGAAGTTGAAGGTCTTTGCTGGCTGCTCTTCCGACAGGCTCAATCGAGGAACATGTTGAAAAGGAGGCACTATAACATAGGAGATGACCACAATTGCCTCTTATGTGGATTGAACATTGAGGAAGCGATGGAACACATGATCTTCACATGCTCTTCGATAAGCTTTCTTTGGGCGGACTTGGGATTATTTGGGAACCTTTCCTTGGCGAATTCAAGCTGTTGAAGCTCACGAAACAATCATCCACCCACTTTTCCTAGAGCAATTCATTGCGGCAGCCCTGGACATTTGGAAGAGAGGAATAATAAACATTTGAACAATAACACCTTCCCTCAACTCCTGGCTGGACAAATTCAAGAGGGACTTTGGGCTTCTTCAACATAGAGTCAAAGAGGAGCATAGGCTCCTTGTACTGAACCTTATACGCTCCCTTTAGGTATTTCTGTCTTTTTATTAGTCCTCTTATTTTACTTGTCACAAAGTTGGCAAGTTGTATCTCCACCCCCCCACTATGTAAATATCCATTGTACAGTTTGTTTATTTATTATAATATAGTAACACAGTAGGAGCCTTTCCTACTGTTCCTGGTCAAAAAAGGGGAACATCTAGTACACTTATCCTGACTAAAGTTGGTCTTCGGCTGCCAAAGGATCTGACGGTGACGCCGTCCTGGGCTCCACGATGACCTTTTTCCTGCCGCTCTGCTGGTCTTGGTCTTGTTGCAGCGAAGCGGTAACCTTTGCCTGATGCCTTGGCTTGTGCTTGCCTCCTTTGCACCAAAGGGAAATGAGGGACCTTCTTGCGGGCGGCGCCCGCTTGGCGCCCTTTGGCCTCGATCGTCATGGCTTGCATCACGGGGCACTCTCGTGAGGTACCTGCCTTGATCTCTCCGCCTCCTCATGAGCACACTGACGAGGCTGCTCCTGAGGGAGGTTCCTGTCGTCCGCCCCGTGAGGCTTGGCCCCTCGCGAGGGTCTTGAGCTTGAGCTGATGAAGCTGGGCTGCGCTGGGCCCCCACTTGCCCACTTGAGCCACGCCGCAGGCCGGAGGTAGGCAAGTCTGGGGACCCCCGTTCCCAGAACGCCGACAGTAGCCCCCGGGCCCAAGGCGCCCGAACTTGGCTTAGCAGAGAAGCGAAGGGGCAAGTGCGAAGCGCCACGGGCCCCAACAGCCTGCGGCCTTGGGCGCCGCATGGCAATTGATTGGTCGTGGGCGTCTCCACTTCCCCATGATGCCTCATTACACGCCCGGCTAAGCGGACCCGGGGTTGCACACAACCATTCCCTTTCGCCGTCGCGCACTCCAGGCCTTCCTTCTTCTCTGGCTCCAACTTCCGCCCTCAATCCAACTCGGACTCTCACCCTTCCTGTCGTCATGGCATGCGAAGAAGGAAAAGGGTAGAAGCCGTGTCTTAAATCCCACTCACCTCGGTGGTGGCCCCTGCCGTCGATCGATCTATCATACTCAACCACGAGGCCTTGGGCAAGGTCCGCTCTGCTTTGCCACCATCTTCAACGAAAGTGCGGCGGGACCACGGCATGGCATCGTCCCATGCCTCCCAAGCAGGATTATCCAGAGGTCTGGTTCTTGGCGGCGCCACAGTGGCGAGCCAGTTCCCCCTTTCTGCTTTCTTCAATGCGGTGCTCTCCCACTATCAGATCCACATGATGCATCTCGGGCCTGAGTCCATTACCCTCCTGGCTGTCTTCGCCTTTGTTTGTGAGGCAATGGTGGGCATCCCTCCTTCTGTTGCTCTACTGCATCACTTCTTCTCCTTGCGCCTGAGTGACCCTCCTCAATGCTCGGGGTGCGTGAGCTTCCTTGCGGTGCCAGAGGCGGCTGCTTCAGGGATTGATTTCAGACTCCCTCCCCCTGAGGCCAAGTTCAGAGAGCAGTGGTTGTATGTGGATGTTGGGGTGTTCAGCCCCCTGCTCTCGCATCCTACCTCGCCTGCTGTTCCCAACTTAGGCTGGGGTCACGAGACGCTCGCGGGCACCTAGCTTGCATTCATCTGGCGCCGCTTCAAGAGCTTGAGGGCGCTCGACGTGACGGCACCCAAGGTGGTGAAGGAGTTCCTCCAATGTCGCATTGCCCCTCTCCAGCGCCACTCTCACCGGATGTGGGACTTTGCGGGGCACAAAGACCGCATGTGGCTTCAGGAGGAGGACTTGGCGCATGAGGTGCTGAAGACGGTGCTCAGGGTCCTGGTTGGCGACCCTTCTCCAGGCAGCCTTCGACATGATGGTGCCCTCTTGTATCTCTGTTCGGCCAGGGCCGATTTCATGAGGTGGATGCCCAGTTTTGACGAGTGGGGGCTGCACCCGGTTGGCTTCAAGGGACCTCGCGAGAACCCAATTGCTGTGGTAGCTCTTCCAGTCGCCCAAAGTGGCTCTGTCTCAGGTGATGGAGCAGGGAGGCGAGAACCATCAGGAGTTGAAGGGGGCAATGTCGAGGTGGTGACGCCGCGTGAAGCCCCGAGGGCGGCATCTCTCGGAGCTCATTCCGGAATGGTGACAGGTGAGGAGCCGCGGCCTCCGGCTCCCGAGGTTGGGGCTCCTGAGGCCCCGGTCGTCCCTCGTGAGGTAGAGCCTGGGGGCGTCCCCCAGGCTGGTCCCATTGACGCTGATCTTCTTGCCGCCTCCTCCATGCCAGAAACCGACCCCTGCGCCGAGCGCTTAGGCCAGTTCCACGTAGACTTCGCGGCCCTCCGCAAGAGGAAGGAGGCCTCGGGCGGTGATGATCGCCATTGCCGCTTGCTGAAGTGCAGGAGGTACTTCACCACGGACGAGTAAGTCCTCTTGTCGCTCCGCTCCTCTAGTTCTTGGTTCTTGCAGTTGACTGTGACCTTTCAGGGCCCTTCCTGCCGAATTCGCGGAGACGTCCAAGGAGCCATCTCCCCAAGCTTCACCCTCATTGCCGGTCCTTGGTGCGTCGAGTTCAGGCGGCGCCCTTACCACTCAGCCGGTCGGAGAGGTGACCCATTCAGCTGAGTGTCCCGAGCCTGCGAGCCTGCTGTCTTCCCTTCACGAGCTCACCCGGGGCTCAGCCAGATTGCCCCGTGCTCCTTCCGTGGTCATGGACGGCGATTGGTTGAAGTCGATCTTGAGCTCTTCATCTGGGGACGGACCGGCGCCAGGTCCTGCTCCTGGCGAGGCCCGTCCGGCGATTGTTGGGGCGCCAGCCCCCTGCCCCGCTGGAGGAGACGCGCCGCCTCCGGGCCCTCCGCATATAACAGCAGCAGAGGGGGACACGGAAGATGTGCTCAGGCGTGCTCATAAGCGCTTGCGTCGCCGTCAATAACTTCTCCATGGGGCGGCGGCGCGGTGAACCGGCTCGGGAGGGCTTCGCCCGGCGAATGAGCATCTTGAGGTAGAGGGTTTGCGCCTTGCCGAGGAGAGGCGCAAGCTGAAGGTAGCCGTTGCCCTCGCGCGTCATCAGCGTGACCTTGACAACGTGAAGGCTGAGGCGTCGCTGGCGGCCTCGCGAGAGGCTTGCTCCCGAGCCGTCGAGGAGGCCCAGGAAGCAGATCGTCGGTGCCGGGACGCGGAGGAGCGTGCGTGGGAGCTCAAGCACAGGAGCAACTCTGGAGGAGCAGGTGGAGTTGCACCAGCTGCACTTGCATCGTTGAAGGGGCTTCCGTCGACCGGTAGACTTGAGCGCGAGCGCTATTTTTGGAGGCTGCCAGCGCAACCTCGACCTTGAGCGGTTGGAGAGCGAGGGGCGCTGGTGCCTCGAGGCGGAGGATGAAGTCCCAGCGAGCCCAAGCCCAAGAAGAGGTCGACCGTCGCGTAGCTGAAGCCCGCTCAGGCCTTGAGCGCCAGTATGAGTTAAGGTTGGAGTTGGTCAGGGCCGAAGCTAAGGGCAGGACCGCGGCCCTCAAGGCCAAGCTAGATGAAGTGACACGGGGTGCGGACGCCTCTGCAGCCGCCCTTCGCGCAGCACAGGAGGAGCTGACCTCCTCCCGTGCCGAACTGCTTCTTCTCTGGTAGAGGGTTGATGGCGCCGAGGCCACCGCACGGCAGAACGAGGACGAGATTCGCCGGAGGCGGGTTCTGGAGCACGAGCATGCCCCCATGCTCCGTATGCTCAGGGAACGGGCAAACACGGCCCTTGGAAACATTTGCGAGGCCGCTGCTGAGGAGCCGCACGAGACCAACTACGCTGGCAACCTCCAGTATTTTGCTGATGTGGTGACGCTCCTGGAGAACCGCGCCGAGAGGTCTCGTTGGCTCGTCGAGGAGAGGAGCCAAGCCTTGCTCGGGCGCGCCTTCTCTCGTGTCTTCGATTATCTGCGGGATAGGGATCCCCACTTCAACTTCGATGCCGCCATCGCACCGGTGCCCATAGCCGTCCGGGGCGACCTGGCACAATGGGTGGATGGTCACGTGTACGACCTTGTCAGGGCCTTCACGTCTGATGACGATGGTGTGATCGTGGTTGCCGATGAAGGCGGCGTGGTGGATGGTCCTGGCGCTGGCGGAGGTGCTGGTGACGGCGACGATGTCAGCGATGCCTCCGGGGGTGACCCAGAAGGCGCAGCAAGCAACATGTCCGACTGATTGTTTGTCACTGTTGTTTACCTTGTACAAAAGAGGTTAGGGCTTGGCCCTAAAGACTGTGAGAGCATTTTGGGAGGGGAAGCCCCTCATGTAAAGATTTGCGATTGATTCATTGGTAATCTTAACGCTGCGCGTGAGCTTAACGGTCAGCCCGGTGGTGGGTCGGCTGGCTCATTTACCTTTTGGCCCTGGTGAGCCCCGAGCGGGGCTGTGAGGGGCCATAGTGCCATATGTGTCTTCTGGGTGAACCCATTGATCCTGCGATAAGAACCTCCGGAGAGGGAGTGGCGACAGCCGTCCGAGCCGTGGGCGTGTTGGCCCGGCCCGGCTCGCGAGGGGGGCAGCTGATGCTAGCTTTGGACGCAAAGCCGAAACCAGAACACGAGAGAGTGCTCGAATGATACTAAACACCCCTTCCCCAAACGCATGCAAGGCTCGAACTCAAATCCAACTTCAATTCAAATCGAAGAAACTCGTCAACAGAGAAAAAAGGCAAAAAAGCAAAAGGCCGCGTCCGGCACCTAGTCTAGTCTTGACGCGTCTTCTCACCAAAGGCGGAGCTAAGTGCTGCCATTTGGGCGTGGGAGGAGCCCCAGGCCTGAGGTCGGCGCCACGAGACTCAGGCGTGTACAACCCCACTCATTATTACGTGAGAGTGTCACAGGCGGCGAAGCTTCACGGGCACTAGGCCTTCTCCACAGTACCGGCCTTGCTTCATATCGCTAGATGAGGGCCCCCTTGCGCCACACTCTACCACCACCGGCGGCCGGAGACCAGGGCGACACCAATGGGGTAGAGCGGTGTCGCCAGCCAGTTCCCAGACGACCACGGGTCCTCTGCCGGGCAGGCCACGAGGCACCTCCCGGCGGAGGCCTACCTCCTGAGAACATCTTGTACCGAGCGCCGCGGGGACGAACTCGGATCTCGGCCCCTCTCCTGCAGCCCCCGATGCCCTCCTCCTGAGGGGTAAGAGGTTGCAGAGTCGGGGCAGCCACCTGTCGCGACGGCCTGTACCTCCTGCGCCACATGGTTAGCATAGGCTTGCTCCTGAGGAATTAATGGTACCAGATAGTTGTTGCCACCGGCGCGGTCATCGAGGCCCTCTTGGGGTTCCTTAAAGAGCTCAGCTTGTGGTGTCTCCTCGCCCCAGCTTGGCCCAAGGAACGAGCCATGGTCTTCTTCCTATGCGCACTCTTGATCCATCATGCAAGGCACATAAGCTTCTGGGGACGCCGCCTCGTAGGCCTCGCGTAGTGCCCCATGTGCCACCCAGTCCGGCCCGGAGCGCCGTCTTGAGAGTGGTGGCGCGGTGGTCCGCCGAGGCCCAAGGTCACGGCGTGCGCTCCTTCGCCGGTCGTAGATGGGGTCCACGCGGCTTGCCGCCTGGTGCTGCTGGCCAGGTTGGCATCGATTAGGCCCTGGAGCCCGCTCGAGGTTGCATGAGCATGCATGGGGCCGCCATACGGCACGCTCTGGGCCAGAGGTGGTAGCCGGATGCAGAAAGGAGGTGCTCCTTAGGCGACGGCGTCCAGGAGCTCGGCGACCCGCTCCAACAGCACGTCGCGGCCGCCCTCTAGAAGCCGGCACCGTAGCAGTTCTCAGGCCACCATGAGCGCGACCACGAGTTCGCTTTGCTCCCGCGGGTGTCTGCGCCGTGTACGGCGTGGTTTTAAACTCGGGCGCTGGCCGCACTTTGCCGCATGGCGTGAGGGCGGCGGTGTCGCCGCGTCGCCGCGCTGGCAGCGCCTTGCGGAGCGCTTGCTGCTGCTGTGGTGCAAGGTTGAGGTCGCATACTGGGCTGGCGGCACGGCGTGGGCGAACCACGCCGCCAGCGGTCGGCATCGATTGTCGGGTCGCTTGACATGGAACGGCGAGGCGATTTAAGCGCGCGAGGCGGAGGAAGGATTCAGCGCACCCTACGGCATGCCAAATGTCGGTTGGGTTCCGTCGGACCCTTGATGTTGAACTTTGGGGTGCGGCGGAGATCTTTCCCTACCAGCTCATGCGTGAATGGTTAGCGAGGATCTAAACTACGAATGATGAACAACCTGCGAGAAAGCGAGGTTTATCTGGTTGGACCACGGTGTGGTGTAATACCCTACTCCGGTGTGTGGTGTGGTGGATTGCCTCGGGTGATGATGAACAATACAAAGGAAGAACAGCCTCGAGGGGTGTTCTTGAGCTGGTGCGATGAACTGCTTGGGGAGTTCAGTCACCTCTATCTCTCTCTCTCTCCCTCTCTCTCTGGAGGGTTCGACTTGTCTCCCGTCCGTCCCCTCTCTTTGTGGTGGCTAGTCCTATTTATAGAGGAGGCCCCAGGCCTCTTCAGAAATAATGGCGGGAAGGGCGCCAACAATTGGCTATTTTGAAGGGAACATCTAGTACACTTATCTGACTAAAGTTGGTCTTGGCTGCCAAAGGCTCATGCAGTGGCGCCATCCACAGGCTCCACGATGACCTTCTTCTGCCGCTCTGCTGGTCTTGGTCTTGTTGCACCAGGCGGTAACCTTTGCTGATGCCTTGGCTGTGCTTGCCTCCTTTGCACCAAAGGGAAATGAGGACACTGCTTGAGGTGGCGCCCGCTGGCGCCCGCCTAGCCTCGATCGTCATCGCTTGCGTCCTGGGGCACCCTCGTGAGGTACCCCGCCTTGATCTCTCCGCCTCCTCGCGAGCCTGCTGTGAGGCTGCTCCTGAGGAGGTTCTGTCGTCCGCCCATGAGTCTTCAGCCCCTCGCGAGGTCTTGAGCTTGAGTGATGAAGCTGGACATGCTGGCCCCCACTTGAGACACGCCTGCGAGCCTTGCAGCGAGCAAGTCTGAGACCCCGTTCCCGAACACCGGCGGCCTGCGCTGCTGCTGGAGAGGACGGCGGAGATCCAAGCACGATGGGGTGTCGCCGACAAAGCCGGGAAGGAGAACGACGGCGTCTGGCCAGCATGTGAGAAGTAGTAGTACTAGTAGTTAGTGTGTGTGTGTGTGTGTGTGTGTGTGTGTGTGTATGAGTACGAGCATGTACCAGTACTACTAGTTACTACTGTAGTTTTTAGAGCAAATTACCAGTACATTAGCCTAGACTAAATGGAAAAATTCAGATCCTAAGCATCAAATGGCATCTCTTTCTCTATAGGAATTGAGATGCATGTCATCTCAGTTCCTTTGATTTTCATATTCCTATCCTATGAACGAAAGGAGGCCTCTGTTGGAGTAACTACTGTAGCTAGCAGTACTGCTGGTATAGTAGTTTTCTTCAAGAAGCGGAATTCAAAGAAGTCATCATGGTTCCTTCATCCAAGCAACTTCAAAGTGGGAAGTGGGCCTGTGATTTGACGGCTCATTAGTCATTGTTACTGCGGCGCGACGACCTAGGTGACTCCCTTGGGGTTCTGCGTGCATGGCAAGTGGACCAGGATGGTCGACGTCCCACATGTTGGCGAACGGAAGTATTCTTTCCGATATCGAGGAGCAAGGAAACCGTGTGGTATAGTATCACTGCTGATTGGTTCGCAAAAAATTAGTATCCTTTGGCGATTTATAATTATTTTTATTTCGATGAATGCTAGCGTTTCAACTCTTCGACGAAGGGTGCAAAAGCGACACGTCTTGGATGTCCCACACGTCGGCGAAAGGAGTGGGACATGAACAGCGTGGTAGAGCCCCAGTAAAAAACAGCGTGGTAGGCGTCTCCACTTCTTCCACTTACGGGTCGGAGACCACACGTAGTAGTACTTAGTGGTATGAACAATACAAAGTGCGACACGGAGACAAAGACACGTCTAGTTGGAAGGTCTCGGGGCATACGTAAACAAATATAAAAGTTAATATGTGCCTCCAACTAATATAGTAGTAGTAGAGTACTTAGGCACGTACTCCATAACATCACCGTGCATTGCACGTACAACATTAGTGGTAGTGCGTAGTAAGAGACAAATGCCGCCCAAGAGTTCCCTTCTCGACCTACTTTTGGGTGTTTGGTAGAGTGTATGGAGGTGCATGAGTCCACACTAGTTTAGCACAAATACACTAGAAGCATGCATGTAGAGAGCATGCATAAAGAGGTGTTGAGTTGAGCATGCATGAAGAGGAACAAGTATCTTTGAGGCGAGAACGCAACCAAACACATCTATATGCCACACATGTTCATACCATTTGTGCCTTTCTACTTCACTTCTGCGCTACATTACTCGGGTTAAAGACGTCCACTCCACAGGTACATGTTCGTCTCGTAGTTCCAGTCCACGTGTTCTTCATATAGATGGAGCGATCCTTGCATAACACGTGTACCTTGATGCTAGATGTTTGGCGTGTTGGCAAAAGGATGAACAAAGCTCACGTAAAAAACAGAGTGGAAGAACATAGATTAGGACGACCGAGAAGGAGCAAGGAACCTCGTGGTGGGCGTCGCACTCATAATATTTAATATTATTCAGCGATACAAAATTAACCAATCATCTCCACAGTGGATGGAAGAGTACGAAACACGGCAGCCAGTGTAGTATCATACTAGTACATGGCTAACCCACGCTATCACCATATTTCTTGGCTTCCGTGCGACACCTATCTCTAGTAATCCAGAGCTCAGACGCTTCTCCTCCTCATCTCTATCAAAGTGCGGCGGGCTGGCGTTTACTGCCGTCTATTGAGGTCGGTTAACTATCACATGTTAGCGACATGCCAAGAGCATTCTAAAATATTCCTTTCACGTTCAGTTTTCAAAAATAAAAAATCCTTTCACTCACAATTTGCATGTATGCTTTGAGCAACTTGCATGTCCTATCTTGCTCTGTTTGATACTCTAACTTAGCTAGAGGTTAGACTAACTCATGACTAACCCTGAACTAAGCTGTAGCCAAAGAGGTGTTTGGGTGACAGGTTAGATTGACAATAAATGCACTTCATGGAGAGAGAAAAGTGATTTTCGATGGTCTCAATGAGAACTATCTCCGATTAGCACCTCTTGGGTGATAGTTTTTTTGGTGGGTTGGTGCAACTTGCTCCAATTTAAACCCTCATGCTTGGATAGTTTAGGGCTATTTGAGCCCCAACTAGCTCAAACTAACTCTAACCCATGGACCCAAAGCAGGGCCTATGGCCGATCTCGGCAGCGGGCGATCGCGTGCCGGAAGCGGCGCTCTCTCGGCCGTCGCGCCACTTCAAAGCCGGCGCCAGTGAGAGGTCGGCTCCGCTCTGGCCGGGCATTAATGCGGCACTAACGCTCTAGGGCTACGCTGACCGTTTCACACGGAAGCGCTACCGGCAAGGGAGTATAGGTTTTGAACCGTTTGGTGTAATCTTGGTAGTTTGCAAAACTACTCAATTATTGCACTCGTTTCCTAAGAAATTGTGGTAAAATACATTACTCCACAGCCGCTTCCTTCTCCTTCCTCTTCCACCGCGCATGCGTCATGGAAGTGACCGTCAACCCTTATATAGGAGTGCTAGCACAAAAGATGCATGCATGACCACTAAATTTTCCATATTAAAGCGCCGCTCGTGGAGTATGGCGTATGTTGTTACCTTCGCCGGCCCATAGCTCTTTGGCGACGGCGACGAGAGAAGAGGCGGCGGAGGAATGAATGCAGCTCTTGTTTGGGTTAGCCTTCGGCTTAAATAAATCGTGACATCCGTGTACCAGCGGTGCACAAATTGTATTTATATACGTGTCCGCTTAAGTGGGCGTCATGTAACTAGTGTGTGTGTGTGAGAGAGATTCTGAAAGACAGAGTGCGTGTGTGCGACTCTACTCTTTGGACATGTACTCAACCTTTTGCATCGGGATATAAGTATAATGGTATTTACTTTAGCTAGTGATTTACGTGGCCATGTTAATGTGGTTGTGTCAAAAAATGTCACTTCCCTTTCGTTATTTGCGTTATATAATTACAAGCAAGATTCTCGTGCATTGCACGGAACATCAATATGCATTTTTTACTGAGAACACTGTTGTGATTGACCCATGCAGGAGTAATCCCATGTGTAAAACTAATGATATCTCGAGAATTTTATCGAAAACTGGTATCTCGAGAATGTCATCAAAAAATGAAAGATGAGAGATAAGGCGAGGAGGAGTGGAGCGTGGTGGTGGTGGTGGTCGGAATGGGCGGAGGCATGAGGATGGGCCAGGCGCCCGGCGTAGCGGCGGCCACCATGCATGCTAGATTGTTCGAGACTTATTCCTTTTTAATTGCTGAGCAATGAGGTTGGGAGATAATGATGTGGAGAGAGGTGCGGGTATCTTTTGTAAAATTATCATAATTTGCTTTCTATCCTCGGATATAGATCATATGGTGCATATTACAAGATGGCAGGCACACCATCACCACCAACTCGTTTTTTTATAAGGGTACAGATGATAAGTTTGTTGACTACTAAAGTAAAGTGGAATTTGTCCATGTTATGCAAGTAAATAAAGGTGATTGTTTATCATATGGGTAAGGTTGGATGAAGGGTGGTAGGAACAAATGCTCCACCTAGAGCATGTGTGTGTGAGATGGAGTCTTAGTGTGTGTGTGGGGGGTGTGTGTGTGTGTGAGAGAGAGAGAGAGGAGAGAGATATGGAGTCTCAGTTTGTGTGTGTGAGAGAGGGAGAGAGATGGAGTCTTAGTGTGTGTGTGTGGGGGGGCTGCGTGCTTGCGTGTGTGTGTGTGAGAGAGAGAGAGAGAGAGAGATGGAGTCTTAGTGTGTGTGTGTGTGTGTGTGTGTGTGTCGCGGGGTCCTCTGTGGCGGATGTAATTTAAGTGTGCATGGCTTTCATCATAGAGAGGTGATGTGTATGGAAGAGGCCACGAACGATGGGGTGCGAAAGAAAAAATGCCCGTAGAGAGGGAAGAGAAGGTGTGTGCGCGTGAGAGGAGTCGACTTCGAGAGAACGTGTTTGTTCGAGAGACACCGAGGAAGACTACTATATATCGATGGTGCATGTAGGCAGGAATTAAACTAAGGTATGGTCTTATTGGTTTCGGGGATATAGGGAAAGAGTGAGAGGCAGGGGGTAGCTAGAAGGAGATTGTTAAGTGTGAGTGTGTGTTTTACCCATCCAAGCGGAAGTTATGTGCACAAAAGAGGAGAACGATTCGATGTGGCGTTAGGATTGAGGGTAATTAACTATGTATGGAGACATAGAGACCTTGAACGTGCATGTGTGAGAGGTATACATGTATCGTGGGATGTGTGTGTGTGCAGCATGATCGAGATAAAAGAAAGAAGACATAAGTCATAAGATCAACGACATGGGAGAGACGGATCGGTATGACAATATGCATGCATGTGAGAATGCATGGAAGAAGTCCCGACAATTGAGCATGTGTTTTTGTCTTTAAGAGATAGTGGCGTGTGCTGGAGCATGCATCTATGGCGAGCAGAGGAAGTGAGGCACAACAATTGTGCAAAAGAGACCAACCTATAAACGCATATGTATGGAGAGACCTATATAGTGTGGGTGATAGGAAGCAAGACTCCGTGCGAGAAAGAAATGTTGACGGAGAAACTACAGATAGATACAGAGATGGAGATGCTAGCTAGAGGGACATCCGCTAGTTTGGGTGTTGGAGATGACCGTCGTGTGGTTCAAAGGGTGAAGTTATATATGTGTGTGAGAGGGCACTTGACTGCATGTAGAGAGAAACATATGTAGTGTGCGTGATAGGAATCAAGAGTGAGGCCAGAAAGAAGGTTGATGGAGAAACAGATAAATAGAAAGATAAAGATGCTAACTGGTGTGCGTTAGAGATAGGAGTCGAGTGGATCAGAAGGCTAGGTTATGTGTGTGGGTGTGAGAGAGATAGAGAGAGGGTGCATGTGAGTCACATACAAACAGATATCAGAGAGAAATGAGATCCAGAGAGGCGGAGTTTTGTGTCTCATGAGAGAGAAAGATATTTCTAGCGAGAGTGATAGCTAGAGAGACATACAAGGTAGCATAAGATATCTATAGGGAGAGAGGGTGTGTGTGAGCGACATACAAGAGAACAATGGAGAAATATGAGACCCTGGGAGATAGAGTTTGTGTTTGTGTGTGAGAAAGAGATATTGAAGAGGAAGAGTCATAGGTTCTCATATCTAAGGAGCGAAATACATCTCTGTATGAGGGGTGTGCGAGTGGCACACATGGGAATAGTAGAGAGAATGAGACCCCGGGAGACAAAGTTTTGTGTTTGTGTGAGAGAAAGAGATTCCACATGGAGAATCATAGTTAGAGACACATAGCAGGGAGCGAGATATACTTAGAGAGAGATATAGTGATGAAGGTCGAGGGAGAGAGTACCGTCGGTGTGTTACGAAGATAAAAGATCATTGTCGACATACGGTAGCACGAGAGATACACGAGAGGCGATGAGCGTGTATAGGTCGAGAGAGATAGTCCTATATAAGCATGAGTGATAGCTATATGAGACGAATATATGGATTAAAGGGGATTCAAATATTTAAACTGGAGATCACGGCATCGATAATATCGTAACGCAAATTGGTGTATCAAACATGCATGCTCATTTGAATTTGGGCACATGTGTAATGTTATATAGTTTATCAATATTGGTGATCCATAGATTCTTCAATTACAAAGAATGCATGGTTTATATGCAATTAATGTCTAAACAGGATTACACTATATGTTGCGTGTGTGAAACACATTATACATGTTTGAGAAGTAAAAAAACCCGCATGAAACACACATTAATTGGAGACAGTTAGCGAGGAATGCATACATTGGATTTCAACATAAAGTGGTTTCAAATATTTGAAAATCCACATTGATGGATACAATCTTATGAATCTGAGATCATGCCATTTGTAAACCATATTTATGTATAAATGGTGTTGTGCTTTTGAAAGTATATTTAAAAATGATGTATATAGAATGTAATTCCAATTGAAAATGGATCCCTTGAAAAAATAGAATACAAGCGGGATTCGAATTGAGTTGGCACGATGGCGTGCACTCTACAAAATTTGAGCGAAGCGGGGAAAGTTGCAGTAAACTTGAAACCAAAATCTGCGAGATGGAAATCACTACCGCCTATCCTAGCATAAAGCCTATCTGCTGGATTTCTATAGGTTTCGATAGGGGTAGGTTTGTAATTTCACCCAAGCGTGACGTAACCGCCTCTCACCCGGATTCATACGGTGGGCGCCAAAACACAGTGTGTCCTCGGCGAAATCGACTCCTACCCGATTCATATTCATACACGGTGGGCGCCAAAAACAAACTCTAAATCGGCAAATATTCGTGTATCTTGAGATTACCGTCCTATCCCCAACCGACTAATGTTGCTATGATGTAGTAGAAATTTGAAATGGGGCTAAGTTTGTAAATTTCCTCGCATTTGAGACAAGCGCCTGAATACATGGTTCCCCCTTCCTCTCTACCTCCCTTTTCCCCATCGTACTCTGTGGGCGCCAAAACACCCTCTCCACCCCACCCTCCTCCGTCCTTGCCGTCGCCACCCCATCCACCGTCCTCCTCCACCATGTTGGGCTGATACCCCAGCCGCCGTCCATTACAAGATATCGACCTCTCTCATCCATGTCTTCGGACCGGGATCCTTGCATCCCGTCCTCTCGCTTCATCCCCGCCGTCATCCACCTTGCCGGCGCCACTCCTACGACCGTCTCGTCCACCGCGCCCCGCCGCCACCGTCTACCCTCCTAGATCTGCTTCCACGCTGCCGACAGCCATCGCTACCGCAGCATCGTCAAATTCTCCGTAGATGCGTACACAGCGCCGCACCAGAGGCGGTACTCTTTTGTATCTGCTCAACTTATTTATCGCAGCAAGAAAATAGATCGCCACTGCTTTACTCTGTTTTCTTGTCTTGGTTGCGAAGTTGACTTTGTCCGGTTTGCACCTTCAGATCCGCCATGGCACGCTCAACACTATAATCCCAATGCTTATGGTTTTCCCCTTTTATATTCCACACTAGTTAAATCATAGTAGACTAAATTTCCAAATTGGGTCAGTCGATTTTTCAGAGCTCGCCGGAGTTCGCCAGTGCGATCGAAGGGGCTCGGGTGGTTGTGGGGCCTCACCGAACGAAGAAAACTCGACACGGGTGGGGGTTGGGGCGGGGGTGGGGGTGGGGGTGGCGGAGTAACACAGGCGATGGGGGCCGGTGATCCGGCCGGCAGCCCGTGCGGTGTTTTGTATGGGAAGAATCAAAGACGAGGAAGAAGAAGGGTTAGGAGACGTAGGATCTTCATCCAACTGCCTGAAATGGTTGAGAGACAGCTGGGAGTTGCATTCTTAATGCGCTCTGGTTCATCATGTGTGGGCACTGCGCAACCAACATTTTATTATCCAAAATCTGCTTGCTCTTCTTTACCATGTTCCTCTTCCGTTTTTATTTAATATGTACTCTCTCCGTTCCGAAATACAAGTCTTTGTATAGATTCCACCATGGACTACATATGGAGAGAAATGAGTGAATCTACACTCTAAATTGTATCTGGATACATCTGTATGTGATCCATAGTGGAAATCTCTACCAAGACTTATATTTTGGAACGGAGGGAGTATGGTAGTAGTACAGTATGTTCCTTGTACTGAAGATGATCAAGGACATTTGCAGTGTAGAGGTCTATATGGTCGGTTGTGATGGACACTTTGAGCCTCTTTGATTCGTAGGATCTTGTAAACATAGGAATAGGATTTGTAGTGGCCTGCCCACTTGAATCCTATAAGAATAGCAAGGAAATGCGGGGAGCTGTGTCGCCTTTGAGAGTTACATTGATATTAACAGTACCACACCTTCACTTGAAGAGAGCTGGTATCCGAAGCCTTTCTAGCCGTACCGGCAATACTAGCACATATATTCCAGCAAGTTCCACTTTGCTGATTTTACTCTGAAGCTTAAGGTTTTCCGTTATATCTACACTATGATCGTGTAGCTGCTTTGTGTCGCACTAGCGATAGTCCACTCTTGAAGCTAAACACAGCAATGACTTACAAAATTGGCACCAAGGCATTGAGTGCCATTCGGATGCAATGAAACTCATATGCTCCCCACTGTTGATTCTTGTTAGAATATGATCCTAATGACTATTCTAACCTCGAGGAGTCAAAGGCGGATGGCCTGTCTGTTCACCCATCAAGGTGCTGTTCTAATTTGGCAATTTTTATTGATTGCGGGTATCTTGCATATGTTGTCTTGCATTTCTTCTACTTTGTTGCACCGCCATCTTCTTAGTTTACTCATCATATATGTCGAGATGCCATGCCCATCCATTATCAATACATATTCCATCGTCATCATACCATGTTTTCCACTCAAATGTTGTTCTTGTACATCGGACATCAAAAGGAAGAGGGTGATTGCGAAACGAAGGAGCACCAGCAAAGTCCTTCAAAAACATGGTGGTGCTGGAGAAATCAGACAACACCCACTTATATTGGTTGTACAACCGGTGACACAAAACATAGGACCGACTCAGTGAGACTGTACCCATACTTCATTGGCCACACCACTAGCCCCACCACACAGGACCTGCACTCCAGAAAAAGGTATACCAATTTCATTTGCCATAGCACCAGCTGTACCACAGAAAAATCCCACTCCAGCAAAAAGTACAACAAGTCCACCGACCGAAGACCTATCCCAACTTCAGAGACGGCCAATTGTTGCAGATTGGAACCTCATTCCATTTATTCCCAGTTTAAAAGACAATGCTTTCAATGTTGTTAGGTACTACGTGCATATATTCCCATCATGGGAAGATTATTGTGAAGACAAACACCATTTTCACATCTTCCTGTCCAACTTACGTGTAAGTGCTATTATTCATGGTTATTATTTTCCAGTTTTCTACTGATTGAACACATCAATGATTTACATTACATTGTTGTAACTAGGCGAGGGTCAATCTAGATAGTCATGATGAGCAAAGCTTGCTTGTGCTTTTCAAGGAAGCATTGCAGCGATGTCGGTGTTACGAGGAAATCACACTTTGATGGCAAGTCCATAAGCGAATTTCGGTGAAGTCTCTGTGCTAAATTTAGAAGACATTGAATGGAAAAACCTTGTTATGCTTTGGTCTCGTTCGGGATGAGGTCTGTCTATGAAATGACATGACAATTTGAACTTCTACTTTTCCGCATGTGCCTTACGGATCTTTTTGCGGAAATCTGCTCGAAGAAGAATTCGGTTTGACAAAACGACAGGATATCGCAAATATGTTGCCCGCTACTTTGCTCTTGTTAGTACTGTTGTCTGTATCCTTTGTACTTGCAACATACCAGTTCATTATGTGACAGCGGTATGCATGATAGCTTGCTTATCAATTGTTCGCTCTAAATTATCTGATCTGTATGAATGGTTACATTAGTGTAGAATATATCCAATGCCAATGTTTTTTTAGCTCTGCATTGTTCTTGTAAGTGCATGTTGTCCTTTATCAGTGTACTTATAATGATAGGTAGTTGTTTATGTACCGTCACTCTACAGCTTATTTTCCTTTGCCCTCCATTTTCTACACATCAGATCTATATTTACTCTTACCATAAGGTTGGTACTGAAGAAGTTTAGCTGTGCATTGCTCTTGGCTGTACCTTTTGCCTGTGTCGATGCACTTACATTTATAGCTACTTGGTTATGTAGCATCACTCTTCATCTTATCTTAAATATTCTCCATTTTTAGTATATTATCACATCTATATTTACTCTTAACAAAATGTAGAATAAAGGCAATGCTTTTGAAGAAGATTCATTGTAAACTTCTTGAATTGCCCCCCATCAAGCATGGACAAGGCCTTTATAGAGCATGTCTTCACCAATAATGTAAGTTTGTCCATCTCAAGCCTTCAAACTTTGTTGTATATATTTGGTTAGGCATGGTACGCAACATTTGTTTATTTTGGTGTTTGCATCAAATTGCTTGTTTAAAGTTTATTATGTAGTTCATAAACAAAAGTTTGTCCTTTCTCCATTTAAGTTTTCAGTTGTACAACCAAGTTCCTTCTTCATACCATGTAAATTAAACTATCTGAGCAAGTGATCTTCTTTTACCTTTGCATGTATGCTACATTCTTCATCCATAATCCGATGGTGTGGTGAACCTACCCACTACAACACAATGTCATATTCTACGCAATGTCTTAACTATGAACAATGTCATATCATTCTACTATTATTTAAACCGTCTCTTTATTTGCCAATCTGAAATGGTATAAATTGATAGCACACTAAGCATTGATACTTATGAGTTCTTGATCGTAATCCGGTGGTGTCGTGAAGCTGCCAACTCCTTCACAATTTCATTTCCTGCCATGTCTTGACCTGAACAATACCATATTGTGTTAATGCAATTTTAAACAGTGTCACTTTATTAAATCAAGAAGAAATGTGATGAATTGTCAACACCTTGATACTTTTATGTGCAAAACCTGTCATGTATACGCTTGTTTATCTTTGAGTGAGGAAGATATAAGTGTTGAACAAGCGCTTGATCTCATCATCTTGCTTTCATTTGCTCTTGCTGCAGCTCCAAAGAGGCTAACCTTTCTTGAACTCTATTGAAGTGATGTTGGTTTTGTATATTATTTTGTCGGCGTGTTTATTTGCACTGGTCGCGATCTTTGATGCCCAGTGTATGTAATCTGCTGTCTGCTTGTGCTTTATTATCATAGTGGCGAACTTTGATGCCCAGTGGATGTAATATGCCGTAATTTATTTATTGTATAGTCTAGGTTTTTTCTTATTCACGATGCTGCAGTTATTTTATTGTATATATATCCTGTCTTCGCAGTAAACCGGCCAAACCGTAAAATTACGGTACATAATCGGGCCGTCATGCAATCACGATGTAGGTTGGGCCTGAAACGTGCCAAATAGCTCACGGGCCGGCAGCAGCCCGAAATGAACCCCGTCCCATGATTGTGCGAATCAAATTACGGGCTATTAACGAGCCAAAATTGCCTCGGTCCTTGTTTGGCCCAATCGGATATCGGTATGCGAGCGGGCGGATGCAAACCGGTCGTAGTTAGGCCCAACTATATGACGGGCTTTAACGGGCGAAATTAATATAGGGCGAAATGTTAAGCGGGCCCTTAACGAGACAAAACTAATATCGGGCGAATTACTAAGTGGGCCTTTAGCAAGTGGGCCCAAAAGCATAGTGTCCGGTTGACGGGCGAATTTGATATGGGCCATAATTGAGCCCAAAGCCTCTTAAAGGGCGGACTGATCCGGGCGTAATTTGGCCGAGCGTGGTAGGCTTTTAACGGGCCGGATCTCATATGTGCCACTATTAGGCCCGGAGTGTGGCAGGCCATCAATGGACCGGATTAAATATGGGCCGGCATTTGGACCAAAAGATGGCAGCCAGTTAATGGGCCGGCCTACTAGGGGCCTCAAAATCTTGTGGGCCTACAGCTGGGCCGGCCCATTAATGTCGCCGAAATCTCGTGGCCCTTTAGCTGGGTCGGCCCATTATGATCCGCAAGAATCTTGTGGGCCTTTATCTGGGCCGGCCCATTATGGCACACAAAAATCTTATGGGCCTTTACCTGGGCCGGCCCATTATGGCCCGCAAAATCTTGTGGGCCTTTAGCTGGGCCAGCCCATTATGGTCTGCAAAATCTCGTGGGCCTTTAGTGGGCGGCCCATTATGGTCATAAAATCTTGTGGGCCTTCAGTTGGGCGGCCCATTTAAACTTGATGGGCGGTCCACGTGTCAACATATCATAAGCGCGTCTCGCCCATTGGATGAGTGACACACGTGCCAACGAGACGACGACGTGTCTCCTCCACCAATGATGATTTTACACGTGGAAATCCCCATTGGTCGGGGCTGTTAACGGGTTATCGGATCCAAAACCCGACCCGATAGCTTAACGGCGTTCCATTACGATGGATGCCACGTGTCGGTCACCCTTGACGAAAGCACTTCTATGACGCGCGATTTATAGTCATGGAAGTGGACACTTCCGTGATGATAATTTTGGTAATGTCATGGAACACTTCTACGACAGCATAGGTATGAGTATCTTGATTCTGTCATAAATTTGTCATGGATGTACATGCATGACAAAAAATGCGACCTACTGTGACAAACACGTATCATCACGGAAGTGTATTTTTTTGTAGTGCTAGTTGGTATTTTAATTACAGAAAATTCAGATGGAGTTCACACATCATCAAAATCGATGTGTGCCTATGGCGTGCTCTCATGACCCTGTGGAAAAAAATGGTAAAGTTTGGCACAAGTTTTGATGACCGCTCCTTCCAAACCGGAGCATCCCACATGAAGGATCATGGTTTTCCAAAAGGAGACGTGTCAATTCAAACTCCTGTGGCCAGTGACTTCATCGTTTGGCCTCACAAAAAATTCCACGGTACGCAATCACCATTATACCACGGGTTTGATTTTCTGGCGCATTTCAGGTATCGTTAGCTATATTTAAGACATTTTTTTAGATTAACGTGCATTTTGTGCATAAAAATAAAATTACAACCGGAACTGCATGTGTTGTCGAAAGGGATGAGGATCGCCGTTCGATATGGGAGCATCCAACGGTGCAGACATACGATCCGTGGGATTTGGGTTCTGGCCAATCAGCAAGCACGACTCAGATCGTGGGCGGGGTGGCGGGGTTTGGTCGGCGCACGGCTTTCATCAACGAACCATGTGCTATTCGCAAACCAGATTGCTTATTTTTTCACACATATTGTAGTGAGACCGATTGAGTGTGCTACCTCTATGATATAATATTAATAACAATAAAAATAGTTCATATTCATTGCCTGAGCTGACAGCATATCAAAGTCAACATATTAACGGTTCTTGCATCAACAGAAAACCAGGCATAACTCACAAATTCAGTACACGCTACAGTTCTAAATTGAACGAATTAAGTTGCAGGTTAGGCATAAAGACTAGTCTTACAGCTTAATTCCCATGTACATGGGGGAACTGGGATCATTAAGTTGACCCCGAATGAACTTGGGGTTTTTGATGATTTTACGCTTCATCTCTGTTGCACTGGTGCGTGGTCCCTTGGCTGGCAACTCATCAAATTCATCGTACTTGTCCTGATCGGCAACATCGTCGTCACCCAGTACCCTTCTCTTCCCATGCATCGCTAAATGGCCATTCTTATGCAAGGGGTCTTCCACAAAGAAAATCTAGGTAGCATCACTGGCAAGAATGAATGGGTCCGCGTGATATGCCATCGTTGTCCTGTTAACACAGGTCTTCCTGTACTCATAAATCCTTACCTGACCAAGAGGGATCCATGCGCACCTGAATGATGCCACCTTTACTTTCATATAGTCAAGCTCCCAAATCTCTTTGATGGTTTCATAGTATACCCTTTTATCTGCTTCATTTACAGTCATGCATTCTATTCGAATAGAGATGTTCTGATACGAGGTCTTCTTATCACGTTCCTTAGTGTAGAACATGTATCCATTTATGTCATATGCTTGGTATGTCAGCATCGTAGGTGATTTCTTTTGTGCCAACCACGTAGCAATGTCATCGATGGATCCTTGTGCCAAACGATTCTTCAGCCATTCGATGTAGTTCTTAGTGTGCTCCTTCATCTCTACATCTGATGAAGGCACCATTGGTAAGTATCTTTGGCTATCTCCGCCAAGTGTTCTTCGGCATAAGCGATGAGAACTGGGTTGTTAAGCAGTACCGTCAAATGGGCTTTCTCTACCAATTCTCCGGGTGCAGCCATTTGCGTGCCAGCAAGGACTGGCTTACCTTTCAGCCTTCCCTCATGGCAAGAGAGGGGCAAACCTATAGGTCTTTTTTTCATGTATTCAGTGCAAAACTCAACCACCTCCTCCGCGAGATAACCTTGTAGGATGCTTGCCTTTGGATGGTTTTGGTTCCGACAAAAGCGCTTCAGGATTCCCATGAACCGCTCGAAGGGATACATGTTGCGAAGATACACAGGACCACAATACTTTATCTCGTCGACAAAGTGCATAGTGAGATGGACCATGATATCAAAGAATGACGGTGGGAAAAACATCTCTAGGTTGGACAATATTCTTGCAATATCATCTTGCATATGATCCAACTCTTCAGGATCTACAACTTTCTGCCATAGTTGGTTGAAGAAATCACAGAGGTCAATGAGTGTGTTTCTTATATCTTTGTCCATCAGATTCCTGATGGCCACCGGGAGGATTTGTGTCAACATTACATGGCAATCATGTGACTTGATGTGTCCCAACTTCATTTTACATGAGCTCACATCCACGAGACTTCTGATGTTTGAGCAGTAGGAAGAGGGTGTCTTAACTGACAAGAAATAGGTGAAGAACTGTGTTGCTTCTTTGTACTGAAATTGTAACTCTGGCGAGCTTTGATGAATTTGTCATCATCTTCTGCTTCACTCTTGTGTTGTGATTGATCAGCAAGCATATCGAGCCGTGAACCATCACCATACTTTCCTTTACCTTTAATCTTGAGCAGAGTACCATGGCTGCTTTCACATACGTTCTTCTCTATGTGCATGACATCCATGCAGTGACGTACACGTAGAATCTCCTAGCAAGGTAATTTCCAGAACACCGATTTCTTCTTAAACACTTGATCCTTGGGTGTTAGTTTCACCGTCAAAGGGTGGTTCTTGCGAAGCACAACATTAATTTTTTTAGTCATGTTCGGGACCACCTCCCCTTCATAGGGTCTTGGGGCTGCAGCTGCCTCTGCCGTACCATCAAATTCGGATTTCATCTTTCGGTATGGGTGATTTTTCCATAAGAACCTACGATGACGCAAATACACTGTTTTGTGCGAGTTGGGAAGTCTTCTGCTAACTTTCCTATCCATGCATGTGACACACCATACTTCTCCCCTTGTTTTCTGCCCCGATGTGTTGCCTAATGCCGACATATCTTGAATGGTGTGCGCTAGCATCGCATGTAGATCGAAAATCTCCTTTCTGTAGGCATCATAACATTTTACTTTAGGTGCATCTATCCACACTGTCAGCAGTTCTTCTACCAGTAGCAGAAAGTAAATGTCGATGTCATTTCCAGGTTGCTTCGGGCCTTGGATAATCATTGACATCATAATGTATTTTTTCTTCATACACAACCAAGGAGCTAGGTTATATATGCACAGAAGCACCGGCCATGTGCTGTGATTGGTGCTCATATCGCCAAAAGGATTCATCCCAACATTACACTCCCTGAACCTTATACTTCTAGGATCCTTGGCAAAATTTTCAAACTTTTTGTCGATTAATTCCAACTGGGCCCCATCTTTCGGGTGCATCATGTACCTATCCACAATTTGCTCATCATGATGCCACCACAACCTCTTTGCCTCTCTAGGTTTTGTAAACAAATGCCTCAACCTTGGAATTAAAGGAAAGTAACAAACAACCTTGAATGGGACTCCTATCTTGATCTCGTCGTCAAATTTGTACTTGTCCTTTGCTCTCCTGTGCTTGTATCATGCATGCTTACATGTGGGACGTGCACAAAAATCTTTGTACTCACCACGGTACAATATACAATCATTCACACAAGCGTGTATCTTATGTACTTCAAGTTCCAATGGGAAAAAAAAATCTTTGCTTCATTCGTGCTTCTGGGGAGCACATTATCTTCCAGAAGAATTTCTTTCAAAAGACCTAACATCTCCGTGAATCCCTTGTTTGATAAAACATTTGCTGCTTTAAATTTAGGAAGCGCCAGGGTGGCACTCAACCTGGAATATTTCTTTTTGCAACCTGGATACAATTCTTTCATGGAGTCCACATCAATGGTTGGCAGATCCTTGTAACCAATCATATGCTTATCTGGGCCCTCAAAATCTGCAATCATAGCAGCAAAATCTAGCATATCAAGATCATCGTCATCTGCATAGACGTCTTGGTTTTCAAGTGGGCATTTCGGCTTTCCAGTGTTCTGGTGTTCCATTGGTAGCTTGACGCCTCTGCCCCGATGTTAGATTCAACATCCATGTGACACTGATCGGGGTTTGGCATCTCGCTGCCCTGGGTATCTTCATCCATGACCTCCTCTTCACCGTGTCTGGTCCAACGTGTATATCCATCCATGAATCCCCTAGAGACTAAGTGCATCTGGACATCTGCAACTTCATGTGACTGTGTATTAGCACAATTAGTACATGGACACAAGATGTAATCCGCATCACCAATTCTCCTCTTTGTACTTTGAGCCAAATTCATGAACTCTGTCATGCCACTGATAAAATCTGCGGTTTTCCGATTCTTCATCCATCGAGATCGTTCCATCTGCAGCACACGAATGGTAATTAAAAACAAAACAACAACATTAATACATGGATTAACTGTTGTCCAAATATGCGTGCATAAATCACAAGGTTTTGTTTTAATAATTACCGAGGGCGCTCCATGTTGTTATCCAGACGTGCTATGACAAAAATTAATGGCCAGTCAATTTACACGCAGAGTACTAGTACAACACTACACTTAGGAAGTGAGTGCCTAAATTTAGTCAATCACGAAAAGAATACCATAATTAATTAGCCGCGCGGCAACCTGCACCCAGCAGACAGACAAGCGCGATGCGGCGGCACGCCGAGACAGCAGGGTCGAGGAGCAAAGCCTAGTGCGGCTACCGCCTGAAGTTCGACCTCCACTATCCTGCCATCGACCGCGATGGATGTGCTTGAATCACGCCGCCGCCGACCTCGATGGTTGAGCTCCTCCTATCTCCCGTTGCAGAACGAGGATTGACCTCCTATGACGCCGCCACCGCCCACTATGGCACCCCGGCTCAGAGCGACCGGTTTACTATGCATTGCAAGCCCAGAGACCATGTCTTCTGGAAACACACAACATCTTGGTATAGAAAACAACCGCTTTATTGATGCTAGCGGATCAGAGTTTATATTACAACAGGGGTCGAGGCCAAGCGGCACACACGGTGTGGCTGAACAATATATACATTATTTATTGAACATAAAGGGCCTCGATCATAACAACTACGCGGCAGCGGAACAATGTCGTAGCGGAAACTCCATAGCACAGGGACACCAATGTGGACACGATCTAGACTCGAGCAGCACTCCTTTCCAGCGAGACTTTCTGAAATCGGCATGACATGCGGTCGAAGACATGAATGTACTTGCAAGATCACAATAGGCATAATCATAATGACAAGCAATATCATGATAATTAACCAATTAATAATGCAATAATGTTCCAACATGTTGTGATCATGCTCATGTGATAAACGTCCCTCAGGACCGATTTACCAACCGTGATCGTTCTCGGATCACAAACAAACCACCATCGTGGTCTTGACCAGAGTAACTCGTGATCCTTACGGTGATCACAACCACGACCAATATTTGGTCTCGAACATCTCGATGGCCTTTCCGCCATCCTCAACAGTGCAAAGTTCATAACTTAGTGTGCAAGTTTATTAAATGTTGACTCATGGTGGGACCTACTACGAGGCGTTTGTGATCGTGGACTCGGCTACCAATTGTCAGGACCCCGATTCCAAGTCACATCGACCTAGCCGGTAACACCTCATATCACTTTGCGGCCTCACGCACGGTATTCCCACGGGTGTCGCCTTACCATGGCCCGGGACCGTTTGCGCCTTTTGGCTCACGTATATGCGGTGTCGCTAGCATCCACATGACAAAGAACCGGGCCGACATGGCTAGTCGTGAACCCAAAGCGGCACTAACCCATGGGGACAGGCATACATGAATCACATCGAGCATGTCGGTCATCAACGTATGAATTGGGCTGTAGCATCTGCGCTAACAGACTCCGATATCCGGGCTATAGCAGGCTAGGCAGGACTCGAATATCACCGCGTGACATTTCCCGAAGGACAGACATAGGGCGAAGTGAAACACATGCCGCCATCAAGTGTCCAAGCGGTAGTCTTTGGGCTAGCAGGACTCCGGTGAACCGGGCTGTAGCGGACTACTATTGCTCAGAAGCACAAGACTACATTTCCCCATATGAGAGGCTGCCAAGGATAAACAACTAGTTTGTCGGATCCCACTCATACCAGGCATTTCAATTATACACGCAATATGCCCGATATGAGTACATACATCATGGCATCACAACAAAACTCTACAACTCAAAGTACTTTATTTAAGAGGCTCCGAGGAGCCATACATAACATATCCATACAGGTAGGGGTCACATGACCCAACACTCAAGTCATACAAACATACAAGCACATGCGGAAGCAAACTAGTCTGAGTACAGACTCTAAAAAGAAAGAAAGCTTGTTGAAGCCTTTCTATCTCTGATGGCCCTTCACAAGCCTTGGATCACCACACAGGTGGCTAGTTCACTCGTCGATGTCAAGGTCTACATAAAACCCATCGGAGGGGGCAGTGTTGTCGTCTGAAAAACATTAATTAAGCAAACATGAGTGCGGAGGTACTCAGCAAGTCTTCTAGCAGAATCCTATCATACATGCACATTCTCAAGAAGGTGGTGGAGTTATTTGCACAAGCCAGCTTTGACTCTTGGCTAAGCTATCCTCGTGACACCACTTGAAAAGCATTTGTCGCTTTACGAGTCCACTAATCACCATAACAATACTCCACCGTGGATCCTCTCGTCAACCCACGAGAGGGCCATCCATGATACTCACACTATCTTGAGGCTTTTAGTAGTATCCATTTACTTGTCTATGAACTGTATAGGTGACCAAGTAGTCCTTTACATGACGCGGCTATTCGAATAGTTTATACCCTGCAGGGTGTACTTCTTCACACGCTCTCACCACTTACCGCCGTTTACGACATGTACTCCGCAACCTTCAGCGGAAGCCCAGCGTGGGTGTCGGCCACGACGACTAAACACACGAGTCGAGTCGAGTTTATCGCCTATTCGGGTTCCATCCGCAGGAGTCGGCCAAGGTTTCCCATACAGCCACGAGCGATGTGTGCGGGGTTCCCGAGACACCAAGCAGGCGAATCGGTACAGACCCGCGTGCCTACCGCAACACAACCCACCCCTAAGGTCGGCGTTGCGTGCGGCCCCTGACATGCTACAAACACGAAACTACTTGCAACTCCGGATGAGGACAAAAGTGGTTAATAAGTCGAGAGGGTCAATTAAGGATCCCAATGCGTGGTAGTAGCTAAGTCTTAAATCACACGCACAGATCTCATTTCTTAGGGACGGCTTCAATGAAACAACCCACCATGTACTCCTACATGGCCTCTCATCGATCCTTTACCAAAACGTGTTCAACACTTTCACTCTCGAACCCGACACAACCTTTCACTCCAGTTCATCATCCCGATGAGCGGACTGACACAACTCTAAGCATAGCAAGCATAGCATGGTAGGAATCACAAACATGGCTCAATCAACTCCTACACATACTAGTGGGTTTCATCTAATTCTTTGTGGCAATGACAGTCATGCAAAGGAAGTGGGTTCAACTACCGCAGCACACAACAGTTTGAATCGCGTTGTCTTAATGCGATAAACAAGAGCGAAGCGAGAACATGGGTTTGTATCGGAATGATCAATGGGTTGCTTGCCTGATGGAGTGGTGGTAGGATACTGCCCTTCAGACGGATATTCGGGATTATCCTCAGAGGCAGAACCTATCACGAAAGACACACCGAAAATAAACAAACATGGAAATATGCAACAATATGATGCATGCTATGACATGGCAATATGGAGGTGTGTTGGCCTAATGCAAGCTGAAACAAAAAGGGATGAACTCATTTGAATAAAAGATTCAAATGCTAGCTCATTTAAAATAGCCCTAAAGGTGTATTATCTTATTCTTCTTAAACAGCAAGGTTAACTTGTTTTATCATGCGTGAAACATGTACCAATGGATAGAATGTATTTTTCTGATCATTTTCATATATAAATCTTTGCATTTGGATTCTGATTAATTTCTATGAATTTTTAAGTTTGAACTATATTCGGAATTTCCTATAATAGAATAAATCCAGTAATTCATTTCTTTGCGTCGGCAATCGTCGAGTGATGTCATAGTCAACGGGACGTCCAGGTCAAACCTGACTGGTGGGTCCCGCATGTCGGCATAATTAGTTTAGCTAAAATTAATTAAAACTAAACTGATTAGTTAACGAGGTGGGCCCCACATCATTGACTCAACAGAGTCAATCGGGGCCCACCCGTGGTCAAAGTCAAAATCGGCTACACGGCGTTTAGCGGCCAGCGGCGAGCAGACGCGGCGGCGGAAGTGGTTTGGTCATTTCGGCAACCAAAGCGAGCGCGGAGGGCATCTAGGTGGGCTGGGAACAAGCCGCAGCTTTTGGTGGAGTTAGTTGAGCTCGTGGCGGCGGAATCGGCGCGGCGATGACCTAGGCGGACGCCGGAGTTGGGCGAAGACGAACTCGGGCTACGGTGTCGGTGAGGTGCGTGGAGTAGTGGGTTAGGCCCTACGTGATGTGGTGAGTCGTTAGACACCGAGGATGGCGTTGGATGGCGGGAGCACGTCGGCGACGAGCTCAGCGGCGGAGTGCGGTTGAGCTACGTGCGGTCACTACATAGCTCGGGAGCGAGAGAGGAAAGGAGGGGGAGATAGCTAAGCTCACGGGGCACTAGGGGAAGCACTCGGTGCGGTCGGGGACAGGCTGATGCGGCGGCGGCGTCGAAGGGGATCTCCGGCGACAGCTGGAGGTGAGGCGAGGTTGGTGTAGAGGCCTCGGGCTACTCGAGCACTCGGGGCTCGGCTAGCTCGGCGAAGAGGAGGCGGCGGAGCTCCTAGACCTGACGGGAGGAGCACGGACGACGGGGGCGCGACCACTGGCGGCAGCGTGGCTGCGGTGGCGTCTGCCATGGCGGGGGAGCGTGAGGGAGAGGAGCTGGGGAGGAAGAGAGATGTCTGAGGGTTCGGGGGGAGAGAGAGAGGGCGCTTCGCGTCGGTCGCTCGGTGAGGGGAGCGGCGAGGCGGCGACCAGTGCGTGGCGTGCATGTGGTGCTCGCCGCCGAGCACTACTGCTGCTAGCCAAGCCAAGCTAGCTCATTGCCTGTGGGCTGGCTGGGCAGCAGTGGGCAGTTGGGGGCGCCAGTAAGTATTTCCATTCTGTTTTTCTTTTTCTAACTTTCTGTAACTTTGTGGAATTTTTAAAAATATTTAAACAGCTTCAAAATTCACCAAACTGGACCTGGTCCTTAGTTGGAATATTTCCAACATGAAACATTTTTGTTTGGGAATATTTGGGCATTTGAAATATTATATATAATTTAAATGCCCAAACTCAAATACTTTATGATTTAATTCAAAGACCTTAGGATGACCTAAAAAATTGTGCACCACTTTTGGCAGAGGCTCTGAACCAAAGCAAAGGTGATGAGCTTTTTAGAAGGGCATTTCAGGTTCATTGAAAATAATTTTAGTAACCCTAGTTGGATTCAAAAGAGGTTCTGGGGTTTCTGTCTTCCCCATTTCAAATTTCAAATGAAAGTTAAACATGATGCACACACTAATGCATGGACTAGCTAGGATGTGACACCAATATATTATACACTCTGCAGAGGTAGCACACTGTACCCACACCATGGAACCCATGGCCTCGCACTCCCATTCGGGTGGACCAACGGCATTCCGACAAAACCCTTCCATTGTCATGACACTCTCCCGGCCACTCCGACCCAATCCCAAGGGGCTAGTCCTGGGTGGCCCCGTGTCTACCAAAGACAAAACGACCACCGTCGTGGCCATAACGATCCCACTCGGGGACCCGGTACCATAATCTCAACAACGGGCACAGAAGATTATGCCTTCTTACTGGGCCAGTGTAAGCATGCCATAACCTTCCCTAGTTGGAGGCATCGACCAGAGGCATGTCAATGGACCGAATCAAGGTCTTCCCACAAAGGCAAATGTGGTTGCACTGGGAAAAACTCGATTCAGCGGCACCATGACCCAGTCAACGATATATTAAAGTTGAGTTATATTCAGGTTCAACTTAAACTGAAAATGACCGGTGTCATAGCATGCCATGAAATGCAGTACTACACATGCATCGCATATTAACGAAAATGACTGATGTCAACCATATTCACAATAAGCATAAACATCAACAATTTATATTACTTTCCTGGTCAGGGTAACCCTTACTTTAGCAATATATTTTGTAACAAGTTTTATTATTTTCTCATGCAAGAAAATAACTTCGATTAATTTCTCATATGCATAGCAAAAATTATACTACTCCCTCCATTTTTATATACAGGGCCATAAACTCAGATTATAGGTACGAAGGTAAAAGTTAATGCATACTTTGCAAGTCTGCTTTTCTTTTCGTTAAATGGGATCATTAATACACAACATGCATGCAAGAAAGCTGAGTGGAGGAAGTAGCTAGTGTCATTATGACTATAAACATGCAAGTATTAAACATGTTGCTAGTACGAGGTAGTACCATTAACTCTTTCCTCCATTACTGTTGGTGGCCTTGTATAGATGCAAATCGTATATTCCATAGTGGCCTTGTATAAGTAAATGGAGGGAGTATCATCACCACAAGCAAATCCTAATTTCTTTACCAACCAAGTTAGGTTCAAACATTCTGTAAGTCAAGTAAAATGGCTAAACAAGCACTTAACGGAATATTTTCTATCAAATTTTACTATTTTATTTGTGCAAGAAAATAACTTTAAGTAATTACTCATATGCATAACAAATCATTTTATCATTTTCACAAGTAGATCTTAACTTGGCTTTACCAACTAAGTTAGTTTCAACATTCTGTAAATCAAGCATAATAACTAACAAACACTTCATTCAAGTAAGAAAATCATAAATATTGAAATGACACCATGAAAATGTTGCTGTGGCTTGCCTTAGTGCAGATGAGGTTCACAAGCCTTCTGGTGATCCTCAAGACAAGCCTCACCCTCTGAAAATAATTTTAAGCACAAGAAGAAAATATCAAGAACACTTCTGAAAATCACCAGATATTCTAGACAGCTCATAAAAATCTCATCTTTGGTGAGCTGCTAGATTTCTTTGCAAAGAACACAATGCAAAAAGAATCAATTCATTTGGACTTATGGTTGAAGAGTTATAGCTGTTTGAAGCTCTCTGGAAATTAATTGAATTTGAATTTAAATAAAACAGACTAGGGGGGGTGACGTCGAAGGCGTAAAGCCTCAGGGCGCCACCATTCATACCGCTTCACGTGCGTATAGAGTAGCTGACTAGCGGGGCCTGCTAGTCAGGTCAGGTGGAGGGGAAGAAGGAAACCGAGGGGGTCGCGGCTTCGCCGGAGCTCTCGCCAGCGACGAGGGCTCCTTGTCCAAAACGAGAGGGAGGGATTGAGAAAGGGGACGGAGGCACACCTGCCCGTACCCGTAGCGTAGATAGGGGTGGTCGGACGGCGTCGGAATCGACCTCGCAAGCGGAGGCAGAGGGTGGTGGTCGCCAGAGATGAGGAAGACGGCGAGCAGAGGAAACTTCAGGGGCTCCAAGGGGACGGGATCGCTTCACCGGAGAGAGGCGGAGGCCCAGGAAGGGTCGCCCTGGCTTGGGAGGGGCTGGAGCTACCGCGACGACCCAAGGGGATCGCCGGCAAGCTCGAGCTCGGGGACGGTGGCCTGCGGCCTGCCCAGCCGGGCTACGGCTATCTACACGCTTGTGGAGTGTGTGGGGGTGGAGGATGGTGCTCGAGGAGGCCGGGGGTGGCTCCTTTTATAGGTGAGCGTCGGGGGTGGATCGGGGCTCCGCCGGCGACACCTGGACGCTGCGCCCGGCAACGAGCGACGTCAGTGAGAGGGGGAGAAGACGATGCAGCTCACGCGAGGACTATGGGCGAACGGGGACAAACACAGGATCAAGAGGAAGGCGACGAGTACAGTGCAGAGCACACTGTGGCGTTGGCCGGACCGCGCCCGTGCTTGCTGCGGCGAGCTCCGGCATCGGCGAGCGCCAGGGGGGAGTTAATGGCGTTGAGACGAGGATGGTGGCGAAGTTTGGCACGCTCAGGCAGACGGGGGAAGCGAGCACGCGCGAACAGAACGCTCGACAGGACTCATAGCGCGTCGACACGCATGCTGGCATCATGGACACGCGTGGTCACCGCGTGAACTCTCGCCTCAGACCGACCAACGTCCAAAGATCATGTCTGGCTTGTTGTTCATGGTAGTTTTTGAGATTACCACGCTTTGGTTTGGCTCCAGATGCAGCAGAGAAGGTTTTACAAGCCAGGTAAGTTTCTGATCAGTAACTTTGAGAGATTACTGAGGTCAAATGGCTGGGAGTTGGGGCTGTGCTTTGGAGGCTAGCCATCATCTACTAAGGTGATGATGCACAAGAAAATTCAGGCACAATGGAGCAAGTAAAATGGTAGTTGTTGTAGAAACCACCATTTCTGTCCAGAACAGAAAATATTTTCTGTAGCAAAAATATTCCAAAAAGTGATGAAATATTTTTTCTCAGGAAGGTGCCCTAGGGTTCAAAGAATATTTGTGAATTTTCTCAGATTTTTTTGGGCAAGAAAAATTAGGGTTCCTTTGGAGCTCATTGAACTAGCTAGGGTTTTAGAGAGGAAAAATGAATATTTTTCATTTAAGAAAAATATTCCCAAGATTATTTTGAGGTGGATCTGAAGAGGAATGATGATTATAGAGGGGAATGATGCACTTGGGTGAAAGCCAAGGGTGCCCAAGTGTTTAAGTCCATATGAAAAGATTCAAAAACTCCAAATTTCAAAATAAAGCCAAATGAAAATCAGGCAAATAAGAGAGGGCAAAAATCAGGCTGTCACAAACCTCCCCCACTTAGAATGAATCTCGATCTCGAGATTCGGTTGCTTGGGAAAACCACTCTGGATAATGTGACTATAAAAATTCTTCCCGCTCCCAAGTTGATTCTGACTCTGTGTGATGCTCCCACTGAACTTTGTAGAATTCCTTACTTTACTGCGAGTGACTCTTTCCATCTGATCCAAAATTCTAAACTGCCTTTCTTCATAGGTCAAATCATTTGCCAATTCTACCTCAGCCATAGCAGTCCTTTTCTCAGGCGGGGATTGTTGGAACACGCGGTATGCTACGCTAGCGCCAAATAAAATTTTCTACCGCGCACCCAAGATCATGCTGCTGGAAATAGATCACGGGATCGGGTTTACCACTAGGCCTTGATCACCATGGCGGAAGTAGAGTTGGTGATGCGTGTAGCCGATCTCCCGGGCCGTCTCCTCCTCACGTTGCCGATCTCCCGCGAACAGTGATCTCTCGCGAACGGCACCTCGTGGTTCCCTCGAACGGTTCGTCCAAGCACCGCAGATGCGATGCCTCCAAGGTATCCACACGTACGGGGAGCAGCGTCGTGCGGCGGACTGCTAGGTCCGGTCGCGCGGCATGGGCGTGGGGAGTGGCGGTGGCTAACCAGGGTTCAATTCGATCAACCCTAAGTGGTGTGCCCACTCCCCTTTATATAGACCTCCGAGGTGGGCTCAACACTTAAGCCCACTAGGAGTCCACATCCATTTTCCACTCGGATCCAATCCGAATGGGCTGCAGCCCCTTAAGTGTGCGACCCTATAGGTTCACGTACACATGGACACGACCAGAGTCGATAGTTGGTAGCGGCTCCTAGCAGAACGTGCCAACTCCCATGTGGGCATAAAGTCGTTTGACGAACCTCAACAATGTGGCATATGCAACATTCCTTTTGCCTCACGATATTTGTTGTCGAGCTCAAGGCGAGTACTTGTCACCCTTGTGTTAGCTCGACCTCTCTTCTCGAAACCATGATACAGATTCCCGAACTGGGTTAACACTTAACCCAAGTCGCATGGCCATGCTTTCTTAATCTGATCACTCGAGAGGGCCCAAAGAATATCTCTCCAAATAGGAGGGGCAAATTCCATCTTGGTCAACCATGTCTCACGACATGTCTCACGACTCACCCGAAAGCTACCTTTATAACTACCCAGTTATGGAGTAGCGTTTGATAGACCCTAAGTGAGTCGATCCTCATCCCGAGAACATGCGAGGACCTCAGGTCTAGGACATGGCATAGACATTGCACTTGAGACTAACAGATGACTATATCTCGCTGCGTCTCAAAGTGGGTCTGTCCGGCTCGATGATCTCCATCCCCGAGCCCATACTATCGGTTTAGCATCTCCATGCACATGACTTGTGAAACATAGTCATCAACCAAGTCGTATACTAGTCAAGGATATGTGTCGGCATAACCTTATCAACTAGGGACCACTAATGTGTCCTAGTCGACAATGCCAGATGTAAGTCGGATTTATCTCATTAGGCTTATGCTTCTTGACATTTATGTTATAGACTGATTCACCTTCAAGATCTAGGATAAATAGCCCATTTACAACGGGTGCAAAGCCATGAAACATATTATTCAAGTAAATAGAACAACCATTGTCCTTAATACTGAATTCATAACCTTGTCTCATCAAACATGAGGCAGAAATAATGTTTCGACTCAAAGCAGGAACATAATAACAATTATCAAGTTCCATTGCAAATCCTGAAGGTAAATTAAGTTGCATAGTGCCGACGGCCAATGCAGCAACTCTTGCTTTATTCCCGACGCGAATGTCAACTTCTCCTCTTGCGACATTCCTAGTTCTGCTTAGCCCCTACATCGAGTTGCATATGTGAACAACCGATCCGGTATCATATACCCAAGAGCTACTAGAAACATCAGCAAGATAAATGTCTATAACATATACAACAAGTGTACCTGAAGAAGAAGTCATACTTCCAGTCTTCTTGCCCTTCTCGGCAAGCCACTTGCTACAGTTCCTTTTCCAGTGTCTGGGTTCCTTGCAATGAAAGCAAATACTCCCCGAAGTCGTCCCTGACTTAGGCGCAGCGGCTGCAGTTGGAGTTGCCTCCTTCTCATTGCCCTTTGACTTAGCCTTTTTCTTGGACCAGCTCTTCTATAACTTAGCCGAGTTCTGCACCATCAACACTTGACGATGTGTACCTTTCTTGATATCCTTCTCTGCCACTTTGAGCATCCCATGCAATTCAGTGAGCTTCTTTTCCATCTCATACATATGGTAGTTCGAGATGAATGGCCCATAGCTGTCCGGAAGAGAACCCAGAATTGTATCTATGAACAACTCATACCCAAGTGGGAAGCCCAGCCTATCCAGAGCTTGCATGTACCCGATCATTTTGATCACATGCGGGCTCAGTGGATCACCCTCTTTCAGCTTACAATCCATCAAGGATCGCCAGACGTTGAACCTTTCGGTCCTAGCATGCATTTGAAACATGCTCTTAAGGTTCTCGATCATATCGAAAGCCTCAATATTTTCGAAATGCTACTGCAGATCGGGCTCCATAGAAGCCAGCATGAGACAGTTGATCTCGTTTGATTCATCAACGAGTTTCTGGTAGGCATTTCTGGCTATGGCATTAGCATTATCGGCAGGTTCCTCTGGAAGCGGATTCTCTAGAACTTGTTCCTTTTTCTCATGCCTAAGAACAATTCTCAGGTTTCTATACCAGGTGGTAAAGTTTGTTCCATTCAATTTATCTTTTTCCAGGATTGATTTCAATGCAAAAGGGGTAACTTGAGCAGGTGGTGCCATTGATCTACATCAGAAATACGCAAAACACTAAGACATGTATTCATGAAGAGTAATTCATATTAAACATTTTTAATAAGATCATTACTCCCACTAAAATCAACATCCCTCGGCTGATACATAGTGATTCAAGATCCAAGATCAACATGTCAACTAGTGAGCTTTTGCATCACCGCTAGAGGACAAGATCACTCGGTAAGCAACTCTTGCTAATCGTATCTCCATACGACTCTTGTTGTTGGGGACATCTCATGCCTCGCCAACTCCTATGCCTCGTAGCCCAAAACTGTTTTGATAGCCACGACAAGTCAACCAATGCTCCGCGTGTAAGTGTCCGACACAAACCCATCACTTCAAGGAGATCTAGTGGTACCCTAATTTCATATGCCCGCCACTAAATATACTTGACATGTGAAGGTGCAGCAATTGGGGAGGCATTTTTACTTGGCATTCTTTGAGGGATCACCCTACTTAAAACATCTACCATGCAAAAGGAAGGGTGCATAAAATGGATAAACTTTCACAGGCAGTTTATGTATGTGTGATATGGTATAGCCCCTTTTCACAGCGCGTGGTGATCTCCATCTCCACGTGCGCGGTCTTCCCTTGCATGGTTGTCCTCGGGGTGATCTCCATCTCCATGTCATGGTGTCAACCGCCAAGTGTTACATAAGATACTATGCTATTTAAAACTAATAGCTACTGAAAGTAAATTACATTACATGGCTTCTCATGTTGACACGCAGGTCATTAATACAATAATGGGACAACCATATGGCTCCTGCCGGTTGCCGCACTCATGACATGCAGGTCATGAAACAATAATATACAAGCAACATACATGGGCTATACCAAATCACAGTCATTCCCTGCAAAAACGAGTTAGACGTTCTACCGCCGAAGATAAAACCTCCTGAAACTCTATCTTCCAAGCGGATTTTGGCCTAGCCAGAAGCGTCGAAATCCTGTTCTAGATTTCGCCGCTAATCCAACTTTTCGTTAGCTTCAGTTTGACAGGTCGTGGAGCAAAATCGGAGTTCGTATGCAAAAGTTACAGCCGTTTTACCGAGACCGCTCCAACATATTTCAGCACCGCGGAAATCACATTTCCAAGGTGTTGAATGTTCTGATTCGATCAATCTCATTGATCTTCGCGTGATGCATCCGGATTTACGTTCCACTGTCTACCCCGATGGCGGACAACCGACCGGTAGGGGTAAGTCGTGTCACGACCTCTGCATCGCGATCACGGAAACAAGATCACAAAACCAACCTTCAACACTGACATGCGCGACCGATCTCATCGACCCGCACCTGAACCGATCTACATATCTCATATGCATATCATCAAATCTATTACCACACAGCGGACGCTCTGATACCACTGTTGGTACACGCGGTACGCTACGCTAGCGCCAAATAAAATTTTCTACCGCGCACCCAAGATCATGCTGCTGGAAATAGATCACGGGATCGGGTTTACCACTAGACTCGCAGTTATCGCAGCGGAAGTAGAGTTGGTGATGCGTGTAGCCGATCTCCCGGGCCGTCAACTCCTCACGTTGCCGATCTCCCACGAATAGCGAAGACCCGTGAACGATGATCTCCCACGAACGGCACCTCGCGGTTCCCTCGAATGGTTCGTCCAAGCACCGCAGATGCGATGCCTCCAAGCTATCCACACGTACGGGGAGCAGCGTCGAGCGGAGGACTGCTAGGTCCGGTCGCGCGGCATGGGCGTGGGGAGTGGCGGTGGCTAACCAGGGTTCAATTCGATCAACCCTAAGTGGTGTGCCCACTCCCCTTTATATAGACCTCCGAGGTGGGCTCAACACTTAAGCCCACTAGGAGTCCACATCCATTTTCCACTCGGATCCAATCCGAATGGGCTGCAGCCCCTTAAGTGTGCGACCCTATAGGTTCATGTACACATGGACACGACCAGAGTCGATAGTTGGTAGCGGCTCCTAGCAGAACGTGCCAACTCCCATGTGGGCGTAAAGTCGTTTGACCAACCTCAACAATGTGGCATATGCAAAACATTCCTTTTGCCTCACGATATTTGTTGTCGAGCCCAAGGCGAGTACTTGTCACCCTTGTGTTAGCTCGACCTCTCTTCTCGAAACCATGATACAGATTCCCGAACTGGGTTAACACTTAACCCAAGTCGCATGGCCATGCTTTCCGAATCTGATCACTCGAGAGGGCCCAGAGAATATCTCTCCAAATAGGAGGGGCAAATTCCATCTTGGTCAACCATGTCTCACGGCATGTCTCACGACTCACCCGAAAGCTACCTTTATAACTACCCAGTTATGGAGTAGCATTTGATAGACCCTAAGTGAGTCGATCCTCATCCCGAGAACATGCGAGGACCTCAGGTCTAGGACATGGCATAGACATTGCACTTGAGACTAACAGATGACTATATCTCGCTGCGCCTCAAAGTGGGTCTGTCCGGCTCGGTGATCTCCATCCCCGAGCCCACACTATCGGTTTAGCATCTCCATGCACATGACTTGTGAAACATAGTCATCAACCGAGTCGTATACTAGTCAAGGATATGTGTCCGCATAACCTTATCAACAAGGGACCATTAAAACAATCATCATACAATACATAGTTCCACAAACAAGTCACATACTTATTGATACATATCATTGATGATGTTCAAGGACAATACAAAGGACTCATGAATACATATGGAAATATCATCATCACGTGATTGCCTCTAGGGCATATCTCCAACAGTCCTAAGGACCCCTTCCCGTTGCCGCGCATCGACCAGATTGTCGACTCCACGACCGGGTGTGATCTGTTGTCATTCCTCGGCGCCTACTCGGGCTACCACCAAATCTTCATGACAAGAGAAGATGAAGAGAAGACATCATTCATCACCCCATGTGGTACGTATTGCTTTTTGCGGATGCCTTTCAGGTTGAAGAGTGCTGGCTTGACGTTTGCAAGAGCAGTCCAAATTGGTTTTGAACCCCAGCTCCATAGAAATATGGAAGCATACTAGGATGACATAGTGGTCAAGACCAAAGATGGGGCAACTCTTGTGCAAGATCTGGAAGAGGCATTTGCCAACCTGCACAAGATCAACCTCAAGCTGAACCCTGAGAAGTGTGTCTTCGGCATTTCTTCCGGCAAACTTCTCGGGTTCTTTGTGTCGTAGCGCGGGATCGAGACAAACCCAGACAAAATCAAGACAATTGAGCAGATTGAGGCGCCCAAGCGGATCAAGGATGTGCGTCGGCTCACCGGCTGTGTCGCCGCCATGAGCCGATTCATCTCCAAGTCCACCGAGCGCGCCCTTCCTTTCTTCAAAATCTTGAAGAAGGCAGGCCCAATGGAGTGGACCCCAGAAGCCGAGGCAGCATTGCAGGATCTGAAGAAATACCTTTCCTCCATGCCAATATTGGTTGCGCCTAAACCACAAGAGTCGTTGCTGCTGTATCTGGCGGCGACGAACCAAGTGGTCAGCGCCGCACTGGTGGCACAGAGGGAGGTCGATGAGGAGGCAGTGACGGTGGCAGAACCGGTGGATGGCAAGCCAAAGATTCCCTCGGCAGGGCCTGGTGCCGGCGAGGCGAGGGCCCCGGCAGAGTCTGATGCCACCAAGGCAGTGCCCGCGCAGTCGAGTGAGGTGGTGTAGAAGAAGAAGATGATGCAGCACCCGGTTTACTTTGTCAGCTCCCTCTTGCAGGGAGCTAGGTCGAGGTACTCCGATGTGCAGAAATTGCTCTTCGGCCTCCTTATGGCCTCGAGGAAGCTGCATCATTACTTCGAAGCCCACGAGATCACTATCGTCACCTGCCTCCCGTTGCAACGGATACTGCATAACCCAGATGCAACTGGAAGGATTGTGGAATGGGCCTTGGAGTTATCAAGTTTCAGTTTGAAGTTTGAAAGTACCTCGACAATCCAGAGCAGAGTCTTGGCAGAGTTCATTGTAGAATGGACCTCAATGCCCGACGAAGAAATCCAGGAGACCACTCTCCCCGGCAAGGAGGCAGACCGCGACTGGATCATGTACTTTGATTGGGCTTTCTCACTGCTAGGCGCCGGTGCCGGTGTGCTGCTCGTCGCACCCACCGGAGAACACCTCAAGTACATGATCCAGATGCACTTTCCCTGGGAGATGTCCACCAACAACATTGCTAAGTACGAGGGATTGCTCGCCGGTCTCAGGATCGCGGCAGACCTCAGAGTTAAGAAGCTCGTCGTCAGGGGTGACTCGCAGCTTGTTGTTAGGCAGGTCAACAAGGATTACCAGAGCCCATTGATGGAGGCTTACGTAGATGAGGTGAGGAAGCTGGAGGAACGCTTTGACGGTATCTAAGCGGAGCACGTCCCCCGAATGGAGAACGACATTGCCGATTACCTGTTGAAGCATGCTGCATTCAAGCTACCTGTGGAACCAGGTACCTTTTTGCTCCGGTTAACTCAACCATCCGTCGGACCATCAACGAGGCAGAACAAGCAGAGGAAGTCAGGTCCCGACAAGTACTTTCCTACCGAGCCCCCTGGGGCTGCCGGCAAGGGTACTGCCGTGGACGCTGAGCCAGCCAAAGGGCAACTGGATCCGGCAGGGCGTCAAGCCCTGGCCATGGAGACAGCCGCGCCAATGGCTGAGGAAATTCCTTTGGTCCTTGCTGTCGAGCCCCAGGCTCCGACATGGGCACATCATACTGTCCAATTCCTCCAAACAGGGGAGCTTCCTGAGGAGCAGGAGGAAGCGGAAAAAGTAGCCCGCCGGTCCGCCCTGTACCAGTTCGTCGACGATGTCCTGTACAGGAGAAGGCCGAACGGTGTGAAATTCAAGTGCATCCCCCGGGAGGAAGGACTAGAGCTGTTGGCAGAGATACATGGAGGCATATGTGGCTCCCACATAGGGTCAAGGGCCCTTGCCGGAAAGGCGTTCCGGCAAGGTTTCTTCTGCCCACCGCCTCCGTGATGCGATGGCACTAGTAACCAAGTGTGAAGCGTGTCAGTTCCATTCAAAGAAGCTTCATCAACCAGCTCAAGCCCTTCAAACAATCCCTCTCTCCTAGCCATTCTCGGTCTGGGGGCTCGATATATTGGGCCCTTTCCCCCGCGCTGTCGGGGGCTTTGGGACGTTGCAATCGACAAGTTCACAAAGTGGCCGGAGGTGGAAGCAGTGAGAAAGGTGACTGCTCAGTCAGCTGTCAAGTTCTTCAAGGGACTGGTCTGCCATTTTGGTGTGCCAAACAGAGTCATCACCGACAACGGCACGCAGTTCACAAGACACACCTTCACGCAATACATTCAAGACCTCGGCAGCAAGGTCTGTTTGCTTCCGTGGCACACCCACGGAGCAACGGCCAAGCGGAGAGGGCAAATGCTGAAGTGTTGCGTGAACTAAGGATGAATACCTTTAACAAGCTGCACAAGAGTGGAAGGCGCTGGATTGATGAGTTGTCGGTGGTTCTTTGGTTGATCAGGACGACGCCAAATCGAGCCACCGGTCAGACACCCTTTGCCCTAGTATATGGGGCGGAGGCAGTTCTCCCCACGGAAATCATATACGGGTCACCTCGAGTGCTCGCTTATGATGAGCTTGAGCAAGAGCAGTTGCGCCAAGATGACGCGACGCTCCTTGAGGAAGATTGTCTTGGCGGTGTGAGAGCAGACGCTACCGACAAGCCTTGCGCCGCTACCATAGCCGCAAGGTTCATGCCCGAAGCTTTGAGGAAGGCGACCTTGTTCTTCGCGTTCGATCGGCCAAGAATTCCAACAAGTTGGCGCCAAAGTGGGAAGGCCCTTATCGGGTGTGCGAGTCACCGGGCCCGCGCAGTCCTACGAGACCGAAGATGTTGTCCCAGTGAGAAACTCCTGGAACATCGAGCATCTTCGCAAGTTTTACCCGTAAGGCGCGGCTTGCCGGGCCTCCCGGCAAGGCACCTTTTGTACAAGCTTTGCCGGCAAGGCATGTAAACCTTCATACAAAGCCAGGCACAGACCCTGAGCATAAATAAATGAAGCGCTTGCGCCCTAAGTTAAAGCATGCATGCTAGGTCGAGTCTCTTCCTTGGTTAGGGTTGATAGTGCTTAGCGGCGACTAACCCCTAGCCTAGAGGTCGAGTGCCCGTCTATCTGTTTCTTTTCTGTCCTCCTTTGGTTCGCAGGGCACATGAGCACTTCTGCTGAGCTACTTGGAAGGAAGGAAACGGACCGGCGTCCCGACCCCGGCAAACCAGAGTTGCCGGGGGCTGCAAGCACAAGGATCCAACCGCGGCAAGACAAGGTTGCCGGGGGCTGCAGATCCAGATAAGTCTTTCATCCTCTATCATGCATTTCGGAACGGAACCGGGATATGTGAAACCTCATTTTATTTCTAGGCCACCGTGCTCCCATTTTCTATACCCAAGGATTATCTCCTGGGCCCGGATTTGGTTGTAGTCGCGGTGGCGAGGAAGTAGAACGAGGAGTCTAAGCCAGCTTCATCCCTGCCTCCGCCAAGGGCGTGAAAATGGTCGAGCGAAGTGGTGGGATGGCAAGGCCTGTTGCCGGGCGGAAAACGTTTATCTTAAATTGTAACAATGATTCGCTCCTTGTCGCAGGGTCTATCCATGAACGAAAAACCCGGCAAACATCCCTTTTTCATTAAAAACATCCCACACAGGTACAGTCCGTACGGAATGAAAAACATGAACAAGGGGGATTACAAGCTTTAAATTTAACAAGGCCCGAAGGCTTACAGATTAAAAAAGAGATAAGATGCCCGTAATCCCTTTCTTGTCCCTCTCCTCAGGAGGCAGGTCAAGGAGGCGAAAGGGAAAAATGGGTGCCTAGGCGAGCTATGAGCAGCAGAAAGCACCAAGAGAACACCTCGGTGGCCACCTACGGGTGGGCCGGTGGTGACGGTGTCGGGAAGGAGCTGGAAGACAAGGCGGCAGGACCGGCAATACGCGATGAAGGCATCGGTGCCCGCGTACTCTGAGTTGAGGGCCTTGCCGCCCGCCCTCTTCCTCTTCTGCATCCTCCCGATGCCAGCCGCCCAAGGAGACGGCCCCGAGAAGTTCAAGGAGCTGGCCCCACCCCCTGCAAGACTCTGCCGGAGGAGCGGCCAGGTGCAGATGCTGCTGCTGCCGCACCCGCCCAGGTGCGGGGCGTCCGACGCCTAGTCGGACTCATCCCTGTCATCCGCCCCGCTGTCCTCCTCATCACTCTCGCTCGAGGAAGAGCTTCCATCATCGGAATCTTCGTCCGAGGAGCTCTCCATGCAGCACTTCAGGCGAGTCCCGAAGTCTCCGTAGACCTTGACGGAGAGCAGGCCGTCCTCCATTAATTTGAAGTAGAGGACGAGCCCTGCCGCCAGGTTGTGGATATGAGCGAACGTCTTCCACCCACGACCGAGGTACATGACCCGAGGAGCCGGGAAGTCGACGTCGACCCGCGTGCCCCCATTCCCACAGCCCCTCATGTACAACCTAAGGGATTGGGGCAGGTCACGCTCCATCTCCCGAGCAAATGGGGCCGGAAGACGAAAACGGCGACGCGGAGGCCGGCGCAGCCTGATGAAGAATTCGCGGGGCTGGTCTCCAACGTGGCCTTCCATCGGAACATGCATCATTGGCGGGGGCGAAGCCGGCGCGCCACCCCGTCCTCCTCTTCCCCGAGCACTACGACCTCTGCCCCGGCCTCGCCCCCTCCCCCTTCCCCTCGCGGCCGGCTCCACCACCGCGGGCTCAGGAGGGCGGGACGCGCTGTCGAGCGGCAACCCTCACCGCCACCATCGAGGGACCAGGATTCCCTTTCTCCATGGCGAGTGAAAGGAAGAAGCAGAAGTGAAAGGAGATGGATGACAGAAGAGTGCGGGACGCCATCCCACCTTCCCCCTCCTTATAAAGGGGCGGGGTCGGGGCTCAGCCGCCCCGCTCGGCCAATCCAGCCACCAGAGGCGTAGGGAATCGGGACTGACCCGCTGCCCCAACCAGCGACGACCCGGTTTCCCGCCTCCACCGCTTGCCACCCCAAGCGCATGGAGGACGTGTGGCGAACATGCAGAATCAAGGGGACGGGTGAGGCGACCTGTCCCCGCCCCGTGATCATGGGGTGTGGACGCCTTGAAGACCGTGACCCGGCCCCGCGTGGTAAATGAGCCGCGCCTCCACGCCTCCCTCTTTTTATGGGGAAGGCGTGAGACACCTCTTTACCATGATGCGAGGCATGCGTGCAGGAACCGCCCCACGCATGCCGCCCACGTCACACGTACCCCTCCACGCCACGTCGCGCCGCGCGTGGGGTCGTGGGAAGCGCAGCGCGCGAAAAGTTTTACCGCGGTTGTAGGACCTTGAAGTATGTCTAGAGGGGGGTGATTAGACTACTTGACCAATAAAAACTTAACCTTTTCCCAATTTTATAGTTTGGCAGATTTTAGCTATTTTAGGACAAGTCAAGCAATCATCACACAATTCAAGTAAGCATGCAAAGAGTATATAGGCAACGGAAATTAAAGCATGCAACTTGCAAGAAATTAAGGGGAAGGGTTTGGAGGATTCAAACGCAATTGGAGACACGGATGTTTTTGGCGTGGTTCCGGTAGGTGGTGCTATCGTACATCCACGTTGATGGAGACTTCAACCCACGAAGGGTAACGGCTACGCGAGTCCACGGAGGGCTCCACCCACGAAGGGTCCACGAAGAAGCAACCTTGTCTATCCCACCATGGCCGTCGCCCACGAAGGACTTGCCTCACTAGCGGTAGATCTTCACGAAGTAGGTGATCTCCTTGCCCTTACAAACTCCTTGGTTCAACTCCACAATCTTGTCGGAGGCTCCCAAGTGACACCTAGCCAATCTAGGAGACACCACTCTCCAAGAAGTAACAAATGGTGTGTTGATGATGAACTCCTTGCTCTTGTGCTTCAAATGATAGTCTCCCCAACACTCAACTCTCTCTCATAGGTTTTGGATCTGGTGGAAAGAGGGTTTGAGTGGAAAGCAACTTGGGGAAGGCTAGAGATCAAGATTCATATGGTAGGAATGGAATATCTTGGTCTCAACACATGAGTAGGTGGTTCTCTCTCAGAAACGGTAAGTTGGAAGTGTAGGTTCGTTCTGATGGCTCTCTCCACGAATGAAGAGGAGGTGGAGGGGTACATATAGCCTCCACACAAAATCTAACCGTTACACACAATTTACCAAACTCGGTGGGACCGAATCGTTAAACTCGGTCGTACCGATTTAGTAAACTTAGTAACCGTTAGTGATTTTCGGTGGGACTGACATGCATCTCGGTGAGGCCGATATGGTTAGGGTTAGGGCATAACGTAATCTCGGTAAGACCGATTGCACAAACTAGGTGAGACCGATTTGGTAATAAGCTTTCCAGAGAGTTGGTCAGGTAAACTCGGTGGGACCGATTTGCTCTTTTCGGTGAGACCGGAACAGAGAGTTTACATTGCAATCTCGGTGGGACCGATCGCTCACTTCGGTTAGACCAAAGCGTTCTGAAGGAAGCAGAGAGATTGCAACCCCATCTCGGTGAGACCGAGATCCCTATCGGTAAGACCGATTTGCTTAGGGTTTGTGGCAGTGGCTATGACTTTTGGAATCGGTGGCGCCGGATAGAAAGAATCGGTGTGACCGATTTTGGCTTTAGGTTTAGGTCATTTGTGGATGTCGGAAAGTAGTTGAGGGTTTTGGAGCATATCACTAAGCACATGAAGCAAGAGGCTCATTAAGCAACACCTCATCCCTTCTTGATAGTATTGGCTTTTCCTATAGACTCAATGTGATCTTGGATCACTAAAATGTAAAATGAAGAGTCTTGAGCTTTTGAGCTTGAGCCAATCCTTTGTCCTTAGTATTTTGAGGGATCCACTTTCATCATCCATGCCATGCCATTCATTGAGCTTTCCTGAAATAATAGTCTTGGAATAGCATTAGCTCAATGAGCTATATGTTGTTATGAATTACCAAAACCACCTTGGGGTAGTTGCACTTTCAATCTCCCCCTTTTTGGTAATTGATGACAACATATAGATCAAAGCTTCGACAAATGATAATAAAATTTAAATAACATCGTTGGTTTGAGAAGTATGTGATAAGCAAGAGCTCCCCCTAAATTTGTGCATAGTTTTAGTTTTGCTTTGGACTACAAATGCACAATGAATTAGGCTCATGGGTTACTCTTCCATGTCACATACATCTTGGTGGAGCGCTCAAAATAATAAACAATGAATACATGCACTCATCACCAAGCATAGTGAGTGATCACATAAGATAGATAGGATAATATCAAGCATGCATAAGTGTAGCTTATGATCAAACACATGATCATCAATGTCTCACAAGCATAGTATCTCAACCAAAAGCAAACAAAGATTGAAAACCACCAAATAAAGCAAGAGAGAACAAAAGCAACACTCTCTCTCGAAGCCTATGATCTATACATTTTCTCCCCTTTGGCAACAAGTTACCAAAAGTTCATAGAAAATGCATAGTGCTAGATCGACTCTCGGCTTGATCTTACGGTGGTGGTGGAGTCCGGATAACGCCGAGGACGAAAGCTTCAGTTGAAGTAGATGGAGCTGGAGCTGATGTAGATCTTTGGAGCTGGTGGCACCGAGGCTGTAGCTGGTGCAGATGAAGTTGCTCTTGTGTCGAGGCGCACAGCAGATGACCTCTGGGCTCTAGGCACTCTGGCAAATGCATCGGTGTTGTTTTGCCCTTCCTCTCCTGCATGTCATCTTGTAGTTCCTCCACTGCAGACTGAATCTCAGTTACTTTCACATCTAAGTTATAGAACTTTTGTTCTATGATTCTCTCCAAGCTCTCTTGATTTTGGGTGAGGGTGGCCAATCCCTTCTCAATCCTCAGGGTTGATGCTATTAAGTATCCGAGCTGCTCCTGCTTGTTCTTCAAGAAATACTCAGATGCCTCCTCTTGAGTTGGCATCTTGGCAGCCTTCTCCCTCTTTGCCTTCTCCTTCTTCTCCTGAGCTTGAACTGATTGTGGATCATCTTCATTCATGACAACCTCATTGTCTTCAAAGTGTGGATAAAGTGGAAAGTGTTCCTTATCCAACTGATATTTTCCTATGCCCATCTTTGAGTTTATCAATTCTTGAATCTGAGGTGCATATCCACAGCTCCTCTTCTGATCTGCTGCAGTCCTCTTGATTGTTTCAATGATCAGGCTCATGACTTTGAACTTCGTGGCACATCAAACACATGCAACATGTTGATGGCATGCCCTCCGATCATGTTATGGTCACGGACTTGGGCAACAAAGTGTGCCTCGTAATCCAATTTATGGTTGCAACCACAGCAGAAAGTGAACTAATCCAAACTTGTGAGTTCCTAATGCCTTGTCTGGAATTTCCTTGTACATGTGAGCCATTGAATTGTGACCCATCTTCTTCTTTGCATAAATGTCTAGGTCATCCTCATTTTCCTCTGGGGCATTTATCAGCTTTGCCCATTCTTCAACAGTTGGTGGTACCTTGTACCTTTCGACATCAAACAATTCTTCCATCTGGTAAAATGTGATGTGGAGTAGAACTGCATGATAAGTTCATCATTCCAATTTGTGAGCTTTTGCCCAACAAAATCTGCTACTCCACAAGCAACAAAGCTATCTAGCACTCCAGGATAGTGCTCTTCATTCTTCTTGATGAAATTCCAGTCAACCCACCTCATGTCACAGACTGTGGGCTTCTTGTCCAACAGAATTGTTTCATAGAAGTCCTGCTGTTCCTTTGTGTGGAACCTGTAGTCAACAGCAGTTCTTCTTCTTGAAGCATATGGATCTGCCATCCTCCATATCCTCAGCCCTGAATCCTTCCTAATTCTCATGTCCTCAGCCACAGGATGGGCATCGTTGTGGTCTGGTATCTTGGGCTTGAGCTTTCTCGAACTTGTCCTTCTTCATCTTCCTCATCGGCATCCTCGAGCCTTTGGGGCCTTGTTCTTCTCGAATTGGAATACTCTGGTATTCCTATTTGGTGCAGACTTGGCCTTGGGCGCAGCTTTGGGTGCTTCCTTGGGCTTAGATGTGGCAGCCCCTGATCTAATAGCATCACCCATAAGCTTTGGTGCCTTTGGAGCTGGTGCAACAAGCTCTTCCTCTTCCATCATGGAAGGTTTCCCAATAACTCTGGCCATGGTCATCTTGACCCTTACCTTTCTTTTCTTCCCTTCTGCAGCAGCTGGTTCTTTGGGTTGGGTTTCCATAGAAGCTTGTGTAGACACTCTGGCTTTGGACATTGGTTGTCTTCCTGCAGGCCTTTTGATCTTCATGCCTGGCTTTGCATTCTTTGCTGAGCCATATTCCTTGTTGAGCACCACTTTCTTGGAGATAGCCTCATCTTCCTCATCTCTATAATCTTCATCCTCTGAATCTGAAGTTCTTTTCCTCCTTTGCCTAGTTGCAGCCTTAGGCAAATTGCTAGGAGTACTTCTTCTCCCTTCATCTGAAGTTGAGGGACTAGTGCCCTCACTCAAGTCCATCTGCTCTTCTCACCTGTTCTGGCTGTCACTTTGATCGGACATCTTGCAAAAAGTGATCACGACCTCGTGAAGAGTTATAGATGAGATAGAAAAAATGAGCATCACAAAATGCAGAGGTTTTTGCAAAAGTTGACTCAAAAGTTCAATCTTAGTTTTCCACAGAAAGCATTTCGAATCCACCGATTTTCAAACTCGGTGATACCAAAGCAGTTTTGGAACCTAAACTGATGATCTCGGTTGGACCGAGTTTCAGTTTGGTGGTACCGAGACTGCTAGGGTTTCACAGAATCCTCAAATCGGTTGCACCGATTAGTAATTCTCGGTCAGACCGAGAGTCACTAGTGCAATGGCATAAGCCAAATCGGTGAGACCGAGTTTTTCAACTCGGTGGGTTCGAGATGGTTTCGGCGGAAACCTAAACCTAAAATTTTGAATCACATCTAATCTATGAACTACTTTGGCTGGATAGATGAGTTTCAATCGTGGCAAGAATCAATATGAAAACAATGTGCCAGGAATCAGACGTGGATAGCACAAAGATTAAGTCCATACCCTAACTTGGCGGTGGACTTGCTAGGGCGGCAACGGCGGGGACGAATTCCATTGACGGCGGTGGAGACCAGCGGGAGGCTCTTGGGACGAGGAGACGATCCGGAGACCACGATGGCAGAGCGAGCTGTTGCGTGGCGAAGGGTTTGGAGAAATTTCAAAAATTTGCCCGTGGCTATATATAGCTCGACCACTGCCGGTGTGACCGAGTGGAACAACTCGGTGGCACCGAGATGCATAACTGTGTTCGATTCTGCAAATCGGTGAGACCGAAAAGTTCAAATCGGTTGCACCGAGATTGAAAACTCAGATCAACTTGATGATCTCGGTAGGACCGAAATGGAAGGATCGGTCGGACCGAGAATCACTAAGAGGTTTTGGAAGTTTAAGTCTATGACGAATCGGGGACTCAGTGCTCCTCACGAGTGGTTCGAATCGACTTGATCAAATTTTGTGATGTAGCATGAATAGAGTTTGAGACGAGAAAAGCATAGATAGCTAAAGAAGGTTCTTAGGCATTCTTGTCCATCCACTTGGCACAAAGAAAAGAATCCAAACAAACAAAACAACAAGTGGATGTCCTTGAATGAGTAAAATATGCACCAACATGCTCACACAATAAGATGGCAATTGAAATATGTGGCAAAGCATGCACAACCAATTTTAGCAACTATCAAGCAATTGGCGATGACTAGGTCATCTATATATGAGTATATTGACTTAGGAGTCAAATGAGAACATTTGATCATAGGTCATACTCATCGTTTAAGCTCAAGTGGGGTTACCACTTTTACATAATGCATTAATATGTTCACACCATTAGAGTTGCTTTGACTCAATTCTTAGAGTTAAGCTCCCCCTAGATGTGAGATCCCCCCTTAGAGGGATGAACTAACCTTGGGTTTTGTCGATGATGACTTCATGTAGGTGTTGAAGATGTAGATTCTCAATGTTTATGTAGATCATTTGGAGCAATCCTTTGGAGTGAGTTGCACTTTCAACTTGCCTACATGGGTTAGTCCCACAAGGAACAAACAAGAATATCCATAGACATAGAGTGATGCACACACAAGATGATGTCCATGAAAACATTAGTTTACCTTGTCCCTTGCCTTACCAACATGAGGGTTTGTGACTCCTTGAACTAGTGCAAGATGTGAAAGTTGATTGCACTTGTTCTTGCCAAAATGATATGAGTGAAGAATGTTGGCGGAGTCACCCTCAAGAACTCTCTAGTTCTTCTTCTTGGGATCCACATCATCTTGATGGGAATCCTTGGAGTTATAGTTGTACTTGATGAAGTAGAACTTGACATAGTCTTGGGGACCCACTTGAGCGAGGCTTTAGGTGCTTCTTCAAATGCATCAATCTCTTCTTGAAGCTTGTCCTTGCCTTTGTTCTTGTGGTCTTGTGGTGGAAGATCATCTTGAGCTTGTGTCCCTTGAAGGAAGTAGGATCATACTTCTCTTGTTGAGGAACAAACTTTGTCTTGGGGTATTGATCTTCTTCCCACTCAACTCCATTGGCGTTGAACTTTCGTTCAAAACCAACACCTTGATTCTTCGGTGCCTTCCTTGCTTGCGTACAATTTCCTCGAATTGCTTACTCCCGGCAAGGCTCTTGTAAACACCTTTCTCTATAATTCCCTTCAATAAACTATTTTCTTGCTCAAGTGTAACTTGGCTAAGAGAATTACTAGTGGAATCAAGAGAACTACTAGAAGCAACAACATTGGATTTGACATTATTATTGTTACTACTAGAGGAAGTATCTTTCTTGTACTTGTTACTAGACTTGACTTGAGGCATGTAAGTAGATAAGAGTAAACGCTTGGCAATGTAAGAAGAACTTTTCTTGTGGAGATCATCATTGATTGCCTTTAAGAACTCATGCTCTTGCTCAAGATTGAGCTTTTCAAAGCGTAACTTCTCATGAGCCCTTAAAAGTTCTCGATGATCTTCGAAGATAGTTTCATGAGCCAACTTAAGAGTGTTTAGTTCTTTAGTTAGAAGCTCAATTTTCTCCTTATCATTGTCATTAGTTTGATTAGCATGATTAATTGACGTTTCATCATAGTATTCATCACTAGAGTTGTCAACAAGTAAATCATCATCCACAAGCAAGTCATTTTCATCACTATTAAAATCAACATACTCGGGATGTGTTACCTTTGGACCTTTGGCCATGAAGCATCTTCCAACACCTTCATTTGGTGAGTCAAATATGTCGTAGGAGTTGGTTGACACAAGTGCAAGACCGGCAACACCTTCATCTTGAGTATGTTCGGAGTCGGAGTGATAGCTTCTCTCGGAGTGATTGTCGGAGTCGGAGCCAGAAACCCATTCACCAATATGAGCTTGATGTCTTCGTTTTGTGTAGCTCCGTGATGACTTGTCCTTTCTTTCTGAAACCTTACTTCTCCGTGAGGGTCTTCGTTCATAACGCTCATCTCTACTCCTCCTCTCTCTTGGTGGTGATTCTTCTCTTTTGCTCCTTCTTCTTGGAGAATCTTCTCTTCTTTTGTAGGGTGCCATACACTCATTGGAGTAGTGTCCGGGTCTCCCACAATTGTAGCAATTGCGCTCTCGACTAGAAGATCTCTTGTCATTGTAAGACCTTGACTTGGAGCTTCTTTCTTTGCTTCTACTTTTGTAGAATTTGTTGAAGTTCTTCACCATTAGGCTCAATTCTTCATTGAAGGTTGGTTTCTCACTTGATGATGTGGGGGCTTCACATGACTTGTTGTGAAGTTCCTCCTTATCCTTGAGTGACATCTCATGAGCAACAATCCTTCCAATGACTTCCATTGGCTTGAGATCTTTGTAGTTTGGCATCATTTGGATCAATGTGCACACGGTATCATACTTTCCATCCAATGCTCTTAGGATTTTCTTGATGATGAATTTTTCGGTCATCTCTTCACTCCCTAAGCCGGCAATCTCATTTGTGATAAGAGCAAGCCTAGAGTACATTTCAGCGACACCTTCACCATCCTTCATTTTGAACTTGTCGAGCTGACTTTGGAGCACATCCAACTTGGATTCCTTGACGGACTCGGTACCTTCATGCATATCAATCAAAGTATCCCAAATTTCCTTTGCATTCTCAAGGCGGCTGATTTTGTTGAATTCTTGAGGCACAATCCGTTGAAGATGATGTCACATGCTTGGCGTTGTATTGTAGCATCTTCAATTCTTCCGCATTAGCTTCACGGTTCGGTTCTCTCCCATCGAAGAATTCACCTTGCAAGCCAATACAAATAATTGCCCAAGCGGCGGGTTATGTCCAAGAATATGCATTTTCATCTTATGCTTCCAACTAGCAAAATTAGTACCATCAAAGTAAGGACCTCTACGGTGATAGTTTCCCTCGCTAGACGCCATACTCTCCTAGGTTGTGAAACCAAGGCTATGACCACCAAAAGCTATGGATATCAAAGCAAATGGAGACCAAAGCTCTGATACCACTTGTAGGACCTTGAAGTATGTCTAGGGGGGGTGATTAGACTACTTGACCAATAAAAACTTAACCTTTTCCCAATTTTATAGTTTGGCAGATTTTAGCTATTTAAGGACAAGTCAAGCAATCATCACACAATTCAAGCAAGCATGCAAAGAGTATATAGGCAGCAGAAATTAAAGCATGCAACTTGCAAGAAAGTAAGGGGAAGGGTTTGGAGGATTCAAACGCAATTGGAGACACGGATGTTTTTGGTGTGGCTCCGATAGGTGGTGCTATCGTACATCCACATTGATGGATACTTCAACCCACGAAGGGTAACGGCTGCGCGAGTCCACGGAGGGCTCCACCCACGAAGGGTCCACGAAGAAGCAACCTTGTCTATCCCACCATGGTCGTCGCCCACGAAGGACTTGCCTCACTAGCGGTAGATCTTCATGAAGTAGGCAATCTCCTTGCCCTTACAAACTCCTTGGTTCAACTCCACAATCTTGTCGGAGGCTCCCAAGTGACACCTAGCCAATCTAGGAGACACCACTCTCCAAGAAGTAACAAATGGTGTGTTGATGATGAACTCCTTGCTCTGTGCTTCAAATGATAGTCTCCCCAACACTCAACTCTCTCTCATAGGTTTTGGATCTGGTGGAAAGAGGGTTTGAGTGGAAAGCAACTTGGGGAAGGCTAGAGATCAAGATTCATATGGTAGGAATGGAATATCTTGGTCTCAACACATGAGTAGGTGGTTCTCTCTCAGAAACGGTAAGTTGGAAGTGTAGGTTCGTTCTGATGGATCTCTCCATGAATGAAGAGGAGGTGGAGGGGTATATATAGCCTCCACACAAAATCTAACCGTTACACACAATTTACCAAACTCGGTGGGACCGAATCGTTAAACTCGGTCGGACCGATTTAGTAAACTTAGTGACCGTTAGTGATTTTCGGTGGGACTGACATGCATCTCGGTGAGGCCGATATGGTTAGGGTTAGGGCATAACGTAATCTCGGTAAGACCGATTACACAAACTCGGTGAGACCGATTTGGTAATAAGCTTTCCAGAGAGTTGGTCAGGTAAACTCGGTGGGACCGATTTTCTCTTTTCGGTGAGACCGAAATGTTACAAAAAGGAAACAGAGAGTTTACATTGCAATCTCGGTGGGACCGATCGCTCACTTCGGTTAGATCGAAATGTTACGAAGGGAAACAGAGAGATTGCAACCCCATCTCGGTGAGACCGAGATCCCTATCGGTAAGACCTATTTTCTTAGGGTTTGTGGCAGTGGCTATGACTTTTGGAATTGGTGGCGCCGGATAGAAAGAATCAGTGTGACCAATTTTGGCTTTAGGTTTAGGTCATTTGTGGATGTGGGAAAGTAGTTGAGGGTTTTGGAGCATATCACTAAGCACATGAAGCAAGAGGCTCATTAAGCAACACCTCATCCCTTCTTGATAGTATTGGCTTTTCCTATAGACTCAATGTGATCTTGGATCACTAAAATGTAAAATGAAGAGTCTTGAGCTTTTGAGATTGAGCCAATCCTTTGTCCTTAGTATCTTGAGGGATCCACTTTCATCATCCATGCCATGCCATTCATTGAGCTTTCCTGAAATAATAGTCTTGGAATAGCATTAGCTCAATGAGCTATATGTTTTTATGAATTACCAAAACCACCTAGGGATAGTTGCACTTTCAGCGGTAAAAACTGCCCCGCCTGCTCACGCACCGTTTTGGGCCTGGCCCAACAACGTGTCGCGCTTATGTGTGGCCCAGCCCCGGGGGCTCCTATCGGTGTACAAAAAGAGGGGCGCACTTTTGTCCCCCTTTACCTGTGCACGGGCAGTCGGAACCGTGCCCACGGTCACACCAAGCAGAACAGGGGAGGTGAGCCAAGGTAAGACTGAAGCCCAAAATAATCAGAGCAACGCCAAGGCCAAGACCACATAGAGCAGAGGGACGAAGCAGGTTCTCCCGGCAAGACCCTTGCCGGGATAGCTCGCCCCACACCAACAGAGCGAGCCACCCTTGAGCCCACGGTCTGCAACATCATGTTGGGCTAGGGCTCGGGAGGCACCTCCATGGTGGCATGCAGATCTTTGTGAAGACAAGGAACACTCAAGATCAGATGAGGATTAGAAGACGACGATCCTCGGCAAGATCCTTGCCGAGGAAGGCTACCAGACCCCCGGCAAGGTCCTTGCCGGGGACGACAGCGTGCCACGGCAAGACCCTTGCCAGGCCACACGGCAAGGCCCTCACCAAGGACGCCAGCGGGGCCACCGCCATGCCCGCGCCAACCAAGTTTCCACCGCTGTTCACATGCAGCTGCCAGCCAAACCAGCTGGGCGGGCACCTGCGTGGCAACAAGAAGCTCCCAAGCCAACTCATCAAGCGCCTGCATGGCGGCATGTAGATCTTCGTAGAGGGTCCACCACCACGCCACCTCAGCTGCCTGCCTGCCTACATGGCGCCAGATGCGTCGCTAGCCAGGGCGCGCGTCGAAGCAAGGAGGAGCAGCCACGGACGGGACGGGCCTCGCCCCTGTCCCCAATAAAGCAAGAGGACACCTAAGCTACGCAATAAATGTGTCTTGTCCTGTAATACAAGCGATAAGCTCATAGCACTGTGCACCTTTCCACCTCCTGTGCGCCACTGTGGCAGCCCCTTTTGACTATAAAAGGAGGCCCATGGCATACTGGAGAAGGATTCGGCTCTTTCGAACCACACACGCACCACAGCTAGTTCGAGAGCTCAGGAACTCTTTGAAATACACCCACCAAAGCAGGACTAGGGTTTTACGCATCCTCGCGGCCCGAACCTGGGTAAACGATCCTCGTGTTAGTTACTGATCCTGCTCTTCTTGCAACCCCGTGCCCTGGCAACCGTAGTAGGGATTCTTGTGATCCCATAGGTGTCGTTCCACACCGACAAACCCCGATGACAAGCCAAGCAATTGTTTCATACTTAGCCTTTTCAAACTCTTTCAACTTTTACGCAATATATGAGCGCGAGCAATGGACATAGCACTATGGGTGGAATAGAATATAATGATTGAGGTTGTGTGAGAAGACAAAAAGGGAGAAAGTCTCACATTGACGCGGCTAATCAACGGGATATGGAGATGCCCATCAATTGATGTCAATGCAAGGAGTAGGGATTGCCGTGCAATGGATGCACTAGATCTATAAATGTATGAAAGCTCAAAAAAATAAACTAAGTGGGTGTGCATCCAACCTGCTTGCTCACGAAGACCTAAGGCATTTTGAGGAAGCCCATCATTGGAATATACAAGCCAAGTTCTATAATGTAAAATTCCCACTAGTATATGAAAGTGACAAAATAGGAGACTCTCTATCATGAAGATCATGGTGCTATTTGGAAGCACAATTGTGGTAAAAGGATAGTAACATTGTCCCTTCTCTCTTTTTCTCTCATTTTTTTATTTGGGCCTTCTTCTTCTTCTTCTTTTATGGCCTCTTATATATATTTTTTTTCGTCCAGAGTCTCATCCCTACTTGTGGGGGAATCATAGTCTCCATCATCCTTTCCTCACTTGGGACTCTAATAATGATGATCATCACACTTCTATTTACTTACAACTCGATACTTAGAACAAAATATGACTCTATGTGATTGCCTCCGGCGGTGTACCGGGATATGCAATGAATCAAGAGTGACATGTATGAAAGAATTATAAAGGTGGCTTTGCCACAAATACGATGTCAACTACATGATCATGCAAAGCAATATGACAATGACGATGTGTGTCATAATAAAAGGAATGGTGGAAAGTTGCATGGCAATATATCTCGGAATGGCTATGGAAATGCCATAATAGGTAGATAGGGTGGCTGTTTTGAGGAAGATATAAGGAGGTTTATGTGTGATAGATCGTATCATATCACAAGGTTTGGATGCACCGGCGAAGTTTGCACCAACTCTCAAGGTGAGAAAGGGCAATGCACGGTACCGAAGTGGCTAGCAATGATGGAAGGGTGAGAGTGCGTATAATCCATGGACTCAACATTAGTCATAAAGAACTCACATACTTATTGCAAAAATCTACAAGACATCAAAACCAAGCACTACACGCATGCTCCTAGGGGGATAGATTGGTAGGAAAAGACCATCGCTCGTCCCCGACCGCCACTCATAAGGAAAGCAATCAAAGAACATCTCATGCTTCAAATCTGTCACATAACGTTTACCATACGTGAATGCTATGGGACTTGCAAACTTCAACACAAGTATTTGTCAATTTCACAATTGCTCAACTAGCACACCTCTAATATTACCACCTTTATATCTCAAAACAACTATCAAGTATCAAACTTTTCTTACTATTCAATGCACTTTGTAAACTACCATGTTGTTCTAAAGGACTCTCAAAATGATATAAGTGAAGCATGAGAGATCAATAATTTCTATAAAATATAACCACCACCGTGCTCTAAAAGATATAAGTGAAGCACTAGAGCAAAATTGTTTAGCTCAAAAGATATAAGTGAAGCACATAGAGTATTCTAATAAATTCCGATTAGTGTGTGTCTCTATCAAAAGGTGTGTACAGAAAGGATGATTGTGGTGAACTAAAAAGCAAAGACTCAAATCATACAAGACGCTCCAAGAAAAACACATATCATGTGGTGAATAAAAATATAGCTCCAAATAAAGTTACCGATGGACGAAGACAAAAGAGGGGATGCCTTCCGGGGCATCCCCAAGCTTAGGCTTTTTGGTGTACTTAGATTTTACCTTGGGGTGCCTTGGGAATCCCCAATCTTAGGCTCTTGCCACTCCTTGTTCCATAATCCATCAAATCTTTACCCAAAACTTGAAAACTTCACAACACAAAACTTAGCGAAAGAAAACAAAACACCACTTCAAGGTACTGTAATGAACTCATTATTTATTTATATTGGTGTTAAACCTACTGTATTCAAACTTTTCTATGGTTCATAAGCTCCATTACTAGCCATAGATTCATCAAAATAAGCAAACAACACACGAAAAACAGAATCTGTCAGAAACAGAACAGTCTGTAGTAATTTGTAACTAACACAAACTTCTGGAACTACTAAAATTCTAAAATAAATTTATGGACGTGAGTAATTTATCTATTAATCATCTTAAAAAATAATCAACTAAATAGCACTCTCCAGTAAAAAGTTGAAGCTAATCTCGTGAGCGCTAAAGTTTCTGTTTTTTACAGCAAGATCGCAAAGACTTTCCCCAAGTCTTCCCAAAGGTTCTACTTGGCACAAACACTAATTAAAACACAAAACCACATATAAAAAGAAGATAGATGGATTATTTATTCCTAAACATAACAAAAAAGCAAAAATAATTAAAATAAAATTGGTTGCCTCCCAACAAGCGCTATCGTTTAACGCCCCTAGCTAGGCATAAAAGCAAGGATAGATCTAGGTGTTGCCATCTTTGGAAGGCAATCCATAAGTGGCTCTCATGATAGATTCATAAGGTAATTTTATTTTATTTCTAGGAAAGAGTTCCATGCCTTTCCCTAACGGAAATTGGAATCTAATATTTCCTTCCTTCATATCAATAATTGCACCAATCGTTCTAAGGAAAGGTCTACCAAGAATAATAGGACATGAGGGATTGCAATCTATATCAAGAACAATGAAATCTACGGGCACATAATTCCTATTTTCAACAATAAGAACATCATTAATTATTCCCATAGGTTTCTTAATGGTGGAATCCGCAAGGTGCATGTTTAAAGAACAATCATCAAATTCGCGGAAACCTAGCAAATCACACCAAGTTTTTGGAATTGTGGAAACACTAGCACCCAAATCACACAAAGTATAGTATTCATGATCCTTAATTTTAATTTTAATAGTAGGTTCCGACTCATCATAAAGTTTTCTAGGGATATAAACTTCCAATTCAAGCTTTTCTTCATAAGATTGCATTAAAGCATCAACGATACGTTTAGTAAAAGCCTTATTTTGACTATAAGCATGCGGAGAATTTAGCACGGATTGCAACAAGGAAATACAATCTATTAAAGAACAATTATCATAATTAAATTCCTTGAAATCCAAGATTGTGGGTTCATTGCTATCTAATGTTTTGACCTCTTCAATCCCACTTTTACCAAATTTTGCATCAAGATCTAAAAACTCTGAATCATTGGGACGCCTTCTAACTAAAGTTGACTCATCTCCAGTCCCATCATTATCAAGATTTATATTGCAAAACAAAGATTTAATAGGGGACACATCAATTACTTTTAGATATTCATCCTTATTATCATGAAAACTAGAAGAACACGCTTTTATAAAGCAATCTTTCTTAGCACGCATCCTAGCGGTTCTTTCTTTGCACTCATCAATGGAAATTCGCATGGCTTTGAGAGACTCATTGATATCATGCTTAGGTGGAATAGATCTAAGTTTCAAAGAATCAACATCAAGAGAACTTCTATCCACGTTCCTAGCCAATTCATCAATCTTAGGCAATTTTTCTTCAAGCAAAGCATTGAAATTCTTTTGAGAAATCATAAATTCTTTAACACTAGTCTCAAAATAAGAAGGCATCTTTTTAAAATTTCCATAAGAGTTGTTGTAGGAATTACCATAATTATTAGAGGGATTACTAGGATACGGCCTAGGATTAAAATTTCCACTATAAGCGTTGTTACCAAAATTGTTCCTACCAACAAATTCACATCCATAGATTCATTATTATTCTCAATCAAAGTAGACAAAGGCATATCATTGGGATCAGAAGAAACACTCTTATTAGCAAACAATTTCATAAGTTCATCCATCTTTCCACTCAAAACATTAATCTCTTCAATTGCATGCACCTTTTTACTAGTAGATCTTTCAGTGTGCCATTGAGAATAATTAACCATAATATTATCTAGGAGTTTAGTAGCTTCTCCTAAAGTGATTTCCATAAAAGTGCCTCCCGCGACCGAATCTAAAAGATTTCTAGAAGCAAAATTCAATCCGGCATAAATTTTTTGTATAATCATCCATAAATTCAAACCATGTGTAGGGAAATTACATATCATTAATTTCATTCTCTCCCAAGCTTGTGCAACATGTTCATGATCAAGTTGCTTAAAGTTCATAATTTCGTTTCTAAGAGAGATGACTTAGCGGGAGGAAAATACTTAGAGATAAATTCATCTTTGCACTTATTCCAAGAATCAGTACTATTTTTAGGCAAAGACGAAAACCAAGTTTTAGCACGATCTCTAAGCGAAAAGGGAAATAGCTTCAATTTAACAATATCATTGTCCACATCTTTCTTCTTTTGCATATCACACAAATCAACAATGCTATTTAGATGGGTAGCGGCATCTTCACTAGGAAGGCCGGCAAATTGATCTTTCATAACAAGATTCAGCAAAGAAGCATTAATTTCACACAGCATCGGTAAGAGGAGCAATCAGAGTGCTAAGAAAATCATTGTTGTTGGTATTGGCAAAGTCACACAATTTAGTATTATCTTGAGCCATCGTGACAAGCAATCAGTCCAACACACAAGCAAATAAGAAGCAAGCGAAAAAGAGGCGAACGGAAAGAGAGGGCGAATAAAATGGCAAGGGTGAAGTGGGGGAGAGGAAAACGAGAGGAAAATGACAAATAATGTAATGCGAGGAATAAGAGTTTGTGATGGGTACTTGGTATGTCTTGACTTGTGCGTAGACTCCCCGGCAACGGCGCCAGAAATCCTTCTTGCTACCTCTTGAGCAATGCGTTGGTTTTCCCTTGAAGAGGAAAGGGTGATGCAGCAAAGTAGCGTAAGTATTTCCCTCAGTTTTTGAGAACCAAGGTATCAATCCAGTAGGAGGCCACACGCAAGTCCCTCGTACCTACACAAACAAATAAGAACCTTGCAACCAACGCGATAAAGGGGTTGTCAATCCCTTCACGGCCGCTTGCAAAAGTGAGATCTGATAGAGATGATAATATTTTTGGTATTTTTATGATAAAGTTTGAAAGTAAAGATTGCAAAGTAAAAATAGACTGGAAACTTATATGATGGAAAATAGAGGGGGCCATAGGTTTCACTAGTGGCTTCTCTCAAGATAGCATAAGTATTACGGTGGGTGAACAAATTACTGTCGAGTAATTGATAGAAAAGTGCATAATTATGAGAATATCTAGGCATGATCATGTATATAGGCATCACGTCAGTGACAAGTAGACCGACTCCTTCCTACATCTACTACTGTTACTCCACACATCGACCTCTATCCAGCATGCATCTAGAGTATTAAGTTTATAAGAACAGAGTAACGCATTAGGTAAGATGACATGACGTAGAGGGATAAACTCATGCAATATGATATAAACCCCATCTTTTTATCCTCGATGGCAACAATACAATACGTGTCGTTTCCCCTACTGTCATTGGGATCGAGCACCGCATGATTGAACCCAAAGCTAAGCACTTCTCCCATTGCAAGAAAGATCAATCTAGTAGGCCAAACCAAACTGATAATTCGAAGAGACTTGCAAAGATAACCAATCATACATAAAATAATTCAGAGGAGATTCAAATATTGTTCATAGATAATCTTGATCATAAACCCACAATTCATCGGATCTCGACAAACACACCGCAAAAAGAGTTACATCGAATAGATCTCCAAGAAGATCGAGGAGAACTTTGTATTGAGATCAAAAGAGAGAGAAGAAGCCATCTAGCTAATAACTATGGACCCAAAGGTCTGTGGTAAACTACTCACACATCATCTAAGAGGCTATGGTGTTGATGTAGAAGCCCTCCATGATCAATGCCCCCTCCGGCAGAGCGCCGAAAAAGGCCCCAAGATGGGATCTCACGGGTATAGAAGGTTGCGGCGATGGAATTAGGTTTTCGTGGTGCTCCTCGATGGTTTCGAGGTACGTAGGTATATATAGGAGGAAGAAGTAGGTCGGTGGAGCCACGTGGGGCCCACGGGGGTGGAGGGCGCGCCCAGGGGGTAGGCACGCCCCCTGCCTCGTGGCCTCCTCGTTGATTTCTTGACGTCCACTCCAAGTCCTCTGGATCACGTTTGTTCCAAAAATCACGCTCCCGAAGGTTTCATTCTGTTTGGACTCCGTTTGATATTCTTTTTCTGCGAAACACTGAAATAGGCAAAAGAAACAGTAGTTTGCACTAGGCCTTGGGTTAATAGGTTAGTCCCAAAAATAATATAAAGTGTATACATAAGCCCATTAAACATCCAAAACATAATATATAATAGCATGGAGCAATCAAAAATTATAGATACGTTGGAGACGTATCAGTCTACATACTCAACCATCATATAGTCTTCTATGATTGCTAACACTCACCGCGTGCACATGAGCAAAACGTTTCAACCGAACACATATAAAGATAGGGGCTTATTGTTTCACCTCCCAACGTATTCACCTCAAGGGTGATGTCAACAATAATAACTCATGCTATCTATATTCAACTGGACATATGTGCCTAGATCTTTCCTCACCACATGATCCTTGCCAAAGGAGAAAAATAAAAGGAATAGAAGCAAAACTTTGACTCTTTGCATAAAAGTAAAAGATAGGCCCTTCGCAGCGGGAAGCAGAGGTCGCCATGCGCTTATTTATTTGTATGCTCAACCCCTTAGTGCAAAAGAACGTCATGTTGTATTGCCCCTTGTGATAGCAACCTTTATTATGCAGTCTGTCACTTTTATTCTTCACCATCACAAGTTCGTACAACACTCAATTTTCTCTTAAACTAAATGATCTCACACTTTTAGAAGCAATTTTTATTGCCTTTTTGCACCGATGACAACTTAATTGGGGGATCTTGCTCAATCCCTAGGTAGGTATGGTGGACACTTGAAAATAAGATTTGGGTTGAAGGGTTTTTGGATGCACAAGTAGTATCTCTACTTAGTGCGGAATTTTTGGCTAGCAAAGATAGGGGGCAAGCACCACATGTTAAAGGATCCATGACAATATGACTTCTATGTGAATATAAACAAACATAAACCATTAAGTTGTCTTCCTTGTCCAACGTCAACAATTTTGGCATATAATATTTTGATGAGGGCTCACAATCACGAAAGATTTCTAGGATAGTATATTTATATGTGAATCTTCCCTTTCCTTATTAATTCTTTCATTAGTTGCATCATTGACTAATGTTATGTTTGTCAATCTCTAATAAAATTTTCTACTTATACTTTTCCTTATGTGGTGTCATCACCTACCATAAGATTAGTATATGATCTTTTTGATTTATTTTCCTTTCTTTTATTTATTTACTTTCTCTTTTTATTCCTTATTTCTTTTCTTTTATTTGCAACATGAAAGTAAAGAAAGCAAAAACTCAAACTAAAATTTGTTATATATCTTGCACACGATTACAAGGATAGATCACTAAGAAAACTCTCAAAGAAGAAAGGATCGAACCAAACTTTTATTCATCTAAATCAAAAGCTAGAACTAAAATAAGTAAAGGAAAAAAGATAGTGGGATGATACGATACCGGGGCACCTCCCCCAAGCTTGGCGGAAGCCAAGAGGAGTGCCCATACCCGATACTCAATTCTCTTTTGGAGATGAAGAAGAAGGTGGTGGTGAAGAGATCTTGTCCTCGGATTTCCATGGCAGTGGTCCACCATCATAAGAGGAGTGAGTCTTATGGGTCCTGCAACTAGCAGCCAAACTCATACCTTTAAACCTCGCCTCATATTCAAAGACTTGGTTTTGGAGATCATAGATCTGGCTTTGGAGGAAGTTGATTTGCTCGTTGAGGGTGAAGATGATGTCCTTCATGGGCTTGCGATCCACCTTGAGATCACGGGAGAGGTCCGTGATCATGAGGTGATTGGCGTTGAGTCCATGCTCCACCATCCCCTTGCACCAGAAGATGTCCTGCTCCATAGCTTCGAGCCTAGCCTCCATAGTTCATGTCCCTTTGGGACCTTGCACATCGCAGATGTGGTGCAACCCCTCATGCATCTGGATGACCTGAGGGTGCTGCACCACCTCCCGCTGATATGGGTTGATGACGTTCTTGAAGAACTTGTCCTTGGAGGATGTGGCCATGGTAGATGGGATTTGACAGAAAACGGCAAGGAAAAGAAACCAGAAGATTTCTCCGCAATACGTTGATCAACAGGTTCAAGGGTATATAAAGATTTTTTTTTATCTTGGGGGACAAGCAAACTGTAGGAAAACAGAGTCCAGAAGGTGTCCCAGGTGGGCACAACCCACCTGGGCGCGCCTGGCTTGCCAGGCGCGCCCTGGTGTCTTGTGCCCACCATTGTACGCTTTCTGGAAGTTTCTTGTTTTCCTATTTTTTTTAAATATTCCCAAACTGACAAAAAATATTTTTGCAGATTTTTCGGAGTCTGTTTACTTACCGTCTCACGTACCTCCTTATTTTACACGATTTTGGAGTGTTTCGGAAGGACTCTATTATGTGTTCTTCCGGTGTCAAAGTTTGGATAATATTACTTTCAACTTGGGCATACCTGAGATATAATGTTTTATTCGTTTCCCATTGACAACCTTCGGGTTAGTACCTTCGGCATTATTTATTTTGATGGCTCCAGACCGATAAACCTCCTCGATAACTATAGGGGCCTTCCCATTTTGAGAGGAGTTTTCCTGCAAAGAATCTGAAACGAGAGTTGTACAAAATAACATATTCTCCAACTGTAAACTCACGCTTTTGGATTCTTTTGGCATGCCATCTTTTAACTTTTTCTTTGAATAATTTTGCATTTTCATCAGCTTGGGTTCTTCATTCATCTAATGAGCTAATATCAAATAACCTCTTTTCACCAGAAAGTTTGAAATCATAGATGAGCTCTTTGATGGCCCAATATGATTTATGTTCTAACTCAAGAGGCAAATGACAAGCTTTTCCATAAACCATTTTATAAGGAGACATACCCATAGGATTTTTATATGCTATTCTATAAGACCAAAGTGCATCATCTATTTTCTTAGACAAATTCTTCCTGTAGCTATTGAAAGTCTTTTGCAAAATTAATTTTATTTCTTTATTGCTAAGTTCAATTTGACCACTAGACTGAGGATGATAAGGTGATGCAATTCTATGGTTAACATCATACTTGGCAAGCATTTTACAGAAAGCACCATTAATAAAGTGTGAACCACCATCAGTCATTAAATATCTAGGGACTCCAAACCTTGGGAAATAACTTCCTTAAGCATTTAATAGAGGTGTTGTGATCAGCACTACTGGTTGGAATAGCTTCTACCCATTTAGTAACATGATCAACAGCAACCAAACTATGTGTATACCCTTTAGAGGAAGGAAAAGGTCCCATGTAATCAAATCCCCAAACATCAAATGGTTCAATAGCAAGTGAATAGTTCATAGGCATTTCTTGACTCTTACCGATATTACCTATTCTTTGACATTCATCACAAGATAAGACGAACTTACGGGCACCCTTGAAGAGAGTAGGCCAATAAAATCCAGAATGCAATACCTTGTGAGTAGTTCTATCTCCAGCATGATGCCCTCCATAAGCTTCAGAGTGACATTTCCGTAGGATTTGTCCCTGTTCATGCTCAGGTACACAGCGTCTAATAATGTCGTCTACTCCTTTATAAAGATGTGGGTCATCCCAAAAGTAATGTCTTAAATCATAGAAGAATTTTTTTCTTTTGTTGGTATGTAAAGTTAGGTGGTAAATACTTAGCAACAATGTAATTAGCATAGTCAGCATACCAAGGAGTACTATGAGCAACATTTATTGCAGCTAACTTCTCATCAGGAAAACTATCATCAATAGGTAGTGGGTCATCAGGCAAATTTTCAAGCCTAGATAAATTATCAGCTACGGGGTTCTCAGCTCCTTTTCTATCAATGATATGTAAATCAAATTCTTATGACAAAAGAACCCAATGAATAAGTCTAGGTTTAGCATCTTTCTTTTCCATAAGATATTTAATAGCAGCATGATCGGTGTGAACAATTACTTTGGAATCAACAATGTAAGGTCTAAATTTATCACAAGCAAACACCACTGCTAAGAATTCTTTTTCAGTAGTAGCATAGTTTCGTTGAGCACTGTCTAGAGTTTTACTAGCATAATGAATAACATTCAGTTTCTTATCAACTCTGTCTAGAACAACACCAACAACATAATCACTAGCATCACACATAATTTCAAAAGGCAAGTTCCAATCAGGTGGTTGAACAATAGGTGCAGAAAGTAAGGCTTTCTTGATTGTTTCAAACGCTTCTAAACAATCATCATCAGAAACAAAAGGAACTGGGTTCCACTTTAATTTGTTCATCAGGTTTAGGTGTTCTAGTGTAACTCTTGTTAACCACAGTTGAAACTTTAGCATGTTCCTTTATCCAAATAGGGAGAGGTGGTTTCTCAATATAAGCAGAAGGAACAACTGGATCAACATTGTAAATTATGGTTTCTTCTTTAATTGGTACCGCTTGTTTGATTTCTTCTTTAATAGGTGGGTGATATTTAAACCACTTCTCTTTAGGGAGATCAACATGAGTAGCAAATGATTCACAAAAGGAGGCTACTATCTCAGAGTCAAGTCCAAATTTAGTGCTAAACTTTTGAAAAGCATCGGTATTCATAAAATATTTAACACAATCGTACTTAAGTTTAATACCTGACTCTTTACCTTCGTCGAGTTCCCAATCTTTAGAGTTGTGTTTAATTCTTTCCAAAATATCCCCCCGGAATTCAATAGTCTTCTTCATAAAAGAACCAGCACAAGATGTGCCGAGCATGGTTTGATCATTACGAGAAAGCCGAGCATAAAGGTTCTGGATAATACTTTCTTTTGAGAGCTCATGATTGGGGCATGAATATAACATTGACTTAAGCCTCCCTCAAGCTAGAGCGATACTTTCTCCTTCACGAGGCCAAAAATTATATATATATAATTCCGATCACGATGAACTAGATGCATAGGATAATTTTTTTGGTGGAACTCCAATTTCAAACAATTCCAATTCCATGATCCAATATCATCGCATAGTCTATACCATGCCAATGCTTTTCCCTTCAAAGACAAAGGGAAAACCTTATTCATAACTTCATCCCCGGGTAAGCCTGCAAGCTTGAACAATCGACAAATTTTTTCTACATATATCAAGTGCATATCAGGATGTTCGGTTCCATCTCCTGCATAAGGATTAGCTGGCAGGTGTTCTATCACACCCGAAGGAATTTCATATTCAATATTTTCAGTCGGTGCAGTAGGTTGAGGGGTAGCTAACCGTGGTTCTGGTCGAGGTGAAGATACCCCGAACAAACCCCTCAAAGGATTGCTTTCCATAGTATCAAGTGACAGTAAATTTTAGCACACTATATAAATGTTTCCTTACCAAATTCCACTTATCAAAGGCACTTCACTCCCCGGCAACGGTGCCAGAAAATAGCCTTGATGACCCACAATCATAGGGGATCAATTGTAGCTCTTTTCAATAAGTAAGAGTGTCGAACCCAACGAGGAGTAGAAGGAAATGACAAGTGGTTTTTAGCAACGTAACGTCTGCAAGTGCTGAAATTATAAGTAGCAAAGTAGTTTGATAGCAAGATAATTTGTGAAGAGCAAGTAACGATAATAGTAACAAAAGTGCAGCAAGGTAGCCCAATCCTTTTGAGGTAAAGTACAGGCCAATACGGCCTCTTATGATAAGCAAAGCATTCTTGAGGGTACACGGGTTTTCATCTAGTCACTTTCACCATGTTGGTTTGATTTGTGTTCGGTACTTTGATAATTTGATATGTCGGTGGCCCGATGCTAAGGTGATGTTCTTACTTGAACAAAACTCCTACTTATGAATAACCCTCCCGCAAGCATCCGCAACTATGAGAAAAGTATTAAGAACAAATTCTAACCATAGCATTAAACTTTTGGATCCAATCGGTCCCTTACGGAATAGCGCATAAACTGGGGTTTAAGCTTCTATCACTCTCGCAACCCATCATCTAATTGCTACTCCACAATGCATTCCCTTAGGCCCAAATATGGTTAAGTGTCATGTAGTCGAGGTTCACATCAAACCACTAAGGGAATCACAACATACATACTATCAAAATATCGAACACATATCAAGTTCACATGATTACTTGCAACATGATTTCTCCCGTGACCTCAAGAACAAAAGTAACTACTCACAAATGATAATCATGATCAAGATCAGAGGGGTATTAAATAGCATATTGGATTTGAACATATAATCTTCCACCAAATAAACCATATAGTAATCAACTACAAGATAAATCAACACTACTAGTCACCCACAAGCACCAATCTATAGTTTTGGTAACAAGATTGAACACAAGAGATGAACTAGGGTTTGAGATGAGATGGTGTTGTTGAAGATGTTTATGGAGATTTCCCTCCCCAAGATGGGAGAGTTGTTGGTGATGATGATGATGATGATTTCCCCCTCCGGGAGGGAAGTTCCCCCGGCGGAATCGCTCCGCCGGAGGGCAAACGTGCTCCTGCCCAAGTTCCGCCTCGAGACGGCAGCGCTCCGTCCCGAAAGTCCCCTCCTTATTTTTTCTAGGTCAAAATGACCTATATACCAAAAGATGGGCACCGGAGGTGGGACTGGGTGAGCACAACCCACCAGGGCGCACCTAGGCTCCCTAGCGCACCCAGGTGGGTTGTGCCCACCTGGTGGGCCCCCTCTGGTAGTTATTTGCTCCAATATTCACCATATATTTGATAAAATATCTCCGTGAAGTTTCAGCTTGTTTGGAGTTGCGCAGAATAGGTGGCCTAGCGTAGCTTTTCCAGGTCCATATTTCCAGCTGCCGGAATTCTCCCACTTTGTGTATACCTTGCATATTATGGGAGAAAAGGCATTAGAATTACTCCAAAAAGCATTATTATGGATAAAAACATCATAAATAACAGTAAGGAAACATGATGCAAAATGGACGAATCAGCCCCCGGTGCCCATCTTCTCCTATATGGAGGGTTTTGACCTAGAAAAATCATAAGGAATCTTTCGGGGCGAAGCACCGCAGTTTCGAGGTGAAACCCGGGCAGAAGCAATCTAGGGCTCCGGCGGAGCTGTTTTGCAGGGGAAACTTCCCTGCGGAAGGGGGAAATCGAAGCCATCATCATCACCAATGATCCTCTCATCGAGGGATGGTCAATCTTCATCAACATCTTCACCAGCACCATCTCCTCTCAAACCCTAGTTCATCTCTTATATTCAATCTTTGTCTCAAAACCTCAGATTGGTACCTATGGGTTGTTAGTAGTGTTGATTACTCCTTGTAGTTGATGCTAGTTGGTTTATTTGGTGGAAGATCATATGTTCAGATCCTTAATGATATTTATTACCCCTCTGATCTTGAACATGAGAATGCTATGTGAGTAGTTACGTTTGTTCCTGAGGACATGAGAGAAGTCTTGTTATAAGTAATCATGTGAATTTGGTATTCGTTCGATATTTTGATGAGATGTATGCTGTCTTTCCTGTAGTGGTGTTATGTGAACGTCGTCTACATGACACTTCACCATGATTTGGGCCTAGGCAAGGCATTGTGAAGTAATAAGTAGATGATGGGTTGCTAGAGTGACAGAAGCTTAAACCCTAGTTTATGTGTTGCTTCGTAAGGGGCTCATTTGGATCCACATGTTTCATGTTATGGTTAGATTTATCTTAATTCTTCTTTCATAGTTGCGGATGCTTGTGAGAGGGGTTAATCATAAGTGGGAGCCTTGTCCAAGTAAGGAAAACACCCAAGCACCGTTCCACCCACATATCAAATTATCAAAGTAACGAACGCGGATCATATGAGCATGATGAAAACCAACTTGACGATAATTCCCATGTGTCCTCGGGAGCGCTTTGCTCTATATAAAAGTTTGTCCAGGCTTATCCTTTGCTAGAAAAAGTATTGGGCCACCTTGCTGCACGTTTGCTACACTCGTTACTTGTTACTCGTTACGAATTATCTTACTACAAAACTATATTTTATCGATAATTTCAGTGCCTACAAAAAATACCTTGCTGAAAACCACTTGTCATTTCCTTCTGCTCCTCGTTGGGTTCGACACTCTTACTTATAGAGAGGACTATGATTGATGCCCTATACTCATGGGTCATCAGTCTATACTTTGCTCACACTTACAGAGTAGTTTCACCTTGCACGCACCTAGTCGGCAAGCTGCGCTTGTTTGTAACCTGAGCCCCAAGTCAATCCACCCCAAAGGCAGGAGTAGGATTTTACGCCCCCACGGCAGCTCGAACCTGGAAAAACCTAGCGCATTAACCTCTGGATTTGCTCTCTGTGCTCGTCGATCCCCCTAGCCGAACTGCAAAGGGGCCTCGCTGGTCCCATAGATCATCGTACCCCAATAGCCCTAGTGACGGCACCGAAGAGATCAACCAAATGAGTGTGCCGCGCATCCACTATATATAGGCACCCATTGCAGGCTCAACACTTGGGCCTCATACTGATCCTAAACCCCAAATTATGTTTGGCCTGGATCCGAGTCCGAGTAACATCACTTCTGACTCGTGGAGTCGTATCCAGCCTCACAGGCTCCTTCCCTTAAGTGCGGGACCCATTAGGTTCAGGTCGGCTTGGTCGTAGGTCGGATCACCTCCGACTTGTCGGCTGGTAGCGGCCTCTAGAAAGGTGTGCCAACCACCAAGTAGATAATGAAGCCGGTTGGCGAACCTGTACAACATGTCACACTGATGTTCCCTTTGCCACATGATATATGTTGTCAGGCTCAAGCCGAGTTTGTCATCCTTGTGCTAGCCTGACCTCTTTCTCGTTCCAGTGATGCTGACCACTAACCAGGTTATCTCATAATCCTTGTCGCATGGCCATGCTTATCTTGGTCTGATCACACGAGGGGCCCAGGGTATATCTCTCCTGATCGGAGGGGAAATCCCATCTTGCTCGGCCATTTCTCGCAGCATGGGTTTTGACAAGCCCAAAACCTACCTTTGTTACTACCTAGTCACGGAGTAGCATTTGGTCGGCCCAAAGCAGGTCTGTCACCATCCCGAGTACATGCGTCGGCTCAAGTTTTAGGACATAGAACATATTTTGTGCTAGAGACTCACAGATGACCTATTGTTGTGTCTCATAGTCGGGTCTGTCCAACTCGTACCTTATCTCGACTCTGATCTGACTATGTCGATTCCGACCAGATCCTTCCGAGTCCATACTATACGCCTAGCATTCAGTGCTCCATGGCCAGTGAGACAAAGCCATCAACCGTGTCATATGCTAGTCTAGTTGGCTGCGCGTCCACTCAACCCTTTCGGCTAGGGACCTTTCAGGATAGTCTTTATTCATAAACACATAGGAAATATCATCATACATGATTGCCTCTAGGGCATATCTCCAACATATTTGGTGCTCGATATGTATCTTGTGGAGACTCGGACTGGTGGCGGATATGTGTTGGAGATGGACTCAGATTGGCGTGATAGCGGCGAATATGTGGTGGCGTATGGCAGCAGTGATAAATATGGTGCGGCGGCGGCGTGACAACCTGTGAACAAAACTCGAAACTCCAAGGTAACTAGACGCTAAGACCGACAACTCGACACGATGATGCAGCCGTAAATTCAACAAAGCAAAACACTGAAAAGATTGTGCAAAGGCTCAGATTGGTTTGGATATGATGGACTAACCTTAATTTTCGGGGGGAATTTTTCGTGGACTGTAGGTATGAAAATAGATGTGATCTAGACTACGAAAAACGAGTAAAATCTCACCAAGCAACCTAGAAATCTGATAGCACTTGATAGGGTCGAAGGTCTCCCATCTTCCAATCAGATGGTACCTATCGTTTTTGGTGGAGTGGACTTTGACGATCCGACTACAGCGTACAAATACGTCGTTCCTTAGCAATCGCTAAACCAACTCCGAGAGGTTATTGACCACACCAGACAATAATCAACCTAACCACGAGGTTCTATTTCCTGCAGGCAAACGAAGAACAAGCAAGAAACTGAGATTGCAATCCGGATATTGCAAATTTAAGAGGAAAGATCGACTATCAAAGCGGGGTTCTGAAATGTCTTGGCCTGGTCACTGAACACAAATGAAGTGTATTGCACTATGGCGAACTTTAATTTCAACAAAACCTAAGTCTAAAACCACACCCTAATGGTTGTATTTATAGGGAGACAGAGGGGAATTTCGTCCACCCTTGACAAGGTGGGACTAAATTATGTCCTAAGTCATTTTCCCTATTAATACGGACTCTAAAAACTTCCTATTAAGTGTATTTCAAAATTACATGGGCGTGGCCCAAACATAAGGTGGCACATCACCTATATTAGGATATAAATGAAATTTATGAAAGGTCATCTTGTATATTTCGTCCATGTCCTTGTATGCCATCATGGTAGCTCCAAAGTGCTGAAAACTCCACTGGAAACTCCGTTCTTGTTTCCCTTGCGTGCTCCATCCTCTCCATGCTTGATCATGCTCCAATGTTCACTCTTTTTATCCATGTTGGGCCCTTCATTTGTAAGCAAAACAAATGTATCCAATTTATGCATCATCATATTCCCATGAACATTAGAATAGTTACCAAGAAACAAAATTAACTAATAGTTTAATTGACGTGCGTGAGCTTTAGTAATTGGTCCAGTATATGTAGCAGCAGGGGTTGTGGGTGTGTAGTAGCAATGTCCTTATCATACATGTATCTACTTTGTTGGACTTTGTTTAATAGTGAATGCGTACATAATGCAGAGGCCGAGGAATTCCTCCTTTTTGAAAAAAAAATGAGGAGGAAAGGTGGATGGGATCAGGGGAGGTTGTCTTTGAAGATGACAGGCTCATGAGGAAACACGCGCCCGTCTAGCACATACAACAGAGTAGAATATGAGAGTTGCTAGGAATCTCAAGAGAACTGTTCGGTCCAGATTTCGATAGCATGTGTGCCCGAGTGCCAAGACGAATTTTCGTTTACTCCCTCGTCTGTCAGATTGTTATATGCCTATATATGTAGGGAACGATGTTGCATAGGCTGAGCGTCAGGTAGCTCGGTATCCCCTTCATGGGAAAGGGCTTTGTGATTCATTCCTGTCAGAGTTTCCGAGGTATACGACCCCATATACATCTATACGAATAGTGTCGCCGTATAGGATAAGTCTGCCCGTCTGCCAAAATTGCAGCAGCAATAAGTGTTGCACTGACCCAACGAACGGGCAACTTCAAAAAGTATCAATGATCTATTCGGCTACTTTCTGTGTATGTACTGTCAGAGCATTTCTCTCTTTTTATATAAACTAACCTTCAAATTAGTGTGCAATTCGCTACTGTTTGTTTAGCAGACAATTAACTAACGCATGCATTTTTTTCAAGAGCTCTCTTAAGATGGTCTCTCTTGCCCCTTAATAGGCAAGAGAAATATTTCATTTGTCCATTCATCAAGGATATATTTGACCACACAGAAAATTATAATATGGCAATTACTTGTCACAAACAAATGTTTAAATTATTTCCAACATCTCTTTTCAATATAACAAAAGTTCACATTTGAACCCCGTACGTATTTGTTGTATCTACCATATGAAGATGAATAATTCTCGCGTTGTAAAATATGATACATATCCATGTGATCCTAAAAAATAATATACACACTACGAAAGACATTATTGTAATTCATCTAGATTGCAACATAATAATCTGCATTAAGTGTACTCGCATCATTCTAAGAGAGCCAATAAGGAAAATAAATGTACACAAGCCATGCTAGCAACCTATATGACTTTTTCTTATGTGAGAAATATGCAGAACATTCTCTGTTATGCATTGTGTTCTCTACAGAAAAAAAATGTGTTACCCCTCAACAAAATGTGCAGGAACACTGGTACACATGGTTGCTTTGTTACAGAAAAATTATGATGGTATTTTGACTGCTTATTGCTGTGATTTTGTCATTCATTTTTGGTGTTTTCTAAAAATAAATTCTATGTGTTTAGCTCCCAAATGACAAAATAAAACAAGCATAGACATATATGACAAAACATGACGAACTTCTTATCTCAATCCAGGTTCGGACGACATCCCCCCCCCCCTAGTTCTTCCAGTTGTTCCTTCTCTGCACTTGAGGCCGTCCCCCTTGGCCACCTCGCTAAGGTGGCCACGGATTCGGCCATCATCTTTAGGGGGGGAGTAACCCCTCCCCCTCTTAGAGCAGATCGAGGCTATTCACGCTCGTGAAATCCTCGACGGTAGACTTGCCGAAACACGGGCACGCCTCCTCCGCACGCCCGCAGAGTCGTCCGCCTCCACTACAAAAAAAACTTCCATGATGATATGTGTTTGTCACAGTAGGTCACGTTTTCTGTCATGCATGTACACCCATGACGATTTTATGACAGAATCAAGATAGTCATACATGTGTTGTCGTAGAAGCGTTCCATGACATTACCAAAATTATCATCACGGAAGTGTCCACTTCCATGACGATAAGTCGCGCGTCATGGAAGTGCTTTCGTCAAGGGTGACCGACACGTGGCATCCACCGTAACGGGTCACCGTTAAGCTATCGGGTCCGGTTTTGGATCCGATAACCCGCTAACAGCCTGGACCAATGAGGATTTTCCACGTGTAAAATTCTCATTGGCCGGAGAAAACACGTGTTGGCTCACAGTTGGGACAGATGTCATCCATTCATTGGACAGGAGGAGCCTATGATACGTCGACACGTGGCATGGCCCAATAGAGGCCCATTCCGGTGAAAAGGCCGGCCCGTTTGACTTGGTCAAAAGGTAACGGGCCGGCCCATGGAAAGCTTGTTCCTATATAGCCCATTTACGGCCCGCTAACTCACGGCCCATTACCACCTATCGGAATTCAGCCCAGTAGCTTCATCTAGGCCGTCCAATATGATTCAAGCCCATTGTAACTTCCAGCCCATGTATGGCCCATGATGTCTTTCGGCCCATACGAGGCCATTTGTAACTCTTGGCCCATTAACGGCCCGTGGGGAATCTGGCCCGCAATGAACAGTGTACCCCTTTATACCCATTAACGGCCCATTATTCCATTGGGCCGTTTCCAACCCGTGTTATCTTTCGGCCTTCTCAGGGCCCATTTATTCTTGGGCTCATCTCCAGCATTTGGTTACTTATGGCCCGTTATTAGCCTTTTCTGCTTGTGGGCCAAATTCTGCCCGCTGTTACGATCGGCCCATTTGCGGCCTGTTAATCCGTTGGGCCTTTTTCATAGCATCGTCCAATATGGCCGATTAACGACGGCCCGTTATTGTCGGCCAATGAACGGACGATTCCAAATCTAGCCCGTTTACGGCCCATAATGTGGTCTGTTATTGGCCCATGTTTGGCATATCAATCATACGACACGTAGAAGTCCCATCGTTACTACGGCCCTTAGAAGGCCCATTGTTTCTACGGCCCATAGGAGGCCCATGGTAACTATAGTAAACATGTAGCCAATGGATATTGTGGCCTAGTTTTTAAAAATAGGTTACTGCGGCCACTAGCAAACCACGGAAAAAGAACTGCACTGACTACAAGCAAACAAATAAACAAGACAACAAGGAACTAAATAAGCAAGCAACTTACGCTAGGCTAGCACGGCTATTACACATACTACATCCACTGGGCATCAAAGTTCGCCACCAGTGCAAATATAGAACAAAGCAGCATATCACATACACTGGTCGTCAAAGTTGGCATCAAAGGCAAATAAACGCCACAAACAAAACAAGTCCGAGCTGAAACCACTTTAGAAGAGCTTAAGAAACAATATCCTGGATACCCATAATGCTGGCAAGATGCTTAGCAAGCTTATTAACTTTCTCTTGTTTGGCGCTTAAATCCTCCAACGCTTGCTATTGCACAAGAAAGTATGCATCTGAATTCTGCAGGGACTTCCTCGATCCTTGACTTCTTGCCGCAAAGACTGGTGATCGATGCCTTTCAGCTTATAGCTGAGGCTCAAGAAGCCGAGTGATTCAGCAGCGAGGTCGAAGAGCTTGTGCCAGTGATCGCCGAGAATTCGAACACTACATCAACGCATGAGTGTGGGGTTTTCTCACTATCTACAAGATCATTTTTATCACCTTTCTTGGAGACCAACAGGGTTGTCTCACTATCTTGAACCTTATCTGCATTACTTTCTCTACCATTGCATAGTGAGGTGCTCTTCTCCAATATTCTGTAACACCCCAAAATTTTAATCTTATTTTGTTAAATAAAATTTTGCCAGGAAATTAAAACTTTTATTTTCTGGGCTCTCTTTTGTTTTTTTTAACATTTCCTTCCTTTTTTTATCATGGAGTTATTTCCTTCAGTGAAAACTTTTCAAATATGTTATTGGACTTGTTTATCCTCTCAAGAAAAATCTTTTCTTTTCATCAGAGGGATTAATTATATAATAATTATTTTTCTTGAAAAATGGTTTCCCATGGTTTTATGGTCCTTTTTGTACTGCAACCCTTTTATAAATTCTTTCAAAAATTCCACCAAAATTTGGGGATGTCCTGTGATGTCACCAAACCACTTTTATGCAAAAAGATATTTTATTCCTTAAATATTTTGAGCTCTACACCCAATTTTATTCTCTGGTCCAGAGGGCAATTTTGCACTACAACTCATTTAAATACTTCTTTCTAGCCTCCACCAAAATTATGGGATGCTGGTAGTAGCTTAAGATTCAACTTTATGCAAAAACCCAGTGTTGTTATTTGAAAATTTTGAGTAAATCAACCTCATCTTCATTCTGGTCCAGCATGATGGTTTGTACAGCATCCATATTCTTGCTTGCTCTTTGGCCCTTGACTCTTTCCCCTGCTTGTAGACCACCCTACAAAACCCCTAAGTCCAGGAGCATGTAACCATTGGAATATTTTTGGTTCATGAAATGATGCCACTTACCTCATGTCCAGAATTGAAGTTTTGCAAAGCTTGCACTAACAAGTTTATGCTTTGTACAAACTAACCTCACCACCTTCTTGTGCATCTAAAGAGACTAGGATCTGGAAGATTTGGCAACTCCAAGAAATGCCTAGGTGCCCCTGGCATTTTGACAAACACCTTATGGGCATGATCTATTTTGACATGATCTTTATTTTGCACTGAGGCCTTGCACCTCTAGGAAACTAGCTTGTCCACTAAGCCTCTAGATGACCTTGGCCTAGGTCTGTTAAACACCAACCTCATCCGAGACCTATAGCTTGCCCTAGCATTTTGTCGAGCATGTTCCGTGTGTGCTCTGTGCACGCCCAGAGCGCGAGCGGAGCACGCGTTTTGCACGTGCCGCGCCCGAACGCGCGCGCCTCGCCCAAGACTCACTCGGCCCGTGACCGACCGCAGCCAAGACGCCACGCCCCTTATGCTCCCCACGAGCCCCGCAGCCCTCGCCACGTCTTGGCGGGCCAGCAGCTAGCCGCCACTGCCGCCCGATAGCTCCTGCAATGGCCATCGCCGCCCAAGCCACTCCCACTCGCCAGCTCGCCCTTGGAGCAGTACCCGCTCGTCCACTAGCTCCTGCCGCCATCCCCAGCCTCGCCACGATGCCTGCAAGCTACAGAACATCGGTCGCCGACGAGCTCACCCACTGCCGCCGCGAACCGACGTGGGAGCGCTATAAAAGGAAGCCCCTCGAGCCCTACGAGCACACAAGCAGACTCACACCGTACTCCTAGTGCCCCCGTTGTCGTCAATTGGAGAGAAAGAGGCTGTCTTCCCCCACTCCGGCCCGTCCGGCCACCGCCGCCTCCCGGCTCCGTTCGGCGCAACCAGGGCCTCCCCCTCTCCAATCTCTTCACCAGGAACCCCCTCTCCCCCTCGTGAGTCCATCCCCCTACTCAACCTTGATCGGGACTCGCCGCGGGCGAGAATTCACTTTTCCCGACGACCACCATCCGCCGCGGAGCTCGCCGCCAGCAGCTCCGTCCACCCCAGAGATCAAAATGACCACCGGAGTGACCGCCTCGACCCCCTGAGCCAGCGGGTGACCTCGGTTTTCCGAACGGTGCCACCGTTCGCCAGCGAGCCTCACCGGAGTTCCTTCCCCGCTCGGACAGAGAAAGAAGAGGGGAGGGAAGACCAGTCAAACCTGACCAGTGGGCCAGGCGGGCCCACTGTCAGTGACTCAGGTGCGGTCCACGCTGGATAAGTAGAAACGTATTTCCAAAATACGCTTTCGACGTGTACGTATATATTCGAATCGTTTTTCTTTTCTGTTTTATTAAAAAAAAACAGATTTTGACCAAATCTTTGACTGGCTATAAATTTTTAAATATAACTCCAAATGAATTGATTCTTTTTCCTACATCTCTCAAATTCTGTCTAGTTTATTTTAAGATTTATTTGAAAAAATTTCAGACTACTTTTTTGTGCTGTTTTGGAAATGTGTGTTGATTCAAAAAATATTCTTTAAGTAGGATTTTGGAGAGAGAGGAGCAAACTTTCAAAAGTTTTGGAGTGCACCCTGCCTTTCCACACCTTGAAGGCAAGCATTCTGAACCCTGGCATAATTTTTGCATGCATTGTTTGACACGATTATGGCACCACCTCAATACATGGAACTTGTTATTTTATGTGGTGATGTGATCGTTTGCATAAATGCTTATTCGAGACTTACTTGTTGTTGGTAATAGACATGCTTGTGATAATGATCATCCTCGTATGCCTTTCGTGCCTACCGGAAGGAAGACGGGAAAGTCTCTGTCTTGGGTAGACCCGAGCTTGTCCCTAGTTTCTCGTCGAGACGAGTGTGTCCGGCATGGCATGAGAGGTATGATGAGTGGTGATTCTATCTGTTGGATGAAATATATTAGTTATGCTAATCATGCAGGAATACATAAACCTCTGAGTCGACCATAGATCGAGTCTTGTTCGAAGAACCCCACACTTGTTTCAGACTACCACTTGTCCCTGCCATACGTGGGTACGGTTCGAAGAAGTTGTCAACCCCTTTCCTAGAACACACCGCATGGAGGGGCCATGGTGGAAGATAGGAGGCATCCGGTAGGCATGCCATCGACCGGGGCATGGGTGTTTCGGTTGTAGCCAAGGGTAGCTCCCCTAGTTTTCTTGCTGTATAAATTTTGTGATCCCATGTTACGTTGAGGTTGTAGCCTCCCCACTTAGAGTTTTGCTTGACAGGCGTCGTGGGTGATTCCAGACACCGGTAAGTTAAGCTGGTGTGTGCAAGTTAGGTGCGTTTTCAACAAAAGGTCAAGCGGAATTAGTCCTGATGGACTAAAGGAATCCGTTACTCGTGGGTAAAGAGTACAGCCTCTGCAGAGATTAAACCTATTCAAATAGCCGTGTCCATGGTTAAGGATTACTGATGCAGGATGGGTCAAGTGTTGGTCTTAGTGTCGGTCTTGAAGGAGAAACTGTTAAACCAAGCTGGGATACCTACTTGTGACTTGTGAGGACCCTGATTATTATTTTGTTATGGACTAACCGTTATATTATCTGAATTATCAAGCATCCCTGGGATGATTCTACCTCCTGGATATTCACTATGATTAATTATAAGCCCTTTATGTGGTGTCGCTGAGACGCCCGACTGTGGCATGCTTGATATCCATTTTACTTTATAAGCCCTTTATGTGGTGTCACTGAGACGTCCGACTGTGGCATGCTTGTTATTTATTTTACTTTATAAGCCCTTTATGTGGTGTCGCTGAGACGCCCGACTGTGGCATGCTTGATATCTATTTTACTTTATAAACCCTTTATGTGGTGTCGCTCAGACGCCCGACTGAGGCATGCTTGTTATTTACCATCAATTCGAGACGTCGCTTCAGACATCCGAATGGTGCACTTTATTCCTACTCTGTCATTACATATTCATGGTTACACATTAATAACCTACCTGCATGCATCAAGGAATTTTTTTATGACTGACGTTGTGATCATAGAATATTTTCAAAGCATGATTATCGGTTGTTGCATTATACATGTGTTCATGATGATTGCGAGTAAATTCAAAGTACTCACTGGCTTGTCCCTGGCTATTGTCTTGGCCAGATTTCTTGCGCGGAGAGGAGCGACCGTGATGACAGCCCCGGAACCTAAGCAATGGTGATAACAGTCTCGCGAAGATAGGAGTTAACCTGGTCAGCTGTTCCTGTGGGAAATGGAGTCCCATAGACGCTGATGATCCACAAACCGCTTCCGCCATCGACCACTAGAAACCATTTGTTGTACTCACAGACCAGAATAGTCTTGTACCACAGATTTTGTATTTTGCTTGGAATTTCTGTACCAAGTTGGTGCCTCATCGCCTAACAAGAATCACGGGCTGGTGAGCACAACGGCCATTTTCTGGAATTTATTACCCGGAAAACCGGTCGTCACATATTCTGTTCGCATACTACAAGAGAAACAAGCAGGCACATCACAGGTTTAGCATGTAGTATACCAAACTCATTTTGATAAACCGGTTCAGTAGTAAGGTAGATAGGATAACAGCACGAAACAAACATATATCTATGTACTATGGTCACTGTATTACCCGGAAAACCGGTCGTCACAAACTTGGTATCAGAGCCAGGCTGACCATTGGCTAATCCTATCTTAGCCGGGTCAATAAATCTAGGTAAGCCAAACCACCAGACCTTAACCAAAACCCAGCCAAGCTTCTCATGCAAGATAGCCACACAGTGATCCCGACACTTTTGGCAGTCGGTGCCCAACCTATCAACCTAGCCTGTCGATCACACGCCAGTGACCGACGCCTATAATGTCTCATTTGCAAGTGTGCGAAGGAAGACTTCGTTCCTTTTTTCTATAAAAAGGGCACGCTCGCCTCAACCCAGCCCAAAGACAGCCTACGCCTGCATCGAGCCATAATGCCTGGCCCCATAGTGCACAATGAGACCACAGCAACCAACCTTGGAGGTTTTGTGACCATACTCGCAAACCTCACCCGTCGTGCCTATGCGTTAGAAGAGCCCCCAGAATATGTTGTGTACCAAGGGTCCATGAGCGGCAAGAGCCGTCAATTCTGGGCCACTGTGCACATCTACGGTAGGGGGTCTGCCGTAACGCCCTACAGTTCACCGAAGGAAAACTTCCTTCGAGCCACAAGCCATCCAGCTAGCTGCTCGAGAGGCTATAGTTCAACTCGGCGGTTGTCGCCCGAGTTAATCGTCGCTCGCTCTACTACTACCCTGGACATGAAGGGTATGGTAGACCACCACAGTTGCCAACGGAGATCACGAGGCGGATCTCGCACTATTGCACCTAGTGCGCTATGTAGGTGCTTTGGAGGAACTGTTCGATCAAATCACCATTGATCTGATCGCAGCTCGTGGAGAGCTGGTTCGTCGAGCCCCGACAAGAGAAGAGAATGTGCCCGACGCCGACAACCCAGTCGTGCTGTTCGGACACCCGATCGAGTCCCTGAGGTCTGCCCCAGCCATCAGCCAAGGCGCTTTGATGAACCCAGAAGCGCTTCGTCGCCTCTTGGGAGCACACTCCAATGGGGTTGTGGCCAACAATCCCCGAGATGGTCATCATCGCTACCCCGAGCCTGCAGCCCCTCAACCCTCTCCAGCTAATTCTGACGGTGAGACCCGTGGAGAAGCCTCGACATCCACGAGGCACGCTCGCTTGGATATAAACGAGGTAGACTAAGTCACTCGATTAGTGTCATGTCTCAGTGTATCCTCGCTTTGTAATCGTGTGACCTTGTGAAATTAGCGTAGCCTGCTGTTGTGCCACTGTTTTAATAGTAACCTTGCATATCTATGTCAGCACGTAGTTGCATATTTTTGCGGGCACAGCTACCAAAACTACCCCGACAACACCCACAGTGATACGTCTCTTTGGTGAGATATGTATATGTGGCTTTGACCCCGACCCTTGGAGCTGAGCTGGCAAATTAATTACCGTTCACCACGGTAAAATGACCCAGTTCCAATGCTATAAAAAGGCCACCGCGTGACCTTGCCAAGCACCATCACTTGTGCACCCTCCTCACAACCATTTCTTGCCATACCGAGCCCTAGTATTTATCTGAGAACTCCAGATGCAACCCCGGGTAGTTTTGTCAAGATATTGTGGGATTTTACTGATACCATGGGCGCTACCCAGCCACCCCAAGACGAGCTGTTCAAATCGAGAATCACCCCTTCCACCTCGAGATCTTTGGGCAGCAGGCACATCCCTCCGTAAGCCCAAACCAAGACCCAGCGGAGGTCTCCTTCGTGGGGAAATCTATGTCGACCCCACCTATGGCCGTAGAAGCTGCTGCATACGAAGCGCTTGCTCGCCTTCAATTCGTAGTACCCTATGCCAGCGAACGAGGGTACTATTACTTTCCAAGCCATGCAACACCCGGAGGAGTAGCATCTTTTCCCGGTGGACGAATTGAGAGATACCCAGTCCTGGCCAACCTTGTCCAGTACGTCATCGCTCAAGAGCGTTTAACCCAAGAATCTATTGTAGATGATATTTGAGTCCCACTTCAGATTAGCGTTGTCTGTCTTGTCCTGCTTCAGCCTCGCCGCCGTACACCTCACCGGAGCTGCTCCAACGATGGAACCGTCCATCACAGCGGAGCAGTACCCTCAGCACCGTTTCTAGAGGCCTCGGATCTTCTTCCCCGCCTCCGACAGTCACACCAGCATCACCATCCTCCACGTCCAACCCAACGATGCTGAGGTCGACAAGGCTATGCCAAAGAGGTTGTACACTCGTTGCATCACTTTGTTACTCTGAATTCATGTCGATCCCTCAGGGATCCTTTGCTATGGAACTACTATGGTACTACTATTCGTGCATTTGGTTAGGAGTGGAGCAAAGCAAAACTGGAGGTTTTTTTCCTTTGGTGTCTCTTTTAAAGAAAAATGGTAGGAATTTTAATGTCCAGTTGGATGTCCTTTTCAAATTAATATGCATGAAGAATAGGACTAATTGCATTACTGGCATAATAAGGTTCTTATTTTTTCATTTCCACGTGGTTTGACTTTAATTTGACCATGTTTCTCCATTCATGTGTTCTTCCAATTCATGAGAACCAAACACCGAGGTTCACATAAATCCTATGTTTCCAAATGCTCTGTTTTGCACGTGCATTCCTATCCTATTCCTGTGTTTTTCCTGTCCCTGCATTTATAGAATCCTCCAATTCTAAGGAGCCCTTATAGATTTACTTCATTTTCAGATAGGCGTCAAAGAAAACTCTGTGTGTTATGTCCTGCTCCTGCCGTGTCGTCATCCACCCCACCTGAGGTGCGCCATCAATAGAAGCGTTCACTGCAGCAGATATTCCCCCTGCAAACTTTCTTTCACCGCCTCAGATCATCTTCCCCTTTGCCGGCAGCCACGCCAACTGCATTACCATCATCGACTGAGCAGATGAACCTGAGGACTACACAGTTCCGAAAGAGAGGTCGCAGTCTTTCGTGTTTGCTTACGTTATACATCGCTGCTACTTTACCATTCAAACTGAGTTTTAAAATGCCCGTGGCTCTCATATCGAGGCAGCAATGAATAGTATCTGTCTACTATCTTGTTCATCTGGGGTCTTTTATGTGGTTCATGTTGGGTGGGCAACAAATAGTAGATGGTCCATTGTCTATCTTTTTAAACTGAAGCTATAATCTACCTGCTATCATTAGTTTTGGATCTATCCACTCGTTTGCTACCATCAGTCTTGATTTCTTCATGCACCCCTTAGGCCTTACAAAATCTAACTAATTTTTTATTATGCATGTCATTTATTATACACAATCGTACTGAACATGTAGAGAAAAAGAGAAGACCGTTGCGTTGGAATACAATGTCATGCAGACGCCGCTCCATGGTGGGCGAAGTGGCCTCCCTCCCGCCATTCCAGATTGTATTCCAGAGGAAGATAACTGTTCAGATGGGGATTCAGAGGGAGCCGACCACTCCTATTTACCACCTGAGGTGTTTGCTCTAACCTGGCATGTTGATGTTGGTCATATCATGCATATGGCGCCTCGCATTGCTTACATTATTCCTCTTATATGTCATCAGCTTAGTTTAGATTTGGTTTGTGTGAATGCCACCTGTTTGGTTTCTATATCATACTCCCACCGTTCTATTTGTCTTTTTTACAGATTTTCAACAAGTGACTACATACGGAGCAAAATGAGTGAATCTACACTCTAAAATATGTCTATATACATCCGTATGTAGTAATCCATTTGAAATCTCTAAAAAGACAAATATTTAGGAATGGAGGGAGTATATGGGAATTATGCAATGCCATGTTTTTCAGCCAGTTATCATATATGTGAATTATGCACCGCCATGTAGCCAGGCATCATATATGTGAATTATATCATGCCATCTTTTTTTTATTACGTATTCCATTTGTCAACAATCTGTGTATATTGAACTACTCTTCATGTGTGTCAGCCATTTGAGCTGGTTATGGAAAAATCAGGAGTGAAAACGAGGTCTTTAGAGCAGATAATGGTACCTGTTGAAGCATATATCTCGATGGTTACAGGGAGCTCCTCAGAGGAGGTTTCAGAGACAGATGGCCAGTCCTATATCCCACCTGAGGTGTATGCTCTAAGTTGCAATGTTTATATTTCTCATATCATGCATATGGTGTCTTGCATTGCTTAGTTTAGACATCATATGCACAATATTGAATTCCATCTGCTTAGTTTAGAGATCATACATGCGAGTGCCAGCTGCTTAGTATATGAATTAATTATGTCAATTATATCATGCCATCTTGTATACTTAGACAACATTTATGTGAATTATTTCATCCCAACCTAATTTAGAAAGACATCATATAGTTTTGTCATGTCATCCTGTATAGATACTCATCATATGTTGAATTATGCCATTATATCCTGTTCAGTTATCCATCATATATCTGAAACTGTGTCATGCTATCCTGTTTAGTTAGGCATCATATATGTGAAATTGTGTCATGCTGTCCTATTCGCTTAGACAACATATATGTGAATTAGCACATCTGTCTATCATACAATATCTGTACGTTCAGTTTCTTTTCTTGTTTATTAGCCATTTGAATTGGAGGGGGTGATGGCAGTATCTAAGGGAGCAAAAACCCGTTCTTCACAATAGACAATGCTACCCGTCGATGCAGATAGAACCATGGTTGTACTGGCCCACAAACTTGCCCCACCACACATAATCGAGACTCTTCCAGATTGTACACTTACACCGTTGGGCAGAGAACCAGCTACAACCCATCTAACCCCAACCCCAGCGGACAGTAACCCACTTCTAGTTGACAAAGCACCATGTCCACCATAGAGTACACCCACACGAGCAGTTTGTAAAGCAACTGCAGTGCCCAAAGCACGAAGACCACCACAGCGAACCCAAACTCCACATTTAAAGCAGAAGAACAACTGTTCTCAGGTCAGATTCCGTAGCTATGGTCCATACTACTTTGCTGTTGCATCACTGTATTTACTCATACCAACTACTTTCGAATATGAAGGATCCAATTGAAACTCCAATGACGCAACAGGTATGTTTTAAACCTATTTCTTTAACTGGATTGCTGTTCTAACTTCTTGCTCTTTATTGATTTCAGTTTCAGTTGTATAAACAATTATATTCTCATGTGATGCACATCACAAGTGTTGCCAATGCTGTGTAGTTTCTCACACTTATATTCTGTCTATGCTGTTGTGTCTTCAAAATATATGAGTTGAACTGTGTCTCTATCTTGATTTGGCAACATAAACTAGAATGATATGGACAATACAGTGACCATAGTACATAGATATATGTTTGTTTCATGTTGTTATCCTGTCTACCTTACTACTGAACCGGTTTATCAAAATGAGTTTGGTATACTACATGCTAAACCTGTGATGTGCCTGCTTGTTTCTCTTGTAGTATGCGAACAGAATATGTGATGACCGGTTTTCCGGGTAATAAATTCCAGAAAATGGCCGTTGTGCTCACCAGCCCCAGGATTACTGTTAGCTGATGAGGCACCAACTTGGTACAGAAATTCCAAGCAAAATACAAAATCTGTGGTACAAGACTATTCTGGTCTGTGAGTACAACAAATGGTTTCTAGTGGTCGATGGCGGAAGCTGTTTGTGGATCATCAGCGTCTATGGGACTCCATTTCCCACAGGAACAGCTGACCAGGTTAACTCCTATCTTTGCGAGACTGTTATCACCATTGCTTAGGTTCCGGGGCTGTCATCACGGTCGCTCCTCTCCACGCAAGAAATCTGGCCAAGACAATAGCCAGGGACAAGCCAGTGAGTACTTTGAATGTACTCGCAATCATCATGAACACAGGTATAATGCAACAACTGATAATCATGCTTTGAAAATATTCTATGATCACAACGTCAGTCATAAAAAAAATTCCTTGATGCATGCAGGCAGGTTATTAATGTGTAACCATGAATATGTAATGACAGAGTAGGAATAAAGTGCACCATTCGGATGTGCAGGCGGCGTCTCGAATTGATGGTAAATAACAAGCATGCCTCGATCAAGGCGTCGAGCGACACCACATAAAGGGCTTATAAAGTAAAATAGATATCAAGCATGCCACAGTCGGGCGTCTCAGCGACACCACATAAAGGGCTTATAAAGTAAAATAAATAACAAGCATGCCACAGTCGGGCGTATCAGCGACACCACATAAAGGGCTTATAAAGTAAAATGGATATCAAGCATGCCACAGTCGGGCGTCTCAGCGACACCACATAAAGGGATTATAAAGTGAAATAAATATCAAGTATGCCACAGTTGGGCGTCTCAGCGACACCACATAAAGGGCTTATAAAGTAAAATAAATAACAAGCATGCCACGATCGAGGCCTCAAATGACACCACATAAAGGGCTTATAATTAATCATAGTGAATATCCAGGAGGTAGAATCATCCCAGGGATGCTTGATAATTCAGATAATATAACGGTTAGTCCATAACAAAATAATAATCATGGTCCTCACAAGTCACAAGTCGGTATCCCAGTTTGGTTTAACAGTTTCTCCTCCGAAGACCGACACTAAGACCAACACTTGACCCATCCCAGACTGTAATCCTTAACCATGGACACGGCTATTTGAATAGGTTTAATCTCTGCAGAGGCTGTACTCTTTACCCACGAGTAACGGATTCCTTTAGTCCATCAAGACTAATTCCGTCTACGGCCTTTTTGTTGAAAACGCACCTAACTTGCACACACCAGCTTAACTTACCGGTGTCTGGAATCACCCACGACGCATGTCAAGCAAAACTCTAAGTGGGGAGGCTACAACCTCGACGTAGCATGGGATCACAAAATTTATACAGCAGCAAGAAACTAGGGAGCTACCCTTTGGCTACAACCAAACACCCATGCCCCGGGTCAGATGGCATGCCTACCGGATGCCTCCGGTATCTTCCACCATGGCCTCTCTGTACGGTGTGTGCTAGGAAAGGGGTTGACAACTTATTGAACCATACCCCACGTATGGCAGGGACAAGTGGTAGTACGAAACAAGTGTGGGGGTTACTGGAACAAGACTCGATCTATGGTCGACTCAGGAGGTTTATGTATTCCCTGCATGATTAGCATAACGAATATATTTCATCCAACAGATAGAATCTCCACTCATCATACCTCTCATGCCATGCCGGACACACTCGTCTCGACGAGGAACTAGGGACAAGCTCGGGTCTACCCAAGACAGAGACTTTCTCGTCTTCCTTCCGGTAGGCACGAAATGCATACGAGGATGATCATTATCACAAGCATGTCTATTACCAACAGCAAGTAAGTCTCGAATAAGCATTTATGCAAACGATCACATCACCACATAAAATAACAAGTTCCATGTATTGAGGTGGTGCCATAATCGTGTCAAACAATGCATGCAAAAATTATGCCAGGGTTCAGAATGCTTGCCTTCAAGGTGTGGAAAGGCAGGGTGCACTCCAAAGCTTTTGAAAGCTTGCTCCTCTCTCTCCAAAATCCTACTTAAAGAATATTTTTGAATCAACACACATTTCCAAAACAGCACAAAAAAGTAGTCTGAATTTTTTTCAAATAAATCTTAAAATAAACTAGACAGAATTTGAGAGATGTAGGAAAAAGAATCAATTCATTTGGAGTTATATTTAAAAAGTTATAGCCAGTCAAAGATTTGGTCAAAATCTGTTTTTTTAATAAAAGTAAAAGAAAAACGATTCGAATATATACGTACATGTCGGCGTATTTGGAAATACGTTTCCACTTATCCAGCATGGACGCGCTGAGTCATCGACAGTGGGCCCGCCTGGCCCATCGGGTCGTTTGGTGGTCTTCCTCCTCTTATTTCTCCGTCGGCGAAGGGCGGAACTCCGCGAGGTTCGCCGCGAACGGTGGCACCATTCGGAAACCGAGGTCACCAGCATGGGCTCGGGGTCGAGGCGGTCACTCCGGTGGTCGTTTGATCTCTGGGGTGGGACGGAGCTGCGTGGCGGCGAAGCTCATGGCGGATGGTGGCCGTCGGGAAAAGTGAATTCTCGCCCGCGGCGAGTCCCGATCAAGATTGAGTAGGGGGATGGACTCACGAGGGGGAGAGGGGGTTCCTGGTGAAGAGATTGGAGAGGGGGAGGCCCTGGTTGCGCCGAACGGAGCCGGGAGGCGGCGGTGGCCGGACGGGCCGGAGTGGGGGAAGACGGCCTCTTTCTCTCCAATTGACGGCAACGGGGGCACTAGGAGTACGGTGTGAGTCTGCTTGTGTGCTCGTAGGGCTCGAGGGGCTTCCTTTTATAGTGCTCCCACGTCGGTTCGCGGCGGCAGTGGATGAGCTCGTTGGCGACCGACGTTCTGTAGCTTGCAGGCATCGTGGCGAGGCTGGGGATGGCAGCAGGAGCTAGCGGACCAGCGGGTACTGCTCCAAGGGCGAGCTGGCGAGTGGGGGTGCCTTGGGCGGCGCTGGCCATTGCAGGAGCTGTCGGACGGCAGTGGCGGCTAGCTGCTGGCCTGCCGGAGACGTGGCGAGGGCTGCAGGGCTCGTGGGGAGCAGAAGGGGACGTGGCGTGCTGGCTGCGGTCGGTCACGGGCCAGAGTGACTGCGGGACGAGACGCGGCGGTTCGGGCGCGGCACGTGCAAAACGCGTGCTCCGCTCGCGCTCTGGGCGTGCACAGAGCACGCACGGAACATGCTCGACAAAATGCTAGGGCAAGCTATAGGTCTCGGATGAGGTTGGTGTTTAACAGACCTAGGCCAAGGTCATCTAGAGGCTTAGTGGACAAGCTAGTTTCCCAGAGGTGCAAGGCCTCAGTGCAAAATAAAGATCATGTCAAAATAGATCATGCCCATAAGGTGTTTGTCAAAATGCCAGGGGCACCTAGGCATTTCTTGGAGTGGCCAAATCTTCCAGATCCTAGTCTCTTCAGATGCACAAGGCCGCTCCGACAGATGCTGTAAATACTGTTTACTCTGAACTTAACTGAAGAAACTGAACTTTACAGTCGAAACTGAATTTTACTATCGAAACTGATTGAGCTAGTAGAAGAGCATTGCAATAGAAGTTTAGGGCGTTCAAGCACTAGTAGCAGAGAAGCAGTGATCTAAATCAGCAGACGCTCGAGCAGGGAATGCACTAGCAGAGAGCAAGTCGTGCAGCAGAACCGCGAGCGAGTGCTAAAGCAGCAACTCATGTAGCTGCCGGAGGTCGTGCAACAGCAGCAGCAGCGCGAGCGATAGCAAGAGCAGAGCAGCAGCACGAACGAGAGCAAGAGCGGAGCAGCAGCGCGACCGGCAGCAATAGCAGAGCAGAGCAGCAGCATGAACGAAAGCAAGAGCAGTGCAGCAGCGCGACCGACAGCAAGAACAGAGCCGCAGCGCGAGAGAGAGCCGGAATAGCAGCAGCAGCACGAGCGAGAGCCGAAGCAGCTGCAGCTAGTGCCGGTGTGGAAGTCGCCGCCGAGGAAGCAACGACATGGGGGAGAGACGCCGTGGATGAAGTGGCCGTTGACGGCGCCGTCAATGGAGACCCGTCATGGCTGCTCGGTATTGAGCACCGGCAGCCCTGTGAGATCGAATAAAAGATAAAATGCAGTTGTGAGTGCAGAACCTCCTCGGTGGCTCTGAGTTGGCCTCGGCTTCATCGGAGGAATTGTTCAGGGTGCTGCGGTTTCGGTGGGGCACGTCAAGATGGCGCTGTGGGGATGGAGGTGGCACAATAGACGAGGCGAACGTCAGGGCAGCTCCTTGGAGGTGGAGGACGGGGCGGCTGATCTGGCGGGACGACGAGATCGATGATGAATCCTTATCTGGTGCGGTGGATGAGGGACGGCGAGCTGTTGCGGTGGATGACGTCGTCGGGGAAGAGTCTCCGGCTGGGCGGCGGTCGGAAGGCCGACCGAGGAGCGTGGGGTTTTGTGGGTTTTGGTGGCCTCGGTGTACGAATGGGGGGACGAAGGGGAAGGTAGGGGCAGCCATGGCTTAGGGACGCACTTGTCCGAAATGTAGGGTAAGTTACCAGCATACCCCCACCGGTTTTGACACTGCGACGTCGAGCCGGCATTTCTGGCTGAGATGTAGAAGGGGGATTTCGCGTGTCTAGGCTATAGGACTGATTTCGGATGAGGAGGGAGTTTTCGCGCGCGTCAAAATTTCGGGATAACAAGGCGCGGCGCGGGTTGAAGAGGCGGGAGTTTCAAAGCAGATGAGACAAAAGATGCTTGAGCTTAAAATTTCGGGATAACAAGGCGCGGATTCCTTGTTCGGCAGAACAAACTTAACGTGTACAAAAAAACAATTCATACAAGACACAAGAGATTCATGTCCCCTTTTACTATATTGCTATAAATGTCATTGAAAAAACAACAAGAAAAGTGTAAAAAAATCGGGAGAACAAGATTACCATGTACAGTACCAAATCGATTCGCACTTCCCTCAACAACAACAAAAAACAAATCAATTCCCACCAAAAGAAACAGTCATGTCCCTTTTTATATGATTACAAATGCCAGGATCTCGAATTTCAATTTTTGAATCCACGTTATGTTGAATTCGAATATATCGTTAGGTGACCTTGCGGTTTATAATGGATGTAGTCCTACATTTTGATCTTCCATCATATATGAACATTTTACTCCACCCTATGAACATATATATTGTCGTCTACCATATGGACTAAATTTGAATCAATTATCCTTATTTGAATATGATTGTTGTCAAGTTATACAATCATTTAAATATTATCTTGATAACAAAAAACATGCATATAGCAGTAATCATATTTCACTATAAACTACATGTAACATACGATCTCCAATTCAAATATTTGTATCCATTTTATGTTGAATTCAAATCAGAGTACATTGGTCTAGGTGGCGAGATGTTCGGGATAATCTAAACCTTTTTTTCATATGTATATAATTCTTGGCTGAATTGGGACAAGTTTTGGTATAAGTTTCTTGCAAAACCGGAGATTCTCTCAACAAGCCTCGTGGTTCCGAGAGGGAATGCGTCACCTTTGTGTGCGAAACAATATACGATGCCTCCCCCCACATTTTCTTTACAGAGGCAACATAGAACTATATGAGTGCCCTGTTAAATTTTGGAATTATTCCGGGTTCGTTTGGCCTTTTTATACATTAATTGAGTTTTTGGAAATTTAATGTGCATAATCCAAATTTGAACTACAAGCACATGTTCCGGTGAACCAAAGTTGGTTGAAAAATGACATGTGTGTCCTTGGGTGAATTTCTAGGTCCCATGCAAGAAATGGGAACGAAATTCAAACACCTGGGCGTCGTGACTCGGCCGAGAACATCGAGAAACTTGGTTTTTAAATTCATATAAATCCAAAACTTGCCTGGAAACCATGAAACTTGGCATGGTGTCATGTCATGGCACTAACATGTTGTGGTAAAATGTTGGGCCGATTTGGAACAAGATTTGGTATAAGCTTCTTGAGAGCTTCTCTCAAGAAGGCTCGTGGTTCTGAGAGGGAACGTGTCACCTTTGAGTGTGAAACGATATACGCTGCCCCCCCCCCTTGAATTTCTGTACAGAGGCAACATAGAACTACATGAGTGCCCAGTTAAATTTTGGAATTATTCCGGGTTCGTTTGGCCTTTTTTATACATTAATTGAGTTTCTAGTAATTTAATGTGAATAATTCAAATTTGAACTACAAGCACATGCTCCCGTGCACCAAAGTTGGTTGAAAAAGCACATGTGTGTCCTCGGGTGAATTTCTAGGTCCCATGCAAGAAATGGGAATGAAATTCAAACATCTGGGCATCGTGGCTCGGCCAAGAACATTGAGAAACTTGGTTTTAAAATTCTTGTAAATCCAAAACAAGCCTAAAAATCATGAAACTTGGCATGGTGTCGTGTCATGGTACTATCATGTCGTGGTAAAAAAATGGCCGAATAGGAACAAATTTTGGTATAAGCTTTTTGCAAACCGGAGCTTCTCTCAAGAAGGCTCGTGGTTCTGAGAGGGAACGTGTCACCTTTGAGTGCGAAACAATATACGCTGCCCCCCTTGAGTTTCTTCATAGAGGCAACCTAGAACTACATGAGTGCCCTATTAAATTTTGGAATTATTCTGGGTTCGTTTGGCCTTTTTTTACATTAATTGATTTTCTGGTCATTTAATGTGCATAATTCAAATTTGAACTACAAGCACATGCTCCCGTGCACCAAAGTTGGTTGAAAAACCACATGTGTGTCCTCGGGTGAATTTCTAGGTCCCATGCAAGAAATGGGAATGAAATTTAAACATCTGGGCATCGTGGCTCGGCCGAGAACATTGAGAAACTTGGTTTTAAAATTCTTGTAAATCCAAAACACGCCTGAAAATCATGAAACTTGGCATGGTGTCATGTCATGGTACTACCATGTCGTGGTAAAAATATGGCCGAATAGGAACAAATTTTGGTATAAGCTTCTTGCAAACCGGAGCTTCTCTCAAGAAGGCTTGTGGTTCTGAGAGGGAACGTGTCACCTTTGAGTGCAAAACAATATACGCTGCCCACCTTGAGTTTCTTCACAGAGGCAACATAGAACTACATGAGTGCCCTATTAAATTTTGGAATTATTCCGCGTTTGTTTGGCCTTTTTATACATCAATTGATTTTCTGGTCATTTAATGTGCATAATTCAAATTTGAACTACAAGCACATGCTCCCGTGCACCAAAGTTGGTTGAAAAATCACATGTGTGTCCTCGGGTGATTTTTTAGGTCCCATGCAACAAATGGGAATGAAATTCAAACATCTGGGCATCGTGGCTCGGCCGAGAAATTGAGAAGCTTGGTTTTAAAATTCTTGTAAATCCAAAACACGCATAAAAATCATGAAACTTGGCATGGTGTCATGTCATGGTACTACCATGTTGTGGTAAAAAAATGGCAGAATAGGAAGAAGTTTTGGTATAAGTTTCTTGCAAACCGGAGCTTCTCTCAAGAAGGGTCGTGGTTCTGAGAGGGAACGTGTCACCTTTGTGTGCATAATTCAAATTTGAAATACAAGCACATGCTCCAGTGCACCAAAGCTGGTTGAAAAATCACATGTGTGTCCTCGGGTAAATTTCTAGGTCCCATGCAAGAAATGGGAATGAAATTCAAACATCTGGGCTTCGTGGCTCGGCTGGAAACATTGAGAAACTTGGTTTTTTAATTCCTGTAAATCTGAAACACGCATGAAAATCATGAAACTTGGCTTGGTGTCATGACATGGCACCAACATGCTGGGGTAATTTTGTTGTCCGATTTGCGAAGGCGCACACATTAACAATCAACAAAGTCATTTTTGAATAGGTGCTTTCACGTTACAATCGGAAACACAAGTATTATTGAAACTGTGGGTGTTCTATTTACCATTTACGTGCCGCCACGTGTCCCCTTTTTTTATTAGCTAGGAAGCACCGTGCAGGGTAGCTAGTTGAGTACGGGAGGCATGCGATCAGACCCCTACGTGTGCTTATCGGGAGGAGAGCCCTTTGACCTCCATATGCCGTCCACCTCTCTGCCAAGGTCTCCATTAATGGCGCCTGAGCCTCTGTTTAATGGCGTGCCAATGTCTCACTCGACTTAGATTTAAGAGAGAAAAAAGGAAATCTGAAAAGAAAATTTTGCACGGATCTTGATGTAAGATCCGACGGACCTATATAGCATCTACTGTGACTTATAGCAAGACTGATGAATATATATAAGGACGACGAGAGTGGCTAATAATTGTCTTACATAATTAGGAAGATAATTAAAAAAGCCACATGCGGCTACGCCCGAAATACACAAGGGCAAAAGAAGAAGGAAGACGCATACAACGATCTAGCTCGCTGATCTCTACTTTATTTATGCGCTGCAAGTCGCGGAGACTAGTTCTCACAGTGAGCAGCGATGATCTCTTTCATCAGTTTCATGTCCTTAATACGCTGCTTGGCAGCATCCATGGATTCCTCCACTAGCCTGTTGCGCTCGATGCAGAGCATGGCATTCTCGTCCATAAGTTTCTTGACGATGACGCCCGTCCTCTAAACAAGGCAGCGGTCTCCTCCACCTGCTTCGCCCTTCCGGCGATCTTCGCCCTCAGCAGGTCGCGCACGGCGTGGAGCTTCGCATTGCCATCCCCTAGTTGTCGGATGACGCCGGTGGCCTCGTCCTGCAACCTCGCCCAGCCAGAGATCTAATCCATCTGGCTATGGACCATCGCATGCATGCGCCTGTAAGAGTCCTCGCCTGCCCGCGAGAAATTTTCCCAGGCCGCCACGGCGCGGCGGGACCTCCGTGCTACTTCGGCGGCACGGCGGGATATCTTTGCTGCTTCCGCGGCGTGGCCGGACCAGTCTGCTACATCGATGGCGCAGCGGGACCTCCATGCTGCTTCGGCGGCGCGGTGGGACATCTGTGCTGCTACTGCTGTGCGGCTGGATATGTCGGCTGCTTTCGCGATGAGGCGGGACATCTCTCGTGCTTCCTCTTCCATACTCGCCTCTCCCAGGTGGAAATCTCTCGACCCAGAACTCACGCTGGCCATGGCAGACGCAAGGGAATGATGTTGAATGACTTCATTGTTTTTTGTGGATGAGGAGTTGAGGAGGAATGTGCAGTCATCTTGGCATAGTAGTATTTATAACCGAGTACTACTAATACGCTCCTAAGTGGGAAACCGTTTAGGTTGTGAACGGTGTGAACAGGTTTGCAATTAAATATAGCATGGTAGTAATTTGGAATGTGACGATACGCAAGCTCAAAATTTATTGACGGTTCTAGTTTCAAAGTGCGTCACTATTCCCGGATGGCGTAATGTGGGAATGTGTTCTCGGCCGTGGTGTAGCATATGCCATGGTACTTCTTTTTCTACTGCTGTGTTGGTGCAATAACTGGCACCGTCGGATACATATCTTACAGTTATTGGGGTGTTTGACAGGAATAGCCTCGTGGCGAGCTATAGACTAGTATTTTTTTCACACGGTTACATCGACACATATCATCTCCCTCCCTCTTTCCCACGCACACACCTATCTCTCGGGACTTCTCGCACGCGCCATCTCTAGCTCCCTAGGTCAATGCCACCCACATACACTTGTAATCTGAGTTTAGTACGTTATACAGGAAGAGAAGAGGTGCACGCACACACTCGTCCTCTCTCACACACGCATCTGTAGCTACGAATTGTAGTGTTCTCAACCATCCGATTAGCTCTATCATAGGTTTCACGTTGCTCCTTGGCCTTGAGAATGAGAAGTTTAAAACACGGAGGCTAAGCTGGAGGCGCGAGGTTTTGGTTAATGTGCGGGCCGCACACGGCACCAACACGACACGAGCTTCGTCTACCTGGTGCACAGTCGGGTGGGTTGTCCAAGTATAGACACAACCAGGCTCTCCTTGGTAGCTGCGCCTCGACTTATGCGCAAAAAAAAGAGTACTACTAGTAGTAGTACCACTTTGATGTGTCGCGTCAACTCGCAAAAGTAATTGTTGCATCGCCACCAAAACCCACCATCTCTTAAGCTAAAGTAGACCGAGCTAACCCCTATATTAGCATATTACTAAGATAAACAGAATCATTTAGGACGTGAGCTTGTCAATCTGAATGTGGAGGGACACCAGCTTAGCCCCGGCCAGCAGCCTGGGCGGAACTGTGAAGAAGGTCAGCTCCTGCATGGCGACGTCGTCGGGATCCTTGCTGCTTGTCACCTCCATTTCCACCTTGACGGCGTCGGTCCTGCCTTTGGGCTCCCCCAGAGGGCCGTTCGCCCACAGCTTGGCCACATAGTGCGGCAGTGGGGACGCCCCCGCTCTGATGCAGACGACAGACATGGCGATAGGCGTGCCGATGTCGAGCACGCCGCCGACCAAGAAAAACCGCGATCGTCCTCCTCCGCAAACAACAAGAGTCGTGGCTCCGACAGTGGCACTTGCAGCTGGAGCACCTTGTCGTACTGGATCCTGTGCACAGGCATGGAATGCACGGTGCTTATGTGGTGGGAGAGCGCCGGAGGCGGGCCTTCGTAGCCGCAGACGAGCACGGGGCATTTGCAGGGCGCGAGCGGACACACGCTCTGGTGATCGGCGAGCTTGTGGTAAGTGACGTAGAGCCCACAGCCTTCGTGTGGGCACTCCACCCTCACCGAGGAGAGGACGGCGTCCACCACCGTGTTCCGCATGTCAAAGCCACTGTCGCGCTTGCACTTCTGGCACTGCCGCTGGTTCTCGGGGCGCTCGACGCGGCAGTCCGCGTAGGCCACGTGCCCTCCCTTGCACTGCACAAATCAATCGAATAGCACATCAATCAAGAAACCTGCACCTTGCTCGATCAGCCGAACGAACGAGGTGTATTTGAACCTCATACACTGGAGGCTTCAAGGGGCGGAGACACAAGGGGCAGTGCAGCAAGGTGAGGTCCATCGAGACCATAGAGAGCTCCATCATCGAGTCATGTTCCGTCTGCATGATCTCGCCCTCCTCGTGCACAACCATCTCTCGCTTTATTAGGGCCGGGGCATTACAAAGCTTTACCGCCACATATTCATACTACTTCAAGGTGCATTAAATAAACACATGCAAGTATCAAAAGGAGAGTCACAACATGCATCGGTAAACGCAAATTATTGAAATATATCGAGTGTAGTGCTTTGGTGTGTCGCGTCAACTCATACAAGACCGAGAAGTTTGATTACTACAACGCCCTCTCCCTCGCGGACTGAGCTCCGGTGCCTTAACTGCACCTGTCTTTGGCTGCATGACAGGTGGGCCACCCGCCTATTGGGCCGACCTGTCATGCACGCAAAGGCAGGAGCAGTAAGTCAATGAAGTTGCGTCCCTCCCTCGCCCATGAGCGTGGTGGCTGGCAGGACTAGGAGAAGCTTTCATTCGCTAAACGCTCTCCCTCCCGCACGCGGTGGACATGCAGTAGTTCAATCGGTGTCAGATGGCCAGAAGCATACTGTAGTACTCCTCCATTGCAGTAGTACTCCATCATTGTTCGACTTCCCGAAGAGGCGAAGAGCCAAGCATAGCCCGGACGCTCGTGTGGCAGTTTCATGTGTAGAGTAGTCAAGGATAGCGTGTATCGTGCATGTAAGCTTAAAATCGTTGGGGTCGGCTCCATGCCTTTTTTATTAAAATAATCTTCTGGCCCTACCTGTCATCCTAGTGATTGTAGTTTGCACGCTCATCTAGTCAAGACAGGAATATATATTATAATTTTTGGTGGGGTAAATGTTAGAGGTTGCAGCAAATGGAGTATTGTACATTGCGGGACTTTCAGCCAAGCTTAGAGGCAACCATGTGGGGCCAGTGCTATGATGTGTCGCGTCAACTCGTGCAACGAGGAGAAGCTTCATTTTACTACTACACGCCTTCTCCCTCGCCCATACGCGCGGTGGCTCGCAGATAAGGACAGGCTTTTGCTTATACTAGTATATACGACAAGCTATCCCTCTCGCTCGCGGTGGATGGACATGCAGCAGTGGATTCGATACTGTAGAAGCAGTAGTAGTAACATCATTGTTCGTCTTCTAAAGAGACGAAGAGCCAAGTGCAACCCAAACGTGGCAGTTGCGAACCTTGGAGCACGTATATAGCCAGGCTCTTGCATGAGATAAAATTGCTATGTGAGCCCACTATTGTAGTACTTGCTAGTATAGCCCTGTAAACCAAAAAGGAGTATTTGCCTTTCTAGAGATTTCAACAAGTGACTAGACTACACCGAGACAGAGTACATATGGAGCAAAATGAATGAGTGAATCTACACAGTAAATAAATACGTAGTTCTCTCGTTTTCCTCTCCGCCTTGGTCGCGGTGCACAATGTTGAGTATACTAGTACTACTATCATCTTGAAATTTACGAAGTCACCGTAGGCACCTCGTCATCGACGGGAACGTCTCCTGACACGCGATAGACGCGAGCGGTAGTCGCCTCCATAGGCGCTTGAATGCCAAGGAGGGAGAGGGTAGCAGTTCCGGAGACATTGAACGGTCAATGGTGCATCCTCAATTACATGCAGAAGAAATTAATTGGAGAAGCAGAATAGAGCCAGCAGGATGTGAATGCAACAGAGTTTAGACTCTCATATAAAGGCGCCCCACCACTCCAATCCATCTACTCGTAGTCTCTGCGCAACACTGCTCACTCCAATCCAAGACCAAGTGACCAGAAGCCACAAGCACCTATGGAGGCGATGGACACGAGCGGCAGTCGGTTGTACCAAATCATCCAAGGCGTCGGCCTGCGGCCCTGCACCGCGCAGTGTTTCCAGACGGTGCTGGCGACCGCCGGCGTCGTAGCCCTCGCTGACGCCGGCTTCGCCTCTCGCATGGACGACATGATGGTCAACTCCATCCGCAAGTTCACCGCTGTCAAGAAGCGCGCGGGCGACCTTGCCGTACTGCTCCAACCCGCGCGCCCAGGCTCCTCATTACCTGCCACCCTCATCGGCCTCCATGGTGACGAACTCTTTCAAGCCCTGGTGGCCCTGCAGGTACCGGAGGTCGCGGCGAAGAATGTGCACCTTGAGGCCACGCTCGCTGCACAACACCTCGCCATGCAAGAAACCGTCGACTTGCACATCCACGTCTACGAGGAAATCATCTACATAGGCCACTACAAGGCCAGCAAGGACAGAAAGACGTTGGCCTTCTTCCAGCGGCTGGAATCTTTGGGCACCATTGTTCAGAAGCATGTCGACTTGGCCACGAAAGCCGCTGCTACTTAGCCGCCGTTCAGTGGGCCGGCGCCCTGAATCGAGGAGGTGACATCGTCGATGGATGCATCTCTTCTTCTTGCCTCATGTAACCAGCACTGCATCGCCTCGTGGCCTTAATGTTTTATTAGTATAGTACTCCCTCCATTCCCAAATATAAGTCTTTCTAGAGATTCCAGCAAGTGACTACATACGGAGCAAAATGAGTGAATCTACACTCTAAAATATGTCTACATACATCTGTATGTTGTATTCCATTTGAAATATCTAAAAAGGCTTATATTTAGAAACGGAGGGAGTATATGGAATTTTTATTCCAGTCATAACGCTTTCACTGTGAGGTGGAGCCGCAGTTGAGCAAACCGACCATCGGCAAATCCCCACCCCGCCCACCGGGCGTCGACTGAGTTTAGAATTAGAAGAGAGAAACGAGGGAGAAGAGCTAGCTGTAGCACGGACGTTGTTGTCAGATGGGACTCGTGTTGATAGAATAGGAGTAATGAGCACTCGTACCTCTTTTATTAGGGAAAAAGTAGTCCTATGTCTAGTACTACCACTAGTTGGGTGCGTGTGACCTATACCTGTCATCACTTTAGGTCTCCTTTTCGAACCACAGCTATGCTTCACCGTACATATTTTTTCACGCATTTATCCTCCTATAGCTATATGTACTCCTAGGCTATTTCCACATGCTCCCTTTCGCCGACATGTGGGACATAGAGCATCTGGGTCGTAGTGCATGCACGAATCGGAGCATATGCCGGGGTACTTTACATTTCAGACCTCACGAATTACATGCAAACCCCCCCGCAGAAGAATAAATAAATAAATGAATTACTACATGAAACCGGATTATTGTCCTAGAAACCGGAGCACGTTCATTAAATTTTGGACATAACATGTTTATAAAAAACTATCGGACCTAAACCAGTCTAAGGGCCTCTTTGATTCGCAGGATACTGAAAACATAGGAATGGGGAAAGTATGATGGCGATGAACCGATACGAGGAGAACTCTAACTCGGTTAGAGTTAGATTCTAACCCTAAACTAACTCTAAACCAAAGGGGTGTATGGATGGCAGGGTTAGATTGATAATAAATGTTCTTTCTCAATCATTTGACTACTTTGGACCCTATTTCCTGCTGGATTTGGTGTGGTCGGCTCTTGTGTGGCCTCCTCCCGCTCACAATTGACATAAACGAACCATCTTTAAAAATCTAGCATGCAAAACATGATAAATTTTACTTTGTCCATACAAATGAGATATCCCACTTAAACATACAAGTCCTCAATCAAGCTTCACAAAAAAAATACACTCCATGAAACAAAGCATGAGCTAACTCATCACGGAAGCAATTCACGATAGGGAGGGGGCCCGGAGCCCCTCACACACCCAGGGAGGAGCTCGTCATCGTCTCTCTGGAGGAAGGCTTTGTAGAGCCCAACCCCCGGGAACCCCTCCAACGCCGGCGCTTGCGAGTTGAGGTCGACACCGGCATGGGTAGCAGGGCCACTTGCCAACGACTGTGAACCGAATCTTTGGGCCTCTAGAAATAATGCAAGCCTGAAACTGAAATACCTAGAAAGGTGAACTGAATCTTTGGGCCTCTAGAAGTAATGCAAGCCTGAAACCGAAATACCTAGAAAGGTTAACCTAATCTTTGGGCCTCTAGAAATAACGCAAGCCTGGAACTGAAATACTTGAAAGGCGAACTGATTCTTTGGGCCTCTAGGAATAATGCAAGTCTGAAACTGAAATACCTAGAAAGGTGAACTGAATCTTTGGGCCTCTAGAAAGATTTATTACCTCCACAAGCAGCATCAAACAATTCCATGTGTGCACCACAAATCTATACTAAGTTTAATCAAGATCTACTTTTCCAAATCAGAATTAGCGCTAGAGCGAGCAAGATCAATGATATGGCTGTGAGACAGAGAAGGAACGAACAAACTCACCCCTCTCGTGACATCCCTGGTAGATGCGCCGCTGACGTGCACGACAGAGGGAGAAAAACGACCGATGGAGGGGGAGCAGGGCGAGCTTTGAAGGCCAGAGGGAGAGGGCAGCGGAGGCTGGAGGGAGAGGGCGGCCGGAGGAGAGAGAGGGCAAGCGGCGGAGCAGCGCTTCGGCGGGCGGCCCGATGGGGAACAGAGAGGAGTCGTGCGAGGGGGGCGGAGGGAGCGATCTGGTGCGTGCAGGGCAGTTTTTTTAGTTCTCTTTTAGTGGGCCCGAGGAGAACTAACCCAATTAGAACCTCTCCACCGGGCTAGTTTTTTTAGCTGGATTAGAGCAATCTAGCTCAAACTAACCCCTCCCGCTTGGATAATTTGAGGCTATTTTAACCCAAACTAGCTCTAACTCAGGGATCCAAACAAAGAGGAGTAGTACTGTACACGCTACAGTCTGGACCATAGCACATTGTTTTTTATGGCCATATCAGCACATTGTTTTCTACTGCTGGTTCATTGGGCTGCCGTCGTTCGCACTCCTCCGACATGAGTAGTGGTGCTACTAGTATGTGCTGCATTGCTCCCTCTTACTACTATGTACTTCGTCGACATGTGGGAGAGCCAGCATCCGGGTCGACGTGTCATGCACCAGATTAGAGTGCGGAATGGAAGGGGGGCATCACCCTGGTCGTACCGCCAGTAATTCATGACTATAGTGAGTAGTCATATCACAAGTCTTTCAAGCAGTAAAGTGCCGTCAAATTGCACAACCCGAGCTTTCCAGAAGTAAGTAAGTTGAATCCGCTACTCCCTCACCCTCCTTGCCTCTCTGTCAAACCGCCTACGCGAAAACTGTCGTGTGTACTGCTTGGGAAAAGCCCCGCCCTCAACTTTTAACTATGCAAAAATAGTTTGAGCTTGTTCGTTCTATATAAATACTAGTACTGTATGTTTATTCACCCGTGGGGTTGCTCAATGAATGGAGGGCCGGGGAGCACAAGTGAACAATACTACTACTACTAGTAAGGTACACGTGCATTGCACGCATGACATTTTGTAACCAAATTATGAATAAATAACACACTATAGCATGTAAGCTTTGAGTCATATATGCATGATGTAGATGTTCGTTTAATTCTTATAGTTCATCTAGTTCAAAATCAATTAGTTTTATAAAAAATCCTATTTTAAGATTCATGGAATTGTGCATTGTAAAGCATAAAGTAAAAACAAACAGTGACAATTCATTTTGAAAAAAAAAGTTTGGCCAATTAAGATATGGAAGATTCTAGAACAAAGGATAAGTGCTTGTGTTTTGAGGTTTGTGCATTATGCTTAAGTTCAACCATGGAGTGTTCTAGATTCTACACGTGGCAGGATTTGGTGGAATGTAGATGATATCCAATGGCCAGTAGTGCTTGGATTTGCCATCTTTGTACCGTCAGATTGGCTTCATCCAACGACCAACTTTCAAAGTTATTTACACACTATATAGGGGTATAGAGTAGTGGTAAGTAGGAGTCATACATTTAGTCACCTTAAATAGAGAGTTTATTTTCTTTAATGCCACGTACACAAATTGAAACGCTTGTTGTAGAGAGAAAAAGATAATCACTCCACTATATATGTACGCAGGGGCCTGGGCGCTTGCTTTACTAGGGTTGCTCTCTTCATTCTCTCATCCTCTCCAGGTCTAAACAAGACAGCGGTAGCGACATTTTCTCTTTGCTCACCGCTGGTCACAGATCCGGCCGGATCCCTTCAGCTGGTGTGTGTAGAGGACTACGTGCATCATTCATGCGGTCATCGCCGGTGAGGGAGGAAACCCACAGCTGCTGGAGGGGCCCGATCCTCTGCCCGTGTCGTTCTCTCCGACACAGCACCAGCTCGGGAGGTCCTCCGACCCTTCTTTCTCCCTGTTGTATTGTGCGCAGATCCGACCTACCACCGCCGACAAGCCGATGACCCTCAGGTATAAGTTCTTCGAAAGCGGCCTTGCTCTACTGCCCCAGCTCCCCACATGTCTGCATGTGCATCTTTTTCTACTCCCATCAGCTCTTCCAAAGCCAACTAAAGTTTTAGTATTATTAGAGGTAAAGCTACTTCATGCATTTGAATCTAGGACTTGGTTCAAACAACGAAGAAAGGGGGGAAAGTTGTAGCATGAATCTAGGACTTGATTCAAAGAGGAAATAATATGGTGAAAGTAGTAGAGACTGGAGACCCAACCAGTCTCTTGGTTGAAAAGGGAAATAATGGGAAAACGCAGTACAAACTGGATAAGGAACAGATCTATTATTGGTTCAAAAAGGATAGAAAGTGGCGGCTGGTGGACAAGTCAACAGAGTATGTCCAGGATTAGATTTGTTCCCTCACATAGTAAAAGGTCTCCAGGATTAGAATTTCTGCCCTCACATAGTAAAAGGTCTCCAGGATTAGATTTTCTTCCCTCACATAGTAAAAGGTCTCCAGGATTAGATTTGATGCCCTCACATAGTAAAAGGTCTCCAGGATTAGATTTGCTGCCCTCACATATTAAAAGGTCTCCGGGATTAGATTTGCTGCCCTCACAGATCATGAACAAACTCGGCATCACCACTTTATACCTCCTTGTAGATACATTGTGCTAATGTGTCCACTGTCGCATGTCCTTATACCAACCTTTTGCTGTTGTTAATGTAAGGGCGCATGTAAAATAAAGCGATCACACTGTTACCTTAAGGACATGTCTAACCAGTGTTATTGTTAATCTAATGCCTCCAGTGATATGATGCAATTAAACTGTGTTACAAATGGTACTCCTGTTGTTTTCCCCAGTATGATAAGTAAGTTGCTCCTTTACGCTGCTGAGTGTCCTGGTGTCCCCACAGTCCCATGCCCTTAAACCAACTCTTTAGCTGCTGTTGATTTATCAGATGTCGATAAACAAGCAATGCCACCATTAAAGTAATCCCATATTTGACGAATGTCATTGTTGATCGTAATGCTTCCGGTAACATGAAGCATTGCTAACGTTTTAAAATTTCTACTGTCCTTGTGTGGTTGCCATGAATATAATTAAGATGCTTCTTTTCATTTTGTGTATGTTTCATATATTCTTATTGACCAGCAACTGTTTACTTTCTATCTTTTTGTGTAGATAGGGATATCCATTTCACCTTGTTGCTATTGTGACCTTTTGGTGAACTGCACAAAACACTTTTTTTGGAATGAGTGTCTTGTGCAGTTCAACTAAAATGTCACGTGGGCAACATCTCACAATTTTGGTGGAACTGCACAAAATGGTGATTGGAGTTTCCAAAATCTCCGTCAAATTCTGCTAGTAATCTCATGCAAAATTTTATTGGCCTTTGCAAGATGAGCCGTCACTGTCACCACAATGGCACTTTATTTTAGTGGAATTGCACAAAAGGATAAGCAAATTATAGTTGCACCTTACATGAGTTGGACACCCAACCTTAATGTTCCTCAATTTTAGTGCAACTACTAAAGAAGAACCTGCCAGCTCACGAGAGCAAGTACTTCTTGCTAGCTGAATGATGCAATCTTTGCTTCATTTCAGGTGAAATGCAAAAAAAGGCGCATGAATTGAATCATGGAACTCCAGGCAGGCCTCATCCGAGTGGAGCTTCAGGTTGAATTCAAGGAGTGCCACTATTATAGTAATCATGCTCTTCTTATCTATGATGTGCAAACAGGAATACTCAACTACAGATGTTGTGACTGTCAAGAGCATTCGCCAAGTTCTTGGGTTGTATGACACAGCTAGCCAAGATGGATTTAATCCCGATATTCACTTTATCAAAAGGCTCTAATGGGTTGGTTCTGAATCTTGCAAGCTGGGAATCAATGAGATGTGTAGGCATCTTTGTTGTACTTATTATTTGAATCTTATTTGTTGGTTCTGAATCTTGCAAGCTGGGAATCAATGAGATGTGTAGGCATCTTTGTTGTACTTATTATTTGGATCTTATTAGTTGGTTCTGAAACTTGCAAGCTGGGAAACACGGCATGATGATGCAGATGACAACAACCATTACAAACAGTTCAAACTTGGTAGTATTATCTGTGTGAAAGTGGGACAAATGTGCTGATCGTGTGCATCTTGAGAATAATAATTCTAATTATTGTGCATGTTGATCCTGTGGCACTGATAGAACTTGCCAATGCATTGCTTGTTTTACGTATAAATTTCTATTAAAGCTAATTAAATTTAAGTAAAGTGACCACTAACTCTTGTTATTACAAGATACAATCTGAGACCGCCGTGAACCGACGTGTGGCGGAGTAGGTTTCTTAATGGAGGCATTTGAATGCTCCGAGGGTGCATCTTCTGCCAGGCGTGCAGCGGGCGAGGGAGGGGTAGTAACTGTTGTCGCCTGTACACGCTCAGTTTACTGTTGAATCCAGTTCCCCAAGAGCTGAAAAACGAACTGCTACCGCCGCCTACCAACTCGTTCACTTGAAGAGACTCCAAAGGCGATCCGAGGGGTGAGCTTGCTGGATATGGACTTCAGCAAGGAGTTCCCCTTTGAGTTCGCCGTTCAATCCTATGGCTGCACCAAGTTGAATGTGATGTAGACCAACAATTTGGACTTGGTGAAGCTCTGCCTCGCCGAGTTCAAGCAGTACCTACAGGACGAGAAAGCACAAGGTCACAGGACTAGACCTTGTGCCCATCCATTCATCTCCTGACAAGGACAGCGGATCGCCGTCGCCCAGGTATGTGTGCGGGACGAGGTTCTCGTCTACCACTGCTGTAGGGCCATCAGAGGTTCTGGAGCATTCGCCCGTTTCATCGGCAGCGCCGACTTCACCTTCTCTATGGTGGAGAGGAGGAAGAACGCGACGATTCGGCCATCCGGTGGAACAATCTTGTCGACATCCAGAAGCAATACAAGATCATCGGCAACGGGCAGGAGAAGGACTCCGTGGTTGACCTCGCCGAGACCATCATCGACCCCTGATACGCCAACATGAAAGAAGACAATGATACCAAAGGACCTGAATACGTGGGAGGTACCTCTGAATCTAGCCTACATAACCTACGAGGCCAAGGACGCATATGCATGTTACGACATGTACAGGCGGATCTTGGACATGAGGGCGTGTCTGCTTCCCGTAACCGACGAGTACACGGATAGCCGCAACGTCATGATCAAGCGTGCCAGGAAGGTCTAGATGTTGTACTTTATCTTTTTATAAGCACCTTTATCATCTGAGTGTTTCATGCATTAGCCTATGTGTCGTAATTATAAGTTTTGTCCGAAATATTTCTTTTAAGAACCAATTAACCTGTTTGCTTTTTAGTGGCTATTTGCTTATGTATGTAACTAGTCACTCGTCAGTATAAAAAAACTGGTTCACTCGGCTGCCGTGCTTTGAATCTCCTTCCTCCCAACATATTCCCCTTCTCAGGTGGACCTGGCAGGTCTCGTACACAGTCATATGGGACCAACCACCTATCCATTTGTATTTCTTTGTTTTTTTCAATCTTTCGTCCTCTTGCTATACAGCGGCTGGCCATCGTAGCCTATGGCGTTGGCCAGGCCATCCCTCTACTCCCACACATTGTCTGGTGGCGGCAGCTCCATCGGCCCACCCTGCACCCGAACAAGTCAACCTCGTACTCCCCGCTCTGATCTTCCCCGCTCCGGTTCGTTCGGTCCGAGGTCTCGACGTCGCCCTCCGCCTTGGTGCTCTCGGCCAGGCACCGCCATCCGTCGTCCCAAAGATGGTCAAGCAAAACAAGAGGAATCGGAGACAATTGTTCGTCGAGAGGTCGACAGTCCCGGCCCACTGTGTCCATGGCCTAGGTTTTGTTGTTTAACATGGGCATCCCACGACATGTTTCAACATTTTTTGGATCTAGCAGGTATCAAGCGGCCTCTGGGCCTCCCAACCTAGCTTGTCTATAACATCAGCAGCCCAAGTTATGTTTGTTTTTTCGAGACGACACACAGCTCAGTTCTATTTTTCTATGAGAATGCAAAACTGAACCTATGTTTTCTATAAGAATGCAAAACTGAACCTATATTTATATCTTATTTTATTACATATATATATAATAGAAACAACATAAGGTTCCGTTAAACCTGTCGTTCGTCCAACCATTTTATAGACCTTCCCACTTCCTTTATTTTTCATTTTCATTAATCCTATATCTGAATTTTCTCCCACTTTCTTTTTCGATGTAAATTGAGTTTTCTCCCAGTACTTTTCCCTAGAACCAACTCAATTGTCCCACGTCTAGCCTAAAAAAAAATAATACCCCACATCCTATTAACTCATCAAATTAAAATGATATTTTATTTCGTAAATTGAAAGTTCTTACAAAATAATAATAATAATTGTTTATATATAACTTGGCAATTTAACTCCTAGTGATTGCGTACATAAGCTTGCAAAGATTTTACTGACCAATGCAGTAATAGACGTGCAATCATGTGTTTATGTTTTTATAACATTTCTCCGTCCAGCCCAACATGATATTTTCACCCAGCCCAGCAAGTCCACGGATTTCGAGAAAAATGCAAATGGGCTTTAAATTGTACCATATATATATAAACTGGCTGCATAGATGCTACATCATTGTTTCACCTAGCCCACCAAATGGACTAAAAAATGGATTGGCTAAGATGTGGGCTGGTAGGTCGAAGCCTAAGCAAGGCGTTGGATTTACATCCAACGGCCGGCATTCTTCTTCAATCTCTCGTCTTCTTCCCCAGCTCTGCCGACCGCTTCTCGACCTCCGGCATCCAACAAGCGTTGTTTTATGCTACCAATAAACGCTACCCGCCGACGGCCAGGCCATCCCTCCACTCGACCTCCTGTTATTCTCTGCCGAGTGTAGGCCCACCCCGCACCAACCAGTCAAGTTTCCCACTCCTCTCCGCTCTGCGACTCCATCGCGCGTCTTCCCCATCTCCGGGTCATTCCGATCTGGGCCTCGTTGTTGTCCACCGCCTCGCTTAGCCGGGCGCGGCATGGTCAACAAACGAGTCATCGGAAGAGGATCAGACGTTGAGAGCTCGACGGTTGGGACCCACGAGGTCCATGGTCGCACGCAAGGAAAGTTCCTCCTTATTAAGCTGTTTCTCCTCTCGATATTTGGGACCCACCGATCAGATCTTCGCACGGAAGGAAGTGCCTCCTTGTTATGCGAAAAAACCATTCCTCCTGATGACAGCTGGGCCCCGGCAGATTTGGTGGCTGACTTATGGGCCTACTAAGCAGACGTGTACGCAGGGCTTTGTCAACTTAATCAACAAATGATTCTAGCAGCTGGACCGTTGGATGTTAATCCAATAGCCGTGCTCCTTCTTCAACCTCTGTTCTTGCTCCTGTCTCCCATGGGAGGCAGTGCTGCCGCGCACCCGAACCAGTCAAGTTTCCCACTCCTCTCCATCTACGACTCCACTGCCGCATCTTCCCCATCTCCGGGTCGTTCTAGTTTGGGGCCTCGCCGTCATCCACCGGCCTTGGTGGACTCGACACGGTGTGGTCAACGTGGTCAACAACCAAGAGTCATCGAAAGCTGACTGTACGTGAGAGGCCGACAGTGGGAACGCACCATGCCCATGGACGCATGCATGCAACTGCATCCTTTTTACCCTGAAAAATAATGTTTTCTCCCCCTGACTGCTGGGACCCAGCAGCTACATCTTCGCACGCAAGGAAGTGTGTCCATATTACGGGCAAAAAAAATGATTCGCCCCCCTGACTACTGGGACCCACTAGCTACATCTTCGCATGCAAGGAAGTGCCTGACAGTCGGGACCCACTGGATCAAAGCGTACATGGAACTGTCATTCTGGTCATGAACGTGTACGTACATACTAGTCGATCGGTCTGTCTGCAGGCTGCAGTGATGAACCGTGGCCGTGTAAGGAAGGGCACGTGTCGTAGTAGAGGCGCGCACGTGTCGTAGTAGAGGCCGCACGTAGCATTTACACGTACGTACAGCGGCCAGGGTGCAAGAAAGTAAATACGACCACGTACGTACATACGGGCGGGGTCTCGAACGCCTACTCGCGCATACGTATGGCCAGGGCTCGTGTACATGGCTGGGTCGGAACAGAGAAACTCCGTCGTCGTCGTGTTCATGGGGAGGCAACGGAATGCGCCGTGTTCATCGGGAGGCAAAGGAACGCGTGTTGTTCATCGGGAGCCAACCGGCTTGGACGGAACAGTCGATGGAAATGACCTTGTGTTCAACCGGCCACGGTCGAAATGGGATCCTGTTCATCGGGAGGGGTCTGGTGTACCGCAAAACGGTCGAAATGGGATCAAGTTGATCGGGAGGGGTGTGGCGTACCGCAAAACGGAGGAAACAGACTTGTGTTCGAGTGATACGGTCGAAACGGGGGTCCTATTCATCGGGAGGGGTGTGGCGTACCGGAAAACGGGACTCCACGGATATTGTTCATCTCCACCGTTGACTGCCTCCACGGGCTACTGTTCATCCATCGTCGTCTGCCTCCACGGGCTCCTGTTCATCCACCGTCGACCTCCTTCAACCTCCACCTGCGACTGTTCATCCACGGGCTCCTGTTCATCCAGCCTTCACCGCGTGCTCCTCCACCGGCTACTATTCAACCAGCCCTCTCCACGGGTCCTGTTCAACCACCCCTCCATGGGCTACTGTTCATCCAGCCCTCCATGGGCTACTGTTCATCCAGCCCTCCACCGGCTACTGTTCAACCAGCCCTCCACCGGCAATTGTTCAACCAGCCCTCCATGGGGTCCTGTTCATCTAGCCCTCCACGGGGTCCTGTTCATCCACCGGCTCGATCGATCAGGGTACTGTTCATCCAGCGGCAATGGCCTCTACAACCACGGGGTCCTGTTCATCCAACCCCCACCGGGAACTGTTCATACAAACCCCCAACGATGCTCACTGTTCATCCGGATGCAGCATCGATAGGCTTCAGTTAGCAGCAGTAGCAAAGGAATCACTTAGGTTCAGTTAAAAGCAAGGGATCGATCGATCGCTCGGGTTCAGTAATGCATAGCCTGCAGTGCAATCGCTCCGGTTCAGTTAGTGCCCAACGCCTCGCTCGGGTTCAGTTAGAGCCCAATGCCTCGCACACACGCGCATACGTACGAGAGAAACACGCAACGCTCGGCCCCCGACCACCCACCGTAATCGGGAACTCCCTGATATTTTCCTCGCCCTCGCTTCTACCATGGTTTTTTCCGTCATGGACGACCCAAAGAATGTCATGCAGCTGCGTCTCTGGCCCGCCCAGGACGAAAAGCCCATTTTCTGTCATGAATTTTTGTCATAGAAGTAGGACCCCACCACATCTATGATGATACCGGGTTTTGTCACAATTATCATCATAGAAGTGTCAAAAGTATGACAGAAATTTTTTTCGTTCGGCCCAAAATGTCACGGGTGTCTTTTTTTTTTGTAGTGCTGCCCTGGTACGGCGGCTCCACTGGCTCCTGAGGAGGAGATCTGTGGCCGCACCCACTCACGCACTGCTGCCCTTCTTGCTTAGAGTGCCTCTCGTGTCCTGGGGTCAAGCAGCCCCCCAATGGCTCCTTGATGCGGACCCTCTTCTGGAACATCCACGGCTTCCTCCATGATGGCCAGCGCCGCCAATTAATCGAGTACATGCGCGACGAACACATTGACATCATAGCCATCCAGGAAACAATGCGCACAGAGTTCACCCTTCCCGAGCTTGACGACCTGAGCCCCCACCAGTTTGACTGGCATTGGCTCCCTTCTAGTGGGACCACTAGGCACTCGGGTGGCATCCTTTTAGGCGTGAAGGATGCCACCTTCGAGGGGGAGGGGCATGGACAGGGGAGAATTCTACGTTAGTATGGAGATTTTCGAACGACCTCTCAACTTCAAATGGGAAGTGGTGATCGTTTACGGTCCGGCCGACCACCATCGCTCGCCGTCCTTCCTCGACGAGCTCCAGATGAAGGTCTCCATATCACCTTTGCCCGTAGTGGTGGGCGGCGACTTTAACCTCATCCAATCTACCAACGAGAATAATAATGACCGTGTCAACCTTCCCTGCATGCAGATGTTTAATGACTGCATGCTACCTCTTGAGCTTGCGTTGGTTTTTTCCTTGAAGAAGAAAGGGTGATGCAGCAAACTAGCGTAAGTATTTCCCTTAGTTTTGTGAACCAAGGTATCAATCCAGTAGGAGACTATGCAACAAGCCACCGAATACCTGCACAAACAAACGCGATAAAGGGGTTGTCAATCCCTTCATGGTTATTCGCAAAGTGGGATCTTATAGAGATAGATAAACGGTAAAGTAATATTTTTGGTATTTCTGGTTTATGGAACGGAAAGTAAAGATTGCAAAGTAAGGGAACGGTGACAAAAATTGTCAAGTTGACGGGAAACTAATATGATGGGAAATAGACCCGGGGCCATAGGTTTCACTAGAGGCTTCTCTCAAGATAGAAATTATTACGGTGGGTGAACAAATTACTGCCGAGCAATTGATAGAAAAGCGCAAAGTTATGACGATTGTCAGGACCCCGATCCTAAGCCACGTCGATAGAGCATTTAACACATCATATCACTTTGCGGCCTCACGCACGGTATTCCCACGGGTGCCACCTTACCTAGCCCGGGACCGTTTGCGCCTTTTGGCTCACGTATATGATAGTGTCGCTAGCATCCATATGACAGAGAACCCGGGCCGACATGACTAGTCGTGAACCCAAAGTGGCACTAACTTACTGTGGACGAGCATACATGACCCAAAGCAACGAACGTGTCGGTCATCAGCGAGTGAATTCGGGCTATAGCAACTGGGCTAGCAGGACTCGGGGAATCCGGGCTGTAGCAGGCTAACAGGACTCCGAAAGACACGGTGTGACATTTCCCCGAAGGGATAGACACATGATCGAAGAAGGACACATGCCGGCCAGTCTAAGTGTTCCAGAGCAAAGAGTAACTGGCTAATCAGGACTCCGGTAAACCGGGCTGTAGCAGGCTACCATGGCTCAGTGGAAGCACTAAACTACATTTCCCCATAAGAGAGGCTATCAAGGATAGACAACTAGGTTGTCGGATCCCACACATACCAAGCATTTCAAAATCATACACACAATATGCTCGATATGTGCAAATACAACATGGCATCACAACAAAACTCTACAACTCAAAGTATTTATTCATTAGGCTTCGAGGAGCCAAGTATTACAAACATGGGTCTCATGACCCAACATACAGAGAATACAAGCAACAAGCGGAAGCATAAACATGCCTGAGTAGAGACGACTACAAATGAAAAAGGCTGAGAAGCCTGACTATCTACAAGACCCTCCCAAGGGTACAAGTCGAGCTGAGGTAACAAGCTAAACGTCAAGTCCACGCTGAACTACTAGTGAGACCAAGTCTCTCTCGAAAACATAAATTAAGCAACGTGAGTACAAATGTACCCAAACAAGACATACATCGTAACTAGCTACATATGCATCGGTTGTCAATAAAGGGGTGGTGGAGTTTAAGCGCAGCAAGCCAACTTTGACTCGGTGGCTATCCTGAACTACGATTTGCAAGTAACACTTTTGAGGTGGTATTACACGAGTCCACATATTCACCATAACAATACACCACTATGGATCCGCCTCGCCTCCCCACGAGAACGCCATCCATAGCACTCACGCTTATCTTGCGATTTTAGAGTATCCACTTTCACTTGTCTATGAACCGCACATGCAACCCAGAAGTCCTTTATCATGACGCTGCTATTCAATAGATGAGGTTAACCTGCAGGGTGTACTTCTTCACACACGCCTCGCCACTTACCACCATGTACACGTCTGTATCTCGGCAACCTTCAAGCGGAAGCTTTGGCGAGGAGTCGGCCACGACCGACTAACCACACAAGTCTCTAGTCTAGGCTTATCGCCTATTCGGGTTCCATCCGCAAGGAGATCCGCCGAGGTGTCGCCATGGCCCCAAACGATGTGAGCAGGGTTCCCAAGCCCACCATCCGGTGCCACTTGGTGCACCGTACATCGTGCCTAGTCTATCCTAAGCCCACCAGATCGGGTGCCACTTGGTAGACTACTAACACTACCTACAAACACCGTAAACTAGTTGCAACTCCCTGGACAGAGATCAAGTTGATTAATAAGTCGAGAGGGGTCGAGTTACCGTAACACAATGTGTGGTAGTAACTGTTCATGGATCACAAACACAGAACTCAGTTCCTGAGGACGGCTTCAATGAGACAACCCACCATGTACTCCTACATGGCCTCTCACCGATACCTTTACCAAATCGTGTTCACACACTTAGCTCTCAATAGTGGGACATGTTCACACACCTCCAATTCATCCCCGATGAACCGCACCTGACACAACTCTAAGCAATAGCAGGCATGACAAACAAGCATGAATGAGTAGGCACATCAGGGCTCAAACAACTCCTACTCATGCTAGTGGGTTTCATCTATTTATCGTGGCAATGACAGTCATGCAGAGGATAGGGGTTCAGCTACCGCAGCATGTAACAATTGAATCATTGTTGTCCTAATGCAAAGAAAAGAGAGCGAAGGTTTAGAGAATAGGATTGTATCGAATGAACAAGGGGTTTTTCTTGCTCGTCACTTCTAAAGATCGCATAGCTCTTCATCGGTGTCATCAAACTCATCGCGGAACATACGCTCATCGAGGGGGGAACAACCACCGCAACAGAGAGAAAGAACACAATCAATGCAATGCAACAATGATGCATAATCATGACATGGCAATATGCTAGTGTTTGAGCTAATGCAACTAGCAATCAGATTAAATGTAGTTGGTTTGAACCAAAGGATCAAATTCAAACTCCATATGTGATTATTTGGATGCCAAACATTTGATTTTCCCTATTCAGCAACTATAAGTTGTTACGACATACATGAAAATTGTGCAGATGGATAGATTGCATTTTTGTGATAATTTTTCATATATAAATTATTTCATTTGGAGTTACGGTTGAATTTCTATGAACTTTAAAAGTTTTAACTATTTTCTAGCATTTGCTGGATTATTTTTAATCCAGAAAAATCCTTTATTACATCAGCATGACAACGGCATGATGTCAGCAGGTCAACAGCGCCAACCAGGTTAAACCTGATGCGTGGGACCCACTGGTTAGTGTCACAGAGTTGGCTAGTGTCACACACAGGTGGGCCTAGTCAACAGCCACGTCAGCACGGTCAACTCTGGCGTGTGGGTCCTGCCGGATTTTAAACTAATCTAAATAGAAACAAAACATGGGTTAATTAGAACATGGCCCCATGTGTCAGTGAGCATGTGGGTAAGTTAGTGGCCTCATTAGCCACTAATGATGACGCCACGTCGGCATGGCCGGGGTTAGGCCACCGGCGACCTTCCGGCGCAGCGGAGCCCACTCGGGATGGCGCTACAGGGGGCGGCTGGGCGAGCGAAGGGCACAGGGATGAGGCCCTCACTCGTGCGCATCCAACGGTGGCCTCAGGTGCCACGGGAACGTCGACGGCGTCGAGCTCCCGCGGCGGCGGGGCCATGGCTTCGAGCGGAATGGCACTGCGATGCACGGGGAAGCAAGCTAGGCACAACGTGCTCGGGTGTGGCTTAAACGGGCCCTGCCCACGACGGCGACATGGCCAGCGGCGGGGAGCTCTCGAGGTGCGGCAGCAGGCATGGCTAGAGCTCGAGCGCGAGGGGGAAAACAGGGGGAAAGAAGGCGGGGCTCGCGGCGATTGTAGAGGCATCTACGGCGAGGTCTAGGGGGCAGAAACGGTGAAGAATCGTCGGCGAAGATCCATGGCAGCCGAGGAGGACGACGACGAGGTAGCCCGCGATGCGAGGCTCCTGGCGTCACGTGGCTCTTCGTAGATGATGAAGACGACGCTGCGGTTCTTCTAGGCGGGTCGGCAAGGCGAGGGAGGGCCAGTGGCCGCTGTGGCAGTGGACGGCGGCGACGAGCTCTGCTCAGTGGCTGCATGCGAGAAACAGAGGAGGGGAGTGAGCGGGTTGTGTCCGGGGACGGGCGTGGTGACGTCCTGGCGGTTCAAGTCACAGGCAGGCAGGGTGGAGGTGGTCGAGCGCGTGCCCGCGCGCGTCGGCCACGCGCGCGCTGTCCTCCGGCGTGGTGGAGAAGATGACTGGCAGTTGGGCCAGTGGGCCGCACCGCTGGGCTAGGTAAGTGGCCAGGTAAGACACTTTTTTCATTTCTGTTTTCTGTTTTCCTTTTCTGTTATTTGTTTTGATTTAGTTTTAAGCAGTAAACCATTTTGCCTTCTTCTGATAATTTTGCAGCCACTAAAAGGATTATTCTGAAGCCCCTCACAATTTCTCAGAATTATTGGACACATATTCAATATATAGCAAATATAAATCCAATGCAAATAGTTATTGCATTAGCTTCAAATGCCCAAAATAAATATTTATGAGCTCCTAAAAAAATTGGTTTGAATTTTACCTCTGGCCAATATTTCCAGAGAGAAACATGAACATTTTCTTGGACCTAGTTGAAGCAATTTTTTTTATCTTGGTCATTTTCAGAAATGATTTTTGAGGCTTTCACATGTCCCCATTTCAAATTCATTGAAATTTAAACATGATGCACACATGACTAGCTAGCCCAGAGCAAACCAGAACTAGGGATGTGACAACTCGCCCCCACTAACAAGAATCTCGTCCCGAGATTCAAGCGTAGGGTCAGATGAAGGGGGAAACGCAAATAACACAATCTTCACGGTCCAGGTTGCACTTCATAAGAATGTTGATTCAATCATCATCTTTGTCCTGACGTCTTGCTCTGAGAACTCCATCCAACATGACAATGAGAAGAAAGGGAAAAATCTAGAAAAATCGATCTTCGTGAAGATTGAGCAACTCAGGATCAACTCATGGAGTGAGACATTGAAACATCTCTCGAACTAAGACAGAAAACACACATCAAAGATGATGGTAAGGATCTGATGACGAAGGTTCGGATTGGTAGGCAACAATTCCACGCTTCAATAAGATGGTGCATGGTTTCAGAGTAGCAAGGAGATGAATTGCTATAATTCCATATCGGGGCACCTTAGGGAAGGCGAATCGTAGAATTATTCTTTAAAGTGGAAAAAAGAATTACTTTTGATTCAAGGATCATTGAAACTCTTTATACTAGCCTAGGGCAAATCACAATCGATCATTGGAAGGGGTTCGTAGGAATGATATACTCGGACTAGGATGGATAATGTGGACTACCTTGTTGAAGACAATGCAATGGATGATTTTTTCCTATCATTGGAAATGGATCGGACCCATGGTAGGACCACATTTGAAGATGATCCTGAACAACAATTACTGAGAAAGGCAAACCATAGTAAAATGGCACAATGGCGGGTGCAAGCTGGGAACAAAATGCAAATGTTGAAATGTTCCAACCATCAGTTCTGCCTGAGATTCAGATCCGATTGGTGACAAGATATTCCAGACATCCGCGTGTCTGGAAAGAAAGCTTGCAACACAAATCGATGAGATAGCGTTGCGAGATTCTCGAGAAATGAACTACGATAGCAAGCTCCAAAACATGAGCTGGTTCTGCTACAAACATGTGAACACACTGTCCAAGACAAGCATGATCACATAGTAGTCTTATAGAAAAGCACTGCCGAAGCTCAGGTGAGGAACCGTCATCGAGGATATTGAAGTCCTTACATAAGTCCGGATTAGCTCTTAGGAAGGAACTTCTTCTCCTTGAACAAATCAATCAGTGGCTTTGTGTGCTAGGAAATACATATGGAATGGAGATGATCAGTCTATCAAACCATTGAATACTTCGCACGTGCATGACTTATTTGGGATGATTCCAGAGGAAGCAAAACAAACTTTCTCGGATCCACGGCGACAACCTACATCAGATACACGTGAATTAGAGGAAGTCAATTCTCTCATCCAAACATATGCTTCATGAACGGAACACAAAGGCATTGCTTACACAGTTTCCAACACTAGCTTTAATGTTTAAGGGAATTCATGGAGATGATAATTATGTTGCCGATGGGCTCAACAACAATTCATCCAGGTTTCCATATAAATGGAGTTCCACGATTAAGTGAACATGGTGATAGCATTGGTCAGACCAAAAGATGTAATGGTGTATGCTCAAGGGATCAACCATCGTCATGCTGCTCCGGGAACGGGGTCCCTGCACTTGCTCGCTCATGCCTGCCGGGCGTGGCTCAAGGGAGGCCCAGGATAGCCTATCTTCATCAACACAAGCTCAAGACCCTCGCGAGGGGCCAAGCCTCGCATGGCGGACGACCAAGAGCTTCCTCAGGCACGGCCTCGTCAGGCTGTCTCATGAGGAGGCGGAGAGTTCAAGGCAGGGTACCTCGCAAGGTGCCCATGACGCAAGCCATGACGACCAAGGGCGCCAGTCGGGCGCCCGGGCGCCAGCCAGCAAGAGCATCCTCCTTTCCTCTTTGGTGCAAAGGGAGCAAGCGCAAGCAAGAGCATCAAGCAAAGGCATCCGTTTCGGTGCAACAAGACCAAGACCAGCCCCAACGGCTGGAATGCAGCCATCGTGGAGCCCAAGCAAAGGCCATCACCAGAGCCTTTAAGTGCAAGGACCAACTTTAGTCAGGATAAGCGTGCATCTGCTGTTCCCTTCAAATGGCTAATTGTTGGCGCCTTCCCGCCAATATTTGGGAAGAGGCCCAGGCCTTCGCCTATATAAGTAGGGCTAGCCACCATAGTAGAGGATCCGATCCTCTCCCCTGTGCAGTGCATTTTGGGATCGAGGGAGATAGAGACCCGATCCTCAAGCTAGAGCGACGGGATACCACTTAGCAGTTCATCACACCCACCAAGAATAGACCCTCCCGAGGCTGTTCTTCCCTGTACCGTTCCTCACCAGCCCAAGAGGCAATCCACACACCACACACTGGAGTAGGGTATTACACCACGATGGTGGTCTGAACCAGTATAAATCTTGCGTCTCTTGTGCTGTTCTTGTTAGTAGTTTAGGTCCCTGCGATCCGGCGAGGTACGAGACGGTGTGGGGTTGGATCTCCGCGCGCACCCCAGTGTTCGAACCTTAAGGGTCTGCCGGAACCCGATATTCGACATTTGGCGCGCCTGTAGGTGCGCCGAATCGCCTTTCGCCGCTTTCGTTTTCCCCGACCACCGCAACCATGTTCGACGCTGCCGGGCCCGCTGCTAAGCGCCGAGCCGCTTCGCCTCCCATGTCGCCTGGCCGCTCCCGTCGGCGGGCGCCTCGCCGTTCCTCGTCACCTGCCGCCAACACCGCCATCGCCCGGCGGGGACGGGTAGCAAGCATCGCCCTCGCGCCCCGGCGACTTCATGGGGAGGCCGCTGCTCCTCGGTCGCCTCGCCAAGCAGCTTTCCACTGCCGCGCCCTCCTCGGCGGCTCACAGCGCCGCCTCCACCGCCATGTCAAGACATTCGTCCGCTGGTCGGCGCCGCCCACGCGCGGGGCTCCCTCGCCGGACGGAGTCGCCGACCGGGCTGACCTTCGACTCTCAAGACCACCCCGCCAACTCGCCGGCTCGGGTGCGCCTCGCTGCTCAGACACCTACCATCCGCCAGTCGCCGCCACCAGACCTCATCGACGGCGGCGCCAGCCTCAATGTACTCTCGGCCGAGGTCTTCAACCTCCTCCAGATACCTGTGGAGCGGCCGCTGCCCACCGGCCTTTTCCGGCGAGGAGGAGGGTCATCCAGCTCCTTGGGGCAATCCGCTTCCGTGACCTTCGCACCCACGACAACTTCCGCACAGAATTGGTCGATTGACATCGGCCCCATCGGCCTCCCCTACAACGCCATCCTTGGCTATCCGCATTGGCCAAATTCATGGCCGCAACTCCACCCGGGTACAACCTCATGAAGATGCCCGGGAGCAGCGGCGTCCTCACCGCGTTCGGGATACCGAGGGTGCCTGCGAGCGCCAGCTCACTCAAGACGGCGGCCGCAAAGACAGCCCGCCGATGCGAAGCCCCTAAGCCTCAAGGGGGCTGCGCCACCAAGAAGAAGCAGTTGTTCACTCAAGACAAGGCGGAGACCAAGCAGATACCCGCCGATGAGGATGGGTCCACAAACGCCACCTTCACCATAGGCGCCAACCTCGAGCCCGAACAGAGGAAGCCCTTGTCAAGTTCCGCATGCGAACAAGAAGGTGTTCGCCTGGGAGCCCAACCAGCTGGCGGGGATTCCACGGGCGTGATCGAGCACCACCTCAACGTGTGCCCCAACGCAGGCCCAAAGGAAGCATAAAGCGAGGAGGCAGTCCACCAAAAGCAGGCCTTCATCGTCCAAGAGACCCGCAAGCTAGAAGCCGGGGTTATCCGCGAGGTCCGACACTCAGATTGGTTGGCCAACCCTGTGGTGGTGCCAAAGAAGGAGGAAAGGAGCGCATGTGTGTCGACTTCACCAACCTCAACAAAGCATGCCCGCAGATCCATTTCCGCTCCCTCAGATCGACTGTGTCGCCGATTCCACCGCCGAGTGTGACCTGTTGTGCTTCTTGGACGCCTTTTCCGGTATCACCAAATCAAGATGGCGGTGGAAGACGTGGAGAAGACGGCCTTCCTAACCCCGTGTGGAGTATATCGCTATACCTGCATGCCATTCGGGTTGCGCAACGCAGGGCAACCTTCCAAATGCTCATGCACATCACCTTGGGCCCACAGCTCGGGAAGAATGTGGAGGCATACGCCGACGACATCGTGGTGAAGTCTCGCGAGGCCAAGACCTTGATACAAGACCTGAAAAACCTTCATGAGCCTCAACGAGTGAGCCCGCGACTCAACCCAGAGAAGTGTGTGTTTGAGTTCCTCAGCAAGCTCCTTGGTTTTCGTGTCCCACCGAGGCATCGAGGCCAACCCAGTAAAAGGTCAAGGCAAAGGAAGACATGAGCCCACCAAGACCCTCGTGGAGATGCAGAAGCTCACAGTATGCCAGAACGGCGCTGGGCCGTTTCATCTCCCGATTGGGGAGCGGGCGCTGCCTTTCTTCCGGTGATGAAGAAAAAGGGGCCCTTCGAGTGGATCAAGAGGCCGACCTGCTGCTTTCAAGACCTCAAGAGGTACCGCACCAGCCCTCCAAAGGATGGTGGCCCCGCGCCTCAGGAGCCCTTGGTACTCTACCTCGCCGCCACTCCATACTCGCTAGCGCTCTAGTGGCGTTAGGGAGGAGCGCCAGCCAAGACCACGGCGCCACCCGAGCTAAGGCAAGACCGAATCGAAGGAACTAGCGTAAGCCAAGACCGCAATGGAGGAAGATCAGCCGTCACAAGCAGAGCGCACTAAGGGCGGGGAGGCCTCCGTCCAAGCACCCAGCCCGGAGGTGCCGACGCTCAGAGGGACCACAGCTTCCGGAGGACGCCACCAAAGACCAACGCCCCTAACCTCGCCGAGCACCCGTGTATTTGTCAAGACTGGTTACGGATGCGAGGGCACGGTACCCCATGCCGCAGAAGCTCCTCCCGGCACTGCTAGTGGCTTCGCAAGCTCGCGCACTACTTCCGTGGTCATCCAATCAAGGTTGTCTCGCATACCCCGGAGAGGGTGCTCAGGAGCCCCAACTCGGCAGAAGGGTCGCCGAGTGGAACATTGAGCTGCAAGCATTCCAGCTCGAAGTTCAAGACGACCAGAGTCATCAAGGGGGCCATACGACAGATTTCGTGGTCGAATGGACAAAAGCACCGGCCTCGTGGCCGGCGAGATCGGTCCCTCTCCCTGTGGAGCGAAGCGCTGAAGGTTGGGTCATGTACTTCGACGGAGCTGTTCTCCGACATGTATACTGGGCTGGGGCATACTATATCCCCTCTTAGGACAAGCTCTACTATGCCGTGCAGCTCTTTTTCCAAAGATGGCGAGAAGGTCTCCAACAATATAGCAGAATACGAGGGGCTGATAGCGGGTATGAAGGATGTCGCTGCCCTGGGGGTGAAGCGCCTTACCATCAAGGGCGGTTCGCAGCTCCTCATCAATTTCTCCAACAAGGTGTACGAGCCAAGGGATGAATACATGGAGGCCTACCTCATGGAGGTCCGCAGGATGGAGAAACAGTTCTGGGGTTGAGCTGCAAGACGTGCTCTGCTGGCACCAATCAAGAGGCCGACGACATCGCCAAACGAGCCTGTGGAGGTTACCCAGAGCCGGGTGTCTTTGAGGAACGGCTCTTCAAGCCCTCAGCCCCGCTGTCGTTATCAAGCACGGCACAGCCTGGAGGAGCTCCTCACCACCAGCCTCGGGAGCCCCAAACAGGTCTGCCTCGAGCACGCCTGCTCCTAACGATGGAACCTCAAGGAGGCTGGATCACGAGCTCAAGAGTTACTTAACGCGTGGGACTTTGCCAGAGAAGGAGGAGGAGGCAGAGCGTGGCGCGGCAAGCCACGGCATACAAAGATCATGGATGAAGAGATCTACCGAGACGCACTAAACGACGATCCCCACGCTGCATCACCAGGGACAGGGAAGGAATTGTCGCAGATATACATGGCGGAGATTGTGGGCACCATTCATCATCACGGACCCTTGTCGGAAGGTGTTCGCAGCGGTTTCTATTGGCCCATCAAGGCCAATGACGCCATCGACCTCGTGAAGGCTTGCGAGGCTTGCTAATTCCATGCCAAGCAGATCCACCACCAACAGGAGGCTCGCAAACCATTCCCTCACTTGGCCATTCGCGTCTGGGGATGGACATTCGGGCCCTTTCCTCGGGCGCCAGGGGCTATCGCCACTTACGCCGCCGCGGACAAATTCACCAAGTGGGTCAAGTCGAGGCCGTCCGCCGCCCCCCGCTGGTTCTCGGTCAAGTTCATCAAGGGCATCGTGAGCCGGTTCGAGTGCCGAACTGCATCATCACCGACAACGGTTCGCAGTTCACCAAGAACCTTTTAAAACGCATTACGCTAACCTTGGGATGCAGATATGCTACGCTTTGGTGGCGCACTTCGCAGCAACGGACAGGCCGAAGGGCTAATGCAGAGGTCTTGAGAGGCCTCAAGACCAGGACGCTCAAGAAGAAACCGAAGCCCGCGGCAGAGGCTGGTACGACGAAGCTTCCGCCCGTGTTGTGGTCCATCCGCACAACCGCAATCAAGCCAACCGGGAGACCCCTTCTTCCTGGTTCACGGAGCCGACGCGTCCTCCTCACGAGGTCAAGTTGCCGATCCGCTGGGTCCCGGGCGCTCGGCGAAACGCTGCAGACGCCATGCGGGACGGCCTCGTGGCCGGGGAGGAGCGCTGCCGAGAAGCTGCGCAAAGCGAAGCGGCGAGGTACCAGCAGCACTCCGCGATACCACCGCCGCAACATCCGCCCTGTAACTCTCGAGGTAGGGGACCTCGTGTTCGACGGGTCCTCTCTGTGGAGGGACTGCATAAGCTCTCTCCCATGTGGGAGGGCCCTTCAAGGTTGTTCATGTTTCCAGGCCTGGCTCCGTGCGCTTGGAGACTCAAGAGGGGGTGCCTATACAGAACGCGTGGAACATCCAGCACCTCCGGAGGTTTTACCCCTAAAAGGCCCTGAGCCTGTGAAGAAGGCGAATGCCTGTGAAGTTCAGCTTTTTGGAAAAGGCCCTGAACCTGTGAAGAAGGCGAATGCCTGTGAAGTTCATCTTTTTGGAAAAGGCCCTGAGCCTGTGAAGAAGGCGAATGCCTGTGAAGTTCATCTTTTTGGAAAAGGCCCTGAGCCTGTGAAGAAGGCGAATGCCTGTGAAGTTAATCTTTTTGGAAAAGGCCCAGAGCCTATGAAGAAGGCGAATGCCGTGAAGCTCACCTCTTGGGAGAAGGCCCAGAGCTCGTGAAGAAGGCGAACACTGTGAAGCCGCTGCTCGGAAAGGCCCGAGCTCGTGAAGAGGGCAAACGCCCGTGAAGCTTGCTTACTGTAAGAAAGGCCCGAGCTGTGAAGAAGGCCCAGTGCTCGTGAAGCTCGCCGCCTGTGACACTCTCACGTAATAATGAGTGGGGCTGTACACGCCCTGAGTCTCAGGGTGCAGCCTCAGCCCCGGGCTCCCTCCCACGCCCAAGAGCAGCACTTAGCTCCGCACTGGTGAGAAGACGCCCAAGACTAGACTAGGTGCCGGACGCGGCTTTTCATTTGCTTTCGCAGCTTGATCGGTTATTCCCATTTGAAGTTTTTATCGAAACTATCGCCTTTTTTGGTCCGTGGTTCTTCGATCTTTTTCGCCTCCCGCTCGATTTCTTATGCTGGGACTCATGAGGCGAAGCCTTGGGAGCCCCCCGGTGTTCCTACCCCTATCGCTAAGTTTTCACGGCCTGGTCCACTGGAGCACCCTCCCGACCATGCCTCACGGGCAAGACAACGCTAACACGGGCTGTGGTCGGTCGCCCGCTGCCACGACCGAGGTTCACTTGCGAATGGGCGACGACGGAAGGGAACAGATCGATAACAAAACCAGATAATAATTAACGGCGTTGTTCTAAACACGCCCCACGGGCCACACATTGTTCCCTTTTATGCAGGAGAAAAGGAAGGAAAAGGACAAAAAGGTGAAGCACGCCTGCGGGCTCTCTTGGGAGGCCCCGCCGCCCGAGCTCGGGCCGACTCCACTCGCGCTTCACGGGCGTGGCGAAGCGGACCCGCTGCCACCCCCCAAGCAAGCGGTGCAAAGGCGGGGCTGCCGCGCGCTGCTGGAAGAATCGCCACCAAGAAGAGCTGGTGAAGCGTGAGGAGTCGCGGCATCGCCAGCCGCCTGCTGCTCTCTCCGCCGCCGCGCGGGTGAGTCCTCGCCGCGGTCGTCGCCCCGTGGCAGCACCCATGCGGCGGCCGTCTTCCCCAACACCTCACGTAGAGGGTGGCGCCGCCATCATACTTGAAGTGCAGGGAGCACCGCGGCGGCGAGACCACGCTGCTGCTGAACGCTCCGCCACCAAGGGCCAGAACAGTTCCCCAGCAGAGACCTCCAGAGAAGCCCACGGCCCGGCTGCAATAGCCATCTCGCCTCGAGCCAGAGGCCACTGTGGCGCCGTCTGGGAGCTCACCCAGAGGAAGCACGGAGCTGAAGCCGGACGCTGGACGGCTCCTCCGCCTCACCATGAACTCCGGCAGCCAAGAAGATGGAGGCGCGGCTCGGGGACGACGGCCGGGCACGCCCGACCATGGCCAGCCGCCGTCACCACACCGAGAGCCCCCCCCACGCATCAAGGAGACCGCCGTGGAGGCCACGGGTGCTTGCGAGGGCGACTCGACCACGCTTAGGCGGAGGAGAGGAAGATTCGACTGGCGGCCCTTCCCTTCTCTCGCAGCCGAGAACTTCCTTGGTGGGGCCATGGAGAAGAAGGAGAGACAAGAAAGGATAGATCGAAGGGCGCGCCGTTGCTTGCACTTATAGCCGGCGAAGGCCAACCGTCGACCTCCACGATCACCGGTAATCATGATGACCATGCATGCAAGGACTTGTCGAATCCGGCGGTTACCAAGGCGTCGTGGGGAGCAAGCCGCTTAACGCCCAATCAATCGCCACGCTGGGCGCCCAAGGTCAAGGCTGTTAGGGCCAATAACGCTTCGCGACTTGCCCTTTCGCCTCTGCGCCGCCAAGTTCGGGCGCTGTGGGCCAGGGGGCTACTGTCGGTGTTCTCGGGAACGGGGTCCCTGTGACTTGCTCGCTCATGCCCGCGGCGTGGCTCAAGGAGGCCCAGATAGCCTATCTTCATCAACACAAGCTCAAGACCTCGCGAGGGGCCAGATTGCGGGCGGACGACCAAGAGCTTCCTCGTGCACGGCCTCGTCAGCCGGGCTCATGAGGAGGCGGAGAGTTCAAGGCAGGGTACTCGCGAGGTGCCCATGACGCAAGCCATGACTACCAAGGGCGCCACGGGCGCCAGCCAGCAGCAGCGCCCTCCTTTCCTCTTTGGTGCAAAGGAGCAAGCGATGCAAGAGCATCAAGCAAAGGCATCTGCTTCGTGCAACAAGACCAAGACCAGCCCCAACGGCTGGAATGCGCCATCGTGGAGCCCAAGCAAAGGCCATCACCAGAGCCTTTGGCGTGCGAGGACCAACTTTAGTCGATAAGCGCACTCACTGCTCCCCTTCAAATGGCCAATTGTTGGCGCCTTCCCGCTCAATATTTGGGAAGAGGCCCAGGGCCTTCGTCTATATAAGTAGGGCTAGCCACCATAGTAGAGGATCCGATCCTCTCCCCCCAGGCAGGCATTTTGGGATCAGAGGGAGATAGAGACCCGATCCTCAAGCTAGAGCGATGGTATACCACTTAGCAGTTCATCACACCCACCAAGAACAGACCCTCGCGAGGCTGTTCTTCCCTGTACCGTTCCTCACCAGCCCAAGAGGCAATCCACACACCACACACTGGAGTAGGGTATTACACCACGATGGTGGCCTGAACCAGTATAAATCTTGCGTCTCTTGTGTTGTTCTTGTTAGTAGTTTAGGTCCATGCGATCCGGCGAGGTGCGAGACGGTGGGGGGTTGGATCTCCGCGCGCACCCCAGGGTCTGCCGGAACCCGAAATCCGACAACCACGAGTAAGACAACATTACAAACATCGTTGGTTCTGATTTGATTTTGACGATAGCCCATCCTCAAATCAAAGATTACATAAAGACAATAGATCCAACAACCGATCACGAAGATCAATCAATGAAGATATCATCTTGCTTCGACACACACAAACACAAGGATATCCCTTTGGAATGAGCTAAGTCAGATAAAGCTTTTATCTTCCAACTCTCCAAGTTATTGTTTAGCTTATCCAACTAGTTCAGGAGTATACAAGACAGGTCCTTGGAGAAGGAGTGGTTTAAGGAAAAACCAACTTGATCACGAACTCAACATAACGGTCAGGGGACAACCTAGTGATACTTCCAAGAGGATATTCGGAAAATCATGGACCACCGATATGTTATTAAGCTCGAGAGCAATCTTGCTTTCCAGGCAAGATGACATGATCAAAAAGTGAGAGATTGATACAATCCGAACTATTGATCGAAGGGTGCACCAGGAAAAATGGACTAGGTAGCACGATCAGTCTTAGAATGATAATTCAATAACGAGCACGCTAAGAATGAGAGTATTGTCCATTAACTACCAAGCAACGGAGTTTGCTAGGAGTATTAATTTCACACATCACAATTCATTGTCAGTATTCCGGTTACAATAACACGGAGACCGAGGAATGAATGATGATGGCAAGAAGTATCACTGTATCAAGAGTTCATAGGAGGTGGTGCAATTCCCATGACATTCTTGACATAAAGATGGTAATACTCCAAGGTAGAGCAGAACAAAAGCTGGATTGGCATTTTGATATGCGGATATAGCTACTTTGCCCCGATCCTCGAGATGGATAAGGTACTGGAGTTTGTTTCTCCTAGTCATTCTGGGATAGAACGGATTGACGGGCCATAGTAATAATATGCACCGATGAACACGAATGCACGACATACTCTTGACTATCAACTGATACACGAGGGTCGGAATACAACCGAAGAGGGACAACTCAAAGGAACATATATCTTTCTGAGTTGTGGATGCATAGGTTAGTATGTCGAACAAGTTCAACATATTTCTTCCGGATAACCCATGCTGAAAAGGAAGGACTGGCAGATTCACAATGCAGAATGGAGAACTCATCAAGAGCACTCTGGTTGTGATCTTTCGTTCAAAGATCTTCTGCCATAAGAAGTTTATGGTATTTGGAAGAAGGAAATACCATGGACCTCGAGGGCTATCGCAAAGGCTACTAATATCCTAACGGAACTAGCAAACACTATCAACATGAGGTGACTAGAGTGAATCTCAGGTTCAAAACCCAGGAATAGAATACCTACTAACTAAATGGCATCACGGGATGCTTTCGAGAATGGCGGCCAGAATCATCACACTGGGAACACAAAACATGGCTAGATTACTAGGTGGTTCTCTAAGACACCTAGGGTCGTAATAATAGCTTCAACATATATGTCGAGGTAATGGAGTACCTCAACACACTGATTAGTGTGGTTAATCTGGCCCAAAGGAACATCGGGAACGGGAAGAAGTGATTTGCAAATGCATCAGACTATGTAGAAACCTGGGATGACTCGGATAGCATAACGGCTGTAAATGCTCAAAAGATTTGAGACATCCTGCAAAAATGGTGGCATAACCACTCAACATCACAATATCAAGGTTCTGAGGCCAACTGTCAACACAAGGAAGTAGTAGGAACTGAACTAAGACCTGAATCCATCAATCTTATAAGTCTACGGATTAGTAACACGTGATCCTGATAGAGAGAAGAGAAACCTAGTTCTCAATCCCCGTAGAAGATAAGAGGAAGACTTGGATCAGAAGGACATGAGGTAAAGGAGTAAAAAGAGCCTTACGTTCCATTTCACAATCAATTCCCTTATATAGCTAAAGCATTTCTAGACTCAACTTCGACCAGTTTGGCTTGGTAATCCTATGGGCAGTCAGGCTCTGATACCAACGCTGTCAGGACCCTGATCCTAAGCCACATCGATCTAGCATGTAACACATCATATCACTTTGCGGCCTCACGCACGGTATTCTCATGGGTACCACCTTACCTGGCCCGGGACCGTTTGCGCCTTTTAGCTCACATATATGATAATGTCGCTAGCATCCATATGACAGAGAACCCGGGCTGACATGACTAGTCATGAACCCTAAGTGGCACTAACTTACAGGGACAGGCATACATGACCCAAAGAACGAACGTGTTCGGTCATCCGAAAGTGAATTAGGGCTGTAGCAACTGGCTAGCAGGACTCCGGGAATCCTGGCTGTAGCAGGCTAACAGACTCGAAAGACACCGCGTGACATTTTCAAGGGATGTATACAGATCCAAGAAGGACACATGCCGGCCAGTCTAAGTGTTCCGGAGTATTAGCAACTGGGCTAACAGGACTCCGGTAAACCGGGCTATAGCAGACTACCATGGCTCAGTGGAAGCACTAGACTACATTTCCCCATAAGAGAGGCTACAACGGATAGACAACTAGGTTGTCGGATCCCACACATACCAAGCATTTCAAAATCATACACACAATATGCTCGATATGTGCAAATACAACATGGCATCACAACAAAACTCTACGACTCAAAGTATTTATTCATTAGGCTCCGAGGAGCCAAGTATTACAAACATGGGTCTCATGACCCAACATACAGAGAATACAAGCAACAAGCGGAAGCATAAACATGTCTGAGTACATACGACTACAAATGAAAAAGGTTGAGAAGCCTGACTATCTACAAGACCCTCCCAAGGGTACAAGATCGTAGCTGAGGTAACAAGCTAAACGTCGAAGTCCACGCGAAACTACTAGTGAGACTGAAGTCTCTCTGGAAAACATAAATTAAGCAAACGTGAGTACAAATGTACCCAGCAAGACATACATCAGAACTAGCTACATATGCATCAGTGTCAATAAAGGGGGTGGTGGAGTTTAACTGCAGCAAGCCAACTTTGACTCGGTGGCTATCCTGAACTACGACTGCAAGTAACTCTTTTGAGGTGGCGCACACGAGTCCACATATTCACCATATCAATACACCACTATGGATTCGCTCCCGCCTCCTCACGAGGACGCCATCCATAGCACTCACGCTTATCTTGCGATTTTAGAGTATCCACTTTCACTTGTCTATGAACCGTACAGCAACCCGAAGTCCTTTACCGCGGACACGGCTATTCAATAGTTGATGTTAACCCCGCAGGGTGTACTTCTTCACACACGCCTCGCCACTTACCACCATGTACACGCGTGTATCTCGGCAACCTTCAAGCGGAAGCCTGACGAGGGAGTCGGCCACGACCTGACTAACCACACAAGTCTCTAGTCGAGGCTTATCTCCTATTCGGGTTCCATCCGCAAGGAGATCCGGCCGGGGTGTCGCTCATGGCCCCAAACGATGTGAGCAGGGTTCCCAAGCCCACCATCCGAGTGCCACTTGGTGCACCGTGCTACTGTGCCTAGTCTATCCCAAGCCCACCTGTATCGGGTGCCACTTGGTAGACTACTAACACTACCTACAAACACCAGAAACTAGTTGCAACTCCTGGACAGAGATCAAGTTGATTAATAAGTCGAGAGGGGTCGAGTTACCGTAACACAATGTGTGGTAGTAACTGTTCATGGATCACAAACACAGAACTCAGTTCCTGAGGACGGCTTCAATGAGACAACCCACCATGTACTCCTACATGGCCTCTCACCGATACCTTTACCAAATCGTGTGCACACACTTAGCTCTCAATAGTGGGACATGTTCACACACCTCCAATTCATCCCCGCAGAGGATAGGGGTTCAGCTACCGCAGCATGTAACAGTTGAATCATTGTTGTCCTAATGCAGTAAAAGAGAGCAGGAGCGAGAGAATGGGATTGTATCGGAATGAACAAGGGGGTTTTTCTTGCCTGTCACTTCTAAAGATAGCATAGCTCTTCATCGGTGTCATCAAACTCATCGTCGGAACAAACGTCTACTGAGGGGGGGAACAACCACCGGCAACAAAGAAAGAACACAATCAATGCAATGCAACAATGATGCATAATCATGACATGGCAATATGCTAGTGTTTGAGCTAATGCAACTAGCAATCAGATTAAATGTAGTTGGTTTGAACCAAAGGATCAAATTCAAACTCCATATGTGATTATTTGAATGCCAAACATTTGATTTTCCCTATTCAGCAACTATAAGTTGTTACAACATACATGAAATTTGTGCAGATGGATAGATTGTATTCTCTACGGTTGTGTGTGGTGTGAGTGTTACAGATCCGGACACGTCGGTACGTCCGAAGACTATTTCGGGGTACAGTTCGGAAGGAGGAACCCGCCTTGCAATGCCGAAGACAAATCTACGCGCCGGATACTTTGTCATTGAAGCCAGGTTCAGGGGCTACTAAGGGAGTCCTGGACTAAGGGGTCCTCGGGCATCCGGCCTGTTAGCCATGGGCCGGACTGATGGGCTGTGAAGATGCGAAGACCGAAGACTGCACCCGTGTCCGGATGGGACTTTCCTTGGCGTGGAAGGCAAGCTTGGCGACCGGATATGTAGGTTCCTTTCTTTGTAACCGACCTTGTGTAACCCTAGATCCTCACGGTGTCTATATAAATCAGAGGGCTCAGTCCGGAAGGATATATACTCATTACCATAGTCATACAGGCTAGATTTTTAGTGTTTAGCCATTGCGATCTCATGGTAGATCAACTCTTGTAATACTCATATCCATCAAGATCAATCAAGCAGGAAGTAGGGTATTACATCCATAGAGAGGGCCCGAACCTAGGTAAACATTGTGTCCCCTGTCTCCTGTTACCATCGACCTTAGACGCATAGTTCGGGACCCTCTACCCGAGATCCGCCGGTTTTGACACCGACACTCCCACCCCACCTCGATTCCGCTTTGAGGTCTTCTGGCTCAACAAGGTCGGGTTCGTGGAGGCAGTTCGGACTAGGTGGGCAGCATCTAGGACCTGCCCCCACCGCTCCATCTCTGCGGTGGACACGTGGCAGTTCTGCACCAAGCTTGCCCGACAGTTTATGAAGTGCTGGGGCGCTAACCTCGGGCGAGACATTCGCGAGCACAAGAAGGCCCTCTTGTCCGCCATCCAGGCGCTTGACTCCCGTGCTGACACCTCCGGGATCTCCCCTGATGAGTGGATGCTACGATATGATCTTGAGGACCAGCTATCGGTCATCTACATTGACGAAGAAGCATACTAGAGGCTCCGCGGCACCCAATGGTGGGTCCTTCACGGAGATGCTAATATGGCATACTTCCAGGAGATCGCCAATGGGCGGCAATGGCGGAACTCCATCCACTTCTTATGGGACGGATACACCTCTCTCCACCGCCCAGCGGATATCCGGGCTCACGTAGATGGCTTCTACAAAGCCCTATTCTCCTAGGGGTGGGACTTCCCTGGCCCCCGACACTTGGTCGGGCCGCCAACTGGTCTTGGCCGAGGCTAACGCTGCCCTTACGGCCCCGTTCTCCGAGGAAGAGGTTCACTTAGCCATCAAGGGCATGAACTCTGCCTCGGCACCGGGACTCGATGGACTCCTGGTGATGTTCTTCAAAACATTCTGGCAATCCATCAAGCCGAGATCATGGACCTGTTTGAAGAATTCTTCACGGGATCCATGGGCCTTGGGCGCCTGAACTACATGATCATTACGCTCATCCCCAAAGTTCCGGGTGCCTTTGACATCCGCCAGTTCCGCCCTATCACCATGCTCAACATGATATTCCGGATCTTGGCGAAGGGGTACGCCAATAGGGTGACCCTCCTCACGGACGCCATTACCCATCCTAATCAATATGCCTTCATCCAAGGCCGATTTATTTTGGATGGGGTTCTGTTGTTCCATGAGGTGCTTCACAAAGTTCGCTCCAAACACCAACGGGCAGTTTTCCTGAAGCTTGACTTCCACAAAGCCTACGACATTGTCCTTTGGTCCTTCCTTCGGAAAGTTTTGCTTCGCAAGGGCTTCCATGACCGCTGGGTGACCAGGGTCATGCAACTGGTCACCTGTGGCCGGACCGCGATCAACATCAACGGCGAGATTGGACCTACTTCCCAACCCTATGTGGAGTACGTCAGGGTGACCCGTTCTCCCCATTTTTGTTCAACATGGTGGTTGATGCCCTTGCCGCCATCCTTGATAAGGCCAAATCTATCGACCATATCCACGGCGTAGTCCCTCATCTGGTGGGAGGGGGAGGGGTCTCCCTCCTACAGTACGCAGATGACACCATCATTATGGTGGAGGGCTCCACCTCCAACATCGCCAACCTAAAGTTCCTCCTCTGCTTCCAACAAATGTCGGGGCACACGATCAACTTTGATAAGAGCGAAGTGATGATTTTGGGCTACCCCCTGAGGAGACCCAGGCTATTGTCGACCATCTGAACTGTCGGCTGGGTTCCTTCTCCACCACCTACCTGGGGATCCCCATTAGCGACTCTAGACTGACCGTGGCCGACCTCCGCCCTGCAGTCACTAGGATGCAGCACTGGGTGGAACCGTGGCGGGGCAGGTGGCTTTTGAAAGCTGCCAGGGCAATTCTCATCAACTCCTCGCTGTCTGGCCTCCTATGGTTTCTCATGATCTTCGATAGCCTCCACGAGACCCTTCATCAGGAGATTGACAAATACCAGTCCCGGTTCTTCTGGGCTGGCGAGGGGGATAAGTAGAAATATCATATGGTGAGCTGGCCCAACATCTACAAACCCAAAGACCAGGGTGGCCTTGGGATCCTATCCTCCAGGCGGATGAACATCGCTCTCCTGACGCGCTGGCTTTGGTGGATCGCCAATGGGGAAGGGGGGCTTTGGCTTACCATCATCCGCAATAAATACCTCCGCGGACAGCCTCTTGCCTTCTGTCAGCGCTCTGGTGGATCCCAGTTTTGGCAGGCTGTGATTCAACTCCTTCCTATTCTCTGTATTGGTACCTCCATTGGGTTGGGGTCTGGGTCCGCGACGCTGTTCTGATTTGACCGGTGGCTGGGGCACTCTGCCCTGGACGCCCGTTTCCCGGAGTTATTCTCCATTGTGGTTGACCCTCGGGTCTCCGTCGAGTCGGTCCTTATTGACTTAGGGCGGCTCGCCTTCTGACACCCCTTCGGCCCTCTCGAGGTAGCCGCCTGGGACTCCCTCCTCTAGGCCATCGCCCTCCAGCCTTTGGAACTGGATGGCGCGCCTAACTCTGTGTCGTGGCGTCTGGAGCCTTCGGGACGGTTCTCCATGAAGTCCCTTTATCCGGCAATTGCTCCTTCTCCGGCTCCTGAGCCGTTTAGCCTGATCTGGGACATCCGCTTGCCGTTGAAGATCCGGATCTTCTTGTGGCAGTGGATCCGGGGCCGCCTACCCTCTGGGGTTGAGTTCCTGAAGCGCAATGGCCCGGGTGATGGGATATGTCCCTTATGTGGCATGGTAGAGGATGCCAATCACATCTTCTTCTCTTGCGTCTCGGCCCAATTCCTGTGGGCCTACTTTCGCGATATGGTCGGTGGTCGTTGGTGCAACACCAACTTCCAGGACCTGCTGGCGGAAATCCAAGCCTCTGCCCCCCGTCACCGCCACATTAGGTGGCTGTGTGTGGGGGTCCTTGATGTCTACTATGCAACTTTATTCTTGTAGACACGTGTTGGGCCTCCAAGCGCAGAGTTTTGTAGGACAGTAGCAATTTTCCCTCAAGTGGATGACCTAAGGTTTATCAATCCGTGAGAGGTGTAGGATGAAGATGATCTCTCTCAAACGACCCTGCAACCAAATACAAGAAGATCTCTTGTGTCCCCAACACACCCAATACAATGGTAAATTGTATAGGCGCACTACTTCAGCGAAGAGATGGTGATAAAATTGTAATATTGATGGTAGAAATATATTTTCATAATCTGAATAAATATAAACAGCAAGGTAGCAAATAGTAAACTGGCACAAAAATGGTATTGCAATGCTTAAAAGTGAGGCCTAGGGTCCGTACTTTCGCTAGTGCAACCTCTCAACAATGCTAACGTAGTTGGATCATATGATTATCCCTCAAAGTACAACAAAGAATCACTCCAAAGTTCTTATTAGCAGAGAACAAAAGGTAGGAATTGTTTGTAGGGTGTGAAGCCACCTCAAAGCTATTCTTTCTGATCGATCTATTCAAGAGTTCGTACTAAAATAACACAAAGCTATTGTTTCCGTTCGATCTATCCTAGAGTTCATACTAGAGTAACACCAAAGCATATTCATATTCATAATACTCAATCCACACAAGGAACTACAAAGAGACCCCAAAGTTTCTACTGGAGAAAAATGTGTTGAATGCCATAACATATATCAAGTGAATCAATAAGATACCCCAATTGTCACCTCAAGTATTCATACCGCAAGATATATATCATGTGTTCTCATCTCTGAATATTCAATCTGACATGACAAAACTTCAAAGGGTAAAGATTCAATCCATCACAACAAGAGTATAGAGGGGAGAAACATCATATGATCCGACTATATTAACAAAGCCCATGATATAGATCACGAGAGAGAGAGAGAGAGACTAAACACATAGCTATTGGTACAAACCCTCAGCCCTGAGGGTGGACTACTCCTCTCATCGTGGTGGGCCGGATGATGAAGATGGCCACGGAGATGATTCCTCCCCCCAGGTGCCGAACGGGTCTAGATTGGTTTTCGTGGCTACGGAGCCTCGCGGCGGCGGAACTTGATCTAGGTTAACCCGATGGGTTTCGGAATATTTGGGAATTTATAGTGCAAAGAGGGATGCGGAGACCACCGAGGTGGGCACAACCCACTGGCGCTTAGGGGGCTGGCGCACCGGTGGGTTGTGCCCTCCGCACCCCCAGTGCCGCTCGCCCAATGGATGTCTTCGCCCATAAAATCCCCTAGAGTTTCGCTATGCTTGGACTCCGCTTGATATTGATTTCTGCGATGTAAAAATAAGCAAAAACAGCAATCGCACTGGGCACTGGGTCAATAGGTTAGTCCCAAAAAATGATATAAAGTTGCTATAAAATGATTGTAAAACATCCAAGAATGATACAATAACAGCATGAATACTTCATAAATTGTAGATACGTTGGAGATGTATCAGTCCTTGCCTGGACGCTCTGGACCATCCGCAACAAGCTTGTCATCCAAAAAACGCCTCTTCAACGTGCGACTGGCGCAATCTTCAAATTGTGTGGTTACTTGCAGCTTCGGCGGCCGCTTAGCCGCCCCCAGGACCAGGGCGCCGTCGACACCCTCCTTGCCGACCTCCGTGCGATGGCCTTCCGAGTGGCGCCTCCTCTCCTGCCCCCACCCCCGGAGCCCGACTAGGCTTGCGCCTCCTCCCTGAGATGCTGGATGTGTATCGCGCCTTGGGATCCTGCACTTCTGTGCCTCGTGTTTTTATGTTTTCAGGACTTGTTGAGCTATGCCCTCAGCATTAACCTAGATTGTACTTTGTGTTCTCGTGGACTCCTCATGTGTGTGTGAGTGTGTTCTGGACCTATGTTGGATGTTTGGCTTGGGCGGTTTGTTTTATATATAAAGCAGTGTGAAAGCCTTTTTCAGTAAGGTACGTTAAGCAAAAAAAGTTGGAAACAAAATCTGGAATTAATTAGCTCTGATTATTTTATTATCTTATATACTCATGGCTTAAAAGGAAAGGAAGAAATTATAATAGTTTATTTTCTTAATTATATCGCAACAATGTCCATACTAACCCCCACGCCATCATTAATGGAATATTACCTCGTGTTACCTGCTAAGAGGTACTCCCCTATTTTTATTTTCACCGCATATTATCTTTGACTGAAGTCAAACTTTATAAAGTTTGACCAAGTTAGTAGAAAACATAAGAACATTTACGATAATAAATTTATATGATGTGAAAATATATTCAATTATGAATCCAATGGTATTTATTTGGTGGTGTATATGTTATTATATTTTTCTACAAACTTGTTGAAAGTTTATAAAATTTGACTTTAGATAAATGTAATATACAAAGTAAATAAAAATGGAGTGGGTAACAGTTATATCAGCCATTAGATAATTAAAATTTAACAGTCTATATTGCTTTGGACCACCTGGAAATTTCTCTAAAAGAAGTTGTGCCGCCGTTCGGGTGCTAATAACACACGTTCATCGCTGATTTATCTGTTTCTATAAAACTAATTCTCAAATTAGTGTGCAATTAGATGCTGTTTTTTGAACAAATAATTAGCTAGTTGTGCTTCTTTTCTTAAAAAATGTTGTGCCTTCGGGTGCTAATAACACACTTTCGTCGCGGATTTCTCTGTTTCTACAAACTAATCCTCTAACTAGTGTGCAATTAGCTATTGTTTTCTAAACAAATAATTAGACAATTGTTCCGCTTTTTTAATGTGTCTCCTTAACAAAGCTTGTCTAAATCCAATGTCTCAAGTGTATCCAAAGACTAAACAGAGTTCTATGAGCATGGCTGCACGCTGCAAGGAATAAACATGGTGCATATAGTTCTCATTCCAAAAAAGGATGACCCTACAAGCATCAAGGACTTCCGTACCATCTCTCTTGTCCATAGTATTCCCCAGCTGCTTACCAAAGTTCTTACAGTCCGCTTGCAGAGGTTCATTTCCTCCCTCATTCACCCTCTCCAGTCTGGCTTTCTTCCTGGCCGATGCATCATAGAGAACTTTGCACTAGCAGCTGAGTTTGTGCAGCATGCCAAGAAGAGGAAGATCCCAATGATCGCTCTGAAACTTGACTTTTAGAAGGCGTTTGATTCTGTTAGTTGGGAGGCCTTGGGACAAGTTCTTGCTGCTAGGGGCTTTGGCACGCGGTGGACAAGATGGATTTCTGATATTCTCACCTCCAGCTCGTCTAGAATCGTCATCAATGGGCAGATGGGAGAAAAGATCCTCTCTAAAGCCGGGCTCAGACAAGGAGATGCCCGCTCTCCGTATCTCTTTATCCTTGCCGCCGACATACTACAGCAACTATGCAACAAAGAGCATTTAGCAGGAAACTTAGTGCACCCGCTCGAAGCAGATGGCCCCTTCCCGGTACTGCAGTATGCTGATGACATTCTAATTCTAGTCAGGGGAGAGTTACAACAGGTATAGACCATCAAGAGAATTTTGGATGCTTTTTCCAACTTCACGGGGCTTCAGATCAACTACCAAAAGAGTACGTTTGTCCCCATCTGTATGAAGCAAGAGGATTGCCAGGCAATAGCTGATCTGCTACAGTGTCAAACGACCACTTTCCCCATGCACTTACCTGGGCTTACCTCTTTCTCTATATAAGATCAAGCATGAGCTGCTGATGTTGGTGATACACAAAGTGGATAAACGGTTGTCGTGTTGGTTACGAGTAACCATGATCAACGTCGTACTTGCCGCAATCCCCGGCTACTTTATGGGATGCTTCTTATGGCCCAGGCAGTCTCTTCTCAAGATGGAACAAATTTTACGGGGGTTCCTATGGCAGGGAAAGAACAACGTGAAGGGAGGCAAGTGTCTAGTGGCATGGGACCAGGTCATCTTACCCAAATATATGGCGGCTTGGGATTTAAGGATCTGCAGGCACATAATATGGCTATGATGTGCAAGTTCATGGGTAAGGTTTTGAGCTGCAGTGTGCGTACTACCAAAAGGATCTTTGCTGGTCTGCTCGCTGTTGGGATACTGCCACTTCCAGACAGCTAAGGTCATCTTTACGATTGGTCATGGAAGCAACTAAATGTGCCCTCGGCAACGGGCACACTATATCCTTCTGGTACGATCTGTGGCTTGCCTGCGGCCGACTACAGTTTGCCTTTCCAACCCTGTTCACTTTCTCCACTTCCACATTCTGCACGGTTGCATCACAGTTCAGAGATGGCCAGTGGGTCATTCAGCTACACCCAAACCTTACTGATTGCGCAACACAAGAGATGGCATGCCTGCAAATACTTATGACCGATATCACCCCGCAGCCAGATGCATCAGACACCAGGGTGCCAATAACAGAGGACAAAAATCTCTCTATTGCGTGCTTCTACAAGCTCCTCACCTTCAGGGGGCGAACCTGCCCGCTGGCACCACTCATATGGGATAGAATCATCCCCCACAAACAAAGAATTTTCCTCCGGCTAGCCTTGAGAGACAGGCATAATACACGGGATAACATGATGAAAAAACAGTGGACTGGACTAATCTCACACAACGGATGCGATAGATGCCTAGCAACAGAAACCATGGATCATATCCTGCTCAGGTGTAGGCTGGCTGATGCTGCATGGAACAGACTCGACTTATATGGACAAGCCGTTGCTTCTTCGTCCTCCACTGACTTCCTGCTATCCGTTCAGGCAGCGGGAAGATTTAGAAAGTTGTGGCACTTTCTTTTCGCAGCCTATGCTACCAACCTGTGGAACGCCAGGAATGCACAGGTTTTTCATGGCGAGCTTAGGACAGAACGGAGATTCTTCACCGAGACTCAAGAACTTCTAAAGTTGTGGTCAATCCGGGATCCAAGAGAGTCACAGAGAACCATTATGCTTACCTGGGCAAGTGCCCTTTTAGCTAACTAGCTTGAGTCAACCTCCTTCTGCCTCCCTCCTCTTCTGTATTCTCTTAAAGGTCTCGTGGTGGCCTGCTGCATGATCCATGCAGTGCTCACACCACCTTCATGTAAATGACTCATGTCATCTGGGTCCAGGCCCGTTTTGAATACATAAGGTAGAGATCTATCTATCTTTTTATTAAAAAAAGCATATACATGTGATGTGTCATTCTACGGAAAACAATGAAGCCACAGAGTGGCATGTGCCTGTCGCCGGCCCACTTGTTCATGCATGTACGGCATGGGGCCTACTCAATACAATATACGGCCTTTTCAGGGGGGGTCTGCATATTGCAATACATCCGGCAGCACACATCCCCGTGCTTGTTCGGCGGAGTGGATTAAGAGCGGCCTGCATACCGGCCTCTGCACTGCCTTTTCGTATATATATGTAGGCATGTCTACGCCGGTCGTGGGATTAAGAGCGGCCTGCATACCGGCCTCTGCACTGCTTTTTCGTATATATATGTAGGCATGTCTACGCCAGTCGTGGCATCTCTCCCTCGTTGCCTGTTTTATGCCGATTGCAGCATTTTACTCACTCGTTTATTAGATTGTTATTGATCATGATACTTGTTTGTTAGATTGTTACTAGACCATGATACTAGTACTCTTTTGATAAATATGGTTGCATGCATCAGGGTTTATTCTTATTTTTCTACACAAATAAGCTTGTTTAGTTTCTGATACATATAACCCATATGAACTTCAAAATGAAGTAAGCATTAGAAGCATTACTTATTCTAATCTCGAAGTCTGATGTGGGGCTACAACATAGATCAACATAAAGCAGTAAATGAATGAGTACAGGATAAACGAGCTGATGGTGGATATACCAATAAGTGAAAAGAATATCCAACGATGCAAATCATTTCTCTGACAACCAAACAAACTACCATTGTACTATATGAAAGTTCATACAAAAGTTTTGTAGATCAGCCTACTGATTTATATATATATATATATATATATATATATATATATATATATATTATATAGAGCTCATGATATTGCCAGAATCTTGAATTGCAGCTTCTAGTAATCAAATGTACAAAGATTTGTTTAGGCGATGAGCATTTGATCTTGTAATGGAGGTGTTGTTTCGCTGATTTCATCATGTCCCGATTCGCAACAGCTGAACTCAAATTTGCAGCACCTGACAATGGATTATGTGACTCTTCAGGTTACGTCCTGCAATGGTCGACCACAAATTTGCCACAAATGACTTGTGCTGACCCTTACGCGCAACAGTTTCCCACATGCATGCACTGTCGGTCTCGATACTCATTGTTGGATCCAAGATATCAACAAGAGTGATGCTCATGTTGTTGCGAATAATGCAAAGCTTACCATTCAAAGACACCAAGCCTGCGGCTTCGAAGGCTCGTGAGCTGCCTAGATGGTGCTTGCTGTCTATGAATCGTGCCCATGTTCCTGTGTTTGCATCATAGACTCTAAGCTTGCAGCCATCCCGGCAATCAGATGAATAGAGACGTCCATTGAAGGAAATGCTTGGGTTTCGCCAACCTGTAACCATTTCATCATCAATGGTTGACCACAAATTGGATGACGGTAGGTACACTTCACATGTCACTTGGCGATGGGAGTCAAGCCCTTTTAGGAACCACTTGTCATCATATACAACTCCGATGAAAGGCACCATCCCGTTGTTCATCTCAGGGATGCAGACCCATCTGTTCCTATTAGGGTCATAAACTTCAGCAGACTGAAGAGTCCTTTGTATGCCTTCACACTCTCCACCAGCAACATATAGACAATTGTTTATAACACAGGAACCAAAAAAGTGTCGCTTTCGTAACATATCTGGAGCTCGATGCCATTTGTTGGTCCGGGCATTGTAAAATACAACACGTCTCATAGAGCCCCTCAAAGGATCCTTACCGCCAAATAAGTACAGATAGCAACCACTCAGAACAGCACAGCCAAAACCCAACGCTTCTGAATACTCTGGTGGAACAGGTGGAAGGGACTTCCAGAGCTGGTTCAGTGGATCGAAGGCATGCCAGGATATTTTCCCCTCACGATCCCTTTTAAAGACATAAACCCATTCTTCTGCCATGCTGAGTTTCTTGCGCAAGGAATAATAGTAATTTCCTGACAAAAGGCGGTTCCATCTTTTACAAACTGTCCGGAGATTGGGGTGTTCCACTCGTGGAACCCGTATAAGACAGGCAATTGCAAGATCATCAGGAAGGCCAGGCAAAAGTGGTGCTTGAGCTCGGCACCTCTCCTTCCGCGAGCCCCTTGACTTGCGCTTGGTTTGTTTGACATCAGGTTGCATGCACATCTTTGCTCCAGAAGCAAATTTTCTAGCATCCACGACAGTTTTAAGGCCTGTATCTAATCTGCAGTAACAGGAGACGGACTCTACCTGCCAAATGCAATGATGAAACAAGATTAGAAGTTGTGCTGTAACACGGCAAATTCGCAAATAATATGCAACGACAGCAAATGTTTGGATTAAAGCCTACAAATCCTGGTCGTAGCTCAAAATATCAAATATATATACTATCTAATACCCCTAGCAGACAATAGGAGGCAGGATATTTACACTGGCAGCAACCACTTCCCAATTCACTTTCACCATTACACTAGTTCGTTTGTGAAATATGATATAAAACCCAGAGTCAATCCAAGTCATACAGATACAAAAAAGGTGTTTGGACCAGTTAGTTGTCTTAAACTTCCATCAAATTGACTCTTGTTGGAAATCAATAACACAGCATAACAGCGCCACTAGGTTTATTATTCTTAAGTGCAAGATGAATAGATGGATGTCTTGTCCGGCAAGCAAGATGCTAGCAAGTTCCTAGGCCGGCTCGCAAGGCACGCAGCAGCAGTATTAGCATGGCGCGAGATGGGCTCCTCTCCTCTCCTCTTAAGTTATCCTAGATATTTCCTTTCAAAGAGTGTTGTAGCCTACGTTGGCTACGGAGGTTGTAGGGTGGGATACTTGCTGGATACGAGGGTCGTCACCGTGTAGGCACCATGGTACAGTAGAAGGGTAGTGGGGAAAGATTGGAGAATTAGAGGGGTAGAAGAGAAGCATAGGAGGGAGTAGATATTTCATTTTTCTGCTTCCTTACAAAGGGGGATACATCCTTATATAGTGTAAGAGTAGATAGCTTAAACCGACTTTGCCTAACCCTCTTATCTCCTCTTCCCAGTATATATACACACCAGAACCCCATCAATATGATTGTGTGAGTTCTTCCAAACCTACATATAGACACTTTAGGTCGGCTACTGTTCACCAAACAGTAACCCAACACACACTGGATAATTTTAGGCTAGGCTGGGTTCATCTAGGAGATAACTGAACTCTTCCCACAGACGCTCTTCTACCAGCACACACACACACACACACACACACACACACACACACGCCCTGGATACTCTAGACTAAGCTTAATAGACAACTGGACTCAAGATACCACATCAAAGACTTGTTTAGATTCATATTTGTTAATTCATTTGATTTGGTCAGTTTCTTACAATAGTCCTTAATGTTAGAGCCATCCTCCATCTAAGACATATGGCATTGTTAATTCAATCAAGCATAAAATCTTCTCGAACCTCTTCTTTCTGTTCTCCTCTCTAATATTCTCATCCCTGCTGCAAACCCACCTCCTTTGCACTTTCCCTTCACCACGCCATGGCTTCAAGTCCCCATACTGGAGGAGCTTGACAATGGAGTGGCCTCTTCTACCATAGATTCTTTAGAATAGTTGGACGACAGAAGGTAATTTCCCGGAGGACTATTCACACATGATACAGAATATCAAAATATCATACTGGTAACAAATAAGAACACATCGAAAAGATTATTTAAATAATAGAAACACACAGAAGCAGAAGAATTCAGCTTTGGGCAATAGGCAACATTTTTTAAGCATAAGGCAACATGAAAAGGAAGTCAAATAAATCAATGACAAGAAGCATTTACGTGCTCAAGCTGAGATTTAAGAGCACAGCCATATTGGGGTAGCAGGCACTTCTTTTACAAACAAATACCCAAATTATCATGACTCGCATAACCCAGCTCAAGAACACCAATAGTCATAAACAGTACAACATGTTAGTTTCATCTGTTTATGATGAGTAGCCATAGTAGCCACAAGAAATTCCTGAGGATGATCAAGTTCATTGAAGGATGTCTGAAGCCTGTTGAAATGGACATGCTGTTGAATATGGAGACTCATATAATGAACCTACTCCAACATGTATGCTTGTCTAAAGCAAGAAACTAAGGGTCCTAAAAGATGTGAGAGAATTACGAGACAGTGACAACTCATTAAACTCTTGTCGTCATGCTTAAAAAATTCAGTCGGCATCGTCAAATCATTCATCTCTTCGCAGTGATTGCTTCGGTACCATTATTTTGATTCTTCCATCGGATCAAGTAGTTCGGTCTTGATACCATGCACATTTATGCCGTATATCATGATATCTTAGGACGATCCAGGGGTTGTTACGCATAAGGAGTATGAAAGTATAGCCGAGCAAGAAAATTAAAGATATACACCTACCTGGCTAATTTGACCCAAGCCAAACACGGAGTGCCTTTGTTACAGTAGAATAAAAATAATGGCCTTCTCTGAATTTACAAATATACTAGGTCAACCATTTGTGCTTGAACTTTCAACTATTGTTGCATAAGCATGGCACAATCCCAATTAAGGAATATGAACACAACCATACGGTAATACGTAATTCCCAAGAAAATCACATTTGGCGTGTTCCAAGGTAGTATGAGGTAATAAGAATCAGCAGCAGTGTTCACTAGCAAATCAACACTAAGCCTATTACTACCAGTCTACAACTAGTGGCCAACAGCCAATTTAGGCTCCGTTTGGAACAAAGAAAAATCACAGGAATTCAGGATCGAATTCCTATAGGAAAAAAATCTTATTTTTTTTTCTTTTCTTTTTTCTATCTGATTGCAGGAACTTGGTGATTGCAGCTGAAGCTAAAGATTTGATTGAAAAACCAGTTCACTGGAAGATCAGACCGACGCTAGCAGATTTTTTTTAACCCTACTTCTGATCTCTCTCAATACACAGTTGAGTACATTCCTTGCATAAAAAGTCTTATATTTCATTCACTTGCTAACTCTGTTTTCGAGTCGCTCGACTAGTCGCGACTAGTCGTCGACTAGTCTATGAGTCGCACTGGCAGGGTCGACTCAGCCTGGCGACTCGACTCATGGGATGAGTCGAGCGACTCGAGCGACTAGTCACGACTAGTCGTGTTTTCTGGGTCGAACGACTCGATTTTTTTGGGCCCCACCTGTCATATGCTTTTTTACTGTATCGATCCATCCCCCTGGAAACCTAGATCGAACCTGTTCCCCTCCCCCCGACCCAACCCTCTCCTTGGCAGCCGCCGCCGCCCATGGTTGCTGGCTTGCTGCTCCTCCCCTGGTTGCTGCTGCTGGTCTGCTCCTCCCCTGGTTGCTGCTGTTGCTGGTCTGCTCCTCCCCTCCTCCCCTGGTTGCTGCTGCTGGTCTAATCCTCCCCTCATCCCCTGGTTGCTGCTGGTGGTGGTCTGCTCCTCCCCTGGAGGTGCATGAACAAGGGTGGTTGTGCATGATGAAGACTTGAGGGCTGAATTGGAACCACGCAAGAACAAGGCTGGTTTTATTGTACCTACTTTCTACTGCTTAATTCATGTCGACTCGTCGCATGTCGACTCATCGACCATGAGTCTAGACTAGTCACGACTAGTCTAGAGTCGCTCCCCCCGAGCGACTCGTCGACTCATCGACTCAAAAACCTTGCTTGCTAAGAGAGCTTTCTGCTGTAGATCCTCTTCTAGATGCAACTTCCTATGTAGCAAAGTCTCTGATTGTAAATCCAGATTGGCCTTGGAGGCCATCTCTTCCCCCAAGGGGAAATTACTATCTGTACATTGCCCTGGTTGTTAATAATAAAATTTAGCCCTCCTGTGAGGGCTTATGTTTGACAAAAGAAAATATAGGAAACAAAAAATCCTAAGGTGCTGTTTGGAACAAAGAATGGCTCACCAAGATTCCTCGAAATTCGTATGGAATGGGGCAATCCATAGGAATTTTGGAGGAAAACAAACATGAGGTCTTACCTCATGTTTCTCCTCCTTATGTCTACAATTCTTGTGTTTTCCCTTTGTGGTATCCAAATGGCAGTGTTGGACTATTCCTGTGTTTTAGATTCCTGTAGGAACTCAGGTTACATGGCATCTCAATTCCTGTGTTTGATTTCCTGTGTTTCAAACGGGGCCTTATTATTTCCACGGAATCACACAGCTCTATTGTATGATGTAAAATCACACATGACCTCGGCTACCCAAAGCCCAAAGCACCCAGATCCACGTCCCCGCAGCCACAAACGAATCAGCAGAAAAACACCCCATTTTGCAGTATGAAACACAAACACCCATCCCTAAGCTAAAACACCTCGTCTCTGCACCCAAAGTGCACCTTCAGCTCAAGAACAACCCCACCCACTCACTCCCCGGGTAAATTCGATCTCAAAAAGCGTGCTTCGAGCGAAGAACAAAACGTATAAGAGAAGGCGGCGCCTCACCAGCGGCGCGCGGACGCGGACACCAGCGCTGACCGGCGGCGGGGCAACTCTGGAGGCTGAATCCATCGCTGGATCGGGCGACGAATCCACGCGGCTTTCGGCTCGGTGTCGGGAGTGGACGAGAGGCTCGCGGTCGCCGGGAGTGGGGGACACACAAACAAGGGAGCCCGTCAGCTACTTTTGGTTGGACTACAACAACACCAACAACAAAGTCGTTAGAGCATCTCCAGCCGTTGGCCCCATCAAAACGCACAAAAATCGCCCCCTGAAGGTGAGCCGGCGATACAATCCGTGTTGGAGGCGTTTTTCCCCAGTCGCCGACCCCCCCTCCCCCTCCCTCCCCGGCGATTTTTCATTTTTCAACCCCCAACCGCAAGACACTTTCCCTCCCGGCCCACGGTCATTGCCCTAGCGCACCCTCGCCGCCTTCCTTCCTCGCCGACGCGTCAAGAAGTAAAAATGATACATATATAGTTCACCATAGCATACATAATGAAAATGATACATAGATAGTTCACTGTAGCAAAGCCTGTTAAAAGAAAAGATCAACTACTCGTCGTTTTACGACTCCGACTCGGTAATGTCCTCCTCCGACGATCGCAAGTAGCGCGCCAAGATGCCGCCGCCCCTGAGTCCTGTGACGATGTGTTGCTTGAGCGGCCTACTCACAAGACGCTTGTCCTCCCGATTGGCGGCTCGCTCCTTTCTCCTCGCCTCCCTTTCCGTCCTCCGTTGCTTGTAAAACTGGCGCTCGTTGACGATGTCTTGCGGGAAGCGTTCGCGCCACTCCGACATGGCTTCCATGTCCATCTCCGCGATCGCTAGGCGACGCTGCCGCCTCCGGTTGTCACGACGATCCTCATCGGTGAAAAGCTGCGGGAGATGCGCGAGATCCTGCGCGCGCTGGCTTGTCGACACGTCGGGGAAATTCATATCCCAACGAGGCCGCCGGAGGCGCCACGCCGCCGCGTCGTACGCATGGGCCGCCTCCTCTGCGGTGTCGAAGGTGCCAAGACTGAGCCGTTTTTCGCCGAACGAGATTTCGGAGGAGAAGACGCCGGAGCGGCGCTCGCGGACTCCGCGGAAATCAGCAGCGCCCAGGCGGCGCATCGACATGGTGGCGCAGAGGCGAGAAAGAAAGGAGGCACGCAGGAGCGCCGGGGGTGGAGAGGAGAGGAGAGGAGAGGGGAAGTGTGCGTCCACCGGCGGGGGGTAGGCTTTTTATAGCCGCGGGCGGGCAGCGTCCGCGTGGCGCCGCGCCTTCACTTCGCCGCCCGTGAGGCATCAATGGATGCTGACCAGCGCGCCGCAGCTTTGGCACTGATTCCCCCCGCGGGAACCGAGGCGATGAGGACGACGAAGCGACGAGAAGAACCGTGTCGCTGACTCGGGGGCCCGTGTTTAGTTCGCGCCAAAACCGTTTCACCCGGCGCCCCCGAGCGCCCCCCAGCGCGCCGGGTTCGGCTTGGGTCCGCCGGCGCCAAATTCGGCCCGAGCAGGCGAAAAATGGGCTTCTGGGGGCGTGGCTGGGCCGATTTTTGTGCGCCGGCGCGAAAATATCACCTGGGGAGGGCATGTTGGGGGCGCGGCTGAAGATGCTCTTAGGGGCGTGTTTGGTTGCCGTCGACAACAGTACCCACATTGCATACGCTTCTCCACTCAGCCTGGCTCTCGAAAAACAGCCTCATATGCGACATCTGCAAGTTGTTTGGTTGCCTGCATATGGACTGCCTACATTAGTGGATCAACTTTGACATGTTGTTTGGTTGCCTGCATTGTCTCGACGCATGCAACTACACGCTGTTTGGTTGCCCGCATGGGGTATGATTAAGAGTTAGCACTCGCACTTAGTACACAGGGTTAAGAGCTAGCAGAGGAAGGAGGAGAAGAAATGCAGTGTGCGCCGGACCATGGCGACTGTGGTGGATAGTGGTCGTGGCGCCGTGTCCGACATGACGAGCATGGAGTCGTGGACGAGCGACCCCGTCGGCGGCACGGCGAGCGACACCGTCGGTGAACTAGTTGCGGTGCTCGCGCAAAGACAGTCGACAGAGGAGAAGAATGCAGTGCCGACGCCATGCTATCGTCAATGCAGTGGACGGGAGAGGAGGCCGAGATGATCGACACGGGAAATGACTCCAGTGTAGTAGGGCGAGAGAGAGGAGGCTAAGATGATCGACCCCGTCGGCGGCACGGTGAACTGCAGTGTGCACTGAGGCAGAGGACACAAGAAGCAGTGAGCGCGCCATTGCATTGTCAGTGCAGTAGGAGGACGACAGAGAGTAGGCCGAGATGAGCGACACCGGAAACGACTCTAGTGTAGTAGGACGTGTGCAAGTAGATCAAGGGGAAGGGCGTCGGCGTCGAGAGGGACGAATAGGGGGGCTTTGAGCAGAGGACAGAGGAGCTCGACATGGCGGCGTCAGTGCAGTACACTGCTATTCAAAGAGAGATGCAGCTACGATCGTTGAAACCAAAAACTTACAACACGAATGTTGTGAGGAACTGTGAGATTAGGCTGCTGGTCAAAGGAAATTTCAAATGATCGATCGTGTGCGACAAATCTGACAAAATTCGTCTAGAATAGCTCCAAACGGGAAGACGAGATTAAGAACTTACGGCCGACGAAACTACAAACCGATCGCCTGAATGGAACCATAGCATCGAGGTGTTTTCGTGTAGAGCTTACCACGAATGGAAGCATCGTTGTGTAGATTAGAGGGGCATGGAAGAGAGGAGATTAGAGAGGAGCTTACTGGAGGTTGAAGAAGACACCACGTAAACGCCTTGCATCCCTTCCGTCTCCACTCATGCAAGGTCCCACTCGGTTGCGCTCGGCTCGGCCTGGCTCCGGAGAAACTGCCGATTCCTGGGTTTCCAGCGAGCTAGGCTCTGGAATGCTTTAAGAAGCGTGTGATGCAGGCCCAACAGTGAAACCAGGCAACCAAACGGGCCTCTTGCTTCCCGCGCGGGCCTGGTTGGGCTTTACACAGGCAACCAAACACGCCCTAGAGCATCTCCAGCCGTTGGCCCCCCAGGGGGCGCCTAAAATCGCCGCTTGGGGGCGAGTCGGCGCAAAAAAACGTCCTGGGGGCGAGTTGGTCCCCAGCCGCCGGCCCCAGGGACACCCCTAGACGCGTTTAAATTTTTTCAAAAAAGAAAACGTTCGGTGAAGTTCGGTTGAACACGTCTAAATTTTGGCAAACTTTGGCATATATTAGACATGTTCGCGGCTTACATAGCAAATATATCTAAAAAAGAACTTGCTGAACGCGGAGTAGTCGTCGTCCATCTCCTCCTTGACGTGGCCGTCCCTGGTGGACCCCTGCCCGGCGTCGCCATGGCGGACTGTTGGCGGCGGCGGCGCGTCGTCCTCGTCACTGTCATCGAGGATGACGATTCCTCCTTCGTCGCGGCCCCGGCGGCGCTGCTCGAAGAACCGCTGGGCGGCGCACTGGCGCTCCCTCTCCATCTTCAGGGAGTCCTTGCGCGCCCATTCTAGGGCCGCGTCGTCGTCGAGCTCCACGTCGCCGTGTTCCGTCTTCACGGCGGGGAGACCCGGCTCCGTCTTTGGCTTGACGAAGCGTGGAGGAGCCAATGAGGAGGCGCGCCGGCCGCCCTCGTTGATGATGATGCCGCAGACCGCGAGTGTGCTGGCGAAGCGACGCTCTCGCTGCTGGCTCGGCCTTGACGCCGAAAGCAGCGCCGGAGAGCCGAGGAGGGAAGAAGACCGTGAGGAGGAGTGCGAGGAGGAAGACGAGGAGGAGCCGAACCTCCCGGCATCCATTGCGGCGCGGCGGCGGTGAGCTGTGGTGGCCGCCCCGCCGGGGAGGGTATGCGGCGGCGGGTTGTTGCCGCCCTCAAAGTGCGTCAAGACGCCGAAGGCGTCTGGCGGGGCGCGCCACCACACGTGGCGCCCTCGCGGTTCTTCGTGCCGCCCACCACCGCGCGTCACAGGACGCCAGCCTCTGCTCCTGACAGCGCTCGAAGTACGCCGCCCACGCCGCGTGGTTGTCGGCGGCATACTGGGGGAGGGCGAGCTGCTCCTCGGTGAGGGAGGCGCGCACGAGCTCTACCTCGGCGGCGTAGTAGGGGGCGCGCGCCACGGCGTCGGGCAACGGGGGAACAGGCACTCCCCGTTGCTGAGCCTCCACCCCGTCGGCCCGGCGCGCATGTCCGGCGGCGCCGGGATGTTGGCCTCGAACAGGAGCCACGACTACTGCTCGCGGAGCGAGTAGTGGCCGAAGCTGTTGGCCGCCGCCTCGTCGCTGGGAAAAGGTTCGGTCATCGCCGGGGCTGTCGGAGTGCTCAGAGGGCTCGGAGGCGGCGCACGGGAGAGGGAGGGCTTGGCGACGGCGCACGAGAGAGGGAGAGCTCGGCGACTAGGGCTGGTGTGGCCAAAGGCGAGGGAGGCCACCGGCTTATATAGTCGCGCCCGTGTGTACGCGTGCGCGGGAGGGGAGGTGTCGCCGCGCCGCCCCGTGACGCGCCACCCGTGAGGAATCAATGGCAAGGCTGACCGGCGACGGCAGCGCGGCAGCCTTGGCATTGATTCCCGCGGGAACCGAGGCGATGAGGGCGACGGGCGCGGTCTCGCTGACTCAAGGGCTGCGGCTGCTTCAGCGCTAAAACAACTTCGGCGGCGCCCGCCCCCCACAGCTGGGTTCAGCCTGGTCACTGGCGCTGATTTTGACCCGGGCCGGCGAAAATCGGGCTCATGGGCCGCGACTGGGCTGTTTTTTCGGCGCCGGCGCGAAAAAATCGCCTGGGGAGGCCTTTCTGGGGGCGCGGCTGGAGATGCTCTTAGTCTCAAACAAGTTGAGGTAGGCTCGAGGTGAAACTCATAAGATCTCGCAACCAACTCATGGCTCCGGCACATGGATAGCAAACTTCCACGCACCCCTGTCCATAGCTAACCCTTTGGTGATACTCCAATCCTTCAGGTCTCTTTTAACAGACTGCTCTCGTGTCAAATTCGGTCTACCCCGCCCTCTCTTGACATTCTCCGCACGCTTTAGCCGTCCGCTATGCACTGGAACTTCTGGAGGCATGCGGTGAATATGCCCAAACCATCTCAGACCATGTTGGACAAGCTTCTCTTCAATTGGTGCTACCCCAACTCTATCTCATATATCGTCATTCCAGACTCGATTCTTCCTCGCGTGGCCACACATCCATCTCAACATACGCATCTCCGCCACACCTAACTGTTGAACATGTCGCCTTTTAGTCGGCCAACACTCAGCGCCATACAACATTGCGGTCGAACCGCCATCCTGTAGAACTTGCCTTTTAGCTTTTCTGGCACTCTCTTGTCACGAAGAATGCCAGAAGCTTGATGCCACTTCATCCATCCGGATTTGATTCGATGGTTCACATCTTCATCAATACCCCCATCCTCCTGCAGCATTGACCCCAAATACTGAAAGGTGTCCTTCCGAGATACCACCTGGCCATCAAGACTAACCTCCTCCTCCTCACACCTAGTAGTACTGAAACCGCACATCATGTACTCGGTTTTAGTTCTACTAAGCCTAAACCCTTTCGATTCCAAGGTTTGTCTCCATAACTCTAACTTCCTATTTACCCCGTCCAACAATCGTCAACTAGCACCACATCATCCGCAAAGAGCATACACCATGGGATATCTTCTTGTATATCCCTTGTGACCTCATCCATCACCAATGCAAAAAAGATAAGGGCTCAAAGCTAACCCTCGATGCAGTCCTATCTTAATCGGGAAGTCATCAGTGTCGACATCACTTGTTCGAACACTTGTCACAATATTATCGTACATGTCCTTGACGAGGGTAATGTACTTTGCTGGGACTTTGTGTTTCTCCAAGGCCCACCACGTGACATTCTGCGGTATCTTATCATAGGCCTTCTCCAAGTCAATGAACACCATATGCAAGTCCTTCTTTTGCTCCCTATATCTCTCCATAAGTTGTCGTACCAAGAAAATGGCTTCCATGGTCGACCTCCCAGGCATGAAATCAAACTAATTTTTGGTCACGCTTGCCATTCTTCTTAAGCGGTGATCAATGACTCTCTCCCATAGCTTCATTGTATGGCTCGTCAGCTTAATTCCACGGTAATTAATACAACTCTGAACACCCCCCTTATTCTTGAAGATCGGTACTAATATACTCCGTCTCCATTCTTCTGGCATCTTGTTTGCCCGAAAAATGAGGTTGAAAAGCTTGGTTAGCCATACTATCGCTATGTCCCCGAGACCTTTCCACGCCTCAATGGCGATACAATCAGGGCCCATCACCTTGCCTCCTTTCATCCTTTTTAAAGCCTCCTTGACCTCAGACTCCTGGATTAACCGCACAAAACGCATGCGGGTCTCACCAAAGGAGTCATCCAGTTCAATGGTAGAACTCTCATTCTCCCCATTGAACATCCTGTCGAAGTACTCCCGCCATCTATGCTTAATATCCTCGTCCTTCACCAAGAGTTGGCTCGCTCCGTCCTTGATGCATTTGACTTGGCCAATATCCCTCGTCTTCCTCTCTCGGATCTTGGCCATCTTATAGATGTCCTTTCGCCTTCCTTCGCTTCTAACCGCTGGTAGAGGTCCTCATATGCCCGACCCTTGCTTCACCAACAGCTCTCTTTGCGGCCTTCTTCGCCATCTTGTACTTCTCTATGTTGTCGTGCACTCCTATCCGGTATAGGCGTCAAGCAATCTTTCTTCTCTTTAATCGCTTACGCACATCATCATTCCACCACCAGTATCCTTATCTTCGCTTCTCCTTCCCCTCGACACCCCAAACTCCTCTGAGGCCACCTTACGAATGCAAGTCGCCATCTTCATCCACACATTGTCCGCATCCCCTCCTTCCTCCCAAGGGCCCTCCTTAATGACCCTCTCCTTGAACGCCTTAGCTACCTCCCCCTTGAGCTTCCACCACTTTGTTCTAGCGACTTTAGCACGCTTATCCCTCTGGACACTGATACGTCTCCAACGTATCTATAATTTTTGATTGCTCTGTGCTACTTTATCTACTGTTTTGGACTATATTGGGCTTTATTTCCCACTTTTATATTACTTTTGGGACTAACCTATTAACCGGAGGCCCAGCCCAGAATTGTTGTTTTTGCCTTTTTCAAGATTTCAAGAAAGCAGAATATCAAACGGAGTCCAAACGGAATGAAACCTTCGAACGTGATTTTCTCATCGATAAGACCTGGAGACTTGGACCTCCGTCAAGAAAGCCACGAGGCGGTCATGAGGGTGGTGGGCGCGCCACCCCCGCCTCGTGGCCCTCAAGCTCCACCGACGCACTCCTTCCTCCTATATATACCCACGCACTTCAAACGATCGTAACAGAGCCAAAACATAATTCCACCGCCGCAACCTTCAGATCCACGAGATCCCATCTTGGGGCCTGTTAGGAGTTCACGAGGGGGCATCCACCAAGGAGGGCTTCTACATCAACACTATAGCCCCTCCGATGAAGTGTGAGTAGTTTACTTCAGACCTTCGGGTCCATAGCTAGTAGCTAGATGGCTTCTTCTCTCTTTTTGGATCTCAATACAATGTTCTCCCCCTCTCTCGTGGAGATCTATTCGATGTAATCTTATTTTTGCGGTGTGTTTGTTGAGACCGATGAATTGTGGGTTTTATGATCCAGCTTATCTATGAATAATATTTGATTCTTCTCTGAATTCTTTTATGTATGATTGAGTTATCTTTGCAAGTCTCTTCAAATTATCCGTTTGGTTTGGCCAACTAGATTGGTAGTTCTTGCAATGGGAGAGGTGCTTAGCTTTGGGTTCAATCTTGCGTTGTCCTTACCCAAAGGATGTAAAGGGTTGCAAGGCACGATTGTATTGTTGCCATCGAGGATAACAAGATGGGGTTTTATCATATTGCATGAATTTATCCCTCTACATCATGTCATCTTGCTTAAGGCGCTACTGCTTTTTAACTTAATACTCTAGATGCATGCTAGATAGCGGTCGATGGGTGGAGTAATAGTAGTAGATGCGTAATCGCTTCGATCTACTTGTCTCGGACGTGATGCCTATATACATGATCATACCTAGATAACTTCATAACTATGCTCAATTCATCACAATTGCTCAACAAGAATTTGTTCACCCACAAGAGAATACCTATGCTCTTGAGAGAAGCCACTAGTGAAACCTATGGCCCCCGGGTCTATTCTCATCATATCACTCTCCATCACTTTTATACTTGCTTTGTTTTTACTTTGCCTTTACCTTTTACTTTGCATCTATATACCAAAAATACCAAAAATATTATCTCTATCACATCTCACTCTCGTAAGTGACCGTGAAGGGATTGACAACCCCTAATCGCGTTGGTTGCGAGTAGCTATCGTTTTGTGCAGGTACGAGGGACTTGCGAGTGGCCTCCTACTGGATTGATACCTTGGTTCTCAAAATTGAGGGAAATACTTACGCTACTGTGCTGCATCATCCTCTCCTCTTCGGGGAAAACCAACGCAAGCTCAAGACGTAGCAGACACGAATCCGAAAGAGGAAGTCAGCAACCACCAGCTTATGATGGGGTACAACACTCTCTCCAGGTATCACCTTACAGTCTAGGCACGCACGCATATCTTCTCTTCTCGAGAGGATGAAACAAATCTGGCTAGAGTGTTGGCCACTACTAAAAGTTACCAGATGTGATTCTCTCTTTCTAAAGAGGGTGTTAGCTACAATCATGTTGTAGGCTAAAGCAAAGCTTAAGACATCTTCTCCTTCTTGATTCCTGATGCCATAGCCAAAGCCCCCATGCGCCCCTTCAAAACCTGTGTTAGTTGTACCCACGTGGCCATTGAGGTCTCCTCCTATGAAGAGCTTCTCACCAATCGGTACACTCCTAACCATGTTTTCCAGCCTTCCCGAACTCCCTCTTGGTGTTCTCATTGTGGCCTACTTATGGGCATACTGACCGATAACATTGAGAACCAAGTCCTCAACTACCAGCTTGACCAGGATAATCCGGTCCCCACGTCTTTTGACGTCTACCACTCCATACTTGAGGATCTTGTTGATCAAGATGCCTACGCCATTTCTATTTGCGGCCGTCCCCGTGTACCACAGCTTGAAGCCGGTATCCTCCACCTCCTTCGCCTTCTGTCCTCTCCATTTGGTTTCTTGGACGCAAAGGATATCAACACCTCCGCTGCATCAACTAGCTCCTGAAGCTTCCCTGTCAGAGACCCTACGTTCTAGCTACCTAAGCTAATCCTCCTAGGCTCGGCTAGCTTCCTTACCCTTCGCACTCGTTGAGTCAAATGTGACGACCCTTGCTCATTTTTCACTACATCCGGGCGCCGATGTAGCGCGCCACTAAGGATGCGACGACCCGATCCTCGCTCACTTGCCACCATATCTGGATCAAGATACGGCGCGCCACCTGGGGGTGACGGCCCGGCCCTTGCCCATTCTCCACCACACATGGGTTCCGATGTGGCGCGTCGCTGAGAGGGTTACGCCCCAACAAAATTCTTTTGGGTTTCATCTCCATAAGAGTGGCTGAGTTTTTACGTTGGCTCGCCAAGCCTATCACAACCCTCCTCCTTTACCCGGGCTTAGGACCGTCAGCTACTTTTGGTTGGACTCAAAAGAAAAAGCCTCTGGCCAAGGTCCAAAAAGAAAAAAGAAAAACTTTCGTCCAAAAAGAAAGTTAGTTTATTTGAATTAGACCATCTCTCCAACTAAGAAGGCATTTGTGGTGACTTTGTCAATCTCAATATGTTATGCCGGCCCAGTACATCGGAGTTGCTCATATAGTATGTGCGTGAGTGTCTTTATAGAGATTGTATGTGCATGTATGTGGGCATTTGTGTTTATATTGTGTTCACAAAAACTAAGATGGAAATTTCTCCAAAAAAACTAAGATGGAGTAATTTGGCCTTTTTGAGCATGTCCATTTCAAACCCTCATTCATTCGGTATATAACCACGCCTCCTAAATTGTTCTTCCTATTTCAAACATTTCATCAAACATGTCACGTGTGGCACCGCCTGAGCATGCCCAAGTGTTGCGACGACAACACAGAAGACTCACACACGCTAGAATAGGCACACAACTAGGAGCGCACAAGCTCGGGTGGCCTCGTCTCTGCATTGCCTGTCCCTGAAGCAGCCCCGCTGTCAAAAGAGGGTGAGGTTCAGTGGTGGATGCCTGAGCTAAGGCCAACTCCAATCGACCGACCCAAACGAACGCCATTTTTGTCTAGATTTCGTCCTTTGAGTCGGCCGGAGGGGCGGCATCCGGCCTCGTTCATGTTCCCGTTGCCAGGGCACCCAACCGGCCGGCTCATTTGTTCCGCGCCGCCATTTATTTGCGTAAATTTTTCAGCATTTTACATTCAATGCATACAAATACAAATAAAAAGTCACATAGTTTTTAAATCACAACAGATAGTTTAAAACCAAATAGAAATCTCATAGTTTACAACCGAATGAGATTGAAATTTTCATAAATACAAATAAAAAGATCTAGTACATTTATTAGTTGCCTAGATGAGTCCACATATCCTTAACCAAATCAGTTTGAAATTGAATGTGGGTTGCCCAATCACGCATTTCATGATGAAATTTGGCGAACTCTGTAAATGATGTTGGTCCATGCTCAGGCTCAATATTTTCACCCTGGTAATCAAACTCTTGGTCGTAGATGTTGTCATCATGCTCATCCTCTACGGTCATGTTGTGCATGATCACACAAGCAGCCATCACATTCCACATCTGGTGTTGGCTCCATGTGCTCGAAAGGTACCGAACAGTAGCCCATCGAGACTGGAGCACACCGAAAGCTCCATATCCTTACCACCTCTCTCTTGTGCTTTGGCAAACTTAGCCCGCTTCTCTCCTACAGGCTTGGAGATTGTATTCACAAGAGTTGACCACTGAGAGTAGATACCATCAGCTAGGTAGTATCCCTTGTTGTAGTGGTGGCCATTAACCTCAAAGTTGACCTCTGGGCAGCTACCTTCTGCAAGCTGTGTGAACACTAGATACCATTGAAACACATTGATGTCACCGTGAGAACTTGCCATGCCAAAGAAAGAGTGTCAAATCCAGAGGTCTTGTGATGCCACAACTTCAAGTATGACCGTGCAAGCTTTAACATGCCCCTTATACTGCTCATGCCAAGCAAATGGGCAGTTCTTCCACTTCCAGTTCATACAATCTATGCTACCAAGAATTCCTGAAAAGCCTCTAGATTCACTGACCGCCAACAACTGGGCTATATCTGCATCATTTAATTCTCTCAAGTACTCCGCAGCAAACATTGCTACCACTAATGTGGTCACCTATTATAGGTAGGGTCAAGGACCCATCATATGGGACCCACATGGGGCTCATCACCACCATGGGTAGGTCCCTGGACCACGCCAGCATTCAGATGCTTACATCAGGAAGTCCACTCGGATAGCTTGATGGCACTCAGATGACCACACGCCACTCGGCTGATGGACCACCACTCGGACCAACAAGACAAGAGGGCGTCGTGGGAGCTGCAACGGTCGGAGGATCCTAAGTCATGCTTTAACAAGAGTCAAGGCTACTGTTACCTATAACTATCGTACTAGAGGCTCATCGCACCTATAACTGAAGCATTCAGTGTCATTTAATGCCTCGGCTGTGTGGGAGACATGGGGCTGCAGTGCACTCTATATAAGCTACACCCCCTTCATAGCCAAGGACGAGCAATCTTTGTAACCATACCCATCAAATCAAAGCAAGCCTCAGGGCACAAAACGTAGGGCTTTTACCTTCGCCGAGAGGGGCCTGAACTCGTTAAACACCGAGTGTTAGACCTGCACCGTAGCTAGGCTCTGCCCCTCTTATTCGTACCCCTAGTACTCATTGTTAGGATCATAACCCCGACAGTTGGCGCCCACTGTGGGGCTAGGCATCTAGCAAAGTTTCATGGCGTAGGTGGAATTCTTCATCATCATGTCAGTCGGCGGTGAAATACGTTTCGGGGCACTCTCCTTCATCACCGATAACTCAGCCTGGCTTCGCGAGGCCCCACTGGACGTGGAGGCGTTGCCCGTCCGCGGCATGATGCATTTCTATGCATCGTCCTATGGTGTCCTGCTCTGACAGCATGCGTCTCCGTACCGAGTGGTCGCTCACCCTACCATCGCACGTGGCCGCAAGCGTTCTGGGCGTTCGCGGCTGCAGCGCTGGATCAAACACGCTATGGCCACCCAGGCCGCAGTGGAACATTTGGCGGTTCTCGAGTTCCATGGCCCTCCCTCGACCTCTCCAACGGGTCACTCGGAGATTCCTTTGAGGAGTGTGAGTGCGAAAGTATCGAGTCGACCACCGAGATTCTCATGGCGGACAACTCCGAGCACCGCGCGCCCCCCGGGTACACAGACGCTGGGGACGACCGCGCATGTGCATCCCACGGCAACACTGACGGCGATGCCACGGGCCACGAGCCGTACGTTCCTCAGTCTCTCACCCGGGAGCAGCGAGATGAGCTTCGCCGCAGGAATGAGCAGCTCCTGAACACCCGAATCACCAGGATGACCCCTGAGGCATTGGCCATGGAGTCGACTCGCCTGGCCACACTGGCCGAGCGCGATCGCCTAGAACGGCTACAGAGGGAGCTGGACGACCACGAGCGCCGCCAACCCAGTTCTAGCCGGCATAAGCGCCGGCTCTTCTCGAGTGAATAGCCTCGTAAGTATCAAGTCCTCAATGCTCTACTACAAAATCTTGCAGCCGCCACTCGGATCGCGGATTCCATCCAGCCCTCCAGCTCAGCAGCTGGAGAAGGGATTCGGTAGATCCAGGCGCTCCTGAAAACGGCACTATCACAGAATGCGGCAGTGTCCGACCCGTAGATCAGATCCACAAATGCATCGCCGATCGGAGACCGTTCAGTCGGCTCATAGCCTACTCGGCTCCGGCAGGCGACGGGCCACTTCCCCCTCAAGAGATCACCATGAAGATCAGAGGCACGATCAGGTTGCATCGTCTCGGCGTCACAACGACTACAATCGTGCCCTGATGCATACACCACGAGATGGCACGTATGGGCACCAGCCCTACGACGACAGGCGGACACACGACGGCGATCACATGCCGAGCCCCACTCGTCACATGAGGGACACTCGAGACCTGCAATTCAACGTGGGATCTGGTCTCGCTCAGAACCTGGACAGCAGGGGCCGAGCCCTACGAGAAGGCCAAGATCACCATCTCCCGAGTGGTTCCATACCATTGGGTCCCGAGTGTTTCAGCCATTATATATGGGCGACAGAGATTCCCAGCAACTTCAGGTTGGCTACAGGGATCAGCAAGTTTACCGGCGAGTCCAAGCCAGAGATCTGGCTAGAAGATTATCAAGTGGTGATCTAGATCGGCGGCGTCAACGACAATGTGGCCATGAAACACCTGTCATTGATGCTCGAGGGCTCCGCTCGGGCTTGGCTGACTCAGCTCCCGCTGGGCAGCATATTCTGTTGGGACGATTTGGCGAGAGTGTTCGTCAAAACTTTTGAAGGCACTTACAAGAGACCGGGTGGTCTAGCCGAGTTGCAACACTGGGTACAGATGCAAAATGAGACTCTCTGTGAGTTCATTCAGCGGTGGACCAACTTGCACAATACGGTGAAGAACGTCACTGAGCACCAGGCGATCTGCGCCTTCAAGGCCGGAGTTAGATACCAAGAGCTGAACATAAAGTTCCGCCGAACTGAGACCCTGACTCTTAGTCGGGCTATGGAGATAGCCAATCGGTATGCCAATGGTGAAGAGGAGGACTGACTGAGGAGCGGCAAAAGCCGAGCAGGCGATGCTCATCAGTCGGACAACAACAAGGGCAAGAAGCACAAGCAGAAGGTTGAAGCTGGAGGGAGTGCTGAGGCGGCGTCCCTGGCCGGCCAAGGCAAAAGCAAAAGAAAGACTGGAAGGGGAAGAAGCAAGTCACCATGAAAGTGACATCCTTGATCAACCCTGCCAGATCCATACGAAGAAAGACAAGGAGGACAAATGGGAGTGCCGGCTCCTGAAGCAAGAGATGCGGCAAGATTCCTCCGGGGACAAGGATGAAGACGACGGCGACGGAGGCAAAGGTACTTCCGGGTACCCCAACGTCGAGATAGTCCTGATGATCTTCGCCGACGTTGAAAGCAAGAGTTGCCTCAATGTTATTAATCGAGAGGTCAACATGGCGGTTCCAACTATCACCAAGTACCTCGAATGGGCCAAAACACCAGTAATCTTTGATCAGTCGGATCACCCAGCCCACATACCGACCCCGGGCGACAGGCTTTGGTGGTTAACCCAGTCGTTGGAGGAGTCCGATTGTGCAAAGTCCTAATGGACAGCGGCAGCGGGCTCAACATCATTTACACCGACACATTGGAGGCAATGGGCATTCCGATGACCCAACTCAGCAAGAGCAATATGCAATTCCTCGTAGTAATCCCCGGGAAGAAGGCCAAATCACTCGGACAGATCGTCCTCGACGTCGTATTCGGCGAAGAGAAGAACTTTCAAAAGGAACGGCTGACTTTCGAAGTGGTAGACTTTTGGAGTGCTTACCACACTATTCTGGGTAGGCCCGCCTACGCACGTTTCATGGTCCGTCCATGTTACGTGTATCTTAAGCTTAAGATGCCACGACCAAAAGGCGTGATCACTATCATGGGCAACCAGAAGTTGGCCGAAGAATGTCTCGAGAAGGTCTCTCAGATCGCCGACGGACAGATTGCAATGGCCCAGTTAGATGAGTACAAGAAGGCGGTGGATTCGAGTGAGCTGTTGAAGTCCAAAAAGCTAGATGTGGAATCCGCTTTCCAGTCGGCGGGGGAGACGAAGCCAGTGCACATTCATCCCGAGGATCCGAATGCAGCCCCAACCAACATCTCCACTACCCTTGATAGCAAATAGGAAGGCGAACTCGTCCAGTTCCTCCGTGAGAACTGGGACATCTTCGCATGGAAGCCTTCTAACATGCCGGGTGTTCCCAGGGAGTGCACAGACTCCGTGTCGACTCGAAGATGAAGCCTATCAAAGAGAACCTTCGATGATCTTCCACCAAGGAACGCAAGGTGATTGGCGAGGAGATAGCATGGCTCTTGGCCGCCGAATTCATCTGAGAGGTGTACCACTCTGAGTGGCTCGCCAACGTCGTCATGGTACCGAAGAAAAATAACTCTCTCTGAATGTGTATTGATTTTAAGCACATCAATCGGGCCTGCCCGAAGGATCATTTCCCTCTCCCTCGCATAGATCAGATAATAGATTCTACTACCGGGTGTGAGCGGTTGTCGTTTATGGATGCGTACTTCGGGTACCACTAGATCCGAATGTATGTCCCTGATAAAATAAAAACAACGTTCATCACCCCATTCGGTTGTTTTTGCTACATCACTATGCCATTTGAGTTGAAAAATGTTGGGGCCACGTTTCAGCGTATGATTTAGAAGTGTTTGCGGAAGCAAATCAGTCGGAACATGGAGGCCTGTATGGAAGATATCGTGGTCAAGTCCAGCAAAGGTTCTGACCTGCTGACTGACCTCGTCAAAACCTTCGCAAACTTACGCACTTTTGGCATCAAGCTCAACCCAGCTAAGTGTACATTTGGTGTACTCGCAGGAAATTACTTAGTTTCCTTGTTCCGAATGTGGGATCGATGACAATCCTAAGAAGATAGGGGCTATCGTTCGAATGAAGCAACCAGAGCGTCTCCACGACATGCAATGCCTCATAGGTTGTCTGGCAGCCCTGAGCAGATTCATCTCAAGACACGGCGAAAAAGCCCTGCCGCTTTACCGATTGATGAAGAAGTCTGATAGGTTCGAGTGGACTCTTGAAGTGCCGGCTGCGTTCCAGGAACTTAAAGCCCTGCTTTCCACCCAACCGGTGCTAGCTGCTCCGAGCACCAAAGAGCCTCTGCTCCTATACATCGCGGTCACGATCCGAGTTGTTAGCACGGTTCTCACTGTGGAACGGGAAGAACAAGGCAAAACCTTCAAGCTCCAATGACGAGCCTACTACATCTCTGAAGTCTTGGCCCCTTCGAAGCAGAGGTATTCGCATTATCAGAAGCTAGTATATGGGATATATCTAACTGCAAAGAAGGTGGCGCATTACTTCCAAGAACACTCGGTCACGGTGATAAGTGACGCCCCTCTGTCTGAGATCATGAATAACACAGATGCCACAGGCCGAGTGCCAAAGTGGGCCATTGAGCTCCTTCTGCTGGACATCAAGTTTGAAGCTAAGAAATCCATCAAGTCGCAAGCGCTGGTAGATTTTCTCGCCGAGTGGATTGAGCAAGAGCAACCCGTCCCGAGTGTCCCCGAGCACTGGACGATGTTCTTCGACGGCTCCAAGATGCTCCGTGGCTCTGGGGCCGGAGTGGTCTTGGTGTCTCCCAAAGGCGACTAACTCAGTTATGTGCTTCAAATTCACTTTGACTCCTCCAACAACGAAGACGAATACGAAGCTCTCATGTATGGGCTGCAAATGGCAATTTATCTGGGAATTCACCGACTGATCGTCTATGGCGACTTGGACGTAGAGGTAAACCAAGTCATGAAGGAATGGAATATCCGTAGCCCGGCGATGACTGGCTACTGCAACGCCGTCAGAAATCTGGAGAAACACTTTGAAGGGTTGGAACTGCATCACGTGCCACGGCTCAAGAACCAAGCGGCTGATGACCTGGCAAAGATGGGCTCCACTCAGAAGACGGTACCCAAGAATGTGTTCATAGAACACCTGCATTCACCCACGATCAAGGCAGACCCTTCCATGGAGGATCCCCCACAACCAGTCGGTCCGTCCAATCCAACTGCAGTAGACATCCCTGTGTTGATCGACCTTGTCCAAGAAATCCTTGTGATTACTCCCGAGTGGACTGAACCGTATTTGGCATATTTGCTCAGGCAGGAGCTCCCGGAAGATGAAGCTGAGGCCCGTCAGATCGTTTGTCGATCTAAAGCCTTCACTGTCATGGGAGATCATTTGTACAAGAAAAGCACCACCGGGGTCACTCAGCATGTATATCACCGGAGGAAGGGCAACAAATACTGCAAGAGATTCATTCGCGTACATGTGGACACCATGCATCCTCTCGGACCCTGGTTGATAAAGCATTCAGAGCCGGGTTCTATTAGCCTCGAGCCAATGAGGCTGCATGAGATATAGTGCATTATTGCGTCGGGTGCCAATTCTGTGTGAATCAGTCGCACAAGCAAGCGTCCGCTCTGAAGACTATTCCCCTCACTTGGACGTTCGCCGTCTGGGGGCTCGACATGGTCGGCCCACTCCAGACCGGGGCGAGTGGTTTCACGCACCTGTTAGTGGTGGTCGATAAGTTCACCAAATGGATTGAAGCAAAACCAATAAAGAAGCTGGACCCAACCACCACCATTCAGTTCATCAAAGAGATAGTCTTCAGATTCGGAGTCCCTCACAGCATCATCACCGACAACGGGTCTAACTTCGACTAGGACGAGTTCTGCGAGTTTTGTTACACCCAAGGCACTCGGGTCGATTACGCCTCCGTGGTGCACCAGCAGTTGAATGGGCAAGCCGAACGGGCGAATGGACTGATACTCCAAGGCTTGAAGCCTCGCCTCATGCGTGACCTAACGCGCATGGCAGGGGCCTGGGTAACCGAGCTGCCGTCGATCCTCTAGGGCCTGCAGACGACCCTGAATCGATCCACCAATTGCACCCCATTCCTCATGGTGTACGGGTCGAAAGCTATTTTACCGAGTGATTTTCTTCACAGCTCTCCTGAGTGGACCTTTATTCGGAAGACGAAGCCAAGGAAGCAAGGCAGGATGGCCTCGACCTCTTGGAGGAGGAGCGTGAGCTAGAGCTTATAAGATCAATGATGTACCAACAAGACATGCACCGCTACCATGACAAGCACATCAGAGGGCGTGCTTTCCAGGAAGGAGACCTAGTCCTCCGAGTGGATCAGCAGAAGCCTCACAAGCTGGCACCCCCTTGGGAAGGGTCATTTGTCATATCGAAGGTCCTAAATAATGGAGCATACACACTCTACAACTTCGCCAAAGAAACAGAAGAGCCCAGATCTTGGAACGCGGACCTGCTCTGCAAGTTTTATACTTAAAATAAAATTTCTCCTTTGTAATAGTTAATCCGAATGAACTTAGATTAATAAAAGTCTTGCTTTTTCCGCATATTGTCTAGTTCGGCCTTCAGCCGCATCCTCACTCAAGTGAATAACTGCATTTGGAAACTAACACATCCCTAGTGGGTGTAATGTAATAAAGGAGAGGGCTTAGCCGCGAACCAGCTTTCGCCTAAATTAAAAAATAATCCGAGTGAGGATCTGTTCCGCACTCGGGGGCTTAGCCGTGAATCAGCTTTTGCCTAAGTTAATAAACAATCCGAGTGAGGATCTGTTCCACACTCGGGGGCTTAGCCGCGAACCTGCTTTCGTATAAGTTAAAGAACAACCTGAGTGAGGATCTGTTCCATACTCGGGGGCTTAGCTGTGAACCAGCTTTCATCTAAGTCAAACAAAGCACAGAAAGCAAGTAAGTGCTCTAAGGAGCACAAATCAAAGATTCGATCTGTTTGAATGTTTCAAGCAAAAGTGAAACAAGCCCAAGGCTCGGGAAAGTGTACAGTGACACCAACCACCCGGCATTCCAGGGCAAATTTAACCAAGTGTTTTAAGCATCAGGCTGAGGGCTGGCTGGTTCAACAAAGGTCTCCAAGTCGATCCCATCTGCGATGCGTGTGGCGGCCTCAGCAAATGTCTCCATGAAGTCTTTAAACTTGAGGTTTTTATTGTTCATCACTCGAAGGCCCTTCAGCTTCTCTTCGTCCGCGTTCTTGTAATGAACGCGGACGAGTGACAGCGCCACATCAGCACCACTCCGAGCAACCGACTTCTTCCAAGCTTTCACTTGGGTAGGAACCTCGTTTAGTTGTGTCATGACTGACTCCAGGTCCATCTGAGTCTCCTCGCCCAGCTGCAGCTCCTTGTCGATCCGGCCCATAGCACCTCTCGTCTGAGTGATATAGCCCAAGGCGTTCTCCAAGCGGTCTTCCAGCCGTAGGATGGTGAGAGCTGCTTTGTCGGCGACAAGTGACCTGGAAGGTTCCAGATCCCTCTCAAGCCTTTCTACCTCCAGCTCCATGTTATAGCAGTGCTCTGATTGGATGAAATCAGCCCATGAGTGAATGATTGTGGAAAACTAAGCGACACATGAATTCCATTCGGCCAAGGAAAAACTTACCACCAAACTTCTTGCTAAACTCCATGCAGAACTCCTCAATATGCGACTCTAGGGCATTCTTCTTTTCTGTGAGCTGCATGACCATCTCCTTCAATGTCTGCTTCTCTTGTGCAGAGGCACCAACTTGATCTTCGCATTTCTTCTTCCATTCGGAAGATTCGCCTTTGGCAGCGGCGACGGCAGCCTTGAGGTCTGCTATGTGTTGAGCTTGCGTTGGTTTTCCCCGAAGAGGAGAGGATGATGCAGCAAAGTAGCGTAAGTATTTCCCTCAGTTTTTGAGAACCAAGGTATCAATCCAGTAGGAGGCCACGCACAAGTCCCTCGTACCTGCACAAAATGATAGCTACTCGCAACCAACGCGATTAGGGGTTGTCAATCCCTTCACGGTCACTTACAAGAGTGAGATCTGATAGAGATGATAAATAATATTTTTGGTATTTTTGGTATATAGATGCAAAGCAAAAAGTAAAAGGCAAAGTAAAAACAAAGCAAAAATTAAAGTAATGAAGATTGATATGATGAGAATAGACCCGGGGGCCATAGGTTTCACTGGTGGCTTCTCTCAAGAGCATAAGTATTCTATGGTGGGTGAACAAATTACTGTTGAGCAATTGACAGAATTGAGCATAGTTATGAGTATATCTAGGTATGATCATGTATAAAGGCATCACTCCGTGACAAGTAGACCGAAACGATTCTGCATCTACTACTATTACTCCACTCATCGATCGCTATCCAGCATGCATCTAGAGTATTAAGTTAAAAACAGAGTAACGCCTTAAGCAAGATGACATGATGTAGAGGAATAAATTCATGCAATATGATAAATACCCCATCTTGTTATCCTCGATGGCAACAATACAATACGTGCCTTGCAACCCTTTACGTCCTTTGGGTGAGGACACCACAAGATTGAACCCAAAGCTATGCACTTCTCCCATTGCAAGAACTACCAATCTAGTTGGCCAAACCAAACGGATAATTCGAAGAGATTTGCAAAGATAACCAATCATACATAAAAGAATTCAGAGAAGATTCAAATATTATTCATAGATAAGCTGGATCATAAACCCACAATTCATCGATCTCAACAAACACACCGCAAAAAGAAGATTACATCGAATAGATCTCCATGAGAGAGGGGGAGAACATTGTATTGAGATCCAAAAGAGAGAAGAAGCCATCTAGCTACTAGCTATGGACCCAAGGTCTGAAGTAAACTACTCACACTTCATCGGAGAGGCTATGGTGATGATGTAGAAGCCTCCATGGTGGATGCCCCCTCCGCGGAGCTCCGAACAGGCCCCAAGATGGGATCTCGTGGATCTGAGGAAGTTGCGGCGGTGGAATTAGGTTTTGGCTCCTGTTCGATCGTTTGGGGTGCGTGAGGTATATATAGGAGGAAGGAGTGCGTCGGTGGAGCAACAGGGGCCCACGAGGCGGGGGCGCACCCTAGGGGCGCCCCACCCTCGTGACCGCCTCTGTTACTTCTTGGAGTAGGGTCCAAGTCTCCTGCATCACGTTCAGTGAGAAAATCACGTTCCCGAAGGTTTCATTCCGTTTGGACTCTGTTTGATATTTCGTTTCTTCGAAACACTGAAATAGGCAAAAAACAGCAATTCTGGGCTGGGCCTCCGGTTAATAGGTTAGTCCCAAAAATAATATAAAAGTGGAAAATAAAGCCCAATATAGTCCAAAACAGTAGATAAAGTAGCATGGAGCAATAAAAAATTATAGATACGTTGAAGACTTATCAGGCATTCCCAAGCTTAATTCCTGCTCGTCCTTGAGTAGGTAAATGATAAGAAGAGAATTTTTGATGTGGAGTGATACTTTGGCATAATTTCAATGTAAATCTTCTTAATTGTGGTATGAATATTCAGATCCGAAAGATTCAAGACAAAAGTTCATATTGACATAAAAATAATAATACTTCAAGCATACTAACTAAGCAATTATGTCTTCTCAAAATAACATGGCCAAAGAAAGTTATCCCTACAAAATCATATAGTCTGGCTATGCTCCATCTTCCCCACACAAAATATTTAAATCATGCACAACCCCGATGACAAGCCAAGCAATGTTTCATACTTTAACATTTTCAAAACTTTTTCAATCTTCACGCAATACATGAGCGTGAGCCATGGATATAGCACTATAGGTGGAATAGAATGGTGGTTGTGGAGAAGACAAAAAGGGAGAAGATAGTCTCACATCAAATAGGCGTATCAACGGGCTACGGAGATGCCCATGAATAGATATCAATGTGAGTGAGTAGGGATTGCCATGCAATGGATGCACTAGAGCTATAAGTATATGAAAGCTCAACAAAAGAAACTAAGTGGGTGTGCATCCAACTCGCTTGCTCACGAAGATCTAGGGCATTTGAGGAAGCCCATCATTGGAATATACAAGCCAAGTTCTATAATGAAAAATTCCCACTAGTATATGAAAGTGACAAAATGAGAGACTCTCTATCATGAAGATCATGGTGCTACTTTGAAGCACAAGTGTGGTAAAAGGATAGTAGCATTGTCCCTTCTCTCTTTTTCTCTTATTTTTTTATTTGGGCCTTTTCTCTTTTTTATGGCCTCTATTTTTTCGTCCGGAGTCTCATCCCGACTAGTGGGGGAATCATAGTCTCCATCATCCTTTCCTCACTGGGACAATGCTCTAATAATGATGATCATCACACTTTTATTGACTTACAACTCAACAATTACAACTCGATACTTAGAACAAAGTATGACTCTATATGAATGCCTCCGGCGGTGTAACGGGATATGCAATGAAACATGAGTGACATGTATGAAAGAATTATGAAGGGTGGCTTTGCCACAAATACGATGTCAACTACATGATCATGCTAGCAATATGACAATGATGGGGCGTGTCATAATAAACGGAACGGTGGAAAGTTGCATGGCAATATATCTCGGAATGGCTATGGAAATGCCATGATAGGTAGGTATGGTGGTTGTTTTGAGGAAGATATATGGTGGGTGTATGATACAGGCGAAAAGTGCGCGGTATTAGAGAGGCTAGCAATGGTGGAAGGATGGGAAAAAGTGCGTATAATCCATGGACTCAACATTATTCATAAAGAACTCATATACTTATTGCAAAAATCTAGAAGTTATCAAAGCAAAGTATTACGCGCATGCTCCTAGGGGGATAGATTGGTAGGAAAATACCATCGCTCATCCCCGACCGCCACTCATAAGGAAGACAATCAATAAATAAATCATGCTCCGAGTTCATCACATAACGGTTCACCATACGTGCATGCTACGGGAATCACAAACTTCAACACAAGTATTCTTTAAATTCACAACTACTCAACTAGCATGACTCTAATATCACCATCTTAATATCTCAAAACAATTATCAAGCATCAAACTTATCTTAGTATTCAATGCACTCAAAAGAAAGTTTCACATATCTTGAATACCAAGTATATTAATATTAAGCAAATTACCATGCTATTAACGACTCTCAAAATAATCTAAGTGAAGCATGAGAGATCAATAGTTTCTTTAAAACAAATCCACCACCGTGCTCTAAAAGATCTAAGTGAAGCAGTAGAGCAAAAATTATCACGCTCAAAAGATATAAGTGAAGCACTATGAGCAAAACTATCAAGCTCAAAAGATATAAGTGAAGCACTATGATCAAAACTATCAAGCTCAAAAGATATAAGTGAAGCACATAGAGTATTCTATCAAATTCCAATTTATGTATGGCTCTCTCAAAAGGTGTGTACAGCAAGGATGATTGTGGTAAACTAACAAGCAAAGACGCAAATAATACAAGACGCTCCAAGCAAAACACTTATCATGTGGTGAATAAAAATATAGCTCCAAGTAAATTACCGATGGAAGTGGATGAAAGAGGGGATGCCTTCCGGGGCATCCCCAAGCTTTGACTTTTTGGTGTCCTTGGATTATATTGGGGGTGCCATGGGAATCCCCAAGCTTAGGCTCTTGCCACTCCTTGTTCCATAGTCCATCAAAAGAATTCACCCAAAAGTTGAAAACTTCACAACACAAAATTCAATAGAAATCTCGTGAGCTCCGTTAGAGAAAGAAAACAAAAGACTACTTTAAGGTACTGTAATGAACTCATTATTTATTTATAATGGTGTTAAACCTACTGTATTCCAACTTCTCTATGGATTATAAACTATTTTACTAGCCATAGATTCATCAAAATAAGCAAACAACACACGCAAAACAGAATCTGTCAAGAACAGAACAGTCTGTAGTAATCTGTAACTAATGCAAACTTCTGGAACTTCAAAAAATCTACCAAACTTAGAAGACCTGTACAATTTGTTTATTGCTCAGCAGCAATTGGAATCAGTATTTTATCACGTTCTGGTGATTTTTAATAATTCGGTCACTGAGCGCAAAGTTTCTGGAAATTACAGAAAGATCAAATAACTATCATCCAAGAAGATCCAATAGGTCTAGCTTGGACAAACACTAATTAAAACATAAAACCACATCTAAACAGAGGCTAGATGGATTATTTATTCCTAAACAGAAGCAAAAAACAAAAAACTAAAAATAAAATTGGGTTGCCTCCCAACAAGCGCTATCGTTTAACGCCCCTAGCTAGGCATAAAAGCAAGGATAGATCTAGGTATTGCCATCTTTGGTAGGCAATTCTTCAATGAGGCATCTATCTTTCTTATAGATTTATTTCTTTCTAGTAATTATCAAACATTTAGGCACAAGATCGAAAAATTCATTTGTAGCAAATGGTTCCTTAACGATAGTAAAAAGATCAGGATGAATACTTATAGATTTAAGATCCGCAGTTTCCTTACTAGATGATTCACCCTTATTTCTAGGAACATACATAAGCTTGGCAATTTTAGTGGGAGGACTAGGAGTATTCTTTATGGAAGAAAAAGAGGTTCCCAAGTTGGTAATGATACCCTCAAGTTTATCGATTCGAGTGGAATCTAGATTTATTTTCTCATTAACCATAGGTTCCTTCTCCTTAATATTTTTCAAAGTCATTCCTACCTTAGATCCATATTGAGTAATTTGATTATGGATCTTTTTATCTAGATTTTCAATGGATCCAATGGTAGCAACTTTGTTTTCAATAATTTCAAGCCTTTGCATAACATGCTCCAAAGTTAACATAGGCCCATTAACCAAAAGAGGTGGTGAGCCAAATAAATCTATTAAAGCATTATAAGAATCAAAAGTATGGCTACCCAAGAAATTCCCTCCGGTAATGGTATCAAGGATATATCTATACCAAGGATTAGCACCTACGTAAAAATTACGAAGAAGAACTGAAGTAGATTGCTTCCTGGTAGATCTATTTTGAGCATTGCAAATTCTATACCAAGCGTCTTTTAGATTTTCTCCCTCCCTTTGCTTAAAATTTAGAACTTCATTCTCGGCAGATAACGGAGAAGATATGACACTAGTCATGACGGCAAGCAAACAAACTAACACACGAGCAAACAAGCGGACGAGGAAAAGGCAACGGGAAAAAGAGGAGGAGATTGGGAAAGAGAGGGCGAATAAAACGGCAAGGGTGAAGTGGGGGAGAGGAAAACGAGAGGCAAATGGCAAATAATGTAATGCGAGAGATAGGGATTGTGATGGGTACTTGGTATATTGACTTTTGCGTAGACTCCCCGGCAACGGCGCCAGAAATCCTTCTTGCTACGTCTTGAGCTTGCGTTGGTTTTCCCCAAAGAGGAGAGGATGATGCAGCAGAGTAGCGTAAGTATTTCCCTCAGTGTTTGAGAACCAAGGTATCAATCCAGTAGGAGGCCACACACAAGTCCCTCGTACCTGCACAAAACGATAGCTACTCGCAACCAACACGATTAGGGGTTGTCAATCCCTTCACGGTCACTTACGAGAGTGAGATCTGATAGAGATGATAAATAATATTTTTGGTATTTTTGGTATATAGATGCAAAGCAAAAAGTAAAAGGAAAAGTAAAAACAAATCAAGAATTAAAGTAATGAAGATTGATATGATGAGAATAGACCTGGGGGCCATAGGTTTCACTAGTGGCTTCTCTCAAGAGAATAAGTATTCTACGGTGGGTGAACAAATTACTGTTGAGCAATTGACAGAATTGAGCACAGTTATGAGTATATCTAGGTATGATCATGTATAAAGGCATCATGTCCGTGACAAGTCGAACGAAACGATTCAGCATCTACTACTATTACTCCACTCATCGACCGCTATCCAGCATGCATCTAGAGTATTAAGTTAAAAACAGAGTAACGCCTTAAGCAAGATGACATGATGTAGAGGAATAAATTCATGCAATATGATAAATACCCCATCTTGTTATCCTTGATGGCAACAATACAATACGTGCCTTGCAACCCTTTCTATCACTGGGTAAGGACACCGCAAGATTGAACCCAAAGCTATGCACTTCTCCCATTGCAAGAACTACCAATCTAGTTGGCCAAACCAAATGGATAATTCGAAGAGACTTGCAAAGATAACCAATCATACATAAAAGAATTCAGAGAAGATTCAAATATTATTCATAGATAAGCTGGATCATAAACCCACAATTCATCGGTCTCAACAAACACACCGCAAAAAGAAGATTACATCGAATAGATCTCCACGAGAGAGGGGGAGAACATTGTATTGAGATCCAAAAAGAGAGAAGAAGCCATCTAGCTACTAGCTATGGACCCAAGGTCCAAGTAAACTACTCACACTTCATCGGAGAGGCTATGGTGATGATGTAGAAGCCCTCCATGGTGGATGCCCCCTCCGTGAAGCTCTAACAGGCCCCAAGATGGGATCTCGTGGATACAGGAAGTTGCGGCGGTGGAATTAGGTTTTGGCCCTGTTACGATCGTTTGGGGTGCGAGGTATATATAGGAGGAAGGATGCGTCGGTGGAGCAACAGGGGGCCCACGAGGCAGGGCGCGCCTAGAGGCGCGCCCCACCTCGTGATCGCCTCTGTTACTTCTTGGAGTAGGGTCCAAGTCTCTGGATCACGTTCGGTGAGAAAATCACGTTCTGAAGGTTTCATTCCGTTTGGACTCCGTTTGATATTCCGTTTCTTCAAACACTGAAATAGGCAAAAACAACAATTCAGGCTGGGCCTCCGGTTAATAGGTTAGTCCCAAAAATAATATAAAAGTGGAAAATAAAGCCCAATATAGTCCAAAACTGTAGATAAAGTAGCATGGAGCAATCAAAAATTATAGATACCTTGGAGACGTATCAAGGTCCTTGATCTTCTCCTCCAACTTGTCGACTAAAGCCAGCTGCTCACCGGCGAGCTTGGTCTTGGTCCTGGCTTCCTTTTGGGCCAATGCCAGGTCCTTGTCCTTGTTCTCCAGGGCCTACTTTCATGGTTTCTAAAGAAATGGAAGTCCTGAGCCTCATTACGAGTTGTGTGTTCTCACTATGAACATCTGTCGGAGTGGAATGACTTGAATCAAAAGGGGAAAACAGTGTACAACCACCAGACGGAGGAAATGACTTACCTCCCAGGGTTTTATTCTCCTTCTCTAGTCGGGCACTCTTGAGCTTCTCAGCGTCCAGGTCAAGTTGGAGGGATATCACCTCCTTTTCTAGTGCAACATAGTGGGACCCCAACTCACAAGCCCTCTGCAGCACACAAGAGACAGTCAGTCGGAAAACACGAAGGAAAAGCCAAAGCGCTAACCCACAAACACCCGGTCAAGCACTACTAGGAGGAACAAGATGGATCAGTACCAGATCTTAAAGTACCCTTGAGGCCGAGGGGAACAAGCTAGATCAGTACCAAATCTTAAAGTACCCTTGGGCTACCCACTTGGTCATACACCCTTGAGAGGAACAAGCTTGACTAGTACCAAATCCTCAAGTACCCTCTGGTTATTGAGTCAGCCAGTTACCCCCGAGAGGAACAAGCTAGATCAGTACCAGATCCTAAAGTACCCTCTGATCTACCTACACTCTGCTGGTTTCCGAGTCAGCGATGAACAAGATAGAGGACAAAAACACACACTGATATGCTTTCATTCGGCTAATTTCCGAGTCAGCAATGAAGAAGATCCTACCTATTATCTCACCAATGTACGAGTGTTGCCGAGCACCTCGAGTGCCAAGTGACAGTTCTAAAGACCGCTACCGATCGCCCGCAATCAATAGCAGTCTCGGGGACTACACCCAATGGGTGCACTCAACGTGCCCCCACTGGAAAAGTGATTCGTCTACGAGCTAAAAAAATGGCAAACAACCCCAGGGCAAAACAACCACAAGCTCTAAGACTACCACCGACTGCCTCCAGTTAGCGGTAGCCTCATGGACTACACCCAGTGGGTGCACTCAGTGTGCCCCACTGGATCGTAATCACACAGATACGTCCTGGATAGATCCCGAGTGAGAATGATGGAAAAATGCAAAAAGTTTGAAGACTCCTGCCGACTGAATCTAGCCAACAGGAGCCTCGGGGACTACACCTAGTGGGTGCACTCAGAGTGCCCCCACTAGATCATGAACACCCAGTGGGTGTGCCCTGCGCAAACCCACTAACAAAAATTCTACCGCAGAAAAGAAAAAACTTTGACTGGAATTCATACTCACAATGGTACTTACTCGGACGTTGGTCTGCAGCGCCTCGCTGGCATCATAAGCCTCCTTCAGTCAGCCGCACATCAGCCCCACCTGGATCAGAGCCTCCTTGCTTGCCCCCACTTGATCTTCAAGGACATGGTACCAGGGGAAGGAGGTGGCTGGGGCCGATGGAGACGCGGATGCAGGCCTTGGAGCCAGAACCACCACCGACCTACTTGGAGGAGCTGGGGTAGACCCTGCGGCTGGGACCACTGTAGTCGAAGACGCCGAACCACACTAGGCCAGAGGGCTCGGCCCCACAGCTCTCGCATCATCCTTCAACAGGGAAACGCGAGCCACTCGGCAAGGGGAGGCGTCTCGCATCGGCATGTCGACGCCCGACGTTTTCTCCTTGATGGCCTCCGTGTTGGGCGGGTCGATCCTCTCATCATCATCCAGCTGAATGATCTCGGGTGGGGCTACACGAATACATGAACCAAAAGAGTCAGTGAAGATCAGTGCAAGAAACCTGACCGTTCAAATCAATCGATACAAAATACCTCTGGAGGTGGCGGCGTCCGCTCGTCAACATCACCCCGGCACTGCTTGTGAACTTGCGGGTCTGCTGATGTTGTCGAGGTGTAATTGCTGCAAAAATCGAGTGGCGCTCGGTCAGCTACCGAGTCAATGCTAAGTATGTGTAAAGATTGATAAGGTCACTCACGTTGCAGCCACATGCACTCCCACCATGATCCGAGGCACCACAGTCTTCCGGGGCTTAGAGGAGATCTGTTTGGGCATCTTGGGTTGCTTCTCGACCGGGCTCTCAGCCTCGGTGCGAGCACGCTTGGAGCTTTGAGTCATCCTCCCCCAAGAAGTAGGCTACGGAGCCCCACCTGCCTTGCCACTCGGATCATGTCACGCCTTCGTGCGGGGTTCCTTGGGAGCCTCATAGGACGGGGAGGACTCGGCTTCCTCCCCCTCCTTGGAGTTTTCCACCTCGTCGCTCTCCTCCTCGTCATTGCTTTCGTCATTGTTGTCAGAGCCCTCTGAGTACCGTTGCTCGGTGTCACTCGTCACGTCTTCGGGTGACCGATCCACCATCGGGACCTTGGAGATCAACTTCTGAAAGTCCTAAAAGGCAAACACATAACAACACTAGAGTCAGTTACATAAGAGGTGACATATGAACAAGCTGACTGAGGAACAGATGATTACCTAAATGGGCGGCAAGTCCTTGTGGAAGGCTGGCACCAGCCGCATTCCTTGCGGGTTGTCCCAAGCACAGGTGATGGCCTTGATCTTGGACCCCACATCCTTCTCGGCGAGCTCCTCAGGGTGAACTTGGGGTGGGATCACTCGGCTCCTCATATAACCACATGGGGTGAGCCCTGGCTTGCAGCGGCTGGATGCACCGAGTGAAGAAAGTCTCCAGCAAATCCATGTCGTTCACTCCGGCATTCACAACACTGATCAACGCACTGGACAAGATGCCAACACCCGACTTCTCCTCCTTAGCCACAGAAAGAGACACATGGGCTCTTACTCTCTCGGACGAGTAAGGTGGAAAGCCCGACTGATTGCTGGTGCCGAGGACATCCCTACAGTAGAACCAGGTTCCCTGCCACCCCTTGACGGAGTGAGGAAAGATCATCTTCGGGAAGGACCTCCTCCCGCGAACCTGGATGCCCAGACCCCCGCATAGCTAGGTGACATTGGTCTTCTCACCAGTTGGCGAGTCCTTCTTGATGGTCATCGACCTACAGGTGAAGGTGTGCTTGGAGAGGCTCCAGTGGGGATGGTAGCCTAGGAAATTTTCATAGAGAGAGATGAAAGCTGAGAGATAAATGATGGCATTGGGAGGAAGATAATGGAGCTGCGCCCCGAAGTAATCGAGGAACACTCGGAAGAAGGGGTGGGGAGGCATGGAGAAGCCCCGCGTGATGTGGGTGACTAGCAAGACGTGCTCGTCCTCCTGCGGCGCAGGCTCGACCTCCCCCACGCCCGGGCGACACTGATACGTCTCCAACGTATCTATAATTTTTTATTTTTCCGTGCTATTATACTATCATTCTTGGATGTTTTACATTCGTTTTATAGCAACTTTATATCATTTTTTGGGACTAACCTATTGACATAGTGCCTAGTGCCAGTTGATGTTTTTTGCTTGTTTTTTATTTCATAGAATATCCATACAATTTCAGTACAAAAGAAGCAACACGGTTCTTCTCCTATTTGTTGTCAGTTAAGACACCCTCTTCCTACTGCGCAAACATCAGAAGTCTCGTGGATGCAAGCTCAGGTAAAATGAAGTTGGGACACATGAAGTCACATGATTGCCACGTAATGTTGACACAAATCCTCCCGGTGGCCATTGGGAATCTGATGGACAAAGATATAAGAAACACACTCATTGACCTCTGTGATTTCTTCAACCAACTATGGCAGAAAGTTGTAGATCCTGAAGAGTTTGATCATATGCAAGATGATATTGCAAGAATACTGTCCAACCTAGAGATGTTTTTCCCACCGTCAGATGTCTTCATATGCGCCAATTTTCACGGATACTTGAACGGTGTGCTCCACTTGAATGGCGCCGAGTCACTTAGCCATAGGACCTTGTAGGGGCGAGGGTGTTCTTCTTGACCAATTGTGACTTCGAGCAAGACTCGTCGCTTTCCAAATTGTGGCAACTTCCGCCCTTAACGATGACCTTGACGGAGCATCCATTGATGTCCTCTTTGGTGTGGAAGATTTTCCTCTTTGATATCATGGTCCATCTCACTATGCACCTTGTCGATGAGATAAAGTATTGTGGTCCTGTGTTTCTTCGCAACATGTATCCCTTCGAGCGGTTCATGGGAATCCTGAAGCGCTTTTGTCGGAATTGAAACCATCAAGAGGCAAGCATCCTACAAGGTTATACCGCGGAGGAGGTGGTTGAGTTTTGCACCGAATACATGAAACAAAGACCTATAGGTCTCTCTCGCCATGAGGGAAGGCTGAAAGGTAAGCCAGTCCTTGCTGGCACGCAAATGGCTGCACCCGGAGAATTGGCAGAGAAAGCCCATTTGACGATACTGCTTAACAACCAAGTTCTCATCGCTTATGCCGAAGAACACTTGGTGGAGATACGCCAAAGATTCTTACCAATGGTGCCTTCATCAGATGTGGAGATGAAGGAGCACACTAAGAACTACGCTGAATGGCTGAAGAATCGTTTGGCACAAGGACCCATCGATGACATTGCTATGTGGTTGGCACAAAAGCCATCACCTACGATGCTGACGTACCAAGCATATGACATAAATGGATACACGTTCTACTATAAGTAACGTGATAAGAAGACCTCGTATCAGAACAACTCTGTTAGAATAGAATGCATGACTGTAAATGAAGCTGATAAAAGGGTATACTATGGAACCATCAAAGAGATTTGGGAGCTTGACTATGTGAAAGTTAAGGTGGCATTATTCAGGTGCAGATGGATCCCTCTTGGTCAGGTAAGGATTGATGAGTACAGTAAGACCTGTGTTAACATGACAACAATGGCATATCACGCAGACCCATTCATTCTTGCCAGCGGTGCTACCCAGATTTTCTTTGTGGAAGACCCCTTGCATAAGAACGACCATTTAGCGATGCATGGGAAGAGAAGGGTACTGGAAGTCGATGATGTTGCTGATCAGGACGAGTACGATGAATTTGATGAGTTGCCAGCCAAGGGATCACGCACTAGTGCAATAGAGAAGAAGCGTAAAATCATCAAAAACCCCAAGTTCATTCGGGGTCAACTTAATGATCCCAATTCCCCCATGTACATGGGAATTAAGCTGTAAGACTAGTCTTTATGCCTACCCTGCAACTTAATTCGTTCAATTTAGAACTGTCGCGTGTACTGAATTTGTGAGTTATGCCCGGTTTTCTGCTGATATAAGAACCGTTAATATGTTGACCTTGATATGCTATCAGCTCAGGCAATGAATATGAACTGTTTTTATTATTATTATTATTATTATTATTATTATTATTATTATTATTATTATTATTATTATTATTATATCATTGAGGTAGAACACTCAATTGATCTCAGTATAGTATGTGTGAACAAAAATATGCAATCTGGTTTGCGAATAGCACACTGTTCGTTGATGAAAGCCGTGTGCCGACCAAACCCCGCCACCCCGCCCATGATCTGAGTCATGCTTTCTGATTGGCTAGAACCCAAACCCCACGGATCATACGTCTGCACCGTTGGATGCTCCCAAATCGAATGGCGATCCTCATCCCTTTCGACAGCACATGCAGTTCCGGTTGTAATTTTATTTTTATGCACAAAATGCATGTTAATCTCAAAAAATGTCTTAAATATAGCTAATGATACCTGAAATGCTCCAGAAAATCAAACCCGTGGTATAATGGTGATTGCGTACCGTGGAAATTTTTACGAGGCCACGATGAAGTCACCGGCCACAGGAGTTTGAATTGACACGTCTCCTTTTGGGAAACCATGATCCTGTTGGGGAACGTAGTAATTTCAAAATTTTCCTACGCACACACAGGATCATGGTGATGCATAGCGATGAGAGGGGAGAGTGTTGTCCACGTACCCTCGTAGACCGAAAGCGGAAGCGTTAGCACAACATGGTTGATGTAGTCGTACGTCTTCACGATCTGACCGATCCAAGTACCGAACGTACGATACCTCCGAGTTCAGCACACGTTTAGCTCAATGACGTCCCTCGAACTCCAATCTAGCCGAGCTTTGAGGGAGAGTTTTGTCAGCACGACGGCGTGGTGACGGTGATGATGATGCTACCGACGCAGGGCTTCGCCTAAGCACTACTATGATATTATCGAGGTGGAATATGGTGGAGGGGGCACAACCCACGGCTAAGAGCTCAAGAGATCAATTGTTGTCTCTATGGGGTGCCCCCTCCTCCGTATATAAAGGGGGGGGGGGGGAGGAGGAGAGGGCCAGCCAAGGGGAGGAGGCGCGCCCAAGGGGGGCAATCCTACTACAAGTAGGATTCCCCCCTCTTTCCTAGCCCAAGTAGGAGAGGGGAAGGAAGGGGAGGAGAAGAAGAAGGAAGGGGGGGGCGTCCCCCTTGTCCAATTCGGTTTGGGCTAGGGGGGCAGCGCGCCCCTAGCTGGCCGCCTCTCCTCTTCCACCACTTGGGCCCATGGGGCCCAACAACCCCCCGGGAGGTTCCGGTAACCTCCTGGTTTCTCTGGTATTTATCCGATAACCCCCGGAACTCATCCGGTGTCCGAACATAACATTCCAATATATCAATCTTAACGTCTCAACCATTTCGAGACTCCTCGTCATGTCCGTGATCACATCCGGGACTCCGAACTACCTTCGGTACATCAAAACACAAAACTCATAATACCGATCGTCATCTAACTTTAAGCGTGCGGACCATACGGGTTCGAGAACTATGTAGACATGACCGAGACACGTCTCCGGTCAATAACCAATAGTGGAACCTGGATGATCATATTGGCTCCTACATATTCTATGAAGATCTTTATCGGTCAAACCGCATAACAACATACATTGTTCCCTTTGTCATCAGTATGTTACTTGCCTGAGATTCGATCGTCGGTATCTCAATACCTAGTTCAATATTGTTACCGGCAAGTCTCTTTACTCGTTCCGTAATACATCATTTCGCAACTAACTCATTAGTTACAATGCTTGCAAGGCTTATAGTGATGTGCATTACCGAGTGGGCCCAAAGATACCTCTCCGACAATCGGAGTGACAAATCCTAATCTCGAAATACGCCAACCCAACAAGTACCTTCAGAGACACCTGTAGAGCACCTTTATAATCACCCAGTTACGTTGTGACGATTGGTAGCACACAAAGTGTTCCTCCGGTAAACGGGAGTTGCATAATCTCATAGTCACAGGAACATGTATAAGTCATGAAGAAAGCAATAGAAGAATACTAAACGATCAAGTCCTAAGCTAACGGAATGGGTCAAGTCAATTACATCATTCTCCTAATGATGTGATCCCGTTAATCAAATGACAACTCATTTCTATGGCTAGGAAACATAACCATCTTTGATCAATGAGCTAGTCAAGTAGAGGCATACTAGTGACACTCTGTTTGTCTATGTATTCACACAAGTATTATGTTTCCTATTAATACAATTCTAGCATGAATAATAAACATTTATCATGATATGAGGAAATAAATAATAACTTTATTATTGCCTCTAGGGCATATTTCCTTCAGTCTCCCACTTGCACTAGAGTCAATAATCTAGATTACACAGTAATGATTCTAACACCCATGGAGCCTTGGTGCTGATCATGTTTTGCTCGTGGAAGAGGCTTAGTCAACGGGTCTGCAACATTCAGATCCATATGTATCTTGCAAATGTCTATGTCTCCCATCTGGACTTGGTCCCGGATGGAGTTGAAGCGTCTCTTTATGTGCTTGGTTCTGTTGTGAAATCTGGATTCCTTTGCCAAGGCAATTGCACCAGTATTGTTACAAAAGATTTTCATTGGACCCGATGCACTAGGTATGACACCTAGGTCGGATATGAACTCCTTCATCCAGACTCCTTCATTTACTACTTCTGAAGCAGCTATGTACTCTGCTCCACACGTAGATCCCGCCACAACGCTTTGTTTAGAACCGCACCAACTGACAGCTCCACCGTTCAATGTAAACACATATCCGGTTTGCGATTTAGAATCGTCCGGATCAGTGTCAAAACTTGCATCGGCGTAACCATTTCGACTAGCTCTTTGTCACCTCCATAAGCGAGAAACATATCCTTAGTCCTTTTCGGTATTTCAGGATGTTCTTGACGCTGTCCGATGATCCACTCTGGATTACTTTGGTACCTCCTGCTAAACTTATAGCAAGGCACACATCAGGTATGGTACACAACATTGCATACATGATAGAGCCTATGGCTGAAGCATAGGGAACATCTTTCATCTTCTCTCTATCTTCTGCAGTGGTCGGGCATTGAGTCTTACTCAACTTCACACCTTGTAACATAGGCAAGAACCCTTTCTTTGCTTATCCATTTTGAACTTTTTCAAAACTTTGTCAAGGTATGTACTTTGTGAAAGTCCAATTAAGCGTCTTGATCTATCTCTATAGATCTTGATGCCCAATATATAAGCAGCTTCACCGAGGTCCTTCATTGAAAAACTCTTGTTCAAATATACCTTTATGCTATCCAGAAATTCTATATCATTTCCAATCAACAATATGTCATCTACATATAATATCAGAAATGCTAAAGAGCTCCCACTCACTTTCTTGTAAATACAGGCTTCTCCAAAAGTTTGTATAAATCCATATGCTTTGATCACACTATCAAAACGTTTATTCCAACTCCGAGAGGCTTGCACCAGTCCATAAATGGATCGCTGGAGCTTGCACACTTTGTTAGCTCCCTTTGGATCAACAAAACCTTCCGGTTGCATCATATACAACTCTTCTTCCAGAAATCCATTCAGGAATGCAGTTTTGACACCCATTTGCCAAATTTCATAATCGTAAAATGCGGCAATTGCTAACATGATTCAGACAGACTTAAGCATCGCTACGGGTGAGAAAGTCTCATTGTAGTCAATCCCTTGAACTTGTTGAAAACCTTTTGCAACAAGTCGAGCTTTATAGACAGTAACATTACCGTCAGCGTCAGTCTTCTTCTTGAAGATCCATTTATTCTCAATGGCTTGCCGATCATCAGGCAAGTCAACTGTCAAGGCCGGATTTTCGGGATATCAATTTCCCAGAAAATGACCCTTGTGCTCACCAGCCCCAGGTTACTGTTAGCTGATGAGGCACCAACTTGATACAGATGTTCCAAGCAAAGTACATAATATGTAGTACAAGACCATTCTGGCCTATGAGTACAACAAATGGTTTCTAGTGGTTGATGGCGGAAGCGGCTTGTGGTTCATCATTGTCTATGGGACTCCATTTCCCACAGGAACAGCTGACCTGGATAACTCCTATCTTCACGAGGCTGCTATCATCATTGCATGGATTCCGGGGCTGTCATCGCAACGCTCCTCTCCATGCAAGAAATCTGGCCAAGACAATAGCCAGGGACAAGCCAGTGAGTACTTTGAATGTACTCACAAACATTATGAACACGGGTATAATATAACAAATGATAATCATGCTCTGAAATATGCCATGATCACTATGTCAGTTACGAAATAAAATTTTATGACGCACGCAAGCAAGTCATTCATATAGAACATGAATAAACAACACGAGAATAGATATAAAATGCACCGATCGGTATGCAAGTAGCGCCTCGAAAGGATAATAATATAAAGCATGCCTCGATTCGAGGCGTCGGCGAAACCACATAAAGGGCTTATAGGTGGTTTAAATAACAAGCATGCCACAGTCGGGCGTCTGAGCGACACCACATAAAGGGCTTATAAGTAATTTAAATAACAAGCATGCCACAGTCGGGCGTCTGAGCAACACCACATAAAGGGCTTATAAGGTAAATAAATAACAAGCATGCCACAGTCGGGCGTCTCAGCGACACCTCATAAAGGGCTTATATCAGAATAATCACGGTGAATATCCAGGAGGTAGAACCGTCCCAGGGATACTCAATAATTCAAATAATGTAAATGGTTAGTCCACAATAATAATAATCATCATATGTCATAGGTCATGATCAATGTTCTGGTTTAGCAGTTTTTCCTCCGAAGACCGACACTAAGACCGACACTTGACCCATCCCAGACTGTAGTCCTTAACCATGGACACGGCTATTCGAATAGATGTAATCTCTGCAGAGGGTGTACTCTTTACCCACGAGCAATGGATTACTTTAGTCCATCGGGACTAATTCCGTCTACGGTCTTTTAGTTGAAAACACACCTGACGGCACACACCAGCCTAACTCACCGGTGTCTGGAATCACCCATGACACCCGTTAAGCGAAACTACAAGTGGGGAGGCTACAACCTCGACTAGCATGGGATCACAAAATTTATAATGCGCGCAAACTAGGAGAGCTACCCCCTCGGCTCCAACCGGAAACACCCATGCCCCCGGACCAGGTGGCATGCCTACGGATGCAGCGGTATCTTCCACCATGGCCTCTACATGCGGTGTGTGCTAAGGGAGGGGTTGACAACTTACTGAACCGTACCCTACCTGTGGCAGGGACAAGTGGTAGTACGAAACAAGTATGGGGGTTACAGGAACAAGACTCGATCTATGACCGACTCAGGAGGTTTAAGTATTCCCTGCATGATTAGCATAACAAATATATTTCAACTAACAGACATAATCACCACTCATCATACCTCATCATGCCATACTGGACACAACCGTCTCGTTGAGGAACTAGGGATAGGCTCGTGTCTACCCAAGACAGAGACTTTCCCGGCTTCCTTTCAGTAGGCATGAAAGGTATATGAGGGTGGTTACTATCGCAATCATATCAAATTCCAACAGCAAAGAATCTTCATTATGCACTCATGGGTATGATCAAATCATCACATAAAATAACAAATACTTTGTGTCAAGGTGGTGTTGTAACCGTATCAAATAACACGCAACAATATTATGCCAGGGTTCAGAATGCTTGCCTTCAAGAGTATGCAAGTGGGGGTGCACTTTTGAATGTTGCCTTCTTCTTCAAACTCTTCTGGGGTTACGCCTCCACTTAAACCAGCGAGAGCCGGCTCGGGGTCATTGACAGTGGGTCCCTCGGGCCCACTGGTCAGGTTTGACCAGTCGCCCGCGCCCTCTTTCTCCTCTGGCCGAGCCGAGGCGGGGCTCCGACGATCACCGTCGATGATCGGCGGCTCTCCACGGGGTTCCGAGGGCAGGGATGGATCCGCCAGTCCCGGGCGGTCCTCCGAGTGGTTGTTAGGTTGGCAGGGGTGGAGGGAGTCGCCGTGGCGAAGCTCATGACGGAGGTAACCGGGAGGATTTGGGGTTTGGGCTACGGTGGTTCCCGGTCGAGGCTGAGGCGTTGGGTGGCTCCTTGCAGTCGAGGAGGAGGATGGACTTCTGGATGGTGGGAAGGCTCGCTCGCGACAAAGCGGGCCGGGCGTGGCGGCGGCGAACTGGCGGAGAGCGAGGAAGGCGGCTTCCGCCGTCGATTGCTGGCCGTGGGGCTTTAGAGGAATGGCTTGAGGTCGCTGAGAGTGCGGGCGGGCTCGGGGGCTCCTTTATAAGCGGCGAGGTCGGTTCCCGCCGTGGATAAGAACTACCGGCGAACCACCGTTCTGTGGCAGAGACGCGTGGCGATGGTGGCGGAGTTTGGCGGGGCGAATGGATGAGCTCGGGCTATTCCAGGGGCAGCTGGCGGGCTGGAGTGGCTCGGGCGGTGCCGTCCATGGCAGAGGCTCTTTGTGGCCGTCGGCTTCGCGGTGGTGGCGCTGTGGGCGCCGAGGAGAGAACAGGCGGCTCTTCGAGGAGGGTCAGGCGCATTGGTTGCGAGTGGCCAAAGGTCGGCCTGGCAGCGGGGAGGCGGCGATGAGGCCAGTTCGGTCTTGTGGCGTGCAAAACGTGCGCTCTGGGCATGCCCAGTGCACGCACGCTAGGTGCTCGACGTAATGCCAGTGCGTGCTAGAGGGCCTGAATGAGGCTGGGGATTAACAGGTCTAGGTTAGAGTTTGCAAGGAGATTAGTGGACATGGTGGTTTGGTCAGGGGATCAAGTCCACAATGCAAACTAAAAACTAAGCCAAAACTGGCTATGCACACAAGGTGGTTGACAGAATGCTATGGTCACCTAGGCATCTCTTGGGGTGGCCAAATACTCCAGATCATAGTCTCTTTGGATGATAAAGAGGGTGGCAAGGTTAGTTGGGCAAAACCAGAAACTTGTTAGTGCAAGTTTTTGAGAAAACCAATTCTGGACAGAAAGTAAAGGGCATAATATCATGGACCAAAAAAATACTCCAATGGGTCCATTCTCCTAGACTTAAGGGTTTGGTAGAGAGGACTATGAGCAGGAAAAAGCTCATGGGCACTAGAGCAAAATAAATTAGGGTTGCAGTAGAAAATGCCAATCTGTTCCAGAGAGCAAAAGAGGATGATTTGCTCAAAATTTTCAAACAACACCAGTGGGTTTTTGCATAAAGTTGAATTATATGCATCTACTGACATCTCCAATTTTTGGTGAGAATTGTAATGAAGTATTTAAATAGGTTGTAGTGCAAAATTACCAACTGGACCAGTTTTGAAAACTTGGGGTAGAGCTCAAAATCTCTAATGAATAAAAGATATTTTTGCATCAAAGTGATTTAAAAACATCACATGACATCCCCAAATTTTGGTGAAAATTTTAAATGCATTTATCAAATGGCTGTAGTGCAAAAGAGGCTCTACAACTTATGAGAAACAATTTTAAAGGAATAAAGCTCAGGAAAATAATTGCAGAAATAATTCCATTGATAAAAAGAATTGGCCTTAGTAAGATACACAAGTCCCACAATATCTTTGAAAGGTTTCCACGTAGAAGGAAAAACTCAAGGAAAATCAGAAGGACAGAGTGATCTGAATTTAAAAGATAAACCAGAAAATAAAATTTTTAACTTCCTGGCAAAATTTTAATTAATGAATCATGGTTAAATTTTTGGGGTGTTACATCAACCAAAGTCCACACTTTGTTCTCATACATGGATCCCATCTCAGATTTCATGGCTCTTCATAGTTCGTAGGTTCGTCATGGTCAAGTAACATAACCTCCAGAACAGGATTACCGTACCACTCTGGCGCGGATCTAACTCTGCTTGACCTACGAGGTTCAGTAGCAACTTGATCTGAAGTTTCATGATCAATATCATTAGCTTCCTCACTAATTGGTGTAGGTGTCACGAGGAACGGTTTACGTGATGAACTACTTTCAATAAGGGAGCAGTCTGATTCCTCATCAAGTTCTACTTTCCTCCCACTCACTTCTTTCGAGAGAAACTGTTTCTCTAGAAAGGATCCAAATTAACAACAAAAGTCTTGCCTTGGATCTGTGATAGAAGGTGTACCCAACATTTCCTTTGGGTATCCTATGAAGACACATTTCTCGATTTGGTTTCGAGCTTATCAGGTTGAAGCTTTTCACATAAGCATCATGGCGACCCGACCTCGGATGGTCAAGTCTCGTGCTTGATGTCATCCTGGATCGGTAATGCTAACACACGATTACTCGAAGGATTTATAATGAGTAGCAATCCACTACTAGGAAAAGCCTAGCAGCAGCGCTGGGTTTGGGCCTCTCGATGGCGGGGACGGCGCTACTAATAAGCCTTCTGACTAACGATATAGCGATGGCGCTGTTGTCCACGCTATCTGCTATACATGAATAGCTGTGCGCTCTTTAAAAAAGTATTGCTAATATTATCTGTGCGCTGTTCTTTGGGAAGCGCTTCTTTGGTAAGGCGCTAATGCTAAATTCCCCCCTTGCTACTACTAGTTTTATTAGTTTTTCCTGCATATTTGTTTTTGTATTTGTTTTGTATTTGAATAGGCATTATACAATAATATTTAGCATATCATACACATACAAATGTAATCATAGCATATACATACAATTAGTCTCATCAAATCATGTCATCATCATAATCATCATCCAACACAAAGTGGTCTCTCGTCATCATCTAGAAAATAGCGATACAAGTCTCGATTACTTGCAAATACATCGTCATCCATCTAAACAATGATATCTGTGAGAAGAGCTATCACTTTGAGTACATGAGTTCGTATCCCTCTCTCGCATTAGCGTGAACCTAAACTAACTACTGCCTATCTCTCGGAAGCCGGAAACGGTACACTGGGCACGACACTCCGGCCACTTGTCGTATATATACTCTGGCGTAGCACTTATTCACCATCGATTATCTATGCACCTGCATCGTCACATGAGTCGATGATATGCAACATATATAGTTGAGCAGCGAAATAGGCAGACTTGGCAAAAATAGAAACAACATATCATAAGCATAAATAACAAAGTTCATCGTACCCCAAAATGCCCTAACTAGAGTGATTTTAAGCTAGTCGAGGAGGAGGACGGTTTAATTACATCACAAATAAAGTTTCACCGTGCATAACTCAAAGTTTTGTCATATAGAAAGTATGGACTGAAACGGACACATTGTCATATATCGACAATCACTCCAACATGTCGTTCCATCCATCCATGTCAGGAGATAGTCCCGAGCCTAGTGAAAGGCTTGGTCGAGGCAGCTGGCGGCTACCGTCTTCGGATGTCTTCCCGACATTTATCCTTCTTCGTAGGACATCCCTGTTTCTCCGGCGACCTCCTTCATGATGATTTGGGCAAGTTAAGCTGGATGTGATAGAACTCGGCTCGAAGTCGATGATCCTCGATATCTCCCTCGTTCTTTGCCCAATGCAGAATATGGGCATCGCCGGATCTAGGTGACATGCCAAGGTTACGGTGATCCCGTCTGTACTCCGGCATGTGGTGTAGGACATAGAATCCATCATTAAGAGAATCGTTCGGTTCTTTGGATGCAGCGGTCGGTCTTATGGCGAAGGCAACCCCGCCGCCCTTCTCTTCTTGTCGACCTCTCCACCTTGCTTGGTAGTAAAACATAGCCTTTGTCGAGAACATCCTTGATGTGGCTGTAATCCTTTTGTGAATGTTCTTGACGAGTCCAAGTAAAGAGCATGGGAGAATCGGGGTATAGGATGATGAGGACGGTGGCGCGCCGCTTACAAGCATAAAATAAGTACACCTCAAATTAATTAGCCTCCACCGTGCAAATGAATGATTGAAATTGAAGGAAGGATAGCAGCGCGGATGACTTACGGGATGATAAGGCACGAGAATCGCCTCCTTGTCCTTATTGGCGAGCATGAAATTGATGATGTATTCCCTCGCGTATACACGGTGCTCGTGAGACTCCCAAGAATCCCTCGTGCACTGTAGTGCGGGTCAGCGACACAGATATGAGATATCTGCTCAACCCGATGATGTAGTTCATGTGCAAGGCATAAAGGCGGACAAACATAAAATCCAGCTTCTTCCGTGAAACATGTCGAATATGTAATCGAATCGGAGGAAGAACTTATCCATGGGGAAGGCTGTCGACGTCGACATTTGCAGCGGAGCGTTAACCACGTGAGAGTGGGTATCCTGGATCTTCGGCGATGAGGCCTTTCTCTACCCGCAGCACATCATCATGAAGTTTCCTTAGATCGCGAATCGACCCTAAGCTGTTGCAGGTAGGATTGGTTGACGAGGATATGCCATTTATCCGCATCGGGGATATCTATCTGATCCTGGCCGAGGCTTACGGCGGCTAGATCATAGAATCAGCTTTTTGCCTTTCCTCGCTCTCTTCCTAGACTTCTTTACTACGGAAGGTCGTCCATATCGTTGAGGCGGCAATTCAGGCACCGACTCATGGCGCTCAAACCACGAGGCGCCGATATAGACATCTTGTTCAGCGCCACCGTCGTCCTCATCCTCATCCATGGCGATGTCATCAGCAACTAATGGAGCCTCCTCCTTACCCCGTCCGCTATCGCCCAATCCGACACCCGACGCTAATTGGGTAGGTGGGGTGTTGATGCTCATACCTTCTTTGAGGCTGCGTGCTCGTGGGTGTGCTCCCGACCGCCTCCAGACAAAGCATACTCTTTAGCCAACAGGACCCACCATTGCAAAAATCACCAAGCCGCGCGGTGTCTCCTCGTCATCCACTAGTAGTATTGGAGAGGCAAATTCTCGTGGCCGGTTCGACCTTGGACACGGAAACCTTGAAAGGCGTTCGAGGATCGGCGGCTGTGGAACAATGGTTCCCGGCTCCATTATCGTCGCCTTCCCCGTCCACCTTACGGTCATCGATGGTGTACAATATGGTGCCGCGGGGTTTAAATCGGCCTGCAAAGAAAACTCTGCGGCGTGAGACATCCGGCGGCAAGCGGGAGATTATACATTTATATTGAAGGGGCGGTTTAGCGAGATACCGTGAGGCGTCAAGCTCAGCCAAAGGCGAAGCACCACCGAGCATGTCGGTGCGGGAGCAGTGCGGGAAGCAGTGCTCGGAAGTCACAAGGGAAAGTCCTCTGCATTTTTTCTAGATTTTGCCTTGTCCAAGTGAAAGCGGCGGAACCAAGGAAGTAGAAAAATCTGCAACCACCTATTTTGCGGCAGCTACCGCTATTCTGTTATGCGAGATGATTTCTTCTCAACGCAATCTCAACCTTCTTGTCGATGTTTTCTTGATTAACCTTCGTCTTTCCTTTCTCTCCTCCGTGGTCTCATGGTAGTACTTCTTCCACATGGCGCCGTCTCCGACACCGCACGCAGCGTCCATCTGACGGTTGAGTATCCACGGTTGTCGTTTCAATATGTTCAACGCCGGTTGAATGGAGTGTCCCACTTGGGCCTCGCCAATGCCTCAGACGGCGAGTCGCTTTCGGTCGCAATCCGGTGCTGCTCTCTCTGCGAACGGCACAAGGATTGTTTACAAATATGACTAACGTGTGTAGTCGAATTGATCATAAACTAAAATTACCAACAGTCTCATGAACTCCGTAATGACCGATGTTGTCTCGTAAACCTTCTTCACTGGGTCCCAACGGTGCCGGGCCCTCAGGACGTCACGCTCCTGCGGGACGGTGAAATTCGCCAAAGTGCAGGATGCCCGGTTCGCGGCTTCGCGTCCTCCTTGGCCCATTTGGACCTCTTTCGCCCGTAACCACGGCTTCCGAGTGGTGGCTCCCAATGTTCCTCTCTTGAAGCCCCTTCATGTACTTAGACTTTTTTTGGCAGCTCCGCCCTCGCAAGCCTCCTTGAATATTTGAAACCGCTCTTCCGTGATTGTCGGATTATACTTTACAATCTCGGAGTAGGGTTCCTTCTTGTCGATGATCCTTGCTTTCACTCGAGTTTTCCAGGTGGCCAACGCGTCGCTAAACTTGGTCATGGCGTGTTTGTTTATCTTCTTCATTGACGGGTCCTTGTCTGGATCTTCATAATCCTTCTCATTCCGGCCCGGGAAGAAGAATATCTGGTGAAACTTCGTTAGGAGGGAGCTCCTCATATTTTCTATTTTTTGTAGTTTCTCATCGTTGATGGTGGCGGTTGTCCGTGCGATGCAGCCTATTTGATTGCCGTAGCATCGGCCGCGCTTCCTCGGCGCCTTTGGCTCAAAAATGCCGTCGTCCACCTCGGTGACCACCAGTCTAGTGGTCTGAGTTTGTTAAAGCCGTTGCCTCTTTGCTTTCGGTTCTACACGGCTCCACTCCCGAGCAGCACGGTCTCGATCTCGGCGCCGGTCTCGATGCGGTCTGAGTATCAGCGCGGTCTCGGTCTCGGCACCGGTCTGCGTGTCGGTCTCGATCCCGATGCCACGGTGGGCCCAGCAACAACATCGGTTGATCGTCGGTAAGGCTAAAAATTAAATCGCCGCCCGGTGAGCGTCGTCATAATCACGAACCTGTCCTTCATCGTTGCTAGCCATGTTTCCTATGATTAAATCTAGTCAATTAATTCTAGACCTAATAAAATGAATAATGGCGTAAAAAGGCCTATTGTTTTGCAGGAATGTTGACTCCTTCACAGTGCGGCAAATCCGGGCACTCGATATGTCCTAGTTTGTAGCACAAGTCATGCCAAAATTCACGGAAAATTTCGGCATGACCTTTGCTAAAAAGTGGACAAATCGAGAACCTGATATTTGCGGAACGAAATGAATCAACATTCCGGCAAAACATAAACCACTCAACATCATTCACGGAAGCAGTGTTCAAATACCCTCTTGACACGCAACACATGTCCAAATATACACGAGCAACCACATGTCCAAATTTCACAAGCTAATTCAAAAACAAAGTGTAGAAGTAAATTCATTTAACTACTAATAGAACAAAATTCAGTTAACTTTAGTGCTCTATAATGATGAAAGGAATTTTTTTCAGTTAACTACTAATTTCATTCATTTAGGTTATTCATTTAACGTCACTTAATTAACCTCTTGTACCACTACTAGTAGCAGCATTACTAACCTAATTAACCTAGCAAAACTCTAGTGCCCTAACTAAAAACATCTAATTAACATCTACTAGTACCACTATTGCTAACCTAATTAACATCTACTAGTATCACTATATACTATACAAGCAGCATCTACCTAATTAAACCCTCTGCCCTAACTAACTTTTGTTGTAAACCAAATTTTTGCTCTAAACTAATTTTTGCTCTAACATCTACTACTTAACATCCTTTGCTCTAAACTAATTTTTTGCTATAAACAAACTTTTGCTCTACTAATTTTTCTCTAAAATGCAGAGAGAGAGAGAGTGGGGGGAGGGACTTCGGAGAGGGAGGCGGTGGCGGGAGGTGCTCGGTGGCCAGGCGAGGCGGAGAGGCGGGCTCGGGCACGAGCAGGCGGTCTGGGCGGGCTCGAGGCGGTGGTGAGGTGGAGGCACCGGCAGTGATGTCGAGGCGGCCTCGGTGGCGGTGAGGATGCAGCGACCTCGAGGAGGCAGTGAGGTTCTTGAGGCGTCCGCCCGGCGGAGATGGCGGCAAAGTGGGGCGATGGCGGGTGGGGAGGCAGGCAGGGCGAGGATTTGGGAAGAAGTGTGGTGGCGGGGGGACGCTGTTTAAGTGAAATGTAATGGTAGCGCGTTCGAAAATGCGCTATAGCTAAGTTAGCTTCAATCGTTTCCTGAAACCCGCTCTGCTATTCCTTTCTCCTTTTTCCCTTTTTCTTTTATTTTTCTTTACATTTTATTTTTTCCTTTCTCCTTTTCTATTTCTTTCATTTTCATTTACTTTTCTACTTGTTTTCACTTTATTTTATTTCCGTTAGCGATACGCCTTACACATAAGCGTGCTCTGACTAAGGAGAGTAGCGATAAGCGCTGGGCGATATCTGGCGCTACTGCTAGGTTGGGCTAACCATGTGCGCCTAGTTCAAACATAGCACCAGCGCTTTTTGCTAATCGCGCTCTTGCTAAAGTCATAGAAGTAGCGAGGTTTATTTATGCACGCTGCTACTAAGTAGCAGTATCGTATGATTTTGTACAGCGCTACTGGTAACATTCTGTGTATAAGGTTTTCCCTAGTAGTGATCACACACTTATTACATCGAATGTCTCAAGAGAGAACTTATTACAATAATATGGCTTAAGGCCATCTAATGCGATAACAACGGAAGGCTTGGAAGATAAAGTGAGTCCATCAACTCCAGCGGCATAGCTGAGCTGCGCAGCGACCTAATGAACCTTACTCCTCGTCGAAAAGTCTGCAACATAATACGTTGTAGCCCAAAAACGGGTCAGCACATGGAATATGCTGGCAATATAACACAATAGAGCATGAACAGAATAATGCTATCACTACATGAATATTTGGCTGGTGGAAGGCTGTATGGTTATAGTTATTGCGAAAAGCCAATTTTTCCCTACAACAAAGGAATAGATTTTAATTTAACTATCATGGTGGTTAAACGACATTGAGAAGGTATATCCCCAACTCAATCCCAATTAAATTAGTTAACAACCCAACAATATTAATTAAGCGTGATGAGATACATGTGATAACCCAAGTACTAGATACTCAAGATTGTCCATAACCGGGGACACGACTAACCATGATTAGATTGTACACTCTGCAGAGGTTTGCGCACTTTTCCCCACAATACTCGATCGCCTCCGTTGGATTTCTCGCACTACATGGTGTTTGAGAAACGGATGACCGAGACACAGTCTTTCAGAAACAATAACTCTCTACTCCGGGTAGACCATAACAAACCTACAAAACCCACTACCTGCTGATCTACCTCTTCAAGAGCTTCACGTAACTTACTCAACTATGCTAGAGCCCATAATAGCTTGTGGCTGCACATGGAAGTTTCTAGCATGAATCATCTCAGTTCCCTTTGAGCCTGGGTGGCGGTCCATAAAAAAAGCAGGCAATCGCTGGAATACCCAGGTGCCTCAATCCACCCAGATGTGTGTTTAAGTTGCCACCTTAAGTTGAACCATTAGTTAACAATCTCACATCTGTCATGGATTTCACTCAAACCCAAACCACGTCTACGAGCATAGCATAGCAATATAAGCAACGCGTAGAAGTAACTCCCAAGGGTTTGATATAACAGGGCAATAGGTTCTACCTCAATAACTACTTCCCAACCCACAAGTTAATGACATCCTAATCATGCAATGTTTGAGGGGTGAAACTAATGCATAAAAACTGGGTATGAAAATAGTATGATCAATGTGTTACTTGCCTTGCTGACGATCCGCGAATCCTAGGGACTCGTAGTTACACACTTCGCACTCCAGGAATTCTATCGCAAGAAAACAATAGCATACATAAGAAACAAGCAAAGATGCACAAGCAAAACTCAAATAAGAGAGGTTGACCAGAATGTTCAACTTAAGAACTCCGGTTCGCAAAAAGAATCAAATCAAGCGGAGCAACGAAACTCAAACGGCGAAAGAAACAAGATCCGTTTACTAATCTGAACTAAGGTCAAATTTTACAGTATCAAAATCTTGTTTAAGTTGGTTAAACAGAAAGAGGGTCTCGAGACGAAGATCCAGGCGCTTGAATCGCCTGATTCCGACTAACGAGCGAAAAGATAAACAAAAGCTAAGATCAGATCACAAATCGCAATCGAAAATAACCGCAGATAAATCCGATAAAAAGAAAACTGACGAACAGACTTCGTTCGTTAGCCATAACTAACGGCGAAAACCATTCGTTAAAACGAACGTACGAACGAACATCCGCTAATTAGAAGAACCGCGAAAAACCGGCGAACCGATCTGAAAAAAAATGAATCTAGGGTTTTAAAAAAAGCGAACGGTTTTTTTTAAAACATCCGGCGGCTCGGATCCGGCACGTTACCTCCGGCGAGGGGCTCCGACGAGGCGGGGTTGGGCGGTGGGGCTCGTGGAGACGGCGGTGGCTCGGCGGCGGGCAGCGGCGGCTTGTGGTGTGGTGGCGGCGGCGGTGATTGGTGATGGTGGGGGGCTCGGCTGGCTTATAAAGAGGGGGTGACTTGGGGAGGGTAAGGCGCGGTGGAGAGTCGGCTCGGACTCTGTCCAGAAGCGGGCGCTGTGGCGGCTCGGGCGGCTGGCTCAGTGGGCCTTAGGCCCGATCGGCGTGGAGGTTTTTAAAACAATTTATGAGAGAAAAAAAATCCTAGAAAATAAAATAAAAATCTAAAAATGCCAAAACAAATTTTCACCGTCTAAATAAAATATTTAGAACAAGTTGAACATTTTCTTGGCCCTAAAATGCAATTTTGAAAACATGCAATTTTCTAATGCAAAAAAATCGAATAAAACCAAATAAAATCAAATAAATGATTTTAATATTTTTCCTCAATATTTCAATTATTTTGGAGAAGTCATATTATCTCCTCTCTTATATTTTAATATGAAATATTTTTAGGAGAGAAAAATATTAAAATCAAAATCCTCGTTTCATTATTTGATAAAATCAAATATGAAAACGGGAAATCCCCAACTCTCTCGAGGGTCCTTGAGTTGCTTAGGATTTGAGGATTGTGGAGCGAAAATGCAATAAAATATGATATGCATGGATGACCTATGTATAACATTCCAAATTGAAAATTTGGGATGTTACAAACCTACCCCTTAAGATGAATCTAGCCCTCGAGATTCGGGTTAACTAGAAAATAGTTGTGGGTGGTCTTTGCGAAGATCATCCTCTCGTTCCCAGGTGGCTTCATCCTCGGAATGGTGGATCCTTGAACTTTGCAAAATTGATAACCTTCTGCGGGTGACTCTGTTTGGCAAACTCAAGAATCTTAAGCGGCTTCTCCTCATAAGTCAAATCAACATCCATTGAGATAAGCCTCCAAGGTCTGTATATCTTAACGGTATATCGGCCATCTCAGCATGCCACTTCTTCAATTGTGAAACGTGGAACACATCGTGAACTCCTGACAATCCCTCAGGTAATTCCAATTTGTAGGCAACTTCTCCCATCCGTTCCAAAACACGATACGGTCCTACAAATGTCGGGGCTAACTTTCCCTTAACTCCAAAATGTTTCACTCCTCTCAAGGGTGATACTCGCAAATATGCTCTGTCTCCAATCTCATAGGTTACTTCCTTGTGTTTTGAGTGTGTGTAACTCTTCTGCCTGGACTGAGCAATCTTCAGTCTATCACGAATCAGTTTAACCTTCTCTTCAAACTCCTTGATTAAGTCTGGTCCAAACAGCTGTCGGTCTCCTACCTCATCCCAAATCAACGGCGTTCTGCACCTGCGTCCATACTGGGCTTCGAACGGTGCCATCTTCAAACTAGCTTGGTAGCTATTGTTGTATGAGAACTCTGTGTAAGGAAAATTGTCATCCCAGCTAGATCCATAATCTAGCGCACAGGCTCTCAACATGTCCTCCAAAATCTAGTTGACTCTCTCAGTCTGTCCATCCGTCTGCGGGTGAAACGCTGTACTGAACTCCAATCTCGTTCCCAAAGTCTGGTGTAACTGATGCCAAAACTTTGAAGTAAACTTGGTTCCTCTATCTGATATGACGGTCCTCGGAACTCTGTGCAGACATACGATCCTGGACATATATATCTTGGCCAACTTTGCACTTGTATAGGTGGTTTTCACTGGGATAAAGTGATCCACTTTGGTCAAGCGATCAACTACTACCCATATAGAATCATATCCTGCTTTGGTTCTGGGCAATCCAGTGATAAAGTCCATGCCAAGTTTATCCACTTCCATTCGGGTATCAGCATAGGTTGTAGCTTGATCCTGCTGGCCGATGTTCTGCCTTTACTCTTTGACAAACATCGCATACAGCTACATACTCAGCAATATCCTTCTTCATACCAGTCCACCAGAAACGTTCCTTCAAATCCAAATACATCTTGGTGTTTCCGGGGTGTATCTAGTATGGTGAATCATGAGCTTCCTGAAGTATCAACTTCCTGATGTCTGGGTTATTGGGCACATAAACACAGTCCTCAAACCATAAGGTATCGTACTCATCCTCACGAAAACCTTTGGCCTTTCCTTTGCTCATCTTCTCCTTTATCTCGGCAATCTCTTTGTCATCCTTCTGAGCTTCTCGAATCTTGCCCAATAATGTAGACTGAACTTCCATTGTTGCAACAAAACCTCTAGGAACAATCTCCAATCAAAGTTCCATGATATCCTCTGCTAACTCCTTCGGCAACCCCTTACTTTCAAGGATATTGGCATAACTCTTCCGGCTGAAAGCGTCTGCTACGACATTGGCCTTTCCTGGATGATAGTGTAGCTTCATATCGTAATCCTTTATAAGCTCCAACCATCTCCTCTGCCTAAGGTTCAGCTCCTTCTGTGTGAAAATGCACTTCAAACTCTTATGATCCGTTTACACATCACAACGATTTGCAATAAGGTAATGTCTCCAAGTCTTCAACGCATGCACTACGGCTGCTAGCTCCAAATCATGCGTGGCATAGTTCAACTCATGAGGTTTTAGTTGTCGTGAGTCATAAGAAACAACTCTTCCATCCTGCATAAGCACACATCCAAGTCCTAAGCGAGAGGCGTCGCAATACACTTGGAACTCCTTATGTATATCTGGTAGTGTTAGCACTGGGGCTGTAGTCAAACATTTCTTCAACTCCTGGAAACTTGCCTCGCAATCCTCTGTCCATTTAAACTTAGTATCCTTCTTCAATAGTTCAGTCATTGGCTTTGCAATCTTGGAAAAATTCTCAATGAATCTCCGGTAGTATCCTGCGAGTCCAAGGAAACTGCGGATCTCGCTAACTGAAGTGGGTGCCAACCATTCGGTGTTGTTGAACCTTGCTGGGGTCTACTGCTATACCTTCCCCTGATATAACATGTCCAAGGAATCCGACTTCCTTCAACCAAAATTCGCATTTGCTGAACTTAGCATACAACTGATGTTCCCCGAGTTTCTCGAGAACTAAGCGCAAATGCTCCTTGTGCTCCTCTTCATTCTTCGAGTATACCATAATATCATCAATAAACACCACAACAAACTTGCCCAAATACTCCATGAACACCTTGTTCATCATGCTCATGAAATATGTAGGGGCATTAGTCAGTCCAAACGACATGACCGTATACTTGTATAATCCATACCGCGTGGTGAACGCTGTCTTTGGTATACCCTTCTCTTGAATCTTCAACTGATGGTATCCCGACCGCAAATCGATCTTTGGAAACACCTTAGCTCCTTGCAACTGATCGAACAGATCATTGATCATCGGCAGTGGATACTTGTTCTTAATCGTTACTTCGTTCAAAGCTCGATAATCAACAACCATCCTTAGGTATTTATCCTTCTTCTCAACCAAAAGTACTGGGGCTCCCCAAGGTGACAAACTTCTTCGAATGTATCATTTCTCCAATAACTCCTTGATATGTTTCTTAATTTCCTCTAGAACATTTGCGGGCATCCGATAGGGTCTCTTGGATATTGGCCCTGTACCTGGCAATAGCTCTATCAAAAACTCAATGTCTCTATCCGGTGGCATGCCAGGTAACTCCTCCGGAAAAACATCCGGGCAATCCTTCACTACCGGCACTTCCTCCTGAACAACTCCCGTAAGGGCATTCACTTGGCTCCTCCTAGGCACATGCCTAGATACATATTTAATCCTTTTTCCCTCCGGGGTAGTGAGATAAATCGACTTACTAGCACAGTCAATAGTTCCTCCATACTTTGACATCCAGTCCATACCTAATATCACATCCAATCCTTGTGACTCCAAGATAATTAGGCCGGACGGAAAACATGTGTGCCAATGGTTAGGGGTATCTGGTCGCACCATCGGCTAGCCATGTACTCTGCTCCGGGTGAACTTACTAAGAGAGGGGTCCTAAGGGTTTGGGTTGGTAGCCTAAACTTATCCACGAATCCCCTTGATATATATGAATGCGATGCACCAGTATCGAAAAGAACAAGAGCGGTAAATGGCTTAACCAAAAACTTACCTATTACCGCATCCGGCTGCTCTTCAACCTCCTCCACGTTAACGTGGTTTACTTGTCCTTTGTTGAATGGATTAGGCTTCTTCCCAGCGCTCCCGTTTCTGTTTCCATTCCTTCCTTCAGGGCATTCATTAGCATAGTGCCCTGTCTTCCACTTAGGTCTCTTTTGGCGGGTGTGGCTGGGTTGGAGCGGTTCTGATTGTTGTTAGCTCCGTTCCCATTTCAATTCTTAGCACCATTGTGGTTGTGCGATTCTCCTCCAGTGTGGTTGTGGCCTCCATGGTTATGAACAAGTCCTCCCGAGTTCGGGGTTAGGCGAGGCTTCTGCTGAGCTCCTGAGTTATACTTCCCTTGTCCATACTTCCTCTTACGGCTCTCAATCTGCTGCTGCTTCCTTTCAATCATAAGAGCCTTATCTACCAACTCCTGGTAGTTGTTGAAGGTTGCTACCATCAACTGCATGCTCATCTCATCATTCAGCCCTTCCACAAACTTCTCCTGCTTCGCGACATCTGTGGCCACATCATCAGGGGCATAGCGAGATAACTTGCTAAACTCATCCACGTACTGAGCCACAATACGGTTCCCCTGGCGTAAGTTGCGGAACTCCCGCTTCTTCATCTGCATAGCTCCAGTTGAGACATGGGCTGTGCGGAAAGCTTGCTGAAACTGGTCCCAAGTGACATTGGCTACAGGAAAAGTGGCCGTATAATTCTCCCACCATGAGGCTGCTGGTCCATCCAATTGATGTGCGGCAAAGCGCACCTTCTCAGCATCTGTGCAACCTGCGGTGGTCAACTCTCTTCCAATACGGCGTAGCCAATCATCAGCAACTATAGGCTCGGTGCTACTGGAAAACACCAGTGGTTGTAACCTTAGAAAGCGGGCTAGGTTGTCCACTGGCGGCGGGTTGTTGTTGTTGTTGTTGTTGCCCTGGTTCTGAACTAGCAATTGCATCAAGGCATTCTGCTGCTGGATCAATTGAGTGAGCTTCGGCGGGAAAGCAAAACCGGTGTCACGTCTTGGAGGCATCTGATGGGTTTAGATGGAAGAGATCAGAATAGAAAAGGGGTCTAATGAGAAAGCACTACCCATATGCACATGAGACAAACACAAACATTTCACTCAATCAATCAAGCAAGGGCATACAGGCGGTCTAGAACTATCGAAAAGTGCTCAACTACTACTAAATACATGGGGGGAAATACTACTAATATATTGTGGTCATCTAAAATTTTTGATCGGTGGAAGACTCCATGATGTCTGCTCCAGCTTCGTCTTCAAAGTCATCATCACTAGGATCGGAATCGGTGTCGTCGATGATGATGTAGTTGTCCGGGCAAGTGGAATCGTCGTCTTCTACTCCCGGTGCTGGACCTCCCATGAATACTCCGATCTTCTTAACCAGGTCGTCATTCTTCTCCAGTAGTGTCTTGATTTCCTCCTCATATCCATCGCGTGTAAACTTGAGTTCTTCCTCCAGCTCGATGATCCTATTCTTCGCCTTCTTCAAGTCCATCATATCCGCGCACATCTGATTCTCCTGACGTCGAATGTGCTGGTTTAACTCCTGGATGAAAGCTGCAATGAATCTATCCTTCTTGGTGCTGATTACTTCCCATTGCTCGTCTTGGCGCCCGCATATCTGGTAGATAGTGTCCTTGAGTTCCCTATTGTAGACTTCTCCAATGCGTCCCATGGTGATGTGGGCTGCCATGCTCTTGCCTAGACTCCAGGTGGGTGCTTCGATAGAAAATTCTATGGGTTTAGAAGTTGGTGAAAACGTCCTTCCTGGAACTTGTACTTGAATCATCCAGCGCTCCTCTTCTGGTAAGGTGGCGTTGTACGTCCCGGTGAAGCTTGGTATTCCAATGTTCAAGTACCTAGTGACTTCCTTCAAGTGGCGTCCAAAAGGTGTGTCTTCATCCGGTTGTGCAAACTTGTTCTTCATCTCCGCCATCCTAAAGAGTAGAAAATGGAGAGGAGTCAGAAATGAGTAGAGAAGAGTGACCTATGGTTTATCTTAGTGGTCGTGTCCTGCACTTAGCGTGTTCTCTGATACCATCTTGTAGCGACCCGACCTCAGATGTTCAAGTCTTTGTGCTTCAGTGTAATCCCTGGATCGGTAATGCTGACACACACAGTACTCGAAGGATTTATAACAGAGTAGCAATCACACACTTATTACATCTAATGTCTCAAGAGAGAACTTATTACAATAATATGGCTTAAGGCCATCTAATGTGATAACAGCGGAAGGCTTGGAAGATAAAGTGAGTCCATCAACTCATAGCTGAGCTGCACGGCAACGACCTAATGAACCTTACTCCTCGTCTGAAAAGTCTGCAACATAATACGTTGCAGCCCGATAACGGGTCAGCACATGGAATATGCTGGCAATATAACACAATAGAGCATGAACAGAATAATGCTATCACTACATGAATATTTGGCTGGTGGAAGGCTGTATGGTTATAGTTTTTGCGAAAAGACAATTTTTCCCTACAACAAAGGAATATATTTTAATTTAACTATCATGGTGGTTGAACAACATTGAGAAGGTATATCCCTAACTCAATCCCAATTAAAGTAGTTAACAACCCAACAATATTAATTAAGAGTGATGAGATACATGTGATAACCCAAGTACTAGATACTCAAGATTGTCCATAACCGGGGACACGGCTAACCATGATTAGATTGTACACTCTGCAGAGGTTTCCGCACTTTTCCCCACAAGACTCGACCGCCTCCGTTGGATTTCTCGCACTACATGGTGTTTGATAAACGGATGACCGAGACACAGTCTTTCAGAAACATTAACTCTCTACTCCAGGTAGACCATACCAAACCTACAAAACCCACTACCTGCTGATCTACCTCTTCAAGAGCTTCACGTAACTTACTCAACTATGCTAGAGCCCATAATAGCTTGTGGCTGCACACGGAAGTTTCTAGCATGAATCATCTCGTTCTCTTTGAGCACGGGTGGCGGTCCATACAAAAACAGGCAAGGATTTGGAATACCCGGTGCCTCAATCCACCCGGATGTTAATTTAAGTTGCCACCTTAAGTTGAACCATTAGTTAACAATCTCACATCTGTCATGGATTTCACTCAAACCCAAACCACGTCTCTGAGCATAGCATAGCAATAATATAAGCAAGCGTAGAAGTAACTCCCAAGGGTTTGATATAACAGGGCAATATGTTCTACCTCAATAACTACTTCCCAACCCACAAGTTAATGACATCCTAATCATGCAATGTTTGAGGGGTGAAACTAATGCATAAAAACTGGGTATGAAAATAGTATGATCAATGTGTTACCTGCCTAGCTGACGATCCACGAATCCTAGGGACTCGTAGTAACACGCTTCGCACTCCGGGAATTCTATCGCAAGCAAACAATAGCATACATAAGCAACAAGCAAAGATGCACAAGCAAAACTCAAATAAGAGAGGTTGACCAGAAAGTTCAACTTAAGGACTCCGGTTCGCAAAAAGAATCAAATCAAACGGAGCAACGAAACTCAAACGGCGAAAGAAACAAGATCCATTTACTAATCTGAACTAAGGTCAAATTTTACAGTACCAAAATCTTGTTTAAGTTGGTTAAACACAAAGAGGGTCTCGAGATGAAGATCCAGGCGCTTGAATCGCCTGATTCCGACTAACGAGCGAAAAGATAAACAGAAACTAAGATCTGATCAGAAATCACGATCGAAAATAACCGCGGATAAATCCGATAAAAAGAAAACTGATGAACAGACTAACGAACGAGCGTTCGTTAGCCGTAACTAACGGTGAAAACTGTTCGTTAAAACGAACGTAGGGACGAACATCCGCTAATTAGAAGAACCGCGAAAAACCGGCGAACCGATCTGAAAAAAAACCGAATATAGGGTTCTAAAAAAAACCGAACATTTTTTTTAAAAAAACCGGCGGCTCGTATCCGGTGCGTTACCTCCGTGAGGGAGCTCGTGGCGGGGTTAGGCGGCGGGCTCGGCGGTGGCGGCGGCGGCGGCGGCGGCGGCGGCGGCTGTGGTGGCTCAGGCGGCGATGGTTGGTGGTGGTGGGGGGTGGTGGCTTATAAAGAGGGGGCGCTTGGGGAGGGGCAAGGCGGCGGAGGACTCGGCTCGGACTCTGTCGAGTTGGCGGCAGCGGCGCTTCGGCGGGAAAGCGGCGGCGGCAGGCGGCTGGCTCGGCTGGGCCTTAGGCCCGATCAGACCGAGGAGGTTTTTCTTTTAAACAATTTCGCCGACAGAAAAAAAAAATCCTAGAAAATAAAATAAAAATCTGAAAATGCCAAAACAAATTTTCACCGTCTAAATAAAATATTTAGAACAAGATGAACATTTTCTTGGCCCTAAAATGCAATGTTTCTAATGCAAAAAAAAATTCCAAATAAAATCAAATAAATGATTTTAATATTTTTCCTCCTATATTTCAGTTATTTTGGAGAAGTCATATTATTTGCTCTCTTATATTTTAATATGATATATTTTTTGGAGAGAAAAATTATTAAAATCGAAATCCTCGTTTCATTATTTGATAAAATCAAATATGAAAACCGGGAAATCCCCAACTCTCTCCGAGGGTCCTTGAGTTGCTTAGGATTTCGAGGATTGCAGAACGAAAATGCAATAAAATATGATATGCATGGATGACCTATGTATAACATTCCAAATTGAAAATTTGGGATGTTACAGCATCGCCGCCCCAAACTTTAAGAAATGACAACTTTGGTTTCTTGCCAAACCACAGTTCATAAGGCGTCGTCTCAACGGATTTTGATGGTGCCCTATTTAACGTGAATGCAGCCGTCTCTAAAGCATAACCCCAAAACGATAGCGGTAAATCAGTAAGAGACATCATAGATCGCACCATATCTAGTGAAATACGATTCTGACGTTCGGACACACCATTCTGTTGTCTTTGTTAGGAATTGGCGCGAGTTCTTGAAACTATTCCACATTGTTTCAAATGTAGGCCAAACTTGTAACTCAAATATTCTCCTCCACGATCAGATCGTAGAAACTTTATTTTCTTGTTACGATGCTTTTCCACTTCACTCTGAAATTCTTTGAACTTTTCAAATGTTTCAGACTTATGTTTCATTAAGTAGATATACCCATATCTGCTTAAATCATCTGTGAAGGTGAGAAAATACGATACCCGCCATGACCTCAACATTCATTGGACCACATACATGAGTATGTATGATCTGCAACAAATCAGTTGCTCGCTCCATAGTTCCGGAGAACGGCATTTTAGTCATCTTGCCCATGAGGCATGGTTCGCCAGTACCAAGTGATTCCAAAAGTCCATCAGTATGGAGTTTCTTCATGCGCTTTACACCAATATGACCCAAACGGCAGTGCCACAAATAAGTTGCACTATCATTATCAACTCTGCATCTTTTGGCTTCAATATTATGAATATGTGTATCACTACTATCGAGTTTCAACAAAAATAGACCATTCTTCAAGGGTGCATGACCATAAAAGATATTACTCATATAAATAGAACAAGCATTATTCTCTGATTTAAATGAATAACCGTCTCGCATCAAACAAGATCCAGATATAATGTTCATGCTTAACGCTGGCACCAAATAACAATTATTTAGGTCTAAAACTAATCCCGAAGGTAGATGTAGAGGTAGCGTGCCGACCGCGATCGACTTTGGAACCATTTCCCACGCGCATCGTCACCTCGTCCTTAGCCAATCTTCACTTAATCCATAGTCCATGTTTCGAGTTGCAAATATTAGCGACATACCAGTATCAAATACCCAGGTGCTACTGCGAGAATTAGTAAGGTACACATCAATAACATGTATATCACATATACCTTTGTTCACCTTGCCATCCTTCTTATCCGCCAAATACTTGGGGCGGTTCCGCTTCGATGACGGTCGCTTGCAGTAGAAGCACTAAGTCTCAGGCTTAGGTCCAGACTTGGGTTTCTTCTCTTGAGCAGCAACTTGTTTGCTGTTTTTCTTGAAGTTCCCCTTCTTCTTCCCTTTGCCCTTTTTCTTGAAACTGGTGGTCTTGTTGACCATCAGCACTTGATGCTCCTTCTTGATTTCTACCTCCGCAGCCTTTAGCATTGCGAAGAGCTCGAGAATTGTCTTATCCATCCCTTGCATATTATAGTTCATCACGAAGCTTTTGTAGCTTGGTGGCAGTGATTGAAGAATTCTGTCAATGACACTATCATCCAGAAGATTAACTCCCAGTTGAATCAAGTGATTGTTATACCCGGACATTCTAAGTATATGTTCCTTGTGAACTATTCTCCTCCATCTTGCATTGTAGAACTTATTGGAGACTTCATATCTCTCAATCCGGGCATTTGCTTGAAATATTAACTTCAACTCCTGGAACATCTCATATGCTCCATGACGTTCAAAACGTCGTTGTAGTCCCGGTTCTAAGCCGTAAAGCATGGCACACTGAACTATCGATTAGTCATCAGCTTTGCTCTGCCTTGCTCCTACAGCAGGACTGGCACCTAGCGGTGCTTCCAGGACATAATTCTTCTATGCAGCAATGAGGATAATCCTCAAGTTACGGACCCATTCTGTGTAATTGCTACCATCATCTTTCAATTTTGCTTTCTCAAGGAACACATTGAAATTCAACGGAACAACAACACGGGCCATCTATCTACAATCAACATAGACAAGCAAAATACTATCAGGTACTAAGTTCATGATAAATTTAAGTTCAATTAATAATATTACTTAAGAACTCCCACTTAGATAGACATCCCTCTAATCATCTAAGTGATCATGTGATCCAAATCAACTAAACCATGTCCGATCATCACATGAGATGGAGTAGTTTCAATGGTGAACATCACTATGTTGATCATATCTACTATATGATTCACGCTCGACCTTTTGGTCTCAGTGTTCCGAGGCCATATCTGCATATGCTAGGCTCGTCAAGTTTAACCCGAGTATTCCGCATGTGCAACTATTTTGCACTCGTTGTATTTGAACGTAAAGCCTATCACACCCGATCATCACGTGGTGTCTCAGCACGAAGAACTTTCGCAACGGTGTATACTCAGGGAGAACACTTTTATCTTGAAATTTAGTGAGAGATCATCTTATAATGCTACCGTCAATCAAAGCAAGATAAGATGCATAAAAGATACACATCACATGTAATCAATATAAGTGATATGATATGGCCATCATCATCTTGTGCTTGTGATCTCCATCTCCGAAGCACCGTCATGATCACCATCGTCGCCGGCGCGACACCTTGATCTCCATTGTAGCATCGTTGTCGTCTCGACAACTTATGCTTCTACGACTATCGCTACCTCTTAGTGATAAATTAAAGCAATACAGGGCGATTGCATTGCCTACAATAAAGCGACAACCATATGGCTCCTGCCAGTTGCCGATAACTCGGTTACAAAACATGATCATCTCATACAATAAAATATAGCATCATGTCTTGACCATATCACATCACAACATGCCCTGCAAAAACAAGTTACACGTCCTCTACTTTGTTGTTGCAAGTTTTACGTGGCTGCTACGGGCTGAGCAAGAACCGTTCTTACCTACGCATCAAAACGACAATGATAGTTCGCCAAGTTAGTGTTGTTTTAACCTTCTCAAGGACCAGGCGTAGCCACACTCGGTTCAACTAAAGTTGGAGAAACCGACACCCGCCACCACACTGTGTGCAAAGCACGTCGGTAGAACCAGTCTCGCGTAAGCGTCTGGCGTAATGTCGGTCCGGGCGCTTCATCCAACAATACCGCCCGAACCAAAGTATGACATCTTTGGTAAGCGGTATGACTTATATCGCCCACAACTCACTTGTGTTCTACTCATGCATATAACATCTCGCATAAAACCTGGCTCGGATGCCACTGTTGGGAACATAATAATTTCAAAATTTTCCTACACACACAGGATCATGGTGATGCATAGCAGAGAGGGAGAATGTTGTCCAGGTACCCTCGTAGACCGAAAGCGAAGCGTTAACTGTAGCGGTTGATGTAGTCGTACGTCTTCACGATCCGACCGATCCAAGTACCGAATGTACAGCACATCCGAGTTCAGCACACGTTCAGCTCGATGACGTCCCTCGAACTCCGATCTAGCCGAGCTTTGAGGGAGAGTTCCGTCAGCACAACGGCGTGGTGACGGTGATGATTATGCTACCGACGTAGGGCTTTGCCTAAGCACCGCTACGATATTATCAAGGTGGAATATGGTGGAGGGGGCACCGCACACGGCTAAGAGATCAAGAGATCAATTGTTGTCTCTATGGGGTGCCCCCTCCTCCGTATATAAAGAGGGGGGGGGGGAGGAGGAGAGGGCCGGCCAAGGGGAGGAGGCGCGCCCAAGGGGGGCAATCCTACTCCAAGTAGGATTCCCCCCTCTTTCCTAGTCCAAGTAGGAGAGGGGAAGGAAGGGGAGGAGAAGAAGAAGGAAAGGGAGGGGGGGGGGCTAGTCTTTGGTTGGGGCTAGGGGGGCCACACGCCCCTAGCTGGCCGCCTCTCCTCTTCCACCACTTGGTCCCATGAGGCCCAATAACCCCCGGGAGGTTCCGGTAACCTCCTCGTTTCTCCGGTATTTATCCGATAACCCCCGGAACTCATTAGGTGTCCGAATATAACATTCCAATATATCAATCTTAACGTCTCGACCATTTCGAGACTCCTCTTCATGTCCGTGATCACATCCGGGACTCTGAACTACCTTCGGTACATCAAAACACAAAACTCATAATACCGATCGCCATCTAACTTTAAGCGTGTGGACTCTATGGGTTCGAGAACTATGTAGACATGATCGAGACACGTCTCCGGTCAATAACCAATAGCGGAACTTGGATGCTCATATTGGCTCCTACATATTCTACGAAGATCTTTAACGGTCAAACCGCATAACAACATACGTTGTTCCCTTTGTCATCGGTATGTTACTTGCCCGAGATTCGATCGTTGGTATCTCAATACCTAGTTCAATCTCGTTACCCAATTCTCTTTACTCGTTCCGTAATACATCATTTCGCAACTAACTCATTAGTTACAACGCTTGCAAGGCTTATAGTGATGTGCATTACCGAGATGGCCCAGAGATACCTCTCCGACAATCGGAGTGACAAATCCTAATCTCGAAATACGCCAACCCAACAAGTACCTTCGGAGACACCTGTAGAGCACCTTTATAATCACCCAGTTACATTGTGACATTTGGTAGCACACATAGTGTTCCTCCGGTAAACGGGAGTTGCATAATCTCATAGTCATAGGAACATGTATAAGTCATGAAGAAAGCAATAGCAGAATACTAAACGATCAAGTGCTAAGCTAACGGAATGGGTCAAGTCAATCACATCATTCTCCTAATGATGTGATCCCGTTAATCAAATGACAACTCATGTCTATGGCTAGGAAACATAACCATCTTTGATCAATGAGCTAGTCAAGTAGAGGCACACTAGTGACACTCTGTTTGTCTATGTATTCACACAAGTATTATGTTTCATGTTAATACAATTCTAGCATGAATAATAAACATTTATCATGATATGAGGAAATAAATAATAACTTTATTATTGCCTCTAGGGCATATTTCCTTCAGATCCTTCATGTGAGATGCTTCGGTTTGGAAGGAGCATTCATCAAAACTTGTGCCAAACTTTACCAATTTTTTTCCACGGGGTCGTGAGAGCACACCACAGGCACACATCGATTTTGATGATGTCTGAACTCCATCTGAATTTTTTGTAATTAAAATACCAACTAGGCCTCGCCGTTAACGCTTTCTCATGACGAAATGCTTGAAACTTCTCCCCACTTCTCGAACAAACGGATGAAAACTCACAAAGTGACGCACAAATGATCTGTACACCTTTGCTAGGCTGATAGTAAGGGGGTATCATAGCTAGTATCATGCATGCCAACTAGGCAATTTTGATGAGCTGTCATAGAATTAATTAAATGAAGAAAGAGAGGGTTATGTATCATATCATGAAACCGTATCATAATAAATGTTATGCTACTATGTGTCATGCATGACAATATAAATAAAGTACTACATATGATACTAGCTACTCTGTGATACTATGCATTATTAGAGCAAAGTAAGTACACAATAGAGTGACATAAGACTAGCCACAATGGGTAGTAACATAGAATGTTACTAGTCTATGTTACTACCTCTATAGTGGGGAGTAACATATGTGTAGTAACATGCAACACTTCATTTATTAGGCTATAGACTCATCTTGCCTTGAGATGTGTGATGTTACTCAGACTAGGCACAATGGGTAGTAACATAGACTAGTAACATGCCCATGCGTTACTAGTCTATGTTACTACCTCTATAGTGGGGAGTAACATATATGTATGGTAACATGCAACACTTCATTTATTAGGCTATAGACACATCTTTCCTTGATATGTACATGTGATGTTACTCATACTACTAGTAACTAGCCATGTTACTACTTTCCTCTCTTTCTTCATTTATTGCTTGCCACATCATCTACTTTATCTAGATATGTCTGATGTTACTACCTATGCTACTCCCATTGTGGGTAGTCTCATACTATAGTAAGACTATACCCACAGTGGGAGTAACATAGGTAGTAACATCACACATATCCACTTTCCTCCATTTCTTCATTTATTGCTTGCCACATCATCTATTTTATCTAGATATGTGTGATGTTACTACCTATGTTACTTTCACTGTGGGTAGTCTGGCTATAAGGAATGTAATAATATATATGTGCTTATTAGTTCGAGGAAAGAGAAGAGAAGCGGGCTCTTGGTTAGTAGAGCCAACTGCAACAGGAGACCCAAGACACTTTGTGAGGATGTAAGGTGGGCCAACTATTGATAAACTAGTACGTATATAAAACTTATTATTGTACATACCCGCTAAGAGGTTGGCTGTATATGACATGGCAACTTATTATAGCCGACCCTTGGCTGTATTATTAACCATGCTCTTAGTGAGGTAGCTTGTATATCATAGATGACTAGCTAGTATCAGACTAGCCATAGTGGGAGTAACTTCAACAGTAACACCGACTCCAACTCAACAAACTTGCTTATTTGGCAATAAGTTAATGAGGAGAGAGATAGTTTCAGTAACTTAGATAGTTACTGTAGCATCACATGTCACAATGCAATATGAGTCTGTAACCTAAGAAATGAAGCTTTGCATGACACTACACTTATGTCACTACCCACTATGAAGGTAGAAACATATATAGTCTAGGGATATGTGTATGTCACTAGTGTACTACTCTCCATTGTGGCTAGCTAGTCTCATACTCCCTCCTTTCCGGTTTAGGCTGGTTGTAATGGTATTATCATAAGCGGTATCATGCATGCCAACTAGACTTTCTGGATGATGTGGCACACAAGAGAGGATGTGGTATCATATCATGATACCGTGTCATATTAAATGTTGTACTACTACTTTGTGTGATTAGTAAGGCAACCTAAGATGTTAACTTATGATACTATGCATTACGGAAGTAGCTAGTATCCTAGCTACACTATCATATATATGCATGATACTACTAGTATATATGATACTCCCATTACACCCAGCCTTATAGGGCTCAATTCAGAAATCTCACCAACCAAGGTAGATGGTGAGTGGTGGAATACCTTTTGTAGTTTGCAAAAACACCCAATTAATGCTTTTGATTTCCTCAAAAATTTATGTTTTCCAATGTATTAATTGCAATACATGCATGCATATATAAAGTACATGCATTGGTCAACTTTCTCTTAATACTTGCATGCAATGGTTTAATGCACCTTGGAATGCGTACATGTGATGGGGAACAACCAAATTGAGCCTTATAAAATGGAAAAACTAAAATTTTGAGATAAGCCTATAAACCGGATAGGAGGGAGTATATATGCATGATACTAGTATATGATCGGCAATACCTCCATAATGTGCGCATGCATAGTATCATGAGTCAGTATCTTAGGTTCCTTATTAATTACCATGCATGGCACAAAGTAGTACAACATTTAATATGATATGGTATCATGATATGATACCACACACCCTCTCTTTCATCATTTAACTGTGTGCCACATCATCCAAAAAGTCTAGTTGGCATGCGTCATACCGCTTGATACTCCCATATTACGACCAGCCTTATTAGGGTGGCCATAGTGGAGGTATCATAGCCGGTATCATGCACCCAGGAATAGAAAATATGATGATGTGGCTGTCGTTGTCGAAATCGGCGGATCTCGGGTAGGGGGTCCCGATCTGTGCGTCATGGCTGATGGTAACAGGAAGCAAGGGACATAGATGTTTACCCAGGTTCGGGCCCTCTCGATGGAGGTAAAACCCTACTTCCTGCTTGATTAATATTGATGATATTGGTAGTACAAGAGTAGATCTACCATGAGATCGTAGAGGCTAAACCCTAAGAGCTAGCCTATGATGGTATGATTGTAATTGTGATCGGCCTTCTAAGTACCAACCTCTCCGGTTTATATAGACACCGGAGAGGGCTAGGAATTTACATGGAGTCGGTTACAAGGAAGGAAATATAATATCCGGATCGCCAAGCTTGCCTTCCACGCCAAGGAAAGTCCCATCCGGACACGGGCCGAAGTCTTGAGTCTTGTATCTCCACGCTTCAATAGTCCGGACGTTGTATACAGTCCGGCTGTCCGTATACCCCCTAATCCAGGACTCCCTCAGTAGCCCCTGAACCAGGCTTCAATGACGATGAGTCCGGCATGCAGTCTTGTCTTCGGCATTGCAAGGCGGGTTCCTCCTCCGAATACTCCAAGGTAATTATCGAACACTCAAACCGTGTCCGGATCCACAAGATGATCTTCGCATGCTACCCTAGAGAGAATGATGTTTCACAAATGCAATCTGCTGACAACTTTTTAGGCAACGCGACGTGTCATTACGGTCAGGTCATTATTCGAACCGTCTTTCCACAACCAGCCATAGCGCATATTGCGAGGCAGTTTCCTTGACACGTCTTGTCAAAGCAGAGATCGTGCCCCCTTATCACGGGATTCTCATCAATACAGTTATGGGTAATCCCACCACATTATTAATCGTGGCGCTTGGGAAGCAGCGATTCCCCATGAGCAAGTGGGGGCGACCGCTTCGTCGCCTCTATAAAGGGATAAGATTTCCCCATTTTACCCCGCCTTCTTCCTTCTTTTTCCCTCTTGCCCCTCGAGCTCCAGCGCCCAAGCCCAAGTCTCCTCCGCATAGCTAGACATATGCGGGCAGGAGGCAAGTGGGTGGCTTCCTTGTCGAGGAGAAGCACATCACAAATGTTCGGGCGGCGGATACTTGGCGCGAGACATAGCGCACCGGCTACGGATCTTTGGGCATGTCATTCCGACCCGTGACCCCACGAGAGAGTCGTGTTAAATCGCCCGCCGTCCGTGGACTGGGGTTTCCACTTCACCCCTTCGTCCATGGGCTCATGTTCTACTACGGGCTAGATTTCCATGATCTGCCCAATTTCGTCATAAACATCTCAGCGTTCATCGTCGTATGTGAGGCTTTCCTCCGCATCCGGCCTCACTTGACTGTGGCTGCAAATCTTCTGCGTGAAGCGAAGATCGTCTGTGACCAACAAGCGGAATCTGGAGGGCCATGGTGGGCAAGATGCCTAACGTCACTGGCTGGATGGCTCCTTTGCGAGACCGTAAAGGGTGGCAATCGGGGTGGTTCTACATCACCGAGCAGCGGGGCATAAACGGGCGGCGGCCCCGAGTTCGATCCGGAGCCCCATGCGGCTCACCTCACAGGAAAGGAAGGGCCTGACTTGGGGCGAACCTCTGAGCTGACGGACTCCAAACCTGCATCGGGAGCATGAAGGACAAGAACATCAAGCTTGTCAGCGTGATCCAGGTCATGCTCGTTCGCGGATTCTGCCGTGCAAAGGCGGGCATTCAATCTTTGGGAGTTCGTCCCGACCAAGACACAGGCGCTCGAGGCTCTATGGCATGAAGCACAGGGCCGCGTGGAAGGAGTTGTTTAAGGCCTCCAAGTACCTCCTCCCACATCCGAGGACCGCGGACTTCATGCAGCGCCCCTCGTCCGGTGAGTTTGGGACTACCACGGGTTGGTTTTCCCAATACATTCATGGGGGAGCCTTAAGTATTTGTGTATATTTGCCTCAGGATTATGTGGAGACAGCGGAGCAGGTTTACTGTCTGGCTCCACTGCCAGAGGGCCCAGCTGACGCTCTCCTGACGGAGATGTTGGTCCCAGCACCATACAAGGTGCCGGAGAAGAAGGCCGAGAAGAAGGCCCCGGGGATCCGAAAGGGTCTCCGGCGTAAGGTTGCGCCAGAAGCCTCGTCCGAAGATGATGAGGCAGACTCCTCCCACGAAGGGGAGGAGGAAGAAGAAGAAGACGCCCCATCCGGAAAGGATGAGGGGCCCGGCAAAGCGGGCCAGGGGGCCGGAAAAGGCCCTCGGCGCAAGGCCGTTATACCCCTGTCGTCCGATGACGACGAGACAGATTCCTCCCGCAGAGGCGGGGGGAATCAGAAAGAAATTCCACCTCCCCGCACCGTGGGGGAAGAAAAGCCGCCCGGAGGGGGAGGGCGTCAAGAAGGAAAACATCCCTTTCGGACTACTCCACCATGACCGCTTACAGCGATGAAGGGTGGCTGCCCAGGGGGAAGCCCCTGGCGCGATCGTAAGTGTCCGCACTCTACCATGGTTTTATGTCATAGCTGTTTAATAACGCCGAGCATATATGCGATGCGGCGGGGCTCATCGGAGGTGTCGTCTTGAGCGGGTCTTTGGCGCTTGGAGATGAACTTCGCTCCCGGCGGCCACCACTCCTCATCCCATGGATGACGGAGGTGTTATCTGAAGGTTCCCGAGCAGGGGAGGTGACCACAGAGCGCGCCTAAGGCGGACTTCCGAATGCCGGACATGCGGGGTTCAAGATCCCCGCGGATCGCCTCGATGAGAGCCGCAACAAGGCGGACTCTCGACCAAACACGACTTAGGCGGACAGCCCTCGTTATGGAGGGTGAGCCGCCCGTGCCGAGGACTTCCGTCGCATCAACGGCGCCGGATAGCCTGGTGGAAGCGCTTCGAGGTGCTTCCATGGAAGAAGAGCACCGTACTCTTATGAGTGCGGTGATTCAAGGTTTCTGTCGTAAGCGGACTAAGCTGAAACTCGCATGGGCCTCCTAACGGGCTTTGGGGTAAGTAATAAAAATATATGAAATTACCACCCGATAGGTAGTAGCCCCTGATACTCTGGTTGGTGTTCGGAAAGAAAAGCCAATCGGAGGGTCAATTACAATCCATGAGAGCCTAAAATCTTTTATGTGAATAAGCAGGCCGTCTTTGCTTGCATTGCTTGCCCGTCTTGCGAAGTTGCCAAAGCAGGCGGGATCTGGAGGCGGTAGCGAGGAAACTTAGCCTCACGAAGAGGAAGCTCGAGGAGAACAAGGGTAAGTGATTCCCCGTTCGTATGTGTTTAAAGATAAGAAAAATTGGTCAAGCTAACGCCAAAGCGTCGTGGCTGTGTAGCAGGGGCCATGGTGAAGTGGCGTCCCTGAAGAAAGCGCTGTCCGAGGCCGAAGACAAAGCGGCCTTGGAATGCAAGGCCTTGAAAAGCAAAGTGCTAGAGTGGGCGAGGTACAGCAAGAGCTCAGGGACCTCGGCAAAAGTCTTGAGTCTGTGGAGCATGATCTGAAGATGAAGGAGGCCGAGCTTGTGAAGGCCCTTATAAGTTGAAAGATGCCAAGGCGAAGCCGAGAAAGCCTGCAGGAGATCCGGGAGGCCAAAAGATAGCAGCGGGTAAGAAATTCTTTATGCAAAGCAAACATGTGGAGGCGTTTCTTTTACTTACTCGAATATGGAGCTCTCCGGGGCATTTGCAGATCTGCCACGCGCCTCGGATCTTGCGGAGTTCTACCGTGCCCGGAGGGAGGTCAGCGGAGAAGCTGTTCTAGTCGGTATCTTTGGGCCGATCATCCGATGCCTCGGCGACCAGCTGAAGCGATTGATCGAACTCCGCAGGCGGCGAACTGGCTATGAAGGACTTCATAGTCGGGATGTGCTTTAGTGAGCTCTGCCCGATAGCTACTTTGGCACGATCAAGCGGATGGTGGATGCGCCGGCTTGAAGTGATCAGCGATCCGTTTGCATCGAAGGTGCCCGCTGAGCCTTTGCTCGCGTCAAGGTGCATTGGGGCAAGCTGGATGCGGAGAAGCTAGTCAAGGACGGGCCACCGGAGGGCAAGACACATCGCCATCCTGAAATGTACTACGATGGCATGATGAAGGGTGCTCGTCTCGTCGCCGATGAGTGTACCAAGGACGCCATTTTGGAATGAGTTCACTTCTGTCATGTTTGTAATTAAAGACAAAGTTACTTGCGCTATGTAGCGCTTTTGTTATTTAAAATATTACCTTCTGTGCGGCTGTTTATAAAATCTTGAAAGTAGGCCAGTCGTCGGCTTCCGCCCCCAAGTGACTAGCACTGGGTGTTCGTGGAAAACCCGGACACTCTTTATCCAAATGTTTGGTCCCTTAAGGAGGTGTCCGACACAGCGAACAAGGCAATCGGACTATGCGGCTTTATAACTTTCACTTAGCCATAGAAGTCTACAATTTTAAATTTTGGTGAAGCCCCTAGAACCCGGAAGACCGAATCGGGGCGCTATACACGCCTAGACCGGACGAAGCCGATTTATCGCCTACAGCGGAAAATCTTTAAGGATTTTAAAACCTCTCGAACAGCGACCAGCTCTCGCCACATCATGCCGGTCAGTTTGGCTTTCTCTCTTGAGGTGCTCGTCCGGAAGAACCAGACACAATCGCGATAGTTCTCCTGTGCTACCTTTGCCGATATAGCGGGCGTAAGGCACCAAAACAAGGGGCGGGCTATCCCAACTATAGACCCAAGACATGATTGAGCTGATGCATATAGTGCTATAAGTTCGGGTTCCGCCTTTGTTGAAAGTGTTAGGACTTTATTTGCCATATTACAGAGCCATGAGAGGCCCACAGCAACTGACCGCACCAAGGTGTCGGATGCAATATCAAATGAACATTTATAAAGAAAAATGCTCAAATAAGAATAATAAGTCGCGCTATAGATAATCTCCCATTGACGAAAAATACGTTTAAGCGTCGTTTACAATGGATGCGTTAGAGAGATAAAATAGGACTATTTAACATGCCCTATCCGGTAAGGGCTGTGTTCGAATAGATAGAGTAGGTATAAAGATCGTAAATAGATTCCACAGGTATTTCTTACATACTGGCGTCTGTTGCCTCCTTGGATGTCTCTCCCCTATAAGTCCGGCAAAGTCGGCTCTTACGAGGATCTTTGCGCTAACGCGGTGTCTGAAAGGTAAGAGGGAAATAGTATGAAGGTATTTGGCGGTTACCCGCACTATTGACTGAGTCGTTGACGCACCTCCGCCTATGCCCATGGTATCTTGAGTGCGTAATTGTGTACGCGTGGCACGAATGCTGCTTTGGAGGGGCTTAAGCGGAGGTCGAACTGGTAGTCGCGCTCTTGGCGTGCCTGATGATCCTGTTGCAGGGTGCTCCGGACTCGCTTGACTGTGCTCGAAGTTGTTGTCGCCGGATTGGTTTGTCGGAGAAGGTCGCATTGTACTTCCGCCGCAAGGGCTGCGGTATGTTCTTCTGTTCGTAGAGAGCTGTCCGTATTTCCGTTCACCGTTATGACCCCGCGTGGTCCTGGCATCTTGAGCTTCAGGTATGTGTAGTGTGGTACCGCATTGAATCTAGCGAATGCGGTGCGTCCGAGCAGTGCGTGGTAACCACTGCGGAAAGGGACGATGTCGAAGATTAACTCTTCGCTCCGGAAGCTGTCCGGGGATCCGAAGACCACTTCCAGTGTTATAGAGCCCGTACAGCGGGCCTCTACTCCAGGAATGACACCCTTAAAGGTGGTTTTAGTGGGCTTGATCCTTGAAGGGTCAATGCCCATTTGCGACTTGTGTCGATAAAGCAGGTTCAGTTGCTTTGCCGCCGTCCATAAGGACTCGCGTGAGGTGGAATCCGTCGATGATTGGGTCTAAGACCAATGCGGGTGAGCCGCCATGCCGGATGCTAGTAGGATGATCCTTACGATAAAGGTGATCGGACAAGCTGACCATGGGTTGAATTTGGGGTGACGGCTCCATCGCATAGGCGTCCCTTAGTGCTCGCTTCCGTTCCCGCTTGGGGATGTGCGTGGCGTAGATCATGTTGACCGTTTTCACACAGGGGGATTTCTTCGTCCCCGTGTTGGACGTCGAGGCTCCTCGTCATCGTCATTGTGCAGCCTTGTCCTTGTCTTGGCGTTTATCTTGCGGCCTATTTGAATACCCAACAATCTCTATTGGTGTGGTTGGCTGGCTTGTCAGGGGTGCCATGAATTTGCACAGCGCTCGATATCGGTCCAGACTAAGCGGTCCCGATTATTTCTTTTGAGCGACTTCTTCTGCTGACCGGGCTTGGATCCGCTGAATCCGGCGTTGACTGCCGTGTCTTCAGTGCTCTCACCGTTGTTCCATCTCTTATGTCTGTTAAGCCGTGGCTTGCCGTTATTGTCGCGGCCATCCGAATTGCCAGAATGTGGCGTAGTGCTGCTGCGAGCCAACCAACTGCCCCCGCCCATGCAAAAGCGGGTCATTAGTGTTGTGAGAGCTGCCATGGACTTGGGTTTTTCCTGGACGAGGTGTCGAGCGAGCCACTCGTCACAGATATTACTAAACAGTATAACATGGCTAGTTAGGAGCCTCCACAGTCATTTGAGATCCTAAACCATCCGATTCAGCGTACAAACGAATCAGATCATTCCAACCTCACGCAGTTTTCCTTTGCGCCTCGTTAAACTCGCTAATTAAAGCCGGCGAAGTCGAACCAACGTCCACAGGTCCGCTGCTCCATGAACTTATTTTGGTGCCTTCGATGCTCGGGCTGCGGTGGGCGTTAGGCCATGTGGTAAATTTTCTTTTCTTTTTCGTGAGACCACTTGCACTTCCGATCCGTGGCGCTACTGACCGTATTTCGTGATCAAAAGTAGCGCTGCAGCTGTTTCTCAAAAAAAAAAGTAAGCGCTGCAGCTGCATATACCTTTGTCTAAAAATAATTTGGCTACCTATGGCTTGGCTGCATCGTTCTTTGTTACATTTATTCCTCTCCTCGCAGCCCCTCTCGAGAAAAAATGCCTCTACTACACGGCATCTACCATTGCAAGGCTACAACGAACAATGACACATACCGGATACCACACAGATACGATCGACCACGTATTCAAATGCCTTAGGAAATGGTATGCATAGACAAAACAAATGCACAATGACATTCCAGTGTTGACTTAGATGGCATTATCACCCGTCTCAGTTTTGCAACTTATACCTAAAGTTTCAATATTGCCCAACTATTTATAGAAGTAGGTTCATTTTTCTCTTTCCTGTGATGTCCAGATTTTCTCATACATTTATATTGTCCTTCCAATAAAATGAGCGGGCGCAGTAACGCGCGCCTTTACGTTCTAGTTATGCTTAAAAGCCGCCAGGGCTTCGGCGTCCGGACAGTCGACTATTTGGTTCTTTTTAGTTAGGAACCGAGTCCAGAATTTCCTGGCTGACTCTCCGGGCTGTTGAGTTATGTGGCTCAAGTCATCGGCGTCAGGTGGTCGCACGTACGTGCCCTGGAAGTTGTCGAGGAATGTGTCTTCCAGGTTTTCCGAGCTGCCAATGGAATATGCTGGCAGGCTGTTTAGCAGGTGCCGGGCTGGTCCTTTGAGCTTAAGGGGAAGATACTTGATGGCGTGCAGATCGTCTCCGCGGCCATGTGAATGTGGAGAAGAAAATCTTGATCCATACTGCGAGGTCTGTTGTGCCATCGTATGATTCGATGTTCGGGTTTGAACCCTTACGGGAATTCATGATCCATTACTTCATCGGTGAAGCGAGAGGGGTGTCTGGCGCCTCTGTCTTTGGGCTATGTGACTCGCGGTCGAATTGCTCAGGGTGGCTATATTCGGCTGGGCGGATTTGTTGAAGGTGTGTCCGCGTGGCGGTCCTCGTCGCGCATCGGCGCGCCCTGCGATCCGTGGATCGATCTTGGCTGTCTGATTTGTTGCCCGGGCGTAGTATGTTGGCGTGGGGGTATTGGCTGGTATCGCGGACTGGTATGCCATTTTATCCCGCCACGAGGTGGCTGGTCACCGTGATGGTGCTGGAGTCCGTATTCCTCGGCTACGGGACTTGATCCATCTGTACGTGAGCAGGTCTTGATCAGCTTGGAGTTGCTCTTTGTTTCTTTTGAGCACCTCGAAGTGGCTATAAGCCGGCGCTTGAAGCGCTCTGCTCTCTGGGATCCTCGAGCACGCCGAACTTCGTCGTCGCCGAGGCTAATCTAAATCTTGAAGGGGCATGTAGCTGTCTTCCTCAGGTATTCGTCCGTCGCTTTGTTCTTACAGGCTGACCTGCTCATCCTCCTGTTCGGCCTGCTCGAAGGCGGGCTGATCAGGGTTGTATTCTTCTTCGGCACCTGGGCTGGTATTGCTGTGGCGGGGCTTGGAGTGGCGCCGACGATGCCCATTCTTTGCTTTTTTCCCTGAGGTTTTATCCTCCGTTGCCTCATTGCCATTTGTTTCCTTCGGAGTGTCCACCATATATATATCATAAGAAGAGATGGCTGTCCATCGACTTGTGAGCGGTGGTTCATGTTCTTCTCCTGCATCATCGTCCATACCATCGATGTCTTCAGAGTCGAAGTTCAGTACCTCGGTTAAATCATCGACCGTGGCAATGAAGTGGGTGGTGGGTGGGCAACGGATTCCTTCATCGCCTGCCTCCCACTCAAGCCGGACATAGTTCGGCGAAGAGCCTCCTGTCGAGAGAGACTTTAATGAATCCAGCATGTCACCGAAGGGCGAGTGCTGGAAAATATCAGCAGCGGTGAACTCCATTACCGGAGCCCATCCTGGCCCGACGGGCTCGGGAGTGCACGAACTGGAACCAACGTCCGGATACGAATCCGGGGGTTCGGAGACACAGGCCATCGCAGAGGCAAGACCCGTGTTCGGCCCCACCGCCGATGAGTGTGCGACCTGGGGGGCGGGGTCCATCCCTCCGTCCTTAGGCAGCGCAGCCTGCTCCGGATCTAGGTCCGGAGATACTACGGGGGCGATACCCCGAGCTTCGTCCGATGGCAGGTCTAAGCCGTGATCGTCGTGACTGTCCGGTGCTCCTGGCATAGGCCCAAATCCATCAAAGATCAAGTCTCCGCGGATGTCCGTGTAGTTCAGTTTCGAACGACACGGTGGCGGCGTGGTGTCGATCTGCTCGGAGATGGCGAGTTGGCTGCGGTCGAAGCCCCGAACACGAAGATCTGTCCGGGGAGGAAAGTCTCGCCCTAGACAGCGTCGTTAATGATGATTGAAGGAGCCATCGAGCTTGACAACAGCGACACAGAGGAACTCTCAATGAAAGCACCAATGTCAGTGTCAAAACCGGCGGATCTCGGGTAGGGGGTCTCGATCTATGCATCAAGGCTGATGGTAACAGGAAGCAAGGGACACAGAGTTTACCCAGGTTCGGGCCCTCTCGATGGAGGTTAAACCCTACTTCCTGCTTGATTAATATTGATGATATGGGTAGTACAAGAGTAGATCTACCACGAGATCGTAGAGGCTAAACCCGAAGAGCTAGCCTATGATGGTATGATTGTAATTGTGATCGGCCTTCTAAGGACCAACCTCTTCGGTTTATATAGACATCGGAGAGGGCTAGGGTTTACATGGAGTCGGTTACAAGGAAGGAAATATAATATCCGGATCGCCAAGCTTGCCTTCCACGCCAAGGAAAGTCCCATCCGGACACGGGCCGAAGTCTTGAGTCTTGTATCTCCACGCTTCAATAGTCCGGACATTGTATACAGTCCAGCTGTCCGGATACCCCCTAATCCAGGACTCCCTTAGTGGCAAAGAAGCAGTAACATAGGTAGATACCATAACATATATATATATATATATATATATATATATATATATATATATATATATATAATAAATGCTATACTACTTTGTGTCATGCATGGCCATAAATACAGTCATCTATGATATATACTCCCTCAGTAAACTAATATAAGAGCGTTTAGGTCACTATTTAGTAATCTAAGCGCTCTTATATTAATTCTGAGAGGGACTTAATACTACTCCATGATACTATATATGCACTATGAAGGTACATACGTAGTATCATACACTAGTATCATATGCATGATACTATATATATATATATATATATATATATATATATATATATATATATATATATATATATATATATATATATATATATATATATATATATGACACTCCCCACTATATAAGGCTGGCCATAGTGGTGGTATCATAGCCGATGATGTCATGCACCCGAAAATAGCAAGCATGCTGATGTGGCAAAGAATTAAATATATATAAAGAGGGTTAGAGTAACATATAGTAGGTAGATACCGTATCATGTTAAATGCAATGCTAACTTGTGTCATGCATGGCAATAAATATGATCTATATATGATACTATACTCTTTGTATTATACTATGCGCTATAATTAATTAAAGGTAGTATCATATGTACTGTATATTCATGATACTAGTATATGACACTCTCCACTATACTCCTGATTTCTTACCGTGGAAAAAAATTGGAGGCGAAATGATGAACTCATGTTTTCATTCGAACAAAAATATGATGTTAGGTAATGTAAATGTTGTCAAAGAGCACACGGTTAACTCACGAAAGTCGTGTGTCCACTAAAGCGTGGCCGATGCACCCCCACCCCTCTGCCATGCGCGCGACCTAAGTCGTGCATTCTGATTGGCCAGAACCCAAACTCCACGGATTGTACGTTTGCACTGTTGGATTCTCCTTGATCGAACGGCGGTCCTCATCCCTTTCGACAACACATGTACATGTTTTCAAATAGCCCCTCCCAAAAGAAAAGTTTTCAAATAGCACACAGTTCACACACGAAAGCCGTGTGCCTACCAAACCGTGGCCGATGCCCCCCTCGCTGCGCGTGCGATCTGAGTCGCGCGTTCTGATTGGCCAGAACCCAAATCTCATGGATCGTACGTCTGCACCGTTGGATGCTCTCAGATCAAACGACAATCCTCATCCCTTCCGACAGGAAATGCAGTCCGGCTAGGAATTGATTTATATGCCAACATGCACGGTAAATGCCAAAAAATGTCTTACATATAGCACACGAGACCTGAAATGCGCCAGCAAATCAAACCCGTGGTAAAATTGTGATTGGTTTACGTGCGAAAAATTTGGATGAGAAACGATGAACTCACGTCTTCATTTCAAAATTAGTACGTCTTCATTTCAAACGAAATTATTCTGTTTGTTCACACGAGCGCTTAGAGGCAAGCGTTTGGATAGGCCTTTCTGCGCGCGCGGCGACCGGGGATATTTATCACCTTTTCACCTAGGCCGCCAACACCCCCCCACCGTCCACCCGCGTTTCACTCAACTAGTCCACTCAACCTCCTTCGCCAGCTCCCCCCTATAACACCCCGGTGTAATGATGCTATAGCAATCCCTGAGATCAAGCTAATCATTTTGCTATAACAGCGCTTAGTCACTTTGATCAATATTCCATTTCAAATTCAGTTGAATTCATTTTCAAATTCTGGGTGAAATTCAAATTGCTCAAACATGAAAACTAAAAATGTTCATCTTGTGCCAAATAATGCATAATTAATATTGGTGGTGAACCAACATTTTTGCAAAGTGTTTAACTGGCCTAAACTATTTGAAACATAAGTTTTAAAGAAATTAGAAAAGGAGAAAGAGAAAAGGCCAAAACCTCACTGTTCACTCTAGCCAAATGGCTACAGTAGCACGACCCAGCCCACTTAGCACTCTTCTTCTTTCTTTTGTTCATGACAGACGCCGTGGACAGAGCGTGTTCGTCGACGCCGCTGATGTCCACGCGTCGGCCATCCAACCCTCGTCGACGCCTACAAGGCCTTCCCCCCACCCCTCTGCGAAACCCTAACACCCACTCACTCCCTCTCCCTCACTCGTTCTTTCCATCTGTATCCCGCCCGACGCCGCCGTCGTCGTGCACCGCTCGATCCCGCAGCCACCGTCGTCCCCGCGCCCTGCCAAGGTGTCCTGCAGCTCTGGCATGGGTTTCTTCATCTTCATCGCCTCTGGGGAGCCGCCTCAACGTCCCCTGCGCCTTCTTCTTCCTCCACGGCCAACGCTCGTCGACACCTTCTTCGACTCCGGCCATCGCCTCTGCTGCTCCTAATCCATTCACCGGCCATAGTGTGCCACCCAGTGAGCACAACATCTCCTCCCTCTCCCTCCTAGCCTCTGCCTCTGCTGTAGGCCTTCCCCCATGCCTCTGTAGTCTCTCCGTCGAGCTCGCGCCACCACTCTGCCCCGCCACTGTTCCCCATTGTCGTCGTCGCGCTCGCCCCCGCTCACCACAAATGCCACTCGGGCCCAGCGCTCGCTGCCGCTGCGCAGACCAGATCCTGCTCCTGCCTTTCTTTGTTATCTTTCTTGTTGCCGCACCCACAGCCGGCTACCGCTTGTGCTTCTTGCGGCTGCCGCTGCCGCCCCTTTCCCCCGCTTCTACTGTGCTGCTTGATGACCCAGAAGTATAGGGGATCTATCGTAGTCCTTTCGATAAGTAAGAGTGTCGAACCCAACGAGGAGCAAAAGGAAATGATAAGCGGTTTTCAGCAAGGTATTCTCTGCAAGCACTGAAATAATAGGTAACAAATAGTGTTGTGATAGGATAATTTGTAACGAGCAACAAGTAACAAAAGTAAATAAACTGCAGCAAGGTGGCCCAATCCTTTTTGTAGCAAAGGACAAGCCTGCACAAACTCTTATATAGAGAAAAGCGCTCCCGAGGACACATGGGAATTATCGTCAAGCTAGTTTTCATCATGTTCATATGATTCACGTTCGGTACTTTGATAATTTGATATGTGGGTGGACCGGTGCTTGGGTGCTGCCCTTACTTGGACAAGCATCCCACTTATGATTAACCTCTATTGCAAGCATCCGCAACTACAAAAAAAGTATTAAGGTAAACCTAACCATAGCATGAAACAATTGGATCCAAATCAGCCCCTTACGAAGCAACGCATAAACTAGGGTTTAAGCTTCTGTCACTCTAGCAACCCATCATCTACTTATTACTTCCCAATGCCTTCCTCTAGGCCCAAATAATGGTGAAGTGTCATGTAGTCGACGTTCACATAACACCACTAGAGGATAGACAACATACATCTCATCAAAATATCGAACGAATACCAAATTCACATGACTACTAATAGCAAGACTTCTCCCATGTCCTCGGGAACAAATGTAACTACTCACAAAGCATATTCATGTTCATAATCGGAGGAGTATTAATATGCATAAAGGATCTAAACATCGATCTTCCACCAAATAAACCAACTAGCATCAACTACAAGGAGTAATCAACACTACTAGCAACCTCATGTGTACCAATCTCGGACTTGGAGAAAAGAATTGGATACAAGAGATGAACTAGGGTTTGAGAGGAGATGGTGCTGGTGAAGATGGTGATGGATATTGCCCTCTCCCGATGAGAGGAGCGTTGGTGATGATGATGGCGATGATTTCCCCCCCGAGGGAAGTGTCCCCGCGAACAGCTCTCTGGGAGCCCTAGATTGGTTCCGCCTCGTGGCGTGAGTCTCGCCCCAAAGCTTGCTTATGATTTTTCTTGGACTAAATACTTCATATAGAAGAAGATGGGCACCGGAGGGTCAGCAGGGGCTCTTGAGGCGTGGGGCGCGCCTGGGGGTAGGGGCGCCCCACCCTCGTGGACATGTGGAGGCCCTCGATGTATTTCTTTTGCTCAGTATTTTTTATTATTTCCAAAAATAACTTTCGTGGAGTTTCAGGACTTTTGAGTTGTGCGAGAATAGGTCTCTAATATTCGCTCCTTTTCCGACCTAGAATTCCAAATTTGGCCGGGCATTCTCCCTCCTTATGTAAACCTTGTAAAATAAGAGAGAATAGGCATAAGTATTGTGACATAATGTGTAATAACAGCCCATATGTCGGGGAAGCTAATCGTGTCCCGCGAACACCTATGGGACCTGGTCCCTTGTGGTTCGGAGGAGGAGCGGAGGATGCACAAAGAGCGGATCGAAGCGATGCACACGAGCAGATTTACCCAGCTTCGGAGCTCTCCGGAGAGATAATACTCCTATTGCTGCTTTGTGGATTATATTGTGTTCTTTCTAGGGAGCAATGGGAGCTACAAAACCTAGCCTGAGTGAGTGTGGCTTCAGATGAGTTGAATGAACTAAGCCGGAGTTTAACCGAACCCTTTCACGCTGCACTTGGGCCTCCTTTTATAGGCACAAGGGGTCACCATGTGGCAAGTAGACAAGGGTAAGATAGTAAAACAGAGGTTGGTACACCGCTTTACAAGATATAGTGATCTATACCTAACTCGACGGCAAGGGACAAGAGTCATAAATGCCCGTCTCGGCCGCTCAACAAAGGTAACGAGGGACCATCAAGTGCGCCCCGCTTGCCACGATGGTAGCTTGTCGCCGCTTATCGCTGCTCCCCGCTGGCTGCACAGCCCATCGACACGCTGCTCGGAAAGCCCCGCGGCGACATCGCTGGCGGATGAGCTGGAGCGGAGATGAAGAGAGGTTCGCTGCGGCAAGCGCTTTGCCGCGGCAGTAACCCTTGTCGCGCTTTGGGAGCTCAGCGCCACAAGCCTTCCGGCAAGCTCCTCTTGCCGTGGCCTTGTTTCCTTCATGCCTTGAGTGGTCTTCGGCAAGCTCCTCTTGCCGGGCCTTGATTACTTTGTTCTCGAATGGCTCCAAAGGAGCCGCAGAAGATCTTGATGGTCACCGGGCCAGCCCGCCGCTGGGTGTGCAGAATCGCCGTGCACGAAGTTCGGGTGCTAGGGTACCCCTACCTAGTACACCGACAGAGCCGGGCTGGAGCCACCTGCAGCGCTAAGCTCTGTTGGGCGTGCCCAAAATAAAGGCACGGTACGCGCGATCCGGATTACGCCATTACCGTACTCGACCCACCACGCCTCCCACTTAACGCCACGCACCGGACGTGGCGTCGTGGGGAGATCGTGGGGCTTTCTTTAATGTAAAATCGGAACGCCCGCCCTCTCCCTCCTTATAAGGGGGTGCAGGGCAGCGCCCCTGCCATTGCTGTCACATCGAAACCACCACCGCTTCCCCTTTCTTCTCGAGCCCAAAGAGAGCGACGCCCGCCTCCATTGCCACGGTGCCACTAACGCCGTCAACCTCCCCACCACCTCTCCCCATGGCTCCGAAGGCCGACAAGGGAAAAGGCGTGAAATCGGCCGAGGCGCAGCGGCTCGCGGCGTTGCGGAAGGAGCGGGCCCTCTTCGATCCCCTGCTTGACAAGAAGGAGCTGCGGGAGCTGTACTATCTTTTCTGGTCGACGGAGACCCGGGCGCACCCGCGCACGAGAGTCATCTCCGCCGCCACATCCGAGAAAGTTTCCATCGGGTACCCTTTCTTCGCGCTTTTCTTCCACTGCGGGCTCTGCCCGCCCTTTTCTGAATTCTTTTGCGATGTCATGAACACATATGGCCTCCGCCTCCTTGATTTCACCGCCAACGCCGTCCTCACCTTGGCCGTTTGTCACACCTCTGCGAGAACATTGTCGGGGTCCACCCAAATGTAGCACTCTTCCGTCATTACTTCATGCCCCGCGTAGAGAGAGGAGAGCCGCTTGCCGGAGGGATTGCATGGGTCTCCAGGATCGGCAAGAAGGAAGCATATCTTGACGGAGAGCTGCGTAGCAAGTGGGAGGAGTGGAGAGCTGACTGGTGTTGGATCTTAGAGGAGGAACCACAGCCTTTCACCGCCCTGCACCAAACTCCCATAGTGCGCGACAATGATTGGAGCAACTTGGCGCCGGAGGACGACAAGTTGAAGATTGCCGTGACTAGGATTTATGCGTCTCGACAAGCAGGGCTTACCGTAGGAGCTGTTAGCGCGGACTTCTTCGCCGCGCATTGCGCCTTTGCAGAGAGGAGGAGGCCTGCTTGGGAATTCCAAAATGCGGCGGACATCATGAGGCTGCGCCTGGTCTCGAACTAGAATTTTCTTGTCTTGGAGCTGGACGGCATCTTTGCGGGAGCTGTTCAAGCTCGATGCGGATCACCCAGTGGTGCATGTTGCCGAGGGGAGTCGTGCCCTTGTGCAACAACTCGTCACTTGATAGCATCCGCGATGATGTTGCCAGCGATTCCCATGGAATCGCTCCAACTTGGCAGAGCCCGCCGACGACGTCGTCGCGGCAGTTCTTCGACAACTTGGCGGAAGTGCCGATCGCGCCGACGAGCGTAAACGGCTCACCCGCGATACCACCGATTAGGAGATGGCGCGCATGACCACAAGGTTGGAGGAGGCGAAGCTGCCGCCGCCCGGCGTGTTTGGGTTTACCGAGGAGGCGGAAATAATGAGGCGGCAAGTCTCGCCGACCGAGAAGAGCTCGCCGATGAGGAGGAGCAGGCCGAGCCCGACGTCAATCGGAAGAGCCGGGCGGGCGCTTCCCCTCCGCCGTCAAGCAGCTTGCCGCAGGAGGAGCCCGCAGCCCCGCCAAGGAGACGCCTCCGCAAGACTGGAGAAGTGGCGGGGCGACAGACAGCCCAACAGCCGCCTCGCCGCCCGACGCGCTCTACCGCGGCAAGCACTGTTGCCGCGGGAGCGCCCCATGCCGCCATGGCGACGGGAGCGGGTCTTCGAGTCGTGGCCTCTGCATCCGCCTAAGCGTCAGAATCTTCTCCTCCAATTAAATCATGGCGAGCCGGATTTGATCTCTCGCCCTCAGCCCAGGAAGAAGAGGAAGAGTAAGATCTTGTCGCTGCTACTTGTAATCCTCCAATTTATTGCTTAATTTTATGTCGACGGCTTCTCTGAACCTTCTCCTTCTTGGGACGCTTAGCTTCGGAGGGCGTCGAGAGGGCCAAGACCCGGTGGTTGTCGTCTCAGATGATTCCCCTGTGGCTGACAGGGGCACGTCTGGGACTCCTTGCCGGACCGGCAACCCTTCATCGAGCAGCCCCAAAGACAGCCCCCCAACGTAAGTGTTTGGTTTACTTCTCATGGTTAGGTGTGCTTGGGTGCAAGCCGTCCTTGATATCTGGTTTGTTGAATTATGTAGGAGCAGAGCAGCCTCATCAGGAAGCACCGGAGGTCACTCCCGAAGTTCTGCTTGCTTCAACTACGTCGTCAAGGGAGAACTCTCCGCCAAGGGAGCACTCTCCGGCAAGGGAGGCCTCTCCGACAAGGGGAGCTTCACGACAAGGGGCAGCGCCGACGACCCTCCCGGTTTGTGGAGACCGCGCAACAGATCCCATTGCGGAGTAATTTTTTGTTTGAAAACCTCCCTTGATTCTCTTTTCTTCTGTTCTTCTCTTCAACACTTGCTTGACTGGTTCTTGCTCTCTCGATCGCCGATCCATCTGCCGGAGAACCGATGGAGACCGAGGCTGCCGGTGAGGAGGACGCTGCGGCAACAATGTCGACGCCGCCAACATGGAGGAGGAGGCCGGGCGCCGATGGGTCCGGCCGGCGAGAGCCGCCAAGGCTGCCGGGCGCGAGAGGCCGGGAGGATCCGGCGATCAGACCGACGGCCCCGAGGCCGCAGGAGTGCCAGCGCGCGCACCGACCGGCTGATCCTCCCGCCACCGATGCCGCACCAGACCAAGAGCCCAGCCGGCGCCTATCTCAAGGCGGCGAGGGTGTCTTTATCAAGCTCCCATGGGCATCAAGCTCCAGGCACCGCCGAGGGGAGACCTTCGACGCTGAACTGCTTGCCTCCGCCGGGCTGTCGCTGGTCGACGCCCGAGCAGCAGCAGCGGTGAGCCCGAGGAGGAGCAGCTGCTAAAGAGGTTGTTGTCGCTCTACGCGCCCGACAAGCCAAGCCGAGTCTGTGGAGGCGCTTGTCGCGAGGGCGGAGCTGACTTGAGAAACGCACGGAAGAGCTCCGCGCGCCAACAAAGAAACTCTCCGGGATATAGCGGAGGCGCTGGAGCAACTTGTCGAGAGCGCACGGCCTTCATCTTGGAGAAGGCCGAGGTCGAGGAGCAGCAGAGGCTTGCCGCGAGAAGCTCTCCGCAAGAAGAAGGTGAGTGGCGCAGCGGAAGATCAACCTCGACAGCTATGAGGAAGATCTCGCCGGCTTGCGAGCAATCGATTGGCGGGCCACTTCGGGAGGCAAAGGATGTCTGCCGCGGCTGCCGAGGCCGCCAAGAAGGAATTGGAGACGAGGGTGGCTCAGCCGAGGCCACCCTTCAAGAGCGGCGAAGAGGTCACCGCTAAAGCATGAGCGCGGGAAGGACGCCTACACTCTCGGTGAGTTGCAGTGGTCGCCTCGCCGAGAAGATCAAGGAGATCGACGCCGCCAAGGACTCCAAGGCGGATCTCGAGCTGAAATCGACCACCTTGACGGAGACGTTGAAGGCGCCAAGGAGCGGGAAGCGGGCCTGCTAGAGAAGATCAAGGCCAACGAGGAACTCTCGCCGAATCTTGTGACCGCCGAATAATCTCGAGAGATAGCATAATGCATCGGATGAAGGTCTTGTGGACACCGCCGCCGCCATCCATAACGAGTGATGGAGCTGGGATGGTGGATCTTGGTACTCCATCGACGAGAACCTCCAACCCAGCGTCAAGCTCAGCCTGTTCTTCAAGGGCGTGGCTGACGGGTCTCCAGCTGCTCCGGAGGAGATCCCAAAGCAATCGGCGGAGGAGTCGCGCCAAGTTTGCGCCGGGCTCTCTGTAAGGTGCTGATGAAAGTGGCCTTCCGCAACCCAAAGGCCGATTTCACCAAAGTCCTCAAGTCCCCGCCTCCATCTGCCGACGTTGAAGCGCCAAGGCCCTTGTCGCACCCATTGTGGACAGGGTGAGCGGAGTCAAGAGGCTCGATGGTGACTGCGTGGACTAGGCCACCAAGCTTATCTTTCTCTTGTCGTCAGAGACCATGTTGAGGCTAAAAATCTATTAGATCCGCGAAGTTATTATGTAATATACACTATCTTAGGCAATCGAATGCAATGTTATTTCCTTTACTCGATTTCTTCCCTTGTATGTTTATGCCCCACGCTTTTAGGGGACTTGTCGGTGCAAACACCTTTGCCGCGAAAGGCCGAAAGTGAACGTCAAGAGCTCGTCGGCGATGTTGCCTCCGACAAGCAACCTTGTCGAATTAGTTGCAGCACGCTAAAGTCGTTGAGCGGACTCGAAACAACATAAGGGCGCAAGCTAGCCACGAGTTGGTTCCTCCGCGCACGGGTTTTCCATACAAAGTACTATCGTTCGAGGAAGATAACTTAAAAATTTATAAACTGGTTGCTTAAACTTAGCAACTTAGCTTCTCTGTTGTTCACTTCCCGGCAAGGCGACAGTTCCTCGAGCGACGCTTGGTGGCCCACACCACTATCTTCTCCTTCCCCCCGGTTAACTTGTGGGTGGATGAACCTTCTTCTTGTTTGAGAAGAAAGAAGAGAAAATAAAGTTATGGAGCCTAGTGGCTCGTTATCGCTTACCGGGTGTGGACGCTGCACAAAATGTTAGATAACACATGCATATAAGATTATGAAAGCATGTACTGACAAGTTGTGCGCAACACATAGGCTTTATCGATGCATGGGGTCTCGCGCTCGCTTTGTACAAAGGATTACATGCAACAGCGGCAAGACTTGTACAAAAGGGTGGTTGCCGAACGGTTCCGCAACCGCGCCTTTATGGGTAAAACTTGCTAAGATGCTCTATATTCCGGAATTGCTCACCGAACGCCATCTTCGGTCTCAAAGCGGACAGCCGGGCCTAGTGACTCGCTTCACCCGATAAGGGCCTTCCCACTTCAAGGCCAACTTGTTGGAATTCTTGGCGGATTGAACGCGCCTAAAGAACAAGGTCGCCTTCCTCAAGCTTCCGCATTAACTTTGCGGCTATGGTAGCGACACAAAGCTTGTTGGTAATGAGCAGCTCGTGACAAAGAGCTCGAAGATGATCCTCCTCGAGGAGCAGTAGCGTCATCTTGTCGCAGCTGCTCTTGCTCAAGCTCATCATAAGCGAGCACTCGAGGTGACCCGATATCTGAGTTCCGTGGGGAGAACTGCCTCTGCTCCATAGACTAGAGCGAAGGTGTTTGGCCGATGGCTCGATTTGGCGTCCCCGATCGACCAAAGAACCACCGCAGCCTCGATCCAGCTTTCTTCCGACTTGGCGCAGCCTCGTCGAAAGTTCTGGTCTTGAGTCCCCGCAAAGACTTCAGCGTTTGCTCTCTCGCTTGACCGCTGCTTCTCGGATGAGCAATGCAAAGCAGATCTTGGCGCCAAGATCTTGGGCGCATCGCATGAAGGTGCGGCTTGTGAACTGTGTGCCGTTGTCGGTGATGATTCGTTAGGAATCCCAAAACGGCAAACGATTTACTCAAGAACTTGATCGCCGTTGTCTTTGTCACCTTCCTCATCGGTTCCACTTCCGCCACTTTGTGAACTTGTCGATTGCGACGCATAAGTACTCAAAGCCCCGACAGCTCGGGGAAGGGGCCGAGGATGTCGAGCCCCTGCACCAAAAAGGGCCAGGATAAAGGGATCGTCTGGAGAGCTTGAGCTAGTTGGTGTATCTGTTTGGAATGGAACCGCACGCTTCACACTTGGTTACTTGTGCGGTTGCATCTGGAGGGCTTCTAGCGAGAAGAAACCTTGCCGGAAAGCTTTGCGGCAAGTGCTTTTGCGCCAATGTGGTGACCACATATGCCTCCGTGTATTTCGCCAACAACTTCATCCATCTTCCGGCAAATACACTTCAATTTCACACCGTTGAGTCTTCTTCATGCATGGATGTTGTCAACAAACTGGTACATACTTGACCGCCGGGCTACTTTTTCCGCTTCTTCTTGCTCTTGGGAAGTTCTCTGTCTCAAGGAAATGGACGATCTGCTTGTGCCCATGCCGGAGCCTGTGGCTCGACAACAAGGACCAAAGGCTCATCTGCCGCTGCGGGAACATCAGCTTCTACGGCAAGGACTAGTGGCTCGGCCGGAGCTTGATGATCCCCGGCAAGCTTGCCGGAGCAAAACTTGTCGGGAGCATCTGCTTCAACGAAACAAACCTTGAGGCTTGTCGGAGCAGACTGTTCCTCAGCGATTTTTGCGTTGATTTTGGGGACCATCTTGGCGGCGGCTCCAGGGAGCTCTGCCGGAAAGTAGTTGCCGGAAACCAATTTTCTCTTCTTGCTCTGTCCTGTTGATGGTGTTACGGTTGGCTGAGTCAGCTTGAGCACAAAAATTCCTGGTTCCACAGGTAACTTAAGTGCGACACATTTGGAGAGGCCATCAGCTATATCATTCTGAGCTCTTGGAACGTGTTCCATTTGCAGGCCTTCAAAGTGTTCTTCTAGCTTTCTTACTTCATCGACGTAGGCTTCCATCAACGGACTCTGATAATCTTTATTTACTTGGCGGACGACAAGTTGCGAGTCCCCCGACAATGAGCTTCTTGATCCCAAGGTCTACTGCAATCCTCGAGACCGGCAAGCAAACCTTCATACTCTGCAGATTGTTTGTTGCTTGTTCCTTGGGAAAGTGCATCCGGACTATGTACTTGAGGTGCTCTCCGGTGGGTGCGATAAGCGAGCACGCCGCACCGGCGCCTTGCAGCGAGAAGGCACCATCAAAGTACATCAGCCACTCTTTATTTGCCTCCTTGACGGGATGCTCGTCTCGAGTTTCTTCATCTTGCGTTGGCGCCCACTCGCTATGAATTCTGCCAATGCTCGCTTTGGATAGTTGAAGTGCTTTCAAACTTGAGACCAAAGCTTGGCGGCCCAAAGGCCCACTCGACAATTACGCTGTTGCTTACGGATTTTGCAAAATCCTCTTCAGCGGAAAGTGAGTGACAACTGTTATCTCATGTGCTTGGAAGTAATGGCGCAGCTTTCTCGAGGCCATGAGGAGGCCGAAAAGCAACTCTCGCACACCAGAGTACCTTGACCTAGCCCCTGCAGAAGGAACCGACAAAGTAGGTAGGCGCTGCACCATCCTTTTCTCGTATCTTTTGCAATTACGCAAAGATCCGTCCTTGTCGGGACCAGAGCTTGACGGCGAAGCCCCGCTTGTCGCTGGATGCACTGCCTCGGTTGCGGCTCATCATCCGCCTCCCTCTCCGCTACTAACGCAGCACTTACCACTTGATTGGTCGCCGCTATATACAGCAGCAACTTCTCTTGTGGCCTAGGTGCGACAAGTATTGGAGTGGAGGACATGTATCTCTTCAAGTCTGCAGCGCAGCCTCCGCCGGAGTCCATTTCATTGGACCTGCCTTTTTCAAAATCTTGAAAAATGGCGGTAGCGCGCCGCAGAGACTTAGAGATAAACCTCGCCGAGAGCTGCCACGCAACCGCAAGCCTTCTTACATCCTTGACGTGCTTTGGTGCTTCAATCTGCTCAATGGCCTTGATCTTGTCGGGATTGGCTTGATTCCCCTGAGACATAAAGAACCCGAGAAGCTTGCCGGAAGGGACTCCAAACACGCACTTCTCGGGGTTGAGCTTGAGGTTGATCTTGCGCAGATTTGCAAAAGTCTCATCCAAATCTTGAACTAGAGTTGCTTTGTCCTTGCTCTTGACCACTATGTCATCCATGTAGGCTTCTACATTTCTGTGTATCTGTGGCTCAAAGGCATCATGGACTACTCTTGCAAAGGTTGAACCAGCATTCTTCAAACCGAAAGGCATCCGTATGAAGCAGTACGTGCCACATGGTGTAATGAATGCGGTTTTCTCTTCATCCTCTTTTGCCATGAAGATCTGGTGATATCCTGAATATGCATCAAGAAATGAAAGCAAATCACATCCAGCTGTGGAGTCAACAATCTGGTCTATACGTGGCAAGGGAAATGGGTCTTTGGGACAAGCTTTATTAACATCTGTGAAGTCAATACAAAGTCTCCATTTCCCATTGGCCTTACGTACAACTACCAGATTGGCCAACCACGTGGGATGGAGTACTCCTCTGACAAGGCCTGCTGCTTCCAACTTCTTGATTTCTTCCGCTATGAATTCTTGGCGCTCCACTGCCTGTTTCCTAACTTTTTGCTTGACGGGCCGCGTGAGGACAGACAGCTAGGTGGTGCTCAATTACTTTCACAGGAACACCGGGATGTCGATGGTTGCCATGCAAACACATCGACATTCGCCCGCGAGAAAGCAACGAGCTCGCCTTCCTATTTAGGGTCAAGCGTGGCATCGATGGTGAAGGTACCACCAGTGCCGTCCTCCTTGGCGGGCACCTTCTTGGTCTTGGCGGAGCTGCCATCATCTTCTTGCACTTGCGGTGGAGCTCGATGGTGCGTCCTCGACGGTAGCGCAGCACCAAGAGGTGCGCTTGCCGGAGTGGGCATCGAACTCTTGCGGACTTGGAGGTCTTCTTCTTCCCCGGAGCTTCTTGGCGTGAGTGGTTTGATATCTGTCGTAGCTGCTGCATCCCATAGAATCTTGTCGGCGCAGATAAGCGCATCCTTCTTGTCGCCATGGACAGAAATGACGCTTATCGGGCGGGCATCTTGAGTAAATTGTAGGCGTAATGAGAAGCTGCCATGAACTTGGCAAGCTTTGGACGACCAAGTATGCCATTGTAGGGCAATGGGAAATCGGCAACGTCGAATGTGACCTCTCGTTCTGAAGTTGAGCTCGCTGCCAAATGTTACCGCAACGTGATCTTCCCTTTGGGCTTGCTCCTTCTGGGTTGATTCCTTGAAAGTACCAGTCTCTTCGAGCTCATTGTCGGTATTTGAAGCTTGTGGAGCATGCGCAGAGGAGATCAGGTTCAGGCCGGCCCGGCGTCAACCAACATCTTTGTGACCTTGAGGTTGCGGATGGTTGGTGAGACCAACATCGGCAAGCACCCGACCGCAGTTATGCGATCGGGGTGGTCCTCAATGTCAAAGACAATGGGCGTCTTTGGACCACTTCAGAGGCTGCGTGACTCCACGGATGGTTCTGCGGCATTAACTTCGCATCCATTGCTTGAGTTGGCGGTGCGAGGTATGCGAGAAGCACCACCATCAACGCAGAGGACCTCTGTTGCCTTCTGAAACTCCTGCTCATCAGCTTCATCATCTTCCATATCTTCATCATCTTCATCTTCGTCTTCGTCCTTGTCGCGGCCGCGGGGAGGTCTGTCTCCTTGCCGCGGCGTCCTCCCCGACCAGGTCTCTTCTTACTTGCCGCACCAACACCTTCCTGGGCCTTCTCCTTGTCTCGTCGCTCGTATTCTGCCTTCTGCAGTTCAACAAGCTGCTCGACTTTCTTGTAGCTCTGGAGGTCGTGGCCCTTGGTGCGGTGAATTTTGCAAGATCGCTTGTTGAGCTGTCATGCTTGTCGGCGGCCGCCCAGCTTGGCGGTCGGTGTCAAGAACAACCTCCTTGCCGGAGCCGCTAGCCTTAGCCTTGCCGGGCGCCACCTCCGCTGCCGGACTGCTCGACAACTAGTACCTCTTTGTTCTTCTTCCTTCGTTGTTCCGCCGCCCGGTTCTTCCTTGCCGGGCGGTCCCTCACCGTCTCGATCCTGCTTCAACATTCTCTCCCGAGTCTCCTCCTTCCTCAAAGACGTGCACACTTGTCGGCCAGGGCGTAGAGCTCGCTGACGTCTTTTACTTTGCACATCACCATTTCCTCCCTCATCCTGCGGTTCCGCACATTCTGATGGAACGCGCTGATCACCACGGCAGGGTGGACGTCTGGGATGTTGTAGTGCACACGACTGAATCTCTGGATGAACTTGCGCAGGGACTCTCCCTCCTTCTGGGCAAGCAGGTGAAGGTCACTCTCCTAGCCATGAGGCTTGTGGCCGCCTGTGAAGGCGCCGACAAACTGATGGCATAGATCTTCCCAAGAGGATATGGAACTGTCCGGCAAGTGCATGAGCCAAGATCTGACGTTTGGCTTGAGCACCAGAGGGAAGTAGTTGGCAAGAATCTTGTCGTCTCGTCCCCCCGCAGCCTGCACCGCGATGGTGTAGATGCTGAGGAACTCCGATGGGTGTGTCCTGCCATCATACTTCTCCGCACATCCGCTTGAAGTTTTTCTTGTCGGGCCATTGACTTGCCGCAGCTCACGAGTGAACGCAGGGCAACCTATCGCAGACTGACAAGTCGCTGGTTCTTCGGCGCATGCATATCGACAGTGGGCTGGCGCGCTGGTCGGATTGACGCCGCTTCTCTTGGGCGCCGATACGGGTTCGAGCATCTTCTTCTTGTCGTTCTTAAGAACTTGCCGCTGATCACGGCGAGCTCGTGGATCGGACGACGCGTGGAGTCGCTGTCGATGTGGATCCGAGGAGCTGGTGATCTTGCCTTCGGGAAGGGGAGTGCATGGTGGTGTCACCCCGCGGGTTTCGCCGCCACCGGCTCGTGCCTTTGTCGCCTCTCCGCGGCAAGGACGCGATTGGTTGCCGCGGGACATCGCCGTTAGCAAGGCCGATGAGACTCGAATTGTGGCCCGCCATTCGTCGACCTTTGTCGGCCGCTGGAGGGTAGTCTAGAAGTAGCCGAGCTCGCCAAGGCTTCTGCTGGAGTAGTGGGTGGCAATGGCGTGCGTGGCGAGGAACGGATGTGCTCGGACTCCCTAACCAAGTTGGGAGGAGCATCATCCCGCATAAGCGACCGTACTCGCTTCAGACCGCATCTTTGGTGTGCATGCGGGTCTCGAGGGCCTCGGGATCCTCCGGCTTGGCCTTGATCCAACGAGCGATGGTGCTGCGAGCATCATGAAGTTGTCGGTCCAGCGCCTCCGAGAAGGACGCTGTGCGGACTCGGACGCCGACGCTGCGCTGCCTTGTCCTTGACTGGCGGCGTTGGGGGCTCTCGACGACGCCCTTTCCTCCGCCAGCGTTTTCCCCACCACCCGTCAGCTCCGGTGGTGGTGGGTTCGACGCGGACGGTTCTGCAGCTGCCGAAGACTTCATCTTCGGCGCCATGTTGATGAAGATGATGATGAAGTTGCTCGTGTGACTGCTGGATCAGGTTCACACAGCCTCGACGCCCCCTACCTGGTGCGCCAAAGATGTCGGGGAAGCTAATCGTGTCCCGCGAACACCTATGGGACCTGGTCCCTTGTGGTTCGGAGGAGGAGCGGAGGATGCACAAAGAGCGGATTGAAGCGATGCACATGAGCAGATTTACCCAGCTTCGGAGCTCTCCGGAGAGATAATACTCCTACTGCTGCTTTGTGGATTATATTGTGTTCTTGCTAGGGAGCAATGGGAGCTACAAAACCTAGCCTGAGTGAGTGTGGCTTCGTATGAGTTGAATGAACTAAGCCGGAGCCGAACTGAACCCTTTCTACGTTGCACTTGGGCCTCCTTTTATAGGCACAAGGGGTCACCACAGGTGGCAAGTAGACAAGGGTAAGATAGTAAAAACAGAGGTTGGTACACCGCTTGTACAAAGGTATGATGATCTATACCTAACTCGACGCCAAGGGACAAGAGTCATAAATGCCCGTCTCGATCGCTGAATAAAGGTAACAGGACCGTCAAGTGCGCCTCCGTTTGCCACGATGGTAGCTTGTCGGCGCCGCTTATCGCTGCTCCCGGCTGGCTGCACAGCCCATCGACACGCTGCTCGGGAAAGCCCCGCAGGACACGTTAGCGGATGAGCTGGAGCGGAGATGAAGAGAGGTTGCTGCGCGGCAAGCGCCTTTGCCACAGCAGAACCCTTGTCGCTTGGGAGCTCGGCGCTCACCAAGCCTTCCGGCAAGCTCCTCTTGCGGGGCCTTGTTTCCTTCGTGCCTTGAGTGGTCTTCGGCAAGCTCCTCTTGCGGGGCCTTGATTACTTTGTTCTCGAATGGCTCCAAAGGAGCCGCGGAAGATCTTGATGGTCACCAGGCCAGCCCTGCCGTGGGGTGCTACAACTGCTCGTGCACGAGTTCGGGGTGCTAGGGGTACCCCTACTCTAGTACACCGACACCATAATGCAATAAATATCAATATAAAAGCATGATGCAAAATGGACGTATCAACTCCCCCAAGCTTAGACCTCGCTTGTCCTCAAGCGAAAGCCGATAACGATAAATATGTCCACATGTTTAGAGGTAGAGGTGTCGATAAAATAAAATACAGACATGAGGGCATCATGATTATTCTCATAATAGCAATATATATGGATATTCTCATATGATTTCTTATGCTCAAGTAATAATCTATTCACAATGCAAAGTATGAATCAGAAAGTTTATTGAGAACTAACAAACTATAATCTCAGTCATTGAAGCAATTGCAATTTATCACAACATCAGAAAGAGTCTATGTCAGAGCTTTCTAGCAAGTCCACATACTCAACTATCATTTAGTCTTTCATAATTGCTAACACTCACGCAATACTTCACTACAAAAAAGTACACTTCCGTGATGATACGTGTTTGTCACAGTAGGTCGCGTTTTTTGTCATGCATGTACATCCATGACAAATTTATAATGTAATCAAGATAGTCATACCTGTGTCGTCAGAGAAGTGTTCCATGACATTACCAAAATTATCATCACGAAGTGTCCACTTCCATGACGATAAATCGTAGCGTCCGAAGTGCTTTCGTCAAGGGTGACCGAGACGTGGCATCCACCGTAACGAACGCCGTTAAGCTATCGGGTCGGGTTTTGGATCCGATAACCCGCTAATGACCCGACCGGTGGGGATTTTCCGTGTAAAATCATCATTGGCTAGAGGAAACACGTGTCGGTCATCGTCGGGACAGATGTCATCCACTCACTGGACAGAAGGTGCCTATGAAACGTCGACACGTGGCACGACCCAATAAGTTTAAATGGGCCGGCCCAACTAAAGGCCCACAAGATTTTGCGGATCATAATGGGCCGGCCCAGCTAAAGGCCCACGAGATTTTGCGGACCATAATTGATAAAGGCGAGGGTGTAGTCATGTCCTCATCAATAATGGGCTGGCCTAGCTAAAGGCCCACAAGATTTTGTGGGCCATAATGGGCCGGCCCAGGTAAAGGCCCACAAGATTTTTGTGTGCCGTAATGGGCCGGCCCAGGTAAAGGCCCACAAGATTCTTGCGGATCATAATGGGCCGGCCCAGGTAAAGGCGCACAAGATTTTGCGGGCCATAATGGGCCGGCCCAGGTAAAGGCCCACAAGATTTTTGTGTGCCGTAATGGGCTGGCCCAGGTAAAGGCCCACAAGATTCTTGCAGATCATAATGGGCCGACCCAGCTAAGGCCCACGAGATTTCACGACATTAATGGGCGCCCATTGTGAGGCCCACAAGATTTTGAGGACCCTAGTAGGCCGGCCCATTAACTGCCTGCCATGTTTTGGGCCAAATGCCGGCCCATATTTGATCCAGTCCATTAATGGTCTGCCACGCTCCGGGCCTAATAGTGGCCCATATGAGATCCGGCCCGTTAAAGGCCTACCACGTTCTGGGCCAAATTACGGCCCAGATCAGGTCCGACCCTTTAAGAGGCTTTGGGCTCAATTATGGCCCATATCAGATTCGGCCCGTCAACTGGACACTATGCTTTTGGGCCCACTTGCTAAAGGCCCACTTAGTAATTCGCCCGATATTAGTTTTGCCTGTTAAGGGCCCGTTTAACATTTCGCCCTATATTAATTTCAGCTCGTTAAAAGCCCGTCATATAGTTGGGCCTAACTACGGTGCGGTTTGCATCCGCCCTGCTTTCATGACCGATATCTGCTTGGGCCAAACAAGGACCAAGACAATTTTTTGGCTAGTTAAAAGCTCGTGATTTGATTCGCACAATCATGGGCCGGGGTTCATTTCCGGCTGCTGCCGGCCCGTGAGCTGTTCGGCACGTTTCAGGCCCAACCTACATCGTGATTGCATGACGGCCCAATTATGTACCGTAATTTTAAGGTTTGACCGGTTTACTGCGAAGACATGATATATATACAGTAAAATAACCGCAGCATCATGAATAAGAAAAACCTAGACTATACAATAAAGAAATTACGCATATTACATCCTTCGGGCATCAAAGTTCGCAACTATGATAATAAAGCACAAGCAGACAAATAGATTACATACACTGGCATCAAAGATCGCCACCAAGGCAAATAAACACACGACAAAATAATATACAAAACCGACATCACTTCAATAGAGTTCAAGAAAGGTTAGCCTATTTGGGAGCTGCAGTAAAGCAAATGAAAGCAAGATGATGAGATCTGCGCTTGTTCAACACTTATATCTTCCTCACTCTGAAAGATAAACAAGCGAGACATATGACGGGTTTTGCACATAAAAGTATCAGTCTTGACAATTCATCACATTTCTTCTTGACGAATAAAGTGACACAGTTTAAATTTGCATTAACACAATATGGTATTGTTCAGGTCAAGACATGGCAGGAAATGACATTGTGAAGGAGTTGGCAGCTTCACAACACCACTGGATTACAGATCAAGAACTCATAAGTATCAATGGTTAGTGTGCTGTCAATTTATACCATTTCAGATTGGCAAATAAAGAGACAATTTAAATAATAGTAGAATGATATGACATTGTTCATAGTTAACATTGCCAAATATAAGTGGGGTCCTGTCTGATTTCTCTGGCACCACCACTGTTTTCAAGGACTTTGCTGGTGCTCCTTCAGGTTCGGCAATCACCCTCTTCCTTTTTGATGTATGATGCACAAGAACAACATTTGAGTGGAAAAACATGGTATGATGACAGATGGAATATGTATTGATAATGGATGGGAATGGCATCTCGACATATATGATGAGTAAACTAAGAAGATGGCGGTGCAACAAAGTAGAAGAAATGCAACACAACATATGCAAGATACCCGCAATCAATAAAACATTGCTAAATTAGAACAGGCACCTTGATGGGTGAACAGGACAGGCCATCTGCCTTTGACTCCTTGAGGTTAGAATAGTCATTAGGATCATATTCTGAACAAGAATCAACAGGTGGGGAGCGTATGAGTTTCATTGCATCCAGAATGGCACTCAATGCCTTGGTGCCAATTTGTAAGTCATTGCAGTGTTTAGCTTCAAGAGTGGACTGGTGCTAGTGCGACACAAAGCAGCTACACAGATCATAGTGTAGATATAACGGGAAAACCTTAAGCATCAGAGTAAAATCAGCAAAGTAGAACTTGCTGGAATATATGTGCTAGTATTGCGATGACGGCTAGAAAGGCTTCAATACCAGCTCTCTTCAAGTGAAGGTGCGGTCTGTTAATATCGATGTAACTCTCAAAGGCGACACAGCTCCCGCATTTCCTTGCTATTCTTATAGGATTCAAGTGGGCAGGCCACTACAAATCCTATTCCTATGTTTACAAGATCCTACGAATCAAAGAGGCTCAAAGTGTCCTTCACAACCGACCGTATATACCTCTACACTGCAAATGTCCCTGCTCATCTTCAGTACAAGGAACATACTGTACTACTATCATACTCCCTCTGTTCCAAAATATAAGTTTTGGTAGAGATTTCGACTATGGATCACATACAGATGTATCCAGATACAATTTATAGTGTAGATTCACTCATTTTTCTCCATATGTAGTCCATGGTGGAATCTATACAAATACTTGTATTTAGGAACGGAGAGAGTACATATTATAGAAAAACGGAAGAGGAACATGGTAAAGAAGAGCAAGCAGATTTTGGATAATAAAATGTTAGTTCTTGCATGCCCACACATGATGAACCGAGGCGCATTAAGAATGCAACTCCCAGCTGTCTCTCAACCATTTCAGGCGGTTGGATGAAGATCCTACGTCTCCTAACCCTTCTTCTTCCTCGTCTCTGATTCTTCCCATACAAAACACCGAACGGGCTGCCGGCCGGACCACCGGCCCCCACCGCCTGTGTTCCTCCGCCACCCCACCCCCCACCCCGCCCCAACCCCCACCCGTGTCGAGTTTTCTTCATTCGGCGAGGCCCCACAACCACCCGAGCCCCTTCGATCGCACCGGCGAACTCCGGCGAGCTCTGAAAAATCGATTGACCCAATTTGGAAATTTAGTCTACTGTGATTTAACTAGTGTGGAATATAAAAGGGGAAAACCATACGCATTGGGATTATAGTGTTGAGCGTGCCATGGCGGATCTGAAGGTGCAAACCGGACAAAGGCAACTTCGCAACCAAGACAAGAAATCAGAGTAAAGCAGTGGCGATCTATTTTCTTGCTGCGATAAATAAGTTGAGCAGATATGAAAGAGTACCGCCTCTGGTGCGGCGCCGTGTACGCATCTACTGAGAATTTGACGGTGCTGCGGTAGCGATGGCTGCCGGCAGCGTGGAAGCAGATCTAGGAGGGTAGATGGTGGCGGCGGGGCGCGGTGGACGAGACGGTCGTAGGAGCAGCGCCGACAAGGTGGACGACGGCGGGGATGAAGCGAGAGGACGGGATGCAAGGATCCCGGTCCGAAGCCGTGGATGAGAGAGGTCGATCTCTTGTAATGGACGGCGGTGTCGGGGTATCAGCTCCGACATGGTGGAGGAGGACAGCGGTGGATGGGGTGGCGGACGGCGGTGGACGGAGGAGGGTGGGGTGGAGAGGGTGTTTTGGCGCCCACGGAGTATGAATGGGGAAAAGGGAGGTAGAGAGGAAGGGGAACCATGTATTCAGGGCGCGCTTGTCTCAAATGCGAGGAAATTTACAAACTTAGCCCCGCTTCAAATTTCTACTACATCACAAACAACATTAGTCGGTTGGGGATAGGACGGTAATCTCGCATACACCGAATATTTGCCGACGAGAGTTTGTTTTTGGCGCCCACCGTGTATGAATATGAATCGGGGAGGGAGTCGATTTCGGCCGAGGACACACTATGTTTTGGCGACCACCGTGTATGAATCCGGGTGAGAGGCGGTTACATTACGTTTGGGTGAAATTACAAACCTACCCCTATCGAAACCTATAGAAATCCAGCAGATAGGCTTTGCGTGGCAGGGATAGGAAGTAGTGATTTCCATCTCGCAGATTTTGGTTTCAGGCGGTTACTGCAACTTTCCCCGCTTCGTTCAAATTTTGTAGAGTGCACGTCTACCGTGCCAACTCAATTCGAATCCCGTTTGTATTATATTTTTTTCGGGCGGGATCCATTTTCAATTGGAATTGCATTCTATATACATCATTTTTTTTATATAGCACAACACCATTTATACATAAATATGGTTTACAAATGGCATGATCTCAGATTCATAAGGTTGTATCCATCAATGTGGATTTTCAAATATTTGAAACCACTTTATGTTGAAATCCAATGTATGCATTGCTCGCTAACTGTCTCCAATTAATGTGTGTTTCATGCGGGTTTTTTTTTACTTCTCAAACATGTATAATGTGTTTCACACACGCAACATATAGTGTAATCCTGTTTAGACATTAATTGCATATAAACCATGCATTCTTTGTAATTGAAGAATCTACGGATCACCAATATTGATAAACTATATAACATTACATGTGTGCCCAAATTCAAATGAATATGCATGTTTGATACACCAATTTGCGTTATGATATTATCGATGTCGTGATCTCCAGTTTAAATATTTGAATCCCCTTTAATCCATATATTCGTCTCATATAGCTATCACTCATGCTTATATAGGACTATCTCTCTGGACATATACGCGTTCATCGTCTCTCAGGTATCTCTCGTGCTACCTGTATGTCGACAATGATCTTTTATCTTCGTAACACACCGACGGTACTCTCTCCCTCGACCTTCATCACTATATCTCTCTCTAAGTATATCTCGCTCCCTGCTATGTGTCTCTAACTATGATTCTCCATGTGGAATCTCTTTCTCTCACACAAACACAAAACTTTGTCTCCCGGGGTCTCATTCTCTCTACTATTCCCATGTGTGCCACAGACACCCCTCATCTGAGATGTCTTTCGCTCCTTAGATATGAGAACCTACGACTCTTCCTCTTCAATATATCTTTCTCACACACAAACACAAACTCTATCTCCCAGGGTCTCATATTTCTCCATTGTTCTCTTGTATGTCGCTCACACACACCCTCTCTCCCTATAGATATCTTGCGTTCCCTCGTATGTCTCTCTAGCTATCACTCTCGTTGTGAAATATCTTTCTCTCTCGCAGACACAAAACTCCGTCTCTCTGGATCTCAGTTCTCTCTGGTATCTGTTTGTATGTGACTCACAGGCACCCTCTCTCTATCTCTCTCACACCCACACACATAACCCAACCTTCTGATCCACTCGACTCCTATCTCTAACGCACACTAGCTAGCATCTTTATCTTTCTATTTATCTGTTTCTCCATCAAACTTCTTTCTCGTCCTCACTCTTGATTCCTATCACGCACACTACATATGTTTCTCTCTACATGCAGTCAAGTGCCCTCTCACACACATATATAACTTCACCCTTTGAACCACCTGACGGTCATCTCCAACACCCAAACTAGCGGATGTCCCTCTAGCTAGCATCTCCATCTCTGTATCTATCTGTAGTTTCTCCGTCAACATTTCTTTCTCGCACGGAGTCTTGCTTCCTATCACCCACACTATATATGTCTCTCCATACATATGGCATTTATAGGTTGGTCTGTTTTGCACAATCGTTGTGCCTCACTCCCTCTGCTCGCCATAGATGCATGCTCCAGCCCACGCCACTATCTCTTAAAGACAAAAACACATGCTCAATTGTCGGGCCTTCTTCCCTGCATTCTCACATGTTTGCATATTGTCATACCGATCCGTCTCTCCAATGTCGTTGATCTTATGACTTATGTCTTCTTTCTTTTATCTCGATCATCTTGGCAGCACACACACATCCCACGTATACATGTATACCTCTCACACATGCACGTTCAAGGTCTCTATGTCTCAATACGTAGTTAATTACCCTCAATCCTAATGCCACATCGAATCGTTCTCCTCTTTTGTGCACATAACTTCCGCCTGGATGGGTAAAACACTCACTCACACTTAACAATCTCCTTCTAGCTACCCCCCCCGCCTCTCACTCTTCCCCTATATCCTCGAAACCAATAAGACCATCCCTTTGTTTAATTCCCGCCTACATGCACCATCGATACATAGTAGTCTTCCTCGGTGTCTCTCGAACAAACACGTTCTCTCGATGTCGACTCCTCTCACGCGCACACACCTTCTCTTCCCTCTCTATGGGCATTTTCTCTCTCGCACCCCATCGTTGGTGGCCTCTGCCATACACATCACCTCTCTATGATGAAGCCATGCACACTTAAATTACATCCGCCACAGAGGACCCCGCGACACACACACACACACACACACACACCCCACACACTAAGACTCCATCTCTCTCTCTCTCTCTCACACACACACACACACACACACACACACACACACACACACACACCCCCCCCCCCACACACACTAAGACTCCATTTCTCTCTCTCTCACACACACACACAAACTAAGACTCCATCTCTCCCTCCCCTCTCTCTCTCTCTCTCACACACACACACCACACACACACACACACTAAGACTCCATCTCACACACACATGCTCTAGGCAGAGCATTTGTTCCTACCACCCTTCATCCAACCTTACCCGTATGATAAACAATCACCTTTATTTACTTGCATAACATGGACAAATTCCTCTTTACTTTAGTAGTCAGCAAACTTATCATCTGTACCCTTATAAAAAAACGAGTTAGCGGTGATGGTGTGCCTGCCATCTTGTAATACAGACCGTGATCTATATCTGAGGATAGAAAGTAAACTATGATAATTTTACAAAAGATACCCGCACGTCTCTCCACATCATTATCTCTCGCAACCTCATTGCTCAGCAATTAAAAAAGTAATAAGTCTTTGGAACAATATAGCATGCATGGTGGCCGCTACCGCCTACCGGCGCCGTCCATGCCCATGCCTCCGCCCATTCCGACCACTAGTCACCACCACGCTCCACACCTCCTCGCATTATCTCTCATCTTTCATTTTTTCGATGACATTCTCGAGATACCAGTTTTCCGATAAAATTCTTGAGATATCATTAGTTTTCACACATGGGATTACTCCTGCATGGGTCAATCACAACAGGTGTTCTGTAAAAAAGCATATTGATGTTTCATGCAATGCATGAGATTCTTGCTTGTAATTATATAACGCAAATCACGAGCAGGAAGTGACATTTTTTTGACACAACCACGTTAACGTGACCACGTAAATCACTAGCTAAAGTAAATACCATTATACTTATATCCCGATGCAAAAGGTTGAGTACATGTCCAAAGAGTAGAGTCGCACACACTCACTCTGTCTCTCAGAATCTCTCTCACACACACACACTAGTTACGTGACGCCCACTTAAGCAGACACATATGTTACAATTTGTGCACCCGCGGGTACACGTGATGCTGCACATTTATTTAAGCCGGAAGGCGAACCCAAACAATAGCTGCATTCATTCCCCTCCCGCCGCCTCTTCTCTGGTCGCCGTCGCCCGGTAGCCATGGGCAGGCCGAAGGTAACAACATACGCCTCACTCCCGCCGGAGCGGCGCTTTAATATGGAAATTTTAGTGGTCATGCATGCATCTTTTTGTTCTAGAACTCCTATATAAGGGTTGACCGGTCGCTTCCTGCAGACGTGCGCGAGCGGTGGAAGAGGAAGGAGAAGGGAAGCGGGCTGTGGAGTAACGTTTTTTACCACAATTCCTTAGGAAACTGAGTGCAATAATTGAGTAGTTTTGCAAACTACCAAGACTACACCAAACGGTTCAAAACCTATACTCCCTTGCCGGTAGCGCTTCGCGTGAAACGGTCAGCGCATACAGGCGTCGATCTGCATTAATGCCCGGCCAGAGCGGAGGCGACCTCTCACTGGCGCCGGCTTTGAAGTGGCGCGACGGCCGAGAGAGCGCCGCTTCCCGGTGCACGCGACTGCTCCGCGTCGAGACTGGCCATAGGCCCTGTTTGGATCCATGGGTTAGAGTTAGTTTGAGCTAGTTGGGGCTCAAATAACCCTAAAATATCCAAGCATGAGGGTTTAAATTGGAGCAAGTTGCACCGAACCCACCAAAAAAAACTATCCCACCCAAGAGGTGCTAACTGGAGATAGTTCTCATTGGGACCACTGAAAAATCACTTTTCTCTCTCCATGAAGTGCATTTATTGTCAATCTAACCCTGTCACCCAAACACCTCTTTGGCTACAGTTAGTTCAGGGTTAGTCATGAGTTAGTCTAACCTCTAGCTAAGTTAGAGTATCAAACAGGAGCAGTATAGGACATGCAAGTTGCTCAAAGCATACAAGCAAATTCGTATGTGAAAGGATTTTTTCTTTTTGAAAACGGAATGTGAAAGGAATTTTTTTAGAATACTCTTGGCATGTCGCTAACATGTGATAGTTAACCGACCTCAATAGATGGCAGAAACGTCAGCCCGCCGCGCCGATAGAGACGAGGAGGAGAAGCGTCTGAGCTGCTGGATTACTAGAGATAGGTGTCGCACGGAAGCCAAGAAATATGGTGATAGCGTGGGTTAGCCATGTACTAGTATGATGTAACTACACTAGGCTGTCGTGTTTCGTACTCTTCCAGTCCACTGTGGAGATGATTGGTTAATTTTATATCGCCGAATAATATTAAATATTATGAGTGTAGACGCTCCACCACGAGGTTCCTTGCTCCTTCTCGGTCGTCCGGAATCTATGTTCTTCCACTCTATTTTTTTACGTGAGCTTTGTTCATCCTTTTGCCAACACGCGAGACATCTAGCATCAAGGTGCACGTGTTATGCAAGGATCGTTCCATCTATATGAACAACACGTGGGACTAGAACTACGAGACGGACATGTACCCGTGGAGTGGACGTCGAACTGAGTAATGTAGCTTGAGAAGTGAAGTTGAAAGGCACAAATGGTATGAACATGCGTGGCATATAGGGTGTGTTTGGTTGCATTCTCGTCTCAGCATAGTTGTTCCCTCTCCATGCATGCTCAACTCAACACCCCTCTTCATGCATGCTCTCTTCATGCATGCTTCTAGTGTATTTGTGCTAAACTAGTGTGGACTCATGCTGTCATGCACCTTTCATACACTCTACCAAACACCCAAAAGTAGGTCGAGAAGGGAACTCTTGGGCGGCATTTGTTTCTTACTACGTACTACCACTAAATGTTGTACGTGCAATGCACGGTGATGTTATGGAGTACGTGCCTAAGTACTCTACTACTACTATATTAGTTGGAGGCACATATTAACTTTTATATTTGTTTACGTGTATGCCCGAGACCTTCCAACTAGACGTGTCTTTCTCTCCGTGTCGCACTTTGTATCATTCATACCACTAAGTACTACTACGTGTGGTCTCCGACCCAAGTGGAAGAAGTGGAGACGCCTACCACGCTGTTTTTTTGCTGGGCTCTACCACGCTGTTCATGTCCCACTCCTTTCGCCGACGTGGGACATCCAGACGTCTTGTGTTTGGCACCCTTCGTCGAAGAGTTGAAACGCTAGCATTCATCGAAATAATAAAATAATTATAAATCGGCGGTGATACTATTTTTTGCGAACCAATCAGCAAGTGATACTATACCACGTGGTTTCCTTGCTCCTCGAGATCGGAAAGAATACTTCCGTTCGCCAACATGTGGGACGTCGACCATCTGGTCCACTTGCCACGCAGAACTCCAAGGAGAGTCACCCGGTCGTCGCGTCGCGATAACAATGACTAATGAGCCGTCAAATCACAGGCCCACTTCCCACTTTGAAGTTGCTCGGACGAACGAACCATCATGACTTCGTTGAATTCGCGCTTGAAGAAAACTACTGTACCAAAGAAGATCGCTAGCGATGAGTTACTCCAATAGAGGCCTCCTTTCGCTCATAGGATAGGAATATGAAAATCATAGGAAGTGAGATGACATGCATCTCAATTCCTATAGAGAAAGAGATGCCATTTGATGCTTAGGATAGGAATTTTTCCATTTAGTCTAGGCTAATGTACTGGTAATTTGCTCTAAAAACTACAGTAGTAACTAGTAGTATTGGTACATGCTCGTACTCAGACACAGACACACACACTAACTACTAGTACTGCTACTTCTTACATGCTGGCCAGAAGCCGTCGTTCTCTTTCCCGGATTTGTCGGCGACACCCCACCGTGCTTGGATCTCCGCCGACCTCTCCGCAGCAGCGCGTGCATCCTTTTCTTTCTTGTGGCGGCGGGCCTCTCTTTTCTTGAGTGCTTTCGACTTTTCCGCTCCCTACGTGCGGCTTTGGCGCCTCTTGCTCTACCGCCCATTCGCCTTGGCATCTTCAAATTCCTCCCACATAGTTGTGAGGTCGCGGCGGCGATGAACTCGGCACAGTGGGATGCCATCGCTTCCTGCCATTTTGTGTGCGGTCGGGCGGCGAGGAACTCGGCGCGGGGATGCCATCGCTGCCTTACCGGTTAGTGTGCAGCGCGGTGGCATGAACCACGCTTGGTGAGAGCTCGGGGTGGAGTGGCGGACAACCGTATAGTGCATTGGTTTGTCAAGAGCTCAAGGACGTAAGACGAGGAAATTTGGATTCCCCTTCAATCCTGGTCATTTATTACCGAGTAAAATGCATTGGCGGTCATCGAACTTGTCTTGATAGCTCACTTTGATCATTGTATACGAGATATGGTGATTATACGGTCACTGGCTCATCGTATAGCTCCGTATTTGTCTGGTTGACCAGTCAAACAGTCCGCATGCGCCTCATCAGCTCGTGTTCTTTATCTATCTACGCGGGCCTACCTGTCAATGGAGAAAGAAATACTGTAAAAACCAAAATTATGCGTATGTGGGGAATCAAACCACGGACTCATCGCTGCAACGCACCCTCGTCAGCCAAATGAAAATGAAATACTTCACGTCAGACACTCACGCTCACGCTGTCAAAGCATGCTAATGCATGCACGTCGCCCTCTAAATCAAAGTCCTGCTCATGGCGCAACGCAAACGGCAAGCCCATCATCTGCGCGCCCCGGCGGGGCCTGACATTACTGCTTAGACGTTTGATGGAGGCCTACGCGAACGCCGAGCATGTATTCACGTGGCTCAACACCAACGGTCATACTCGGACCGCCTTGCTCATGTATATCGTCCATCACAACGACAATCTATAAAACAAACTAAGCTAGAGAGGTTACTATGGTAGTATGGTACGGAGTATGTACTATCGTGAGCGACCGATCTTAGTGCCACTGGACACCGAAACCCCTTCCATCGCTAGCGCGCGCTTCCCGCCTGAAACGATCACCGTCTCTCCAGATTGTCAATGCCGCATTCACCAGACTTAACTGCAGGTGCAATTGGTGTGTCACTGACATGCGGGCCAGATGCCCATTGGGCCCACATGTCAGTAACCCAAACGCATCTGCAATTAAGTCACTGAAGCAGCATCCGCATTCACGCCCGACGAACCTACTCCGGCGCCAGTTGTCCATCCGTCTGCCGCGGCTCATTGCCATTCGCCCGCTATATTAACTTGAGCCCCAGCTCCCAGCCATAGCCAAAGACCCACGCTTACTCTCCTCCGGTCCCTTCCTTCTGTCGGCACTACTTCAACCATGGCCTCCTGGCGCTCCGAAGCTCTCTTGGACATACTGTCGCAGGAGCAGACGAGGGACATCGGCGGCTCCGCTCTGGGTGCGCTCCAAAGCTCTCTTCGACGTATTGTCGCAGGAGCAAACGAAGGAGATCGCCGGCACCCCCCGGCCGCCCTCCATCACCACGACCACGAAGCCGACGCGCGTGCACGGGCGCAGTCGGCAACGAGGAAGAGTAGTACATGGTAGGTCGCCGCCGCTCTGGTCCCGGGAAGGCCACCGCTACTTGATACATCTCCAACGTATCTATAATTTTTGATTGCTCTATGCTATATTATCTACTGTTTTGGACAATATTGGGCTTTATTATCCACTTTTATATTACTTTTGGGACTAACATTTTGACCCAGAGCCCAGTGCCAGTTCCTGTTTTTTCCCTTGTTTCAGTGTTTCGAAGAAAAGGAATATCAAACGGAGTCGAAACGGAATGAAACCAACTGGAGAAGTTATTTTTGGAAGGAATGCTACCGGAAAAACTTGGAGTGCACGTCAGAAAAGGAACGAGGGAGCCACGAGGCAGGAGGGCGCGCCCTCCACCATCGTGGGCCCCTCGTGGCTCCCTTGACGTACTTCTTCCGCCTATATATATCCATATAACCTAAAAATTCGAGGAACAGAATAGATCTGGAGTTCCGCCGCTGCAAGCCTCTGTAGCCACCAAAACCCAATCGGGACCCTGTTTCGGCACCCTGCCAGAGGGGGGAACCCTCACCGGTGGCCATCTTCATCATCCCGGCGCTCTCCATGACGAGGAGGGAGTAGTTCACCCTCGGGGCTGAGGGTATGTACCAGTAGCTATGTGTTTGATCTCTCTCTCTCGTGTTCTTGATTTGGCGCGATCTTGATGTATCGCGAGCTTTGCTATTGTAGTCGGATCTTATGTTGCTTCTCCCCCTCTACTCTCTTGTAATGGATTGAGTTTTCCCCTTGAAGTAATCTTATCGGATTGAGTCTTTAATGATTTGAGAACACTTGATGTATGTCTTGCCGTGCGTATCTGTGGTGACAATGGGATATCACGTGATTCACTTGATATATGTTTTGGTGATCAACTTGCGGGTTCTGCCCATGAACTTATGCATAGGGGTTGGCACACGTTTTCGTCTTGATTCTCCGGTAGAAACTTTGGGGCACTCTTTGAGGTTCTATGTGTTGGTTGAATAGATGAATCTGAGATTGTGTGATGCATATCGTATAATCATACCCACGGATACTTGAGGTGACATTGGAGTATCTAGGTGACATTAGGGTTTTGGTTGATTTGTGTCTTAAGGTGTTATTCTAGTACGAACTCTAGGGTTGTTTGTGACACTTATAGGAATAGCCCAATGGATTGATTGGAAAGAATAACTTTAAGGTGGTTTCGTACCCTACCATAATCTCTTTGTTTGTTCTCCACTATTAGTGAATTTGGAGTTACTCTTTGTTGCTTGTTGAGGGATAGTTATATGATCCAATTATGTTATTATTGTTGAGAGAGCTTGAACTAGTGAAAGTATGAACCTAGGCCTTGTTTCCTAGCATTGCAATACCGTTTACGCTCACTTTTATCGCTTGTTACCTTGCTGTTTTTATATTTTCAGATTACAAAAGCCTATATCTACCATCCATATTGCACTTGTATCACCATCTCTTCGCCGAACTAGTGCACCTATACAATTTACCACTGTATTGGGTGTGTTGGGGACACAAGAGACTCTTTGTTATTTGGTTGCAGTGTTGCTTGAGAGAAACCATCTTCATCCTACGCCTCCCACAGATTGATAAACCTTAGGTCATCCAGTTGAGGGAAATTTGCTACTGTCCTACAAACCTCTGCACTTGGAGGCCCAACAACGTCTACAAGAAGAAGGTCGTGTAGTAGACATCAAGCTCTTTTCTAGCGCCGTTGCCGGGGAGGCTAAGTAAGCGGCACTCACACCCCGTCAACTAAGCTCTTTTCTGGCGTCGTTGCCAGGGAGGTGAGTGTTTGAAGGTATGTCTTTAGATCTTGCAATCGAATCTTTTTGTTTCTTATTTTAGCACTAGTCTAGTTTATAAAAGAAAACTACAAAAAAATGGAATTGAGTTTGTCTCATATGCTTCATCTTTTTAATATCTTTCGTGAGTATGATGGAAAGGAAAATTGTGCCAAAGTGTTAGAAGAAGAATGCATTAAAATATTTGGCACTAAATATTTGAATGATGAGCATGATTGCAATGTTGTTAGTTTGAATTCCTTGAATATCCATGATGCTAATGATATGCAAAGCCACAAGCTTGGGGAAGCTATGTTTGATGAAGATGATATTTTTTGTCCCCCAAGCTTTGATGAGAAAATTTACTATGATGAAAGCATGCCTCCTATCTATGATGATTATTGTGATGACACGTATGCTATAAAGAATAATGATAACCATGAAACTTGTCATCTTGATCTTAATTTTCAATCACATGATAGTTATTTTGTTGAGTTTGCTCCCACTACTATTGATGAGAATAGATTTGCTTATGTGGAGAGTAGTAAATTTTCTATGCTTGTAGATCATGAATAGAATGCTTTAGGTGCTGGTTATATTGTTGAATTCATTCATGATGCTACTAAAAATTATTATGAGGGAGGAATATATGCTTGTAGGAATTGCAATAATATCAAGTTTCCTCTCTATGTGCTTAAAGTTTTGAAGTTATGCTTGTTTTGCCTTCCTATGCTAGTTGACTATTGTTCCCATAAGTTGTTTGCTCACAAAATCCCTATGCATAGGAAGTGGGTTAGACTTAAATGTGCTAGTCATATTCTTCATGATGCTCTCTTTATGTTTCAATTCTTATCTCTTATGTGAGCATCATTGAAATCATCATGCCTAGCTAGGGGCGTTAAACGTTAGCGGTTGTTGGGAGGCAAACCAATTTTATTTTAGTTTCTTGCTTTTTGGTTCTGTTTAGGAATAAATAATCCATATAGATTCTGTTTAGATGTGGTTTTGTGTTTTAATTAGTGTTTGTGCCAAGTAGAACCTTTGGGAAGACTTGGGTGAAGTCTTTATGATCATGCTGTAAAAAACAGAAACTTTAGTGCTCACGAGATTAGCAAGAACTTTTTACTGGACAGTGCTATTTAGTTGATTCTTTTTGCAGATGATTACTAGACAAATTAATCAGGTCCACCAATTTATTTTAGAATTTTTGGAGTTACAGAAGTTTGCGTTAGTTACAGATTACTACAGACTGTTCTGTTTTTGACAGATTCTGTTTTTCATGTGTTGTTTGCTTATTTTGATGAATCTATGGCTAGTAAAATAGTTTATAAACCATAGAGAAGTTGGAATACAGTAGGTTTAACACCAATATAAATAAAGAATGAGTTCATTACAGTACCATGAAGTGGTGTTTTGTTTTCTTTCGCTAACGGAGTTTACGAGTTTTCTGTTGTGAAGTTTTCAAGTTTTGGGTAAAGATTCGATGGACTATGGAATAAGGAGTGGCAAGAGCCTAAGCTTGGGGATGCCCAAGGCACCCCAAGGTAATATTCAAGGATAACCAAGAGCCTAAGCTTGGGTATGCCCCGGAAGGCATCCCCTCTTTCGTCTTCGTTCATCGGTAACTTTACTTGGAGCTATATTTTTATTCACCGCATGATATGTGTTTTGCTTGGAGCGTCATTTTATTTTCTTTTGTTTTGCTTGATGTTTGAATAAAATACCAAGATCTGAAATTCTTAAATGATAGAGAGTCTTCACATAGCTACATAATTATTTAACTACTCATTGATCTTCACTCATATCTTTTGGAGTAGTTTATTGTTTGCTCTAGTGCTTCACTTATATCTTTTAGAGCACGGTGGTGGTTTTGTTTTATAGAAACTATTATTCTCTCATGCTTCACTTATATTATTTTGAGAGTCTTAAATAAGCATGGTAATTTTCTTAAATAATCTTAATATGCTAGGTATACAAAAATAGTAAAAACTTTCTTAGGAGTATGTTGAATACTAAGAGAAGTTTGATGCTTGATAATTGTTTTGAGATATGGAGGTGATAATATCAAAGTTGTGCTAGTTGAGTAGTTGTGAATTTGAAGAATGATTGTGTTTAAGTTTTCAAGTCCCGTAGCATGCACGCATGGTAAACGTTATGTAACTTGAAACATGAGGTGTTCTTTGATTGTCCTCCTTATGAGTGGCGGTCAGGGACGAGCGATGGTCTTTTCCTACCAATCTATCCCCCTAGGAGCATGCACGTAGTGCTTTGGTTTTTGATGGCTTGTAGATTTTTTCAATAAGTATGTGAGTTCTTTATGACTAATGTTGAGTCCATGGATTATACGCACTCTCACCCTTCCATGTTGCTAGCCTCTTTGGTACCGTGCATTGCCCTTTCTCACATCGAGAGTTGGTGCAAACTTCGCCGGTGCATCCAAACCCCGTCATATGATACGCTCTTTCACACATAAATCTCCTTATATCTTCCTCAAAACAGCCACCATACCTACCTATTATGGCATTTCCATAGCCATTCTGAGATATATTGCCATGCAACTTTCCACCATCCAGTTTATCATGACACATTCATCATTGTCATATTGCTAGCATGATCATGTAGTTGACATAGTATTTGTGGAAAAGCCACCATTCATAATTCTTTCATACATGTCACTCTTGATTCATTGCATATCCTGGTACACCGCTGGAGGCATTCATATAGAGTCATACTTTGTTCTAGTATCGAGTTGTAATCATTGAGTTGTAAATAAATAGAAGTGTGATTATCATCATTTTCTAGAGCATTGTCCCAAGTGAGGTAAAAAAAATAAAAAAAAGAGAGAAAGGCCATAAAAAAGAGAAGGCCCAAAAAAAGAGAGAGGCCATAAAAAAGAGAAGGCCCAAAAAAAATGAGAGAAAAAGAGAGAAGGGACAATGCTACTATCCTTTGCCACACTTGTGCTTCAAAGTAGCACCATAATCATCATGATAGAGAGTCTCTTGTTTTGTCACTTTCATATACTAGTGGGAATTTTTCATTATAGAACTTGGCTTGTATATTCCATCAATGGGCCTCCTCAAGTGCCCTAGGTCTTCATGAGCAAGCAAGTTGGATGCACACACACTTAGTTTCTTTTGTTGAGCTTTCATACATTTATAGCTCTAGTGCATCCGTTACATGGCAATCCCCACTCCTTGCATTAACATCAATCGATGGGCATCTCCATAGCCCATTGATAAGCCTCATTGATGTGAGATCTTCTCCTTTTTTGTCTTCTCCACATAACCCCCATCATCATATTCTATTCCACCCATAGTGCTATGTCCATGGCTCGCGCTCATATATTGCGTGAAAGTTTATAGGTTTGAGATTATTAAAGTATGAAACAATTGCTTGGCTTGTCATCGGGGTTGTGCATGATGAGAGCATTCTTGTGTGACGACAATGGAGCATGACTAAACTATATGATTTTGTAGGGATGAACTTTCTTTGGCCATGTTATTTTGAGAGGACATAATTGCTTAGTTAGTATGCTTGAAGTATTATTATTTTTATGTCAATATGAACTTTTGTCCTGAATCTTTCAGATCTGAATATTCATGCTACAATTAAGAAGAATTACATTGAAAATTATGCCAAGTAGCACTCCGCATCAAAAATTATATTTTTTATCATTTACCTACTCGAGGACGAGCAGGAATTAAGCTTGGGGATGCTTGATACGTCTCTAACGTATCTATAATTTTTTATTGCTCCATGCTATATTATCTACTGTTTTGGACAATATTGGGATTTATTATCCACTTTTATATTACTTTTGGGACTAACCTATTGACCCAGAGCCCAGTGCCAGTTCCTATTTTTTCCCTTGTTTCAGTGTTTCGAAGAAAAGGAATATCAAACGGAGTCGAAACGGAATGAAACCAACTAGAGAAGTTATTTTTGGAAGGAAAGCTACCAGAAAAACTTGGAGTGCACGTCAGGAAAGGAACGAGGGAGCCACGAGGCAGGGGGCGCGCCCTCCACCCTCGTGGGCCCCTCGTGGTTCCCCTGACGTACTTCTTCCGCCTATATATATCCATATACCCTAAAAACTTCGAGGAACAGAATAGATCTAGAGTTCCGCCGCCACAAGCCTCTGTAGCCACCAAAACCCAATCGACACCCAGTTCCGGCACCCTGCCGGAGGGGGAACCCTCATCGGTGGCCATCTTTATCATCCTGGCGCTCTCCATGAGGAGGAGGGAGTAGTTCACCCTCGGGGCTGAGGGTATGTACCAGTAGCTATGTGTTTGATCTCTCTCTCTCTCTCTCTCGTGTTCTTGATTTGGCACGATCTTGATGTATCGCGAGCTTTGCTATTATAGTTGGATCTTATGTTGCTGCTCCCCCTCTACTCTCTTGTAATGGATTGAGTTTTCCCCTTGAAGTATTCTTATCGGATTGAGTCTTTAATGATTTGAGAACACTTGATGTATGTCTTGCCATGCGTATCTGTGGTGACAATGGGATATCACGTGATTCACTTGATGTATGTTTTGGTGATCAACTTGCGGGTTCCGCCCATGAACTTATGCATAGGGGTTGGCACACATTTTCGTCTTGATTCTCCGGTAGAAACTTTGGGGCACTCTTTGAGGTTCTATGTGTTGGTTGAATAGATGAATCTGAGATTGTGTGATGCATATTGTATAATCATACCCACGGATACTTGAGGTGACATTGGAGTATCTAGGTGACATTAAGGTTTTGGTTGGTTTGTGTCTTAAGGTGTTATTCTAGTACGAACTCTAGGGCTGTTTGTGACACTTATAGGAATAGCCCAATGGATTGATTGGAAAGAATAACTTTGAGGTGGTTTCGTACCCTACCATAATCTCTTCGTTTGTTCTCCACTATTAGTGACTTTGGAGTTACTCTTTGTTGCATGTTGAGGGATAGTTATATGATCCAATTATGTTATTATTGTTGAGAGAACTTGCACTAGTGAAAGTATGAACCCTAGGACTTTTTTCCTAGCATTGCAATACCGTTTATGCTCACTTTTATCGCTTGTTACCTTTCCGTTTTTATATTTTTCATATTACAAAAACATATATCTACCATCCATATTGCACTTGTATCACCATCTCTTCGCCGAACTAGTGCACCTATACAATTTACCATTGTATTGGGTGTGTTGGGGACACAAGAGACTCTTTGTTATTTGGTTGCAGGGTTGCTTGAGAGAAACCATCTTCATCCTACGCCTCCCATGGATTGATAAACCTTAGGTCATCCACTTGAGGGAAATTTGCTACTGTCCTACAAACCTCTGCACTTGGAGGCCCAACAACGTCTACAAGAAGAAGGTTGTCTACAAGAACAAGGTCGTGTAATGAATTTCGTCTAGTTGTAGGAAATGTTTTCGAAATGTAATGAATTTCATCCGGCTAATTTGAAATTTGCTTTGTTTGCACAAATTTTGTCCAGTTAGTTCATATAGTTGTCCAAAGGTATGCGGGCAGCATCCGATGGCATCCATCAGTGTCCTCAGACAGATGCCGGTGTAAATTTGTGGGCCGGCGCTGGAGATGCCCTAACTATCATGCTATAATCGCTAACAATCCTCCATTATTTGGCAGGAACAGTTATCCTCGATCAAAATCAGATCCGCGGTGTTTAGCACTCCTCCAGCGAAGAGTGTAAACTCTTGCTTACATAAAATGGAGCAAGTGGGCGGCATCAGAGCACGTCATATCACTCGAACTAGCCCACCTAACGAGCAGGAAAGCACCACCTCATCATTTTGTTCGGATTTCTATCGATCGATCGCGAAAATGTTACGCTCCGCGAGTTCTAAAGGAAAAGGCGGCACACTTACGACTCGTACGCGTCGCAACCCCAACAGTCCGGCTCGCACGCCGCTCACCAGAGGGGACAACATTGTCTTGCAATTTCACTGACATGTGGGACCGTAATTGAATAAACCATCGATAGCCGAAATCTAATCGCTCGGCGGGCGTCGGCTAAGAAGAGAGAAACGGGGAGGAGAAGAGATCGCCGCCCGCCGCCAAGACGGACTCCAAGAAATATATGGTGATAATGTGAGGTGGGCCATGCTGGAGTCCGGACCGCTTCCGGAGCCCGCTCTCACCGCCCTGGCCCCTCAAGACGCCAGCTGCCCGCCGCATGCATGCATAGCAAGTAGTACTCCTTATGCGGAGGACAGAGAGGCATTGGCAAAGTCAAGGAGTGGGCTCTGCAAGAGCCCGTCTCTACACATGCTCCTAGGATAAAAAAATAATTCTAAAAAAGGCATAAAAAACAATTGTGTCTTAAAAAAGAAAGGTAAAAAACATTTGAGAGGAAATAGATAGAGAGGAAGTGAGAAAAAGCTGTAACCTGGGCATTACATGAGGAAGGAGGGAGTGGTGCACATGCCAAGTTCACTGGGCTGCCGTGTTTCACACTCCTCCATCGTAACAGTGGAGACAATAGCTTTCATAAAAAATAAACAAAGAATACTCGTTGCTCGTCCTCTATATCGGAAAGAATACTCATTCGCCGACATGTGGGACGCCGACCATCCTGGTCCACCTGCCATGCACAAAATTATCCTGGTCTACCCCGATCGTATCGCAGGCCCAGCCTTTCCCACTGTAAGTTGTTCGGACGAAGGAACCATCATGACTTCGTTGAATTTCGCTTCTTCAAGAAAACTTACTGTACCCGCAATACTGCTACCACAGGCTAAGACTGGACGGCACTGCACCACGTCATATCTTTGAAACCCACTAGGCCAAACTAGCCCGCCTAGGTCATCTATTTTGGAATGGAGGGAGTACATCTCTGCACTGCTATGATTTTGTGTTGCACGTTCTCTGTACTTTTGCTACGATTTTCCTACCCTATGAACCAAATGAGGCCTGAATGTATGTCGACTATTGTCTAATCAATCGTTAAGCCTATAATTTTAGGAGCTAGGGCTATTGGTCGATCGACACGGGATAAGTATAAGCGTACCACGAGCTCATCAGCCCCAACGTTTCTCTTCGGTGAGTGTTTTGCAAGTACTATAGCTCGCATAGTAGCTAGCCTACTAACACCAAGAATCATCAAACAAGCCCTGCTGATATGATAAACAGTTCAAACTTACATCTAAGCATGCCATATATTACATCAAAAGCTGGTGAGGATACATCTGTTTCCATAACTCGGAGAGGGTTCGCATGATTCACTATCAAACAAAAGTAGCAAGATCCGCCCACACAAGACAGTGCACTAGACCTAAGATGGTTTGATAACACGCATCGTTCGGTAATTAAACAGTGGCAATGCAAACTACCACGAAGGATTAGCGCGACCAACTATTTCTTGTCATCGATCTCTCGGGCAATGACCATAGCACGGACATCGGCATGGGAATCGATTTCTGGGGCGATGTCCACAGAACTGACCGCGACATCGGAATCGATCTCTGGGGCGATGTCCACAGGATGGACATCGGCATCGGAATCGATCTCCGGGGCGATGCCAACAGGACGGGCCACGACGTTGGAATCATCAAGGATGTCCACCAGCACCTGCACAACCCTAACATATTAGTAAGCACATTGCAAATAATCAAAAACCACAACTATGGTAATAAGCCATTATTTTTTACCTTGTGCAGCTCACCGAGGGATCTCATCCCTCCGGGGGCCATCTCCTCGTCCTCGATGGGGGCCATCACCTTGCCAGGGGAATACTACTTCTCAACGGTGACTATCTCCTCAAACTCGGTCTTGAGCCTCACATAGGTGGCAATCAGAGTTCCTGGGGTAGGCACGGTGGGCCCCTTGCTGTGCTTCCAACTTTCTTTGAGGAGTTCGTCCGCCAACATCATCAACTCTTTGGCGAGTGCTTGTTTCTTGGAGTTCTTCATCTCCATGGGTTGGCCCGCCAACATGGTCAACTCGTTGGTCGGTGCTCGCTTCTTGGAGATCGCTGTCTCCAGTGGGTTGTCCACCGGCAACTCTTTGCCTAGTGCTCCAGGATCCATCAATGAACTGACAAACAAAAAGCAATCGAAAGGAAACCACAATTGCAATGAAAACGGGAAAAGAATAGGATGTGAGAATCGGTCGGTGCTTCGCAAAAAGAAGATTCTTGGAATGAAAATATAGCAGCATAACTGATTCGCCCACCTTTCCTTTGTCAGTACAGAAGAAAAATGGCAGAATTGAGTAGCCTGGAGTGAGGTTTTCTTCAAGAAAGGGAAGAAAGGGCTTGAACGAGCGTTCCAGTGAAATGATGGTTGCTTCGTCCAGTCCAACTTGGAGGCCACCTTACCACTGCTGGTAAAGGTGTGAGTTTTGTGATATGACGGGTCATGACGGCCACACCGGGGTGACAGGTGAGTCTCGACTGTAGCACCTCGCTGTGATTTGGTGGATGGCACACGGGCCCAGATGCTTTGAAATGTCCTGCATGTAGATAGAGCGGCTAGTCATATAGGAGTGCTCAATATTGTGCACCGCGACCAAGGCGGAGAGGAAAACGAGAGAACTATGTAACTAATGCATGAGTTTAATTAGGGTAGTTTTGTAAAGTACGAGATACATTCCTCCAATCGCAAAATGCCTTGGTTCATGAGATTTGAGCCCTATAAACCGGAAGGGGGGGGGGGGCAGTACTGCACACGGTGTAGTCTAGTCACTTGTTGAAATCTCTAGAAAGGCAAATACTCCTTTTCGGTTTACAGGGTTATACTACTCCCTCCGTCTAGGTGTGTAAGTCATCTTATGAAAACCAAATAGTCCCAAAACACTTAGGCGCAGTGCATTAAATTCTACCTTGTTTCTTGTTTCTTAACATATCAAACAATAAGAGATGAGAGGTGTGCATGCTTTTAATGACTTGCAATGTCTAGTTCATTGCATGCAATGCTATTAATTAGCAAATAAACATTGGTGACCTCAGGAGGAAACGGTGCTAAGAGCGTGGACCTATGCAGAATGATTATCAACAAATGGATAATGGAGTTTAATTGTTAACAATACTCCCTCCTTCCATCTATATAGGGCCTAATGCGTTTTTTGAGGCTAATTTTGACCAAATTTGGAGCAATAATATATGACATGCAACTTACACAAAGCACAACGTTAAATTCGTGTGTGAAAGGAGCTCCTGATGATATAATTTTCACATTGTGCATGTCATGTACTATTAATCTTGTCAATAGTCAAAGGAGGTCTTAAAAAATGCATTAGGCCCTATATAGATGGAAGGAGGGAGTAGCAATTTTGTCTCATGCAAGAGCCTGGCTAGTACTCCAAGGAACCGCACCACGCGAGCGTTCGCAACTGCCACGTTCGGGTTGCGCTTGGCTCTTCGCTTCTTCGAGAAGACGAACAATGATGTTACTCCTACTTCTACGATGATCGAATCCTTTGCTGCATGTCCGTCCACCTCGTCTTTGGAGGGATAGTGAGGAGTCTGGATTAGGGGTGTCCGGATAGCGAACTATCACCGTTGGCGGACTCTGGACTATGAAGATACAAGATTGAAGACTTCGTCCCGTGTCCGGATGGGACTTTCCTTGGCGTGGAAGGCAAGATTGGCGATACGGATATGTAGATCTCCTACCATTGTAACCGACTCTGGTGTAACCCTAACCCTATCCGGTGTCTATATAAACCGGAGGGTTTTAGTCCGTAGGACGAACAACAATCATACCATAGGCTAGCTTTTAGGGTTTAGCCTCTCTGATCTCGTGGTAGATCCACTCTTGTACTACCCATATCATAAATATTAATCAAGCAGGAGTAGGGTTTTACTTCCATCGAGAGGGCCCGAACCTGGGTAAAAACATCGTGTCCCTTGTCTCCTGTTACCATCCGCCTAGACGCACAGTTCGGGACCCCCTACCAGAGATCCGTCGGTTTTGACACCGACAGATAGCGTGTAGCGAAAGCTTCTACTTACTGCTCCTGCCTTTGCGTCTATGACAGGTGGGCCCAACAGGTGGTTGGCCCTCTGTCATGCAGCCAAAGGCAGGTGCGATTAAGGCACCGGAGCTCGATCCATGAGGGAGAGGCGTTGTAGTAATAAAATTTCTCGGTCTTATGCGAGTTGACACGACACATCAAAGCACTGCACTCGATATAAGTCTTTTACACATTTCAAATGGGCTACCATTATGTAGGAGTAGACATATTATGCTTCGTATGTAGTCACTTGTTGCAATCTCTAAAAAGACTTATATTTGGAAATGGAGGGAGTACAATGCATGCATGCATGTCGTGAATTTCCTTTTGATACTTGCATGTGTTGATTTGATGCACCTTGCCAAATTTTGACTATAAATTTAACTAACCCAATTTTCATGCATGTCACAAAATATTACGGGGCTGTTTGGATTGTGACTATGTTTGTCTTATGTTGCCACATTATTTTCCCAAACTTGCCACACTTGCCTAACCTGAGTTGCTCAAATTGTTAGACACACTTTGGCTTGCCTAAGGGAATCTTGCCACAATTTTTGTGTCTATGACATGTGGGGTTCATTGCTAATAAAAAAATTCTTGTCTTAGGTATGGCTAATAAAAAAGACTTATATTTAGGAACGGAGGGAGTAGAAAATATAAATAATAATGCATGTTGGGGCAACCCACGTTTCCGCTAATTTTAGCCGTGGGCTTGTTCACAATTTTACGAGGGGTGGTTGTTCATTTAATGGAGGGACTTGTAGTACGGACTTGAACAATACAAAGTGTGACCTGGCACACCGTAACACCACTTGGAACAAGCGGGTAGCTATCTCAAAAAACAATCAACAACTAAAAAAACCATGGCCTGGCATGTAGTAGTACACAATTTTAAACGATTGTTTTGATGGAGTGAAAAAGAAAAACTACCCCACTACGTATATATAGGCCGGAGCCTCCGTGCTTGCTTGCTAGGGTTGCTCTATTCACACACTCTCATCCTCTCCAGATCTAAACAAGATAGGGGTAGTAGCACTGCCTTTCTCCCTTCAAAAAACACTGGCTTTCTATCCTCACCGCTGGTTACAGATCCGGACGTATCACCCTCCGCCGGTGATGGGGAGGAGGGGCAGCGTTTAGGCCGTCGTCGACAGCGAGGGAGGAGACCCACTGCCGGCCGCACCGTTATCTCTGGCCGAGCGCCGGTGCGGGAGGTCCTCCGATCCCTTCCTCGTTGCCTGTCGGCGGATCCGGCCTCCTGCCGCCCACCTATCCACGTCCCGATGACCTTCAGGTATATCTTCGTTCGAAACCGCCTTAGCTCTACTTCCCCAGCTCGCTATGTCGCTGCATGTGCATCATTTTCTACCTCTCAGCCCCTCTCGATCGGATGGTCCAACGTCACATTTTTTTTATTCTATTGTTAGAGGTAAAGCTACTTCATGGAGTCGAATCTTGTACTCCCTCCGTCCGAAAATACTTGTCATTGAAATGGATGTATCTAGATGTATTTTAGTTCTAGACACATCCATTTTGATGACAAGTAATTCCGGAGGGAGGGAGTACTTGGTTCAAACAAGAAATAAAGTGGGGGTGGGGGAATTTAGTATGTATATCGGACTTGGTACAAACAGGAAGGAAGGGGGGTGAAAGTAGTACAGACTGGTCATCCAACCGGTCTCTTGGTCGAAAAGGGAAATATAGGGACGCTGTACACAGTGGTATGACCAGGACTAGATTTGCTATCCACACATAGGAGTAGGTGGCTAGGGTGAACAAAAATGGGACCAACCCAGATATGTTTCTTGGATGTTTGTTTCTGGGAAACAAACTATGAATCCGTTCATGTACATGGTTTGGACTCTTTGGTGCACCCTTGTCCTATGCCCTTATACCAAATATTTAGGCTCCGTTGAATAAAGGGCAGAAAACATATGTCTTGATGAAAATAGAGGAATAGGAAAGGAATGTAGGTATAAAACTATGAAACAGCGAACGGAGGAAACTCTCAAGAGAATGTGTTGGATGGACTCTGAAATGTACAGATTTGTTTTTTAGAGTAGCATGCTTGGCAGTATGAGATGCTATTTGTTTATTCAGCTGCACAGTGACTACTCTTGTCCTCACCTCACGTACCACACATAGGTTGATTTTTTTATTCCGGCAACACAGCACATCAACCTGTCTAACGCATGGCAGCGAGCGCTTGCCTCGGGCTTCCGCCCAAAAAATGAGCAGCGCGTGGACCGTATGAATTGTGTTCCTACGAATATCCTGCACCAAACGTGTGAACCGAACGCAGCCTTAGCTATTCTTAATCTAATGTCCCTGGTAAAAATGAAGCCATGCCACTGTTATAAGCCATGACAAGTTTAGCAAAATGTTTTTGCCTGTAATTGTTTGAAACTCTGACTATTTCCTCTGTGCCTTCTTGTGCAAACAAGGATATCTAATTCACCTGGTTGCTGTTGTGACCTTTTGGTGCACTGCACAAAACTCTTCTTAAAAGAAGTGACTTTTGTCTTTGTTTAAGCTGGAATGTCGAATGGAGCAGTTGGTTCATTTTGTTGGAACTGCACAAAGGGAGATCTGTGTTCCAAGCCTCATCATCCATATTGGCGCCATAACCTTCCTTTAGGTAAGAATGATATTTAATGCATGTGTTCATCTCTATTTTCCGACTGCCATTAGAAAATAATGCTGTTTTTTTACTAGTACACTTGTACTCCCTCACTGAAAAAACCAATTCTGAATTAGAAGGCCAATCATGTACTTGGTTTCACCAACTGGTGAGGAGAAAGAGAAACAGAGCATGAAGTGGAAGAATAAGAAGAATAAACAGTGCCAAGGCGATCTTGCTAAAGCTAGAGGCCTCAGTCGAGGCCATTCAAGGGCTCCGGTAACGACTACCTTACATGTGAGACGATCCTCCAGGGAGCCCTTCCACTTCTGCTCTGTCACTTAATTAATTAGGAGTACTTAAGTACCACTAATTTATTTCTGCCTAATTTTCCTGTTGGAGTCAAACAAATCTTTAGTAGGACCCTATGCTGAATCATGTACGTGTGTATGTTTGTCTATGGAGGTGAATCATGTGGTGGAGCAGGGAGGGAATATTATTAGTGTCATGACATAATAGTGCTATTGTTTTGCATGTCAATTTATTGCCATTGGTTCAATGAGGCAATGTTTTGCGTATTGTCCATCATGAATTTGATGCTACTGTTTGAGTAATATGCTAATGTCTTCCTATCCTTTCTCACTAAGCTAATGAAGGTTTCACCTTGTTCCTACTTGTGCAAAAAGGGATCATGTTGTGCCAATCATACATTTTAGTGGAACTACACAAGACAATACAATGAAGCGTATCCCAGCCGATTGCTTTAACTCTGCTGGAAGTTCTTGATAATCTTCGATATAATCTCAAAGACTTTGGTAAACAAGAGTGATTTGAACCATACATTTGAAGTGCACAAAATATATACTATTGTGTGATTCCGGTGAGTCCTTTATCATCTCTTATGGGACTACATGAATAAGCTTTTTTTCTCAGGTTGGTGCGGGCCTAAGGCCTTCATCCATATTAGTTTGTTGTCATCTCTATTTGTATCGTACTCTTGTCATGAGAAACTCCTTTATCTTTGCACGTTAAAGTTTTGCAACCTATGATAAATGGCAATGCTTTGAGTGTTGAGTTGAGCTAATTGGCACCGATTAAATAAACTAATACCTCTCTTTAAGCAAGACTACTATGTTGCTAACTTTACCCATTAAGATAATGAGGGTGCTTCTATTTGTTAGTGTATGTTTCATCAACTAGTCCCACTATTACAGTAATCTCACTCTCTCAATATATGTGCCAACAGGATGCTCGATTTTGGTGGAACTGCACAAAAACTTTGGGTGCTTCATTGCCTCGACACTTCCGTCCTTTCTGTCGATCGCTAATCTCGCTTGCTTTTTTCCTTTGTTGTCGATCGCTTGGCTTATCTCGGCTTCAATAAAGGAAATAGTAATTGATATGCTACCTCACACAGGTTGGTACTGGTCTTTATCCTGATTATTGTGCCTGTCATATGTATTGGTAATTTGGTATTGTGCTATTGTTTGACGATTTCATAAATGAGTAATTTGGAGCTGAACTCGCGGGCAAATCATTACATCGGGTGATTTGGTAGAACAAAATGATCGGATGGACAGGTACTTATGCTGCTGCTATGTACTCCAAAGTTCACTCAGACAAGCATCGATGTTGACAAGAAGTGCCTATATTCATTCTAGTATCAACGGCGTCAACCAATTGTCAAACTCAGTATTAGGAGAGTGAGCGCCAAAAATATTGCTTGGTGCATAGCCCAAAAAAGCAGATCCAGTCTTTGGTCCCAACTTGTGCCTTTTGGTTATCGGAACATATGGTAGCGAACTATATGGCATGGAGTCTAAAGATTCTAGACAAGTTGGTTGACGCGTATATTCATCGGCACTTAATCGATCTGCACGCCAAGGATGCTCCATTTCAGGTTGAACTGCACAAAAATTTGGGTGGTTCATTTTCTCAACCGCCTCCTTTCTAAATGCGCAATGTAGAATTTTGGCGAGATACATGACCAAGATGAGCGATAAACTAGTTGGATGAAAGTAGTGGCCAAGTTGCTCAAACCTCCCTCGGCACGAGGCTACTATTTGAGGATAAACCTACAATCAAAGTTCAGATTGTCTGTGCTGCCTCTTATGTACTCGAAAGTTTACTCGTACAAGCATTAATTTTAGCAAGAAGTACCTCCGATTGAACACCATTTACCAGTCTGTACCCTAGGTAATTAAAGTTCGTCCTTGGATCATATTGGCTGTATTCTCAATCATTTGGATGCATAAACATACTGAACATGTGTATATCTGAATCTTTTTGTGAATTATGTATGAATATTGTCGTGTGATCTATCAATCATTTGGATGCATAGATATGCTGAGCTTGTGTATATATGAATCTTTTGAGTTGTTGATAGTGAATGTTGGCTATGAATATGAGCGTGTCCTGTGAACCTGAGTTTGATATGAATGTTTACCTTTTACATTGTATTGTGTGTGAACTTATTAGTATGCCTCTTGTGGGGTATAAACGCAGGTCTCTTATAAAAGTAATCTTGTGTCCAATTTATGTTTTCCTTCTAACCACATTATATATATTTATATTATTACTATTATCGTATATTTTATAGAGACTTATATATACATTATAAAAACATCCCACGTGTTATTAACTTATAAAAGTAAATGTTTAACGGAAGTTGGCAAGGAAAATCCTGGTTGTTTTTGACTCACAGGCAAGGAAAATCCCGGTGATTGCGTACAAAAGCTTGCGAAGATTTTAAGGACCAATTTAATAATAACGCGCTCATTTTTATTTTGAGCAATAACTCGCTAATTTCTTAATTATATATTAAAAAATGTGTCTCTCCGGTTTATTCTTTGATATTAATTGCTCCTTCTAACATAACATTATATATATAACGAGCCCACCTAATACGTGTATTTCAAGGAAGTGCAAATGGGCTGGGATTTCTTAGAAAATATAAATCGGCCTGATTGACGCGAAATTATTTGTTCACCCAGCCCAGCAAATGGACTGTACATTCTAGAAAACATGGGTTAAATATATGCCACATTTTTGCAGCCTGACATGTGGGCCCATAGGTCGAAGCCTATGCAGGGCGTTGTCAACTTGGTCAACAAATGATTGTGTCATCCACATCCATTGGATTTATATCCAACGGCCAACATGCACCTTCAATCTCTCGTCTTCTTCCTCCAGCGTCGCCGGGACCGCCTGGTTCAGCCTCCGGCGACTAGCGGCTCTGCTTAGCACGCATCGCTGCGAAGCGCTACCCCACCACCGGCTAGGCTATCCGTCAACCCCTCGACACCTCCAGTTATTCTCCACAGACGACAGCCCCATGCCGCAACAGAACCAGTTATAACCCTTCTCCTCCTCTCAATCTGCGACTCCACTGCCGCGTTTTCCCATCTCCGAGTCGTTCCCGTCCGGGGCCTCACAGTCGTCCACTGCCTCGCTGCGTTCGGTGCGGCGTGGCCAACAAACGAGAGTCATCGGAAGAGGACTGTATGTGGAGAGCCTGACGGCTGGGACCCACGAGGTCCATGGTCACATGCACGGAAAGTTCCTCCTTATTAAGCTGAAAAAAATGTTTCCTCCACCTGACAGTTGGGACCCACCGGTTGTATCTTCGCACGGAAGGAAGTGCCTCCTTGTTTTGCAAAAAAAATATTCATCCGTTGCTGATGGGACCCGTCGGTTGGTGGTCGACTTGTGGGCCTACTAAGCGTGTACGCACGGCTTTGTCAACTTAATCAACAAATGATTCTAGCAGCTGGACCGTTGGATGTTAAACCAACAGCCGTGCTCCTTCTTCAACCTCTATTCTTGCTCCTGTCTCCGTGGGCGGCACAGCGGCTGTCTTTGCTGCGCGCACCACACCGATGAAGTTTCCCTCCTCTCCATCCGCGACTCCACCGCCCGTCTTCCCCATCTTGGTCATTCCGGTCAGGTGCGCTTCGGCACAGTGTGGTCAACAACCGAGAGTCATCGGAAGATGATTTGTATGTGAAGGCGGCGGTGGGGGCGCACCACGCCCATGGGCGCATGCATGCAACGGAACGCAGCGAGGTCAGCGTGGTCAAGGCGACTTCCATCGGAAGTATACTATCGTGAGATCTTGGCGGTGGGGATGCACCACGCCCATGGGCGCATGCATGCAGCGGGCGTGGCGAGGTCAGCGTGGTCAAGGCGACTTCCATTGGAAGTATCTTTGACGTGGAGAGTCTCGGTGGGTCCACGGCGCGGCAAGTAAGTGCCTCCTTATTACGCGGAAAACAATGATTCCTCCAACTGACAACAGGGACCCACTAGACGGGCCACCGTATTTTGCGAAAAAACGTTTGCCCCCTAACTGCTGGGACCCACCTGACGGGCCACCATATTTCACGAAAAAAACGTTCCCCCCGCTGTCAGCTCGGACCCACCGAAAGAGCCTACTTATTACGCACAAAAAAAATGAATACTCCCCCGACTAGCTGGGACCCACCTTGGTGGGAGGCTGACTTGTGGGCCTACTAAGTTGACGGGGGCGAAGGTCTTTGTCAACTTAGTCAATATGAACGATTCTAGCTCCAGTGACCATACTATGTCCATCCAACGGCCGTAGTGCATCTTCAACCTTTGGTCTTCTTGCTCTAGCCGCCCAGAGCAGCGCTGGTCGTGCCGCATGCTCCTGCCTCCCGTGGTCGGCTGTGCTATCGCGAAGGCCTCACCGCCCCCTACTATTCCCACCGCTGGCCAGGCCCTGCGGCGACGACAGCCTCACACCGCAGCCAAACCAGTGAACCCTCGTACACCTCTCCGCGCGGGCTTCCACTGCCGCGTCTTCCCCGGCTCCGCGTCGTCCCCTTCATAGGCCTCGCCATCGTCCACCGCTGTGGTGCTCTCCGCGTGGCGTGGTCAACATGGTCAAGGAATGACTTCCATCGGAAGAGTACTGTACGTGGAGAGGCTGACAGCTGGGTCCACGGCCACAACCCAGTTTTTTTGTGATTTGCCAAGTAAGTCGCTTTGTCAGGCCTGTTGGGCTGCAAATCTTTCAAGACGAGGAGAGCTTTCATTTGGCTGGCCGAGAAAATGGCCCATCAGTAATGAGAAATGGGCTGTACATTTTTAAAACACATCAAACTGGCAATTAGTTTCAAATATCTTTTTTTTTCATTTTGAGATTTTAAATTACGTTAATTTGTATGCATGGAGAATTTGTTGGATTTTATATTGATATACATTTATTTTTAAAATCAGTTTGAATGTGAGTGGAAATTTCGGGATTAAAAACAGTTCGGACCGCACCGAAATATAATTTTTTAACCGTGGCCACAATATGGGCTGTAATGCTAACAAAAATAATATGGGCTCCAAAAAAACCTTAATAATTAGCAAATGGGCTGTAAATTATTAGAAATAATGGCAGATGGGCTGTATGTTGTTTTCCACCGATTTGAGGCTTTCCTAGAAAAAAGGTTGACGCACAAGCAGTGACTGTTGGATGGCCATCCAACGGCCGTCATGCTTCTTCAATCTCTGCTCTTCCTGCTCCAGCCGCTCAAACAAGCGCCGGCGGGACTGCCTGCTCCATCCTCCCTGCGGCCGGCTCTGCTGCGCGCAGGCCTCACCACCCCACCGTACTCCCATCGCTGGCCTAGCCATCCCTCTACTCACCCACACCTGCTGTTATTCTCCGGCGACGGCAGACGAACCAGTAAACCCTCGTATGGTCGTACTCCCCTCCGCGTGGGAAACAACTGCCGAGTCTTCCCTGCCTCCGTGTCGTTCCATTCCTAGGCCTCGCCGTCGTCCACCGCCCGGGTGCTCTCGGCGCGGCCTAGTCAACGTGGTCAACGACCGACATGCATCTGAAGTGTACTGTATGTGGAGAGGCCGACAGCTGGGTCCAAGGCCGCACACAAGGAAATGCCTCCTTATTACGCGCAAAATTATGATTCCTCCACCTGACATCAGGGACCCATCGAAAGGGCCTCAGATTTCACTAAAAACGTTACCTACCTGACAGCTCGGACCCACCAGCTATATCTTCGCACGCAAGGAAGTGCCTCCTTATTACGCACAAAAAAAATGAATACTCCCCCTGTTAGCTGGGACCCGGTATAGTGCCAGGCTGACTTGTGGGTCTACTAAGTTGAGAGGGACGGAGGGCTTTGTCAACTTAGTCAATATGCATGAGTCTAGCTCCAGTGACCGTACGATGTCCATCCAACGGCCGTAGTGCTTCTTCAACCTCTGGCCTTCTTGCTCCAGCCGCCCAAACCAGCGCCGGTCGTGCCTCGTGCTCCTGCCTCCCGTGGCCGGCTGCGATGCAGCACATGCCTCACCGTCCCCTCCTACTCCCACCGCTGGCCAGGCCATCCCTCTACTCACCCACACTCCCTGTTATTCTGTGACGACGACAGCCTCACACCGGAACGAATTAGTGAACCCTCGTACTCCTCTACGCGTGGGCATCCACTACCGCGTCTTCCCCGGCTCCGCGTCGTCCCCTTCCTAGGCCTCGCCGTCGTCCACTGCCCTGGTGCTCTCGGCGCGGCATGGTCAACGTGGTCAAGGAACGGCTTCCATCGGACGTGGACTGTACGTGGAGAGGCTGACAGCTTGGTCCATGGTCGCAGCAAGGAAGTGCCTCCTTATTACGTGCAAAATAATTATTCTTCCACCAGACAGCGGGGACCCACCGGACGGGCCACCGTATTTCACGAAAAAAAACGTTTGCCCCTGACTGCTGGGAGCCCCAGCTACATCTTCGCACGCAAGGAAGTGCGTTCGGGCAAAAAAAAACGATTCGCCCGACGGTATTGGGACCCACCAGCTACATATTCGCGAGCAAGGAAGTGCACGGCGGTCGGGACCCGGCTGGTGAAGCGCACGTGGCGTTGTCATTCTGGTCGCGACGTATACGTACATATATACTGGTGGATGTAGAGGCGCAAACCTGTCGTAGTAGAGGCGCGTACGTGTCGTAGTAGAGGCGCACACGTAGCATGTACATGTACGTACAACGGCCAGGGTGCAACAAAGAAAATACGGCCACGTATGTGTACATACAGGCCGGGTCTCGAACGCCTACTCGCGCATACGTACGGCCAGGGCTCGTGTACATGGTTGGGTCGGAGCAGAGAAATAGTGTCGTCGTCGTGTTCATGGGGAGGCAACGGAATGCGTCGTGTTCATGGGGAGGCAACGAAATGCGTCGTTTTCATCGGGAGGCAACGGAACGCGTGGGAGCCAACCGACTGGGTCGGAACGGAATGCATGGTCGTGTTCACCGGGAGGGCTTGGATGGAACAGGCGATGGAAACAAGGCCTAGCGTGCCGCTGGCGGAGAAACAGACCTCCACGTTTGGAGCGGGTCCTGTTGATCGGGAGGGTGTGGCGTGCCGCAAAAGCGGAGAAGCGGACCTCCTACGGTCGAAGCGGGGTCTGTTGATCGGGAGGGTGTGGCGTGCCGCAAAAGCGGATTTAAACGGACCTCCTACGGTCGAAGCGGGGTCTGTTGATCGGGAGGGTGTGGTGTATCGCAAAAGCAGATTAAACGGACCTCCTACGGTCGAAAGGGGTCTGTTGATCGGGAGGGTGTGGCGTACCGCAAAAGCGGATGAAACGGATCTCCTACGGTGAAACGGGGTCCTGTTCGCCGGGAGGTGTGGCGCACCGCAAAGCAGGACTCTACGGATCTGTTCATCTCCACCGTCGACCTCCTCCGGCCTCCACGGGCTCCTGTTCATCCGGCATCCACCGCGCTACTCCACGGCTCTTGTTCAACCACCCGTCCACCATCTACTGTTCATCCAGCCCTCCACACCACGGGGTCCTGTTCAACCACCCCTCCACGGGCACCCCTCCACCCTCTACTATTCATCCAGCCCTCCACACCACGGGGTCCTGTTCAACCACCCCTCCACGGGCACCCCTCCACCGTCTACTGTTCATCCAGCCCTCCACCACACCATGGGGGTCCTGTTCATCCAGAGGCAACGCCACCGCTCCTTTATTCATCAACCCCCCGCAATGTTCATTGTTCATCCTAGAGGCAGCATCGATCGGCTTCAGTTAGCAGCAGTAGCGAAGGAATCGCTCAATCGGGTTCAGTTAAACGCCATCGATCGGTCATTCGGGTTCAGTAACGTGTAGCCTGCACTGCAATCGCTCGGGTTCAGTTAGAGCCCAACGCCTCGCTCGGGTTAAGTTAGAGCCAACGCCTACACGCAGCAGCACGCGTCGTGAGAGAAACGCGCATCACTCGGCCCCTGACCTCCCACCGTAACCGGGAAGTCCCCGAAATTTTCCTTGCCCTCGCTTCTACCACGATTTTTTCCGTCTTGGACGGCCCAAAGAATGTCATCCAGCTGCGTCTCCGGCCCGCCCAGGACGAAAAGCCCATTTTCTATCATGATTTTTTGTCATAGAAGTAGGAGCCCACCACATCTATGATGATACCGGGTTTTGTCACAATTATCGTCATAGAAGTGCCATATGTATGACAGAAAAAAATTTCGTTCAACCCAAAATGTCACGGATGTGTCTTTTTTTTGTAGTGTAGGCCTACGCCAGTGGCCGTACCTTGCGGCCGAAATGTTTGAAACTTCTCCCCGCTTCTCTAACAAACGGATGAAAACTCACAAACTGACGCACAAATGATCTGTACACCTTTGCTAGGCTGGTAGTAAGGGGGTATCATAGCTAGTATCATGCATGCCAACTAGGCAATTTTGATAAGCTGTCATAGAATGAAATTAATGAAGAAAGAGAGGGTTAAGTATCATATCATGAAACCGTATCATAATAAATGTTATGCTACTATGTGTCATGCATGACAATATAAATAAAGTAGTACATATGATACTAGCTACTCTATGATACTATGCATTATTAGAGCAAGTAAGTACACAATAGAGTGACATAAGACTAGCCATAATGGGTAGTAACGTAGAATGTTACTAGCCTATGTTACTAACTCTATAGTGGGGAGTAACATATGTGTAGTAACATGCAACACTTCATTTATTAGGCCATAGACTCATCTTGCCTTGAGATGTGTGATGTTACTCAGACTAGCCACAATTGGTAGTAACATAGACTAGTAACATGCCCATGTGTTACTAGTCTATGTTACTACCTCTATAGTGGGGAGTAACATATATGTGTGGTAACATGCAACACTTTATTTATTATGCTATAGACACATCTTGCCTTGATATGTACATGTGATGTTACTCATACTACTAGTAACTAGCTATGTTACTACTTTCCTCTCTTTCTTCATTTATTGCTTGCCACATCATCTACTTTATCTAGATATGTGTGATGTTACTACCTATGTTACTCCCATTGTGGGTAGTCTCATATTATAGTAAGACTATACCCATAGTGGGAGTAACATAGGTAGTAACATTACACATATCCACTTTCCTCCATTTCTTCATTTATTGCTTGCCACATCCTCTATTTTATCTTGATATGTCTGATGTTACTACCTATGTTACTCCCACTTTGGGTAGTAAAGCTATAAGGATATAATTATATATATATATATATATATATATATATATATATATATATATATATATATATATATATATATATATATATATATATATATATATATATATATATATATATATATATATATATATGACCGACATGCATTTGAAGTGTATTTGACGTGGAGAGGCCGCCACTGGGTCCACGGCCGCACACAAGGAAATGCCTCCTTATTACGTGCAAAATAATGATTCCTCCACCTGACATCAGGGACCCACCGAAAGGGCCTCTGTATTTCACAAAAAACGTTACTGCCGCGGCTCGGACCCTGACTATATCTTTGCACGCAAGGAAGTGCCTCCTTACTACGCACAAAAAAATGAATACTCCCCCTGTTAGCTGGGACCCAGTATAGTGCCAGGCTGACTTGTGGGTCTACTAAGTTGACAGGGATGGAGGGCTTTGTCAACTTAGTCAATATGCATGATTCTAGCTCCAGTAACCGTACGATGTCCGTCCAATGGCCATAGTGCTTCTTCAACCTCTGGCCTTCTTGCTCCAGCCGCCCAAACCAGCGCCGGTCGTGCCTCGTGCTCCTGCCTCCCGTGGCCGGCTGCGATGCAGCAGAGGCCTCACCGCCCCCTACTACTCCCACCGCTGGCTAGGCCATCCCTCTACTCACCCACACCCCCTGTTATTCTATGACGACGGCAGCCTCACACTGGAACTAACTAGTAAACCCTCGTACTCCTCTACGCGTGGGCATCCACTGTCGCGTCTTCCCCGGCTCCGCGTCGTCCCCTTCCTAGGCCTCGCCGTCGTCCCATTTATACGGTGCTCTCGGCGGCATGGTCAGCGTGGTCAGGCGGCTTCCATCGGACATGGATCATGCGTGGAGAGGCTGACAGCTTGGTCCAAGGTCGCAGCAAGGAAGTGCCTCCTTATTACGTGCAAAATAATTATTCTTCCACCTGACAGCGGGGACCCACCGGACGGGCTACCGTATTTCACGAAAAAAAACGTTTGCCCCTGACTGCTGGGACCCACCAGCTACATCTTCGCATGCAAGGAAGTGCGTCCGGGCAAAAAAAAACGATTCGCCCCCTGACTGTTGGGACCCACCAGCTACATCTTCGCACGCAAGGAAGTGCCTGACAGTCGGGACCCAGCTGGTCGAAGCGTACGTAGCGTTGTCATTCTGGTCGCGAACGTATACGTACATATATACTGGTGGATGTAGAGGCGCGCACCTGTCGTAGTAGAGGCGCGTACGTGTCGTAGTAGAGGCGCACACGTAGCATGTACATGTACGTACAACGACCAGGGTGCAAGAAAGAAAATACGGCCACATATGTGTACATATAGGCGGGGTCTTGAACGCCTACTCGCGCATACGTACCGCCAAGGCTCGTGTACATGATTGGGTCGGAGCAGAGAAACAGTGTCGTCGTCGTGTTCATGGGGAGGCAACGTAATGCGTCGTGTTCATGGGGAGGCAATGAAATGCGTCGTGTTCATCGGGAGGCTACGGAACGCGTGGGAGCCAACCGACTGGGTCGGAACGGATTGCGTGGTCGTGTTCATCGGGAGGGCTTGGATAGAACAGGCGATGGAAACAAGGCCTAGCGTACCGCGGAGGAGAAAGACCTCCCACGTTGGAGCACGGGTCCTGTTGATCGGGAGGGTGTGGCGTCTTGCAAAGCGGAGAAGCGGACCTCCTACGGTCGAAGCGGGGTCTGTTGATCGGGAGAGGTGTGGCGTCCGCAAAAGCGGACAAAAGCGGACCTCCTACGGTCGAAACGGGGTCTGTTGATCGGGAGGGTGTGGCGTACCGCAAAATGGGCCAAACGGACCTCCTACGGTCGAAGCGGGGTCTGTTGATCGGGAGGGTGTGGCGCACCCGCAAAACAAGCAAACGGATCTCCTACGGTGAAGCACGGGGTCCTGTTCATTGGGAGGGTGTGGCGTGCGCAAAAGCAGGACTCTACGGATCTGTTCATCTCCACCGTCGACCTCCTCCAGCCTCCACGGGCTCCTGTTCATCCAGCATCCACCATGCGCTACTCCACCGCTCTTGTTCAACCACCCTCCACCATCTCTGTTCATCCAGCCCTCCACACCACGGGTCTGTTCAACCACCCTCCACGGGCACCCTCCACCCTCTACTATTCATCCAGCCCTCCACACCACGGGGTCTGTTCAACCACCCCTCCACGGGCACCCTCCACCGTCTCTGTTCATCCAGCCCTCCACCACACCATGGGGTCTGTTCATCCGAGGCAACGCCACCGCCACTTGTTCATCCACCCCCCATAGCGCTCATTGTTCATCCTAGAGCAGCATCGATCGGCTTGATTAGCGGCGATGGCGAAGAATCGCTCAATCGGGTTCGATTAAACGCCATCGATCGGTCGTTTGGGTTCGATAACAGCGTAGCTTGCACCGCAATCGCTTTCGGGTTGATTAGAGCCCAACGCCTCGCTTCGGGTTGATTAGAGCTAACGCCTACTTTGCAGCGTCTGCACGTGTAAGAGAGCAGCGCATCGCTCGGCCCCGACCTCCACCGTGGCCGGAACTCCCGAAATTTTCCTCGCCCTCGCTTCTACCACGATTTTTTTCGTTGTGGACGGCCCAAAGAATGTCATCCAGCTGCGTCTCTGGCCCGCCCAGGACGAAAAGCCCATTTTCTGTCATGATTTTTTGTCATAGAAGTAGGAGCCCAGCACATCTATGATGATACCGGGTTTTGTCACAATTATCATCATAGAAGTGCCATATGTATGACAGAAAAAAATTTCATTCAGCCCAAAATGTCACGGATGTGTCTTTTTTTGTAGTGTAGGCCTACGCCAGTGGCCGTACCTTGCGGCCGAAATGTTTGAAACTTCTCCCCGCTTCTCGAACAAACGGATGAAAACTCACAAACTGACGCACAAATGATTTGTACACCTTTGCTAGGCTGATAGTAAGGGGGTATCATAGCTAGTATCATGCATGCCAACTAGGCAATTTTGATAAGCTGTCATAGAATGAATTAAATGAAGAAAGAGAGGGTTAAGTATCATATCATGAAACCGTATCATAATAAATGTTATGCTACTATGTGTCATGCATGACAATATAAATAAAGCAGTACATATGATACTAGCTACTCTATGATACTATGCATTATTAGAGCAAGTAAGTACACAATAGAGTGACATAAGACTAGCCACAATGGGTAGTAACATAGAATGTTACTAGTCTATGTTACTAACTCTATAGTGGGGAGTAACATATGTGTAGTAACATGCAACACTTCATTTATTAGGCCATAGACTCATCTTGCCTTGAGATGTGTGACGTTACTCAGACTAGCCGCAATTGGTAGTAACATAGACTAGTAACATGCCCATGTGTTACTAGTCTATGTTACTACCTCTATAGTGGGGAGTAACATATATGTGTGGTAACATGCAACACTTCGTTTATTATGCTATAGACACATCTTGCCTTGATATGTACATGTGATCTTACTCATACTACTAGTAACTAGCTATGTTACTACTTTCCTCTCTTTCTTCATTTATTGCTTGACACATCATCTACTTTATCTAGATATGTGTGATGTTACTACCTATGTTACTCCCATTGTGGGTAGTCTCATACTATAGTAAGACTATACCCATAGTGGGAGTAACATAGGTAGTAACATTACACATATCCACTTTCCTCCATTTCTTCATTTATTGCTTGCCACACCATCTATTTTATCTTGATATGTCTGATGTTACTACCTATGTTACTCCCACTTTGGGTAGTCGGCTATAAGGAATAGAATTATATATATATATATATATATATATATATATATATATATATATATATATATATATATATATATATATATATATATATATATATATATATATATATATGCTAAACTAAGCGTGAGTGTAGAATAGCTTATTCTACACCCCGGTAATAGTACATACATAATATGGTAACACACTATGTAAAATATAGTAATTTTCATAAAAATGTAGTAAATTACAAACATAGATGATAAAAAAATATTATCCGAATTACAACATTTTGTACACCGTTTTACTAGATTTTTTACATAGCGTTGCTAGGGGGTGTAGAATAAGCTATTCTACACTCAAGCTTAGAATAGCGTTACCCTATATATATATGTGTGTGCTTATTAGTTCGAGGAAAGAGAAGAGAAGCGGGCTCTTGGTTAGTAGAGCCAGCTGCAACAGGAGACCCAAGACACTTTGGATGATGTAAGGTGGGCCAACTATTGATAAACTAGTACGTATTTAAAACTTATTATTGTACATACCCGCTAAGAGGTTGGCTGTATATGACATGGCAACTTCTTACATCCGAACCTTGGCTGTATTATTAACCATGCTCTTAGTGAGGTAGCTAGTATATCACAGACGACTAGCTAGTATCAAACTAGCCATAGTGAGAGTAACTTCAGCAGTAACACCGAATCCAACTCAGCAAACTTGCTTATGTGGCAATAAGTTAATGAGGAGAGAGATAGTTTCAGTAACTTAGATAGTTACGGTAGCATCACATTTCCGAATGCAATATGAGTCTGTAACCTAAGAAATGAAGCTTTGCATGACACTACACTTATGTTACTACCCACTATGAAGGTAGTAACATATATAGTCTAGTGATATATGTATGTTACTAGTGTACTACTCTCCATTGTGGCTAGCTAGTCTCATACTCCCTCCTTTCGGGTTTAAGCCGGTTGTAATGGTATTATCATAAGCGGTATCATGCATGCCAACTAGACTTTTTGGATGATGTGGCACACAAGAGAGGATGTGGTATCATATCATAATACCGTGTCATATTAAATGTTGTACTACTACTTAAGGCAGCCTAAGATGTTAACTTATGATACTATGCATTACGGAAGTAGCTAGTACCCTAGCTACAGTATCATATATATGCATGATACTACTAGTATATATGATACTCCCCATTACAACCAGCCTTATAGGGCTCAATTCAAAAATCTCACCAACCAAGGTAGATGGTGAGTGATGGAATACCTTTTGTAGTTTGGAAAAATACCCAATTAATGCTTTTGTTTTCCTCAAAAATTTATGTTCTCCAATGTATTAATTGTAATACATGCATGCATATATAAAGTACATGCATTGGTCAACTTTCTCTTAATACTTGCATGGAATGATTTAATGCACCTTGGTATATGGACATGTGATGGGGAAAACCAAATTGAGCCTTATAAAATGGAAAAACTAAAATTTTGGGATAAGCCTATAAACCGGAAAGGAGGGAGTATATATGCATGATACTAGTATATGATCGGCAATACCTCCGTAATGCGCGCATGCATAGTATCATGAGTTGGTATCTTAGGTTCCTTATTAATTACCATGCATGACACAAAGTAGTACAACATTTAATATGATACGGTATCATGATATGATACCACACACCCTCTCTTTCATCATTTAACTGTGTGCCACCTCATCCAAAAAGTCTATTTGGCATGCATCATACCGCTTGATACTCCCATATTATGACTAGCTTTAGTAGGGTGGCCACAGTGGGGGTATCATAGCCGGTATCATGCACACGGGAATAGAAAATATGATGATGTGGCAAAGAAGCAGTAACATAGGTAGATATCGTAACATATATATTAATAAATGCTATACTACTTTGTGTCATGCATGGCCGTAAATACGGGCATCTATGATATATACTCCCTCCGTAAACTAACATAAGAGCGTTTAGGTCACTATTTAGTAATCTAAACGCTCTTATATTAGTTTATAGAGGGAGCTAGTACTACTCTATGATACTATATATGCACTATGAAGGAACGTACGTAGTATCATACACTAGTATCATATGCATGATACTATATATATAGTATATGATACTCCCCACTATATAAGGCTAGCCATAGTGGTGGTATCATAGCTGACGATGCCATGCACTCGAAATAGCAAGTATGCTGATATGGCAAAGAATGAAATATATATAAAGAGGGTTAGACTAACATATAGTAGGTAGATACCGTATCATGTTAAATGCTATGCTAATTTGTGTCATGCATTGCAATAAATATGATCTATATATGATACTATACTCTATATATTATACTGTGCGCTATAATTAATTAAAGGTAGTATCATGTGTACTGTATATTCATGATACTAGTATATGACACTCTCCACTATACTCATGATTTCTTACCATGGAAAAGAATTGGAGGCGAAACGATGAACTCATGTTTTCATTCGAACAAAAATATGATGTTAGGTAATGTAAATGTTTTCAAATAGCACATGGTCCACACACGAAAGTCGTGTGCCTACCAAAACATGGCCGATGCCCCCCCCCCCTCGCTGCACGCGCGATCTGAGTCGTGCGTTCTGATTGGCCAGAACCCAAACCCCACGGATCATACGTCTGCATCGTTGGATGCTCCCAGATCGAACCGCAATACTCATCCCTTTCGACGGGAAATGCAGTCCGGCTAGGAATTGATTTATATGCCAACATGCACGCTAAATGCCAAAAAATGTCTTACATATAGCACACGAGACCTGAAATGCGCCAGCAAATCAAACCCTTGGTAAAATTGTGATTGGTTTACGTGTGAAAAATTTAGATGAGAAACGATGAACTCACGTCTTCATTTCAAAATTAGTACGTCTTCATTTTAAACAAAATTATTCTGTACGCCTTTCCGCGCGGGCGGCGATCAGGGATATTTTCACCCTTTTTACCTAGGCCGCCAACACCACCCCACCGTCCGACCGCGTTTCACTCAACTAGTCAACCCAATCTCCTTTGCCATCTCCCCCTCCCCCAGATCCACAGCAGAACCCTCTCTAGCGCCGCCGTGCTCACCTCGGCCGTGTGCCCGCTCTTCGGCGTCAAGCCTACCTCCACTGCCGTTCCCAACACATGGCGGGCCATGCCTCGCCATCTTCGTTTGCTCGCCAGCCACCCTCGAGCATATCGATGCAGTAACCCTCGCCTCTCCTCTAGTCCGGCCGGGGTTTGCATTAAGAAGCCTATTAGTTAATGCTCTCCATCGTGGCGAGGCATATTTCCTCTCAATCCCTCTTCCATTTCGTTCCGTATGTTCCGAAATTGGCTGTAAAATAACGGAGAGCGTATATATATTCATTATCTACCTTCGTTACTACATATAAGCTGTATTTGGTCCAATAAGTTACTGCCTATTTACAGATCGCGGGCGCCCGAGTCACACAAACTTAACAAATTAGCCGTACATTTTCTAAATTATTGCATGGCTTGTTTAGAAAGCTTGATACCAAGTAGTTAGTTTTATGCTTATCCTCCTTTCCTGAGTTTCGCATGTGTTCTCTGTAGATGCCGGGTAGCAGCGACAACACTCATTCAGGCCATGTATCTTCATCTGATTCGGACAACCCTATGTCTTCAGCAGATTGTGAGGGATCAAGTAGTCTTGAATGGGATAGAGCTGCAACAATTACCCTTCCAGCCAGGACACGGAGGAACGGTCCAAGGAAGCCCACACACCAGCCTAAAGGTGTATATGAAGTAACCGAGATTGATTTAAAGTCTTGGGCTCCAACTAAACCAGATAAAGCACGCATGAGGTTCAGGAGTGTGTGTGGATTTGTTGGCAGGGCAAGGCTCAATATTAATCTGCCGGGGTTTCGGAAGGCTGACAGAGAAACACGGCGAAGGATAGTCCGGGAGATCATGGATCACTTCAACATTCGAGCAGTGGAGAATGCAAGTGGAACACGTTGCCTTTGAAGAATGCTAGGGATGCTTGAGAAGCTGGAAGCACGTCTTTGTACAAGAAGCACTTGAGTGAAGGCAAGGACCCAATCGCATACCCCCAAATTACAAAAGCGGTGGGAAGAATTCAAAAGGGTTAGGGCAACTCGAGTTTTACGTGTAGAGTTTCAAGCAATGAACTTGGAAGAAGAACATACACCCCACCGTATGGGTGTGGCGGGATACTCTGACATGAAACCGATATGGGAACAGGAGGGCAAAGAAGTAGTAGCGGCGGGTGGGAATCCAGTCTTTAGTGAAATCAAGGGCGAACGCACCAAAGACTACTTGCGGGCACGTGCAAAGAGGCGTGATGACGGAACTTATTACTTTGAAAACACACGTGACGCCAAACTGTATGAAGTGATGGCAGAGGCTTCCAAGATCCCTGGAAGGTTCTACAGAACTTCGGGCCATGTGACATTCATCCATTGCTCGGAGACAAAAGAGCCCCCTGGTCGTGCAAGGGGTATAGGTGTTAATGTCCCGCACAAGAGGGCTTTCACACTCAGCAAAGAAGAGAGGCTCGGCATGAAAAAAGTGAGGAGTGAAATGAAGCAAAATGCATTGTTTGAAAAGTTGAAGGAGATTTATCCGGCTGTTCGAAAGGATGTTGAGGAGTCAATGATGATGATGCATAAGACTCTAACACTAACAGATAGCCAGCAGATGGGATGGGAGGCGGGCATGGATGATGCTGCTTATTGCGCGACAACACTGCACAAGAGTAGTGTGCATCGGTGACCCAATGACATCGAGCTGCAGCTGCTCGCGATGATGCTATATCTGATCTATCTGGAATGAAAGACAGAGTGAAGGGCGTGCTTACACATTATGAAGGTACATTAAAATGTGTAACAGCCTGGGTTTGCCCACCCTTCTTGGAAGATGGACTCTTCTTGGACAATGTGCCATTGAAGCTGGGCTGTGTGAAGTGCTACGTGACTGAAGTATAGCCTAGATTCAATGAATAGGCCCTGAAGAATGTCCTAGGAGACTTTGATGAGCAAAGGACCTTGGGAGAAACACTGTTACATCACATCTAGTGGCCACGAAAGGAAATAGAGTTCATCGATGAGATTCCTGAAGCCCCGCCAAGAGAAACCACTGTCGCCCCTCAATAGGTGACGCTCTCCTTGCCAGAGAAGCTCTCGCGGGCTGATGCATCAACCTGTGATCAGCCAGACCAACTTTGTGGCGTACATGCCATGTCATCCTTCGCCCCAAAGCAACAAGTGGCAAGGCCTACAACTGCTGATGACGCACCACGGTTCGGATGCGGTCATTTGAAGCGCGAGGGGAGACCAATTGCGACACATGATCGCAGACCAACTGGTGGAACAATCGCTAAGCGATCGATGCTTGAACTACACGCTAAGCGGTCTATAGGTCGAACGGCGCTCATCGGTCCGTAGGTCCCGTAGCGTGATCAGCATACCAATGCGTCAGCACTTCCTGCTCAGCAAACCAACGTGTTGGCACGACCTCCTCAGCACACCGACAAGTTGGCACGATCTGCGCAGAAACCCGACATAGCTTCAACGCATGGTCAGCAGTCCGATGCCTCTGCTCCTACAGCCCAGCAGTCCGTCACTACAGCACCGCCAGCTCAGCGGTTTGGCATAGATAAACAGTCTGCTAAGAAGTCCGTCCAAGCTTCACCGTTTGCTCGGCAGTCAACCGTGCGAGCAACGGACGTTCGCGAAATGCTTCAAGTACCAAGAAGGAAGTGGCCAAAAAGGTTACACCCACGACCACGAGGAAGCACAGCGGGAAAGTGAAGAGGAAACAGAATGATCGCCTCTTAAAGCACTCATCGCCTAGAACCAAATTAACAGCACCTTGTTCGAATCGGGAAGTAATATTATTTCAGACGCCATGGATGATGAACAAGTAGAATAGTTGCTTGCTAAAAGAAAAGCAGACGTACTTTAAGCACGCAATTACGTCCTTGGCCAGCCATTTCTTGTTGGCGAATACTTTGATGAGTGTAGCTCCAGTTGCCGCGAGTTACATGAATATTGCATGGATCAAATGTCAGAAGGTCATCACCACTTGCTAGTCCACTACAACAGAGATCATTTCTGAGACGATGCTGGTTCAATCATTGTGAGTTTCGAGGACATACATCTCTTCTTCAACTTCAACGTGCTTGATGCCACTCTTGTTAGATGCACGATTTTGTAAGTACTTAACAAACTCTGATCAACTTCTCCATACAAGGCTATAAATGATAAACAGCTAACTGCATTTTATTCCTCTCAGGGGATTGAATGCGCAGAGAAGACAAACTGAGAGTGTGTATTTCATAGATCATGCATTAGCAAATGGCACAACATCACATGAAAAGGACCGACGGGACTGGGCCATTAACACGGTCGTCCGTATCTTCGAAAACACGTCCCATGCAGAATCATTTCTCTGGCCATATCATGAAGGTAAGTCAAGTAAACAACCACACATACACTGATTGTCTTTCAGATTTCGACATCATTCGTAAGTTCATGGCTTTCTTAATATGTAACAATCACTGGATATTGGTATTCATTCTTCCAAACAAGAACACAGTTTACTACATCGATTCTCTTAGAGAGTCAACAAACGCTCAGGATCAAGGCAGGCAAGTCTGGGTACCCCCGATCCTAGAATGCCAACAATAGTCCCCGGGCCCAAGGCGCGCTCGGACTTGGCTTCGAGGTGAAGCCAAGGGGCAAGGGCGAAGCACCACGGGCCCCAACCGCTTGTAGCCTCGGTTGACGCGTGGCGCTTGACGGGACGTGGGGCCCCCCACTTCCCCACACAACCTTGATATCCGCCAGGCACGGCGGCCACCCGTTGCCAGTGCAGCCCCGCCTTCATTGCTTGCCATGCTCGCCCTTGGCTCCTCCACCTTCCTGAGAAAACGCGGCTCTTCTCCCAGATTTGACGCCGGTGCCGGCCCTCTCTTGCCACCATGTCCCCACGGTCGAAGAAGAAGGGAAAACCTGCGCTCTGGCCGAATCCCAGCCAGTCTTGGAGCTTGCTCTTGAGCGGTCGATGGGTATCAATCAAGAGGGGTTGGCCAAGGTCCGTCCGGCCCTTGCCTCCGATTCCAATGAGTGGAAGGCGACGACGGCTTGGCCTGCTTCCCGGGCCATGATCGACATGGAAACCACCGAGATCGCCATCCATCTTCACGCGCTCTTGGCTGGCCCGATCCCCCCTTTCTCTGATTTCTTCAACGCTATAATCTCGCATTACCAAATCCAGGCGTTGCATCTGGACCTGCAATCCATCATCCTCCTTGTTGTTTTCGCCTTCCTTTGTGAGGCTATGGTGGGCATTTCCCCTTTCGTAGCCCTATTTCGCCATTTCTTCTCGCTTCATCTGCTCGACGCCCACCAGCGCTCGGGATGCATGGCCTTCCAGGCCGTAGCGGCGATGGCCGGCTCGGGCATCGACTTTGAGCTCTGGCTAGATGTGAGAGAGTTCCGGAAGCGGTGGGTGTATGTGGATGCCGGCGTGCTCAACCCCTTGCTCCTGCTTCTGCGAGTACCGGCGGTACCCAGCTCCGGCTGGGGGCACGCGAAGCTTGTCGACCATTGGCTCGCCCATGTCTGGTCCAGGCTGACCAGGTTGAAGAAGGTCGGGGTGACGGCGCCGATGGTGGCGAAGGAGTTCGTCCGGTGGAGGATTGCTCTGCTCCAGTGCCATTCTCGCCCAATGTGGGCCTTCACCGGCAGCAAGGACCCAATGAGGCTCCAGGTGCCTGCGCTTCCTTCCAAGATGCCGCGCGCGATGCTCAAGCTTTTGACGGACGACCCAGCGCCAGCCGCGCTTCCGGAGGAGGGCTGCCTCATGTACCAATGCTCGAACAAGGAGGACTTCGTGAGGTAGATGCCCCTTTTTGACGAGTGGGGGCTGCGCCCGGTGGGCCTTGAAGGCCTCACGAGAATCCCATCTTCGTGGCTCCTTTGCTGGTCGACCCTGCAGCGCGTGCCCTAGATGTGGATGCAAGGGGGTGAATGCCACCGGATACCGTTGGGACAACTGCTGGGGAGCGGGTGTCTCCAGGTACTCCCAAGGCAGTCGCTCCTGAGGTTCTGGCGAGTGCTCCTGAGGGGACCGCTGGAGAGCTGGTGCAGCCCAATGCTCCTAAGGCGATTGCCACCGAAGCTCGGGCGAGTGGTCCTGAGGTGGTGGCTGGTGGGCAGGTGCAACCTGGTGCTCCTGAGGCTGCCGCCCAAGAAGCCCCGCCAAGTGCCCTAGCTGCTGATAGTCGCGCTGAAAGGATCGAGAAGAGGTGTCTAGAGGGGGGTGGGGGTGATTAGACCCTCAATAAAGAAAAGTAGCAGTTATTAAGTTATTCAGGTTAAGGTGGAGTTTTAGCACAAGTTTAAACATTCGCAATACATTTCAAGCAAGCATGGCAAGAGTATATGAGCAGCGGAAAGTAAAGCATGCAAGTTGCAAGAAAGTAAACGGATGGTATTGGAGTGTGCAAACGCAATTGGAGACATGGAGATTTTTGGCATTGTTCCGATAGGTGGTGCTATCGTACATCCACATTGATGGAGACTTCAACCCACGATGGGTAATGATTGCGCGAGTCCACGGAGGGCTCCACCCACGAAGGGTCCATGAAGAAGCAACCTTGTCTATCCCACCATGGCCATAACCCATGAAGGACTTGCCTCACTTGGGTAGATCTTCACGAAGTAGGCGATCTCCTTGCCCTTACAAACTCCTTGGTTCAACTCCACAATCTTGTCGAAGGCTCCCAAGTGACACCTAACCAATCTAGGAGACACCACTCTCCAGAAGGTAATAGATGGTGTATTGATGATGAACTCCTTGCTCTTGTGCTTCAAATGATAGTCTCCCCAACACTCAACTCTCTCTCTCACACATATTTGGCTATGGTGGAAAGATGATATGAGTGGAAAGCAACTTGGGAAGGCTAGAGATCAAGACTCTTGTGGTTGGGTTGGGATGTCTTGGTCTCAACACATGAGTAGGTGGTTCTCTCTCAGAAAATGAATGCTGGAAGTGTAGGCACGTTCTGATGGCTCTCTCACAAATGGATAAGGGGTGGAGGGGTATATATAGCCTCCACACAAAATCTAACCGTTACACACAATTTACCAAACTCGGTGAGACCGAATAGTGAAACTCGGTGAGACTGACCTGGTTAAAAATGTGAACGTTAGGATTTTCGGTGGGACCGATGTTCTAGGGTTAGGGTAAAACCTCAACTCGGTTTTGCCGATTACACATACTCGGTGAGACCGATTTTGGTAATAAGCAAACAGAGAGTTTGTCAAGCAAACTCGGTGGGATCAACTGCATATCTCAGTGGGACCAAAATAAATGCAACAGGCAACAGAGATTTTGCAAGCCCATCTCGGTGAGACTGAGATCCCATCGGTGCGATCAAACTGATTAGGGTTTCTGGCAGTGGCTATGTCAAGTGAACTCGGTTGCGCTGGATAGATCAAATCGGTGGGGCCGAGTTTGACTTTAGGTTTAGGACATATTTGGAATTGAGAAAGTGGTTGAGGGCTTTGAGGCATATCAATAAGCACTTTGAGCAAGTAGACCATTAAGGAACACCTCATCCCCTTTTAATAGTATTGGCTTTCCTATGGACTCAATGTGATCTCGGATCACTAAAATAGAAATGAAGAGCCTTGAGCTTTTGCCAATATGTGTCCTTAGCATCTTGAAGGGGTTCCACATCCTCCTGTCCTACCACTCCACTATTGAACTCATATGAAATATACTAAATGAGAATATTAGTCCAACAAGAGGTATGTTGACATTAATTACAAAAATCACCCAGGGAGCACTTGTGCTTTCAATCTCCCCCCTTTTTGTAATTGATGACAACATACATCAAAGCTTTAGATAAATATATGTAGCATAACAAGTAAAGCTTTGGAAAGACATGTAACATACATATGCTCCTCCTACATGTAATCAATCATGTAAATATAGAATATAAGAGCATGTGAATGCATAAGCATGTCAAAACAAGCAATGAGTTACATGTATCTTGGCTATATGCATCAGAGCAAATGATGTAGATACAGGAAATATACCTTCATGCTCATGAGTCCTTGAAAACAATATGTACATCAGCAGGAGATCATCATGCACATGAGTGTGATGCATATACTTACCTTGTGGTCTTGAGCTGGCTTTGGTGGAGATGAACTTGAGAAAACAGGGTTAGATGACACAAGAACACCTATTAAACAAAGTAAATTGAGAAAACCATAAAAGTACCAAGATTGGGATGACATGTAGTGAGTGAGTACTTAGTACTCTATTTGGATATAGAGATGTCCCCAAAGAGTAAAGATATGCAATGAATTCCAAAGATTTTATTCCCCTTGAAATGAGCTCTTTCTCCCCCTGAATCTGATATTTGATAATGGGAAAAGATAGGGAAAAGAAAATAAGGACAAAGCAACATAACATTTACTTAACATGTCTTTCCCCTCTTAAAGACATGTGACTTTTCTCCACTATGGTTTATAAGCATCTATAAAAGCTAAGATGTGCTTTCTCTCTTATGTGATAAGCTTTGATTTGCTCTCTCTCTCTCTCCACCTTCGACATCAATTTCCAAGAAGGGATATTCTGGAGCATGTGTCATATAGGTTTGGCCTTGAGTCACATTACAAAGCAACATGTAATTTTAAGATGCTGGTAGAGGGAAAGAATCATCGAGTGGAGCTGGAAAGGAAAAAGATAATGGTAATGGCAAAAAGTTTTATTAGTAGTGAAATCGGTAACGCCGAGTTATTCTCATCGGTGACACCGAGTTGGAGATGTCAGAGATGATGCGTATCGGTCAGACCGGGTTTGTCCTTGTCGGTTGAACCGATGAACAATCTACAATGTGGCATTGTAGTTTGGTCTAGCCAGGATGTATAAATCGATGAGACCAAGTTCAATATAGAGGAAAGATTTTGTCATCTTAGCTCACTAGGCAGATGAGATCTCACAAAGATATGCTAGGAATTAACTGAAAATATTTGCAATGAGTTGGATGCAGGGAATGCAGAACATAACAGAGAAAAAGAAAGGAAATCTAGATGAAGTGGAAGGGAAACATGCTAGGCACAAATGCAAGAACTCAAAGAAACACTAGAGAACTTCATCTAGAGAGAGTCGGTGACGAAGTCACCTATGTTAGAGTATATTGACTGAGGAGTCAAGTGGGAACACTTGATCGTAGGTCATACTCATCGTTTAAGCTCAGAATGGGGTTACCATTTTTCGTTTAAGCATTTTGATGTATTCACATCTTGTTGAGCTGCTTTGACCCATGACTTGGGGTAAATCTTCTCTAAGATGGAATGACATACCTTGGGTGGTGGTGTTGATCTTGGTCATGTAGTTGAACTTGTGTATGATGCTCAAGGTTGATGTAGCTCATCAATGGTTGGGAGAACCACTTGTAATTTTAGTTCATCTACCTCCATGGGTTATTCTTGCAAGGAAGAGCACTTGTGTATCCAAAGTGACAATCATGAAATTTGATACCAAATGAAATTTGGTATAAAGAAATTGTCAAAGGATATATTGAAAGGTTTCATGCTTCCTTGTCTTGAACCTCCATATTGTAGAGACTTGGTGATGTAGAGATTGCTCAAGATGTGAGTGAGTTGCAATCTCATAGATTTGGATTCATCCAAGTACCTACAAGGGTTAGATGACATGCAAGGGTACAAATATAGATCCAAGACAAATGATCATCATCATAAGAGACATATCGAGGATTAGTCAAAGGCTCATGCCTTGCACGCATCCAAATGGAGTTTCTACTCCAAGTTGGAAGCATCAATGATGTTCAATTCACCTCTCAAACGGCAAAATACTTTCTCATCAAGTGGTTTGGTGAATACATCCGCCAATTGATTATCGGTACAAACATGCTTAAGATCAATGTATCCTTTAGCAACATGATCCCGAATGAAATGATGACGAACTTCAATATGCTTAGTTCAAGAAAGTTGCACGGGATTGTGAGCAATCTTAATAGCACTTTCATTATCACAAAGCAATGGAACATGTTTCACATACATTGCATAATATTTAAGAGTTTGGGTCATCCAAAGTAATTGAGAACAACATGAACTGGCGACAATGTATTCCGCTTCGGCGGTGGATAAGGATACCGAGTTTTCTTTCTTAGAGGACCAAGACACAAGAGATCTACCAAGCAATTGACAAGTACCCGAAGTGGACTTTCTATCAACCTTGTCTCCGGCATAGTCCGAATCGGAATAGCCAACAAGATCAAAGGAAGACCTCTTAGGATACCAAATGCCAAATTTTGGTGTGTGAATTAAGTATATCACTATCCTTTTCATAGCCTTAAGATGACATTCTTTAGGGGCCGCTTGATATCGTGCACACATGCACACACTTAGCATAATATCGGGATGGGAGGCACACAGATATAACAACGAACCAATTATAGAGCGATAGACCTTTTGGTCCACCGGTTTGCCATCCTTAGTCAAGTCAAGATGTCACTAGTAGGCATGGGTGTTTTCATACCTTTGCTTTCTTGCATGTTGAACTTCTTGAATAAGTCCTTGGTATACTTTGTTTGAGAAACAAAGGTACCTTCCTTAGTTTGCTTGATTTGCAAACCAAGAAAGAACTTGAGTTCACACATCATAGACATCTCAAACTTCTTTGACATTAGCCTTCCAAACTTTTCACTAAAAAGAGGGTTAGTCGAACCAAATGTGATATCATCAACATAAATTTGGCACACAAATAATTCACCATTAACCCTTTTAGTAAAAAGAGTAGAATAAAATTTTCGAATCTCAAAGGCTTTTTCAATAAGGAACTTGGTCAAGCATTTATACCATGCTCTAGGAGCTTTTTTAAGACCATAAAGAGCTTTGTGAAGTTTGTAAACATGGTCAGGTTTCTTAGGATTAACAAAGACGGGAGGTTGTTGATGACCCACAAGTATAGGGGATCTATCATAGTCCTTTTGATAAGTAAGAGTGTCGAACCCAACGAGGAGCAGAAGGAAATGATAAGCGGTTTTAAGTAAGGTATTCTCTGCAAGCACTGAAATTTTTGGTAACATATAGTTTTGTGATAAGGTAATTTGTAACGGGTAACAAGTAATGAAAGTAAATAAGGTGCAGCAAGATGGCCCAATCCTTTTTGTAGCAAAGGACAAGCCTGGACAAACTCTTATATAGAGTAAAGCGCTCCCGAGGACACATGGGAATTATCGTCAAGCTAGTTTTCATCACGCTCATATGATTCGCGTTCGTTACTTTGATAATTTGGTATGTGGGTGGACCGGTGCTTGGGTGTTGTCCTTTCTTGGACAAGCATACCACTTATGATTAACCCCAATTGCAAGCATCCGCAACTACAAAAGAAGTATTAAGGTGAACCTAACCATAGCATGAAACATGTGAATCCAAATCAGCCCCTTACGAAGCAACGCATAAACTAGGGTTTAAGCTTCTGTGACTCTAGCAACCCATCATCTACTTATTACTTCCCAATGCCTTCCTCTAGGCCCAAACAATGGTGAAGTGTCATGTAGTCGACGTTCACATAACACCACTAGAGGAGATACAACATAAATCTCATCAAAATATCGAACGAATACCAAATTCACTTGACTACTTATAGCAAGACTTCTCCCATGTCCTCGGGAACAAACGTAACTACTCACAAATCATATTCATGTTCATAATCAGAGGGGTATTAATATGCATAAAGGATCTGAACATATGATCTTCCACCAAATAAACCAACTAGCATCAACTACAAGGAGTAATCAACACTACTAGCAACCCACAGGTATCAATCTGAGGCTTCGGGACAAAGATTGGATACAAGAGATGAACTAGGGTTTGAGATGAGATGGTGCTGGTGAAGATATTGATGGAGATTGACCCCCTCCCGATGAGAGGATCGTTGGTGATTACGATGGCGATGATTTCCCCCTCCCGGAGGGAAGTTTCCCCGGCAGAACAGCTCTGCCGAAGCCCTAGATTGGTTCCGCCAAGGTGCCGCCTCGTGGCGGTGGAGTTTCTTCCCGAAAGCTTGCTTATGATTTTTTCCAGGGTAAAAGACTTCATATAGCAGAAGATGGGCACTGGAGGCCTGCCAGGGGGCCCATGAGGCAGGGGGCGCGCCCAGGGGGGTAGGGCGCGACCCCACCCTCGTGGCCAGGGTGTGGGCCCCTCTCGTGGATTCTTTCGCCAGTATTTTTTATTAATTCCAAAAATAACTTTCGTGAAGTTTCAAGACTTTTGGAGCTGTGTAGAATAGGTATCTAATATTTGCACCTTTTCCAGCCCAGAATTCTAGCTGTCGGCATTCTCCCTCTTCATGTAAACCTTGTAACATAAGAGAGGAAAGACACAACTATTGTGACATAATGTGTAATAACAGCCCATAATGCAATATATATTGATATAAAAGCATGATGCAAAATGGACGTATCAACTCCCCCAAGCTTAGACCTCGCTTGTCCTCAAGCGAAAGCCGAAAACTATAATGGACATGAGAGTTTCTTCTCATCCAGCTCCTCGCGAATGGAATGAGAAGGCATGTAAATTTCTCTAATTCATAATATTCCAAAATATTACGATACAGATAGATACACATTAATAGATAATAGAAAAAGTTCGGTTTTTTTATATGTCCACATGTTTAGAGATAGATGTGTCGATAAAATAAAATACGAACATGAGGGCATCATGATCATTCTTATAACAACAACATATATGGATATCGTCATATGATTGCTTATGCTCAAGTAATAATCTATTCATAATGTAAAGTATGAATCGAAACTTCATTGAGAACCAACAACTATGATCTCGGTCATTGAAGCAATTGCAATTTATCATAACATCGGAAAGAGTCAATATAAGAGCTTTTCAGCAAGTCCACATACTCAACTATCATATAGTCTTTCACAATTGCTAACACACACGCAATACTTATGGGTATGGAGTTTTAATCAGTAAAGATAGGGGCTTATAGTGTTGCCTCCCAACCTTTTACCTCAAGGGTAATGTCAACAATAATAATTCATGCTAACTTACATCCAATTAGAAATATATATATCAGGATCTTTCAAACACAAGGTGCTTGCCAAAGGATAAAATGTAAAAAGGAAAGTTGAAGATCACCATGACTCTTGCATCAGGAATAAGACAAAAGTAAAAGATAGGCCCTTCGCAGAGGGAAGCAGAGGTCGTCATGTGCTTTTATGGTTGGATGCACGAAATCTTAATGCAAAAGAACGTCACTTTATATTGCCACTTCTGATATGGACCTTTATTATGCAGTCCATCACTTTTATTGCTTCCATATCACAAGATCGTATAAAGTTTATTTTCTCCACACTAATAAATCATACATATTTAGAGAGAAATTTTTATTTCATGCAAAATGAGAACTTACTTGAAGGATCTTACTCAATCCATAGGTAGATATGGTGGACATTCATGGCAAGACTGGTTTTAAGGGTATTCGGAAGCACAAGTAGTATCTCTACTTAGTGCAAGGAATTTGGCTAGCATGAGGGGGAAAGGCAAGCTCAACATGTTGGATGATCCATGACAATATACTTTATTTCAGATATAAGAAAACATAACCCATTACGTTGTCTTCCTTGTCCAACATCAACTCTTTAGCATGTCATACTTTAATGAGTGCTAACAATTATGAAAGATGTCCAAGATAGTATATTTATATGTGAAAACCTCTCTTTCTTTATTACTTCCTATTAATTGCAATGATGACCAAAACTATGTTTGTCAACTGTCAACAACTTTTATTCATCATACTCTTTATATGTGCAGTCATTACTCTCCATAAGATAAGTGTGATCTCTTTACTTCTTTTTATTCTTTCTTTATCTTTAAATCCCTCAAGATCATAGCAAGATAATCAAGCCCTTGACTCAGCACTAATCTTTATTATATATGGCTCATGGACTCGATTACATGGAAGGATCATAAAGCAAAACTCAAAAATAAATCATACTAAAACTATATTCTACTAGATCAAGATATTACCAAAAGGATCGAAGTAAGAAAAACGGTAAAGATAGGAGTATGATAGTGATACAATACCGGGGCACCTCCCCCAAGCTTGGCAGTTGCCAAGGGGAGTGCCCATACCCATGTGATTATATCTCTTTTGCCGGTGCAGGAGATGGAGTTGTTGATGACGTAGGCTTGTCGTCCCTCTTCCAGGGCATAGGCTCACCATCATAGAAGGATGATCGAGTCTTCGGGATCCTTAAATTTGTAGCCAAACTCATCCTCTTGAATCTATATTCATACTAACAGTTTTGGTTTTGCAGGTCATAGATCTGGGCTTGGAGGTGCTCGATTTTCTCATGAAGCTTGAACATGGCCTCCCCAATGTCCTTGGCATCCACCTTGTGGTTGTTGGTGAACTCCGTGATCATTATGTGATTGGAGTCGAGTCCGCGCTCCACCATCTCTTGACACTTGAAAACTTGTTGCTCATTGCCTCGAGCCTTATCTCCACGCTTCCAGTCCTCCTTGCTCCCTCAACATCGCGGATGTGCAGCAACCCCTCACGCATCTCAATGGTTTGAGGATGTTGCAGCACTTCCGTGAGGTAGGGGTTGATGACCTTCTCGAAGAACTTGTCCTTGGGGGCACTTGGAGATGTCATGGTGATCTAGATCTGTCAGAAAAATAGCTCAAAACAAAAACAGAGGATATTTGCTTGGTACGGTGGTCAAAACCTTCGGGAGATTATATAATGAATTTTTACCGACCAAAAGAAGTATCGTGCAAGAAAACGGAGTCCGGAGAGCACACGAGGTGCCCATGAGGCAGGGGGGCGCGCCCTCCACCCTCGTGTCCTTCCCGGACTACATCTTATTTTCCTATTTTCTTAAATATTCCAAAATAGAGAAAAGTAGCCGTTAGAACTGTTTTGGAGTCGGTTTACTTACCGTACCACATACCTATTCCTTTTCGGAGTCTGAAACGTTCTGGAAAGTGTCCCTTATGTACTCCTCCCAAGCTTTTAAATAGCGGATAGCGGACTGGTGGCGGATTAGGGTCTGCATAGCGGATTGCGGATAGCGGGCGATATTGCGGGCACTATATCCACATAGCCAGTTTTTAAAGAACACTCATAAATTTGAGATTCTTGTGTATATTTCTAGGCCATTGACAAAAAATGTGTCACTTAATTCGAGAAATCATCATTTATATAAGAATATAAACTATAATTGAACAATATTTGGTCATGCAACCATGCAAGCAAGACACATTTACTCCCTCCATCCGCGAATAAGTGTACATATACCTTTTGTTCTAAGTCAAAGTTTTAAATTTTTGACCAACTTTATAGAAAATAATAGTAACATATATGACATCAAATTGGTATATTATCAAAGTATATTTCAAAACGAATCTGGTGATACTAGTTTAGTGTCATATATGCTTTTACTTTTTCTTAGAAAGTTGGTCCTAGTTTTAAAACTTTGACTTAAGACAAAAGCTAGATGTACACTTATTCGCGGACGGAGGGAGTACCAAAATAGATTACACAACAGAACAACAAGGACCTATATAGCAGGCGATATTACAAATAGCGGATGATATAGCGGTCTAACAGGTGATATTGCCCCCACATCATGACAACACGCTATTTTCTAACGCAACCTTAAACTAATAGCGGTAGGGTGACGCTACCGCTATTGCGGCCGCAATAGCGGAGGTAGCAGACGCTATTTAAAAGATTGACTCCTCCGGGGCTACGGTTTCAATAACATTAGTTTCAACATTTATAGGATTACCTAAGATATAATGTTTGATTCTTTGACCGTTCACCACCTTCGGATTTGTGCCTCCGAAGTTGTTGATTTTTATGGCACCAGAACGATAGACCTCCTCGATAATGTAAGGACATTCCAATTTAGAGAGAAGTTTTCCTGCAAAAAATCTTAAACGAGAGTTGAATAGCAACACATAATCACCTACATTAAACTCACGCTTTTGTATCCTTTTGTCATGCCATCTTTTAACTTTCTCTTTAAACAGTTTGACATTCTCATAGGCCTGGTTTCTCCATTCATCAAGTGAGCTAATATCAAATAACCTCTTCTCGTCGGCAAGTTTGAAATCATAATTGAGCTCTTTAATGGCCCAATATGCCTTATGTTCTAGTTCGAGAGGTAAGTGACATGCTTTTCCATAAACCATTTTATACGGAGACATACCCATAGGATTTTTATATGCAGTTCTATAGGCCCATAATGCATCATCAAGTTTCTTGGACCAATTATTTCTAGATCTATTAACAGTCTTTTGCAAAATTAATTTGAGCTCTCTATTACTCAATTCTACTTGACCACTAGACTGTGGGTGATAAGGGGGTGCAATTCTATGATTAACATCATACTTAGCAAGCATTTTACGGAAGGCACCATGAATAAAATGTGAACCACCATCAGTCATTAAATATCTAGGGACTCCAAACTTCGGAAAAATAACTTCTTTAAGCATCTTAATAGAGGTGTTATGATCAGCACTACTAGTTGGAATAGCTTCTACCCACTTAGTAACATAATCAACAACAACTAAAATATGTGTATACCCGTTAGAGGAAGGAAACGGTCCCATATAATCAAAGCCTCAAACATCAAATGGTTCAATAACGAGTGAATAATTCATAGGCATTTCTTGACGTCTACTAATATTACCAATTCTTTGACATTCATCACAAGACAAGACAAACTTACGGGCATATATGAAGAGAGTAGGCCAATAAAAACCGGATTGCAATACCTTATGTGCAGTTCTATCTCCAATGTGGTGTCCTCCATAAGCCTCGGTGTGACACTTGTGTAGGATCTGTTCCTGTTAATGCTTAGGTATACAACGTCTAATAACACCATCTACTCCTTCTTTATAAAGGTGTGGGTCATCCCAGAAGTAATGTCTTAAATCATAGAAAAACTTTTTCTTTTGCTGGCATGTGAAACTAGGTGGTATAAATTTAGCAACGATGTAATTAGCATAATCAGCATACCATGGAGCAGTACGAGAAGCATTTATGATAGCTAATTGTTCATCAGGAAAGCTATCATCAATAGGTAGTGGGTCATCAAGAACATTCTCTAACCTAGAAAAGTTATGCAGAACGGGTTCTCGGCTCCTTTCTATCAATAATATGCAAATCAAATTCTTGTAGCAAGAGAACCCATCTAATAAGTCTAGGTTTAGCATCTTTCTTTTCCATAAGGTATTTAATAGCAGCATGATCAGTGTGAACAGTTACTTTAGAATCAACAATATAAAGGTCAGAACTTATCACAAGCAAATACAACTGCTAAAAGTTCTTCTTCAGTAGTAGCATAATTTCTCTGGACATTGTCTAGAGTTTTACTAGCATATTGGATAATTGTATAACATTTAATTTCTTATCAACTCTTTGTCCTAGAACAGCACCTACAACATAATCACTAGCATCACACATAATTTCAGAGAGTAAATTCCAATCAGGTGGCTGAACAATAGGTGCAGAAATCAATGCTTTCTTAAGTATTTAAAATGCTTCTACACAATCATCATCAAAGACAAAATGAATATACTTTTTAAGAGATTAGTCAGAGGCCTCGAGATTTTAGAGAAGTCCTTAATGAACCTCCTATAAAAACCCGCATGACCGAGGAAACTTCTTATACCTTTAATGTCCTTGGGACACGACATCTTTTCAATAGCATCAACTTTAGCTTTGTCAACTTCAATACCTCTTTGAGAAATTTTATGCCCCAAGACAATACCTTCGTTAACCATAAACTGGCACTTCTCCCAATTCAAGAAAAGGTTAGTTTCTTCACATCTCTGCAAAAATCGATCAAGGTTTCTCAAGCAATCATCAAAAGAAGTTCCGTAAACGGAGAAATCATCCATGAAAACCTCAACAATCTTTTCACAAAAATCAGAGAATATAGCCATCATGCATCTTTAAAAGGTAGCAGGTGCGTTACATAAACCAAAAGGCATACGTCTATAAGAAAAGGTACCGAAAGGGCAAGTAAAAGTGGTCTTTTCTTGATCCTCTTTTGACACAGGTATTTGAGAGAAACCAGAATAACCATCTAGAAAGCAAAAATGTGTATGTTTGGATAGTCTTTCTAGCATTTGATCAATAAAAGGTAAAGGGTAATGATCCTTTTTAGTAGCTTTATTTAATTTGCGGAAATCAATTACCATTCTATAACCTGTAATAATTCTTTGTGGGATCAATTCATCTTTTTCATTAGGAACAACAGTAATACCTCCCTTCTTAGGGACACAATGGACATGACTTACCCACTGACTATCAGCAACGAGATAAATTATACCTGCCTCCAGAAGCTTTAGTATTTCTTTCCTTACCACTTCTTTCATCTTAGGATTTAACCATCGTTGGTGATCAATAACTGGTTTAGCGTCTTTCTCCAATTTTATTTTGTGTTGGCATAAAGTGGGACTAATACCCTTAAGATCATCAAGAGTATCTCCAATAGCGGCACAATGCTTCTTCAGAGTTTTCAATAATCTCTTTTCTTCATGCTCTAAAAGGTTAGCCCTAATAATAACAGGATATATCTTTTTCTCATCAAGATAATCATATTTAAGAGTATCAGGTAATGGTTTAAGCTCAAACACGGGATCACCCTTGGGTGGAGGAGGATCCCCTAGGATTTCAATAGGCAAGTTATGTTTCAAAATACCCTGTTTAAAGAATACTTCATCTATTTGCCTTCTTTCATTCATAAATATATCATTTTCATGGTCGAGCAAATATTGTTCTAAAGGATCATTAGGAGGCACGACAATAGAAGCAAGACCAATACTTTCATCTTTACTAGGCAATTCCTTGTCACGGGGTTGTCTACGAAATTTATCAAAGTTAAACTCATGAGACATATCCCCCAAACCAATAGTAACAACATCCTTTTCGCAGTCTATCCTAGCATTAACAGTATTCAAGAAGGGTCTACCAAATATAATGGGACAAAAGTTATCTTGTGGGGAACCAAGAACAACAAAATCAGCAGGATATTTAGCTTCCCCACACAAGACTTCAACATCTCTAACAATGCCAACTGGTGAAATAGTGTCTCTATTGGCAAGCTTAATTGTAACATCAATTTCTTCTATCTCAGCAGGTGCAATATCATGCATAATTTATTTGTATAAGGAATAAGGTATTGCACTTGAACTAGCACCCATATCACATAAGCCATGATAACAATGATCTCCTATTTTAACAGAAATAACAGGCAACAATAGGTCTATGTTTATTTTTAGCATCAGGTCTAGCAATTCGAGCAGCTTCATTGCATAAGTAAATAACATGCCCATCAATATTATCAGCCAAGAGATCTTTAACCATAGCAACACTAGGTTCAACTTTAATTTGCTCAGGGGGTTTGGGTGTCTTATGTTACTTTTGTTGACCACAGTTGAAGCTTTAGCATGATCCTTTATTCTAACAGGGAAAGGTGGTTTCTCGATATAAGTAGTAGGAACGGCATGATCATTATAAGTGATAGTCTTTTCTTCAACTTTAATAGGTGCAACTACTTTTACTTTAATGGGAGGATTATATTTAAACCACTTCTCCTTAGGGAGATCGACATGAGTAGCGAAGGATTCACAGAACGAAGCTACTATCTCAGAGTCAAGTCCATATTTAGTGCTAAATTCACGGAAAACATCGGTATCCATAAAAGATTTAACACAATCAAACTTAGGTGTTATACCTGACTCCTTACCTTCATCAAGATCCCAATCATCAGATTTGCATTTAATTCTTTCCAATAAATCCCATTTGAATTCAATAGTCTTCATCATAAAAGATCCAGTACAAGAAGTATCGAGCATGGAGCAATTATTGAGAGAAAGCCGAGCATAAAAATTCTGAATAATCATTTCTCTTGAGAGCTCATGATTGGGGAATGAATATAACATTGAATTAAGCCTCCCCAAGCTTGAGCGATGCTTTCTCCTTCGCGAGGCCAAAAGTTATATATATAATTACGATCACGATGAACAAGACGCATAGGATAAAACTTCTGATGAAATTCCAATTTCAATCGGTTGTAGTTCCATGATCCCATATCATCACATAGCCTAAACCATGTCAATGCCTCTCCCTTAAATGATAAATGGAATATCTTCTTCTTGATAACATCCTCGGGCATACCTTCAAGCTTAAATAATCCACAAACTTCATCCACATAGATTAGGTGCAAATCGGGATGTAATGTTCCATCTCCTGTAAAAGGATTAGCTAGCAGTTTCTCTATCATACCCGAAGGAATTTCAAAGTAAACATTTTCAGTAGGTTCAGTAGGTTGAGGTGAAACTCTTGGCTCTACTGCTCGGGGTGAAGATACCCCGAACAAGCCCCTCAGAGTATTACTTTCCATAGTAACAAGTGACAGTAAATTTCAGCACACTATATAAAATTTTCCTTACCAAATTCCACCTACCAAAGGCGCTTCACACCCCGGCAACGGCGCCAGAAAAGAGTCTTGATGACCCACAAGTATAGGGGATCTATCGTAGTCCTTCTGATAAGTAAGAGTGTCGAACCCAACGAGGAGTAGAAGGAAATGATAAGCGGTTTTCAGTAAGGTATTCTCTGCAAGCACTGAAATTATCGGTAACAAATAGTTTTGTGATAAGGTAATTAGTAACGGGTAACAAGTAATGAAAGTAAATAAGGTGTAGAAAGATGGCCCAATCCTTTTTGTAGCAAAGGACAAGCCTGGACAAACTCTTATATAGAGAAAAGCGCTCCCGAGGACACATGGGAATTATCGTCAAGCTAGTTTTCATCACGCTCATATGATTCGCGTTCGTTACTTTGATAATTTGGTATGTGGGCGGACCGGTGCTTGGGTGCTGTCCTTTCTTGGACAAGCATACCACTTATGATTAACCCCTATTGCAAGCATCCGCAACTACAAAAGAAGTATTAAGGTGAACCTAACCATAGCATGAAACATGTGGATCCAAATCAGCCCCTTGCGAAGCAACGCATAAACTAGGGTTTAAGCTTCTGTCACTCTAGCAACCCATCATCTACGTATTACTTACCAATACCTTCCTCTAGGCCTAAACAATGGTGAAGTGTCATGTAGTCGACGTTCACATAACACCATTAGAGGAGAGACAACATACATCTCATCAAAATATCGAACGAATACCAAATTCACATGACTACTTATAGCAAGACTTCTCCCATGTCCTCAGGAACAAACGTAACTACTCACAAATCATATTCATGTTCATAATAAAAGGGGTATTAATATGCATAAAGGATCTGAACATATGATCTTCCACCAAATAAACCAACTAGCATCAACTACAAGGAGTAATCAACACTACTAGCAACCCACAGGTACCAATCTGAGGTATTGGGATAAAGATTGGATACAAGAGATCAACTAGGGTTTGAGATGAGATGATGCTGGTGAAGATGTTGATGGAGATGGAGCCCCTCCCTATGAGAGCATCGTTGGTGATGACGATGGCGATGATTTCCCCCTCCTGGAGGGAAGTTTCCCTGGCAGAACAGCTCTGCCGGAGCCCTAGATTGGTTCCACCAAGGTTCCGCCTCGTGGCGGCGGAGTTTCTTCCCGAAAGCTTGCTTATGATTTTTTCCAGGGTAAAAGACTTCATATAGCAGAAGATGGGCACCAGAGGCCTGCCAGGGGGCCCACGAGGCAGTGGGGCACGCCCAGGGGGGTAGGGCGTGCCCCCCACCCTCGTGGCCAGGGTGTTGGCCCCCTCTAGTGGATTCTTTCGCCAGTATTTTTTATTAATTCCAAAAATTACTTACGTGAAGTTTCATGACTTTTTGAGCTGTGCAGAATAGGTGAAAGTGCGTTATATCGACTAGAGGGGGTGAATAGGTAATTTTTATGAATTCTTCACCGGGGAATTTGCGGGTGAGGAAATTCCTTAGCGAAGAACTACTTGTAGCGGAATAAGTACTCAGAAGTAAACATAACAGAACACAAGCATGGTCATCATAATGAAATGAAGACGAGCACAGAGTACAGAAAGCGTAAACACAGGATAACACAGGATGAGGACAAACAGACTGAAGAAAATGAACTAAGGTAATTGAGAAAGTCTTCAGTCAAAGTCTCCAAACACAGTATGAACAAGTGCACAACACAGTAATTAGGAAATGAAAGAGTTGAGGAAATAGAACAAGTAAGCTTGGTGAAGACAATGATTTGGTAGACCAATTCCAACTGATGTCTCAGTTGTACGTCTGGTTGGAGCGGCTAGGTATTTAAACCTGATGACACACAGTCCCGGACACACAGTCCTCACCATATTCTCCTTGAGCTAAGGTAACACAGACCTCGCCCAATCACTCGTGGTAACTAGTCAGGTGACTTCCAAACCTTCACGAACTCGGTCACTCGTAGATCCACAATTCTTCTTGGATGCTCTAGACCATGACGCCTAACCGTCTGGAAGAAGCACAGTCTTCAAAGGTAACAAGCGTCGGATCCACGCAGGATCAATCTCTTCAGTGATGCTCAATCACTTTGGGTTTGTATGTGTTTGGGTTTTTATTTTCCTCACTTGATGATTTTCGCTCAAAGTCCTCGGAGGATGGGATGCTCTCAAATGACAAGTGTCAGTTTCTATCGGAGCAGCCAACTAGCTAGTGGTTGTAGGGGGCGGCTATTTATTGCCTAGGGAGCAGCCCGACATGATAAGACATAAATGCCCATCAATGATATGACCGTTAGGTGGATAGATATTTTGGGACAGCTGGCGTGTAGCACAGCAACGGTCGGAAATTTGAGTATCAAATACCTCAGGGCTATCATGTTCCTCACTGTGTAGGCAATTGTAACATCCCAAAATTCTAAATTTTGGAATGTTATATTAAATAAATAACTATGCTTGTTGTCTGATTGTTGGTTTGATTGAATGAGTGAAACTGAGTGAAATTTGAAAACTTTTGAAAGTTGAATGAGAGGGAATGAAATGACTTTCCCAAAACTTTCTCCTTTGCCTTTTGGATCTCAACGAATTCAAATTCATTCCAACACCAAAGCCTAGAGTGAAGATGACATGACTTCTTCCATTTTGAAATGAATAGGGTTTGGGAAAAAGATTTGAATTTCATTTGGGGATATTTCAAATTCAAAACTTTATGCAACTCAATGATTTTCATGAGGGAAGATAAAATGACTTCTTCAATTATATGAAATATGAGTTGGAAGTTAAAATGAATCAAGCTGAAAATCATTTGAAAGTGCTTTGAAACCCTCTTTCAAATTTTGAGTTTTGAATTTGAATTTCAAACTTTGGCATGTGGGAAACATTTCAAAAGCTATGCCTGATAAATACTTGATCAAAAGTATGAGAGGAGCAAACATGACACTCCAAAAATATCAGAGGAAACAATGCCAAAAGATTTGAATTCAAATCTGAATTTTATTTGAATTTGGAAAAAATGGATTTTTATAAAGTTTGGATTTTGCCTTTGGAAAAATGTTCAAACGAAAGGGAATATTCCCCTGATCATTTTGGTATATATATATACCCTATATAAAATATTTATAGATATTGTTTTATTTTTGTTTTTGTTTTATTTAAAAAATAAAAAAAACCCCCGGGCGCCAGCCGAGCCACCCAGGCCCGGCCAGCGCCGCACCCCTCGGCTGGCCCGGCCCGGCCACGAGGCCGGCCAGTGAGCCACCGAACGGCCCAGCTCCCCCTCTCCCTCCCCTCGAAAAGCGCTCTGCCGGCCACCCGATCGCCTCGCCCTCTCTCTCTCTCTCGACCATGGGACCCACCCCTTCTTCCTCCCGCCCCACGCCACGTCGCCGCCATGGATCGCCGGATCCGAAGGATCCGGGATGCCGATTCCTCCCGATCCCTTCCTTCCCGACGAGGCCCCGCCCTATAAAACCCTCCCGCACCCGTTTCCCCCTCGCCCCTCTGGGACCTCCTCTCCCTCCCTTCGTGCTCGCTGGAGCCCAAGCTCTCACTGCCGCCATTTCGCCGCCGTCGACGCCTAGTCCTCCCCGACCAACCTGACCCCACCGAACCCCTCCCGTGCTCCCTGCATCTCCCGACGACTCGCTGGAGCTCACTGACGCCTTGGAAGCCCCCTGACTAGACGCCGCCGCCCGCCGTCGCCGAGTCCAGTAAGCCCAAGCATCGCCCTCCCCGTCCGATCTCAAATCGACGGCCTCGATTAGAACCAGAAGAAATAGGTTTTATTTAGAAAACCGGCCGGTTCAATCGGCTTATTTTTAGTTAGGTTTATTTTTTAGGCCGGTTCGTTTTAGTTAACCCTAGAGCCCGTTAGGCTATCTAACATACAGAGGCATGAGATAGGCCCATTAGGCCTTTTCTTTTATTTTGATTTTCTGTTTTAGCGAATAGTTTCTGTTTTCAAAAATTTATATCTTTTATTCTGTTTAATATTTTTGAGTGATTCTTTTTTTGTTGGATTGCAAATTTTATGTAGTTTCTGTAGAATATATATTTAGCTATGTTAAAAATAATTAAAATTGCTTTATTTTAGTTTTGGTCAGAATAGTAAATCTGCTATAACTTTAGTTAAAAAATTATTTTTTGCATGATTCTTTTTGCCCCAACTTTATTTTGTCATTGCCAAACCCTAGAAATTAACTTGGGTATTTTAGGATTAATAAATAATTAGTTTTAAGCAGAATCCTATTAATCCTAATTAATTAACTAGTTCTTGTTTTCCTATTAAATTAATTAGTAAATTAATTTATTTTAACTTGGGATTAGTTATTCTAGGTTAGTTTCTGTCATTCTAGTAGATGAACTTTTATTTATAATTAATAAAAGTTTTAATTTATTTTCTTAATGGAAATTGGATTAGGCCTAAAATGAGTTTTATAATAGCTTTTTAATAAATTCTTTTTGCTCCTAGTTGCTTAGTGAATCCTTTTCTGTTAAGTTAACCTAAAACCATGATTAGGTTATGTTAAGAAAATTTTTATTATATAGAACTACTTTTAGTTATTATTTGAAGTAGGAAAAACTTTGAGTTGGTCTTTCTTTGAGTTTTTCTTTTGGATTTGGTTTTGGTTGTTTTGTTGTGGTATGTTACTTTTGTTATGTTGTGTTATGTGATCCTATTGCTATGTGCTTATTATAGTTATTGTTTGCCTCGGTAGAATTTCCGGAGTGCGAAGATTGCTACTACGAAACTCTAGTTTTTTCGAAGATCGTCAACCAGGCAAGTTCACTTTGACCATGCTTTTCTTACCTATGTTTTATTGCATTTAGTGGCACCTTTGCAACCACCCCTCAGTAGTGTTATTGAAATCCTTGTAGTTGAGTAGTATGCATGAGGTAGGAACCTATCACCCTGTTACCAACCCCGGGACGTTAATTTTTTTTATGCTATGCTAAAATAGACGGGGTTTGGTATGAGTGCTCGGGAGTGGTGTGAGAATGGAGACTCTACGTCAATGACGACAACTCCATGCTGGAATCTGCAAGGACGGCATCTTCAAGACCTCAAGACTTCAAGACTCGAGACAGGATTTCAATACACACTACTGGGTGAAGGACGGTTGACGGGCACCCTGGAGAACCCAGTGGTTGGCCGGGATGCATGGAGAAGCGCCATGACATCTTGCGGAAAGCTTCACCCAGACTCAAAGAGACGGAAGAATACTTCACGCCGGAAGCTTACTGTGCAACCGCAAGTCATTATGGGCTCTGGCTTGGTTGACCTTAGTTGTGACTCTGGCTGGGGACGGTGCTAGCAGATGTAGAACTACGGTAGGATTGGATGGGTACAGGACGGTGGTCGAGGAACTCTTTGGAAGACCATGTTTGGTCATCTTGTTCTCAAACACTCAGAAGTGCGAGAACGTAAAAAGAGGGATCGAATCTTGCGGGTAAAGTGTACAAACCTCTGCAGAGGGTTATAACCTAATCGATTAGCCGTGTCCCCGGTTACGGACAATTTGAGCATCTGGACTTGGATCTATCTCGGAACTCTCAACACCGGATTGATAACTTAATTGTGGGCAACTTATGATGATTTTGGGCTATGAGACATCGGTTGGCGGAACCATGTCATGATAAGAACTCTATAGAGCAGACTTCATTTATTCCTTTGATGTAGGGAAAATAAAACCAGCTTTTACATAAACAAAACTCAGATCTGAGCCACAAAGCCATACCGCATATAGAATAGTTTATCATCTGTTTTCTCTTATTGTGATCTTGCCGGTACATTCAATGTCTTGACCTACACGGCTGCAACGTATCATGTTGCGATACTTTCTCGACGAGTAAGAGTTACGATATGTGGTTACGGTCTACACTCAACCTGCCGATGGCGTTGATGGGACTCCACACCCGTTTGATTGTTTCGCTGAGTATTACGAGGTATATATCTGTTTTACGTTATTTATGCATGTGATTGCACTTTGATATATACATTGATGTCTGTGTGTGCGACATCTTGATCCGAGGATGGCATAGAAACACAGAGGCTTGACCGTCACGAGGTCGGTCGCTCTGACAATCCGTGACCGGCAATTCCTAACTCGTCAGTTAGAACAAATTCCTCAGAGACCAGAAGAACTTCGTCTCTGTCACTGAAGAATATGACTGAACTGTATGAGATTTCCAATGGCTTCACTCGAAGGGATTGGCAGGTGTAGGATTTTGAGTTGAGCATCACATGGAAATTTTTTCCTTAGTATTTCCTCGACCCCCTTTAACAGTACGGTGTTTCCTATGACTCAAGAAATAGAAAAAAAGAAACTACGAAAACAAAAATCTTCACGCTTCATGTTCCTCAAATGAATACCAAGTCGTCAAGGTCACACCAATTTCTTCACTTTCGAAGTCTTCAGAAGTCTTCAGAAATCCAAAGTCTTCAGTCGAAGAATTCATTTTTAGGGGTCGACTTTCTCTATAAATATCAAACTCCTCATAGACTTATAGACCTGTGTACACTCAAAAACACATTAGTCCCTTAACCTATAAGTCTTCAATACACCAAAATCACTAAGGGGCACTAGATGCACTTACAATCTCCCCCTTTTTGGTGATTGATGACAATATAGGTTAAGTTTTCAACGGGGATAAACATATGAAGTGTAAATACTGAAATTGAGGAATTTGATTGCAAGATATAGAAGAACTCCCCATGAAGATGTGCATAGTGAGGAATTTGCTTTTGAAGCAATGCACACTTGAAGAGTAGAATCATGGAGATCTCTCCCTATATCTTGTAATTCATACACGCATTTAACATATAATATGAAGAATTTGAAATGCATGATGAAATATGGTGACTTATGTAATTCAGCATGCGTGCATTAACATTAGCGAGGAATAAGCATGCAGAAGAACACAGCAGAAGTATCAGACCACCATAGAGTTTAAGTTTACAACTCGATCCAGCAAAGTCTTCAAAAGAACGAGAGTTGTAACTTAGCAAAAAAACACCCGTATAGATAGACCCGCTTGAAGACTAACTCAAATTTCTCCCCCTTTGTCATCGAATGATCAAAAGGATCGAAAGTGAGGACTAACGCCCCGGAAGAATATCAAGTTGATGGAGGAGCGCCAGCGTTGTTGGGGTTGTTTGTTGTTGTAGGGCCTGCCGCAGTATCGTCCAAGTCTTCATACTCGTAGGTGTCGCGTGATGAGGAACAGGAGCTGGCCACCAAGGAAGGAACCTTGACCTTCTTGTATTTCTTAGAAGGATGTGCAGACCAGTCAAAATACTCCTTGAGACCCATTTGCTTCAGATCTTCTTCACCATATATATGTGACAGAACAACCCAAGTGCGACCGAAGATTTCATGGAGGTAGTAATGGTTTTTCTTCACTGCATTATGTGTAGCAGTCATGTTGTGAAGAATAGAACCAAACTGACGCTTAACCCATTTATGGTTTCGATCCACCTTCTGGTGAAGACTAAGAAGAAGCTCACGGTCAGTCATCACTCTTGGAGTTGTGGCTTGAGGATTTGGCTTGGATGCATTAGTAGCAGAATCATCATTGGTGGAATAAGATGCAGCTTTGCGAAACTGACCATCCAATGGATGAATGCCTTCATCTATAATGCTGGTGCCTTGCCCTTCTCATCAGCTGAGGAATATGTCCGCTTGAGGACTTCGATTGGGGGCAAGTAGCTGAGGTGATTCTGAAAATCAGCCTTGTAGTTGAGTGAAGACCTTGTTCTGAGGAATCTCATAATCCAAGGAGCATAAGGCTTCAACTCAAATGGAGAGAGTGCAACATTTGCCAGAGTCCTCATGAAGAAATCGTGATAGTTGATAGGAATGCCATGCATAATGTTGAATAGCAGATTCTTCATGATGCCAACAACTTATTCATCAAATGATTCGTGGCCTTTGATCAGACTCATAGTCTTTGTCAGAATGCAATAGACTGTTCTTGGCACATCGAGCAATTCCCTCACGAGGAATTTGGTCCTTAGTGCTTGACCAGGCTTCAGAGGCTTCATAAGAACTTGCATATAATGGGCAGTGAGTTTAGGCTCTTGGTACAGGCAACGAGCTCCTTCAGGTGGAGGACTGATTGGCAGGGCATGAAGCAATTTAGAGGTTGGTGCTTTATAATGAGTGTTTTCTATCATCCAGTCCAACACCCAAGAGTTGATATCATCAGCATCGCCTGTGATGTGCAGGGTTGCATAGAATTGAAGAATAAGCTCTTCATTCCAATCTACAATGTCAGAGCAAAAGTTGAGGAGGCCTGCGTCATGAAGCACACTGAGGACAAGAGAGAAGCACGGCAGGGATTCCATGTCCACATGAGGAATGTGCTCGTGGTCGAAGACTTTATCCTTGTTGAAGAGCAGTGATGAATAGAAGTTAGCCTGGCTGGCAGTCCAGAAGCGCTTCCTTCTAAGACGAGCAGAGTCATAAGGATTATAATCAGTGAAGAACACGTGCTTGCCGAAGAAATCATCAGCCTTGAATTTCTGCTTCTTCGAGAATGGATCCTTTGGCTTGGGCTGAGGAGTGTCAGTCAATTGCATTATTACCTCAGGAATCGCAATCTCAGGTTCCACAGGCCGAGGAATTTCAGCTTCTTCTTCAGTGGCAGCCTAGGTCTTCAATTCTTCATTTACATTTTCTTCAGCACTAGTGGCTGGAATCTCTTCATGTACAGAAGGAGTTGCACGAGGTTCTTCAGATCCCATTTGTACTTCAGTGTTGACAGGGGACTAAGGAATTTGTTGAAGTGTGTGAACAGTGGAGAGTTGGGGTGCTAACTTTCCCAAAAGTCATCATTCAGCACTGGTGTTGTACACCCAATGTCCACATCTTCATCTTCTTCTTTTTCTTCAACGCCGGCCTCTTCAGCAGTGAACTGAGGCATTGGCAATGAGACTTGTGGGTTTGAAGGGATTGCATCCACTTCAATTTCTTCATCCAACTGCTCTGACGAAGCAGCATAAGGAATCCCTTTATCTGATTCACTTGGAATCACATATTCTTCATCAAAAGGAATAAGGTCCTTTGATGGCATGGATGAGACTGGAACAACATCAATTGGATTTGCATAAGAGCTGGTCAATGGCTTCATCTTCTTCGGAGCTGAAGAATCTGATGAAGTTGATGCCTTCCTTTTCTTCACAGCTGCACGCTCTGCAGCCTTGGTCTTCTTCACATCTGATGTAGACGGAAGGATCGGAGTTGGAGTAGGCACAAGTGGAGCAGAGGAATTTGGTTCTATTTCTTTAGGCACAACTGTTGCAGTTGCCCTAATTTCTTCATTTTCTTCAGGCGCAAAACTAGTGGTTGCCCTGGCAATTTCCTCAGCGGCTGGAATGCAGTCATCAGCCACTGGTACTTTGAGTTTCTTCAAGAATTGAATGTCATCGGTGGTCTTGGCATTTTCTTCGAAGAGGCTAAGCAGAAGCTTCAGCCTGAGGATTTTCCTGTTGCGTTGGCGCTGCAACCTTTGAAGTGAACTTTTCAGTCAAATTTACAAATCTGACTTTGACTCCAAGCCAGTCAGCATAGTAGCGATGAAATTCATCACTTAATTGTTTGATCTTAGCTTGCAAGGCAACGAGTTCTTCAAGAGAAAGCTTCAAAACGTTTTGCTTCAGAAAGTGTTGCGTCTTGTACTGCGCTTTCTTCACTCTCCTTCCTTGATCAAATTTCCACTTCTCTTCTTCAATGAAGGCAGTCAAAACATGACTTTGACCAGGAGTGAGGTTCATCTCCGGCAAAGGTGTGTTGGGATCCTTGTGCCATAGGTTGATGAAGTCTAGGACCAGCTTTGGATCCAGAAGCATTGGCACATTGCTGCCTTTGGGTCTAGCGACCTTGGCCTTCCTGTCTCTGATGATTTCGGCAAGTTCATCATCATCAGCTTCGTCTTCATCAGACGACACTTGGAAGGCGACCTGCTTCTTGTGAGGACTTGGTCGAGTGCCTCATCCAGCAGTGGCCTTTTTCTTCAGTAGAGAGGGGCCAGTTGAAGAATTTGGTGGAGCTGAGGAACTAGCAGATGCTCCTGAGGCAATAGAGATGCCTGTTGTCCTTTGGCACGTGGTGAGATGCACAGATACTGAGGATTTGGACGGAGCAGCTGAGGACTTTGGCGGAGGAGCTGGAGCAGTTTGAGGAATTGGCCGTGAAGGCTTTGAAGAAACTGGCTGTGAGGGCATTGAGGGTGAAGCACTTGGCTTATGAGCAGGCTTCTTTGCCATGGCCTTCTTCGGCTTGCTTGTAGAGCCCTTAGCAGCGGTAGCAGCAGCAGCAGAGTCTTCATTAAATTTCCTCACTGCTTCTTTTGCATGTTTGGCTAGCTTGGCCTGGCGCTCGGCCCATTCATCAGGATAGTCCTCACCGTGCTTGAGGTTGGTGGGATCTGCTACTTGGCCAGGTGCCAACGGAGGTCTTGGTCATGGAGGATTTAGAGCGAATTTCTTCATATACTTGGGAGTAACATACCTGTACTCCCAACACTCCCTTGCCCATCTCCTCTCTATTCTTTGGATGCGCACCTTGCGCTGATTTTTGTCCTCCTTGCCAAACTTGGCCTCATCAGGAGTGCAATACTCCTTGTATATGTCATCAGGTATCTCAAAGGTAGTATTGACCTCAGGCCTCTTTCCTCCTTTCTGTGGCTTCTTACCGTCAGCCATTTTCTTCAACTGAGGAATATGAACAACTGAATTTTCTAAAGATGTGTGCAATTTTTCTTCGAGGAACACTGCAAATGAGTTAACTTGATGAGAACCTAGTGATTCAGCAGTGGACATGAGTACCTGTGAACAGATTATAGTTGCGAGGAATTTGGAGAGGTCATATGCGTCCTCAAAAGGTTTTTCAAAAAGAACAAGTTTGAGGAATTTGACGAGATGTGTCTTGAAGAATTTCACTAAGCGTTCTTTGTCTTAGGTTCCAGAATTGTACAGATTGAAAATCCACACAATTGAGGAATCTTGAAGAAAAATGTAGCTTAGAGAAACAGATCAAGAACAGATGACATGCGAGGTGTTTAATGTGTGTGAAGATGAAGAATAAACACCTTTGAAGATTTTGTAGGAAACATTTGAATCAAAGAGGGCAGTAAAAGTAACTTTTAATTACCCTGGATGAAGAACACGACGAACTGGGAAGTGTAGATGTGAAGTTCATCAGTTCAGATCTTCCACGCCTTAACTCGGCAGAGGAAGACAGCTATGGCGGCGGCGGAGTGAAGAAATCCGCAGCCCGCGCGAGTACGACGGCGATGAGGTCGAGGCAGTGAAGCTCTTGCTCACCGGCGACGATGGAGGTAGCGGCGGCGCTAGGTCTTGGGAAGCTCGAGCAGGAGAGAGGTCAAGCGAAGTAAAAGAGAAGTGAGGAAGGGGAGGGGTATATATAGCCTCGGTGAAAAACTATTCGCCCGAAGAAATTGGAGGAACGTGCCCCTGACCCTTCTCATTCGCTTGACATGTGTCACCCACGTACTGAGAGGTGGCGATCGTGTGAGATCGTGGGTGAATAGATAAGTATTTCGTGGAATGCGGATGGTTTGAGCGGCAAACGCCAAAAAATCAGATAAGATAAGTTTTAAAGTTCCGTTCGCAAATTCTTCAGCTAACAAGGACACAGTGAAGATTTTGAACGAGTTTCAAATAGAACGGACATGAAGAATTTGTGAATAGATTGGGTTGAGTTTAGCATAGAGGGGGAAGGGTCCGATCACATTCACTTAGCGGAAAAAGAAACTTGAAGAAATAGCAATAAGTGAATGCTGTAGAGGACATAAACTCATATATACATATATAGCCAATGAAGAAAAACGACGGAAATGGTGAAGACAATGCAAAGTTGAAGAAATTTGAACAACTAAGGAATTTCAAAAAAAAATGAGGAAAAACTCAAATTGAAGATTTTCAACTTTTGTTGGTGGCGTGACCCACCGTATAAGAATGATGATTTTGCATAACGCATTATAATTGTCGAGGGCTCGAGAATCAAATTCTTCGTTAATTTCTTCACACTTAGAGTGTTAGTCTTCATTGATTGAAGAAAAATGTTTCTTCATGTGTTGCGCATCTAAGTCATCAATTTTGCATAAGTGTTAGGATGTGTGTCCTTTTCAAAGAACATTAGAAGATTCTAAGATATTTAGCTCACATCGCAACTTGCTAAATATCTTCTCATCCAAGGGCTTTGTGAAGATATCGGCTAGTTGTTCTTCAGTCTTCACATGCTCAATAGAAATGTCGCCCTTTAACACATGATCGCGAAGAAAATGATGACGAATCTGAATGTGCTTTGTCTTCGAGTGCTGAACTGGGTTATGAGCAATCTTGATGGCGCTCTCATTGTCACAGTAGAGAGGCACATTCTTCACGTTGACGCTTGAAAGCACAAGTGCTCCCTAGGTGGTTTTGGTAATTAATGTCAACATATCTCTTGTTGGACTAACACTTTTATCTAGTATGTTTCAGATAAGTTCAACAATGGAGTGGAATGGACTAAAGGATGTGGGAACTCCTTCAAGATGCTAAGGATAAAGGATTGGCTCAAGCTCAAAAGCTCAAGACTCTTCATTTTACATTTTAGTGATCCAAGATCACATTGAGTCTATAGGAAAAGCCAATACTATCAAGGAGGGATGAGGTGTTGCATAATGAGCCTCTTGCTTCAAGTGCTTAGTGATATGCTCCAAATACCCTCAACTACTTTCCCACTTCCACACATATGTCCTAAAACCTAAAGTCAAACTCGGCCCCACTGATTCTTCCTATCCGGCGCCACCGAGTTTGGATGTCTTAGCCACTGCCACAAACCCTAGGCAAATCGGTCTCACCGATAGGGATCCCGGTCTCACCAAGATGGGATTGTAATCTCTCTGTGTATGTCCATTGTCAAAATCGGTCTCGCCGAGTTTGAGCAATCGGTACTACCGAGATTACAATGCAAACTTTTTGGTTGACTCATTACCAAAATCGGTCCCACCAAGTTTGAGTAATCGGTCCAACCGAGTTTGCTTGACCAACTCTCTGGTTAGCTAATTACCAAAATCGGTCTCACCGAGTTTGAGTAATCGGTCTCACCGAGATTACGTTATGCCCTAACCCTAACCATATCGGTCCTACCGAAGTTGCATTTCGTCCCACCAAAATCCTAACGGTCACTAGATTTGCTGAATCGGTCCGACCGAGTTTCTCAATTCGGTCCCACCGAGTTTGGCAAATTGTGTGTAACGGTTAGATTTTGTGTGGAGGCTATATATACCCCTCCACCTCCTCTTCATTCGTGGAGAGAGCCATCAGACTGAACCTACACTTCCAACTTATCATTCTGAGAGAGAACTACCTACTCATGTGTTGAGGCCAAGATATTCCATTCCTACCATATGAATCTTGATCTCTAGCCTACCCCAAGTTGCTTTCCACTCAAACCCTCTTTCCACCAGATCCAAATCCTATGAGAGAGAGTTGAGTGTTGGGGAGACTATCATTTGACGCACAAGAGCAAGGAGTTCATCATCAACGCACCATTTGTTACTTCTTGGAGAGTGGTGTCTCCTAGATTGGCTAGGTGTCACTTGGGAGCCTCCGACAAGATTGTGGAGTTGAACCAAGGAGTTTGTAAGGGCAAGGAGATCGCCTACTTCATGAAGATCTACCGCTAGTGAGGCAAGTCCTTCGTGGGCGACGTCCATGGTGGGATAGACAAGGTTGCTTATTTGTGGACCCTTCATGGGTGGAGCCCTCCGTGGACTCGCGCAACCGTTACCCTTCGTGGGTTGAAGTCTCCATCAACGTGGATGTACGATAGCACCACCTATCGGAACCACGACAAAAACATCCGTGTCTCCAATTGCGTTTGAATCCTCCATACCCTTCCCTTTACTTTCTTGCAAGTTGCATGCTTTACTTTCCGCTGTTCATATACTCTTTGCATGCTTGCTTGTTATGTATTGAAAAAGTTAAACTTGTGCCTAAACTCCACTTAAACTTTAATAAGGTTAAAAACTGCAACTTTGGTACTTAGTGTCTAATCCCCCCCCCTCTAGATACCTCTTCTCAAGATCCTACAATGCTGTAGTCCTTGAGAGTTTTCTTCATCCATAGCAATTCAGCACAGTGTCGGTGTTCTGGGAACGGGGTGCCCAGACTTGCCTGGCTGTGGCCCACAACGTGGCTAAGCCAGTAGGCCATACGGCCCATCTTCATCAACAAGGCATCCAAGACCCTCGCGAGGGTCCAAGCCTCGTGAGGCGGACGATGCAAGACCTCCTCTGGAGTGGCCGAGCCAGGCAGGCTCACGAGGAGCGGAGATATCAAGGCGGGGCAAACCTCACGAGGCTCTCGTGACATGAGCCATGACGAACGGCACAGACGGAGCTTAGCGCAGCCGCCCTTATTTCCTCTTTGGTGCTAAGGAGGCCAGCGCAGGCGAAGAGTACCGACGCATCAGGCAAAGGTTGCTATATTGGTGCAACGAGACCAAGACCGGGAGGACGGCAAGGCGGAGGTGATCATGGAGCCCAAGACGGCGTCACCCCAGAGCTTTTCGCAGGCGAAGACCTCTTTTGTCAGGATAGCTTGTACAAGCTGTCCCCCTTCAAAATTGCCCGCCGTTGTTGGCTCCCTTCCCGCTCGATATTTGGGAAGAGGACCATGGCCTATATAAGTAGAGCTAGCCACCATAGTAGGGGCATCTCATCTTAGCTTGATCCAACCCGATCGAGAGCCTAGCCACAAGAACACCTCAACCTCGGAGGCTGTTCTTCCCTTGTATCGTTTCATCATCAGCCCAAGGCAATCCACCACCACCACACCGAGTAGGGTATTACACCACAACGGTGGCCCGAATCAAGATAAACCTCGTGGTCTTTCTCAGGTTATGAAGTTCGCCGAGTTCGTCTGCGTGAGATCTTACCGAGCTAGGGCGAGATCGGTAGGAGGGAAAGACTTCGCGCACACCCAAGTGTTTGAACCTTGCGGGTTTGCCGAACCCCACATCCGGCATTTGGCGCGCTGTAGGTGCGCCGTAGCTTCCTTCCATCGTTCATCGCCCATCGCCTCGACGCCTCCATGGCGTACGCCGCCGTGCTCGAGCTGAGTGTCGGGTTGCCTCACCGCCCGGTCGCCAGACGGCTCCGCTGGCGGGCCACTTCGCCGTTTTCCTCTCCCGCCGCCAACGCTGCCACCGCCCGGCGGAACGAGCAGCAGCGCCCTCGCCAGATCCTTCGTGCGGCAGACGGCCGCACCACTACTCCATCACTGACCCCTGCCGGTTCTTCGTCTCACGCACACCGCGCTCCCATGGAGGCACGGGCCGCGCTCATTGCGGCGAACGAGCTCATGCGCTACCGCCCCGTCGACGACCTCTACAAGGAGTCGCTCGACCGCGTCGCTGAGCTCGTCCACGCCGCAGGGGGCTCTCCGGCACCGTCCCACTCTCTGCCTCCCCCTCAACCAGGCGCGGGCGACGGGGTTCACGGCGTGCCTCAACCACCTCAGCCCCAAGACGGCACCTTGGCACCAAGGCGCTGCTCACGGGCGTGATCCGCTGTGTCGGCGCCCGCTGAAGAGAGAAGCTGCCAAGAAATCCGCTGCCACGAAGCTGCACCTGCGCTCCCCTGTACCACTCAAGACCGCGCGCCCGCTGCAGCGGGCGCAGCACGGACTCGCCAAGACCAAGCTCCACCTCGGCGCGGCCCCGTAACCACGGCTGGCTGCCGCGCTTCACCCCGAAGGCGAGTGTCGCTCGCCGTGCAAGTTCAAGCCGGATCTGCCTCCTCGCCACGACGGCACCGCTGACCCGTGGAGTTCCTTCAGCTCTATGAGCTGAGCATCAAGCAGCCAACGGCGACGAAAAAGTCATGGCGAACTGGTTTCCCATGGTTTCAAGGATGGAGCTCGCCTCGCTCTCGAACTCTGCAGACGGCTCGATCTCCTCCTGGGACGAGATGCGCGACCGCTTCATCGCCAACTTCCAGGGCACTCGCGACCGCCCACCGGCCGCGGGTGATCTGCGCCGCATCAAGCAACAACCAGGAGAGACTCACCAGAAGTACATCCAACGCTTCAAAAACACCCGCCTCAAGATCCCAAGGTCACGGACGAGGCCATCATCTCTGCGTTTTCCGACGGCGTCCGTGACGTCAAGATGAAGGAAGAGCTTGCCATCCACAAGGAGCTCTGCACATCTCAGGAGCTGTTCAACCTGGCGACCAAGTGCGCAAGAGCTGAGGAGGGGCGCCTTTCTCTCCTCGAGCTGCCAGCTGCAGGAGCGGAGGAGAAGAAGGCCAAGGCCAAGGACGTGAAGCGCAAGGAGGCGGCTGTGCTCGCAGCGGAGCCCGACACCAAGCGGGGAAGAGATCAGCCTGAGTCATCCAAGAACGGACGATCGTTCTGCACCTTCCACAACCTGAACACCCACAACACCAGCGACTGTCAAGAGCTCAGAGCCATACGAGAAGGACGCTTCGGTCGACGCCCCGAGCGCAACGACCGGGGCTACGGCCATGAGGAGGACGGGAGGCGACGCTGGGACGACCGTGGCCCGCGCCAAGAGTGGCGCGACCGGCCTCGTGAGGACCGCTGGCAGACTAACTCGCGAGGCCACCTGGAGGGACCCGCCTATTGAGGATCGCCCCCAGGGCAACACTGGTCTTCCCCCGCTGCCGCCACCAAGAAGGAACGACGACCACCACCAGGACAAGGGGGCTGGGGGCTTCCAGGAGCCGCGTGTGATCGCCTGCATCCTAGGCGGCGCCCAGGACCCAGCCTCTTAGCGCATCTTCAAACAGTTCGCTCGCGAGGTGAACGCGGTGCTCCCCAAGCTCGAGCCACGCTCCCGCTCAAGTGGTCCCAATGTGCCATCACTTTCAACTCGACAGATCAGCTCAAGTGCGCAGCCACCGCTGGCGCCCTCCCTATGCTGTGCTCCCCAGTCATCAGTAATGTGCAGGTCACCAAGACTCTCATCAACGGTGGCGCAGGGCTCAACGTCCTGTCCGTCAACATGTTCGACAACCTCCAAGTGCCATACGAGCAGCTCCAGCCCACCAAGCCTTTCTCAAGAGTGACCGACGGTTCCACCACACCGATAGGGCAGGTCCGCCCGCTTGTCACCTTCGGGGAGTGCAAGAACTACCGCACCGAGCTCATCGACGTCGACGTCGCGCACATCCGCCTTCCGTACAATGCCATCCCTGTATCCAGCCCCGCCAAGTTCATGGCAGCCACTCATCATGGCTACAACGCTCAAGATGCCAGAAGCGGAGGAATCATCACGGTCCCTGTGAAGAGAGAGATGTGGTGTGCTCCCTCGAGCGTGCCTTTCAAGCCGCAGCAATCGACGACCGACACAAGAAATGAAGGCCCTTCGAGGCTATCCCCAAGAAGAAGCAACAGCCGCTGCAGGACCTCAGAGGATGGCGCCGGGCAGAGCCTCACAGATCAGCGCCCGCCAAGGGGCTCCCTCCATCGAGATAGGAAAGCGCGCCGCGCCCTCCTCAGTGTGGCTCGGGGCTCTTCCGAGGGCCTCAGACCTTGCCAACCTCACGAGGGAGGCACTTGGGCAACACTTGAGGCGTGCCATGCACGCGTCCCTCAGGAGAGCATAAGGCAAGGAGTGCCCACCACTCAGGAGTTCATCACCAAGACTACTCAGGGACTGCAAGATGCAAGGGCCATGCGCGGCGACAACCGGGCCACGAGGCGAAGCCCGCTCGGGCGAGGATGCTGGGCTGCGTGTCCGTGATCGACGCCCCGGCTCAACAGGTCAGATCTTAGGAGCGCTTCGCCATCGCATGTGGGCCGCCACGAGGCCCACCACACAGCTACGTCAGATGCTCTTCGCTTGCCGATGCGGGCGCCGGCCTATCAGCGCAACATGCGGCGCTTCGCTGCTCAGAGGCCAGTACCACGCCGCCCCGGAGGAGATGGAGATGGTCTCGTGGAACCTCCCGATCCCCGTGAGCCTCCCGAGGCTCGTGGTCCCGTGGCTCATGAGGAGTCGCTTCAACGCACGCCTTCACCGCACCAACTCTACTTCGCCTACGTAACCTGTGACATCTTCCGAGCTCGCTTAAGCCGGGAGCGCCCACGAGCTGCATTATTCCTGTGCCACATGGGTCCGCCCCGTGGCATGTATCCCTTTGCTTATGTCTTTAGCTTACCTTGTCGGGGTGCCCTCGGCTGCATCATCCCCAAGCCGCCGGGCCGACCCAAGTGGCATGTATCTTCCCGCATTTATCCAAGTTGATCCGCTCTCCACTTGACCTTAACTCGCCAATGGATATCGCCCACTGATTGCCGCCCGCCACGGGTCTGTTCATCCTATGCAATTCGCTGCACATTAAAGGGGGGCTCCCGAGCATCGCGACTCAGAGTTTCATCGCTCTCCAGCCTCACCCCGGCCTTGACCACGGCATCACGACCGGCATACCAAAGTGGCGGCCGAGCTCGCCAAGGGCCGGACCGAGGACGAGAGTGCTTGCATCTAACCGCCTTGCAGGAACATACAGTCACCAAGGCTAAAGACCAGGCGCAACCCACCTTGAGGTAGGGCCTCATGAGTCCCGCGCTGGCTCGATCACGAGTGCCCAGATACACCTCACAGCCCTGCCATGCAAGCCACATATCAGGGCGGGGCTGTACACGCCCCGGGGGCTCCTCCTGGAGGGGGCCCCTATCCCACGCCCAAGTGTAAGCACCATGCTCCGCGCTGACTGTCGACACTGTCGAGGAGGGGCTATGCCCGTGCACAAGCGGGAGCACTATGCTCTGCGCTGGTGCTAAACAACTGAGGGCGACCCCACGGTCGTGCCAACCTCAGGGAGCCCAGAGCTCAGCGCCCAGCCTTACCGCAACGCCTCCCCTGGGAGAGCCACGCATGGGGGCTGGGCACGGGGGCTGCGCTCGGGTCACGCCCAAGTGCACGCCACCCAACCAGGTCCCTCGGACCTGGGCATCACGCGCCCCTCCCGAGGCCTCGACGAGGGCAGGTATGGAAATTGTTTGCACGTCAAGGGGGACTCTCGAGCATCGTGACTCGAAGCCTAATCGTCACGTAGCCCTCACCTTGGTCCGCCCCCGTCTTGGTCGCCCAATGGCGGTTGAGGTACGCAGGGCCAGCTCGCCGACGAGAACATTAATCTATCCTCACGAACCCTGCCTATATGCTGTTTGTGCGCCAAGGGGACTCTCGAGCATCGTGACTCAGAGCCTAATCGGTCACATAGCCTCACCTTGGTCCGCCCTGGTCTTGGTCGCCCAATGGCGGTTGAGGTATGCGTGGGGTCGGGCTCACCGACTACGTAACACAAAGAAATAGGAAGGAAATTGCAAAATCTTGAAGCAAATATTACAAGCATATTGTTCTCACAATACCAAATGAAAAGTCTAAACGCCCACGAGGCCCGGTACATGTTGCAGAACGAAATGGGAAGAATAGCCGCAGTCACCTCGATATCGCCGTCATGGAAGGTGCTTCCCCATGGGCAGCGATGTTCTCACCTTCACCACCAGCCGCAGGATCCGCGCGCCGCTGCATGAGGGTCGGAGACAAAGTCAGAACCGCCCAAGAAGGCCTCCACTTGACCTTGTATGCAAGCGCGGCGGTGGCGCAGTTGATCTTCACCACGTGCTCCAAAGAGCTTGTCAAGGCGAGCATTGGGGTCGCGGAGGTGCAGATGGCTGAAGACGCAAGTCAATGCGGCTGAAGACAGGATGCGAGCTTCTGCCTCCGGCATGGGACCAAGGCCATCAACGACCTCCTCAAGCGCCTTCACCACGGGAGGAAGCAGTTGGGTGGGGCCGTCCTCGTCGGTGTCCAGCCACTTCTCCAGGCCGTGCTCCTAGAGCGTCTTCAACGCCTTGCAAGATCTCTTCTCGAGATCGACGAAGGCCACGCGGTCTTCGGCTAGGACTCGCGCCTTGGCATCAAGATCGGCCTCCCTCGTCCCCATCTTCCGCTCCAACTCTTCCAACCGGTTGCGCTCGACAGCCTGCTTCTTCCCCAGCTCCGTCAGCTCAGCACCACGGTTCTAGACGGCTTCCTCCCGGGCCTTCATCTCCACCTCCTTCGCTTGGCGGAGCGCACTTCTCGGGCGTGTTTGTCGCGCAGGCTCGCGAACTCGCTCTCCAAAGACTTGGCAGCAGCCACGAGCGGCCTTGGCGCCTTCCAATACCACGATTATCGCAGCTACCTGGCGGCTCCTTGCTTCTCCTTCTCGAAAACCGCAGCAGCTCGCCGGCCACAGCGGAACCGCCAGTCGGAGTGAAGCCAGCCAGAGGCTAACTCAAGACGCCTGCCACCAGCGCGGTCCGCTCAGAGATCCACCTGCAGCTGGGTCACCTCTGAAAGGGCACGCTCCAAGACAACAGCAGGAGCAGAAGAACCAGGGAGTGGAGGTGCAGCAGTAGGAGGAGGCGACATCGTCACCAGGACCTGAGGGATCGCGGGTTCCGGAGCAGCAGGGACCTCATCAGCCGCGCCAAGTACCGACACCTCCGGAGCCAGCGGGGCCATGGGGGCTGACCCCCCTTGGCGACGCTCCTCTTGGCCTCGCGAGGACGACCGGCTGGGGAGACTCGGGCGCTGCTGCCTCCTTTCTCTGCGGGAGTAGGCACGGCCGCTATGTCTTCCTTCTTCTTCTTCGCTGAAGATGTCGGCCTGATCGACCAAGGGCGAGCGTCAGGAAACGACGAGTGCAAACAAGGCCAAGGCGAAGCTTAAGACACTTAGTGATCCACTGCAACAAACTTCCGCTTGGGAAGCTTGAAGCCTGACAGCTCCGGGACCTGAGAAGCAGGCGTTCGGGCTCCGGCGATGCCAAGCGGTGTGGAGGCAGAACCGGATCCAGCCCAGGAGGTGTCGGGGTGGAGGCGGCACCACGGGCCACCAGCGACGGCCTACCCTTCGTCGGGATGAGGGGTTGCTCCTCTCCCCCTGGTAGGCGCCGGCCTCGGCGTCATCAGGAAGGGCACTGAGAATCTCGGCCTTGGTCAGGGGGGAAGTCGGCCTGGAGGCGACGAATTCCTCGCGGTCCCTGCGTTGGAACAGGGGAACAAAGGCGCTAGGCGGGTACTCCTGGTTGTACCGAACTATGAGGCGCAGGACGGCGTCCAATTCATCGCCAGGCAGGTCCCCTGGCCTCAGCCGGGTCTTGTTCTCCTCTTCTTCAAGCTCCCAGAGGGGGCGCGCGCGCCTGGAGGGGGGCAACCCGCAGCATCAAGAACTCCCTCAGGAGCATCACCCCCGTTACCTTGGCCGCCCTCGCGTTGCCTGGCTTCAAGTCGGTCATCGTCTGCCCCAACACCAACGATGCCCACTCATCGACGAGCTCCGCCTTGGGCCACCCCCATTGGGAGGGGGCACCGCTGTTGGCAACGCCAGACGCGGGTCGGCACGCTAGGCATCCATCATGACCCATTTGGATCGGATGTTGTTGGCCCTCTTCCCGGTGCTCGAGATCGAGTTGGCCTTGCCGCATGCGACGAAATTAGCGCACCCGGAGGTGTGCTCGCCGCTGACGCGGAGGAAGAAGAAATGGCGCAGGGGCGCCACGGATGGCATAACGCCCAGGTACGCCTCACAGTAGTAGGCAAAGATGGATAGTAGGAGGACAGAGTTGGGATGGAGATGCAACGCCTGCAGCCCGTAGTGGTCGAGGACTTCATAAAAGAAATCAGAGAAGGGAGGAACCAACCCGACAGCGACGCTGCTCGAGAAGAAGGGGAAGAAGGTGCTCCCCTCATGCTCTGACTCGTTGGACGCGAGCCGAAGGTCCGTCTTCCCCCACTTGTTGCCCTCTCCGGCCGTCAGCAGGCGTACGGAGGCGAGGCTCTTCTCCGTGATGGTGGGCGCTTCAAGAGCGGGCTCGTACCAAGCCGGTGCTGATGACGTCTTCACCTTGCGCGGCGCCATGGGCGGCAGATGCAGAGCAGGGATGGAGCAGATCTCGAGATAGCGGCGGCTAAGAGCGAGAAGGGGATCTGGAGCGAGGCAAGGAAGAAGCAATGAAGGCAAGTGCTGCCTGCGCCAGCCTTTTGTCAGGGCAAGCAGTTGCCGAGGCAGCATGGGGGAGTGGAGACGCCCACGTCTAGTCAACCGCCACGCATCAATCGAGGCCGTAGGCTTTTGGGGCCCGCGGTGCTCCGAACTTGACCCTTGGCTTCACCGTGAATCCAAGCCCGAGCGCACCTTGGGCCCGGGCTTGTCGGGCGCTCGGGAACGGGGTCCCTGCACTTTCCTGCTCGCAACCCACGCAAGTGGTTAAGCCAAAGAGCCGCACGCCCATCTTCATCAACAAGGCATTCAAGACCCTCGCGAGGCGGACGACGCAAGACCTCCACTAGAGTGGCCGAGCCAGGCCGACTCATGAGGAGCGGAGATATCAAGGCGGGGTAAACCTCATGAGGCTCTCGTGACGTGAGCCATGACGAACGGCACTAGGCGGGCGCCAGCAAGCGCAGCGTCATTATTTCCTCTTTGGTGCTAAGGAGGCCAGCGCAGGCGAATAGTACCGAGGCATCAGGCAGAGGTTGCTATATTGGTGCAACGAGACCAAGACCGGGAGGACGGCAAGGCGGAGGTCATCGTGGAGCCCAAGACGGCGTCACCCGTAGTAGCCAGAGGCGAAGACCGCTTTTGTCGATAGCTTGTACTAGCTGTCCCCTTCAAAATTGCTCGCGTTGTTGGCTCCCTTCCCGCCGATATTTGGGAAGAGGACCAGGGCCTATATAAGTAGAGCTAGCCACCATAGTAGAGGCATCTCATCTTAGCTTGATCCAACCCGATCAAGAGCCTAGCCACAAGAACACCTCAACCTCAGGAGGCTATTCTTCCCTTGTACTGTTCATGATCATCCCAAGGGGCAATCCACCACCACCACACTGGAGTACGGTATTACACCACAACGGTAGTCTTAACCAAGATAAACCTCGTGTCTTTCTCGTGTTTGCAGTTCATCGAGTTCATCCGCGAGATCTTAGCGAGCTAGGGCGAGATCGGTAGGAGGGAAAGACTTCACAAGACCCCAAAGTTGTTTGAACCTTAAGGGTTTGCCGGAACCCCACATCTGACACACAACAAGAACCAGCAGTAATGTACTCAGCTTCAGCAGTAGACAGTGATATGTAGTTCTACTTCTTCGAGGACCAACAGACCAAAGATCGTCTAAGGAAATGGCATGTGCCAGATGTTGACTTGCGGTCCACACGATCTCCAACATAGTCAGAGTTAGAATATCCAATGAGATCAAAATCGAGCCCTTGGGGTACCATAATCCAAGTGTTGGTGTGTGAGCTAGATATCGAAGAATATGCTTCACAGCCTTATGGTGTGATTCCTTCGGTGTACTTGAAATCGGGCACACTTGCAAACACTAAGCATAATATCTGGCCTAGATGCACATAAGTACAATAAAGAACCAATCATGGAGCAATATACCTTTTGATCAAAATCAATACCATTTTCATCAGTGCATAGATGGCCATTTGTGGGCATAGGGATTTTGACACCTTTGCAATCTTGCATGCCGAATTTCCTCAATACATCCTTGAGGTATTTCTCCTGAGATATGAATATGCCATTGCACTGTTCACGAATTTGAAGACCTAAAAAGAATTTCAATTCTCCCATCATAGATATTTGATATTCTTCACTCATCATATAGGCAAATTCATCACTTTAACGTTGGTCAGTACAGCCAAACATAATATCATCAACATATATTTGGCACACAAACAGTTCACCATCATAAGATTTAGTGAAAAGACTAGGGTCGAGTGAACTGGGTTTGAAGCCTTTCTTCATGAGGAATTCCTTCAAAGTACTCCCTCCGTCCCAAAATACTTGTCGGAGAAATGAATAAAAATAGATGTGTCTAAAACTAAGATATGTCTAGATACATCCATTCTTTCGACAAGTATTTTCGGACCGAGGGAGTATCATACCACGCCCGAGGGGCCTGCTTGAGGCCATAGAGGGCCTTATTGAGTCCGAAGACTTTGTCAGGATGCTTTGGATCTTCAAAACCTGGGGGTTGAGCAACATATACTTCTTCCTCAAGCTTACCATTGAGGAATGCACTTCTCACATCCATTTGATATAAGATGATGTCATAATGGTTAGCATAAGCAAGTAATATGCGAATAGCCTCAAGTCTAGCAACAGGTGCAAAAGTTTCATCAAAATCAATTCCTTCAACCTGTGTGTAGCCTTGAGCTACAAGCTGTGCCTTATTCCTCACCACAAGGCCATTTTCATCTTGCTTGTTGCGATAGATCCACTTTGTGCCAATGATATTGTGCTTGCGAGGATCTGGACGTTTGACCAGTTCCCAGACATTGTTGAGCTCGAACTGATGTAATTCTTCTTGCATAGCTTGAATCCACTCAGGCTCTAGAAATGCTCCACAAAAGTTAAATAAATGTGAGGCTCTTGAGCGTGTGAGAGGACCTGGTGCTTCAATGTCATCGATGATTTTCTCAATTTGCACTTCAATTGCCACGCGAGGATGAGCTGGTTGTCGTTGAGGAATTTGATCAGCATTTTCTTCAGCACCATTTTCTTCAGCAGAATTTTCTTCAGGTGCATTAGCTCGACGTTCTTCATGTTCTGGAATGAATTCTTCAGCAGATTCTTCGGTCGGAATGACATCCTCAGTAGCCTTGAACTTGATAGTTTCCTCAGGTGCTGGTTCATCTATCACAGAAGGTAGGTGCTCTCTTTGCGAGCCATTAATTTCATCAAACCGCACATCTACAATTTCAACAACTTTGTGAAGAACGTTGTTGAAGACTCAGAGGTGTGTAGTCCTTCCGAACCAAGCATAAACCTTCATGTGCTTTCGTGCAAATTTAGAGTTGTGATGAGGATCTCTAATCCAACATTTAGCAATCAAGACTTTGAAATAACTCACATTGGGTTTCTTGTCGCTGAGGAGTTCATAAGCGCCTTCTTGAAGAATTTGTGAAGATATACCCCGTTGATGATGTGGCACGCAGTATCAATTGCATCAATCCAGAAACTCCGAGGCTTCTTGTATTCATCAAGCATAGTGCGAGCCATCTCAGCAAGAGTCATGTTCTTGCGCTCCACGACGCCATTTTGCTGAGGAGTATAAGGAGCAGATAACTCATGAGTGATACCGAGTTCATCAAGATAGTCATCAAGACCATAATTCTTGAACTCAGTTCCATTATCACTTTTGATGTGCTTGATCTTCACACCAAAGTTGGTTGAAGCCCTCGAGGAAAAACGTTTGAAGACTTCCTGCACTTCATGTTTGTAAGTGACAATATGTACCCATGTGTAACGAGAGTAATCATCAACAATAACAAAGCCATATAGAGATGCATCATTTGAAACTGCAAAATAATGATTAGGACCAAAGAGATGCATATGAAGCAATTCAAATAGTCGAGTGGTAGTCATGATTGTCTTCGCTGGATGCTTGGCCTTGGTCATCTTTCCAGCTTCACAGGCTCCGCACAAGTGATCCTTGAGGAATTTGACATTCTCGATGCCAATGACATGCTTCTTCTTCGCAAGCGTGTGCAAATTCCTCATGCCTGCATGACCAAGTCGCCGATGCCATAGCCAGCCTTCTGAAGCTTTTGCAAGTAGGCATACGGCTGGTTGTGGTCCTGTAGAGAAATCAACAATATACAAGTCTCATCTCCAAAGCCTTCTAAGACTTTGGAATTGTCAGCTTCCATGATCACAACACAACGATACTTGCCAAAGACAACAACCATATCAAGATCACATAGCATTAAGACAGACATGAGGTTGTATCCTAAGGACTCGACAAGCATGACTTTGACCATGTGTCGATCCTTTGAGATCGCAACCTTACCTAGACCCAATACCTGACTTTTGCCTTTGTCAAGATGATATGCTTCTGTGTGATGGAGATAAGGAACATCTATCAATAGATTCTTGTCACCAATATGTGATTTGTACATCCACTATCGAGGACCCACTCATTGGCTTTGGGTTGATCATCCCGTAGATGAATTAGTGCAACTTATTTAACTCATATACTTCATCGCTGAAGAATATGACATCAATTTCATCAGATCAAGTAATAGAACAGATAAAGCAATATGAGGACGTGAGAAATGAAAGTTCATTTATTCATGATTAGGCTGCGTCCTTTCAGGCAATCTCAGGTCTCCAGCAAATTCTTCAGACGTTTTAAGCACGTCTGGAGACCGGAACCTGCAGAAGAAATTTGTTCCTTTTCTTCACCACCCACATCTGAAGGGGTGGCAAAGAATTCATCACTCTGTGAGCTCTATACGAGAAAGGTGGCATGGAAGCTAGTCCATTTTGTTTCACATAAGAGGATTTAGGATAAGCATATGAATAAGCAGAGAAATTCTTCGACGACTTATGAACATCATGGTTTGAAGAATAATGCACATATTCATAGCCCTTAGCTCTTCCCTACGAAACAGAGGGGTTAGCACGATGATGTTCATATGAGGACTTGGATCCTTTTGAGGAATTTGATCCTCGTGTGGAATTTGGTCCGTATGAGGACTTGGATCCATATGAAGAATTTGGTCCATATGAAGAATTTGATCTGGGATTCCTATTCTTCACTGGTGGTGTCATGATGACATTCACCTGAAGATTTTCAAGGTACCTTTTGGGAACCCAGATTTTCTTCATAGGGGAAAAGTTCCTGCAGTTAGTGCCAACATATCTAGCAAATACTTCACCATTCTAATTTTCGAACAGTTTATAGTTGGAGTCAAATGACTCATCAACAGAATGAGGAGATTCACATGTAAAGCCAGATAGATTAGATGGATCAACTAGAGGTCCCTTTGCAGCAACCCATGAGGTTTTGGGGTACTGCTTAGGCTTCCAATATGTTCAATCAGCATTGAGTTTCCTCTCAAAGGATATACCCTCTTTCCTAGGGTTCCTGTTGAGGATCTGCATTTTAAGCACATCACAAAAAGTCTGATGCCCTTTGAGGCTTTTGTACATGCATGTCATATACAATTCCTTCAGCCCTGCATCATCAGTGATACTAGCAATGTGCTTAGATGAGGTATTAGTGATAGCAGAGACAATTGAAGAATTTGTAGCATTAGAAGCATTTGAACATTCAGGTGAAGAATTAGCAGAATCTCGTTCAATGCACTTCAAACATGGAGGAACAAATTCTTCCTCAGAAGCGCTGATTTGTTGAGCAAGTAATGAATCGCGCTCCTTCTGAAGATCTTCATAACTCACTCTTAGCTTTTCAAGATCTTGCTTTCTTTGAAGAAATTCATAAGAAAGCTTCTCATGATTAGATAAGAGAGTTTTATGATGACCCTGAAGGTTGTCAAACCTAGACTGAAGTCTCTGAAGATTTTTAGTCAAGGTCTTAGTGTGATCCATTTCTTCACCCAACATATCATCACTTTTGTCTAGCATGTTTTGAACCTTTTCAAAAGCCTTTTGTTGTTTCACAGCAATCTTAGCAAGTTTAGAGTAGCTGGGCTTGATGTTTTCATCAGATTCATTCTCACTTGATTCAGAGGAGGTATATTTGAGTACCTTGGCACCCTTTGCCATGAAGCAATAGGTGGGAGCGTAGTCATCATTGCCTTCATCAGCCTTGTTTGTGAAGCCATTTTCTTCAGAGTTGAAGATAGACTTGCTGACGAATGCAGTAGCGAAAGCTAGACTCGCTACACCAGATTCGGACTCCTCAGATGCCTCCTCTTCCTCATTTTCTTCAGATTCAGCCTCAGAGTCCATTTCCGTGCCAATGAATGCCCAGGCCTTCTTGGAGCTGCTCTTCTTGTGAGATGAAGACTTTGAGGATTTTGATGATGAAGACTTTGAGGATTTCTGCTTCTTCTTCGCATCATCAGAACTATAATCCTTGTATGTCTTCTTCTTTGATTCCTTTTCCCATTGAGGACAATCTTGAATGGAATGACCAGGTTTCCTGCATTTGTGGCATAGCCTCTTCTTGTAGTCACTGGATGAGGAAACATTGCTCCTTGAGGGTTTTCCAAAGCGACCACATCTTGAGAACTTCTGGAATTTCTTCACGAGCAGTGCTAGTTCATGGATCAGTTCTTCAGGATCACCAAGGCTGCTGCCAGAATCTTCACCTTCAGATTCAGAGACGACCTTGGCCTTCAGGGAACGTGATCTGCCATAGCTCGAACCATAGAGATCTCTCTTTTCAGCAAGCTAGAACTCATGAGTATTTAGCCTCTCGAGGATATCAGTGGGATCAAGTAACTTGTAGTCAACACGCCTTGTATCATCAAGCGAGTATCAAATGAGGAATCGTTTATCTAAGCAATTTCTTCACCACCTCATGGTCGGTGATGTCAAGGCACCAAGTGCTTGAAGCTCATTTGAGATTTCAGTGAGGCGATCAAGGTTTGTTGAACATTTTCATTGTCGAGTCTTTTGAAGCGTTGAAGAGATTGCAAAGAACGCCAACTCGAGAGTCACGCTGTGTTGAGACTCCTTCATTGACTTTGGACAGCCTATCCCGTATAAGCTTAGCGCTTCCAAAGCACTCACTCTACCATACCGTCCTTTGCTCAGATGGCTACATATGATATTCTTCGCTTGAGAATCGAGTTGCTTGAATCTCTTCACATCGCCAGCAATGAGAAGGTCCGACCGAGGGAACACCATTTTCCACAACATACCGTAGATTGTTATCAATTGCCTCAAGATGCATTCGCATCTTATTCTTCCAAAGAGGGGTAGTCCGTCCCATCGAAGGTAGGACACCCGCAGAGACCTTGATCATACCTGCGGTCGACATAACTAAAACTCCAAAGTGTTAAACTAAAATCACACGTAACAAGGGAGTACCTTGCTCGATACCAATTGAAAGTGCGTTATATCGACTAGAGGGGGTGAATAGGCTATTTTATGAATTCTTCACTAAGGAATTTATGGCGAGGAAATTCCTTAGCGAAGAACTACTTGCAGCGGAATAAGTACTCAGAAGTAAACATAATAGAACACAAGCATGGTCATCATAATGAATGAAGACAAGCACAGAGTACAGAAAACGTACACAGGATAACACAGGATGAAGACAAACAGACTGAAGAAATTGAACTGAGGAAATTGAGAAAGCCTTAAGTCAAAGTCTTCACACACAGTATGAACAAGCGTACAATACGGTAATGAGGAAATGAAAGAGTTGAGGAAATAGAACCAGTAAGCATGGTGAAGACAATGATTTGGTAGACCAGTTCCAACTGCTGTCTCAGTTGTATGTCTGGTTGGAGCGGCTAGGTATTTAAACCCGAGGACACACAATCCGGACACACAGTCCTCACCGTATTCTCCTTGAGCTAAGGTCACAGACTCGCCCAATCACTCGTGGTAAGTCTTCAGTGACTTCCAAACCTTCACAAACTCGGCCACTCGGCGATCCACAATTCCTCTTGGATGCTCTAGACCATGACGCCTAACCGTCTGGAAGAAGCACAGTCTTCAAAGGTAATGCTCAATATCTTTGGGTTTGTAGGTGTTTGGGTTTCTGTTTGCCTCACTTGATGATTTTCGCTCAAAGTCCTCGGACGATGGGATGCTCTCAAATGATAAGTGTCAGTTTCTCTAGGAGCAACCAACCAGGTAGTGGTTGTAGGGGGAGGCTATTTATAGCCTAGGGAGCGGCCTGACATGATAAGACATAAATGCCCTTCATTGATATGACCGTTAGGTGGGTAGATATTTTGGGATAGCTGGCGCGTAGCACAGCAACGGTCGGAAATTTGAGTATCAAATACCATAGAGCTATCATGTTCCTCACTGTGTAGGCAATTTCACAAAGTAATTTTAGCTCCTCGGGCCGTAATAAATTCTCGTGGATCAAGAACTTCGCTCTCACATCAAGAATATGACTGAACTGTATGAGATTTCCAATGGCTTCACTCAAGGGATTGGTAGGTGTAGGATTTTGAGTTGAGCATCACATGGAAATTTTTCCTTAGTATTTCCTCTAATTTCTTTAATAGTACGGTGTTTCCTATGACTCAGAAAGAGAAAAAGAAACTACGAAAACAAAAGTCTTCACGCTTCATGTTCCTCAAATGAATACCAAGTCGCCAAGGTCACACCAATTTCTTCACTTTCAAGTCTTCGTAAAGTCTTCGTAAATCCAAAGTCTTAAGTCAAGAACTTCATTTTAGGGTCGATTTCTCTCAGAATTTCAAACTCCTCATAGACTTATAGACCTGTGTACACTAAAATCCCTTAACCTATAAGTCTTCAATACACCAAAATCACTAAGGGGCACTAGATGCACTTACAATAGGTCTATAATATTTGCTCCTTTTCCATCCCAGAATTCCAACTGCCGGCATTCTCCCTCTTCATGTAAACCTTGTAACATAAGAGAGAAAAGGCATAAGTATTGTGACATAACGTGTAATAACAGCCCACAATGCAACAAATATCGATATAAAAGCATGATGCAAAATGGACGTATTAGTTGTTTAACATAAAATTCCTCCTCAATTTCACCATTTAGAAAAGTACTCTTAATGTCCATTCGATACAGTGTGATATCATGATGATTAGCATAAGCAAGTAAGATGCGTATGGACTCAAGTCTAGCAACGGGGGCATATGTCTCACCATAGTCCATACCTTCGACTTGAGTGTAGCCTTGAGCGACGAGACGGGCCTTGTTGCGTACAACTTGTCCATCTTCATCTTGCTTATTCTGAAACACCCATTTGGTACCAGTGGCATTTTGGTTGTTGTCCGACTTTTCTTCCAACATCCACACTTGGTTACTTTCGAAGTTGTGTAGCTCTTCATGCATAGCGTTCACCCAGTCTGAATCATCAAGCGCTTCTTCAACCTTCATAGGTTCAATACTAGAGATGAATGAATAATGTTCACAGAAATTAGCCAAACGAGTTTTAGAGTGAGTTATTCTCCCGGTTTAAATATCATCAAAGATTTGTTCGACGGGATGGTCTCTTGAGACTCTTGCTCTAACTCGTGAGAGCTTTTGTTTGGGTAGGGGTGGAACATCTTCTTCATCATCTTGTTCTTCCTCTTGGCCTTCTTCATTGTTGGTGTTGTTCTCATGTGGAGGTGGGGAAGGAGGTTGATGAGGTTCATCTTGGTGTACATCCTCGTTTTCTTCATCTTGGCGTGTCCCACTTGTGGATGTCTTTGAGTCAAATCGTGGTTCACCTTGTTGTGAGGTAGAGGCTTCCATTTGGATGGACCAGGTACTCTCCTTCACCTATGTTGGGAGAATCTTGCCAATAGACAAGTCTTGGATTCCTTACGAGGGGTCTTTGTCTCCTACATCAATTGGCAATTGCTCTACTTGCGAGCTATTAGATTCATCAAACTTCACATCTATTGTCTCTTCAACCTTTCGGTGAAATTGTTGTAGACATGGTAAGTGTGAGAGTTTGAGCCATAACCGAGTAGGAAACCCTCATGAGATTTAGGAGCAAATTTAGAATGACGCTGCTTATCAAGAATATAGCACTCTGAGCCGAATACTCGAAAGTATCCAACTTGGGGTTTGTTACCGGTGAGAAGCCCGTATGCCGTCTTGCCGAGTAGCTTGTGAAGATATAGACGAATTGTTGCATGACAAGCTGTCTCAACCGCTTCCGCCTAAAAGTGTTTTGGCGTATTGTACTCATCAAGCATCGTTCTCGCCATCTCAATAACAGTCCGTTTCTTCCTTTCAACAACTCCATTTTGTTGAGGCATGTATGTAGCCGAGAACTCATGTGAAATCCCTTCTTCGTCAAGAAAGGTGTCCACATTTATGTTCTTGAACTCCATTCTGTTGTCGCTGCAAACCTTCTTGATCTTCACTTCAAATTGATTTTGGGACTTCTTAGTGAAGTTCTTGAAGATCTTTTGGACCTGCGATTTATCATCAAGAAAGAACACCCACGTAAATCTTGAAAAGTCATGGACAATGACTAAACAGAACGATTTACCACCGAGACTTTTGTAGGCATTGGGACCAAAAAGATCCATATGAAGCAGCTCGAGTGGTCTTCTCATGGTCATGATGTTCTTCACGGTGTGGCTTCCTCCAACCATTTTTCCTGCTTGACAAGCACTACACAATCTATCCTTGTCAAATATAACGTTTTCACTCCAAGGATATGATCACCTTTAATAAGCTTATCAAGATTTCGCATGCCCACATGACCTAAACTTCTATGCCACAACCAACCTTTAGAAGATTTAGCAATTAAGCAAGTTCTAGGTTGAACCTTTTTAGTGAAATCAACAATGTATAGATCACCTCTACGTATACCGGTAAAGACCATTTTATGATTATCTCTTCGAAACACTTGGCAATCTACTTCAGTAAATAGCACATTCAATCCAAAGTAAGCTAGTCTAGATACGGAAAGTAAATTGTAGCCAAGAGATGTCATAATATTTTGGATGGAGCTGTCATGTGAGATGGCCACCTTACCAAGGCCAACAACCTTACCCTTTGAGTTATCACCAAAATTGCATATTTACGAGGGCTGTCATTTTCAGCAAGCTCACGAAAAATATCCTTGTCTCCGGTCATGTGGTCGGTACATCCACTATCAAGAATCCATTCCTTTCGTCCAGCCATGTAGCCGTGAAGGTTAGCCATAGGACCAAAGTGTCTCATAGACTCATCGAGATCGAAGTCACTATCATCATCCTCATCATAGTATCCATGTTCAACATCATCTTGTGATTGATCATTACCTAGAGAGAGTGATTCATTAGCTTTATAATCATGACAATGTTCATCCTTATGAATTCTAACAACTTCCGAGATGATGTTACAAATGATTCCAACATCTCCTTTGGCACGCATAAGGTCATGAAGCTCAAATAAGCAATCACCAAACTTAGGATCTTTAAGATTCATCTTATTTAAAGCAACGGACTTTTGAAGAATCACATCTAGATATTGCAAGGAATAGTTTGGAAAATGTTCCGCAAGAAATCTCCATATGGTGTAAGAAAAATCAAGAGTAGGCAAGCAACCAATCAAATTTCTAGGCAATCCTCTAATGATAAGATTGATAGTTCTAAGATTGCGGATCATGTCAAGAGACTCATCAGGAGTAAGATGCAAAGAATCAACAAGGGGCGCACAAGGGCTAGCATTGTACTTGTTCAAGTGATATTCATTGAAAATCTCAAGCATCTCATTTTTCCAAGCATTAAAGAACTCCCCATCAAGCATAGGCACTCTACATCTAAAACTCCCCAACGTAGACTCATCCATCTTCCTCCAATGGCGATTAAACCAAAGTAATGGAGACCAATTCTCTAATACCAATTGAAACGATCGAGAAGAGGTGTCTAGAGGGGGGGGGTGATTAGACCCTCAACAAAGAAAAGTAGCAGTTTTTAAGTTCTTCAAGTTAAGGTGGAGTTTTAGCACAAGTTAAACATTCACAATACATTTCAAGCAAGCATGGCAAGAGTATATGAGCAGCGGAAAGTAAAGCATGCAAGTTGCAAGAAAGTAAAGGGACGGGATGGGAGTGTGCAAACACAATTGGAGATATGGAGATTTTTGGCATGGCTCTAATAGGTGGTGCTATCGTACATCCATGTTGATGGAGACTTCAACCCATGAAGGGTAACGGTTGCGCAAGTCCACGGAGGGCTCCACCCATGAAGGGTCCACGAAGAAGCAACCTTGTCTATCCCAACATGGCCATCGCCCACAAAGGACTTGCCTCACTTGGGTAGATCTTCACTAAGTAGGCGATCTCCTTGCCCTTACAAACTCCTTGGTTCAACTCCACAATCTTGATGGAGGCTCCCAAGTGACACCTAGCCAATCTAGGAGGCACCACTCTCCCAAAGGTAATAGATGGTGTGTTGAAGATGAACTCCTTGCTCTTGTGCTTCAAATGATAGTCTCCCCAACACTCAACTCTCTCTCTCATAGACTTGGCTATGGTGGATAGATGATTTGAGTGGAAAGCAACTTGGGGAAGGCTAGAGATCAAGATTCTTGTGGTTTGATTGGAATGTCTTGGTCTCAACACATGAGTAGGTGGTTCTCTCTCAGAAAAAGAATGTTGGAAGTGTAGGCATGTTCTGATGGCTCGCTCACGAATGGAGCAGGGGGTGGAGGGGTATATATAGCCTCCACACAAAATCAAACCGTTACACACAATTTACCGAACTCGGTGGGACCGAATAGTGAAACTCGGTGAGACCGACCTGGTTCAAAATGTGAACGTTAGGCTTTTCGGTGGGACCCCAAGATCAACTCGGTGGGACCGATGGGCTAGGGTTAGGGTAAAACCTCAACTCGGTTTGACCGATTACACAAACTCGGTGAGACCGATTTTGATAATGAGCAAACAAAGAGTTGGTCAAACAAACTTAGTGGGACCGACTGCATATCTCGGTGGGACTGAAATAATTGCAACAGGCAACAGAGAGTTTGCAAGCCAATCTCGGTGAGACCGAGATCCCATCGGCGAGATAGAACTGATTAGGGTTTCTGGCAGTGGCTATGTCAAGTGAACTTGGTTGCACCGGATAGATCAAATCGGTGGGGCCGAGTCTGACTTTAGGTTTAGGACATATTTGGAATTGAGAAAGTGGTTGAGGGCTTTGAGGCATATCAATAAGCACTTTGAGCAAGTAGACCATTAAGGAACACCTCATCCCCTTTTAATAGTATTGGCTTTCCTATGGACTCAATGTGATCTTGGATCACTAAAATAAAAATGAAAAGTCTTGACCTTTTGCGAATATGTGTCCTTAACATCCTCAAGGGATTCACATCCTCCTGTCCTGCCACTCCACTGTTGAACTCATCTGAAATATACTAGATGGAAATATTAGTCCAACAAGAGATATGTTGACATTAATTACCAAAATCACCCAGGGAGCACTTGTACTTCCACGCGCCCCGAGCCTCGGCCAGCTTCGCCTGAACCTTGAAGCACTTTGCAAGAGGAAAGGGCCTCTGAGCTGAAGTGGTGACGCCTACCGGCCGCTGAAGCAGAGGAAGTACATAGCCGTAGAGGAGTAAGTACCTTATTTTTGTGATTTCCCGCGTGTCGCGTCCTTTCCTGACAATGGCTCGCTCTTGATTTCGAGCCCCCTGCACCGGACTCCCGCGTGAGGTACGGGGCCGGTCCAAGAGGCGGACGCGCCGATGGGGGGCATGTGCCTGTGCTTCCAGCATCCTTCCTTTGTGGTCCGGCCTGAGGTGCAGAAGGCGTGCCGAGGGCTCCTCCATTGGCCATCACCGGTGGCTGGGTGATCCCAGCATCGGCTTCATCATCGAGCAGGGAGACCGTGGCGCCCAGCGCCTTCGCCGTTCCCGGAGAGTGGCCGGGAGGGCACGGGCCCCCAGTCCCCTGGCAGAGGCGGGCGAGCTGCTTCGCGCCTCTCTGACAGCCCCCGGCGCAAAGGATGGGCTTGGCTGCGCGCTGGAACTCACGCGCGGGCGTGGCACCGTCCGCCATGAGCTTTTCCCGCAGGCGATGGGCGCGCTGAGTCGGCTTGGAGAAGAGCTTGCCGACGTCGACGCCCGCCCCAAGACGGAGGACCTTCGCCTGGCGCACGAGTGGCACTAGTTGAAGGTCGCCATCAACCTCGGGCATCTTCAGCATTAGCGCGCCAGCGCAAGTGCCACGGTGTCCCTTGAAACTTCTCGTGAGGCTTGCGCTCGCGCCTTGGAGGAGGCCAGGGCCGCTGACCGCCGTCTTGTAGTGGCCAGGAGCGGGACGGGAGCTTCAAGCTTCAAACGCCGCCCATGAACGGCAGCTCAAAGCGCGCAGGGCTGCCCTGGCAACATCACTGGGCGAGGCCCCCTTCGACGAGAAAGAGGTCGAGAAACGCGAGGAGGCGCTGGCGCTGGAGGTCTTTGAGCGCAGCCTGGAGCTTGAGCGGCTGGCAGTGAGGGAGCGCCAGGTACCCATGGCTGAGGACGCCGTCGCCGCATAGGAGGCCAAGATCCAGGAGGAGGTCAACCGGAGGGTGGCGAAGGCTCGCGCGGCTCTCGCCGAGAAGTACCGCCTGAAGTTGGAGCTCCTGGTGGCCGAGGTTGAGGGCAACACTGCCGCCCTCAGGACAAAGCTGGACGAGGCGGAGCAGCGCGAGAGGGCTACCAAGGAAGCTCAGGCTTCTGCTCAAGCTGACTTGGCCTCCACTCGCGCCGATCTACTCTCACTTCACCAGCAGGTCGAGGTGTGCCGCATCTCTCGCGAAGAAGAACACGGACGAAGCTTGCCGCCGTTGGATGCTACAGCACATGCGTTCCTCGATGCTTCAAGATCTCAGGGTCAGTGCCAACTGGGCCCTGGGAACCATCTGCGAGGAGAGCGTCACTCACCCGCACGGGGATGACAACGCCAGCCACCTTCGCTTCTTCACCGAGATCGTGACCCGCTTGGAGGACCAGGCCGTGAGGGCTCACGAGCTTGTTGAAGAGAGAAGCCGGGGCCTTCTAGGGCGCGCATTCTCACGTGTCTTCATCCATCACCTCAACCTCGACCCCCATTTTGACTTCGATGCTGCCATAGCCCCCGTGCCCAGGGTCATCCAGGACAACCTGGCGAACTGGGTGGATGACCACGTGGACGCCCTAGTCGCAGAGTTCGCTCCCGAGGACAACGCGGTCGTGATCGCGGCTGATGAAGGTGGTGCGGATGACGATGACAAAGACAACGCTGGTGACGATGCAGATGGCGCGGAAGAAGACAATGAGGATGGTGCCGGAGGCAGCGCATCCAGCTAGGCCTGCATTCCCCTTTGCCTTAATATGCATGCAAAAACCTTCGGGTATAGCCCTACGGGGCGTGAAAGTATTTTTTAAAGGGGGCCCCTTCTGATGTATGAAATGATTATATGCCTTCTAAAAATAGGATTTGGGATGTGACGTCGTGAGCCTGCAGGCTCCCGAGCGGGGTAGTTGTTGCGACTTATCTTTGGTAGGTCTTGAGCGGGTCCTGAGGTCGCGGAAGCGCCCTCCTCCTGACACAAGCCTTATGGGGCTCGCGAGGTTTTAAGTCTCCTGAGGGGCCTACTGGCCCGCCCAAGGGGCCCTCGTGAGGACCCGATTGCCGGATCATGGCAAGGTTTGCACGCGACAATCCTGTGGTGGTTGCCTTCCAGCTACCCGGGGGCTTATGCCTCGAGTCATCCCGAGTGTGCCTTTGCCACAGATACACGCCCAGCCCCCACTCACGGGGTGCTCACAAGGGGGGTAGCAGGCCTGGGCCTCTCCCTTAAAACACGAAGCCATAAAGCAAGAAACCGCCATGAGACAAGAAAAATCCCCCCGTTTTTCTTTTTGATAAAAACGCGAAAAGCCAAATCTCATTCCAAAAGGCGGCGAGTTAAGTACGGAAAGAAAGGCGAAATCAAATGGCCGCGTCCGGCACCTAGCTAGTCTTCTTGTCTTCTCACTAGCGTAGGGCTAAGTGCTTCCACTAGGCGTGGGCATAGTCATTGGGGGACAGTGTCGACGGCCAGCGCGGAGCATGGTGCTTCCACTTGGACGTGGGCGGGAGCCCCCATGAGGCCTGAGGGCGGCACTCAGGAGACTCCGGGGCGTGTACAGCCTCACTCATTATTACGTGAGAGTGTCACGAGCGGAGACCTTCACAGGCATGGGGCCTTGCTTCATGGCGCCTGACGAGGGCCCCGCCCTACGCCTCCCCCGACCACCGTTGGGGAGTATAGAAACCAGGACGAGACCAAGGGGCAAGGGGGACGCTGGCCGTGCCCTCGGCAACTGCAGGCCCTCCACCGGGGGAAGGGCTCGCCGGCACCTTCCCCGGCAGAGGAACTACCTCCATGCAGCGCCTTGCTCCATGCGGAGTGGGGGAGGCCCTGGCTCTAGGCTCCCGCCGCGCGGCCCCCAGTGCATCTCACCCGCCTATAGCGTGGCCATCACCCTGGGGTCCCTGGCCGCCACTTGTAGCGACCAGACCCGAATGGATCAAGTCTCTGTGCTCAGTGTCATCCCTGGATCAGTAATGCTGACACCACACAGTACTTCGAAGGATTTATAGCAGAGTAGCAATCACACACTTATTACATCGTTGTCCACAAGGGAACTTATTACAATAATATGGCTTAAGGCCATCTAATAATAACAGCGGAAGGCTTGGAAGATAAGTGAGTCCATCAACTCCATCGGCATCATCGAGTATAGAACCACGACCTAACACCTTACTGTCATTCAAAAGTCTGCAACGTGAAAGTTGCAGCCCAAAACGGGTCAAGACATGGAATATGCCGCAATGTAACACATAGAGAGCAATGAAAGAATAAGCCTATACTACATGCATATATGGCTGGTGGTAAGGCTCTACGGTTACATTTTTGCATAAAGCTAGTTTTTCCCTACAACAAAGGAATAATTTTATTTAACTATCATGGTGGTTGTTAAACATTGAGAATGGTTGACAAAGATCCTCAATCCCAATTTAAAAGTACTCAGCAAAACCCAATAACATTTATTAGAAGTACATGTTGAGATTCACATGATATTCAATTACCAGATACTCAAAACGTCCATAACCGGGGACACGGCTAATCATGATTAGTTTATACACTCGCAGAGGTTTATGACTTTTCCCCACAAGACTCGATCGCCTCCGCTTGGTTCTCGTGACTACATGGTGTTTGAGAAACGGATGACCGAGACATAGTCTTTCGTAAGCGCTTAGCACCTTACATGTGGGTAGACCGCACTCAACCTACATCCCCTACATCAGCTAGCCTACCCGTAAGAGTTCGCACAACTTAGTCAACTACGCCAGAGCCCATAATTGGCTTGTGGCTGCACACGGAAGTTTCCAGCTTGAATAATCTTATGATCCCTTAGAGCCGGGTGGCGGTCCAAGAAATACATGCAAGTCCCGATAGAAACCAGGTTCCTCAATCCACCCAGATGTGTGTTTAGGTTGCCACCTTAGATAAACCATTAATTAACAATCTCACATCTGTCATGGATATTCACTCACCCAATCCACGCCTACTAGCATAGCATGGCATAAAGCAAACGAGAAGTGACTCCCAAGGTTTCATAAGTAAAACAGTAATAGGTACTACCTCGCCTACTTCCCAATCCCACAATTTAATTAGATCCTAAACATGCAAGTGTTTGAGGGTTTGATCTAATGCAATAAAACTGGGTAGTAGAAAATGTATGATCAAGTGTTACTTGCCTTGTCGATGATCCGCGAGACCTAGAGATTCGACGTAATAAGCGGCGACTCCGGGTGATCTAACGCAGACAAACAACAAGCATACAATAAGTACTCATCTAATGCACGGGGAAAATCTCAAATAAAAGATCTAACCAGAAAGTTCAACTTAAGAACCCTGGTTGCAAAAAGAATCGAATCAAATAAAGCATCGAAAGTCGAAAATCGAGAGAGAACGACTCGGTTTTAGCAATCTGAAACTAGGTCAAAATTTTACAGTAGCAAAACTTTGTTTAAGTAGGTTAGTCGGAACGGCGGTTTCATAACGAAACTCCAGGCGCTTGAATCACCTGATTCCGATAAACGAGCGAGAAAATAAACAGATTTGAAAATCGAATCGGAAATCGAAATCAGAAAATAACGGATTAAATCCGATTAAAAGAAAAACGACGAACAGATTAAACGGCGGATGTTCGTTAACAGATCTAATCCGACGAACACGTTCATTGAAACGAACGGGTCGGTGAGCGTTCACTAAATAATAAAACCGAAAAAAATAACCAATCTAGGGTTTTTTTTAAAACCGAACAACGCGAAAAAACCCGGATTGGGGGGGGTGGTGGCGGCGACTACCTCCGGCGGGTCGCCGGCGGGGCTCCGTGAAGGAAATATGCCCTAGAGGCAATAATAATGTTATTATTTATTTCCTTATATCATGATAAATGTTTATTATTCATGCTAGAATTGTATTAACCGGAAACATAATACATGTGTGAATACATAAACCTACAGAGTGTCACTAGTATGCCTCTACTTGACTAGCTCGTTAATCAAAGATGGTTATGTTTCCTAACCATGAACAAGGAGTTGTTATTTGATTAACGGGGTCACATCATTGGTTGAATGATCTGATTGACATGACCCATTCCATTAGCATAGCACCTGATCGTATAGTTTGTTGCTAGTGCTTTTCTTCATGACTTATACATGTTCCTATGACTATGAGATTATGCAACTCCCGCTTGCCCGAGGAACACTTTTGGTGCTACCAAACGCCACAACGAATCGGGTGATTATAAAGGTACATTACAGGTGTCTCCGAAGGTACATGTTGGGTTGGCATATTTCGAGATTAGGATTTGTCACTCCGATTGTCGGAGAGGTATCTCTGGGCCCTCTCGGTAATGCACATCACATAAGCCTTGCAAGCATTGCAACTAAATGTGTTAGTTGTGAGATGATATATTACGGAACGAGAAAAGAGACTTGCCAAGAACGAGATTGAACTAGGTATTGATACCGACGATCGAATCTCGGGCAAGTAACATACCGATGACAAAGGAACAACGATGTTGTTATGCGGTTCGACCGATAAAGATCTTCAGAGAATATGTAGGAACCAATATGGGCATCCAGGTTCCGCTATTGGTTATTGACCGAGAATAGTTCTAGGTCATGTCTACATAGTTCTCGAACCCGTAGGGTCCGCACGCTTAAGGTTTCATGACAGCTTATATTATGAGTTTATGAGTTTTGATGTACCAAGGAGTTCGAGTCCCGGATGAGATCGGGACATGACGAGGAGTCTCGAAATGGTCGAGACGTAAAGATCGATATATTGACGACTATATTCGAGTTCGGAAAGGTTCCAATGATTCGGTATTTTTCGAGTACCGGGAGTTACGGGATTACGGGAGAAGTAATGGGCCTTGATGGGCTTTAGTGGGAAGAGAAAAAAAAGGCTGCTGCCCCCTCCCTCTAGTCCGAATGGACTAGGGAAAAGGGGCGGACACCTCTCCTTCTCCTCCTATTCCTTCTCCCTTCCTCCCTTTTGGTGGACTCCTACTAGGACTTGGAGTCCTAGTAGGAATCCATATCCTGCCGCACCTTTGCCTTGGCGGCCTCCTCCTCCTCCATCCTTTATATACAGGGCAGGGGCACCCCATAGACACGCAAGTTGATCTACGGATCGCCTTAGCCGTGTGCGGTGCCCCTTCCACCAAACTACACCTCGAATATACCGCTGCGGAGCTTAGGCGAAGCCCCGCGCCGGTGGAACATCATCATCGCCACCACGCCGTCGGTCGATTTAAACTCTCCTCAACACTCGGCTGGATCGGAGTTCGAGGGACGCCATCGAGCTGAACGTGCAGAACTCGGAGGTGCCGACGCTCGGTACTTGGATCGGTTGGATCGGGAAGAAGTACGACTACTTCCTCTACGCTGCGCCAACGCTTCGCTGCTGGTCTCACGAGGGTACGAGACAACACTCTCATCTCGCTGCTATGCATCACCATGGTCTTGCGTGATCGTGAGGAAAATTTTTGAAATTACTACGCTCCCCAACAAAGTGGCATCCGAGCCTGGTTTTATGCGTTGATGTCATATGCACGAGTAGAACACAAGTGAGTTGTGGGCGATACAAGTCATACTACCTACCAGCATGTCATACTTTGGTTCAGCGGTATTGTGAGATGAAGCGGCCGGACCGACATTACGCAGACGCTTACGCGAGACTGGTTTCACCGCTGTGAGCACTCGCTGCTTAAAGGTGACTGGCGGGTGTCTGTCTCTCTCACTTTAGTTGAACTGAGTGTGGCTACGCCCGTCCTTGAGAAGGTTAAACGGAGTCTATTTGACGAAGTATCGCTGTGGTTTTGATGCGAGGTAAGAACGGTTCTTACTCAGCCCGTAGCAGCCACGTAAAACTTGCAACAACAAAGTAGAGGACGCCTAACTTGTTTTTGCAGGGCATGTTGTGATGTGATATGGTCAAGACGTGATGCTATATTTTATTGTATGAGATGATCATGTTTTGTAACCGAAGTTATCGGCAATCGGCAGGAGCCATATGGTTGTCGCTTATTGTATGAAATGCAACGCCATGTAATTGCTTTACTTTATCACTAAGGAGTAGCGATAGTCGAGAAGCAATAGTTGGCTAGACGACAACGATGCTACGATGGAGATCAAGGTGTCGCTACGGTGACGATGGTGATCATGACGGTGCTTCGAGATGGAGATCACAAGCACAAAATGATGATGGCCATATCATATCACTTATATTGATTGCATGTGATGTTAATCCTTTATGCATCTTATCTTGCTTTGATTGACTGTAGCATTATAAGATGATCCCTTACTAAATTATCAAGAAGTGTTCTCCCGAGTATGCACCGCTATGAAAGTTCTTCGTGCCGAGACACCACGTGATGATCGGGTGTGATAGGCTCTACGCTCAAATACAACGGTGCAAAACAGTTGCACACGCGAATACTCAGGTTATACTTGACGAGCTATGCATATAAGATATGACCTCGAACACGGAGACCGAAAGGTCGAGCGTGAATCATATAGTAGATATGATCAACATATTGATGTTCACCATTGAAACTACTCCATCACACGTGATGATCGGTCATGGTGTAGTTGATATGGATCACGCAATCACTTAGAGAATTGGAGGGATATTTTTCTAAGTGGGAGTTCTTAAGTAATATGATTAATTGAACTTTAATTTATCATGAACTTAGTCCTGGTAGTATTTTGCAAATTATGTTGTAGATCAATAGCTCGCGTTGTTGCTTCCCTATGTTTTTATATGTGTTCCTAGAGAAAATTGTATTGAAAAATGTTAGTAGCAATGATGCGGATTGGATCCGTGACTAGAGGTTTATCCTCATTTGCTGCGCAGAAGAATTATGTCCTTAATGCACCGCTAGGTGACAGACCTATTTGCAGGAGCAGATGCACGTTATGAACGTTTATTAGCTCAATATGAGCGATATGAGACGTTATGAACGTTTATTAGCTCAATATGATGACTACTTGATAGTTTAGTGCACCATGCTTAACGGCTTAGAATCGGGACTTCAAAGACGTTTTGAACGCCATGGACCATATGAGATGTTCCAGGAATTGAAGTTAATATTTTAGCAAATACCGAGTTGAGAGATATGAAGTCTCCAACAAGTTCTATAGCTAAAAGATGGAGGAGAATCGCTCAACTAGTGAGCATGTGCTCAGATTGTCCGAGTACTTCAATCACTTGAATCAAGTGGGAGTTAATCTTCCAGATAAGATAGTGATTGACAGAATTTTCTAGTCACCATCACTAAGTTAGTAGAACTTCGTGATGAACTATAGTATGCAAGGGATGACGAAAAAGATTCTCGAGCTCTTCGCGATGCTAAAATCGCGAAGGTAGAAATCAAGAAAACATCAAGTGTTGATGGTTGACAAGACCACTAGTCTCAAGGAAAATGGCAAAGGGAAGAAGGGAACTTCAAAAGGAACGGCAAGCAAGTTGCTGCTCGAGTGAAGAAGCCCAAGTCTAGACCTAAGCCCGAGACCGAGTACTTTTGCTGCAATGGAACTGGTCACCGAAGCGAACTACCCTGAATATTTGGTGGATAAGAAGGATGGCAAAGTGAACAAGGTTATATTTGATATACAGGTTATTAATGTGTGCCTTACTAGTGTTTATAGTGGCCCCTGAGTATTTGATACTGCTCGGTTGCTAAGATTAGTAACTCAAACAGAGTTACGTATAAACAGAGACTAGTTGAAGGGAAGTGACGATGAGTGTTGGAAGTAGTTCCAAGATTGATATGATCATCATCGCACACTCCCTATACTTTCGGGATTAGTGTGGAACCTAAATAAATGTTATTTGGTGTTGAGCATAAATATGATTTGATCATGTTTATTGCAATACGGTTATTCATTTAAGTAAGAGAATAAATTGTTGTTCTGCTTACATGAATAAAACCTTATATGGTTACACACCCAATGAAAATGGTTCATTGGATCTCGATCATAGTGATACACATATTCATAACATTGAAACCAAAAGATGCAAAGTTAATAATGATAGTGCAACTTATTTGTGGCATCGCCGTTTAGGTCATATTGGTGTAAAGCGATGAAGAAAAACTCCATGCCGATGGACTTTTGGAATCACTTGATTATGAATCATTTGATGCTTTGTAACCGTGCCTTTTGGGCAAGATGACTAAAACTCCGTTCTCCGAACAATGGAACAAGCTACCGACTTATTGGGAATAATACATACCGATGTATGCGATCCAATGAGTGTTGATGCTCGTGGCAAGTATCGTTATTTTCTGACCTTCACAAGATGATTTGAGAAGATATGGGTATATCTACTTGATGAAACATAAGTCTGAAATAGTTGAAAGGTTCAAAGAATTTCAGAGTGAAGTGGAAAATCATCGCAACAAGAAAATAAAGTTTCGCGATCTGATCGTGGAGACGAATATTTGAGTTACGAGTTTGGTCTTCAATGAAAACAATGTGGAATAGTTTCACAGCTCACGCCACCGGAACACCACAACGTTATGGTGTGTCCGAACGTCAGAATCAGTATTTTATTTTGATATGGTGCGATCTATGACGATCTTACCGATTTACCACTATCGCTTTTGGGGTTATGCATTAGAGACAGCTGCATTCACGCTTAATAGGGCAACCATCTAAACCGCTGAGATGACACCGTATGAACTATGGTTTAGCAAGAAACCTAAGCTGTCATTTCTTAAAGTTTGAGTTGTGATGCTTATGTGAAAAGTTTTCACCGATAAGCTCGAACCCAAATCGGAGAAATGCGCCTTCATAGAATACCCAAAGGCAACTATTGGGTACACCTTCTATCACAGATCCGAAGGCAAGTTTTTCGTTGTTAAGATGGATCCTTTCTAGAGAAGAAGTTTCTCTCGAAAGAAGTGAGTGGGAGGAAAGTAGAACTTGATGAGGTAATTGTACCTTCTCCCTTATTGGAAAGTAGTTCATCACGAAATCAGTTCCAGTGATTCCTACACCAATTAGTGAGGAAGTTAATGATGATGATCATGAAACTTCAGATCAAGTTGTTACCAAACCTCGAGGTCTTCCAGAGTAAGATCCGCACTGAGTGGTACGGTAATCCTATTCTAAAAGTCATGTTACTAGACCATGATGAACCTACGAACTATGAGGAAGCGATGATGAGCCCAGATTCCGCGAAATGGTTTGAGACCATGAAATCTGAGATGGGATCCATGTATGAGAACAAAGTATGGACTTTGGTTGACTTGCTCGATGATCGGCAAGCCATTGAGAATAAATGGATCTTCAAAGGAAGACGGACACCGATAGTAGTGTTACTATCTACAAAGCTCGACTTGTCGCAAAAAGGTTTTGACAAGTTCAAGGTGTTGACTACAATGAGATTTTCTCAATTGTAGCGATGCTTAAGTCTGTCTCAATCATGTTAGCAATTGCCACATTTTATGAAATCTGGCAAATGGATGTCAAAACTACATTCTTTAATGGATTTATTAAAGAAGAGTTGTATATGATGCAACCGAAGGTTTTGTCAATCCTAAAGGAGCTAACAAAATGTGCAAGCTCCAATGATCCATCTATGGACTGGTGCAAGCATCTCGAGTTGGAATAAACGCTTGATAGTGTGATCAAAGATATGGTTTTATACAGACTTTTGGAGAAGCCCTGATTTACAAGAAAGTGAGTGGGAGCACTACAAGATTTCGATAAGTATATGTGAATGACATATTGTTGATCGAAATAATGTAGAATTATTCGCAAAGCATAAAGGAGTGTTTGAAAGGAGTTTTTCAAAGAAAGACCTCGTGAAGCTGCTTACATATTGAGCATCAAGATCTATAGAGATAGATCAAGACGCTTGATAAAGTTTTTCAATGAATACATATCTTGACAAGATTTTGAAGTAGTTCAAAATGGAACAGTCAAAGAAAGAGTTCTTGCCTGTGTTACAAGGTGTGAGATTGAGTAAGACTCAAAACCCGACCACGGCAGAAGATAGAAAGAGAATGAAAGTCATTCCCTATGCATCAGCCATAGGTTCTATAAAGTATGTCATGCTGTGTACCAGATCTGTTTCATACCCTACCACTAAGATTGGCAAGGGAGTGCAATAGAGATCTAGGAGTAGATCAATGGACAGCGGTCAAAATTATCCTTAGTAGAATAGGATATGTTTCTCGATTATGGAAGTGAAAAAGGTTCGCCGTAAAAGGTTACGCCGATGCAAGTTTTAACACTAATCTAGATGACTCGAGTCTCAATCTAGATACATATTGAAAGTGGGAGCAATTAGCTAGAGTAGCTCCGCAAGAGCATTGTAGACATAGAAATTTGCAAAATACTTACGGCTCGAATGTGACAGACCGCTGACTAAAATTATCTCACAAGCAAAACATGATCACACCTTAGTACTCTTTGGGTGTTAATCACATAGCGATGTGAACTAGATTATCGACTCTAGTAAACCCTTTGGGTGTTGGTCACATGTCGATGTGAACTATGGGTGTTAACCACATATAGATGTGAACTATTGATGTTAAATCACATGGCGATGTGAACTAGATTATTGACTCTAGTGCAAGTGGGAGACTCAAGGAAATATGCCCTAGAGGCAATAATAATGTTATTATTTATTTCCTTATATCATGATAAATGTTTATTATTCATGCTAGAATTGTATTAACCGAAACATAATACATGTGTGAATACATAAACCTACAGAGTGTCACTAGTATGCCTCTACTTGACTAGCTCGTTAATCAAAGATGGTTATGTTTCCTAACCATGAACAAGGAGTTGTTATTTGATTAACGGGTCACATCATTGGTTGAATGATCTGATTGACATGACCCATTCCATTAGCATAGCACCTGATCGTATAGTTTGTTGCTAGTGCTTTTCTTCATGACTTATACATGTTCCTATGACTATGAGATTATGCAACTCCCGCTTGCCCGAGGAACACTTTGGTGCTACCAAACGCCACAACGAATCGGGTGATTATAAAGGTACATTACAGGTGTCTCCAAGGTACATGTTGGGTTGGCATATTTCGAGATTAGGATTTGTCATCCGATTGTCGGAGAGGTATCTCTGGGCCCTCTCGGTAATGCACATCACATAAGCCTTGCAAGCATTGCAACTAAATGTGTTAGTTGTGAGATGATATATTACGGAACGAGAAAAGAGACTTGCCAAGAACGAGATTGAACTAGGTATTGGATACCGACGATCGAATCTCGGGCAAGTAACATACCGATGACAAAGGGAACAACGATGTTGTTATGCGGTCTGACCGATAAAGATCTTCAGAGAATATGTAGGAACCAATATGGGCATCCAGGTTCCGCTATTGGTTATTGACCGAGAATAGTTCTAGGTCATGTCTACATAGTTCTCGAACCCGTAGGGTCCGCACGCTTAAGGTTTCGATGATGCTTATATTATGAGTTTATGAGTTTTGATGTACCAAGGAGTTCGGAGTCCCGGATGAGATCGGGACATGACGAGGAGTCTCAAATGGTCGAGACGTAAAGATCGATATATTGGACGACTATATTCGAGTTCGGAAAGGTTCCAATGATTCGGTATTTTCGAGTACCGGGAGTTACGGGATTACGGGAGAAGTAATGGGCCTTGATGGGCTTTAGTGGGAAGAGAAAAAAAAGGCTGCTGCGCCCCCTCCCTCTAGTCCGAATTGGACTAGGAAAAGGGGCCGACACCTCTCCTTCTCCTCCTATTCCTTCTCCCTTCCTCCCTTTTGGTGGACTCCTACTAGGACTTGGAGTCCTAGTAGGAATCCATATCCTGGCCGCACCTTTGCCTTGGCCGGCCTCCTCCTCCTCCATCCTTTATATACAGGGCAGGGGCACCCCATAGACACGCAAGTTGATCTACGGATCGCTCCTTAGCCGTGTGCGGTGCCCCTTCCACCAAACTACACCTCGAATATACCGCTGCGGAGCTTAGGCGAAGCCCCGCGCCGGTGGAACATCATCATCGCCACCACGCCGTCGTCGACGTTAAACTCTCCTCAACACTCGGCTGGATCGGAGTTCGAGGGACGCCATCGAGCTGAACGTGTGCAGAACTCGGAGGTGCCGTGACGCTCGGTACTTGGATCGGTTGGATCGGGAAGAAGTACGACTACTTCCTCTACGCTATCAACGCTTCCGCTGCTGGTCTCACGAGGGTACGAGACAACACTCTCATCTCGTTGCTATGCATCACCATGGTCTTGCGTGATCGTAGGAAAATTTTTGAAATTACTACGTTCCCCAACACTCCGGCCTCCGGCGGGTCGGCGGCGGGTCGACGGGTGGCGGCGGGTCGGGCGGTGGCGGCGGGTCGGGCGATGGCGACGGCAGGCGGCGGCGGCGGCCTTCGGCGACGGCGGCGGCTCTGGTCGGGGCGGCGGGCGGGTGTGGTGAGGAGGAGAGGGGGGGGCTCGGTTAAATAGGATGGGGGTGCTGCCTTGGGGAGTGGGCAAGCTGTGGGAGGATAAGTCCTCCTCGGACTCGGCCATGGGCGGTGGCGGTGTGCAAGGCATGAAGGCCATGAGGAGAGGGGCGCTGGGCCTGGGCGGCTTAATGGCTGGGCCCTTGGCCCAGGCGGCGCGGTTTTTTTTAAAACAAAACTAAACGAATTTAAAATAAAACCAAACGAACTCCAAATTAAATAAAATTAATTTTCCCCGACTCCTAAAAATGAGTCGAACAAAATGAACTTTAAAACGGGGCAAAAATGCATATTTTTAAAATACTCATTTTTTTCTTGCCTAAAGCAAATAAACTTTCAAACACCAAAATTGATTTATTTATTAAATCTTCATTTTTCCCTAAATGTTGGGAAAGTCATATTATTCCCTCTCTTATTTTTTTATAGGAAAAACTTACGAAGATATTTAAATAAATCCAAATGATCCTATTTTCAAAATTTGAGAAATCCCAAATATGAAAATAATGAAATCTCCAACTCTCTCCGAGGGTCCTTGAGTTGCTTGAAATTTTCTAGGATCGGAAAAATGCGAGAAAATATGATATGCATGATGACCTAATGTATAACATTCCAAATTGAAAATTTGGGATGTTACACCACTGTGGCTTGGTACACCTACGGTCCACGGTTAGCGTAATCGTGCTCCTGAGATATCGGCTGTACCCAGTGGTTGTTGTCTTTGAAGGTGTCGGCCAAGCTCCATGGAGGCTCGCGGAGAGCCTCGGCTTCATGTGCCCCCGGCATCCAGCCTGGTGAGGAGAACCCGCCGGGGCCTTCTCTTCACGCGTACTGCAGGTCCATCATGGGAGGTACATAGGCCTCTGAAATTGCTGCGATAGGGTCGTAGCCTAGGTGCCCTGCATTGTTGGCCAGCAGGCTCGACGCCAGGCTCTGATGGCCGCAGGGTGGCGTCTCGGTGCAGCCCCAGGAAGGGCCGCCCGAGCTTGCCTCGCCTAGCGGCGGCAGAGTCGAGGTAGGACAAGCGACAATGCGGAACGGGTTGATGCCGTCGGGTCCGCCAATGGCGGGGGCCGGCACGCGCCCCCGCCACAGTCCGTGCAGGCGGACTTTGAGCAGCTCGGCGACCCGCTCCAGCAAGGTGTCGTGGCCGCCTTCAGCCAAGCTGCAACGCCGCAGCTCCCATGCCACAATGAGTGTGGCTTGCATGTTCGCCTGCTCCTGGCAAGAATGTGACGCCGTCGCCGCAGAATAGCTTGAGGACCGCGTGGTGGCGCAGTTATGGCGCGACACTAGGGCGGCTGGCTGCGCCCTACGCCTCTAGTGACCAATGGCACTAGGAGACATGCGGGCCGCGAGGAGAGCGGAGTGGAGATCTTCAGGTGCGGACGGGACCGCTCGGGCAGGCCGAACAACCTAGTTCTCAACGTGAGCCCTCGGAGCATCATCCATGAGCACTGTGAGGTGGTGGCGGATCGACTGGAGGAAGAGAAGCTCCGATGCACTCCCTACCTGGCGCGCCAAATGTCAGATTTCGGGCTCCGTAGACCCTTGAGAGGTTCAAACTCTAGGGTGCGTGCAAATAACTCAACCTTCCAAGTCTGCCTACTCGCCAATCCCATGGCCTAGCTCGATGAACAGGAAGGAAAAGAGACACAGCAGTTTACCCAGGCCCGAGCCACCTTGCGGTGTAAAACCCTACCCCCGCTTTATGGTGGATTGGCCTCGAGGGGCTGAGGATGAACTAGTACAGTGGGAGAACAACCTTAGGAGTAGGAGTGTTCTTGGGCTCGAGTGAGCTGGTGAGTGTGAGGATGGACTGGATCTGATCCGGTCTCTCCATTGTGTCGTGTGTCCCCTCTCTACGGTGGTGGTGCTGCTCTATTTATAGTGGCTTTGGTCCTCTTCCCAAATGAAGGCGGCAAGGGATCCCACAACGGCCAAATTTGAAGGGAGACAACTAGTACATGCTATCCTGACAAAAGTAGTCTTCGCCTGCAAAAGCCTCTGGTCGTGACGCCGCGATGGGCTCGGCAATGACCTCCGTCCTGTCGTCCTTGGTCTTGTTGCATCGGAATGGAAACCTTTGGCTGATTCCTCGGGACTCCGTGCCTGCGCTTGCCTCTTTAGCACTGAAGAGGAAACTGGTACACTACGCCCGCTGGCGCCCGCCTGGCCTTAGTCATCATAGCTCACATCATCTGAACCTCATGAGGTGCGGCTTGCATAGGAATCTCCGCTCCTCAGGAGCCAGCCTGAGGAGGCTGCTCCTCGTGGAGGTCTTGGTGTCGTCCGCCTCGTGAGGCTTGGCCCCTCACGAGGGTCTTGAGTTGTTGATGCTGAAGCTGGGCCGTACCAGGCCATTGATGAAGCCACGCCGTGGCCACAGGCAGGCAAGTCTAAGTACCCCCGTTCCCAGAACGGCGACATGAACGACGCCGCACCGGAACCAGTTAACCCTCGTACACCTCTTCGTCTGTGACTCCACTCCCATGTCTTCCCATCTCTGGCTTGTTGCTCTCTGGGGCCTCACCGTCGTCGACCACCTTGGATGCGCTCGGCGTGGCATGGTCAACAAAAAAAATGAATACTCCCCTGCTATCTAGGACCCACCGTAGATGGACGCTGACTTGTGGGCCTACTGATGCGAATGGAGGGCTTTGTCAACTTAGTCAATATGAACGATTATAGCTCCATTGACCGTACTATGTCGATCCAATGGCCGTAGTGCTTCTTCAACCTCTGGTCTTCGTGCTCCAGCCGCCCAAACTAGCGCCAGTCGTGCCGTCTGCTCTAGCCTCCGGTGGTCGGCTCTACTGCCGCACAGGCCTAACCTCCCCAACCTACTCCAACCTCTGGCCAGGCTATCCCTCTATTCACTCACAACCCCTATTATTTTGCAGCGCCGGCAACCTCACACCGCAGCCGAAGCAGTAACCCCTCGTACTCCTCTCCGTGTGGGCATCCACTACCGCGCCTTCCTTGGCTCCGCATCGTCCCCTTCCTAGGCCTCACCGTCATCCACCGCTTTGGTGCTCTCGGCGCGGCGTGGTCAATGTGGTCAAGGAACGACTTCCATCAAAAGAGTACTATACGTGGATAGGCTGACAGCTGGGTCCACAGCCGTAGCAAGGAAGTGCCTCCTTATTACGCACAAAATAATGATTCCTCCACCTGACAGTAGGGACCCACCAGATGGGCCATCGTATTTCATGAAAAAACATTTCCCCTGATTGTTATGACCCACCAGTTACATCTTCGCACGCAAGGAAGTGCGTCCATATTGCGGGCAAAAAATACGATTCTTCCCCTGACAGTTGGGACCCACCAGCTATATCTTCGCACGCAAGGAAGTGCCTCCTTACCTTCCTTACAGCTGGGACCCACCCGGTCGAACCGTACGTAGGGTTGTCTGTCTGGTCATGAATGTGTACGTACATACTAGTTGATCGGTCTATCTGTAGGCTGCAGCGATGACCCGTGGCCGAGTAAGGAAGGGCACGTGTCGTAGTAGAGGCGTGGACGTAGCATGTCACGTAGTCCCATCAATATCATGTACACATACGTACAACCAGGGTGCAAGAAAGTAAATACGACCATGTACGTAAATACGGGAGGGGTCTCGAACGCCTACTCGCGCATACGTACGGCTAGGGCTCGTGTACATGGAGAGGCAACAGAGAGCAGCGACGGCGTCCTGTTCATCAGTTGCCAACCAGCTGGGTCAAAACGGAGAAACCGCATCATGTTCATCGGGAGGCAACGAAGTGCGTCCTGTTCATCGGGAGCCAACCGGGTTGGACAGAATAGCCGAAATGAGGCCTGGCATACTGCAAAACGGAGGAAACAGCCTTCTGTTCGACCTCCTACGGTCGAAACGGGATCCTATTCACCGGGAGGGGTCTGGCGTACTGCAAAACAGAGGAAACAGACTTCTCTTCGACCTCCTATGGTCGAAGCGGGATCCTGTTGATAGGGAGGGGTGTGGCGTACCGCAAAACAGAGGAAACATACTTCTCTTCGACCACCTACGGTTAAAACGGGGGGTCCTGTTCATCGGGAGGGGTGTGGCGTACCGCAAAACGGGACTCTGCGGGCTACTGTTCATCCACCGTTGACCTCCTCCAGCCTCCACCTATGACTGTTCATCCACGTCGTCTCCCTCCTGCCTGCACCAGCTACTGTTCATCCACGGGCTCCTATTCATCCAGCCTCCACCGCTCCTCCACTGGCTAATGTTCAACCACCCCTCCATGGGCTACTTTTCTTCCAGCCCTCCACCAGCTACTATTCAACCAGCCCTCCGTGGGGTCCTATTCATCCACCCCAACCGGCTCGATCGGGGTCCTGTTCATCCAACCCCCACCGAGAACTATTCATCCAACCCCCAACAACACTCACTGTTCATCAAGAGGCAGCAGGTTCGATCGGCTTGAGTTAGCAGCGGCAGCGAAGGAATTGCTCAATCTGGTTCAGTTAACAGCCAGGGATCGATCACGTGTAGCCAATGCAATCGCTCGGGTTCAGCAGGCGAACGCTCGCTCGGGTTTAGTTAGATCCCAACGCCTCGCACCCACGCACGTACGTGTATGAGAGAAACACGCAATCCCTCCATGCATCGCTCGGCCCGACCACCCACCATAACCAGGAACTCCCTGATATTTTCCTCGCCCTCGCTTCTACCACGGTTTTTCCTTCATGGACGGCCCAAAGAATGTCATGCAGCTGCGTCTCCGGCCCGCCCAGGATGAAAAGTCCATGTTCTGTCATGATTTTTGTCATAGAAGTAGGAGCCCACCGCATCTATGATGATACCGGGTTTTGTGACAATTATCGTCATAGAAGTGTCATAAGCATGACAGAAAAAAATTGTTCGGCCCAAAATGTCACGGATGTGTCTTTATTTGTATTGTATATTATGAACCTATCATCTGCCAACTATCCTTACATCTAGAGCTCCCAATAGGGAGCCTATTTTTGTGTGTAGTTGTGCCAGATTATATTAATCTACTCACCATACTATAGCACACATGGGCTCTCTCATCAGAATCCAGTGATAGCAAACAAGGGTTTACAAGGAGCCCTTATTATATTACAATATCCTCTGCATTACAAAGATAATCTTACTACTATTTATGTTTTCATGTTTTTCAGATATTGTATGTAATCACAATGAATATAATAATGCGCACATCAGAAGAATTTTGCGGAACAGTTCAATGGGTAACAAACTTGGCATCAAGGGAATGAGGTCCATTGTGGATGCAATGAAACCCAAATGCTCCCAACCTATAGATTCATATTCAGAATATGATCCTAATGACTATTCTGAGCTCAAGGAGTCAAAGGCAGATGGCCTATCCTGTTCACCCAATAAGGTGCCTGTTCTAATTTGGCAAGGTTTTATTGGTTGCACATATCTTGCACAAGGTGTCTTGCATTTCTTTTGCTTCGTTGCACCACCATATGCTTAGTTTACTCATGATATATGTGAATATGCCATGCCCATCCATTATCAACACCTATTCCATTTGTTGTCATACCATGTTTTTCCATTCAAATGTTGTTCTTATGTTTTAGACATCCAAAAGGAAGAGGGTGATTGCAGAACCTGAAGGAGTACAAGAAAAGTCCTTGAAAAAGGTGGTGTTACTGGAGAAATCACATAGCACCCGACATATATTGGCGATAGAACCAGCTTCGCAAAACCTAGGATATCGCAACTATGCTGGTCGCTGCTTTGCTCTTGTGAGTACCTATTGTCCTATCGCTGTCCTTACATTCATACCTGGTGGATTATGTAACATCATTGTGCATTATTGCTTGCTTATCCACGGTTCGCTCCAAATTATCAGATCTATGTTAATGCTTAAATTAATGTAGAATAAACCAATGCTTATGAAGAAATTTAGTTCTGCATTGTTCTTGTAAGTATCTGCTTTCCTTCATCACTGTACTTATATTGTCAGCCGGTTCTTCATGTACACTTTGCAGCTTATTTTCCCTTGCCCTCCATTTTCTACACATCAGATCTACATTTACTCTTGCCAAAATATTGAATAAAACCAATGTTACTGAAGAAGTTTAGCTCCGCATTGGTCTTGTAATGCCTTTTGCCTATATGCAGTATTTACATTTGTACTCTGCATCTTAAGTTAAATAATCGCCATTTGTTCCTATATTTTCACATCTACATTTACTCTTAACAAAATGTAGAATAAAGGAAATGCTCTTGAAGAAGAGTGTGCGGTAAACTTCTTGAATTGCCACCCCGCCCATCAACATGGACAAAGGCTTTATAGAGCATGTCTTCACTACTAATGTAAGTTTGTCCTCCTTAAGCCTTCAAACTTTGTTGTGTATATTTGTATAGCTATGAGTGCAAATGCTTTTTATTTTTGTCGTCTGCATAAAATTGCTTGTTCAAAGTTTATAAAGAAGAAGTACATAAACATAAGTTTGTCCTTCTCAATTCCAGTCTTTAGTTGTACAATCTAGTTCCTTATTCGTACCATGTAAATTAAACTAAACATAGCAAGTTATCTTATTTAGCATTATGTGTATGCTTGTGTTCTTGATCTATAATCCAGTGGTGTGGTGAAACTACCAACGATAGCACAGTGTCATATCCTGCTATGTCTCAACTATGAACAATGCCATATTATATTAATGTTATTTAAATCGTGTCTCTTTATTTACCAATCTAAAATGGTATAAATTGATAGTAAAGTTACCGTTCATGCTTATACATTGTTTAGAACTATATGTATGGTTGTGTTCTTGATCTGTAATCCAGTGGTCTGGTGAAGCTGGCCGCTCCTGCAAAATGCCATTTCCTGCCGTCTTAACTTTGAACAATGCCTATTATGTTAATGCTATTTTAAACCGTGTCTCTTTATTTCGAAATGAGATGAATTGACAGCGGTGATGCTTATACGTGCAAAACCTGTTATCTACCACTACTAGGGAAAACCTTATACACAGAACTTTAGTAGTAGCGCTTTTTAAAAAAGCGCGCTAGTGCTAAATAGCAGTAGCGCGTGGACGATAAACGCGCTACAGATACATATGTAGCAGTAGCGCGTCTCACGGTAAAAGCGCTACTACTAAAATTCCCACTTCTAAGTCAATAGGCTACACATAGTAGTAGCGTTCTTATAAAAACCGCGCTACCGCTAAGCTTGTTGTAGTAGCGCGTTTACAGAGAAAGGTGCTACTGCTAACGAAAAGAAAATAAAACGAAAAAAATAGAAAAGTAAGTGAAAATGAAAGATATAGAAAAAGGAGAAAGGAAAAAAATAAAATGTAAATAAAAATACGTGAGAAAGGAAAAAAGGAGAAATGCATAGCGGTAGCGCATTTTGTAAAACACGCTATAGCTAACTTAGCTATAGCGTGTTTTCAGTAACGTGCTACCGCTATGTTTGACTTAACCACCAGTTTCGCTCCCCCCAGCCACCATTTCTCCCCAAATCCTCGCCCACTTCGCGCATTGCCTCTTGCCGATGCCGACGCCCGGCCACCAGCCACCAGCGCTGCAATGACGCCACCGGAGCCGCCCCCAACTCCACCAGAGCCGTGCGGCCTCATCAACGCCACCGGAGCTGCCCTCGGCGCCACCAGAACCACCGTCGACGCCCCTACCTCCCTCTCCACAAGTGCCTCCCTCGCCGTCACCGGAGACGCCCCTGCCTCCCTCGCCACCACCGGAGCCATCCTCTATAAGCACCACTCCTCTCTCTCTCATGCATAGCACAAACATTGGACAGAGTACTAACTAGCTAGGTTAACTATTTTAATTAGGTTAATTATCTAGGTTAGTGCAAAAAATTAGTTAGGGCTTTGACCAAGAACTAGTTAGGTTAACTAGTTTAATTAGGTTAATTATCTAGGTTAAGAAAAATTATATTTAGGGCTTTGATAGAGAACTAGCTAGGTTAACTAGTTTAATTAGGTTAGTTATCTAGGTAAACTAGGTTAACTATCTAGGTTAACTAACTAGGTTAAATAGCTATGTTAATTAGGTTCATTAGGTTAGAGCAAAAATTTATTTTAGAGCATTAGGTCAGAAGGGTTAGAGAAATGGAGTTCCTTTGCAATTTAATTGGGTTCTGTCCTAGGCAGATAAGGGTTAGAGAAAATAATGTGTGTGTGTGTGTGTGTGTGTGTGTGTGTGTGGGAGAGAGAGAGAGAGAGAGAGAGAGAGAGGAATAGCTAGAACAGAATTTAGGTTCTGTCCTAGGCAGAGAAGTGTTTAGTGAGGTCATTTTGCAAAGGTTTTTGATTTTTGATAAGACCACTATTTTTCTAGGAAAAGAATTTAGGCAAGTTTTATTTTAAAGATGATCCCTTCCTAGACTTTTGTTGTTGATTATATCTTTTCATTGAAGTGGTCATGTTATATCTTTTCATTGAAGTGGTTCAATTGTGCCCAACTGGCCTTTTGTTGTTTCCAGGGAATGAAGCTGAGTGGCCTATGTTTTGCCGGAATGTTGATTCATTTCCGTTCCGGCAAATTTCAGGTGTTTGTTTTGTCCACTTTTTAGCAAAGGTCATGCCGAAATTTTCCATGCATTTCGGCATGACTTGTGCTACAAACTAGGACATATAGAGTGCCCGGGATTTGCCGCACTGGGAAGGAGTCAACATTCCTGCAAAACATAGGCCTTTTTATGTCATTATTGATTTTATAAGGTCTAGAATTAATTGACTAGATTTAATCGTTGGAAACATGGCTAGCAATAATGAAGGACAGGGTTCTGGTGATTGAGACAACGCCTACCTGGCGGCAGACGAATTTTTGAGCCTTGCCAATGATCAACAGTTGTTGTTGCTGGGCCCACATGTCACATCAGAGACTGAGACAGACATCGAGACCGGCGCTGTGACTGAGACCGGCGCCGAGACTAGCGGAGCCGGTATAAAACTGAAAGCAAAGAGGCAACAACGCCCAAACCAGCTCATGACTACTAGACTGCTGGTCACGGAGGTGGACGACGGAATTTTTGAGCCAAAAGAGCCCGCGGAAGCACGCGCATGCTACGACAATCAAATAGGCTGCATCGTATGGACAACCGCCACCATCAACGATGAGAAACTAATGAAGATAGATAATATGAGGCCCTCCCTCCTAAAGAAGTTCCACCAGATATTCTTGTTCCCAGGGCGGGATGAAAAGGAATATAAAAATCTACATAAGGAGCCAGCAATGAAGAAGATAAACAAACACGCCATGACTAAGTTTAGCGATGCATTGGCCGCCCAGAAAGCAAGGGTGAAACATCAGATCGTCAACAAAAAGGAACCATACTCCGAGATTGTAAAGGATAATCCGACAATCACGGAAGAGCAGTTTCAAATATTCAATAAGGCTTGCGAGGCCGAAGCTGCCAAAAAAGTCAAAGTACATGAAGGGGCTTCAACAGAGGAACATGGGGTGCCACCACGTCGGAAGCCGTGGTTATGTCGGGAAGAGGTCGATATGGGCCAAGGAGGACGCGGAACGCGAAAGTCTGGGCATCCCAGACCCCTTGGCGGACTTTACCGTCCCACAGGAGCGTGACGTCCTAAGGGCCCGGTACCATTCGGACCCAGTCAAGAAGATTTTCGAGACGGACCCGGTCACGACAGAGTTCATGAGACTGCTGGTAATTTTAGTTTCTAATCAATTCGACTGCACATTTAGTCATATTTGTAAACGATCCTTGTTATTTTGCAGAGAGAGCACCACAGTATTGCGGCCGAAAGCGACTCGTCGTCTGAGGCGTTGGCGAGGCCCAAGTGGGACACACCATTCAACTGGGCATTGAACATATTGAAAGGATTCCCGGTGGACATTCAGCCGTCGTATGAACGCGTGCACGGTGTTGGAGACGGCGCCACGTGGAAGAAGTACTATCGTGTGACCATGGAGGAGAGAAAGGAAAGATAGAGGTTAACTGAAGAAAACATCGACAAGAAGGTTGAGATTGCGGTTGAGAAGAAATCAACTGAGGTAGTCGCAATAGCGGTAGCTGCTGCAAAACAGGTGATTGCAGATATGTCTGGTGTCTTGTTTCTGTCCATTGTCAGTTGGAGTAGGCAAAATCTAGAAAAAAAATGCAGCGGACTTTCCCCTTGCCGTCTTCTTCGGGAGAAGCTCGACTAGCGTTGCACCAGCACCAGCACCTGCTCCTGCACCGGCTCCCGCACCAGCACCTTCACCTGCTCCCGCACCTGCTCATAGCTGTCCTTCCTCCATCTCGGACGTGCTCGGCGGTGCTTCATCTTTGGTTGATCTCGACGCCCTCATGGTATCTGTCACATCGGCCCTCTTCAATAAATGTATAATCTCCCGTTTCCATTGCCTTTCGGATGTCTCATGTCGGATACATGTCCTTGCAGGCCAACGTAACCCATGCACCATCTTGTACACCATTGGCGACCAAAAGGTGGACGTGGGGAAGGCGACAATAATGAAGGTGAAGGAACCATTGTTCCACAGCCGGCCAATCCCCCCTAACGTCTTCAAGATTTCCGTGGGCAGTGTCAAACTGGGCAACGAGAATTTGGCTCCTCCGGTACTAGGGGGGATGACGACGAGACCCCGCGGCGGCTTGGTGGTTGCAATGGGTGGGTCCTATTGTGGCCAAAGAGTCTGCTTCGTCTGGAGACGGCTGGGAGCACACCCACGAGCACGCAGCCTCAGCAAGGTATGAACATCCACATCCCACCTACCCAATTAGCATAGGCTACCGTGCAGGGTGATAGCGGACGGGGTGAGGAAGAGGCTCCATTAGTCACTGATTACATCGCCATAGATGGGGATGAGGATGACGATCACACTCAAAAGTATCTCAATACTGGCGCCTATGATGAGTACTCAGGGATTGAGCGTCATGAGTCGGTGCCTGAATTGCCGCCTCCGGAGGCTGACGTATTATAGATGACCTTCCGATACCAAAGAAGCATAGGAAGAGAGCGAGGAAAGGCAACAAAGCTTCTTATATGATCCAGCCGCCTCAGCAGCCTCGGGTTCAAGACCGTATACCTATACTTGGTGCGGCAAAATGGCATATCCGGGTGAACCAATCCTACCTAAGGCAGTGGTAGAGGCCACACATGGCTATCTAAGGAGACTTCATGATGATGTGCCGCGGAGAGAGAAAAGCCTCATTGCCTCGGAAAATCGAGGATACCCACTCTACGTGGTTAACATGTCGCGGCAAAAGTCAAACGTCCACACATGCGCCGCAGACAAGTTCTTCCTTCGATTTGATTACATCTTCGACATGTTTCACTTGAAGAAGCTAGATTTTACGTTTGTCCGCCTTTATGCCTTGGTCATGAACTACATCATCGGGATTCAGCAAATACCTTATATATGTGTCGCTGGCCCGTACTTCATGCATGAGAGCTTTTTGGCAGTCTGCGCACAGCACCGTGAATACGTGAGGGACTACATCGCCAATTTCATGGTCGCCAATAAGGACAAGGAAGAAATTCTCGTGCGTTATCATCCCCTATAAGTCATCCACGTGGATATCCTTCCATTGATTTCAATCATTCATTTGCATGATGGATACTAATTAATTTGAGGTGTACTTATTTTGCGCAGCGGCGGGCGCGCCGTCCTCATCATCCTTTACCCCCGATACTCCCACGTTCTTTACTTGGACTCGTCGAAGAACATGAACAAAAAGGATTACACCCACATCAAGTATGTTCTCGACAGTGCTATGTTTTACTACGGCGTGGGGGGTGGAGAGGTTAAGGACAGGAAGAAAAGGGACGACAGGCCCGCCTTCGGCCATAAGACCAACTTCTGCTGCATCCAGCAACCGAGTGATACTCTTAGTGATGGATTCTATGTACTACACCACATGCTAGAGTACAGACATGATGAGGAGAACCTTCACATGTTAGCTAAATCTGGCGATGCCCATATTCTGCAATGGGCAAAGAAGGTAGGAGATATCCCGGATCATCGACTTCGAGCTAAATTCTATCACATCCAGCATGAACTTGCACAAGTCATCGTGAAGGAGGTCCTCGACAAAACAGGTTTGTTCTATGAGGAAGGGCAAATGTCGCGCGAATATGTCCGAACACGCGTAGCAGCTCAGCGTCTCGACCTGAGCCTTTCACTAAGCTCGGGGACTATCTCCCTGACTTGGATGGATGGAACGACATGTTGGAGTGATTGTCGATATATGACAATGTGTCCGTTTAGTCCATACTTTCTAAATGACAAAACTTTGAGTTATGCACGACGAAACTTTATTTGTGATGTAACTAAACCGTCCTCCTCAACTAGCGAAGATCACTCTGGTTAGGGAATTTTGGGCACGATGAACTTTGTTATTTACGCTTATGATATGTTGCTTCTATTTTTGCCAAGTCTGTCTCTTTCTGTTACTCAACTATATATGCTGCATATCATCGACTCATGTGACGATGTAGGTGCATAGATCATCGATGACAAAGAAGTGCAACGCCAGGAGTATATGATGAGTGGCCGGAGTGTCAGGCCCAGGTGTTAGTTTAGGTTCACGCTAATGCGAGAGAGGGATACGAACGCATGTACTGCATAGTTCCGCTCTCGCTCATAGTGATAGCTCTTCTCGCGTATATCATTGTTTAGATGGATGATGATGTAGTTGCAAGTAATCGAGATTTGTATCGCTATTTTCAAGATGATGACAGAGAGACCACTTTGTGTTGGATGATGGTTATGATGCTGACATGATTTGATGAGACTATCTGTATGTATATGCTATGATTACATTTGTATGTGTTTGATATGCTAAAGATTATTGTATAAAGCCTGTTGAAATACAAAACAAATATGCAAAAAAACAGAAACTAATAAAACTAGCAGTAGCGAGGGGAATAAAGTTAGCAGTAGTGCTCTCTTACCAGTAGCGTGTCCCAGTTAAAAGCGTTGCAGCTTTTAGCAGCAGCGCGTGGCACTAAAGCCCGCTGCTGCTAGACATGTATAGCAGTAGCGTGGGTCGACACGCGCTACTGCTACATGTTAGCTGTAGCGCCTTATTAGTAGCACGGCGTCCCACGCTACTGCTAGTCAAAATACCCACGCTACTGCTAGGCTTTTCCCTAGTAGTGTACCTACTTGTTTCTCTTTCAGGGTGATAGCACTACTACTAGGAAGAACTGCCACAATGATAGTGAGATGAACCCATTGTTGTCCCTCTAACATATATTCCAGAGAAGAAGGCAACGCATCTTGATGGTAGGGATACAACCACAAAGTCATGTCTTGATGTAGTGTCGAACTTACTCAGTGACACAAGCTCGATGATGTCGCCGCCTGAATCTGTTCGACTTCTTCAGTCTGAAATTCAAGCAGAAAGACATGCTTCCGCTCAAATCCGACTGGAACTCCAATCTCTATGCAAGATTAACCATAAGTAAAGGACATCTATTGATGCTATGCAGCTGAAGTTGGTGGATATAAGCGCCAAAGAAGCGCAGTCTCATAAGGTTGCTAAGCTGCTTGCACTGTAGCCCTGGGCCGGGGTAAACTTTCTTGAACTGTGTTGAAGTGTTGTCAGTTCTGTCTATTATTTTGTCAGCCGGTTTACTTCCACTGGCGGCGACCTGCCTAGTTTATGGAATATGCTATCTGGTTGCCCTTTATTATCACTGGCGGCGAACTTTGATGCCCAGGGGATGTAATATGCTGTAATTTCTTTTTTGTATAGTCTAGGTTTATTCTTCATCACGATATTGTAATTTATTTGTTGTTTATGTTGTCGTCGCTCTGAGAAACGGTCGTAATCTTCTATCGATGCGCAATGAGCCAATATGTTAGGTTTACAAAATAATAATTTTTGTACTAAAACTGGCCGGTCGCCAATTGCTAGTATGGGCCGAGCCGTGGGCCTACAATCATCTTGGGCCATTAGTTAGGTCTAGTCTTAATCTGGCCCACTATTAGTTTCGGGCCTTTAAAAGGCCGAGTAAACCGCTTGCCTTAATTGGGCTGAAAAATTAAACAGGCTTTCAACAGGTTTAAAACTAGATTGAGCCTTAATTGTGGCAAACAAATCACTAGCCGACAACGTGTTGTAATATAAATCGGTCCATTATTGGCCCATTCGTGTGACGGGCCATTAACAGGCTGAAATGTTTTTGGGCCTAGGCTGACCCAATTACATGACGAGTAGGAAGTAGGCCGGATGTATAACGGGCCAAAATTAGGCCCAACACTCTCAAGGGCCTTTAACGGGCTAATAGGCAGTTTGGGCTAGAATGTATCCACGAAGACTACGGGCCGTTAAGAGGCTGAAAGTAACTACGAACCAGAATTAGGCCCAGGTGAAACTCGGGGCTTTACATGGCTGAAAGTGAAACCGGGCCGAAAGAGGCCCATATGTAGACAGGGCTGCTGACAGGCCGAAACTAATATTGGGACGAACTGTTAAATGGGCCATTAAGAGGCTGAAGAGCAAATCAGGCCCCCAATTGGCCGGATGGCATAGTAGCTGCTAAAGGGCCATATCTGTTATGGGCCGTAATTTGGCCCAAGAAATGAAAGTCAGTTAACGACCGGATCAGGTATGGAACGTAATTTGGCCCAAACTATTGCAGGCTGTTAACGGGCCAGATCTGATATGGGTCATAAACTGGCCCAGAATATTGCAGTCATTTAACGGCCCGTATCTAATGTGGGCCATAATTTGGTCTAGAAAATGTTAGGCTGTTAATGGGCCGACCCATTAGATTTGACGAAATCTTGTGGGCCTGTTCCTAGGCCGACTTTAAAACCTATATGGGCCTCTATTGGGTCGTCCCACGTGTCAAGGTTTCATTGGCGATTCTTTTGCAATGGCCGGTTGACTTATATCCCAATGCTGAGCCGACACGTGGATCGTCGGTGAATGAGAATTTTACATGTGGAAAATTGCCATTGGTACGGGTTGTTAACGGGTTATCGGATCCAAACTAGAACTGGATAGCTTAACGGCGACCCATTACGGTGGATGCCACATGTCGGTTACCCTTGCTGAAAGCACTTCTATGACGCGTGATTTATCGTCATGGAAAGTGGACACTTCTGTGATGATAATTTTGGTAATGCCATGGAACACGTCTACGACAGCACAGGTATGACTATCTTGATTCTGTCATAAAATCGCCATGGATGTACATGCATGACACAAAACGTGACCTACTATGACAAACATGTATCATCACAGAAGTGTATTTTTTGTAGTGAGAGTCCGTATGTGTGGGGAAACAAGAGTTAGGTTTGGTTTCAGACCACTCCTACAAGGGTCACGAAATCCCCCCCTCTTCCTCCATATATATAGCCCTTAGGACGTCGTTTAGACTTTGGGTTTTCTTTAGATTAAAGTTCGCCATAGCTTCAACTTCGGGTACTTCATTTGTGTTCAATGACCAGACCAAGACGTCACAGAACCCCACATTCATCAATAAAGCTTTCCTCTTATATTCACAATATCCATATTGCAATCTTAGTTTCTCGCTTGTTCTTCATTTGCTCGCAAGAAATAGACCCTCGTGGTCAGGTTGATCGTGCTTCGGCGTGCTCAATAACCCTCAGAAGTTGGTTTAGCGATTGCTAAGGCGCAACGTCTCGCACGCTCGTAGTCGGATCGTCGAAGTCTACTCCCACAGAAAGAGACAATCACCTTCTCATCAAAAGACGGGCCACCTTTGCCTCTAGCAATAGGTTGTTGATCAAAGAACATCTTATCTATTTCATTTCTTTCATTCATGTTCATATCATTTTCATGGTCTAGCAAAAGTTGTTCCAACGGATCAATACGAGGTATGACAATAGAGGCAAGACCAATAATTTCATCTTTACTAGGCAATTCTTTATCATGAGGTTGTCTACGAAACTTAGAGAAATTAAACTCATGAGATATATCACCAAAGTTAACACTGATAGTTTCTTTAGTGTAATCAGTCTTAGCATTAACAGTGTTCAAGAAAGGTCTATGATGTCTACTACGCAACCTTCTTCTTGTAGACGTTGTTGGGCCTCCAAGTGCATAGGTTTGTAGGACAGTAGCAAATTTCCCTCAAGTGGATGACCTAAGGTTTATCAATCCGTGGGAGGCTTAGGATGAAGATGGTCTCTCTCAAGCAACCTCGCAACCAAATAACAAAGAGTCTCTTGTGTCCCCAACACACCAAATACAATGGTAAATTTTATAGGTGCACTAGTTCGGCGAAGAGATGGTGATACAAGTGCAATATGGATGGTAGATGAAGGTTTTTCTAATCTTAAAATATAAAAACACCAAGGTAACTAATGATAAAAGTGAGCGTAAATAGTATTGCAATGCTAGGAAACAAGGCCTAGGGTTCATACTTTCACTAGTGCAAGTTCTCTCAACAATTATAACATAATTGGATCATATAACTATCCCTCAACATGCAACAAAGAGTCACTCCAAAGACACTAATAGCGGAGAACAAACGAAGAGATTATTGTAGGGTACGGAACCACCTCAAAGTTATTCTTTCGGATCGATCTATTCAAGAGTCCATAGTAAAATAACACAAAGCTATTCTTTCCGTTCGATCTATCATAGAGTCCGTACTAGAATAACACCTTAAAAAACAAATAAATCAAAACCCTAATGTCACCTAGATACTCCAATGTCACCTCAAGTATCCGTGGGTATGATTATACGATATGCATCACACAATCTCAGATTCATCTATTCAACAACCACAAAGTACTTCAAAGACTGCCCCAAAGTTTCTACCGGAGAGTCAAGACAAAAACGTGTGCCAACCCCTATACATAGGTTCATGGGCGGAACCTGCAAGTTGATCACCAAAACATACATCAAGTGGATCACGTGATATCTCATTTTCACCACAGATAAGCACATGCAAGACATACATCAAGTGTTCTGAAATCCTTAAAGACTCAATCCGATAAGGTAACTTCAAAGGGAAAACTCAATCCATTATAAGAGAGTAGAGGGGGAGAAACATCACAAGATCCAACTATAATAGCAAAGCTCGTGATACATCAAGATCGTACCACCTCAAGAACACGAGAGAGAGAGAGAGAGAGAGAGAGAGAGAGAGAGAGAGAGAGATAGAGAGGTCAAAAACATAGCTACTCGTACATACCCTCAGCCCCGAGGGTGAACTACTCCGTCCTCGTCATTGAGAGCGCCAGGATGATGAAGATGGACACCGGTGAGGGATCCCCCTACGGCAGGGTGCCGGTATAGGATCCCGATTGGTTTTTGGTGGCTACAGAGGCTTGCGGCGGCGGAACTCCCGATCTATTCTGTTCCCCGAAGTTTTTAGGGTATATGGAGATATATAGGCGAAAGAAGTCGGTAAGGGCAGCCACGAGGGGCCCATGGGGGTGGAGGGCGCGTCCAAGGGGGTGGGCGCGCCCCCTGCCTCGTGTCTTCCTCGTTGCTTCCCTTACGTGCACTCCAAGTCCCCTGGATTGCTTCCGTTCCAAAAATAACTCTCCCAAAGGTTTCATTCCGTTTGGACTCCGTTTGATAATCTTTTTCTGCGAAACACTGAAACAAGAGAAAAAACAGAAACTGGCTTAAGGCTCTGGATTAATAGGTTAGTCCCAAAAATAATATAGAAGTGTTTAATAAGGCCCATAAACATCCAAAACAGATAATATAATAGCATGGAACAATAAAAAATTATAGATACTTTGGAGACGTATCAACATCCCCAAGCTTAATTGTGGCAGCTTGGTTTTTGCCCCCTTTTATTGTTTGAGTTTTCATTTGAAAGTTTTTGAAACTTGGAGTTTTTGAATCTTTTCATTTGGACTTAAGCACTTGGGCATCCTTGTCTTTCACCCAAGTGTTTCACTTCTTTCCCAAACCATCATTTCACTTCTGATCCACCACAAAATAATCTTTGGAATATTTTTCTTAAATGAAAAATATTCATTTTCTCTCAAAAACCCTAAGCCAAATCTGTTTGCTCCAAAGCAACCCTAATTTTTATGGCTTAGAAAATTCCAAGATAATTCACAAATATTCTAGGGACCCTAGGGCATCTCCCTGAGCAAAAATATTTCATCACTTTTTGGAATAATTTTGCTACAGAAAATCTTTTCTGTTCTGGACATAAATGGTGGTTTCTTCAACAACTACCATTTTACTTGCTCCATTTGACCTGATCTTTCTTGTGCTTATTTAACTTAGTAACTCTAAGCTAGCCTCCAAAGCACAGCCTCAAACTCCCAGCCATTTGACCATAGTAACATCACAAAGTTACTTTCCAGAAACTTACCAGACTTGTAAAATTTTCTCTACTGCACCTGGATCCAAACCAAACCATGGTAAACTTCAGAACCACCACGAACAACATGCCAGACATGGTTTTTGGACGAAGGCTGGCCAGTGGAGAGAGTTCACGCGGTGACCACGTGTGTCCACGATGCCAGGCATGCGTGTCGACGCGCTTTGGGAGCCGCCGAGCGCTCTGTCCGCGCGTGCTCGCTTCCCCCGCCTGCCAAACCTAGCCAAAACTCGCCACCATCATCGTCTCGACGCCCTTAACTCCACCCTGGCACTCGCCAATGCCGGAGCTCACCGCAGCGAGCACGGGGAAGGTCCGGCCAGCCCAACAGTGTGGAACGCACTGTGCTCGTCGTCACCCCCTTGATCCTGTGCTCGTCTCTGCTCGCCCACAGTGGCCGCTTGACCTCCGTCGCCTTCTCCCCCTCTCATTGACGCCGCTCATCGTCGGGCCGTGAACAGATGTCCACCGGCGGAGCCCGAAGCACCCTCGCCGCTCGCCTATATATAGAGCCCCTCCCCAACCTCCTTGAGCATCCTCCAGCACTCACACACACTCCACGATCGAGTAGGAAGCCGTAGCCCGGCCGGGCAGGCCTCGGGCCGCCGTCCCCAAGCTCGAGCTCGCCGGCGATCCCCTCTGGTAGCCGCAGCAGCTGCATCCCCTCCCAGGCCTGGGCGACCTCTCCAGGGCCTCCGCCTCTCTCCGGTGAGGCCATCTCGCTCGTTGGGAGCCCTTGGAGTGGCCTCTGCTCGCCGTCTCCCTCAACTCCGGCGACCTCCCCGTTCTGGCTCCGCTCGCGAGCTTGATTCCGACGCCGTCCGACCACCCCTAGCCATGCTACGGGTACGGGCAGGTGCGCCTCGACCTCTTCTTGCCATCCCTCCCTCTCGTTTTGGCCTAAGAGCCCTCGTCGCCGGCGAGAGCTCCGGCGAAGCTGCGACTGTCTTTGTTTCTCTCCCCCTCTTCCCTCACCTGACTAGCGGGGCCTGCTAGTTAGCCACTCAAGTACGTGCGTGAAGCGGTACGAGTGGTGGCGCCCCTGGGCTTTACGCCTTCGACGTCACCCCCCAGTCTTTTTCTTTTTATTCAAATCCATTTGAATTTACAGAACACTTCAAACAGTTATAACTTTTTAACCATAAGTCCAAATGAATTGATTCTTTTTGCATTGTGTTCTTTGAAAGGAAATCTAACAGCTCACCAAAGATGAGATTCTTCTGAGCTGTTTAGAATTTTTGGTGAATTTCAGAAGTGTTCTTGATATTTTATTTTTGTGTTTAAAATTATTTTCAGAAGGTGAGGCTTGTCTTGAGGATCACCAGGAGGCTTGTGAACCTCATCTGCACTAAGGCAAGCCACATCAACATTTTTATGATGCCATTTCAATATTTGTGATTTTCTCACTTGAATGAAATGATTAATCCATGCATTTAAATAGTTATTAAGTTATTTGCAATCTGTTAATTGTTGGATAGTTAGTATGCTTGATTTACAGAATAGTTGAAACTAGTTTAGTGAAGAAAGCAAGTTAAGATCTATTTGATATGATGTTAGAAATAATTTGTTATGCATGTTAGTAGTTATTTAGCTATGTTTTTGCCGCCCTAAAATTGATAATAATTTGTTAGAAAATATTATGTTAAATGCTTGTTAAATCATATTTTACAGAATGTTTGAACTTAATTTAGTGATAAAGAAAGTAAGAATTGTTGTTAGTAAAATCTTTTGTTATGCACATGAAAAAGCTATCGGAGTTGCTTTCTTGCGTAAGAAATTAATGAAACTTGTTGCCAAATATTTTGGATAAGTTGTGAGTCATTTTGAGCTAGTAGAGTAACGTGAGTTGTTGACGGTTATGCTTGGTGTATATATGACATCAGTCATTTTTGTTCATAATATGATGCATGTGTCGTTTTGCATTTCATGGCATGCTATGACACCGGTCATTGTTAGTTTAAAGTTGAAACTGAAAATAACTCAACTTGAATACACCGTTGACTGGGTCATGGTGCCGCTGAATTGAGTTCTTTCCAGTGCAACCACATTTGCCTTTATGGGGGGCCTTGATTCGGTCCATTGACACGGCCTCTGGTCGGTGCCTCCATCTAGGGAAGGTTATGTCGTGTTTGCCCTGGCCCGGCAAGCAGACATAACCTTGTGTGCTCGTTGATGAGATTATGGTACCGATTTCCCCAAGTGGGAGTGTCCCCGAGTGGGAGTTTGACCACGACGGTGGTCGGGGTGTCTTTGGTAGACACGGGGCCACCCAGGACCAGTCCGTTGGGGATTTGGGTCGGAGTGGCCGGGAGAGTGTTGTGGCAATGGAGGGGTTTCGTCGGAATGCCGTTGGTCCACCCGAATGGGAGTACAAGGCCATGGAATCTGTGGTGTGGGTACAGTGTGCTACCTCTGCAGAGTGTATAATCTATCGATAGCCGTGTCCACGGTTACGGACACCTCGTAGTAGGTCCCACCATGAGTCAACGAATAATAAAAATTGCACACAAAGCTGTAAACTTTGCATTGTCGAGGATGGCAGTAAGGTCATTAAGGAATTTGGGACCAGGTATTGGTCGTGGTGGTGATCGCCGTAAGGATCACGAGTTATTTTGTTAAAGACCACGTTGGTGGTGTATTTTACCATGTTGGTGGTGTGTTTTACCACGTTGGTGGTGTGTTTTACCACGTTGGTGGTGTTTGTGATCTGAGGATGATCACGGTTGGTAAGTTGTCTTGAGGGACGTTCAAGCATGATCACAGCATGTTGGCATATAGTGTTGCATCATTAATAATTGGCTAAATATCATGATTGTAGCGACCTGACCCAAAATCGGTCAAATCTCTGTGTCTGTACCATCCCAAGATCATGCTGGTACTCACAGTACATTGATAAAGTAATCAAAGTTCAATCACACCTGAATATTATTACACGATTCTCATATAGAGTCTTTATTACAAGAGAATAAATTTGGCTCAAGGCCAACTCATGAGAAATAAACTACTAATGCTGCGGAAGCGTCAAGTAAAGCGAGTCCATCCGACTCAAAGGGCGATCGCTAAGCGCGGAGCGTAGCCTCACTCCTGATCGGAATATACCTCTGCAACATAAGACGTTGCAGCCATGTAGGTCAGCTTTTTGAATAAGCTGGCAAGTCATGAAGAATAACAATAATAAACTTACTATCACTATATGCATTTTGGCTGTGGAGCTCTAAGTTTCATCATTTTGCGAAAAGCCAATTTTCTCCTACTACAGTGGACTTGCTTGCAAATTACTACAATTGTTGGTAGTTATTGAGATGGTTCCGCCAACCAATATCTCATTCCCAAATTATTAAGTCATAAAACCCCTCAAATTAATTCATTACTTTTAGTGTCGAGATTTCCGAATACTTCCAAGTTCCAGAGGCTCAAATTGTCCGTAACCGGGGACACGGCTAATCGATTAGATCTTTAACTCTGCAGAGGTTTGCGACTTTCCCGCAAGAATCATTCCTCCTTTAAAGTCTTCGCACGTCATGGTGTTTGAAGACGGACTAATGAAACAGGTCTTCCAAAGAGTTCTTCCGCTCTGCCGTACCCATCCAATCCTACCGTTCTTCTACATCTCGTAGTACCGCCCAGCCAGCGTCACTACTAGGGTTAACCCAGCCGAGCCCATAATGGCTTGCGGCTGCAGTAAGCTTCTGGTCATGGGGCATCCATCCTTCTCTTCGTGGCTGGGTGAAGCTTTCCGCAAGATGTCATGGCACTTCTCCATGCATCCCGCCAACCACTGGGTTCTCCAGTGCGTGCCCGTCAACCATCCTCCACCCAAGAGTGAATTTCCAAGTCCATCTTGATCATTGTAGTTCATGGGGTTGTCATCATCATTGACTCTCACATCTTGCTTATGAATTTCACTCAACCAAAACCCGTCACGAGCATAGCAAAGTAAACTACTTCGTCCGGGGTCATGGTAACAAGGGATTGGTTCATCCTACCACATGATACTACTCAAGATTAATAACTTCAAAATTTCAACTACTGCATGCATGGTGGGGTGGTGACAATTTCTAATGCACAAAAACATAGGTATAGAAATAACATGATCAAAATTTTCCTTGCTGATGATCCTCGTAAGCTAAAGATTCGTAGTAGCAAGCTTCGCACTCCGGAAACTCTACCGAGACAAACAATAATCACAATAAGCATATAGCATAGGATCACATAAGACAATAGCATAACAAAGTAACACACCAAAACCAACAAAGCAAAATCCAAAGGGAAAACTCAAAGAAAACCAACTCAAAGTTCCTACTTCAAACAACAACTAGAATAGTTTTATATAGCAAAAATTTTCTAACATAACCTAATCAAGGTTTTATGTTAACTTAACAGAAAAGATTTCATTAAGCAACTAGGAGCAAAAAGAATCAATTTAAAATCTATTATGAAACTCCTATTAGGCCTAATTCAATTTCTATTAAGAAAAAATAAAATAAAACTTTTATTTATTATAAATAAAAGTTCATCTATTAGAGTGACAGAAACTATCCTAGAATAATCAATCACATGTTAAAAATAAATTTATTTACTAATTAAATTAATAGGAAAACAGTAGCTAGTTAATTAATTAGGATTAACAAGATTCTGCTTAAAACTATTTATTTATTAATCCTAAAATACCCAAATTAATTTTTATGGTTTGGCAATGTCAAAATAAAGTTGAGACAAAAGAATCATCCAAAAATAATTTTTCTAACTCAAATTATAGCAGATTTACTATTCTGACTAAAACTAAATTAAAGCAATTTTAATTAATTTTAACATAGCTAAATATATATTCTACAGAAACTATAGAAAATTTGCAAACCAACAAAAAAAGAATCACCTAAAAATATTAAACAGAATAAAAGATATGAATTTTTCAAAACAGGAACTATTCTGTTAAAACAGAAAATGAAATTAAAAGAAAAAGGGCCGAATGGGCCTAAACTGTGTACTGAGCGTAATATAACCTAGACGGGCCTAGGGTTAAACTAAAACGGGCCGGCTCAAAAATAAAAACCTAACTTAAAAATAAACCGGACAAACCGGGCCGGTTTTATTTAAAACGCGTACCCCTTCGGGGGTCTAATCCTAGCCGTTCATCACGCATCGGATGGGGGGAGGGGATTCCGGTGACTTACCGGCGCTCGACGGCGGCGGCGGCGGCGATGATGAGTGCGTTGAGGGCTACGGTCGTCGGGGAGGTCGGGGGAGTGGCCGGGCGGGTGCGGGGGAGCTCGGGGGAGCGTCTGGTGGAGTCGGGGGAGATCGGGAGTGGCTAGGGCGGCGACGGCGACGACAATGGCGGCGGCGGGAGGTTCGGGCTCCGTGAGCTCGGAGAGAGAGGAGGGGTCCGGCGAGGGGCTAGGGGGGGAATGGGGTGCGGGGCGACGGCTTAAATAGGCGGGGGCCTCGGCCTTGCTTCGGGGGGCGATCGGGAGGGGATCGGGATCCCGGATCTTGCGGGATCCGCGATCGATGGCGGCGGCGCGAGGCGTGGGGGGGGTTGAAGAAGGTGGGGCCTGCTTGCGAGAGAGAGAGAGAGGGGGGTGGAGCGAGCGGTTGGCCGACGCGAACCGTTTTCGGGCGAGGGGGTGGTGCGGTCGGTCATTGGGCCGGCTCGGTGGCAGTGGGCACTGGCCGGGGCAGCTGGTGGGGGGGGTTCGGTTGCTGGCTGGGCAGGGTTCTGGTGGCGCTGGGGGTTTCTTTTTTGAATTTATTTTTTAATAAAACAAAACAGAAATAAAACAATAACTATAAATATTTTGTATAGGGTATATATATACCAAAATGATCGGGAATATTCCTATCATTTGAACATTTTCCAGAGGCAAAATCCAAACTTTATAAAATCCATTTTTTCAAATTCAAATAAAATTCAGATTTGAATCCAACATTTTGGCAATGTTTTTCCTCTGATATTTTGGAGTGTCATGTTTACTCCTCTCATACTTTTGATCAAGTATTTATCAGGCATAGTTTTTGAAATGTTTCCCACTTGCCAAAGTTTGAATTCAAATTCAAAACTCAAATCCCTTTGAAACTTCAAATAGCATTCAAATTCAAATAGGATGCATAGGATGCTTAGCTATAATTGTAAAACATTCCAAATAGGAAATTTGGGATGTTACAAACCTACCCACCTTAAGATGAATCTAGCCCTCGAGATTCGGGTTGGCTAGCAAATAGATGCGGTGGTCTCAAGAAGGTCTTCAAGCGCCCTGTGTGGCTTCTTCCTCGGTGTGGTGACTCTACAAAGACCTTGCAAAATTTGATGACCTTGCTGCGGGTGACTCTGCTTGCAGTCTCGAGAATTCGGACGGGTTTCTCCTTGTAGGTCGATCACCGCTGCTGTATGGCCTCTAGGGCACTGTGTCTCTCAAGAACATCGGCCATGTCGGCATGACACTTCTTCACCGAGAAACATGGAAGACATCATGAACTCGGACAATCCTTCCGCAATTCCAACTTGTAAGCAACCTCTCCACGATGTTCGAGGATTTTGTAGGGCCAATGAATCGGGTGCTAACTTCCTTTGACACCAAACCTCTTGATTCCACGAAGTGGAGACACACGAAGATATGCTCGGTCTCTTACTTGTAAGTCACTTCCTTGCGCCATCGTCGGCATAACTCTTCCGTCTTGACTGTGCTATCTTGAGCCTGTCTCGAATCAACTTGACTTTCTTCGAATCCTCGATAAGGTCGGAACCGAAAAGTGATCGATCTCCAACACTATCCCACAAAGAATGGTGTTCGCACCTCCTTCCGTATAGAGCTTGAAGGGGCCATCTTGAGATCGGATTGATAACTGTTGTTGTATGAGAACTCTGCGATGGCAAATTATCATCCCAGCTAGACCCATAGTCTAGTACACAAGCTCTCAACATGTCCTCCGAATCTGGTTGACTCTCTCGGTCCGTCCATCTGCTGCGGATGAAAAGTTGTCTTGAATTCCAGCCTCGCACTCCAAAGTTTCATGCAAATGCTTCCAAAACTTTGAGGTAAACTGCGTTCCTCTATCCGACACGATTTTCCTCGGAACTCCATGCGACATACGATCCTGGTCATGTATATCTTGGCCAACTTAGCACTGGTATAGGTAGTCTTCACGGAATGAAGTGAGCTACCTTGGTCAAACGATCAACCACTACCCAGATAGAATCATAACCTGAACGGGTCTGGGTAATCCTGTGATGAAATCCATTCCAAGTTTCTCCCATTTCCAATCGGGAATCGCAAAGGTTGAAGTAACCCTGCTGGCTTCGATGTTACGCCTTACACGTTGACAAACATCGATATCGCTACGCACTCGGCAATATCCTTGTTCATACCGTCCACCGAAACTTTCCTTCAAATCCAGGTACATCTTGGTGTTGCGGGGTGAATCGAGTACGGTGAATCATGAGCCTCTCAAGAATTAGCTTCCCGAGTTCGGGATCATTGGGCACATAAATACGATCCTCGAACCATATAGTTCCGTGTTCATCCTTACGGAATCCTTTAGCTTTTCCTTCATCCATCTTTTGCTTTATCTCATCAATTTCCTTGTCCGACTTACGGCTTCACGAATCCTTTCGGTCAAAGTGGACTGAACTTCCAGAGTTGCAACATATCCCTCGAACTATCTCCATCGGAGATCTCGAGGTCATCGACTAACTCTGGGTAATCCTCCTGCTGTAAGAGTATTCACATAACTCTTACGGCTCAAAGCATCTGCTACAACATTAGCTTTACGGGTGGTAATGCAGTCTCATGTCATAGTCCTTTATCAACTCTAGCCATCTCCTCGCTCGAGGTTCAATTCCTTCTACGTGAAAATATACTTCAAGCTCTTGTGATCTGTAAACATCACAACGGTTTCCGATGAGGAAATGTCTCTGTGTCTTGAGTGCATGCACTACGGCTGCTAACTCCAAATCATGCGTGGCATAATTCATCTCATGAGGTCGAGCTGTGCGGAGGCATAAGCTACAACTTTACCTTCTGCATTAATACTCCTCCGAGTCCTTGACGAGAAGCGCCACAATAGACTTGGTATTCCTTGTGTATGTCCGCAAAATCAACACTGGGCTGTGACCAACCGTTTCTTCAATTCCTGAAAACTGGCTTCACATTCCTCGGTCCAAACATACTTGGCTTCTTTCTTCAACAGCTCAGTCATGGGCTTGGCAATCTTCGAAGTTCTCAATAAACCTCCGATAATATCCTGCGAGTCCGAGAAAACTGCGGATCTCCTTGATCGAGGTGGGTGATCGCCAATCGGTGATCGATTCCACCTTGGCGGGATCAACTGCTATTCCTTCTCCTGAAATAACATGTCCAAGGAATCCAACTTCCTTCAGCCAAAATTCACATTTGCTGAACTTGGCATACAACCGATGTTCTCAAGTTTCTCCGAACTAGACGCAAATGTTCCTTATGCTCTTCCTCGCTCTTGGAGAAAATCAATATATCATCGATGAACACCACGACAAACTTGTCCAGATATTCCATAAATACCTTGTTCATCAAATTCATGAAGTACGCAGGAGCATTAGTCAATCCAAATGACATGACGGTATACTCATATAAACCATACCTGGTAGTGAATGTTGTTTTGGGTATATCCTTTTCACGAATCTTCAACTAATGATACCCTGATCGAAGATCGATCTTAGAGAATACCTTGGCTCCAACTAGCTGATCAAACAAATCATTTATCATCGGCAGAGGGTACTTGTTCTTGATGGTTACTTCGTTCAATGCACGATAATCCACAACCATCCTCAAGCTTCCATCCTTCTTCTCTACCAAAAGAACTGGGGCTCCCCAAGGTGATGAGCTTGGTCGAATATATCCTTTCTCCAATAACTCATTAATTTGATCCTTGATCTCTTTCAACTCATTCGGTGGCATCCGATAGGGTCTCTTGGATATTGGGGCTGTGCCGGGCAATAACTCAATCAGAAATTCAATGTCCCTGTCCGGTGGCATTCCTGGTAATTCCTCCGGAAACACATCGGAAAGTCTTGCACCATCGGCACTTCCTCCTGAACAACTCCCGTGAGGGAATGCACCTGATTCTTCATCTGGCTGTGCCTGGCTACATACTTGATCCTCTTCTGCTCCGGGGTGGTGAGCAGAATAGACTTGCGGGCACAGTCTATGTTTCCTTCGAACTTCGTCAACCAATCCATGCCTAGGATTACATCCAAGGTCTGGGTTTCCAACACTATGAGGTCTGGGAAATTTATGGTTCCCGATGTTGAGGGTTGCATGACAGCCTAGGCCTCGCATCATTTCTCCTCCCTGCGAACTGACGCGAAGGGGGCTTCTAAGGGTTTTAGTGGGCAACCCGTACTTTTCCACAACTACCCTTGATATGAATGAATGCGTTGCACCAGAATCAAAGAGTACCAAAACTGAACGTGAATTCAATAAAAACTTACCAACCACAGTGTCTGGCTGATCATAGACGTCCTCCACGTCAATGTGGTTCACCTGAGCACGAGGGAACGGATTGGGCTTCTTTCTTAAGCCTCCATTGCCGTTTCCATTCCTCTGCTTGGCCTCCGGGCAGTCGGTGGCATAGTGCCCTGTCTTCTGGCACTTGAAGCAGGTGATGTGGCTCAGGTCCTTCGGAGCCGAGGCAGAACGGTGCTGATTCCCATTACCGTTTCCATTGCCATTGCCATGGCCTGACTTTTTTCCTGGCTGCGGTTGTTCCCATTTCCTCCATGGTTATGACCTCCATGGTTATGATGGGTGTGCCCTCCTGAGTATGGAGCATAGCGGGGCTTCTGCTGAGCTCCCGAGTTGTGCTTCCCCTGGCTGTACTTCCACTTGCGGCTTTCGATCTGTTGCTGCTTGCCTTCAAGTATGGTGGCCTTGTCTACCAGCTCCTGGTAGTTGTTGAAGGTAGCCACAATAAGCTGCATACTCAGCTCGTCATTGAGTCCCTCAAGGAACTTCTCCTGCTTTGTGGCATCTGTGGCCACATCATCAGGGGCATAGCGAGCGAGCTTGCTGAATTCATCCATGTACTGTGCCACAGTACGATTCCCCTGGCGCAAGTTGCGGAACTCACGCTTCTTCAGACTCATGGCTCCAGCTGAGACATGAGCGGTGCAGAAGGCCTGCTGGAACTGATCCCATGTGATGGCACCAATGGGATAAGTGGCGGTGTAGTTCTCCCACCAAGAAGCTGCAGGTCCATCAAGTTGATCTTGTGACAAAGCGCACCTTCTCTGCATCGGTGCATCCCACGGTGATTAGCTCTCTTCCGACTTTGCGGAGCCAATCATCACCACAATCGGCTCGGTGCTACTAGAGAACACCGACGGATTCAGCCTCGTGAATCGAGTCAAGTTGTCCACAGGGGTGGTGGCGGTGGATTGTTGGTGTTGTTGTTCGATTCGGATGACGAGCTGCATAAGGGCATTTCTGCTGCTGGAGCAGTGGGTGAGCTCCGCGGAAAACCAAAGGTCACGTCTCGGAGGCATCTGGCGTTTTGGAGTGGATGAGAAAATTAGAATAGAACAATGGTCTATGAGAAATAACACTACCCATATGAATGCACAATCATAACACACCAATCATTTATTCATTCCACTCAAACATGGTTCAAACTCGATTACAAAAGCTCATGACTAATCGAAGGAAAATATCAGCCTAAGCGATCGATTTAAAAGGAAAAAAATAACATGGTGGTCGACTAAAAGTCTTCATCAATAATCCTTGCGTCCTCTGTTGTGGCGCCTCCTCTTGTGACTTCCTTGGTGGAACTCCTTCATAGTCCTGATCATTACTCACGAGGGGTCCTTCATCTCCACTCGGAAAAGGTCCTCTCCCAAGTCCATCTTTTCCTCTATCGCGCAAGCTTCATCTTGGTCGTCGATTGTCTCCATGAAGTCCACGACTTCTTCCTCATGGTTAAGGAAGTCTGCGCGTGCCTTCTCCTCCGCCCAGTTCACGGAACAAAAGCTTCCGTGTGTCTTCGAGTTACGGCGAGTCTGAATCTCCCGCTTTCGAGAAGACACTCCAAGTCTGGATATAAGAGAGTGGAGTCGTCCTCGACGGCACGGATGATATCTCCGTTCCTCGCTCTGCGAGAAACCATGGCGAGGTCCGAGGATCGAGCTCGGCCTGACTTCTCTCGGAGATGTCCAAGTGCTCGTAGATCGCCACGTCCCTTCCGATGATCCAGCTTGAACTCGTGAACTCAAAGTCAATAGGCTCCGTGTGTCCTCCGAAGGTTCTCCACAGGATATGCACTTCAATCCTGTAGCGGGTGTCCGTCGGAAGTGCATTGGTTGGCTTCCCGGTGATCGAGGGTAGAGCAATCTTCAGCTTCTTCACCATCTGGACAGCTTCCTGCCGAAGGGCATCGTCTCATCGGGCTGGCAAAACTCCGGTAGCAAAACTGGGGTGAACTCGACGGCCATCTAGAATGTTGAAAATCGGAGAGGAGTTAGAAATGAACAGGGGAGAATTATGGAATGATAAAGATAAAAGTAAATGGTCTCTTCCTATGGCTTTCCGATCCTAGGGGTTACGATCCTACGGTCAGCGTGTGCTCGATACCATCTCAGAGCGACCTGACCCAAAATCGGTAAAATCTCGTATCCATACCATCCCAAGATCATCTTTGGTACTCACAAGACATCGATAAAGTAATCAAAGTTCAATCACACCTGAATATTATTACACGATTCTCATATAGAGTCTTTATTACAAGAGAATAAATTTGGCTCAAGGCCAACTCATGAGAAATAAACTACTAATGCTGCGAAGCGTCAAGTAAAGCGAGTCCATCCGACTCAAAGGGCAATCGCCAAGCGCGGAGCGTAGCCTCACCCCGATCGGAATATACCTCGCAACATAAGACGTTGCAGCCATGTAGGTCAGCTTTTGGAATAAGCTGGCAAGTCATGAAGAACAACAATAATAAACTTACTATCACTATATGCATTTTGGCTGTGGAGCTCTGGGTTTCATCATTTTGCGAAAAGCCAATTTTCTCCTACTACAGTGGACTTGCTTGCAAATTACTACAATTGTTGGTAGTTATTGAGATGGTTCCGCCAACCAATATCTCATTCCCAAATTATTAAGTCATAAACCCCTCAAATTAATTCATTACTTTTAGTGTCGAGATTTCGAATACTTCCAAGTTCCAGAGGCTCAAATTGTCCGTGAATCGGGACACGGCTAATCGATTAGATCTTTAACTCTGCAGAGGTTTGCGACTTTCCCGCAAGAATCATTCCTCCTTTAAAGTCTTCGCACGTCATGGTGTTTGAAGACGGACGAATGAAACAGGTCTTCCAAAGAGTTCTTCCGCTCTGCGGTACCCATCCAATCCTACCGTTCTTCTACATCTCGTAGTACCGCCCAGCCAGCGTCACTACTAGGGTTAACCCAGCCAGAGCCCATAATGGCTTGCGGCTGCATGTAAGCTTCGGTCATGGGGCATCCATCCTTCTCTTCGTGGCTGGGTGAAGCTTTCCGCAAGATGTCATGGCACTTCTCCATGCATCCCGCCAACTTTGGGTTCTCCAGGTGCCCGTCAACCATCCTCCACCCAAGAGTGAATTTCCAAGTCCATCTTGATCATTGTAGTTCATGGGGTTGTCATCATCATTGACTCTCACATCTTGCTTATGAATTTCACTCAACCAAAACCCGTCTACGAGCATAGCAAAGTAAACTACTTCGTCCCGGGGGTCATGGTAACAAGGGGATTGGTTCATCCTACCACATGATACTACTTAAGATTAATAACTTCAAAATTTCAACTACTGCATGCATGGTGAGGTGGTGACAATTTCTAATGCACAAAAACATAGGTATAGAAATAACATGATCAAAACTTGCCTTGCTGATGATCCTCGTAAGCTAAAGATTCGTAGTAGCAAGCTTCGCACTCCGGAAACTCTACCGAGACAAACAATAATCACAATAAGCATATAGCATAGGATCACATAAGACAATAGCATAACAAAGTAACACACCAAAACCAACAAAGCAAAATCCAAAGGGAAAACTCAAAGAAAACCAACTCAAAGTTCCTACTTCAAACAACAACTAGAATAGTTTTATATAGCAAAAATTTTCTAACATAACCTAATCAAGGTTTTATGTTAACTTAACAGAAAAGATTTCATTAAGCAACTAGGAGCAAAAAGAATTAATTTAAAATCTATTATGAAACTCCTATTAGGCCTAATTCAATTTCTATTAAGAAAAATAAAATAAAACTTTTATTTATTATAAATAAAAGTTCATCTATTAGAGTGACAGAAACTATCCTAGAATAATCAATCACATGTTAAAATAAATTTATTTACTAATTAAATTAATAGAAAAACAGTAGCTAGTTAATTAATTAGGATTAACAAGATTCTGCTTAAAACTATTTATTTATTAATCCTAAAATACCCAAATTAATTTTTATGGTTTGGCAATGTCAAAATAAAGTTGGGACAAAAGAATCATCCAAAAATAATTTTTCTAACTCAAATTATAGCAGATTTACTATTCTGACTAAAACTAAATTAAAGCAATTTTAATTAATTTTAACATATCTAAATATATATTCTACAGAAACTATAGAAAATTTGCAAACCAACAAAAAAGAATCACCTAAAAATATTAAACAGAATAAAAGATATGAATTTTTCAAAACAGGAACTATTCTGTTAAAAAAGAAAATGAAATTAAAAGAAAAAGGGCGAATGGGCCTAAAGCTGTATCGAGCGTAATATAACCTAGACGGGCCTAGGGTTAAACTAAAGCGGGCTGGCTCAAAAATAAAAACCTAACTTAAAAATAAACCGAACAAACCGGGCCGGTTTTATTTAAAACGCGTACCCCTTCGGGGGTCTAATCCTAGCCGTTCATCACGCATCGGACGGGGGGAGGGGATTCCGGTGACTTACTGGTGTTCGACGGCGGCGGCGGCGGCGACGACGAGTGCGTTGAGGGCTACGGTCGTCGGGTGGTCGGGAGTGGCAGGCGGAAGGGGAGCTCGGGGAGCGTCTGTGGAGTCGGGGAGATCGGGAGTGGCTAGGGCGGCGACGGCGACGACAATGGCGGCGGGAGGTTCGGGCTCCGGTGAGCTCGGGAGAGAGAGGGAGGGGGTTCGGCGAGGGGCTAGGGGGATGGGGTGCGGGCGACGACTTAAATAGGCGGGGGCCTCGGCCTTGCTTTGGGCGATCGGGAGGGGATCGGGATCCGGATCTTCTTGGGATTCGGTGATCGTGGCGGCGTGGCGAGGCGGGGCGGGGTTGAAGAAGGGTGGGGCCTGCTTGCGAGAGAGAGAGGGGGTGGAGCGAGCGGTTGGCCGACGCGAACTGTTGGGCGAGGGGTGGTGCGATCGGTCATTGGGCAGCTCGGTGGTGTGTGGGCTGGCTGGGCCAGTGGTGGGGGGGTTTGGCTGGGCAGGGGGTTCTGGCTGGCGCTGGGGTTTCTATTTTTTTTTGAATTTATTTTTTTAATAAAACAAAAACAAAAATAAAACAATAACTATAAATATTTTGTATAGGGTATATATATACCAAAATGATCAGGGGAATATTCCCTATCATTTGAACATTTTTCCAGAGGCAAAATCCAAACTTTATAAAAATCCATTTTTTTCAAATTCAAATAAAATTCAGATTTGAATCCAAAATTTTGGCAATGTTTTTCCTCTGATATTTTTGGAGTGTCATGTTTACTCCTCTCATACTTTTGATCAAGTATTTATCAGGCATAGTTTTTGAAATGTTTCCCACTTGCCAAAGTTTGAATTCAAATTCAAAACTCAAATCCCTTTGAAACTTCAAATAGCATTCAAATTCAAATAGGATGCATAGGATGCTTAGCTATAATTGTAAAACATTCCAAATAGGAAATTTGGGATGTTACAATGATATTGTTTGTCATTATGATTATGCTTTTTCTGAGCTTGCAAGTACATTCAATGTACTGACCTGGCGTGTCATGCCATATTTCAGGAAAGTCTCGTTGGAAAGGAGCGTTGTTCGAGTCTAGATCATGTCCACATCGGTATCCCTGTGATATGGAGCTTCCGCTACGACGTTATTCCGCTGCCACGTAGTTGTTCGGATCGAGGCCCTTTATGTTCACTAAATAATGTACATATTGTTCAGCCGCACCGAGTGTGCCGCTTGGCCTCGACCGCTGTTGTAATATGAACCCTGTTCCGCTAGCATCAATAAAGCGGTTGTTTTCTGTACCAATGTGTTGTGTGTTGCCAGAAGACATGGTCTTTGGGCTGGCAATGCAGGGTAAACCGGTCGCTCTGAGCCGGGGTGCCACATTAATTCCTGCTCGTCCTCGAGTAGGTAAATGATAAAAATAGAATTTTTGATGTGGAATGCTACCTAACATATTTATCAATATAATCTTCTTTATTGTGGCAAGAATATTCAGATCCATAAGATTCAAGACAAAAGTTTAATATTGACATGAAAACAATAATACTTCAAGCATACTAACAAAGCAAATATGTCTTCTCAAAATAACATGGCCAAAGCAAGCTATCCCTACAAAATCATATAGTCTGGCTATGCTCTATCTTCATCACACAAAATATTTAAATCATGCGCAACCCCGATGACAAGCCAAGCAATTGTTTCATACTTTTGATGTTCTCAAACTTTTTCAATCTTCACGCAATACATGAGCGTGAGCCATGGACATAGCACTATAGGTGGAAAAGAATGGTGGTTGTGGAGAAGACAAAAAGGAGAAGATAATCTCACATCAACCAGGCGTATCAACGGGCTATGTAGATGCCCATTAATAGATATCGATGTGAGTGAGTAGGGATTGCCATGCAACGGATGCACTAGAGCTATAAGTATATGAAAGCTCAACAATGGAAACTAAGTGGGTGTGCATCCAACTTGCTTGCTCACGAAGACCTAGGGCAATTTGAGGAAGCCCATCATTGGAATATACAGGCCAAGTTCTATAATGAAAAATTCCCACTAGTATATGAAAGTGACAACATAGGAGACTCTCTATCATGAAGATTATGGTGCTACTTTGAAGCACAAGTGTGGTAAAAGGATAGTAGCATTGTCCCTTCTCTCTTTTTTTCTCATTTTTTGGGCCTTTTTATGGCCTTTTTTTTATTTGGGCTTCTTTGATCTCTTTTATTTATTTTATTTTTCATCCGGAGTCTCATCCTGACTTGCGGGGAAATCATAGTCTTCATCATCCTTTCCTCACTGGGACAATGCTCTAATAATGGAGATCATCACACTCTTATTTACTTACAACTCGACTCTTAAAACAAGATATGAATCTATATCAATGCCTCCGGCGGTGTACCGGGATGTGCAATGAATCAAGAGTGACATGTATGAAAAATTATGAATGGTGGCTTTGCCACAAATACGATGGCAACTACATGACCATGCAAAGCAATATGACAATGATGAAGCGTGTCATAATAAACGGAACGGTGGAAAGTTGCATGGCAATATATCTCGGAATGGCTATAGAAATGCCATAATAGGTAGGTATGGTGGCTGTTTTGAGGAAGATATATGGTGGGTGTATGATACCGGCGAAGGTGCGCGGTATTAGAGAGGCTAGCAATGGTGGAAGGGTGAGAGTGCGTATAATCCATGGACTCAACATTAGTCATAAAGAACTCACATACTTATTGCAAAAGTCTATTAGTTATCGAAACAAAGTACTATGCGCATACTCCTAGGGGGATAGATTGGTAGAAAAAGACCATCGCTCGTCCCCGGCCGCCACTCATAAGGAGGACAATTAATAAATAAATCATGCTCCGACTTCATTACATAACGGTTCACCATACGTGCATGCTACGGGAATCACAAACTTTAGAACAAGTATTTCTCAAATTCACAACTAATCAACTAGCATGACTCTAATATCACCATCTTCATATCTCAAAACAATCATAAGGAATCAAACTTCTCATAGTATTCAATGCACTTATATGAAAGTTTTTATTATATCCCTCTTGGATGCCCGTCATATTAGGACTAATTTCATAACCAAAGCAAATTACCATGCTGTTATAAAGACTCTCAAAATAATATAAGTGAAGCATGAGCGTTCATCTATTTCTTCAAAATAAAACCATCGTCATGCTCTAAAAGATATAAGTGAAGCACTAGAGCAAAGAACAAACTACTCCGAAAGATATAAGTGAAGATCAATGAGTAGTTGAATAATTATTTAGCTAAGTGAAGACTCTCCCTCATTCAATAATTTCAGATCTTGATATTTTATTCAAACATCAAGCAAAATAAAATAAAATAAATTGACGCTCCAAGCAAAACACATATCATGTCGTGAATAAAAATATAGCTCCAAGTAAAAGTTGCCGATGAATGAAGACGAAAGAGGGGATGCCTTCCGGGGCATCCCCAAGCTTAGGATCTTGGTTGTCATTGAATATTACCTTGGGGTTCCTTGGCATCCCCAAGCTTAGGCTCTTGCCACTCCTTATTCCATAGTCCATCGAATCTTTACCCAAAACTTGAAAACTTCACAACACAAAACTCAACAGAAAACTCGTGAGCTCCGTTAGCGAAAGAAAACGGAACATCACTTCAAGGTATTGTAATGAACTCATTCTTTATTTATATTGGTGTTAAAACTACTGTATTCCAACTTCTCTATGGTTTATAAACTCTTTTACTAGCCATAGATTCATCAAAATAAGCAAACAACACACGAAAAACAGAATCTGTCAAAAACAGAACAGTCTGTAGTAATCTGTAACTAACACAAACTTCTGAAACTCCAAAAATTCTAAAATAAGTTGGCGGACCTGAGGAATTTGTCTATTAATCATCTGCAAAAAGAATCAACTAAATAGCCCTCTCCAGTAAAACGTTTTAGCTAATCTCGTGAGTGCTAAAGTTTCTGTTCTTTACAGCATGATCATAAAGACTTCACCCAAGTCTTCCCAAAGGTTCTACTTGGCACCAACACTAATTAAAACACGAAAACACATCTAAACATAAGCTATATGGATTATTTATTACTAAACAGAACCAAAAAGCAAGAAACTAAAATAAGATTGGGTTGCCTCCCAACAAGCGCTATCGTTTAACACCCCTAGCTAGGCATGATGATTTCAATGATGCTCACATAAAAGATAAGAATTCAAACATAAAGAGAGCATCATGAAGAATATGACTAGCACATTTAAGTATAACCCACTTACTATGCATAGGGATTTTGTGAGCAAATAACTTGTGGGAACAATAATCAACTAGCATAGGAAGGCAAAACAAGCATAACTTCAAGATTTTAAGCACATAGAGAGGATACTTGATATTATTGCAATTCCTACAAGCATATATTACTCCCTCATAATAATTTTCAGTAGCATCATGAATGAACTCAACAATATAACCAGCACCTAAAGCATTCTTTTCATGATCTACAAGTATAGAATTTTTACTGCTCTCCACATAAGCAAAATTCTTCTCATTCGGAATAGTAGTGGGAGAAAACTCAACAAAACAACTATCATGTGATTGAAAATTAAGATCAAGATGAAAAGTTTCATGGTTACCATTATTCTTTAAGGCATACGTGTCATCACAATAATCATCATAGATAGGAGGCATGCTTTCATCATAGTAAATTTGCTCATCAAAGCTTTGGGGACAAAAAATATCATCTTCATCAAACATAGCATCCCCAAGCTTGTGGCTTTGCATATCTTTAGCATCATGGGTAGTCAAAGAATTCATACTAACAACATTGCAATCATGCTCATCATTCACATATTTTATGCCAAGCATTCTATGTAATTCTTCTTCTAGTACTTGAGCACAATTTTCCTTCCCATCATTTTCACGAAAGACATTAAAAAGATGAAGCATATGAGGCACCCTTAATTCCTTTTTTTGTAGTTTTATTTTATAGACTAAACTAGTGATAAAACAAGAAACTAAAAGATTCGATTGCAAGATTTAAATATATACCTTCAAGCACTCACCTCCCCGGCAACGGCGCCAGAAAAGAGCTTGATGTCTACTACGCAACCTTCTTCTTGTAGACGTTATTGGGCCTCCAAGTGTAGAGGTTTGTAGGACAGTAGCAAATTTCCCTCAAGTGGAGGACCTAAGGTTTATCAATCCGTGGGAGGCGTAGGATGAAGATGGTCTCTCTCAAGCAACCCTGCAACCAAATAACAAAGAGTCTCCTGTGTCCCCAACACACCCAATACAATGGTAAATTGTATAGGTGCACTAGTTCGGCGAAGAGATGGTGATACAAGTGCAATATGGATGGTAGATGAAGGTTTTTGTAATCTCAAAATATAATAACAGCAAGGTAACTAATGATAAAAGTGAGCGTAAACGGTATTGCAATGCTAGGAAACAAGCCCTAGGGTTCATACTTTCACTAGTGCAAGTTCTCTCAACAATTATAACATAATTGGATCATATAACTATCCCTCAACATGCAACAAAGAGTCACTCCGAAGACACTAATAGCGGAGAACAAACAAAGAGATTATTGTAGGGTACGAAACCACCTCAATGTTATTCTTTCGGATCGATCTATTCAAGAGTCCGTAGTAAAATAACACAAAGCTATTCTTTCCGTTCGATCTATCATAGAGTTCCTACTAGAATAACACCTTAAGACACAAATCAACCAAAACCCTAATGTCACCTAGATACTCCAATGTCACCTCAAGTATCCGTGGGTATGATTATACGATATGCATCACACAATCTCAGATTCATCTATTCAACCAACACAAAGTACTTCAAAGAGTGCCCCATAGTTTCTACCGGAGAGTCAAGACAAAAACGTGTGCCAACCCCTATGCCTAGATTCATGGGCGGAACCCGCAAGTTGATCACCAAAACATACATCAAGTGGATCACGTGATATCCCATTTTCACCATAGATAAGCACATGCAAGACATACATCAAGTATTCTGAAATCCTTAAAGACTCAATCCGATAAGATAACTTCAAAGGGAAAACTCAATCCATTAGAATAGAGTAGAGGGGGAGAAACATCATAAGATCCAACTATAATAGCAAAGCTCGTGATACATCAAGATCGTACCACCTCAAGAACACGAGAGAGAGAGAGAGAGAGAGAGAGAGAGAGATCAAACACATAGCTACTGGTACATACCCTCAGCCCCGAGGGTGAACTACTCCCTCCTCGTCATGGAGAGCGCGGGATGATGAATATGGCCACGGTGAGGATCCCCCCCGCAGGTGCCTTGGAACATGGTCCCGATTGATTTGTGGTGGCTACAGAGGCTTGCGGCGGCGGAACTCCCGATCTATTCTGTTCCCCGAAGTTTTTAGGGTATATGGAGATATATAGGCGAAATAAGTCGGTAAGGGGAGCCACGAGGGGCCCACGAGGGTGGAGGGCGCGCCCAGGGGGGTGGGCACGCCCCTTGCCTTGTGCCTTCGTTGTTGCTTCCCTTATGTGCACTCCAAGTCCCCTGGATTGCTTCCGTTCCAAAAATAACTCTCCCGAAGGTTTCATTCCGTTTGGACTCCGTTTGATATTCCTTTTCTGCGAAACACTGAAACAAGGGAAAAAACAGAAACTGGCACTAGACTCTGGGTTAATAGGTTAGTCCCAAAAATAATATAGAAGTGTTTAATAAGGCCCATAAACATCCAAAATAGATAATATAATAGCATGGAACAATAAAAAATTATAGATACATTGGAGACGTATCAGTCTACCAAATATTATGGGACAAAAATCATCTTGTGGAGAACCAAGAACTAGAAAATTAGTAGGGTATTTTATTTTTCAACACAAGACTTCTACATCTCTAAAAATCCCAAGTGGTGTGATAGTGTTTCTATTAGCAAGCTTAATAGTAACATCAATGTCGTCTATTTCTGCAGGAGAAATATCATTCATAATTTCTTGATATAGGGTAAAAGGAATAGCACTCACACTAGCACCCAAATCACATAAGCCATGATAACAATGATCTCCTATTTTAACACAGACAACAAGCATGCCAACCACATGTTTATTCTTATCTTTATTATCAGGTTTAGCAATTCTAGCGGTTTCGCCACATAAATAAATAACATGCCCATCAATATTATTGACCAAGAGATCTTTAACCATAGCAACATTAGGTTCAACTTTAATTTGTTCAGAGGGTTTAAATGCTCTAATATCTTTTGTAGGATCGAAAGTAGGTCTAGAGGGGGGGTGATTAGACTACTTGACCAAATAAAAATCTAGACTTTTCCTAATTTGAAGTCTTGGGAGATTTTAGCAACTTAGCACAAGTCAAGCAATCAACCTACACATGCAGTTCTGGGAGTGTAGCAGCAGAAAGTAAAACATTGCATATGAAGGTAAAGGAAAGGGTTTGGAGAAGGCAAACGCAATGTAGACACGGAGTTTTTGGCGTGGTTCCGATAGGTGGTGCTATCGTACGTCCACGTTGATGGAGACTTCAACCCATGAAGGGTAACGGTTGCGTGAGCCAACGAAGGGCTGCACCCATGAAGGGTCCATGAAGAAGCAACCTCGTCTATCCCACCATGGCCATCACCCACGAAGGACTTGCCTCACTCGGGTAGATCTTCACAAAGTAGGCGATCTCCTTGCCCTTACAAACTCCTTGGTTCAAGTCCACAATCTTGTAGGAGGCTCCCAAGTGACACCTAACCAATCAAGGAGACACCACTCTCCAAAAGGTAATAGATGGTGTGTTAATGATGAACTCCTCATTCTTGTGCTTCAAATGATAGTCTCCCCAACACTCAACTCTCTCTCACAGATTTGGCTATGGTGGTAAGATAATTTGAGTGGAAAGCAACTTGGGGAAGGCTAGAGATCAAGATTCTTGTGGTTGGATTGGAATGTCTTTGTCAACACATGAGTAGGTGGTTCTCTCTCAGAAAATGAGTAGTGGAAGTGTAGGCACGTTCTGATGGCTCTCTCTTGAATAAAGAAGGGGTGGAGGGGTATATATAGCCTCCACACAAAATCCAACCGTTACAGAGATTTGAGCCAACTAGGTCAGACCGAATAGAAGAACTCTATGAGACCGATTCAGTTCAAAATGGGAACGTTAGGAATCTCTGTGGGACCGACATGATGAACTTGTTGGGACTGATGTGCTAGGACTAGGGAAAACCCTCATCTCAGTGTGACCGATTGCATGAACTCGGTGAGACCGATTTCAGCAATGAGTTAACAGAGAATTGGTTAGTCAAACTCGGTGGGACCGAGCGCTCATTTTGGTGAGACCGAAACGTTACGAAGGGAAATAGAGAGTTTGCATTGCGAATTTGGTGGGACCGATCACTCATTTCGGTAAGACCGAAACGTTATGAAGGGAAACAGATAGTTTGCATTGCCATCTCGGTGGGACCGAGATCCATATCGGTGAGACCGAATTGTCTAGAGTTTCTGGCTGTGGCTATGTCAAAAGAACTCGGTGGCGCCGGATAGATCAAATCGATGGGGCCGAGTTTGACTTTGGGTTTTGGACATATTTGGAAATGAGAAAGTGGTTGAGAGCTATGGAGCAATATCACTAAGTATTTTGAGCAAGTAGACCATTAAGCAACACCTCATCCCTTTTTAATAGTATTGGCTTTCCTACGGACTCAATGTGATCTTGGATCGCTAAAATAGAAATGAAGAGTTTTGAGCTTTTAGCGAATCTTTGTCCTTAGCATTTTGAGGGGTCCACATCTCTAGTCCATTCCATGCCAAACATTGAATTTCTGAAATATTTAACTTGAATGAATGTTAGTTCAATGAGCTATATGTTGTTATGAATTACCAAAATCACTCGGGGATAAGTTGCACTTTCAATCTCCCACTTTTTGGTAATTGATGACAACATATAGATCGAAGCTTCGACAAATGATAATATGAGTGAAATACATCATCGCTTTGAGAAGTATGTGATAAGCAAGAGCTCCCCCTAAATTTGTGCATTATTTAAAATTTTCTTTTGAATGCAAATGCACAATCGATTAGGATCATGGGTCACTCTTCCATGTCACATACATCTTGGTGGAGCGCTCAAAATGATAAGATATAAATGACATGCACTCATCACCAAGGGAAACATGATTGATCATACACAAGTAATGGAGATAGACATTTAAGCACACATTAAAGCATAGAATGATCAAACACATGATCATGAAAGTATCTCACCAGCAAGAACAAATAGTAGCATAGGAATCAAGTAATCAAACGATCAAAGTAGCACGTAGCAAGAGAGGAAACAAAAGGCAAGACACTTTGTCTCTCGAAGCCTAATGATCTATACACTTTCTCCCCCTTTGGCAACAAGTTACCAAAAAGCTCGAAAATGCATAGTGCTATGCGACACTCTAGGCACGATCTCCGGTGTGCGTAGATGGCGTGGAGAGGACAGCATCTGCAAATGCTTCTGAAGATGTTTGAGGAGCTAGAGGAGTTGCAATTGGAGGAACAACAGTGGCAGTTGCTGTAGGTGCTGAAGTAGTAGCTCTGGAATCTCTGGCGATTGGCACTGTTGGAGACCTTTGTGCCCTTGGCATTCTCTAGAATGTGTCAGTGGTAGGTCTGTCAATCATGTCTTCAATCTCTTCCTGGAGCTTATCAACAGTGGTCTGGATCTCGGTGACCTTCACATCTAGATCATGAAGTTTAGTGTCAAATATCCTCTCAAGACTCTCCTGATTTTGAGTCTGGGTGGCTAGTCCTTTCTTAATTCTCACGGTTGCCTCAAACAGATAACTGAGTTGATCTTGCTTGGTCTTGAGATTGAAACCTGAAGCATCTGGTACACTAGTTGACCTTGGTGCTTTAGCATCCTTTTCTCTCTCCCTCTCTCTCTTCTCCTAGGCTTCTACTGAAGTAGGATGTGATGCATCCATGACAACCTCATTGTCCTCAAATTCTGGCCTCAGGGGAAGGTGCTCTTTGACAAGAAGATGTGTCCTTGTTCCCATCTTGGAGTTGATTAGCATCTGTATGTGAGGGGCATATCCATATGATCTTTTCTGATCAGCTGTCGTTCTCTTCACAGTCTCAACAATCAAACTCATCACCTTGAACTTTTGTGGCACATAAAACATATGAAGCAAGTTGATTGAGTGGCCACAGATCATTCTGTGATCTCCTGACTTGGGAAACAGAGTGTGCCTCAATATAGTGTTCATCATGGTTAGACCTGACAACAGATAATAGATGGATCCAAACTTGTGAGTTTCCAATGCAGCATCAGGAATTGGCTTATACATGTGAGCCATGGAGTTGTGATCCTTTCTGGGCTTGGCATACACATTTTGTGTCATTTTCATCTTCCTTGGGGGCATTCATCAACTTGGCCCATTCAGCAATTGAAGATTGGTAACTTGTTCCTTCTGTCATCCAGACTATTTTGCCATCTGGATAGAAATGAGCAGTTGAATAGAATTGCATAATCATTTCATCACTCCATTTTGTCAACTTTTGACCAACAAAAGTGTCAACACCATTCATTTTGAAACTTTCATGTACTCCTGGAAAGTAATCCTCATTTTCATCAATGTACTTCCAGTCAACCCATTTCATGTCACAGACAATAGGCTTCTTGTCCAACAAGATTGTCTCATAGAAATCTTGTTGTTCTATGGTGTGGAAGTGATAATCAACAATAGTTCTTCTCCTTGTAGCATGTGGATCAGTCTGTCTCCACAATCTGAGACCTACATCCTTCCTTATCCTCATGTTCTCAGCAACAGGATGATCATCATTATGATCAGGTATCTTGGGCTTCAATTTTCTGAGCACTTGCTGCTCCTCATCCTCTTGAGCTTCTAGCACTGGGGCCTTGTTCTTCTCAGCTGCAGAAATGTTCCTGGTGAATCTCTTGGGTGCAGAAGGTTTTCGAGCTTGAGTTGGAGGCTTGGGAGTTGTCTTGGGCTTAGATGGAGCATCCCTAGACTTAATTGCATCCCCCATGAGCTTCTGAGACTTTTGTGGTGGCGCAGCTGCCTCTTCCTCCTCCTCATCTTCATCTGACTCTTTCATCATAGATGATCTGCCAATGACCCTGGCCATAGTCTTCTTGACTCTCTCCTTCCTTTTCTTTCCTCCAGCAGCCTCTTCCTCTCTAGGTTCAAGAGTGAACTCCATGGTTTCTTGAGTGGAGGCTCTGGCTTTAGACATTGGGACTCTCTTGGCAGGAGCTTTCTTATGCATGCCAGGCTTGATGGCAGCAGTAGCAAATTGCTCTTTCTTAAGCACCTTCTTCTTTGCGGTCACTTCCTCATCAACAAAAAAGTCCTCATCTTCAGATTTTGAGGTTTTCTTCTTTCTTTGCCTAGTTGTAGCCTTAGGCAAATTGCTTGGTGTGCTTCTGCTTACATCATCATAGCTGCTTGAGGGACTAGTGCCCTCACTAAGATTCACCTGCTCCTCTGACATGTTCTGACTGTCACTGCCTTTTGACATCTCTGAAACTGACCCTGTGAAGACATAGGTATAGCACTATAGGAATCAGGAACTTTGCCGTCAGCCATGGTGGACGGCAAAGCCACGCATGGCGGACAGCAAAGACCTTTGCCGTCAGCCAGCTGACGGCAACACGTCTGGCTGAACAAGCTATGACAAAGGCTTCTTTGCCGTCAACTGGCTGACAGCAAAGATGCAAAGGTCTTTGCCGTCCGCCAGCCGACACAAAGAGCCTGGATGGCAAACGTGTCAGCTTAGGTCCGTTAAGTGGTTAATGGCGTGCTTTGCCGTCCGCCAGCGGACGGCTAAGACCTTTGCATATTTGCCGTGTGCCAGCGGACGACAAATAGCATTGAATCTTTGTCGTCCGCCAGCGGACGGCATATCATGCCACGTGGCAGCTACCTATGCAACCTAGGACAGTAGGCTGGCTATTTGGATGCTTTGACGTCTGCTGGCAGACGGCAAAGACCATTGCATCTTTGATGGCATAGCTCTTTGTCGTCCGCCAGCAGACGGCAAAGAGTCTATATAGCCCCTATTTTTTCCTTTTTTTTCTTGAATTCATTCAATTTGACAGAATTTCACACACACACACACACACACACACACAGACATATATATATATACACACACATATGAAAATACTTTCAACAAGCATACCAACACATATACATACCAAATCATATCCCTGCCATATGGATATGATCATCCAACACATATACATAGCAAATAGTTTCATCCAACACATATACATAGCCAACATATCCAACAACAAGCATACCAATGGTTTCATCCATCCATACATATATAGGTAGCAAGTTTGACATTGTTCATCCTACAAAATCAAAACAAGAAGGAAGCATAAAGAGAAGAGTAGACTCCATCAACACAAGCTTCGTCATCTAAAGCAAATCTGCAAATTGGGAAAGAAGCAAGTTAGAAGAAGAAGAAGACTAGCTAGAGAAAGAAGAAGAAGAAGAAGAAGAAGAAGAGGAAGAAAATGAAGAAAAGGAATAAATTCTCCTCTCCTCTTTTTTATCTTCTTCTTCTTCTTCTTCTAACTAAGGTAGGTAAAAATGCCATTTTATTGCTAAGCTAGGTAAAAATGCTAAGTGCAGGTCATTTTAGAGCTAAGCTAGGTAAATAGGTCATTTTGGAGCTTACTAAGGTTATTATGTCATTTTCGAGGAAAGTAAGGTAAGTCTATATCATTTTGGAGGTAACAAAGATTATCATGACATTTTTTAGGAAAGAAAGCTAAGTATAGCTAATTTTTTGTCTAACTTAGGTAGTTATGCCATTTAGGAGGAAAGTAAGCTAAGTATGCATTTGTTAAGCAAAACACTAGAGAAAACTTACCCTCATCACAACAAATGCGATGAAGATCTCAACAAATTTAACAATTGATCCGATGACATAATGATACCAAGCCTCATTATCAATGGCATATTTTCTAATCTTCTTAAGCTTCAGGTGCATTGCATCCATCTTCAAGCGCACTGCATTCATCTTCATCTTGTGATCATCAACAACATCGGCAACATACAACTCCAATGTCATCTTCTCTTCTTCAATTCTTTTAATTTTTTCTTTCAACTACTCATTTTGTTTTTCAACTAAATTTAACTTCTCGACCAGAGGGTCGGTTTCAAATTCCGATTCACATACCTCCTAGATTAAAATATCTCTATGTCAACTTGATGGCCATAATTGTCATAAATGAGAAATGCAACAAATAGTTATGAAAGAGGATTTACCACATCTGAATCATAAAGCGGTCGAGGGCCGACGGGGACAGACATCAAGACCATGGCACTATGTATAACAAAAAATCATACAAAGTAAGAAAAATATACAAGTAACTCTATAAATCATACAATCATACAAGTAACTATATAAATCACGTACAACATAAAAAATTGAATACCTAGTCATAATCTGGTTCAATAAATGCTTCAGGATCAATAAATGGATCATCATCATCATCACTATCAGTAATGACGTGCTCATCATCATCATTAATAAATGCATCATCATCATGTGGGAGGCCACCTCTACGTAATCTGTCAAGCATTGACAGCTCATCCGCAGCAGTAACCTCTTCTGGTTCAGGCTCTTCTTGTTCCGGCTGAGGGGTGAAGTCGGGTTCACTGTCGCTGTCTACTTCAATGTTCTGGGGTGAAGTAGAGTGGTTCTTGAAACGTTTTTTGGAAAGATGCGTTTCTTGGAAGAATTCTCCTTCATATGTGTCTAGGTTAATGTGAGGTGCATAATCATCTTCATTGGGGGGAGGTGGTCTAACACGTGGCGGCACTTCATAAACGACATCCCAACCTTTGAGATTAGGATCACTTTGACAGGCCCACGGTAGACAGAAAACTTGGGTTGCCTGGTCAGCCATAATATAGACATCGGGAACATCCAAATGGGTGCTTTGATTGATTTCCACTAGCCCTATATGTTCATGAGCCCTTCTAGTCTCCTTCGGCTGGAACCAATAACATTTGAAGACTACGATGTTTGGTCGGTTTGCACCATAGAATTGAAGTTCATAAATTGCTTCAACTCTTCCATAATACTCGGTATCTCCTTCGCCGATAGCAGAGACACAACAATTTGTAGACTTTCGGTCGGCCATAGATAACTCTTTGCCATAGGTACGAAAGTGATACCCGTTGATGTCGTATTTGTCAAATGAACGGACCTTATAGTCAAAACCATTAGCAACTTGTCTGAATTCGGCGTCCATAAGCTCTGAATTAGCCTACAAGTTTAATACGAAAGGGATTTTTGCATTAGCCACAAATTAGACGAAGAAATGAAATAGTCTAATGGAAATTACCGTTTGTTTGAACCAAGAGATGAAACCAGGATAGCCGCGTCCATGCTTTGCCAGAAGCTCATACTCTTCGATGGAATCCTTTTAGATCACCTCTCCATACGAGAATATGGCGACGTATCGACTGAATCAAATTTATCCGGGAATAAGAGTAGTTCAAAGGAATTAGAAGTTGCGAAACAATGTACCGAGAACTTACTCGATGTATGGCCGCACTTCTGTTTGGTTGGTGATGATATACAACGAAATGATCTGCTATTCTTCGAAATCCTATGTTAAGGAATTAGAAGCACCGGCTGGTGCGAGATCCCCTTTGAATAGGCTGAGGTTGGATCCACCCTTTTTAGGTTCGTCAGCATTGTACCGAGGCTTCAAATTATGCAAATGACGATTTTTGGCTTCGTAGTGTGCTGTCATGAAGTTTGCCGCCTCCTCAGTAATGCCTCAACCATCGATGCTTCAATTCTACGTTTTTTTTTTCACATTTTGCTCGTAGCGTCTTATGCATCCTCTCAGTGGCGTAGCACCAACGATTTTTCATGGCCCCCAATCTCGCCTTGGTTGGGAGATGCAAAATCAAGTGCTGCATTGGATTAAAGAAGCCTGGCGGAAAGATCTTCTCTAACTTGCAGATCAACTCCGGCGCCAACTCTTCCATTTCATCTAGCAGGCCAGGCAATAGTTCTTTTGCATAGAGAACATGGAAGAAATAGCTCAGCTCTGCCAGCACTAGCCATTCATCCTCAGGGATGAAGCCATGCAACATCACCGGCATTGCCTGCTCAATCCATATGTGCCAATCATGACTCTTGAGACCAAATATCTTCAATTTATCAAGACTCGCTCCCCTCTTTAGATTCGCTGCATACCCATCGGGGAACATCAACTGTTGTTGCACCTAGAAGATAATTTCCCTCATAGCTGGCCTTCCAAGATTGAACCATGCCTTTGGCTTCGTCCAGTTCTGCTTTCCTTTCAGTTCTTTCATGTTTTGTAACGGCTTATCACATAGCGCCTCCAGATCGACTCTAGACTTAGTATTATCCTTTGACTTCCCATCTATGTCGAACAATGTACCAAAAAGTGCCTCGGCGATATTCTTAAGTATAGATACGTTGGAGACGTATCAGTCTGCCAAGGGGAAAAGGAGGTCTTTGAAGTAAGGCAGATCCCACAAGCATGTCTTGTGAGTCCAGGCGTGTTTCGAATTATACCCCTTGAAATACCCTGGACGCTCTGGATCTGGCTCAAGAGCGTTTAACTGATCTAGTGTCTCTTGGCCTATCAACGCAGGTGGTGCAGAGTTTTTGACAACTCTGCCTCTGATGAAGTTCTTCTTGTCTTTAATGAACTTATGGCGAGGATCCAGGAACTGTCTATGCATGTCGAAGCAAGAAAACTTGCGACCGACCTGAAGCCAACGAAACTCAAGAGCTCCCTTGCATGTGGGGCACGAGGACCTTCCATGCACACACCAACCAACGAATAACGCATACGCCGGCAAGTCATGCGTCGAGTACATGTACCAGACATGCATTATGAAGTTATGTTTGCTAAAGGCGTCGTATGTCTTGAACCCACTATCCTAGGCTTCTTGCAATTCGTCCTTCAGCGGCTGCATGTACACATTCATATTCTTCCCCAGATAGTTGGGCCCTGGAATTATCAACGTCAGGAAAATGTTCTTTCTTTGCATAATCTCTCCGGGGGGAGATTGAGTGGAAAGACAAATACGGGCCAACAACTGTATTGGGCTGCCGTCAGACCAAACACACTGAACCCATCTGTGTTGATGCCGACTCGAGGATGCCTCGGATCTGCCGCTTTATCAACATGTAACGCATCGAAGCTCTTCCATGCTACACCGTCCGATGTGCTCACCATCATCAGCTTCCCATCTGCATCTAGTTGGGTTCTTTTGCCTGTTTTGTGCCATGTCATCTGTCTTACCGTCTCTTCGACCATGAAAAGAAGTTGAAGTCTTGGTACGATTGGCATATACCGAAGAACATTAACGGGGATTTTGGTCTGCGTCTTCTCGTCTACCACAACATACCTGGACGACTTGCAAATGGGACAATAGTTCAAGTCCGCATACTAAAGCCTAAATAAGGCACATCCTTCCTCACAGGCATGTATCTTCTCATAGGGCATCTTAAGAGCACGGAGAATTTTGTCTGACTAGTACAGGTTTGTAGGTAATACATGGCCTTTGGCTAGAAAACGTCCAAATATTGTCATAATTGTGTCATAGCATTCTCTTCCCAAGTTGAATTGAGCCTTCAGAGACATTATTTGTGAGATGGCATCCAATTGACAAAGCTCGGTGGGCTCGTGGAGAGGACGTTCTGAAGACTCCAACATTTCATTGAGGGCCTTTGCAGATTCCTCCATCTCATCATCCGAGTACCGAGCATCATAAAAGTCTTGCACCATGTCTTGCATCCCGGTACCATGCTCGTCGGTGCGACGATGAAGCACCTCAGCTCTGGCACGTTGGGCAGACTTGCCATGAAATGTCCACACCATATAATCTGGCGTAAAACCCCACTTCTGTAGGTGTTTGCCCATTTCATCCTCTGTCCTCTTATGCCAATTGTTGCACCCGGCGCAGGGGCACCATGTTGTCCTCTGGCCATTTGCAGATGCGGCTCTCCGAAACCCCTTGGTTTTTGTTAACCATTCAATGGTCATGGCTTTCTGACTAGTGTGACCAATGTACATCCACGCACGATCAGTCATCTTACCTAGCTCTGGACACATAAGAAATATATATATATATATATATATATATATATATATATATATATATATATATATATATATATATATATATATATATCAGCATGTATATATTCATCAATTAATGGAGTTTGTCACTTTTATTATGTCCATGCAAGCTAGACGCTAATAGGTAAAGATAGGTCCTAAGCCCACCCGAGTATGTGTAGATTGGTTTCGTTTTCCCATGCTCTGCTCCGGATCCGACGCAAAATTTCAGCAGCACCTCCCCGCTGTTCTCCTGATACATGTATCGGCAATAAGCAGAGAGGATGTGTAACCGGAGAACAACAGGGAGGCACTAATGAAATTCTGCATCGGATCCGGGACAGAGCATTTGGGAAAACGAACCCAACCTACACATACTCGGGTTGTCCATGGATAACGTTGGATAATTCAAAAGAATCACGGTTACAAATATGAATATGCATGCATATTTATAGATGTAACCCTTTCAAATGGGAGACACATAGTGGTCACGCATACTGATGATTGAAGACACCTATAGCTAGCAAGTTTCATCGACACGAAGACCGGAACAGAGAAAATGAAGGGGGGAGGAGGATATGTCATTTGTGCTCACCCACGAACGCAGGGGCAGAGCTCGTCGAACACTAGACCCTCGCAGCGATGAAATAACTGCACATTTAAATCGAAAGATGAGTAACATAGAAATTTTGTTTCTTCCGTCGACCTAACTAAATATTTATAACATGATGAGAGGGTTAGGGGGTTCCTTGGCGTCGATGGAGCTCTAAATAGCAAGTTTCATCGGTGCGAGATACATGTGGCGCTTGGCGTTGAACACTAGATCCACATCCCACAAGTGAAGCCGGCACCCGGTGTCCCGCAGCAATAGTTCTGGTGGCCGATGACGGTCGAACACCTTGGCGAATTTGTCTGGCAGCCTCTGCAATGAGGATTAAAGCCAAGTTTTGAAATTTCAAACAACCAAACCGACTTGAGTCAGTTTGGTTGTTTCAAGTTTCAACACTTGCCTTTTAATCGTCATCGCAGAGGCTGCCAGACAAATTCGCAATGGTGTTTGACCGCCATCGACACCGAGAACTGTTGATTTTGGACACCGGACGCCGGCATCACTTGTGGGACATGGATGTAGTGTTCGACACCGACGGCCACATGTATCTCGCACCGACGATACTTGCTATTTAGGGATCCATCGACACCGAGGAACCCCCTAACCCACTCGTCACCGGGCGCCCTCAGGTATGGCGACGCACGGTAGACGGGTCAGCACTCGGACCGAGGGGTTCTTGGCATGGGCGTCGGGACCGGCGGGACCCACTGGCTCCACCATCTACCCCCACGGCAACCCTCTTCCTTTTTCCCTTTTTCCTCTTCTTCTACTTATTCTTCTTTTTTCAATTTTTTTTCTTCTTCTAATTATCTAAACCTAAATCTAGCACTAACCTAATCCTACCACTATAACCTAAACCTAAACACAAATAACAGTAGAAAAAAATCACCTTGGCTCTAGCGGTGGTGGAGGAGGCGGCAGGCGCCGGGCGGCGGGCGCCGCTGGCGGGCCGAGCGCCATGATGGGGCGATCTGGCAAGCTGAGCTGAGGCGGCGGTGGTAGAGGCGGCGAGGCGACGGGGCGGGCGGTGGGGCGATGGGGCAGGCGGGCACCGGGCGGGCGGTGTGGCGATGGGGAGGCGGTGGTGGGGCGATGGGGGCGGGGTGGTGCGGTGATGGGGCGGGCGGCGGGCGGTGGGGTGATGGGGCGGGGCTGGCGGCGGGCTGGTGGGGAAGACCATGAGATCGAGAGAGAGAGAGAGAGAGAGAGAGAGAGAGAGAGAGAGAGAGAGAGAGAGAGAGAGAGAGAGAGAGAGAGAGAGAGAGAGAGGTGGGCGTGGGCACGGCCCCTTTTCTGCTAGTAGGTCACAGCCCTTTGCCGTCTGCTAGCAGATGGCAAAGAGCGTACCTAGTGGGCTCGGTTCGGGGGGAAACGGCTGTTAAACGGCCAGTTTCTTTGCCATCCGCTGGCGGACGGCAAAGAATTTTTGCCGTCCGGCAGCGGACGACAAAGAAAATGGCCCTTAGGTCGTCCTCGTAAGCCCGCCACCCACCCTCTTTGCCGTCCGCTAGCGGACGACAAAGATATGGCTGATGGCAAAGCCTTCTGTTGCCGTCCGCTGCCTCTTTGCCGTCCATTTTCTGGTGCCTGATGGCAAAGCCTTCCTTTGCCGTCTGCTAGCTGACGGCAAAGAGTTGGCGGATGGCAAATCTACTGATTCCAGTAGTGTAGGTAGACTAGATGAGCATCGCAAAGCACAGTTGTTTTTGCAAAAAGTTGAGACAAATACTTAATTTTAGTTTTCTACAGAATGCATTTCGGAGCTACCGGTATGACAAACTCGGTGACAGCGAAGCAACTTTAGAGTCTAAACATACAATTTCGGTCAGACCGAAATGTAGTTAGGTGAATCCGAGATGCTAGGGTTTCATAGAGAAAGTGAACTCGGTTACACCGATTTGTATACTTTGGTCAGACCGAGTAGTACATGTGCAATGGCCTGAGCCAAACCGGTGAGATCGAAATCTTCAGATCGGTCGGTCCGAGATGAATTTGGCAGAAACCTAACCCTAAGTTTTTGCATCAAATCTATTCTAATGGAGTTTTCAGTGGATAGATTGATCTCAATCGTGGCAAGAAACTAGGCATTATTCTTTGTGCAAGAATCGGAGTTAAGGAAAGCACAAAGAGATCGAGTTCATACCCTAGCTTGGCGACGAACTCGCTACGGCGACAACGACGGTGAGATTCCATTGACGGTGACAGAGACCAGTGGCAGGAGCGAGCTGGCGATGACGAAGACGATCCGGAGACGAGTTGGGCGGTAGAGCTAGGTAGGCACGGTTGGGTGTTTGAAGAATTTTCCAAAATTCAACCCGCGGCGTTTATATACCCAATCACTGTTGGTGGGACCGAGTGGAACGACTCGGTGGCACCGAGATGCAGAATCGCAAGCAGTTACAACAACTCGGTGAGACCAAACTGTTCTAATCGGTTACACCGAGGTGAAAACCTATATCAACTCAACGATTCCGATGGACCGAGGGGAAAGAATCGATCAGACCAAAAGCCATTAAGAGGGTTTGGAAGTTTAAGCCATTGACGGATCGGTGGCTCCGAGTGCTCCTCACCAGGAGGGTCTGAATTCGACTAGTTCAAAGTTTGTGATGTAGCATGAATAGAGTTTGAGATGAGAGAAGCATAGATAGCTAGAGGGAGTTCTTAGGCATTCTTGTCCATCCATTTGGTAAAAAGAAAAAACGAGCTATCAAAGCAACAAATGGATGTCCTCGAATGGAGAAAATTATGCAACTAACATACTTACACAATAAGATACAAATGAAGTATGTGGCAAAGCATGCACAAACACTCTAGCATCTATCAAGCAATTGGCGATGACTACGTCATCTATATATGAGTATACTGACCGAGGAGTCAAATGAGAACATTTGATTGTAGGTCAGACTCATCGTTTAAGCACAAGTGGGGTTACCAATTTTACATAAAGCATTGTTGTGTTCACACCATTAGAGTTGCCTTAGCTCAATTCTTAGAGAAAACGTCCCCCTAGATGTGATATCCCTCCTAAGAGGGATGAACTAACCTTGGATTTTGTCGATGATGACTTCATGTAGGTGTTGAAGATGTACATGCTCAATGTTGATGTTGATCATTGATGACCCACAAGTATATGGGATCAATTGTAGCTCTTTTCGATAAGTAAGAGTGTCGAACCCAACGAGGAGCAAAAGGAAATGACAAGTGGTTTTCAGCAAGGTAATGACTGCAAATGCTGCTATTGTAAGCAACACAGTAGCTTGATAGCAAGGTAATTTGTAACGAGCAAGTAACGGTAGTAGTAAAAAAAGTGCAGCACGGTAGCCAATTCCTTTTGAAGCAAAGGACATGCCAAAACAGTCTCTTATAACAAGCAAAGTGTTCTTGAGGGTACACGGGAATTTCATCTAGTCACTTTCACCATGTTGGTTCGATTCGTGTTCGCTACTTTGATAATTTGATATATGGGTGGACCGGTGCTTAGGTGCTGTTCTTACTTGAACAAACCTCCTACTTATGATTAACCCTCCCGCAAGCATCCGCAACTACGAGAAAAGTATTAAGAATAAATACTAACCATAGAATTAAACTTTTGGATCCAATCGGTCCCTTACGGAATAGCGCATAAACTGGGGTTTAAGCTTCTGTCAATCTCGCAACCCATCATCTAATTGCTACTCCACAATGCATTCCCTTATGCCCATATATGGTGAAGTATCATGTAGTCGACGTTCACATGACACAACTAAGGGAATCACAACATACATACTATCAAAACATCAAACACATATCGAGTTCACATGATTACTTGCAACATGATTTCTCCCATGACCTCAAGAACAAAAATAACTACTCACAAATGATAATCATGCTCAAGATCAGAGGGGTATTAAATAGCATATTATCTGAACATATAATCTTTCACCAAATAAACCATATAGTAATCAACTACAAGATGTAATCAACACTACTAGTCACCCACAAGCACCAATCTATAGTTCCGGTAGCAAGATTGAACACAAGAGATGAACTAGGGTTTGAGATGAGATGGTGTTGTTGAAGATGTTGATGGAGATTGCCCTGCCCAAGATGGGAAGTTGTTGGTGATGATGATGATGATGATTTCCCCCTCCGGGAGGGAAGTTCCCCCGACGGAATCACTCCGCCGGAGGGCAAAAGTGTTCCTGCCCAAGTTCCGCCTCGAGATGGCGGCGCTCCATCCTGAAAGTCCTCTCCTTATTTTTTTTTCTAGGTCAAAACGACCTATATACCAGAAGATGGGCACCGGAGGTGGGCCTGGGTGAGCACAACCCACCAGGGCGCGCCTGGGCTCCCTAGCGTGCCCAGGTGGGTTGTGCCCACCTGGTGGGCCTCCACTGGTACTTATTTGCTCTAATATTCATCATATATTCCATAAATATTCTCCGTGAAGTTTCAGCCTGTTTGGAGTTGTGCAGAATATGTGGCCTGACGTAACTTTTCCAGGTCCAGATTTCCAGCTGCCGAAATTCTCCCTCTTTGTGTGTACCTTGCAAATTATGAGAGAAAATGCATTAGAATTACTCCAAAAAGCATTATTATGCATAAAAAATCATAAATAACAGTAGGAAAACATGATGCAAAATGGACGTATCAACTCCCCCAAGCTTAGACCTCGCTTATCCTCAAGCGAAAACCAAAATCGAAAACATGTCCACATGCTTAGAGAGAGCGAGAGGTGTCGATAAAAACAAAATATGGACATAGAAGCATCATGTTCATTATTATAATAGCAACAAGCTTAAACATAAGACTTTTATCATAGACTTCTCATGAATAAGTGACAACTCATCACACTATTGAAGTACAAAGCAAAAACTCTATTAGAAACCAAGAAACTATGTTCTCAGTCAAGTTTGCAACTACAATTCATCATCTTTTCAGGAAGGGTCACGTATCGGAGCCTTTAGGCAAGTCCACATACTCAACCATCATATAGTCTTCTATGATAGCTAACACTCACCGCATACACATGAGCAAAACGTTTCCACCGGACACATAGAAAGATAGGAGCTTATAGTTTCGCAGAGGGAAGCAGAGGTTGGCATGCGCTTATTTGTTTGTTTGCTCAACCCCTTAGTGAAAAAGAACGTCATGTTGTATTGCCCCTTGTGATAGCGACCTTTATTATGCAGTCTGTCGCTTTTATTCTTCATCATCACAAGTTCGTACAACACCCAATTTTCCCTTACACTAAATGATCTCACACTTTTAGAAGCAATTAATTGCCTTATTGCACCGATGACAACTTACTTGAGGGATCTTGCTCAATCCCTAGCAGGTATGGTGGACACTTGAAAATAAGATTTGGGTTTAACGGTTTTGGATGCACAAGTACTATCTCTACTTAGTGCGGAATTTTTGGCTAGCAAAGATAGGGGCAAGAACCACATGTTAAAGGATCTATGACAATATGACTTCTATGTGAATATGAACAAAAATAAATTATTAAGTTGTCTTCCTTGTCCAATGCCAACAATTTTGGCATATAATATTTTGAGGGGGCTCACAATCACAAAATATTTCTAGGATAGTGTATTTATATGTGAATCTTCGCTTCCCTTATTAATTCTTTCATGAGTTGCATCATTGACAAATTCTATGCTTGTCAATCTCTAATAAAAATTTCTACTTATACTTTTCCTTATGTGGTGTCATCACCTACTATAAGATTAGAATATGATCTTTTTTCATTTATTTTCCTTTCTTCTTAATTATTTCCTTTCTTTTTATTGCAACTTGAAAGTAAAGAAAGCGAAAACTCAAATTAAACTTTATTATATATCCCACACACGATTACAAGGATAGATCATCAAGCAAACTCTCGAAAATAAAGGATCGAACTAAGCTTTTATTCATCTAAAGCAAAGGATCGAACTAAAATAAGTAAAGGCAAAAGATAGTGGGGATGATACAATACCGGGGCACCTCCCCCATGCTTGGCGGAAGCCAAGGGGAGTGCCCATACCCGATACTCAATCTTGTTCTGGTGATGAAGAAGAAGGTGCTGTTGGTGTAGTAGAGGGTTTTTCCTTCTTCCTTAGCTTATGCTTGAGGACAAAATTTTCCTCCTTCAATTCACCGATCTCCTGTTCGAGCTCCAGTACCTTTTTGCATAAATCTTGCTTACTATCCTACAAATGGCGGAAGGGTATAAACTGAACCTTAGGCCTCTTTGGTTTGTTCGGGAGGCTTGACTTTTTGAACTCCACATGCATGTCCCCAGGTTGAGGCAGCGGGGTCTCGTCCTCATCTGAGCTCGTCTCCTCCTTCGCCCTAGGATAATAGTCTTCCTCTTCCTCCGTGGTCCAGCCATAGTGCTCCACATCCCCATAGGACTTGGGGTTTGAGATGAAATCAGCAGCATAGCTCTCACCCTCGGAGTCTTGGGACGACATATTTTAAGATCTGACAGGAAAACAACAAGAAAAGATAACATAAGATTTCTCCGCGATACGGTGGTCAATAGGTTCGGGGGGTATATAAAGATTTTTTATCTTGGGAATCAAGCAAATGGAAGAAAAGCGGAGTCCGGGAGGTACCCCAGGTGGGCATGTCGGGGAAGCTGATCTGACCCACGAACACCTATGGGACCGGCGGACCGAGCCCCTTTCGGTTCGGCGGGGGGCGGAGGTCGCACGAAGAGCAGATCGATGCGAAACACACGAGCAGTTTACCCAACTTCGGAGCTCTCCGGAGAGATAACACTCCTACTGCTACATGTCTGAGTATATTGTGTTCTTGCTAGGGAGCGCTGAGAGCTACAGTATACTCCAGCTGCTAGCGAGACCTAGCGTGAATGTTTTCTGGTTTCGAACCCTTCGAACCTCCCTCTATGTTGCGCATGGGCCTCCTTTTATATGCTCAAGGGGTCTCCGACAGGTGGCAACGCAGACAAGGGCAAAAATGGAAAAGGAGTTGCGGTTGGTACAACTACTTGTACAGTGTATCATACCTAACCCTGACGGCAGGGGACAAAGGCATTAAATGCCCGTCTACGTCGCCCAAACAGCGCAAACAGGGACCGTCAGCGGCGCCACCGCTCGCCACGATGGCAATCTTGTCAGCGCCGCTTGCCACCGTGCTCCGGTCAGCCGACAGACCTCTTGCCACGCAGCTTGGAAAGGTCCGAGGCGACACGTTGGTGGATGTCTTTGGAAGCCAGGGCGAGTGGTAGTCTGCATGCAAGCGCCTTTGTCACGGTTGTTGCCTTGTCGCGTCCGGAAGCTTGTCGCTCACGGGCCTTCCGGCAAGCTCCTCTTGCCGGGCCTTGTCTCCTAGGTGCCTTGAGTGGCCTTCGGCAAGCTCCTCTTGCCGGGCCTTGTCTCCTTGGCTTGAATACTTTGTTCTTGAATGGCTCCAAAGGAACCACGGAGGACCTTGGCGGTCAACGGCAAGCCTTGCAGCTGGTGCTGCAACTGCCCGTGCACAAGTTCGGGATACTAGGTACCCTACTCTAGTACACCGGCAGAGCCCCGGAACTGGGCCACACTGCAGTGCCGAAGCGCTGTTGGGCCAGGCCCAAAACAAGGCACGGGCACGCGCGGCCTGGGTTACGCCGTAACTCACTCTGGACCCACCACGTCCCCCGCGAACGGCACGCGTCGAATGTGGCGTCGTGGGAGAGATCGTGGGTGGTTTATTTATTCGGAAAAGCGGAACGTCCGCCCCCTCCCCCTTTATAAGCAGGGGAAACAGGGGCAGTTCGCCCACCTCGCTGGTTGCTTCTTCCAATCTCGAAAACCTCCGCCGCTCTCCCCCTTCTTCCCAAGGATGAAAAGAGAGCAGCGCTCCGCCCCCCATCGCCACCAGCATCACCAACGCCGTCGATCTCCCCCACCACCTTCGCCATGGCTCCGAAAGCCGACAAGGGGAAGGCCGTGAAGTCGGCCGAGGCGTAGCGGCTCGCGGCGCTGCGGAAGGAGCGGGCAATCTTCCCCCCTCAGCTCGCCGTGAAGGATCTGAGGGAGTACTACTACCTCTTCTGGTCGATGGAATCTGGCGCATCCAGCGCGAAGGTACTCCCAGCTGCCGCATCTGAACGGCTCCAGTGGGTACCCTTTCTTGGCTGTTCTTCTCTGCGGGCTCTGCCCGCCCTTCTCTGAGTTTTTCTGTGATATCATGAACACCTACGGGTTCTGCCTCCTTGACTTCACCCCCAATGCTGTTCTGACCATGGCAGTTTTCGCACATCTCTGCGAGAACTTTGTCGGAGTCTATCCCAACGTAGCCCTTTTCCGCCACTTCTTCATGCCCCGAGTTGAGAGAGGAGAGCCTCTTGCTGGAGGAATCGCTTGGATCTCAAGGATCGGCAAGAAGGAAGCTTATCTGGAGGGAGAGCTCCGCAGCAAGTGGGAGGAATGGAGGGCAGATTGGTGCTGGATCGTCGAGGAGAACCCGCAGCCATTTACTGCCCAGCGCCAAACCCCAATAGTGTGCGGCAACGATTGGAGCAACGTGGCTCCGGAAGACGCTAGGCTGAAGATTGCCGTCACCCGGATCCTGCGCCTCAGGCTTGCCGGGCTCACCGTAGGCACCGTTGGCGCAGACTTTCTTCGCCGCCAGACGCCCTTGCGGGAGAGGAGGAGACCTGCACAGGAGTTCGAATGCGGCGGATATCATGAGGCTGCGCCCGAGCCTCAATTTCAACTTCACTGTCACGAACTGGGACGCGATGCTCTTGGAGCTGTTCAAGCCCGATCGACCATCCCGAAATGTTCGAGGTTGCGAGGCGTAGTTCCGCTGTGCAACAATTCCTCGCTTGACCGCATTCGTGCAATGATGCCGTTGTGCGACTCGCATGGAATTGTCTCAACTTGGCAAGAGCCTGCGGATGACGTCGTGCGGGAGTTCTTTGACGGTCTGGTAGAAGTGCCGGTCCGCCCCGATGAATAGAGGGGCCTCACCCGTGACACCACTGACGATGAGATGCAGCACATCGCCACCAGGCTGGAAGAGGCGGCAGCAGCCGCTGCCGCGGGCGAGTTCGGATTCACCGTGGAGGAGGCAGAGGCAGCAGAGGCGGCAAGCCTTGTCGAGCGAAGGGAGTTTGCCGGCGAGGAAGAGCTCGTCGGGCCCGAAGCTGAGTCAAGCGAGCCCGCCGAGGGCGCCTCCTTCCCACCTTTAGACAACTTGCCGAGAGCGGAGCCCCCAGCTCCACCAAGAAGGCGTCTCCGCAAGGCCGGGGAAGTAGCGGGGCGGTAGACGGGCCAACAGCCGTCGCGTCGTGCATGCAGCAGCTCAACCGCTGCAAGCATGTTGCAGCAGGAGCACCTCACGCCGCTGACGGCAACCGGAGCGGGCCTTCCTGCACCACCGCTTCGGTCCGCCAAGCGGCCAAGGGTGCCCTCCTCCGCCTCGTCAAGACTGGAGGCGAGCCGGAATTTGATCTCTCCGCGCTCAGTTCCGACGAGGAAGAAGAAGAGTAAGATTCTTGGCTGTACTTGTAGTTCTTCAATTTATTGCTTTGTCTTGTATCTGATTTGCTTCACTCTAAACTCATTCCTTTTCAGGACGCTGGCCCAGAGAGCGTCGAAGAGAGCCAAGGCCCCGGTGATTGTCATTTAGGACGAACCCACCGCGACAGCAGGAGGCGTGCCTGAGACCACCTTGCCGGACCGGCAACCCTTCCTCAAAGCAGCCCCAGCGCAGCCCCGGCGTAAGTATATGGTTTACTTCTGCTGTTAGGCGTGCATGGGTGCTCTTTCTTTGCTGATATCGATTGTTGATTTGTGTAGGAGCGAGCAGCCCCACCAGAGTGCCACAAGCCGCTCCCGACATGCCATCTGCCGACTACACCGCCAAGGGAGGATCCCCGGCAAGGGCGTTCTCCGGCAAGGGGCGTCTCCGGCAAGGGACGATTCTCCGGCAAGGGATAGGGCGGCGACCCTCCGGTGGTTGAGACCACGGCTGCGGATCCTAGCACGGGTAATCCTCTTGCTTGAAAACTCCCTTGTGTTCTTCTTCTTGATTTTCTTTTGAATATTTGCATGACTTTTCTTTCTTTTCCGGTCGTCAGATCCATCTGCCGCAGAGCCGATGGAGACCGAGGTCGCCGGCGAGGAGGACGCACGCGGCAATACTGACGACGCCGCCGCCATCGAAGAAGAGGCTGGCGCTGACGAGCCCGTCGGCGAAGAGGCCGCCAAGGCTGCCGCCGCAGAAGCTGGCGAGGGGTCCGGCGATCACACTGACGGCCCCGAGGCCGCAGGAGCGCCAGGCGCTACGCCGACCGCCGATCCCTCCGCCGCTGCTGCAGCGTCAGGCTCCGAGGAGCCCCACCCAGGCGCCTATTTGAAGGCCCGCGATGGCGTCTTCATAAAGCTCCCCTGGGCGTCGAGCTCCAGGGCGCCGGTCGAAGGAGAGACCTTTGATGAAGAGCTGCTCGCCTCCGCTGGGCTGACGCTTGTCGACGCGCCAAGCAGCAGCAGCGGCGAGTCTGAGGAGGAGCAGCTGTTGCGGAAGATGCTGTCGCTCTACCGCACTCGACAAGCCAAGCTGGTGTCCCGAGAGGCACTTGTCACGAAGGCGGGGGCAGACATTGAGAAGCGCGCGGAGGAGCTCCGGGGCCTCAACCAAGAAGCTCTCCGATCCCTGGCAGTGGAGCGGGAGCAACTCGCCGAGGAGCGCAAGGCCTTCATCCTCGAGAAGGTTGAAGTTGAAGAGCAACAGCGGCTTGCTGCCGAGAAGCTGTCTGCGCAGGAAGGCGAGTTGGCGCAGCGGAAGATTAACCTTGACAGCCATGAGGAGGAGCTTGCCGCGCGCGAGCAAACATTTGGCGGGGCTCTCAAGGAAGCAAAGGATGCTGCCGCGGCTGCCGAGGCCGCCAAGAAGGAGCTGGAGACGAAGGTGAGCAGCTGGAGGCCAATCTCAAGAAGAGCGGCGAGGAGCTTGCTGCACTCAAGCATGAGCGCGAGAAGGACGCCTACACTCTTGGTGAGCTGCAGGGCCGTCTCGCCGAGAGGAGCAAGGAGCTCAGCGCCGTCAAGGACTCCAACGCAAATCTTGAGTTGAAGCTGACCACCTTGACTCAAACGCTGGACGGCGCAAGGGAGCAGGAGGTGGCCTTGAAGGAGAAGATCAAGGCCGACGAGGCGTTGCTGGCGAGTGCTGTCGCCGCCCAGAACACCTTCAAGGAAAATGTGGAGCACTGGACCGAGGGTCTCGTGGATGTTGCCGCCGCCATCGACAGGGAGTTGGTGCAGCTGGGGATGGAGGATCTTGGGTATTCCTCCGACGAGCACCTCCGACCCAGCGCCAAGCTCAGCTTGTTCTTCAAAGGCGTGGCGACGGCCCTCCAGCGACTCCGGGAAGAGATCCCAAAGCAGCTGGCCGACGAGTCGCGCCGGATCTGTCTGAGAGCTCTTCAAAAGGTCTTGATGAAGGTGGCCTTCGCAATCCTGGCCTCAACCTCACCAACGTCCTCAAGTCCTTGTCGCCGGATGCTGATGTGGAGGCGCTCAAGACCCTTGTCGCACCCATTTTGGACAGGGTGAGCGGGATCAAGAGGGTCGAGGGCGATCGCGTAGATTAGGCCGCCCGTTTTCTCTTTTCCTTATCGCTGCTGGTCATGTTACGAGAACAATCTATTAGAGCTGCGACAAGCTATTTTGTAATATAACTCTATTTCGGGTAGTGATTGCTATGTTATTTCCTTTACTTGACTCCTTCCTTTGTATGTTTTTGCCCTGCGCTTTTAGGGAACTTGTCGGCGCAGGCACCTTAGTCATGAAGGCTGAGTGGGACGACGTCAGCTCGTCTTTGGCGGTGCCGCTTCTGACAAGCAACCTTGTCACAACTAGTCGCAGCTCACTTAAGTTGTTGAGCGGACTCGAAACAAATTAAGGGCACAACCAGCCACGAGTTGGTTCCTCTGCGCACAGGTTTTCCATACAAAGCACGGTCGTTCGAGGAAGATAACTTAAAAATTTAAAAACTGATTGCTTAAACTTTAGCAACTTAGCTTTTCTGTCGTTTGCTTCCCGGTAAGGCGAAACTTCCTCGAGCGACGCTTGGTCCACACCATCATCTTCTCCTTCCCCCCCGGCAAACTTGTGGGCGAGGAAACCTTCCTTTCTTTGAGAAAGAGAAAGAAGAGAAAATAAAGATATAGAGCCTTATGGCTCGTTATTGCTTACCGGGGTAAGTGCTGCACAAAGTGTCAGATAACGCATGCAAAAAATAATGTAGAAAGCATGAAATTGACAAGATGTGCGGAGCACATTAGCTTTACTTATGCACGGGATCTGCACCCGGCTTTGTACAAAGGATTACATGCAACATCGGCAAGACTTGTACAAAAGGTGGTTGCGGAACAGGTTCGCAACCGCGCCTCTGAGTAAAACTTACGAAGATGCTCAATGTTCCAGGAGTTGCTCACGGAATGCCATCTTCGGTCTCAAGGCGAACGGCGCCGAGCCTAGTGACTCGTTTCACCCGTAAGGGCCTTCCCACTTGGCGTCAACTTGTTGGAATTCTTGGTGGACTGAACGCGCCTAAGAACAAGGTCGCCTTCCTCGAGACTTCGGCATTAACTGCGGCTATGGTAGCGGCGCAAAGCTTGTCGGTATCGAGCAGCTCGTCTGACAGACTTCAAGACGGTCCCCCTCAAGGAGCAATGTGTCATCTTGTCGCAGCTGCTCTTGCTCGAGCTCATCATAGCGAGCACTCGAGGTGACCGTATACGAGTTCCGTGGGGAGAACTGCTCTGCTCCATAGACTAGAGCGAAAGGTGTGCGGCGATGGCTCGATTTGGCGTCATTCGATCGACCAAAGAACCACCGCAGCTCCTCAATCCATTTTCTTCCGCTTTGTGCAGCCCGTCGAAAGTTCTGGTCTTGAGTCCGCGCAGCACTTCAGCATTGCCCTCTCCGCTTGACCGTTACTTCTCGGGTGAGCAAGTTAAGCAGAACCTTGCGCCAAGATCTTGGGCGTCTTGCATGAAGGTGCGGCTCGTGAATTGCGTGTCGTTGTCGGTGATGATCTGTTAGGGATCCCGAAATGGCAAACAATCGACTGAAGAACTTGACCGCTGGTGTCTGTCACCTTCCTCATTGCTTCCACTTCCGGCCACTTTGTGAACTTGTCGATTACAGCGTACAAGTACTCAAAGCCCCGACAGTTCGGGGAAAGGGCCGAGATGTCGAGCCCCGGATCGAAAATGGCCAGGATAAAGGGATCGTCCGGAGAGCTTGAGCTGGCTGGTGTATCTGCTTGGAATGGGCCGCACGCTTCACACTTGGTTACTTGTGCAGTTGCATCACGGAGGGCTGTCGGCCAAAAGAAACCTTGCGGAATGCTTTGCGGCAAGTGCTCTTGCGCCAATGTGGTGACCACATATGCCTCCATGTATCTCTGCCAACAGCTTCTATCCATCTTCCCGGTGAATACACTTCAATTTCACACAGTTGAGTCTTCTTCTGTACAGGATGTCATCGAAAAACTGGTACATATTTGACTGCCGGGCTACTCTTTCCGCTTCTTCTTGCTCTTCGGGAAGTTCTCCTGTCTGAAGGAAATGGACAATCGGCTGTGCCCATGCTGGAGCATGCGGCTCGACAACAAGGACTAAAGGCACATCTGCTGCTGCGGGAACATCCGCTTCTATGGCGAGAACCTGTGGTTCAGCCGGAGCTTGACGTTCCCCGGCAAGCTTGCCGGAGCAAAACTTGTCGGGAGCGTCTGCTTCAACGGAACGAACCCTAGGGCTCGCCGGAGCAGACTGCTCCTCAGCACTCTTGGTGTTGATCTTGAGGACCTTCTTGGCGGCGGCTTCGGGGAGCTCTGCCAGAAAATAGTCACCAGAAACCAACTTCCTCTTCTTGCTCTGCCCAGTTGATGGCGTTACAGACGGTTGAGTCAGCTTGAGCTCAAAGATCCCTGGTTCCACAGGTAACTTAAGTGCGGCGCACTTCGACAGGCCATCGGCAATATCGTTCTGAGCTCTTGGAACATATTCCATCTGTAGGCCGTCAAAGTGCTCGTCTAGCTTTCTCACTTCATCAACATAAGCTTCCATCAACGGACTCTGATAATTCTTGTTCACTTGGCGGACGACAAGCTGTGAGTCACCCCTGACAATGAGCTTCTTGATTCCAAGGTCTACTGCGATCCTGAGACCGGCAAGCAAACCTTCATACTCTGCAGTATTGTTCGTTGCTTGCTCCCTGGGAAAGTGCATCTGGACTGCATACTTGAGGTGCTCTCCGGTGGGTGCAACAAGTAGCACGCTCGCACCGGCGCCTTGCAGCGAGAAGGCACCATCAAAATACATCAGCCATTCTTTGCTTGCTTCCTTGACGGGGATGCTCGTTTCTGGAATTTCTTCATCTTGTGTTGGCGTCCATTCTGCTATAAACTCCGCCAACGCTCTGCTTTGGATAGTTGAAGTGCTTTCAAACTTGAGGCCAAAGCTTGACAGTTCCAGTGCCCACTCGACAATCCTGCATGTTGCTTCTGGATTCTGCAGTATCCTCTTCATTGAAAAAGAGTGACGACTGTGATCTCATGTGCTTGGAAGTAATGGCGCAGCTTTCTCGAGGCCATGAGAAGGCTGAAAAGCAATTTTTGCACACCCGAGTACCTTGACCTAGCCCCCTGCAGAAGGGAACTGACAAAGTAAACTGGGCGCTGCACCATTCTTTTCTGCATCTTTTCACATGCCTGCGCAGATCCATCTTTGTCGGGACCAGAGCTCGCCGGTGAAGCCCCCTGCTTGTCGCTGGATGCATCTGCCATGGTTGCCAACTCATCATCCGCCTCCCTCTCCGCTACTAACGCAGCACTAACCACTTGATTGGTTGCCGCTATATACAGTAGCAACTTCTCTTGTGGCTTAGGTGCGACAAGTATTGGAGTGGAGGACAGGTACCTCTTTAAGTCCTGCAGCGCAGCCTCCGCTTCCGGAGTCCATTTCATTGGACCTGCCTTTTTCAAAATTTTGAAAATGGCGAGGCCGCTCAGCAGACCTAGAGATAAACCTCTGAGAGCAGCCACGCAACCGCAAGCCTTCGTACATCCTTGACGCGCTTTGGTGCTTCAATCTGCTCAATGGCCTTGATCTTGTCGGGATTGGCTTCAATTCCCATTGAGACACGAAGAACCCGAGAAGCTTGCTGGAGGGGACTCCAAACACACACTTCTCGGGGTTGAGCTTGAGGTTGATCTTGCGCAGATTTGCAAAGGTTTCGTCTAAATCTTGAATCAGAGTTGCCATGTCCTTGCTCTTGACCACTATGTCATCCATGTAGGCTTCCACATTTCTGTGTATTTGCGGCTCAAAAGCGTCATGGACTACCCTTGCAAATGTTGAACCAGCATTCTTTAAACCGAAAGGCATCCGTACGAAGCAGTATGTGCCACATGGGGTGATGAATGCGGTCTTCTCCTCATCTTCTTCTGCCATGAAGATCTGATGATATCCTGAATATGCATCAAGAAATGAAAGCAAATCACATTCGGCCGTGGAGTCAACAATCTGGTCGATGCGCGGTAAGGGAAATGGGTCTTTGGGACAAGCTTTATTGACATCGGTAAAGTCGATACAAAGCCTCCATTTTCCGTTTGCCTTGCGCACGACTACAGGATTGGCCAACCACGTAGGATGGAGCACTCCTCTGACAAGGCATGCTGCTTCCAATTTCTTGATTTCTTCTGCGATGAATTCTTGGCGCCCACCTTGCGCTTCGACTTTTCGCTTGACGGGCCGCGCATGAGGACAGACGGCAAGATGGTGCTCAATTACTTTCCTGGGAACACCGGGGATGTCAGACGGTTGCCACGCAAACATGTCGACGTTCGCCCGCAGGAAAGCAACGAGCGCGCCTTCCTATTTAGGGTCGAGAGAGGCACTGATGGTGAAGGTACCACCAGTGCCGTCCTCCTTGGCGGACACCTTATTGGTCTCTGGTGGAGCTGCCATCGTCTTCTTACACTTGCCGGTGGAGCTCAATGGTGCGTCCTCGACGGTAACGCAGCACTCCGAAGAGGTGCGCTTGCCGGAGTGGGCATCAGAACTCTTGCCGGACTTGGTCTTCTTCTTCGCCCCGGGAGCTTCAGCGGCAAGTGGCTTGCGATCTGTGGCGGCTGCTGCTTCCCGGTAGATCTTGTCGGCGCAGATAAGAGCATCCTTCTTGTCGCTAGGGACAGAGATGACACTTATCGGGCCTGGCATCTTGAGCATGTTGTATGCATAGTGAGAGGCCGCCATGAATTTGGCGAGTCTTTGATTTGCCAAGTATCCCATTGTAAGGCAATGGAAAGTCAGCAACGTCAAAAGTGACCCTCTCAGTCCTGAAGTTCAACTCGCTGCCAAATGTCACCGACAACGTGATCTTTCCCTTTGGCTTGCTCCTTCCCGGATTGATTCCTTGGAATGTGTCGGTCTCTTCGAGCTCACTGTCAGGGATCTGGAGTTTCTGGAGTACCGCGGAGGAGATCAGGTTCAAGCCGGCCCCGCCATCAACTAGCATCTTAGTGACCTTGAGGTTGCGGATAGTTGGCGAAACCAACATCGGCAAGCACCCGACCGCAGTTATGCGATCAGGGTGGTCCTCAATATCAAAGATGATAGGCGTCTTTGGACCATTTCGAGGCTTGCGTGACTCGACGGATGGTTACGCCGCATTGACTTCCGCATCCACTTCTTGAGTTGGCGGTGTGAAGTATGCAGAGAAGCACCGCCGTCAACGCACAAGACCTCTATGGCTTTCTGGAACTCCTGCTCATCGGCCTCGTCATCATCCATGTCTTCGTCGTCATCGTCATCTTCATCCTTGTCGCGGCCGCGGGGAGGTCTGTCTCCTTGCCGCTGCTTGGCCTTGCCGCGGCGTCCTCCCCGCCGGGCGTTTCTTGCCGGATCCTCCAAAGCACCTTCTGGGCCTTCTCCTTGTCGCGTCGCTCGTATTCAGCCTTTTGCTGCTCAACAAGCTGCTCGACCTTCTTGCAGCTCTGGAGGTCATGGCCCTTGGTGCGGTGGATCTTGCAGTACTGTTTGTTGGTGCCGTCACGCTTGTCGGCGACCGCCACAGCACTGGCAGTTGGTGCCGCGGCAACCTCCTTGCCGGAGTTACCAACTTTGGCTTTCTTGGCGCCACCTCCGTTGCGGACTGCTCAACGACTAGCACATCTTTGCCTTTCTTCTTCATGTTGTTCGCGCGGTTTTTCTTTGTCGGGCAGCCTCCTCACTATCGATCCTCCTGCTTCTACATTCTCTCCGGGAGTTTCCTCCTTCCTCAAAGACGTGCACACTTGTCGGCCGGGGCATATAGCTCATCGACGTCTCGATCTTGCACATCACCATTTCCACCGCATCCTGCGGTTTCGCGACGCTCGATGGAACGCAGCTGATTACCGCAGCAGGTGGACGTCTGAGATGTTGTCTTTGACGCTGGCTGAATCTCTGAATGTACTTTGCGAGGGCTCTCCTTCCTTCAGGCGGCAGATGAAGGTCGCTCTCTTGGCCATGAGGCTTGTGGCCGCCTGTGAAGGCACCGACAAACTGATGGCATAGATCTGCCCAAGAGGATATGGAGTTGTCCGGCAAGTGCATGAGCCAGGATCTAACATTGGGCTTGAGCACCAGCGGGAAGTAGTTGGCCAGGATCTTGTCGTCTCGCCCCCCGGCAGCTTGCACCGCAATGGTGTAGATGCTGAGGAACTCCGGCGGGTGCATCTTGCCGTCGTACTTCTCTGGTACATCTGGCTTGAAATTCTTCTTCTTTGGGCCATGGACTTGCCGCAGCTCACGAGTGAACGCAGGGCAACCTACGCGTCGACAAGTCGCTGGTTCCTCGGGCGCATGCATGTCGACAGAGGGCCCAGTAGCGCTGGTCGGATTGACGCGCGCTTCTCTTGGGCTTCGATCACGAGTTCGAGCGTCTTCTTGTTGTCGTTCGCGAAGAACTTGGCGCTGATCGCGATGAGCTCGTGGGTCCGATGACGCGGTGGAGTCGCTGTCGAGGTGGATCCGGCGAGTCGGCGATCTTGGCCTTCGGGGTGGAGAGTGCATGGTGGTTGCACCCCCACCGGTTTCGTCGCCACCGGCTCGTGCTTGGCGGTCCTGCCGCGGCAGCGATGTACTCGGCTGCCGCGGAGTGTCACCGTTGGCGAAGCCGATGAGACTCTGAATGGTGGCCCTCCATTCATCGACCTTGTCGGCTGTTGGAGGGTAATCTAGGAGCAGTTGAGCTCTCGCCAAAACTTCTGCTGGAGTGGTGGGTGGTAGTGGCGAACGGCGCGAGGAGCAGGATATGCTCGGACTTCTAACTATGTTAGAAGGAGCAGTATCCCGTCCAGGCGATCGTGCCTCGCTCGTGCCTGCATGTTGGCGCACATGCTGGTCTTGAGCATCCCGAGATCCACCCGCTCGACCTTGGTCCAACGAACGTATGGTACTGTGAATACCATGACGCTGTCGGTCCCGCGCCTCCTGAGATGGGCGCGGTGCATGTACGGACGCCAAGGTCTGCTCAGCCTTGTCCTTGGACTTGGCAGCACCGTGGGCTCCCTCGTCGACGCCCGTTCTTCCGCCGGCGTCTACCCCACCACCCATTTGCTCCGGTGGTGGTGGGATCGACGTGGACGGATCTGCTGCCGCCGAAGCCTTCTTCTTCGGTGGCATGTCGATGAAGACGATGAAGATGTAGCTCGTGTGTACGCCGGATCAGGTTCACACAATCTCGATGCCCCCTACCTGGCGCGCCAAAGATGTCGGGGAAGCTGATCTGACCCACGAACACCTATGGGACGGCGGACCGAGCCCCTTCGGTTCGGTGGGGCGAAGGTCGCACGAAGAAGCGGATCAAGGCGAAACACACGAGCAGTTTACCCAGCCGGAGCTCTCCGAGAGATAACACTCCCTCTGCTGCATGTGCGAGTATATTGTGTTCTTGCTAGGGGGCGAGAGCTACAGTATACTCCAGCTGCTAACGAGACCTAGCGTGAATGTTTTCTGGTTTCGAACCCTTCGAACCTCCCTCTACGTTGCGCATGGGCCTCCTTTTATATGCTCAAGGGGTCTCCGATAGGTGGCAACGCAGACAAGGGCAAAAATTGAAAAGGAGTTGCGGTTGGTATAGCTACTTGTACAGTGTATCATACCTAACCCTAACGGCAGGGGACAAAGGCATTAAATGCCCGTCTACGTCGCCCAAACAGCGCAAACAGGGATCGTCAGGGGCGCCACCGCTCGCCACGACGGCGATCTTGTCAGCGCCGCTTGCCACCGCGCTCCGCTGGCCGCACAGCCTCTTGCCACGCGCGCTTGGAAAGGTCCCAGGGCGACACGTTGGTGGATGTGCTGGAGCGCAGGGGCAGAGTGGTAGTCTGCCGCGGCAAGCGCCTTGTCGCGGTTGTTGCCTTGTCGCGTCCGGAAGCTTGTCGCTCACCGGGCCTTCCCGGCAAGCTCCTCTTGCCGGGGCCTTGTCTCCTAGGTGCCTTGAGTGGCCTTCCATAAGCTCCTCTTGCCGGGCCTTGTCTCCTTGGCTTGAATACTTTGTTCTTGAATGGCTCCAAAGGAACCACGGAGGACCTTGGCGGTCACCGGCAAGCCTTGCAGCTGGTCTTTGCAACTCGCCGTGCACAAGTTCGGGATACTAGGTACCCCTACTCTAGTACACTGACAGGGCACAACCCACCTGGGTGCGCCTGGCAGGTGTCTTGTGCCCACCAGGGTACGCTTCCTGGAAATTTCTTATTTTCCTAATTTTCTAAATATTCCAAAACTGATAAAAAATATTGTTGCGGATTTTTTGGAGTCCGTTTACTTACCGTATCACGTAGCTCCTTATTTTCACGATTCTGGAGTGTTCCGGAAGGACTCTTTTATGTGTTCTTGCGGTGTCAAAGTTTGCATAATATTACTTTCAACATTAATGGGCATACCTGAGACATAATGTTTTATTCGTTGCTCGTTAACAACCTTCGGGTTAGTACCTTCGGCATTATTTATTTTGATGTCTCCAGACCGATAAACCTCCTTGATAACATAGGGTCCTTCCCATTTTGAGAGGAGTTTTCCAGCAAAGAATCTGAGACGAGAGTTTTAGAAAAGAACATATTCTCCAACTTTAAACTCATGCTTTTGGATTCTTTTATCATGTCATCTTATGACTTTTTCTTTAAACAACTTGGCATTTTCATAATCTTGGGTTCTCCATTAATCTAATGAGTTAATATCAAATAACCTCTTTTCACCGGCAAGTTTGAAATCATAGTTGAGTTCTTTGATTGCCCAATATGCTTTATGTTCTAACTCAAGCGGCAAATGACAAGCTTTTCCATAAATCATTTTATGAGGAGACATACCCATAGGATTTTTATATGCTGTTCTATAAGCCCAAAGTGCATCATCTAATTTCTTAAACCAATTCTTCCGGGACCTATTGATAGTCTTTTGCAAAATTAATTTTATTTATCTATTGCTAAGTTCAACTTGACCACTAGACTGAGGATGATATGGTGATGCAATTCTATGGTTAACGTCATACTTGGCCAGCATTTTACGGAAAGCACCATGAATAAATTATGAACCACCATCAGTCATTAAATATCTAGAGACTCCAAACCTTGGAAAAATAACTTCCTTAAGCATTTTAATAGAGGTCTTGTGATCAGCACTACTGGTTGGCATAGCTTCTACCCATTTAGTAACATAATCAATAGCAACCAAAATATGTGTATGCCCATTAGAGGAAGGAAAAGGTCCCATGTAATCAAATCCCCAAGAATCAAATAGTTCAACAACAAGTGAATAATTCATAGGCATTTCTTGAAGCTTACCGATATTACCTATTCTTTGGCATTCATCACAAGATAAGACAAACTTACGGGCATCCTTAAAGAGAGTAGGCCAATAAAATCCAGATTGCAATACCTTGTGAGCAGTTATCTCTAGCATGATACCCTCCATAAGCTTACGAGTGACATTTTCGTAGGATTTGTCCCTGTTCATGCTCAGGTACACAACGTCTAATAATACCATCTACTTCTTCTTTATTAAGATGTGGGTCATCCCAAAAGTAGTGTCTTAAATCATAGAAGATTTTTTTCTTTTGTTGGTATGTAAAGCTAGGCGGTAATATTTAGCAACAATGTAATTAGCATAGTCAGCATACCAAGGAGTGTTATGAGCAAAATTTATTGCAGCTAACTGCTCATCAGGAGAACTATCATCAATAGGTAGTGGGTCATCAAGCACATTTTCAAGTATAGACAAGTTATCAGTTACGGGGTTCTCAGGTCCTTTTCTATAAGTGATATGTAAATCTAATTCTTGTAGCAAGAGAACCCATCGAATAAGTCTAGGTTTAGCATCTTTCTTTTCCATAAGATATTTAATAGCAGCATGATCGGTGTGAACAATTACTTTTGAATCAACAATGTAAGATCTAAATTTATCACAAGCAAACACCACTGCTAAGAATTATTTTTTAGCAATAGCATAACTTCATTGAGCACTGCCTAGAGTTTTACTAGCATAATGGATAACATAATCACTAGCATCACACATAATTTCAAAAGGCAAGTTCCAATCAGGTGGTTGAACAATAGGTGCAGAAATTAAGGCTTTCTTGAGTGTTTCAAAGGCTTCTAAACAATCATCATAAAAAACAAAAGGCTTTTGCAAAAGATTTGTAAGGGGCCTAGAAATTTTAGAAAAGTCTTAGATAAATCTCCTATAGAAACCAGCATGACCTAGGAAACTATGAATACCTTTGATATCTTTAGGATATGGCACTTTGTCAATTGCATCAACCTTAGCTTTTTCCACTTCAATACCTCTTTCAAAAATTTGATGACCCAAGACAATGCCTTCATTAACCATAAAGTGGCACTTTCGCCAATTCAAGACAAGATTTGTTTGTGCACATCTATGCAAAACTCGATGAAGATTGCTTAAACAATCATCAAAAGACTTCCCATAAATAGAGACGTCATCCATGAAAACCTCAACAATCTTTTCACAAAACTCGGAAAATATAGCAGTCATACATCTTTGAAAGGTAGCAGGTGCATTGCATAAACCAAAAGGCATACGTCTATAAGCATAAGTTCCAAAGGGACAAGTGAAAGTGGTCTTTTCCTGATCAGGTTGAGAAACAGGTATTTGTGAAAAAACAGAATATCCATCAAGGAAGCAAAAAATGTGTGTGCTTAGATAATCTTTCTAGCATTTGATCAATAAAAGGCAGAGGCTAATGATCTTTTCTAGTTGCTTTGTTTAATTTTCTAAAGTCAATTACCATTCTGTAACCTGTAACAATTCTTTGTGGAATAAGTTCATTCTTATCATTAGGAACAACAGTAATACCTCCTTTCTTAGGGACACAATTAACAGGACTTACCCATCTACTATCAGCTATGGGATAGATATAACTGCTTCCAGAAGTTTTAAATTTTTCGTTCTTACCACTTCATTTTTGGATTTAACTGACGTTGGTGATCTACAACGGGTTTAGCATCAGGTTCCATATTAATCTTGTGCTGACATAGAGTGGGACTAATGCCCTTTAAATCATCAAGAGTATATCCAATAACAACTCGATGCTTCCTTAGAACTTTCAATGATCTTTCTTCTTCATGTTCTGAAAGGTTAGCACTAATAATAACAGGATATATCTTATTTTCATCAAGATAGGCATATTTCAAAGTGTCTGGCAATTGTTTTAATTCAAACACATGATCACCTTTAGGTGGAGGAGGGCCTCCTAGAGTTTCAATAGGAAAATTGTGTTTAAGCAGAGGACGTTGTTCAAAGAAAATCTTATCTATTTCATTTCTTTCATGCATATGTAAATCATTTTCATGGTCTAGCAAATATTGTTCTAAAGGATCAGTAGGTGGTACAGCAATAGAAGCAAGACAAATTATTTCATCCTCACTGGGCAATTCCTTTTCATGAAGCTTTCTACTATACTTGGAAAAATTAAACTCATGAGGTTCATTACCAAAGCTAACACCGACAATTTGTTTCTCACAATCTATTTTAGCATTAACGATGTTCAAGAAAGGTCTACCAAAGATAATGGAACAAAATTCATCTTGTGGGTAACCAAGAATAAGAAAATCAGTAGGGTATTTTATTTTCCCACACAAGACTTCAACCTCTCTAACAATTCCAATTGGTGATATAGTGTCTCTATTAGCAAGTTTAATAGTAACATCTATCTCTTCTATCTCTGCTGGTGCTATGTCATTCATAATTTCTTGATATAAGGAATAAGGAATAGTACTCACGCTAGCACCTATGTCACATAAACCATGATAACAGTGTTCTCCTATTTTAACTAAGACAACGGGCATGCCAACAACAAGTCTATGTTTATTCTTTTTATCAGGTTTGGCAATTCTAGTAGCTTCTTCACAGAAGTAAATATGCCCATCTACATTTTCTTCCAGGAGATCCTTAACCATAGCAATACTAGGTTCTACTTTAATTTGCTTATTAGGTTTAGGTGTTCTAATATAACTTTTGTTAACCACAGACAATTGAAACTTTAGCATGTTCCTTTGTCCTAACAGGGAAAGGTGGTTTCTCAATATAAGCTGTAGGAACAACTGGATCAACATTATAAAGTATAGTTTCTTCTTTAGCTAGTACCAATTCTTTAATTTCTTCTTTAATAGGTGGGTGATATTTAAACCACTTCTCTTTAGGGAGATCAACATGAGTAGCAAATGATTCACAAAAGGAGGATACTATCTCAGAGTCAAGTCCATTCTTAGTGCTAAACTTTTGAAAAGCATCGGCATCCATAAAAGATTTAACACAATCATACTTAAGTTTAATACGTGACTATTTACCTTCGTCGAGTTCCCAATCTTCACAGTTGTGTTCAGTTCTTTTCAAAAGATCCCACCGAAATTCAATAGTTTTCATCATAGAAGAACCAGCACAAGAAGTATCAAGCATGGTTCAATCATTATGAGAAAGCCGAGCATAAAAATTCTCGATAATAATTTCTCTTGAGAGATCATGATTGGGGCATGAATATAACATTGACTTCAGCCTCCCCCAAGCTAGAGCGATAATTTCTCCTTCACGAGGCCAAAAATTATATGTAATTCCGATCACGATGAAGTAGATGCATAGTATAAATTTTTTGGTGGAACTCCAATTTCAATCGATTCCAATTCCAAGATCCAATATCATCGCATATCATATACTATGCCAATGCTTTTCCCGTCAAAGATAAAGGGAAAACCTTCTTCATAACTTCATCTCCGGGTAAGCCTGCAAGCTTAAACAATCCACAAATTTGTTCCACATATATCAAGTGCATATCAGGATGTTCGGTTCCATCTCCTGCATAAGGTTTAGCTAGAAGTTGTTCTATCATACCCGAAGGAATTTCATATTCAATATTTTCAGTAGGTGCAGTAGGTTGAGGGGTAGCTAATTATGGTTCCGGTCAAGGTGAAGATACCGTGAACAAACCCCTCAAAGGACTGTTTTCCATATTAAGAAGTGACAATAAATTTTAGCACACTAGATAAATGTTTCCTTACAAATTCCACTTACCAAAGGCGCTTCACTCCCCGACAACGGCACCAGAAAATAGCCTTGATGACCCACCATCGCGGGAAACCGCGGCCACCTATGGGACCAGGAGGCCCCTTGCTGGTTTGGCAGGGGTCGACGCGTTGCACAAAGAGTAGACGAGCGTGGAGCAGCACGACAGAGATCACACAGGCAATTTTACCTAGGTTTGGGCCGCCGTGGGGCGTAAGACCCTACTCCTGCTTTGGTGGATTGATGGTGGAAAGGTGGTGGTGGAGCGTAATACACTTTACCGGCAGGGGTTGCCTCTGGGCATCAGCGACTACGCGCGTATGGGTGTGTGAGTTATCCAACCTTCTAACCCTTTATACGGGTGCCATGGGCCTCCTTCTATAGACCAAGGGGTTACCACAGTGGCAAAGTAGTCATTACGCACTGATAAGATAGCAACCAGTGCTATCATACCTAACTCCATGGGGATACAGGGCGCATTAAATGCACCGCTTAATGTCACATCGTTGGTTGCCCGACAAGGCTTGCCGGGCTATCTTGTTAGCTCCGCGCTTGCTCGCTTGACACGTAGCAGGACGGGTGTCATCTGTGGGTTACTCCTGTAGAGAATGGCTGCCATGTGGCGAATGGATGCCATGGAATGGCATGTGAGTGAAAAGTTATCATTTTTGCCATGGAATGGCATTTGTGATGTATTGTCAAAAGCCAAGAGTGGAAAAAGCGATATGTCAAATTCTAGAGTGGCATAAGAAAAATTGGCAAAAGCTAGAGTGGCAAAAACAAAATTTTCCAATCCATTTGAGTGAGTTGCACTTTCAATACCTACACGGGTTAATCCCACAAGGAACACACAAGGATATCCATAGACATAGAGTAAAATACACATATGATGATGTCCATGAAAGCATTAGGTTAACTTGTCCCTTGTCTTACCAACAAGAGGGTCTGTGACTCCTTGAACTAGTGCAAGATATGAAATTTGATTGCACTTGTCCTCGCCAAAATGAATATGAGTGAAGTTTGTTGGCGGAGTCACCCTCAAGAACTCTCTAGTTCTTCTTCTTTGGGACCCACATAAACTTGATGGGGATCCTTGGAGTTGTAGTCGTACTTGATGAAGTAGAACTTGATGTAGTCTTGGGAACGCACTTGACCAAGGCCTTTGGAGCTTCTTCAAATGAATCAATATCTTCTTGAAGCTTGTCCTTGCCTTTTAACTTGTGGTCTTGTGCTGGAAGATCATCTTGAGCTTGTGTTCCCTTGAAGGAAGTGGGATCATACTTCTCTTGTTGAGGAACAAAATTCGTCTTGGGGTATTGATCTTCTTCCCATTCAACTCCATTGGCATTGGAACTTGCGTTCAAAACCAACACCTTGATTCTTCCGGTGCCTTCCTTGCTTGTGTACAATTTCCTTAAATTGCTTACTTCTGGCAAGGCTCTTGTAAACACATTTCTCTATAATTACCTTCAATAAGCTATTTTCTTGCTCAAGTGTAACTTGGCTAAGAGAATCATTAGTGGAATCAAGAGAACTACTAGGAGCAAAAATGTTGGATTTAGCATGATTATTGTAACTACTAGAAGAAGAATCTTTCTTGCTCTTATTGCTAGATTTTACTTGTGGCATGTAAGTAGACAAGAGTAAACGCTTGGCAATGTAAGAAGAACTTTTTTTACCAAGATCTCATTGATTGCTTTTAAGAACTCATGCTCTTGCTCCAGATTGAGCTTTTCAAAGTGTAGCTTCTCATGAGTCTTTAAAAGCTGTCGATGATCTTCTAAGGTAGTTTGATGAGCTAACTTAAGAGTGTTTAGTTCTTTAGTTAGACACCCAATCTCCTTCTTATCATTGTCATTCGCTTCATCTTGATTAGCATGATTAATAGCAATTTCATCATAGTTTTCATCAATAGTGTTGTCAACAAGTAAATCATCATCACCTAGCAAATCATCTTCATCACTATTGAAATCAACATACTCAGGGTGTGATACCTTGGGGCCTTTTTCCATGAAGCATCTTCCAATCCCTTCATTTGGTGAGTCAAATATGTCATAGGAGTTGGATGACACAAGTGCAAGACCGGCAAAACCTTCATCTTGAGTATATTCGGAGTCAGAGTGATAACTTCTCTCAGAGTAGTTATCGGAGTCGGAACCAGATGCCCATACACCAACAGGAGCTTGATGTGTTCGTCTTGTGTAGCTCTTTGATGACTTGTCCTTCCTTTCCGAATCCTTGCTTCTACGAGAGGGTCTTCATTCATAACGATCATCTCTACTCCTTCTCTCTCTTTTACTTCTCCTTTTAGGTGAGTCTTCTCTTCATTTGTAGGGAGCCGTACACTCACTAGAGTAGTGTCTAAGAATTACACAATTGTAGCAATTGCGATCATGACTAGAAGATCTTTTCTCATTGTAGGACCTTGACTTGGAACTTCTCTCTTTGCTTCTACTCTTGTAGAACTTGTTGAAGTTCTTCACCATTGTTTGTGCAACAAACCCTGGGTCTGTTTCCCAGACTGTGCATAGGCACGGGAACATGATTGAGGCACCAACCCAAGTCGGAGTACAAGAGATCAAGAGCTTCGAAGAACTAACATGCAGACCAGGAGGACCAAAGTCAAGCCAGGGATGCAAGATACCACTAGGAGTAAAGCCTCCCTTGCCGGGTTGGCGAGCTCGACAAGGACGGGGCCACCCCCTGAAGAAGACGTCCAAGACATCCTGGCAGGGCCTGCCGGGACTCACAGAGGATGAACCACCTCATCCGAGCACTCCGCCACGACCCATGCTGTCAATCAATGCGGTGTCAAGCCGCAAAGAAGTGGCAGCCATTCCACATGGCGGCCACTTTCTACAGGAAATGCCTACAGATGACACCTGTCCTGCGACGTGTCAAGCCAGGAGGCGTGGGCCTGCGAGATAGCCCGGCAAGGTGTGCCGGGCAACCAATGACGTGACGTTAAGTGGTGCATTTAATGCACACTGTCAGCCTGCAGAGTAAGGTATGATATCACTGTTTGCTATCTTATCAGTGCATAATGACTACTTTGCCGTTGTGGTAACCCCTTAATCTATAAAAGGAGGCCCATGGCAAACGTAGAAGGGGTTAGAAGGTTGGATAACAAACACGCCCATACGCATGTAGCCACTGCCGCCCTTGTCGGGCAAGTGTACTACGCCCCACCACCATTCTTCCACCATTAATCCACCAAAGCAGGAGTAGGGTTTTATGCCTCACGGCGGCCCAAACCCTGGGTAAAATTGCCTGTGTGATCTCTGCCGTGCTGCCCCGCGCTCGTCAGCTCCTTGTGCAATGCGACGTCTCCCTGGCGAACCAGCAAGGGGCCCTCCGGTCCCATAGGTGGCCATGGTTTCCCATGACAACTTTGGCGCGCCAGGTAGGGGGAGCGCTTGCGTGAACCTGAAGGCGTGTGCAGCGCATCATCTTCATCACGATCTTCACCTTTGACGGTGCCATCGACCATGGCGCCCAAGAAGAAATCCGGTGCTTTGGCTCACCCATCCATCTCGAAGGCTCCACCACCAGCGGCCTCTGACGCTGCGGGGGATACGGAAGCACGTGAGGAAGTGGGCACTATGGGGGATGTGGTGGGAGCAGGCGGCACCGTCACCACTTCCCCATAGCCGATGCAGAAGCGGGAAACACCGGAGGAGAACAGCATCAGCAGTGCCCCAACGGCCACGCTCCGCAAGGTACGGGTGAAGGAGTTACTTTGTTCGCTCCCCTTCCTCCCACCGACGGGCACAGCCGCAACAATGGCGCTCGGTCCGGGGCAAATCGCCGCCCTCCGGTCGCCCTCACCACGGGAGCGGCCATGGCGTGTGCGCCTCCCCCGGGACAGGTCGACCATGTCGCTATGCCCGATGGAGCCGCTGGCCCTCGAGCACCTTCACCGCGCCACCCTACCATCTAGGTGCCGCCCTGCAACAGCGAAGGCGCGGTGCTGCCGCCGCTGGCAGCATCAGGAGCCGAGCAATGGTGCGATCTACTTCATCATCACCAAGTACAGCCAGGGAGGCCATGGAGCAGGCTCAGCTGCTGTTGAGGTTTTCACCAACGGTCGAGCAGATGACCGAATGGCATGCCACCATCAAAAGCCTGCTCGGTTTCGCCGAAGCCGGGGGCTCACAGCGAGCTGGCCCACCACGGCCTCCCTATGCGACGACGATGGCTCATGTTGCGAGCCATACGGAAGGGGCCACCCCCAAAGTACAATCCCCACCACGGCAGCCAGTGCGAGCGCAGCATAATCAAGACCCTGACGATGTCTCGATGGCCTCTTCTGACCCTTGACCACCTCCAGGCCGACGACAAGCCCCGGAGGATAGGCAGGGGGAGACACGCGTGTCGTTGTTGAGCAACGCCGCGACGACCATCGTTGAACCGATGGGTGCGACGGCCCCGACGTCGACGAACCTGCACTCGTTATTGGCAGGTGCCTACCTTTATAGGTTGGGTGCCCTGCCTTTACTCGTGAGCTGTGGCAAGTCCGTTGGCCATCCGTTCACACGCAAGCCAAAGATACCTGAGAAGTACGATGGGATACTAAACCCGGCAGAGTTTCTGAGCATCTACACCATCGCTATTAAGGCCGCAGGGGGAAGAGATGAGAAGCCGTTTGCCAACTACTTCCCTTTGGCCCTCAAGCCCAATACGAGGTCTTGTCTGATGCACCTGTCGGAGAACTCCATCTCGTCATGGGCTGACCTGTGCCATGAATTCATTGGCGCCCTCACCGGCGGCCATCAAGAGCCAGGTCAACCCAGCGACTAGCAGCTTCTCCAACAGAAGGAAGGAGAGACTCTCCATAAGTATTACAGAGATTCAGCAAGGTCCATAGGAACATCCCAAATATCCATCTGGCAACTGTGATAGCTGCCTTCTAGTCCAATGTGCGCAACCGCAGGATTTGTTCCAAGATGAATGTACGGTTGCCTAAGACTGTGAAGGAGCTCTACACCTTGGTGGATCAGTGTGCTCGCATGGAGGAGGGAAGGAAGTTTCTAGTTGAGGAAGATTGCACCAGTGACGATTCAGAGGATGATGATGAATCAACCAGTCATAAGAAGAGCAAGAGGCGCAGTAAGAAGCGGAAGGATAAGGTAGTGATAACTGTTGAAGGATCATGTACACCTAGTACCGGCATGAAGGCCAAAGCTGAGGTCCCTGGCAAGGAAGCTACCGTGTGTGTTGACTGCCGGGAGGCCGCGACTACCGAGAAGGCCGGGAAAGGTGATGGGCCGTATTGCAAGATTCATCGGACCAAAGGCTACAACCTTCAACAGTGCTACCAGGTTGAGCAGCTCGTCAAGAGACACATAGCAGAATATGAGAAGCGTGACAAGGAAAAGGGTCAGAATGTCACTGGCAGTAAGGGCCGAGGCCGTGAAGCAAATCGCCCCGGAAAACCCTTCCGGAACCAAGGAAAACCCGCCAGAGGTCGAGAGAAGGAAAACTTTGATGATGGGAGTGATGGAGGGGATGAAGAAGAAACCAGTGAGCAGGAGCTTCAGAAGGCCACTGACGCCCTATGCGTTGACGGGGGTGCATCTTTGCACACCTCTCACGGCCAGCTCAAGCGATGGGCAGGGGAAGTCAATCCCGTGGAACCAGCGCCAGAGGCCCGGAAGCCGCTCAAATGGTCACGCATGCCCATCATCTTTGACGAAGAGGATCATCCTAACTGTACCACTGTGGTAGAATGTTTGCCATTGTTGGTCTCTCCAACAATTCGCAACCTCAAGGTCGCAAAGATGTTGGTGGATGGCGGGGCCGGGTTGAATCTGATTTCCCCAACAGTCATCAACAAGCTTCAGATAGCACAGGTTGAATTGAAGGTCACCGGCACGTTTCAAGGAGTTAATCCCGGCAGGATTCATCCTAAGGGAAAGAACACATTGACGGTGAAGTTTGGAAGAGAGCTGAACTACCGGACTGAGAAGATTGTGTTTGATGTGGTTGACCTCCCCCTACCGTACAATGGTATTCTTGGATGCCCAGCCCTGGCTATATTCGTGGCAGCATCCCACTATGCCTACAACACCTTGAAGATGCCTGGGCCAATGCGAGTCCTTACCATCCCATCAGACAAGAAGGATGCAATCATTTGCGTGGACAAGATGTACCGGGACACAATCATGGCAGAGGCAGCGGCAGCAGCAGTTCCCGCCAAGGAGGACAGAGGAAAGAAGAAGGATAGCAAGGACACTGGCAAGGAATCCGGGAAGCGTACCTCCTGGGAGTGCGCTCCACCTATTGATGACTTTCTAGAGAGCTCCAATAGTAAGAGATCCCAGGTCGTTGTGCGCCAAGTGAAGAAGGCCCCGTTAGGGCTGGCTGGCGTTGATTGTACTTTCACTATCAGCGCCACCCTCGATGACAAATAGGAAAGCGCGCTCGTTGCCTTCCTGCGGGCGAATATCGATGTGTTTGCCTGGCAACCATCTGATATCCCCGGTGTTCCCAGGGAGGTAATCGAGCACCACCTTGTTGTCTGCCCACACACCCAACCTGTCATGCAGAAAGTCTGGAAGCAGGCCTTGGAGAGGCTGCAGTTCATTACGAAAGAGATCAAGAAACTTGAAGCAGCTGGTTTGGTCAGAGGAGTGTTACATCGCACATGGTTGGCAAATTTAGTGGTAGTCCGGAAGGCTAACGAGAAGTGGAGGCTTTGCATATATTTCACAGATCTCAACAAAGCTGGCCCGAAGGACCCGTTTCCCTTGCCGCGTATCGATCAGATTGTGGATTCCACTTCAGGCTATGATTTTCTCTCCTTTCTGGATGCATATTCTGGGTATCACCAAATCTTCATGTCCAAGGAATACGAAGAGAAGACATCATTCATCACTCCATGTGGTACGTACTGTTTATCCGCATGCCATTTGGATTAAAGAGTGCCGGGTCCACTTTTTAAGGGCAGTCCAGATTGGTTTCGAGCCACAGGTGCACAAAAACATTGAAGCTTATATGGATGATATTGTGGTCAAGACCAAGGATAGAGCCACCCTTATCTAGGATTTGGAGGAGACATTTGCTAATTTGCGCAATATCAACTTGAAGCTCAACCCGGAGAAGTGTGTGTTTGGCGTTCCCTCCGGCAAGATGCTTGGTTTCTTTGTGTCCCACCGGGGGATTGAAGCCAACCCTGACAAGATTAAAGCTATCGAGAAGATCCAAGCACCAAGGACAGCCAAGGATGTAAGGCGTGTGACAGGGTGCATTGCCGCACTAAGCAGATTCATCTCCAAGTCTGCCGAGCGCTGTCGGTGTACTAGAGTAGGGGTACCGTAGTATCCCGAACTCGTGCACGGGCAGTTGCAGCACCCCGCGGCAAGGCTTGCCTGGTGAGCGCCAAGGTCCTCCGTGGTTCCTTTGGAGCCGTTCAAGAACAAAGTATTTAAGCCAAGGAGAAAAGGCCCCGGCAAGAGGAGCTTGCCGGGAAGGCCACTCAAGGCACGCAGAAGACAAGACCCCGGCAAGAGGAGCTTGCCGGGAAGGCTCGGTGAGCGACAAGCTTCCGGACGCGACAAGGATTCAGCACGACAAGGCGCTTGCCGCGGCAGCAACCACTCTTTATCTCCGCCCACCATCCACCAACGTGTCGCCATGGGACCATTCCAGCGCGCTGTCAAGAGGTCTGTGCGGCCAGCGGAGAGCAGCAAAGAAGCGGCGCCGACAAGATTACCATCGTGGCAAACAGTGGCGCCCCGACGGTCCTCGCAGACCGTTTAAGCGACATGGACGGCATTTAATGCTTTTGTCCCTTGCCGTCAGAGTTAGGTAGAATACACTGTACAAAGTAGCTGTACCAACCACAACTCATTTTCCCTTTTTGCCCTTGTCTACGCTGCCACCTGTTGGTGACCCCTTGAGCATATAAAAGGAGGCCCATGCGCAACGTAGAGGGGGTTCAGCTCATTCGAAACCAGAGACACTCATACTAGGTCTTGTAGTTCCCAACGCTCCCTAGCAAGAAGTAGGAGTATTATCTCTCCGGAGAGCTCCGAAGCTGGGTAAACTGCTCGTGTGCTTTGCCGCGATCCGCTCTTCGTGCGATCTCTGCTCCCCGCCGAACCGAAAGGGGCCCGGTCCGCCGGCCCCATAGGTGTTCGTGGGTACGATCAGCTTCCCCGACATCTTTGGCGCGCCAGGTAGGGGGCGTCGAGGCTGTGTGAACCTGATCCGGCGTTCGCACGAGCAGCATCTTCATCATCTTCATCGACATGCCACCGAAGAAGAAGGCTTCGGCGGCAGCAGAGCCGTCCGCGTCAAACCCACCACCACCGGAGCTAACGACTGGTGGGGTAGATGCCGGCGGAAGAACGGGCGTTGACGAGGGAGCCCATGTTGCTAATAAGTCCAAGGACAAGGCGGCGCAAACCTCAGCGTCCGTACACGCACCGCGTCCATCCCAGGAGGCGCGAGACCGACAGCATCATTGTGCTCGCAGTGCCATACGTTCGTTGGGCCAAGATCGAGCTGGTGGATCCAGGGACACGGTCGCCTGGAAGGGATACTGCTCCTTCTAACATATTTAGAAGTCCGAGCATATCCCGCCTCGCACTGCTCGCCATTGCCGCCACCACTCAAGCGTAAGCTTTGGCGCGAGCTCAATCGCTCGGATTACCCTCCAACGCGCATAAGGTCGACGTAATGGAGGGCCATCATTCGTAGTCTCATCGGCTTTGCCAACGGCGACGCCCGCGGCAACTAAGCACATCGCTGCCGCGGCAAGACGACAAGGCACGAGCCGGTGGCGACGAGACCTGTGGGGGTGCAACCACCATGCACTCTCCACCCCGAAGGCCAAGATCGTCGACTCGTCGGATTCACCTCGACAGCGACTCCACCGCGTCGTCGGATCCACGAGCTCGTCGCGACCAGCGCCAAGTTCTTCAGGAACGGCGACAAGAAGACGCTCAAACTCGCATCGAGCGCCGGAGAGAAGCGCGACGTTAATCCGACCAGCGCGCTGGGCCCTCTGTCGACATGCATGCGCCAGGGAACCAGCGACTTGTCAGACGCGTAGGTTGCCCCCCTGCTCACTCGTGAGCTGTGACAAGTCCAAAGGGCCAAAGAAGAAGAATTTCTGCCGATGTGCCAGAGAAGTACAATGGCAGGACACATCCGTCGGAGTTCCTCAGCATCTACACCATCGCGGTGCAAGCTACAGGTGGACGAGACGATAAGATCCTTGCCAACTACTTCGCGCTGGTACTCAAACCCAATGTCAGATCTTGGCTCATGCACTTGCCGGACGGCTCCATATCCTCTTGGGCAGATCTATGCCATCAGTTTGTCGGTGCCTTCACAGGCCGCCACAAGCCTCATGGCTGGAAAGTGACCTTCATCTCGCCGCCTGAAGGAAGGAGAGTCTGCGCAAGTTCATCCAGAGATTCAGCCGCAGTGCACTACAACATCCCAGATGTTCACCCCGCCATGGGTGATCAGCGCGTTTCATCAAAACGCGGAACCGCAGGATGAGGGAAGAGATGGCGATGTGCAAAGTCAAGGACGCTGCTGAGCTGTATGCCCCGGTCGACAAGTGTGCGCGGCCGAGGAAGGGAGGAGACTCTGTGAGAGAATGCGTAAGCAGGATCTCGATAGTGAAGAGATTGCCCCGACAAGGAAGAGCCGCGGCGGAATAATGTAAAGAATAAAGGCAAGGACGCCCTAGTTGTCGAGCAGTCCCGCAACGGAGGCGACGCCAAGAAAGCTAAGGTTGGTAGCTCCGCAAGGAGGTTGCCGGGCGCCAACCGCCATGTGTGGTGGTTACCGACAAGCGTGACAGCTCCAACAAGCAAGATCGCAAGATCCACCGCACCAAGGGCCATGACCTCCAGAGTTGCAAGAAGGTCGAGCAGCTTGTTGAACAGCGAAAGCTGAGTACGAGCGGCGCGACAAGGAGAAGGCCTGTGAAGGTGCCGGGGAGTTGGCAAGAAGCGACCCGCCGGGAGGACGCCTGCAAGGCCAAGCAGCGGCAAGGAGACAGACCTCCCCGCGCCGCGATAAAGATGAAGACGACGACGACGATGAAGATATGGAAGACGACGAGACCGATGAGCAGGAGTTTCAGAAATCCACAGAGGTCCTCTGCGTTGACGGTGGTGCCTCTCTGCATACTTCACACCGCCAACTCAAACAGTGGATTCGGGAAGTTAATGCAGCAGAACCATCCGTAGAGTCACGCAAGCCTCTGAAATGGTCCAGCACGCCTATCATCTTTGATATTGAGGACCACCCGATCGCATAATGCGGTCGGTGCTTGCCGATGTTGGTCTCACCAACTATCCGCAACCTCAAGGTCACCAAGATGCTAGTTGACGGCGGGGCCGGCTTAAACCTGATCTCCTCCGCGGTGCTCCAGAAGCTTCAGATCCCTGACAGCGAGCTCGAAGAGACTGGCACATTCCAAGGAATCAATCCGGGAGGAGCAAGCCGAAGGGGAAGATCACGTTGCCGGTAACATTTGGCAGCGAGCTAAACTTCAGGATCGAGAGGGTCACGCTCGACGTTGTTGATTTTCCATTGCCTTACAATGGATACTTGGCCGCCCAAAGACTCGCCAAGTTCATGGCCGCCTCATTATGCATACAACTTACTCAAGATGCCGGGCCCGATAAGGTCATTTCTGTCCATGGCGACAAGAAGGATGCTCTTATTGCGCCGACAAGATTTACCGGAAGCAGCAGCTGCAACGGATATCAAGTCACTTGTCGCCGAAGCTCCCGGGAAGAAGAAGGCCAAGGCCAAGTCCGCAAGAGCTCGATGCCCACTCCGCAAGCGCACCTCCTCGGAGTGCTGCGCCACCGCCGAGGACGCACCATCGAGCTCCACCGCAAGTGTAAGAAGACGATGGCAGCTCCAGAGACCAAGAAGGTGTCCGCTAAGGAGGACGGCATCGGTGGTACCTTCACCATCAGTGCCACGCTTGACCCTAAATAGCAAAGCGCGCTCGTTGCTTTCCTGCGGGCGAACGTCGACGTGTTTGCATGGCAACCGTATGACCTCCCCGGTGTTCCCAAGAAAGTAATTGAGCACCATCTCGCTGTCTGTCCTCATGCGCGGCCCGTTAAGCAGAAAGTCAGGAAACAGGCAGTGGATCGCCAAGAATTCATTGCAGAAGAGATCAAGAAATTGGAAGCAGCAGGCCTTGTCAGAGGAGTGCTCCATCCTACGTGGTTGGCCAATCCTATAGTTGTACGCAAGGCAAATGGGAAATGGAGACTTTGTATCGACTTCACAGATGTTAATAAAGCTTGTCCCAAAGACCCATTCCCCTTGCCGCGCATCGACCAGATTGTTGACTCCACGGCTGGATGTGATTTGCTTTCATTTCTTGATGCATACTCAGGATACCATCAGATCTTCATGGCAGAAGAGGACGAAGAGAAAACCGCATTCATCAGCCCATGTGGCACATACTGTTTTGTACGGATGCCTTTCGGATTAAAGAATGCCGGTTCAACATTTGCAAGAGTAGTCCATCACGCTTTTGAGCCGCAAACACACAGAAATGTGGAAGCCTACATGGATGATATAGTGGTCAAGAGCAAGGACAGGGAAACTCTGATTCAAGATTTAGATGAAACCTTTGCAAATCTGCGCAAGATCAACCTCAAGCTCAATCCCGAGAAGTGCGTGTTTGGAGTTCCTCCGCAAGCTTCTCGGTTCTTCGTGGTCTCAGCGGGAATTGAAGCCAATCCCGACAAGATCAAGGCCATTGAGCAGATTGAAGCACCAAAGCGCCAAGGATGTACGAAGACTTGCCGGTTGCATAGCTGCTCTCAGCAGGTTTATCTCTAGGTCTGCTGAAGGCCCCGCCATTTTTCAAAATTTTGAAAAGGCAGGTCCAATGAAATGGACTCGAAGCGGAGGTTGCGCTGCAGACTTGAAGAGATACCGTCCTCCACTCAAGATTTGTCGCACCTAAACCATTAAGAGAAGTTGCTGCTATATTTAGCAGCCACCAATCAAGTGGTTAGTGTTGCGTTAGTAGCGAAAGGGAGGCGGATGAGGAGTCGGGCACCATGGCAGAGGCATCCAAATGCTGCTGTGGGGCTTCACCGATAAGCTCGTCCCGATAAAGATAGATCTCGCAGGAGCATGAGAAAATGCGAAAAGGATGGTGCAGCGCCCAGTTTATTTTGTCGCCCCTTCGCAGGGGCTAGGTCAAGGTACTCGGTGTGCGAAGTTGCTTTTCGCCTTCTCATGGCCTCGAAAGCTGCGCCATTACTTCCAAGCACATGAAATCACGCCGCCACTCGCTTTCATCAAGAGAATATCGCAAAATCCGTAGCAACGGGCAGGATTGTCGAGTGGGCATCGAACCTGCAAGCTTTGGCCTCAAGTTTGAAAGCACTTCAACTATCCAAAGCGTAGCATTGGCAGAGTTCATAGCGAATGGACGCCAGCGCAAGATGAAGAAATTCCGAAACGAGCATCCCCGCCAAGGAGGCAAGCAAAGAGTGGTTGATGTATTTTGACGGTGCCTTCTCGCTCAAGCAAGGCGCCGTGCCGGGGCATACTTGTCGCACTCCACCGGAGAGCACCTCAAGCACGTAGTCCAGATGCACTTTCCCAAGGAGCAAGCAACGAACAATACTGCAGAGTATGAAGGTTTGCTTGCCGGTCTCAGGATCGCAGCGGACCTTGGGATTAAGAAGCTCATTGTCAGGGGTGACTCACAGCTTGTCGTCCGCCAAGTGAACAAGAATTATCAGAGTCCGTTGATGGAGGCTTATGTTGATGAAGTGAGGAAGCTAGAAGAGCACTTTGACGGCCTACAAATGGAATATATTCCAAGAGCTCAATACGACATTGCTGATGGCCTATCGAAGTGCGCCACACTTAAGTTACCTGTGGAACCAGGAATCTTCGTGCTCAAGCTGACTCAACCAACTGTAGCACCATCAACTGGACAGAGCAAGAAGAGGAAGTTGGTTTCTGGTGACTACTTTCCGGCAGAGCTCCCTGAAGCCGCCGCCAAGAAGGTCCCTGTTGGAAATATGCCCTAGAGGCAATAATAAATAAGTTATTATTATATTTCCTTGTTCATGATAATCATTTATTATCCATGCTATAATTGTATTGATAGGAAACTCAGATACATGTGTGGGTACATAGACAACACCATGTCCCTAGTAAGCCTCTAGTTGACTAGCTCGTTAATCAACAGATGGTTACGGTTTCCTGACCATGGACATTGGATGTCGTTGATAATAGGATCACATCATTAGAGAATGATGTGATGGACAAGACCCAATCCTAAGCCTAGCACAAAGATCGTAGTTCAGATGCTAAAGCTTTTCTAATGTCAAGTATCATTTCCTTAGACCATGAGATTGTGCAACCCCAGATACCGTAGGAATGCTTTGGTGTACCAAACGCCACAACGAATTGGGTGGCTATAAAGGTGCATTACAGTGTATCTCCGAAAGTGTCTCTGGGTTGGTACTAATCGAGACTGGATTTTGTCACTCCATCTAAACGGAGAGGTATCTCGGGCCCACTCGGTAAGACATCATCATATGTGCACAATGTGACCAAGGGGTTGATCACGGATGATGTGTTACGAACGAGTAAAGAGACTTGCCGGTAACGAGATTGAACAAGGTATCGGATACCGACGATCGAATCTCGGCAAGTACAATACCGCTAGACAAAGGGAATTGTATACGGGATCAATTGAGTCCTTGACATCGTGGTTCATCCGATGAGATCATCGTGGAACATGTGGGAGCCAACATGGGTATCTAGATCCCGCTGTTGGTTATTGACCGGAGAACGCCTCGGTCATGTCTACATGTCTCCCAACCCGTAGGGTCTACACACTTAAGGTCTGGCGACGCTTAGGGTTATAAAGGAAGTTTGTATGTGGTTACTGAATGTTGTTCTGAGTCCTGATGAGATCCCTGACGCCACGAGGAGTTCCGGAATGGTCCGGAGGTAAAGATTTATATATGGAAAGTTGTTGTTCGGGTTCCGAAAAAGTTCGGGTTTTTTCAAGATTGTACCAGAAGCTCTCCAAGGTTCCGGAGGATTTTGAGGGGTCCGGAGGTCCGGAAATTGTTCCACCACGTCCAATACAAGAGCATGGGCTGTAGGGGGCGCCTAGCCATAATGGGCCAAGGGCACCAGCCACCCCAAGGCCCATGCGCATGGGAAGGGGGAACCCTAAGGGGAGGGCCTCCACTTGACTTGGGAGGCACTCCTCCCTCTTGGCCGCCCCAAGTCCCATCTAGGGCTGGCCGCACCCCTGGGGTGGAAACCCAAAGGGGCGCAGCCCCTTTCCCTATATATACTTGAGGTTTTGGGCTGCCATACACACGAGAACCTCTCCTCTTGGTGCAGCCCCGCCTCCTCCTCCTCCTCTCCCTTGGTGCTTGGCGGCCCTCGGGATTTCCACGCCTCCACCACCACCACGCCTGCTGTGTTGCTGCTGGATGGAGTCTTCTCAACCTCCCTCTCTCCTTGCTGGATCAAGGCGTGATACGCCACCGGCTGTACGTGTGTTGAACGCGGAGGTGCCGTCTGCTCGCACTAGGATCTCCGTGATTTGGATCACGACGAGTACGACTCCTTCAACCCCGCTCTCTTGAACGCTTCGCTTAGCGATCTACAAGGGTATGTAGATGCACTCTCCTTCCTCTCTGCTAGTTTCTCCATAGATAGATCTTGGTGACACGAGGAAAATTTTGAATTTCTGCCACGCTCCCCAACATTCCCTGTGATCAACGCCGACATCGCCGAGGAGCAGTCTGTCCGACAAGCCTAAGGGTTTGTTTCTGAAGCGTAAGCTCCCGACAAGTTTTGCTCGCAAGCTTGGCGGGATCATCAAGCTCCGCAGAGTCGCAGGTTCTCGCCAGAGAAGCGGATGTTCCCAAAGCAAAGCAAATGTGCCTTTAGTCCTTGTTGTCGAGCCGCAAGCTCCAAAGATGGGCACAAAGAGATCGCCCATTTCCTTCAGACAGAGAACTTCCCAAGAGCAAGAAGAAGCGGAAAGAGTAGCCCAGCAAGCCAAGTATGTACCAGTTTGTCGACAACATCCTATACGTAAGAAGACTCAACGTGTGAAATTGAAGTGTATTCATTGGGAAGATGGATGTAAGTTGCTGGCAGAGATACATGGAGGCATATGTGGTCACCACATTGGCAAGAAGAGCACTTGCCGCAAAGCTGCTCCAAGAAGGTTTCTTTTGGCCAACAGCCCTCCAGATGCAACCGCACAAGCAACCAAGTGTGAAGCGTGCAAGGCCCATTCCAAGCAGATACACCAGCTAGCTCAAGCTCTCCGTGACGATCCCTTTATCCCGCCATTTTCGGTCTGGGGTTCGACATCTCGCCCTTTCCCCGAAGCTATCGGGGCTTTGAGTACTTGTACGCCGCGACGACAAGTTCACAAAGTGGCCGGAAGTGGAAGCAAGGAGGAAGGTGACAGACAACAAGCAGCCAAGTTCTTCGTGTCGATTGTGTGCCGCTTTTGGGATTCCTAACAGATCATCACCGACAATGGCACGCAATTCACGAGCCACACCTTCATGCAAGACGCCCAAGATCTTGGCGCCAAGGTCTCTTTTGCTTCGCTGCCCATCCGAGAAGCAACGGTCAAGCGGAGAGGGCAACGCTGAAGTGCTGCGAGCACTCAAGACCGAACTTTCGACAGTGCTGCACAAGTGCGGAAGAAACTGGATTGAGGAGTTGCCGGTGGTTCTTGGTCGATCGTAACGACGCCAAATCGAGCCATCGCCGACACCTTTGCTCTAGTCTATGGAGCAGAGGCAGTTCTCCCATGGAACTCAGATTCGGGTCACCTCGAGTACTCGCTATGATGAGTTTGAGCAAGAGCAGCTGCGACAAGATGACGACCGCTCCTTGAGGAGGACCGCCTTCAGTCAGCCGCAGACGAGCTGCTCGTTATCAAAGAAGCTTTGCGCCGCTACCATAGCCGCAGTTAGTGCCGAAGTCTCGAGGAAGGCGACCTTGTTCTTCGCGCGCTCAGTCCGCCAAGAATTCCAACAAGTTGACGCCAAGTGGGAAGGCCTTTATCGGGTGAGACGAAGTCACTAGGCTCGGCGCTGTCCGCTTTGAGACCAAGATGGCATTCCGTGAGCAACTCCCGGAATATTGAGCATCTTCGTAAGTTTTACCTATAGGCGCGGTTGCCGAACCTGTTCCAAAGAACCACCTTTTGTACAAGTCTTGCCTGTTGCATGTAATCCTTTGTACAAAGCCGGGCGCAGACTCTGCATCAAGAAGCTCATGTGCTCGCACATCTTGTCAATTTCGCATTTTTCTTTTTACTTTGCATGTATTATCCGACACTTTGTGCAGCACCTATTCCGTAAGCAATAACGAGTCATGTGGCTCCATATCTTTATTTTCTTCTTTCTCTTCTCAAAGAAGAGAAGATTCCTCGCACACAAGTTTGCTGTGGGGAAGGAGAAGAAGATAATGCTGTGGATCAAGGTGGTGCTCAAGAAATTTTGCCTTACCGGAAGCAAACGATGTAAAAGCTAAGTTGCCAAAGTTTGAGCAGTCACTTTAAATTTTTAAGTTATCTTCCTCGAACGATCGTGCTTTTTATGGAAAACTTGTGCGCCAAGGAACCAACTCAGAAGCTAGTTTGCGCCTTACTTTGTTTCGAGTCCGCTCAACAACTTAAGTGAGCTGCAACTAGTCGCGATAAGGTTGCTTGTCGGAGGCGGCACCGCCAAAGAAGTCGCCGACGTTCGCACTCAGCGCCATGCAAGGGTGCCTCGCACCGACAAGTTCCCTAAAAGCGAGGGCGTAGACATACAAAGGAAGGGCCCAAGTAAAGGAAATAACATAGCAGTTACTAGCTGAAATAGAGTTATATTACAAGATAGCTTGTCGCAGCTCTAATAAATTGTTCTCCTAACATGATCAGTGGCGACAAGGAAAAGATAAAACGGGCGACCTAATCTACGCGGTCGCCATCGACTCTCTTGATCCCGCTGACCCTGTCCACAATGGGTGCGACAAGGGCCTTGAGCGCTTCAACATCAGCAGTCGGCGGCAAGGACTTGAGGACGTTGGTGAAGCTAACGCCTGGATTGCGGAAGGCCACCTTCATCAGCACCTTCTGAAGAGCCCCTGCACAGATTTGGCGTGACTCGTCGGCCAGCTGCTTTGGGATTTCTTCCCGGAGCCGTTGGAGAGCCGTCACCACGCCTTTGAAGAACAAGCTGAGCTTGGCGCTGGGTTGAGATGCTCGCCGAGGAGTACCCGAGATCCACCATCCCCAGCCCATAAGCTCCTTGTCGATGGCGGCGGCAGATTTACAAGACCTCGGTCCAAAGGCATCACGCTCTCTCCAAGGTGTTATGGGCGGTCGTGGCACTGCCGCCAGCCTCGCCGGTCTTGATCTTCTCCAACAAGGCCACCTCCCGCCTCCTTGGCGCCTGGCCCAAATCCCGTGATCAAGGTGGTCAGCTTCAGCTCAAGATCTGCCTTGAGTCCTTGGCGGCGCCGAAGCCTTGCCCCTCTCGCGAGACGGCCCTGCAGCTCGCCAAGAGTGTAGGCGCCCTTTCGCCGGCTTAAGCGCAGCAAGCTCCTCGCCGCTTTTCTCGAGGTTGGCCTCCAGCTGCTTCACCTTCGCCTCCAACTCTTTCTTGGCGGCCTCGGCAGCTGCGTGGCGCCCTTGCTTCCTTGAGAGCTCCACCAATTGATTGCTCGCTGCAAGCTCTTCCTCGTAGCTGTCGATTGATCTTCCGCTGCGCTAACTCGCTTTCTTGCGCAGACAGCTTCTCGGCAGCAAGCCGCTGCTCCTCGACCTCAGCCTTCTCAAGAATGAAGGATGTGCGCTTTAGCGAAGTCGCCCCGCTTCTTCGCTATGTTCCGAGAGCTTTGGTTGGCGCCGAGTTTTTCTCAAGGCTTTTCCTTGTTCGCTCCCCGCCGCGACAAGTGCTTCCCGGTTCCAGCTTGGCTTGTCAGCGCGTAGAGCGACAACAGTTTCGCAACAATTGCTCCTCCTCGACTCGCCGCTGCTGCTTGGCGCCAGAGACCAACGACAGCCCAGCGGAGGCGAGCAGCTCTTCGTCAAGGTTTCTCCTCGACCGGCGCCTGGAGCTCGACGACCGTGGAGCTTGATGAAGACGCCATCGCCAGCCTTCAAGTAGGCGCTGGCCGGGCTCCTCGAGTCCGCGCCATGGCAGCGGCGGAGGGATCGGCGGTCGTGTAGCGCCTGGGCGCGCCTCCTGCGGCCTCGTGGTCGCCAAGACGATCACCGACCCTCTCCAGCTCAAGGGCGGCAGCCTTGGCGGCCTCTTCGACGGCGGGCTCGTCTGCGCCGGTTTCTCCTCGGCGACGGCGGCGGCGTTGCTGTTGTTGCCACAAGGCCCTCCTCGCCAACGACCTCGGCCTCCATCGGCTCTGTGGCGGATGGATCTAACGACAAGAAAAAGAAAGAAAAGTCAAGCAAAATATCCAAAAAGAAGAATTGGAAGAAGAAGAACACAAGGGTAGCCTACAGGCAAGAGGCTTACCTGCGATGGGATCTGCAGCTGCAGTCTCGGCCACCGGAGGGTCGACGGTGCCATCTCTTGCCGGAGAGCCGTCCCTTGCCGGAGAAGCCTCCCTTGCCGGAGGGCACTCCCTTGTCGAGGGATCTTCCCTTGGCGGAGTAGTTGAAGCAGATGGCACGTCAGGAACAGCCTCAGACACTCGGGCGGGCTGCTCGCTTCCTACACAAATCAACAAATGATATCAAGAAATAAAGAGCACCCATGCGCCGCCTAACCGCAGAAAGTGAACCATATACTTACGATGGGGCTGCGCTAAGGGCTGCTTTAGGAAGGGTCGCTGGTCCGGCAGGAGGAGGTCTTGACGCGCCCCGCTGCTGCGGTAGGTTCGCCCTCGATGACGATCACCGGGTCTTGGCTCTTCAAGCTCTCTCGGGCCAGGCCCCGAAAAGGAAGGGGTTCAGTAAAGAAGCAAGTCGACACAAGACAAAGCAACAAATTGAAGAATTACAAATACAACGACAAGATCTTACTCTTCTTCTTCCTCGAGCTGAGCGCCGAGAGGTCGACCCGTTCACCTCCGTGCGACGAGCTGGAAGAGTAGGCTCCTGACGCTTGGCGGGTGCAGGAGCCATGGTTCCGTAAGGCCCCGCCCAGCTTGCTGTGGCGGGCGTGAGGTGCTCCCAGGCAACATTGCTTGTCGCGGTGGAGCGCGGCCACGCGGGCGCGACGGCTGTTGGGTCTGCCCCGCCGCCCGCCACTTCTCCGCCTTATGGAGACGCCTTCTGGTGGAGCTATGGGCTCCGCCATGCAAGCTACTTGAAGGGGAGGAGGCGCCGGCAGGCTCACTCGGCTCAACTTCAGGCTTGGCCCGCCTCCCGCCGCAAGCTCCTCTCGACGACAAGGCTTGCCGCCTCGCTGCCTCCGCCTCCACAAGAACTATTCACCAAGGCAGCATGCTGCCGCTTTCTCCAACTCGTGGTGATGCGCTGTATCTCGCCATCGGTGGTGTCACGGTGAGGCCCTTTCGCTGTCGGGCGGATTGGCACTTCTTCCAAGCTATCAAGAACCGCCGACTACATCATCAGCGTTTTTGCCAAGTTGGAACGATTCCATGTGAGTCGCACAATGGCATCAACGCATGGATGCGGTCGAGCTAAGAGTTGTTGCATAAAGGGACGACTCCTCTTGGCAACCTGAACCATTCGGGTGATCGGGTCATGCTTGAACAGCTCCAAGAGCATCGCACAAGCTCCAAGACAGTGAAGTTGAAGTTGAGGCCCGGCGCAGCCTCATGATGTCCGCTGCTCAAACTCCCAAGCAGGTCTCCTCCTCTCCTACAAGGGGCGGCGTGGCGAAGGAAATCTGCGCCAATCGCGCTTACAAAGTGAGTCCGCAAGCCCGAGGCGCAGGATCCGGTAACGGCGATCTTCAATCTAGCATCCTCCGCGCCAAGTTGCTCCAATCGCTGTCGCAGCACTATTGGGGTTTGGCGCTGGCAGTGAATGGCTGCGGATTCTCCTCACGATCCAGCACCAATCAGCCCTCCACTCCTCCCACTTGCTACGGAGCTCTCCTTCCAGATAGGCCTCTTTCTTGCCGATTCTTGAGATCCAGCGATCCCTCCCGAAGAGGCTCTCTCTCTCTACTCGAGGCCCAAGAAATGGCGGAAGAGGGCTACGCTTGGGTGGATTTCGACAAAGTTTTCGCAGAGATGTGCGAAACCGCCATAGTCGACAACATTGGGGGTGAAATCAAGGAGGCGAACCACATAGGTGTTCATGATATCGCAGAAGAATTGAGAAGGCGGCGAGCCCGCAGAGAAGAAGAGCGCCAAGAAGGGGTACCTGCCGAGCCAAACTGATGCGGCGGCCGAGAGTACCTTCGCGCGCTGGATGCGCCGCTCCGCCGACCGTAAGAGGTAGTACCATTCCTCGCCTCCTTCGGTGAGCCGACGGGGAAGATGGCCCGCCTTCCGCAGCGCCACAGGCCGCCACGCCGCCGATTTCACGCTCTTCCCATTGTCGGCTGGAGCCATGGCGAAGGTGGTGGGGAGACCGACGGCGTTGGTGGCGCTGGTGGCGCTGGTGGCTAATGGGGCGGAGCGCCGCTTCTCACAGACTAGGGAAGAAGAGGGAGCAGCGGCGGTTTTCGAGATGAGACACAGAATGGCGACGGGCGACCGCCTGCTTCCCTGCTTATAAGGAGGAGAGGGGCGGACGCCCGCTTGTCAATAAAGAAACCCCCCACGCTTTCTCCCCACGACGCCGCAATGGCGCGCGCTGCCTGTGGGAGACGTGGTGGGTCCGGAGCGAGTTATGGCGTATTCAAGGCTGCTGCGTTCACAAGACTGCTTTGGGCCTGGTCCAACAGAGCTCAAGGCCGTGGTGGCCCAGCCCGGGGCTCCTGCCGGTGTACTAGAGTAGGGTACCCTAGTATCCCGAACTCGCAGACGGGCAGCTTGCAGACTCACTGCAAGGCTTGCCCGGTGACCGCCAAGGTCCTCCGTGGTTCATTTGGAGCCGCTCAAGAACAAAGTATTTAAGTCAAGGAGACAAGGCCCCGCAAGAGGAGCTTGCCGGAAGGCCACTCAAGGCACGCAGAAGACAAGACCCCGCAAGAGGAGCTTGCCGGAAGGCTCGTGAGCGACAAGCTTCCGGACGCGACAAGGATTCAGCCGCTGCAAGGCGCTTGCCGCGGCAGGCAACCACTCTTTATCTCCGCTCCAGCTCATCCACCAACGTGTCGCCATGGGACCATTCCAGGCGCGCGTGTCAAGAGGTTGTGCGGCCAGCGGAGAGCAGCAGAAGCGGCACCGACAAGATTACCATCGTGGCAAACGGTGGCGCCCCGACGGTCCTCACAGTAATCGTTTAAGCGACATGGACGGGCATTTAATGCTTTTGTCCCTTGTCACGAGTTAGGTAGAATACACCGCACAAAGTAGCTGTACCAACCACAACTCATTTTCCTTTTTGCCCTTGTTCACGCGCCACCTGTTGGTGACCCCTTGAGCATATAAAAGGAGGCCCATGCGCAACATAGAGGGGTTCAGCTCATTCAAACCGAGACACTCATACTAGGTCTTGTAGTTCCCAACGCCCTTGCAAGAACACAATACAATCGACAAGCAGCAGAGGAGTATTATCTCTCCGAGAGCTCCGCTGGGTAAACTGCTCGTGGTGCTTCACCGATCCCTTGGCGGAGTAGTTGAAGCAGATGGCACGTCAGAACAGCCTCAGACACTTCTGGCGGGGCTGCTCGCTTCCTACACAAATCAACAAATGATATCAGCAAATAAAGAGCACCCATGCGCGCGCTAACCGCAGAAAGTGAACCATATACTTACGATGGGGGCTGCGTTGGGGGCTGCTTTAGGAAGGGTCGCTGGTCCGCAGGAGGTCTTGACGCGCCTCCCGCTGCTGCGGTAGGTTCGCCCTCGATGACGATCACCGGGTCTTGGCTCTTCAAGCTCTCGGCCAGCGCCCCAAAAGGAAGGGGTTCAAAGAAGCAAGTCGATACAAGACAAAGCAACAAATTGAAGAATTACAAATACAGCGACAAGATCTTACTCTACTTCTTCCTGAGCTGAGCGCCGAGAGGTCGACCTGTTCACCTCCGTGCGACGAAATGGAAGAGTAGGCTCCCCTGACGCTGGCGGGTGCAGGAGCCGTGGTTCCGTAAGGCCCCGCCCAGCTTGTTGTGGCGGCGTGAGGTGCTCCTGCTGCAACAAGTGCTTGCCGCTGGTGGAGCTGGGTGCGCGGGCGCAACGGCTGTTGGCCCGCCCACCGCCCGCCACTTCTCCGCCTTGCAGAGACGCCTTCTTGGTGGAGCTGTGGGCTCGGCCATGCAAGCTACTTGAAGGTGGGGAGGAGGCGCCCGCAGGCTCACTCGGCTCAACTTCAGGCTCGGCCTGCTCCTCCTCGCCGCAAGCTCCTCTCGACGACAAGGCTTGCCGCCGCTGCCTCCGCCTCCACAAGAACTAATTCACCATGGCAGCAGCTGCTGCCGCCCTCCACCTCGTATGGCGCGCTGCATCTCGCCATCGGTGGTGTCACGGTGAGGCCCTTCTGCTCGTCGGGGCGGATTGGCACTTCTTCCAAGCTGTCGAAGAACTGCCGCACTACATCATCAGCGGGCTCTTGCCAAGTTGGAACGATTCCATGCGAGTCGCACAATGGGATCATCGCACGGATGCGGTCGAGCGAAGAGTTGTTGCATAATGGGACGACTTCTTGGCAACCTCGAACCATTCGGGTGATCGGGTCATGCTTGAACAGCTCCAGAGCATCGCGCCAAGCTCCTAGAGTGAAGTTGAAGTTGAGGCCCGGCGCAGCCTCATGATGTCTGCGCTGCTCAAACTCCCAAGCAGGTCTCCTCCTCTCCCGCAAGGCGCGGCGCGAAGGAAATTCGCGCCAATCGCGCTTACAAGTGAGTCCGCAAGCCCGAGGCGCAGGATCCGGTAACGGCGATCTTCAATCTAGCATCCTCCGCGCCAAGTTGCTCCAATCATTGCCGATACTATTGGGGTTTGGCGCTGGGCAGTGAATGGTCAGGATTCTCCTCACGATCCAAAGACCAATCAGCCCTCCACTCCTCCCACTTGCTACGGAGCTCTCCTTCCAGATAGGCCTCTTTCTTGCCGATTCTTGAGATCCGTGCGATCCTCCCAAGAAGAGGCTCTCTCTCTACTCGAGGCATGAAGAAATGGCGGAAGAGGGCTACGCTTGGGTGGATTCACAAAGTTTTCGCAGAGATGTGCGAAACCGCCATGGTCAGACAGCATTGGGGGTGAAATCAAGGAGGCGAAACCCGTAGGTGTTCATGATATCGCAGAAGAATTGAGAAGGCGGCAGAGCCCGCAGAGAAGAAGAGCGCCAAGAAGGGTACCCGCCGAGCCAAATCTGATGCGGCGGCCGAGAGTACCTTAGTGCGCGGATGCGCCGCGCCTCCGCCGACCGTAAGAGGTAGTACCATTCCTCAGCTCCTTCGCAGCGAGCTGAGGGGGGGAAGATGGCCGCGCCTTCCAGCAGGCCATGAGCCGCTGCGCTTGGCCGACTTCACGCCCTTTCCCTTGTCGGCTTTCGGAGCCATGGCGAAGGTGGTGGGGGAGACCGACGGCGTTGGTGGCGCTGGTGGCGAATGGGGGGCGGAGCGCTGCTCTCTACAGACTAGGGAAGAAGAGGGGAGCAGCGGCGGTTTTCGAGATGAGACAGCAAATGGCGAGGGGGGCGACCACCCCTGTTTTCCCTGTTTATAAGGAGGGAGAGGGGCGGACGCCCGCTTGTCAATAAAGAAATCCCCCCCACGCTTCCCCCACGACGCCGCAATGCGCGCGTGCTCGTGGGAGACGGGTGGGTCCGGAGCGAGTTATGGCGTAATTCAAGGCCAAGCGTGCCCATGATCGCTTTGGGCCTGGCCCAACAGAGCTCGGCGTCGTGTGTGGCCCAGCCGGAGGCTCCCCGCCGGTGTACTAGAGTAGGGTACCCTAGTATCCCGAACTCTGCACGGGCAACAGTAAAGACTCGCTGCAAGGCTTGCTCGGTGACCGCCAAGGTCCTCCGTGGTTCCTTTGGAGCCGCTCAAGAACAAAGTATTTAAGCCAAGGAGACAAGGCCCCGCAAGAGGAGCTTGCCGGAAGGCCACTTAAGGCACGCAGAAGACAAGACCCCGCAAGAGGAGCTTGTCGGAAGGCTCGTGAGCGACAAGCTTCCCGACGCGACAAGGATTCAGCCGCTGCAAGGCTCTTGCCGCTGCAGCAACCACTTTATCTCCGCCCAGCTCATCCACCAACGTGTCGCCATGGGACCATTCCAGCGCGTGCGTGTCAAGAGGTCATGCCAGCCGGAGAGCAGCGGTAAGCGGCGCCGACAAGATTACCATCGTGGCAAACGGTGGCGCCCCGACGGTCCCTCGCAGTAATCGCTTAAGTTTACATGGACGGCATTTAATGCTTTTGTCCCTTGCCGTCGAGTTAGGTAGAATACATCGTACAAAGTAGCTGTACCAACCACAACTCATTTTCCCTTTTTGCCCTTGTCTATGCTGCCACCTGTTGGTGACCCCTTGAGCATATAAAATGAGGCCCATGCGCAACGTAGAGGGGGTTCAGCTCATTCGAAACCAGAGACACTCATACTAGGTCTTGTAGTTCCCAACGCTCCCTAGCAAGAACACAATACAATCAGACAAGCAGCAGTAGGAGTATTATCTCCGGAGAGCTCCGCTGGGTAAACCGCTCGTGCTTCACCGATCCCTTGGCGGAGTAGTTGAAGCAGATGGCATGTCAGAACAGCCTCGTGACACTTCGGCGGGCTGCTCGCTTCCTACACAAATCAACAATGATATCAGCAAATAAAGAGCACCCATGCGCGCCTAACCGCAGAAAGTGAACCATATACTTACGATGGGGGCTGCGCTGGGGCTGCTTTAGGAAGGGTCGCTGGTCCCAGAAGGAGGTCTTGACGCGCCTCCCGCTGCTGCGGTAGGTTCGTCCTCGATGACGATCATCGGGGTCTTGGCTCTCTTCGAAGCTCTGTGGGCCAGCGTCCTGAAAAGGAAGGGGTTCAGAAAGAAGCAAGTCAGATACAAGACAAAGCAACAAATTGAAGAATTACAAATACAGCGACAAGATCTTACTCTTCTTCTTCCTCGGAGCTGCGCGCGGAGAGGTCGAATATCGGTTCACCTCCGGTGCGACGAGCTGGAAGAGTAGGCTCCCTCGGACGCTTGGCGGGTGCAGGAGCCGTGGTTCCAGAAGGCCCCGCTCCAGTTGCTGTGGCGGCGTGAGGTGCTCCCACGGCAACAGTGCTTGCCGCGGTGGAGCGCGTCGCGCGGCGCAACGGCTGTTGGCCCGTATGCTGCCCCACCACTTCTCCGGCCTTGCAGAGACGCCTTCTTGGTGGAGCTGTGGCTCCTGGCCATGCAAGCTACTTGAAGGTGGGGAGGAGGCGCCCGGCAGGCTCACTCGGCTCAACTTCAGGCTCGGCCTGCCTCCTCGCCGGCAAGCTCCTCTCGACGACAAGGCTTGCCGCCGCTGCCTCCGCCTCCACAATAAATCCATTCACCGCGGCAGCAATGCTGCCGCCTCCTCCAACCTCGTATGGCGGCGCGCTGCATCTCGCCATCGGTGGTGTCATGGGTGAGGCCCTTCGCTCGCCGGGCGGATTGGCACTTCTTCCAAGCTGTCAAGAACCGCCGACTACATCATCAGCGGGCTCTTGCTGTTGAACGATTCCATGCGAAGTCGCACAATGGCAACATCGCACGGATGCGGTCGAGCGAAGAGTTATTGCATAAAGGGACGACTCCCCTTGGCAACCTGAACCATTCGGGGTGATCGGGGTCATGCTTGAACAGCTCCAGGAGCATCGCCAAGCTCCAAGACAGTGAAGTTGAAGTTGAGGCCCGGAGCAGCCTCATGATGTCCGCCGCTCAAACTCCCAAGCAGGTCTCCTCCTCTCTGCCGCAAGGGGGCGCGCGGCGCGAAGGAAATCGCGCCAACCGCGCTTACAAAGTGAGTGTGGCAAGCCCGAGGCGCAGGATCCGGTAACGGCGATCTTCAATCTAGCATCCTCCGCGCCAAGTTGCTCCAATCGCTGCCGCGCATTATTGGGGTTTGGCGCTGGGCGCCAATGGCTGCGGATTCTCCTCACGATCCAGCACCAATCAGCCCTCCACTCCTCCCACTTGCTACGGAGCTCTCCTTCCAGATAGGCCTCTTTCTTGCCGATTCTTGAGATCCGTGCAATCCTCCGCAAGAGGCTCTCTCTCTCTAGTCGAGGCCTCAAGAAATGGCGAAGAGGGCTACGCTTGGTGGATTTCACAAAGTTTTCGCAGAGATGTGCGAAAACTTCCATGGTCGACAGCATTGGGGGTGAAATCAAGGAGGCGAAACCCGAGGTGTTCGCGATATCGCAGAAGAATTGAGAAGGGCGGGCAGAGCCCGCAGAGAAGAAGAGCGCCAAGAAGGGGTACCCGCCGAGCCAAATCTGATGCGGCGGCCGAGAGTACCTTCGCGGCGCGGATGCGCGCGCCTCCGTCGACCGTAAGAGGTAGTACCATTCCTCAGCTCCTTCAAGGGCGAGCTGAGGGGGAAGATGGCCCGCCTTCCGCAGCGCGCGAGCCGCTGCGCCGGCCGACTTCACGCCATTTCCTTTGTCGGCTTTGAGCCATGGCGAAGGTGGTGGGGAGACCGACGGCGCGGTGGCGCTGGTGGCGAATGGGAAGCGGAGCGCCGCTTTCACTGCACTAGGGAAGAAGAGGGAGCAGCGGTTTTCGAGATGAGACAAGAATGGCGAGGGGGCGACCACCCCTGCTTCCCTGCTTATAAGGAGGAGAGGGCGGACGCCCGCTTATGAATAAAGAAACCCCCCCACGATCTCCCCACGACGCCGCAATGATGCGCGCTGCCTGTGGGAGACGGGTGGGTCCGGAGCGAAGTTATGGCGAACCAAGGCCAAGGTGTTCTGCAGCACTATTTTGGGCCTGGCCCAACAGAGCTCGCCCTGCAGTGTGGCCCAGCCGGGGCTCCCTGCCGGTGTACTAGAGTAGGGTACCCTAGTATCCCGAACTCGCACGGGCAGTTGCAGCACCTCGCTGCAAGGCTTGCCCGGTGACCGCCAAGGTCCTCCGTGGTTCCTTTGGAGCCGCTCAAGAACAAAGTATTTAAGCCAAGGAGACAAGGCCCCGCAAGAGGAGCTTGCCGGAAGGCCACTCAAGGCACGCAGAAGACAAGACCCCGCAAGAGGAGCTTGCCGGAAGGCTCGTGAGCGACAAGCTTCCGGACGCGACAAGGATTCAGCCGCTGCAAGGCGCTTTCGGCAGCAACCACTCTTTATCTCCGCCCAGCTCATCCACCAACGTGTCGCCATGGGACCATTCCAGCGCGCTGCGTGTCAAGAGGGTCTGCGCCAGCGGAGAGCAGCGGACGCGGGCGCCGACAAGATTACCATCGTGGCAAACGGTGGCGCCCCGATGGTCCCTGCAGACTGCTTAAGCGACATGGACGGGCATTTAATGCTTTTGTCCCTTGCCGTCAGAGTTAGGTAGAATACACTGTACAAAGTAGCTGTACCAATCACAACTCATTTTCCCTTTTTGCCCTTGTCTACGCTGCCACCTGTTGGTGACCCCTTGAGCATATAAAAGGAGGCCCATGCGCAACGTAGAGGGGGTTCAGCTCATTCGAAACCAGAGACACTCATACTAGGTCTTGTAGTTCCCAATGCTCCCTAGCAAGAACACAATACAATCAGACAAGCAGCAGTAGGAGTATTATCTCCTGAGAGCTCCGGCTGGGTAACTGCCAGGTGCTCCGCCCGATCCGCTTCTTCAGGCGATCTCCGCTCCCCGCCGAACCGAAAGGGGCCCGGTCCGCCGGCCCCATAGGTGTTCGTGGGTACGATCAGCCTCCCCGACAAGCGCGCCCTGCCATACTTCAAAATTTTGAAGAAGGCAGGGCCCATGAAGTGGACTCCAGAGGCAGATGCATCTTTGCAAGAGTTGAAGACCTACTTGTCCTCTGTGCCTACCTTGGTTGCTGCTGTACTTAGAGGCAACCAAGCAAGTGGTTAGTGCAGCCTTGGTGGCGCAAGGGGAAGTGGACGAAACAAAGAGTGAGCAAGGACCTACAGAGCCAGAAATGGATCAGGACAGCAATGTGCACGGCAGCGAGAGCAACCCCAAGGACACGACAAGGAAGAAAGTGGTGCAGTGCCTAGTGTACTTGGTCAACTCCTTGCTACAGGGGCTAGATCGAGGTACTCTGGCATGAAAAAGTTGATCTTTGGTCTCATCACGGCCTCAAGGAAACTGCGCCACTACTTCCGAGCCCATGAGATCACGGTTGTCACTCGTTTCCCGTTACAAAGGATACTCCAAAACCCTGAGGCTACTGGCAGAATAGTGGAGTGCACTTTGGAGTTATCCAGTTTTGGCTTGAAGTTTGAGAGCACATCAACTATCCAGAGTAGGGCATTGGCAGAGTTTATGGCAGAAAGGACGCCAACCCCTGATGAGGAAGTGCCAGAAACAGTTATCCCCAGCAAGGAATCGCCCCAAGAATGCATTATATATTTCAATGGTGCCTTTTCCCTACAAGGTGCAGGGGCTAGCGTGCTTCTTGTCGCCCCCTCTGGGGAGCACTTGAAGTATATCGCCCAGATGCATTTTGCCCAGGAAGAGGAAACCAACAATACAACAGAGTATGCATGGCTCCTTGTCGGGCTCAGGATTGCCGCAGAATTGGGAACTAAGAAGCTGATCATTCGAGGAGATTCACATCTCGTGGTGAGACAAGTCAACAAGGATTACCAAAGCCCATTGATGGAGGCATACGTTGAGGAAGTGAGGAGATTGGAGGACCGCTTTGACGGATTGCAAACAGAGCACGTACCCTGTGCGGAAAACAGCATAGTTGATCATCTGTCAAAGTGTGCAGCGCAAAAAGCTTCCTGTGGAACCAGGGACTTTTGTTCTACATCTTACTCAGCCCTCGTATCCCCAGAAACAATGGCCCAGAAAACGAGAAAGTTGGACTCTGGTGAGCCTCTCCCGGTAGAGCCATCCGCTCCTGGCAGAGTCCCTGGCGGAAACAACTCCTCGCCACCTGCCGGATCACACCCTCCAGCCGGGCCCGTGGTCCCTGCGAACGAGGAATGTGCCCCCGCAGTAGAGGAGGTGCCGCTAGTCCTCGTTGCTGAGCCCCATGCTCCAACTTGGGCAAGGAACATAGTCCACTTCCTCCAAACCGGAGAGCTTCCCGGCGACCAAGATGAAGCTGAAAGAGTAGCCCGGAGGGCTAGTATGTGTCAGTTTGTCGATGACACTCTATACAGAAGGAGGCCCAACAGTGTGAAATTGAAGTGCATCTGCCGATAAGAAGGAACTGCTTGCTGAGATACACAAAGGCATGTGCGGCTCTGATGCGGCTTGAAGCTAGATCAGTATTTCCCCAAAGAAGAAGGGATCATGCAGCATAGCGGCAGTAGGTATTTCCCTCAGTTAAGAGACCAAGGTTATCGAACTAGTAGGAGAACCAAGCAACACAACATAAACAGCACCTGCACACAAATAACAACTACTCGCAACCCGACGTGTAAAAGGGGTTGTCAATCCCTTCCGGGTAGCGGCGCCTCAAGATAGGCAAACGGACGTGAGATAAAATTGTAGTAGATTGGTAGATCGAACGCCAAATAAAATAAATAAGAATAAATTGCAGCAAGGTATTTTTGCATTTTTGATTTAATAGATCTGAAAATAAAGCAAAGGAAAAGTATATCGCAAAGGCAAATAATATGAGAAAGAGACCCGGGGGTCGTAGGTTTCACTAGTGGCTTCTCTCGAGAAAAATAGCAAACTGTGGGTGAACAAACTACTGTTGGGCAATTTATAGAACTTCAAATAATTATGACGATATCTAGGCAATGATCATTATATAGGCATCACGTCCAAGATTAGTAGACCGACTCCTGCCTGCATCTACTACTATTACTCCACACATCGACCGCTATACAACATGCATCTAGTGTATTAAGTTCATGGAGAAACATAGTAATGCAATAAGAACGATGACATGATGTAGACAAGATCTAACTATGTAGAGATAGACCCCATCATTTTATCCTTAGTAGCAATGATACATACGTGTCGGTTCCCCTTCTATCACTGGGATCAAGCACCGTAAGATCGAACCCACTACAAAGCACCTCTTCGCATTGCAAGATAAATAGATCAAGTTGGCCAAACAAAACCCAAATATCAGAGAAGAAATACGAGGCTATAAGTAGTCATGCATAAAAGAGATCAAAGAAACTCAAATACTTTCATGGATATAAAAGATAGATCTGATCATAAACTCAAAGTTCATCCGATGCCAACAAACACATGCAAAAAGAGTTACATCATATGGATCTCCAAGAGACCATTATATTGAGAATTCAGCGAGAGAGAGGAAGCCATCTAGCTACTAACTATGGACCCAAAGGTCTACAAAGAACTACTCACGCATCATCGGAGAGGCACCAATGGAGGTGGTGAACCCCATTCGTGATGGTGTCTAATTGGATCTGGTGGTTCTGGACTCTGCGGCGACTGGAATTGATTTTCGTCGAATCCCCTAGGGTTTCTGGAATATTGGGGTATTTATAGAGCAAAGAGGCGGTCCGGGGGGCACCCGAGATGGGCACAATCCACCAGGGCGCACCTGGGCCTCCTGGCGCGCCCTGGTGGGTTGTGCTCTCCTCGGAGCACCCCCCCAGGCGCAGCCTTGGCCCATTAGGTGTCTTGTGGTCCAAAAAATTCACTTTAAAGTTTCATTGCATTTGGATTCCGTTTGGTATTGATTTCCTACAATGTAAAAACCATGCAGAAAACAACAACTAGTACTTGGCACTATGTCAATAGGTTAGTACCAAAAAATGATATAAAATTGACTATAAAATGATTATAAAACATCCAAGATTGATAATATAACAGCATGGAACAATAAAAAATTATAGATACATTGGAGACGTATCAGCATCCCTAAGCTTAACTCCTACTCGTCCTCTAGTAGGTAAGTGATAAAAACAGAATTTTTTATGTGGAATGCTGCCTAACATATCATGTCGTATTTCTTTTCTTTATAGCATGGACATTTGGACTTTTATATTGTTCAAAGCAATAGTCTAATTTTGACATGATAACTTAAATACTCAAGCATATCAACAAGCAACCATGTCTTTCAAAATATCAACGCTAAAATAAGTTATCCCTAGCCCATCATGCTCAATCATTGATCCATTCATGAAACACACTCGCATATTAGCTACACCCAATGCTCAAGTACGATCATAGTGCCTCTTAGTTGGTGCTTTTATAAGAGAATATGGAGACTCAAAATTCAAAAACAAAAATTGCATAAAGTAAAGGAAAGGCCCTTCGCAGAGGGAAGTATGGATTTGTAGAGGTGCCAAAGCTCAAAGCAAAAAAATTAGAGATAAACACATTTTGGGAGGTGTGTGTTTCCCACTAACGAAAATGACTTAGAGTTCCCAACACTTTCCATGCTAGATATATCATAGGCGGTTCCCAAACAGAAATTAAAGTTTGTGCCTTTTTCCACCATACTTTCACTTTCCATGGCTAACCGTCTCCATGGGTGCTTTCCATACCAACACGTTCTAAGGAATTTATTATTTGACAACATAGAGTAAATTCATTTTTCATTTTGGGACTGGGCATCCCTAATACCTTTGCATTACTCTCATGCAATGGCAAGTGAATAAACACTCATCGTGAGAATAACACATCTAGCATTGAAAATATTATCCACCCCTCACCGCTCCGCGAGCAGTACGAACACACAAAAGAGGAGTTTATTTTGAAAATTAGAGATGGCACATACAAATTTTCTTAGAAAGGCAAAAGAATACCGCATATTGGTAGATATAGTGGACTCATGTGGAAAAACTGGTTTAAAGGTTTATGATGCACAAGTAGAGATCATACTTAGTGCAAAATGGAGGCTAGCAAAAGATTGACAAGAGACCAACCAAGAAACAAATAATCTCATAGGAGAGCATTAAGCATAATTAACACCGAATAATACACCACAAGTAGGATATAATTTCATTGCATAATTATTGACTTTCGTGCTTGCATAGGGAATCACAAACCTTAACACTAGTATTCTTACTAAATCATAATTACTCATCAACATAACTCACATATCACATCATCATATCTCAAAGCTATTACTAAGAATCAACTTTATTTTGTCCAATGATCTTCATGAAAGTTTTTATTCTATCCTTCTTGGATATCTATCACTTTGGAACTAACTTCATATGTTCCTTTTGATAAGCTCAAACAAATATAAGTGAAGATCATGAGCCTATTTTTTTCTTTCTCTCAAATTAATTTAAGTGAAGCAAGAGAGAATTTCTTGAAAAATTACTAACTCTCAAATAAATCTAAGTGAAGCAAGAGAGCATTTCTTCAAAAATACTAAAGCACGTCGTGCTCAAAAAGATATAAGTGAAGCACTAGAGCAAGTCCATAGCTCATAAACATTTAAGTGAAGCATAGAGAGAAATTCTAACAAGTAATGACATGATTTTGGCTCTCTCAAATAGGTGTGTCCAACAAGGAATCAAGACTTAAAACACATAATAAAACAAGCAATGACTCATATCATACAAGACGCTCCAAGCAAAACACATAGTATGTGATGAATAAAAATATAGCGTTGAGTAAAATACCGATGGTCGTTAGAAGAAAGAGGGGATGCCACTCGGGGCATCCCCAAGCTTAGTTGCTTGCCCTCTTTTGGATAATAGCTTGGGATGCCGGGTATCCCCAAGCTTAGGTTCTTCTTACTCCTTATTCCTTCATCCATCGTAAGATAACCCAAAACTTGAAAACTTCAACCACACAAAACTCAACAAAACCTTCGTGAGATCCGTTAGTAAAAGAAAGCAAATCACTACTATAAGTGTTGTATCAAACAAATTCATATTTTTTTTACATTATATCTACTCTATTCCAACTTTTCTATGGCAAAAAATCATCAAAGAAAACCATAGAGCCATCAAAAAAAGCACACAACGCAAAGAAAACAGAATCTGTCAAAACAAAACTGTCTGTTGCAATCTGACTATTTCAAAAACTTCTGAAACTCCAAAAAATCTGAAAAACTAGGACGACCTGAGAAATTAGTATATTAATCTTCTTCAAAAAGAATTGGCATTTTATCGTGCTCTGGTAAAAAATGAGAATTGTTTTCGTGAGAGCAGGAGTTTCTGTTTTTTAGCAAGATCAAACAACTATCACCCAAGAAGATCCTCAAGGCTTTACTTGGCACAAACACTAATTAAAACACAAAAAACACAATCATAACAGTAGCATAATTGTGTAAACACTCAAGAACATAAAGAAAAAAGCAAAAATAAATTTTATTCATTGGGTTGCCTCCCAACAAGCGCTATTCTTTTACGCCCTTAGCTAGGCATAAAGCAAGGATCTAAGTTTTGTCAGCCTTCTTAATTTTCTTAGAGGTGTTTTCATCATGGTGTTTTGTAAAGACAACATAAAACATATTATCTATAGAAACCTTAGCATTCCTAAGTTGGTTTTCATCATAACCCCTTTGATTTCCCGCAACAATCCAAGAGTGATGTTGATTAACATTATTGAAAACTTGTTGGATTATATCTAAAATGGGGACTTCTTTTTTGAGATTCTCATCAAAGATTTTATTATCCCCAAGCAAATGCCTTAGCGCATAATCACTATTGTAAAGAGTTTCACTTATCACTGGTTTTTCATGATTCATGCCATAAAAATCAAAGATTTCCCTAGCTTCCTGTATTATGTAGTCAAACTCATTCATAAGAATGAGAGTGGCCAACTTTTTAGCCTTAGGATTATTTATAAGGGGGATATCAAAAAACAATCTTTGCAAAGTAGGATGAGTACGAATAAATTTACTTTCAAGTTTCAGAACTAGCGCTGAAATAGCATTTGCATAAGATCTAGTAGTGTTAAGTATAGGAGCATCATCAAGACTTAAATTTCCAACACAATTGCAAAATTCTTGGATACGTTATTTTCCCATAACATTCCCTTGCCCCAAGATAAAAGTTTTAGCATCCAGATTGCCCGTTCATTCAATCTTAGGAGTAAGGCCATCATCTGTTGGTGCCATACCAAAATCGCTCATCATTGCAAGCAAAGGATAGATCTGGCAAGAAAACGGCGAAAGAAAAAGAGGGGCGAATAAAACGGCAATTTTTTGTGAAGTGGGGGAGAGGAAAATGAGAGGCAAATGAGAAATAATGTAAATTGCGAGGAGATGAGATTTATGATTAGGAACCTGGTATATGTTGAAGATCCTCCCCGGCAACGGCGCCAGAAATTACTTTTGATGCGGCTTGTAGCTACGTCGGTATTTCCCCAAAGAGGAAGGGATGATGCAGCACAGCGGCTGTAGGTATTTCCCTCAGTAATGAGACCAAGGTTATTGAACCAGTAGGAGAACCAAGCAACACAATGTAAACAACACCTGCACACAAATAACAACTACTCGCAACCCGACGTCTAAAAGGGGTTATCAATCTCTTCCGGGTAGCAGCGCCTCAAGATAGGCAAACAGACGTGAGATAAAATTGTAGTAGATTGATAGATCGAATGCCAAATAAAATAAATAAGAATAAATTGCAGCAAGGTATTTTTGTATTTTTGGTATAATAGATCTGAAAATAAAAGCAAAGGAAAATTATATCGCAAAGGAAAATAATATGAGAAAGAGACTCGGGTGCCGTAGGTTTCACTAGTGGCTTCTCTCGAGAAAAATAGCAAACGGTGGGTGAACATATTACTGTTGGGCAATTGATAGAACTTCAAATAATCATGACGATATCCAGGAAAATATTATTATATAGGCATCACGTCCAAGATTAGAAGACCGACTCCTACCTGCATCTATTACTATTACTCCACACATCGACCGCTATCCAGCATGCATCTAGTGTATTAAGTTCATGGAGAAACAGAGTAATGCAATAAGAACGATGACATGATGTAGACAAGATCTAACTATGTAGAGATAGACCCCATCGTTTTATCCTTAGTAGCAATGATACATACGTGTCAGTTCCCCTTCTGCCACTGGGATCAAGCACTGTAAGATCGAACCCACTACAATGCACCTCTTCCCATTGCAAGATAAATAGATCAAGTTGGCCAAACAAAACCCAAATATCGGAGAAGAAATACGAGGCTATAAGCAATCATGCATAAAAGAGATCAAAGAAACTCAAATACTTTCATGGATATAAAAAGATAGATCTGATCATAAACTCAAAGTTCATCCGATCCCAACAAACACACCGCAAAAAGAGTTACATCATATGGATCTCCAAGAGACCATTGTATTGAGAATTCAGCGAGAGAGAGGAAGCCATCTAACTACTAACTATGGACCCGAAGGTCTACAAAGAACTACTCACGCATCATTGGAGAGGCACCAATGGAGTTGGTGAACCCCATCTGTGATGGTGTCTAGATTGGATCTGGTGGTTCTGGACTATGCGGCGGCTGGAATTGATTTTCGTCGACTCCCCTAGGGTTTCTGGAATATTGGGGTATTTATAGAGCAAAGAGGCAGTCCGGGGGCACCCGAGGTGGGAACAACACACCAGGGCCGCCTAGGCCTCCTGGCGCACCCTGGTGGGTTGTGGTCTCCTCGGAGCACCCCCAGGCGCAGCCTTGGCCCATTAGGTGTCTTCTGGTCCAAAAGAATTCTCCATAAAGTTTCGTTGCATTTGGACTCTGTTTGGTATTGATTTCCTAAGATGTAAAAAACATGTAGAAAACTGCAACTGGCACTTGGCACTATGTCAATACGTGTGGCGACCGATTCTCCGGGTACTAATTCCCAAAAATGGTTTTGTACTCATCAGCCCTGTGGATAACTGTCAAGTAATGATGAGGCACCAACTTGATACAGAAATTCCAAGCAAGTACAAAATATGTAGTACAAGACCATTCTGGTCTGTGAGTACAACAAATGGTTTCTAGAGGTTGATGGCGGAAGCGGGTTGAAAAATCATCAGTGTCTATGGGACTCCATTTCCCACAGGAACAGCTGACCAGGTTAACTCCTATCTTCGCGTGGCTGCTATCATCGTTGCTTAGGTTCTGGACTGTCATCGCAACGCCCTCTCCAAGCAAGGAAATCTGGCCAAGACAATAGCCAGGGACAAGCCAGTGAGTACTTTGAATGTACTCGCAAACATAATGAACACATGCATGATTTAATAAAGATGTGTTGAAAATATATTATGCTCAAGACGTTAGTCACATGAGATAAGTAAAACTCTGCTGCGTGCAAGCATGTTATTTATGGATATGCAATAATATGGTAGTATTAGGATTATGAAATAAATATCATAAAGGGTTTCAAAAGAAAAGCTACAATCAAGGGCCCGAGCGACACCGCATAAAGGGCTTTAAAAAGAAATGCCATACGGTCAGGCGCCCGAGCGACACCACATAAAGGGCTTATAAAAGAAATGCCACGATCAAGGCGTCGAGCGACACCACATAAAGGGCTTAAAAGAAATGCCACGGTCAGGCGTCGAGCGACACCACATAAAGGGCTTATAAAAGAAATGCTACAATGTAAGGCGTCGAGCGACACCACATAAAGGGTTTTAAAAGAAATGCCAACAAGGCGTCGAGCGACACCGCATAAAGGGCTTTAAAAGAATGCCACGGTCGGGCATCTAAGCGACACCGCATACTGTGGCTTTAAAAGAAATGCCACGGTCAGGCCTAAGCGACACCACATAAAGGGCTTTAAAAGAAATGCCACAATGAATATCCAGGAGGTAGAACCATCCCAGGGATATTCTAGAATACCAGAAAAATATCACGGGTTAGTCCACATCCGAAATAGTAATCATAAATTATCACAAGTCACAATCATACTTCCAGGTTTAATAGTTTCACCTCCGAAGACCGACACTAAGACCGACACTTGACCCATCCCAAACTGTAATCCTTAACCATGGACACGGCTATTCAAATAGGTTTAATCTCTGCAGAGGGAGTACTCTTTACCCACGAGTAACGGATTTCTTTAGTCCATCGAGACTAATTCCGTCTACGGTCTTTTTGTTGAAAACACACCTAACTTGCACACACCAGCTTAACTCACATGTGTCCGAATCACCCACAACACCTTTTAAGCAAAACTCTAAGTGGGGAGGCTACAACCTCGACGTAACATGGGATCACAAAATTTATACCATGAAAGCAAACTGGGAGCTACCCCTTTCGGCTACAACCAAACACCCATGCTCCCGGACCCGGTGGTATGACTACGGATGCCTCCAAAGATCTCCCACCACGGCCTCTCTCTGCACGGTGTGTGCTAGGAAAGGGTTGACAACTTATGAACTGCACCCTACTTGGTGTAGAGACGAGTTGTAGTCTGAAGCAAGTATGGGGTTATCGCACAAGACTCGATCTACGGTCGACTCAGAGGTTGTAATATTTCCGCATGATTAGCACAACAATGCATATATCTCAAACAACAGATGAAAACATCACGCGACATCCCCTCATGTCATACCGGACATGACCGTCTCGACGGAGGACTAGGGGCAAGCCCGTGTCTACCCAAGACAGAGGCCTTCCCGTCTTTCCTTCCGGTATGCATGGAAGACATATGACGGTGATTTCCATCATAATACATGTCAACTTCATTAGCATAAACTCTTTAAAATGCACCCATGAATAGGATCTCATCCTCACATAAAATGACGCATGTATATGTCGGGGTGGTGTTGCCACCGTGCTATGCAACACACACAAGAATTCACCAGGGTTCAGAATGCTTGCCTTCAGGTCATGGGAAGGAAGGGTGCATCCAAATCATCATGAAATCTTCAAAAACCTATTTAAAATAATATATTTGAATTAACACACAAAATAAAAACAGCACAAAAGTTGTTTTGAAAATTTTTCAAATAAATCTTAAAATAAACTAGACAATATTTGAGAGAGGTAGCAAAAAGAATGAATTCGTTTGGAGTTGTATTTAAAAAGTTATCGACAGTCAAAGTTCTGGTCAAATCTGATTTAAAATAAAACAGAAAAACAGAAAAACGTTTCGGTTATACGTACACGTCGAAGGCACATTTTGAAAATGCGCTTCCACTTATCCCGCGTGGATGGCGCCTGAGTCACTGCCGATGGGTCAAGGGGCCCCACTGGTCAGGTTTGACCAGTCTCCTTCCTCTCTTTCCTCCGCCAAACGGAGGCGGAACTCCGCGATCTTCGCCGGCGTTAAGCGGCTCCTCGAGGCATCCGAGTGCAGGGATGGATCCGCCACTCCTAGGCGATTCTTCCGTGGTCGAGGGTAGCCGGGGTGGAGGGAGTCGCCGGCGAGCTCCATGCGGAGGGGGCATTCGGGTGGATAGTGAGTTTGGGGCTGCGGTGGTCTCCGGCCAAAATTGAGCGAGGGGTTGTGCTCGCGAGAGGAAGCGGGAGTTCTTGGTGGAGAGAGTGGAGAGGGGGAGGTCTTGGTGGCGCCGGAGTGGCTGGGGCAGTGGCAGCGGCAGGAGTTGCCAGAGACGGGGAAGAGAGCCTTCCCGGGTCGATTGCGAGCTAGGGGAGCGCCATAGGGGTGGCCTGAGGTTGCCTGTGTGCGGGTTTGAGCTCGGGGGCCTCTTATATAGGCAATGGAGGTCGGTTTGCGGCGTCCGGGGATAAGCTTGCCGGCGACCGCCGTTCTATAGCTACGGCGACATGGCGGCGACGCGCGCTAGAGGACGGAGCTGTGGATGAGTTCGCACTGCTCCAGCAGGCAGGTGGCACGCGCTGGTGGCTTGGGCGGCGCCGACCACGGTCGGGCCTGCTAGCGGCCGGCAGCTAGCCGCCACGGCCATCCTGGCGGTGGCGCTGTGGGGTGCCAGGTTGGTCGGGGTGGTGTGGCGGTGCAGGGGAACACGGAGTGCAGGCTGGGGCCGGGTTTTGAGTGCGGGGTGTGACGCGGCGACTCGGGTGCAAGCGGGTGCCAAACGCACGCTCTGGGCGCCCGGGACATGCTCGATGAAATGCTAGGGCATCCTAGAGTCTGCGGTTGAGGCTGGCAATTAACAGGACTAGTCTAGGCTTAGCAAGGGGACTGAGGGACATGGTGGATTGGTCAGGGGCTCAAGTTCACCATGTAAACTTGAATTCATGCCAAAACTGGCTGTGCACTCAGAGTGATTGACAAAATGCCAAAGGCACCTAGGTAGTTCTTGGAGTGGACATATTCTCTAGATCAGTGTCTCTATGGATACAAGAGAGGGTGGTGAAGTTGGTTTGCAAAAAGGAGAAACTTGCTAGTGCAAGTTTTGCAAAACTTCAGCTCTGGGCAGGGAGTGAGTGGCATCATATCATGGACCAAAAGTGTTCCAAATAGAGCATGCTTCTGGACTTAGGGGTTTTGCAGGGTTGACTACAAGCATGAGAAAACACAAGGTCATTAAAGCAAGAAATAATAGAGTTGTAGTAGAAAACACAAGTCTGGTCCAGAATGAAAAAGAGGCTGTTGCACTCAAAATTTCCAAAGAACATCACTATGTTTTTTGCATAAAGTTGAAAGGCATGCTACTACTGACATCCCAAAATTTTGGTGGAGGCTCTAGGGAAATATTTAATTGGGTTGTAGTGTAAAAGTGTCCACTGGACCAGATTTGAAAAACAGGTGTAAAACTCAAAATATGTCAAGAAATAATTATTTTAATGCACAAAAGGGATTTGGAGACCTCACATGACATCTCCAAATTTTGGTTGGAATTTTAAGAGATTCTATCAAAAGGTTGTAGTTCAAAAAGAGCTCCAAAATTTTTATATAGTTCATTTCAATGAATAAAGCTCAAGGTGAAATAATTTAATAAACAATTCTACTAATTTAGAAATTGTTTTAGATGAGATGGCAAAGAAGTCCAATATGCATTTTGGAAAACTCCACTTGGGAAAAAAATACAAAACTCCTTAACAATAAAAGAAGAGTTCTGAAATCAACAGAAACAAAGATTTTTAAAACCCTTGGCAAAATTTTTAATATTGAAAACTTGGCAAATTTTTTGGGGTGTTACAACTGCTACCCCCCTTAGGAAAATCTCGTCCTCGAGATTTGCAAAGAGTCAAAAATTTAAACGAATAAGAATTAAAACGAAAGCGGCCACAGTGAGAGCAATAAGTGATGCAAAAATACAGTGTGGTTTACTAGCGCGGTGTGTGGAAAACTAGCGATTTCTACAATGGACAAAAATTTAGAATAAATCCTAAATCTTAAAATACGCTGGTCGCACCGGAGAGCATAGTGCTCTCTCTGGCTGACTGGTGGACCCGGGCCCACGGTCAGCCTCTTCACCTTCCTCCGGCTCCTTCTTCTTCCTCTCTCCCACGCGCTTCCCTGCGCTTTCTCCATCGGCGATGCCTAGCGCGTAGGGCACCTAGGCCGTATCGCGGTAGTGCGTGGCGTGCTAGCTGCCGGTGCAGCGTGCACTCACCTCGCGGGCCAGTGCGCTATCGGCACTGCTCGCGGATTCGCCTCCGAACACCAGCGGTCGGGCGACGAACGGCGCTGGTGGACCTCGCCCACCGTACACCGAGCTCGGTCTTATAAAACGACCGCGGCGTTCTCCTCTTCTTCCTCACACTTGGCCTCGCTCCTCCTTCTCTATTCTTCCCCTCTGTTTCCGTTTGCCGGAGCTCGAGACGAGGTGCTAATGGCGGAGGCGGCGCCGGACTGGTACGTGATCCTGCTGTGCGGAGGGCTGGCAGCGGTGCTGGGGCTCTCGGTGCTCCTGTGCGCGATGATCCTCGACGATCGTCGTGATGCCGCTGCTTTCGCTGCTGGCTCTCTCGCGTCGCGGGCGCCACGATGAGTAGGTGGGTGTGCGGGTGATAACTGTTGTCCGGAGGTGCTTAGTTAGACGCAACACGCTTGCAAAATTTTGCAAGCGATGTATGTGTTCGTGTAATTGTGGGGGTGAGTCTGCTGCCTTGGGGCTGTGTGAAATAAATGATCTATGTCGTGAGAAAACATACGATGCGGCAACTCAGGAAAAAGAAATCACGCTCCAGGATTTCTCGCGAGGGAAAACAGTTATACATTAAAGTCCAAAAGCGACAGAGCTGCTTATATTAATGATTTACTCGCTGCGAAACTCGGGGTTCTAAGCATAAGTTACAACACATAAAAAAAAGAGCGACGATAAAATACAGCGGTGCATCTAGATTGAAAACGGTAATTGGACGGGGTCTTGAGAAAATGTTTCTGGTACTAGGATACACTCTTCTTCTATCGGAGGGAGTGGATTGACCAGTCGATGTATGCGTCTCTCCTGGTCGGGCCTCAGTGATCTGCCGATGGCGATCTGAGGATTTAAATCCGTGAGGCTCTGCAGATAACCCATCACATGTTGGGTCAAACGTTCTTGCGCGATGACGTATTGGACGAGGTTGGCCAAGACTGGGTCTCTCTCAATACGTCCACCTGGAAAGGATGTTACTCCTCCGGGTGCTGCACGGCTCGGAAAATAATAATACCCTCGTTCGCTGGCGTAGGGTACCGCGAATCGAAGGCGAGCAAGCGCTTCATACGCAGCAGCTTCTACGGCAATGTGCAGGGTTGGCATAGATTTCCCCACGAAGGAGGCCTCTGTTGGATCTTGGTTTGGGTTTACGGGCGGGATGTGCACGGCTGCCCAACATCTCGAGGTGGAAGGGGTGATCCTTGATTTGAACAGCTCGTACTGGGGTGGCTGGGTTGCGCCCATGGTAATGCGGGTCAAATCCCACAATATCTTGACAAAACTACCTGGGGTAGCATCTGGAGTCCTCAGATAAATACTAGGGCTCGGCATGGCAAGAAATGGTTGTGGGGATGGTGCACCAGGCGAAGGGTGCTTGGCAAGGTCACCGGTGGCCCTTTTATAGCACCGGGCTGGGTCATTTACCGTGGTAAAAGGTAAAGAATCGGCCGGCTCAGCTCGGGGTCAACCACAGGTACACACATCCTACTAAAGTGACGTATCACTGTGGATGTTGTCGGGGCGGGTTCTGGTGGCTGCGCCAAGGATGGAGAAATCACACTGCATGCTAATACATCCATGCAAGGCTACTATATAAAATAGATGCACGATGCCAGGCTGCGCTAAATTAAAGAATCACAGAATTACAAAGCGAGGATACACTGGTACTTGGCACTACTCGAGTGTCTCAGTCTACTTCGTTTACATCCAAGCGGGCGTCCCTTGTGGACGTCGAGGCTTCCCTACGGTTCTCGCCGTCGGAATTTGCTGGAGAGGGCTGAGGGCTGTAGGCTCGGGGTAGTGATGATGACCGTCATGGGGATTGTTGACCACAACCCCGTTGGAGTGTGCTCCCAGGAGGCGACGAAGCACTTCTAGGGTCATCAAAGCACCTTGGCTGACGGCTGGGGCTGGCCTCAGGGTCTCGATCGGTTGTCCAAATAGCACGATCGGATTGTCGGCGTTGGGCTCGATCTCCTCTCTTGCTGGGGCTCGACGAACCAGCTCTCCACGAGCTGCGACCAGATCAAAAGTGATCTGATCGAATAGGTCCTCCAAAGGCACTTACATAGCCCACTAGATGCGATAATGCAGGTCTGCATCTCGTGGTCTCCGCTGGCAACTTGAGGTGGTCTACCATACCCTTCACGCTGGGGTAGTAGTGGAACGAAGCGACGTTAACTCGGGCGATAGGTGTCTGAGATGAACTATAGCCTCTCGAGCAGCTAGTTGGATGGCTTGCGGCTCAAAGGAAGTAGTTCTTCCGGTGAACCTGTAGGGGCGCTCGGGTGACAAACCCCTACCGTAGATATGTACAGTGGCCCAGAATTGACGGCTCTCGCCACTAATGGGTCCTTGGTACACAACATATTCGGGTGGCTCTTCTAATGCGTAGGCACGACGGGTAAGGTTTGCGAGTATGGTCACAAAACCTCCAAGGTTGGTTGCTTTAGTCTCATGGTGTACTACGGCACCGGGCATTGTGGCTTGGTTTTGGGATAGCGGCTGAGCTGGGCTGGGTTGAGGTGAGCGCGTCCCTTTTTATAGAAAAAGGGGACGGGGTCTTCCTCCGCACGCTTGCGAATGAGACGCCTTTGGTGCTGGTCACTGGTGGGTGATAGACGGGCTAGTTGATAGGTTGGGCACCGACTGCAGAAAGCGTCGGGTCACTGTGTGGCTATCTTGTGCGAGAAGCTTGGCTGCGGTCATGGTTATGGCTCGGTGGGTTATTAGCCTAAGTTTATTGACCTGGCTAAGATAGGATTAGCCAATGATCAGCCTGGCTCTGATACCAAGTCTGTGGCGACCGATTCTCCGGGTACTAATTCCCAAAAAATGGCCCTTGTACTCATCAGCCCCAGGATAACTGTTAGCTGATGAGGAACCAACTTGATACAGAAATTCCAAGCAAGTACAAAATATGTAGTACAAGACCATTCTGGTCTGTGAGTACAACAAATGGTTTCTAGAGGTTGATGGCGGAAGCGGGTTGAAAAATCATCAGTGTCTATGGGACTCCATTTCCCACAGGAACAGCTGACCAGGTTAACTCCTATCTTCGCGTGGCTGCTATCATCGTTGCTTAGGTTCTGGGACTGTCATCGCAACGCTCCTCTCCAAGCAAGGAAATCTGGTCAAGACAATAGCCAGGGACAAGCCAGTGAGTACTTTGAATGTACTCGCAAACATAATGAACACAAGCATGATTTAATAAAGATGTGCTGAAAATATATTATGCTCAAGACGTTAGTCACATGAGATAAGTAAAACTCTGCTGCGTGCAAGCATGTTATTTATGGATATGCAATAATATGTTAGTATTAGGATTATGAAATAAATATCATAAAGGATTTCAAAAGAAAAGCCACAATCGAAGGCCCGAGCGACACCGCATAAAGGGCTTTAAAAGAAATGCCATATCGAGCGTCCCGAGCGACACCACATAAAGGGCTTATAAAAGAAATGCCACGTCAAGGCCGTCGAGCGACACCACATAAAGGGTTTTAAAAGAAATGCCACGGTCAAGGCGTCGAGCGACACCGCATAAAGGGCTTTAAAAGAATTCCACAAGAGGGCGTCTAAGCGACACCGCATAAAGGGCTTTAAAAGAAATGCCACAGTCGGGCGTCTAAGCGACACCACATAAAGGGCTTTAAAAGAAATGCCACAATGAATATCCAGTAGGTAGAACCATCCCAGGGATATTCAAGAATACCAGAAAAATATCACGGGTTAGTCCACATCCGAAATAGTAATCATAAATTATCACAAGTCACAATCGTACTTCCAGGTTTAATAGTTTCACCTCCGAAGACCGACACTAAGACCGACACTTGACCCATCCCAAACTGTAATCCTTAACCATGGACACGACTATTCAAATAGGTTTAATCTCTGCAGAGGGAGTACTCTTTACCCACGAGTAACGGATTTCTTTAGTCCATCGAGACTAATTCCGTCTACGGTCTTTTTGTTGAAAACACACCTAACTTGCACACACCAGCTTAACTCACATGTGTCTGGAATCACCCACAACACCTGTTAAGCAAAACTCTAAGTGGGGAGGCTACAACCTCGACGTAACATTGGATCACAAAATTTATACTGCACAAGAACTGGGAGCTACCCCTTTCGGCTACAACCAAACACCCATGCTCCCGGACCCGGTGGTATGACTACCGGATGCCTCCAAAGATCTCCCACCACGGCCTCTACAGACGGTGTGTGCTCGGAAAGGGTTGACAACTTATCGAACCGCACCCTACTTGGTGTAGAGACAGTGGTAGTCTGAAGCAAGTATGGGGGTTATTGGCACAAGACTCGATCTACAGTCGACTCGGGAGGTTGTAATATTTCTGCATGATTAGCACAACAATGCATATATCTCAAACAATGATGAAAACATCACGCGACATCCCCTCATGTCATACCGACACGACTGCCTCGACGGAGGACTAGGGGCAAGCCCGTGTCTACCCAAGACAGAGGCCTTCCCGTCTTTCCTTCCCGTATGCATGGAAGACATATGACGGTGATTTCCATCATAATACATGTCAACTTCATTAGCATAAACTCTTTAAAATGCACCCATGAATAGGATCTCATCCTCACATAAAATGACGCATGTATATATGTCGGGTGGTGTTGCCACCGTGCTATGCAACACACACAAGAATTCACCAGGTTCGTAATGCTTGCCTTGTGTCATGGGAAGGAAGGTGCATCCAAATCATCATGAAATCTTCAAAACCTATTTAAAATAATATATTTGAATTAACACACAAAATAAAAACAGCACAAAAGTTGTTTTGAAATTTTTCAAATAAATCTTAAAATAAACTAGACAATATTTGAGAGAGGTAGCAAAAAGAATGAATTCGTTTGGAGTTGTATTTAAAAAGTTATCGACAGTCAAAGTTCGGTCAAATCTGATTTAAAATAAAAGCAGAAAAACAAAAAGCGTTTGGTTATCGTACGTCGAAGGCGCATTTTGAAAATGCGCCCACTTATCCGTGTGGATGGCGCTGAGTCACCGCCGATGGGTCAAGGGGCCCCACTGGTCAGTTGACCGATCTCCTTCCCTCTCTTTCCTCCGGCCGAACGGAGGCGGGAACTCGGCGATCTTCGCCGGCGTTAAGCGGCTCCTCGAGGGCATCCGAGTGTAGAGGATGGATCCGCCACTCCTAGGCGATTCTTCCGGTGGTCGAGGGTAGCCGGGTGGAGGAGTCGCCCGCTGGCAGCTCCATGGCGGAGGGGCATTCGGGTGGATAGTGAGTTTCGGGCTGCGGTGGTCTCCGGCCAAAATTGAGCGAGGGGTTGTGCTCGCGAGAGGAAGGGGGAATTCTTGGTGGAGAGAGTGGAGAGGGGGAGGTCTTGGTGGCGCCGGAGTGGCTAGGGCAGTGGCGGCGGCAGGAGTTGCCGGAGACGGGGAAGAGAGCCTTCCCGGGTCGATTGCGAGCTAGGGGAGTGCCATAGGGGTGGCCTGAGGTTGCCTGTGTGCGGGTTTGAGCTCGGGGGCCTCTTATATAGGCAATGGAGGTCGGTTTGCGGCGTCCGGGGATAAGCTTGCCGGTGACCGCCGTTCTGTAGCTAGGGCGACGTGGCGGCGATACGCGCTAGAGGACGGAGCTGTGGATGAGCTCGCACTGCTCCAGGAGGCAGGTGGCACGCGCTGGTGGCTTGGGCGGCGCCGACCACGGTCGGGCCTGCTAGCGGCCGGCAGCTAGCCGCCACGGCCATCCTGGCGGTGGCGCTGTGGGGTGCCAGGTTGGTCGGGGTGGTGTGGTGGTGCAGGGGAACACGGAGTGCAGGCTGGGGCCGGGTTTTGAGTGCGGGGTGTGACGCGGCGACTCGGGTGCAAGCGGGTGCCAAACGCACGCTCTGGGCACGCCCAGAGCACGCCCGGGACATGCTCGACGAAATGCTAGGGCATCCTAGGGGCTGCGGTTGAGGCTGGCAATTAACAGGACTAGTCTAGGCTTAGCAAGGGGACTGAGGGACATGGTGGATTGGTCAGGGGCTCAAGTTCACCATGTAAACTTGAATTCATGCCAAAACTGGCTGTGCACTCAGAGTGTTTGACAAAATGCCAAAGGCACCTAGGTAGTTCTTGGAGTGTCCATATTCTCCAGATCAGTGTCTCTATGGATACAAGAGAGGGTGGTGAAGTTGGTTTTCAAAAAGGAGAAACTTGCTAGTGCAAGTTTTGCAAAACTTCAGTTATGGGCAGGGAGTGAGTGGCATCATATCATGGACCAAAAGTGTTCCAAATAGAGCATGCTTCTGGACTTAGGGGTTTTGCAGTGTTGACTACAAGCATGAGAAAACACAAGGTCATTAGAGCAAGAAATAATAGAGTTGTAGTAGAAAACACAAGTCTGGTCCAGAATGAAAAAGAGGCTGTTGCACTCAAAATTTCCAAAGAACATCACTATGTTTTTTGCATAAAGTTGAAAGGCATGCTACTACTGACATCCCAAAATTTTGGTGGAGGCTCTAGGGAAATATTTAATTGGGTTGTAGTGTAAAAGTGTCCACTGGACCAGATTTGAAAAACAGGTGTAAAACTCAAAATATGTCAAGAAATAATTATTTTAATGCACAAAAGGGATTTGGAGACCTCACATGACATCTCCAAATTTTGGTTGGAATTTTAAGAGATTCTATCAAAAGGTTGTAGTTCAAAAAGAGCTCCAAAATTTTTATATAGTTCATTTCAATGAATAAAGCTCAAGGTGAAATAATTTAATAAACAATTCTACTAATTTAGAAATTGTTTTAAATGAGATGGCAAAGAAGTCCAATATGCATTTTGGAAAACTCCACTTGGGAAAAAATACAAAACTCCTTAACAATAAAAGAAGAGTTCTGAAATCAACAGAAACAAAGATTTTTAAAACCCTTGGCAAAATTTTTAATATTGAAAACTTGGCAAAATTTTTGGGGTGTTACAATACGTTAGTACCAAAAATGATATAAAATGACTAGAAAATGATTATAAAACATCCAAGATTGATAATATAACAGCATGGAACAATAAAAAATTATAGATATGTTGGAGACGTATCAGGCTCCCACATTGTATCAAGGGCATTAGTTGGGAAAGCATTCCGGCAAGGATTCTTTTGTCCCACAGCCCTCCAAGATGCGGTCGAGCTAGTCACCAAGTGTGAAGTTTGCCAGTTCCATTCCAAGAACATCCACCTGCCTACCCAAGCTCTTCAGACGATCCCTTTATCATGGCCATTTTCGGTCTGGGTGCTCGATATCCTCGGCCCATTCCCCCGAGCAGTCATGGGCTTTGAATTCTTGTTTGTTGCTATCGACAAGTTTACAAAGTGGCCGGAAGTGACTGTCGTGAGAAAGGTGACCGATCAGTCTGCTATCAAGTTTTAAAGAATTGGTGTGCCGTTTTGGAGTCCCGGCAAGGATTATTACCGACAACGGCACCCAGTTCACGAGCCGCTCCTTCATGCAATATTTTCATGCCCTCGGATGTAAGATCTCATTTGCCTCTGTTGCACATCCCAGAAGCAATGGACAAGCTGAGAGGGCGAACGCTGAAGTGCTGTTGGGACTCAAGACAAGAAACTTTGATACGCCGCAGAAGCACGGCAGGCGGTGGATGGATGAGCTACCAGTAGTTCTCTGGTCCCCCAGAACGACACCAAGTCAAGCTACCAGGCGGACTGCCTTCTCCCTGGTATACGGGGCAGAAGCAGTTATCCCCATGGAACTCATTTACGGGTCACCTTGAGTGCTTGCCTATGATGAAGTAGTGCAAGATCAGCACCGGCGTGATGACGATGTGCTACTCGAGGAGAACCGTCTCCGGGCTGCTACGCGTGTCGCACGCTACCAGCAAGCTATGCATCACTATCATAGCCACAGGGTTCATGCCCGGTGTTTTGAGGAAGGCGACCTTGTCCTTAGGTGCGTCCAGTCCGCCAAGGGTACAAACAAGTTGACGCTGAAGTGGGAAGGCCCTTACCGGGTAGTATGAGTCACCAGACCTGGCGCAGTCCATCTGGAGATCGGAGATGGCATTAAATTGCAAAACTCATGGAATATTGAGCATCTGCGCAAGTTCTTCCCGTAAGGCGCGGCTGTCGGGCCCTGCCCGACAGCCACCCTTTTGTACAGGCCTTGCCTCAGCTGCATGTAACCCCTTGTACAAAGCCAGGGCGATGACCCTATGCAAAAGAGAAATAAACGAAGCGCTGGGGGGGGGGGCAACCAAGTTGCATGCATGCATGATCATCCCAAGATCACTTCATAAGCATTTCATGAGCATTTGCATATGCATATAGATAGGATCGCATCCTGCATTCATTCTCATCTGCATGAAGCTGTAGGTTCCTGCCGTGAACTTGGCTTCAACAAGGAGTTGAGAAGATAGCCCGGCACTGCAATCCCCGGCAAGACAAACAGGTAAGTCCTACCTCTTGTCCATAAGTGTTCTATAAGCTGAAACTTGTGCATAAGAAAACCTCGCCGCTCTTCGAAACTCAGGTGCTCCCACCCCGACTCGAACGTTGCTTCGGCCAGGGTGGTTGTAGTGGCCTTTGATGGAAAAGAGTTGGCGGCGGGGGGGGGGGTGGTCCCTTTATTTTTTGCCCGGAAGGCTTGGGTCCCAGGCAACAAAATCAAAAGGGTACTGGCAGGATAACCTGCCAGGGAAAACTCGTTTGTTTAAAACAAAGAGGCATTTCACCTCTGCATGGACATATGCGTGCACGGTTCCCGGCAAGGTTCATCTTTTTCATTAATACGCTGGTAATACAAGTGCAAGCATTACAGAACACAAACATGGACTCGAGAGATTACATTATTTGAATTAAAATTTGGCAAATGCCTACAAGTTTAAGATTGAAAAAGATAAGTGCCCCATAATCCCCTTTCTTGTCCCTCTCCTCCTAGGCACGGCCGTCGAAGGCGAGGAGGGCAAAGGAGCACTGGCAGAAGCCCAGCCCCCCCCCCCTCAGGCTCTAGGAGAGGTTGCCCGGCGGAAGCGGGAGAGCACCGGGGAACGCATCGATGGAGAGCACGGCGGAGGCGACCCGTCGACCACCGCCACTAGGGCTAGCAGAACACGGCAGGGATAACAGAGCCACTGCCCGAGAGGAAGCCTGCCGGGGTCTAGCTGGGGGACTGCTGGAGGAGCCAGGGAGCACCATCCCCACCTCTGCATCCAACTCCCTAGCAAATCACACTGCCGGGAAGGAGATGCAGATGCAGATGATGGTGCTACCGATGAAGATGGTGCGAGCGACGCTCAGCTAGAGTCAGAGTCGTCACCCTCCCGCCTGCTACCGTCACTGTCCTCCTCGTCGCTTTTGCTCGAGGAGGAGCTTTCGTTGTCGGTTGAGCTCTCCGCGCAGCACCCTATGCGACCACCTGAGCGCCCGAAGATCTTGACAGAGAGCAGGCCACTCTCCATTAATTTGAACTAGACGTGTCCCTCCGAAAAACCGTGGGCACGGGGGAAAATCCAACCGCGGCGGAGGTACATCATGTGAGGGCAGGGAAGTTGACATCAACCCACATGCCACCATTCCCACAGCCCCGCATGTGCAACCTCAGAGCATGTGGTTGTTCAAGCTCCATATCCCGAGCAAATTGAGTGGGAAGCCGAAGATGACCGCACAGGGGTTTGCATAGCCTAATGGTGAACTCTTGAGGTTGGTCCCCGACATGGCCTTCCATTGGGGAGGGGCCGCCGAAAGGGGCGTAGCCAAGGCACCAGCCCGTCCTCCTCTTCCCCGGGCGCCACGGCGACCTCGACCTTTCCCCCTCCCTCCTCTCCCGGCGAGCTCCACCACCACAGGATCTGGAGGAGGTGGGATGCACTGTCAAGAAGAAACTCTCGTCGCTGCTGCTGGGACACTGTCGCACCCTCGCCCTCTCACCATGGCTAGAAGGGAAGAGTTGCAGAAAGGGAGAGGAGGAAGGATGTGCTGAAAAGCACTGCCCCAGCCCCCTTTTAATAGGAGGATGAGGCAGTGGGTTGGCTTCTCACACAGGAAATGGCCATCCCGCTCCTCCAATACGGCCTCTCTGCACCTTTTGCGGCTCAAAGAATCAAGGCCGACCCTTTGCCCCAACCATCAGCTCTCGGGTTTCGGCCATGGCTGTCGGATTACGGGTTCCGGCAAAACTCTTGAGGTTCGAACTTTGGGGTGCGCACGAAGATCTCTCTCCCCCTAGCTCACTCTCTCGCCATGATCTCAAAGCCTAGCTCGCCAACCCAAGGAACATGGGACACAAGAGTTTATACTGGTTCGGGCCACCGATGTGGTGTAATACCCTACTGCAATGTGGTGTGGTGGATTGCCTTGTAGGTTGGGGATGAACAAGTACAAGGGAAGAACAACCTCCTGAGGAGAGGTCTTCTTGAGCTCGGTGAGCTTGTGCGTGTGAGGATGGAATGAGTCCAATCCAAGATCCGTTGCCTCCTACGGTGGTGGCTAGTCCTACTTATAGAGGCCCAGGTCCTCTTCCCAAATATTAGGTGGGAAGGGATCCCACAACGGCCAAATTGAAGGGGGACAGCTAGTACAAGCTATCCTGACAAAAGGTGGTCTTCGCCTGCCAAAGGCTCTGGTGGTGACATCGTCGTGGGCTCCGCGGTGACCTCCATCCTGCCGTCCTGCTAGTCTTGGTCTCGTTGCACCGATATGGAAACCTTTGCCTCATGCCTCAGGAATCCTCGCCTACGCTTGCCCCTTTAGCACCAAAGAGGCAACCGGTACTCTGCGCCCGCCTGGCCTTGGTCGTCACGGCTCACGTCATGTAGACCTCGCGAGGTGCCCCTTGCATAGATCTCTTTGCTCCTCAGGAGCCAGCCTAGGGAGGTCGCCCCTGAGGAGGTCTTGTGGCGTCGGCCTCGCGAGGCTTGGCCCCTCGCAAGGGTCTTCAATGTTTGCTGATGAAGATGGGCCGTACCAGCCCGCTAGTGGAGCCACGCCGTGGGCCGCAGGCAGGTAAGTCTAGGGACCCCCGTTCCCAGAATGTCGACAGTAGCCCCCGGGCCCAAGGCGCGCTCAGACTTGGCTTCGAGGCGAAGCCAAGGGCCAAGTGCGGAGCACCACGGGCCCCAATAGCCTGCGGCCTTGATTGACGTGTGGCGATTGACGGAACATTGGCGTCTCCGCTTCCCCATGCTGCCTCGGCAACTGCCCGGCTTTGACGAGTCCCTGTTGCATGCAGAAGAAAAGCCATCATTACCTTCGATCGTGGAGGCCGGCGGTTGGCCTCCTCCTGGCTATAAAGGAGGAGGGGGGAGGATCCCCCATCGCCCATCTCTTCCTCCATTCCTTTCGCTTCTTCTTCCTCTTCCTTGCTCCACCATCTTGTAGCGACACCCATAGCGCCAACGAAGAGGTTCTTGGCTGCGGAGAAGGGGAAGGCTCACCAAGAGGGGCCCGGCTCTCCTCCTCCCAAGAGGGGGCGTGGTCGCCCTCACAAGCACGTCGCGACCCCCGTTGTGGCTCCCTGTGGGCGAGGACGGATCTCTTCAGGGTCTGTTGCCGCTCCGGGGGCTGAGGCGGCGTTTCTCCGCTGGTGGAAGCTGCCTGAGGCGTGGCGGTCCCGTCGGCGAGGGGGCGCTTCATGGTCGCTCGGCCTCCCCGGCCACGCTTCCACTCGGCAGAGGTGCTGCCGGAGTTTGTTGTGTGGTCGGAGAACCCGATCGGCACCTGGCTCCGGCTTCCGCGCTCCTTTGCCGGTGAGCTGGCGACCATGGGACCAGCGGCCTCTGGCTGCAGGCGGACGACGCTGCAGCAAGGCCTTGTGGGTCGCGGTGGAGATCTGCGTCGCGGGCAACGTAGCCCTGGCCCGCAGCTGGTAGACGTTTGCCCGCACTCGCGGTCTGAGAAGGCGGTTCACCCTCCACTTCAAGTACGACGGCACCTCGACCCTCTTCGTGAGGGTGTTCGGGGAAGACGGTCGCTGCGCTAGGTGCTGCCCTGAAGACATCGATGGTGACGAAGTGCTCGGCCTTGGCGACGACCACGATGAGGACGAGGGCGAGCTCGCCCTCGGTGATGGCCGTGGCTCGACCAACCGCCGCGTCGCCGGGCTCGCTTCGAGGACCGTGGCGGGTCATCCCGTCGTCGCGCCCCAGTGAAGCGCGAGGAGGGCTCCGGCTGAGTTTGGGGAAGCGTTGGGAGCCGATTCTCGGGAGTAGTCATGGGTGTAGGGGCCGCTTTTGCCTATTTTTTCTTTATTTTCTCCCTGCATCACAAGAAACAAGTATGGGGCCCCACAGGGGCATATGATGATCCGTAACGCTTTTTCTGCCTTACGCTGTGTTTATCGCTTCTGAGTTGTGTTGTGGTATCAGTGCTTTACGTAGGCATGTAAGGATAAGTTAGCTCGATGCGTCTGAAGCAGTTTCCACCTCGTGAGGTGCGCATCTCCTGGCACCTGATGAGACCTCCCTGCTGCGGACTTGGGAGGTGTCGAGATACTGCAAAAATTCATTAAGAAACCCTTATTCTACCTTGCTCAGGGCCCCAGGCGTGGCCGGTCATGGCCTAGCGCACCACGTCGGGGTACCCGTGGGGCACGGAATTAAAAAAGGGGTGCACCGGTCGCGAGCTCGAATGAGGGTGCCTCGTGAAGACCAAGGGAAGCGCTTACGCGCGCACCTGTCCAGCCCCCTCGCGAGGCGTGCGAGTGAGAGTGTCGGGCAAAATACAGAACCGAAGGAAGAAACAGGGAGAAAGGGGAACCGAACCAAGCTAGCGAGAAACACCAGAATTCAAATTTTCCATTAAAGAGAGGCAAGCCAACTACGGAAAGCAAATGAACAGCCGCATCCGGCACCTAGTCTAGTCTTCTCACCAATGCAGAGCTAAGTCTGTCACTAGGGCGTGGGAGGAGCCCCGAGGCTCGGCGGCACTCAGGAGACTCGAGGCGTGTGAGGCCCTCATTATACGTGAGAGTGTCATGAGCAGAGACCTTCCAGGCACGGGCCTTGCTTCATGGGTAGAACTTCCGGAGTCTTGGATGTTCGAGGCGTTACGGATGGGGATCCCGTCTTGCGTCTCGGTAGCCGCGACGCCAGGCCTGAGACACGGGCAATCCTAAACGGGCCCTCCCACATGGGAGAGGGCTTATGCAGCCCTTCCCTGGAGAGCAACCACCTCAGGATGAGATCACCCACCTCGAGCGTCCTGGAGCGGACGCTGCGATAGTGGTACCGTCGCAGCGCCTGCTAGTATCTTACCGCTCGGAGCGAGGCTTCACGGCGGCGTTCCTCCCCCAGCACAAGGTCCATCCCCCGCATGGCGTCCTGCTGCATCTCATCAAACGCCAGGACCGACGCAAAGCGATGCCTAACCTCGTGAGGGAGAACTGCTTCTGCTCTGTAGACGAGGAAGAACGGGGTCGCCTGTTGGCTTGGTGGCGGTGGTGCGGATGGACCACAACACGGACTGGAGCTTGTCGTGCCATCCCCTGCCGTAGGCCTCGAGCTTCTTCTTGAAGGTCCTGGTCTTGAGGCCCCTTAGGACCTCCTCGTTGGCGCATTCGGCTTGGCCATTGCTCCTGGGGTGCGCCACCGAAGCGTAGCAGATCTGCATTCCAAGATTAGCACAATATGTCTTGAAGAGATTGCTAGTGAAGTGCGAGCCGTTGTCGGTGATGATGCGGTTAGGGACCCTGAACCGACTCACGAGGCCCTTGATGAACTTAACTGCCGACCCGGCTGGGATGGTGCGAACGGCTTCCACCTCTGCCCATTTGGTGAACTTGTTGATGGCGACGTAGTGGTAGCGGTAGCCCCCAGGAGTTCGCGGGAACAGACCCAGGATGTCCAACCCCCAGACCGCGAATAGTCACGATAGTGGGATAGTCTGGAGGCCCTGGGCTGGCTAGTGGATCTGCTTGGCATGGAATTGGCAGGCCTCGCAGGACCTCACCAGCTCGGTCACGTCGTTGAGTGTTGTGGGCTAGTAAAACCCGCTGCGGGCATGCCGGCCGACCAGTGCGTGACAGCGAGTGGTGCCCGCAGATATCCGCCCGTGTATGTCAGCTAACAACTCGTTACATCGGCGTTACGGGGCAGGGGTCCCCGGAACTTGCGCCTGCGGCCTGGCGTGGCTAAGCTAGCAGGCCGTGCGGCCAATCTTCATCGACAAGGCATCCAAGACCCTCGCGAGGGGCCAAGCCTCATGGCCAGACGACATAAGTCCTCCTCGAGAGTGGCCCTAGCGGAGCAGGCTCACGAGGAGCGGAGATATCAAGGCAGGGCAAACCTCACGAGACTCTCATGACGTGAGCCATGACGATCGGCACCAGGTGGGCGCCAATGCATGCAGCGTCCTTGTTTCCTCTTTGGTGCTAAGAAGGCAAGCGCAGGCGAGGAGTACCGAGGCATCAGGCAAAGGTTGCCATATCGGTGCAACAAGACCAAGACCAGAAGGATGGCAAGACGGAGGTCATCGTGGAGCCCAAGACGGCGTCACCGCCAGAGCCTTTTGTAGGCGAAGACCAGTTTTGACAGGATAGCTTGTACTAGTTGTCCCCCTTCAAATTTTCCTGCCGTTGTTGGCTCCCTTCCCGCTCAATATTTCGGGAGAGGACCAGGGCCTATATAAGTAGAACTAGCCACCATAGTAGAGGCAGGTTGAACTGATCGAGTCCTCACCCACACAAGTTCGACAAGCACAAGAACACCTCAACCTCAGGAGGCTGTTCTTCCCCTTGTACTGTTCATCATCAGCCCAAGAGGCAATCCACCACACACACACTGGAGTAGGGTATTACACCACAATGGTGGCCCGAACCAGTATAAATATCGTGTCTTTCTGTGTTGTGAGTTAAATCGGGTTCGTCCCCAAGATCTTAGTGAGCTAGGCGTGGATCAGTGAGGGAAAGACTTGCGCGCACCGAGTTGAACCTTAAGGGTTTCTTTGGAACCCCACATCGACATTGCTACGCTGGTAGGGGTGCACCGTAGCTTCCTTCCGTCGATTAAATCACTCCGTCGCTCCATCGTCTCCAAAGCGAGGCAGTCGTGGCGCGCTCAGCTGGCGTCGGGCTGCCCTCAGCGCCAGCGTTGCTCGAGCAGCTCCCGTCGGAGGCGCCTCATCGTTCCGTCTCCCGCCATAGCTGTCACCGGGCGGCGGGGAGCAGCAACAGGCGTCTCGCTGCATCCATCAGTGCTGGCAGGGGCAGCCGCACCTCCCTCGTCGCTGACCCGGCGGTTCTTACGTCTCATGGGCCGCGCTCCCATGGGCGGGCAGCCTCCTCACAATGAGCGAGCTCCTGCTCTACGCCCGATCGGCGACCTCTCGAGGTGGCTCGGCTGCGTCGCCAAGCTCGTCCGCGCGCGAAGGCTCCTGGCGCCGTCCCTCTCTGCCTCACCTCCGCCAGCCCAGGCGGCGTGGCTCATGCGCGCCTCCACCACCTACGCCCCAAGACTGCGCCTTGGCGCCAAGCGTGTGACCCCACGGCATGATCCGCCATGTCCGGTGTCGGTAAGCGAAAGAAGCTGCCAAGAAATCCACGGCTGCGAGAAGCTGCACTGCGCTCCAGCGCGCCTCGTCAAGACCGCGCACCGCTGCAGCGGTGCCAGCGGACCTCATCAAGACCAGCTCCACCTCGGCGGGCCCGGCAGCCCACGACGGCTGCGGCGCTACCCCTCGAGCTGCGTGGCGTCGCTGGCAGGAAAGTTCGGCGGATCTGCCCCTTGCTCTGGCCAGCCTGCCGACCCGCGGAGTTCTGCAGCTCTTGAGCTGAGCATTGAAGTATCCAACAGCGGCGAAAGTCGCCGTGGCTGGTTCCCTATGGCTCTCAAGGATGGTGCCGCTCCTGGCTCCGAACCTCGGCAGCTCGATCTCCTCTGAGGATGAGATCTTGCTGACAACCGTCGCCAACTTCGGGCACCGTGACCGCCCGTCGGCTGCGGGTGACCTCGCGCATCAAGCAACAGCGGGGGAGACCCTCGGCGGTACATCAGCGCTTCAACACACTCGCCTCAAGATCCGCAAGGTCACGGATGAGGCCATCATCTCCGCGTTCTCAAGCGGCGTCCGTGTATCAAGATGAAGGAAGAGCTACGCTATCCACGAGGTTGTGCATCTCGGGAGCTATTCAACCTGGCGACCAAGTGCGCCAAGAGCTGAGGGCGCCTTTCCCTCCTCGAGCTGCCAGCTCGGGCTGCGAGAGGAGAAAAGGCCAAGGCCAAGGACATGAAAGCGCAAAGGAAGCGCTTGCTAGCTTGCGGCGGAGCCGACACCTGGCGAGGCGAGATCAGCAGTCATCCAAGAACAGCCGACCTTGCGCCTTCCACAACTGAACACCCACAACACGGCGCGCAGAGCTCGGGGCCATTCTCGAGGGCGTTTGATCGATGCCCCAACATGGCGACCGGGGCTCTGGCCGTGGAGGAGGGCGTGGAGGCCAGACGGCCCTGGGACGACCCGTGACCACGCCATGAGTGGCGCGGCAACCTCGTGAGGACCGCTGGTAGGACCATCCTCACAAAGGCGCTGGAGGGACCAGCACCGTGAATGATGCGCCCTTAGAGCGCCCGGTATTCCCCCTGCCGCCACCAAGAAGGAGCGATGATCACCATCGGGATGAGGGGGCGGGGGCTTCAGAGACGTGCAATCGCTTTGCATCTTAGGCGTGGCGCGGCCCAACCTCTCAGCGCATCTTCAAGCAGTTACGCTCGAGATGTGAACGCGGTGCTCCCCAAGCTCGAGACCACGCGCCCACTCAGGTGGTCCCAATTCGCCATCAGTTTCAACTCGGTAGATCATCTCAAGTGCGCAGCCACCGCTGGCGCCTGAGGGAGTCCTGGATTACGGGGTCCTCGGACTGCCGGACTATATATCCTTTGGCTGGACTATTGGACTACGAAGATAGAAGATTGCAGACTTCGTCCCGTGTCCGGGTGGGACTCTCCTTGGCGTGGAAGGCAAGCTTGGCAATTCGGATCTGTAGATCTCCTCCCTTGTAACCGACTCTGTGTAACCCTAGGCCCCTCCGGTGTCTATATAAACCGGAGGGTTTAGTCTGTAGGACAACAACAATCATAATCATAGGCTAGCTTCTAGGGTTTAGCCTCTACGATCTTGTGGTAGATCAACTCTTGTAATACTCATCTCATCAAGATCAATCAAGCGGGAAGTAGGGTATTACCTCCATCGAGGAGGGCGAACACAGGTAAACATTGTGTCCCCGCCTCCTGTTACCATCCGCCTTGAAGCGCCTGATTGAGACCCCCCTACCGAGATTACGCGGTTTGACAAGCGACATTGGTGCTTTCATTGAGAGTTTGCTATGCCGTCACCATAAGGCTTGATGGCTCCTTCAATCATCGGGAATGATCACGATCTAGGGTGAGTTTTCTCCCGGACATATCTTTGTATTAGTGACCGCATTGCGGGCCAAGCTTCAACAGCCATCTAAGCGGATCGAGCTAGCATACAGCGTCGAGTCGAGTTGGAAGCTTTCAAACTATCTTGACAATATCCACGAGAATTGATCTTTGTGATTGAGCCCATGTCGGTCGCCCGCCTCGATCACGGCAAGCATGACTTAACTACCCGTTGGGCCGGTGTTGAGAATCACACAGTATGCTGCTCGGCCCTCAATCCGGAGCAGATTCGCCTTCGATGGCGGGTGGATGGACCCGCGGAGCCGCACACTTAGTGGCGATAGAGGCGAATCGACTTCACCTCCTCGAGACTGTGTTGCCCGACTCTTGGATTCATCCCGACCAGCGAACTCGAACCCGCTGCGTCGAGTGCCTACTCGAATCGATTGGGCACCGATCATGGAGTTTTCCTCATGAGGATATCTTCGGCACTTTTCGCCCTGGCGATGTGCTAAGTCGTGGGGTCTCTCTCCTTGTCGGAGGCCCTTGGCGACGTATACGACGACTTGGTGGGGCGGACTGACGAAGAAATTCGTTCCCCACCACCCTTAAAAGCCACTCGGCGGCGACTTAACGAGATCTTGATTTGGCTCAAGACATCGGCAGGTATGGGCGACGATGTAGGAAGAATGGAACCACTGCCCGGAGAAGGACTGGACTACCACCTCATCATTATGATATATACATGGTGGACACCCCCCAAGAAAGCGATGGCAATAAGGCAACATAGGATAATCCTCGAGAAGCAATCTAAGCACCGGCGTCGTGGCGCTCGCTCTAAGCCCCATAGCAAAAGCGGTAATCACGGCTGAAACAATAATGCTACGGATAGTGCGAAGACAAAGACAACCTCCACCAGCGGGCCCGGCGGGAGGATGGAAGGGCTAGCCCTAAAAAAGCAGGCGACAGAACGGAGAACTGAAGATGACACTTACATGTCCCTCTCCGAGGCAGGCGAGCCTCGGCTGACGAAAATTATCGTGCACGAGATCCCGTTGAGCGGAGGCGCTTCAAGCGCCCGGCTTATACCACGACAAATAGCACTGAAGAAAAAAGCAACAGCCAGCTTCAAGGTGACCAAGGTACTGCGGCCGAGCAATCTGAACTCAGCGCCCAAACAAAAGTTACCCAAGCACATGTTGCTACCCCAGCTCGAGGAGAAGCATTAAAGCCTATGCTTCGATTGTATGATCTTGACTCACGGCCACCTCGTGGCCAAGACAAGCGGCATATCGGGCGAAGTCCCGCACGCCGCGTGCAAGTTAAACAAAAAACTAAGGCCGGAGTTAATTGAAGGACTGCGAGGCGTATTGGAAAACAAAGCGGGACATGCAAGATCGATCTATGGATCATGAGCGCGCTCAGCGCTGGGCGACAACAATCACGCGGATATACTAAAAGCAAATCCGGTAGGGCGAACACAATGAGACAAGATTCGGATGAACTGTGTGATATAGCCAGCATGCAGGCGCCACACACCCCCTATGCTTCAGATGAAGTAATGGATCATGAATTCCCGGAAGGGTTTAAACCCCTTAAACATTGAATCATATGATGGCACTCACAGACCCCGCGGTATGGATGAAAGTTTCTTCCTCCACATTCCACATGGCCCTTGAGGGATGATCTACGCCATCAAGTATCTCCGCTAAAACTCAAAGGACCCGGCCCGGCATTGGCTGAATAAGCTTGCGGCAAACTCCATTAGAATTTGGGAGAACTCGCAGACACATTCTGGATTACTTCGGGGCACTTATGTCTGACCCACTTGGATGCTAACGATTTAAGTCACATAACACAACAGCACCGGAGAAGTCAGCCGAAATTCTGGACTCAGGTTCTAACTAAAAGAACCAAATTGTTGTCAGGATGCGAAGCCCTAAGCGGCCTTTAAACATAACATCATGTGACGAGTGGCTCGCCAGACATCTCGACGGCCAAGAGGCCAAATCCATGGCAGCCCTCCGACACTCATGACCGCTTTTGCGGGTGAAGATAACTGGTTGGCCCGTAGTAACAACACGACAAGCAACCACGCACATCGGAGGCGGAGATAGCAAGCAAACCCGGCCTTAACAAACACAAGCGCTGCAAACATGGTGAAAACGCCGAAGATATGACAGTCAATGCCGGATATAGTGGCCCTAAGTCCATTTAGCGAAAGGGGCCACTCAAAAATGACAATCCAGGTCCGTCCAGTCTGGACCGCATACTCAACCGCCCATGCTAAATTCATGTCACCCCGGGAATACCAGCCAATCATACCAATAGAGAATGTTGGGTCTTCAAACAAAATTTGGCGGTCGGTCGCCAAAAACAAGGATAAGGGTCTCAAAGCGTGATGGCGGCGAGGCCCGGATCACTGTCTACAGGAGGGCAAAAGAAATTTCCCCCGCAAATCCATACGGTGAACGTGGTAAACGGAACCCACACTCCCAACCCGGACCGGATACGCACCTTTAGGGATGTCGACCTAACAGAATCAGTCGTCCCACAATATAAACTAGGGCCGATCACCTTCAACCACACAGACCGTCCGGGTAACACCAATCAGGGCAATCCAGCCGCACTAGTCCTCGACCCAATAATTGACGGGTTCCACCTCACATGAGTCCTTATGGATGGAGGCAGCAGTCTAAACCTGCTTTACCAGAACATAGTCCGCAAGATGGGCATCGATCATTCAGTGATCAATCCCACTAAAACCACCTTCAGAGGTATCATACCAGGTGTGGAGGCCAGCTGTACAGGCTCCATCGCACTTAAGGTAGTCTTCGGATCACCAGACAATTACCGTCCCGAAGAGCTAATATTCGACATCGTCCCCTTTCACAGTGATTATCAGGCACTGCTCGGACGAACAACGTTCGCTCAATTCAACGTGGTGCCACATTATGCCTCCCATAAGCCCAAGATGCCTGGTCCGCGCGGCGTCATCACGGTTAATGGCAAGGACAAACTTTCCCTTGGTACCAAAGAGTATACCGCTGCTTTAACAACGGAAGCAACGAGTGGCACCTTTCAATCGAAACTTGAGTTGACGGCCAGGCTACCGGACACCGCCAAAGGACTAAGAACTGCTTCGCAGCAGAATTAAAAGGCCGTCCAAAGCTCAATTAAGAACACCCCGGTGAAGGCTAGGACAGGCCACATACCGCGGCTCAACCGCTCTGCGGCACACAAGCATTTCTCACATTTTCCTTGCGGGTTCAATTTTTTCAGACCAGGACTGGTGATATGGAAGCAGCTTGAACGTGCAAGGGAATCCTTAGATATTCCCCGCGATGACCATCCGACTATACTCCGGATCCGCACACAGCTTCTTCCCCCCTGGTCTCAGCAGGTTCCATAGTCATATTTCTTTTTTTATTACATTACCTGTACTCATACGCATCGACGTACTATGCAAATACAATATGTGGAATTATATGATGCTTATCTACTGATATTTCTTATTGAAATTCTTTTGTCAAGTGGCATCCGCTTTTTCGGTATGTCTTAATCTTGAAACCGTCTTACCCTGTCTGACAATAAAGTCCGAACACCTTCATGGAAGTTCGGCACCCCGAACTTATAGCATTATATGCATCAGCTCCAAATCATGTCTTGGGTCAAATGTTGGGTTTCCCAGCTCCATGTTTTGCTGCCTTACGTTCGCTATCTCGGCTAAGCGACGCGAGGAGAACTACTGCGATTGTGTCCCGGTTCTTCGAGCGGGCACCTCGATGAAAGCCGAAAACCGACGTCATGATCTGGCGAGAGCTGGTCAGCTGTTCGAGAGGTTGTAAAATCTTGAAGATTTTCTCCCGCATAATGCCATAAGCAATGCAGCGTGCGATGGATCGGTTTTTCTTCCGATCAGGTGCTTATAAGAGCCCCTCGTGCGGTCTTCCGAACACTAGGGGTTCACGCCTACCTTCCTTTCCTAAAGCTCCTATGTCTAAGTGAGAGTGATAAAGCCCTATAGTCCGATTGCACGGTTAGTTGTCTTGAACACCTCCTTGAAGGACCCAAAACTAGGATAAAGAGTGATCGGGTTTATCCCGAACACCCGTACTTCCTCACATTAGGGGCGGAAGTCGACGGTGGCCAACTCTCGAGATTAATATATAAAGCGGCCCGGTGAGGAGGATACACTTTTATACAACAAGGAATAAATAATGACCTTGTTTAAACATTACAACATGATTTGCATTCATGGAAATATAACGTCCTTGGTGCATAACTTCGCCGCAAGGTAGGATCCCTTCAGGACACTTTCATAATATAATTCGGGCTTGCGGTGCTCCTTCCCCTCTGGCGGTCCCTTGGTCATCAGCTTTTCAGCATCCATCTTCCCCCAGTGCACTTTGCGCGGGCGAAGGCCATTCACGCACCCTCTATACAGACCGACCGCTTGATGACGTCAAGTCGAGGGCAGGCACTTACAAGCCGCCTCACGAGCCTGAAGTAGCTGCTTGGAATCGGCCGGCGGGCCATAGCCGGATAATCAAAACCTTCATGGCTAATTCTGGCGCCTTATGCAGTTCAATCAACTGTTTCAGTTGATCGGCAAAAGGCACAGGATAATTCCGTGCTAGATACTGTGACCAGAAGAGCTTATCCGTAGTGTTCCTTTCTTCAGCTCGGTAGAATTTGGCGGCATCCGATATGCTGCGGGGCAGTTCCGCAAACACCCTTGGAGAAATCCGAACTCAAAATTAGAAACACGATTTTCTCCTCAAATACTTGATTTACATGGAAAAGAGCCTTACCCGCTGCGATCTTCCTCACCTCTTGGATCTCCTGCAGGGCGCCTTGGGTTTCCCCCTGGGCATCGCGCGTGGCCTGATGAGCCCTATTGAGTTCGGATTCTTTCTCCGTTAAACTCTGCTCTGAGCTCTCGCATTTCTTAATGGCCTCTTGAAGCTTCTGCTCAGCTTCAATAACCCTGGCCTCGTGCTTCTGACGAAGAGCCTGCTCTACGGCTGCCTTTTCCTCGGCCTTGGCCTCAGCCTTCTTAAGAGCCTCGACTTCAGTCATCTTAGAAAAAATCATGGAACATATTTTATTATACTGGAAATTCGTTCGCACCAAACGTGAACAAGGCTTGCGGATACCTTGCTTATCTTCCAACTGCCTTTTCAACTGGCCAAGCTCTTATTTGGTCCACTCCAGACTTTGATTCAGTCCGGAGACCTCCAGCGATGTCATGGGCGGCGGTACCTTCGAGCCTGCTTATAAAAGAGAGGTAGATGTCATCAAATGAGTCTTCCTGCAAAATAAATTTGATCCTCATCGTCGGTTCTTTCACGAATAGTGTATCGAGGGCTACTATCCATACTATGACATTCTTAGAAACCTCATAAAACATACCTCAAAGCATCTTATAAAGGCTGATCGAGAGCTTCATTGATCCACTCTCAGGAGAGAATCTTCTCAATCACCGCACCCATAAGGGCACGGTGTTCATCGATGATGGCGCTCTTGACGCACGCCAACAAAGCATCCGCACCTCTGGTTGGACAGAGATTGCGGTGGAGATGCACGCCCCTCGGCCAGGGAGGCGCTCGCTTGATTCTGGAGCCGCATTGGCCTCACGAATTCCATCCGCTGTGAGGCAATTCAAGATGGCTCCCGCCCGGCGACTCCCAGGAATCTTCTCCCCATGTCACCGGCCCTCAAGGTTGACCTCGGGCTCCTTTTATGATCTCTTCCTCCCTCCTTGGCGGGGTCATGACAGGGACGAAGCCTCGGTGTTATCCACATGTTTGGGGAAGGGGCCTTCGGGGGCGTCCCGCTCTCCATAGCATCCGAGCTCAGCAAATCCTCCGATGAGGATCGTTCGGTGCGGGACCCTGCCGGACTACATAAAATATGGCTCAGGTTGAAATATTATGCTATGATGAATACGGGCGCATAAATGTGTTCGGATTTTATACTCACCAGTTCACAGTGGGCTGGGCCTGGGATCCACCTTGGGCTGTTCGTGGCGGCGTGTGGACTCTTCGGAAGAGGAGCTTTTCCCTTTTAGGCGACTCGGCCTCCAAGTGTATGGAGCCGCCCTCTCTTTCTTCTTCCCCATTGGGATTCGGTCTTCCTCCTCCTCCTCCTCCTCTTCGGAGGCAGAATGGGCATTGGAATCTTCGGATATTGTGTCTGAAGTGCCGCGGTGACGAAGGCCACTCCGGGTCTTTCTGGCCTCCTTCTCGTCCTTCTTCTTCGGTGCCTCGTACGGCGTCGAGACCAGCATCTTCATCAGAAGTGGGTCGGCCGGTCCTTCGGGTAGCGGGCCCGGACATTGGATCCGCTCCGCCTTGTTCGTCCAACCCTGGGGGAGTTGAAGAAAACACACTAAGCATTTCCCTTGGGTTATGCGGATAAAACGTAAAATAACTTACCGAGCTTCCAGGGCGGGATAGTTGGTACCCGTGGTCCTCGGCCGAGTCCGGCCATGATTTGCCGGACTTGAAAAGTACCTTCCAGATGTCTTTGTGCGAGGAGCCAAAGAGCTATCGCAGGGTCTGGTGCTCGGCCGGATCGAATTCCCATAGATTGCAAGCCCAGTGTTGACAAGGCAGGATTCGGCGAATTAATATCACCTGGACTACATTGACAAGTTCGATGTTCTTGTCTTCCATATCATCTTAGCAGCGTCACGGAGCACCGGCGATTCATCGAGCGAAGACTAGTTCAGGCCCTTTTTAGGCCAGGACGTAAGCCGTAGAGGGGCTCCGGATCGGAACTCGGGAGCAGCGGCCCATTCCGTGCCGCGCGGCTCAGTGATGTAAAACCATTGCTGTTGCCACTCTTTGACGGAATCATTAGAATTACCTGCTGGCCACGTGACATTGGGCACCTTGCTCACCATAGCGCCCTCGCACTCGGCGTGCTCGCCGCTCACTACCTTGGGCTTCATGTTAAAGATCTTCAGCCATAAGCCGAAGTGTGGCGAGATGCGAAGAAAAGCCTCGCACACGACAATAAATGTTGAGATGTTGAGGAAGGAATTGGGGGATAGATCATGAAAATCAATCCCATAATAATACATGATGCCGCGACCGAAAGGGTGGAAGGGAAACCCTAGCCCACAGACAAAATGAGGGAGGAATACAACCCTCTCATAGGGTTCCGGAGTAGGGACGATCTGTCCCGCCGTCGGAAGACGGTGGCTGATTTTCTTGGCCATGTACCCGGCCTCCCGAAGCTTTTTGATATCCTTCTCCCGGACGGTAGAGGCCATCCACTTGCCTCCTGCTCCGGTCCAGACATTTTTGGAAGGCCATTGTGGGCGGAGAAGACGAACCCTTGGGTGCTGGAGCTCGAGCGAAGGGGAATGAATTGGGAAGAGAAAGCGTGGGTGCGAAAGGGAGTCCTTATCCCCTTATAAAGGCAGCAGGGATTCTGCGCCTCCACACTTGCCTGGTAAACTCGCTTATTCGCCAAGCGTCGTGATTAATGGCACGGTTGGGTTACCCACACCCGTATTGATGAGAATCCCGTGATAAGGGGACACGATCTACCTTCGACAAGGCGTGCCAAGAAAACCGCCCATAATATGTGCGCATTGGTTGAAAGCAGTTCGAATAATGACCAGGCCATGGCGTGATATCATGTTATGAAAAGTTGTCCGTAGATTAGATTTGTGGAAATATAATACTCTCTATGGTGGTATGTGGAATTTTTTTTGCAGAGCCGGACACGATCCTTGTGTTCGAAATCTTCTATGGAATATTCGGAGAAGGAAGCCGCCTTCCAATGCCGAAGACAATCTGCGCGCCGGACTCATCGTCATTGAAGCCTGGTTCGAGGGGCTCTTGAGGGAGTCCTGGATTAGGGGTCCTCGGACAGCGGACTATATCCTTTGGCCGGACTGTTTGACTATGAAGATACAAGATTGAAGACTTCGTCTCGTGTCCGGGTGGGACTCTCCTTGGCGTGGAAGGCAAGCTTGGAAATTCGGATCTGTAGATCTCCTCCCTTGTAACCGACTCTGTGTAACCCTAGCCCCCTCTGGTGTCTATATGAACCGGAGGGTTTATTCCGTAGGATAACAACAATCATAATCATAGGCTAGCTTCTAGGGTTTAGCCTCTACGATCTCGTGGTAGATCAACTCTTGTAATACTCATATCATCAAGATCAATCAAGCGAGGAGTAGGGTATTACCTCCATCGAGAGGGCCCGAACACAGGTAAACATTGTGTCCCCGCCTCCTATTACCATCCGCCTTAGGCCTGCAGTTGGGACCCCCTACCCGAGATCCGCGGTTTTGACACCGACGCCCTCCAAATCTGTGCTCCCAGGTCATCGACAATGTGCAGGTTACCAAGACCCTCATCGGCAATGACGAGGATGAACGTCCTGATTCCAAAATCGACACGTTCGACAACCTCAAGTGCCATATGAGTAGCTCCAGCCTACCAAGCCTTTCTCGGGGTAGATGAAAGGCTCCACTACCGCCGATAGGGCAGGTCCGCCTCCCCATGTCACCTTGAGGGGGCGCAAGAACTACCACACCGAGCTCATCAACTTCGATGTCACGCACATCCGCATGCCGTACAACGCCTTCTCGGGTATCCGGCCACAGCCAAGTTCATGGCAGTCACCCATCACGGCCGCAGCGTCCTTAAGATGATGCCGAGCGGCGGAATCATCACGGTCCCATGTGAAGAAAGAATCTTGTGCGGTCCTCGGCGCGCCTTCAAAGCCGCGACAATCGGCGATGCCAACAGCGAGCGAGGCCCTCCCGAGCCCTCCAAGAAGAAAAAGCTGAGTTGTCTTGGCAGGATCTCGGGAGGCGGCAGAGCCCCATCGGGATCAGCGCCCGCTCAGCGCGCGCCTCCTCCATCGCATAGGAAGAAGCGCTGGCTGCCCCTCCTCGAAGCGAGGGCCTCGAGGGCTCTCTTCCGAGGGCCTCCGAGACCTTGCCAACCTCACGAGGGAGGCGCTTGGGTACCACTTGAGGCGTGCTGCGGCATGTTTCCCTCGGGAGAACACGAGGGCAGGAGTGCCCACAGCTGGGAGTTCATCACCAAGACCACTCGGGGAAGTGCAAGGCGCTTAGGGCCATGTGGCAGCGACCGCTGGCCACCGTGACGTAGCTCCCCATCTAGGCGAGGATGCCGGGCTGCGGGTCTGCATCGACGTCCCAGGGCTCAACAGGGCCACTTCTCAGGAGCGCTTTTGGCCTTCGCGTGTGGGCCGTTGCGAGGGCCCACAACACAGCTACATTCGCATGCCCTTCGGCTTGCCGAGCGTGGCGTCAGCCTATCAACACAACATGCGGCCTGTCCTGGTGGCTCAGGAGGCCAGATACCACGCCATCCTAGAAGAGATGGAGACGGTCTTCAGGGAACCACCTGAACCCCCGGAGCCTCCCGAGGCTCAGGGCCCCGGTGGCTCGTGAAAAGTCATTCCCTTGATGCACGCCTTCAGATGCACCAACTCTACTTCGTCTATAGAACCAGGTGACATTTTCCAAGCTCGTTTAGCTGGGAGCGCCCCTCGGGCTGCATCATCCCCAAGCCGCTCGGGCCGGACCCAGTGGCATGTATCTTCCTGCATTTACCCAAGCTGATTTGCCTTCCATGCTTAACCTGCCTACGGTTATCACCTGCTCGATCGTCGCCTCCCACGGGGCCTCCTCACATTGGCACGACGCTGGTGCATGGGTCCGTCCCTGCCACATCGACAAACCTGAGTGGTCGAGCTCTGGCTCGTGGCACGCCTCGCACACTTGACCTCACCAGGCCCTCAGTGCCCTCACCTCTTCGCGGAACAACCAGCGGTATGCTGGCAGCTATAACGGCAAACCGTGCTTCTTCTTGTGCCTGTTCATAGGGATCCCATGGGGAGGATAGCAGGCGGCACCGCGAGTCTCCTTTTCTCTCGTGCAATTCTCTTGTGCATTGAAAGGGGGGCTCCTGAGCATCGCAACTCAGGAGCTCTTACTAGCTCTCCGGCCCTCACCGCCTGGCCTTGACCACGGCATCGCGACCTAGCATACCAGCGGTGGCTGAGCTTGCTCGAGGGCCGGGACCTGAGGACGTAGAGCACTAAGGAGAGCATGGGAGGAGGGAAACTCGTATGGGCTGACCTAGCTCTGCACCGCATAAGTGGCATACGGGCCTAGTGCACCACCAGGAATCGCCACGGAATCGACAAGATAAGTCCCGCTCTCGGATTGGTTAAATTGTTGGGGCCTAAGGGTAACCCTCGCTGCAGCCCCGTTGCGGCCGCATCAATTCCCTTTCTTGCCTTACCATGGCTGCTTGAGCACTAAGGGGGACCTCTTGAGCATCGCGCCTCAGGGGCACTTACTGGACCTCAGGCCGCACACCTCTTGGCATTGACCACGGCAAGCGACCTGGCATACCAGCGACGGTGTAGCCTGCCTGGGGACCGGGACCTGTCAACTTAGAGCAATAATCTATCGCGAGGGAAGAAAGGGGGGACCGAGCCTTAACAGGACATGGGTTCACCAAATTTTCATAACAGGGAAGATGAGCGCGAAAAACATTACAGAGACCTTTACGCCCCGTGCTAGCATGATTCTTAAGGGAACAAAAGCTAGAACTAAGAGGGGTCCTATCTACACCTTCCCGTGGCGGACGCCATCACCAACAGTGGGCTACGGGAGGCCGGCGCCAAACCCATCCAGATCAGCGGCAGCGGCGGCGGCTACCAGCCCTGCCCGGGCCCGACGAGAGCTTGGGGGCACGTAGCTATCGTCGCTCGTCTCCGAGTCTCGTAGAGCTCTCGGAGAGCTCTTGACTCCGGGGGTTCTTTCTTTGGAGTGGCCCGTGGCGGAGCGCGTCGACTGACGCTCCTCTCGGAGCAGCACTCGGCGGCGGCCCTCCGCATCAAAGACCTTGAAGAAAGGCGTGGGCTGTTGTGGTACTCGAAGTGGATCGCGGCGCCCTCGGCAGACAGGACTCTTGTGACCTGTGGCCAGCCTGGTCATGAAGATCTTGCCGGTGAGGACGCCTCTATCTACTGCTCCGTCGCGGAGCATCACGGTCGGCGTGCTGCAACCGGAGCTCGAGAGGCCCACTCGGCGGCATCACCTCGGAGAAGAACGCGGAGCGGATCCAAAAGCTTGAGGCATCGCGCCCTGCGCACAAGCTTCGCGAGGAGTTCGCGATATGGATTCCAGGCGGCAGGCGCGTGTTAGCCGTGGCGTGGCGACCACGGCGCGCGCTGAGAGAGCGCCGCTTCGTTGCTCCGTCCTCCGAGGCCCTCGGCTCGGGCGTACAAAGAAGCAGCAGAATACACGAGGAGGCCGCTCGCACCAAGGCCTCGTCACCACCTGCATTGTCGCTTCATCACGGCGGTGGACCGATCTCTTCTTCGGTGGAAGCGGCCCCGGATCATCGCGCGGGGCCTTTCCCTTCTCTTCAGCGGAGAACCTTCTAATAGGCGCCATTGTCGCTAGCAATGGATCAAGGAGGAAGAAGCAAGGACTCGTCAAGTCGTGAAGTTGCCGAGGCAGCGTGGGGAAGCGGAGATGCCCACGTCCAATCAACGCCATCGTCAGCAAGGGGCGCAGGCTTTTTGGGTTCCATGGCGCTCCGTACTTGACCCTTGGCTTGGCAGGAAGCCAAGCCGAGCACACCTGGGCCAGGGGGGCTACTGTCGGCATTACAGGGCAGGGGTCCCTGTGACTTGCACCTGCACGCGGCCTGGCGTGCTAAGCTAACGAGCGTGCGGCCCATCTTCATCGACAAAGGCATCAAGACCCTCGCGAGGGCACAAGCCTCGATGGGGACGATGCAAGACCTCCTCGGGAGTGGCCTAGCTAGGCAGGCTCGCGAGGAAGCGGAGATATCAAGGAAGGGTAAACCTCCACGAGGCTCTCGTGGCGTGAGCCATGACGGTCGGCACAGTGGGTACGGGAGGCGCCCGGCGCCTGCAGCGTCCTTGTTCCTCTTTGGTGCTAAGGAGGCAGCCTTGAGCGAGAATGCAAGGCATCGGTCAAAGCTTGGTGCAACAAGACCAAGACCAGAAGGACGACAAGACGGAGGTCATCATGGAGCCCAAGACGGCTGGCAACCAGAGCCTTTTGCAGGCGAAGACCACTTTTGTCAGGATAGCTTGTACTAGCTGTCCCCCTTCAAATTTTCCCACCGTTGTTTGCTCCCATCCCGCTCAATATTTGGGGAGAGGACCAGGGCCTATATAAGTAGAACTAGCCACCACAGTAGAGGCGGGTTGAACTGATCAAGTCCTCACCCACATAAGTTCGACAAGCACAAGAACACCTCAACCTCAGGAGGCTGTTCTTCCCCTTGTACTGTTCATCATCAACCCAAGAGGCAATCCACCACACACACACATTGGAGTAGGTTATTACACCACAACGGTGGCCCGAACCAGTATAAATCTCGTGTCTTTCTATGTTGCGAGTTTGTCGAGTTTGTCCGCGAGATCTTAGTGAGCTAGGGTGTCGATCGGTAGGGGGGAAAGACTTCGCGCGCACCCCAGAGTTCGAACCTTAAGGGTTTTGCCAGAACCCCATATCCGACACGTTCCCCTGCTCCCCGAAGATGCATCGCAAGGAAACATCATTTGGTCGCTTTCTGTGTAGCTCACCATCCTGGATGTAGTATGTCGTAGCCTGTCGGGCCACGCGCTCCATGTCCTCCTCTTTCTCTAGCAGCATCCCTTGTGTCAGGTACGCCTTGAACTCCTCGGCCCAGCACCCCTCCCAAGGCTCGGCGCGAGGAGGCAGGCGTGCTCTCTGTGAGTCGAGCCCTGACGGGGCTCCCCGAGGCTAGTGGTTGGGGAGCTCCTCCCGAGGTGGCGCTTAGCCCAGAGATGGGGGAGTGCTCTGATGGCTTGAAAGCCACTCTTGACAGACTCTGAGGCGGGCGCTTGGATGCCCTTACAGCGATGTCGTCGGCTTCCTTGTTAGTCTTGGGAGAGCACGTGTTGTAACCTGGGCCCAAGGCGCTTCTCCATCTTGCGCACCTCCGCGAGGTACGCCTCCATGTGCTCGTCCTTCGTCTTGTACACCTTGTTGTAGAAGCTGACGAGGAGCTGTGAATCACCCTTGATGGTGAGACGTTTTACCCCTAATGCCACGGCGGCCTTGAGGCCAGCGATCAACCCCTCATACTCCGCAATGTTGTTGGAGACCTTCTCGCCCCGCTGGAAGCAGAGCTGCACGGCATAGTAGAGCTTGTCTTGGGTGGTCGAGACGAGCATGGCTCCTGCCCCCGCGCCTTGGCGTGCGAAGGCGCCGTCAAAGTACATGACCCAACCATCTGGTGCTTCACTTCCTGGCGAGAGAGATAGGCTCTTGCCAACTTCAGGTTCTGGGACGCCGGTCCTTTCGGCCACGAAGTCGGCTAGGGCGGCCCCCTTGATGACCCTGGTTGTGCTGGACTTGAGCTGAAATGCCTGAAATTCTATGTTCCACTTGACGACCCTTCCCGCGGCATTAGGGCTCAGGAGCATCCTCTCCAGTGGGTAAGCTGAGACGACTTTGATTGGGTGGCCTTGGAAGTAATGGCGCAGTTTGCATGAGGCCACCAGAACACTGCGAAGGAAGCGTGGCATGGTGTACCATGCCCTCGCGTCCCTTGATACCGTCTTGACAGTACCTTTGGGTTCTCGACGATGGAGGGAGCATCGATGGAGCCTGCGTCTGTCGGAGATTGGGGCATCTCCTGAGGTGATGGGACCTCAGGAGCCTGGTTATCCATGGGGGCCTCTGCAGGCCCAAGAACGCCGTCTTGCTGGTCCTGATCATTCATTGGAGTTGTTGCAGCCTTTGCGGCATCCTCTTGGTGCCCGTGCTCATACTGGCTGGGGGCGGCACTGCCATGTGACGGACTCTTAACTGGCGCTCTTCGAACTGCCACTAAGCGCCTCTGGCGGAGTAGGGAGTGGCGGCAAGGTAAAGCACCGGGGCTCGAGGACGGCGCCACCATCACGGAGGCTGGTCGGTATCTCTTGAGGTCTTGAAGCGCGAGGTCGGCCTTGAGGTCCACTCGAATGGGCCCTTCTTCTTCATCAGACTTGAAGAATGGCAGGTAGCGCTACCCGGCTTGGAGATGAAGCGCCCTAAGCGAGTCACGCAGCCCATAGCTTCGCATTTCCTTGAGAGTTTGTGGTGGGCTCATGTCTTGTCGCCTTGACCTTCTCGGGTTAGCCTCGATCCCCACGTGGGACGAGGAAGCCAGCTTGCTTGCGGAGGGAACTCCGAACACACACTTCTCTGTGTTAAGCCGCAGGTCCACTTGGCGCAGGCTTGTGAAGGTCTCCTCCAGGTCCTGAATCAGAGTTCTCGCCTCCCAAGACTTTACCACGATGTTGTCGACGTAGGCCTCCGCATTCCTCCCAAGCTGCCACCCCAGGGTAATGTGCATCAGCCATTGGAAGGTCGCCCCAACATTACACAGTCCGAACGGCATGCAGGTGTAGCAGTACACCCCGCACGGGGTCAAGAAGGCGGTATTCTGCACATCCTCCACTGCCATCTTGATCTGGTGGTAGCCCAAGAACCGTCCGAGAAACACGGTAAATTCGCTTTTCGGCGGTGGATTCGACGATGCAGTCGATCTTGGAAGCAGAAGCAGGTCTTGGGGCAGGCCTTGTTGAGGTTGGTGAAGTCGACGCACATGCGCTCCTTGCCGCCTTTCTTGGGCACGACAACCGGGTTGGCCAGCCACTCTGGATATCGTACCTCGTGAATAACGCCCGCTTCTTGCAGCCTGCGGGTCTCCTGGACGATGAAAGCCTGCTTCTTTGTAGATTGCCGTCGTGCCTTCTGTTTCACCGGGCGCACGTTGGGGCAAACCCTCAGGTGATGCTCTATAACCCCCTGGGGACCCCTACCAGTTGCTTGGGTTCCCAGGCAAATACTTCCTTGTTCGTTGCAAGAAGTCCACCAATTCTCTTTCCTGATCCAGAGCGAGGTCGGCACCTATGGTGAAAGTCGCCCCTGAGGCCCCATCCTTGTCGACTGGCACTTGCTTCGTCTTGGCCCAATCTTGAGATAACAGCTGCTTCTTCTTGGCGGCGCAGCCCCCTTATCCCTGGGAGTGGACTTATCGGCCGGATTGGCTGCAGCTGGAGTCCTGAAGGCGAGCTTGAGGGCCGTAAGGGCTTCCTTGGTGTCTCCAGCCACGGTGAGGACGCCTTTGCTCCCTGGCATCTTCATGAGGTTATAAGCAGGATGGGTGGCCGCCATGAACTGAGCCAAGGCCGGGTACCCGAGGATGGCGTTGTACGGGAGGCTGATGCGGGTGATGTCGAAGTCGATAAACTCGGTGCGGTAGTTGTCGTGGGTGCCGAAAGTCACGGGAAGGCAGATCTGCCCTAGAGGGCTGTTAGAGCCGCCGCCGACTCCGGAGAAGGGCTTGGTAGGACGGAGCCATTCATCCGGTACGTGAAGCAAGCCGAAAGCCTCCACGGAGAGCACATTAAGGCCGGCTCCGCCGTCAATGAGGGTCTTGGTCATGGCTACGTTGCAGATGGTGGGCGTGCAGAGCATTGGGAGCGCGCCCGAGCTTATGGTGGTCGCAGGGTGGTCGCTTGAGTCAAAGGTGATGTCGGCCTTGGGCGCCACCCATCCTGGAGGGACCCTCTGCTGCACGGAGGCAGCGCTGATCTGGTGGAAGAACTGCTTGACATGGCGGTCGGAGGGTGGCGCCTGCGAGCCACCGAGGATGGCCGTGACGGCGAGAGGCACAGGCGCGAAGCACACAACAAAAAGGTCGGCAAGCTGAACAGCCAGTCACGCGGTGCCCCAGCGAGGGCCATCGGGAACCAGTTGGCCATGACCTTGTAAATCGCCTCGGCCTTGAGCAGCGTCCTCGTGCGCGGCCAGGGAGGCGGCAGAGTCCGCCGTCTCCGTCGTAGCGGGGTGGCATCTCCGGCCTGAACTTGTGCGTCCACCGCACCCGCCGCAAGGCAGGGGTTAGGACCCTGAGCCCCATGGTGTCGCCGCGGGCGTCCGTCGGTCTAGCTGGAGGGACGATGCTAGCCATAGGGGTCGAACAGAGAGGTGGTGCCGCGGAGGAGCGAAGCTTCTGCGCACCCCTACCTGGCGCGCCAAATGTCGGATTATGGGTTCCGGAAAAACCCTTGAGGTTCGAACTCTGGGGTGCGCACGAAGATCTCTCTCCCCCTAGCTCACGCTCTCACAGCGATCTCAAAGCCTAGCTCGCCGAACCCGATGAACAAGGGACACAAGAGTTTATGCTGGTTCGGGCCACCGATGTGGTGTAATACCCTACTCTAGTGTGGTGTGGTGGATTGCCTTGTAGGCTGGGGATGAACAAGTACAAGGGAAGAACAACCTCCTGAGGAGAGGTGTTTTTGAGCTCGGTGAGCTTCTACGTGTGAGGATGGAATGGGTCCGATCCAAGATCTGTTGCCTCCTACTGTGGTGGCTAGTCCTACTTATAGAGGCTTGGGTCCTCTTCCCAAATATTAGGTGGGAAGGGATCCCACAACGGCCGATTTGAAGGGGGGCAGCTAGTACAAGCTATCCTGACAAAAGGTGGTCTTCGCCTGCCAAAGGCTCACAGTGGTGGGCCGTCGTGGGCTCATGATGACCTCCGTCCTGCCGTCTGTTGGTCTTGGTCTCGTTGCACCGATATGGAACCTTTGCCTGATGCCTCGGGACTCCTCGCCTGCGCTTGCCCCTTTAGCACCAAAGAGGCAAATGGTACTCCGCGCCCGCTGGCGCCCGCCTGGCCTTGGTCGTCACGGCTCACGTCATGCGGACCTCGTGAGGTGACCCTTGCATAGATCTCTCCGCTCCTCGGGAGCCAGCCTAGGGAGGTCGCCCATGAGGAGGTCTTGTGTCATCCGCCACGCGAGGCTTGGCCCCTCGCGAGGGTCTTGAGTGTTTGCTGATGAAGATGGGTCGTACCAGGCCGCTAGTGGAGCCACACCGTGGGCCGCAGGCAGGCAAGTCTGGGGACCCCCGTTCCCAGAACACCGACAATGGCACTCCTCCCCGTGCCCTCTGCATCCACCACCTACCACGCCCAATGCATGCAGAACACGTGGTAGGTGCGTGCAAAGTGGGAGGCAAGTGGGATAGAAGTTTCCGCCCCGTGATCGTGGAACTTAGGCGATCCGTGGGCCACGATCAAAGTTTCTCCACAACGTTGCGCACGACGCGCGGGGAAACTAGAAACTAGTCTGGACCCAAGATTAATGAAGAAGCAAAGAAGACCTCAAGTGGATAGCCTCTTGACACCCACATGCGTGCACTTATTAGGCCCTACCCGGCGGCCCGAACAGGCGTGTTACAGGCAGGCAGGGGCTTTGTTGGTGCAACAAACCCTGGGTCTGTTTCCCAGACACGCAGGTACCGCAACATGATTGAGGCATCAACCCAAGTCAGAGTACAAGAGACCAAGAGCTTCGAGGAACCAACATGCAGACCAGGAGGACCAAAGTCAAGCCAGAGAAGCAAGATACCACCAGGAGAAAAGCCTCCCTTGCCGGGCTGGCGAGCTCGACAAGGACATGGCCACCCTTGGAAGAAGACGTCCAAGACATCCCAACAGGGCCTGCTGGGACTCACAAAGGCTGAACCACCTCACCCAAGCACTCCGCCACGACCCACGTCGTCAATCAAAGCGGTGTCAAGCCGCAAAGTGACAAAGTGGCAGCCGTTCGCCACATGGCAGCCTCTTTCTACAGGAAATGCCTACAGATGACACCCATCCTGTGACGTGTGAAGCGAGCAGGCATGGAGCTGGCGAGATAGCCCGGCAAGGCGTGCAGGGCAACCAATGACGTGATGTTAAGCGGTACATTTAATGCACCCTGTCAGCCTGCAGAGTTAGGTATGATAGCATTGTTTGCTATCTTATCAGTGCACAATGACTAGTTTGCCATTGTGGTAACCCCTTAATCTATAAAAGGAGGCCCATGGCAAGCATAGAAGGGGTTAGAAGGTTGGATAACAAACAGGCCCATAGGCACGTAGCCATTGCCGCCCTTGCCGGGCAAGTGTACTACGCCCCACCACCATTCTTCCACCATCAATCCACCAAAGCAGGAGTAGGGTTTTGCGCCTCACGGTGGCCCAAACATGGGTAAAATTGCCTATGTGATCTCTGTCGTGCTACCCCACGCTCGTCTGCTCTTTGTGCAACGCGACGTCCCCCTGCTGAACTAGCAAGGGGCCCTCCGGTCCCATAGGTGGCCGTGGTTTCCCACAACAACCATTAAGCTCAATTCTTCATTGAAGACCTGTTGCTCACTTGATGTTGTAGGAGCATCACAAGAAGCTTTGTAAGCACCACTAGACTTGTTGTGAAGCTCTTCCTTATCCTTAAGTGACATCTCATGAGCAACAGTTCTACCAATGACTTCCGTTTCCTTGAGATCTTTGTAGTTGGGCATCATTTGGATCAAGGTGCACATGGTATCATATTTTCCATCCAAGGCTCTTAGGACCTTCTTGATGATGAATCTGTCGGTCATCTCTTCGCTTCCTAAGCTAGCAATCTCATTTTGTGATGAGAGAAAGCCTAGAGTACATCTCAGCGACTCCTACACCATCCTTCATTTTGAACTTGTCAAGCTGACTTTGAAGCACATCCGATTTGGATTCCTTGATGGACTCGGTACCTTCGTGCATATCAAGCAATGTATCCCAAATTTCCTTTGCATTCTCAAGGCGGTTGATTTTGTTGAATTCTTCGGGGCACAATCCGTTGAAAAGAATATCACAAGCTTGATCATTGTATTGCAACATTTCAATTCTTCCGCAGATGCTTCACGATCTGGTTCTCTTCCATCCTCGAAGTATTCACCTTGGTAGCCAATATGCACAATAGCCCAAACGGTGGGGTTACGACCAAGAATATGCATTTTCATCTTATGCTTCCAACTAGCAAAATTTGTACCATCAAAGTAAGTACCTCTACGGTGGTAGTTTCCCTCGCTAGACACCATACTCTCCTAGGTTGTGAAACCAATGCTATGATCACCAAAGCTATGGAAATCACGGCAAATGGAGACCAAAGCTCTGATACCACTTGTAGGATCGAAAGTAGGTCTAGAGGGGGGGAGATTAGACTACTTGACCAAATAGAAATCTAGACTTTTCCCAATTTGAAGTCTTGGCAGATTTTAGCAACTTAGCACAAGTCAAGAAATCAACCTACACATGCAATTCTAAGAGTGTAGCAGCAGAAAGTAAAACATTGCATATGAAGGTAAAGGGAAGGGTTTCGAAAAGGCAAACGCAATGTAGACACAGAGATTTTTGGCGTGGTTCTGACAGGTGGTGCTATTGTACATCCACGTTGATGGAGACTTCAACCCACGGAGGGTACCGGTTGCGCGAGTCCACGGAGGGCTCCACCCACGAAGTGTCCACGAAGAAGCAACCTTGTCTATCCCACCATGGCCATCGCGCACGAAGGACTTGCCTCACTCGGGTAGATCTTCACGAAGTAGGCGATCTCCTTGCCCTTACAAACTCCTTGGTTCAACTCCACAATCTTGTCGGAGGCTCCCAAGTGACACCTAACCAATCTAGGAGACACCACTCTCCAAAAGGTAATAGATGGTGTGTTGATGATGAACTCCTTGCTCTTGTGCTTCAAACGATAGTATCCCGAACACTCAACTCTCTCTCTCTCTCTCTCTCTCTCTCTCAAAGATTTGGCTATGGTGGAAAGATGATTTGAGTGGAAAGCAACTTGGGGAAGGCTATAGATCAAAATTCTTGTGGTTTGATTGGAATGTCTTGGTCTCAACACATGAGTAGTTGGTTCTCTCTCAGAAAATGAGTAGTGGCAGTGTAGGCATGTTCTGATGGCTCTCGATTGAATACAGAAGGGGGTGGAGGGGTATATATAGCCTCCACAGAAAATCGAACCGTTACACACATTTGACCCAACTCGGTTAGACCGAATAGAAGAACTCAGTGAGATCGATTCAGTTCAAAATGTGAACGTTAGGAATCTCGGCGGGACCGACATGATCAACTCGGTGGGACCGATGTGCTAGGGCTAGGGAAAAACCTCATCTCGGTGTGATCGATTGCATGAACTCGGTGGACCGATTTCAGCAATGAGTTAACAGAGCATTGGTATGGAAAACATGGTGGGAGCGATCGCTCATTTTGGTGAGACCGAAACATTACGAAGGGAAACAGAGAGTTTGCATTGCGAATTCGGCGGGACTGATTGCTCATTATGTAAGACCGAAACGTTACTAAGGGAAACAGAGTGCCATCTCGGTGGGACTGAGATCCATATCCGTGAGACCGAATTCTAGGGTTTCTGGTTGTGGTTGTCTCAAAAGAACTCGGTGGCACCGGATAGATCAAATCGGTGGGGCCGAGTTTGACTTTGGGTTTTGGACATATTTGGAAATGAGAAAGTGGTTGAGGGTTATGGAGCAATATCACTAAGCATTTTGAGCAAGTAGTCCATTAGCAACACCTCATCGCCTTTTAATAGTATTGGCTTTCCTACGGACTCAATGTGATCTTGGATCACTAAAATAGAAATGAAAAGTTTTGAGCTTTTAGCCAATCTTTGTCCTTAGCACTTTGAGGGGTCCACATCTCTAGTCCATGCCATGCCAAACATTGAACTTTCTAAAATATTTAACTTGATAAATGTTAGTTCAATGAGCTATATGTTGTTATGAATTACCAAAACCACCCGAGGATTAGTTGCACTTTCAACTTTTGTTAACCATGGTTTAAACCTTAGCATGTTCCTTTATCCTAACAGGGAAAGGTGGTTTCTCAATATAAGGGCATGTACAATGGTGCTATCTTAGAAATGACACGTAGGATAAATGATGAGGTGGAGGAGAGAGAACTCATAAGAAAAGGCTTGTCTTCTCTTATTTAAGAGAAGACAAGAGATCCTCTCTTAGCACAATATGTCTCACCATGTTTTTAGGAATATCTAGTTACTGAAGATAAGGCTAAGAGATGACCCATTGTAGACGTATTTTTTTTCATCTCTAAATTACATGCAAGAATTAAGATAAGACTATCTTATCAACCATTGTACATGCCCTAAGCAGTAGGCACAACTGAATCAACATTGTAACTGATAGTTTCTTCTTTAACCCAAATAGGTTCCTCAATATTTTATTTAACAGGGCAATGATATTTGAACCACTTATGCTTAGGGAGATCAACATGAGTAGCAAAAAATTCGCAAAAGAAAGCTACTATCTCAGAGTCAAGTCCATATTTAGTGCTAAACTTGTGAAAAGTGTCGGTGTCCATAAAAGATTTAACACAATCAAAATTAAGTGTTATACCTGAAGCATTACCTTTGTCGAGTTCCCAATCTTCAGAGTGGAATTTAATTATTTCCAGAAGATTCCATCAGAATTCAATAGGCTTCTTCATAAAAGAGCTAGTAGAAGAAGAATCGAGCATGTTTTGATTATCATGAGAAAGTCGTGCATAAAAATTTGTAAGATAATTTCTTTTGATAGATCATGATTGGGGAATGTATACATCATGCATTTAAGCCTCCCCCAATCTTGAGCGATACTTTCTCCTCCACGAGGGCAAAAAATATATATATAATTCTGATCATGATGAACTAGATGCATAGGATAAAACTTTGGATGAAATTCCAATTTTTCAACCGATTACAATCCCAAGCTCCAATATCATCTTATATCCTATACCATGTCAATTCCTTTCCCTTCAAAGATAAAGGGAATACATTCTTCTTAACTTCATCTCCGGGTAAACCTGCAAGCTTAAATAATCTGCAAACCTCATCCACATAGATTAGGTGCATATCAGGATGTAATGTTCCATCTCCTGCATAAGGATTAGCTAGCAGTTTCTCTATCATACCCGAAGGAATCTCATAAAATATTTTTAGTAGGTGAAGTGGATGAGGAGAAACTCTTTGTTCTTCTGGTCGAGGTGAAGGTACCCCGAACAAAGCCCTCAAAGGATTGTTTTCCATAGTAACAAAGTGACTGCAAATTTTAGCTCGTAATATAAATTTTTCCTTACCAAATTCCACTCACCAGAAGCGCTTCACTCCCCAGCAACTGACAGAAAAGAGCCTTGATGACCCACAATTATAGGGGATCTATCGTAGTCCTTTCTATAAGTAAGAGTGTTGTGACGCCCCCGATTTAATCATACACTAATCATGCACGCAAATGTGTACGATTAAGATCAAGGACTCACGGGAAGATATCACAACACAACTCTACAAATAAAATAAGTCATACAAGCATCATATTACAAGCCAGGGGCCTCGAGGGCTCGAATACAAGTGCTCGATCATAGGCAGTCAGCGGAAGCAACAATATCTGAGTACAGACATAAGTTAAACAAGTTTGCCTTAAGAAGGCTAGCACAAACTGGGATCTGAGATCGAAAGAAGCGCGGGCCTCCGCACAGGATCCTCCTAAACTACTCACAGTGTAAATCGTCGGTGGGCTGCTGCGTAGTAGTAAGCACCTCCGGTGTAGTAGTCGTCATCGCCAGCGGTGGCGTCGGCTCCTGGGCTCCATCGTGCAGTTGCGACAATCGAGTAGAGATAGGGGAAAGGGAAACAATGCAACCGTGAGTACTCATCCAAAGTACTGTAAAGCAAGGAGCTACACTACATATGCATGGATATATGTGTAAAGGGCCATATTAGTGGGTGAGCTGCGAGAATGCCGGAATAAGAGGGATAGCTAGTCTTATCGAAGACTAAACCACGGTCACTGTCTTGCAACAGTGAGGAGGTAGGTTGAAGTCCTCCAAGTAACATCACATAGCAATAATCCTACCCGCGATCCCTCCTCATATCCACGAGAGAAAGCGACCACCGGTTGTATCGGCACTTGGAAGGGTGTGTTTTATCAAGTATCCGGTTCTAGTTGTCATAAGCTCAAGGTACAACTCCAAGTCGTCACTGTTACGAAGATCACGACTATTGAATAGATTAACTTCCTGAGGGGTGCACCATCTTACCCAACAGTTTGATCCCATTTGGCGGACACACTTTCTGGGTCATGCTCGGCGCGGAAGATCAACATGTCGCAGCCCACCTAGGCACTGTGAGAGGCCGACCGCGGTCTAAACCTAAGCGCGGCAGTGCAGGCCCATCGCCTGACACACACTGCATGTTGCGTGGGCGGCGAGCAGACCTAGCCTAGTGGCGTTCAGTCCAATCCGTGGCAGCCGCTCCGTCGTGACGTCTGAAGTGCTTGGTGATACCACGGCGCCGAGTGCCCATATCTTTCCCGTAGTTGGTTAGTGCGTATAAGCTCGTAGCCAACTCGGATCAAATACCAAGATCTCGTTAAGCGTGTTAAGTATCATGAGCGCCCGAGCAGGGCCAGCCCAACTCTCTCCTAAGCGGTCTCAACCTGCCACAATAAACCGCCACAAAGATCCACTCGCGGGTGCTCCACCGGCCGACCGACTTTAATCTCCACATGTATCATGTATAAGTATATAGTATATACCGTGATCACCTCCCGGTGATCACGGCCCGATAATATATACGGCAGACGGACAAGGATATAGGGCCACGAGATGAAAATACTAGCATCCTATACTAAGCATATAGGATTGAGGTAATAGTAACAATGAGTAGTAACAAGGACAGGCTATGCATCGGGATAGGTATAGCGAAAGCGATAACATGCTACACTACTCTAATGCAAGCGTATAGAGAGAGTGGCGATATCTGAGTGATCAAGGGGGGCTTGCACAGTTGCTCTGGCAAGAGAGAAGTCGTCAACACCGTAGTCGAGGCTGGGCAGGCGGAGGTCGGTCTCGTAGTCTCGGAGAAGAGGGGAAGAAACAATGAATACCATGTAAGCAGATGCATATCGATGCATGACATGACAAATGCGATGCTAGGCGTGCCCTAACGTGGTATGAGGTGGTACGGTTAAGAAACATCAGGAAAGTATTCCGGTGTTTACGTGTTCGAGCGAAGGCGGAGGAAAGTTGCGGGTTCGATAGGTTAGGGTTGTGTGGCGGACGAGCGAAGCTGCGTATCGGATTCGTCTCGTCGTTCTGAGTAACTTTCATGTTGAAAATATTTTAATCCGAGTTACGGATTAAAAGATATGATTTTCTAAAGATTTTATTAATTTCTGGAATTTTAATTAATTAATTAATTAATTCGAAAAATGGATTTATGACGTCAGCATGAGGTCATCTTGACGTCGGCGATCAACGAGGTTGACTTGGTCAACTGACGGTGGGTCCGTTAGTCGGTATTTGTTAACTAATTACCTAGTTAGTTTAATTAGCAGATTAATTAGGTTAATTAAACATGATTAATTAAGTTAATTAATTAATTAGCATTTTATTTTTATTTATTAATTTTTATTAGCGTTACGGGTGGGACCCCATGTCATTAGCATGGGCGGTCGGTCGGCATGGTGGCCAAGGTCGACAGTCGGCGGGCCCTAGGGCCTGATCGATGACCGGGGTGGCCCGTCGGCGGTCGTGATGGCGCGAGAGCTAGCCCGCGACCAAATCCGTGTAACCTGCACACGACCATCTTGGGATTCGCCGTCCGGCAGCCAAATTAAGCGTGGAAGCAGCGTTGAATGGGGAAGGCGGCGCACAGCGTGAACAGGAGGAGGCCGAGGCGCGGAGTTGGCGCGGCGTTGAAGCAATGGCGGTGGCGGAGTCGGCGGCGGCATAGCTGAGGCTAGGGGCGAAGCGCGGTCGGCGTGCGGTACCGCGTGGCGACGGGGGAAAGAAGCGGCGGCCTTGATAGAAACCCACACGGGAAAATGGGGAGGGGCGGCGGGCGCGGCCTTGTGAGGAAAAGGCCCGGCAGCGGAGGAGGCGCGAGAAATCTGTGGCGCTCCGGATCCAGAAGCGGAGGAGAGGCGAAGTCGGGGCAGGCAGTGGCGCGCCGAGCGCGTCGACCGCCGGCCGGGAGAAGGCAATGGCGTCCTAGGGGAAGGTGGAAGCGAAGGGAAGAGCTCATGGGGGGCAGCGTAGGGTCTAGGCGAGGGGCTCGGGGGCGGTCGGGGAGGACGGTGGGGAGGAGGTCAGCGGCGGCCGTCAGTGATAAGTCCCGGCGAGTGGGAAGCGAGGGACGGATCCGGCGGCGTGGGCGTCGAGGCGTCTGGCGAGGCGCCCGGCGTCTGGGTGGCGGTCGGGGGAGGAGGGAGGGCAGGCGGCGTCGGGTGGGGTGGGGCCCGGCGTCGGGGCCGGCAGGATCGGGGCGATCCGATCCGGATCAGTGGGGAGAGAAGGGATCGAGGAGTGGGGGTCGGCTAGGGTTTCATCGCCGGGGGTTATGGGCGTGAGGGTGGGCGGATGGGCCATGGGCTGGCAGTGGGCCGCTTACTTGATTGGCGGGGGTTTCCATCTCTGTATTTGTTCTGTTTTCTTTTCTTTTATTTTTTTCCTTTTCTGTTTTAATTCATTTTAAAATACTCAGACATTTTATAAAAATGTGTTTACTCCACCATAATTACCGATGCAATATTTGGCAAACCCCGAACATTTGAGTTTTAATTTTTGAAAACTTTTATTGCTATCATAAATTTGAACTAGAATTTGAGACCGTTTTGAATTAACCCGTGGTTAACTACGGTGACAAAGGTGGCGTGGCACCATCAGCGTGAGATTCTTGTACCATGATTATCCGGCGTTACAAATCTCCTCCACTACAAGAAATCTCGTCCGAGATTTAGGAGGTAGAAGGAAAAAGTCACGGAGTATTCATCACGAAGCGATCCTCGCGTTCCCGGTGGCCGTCTTGAGTGATTTGACCCTTTGGACTTTGAGGAACTTGATAAGCCCGGCGTGTGCGGCGTTCGGCTTGAGTGAGAATGCGTGCGGAAGCTCTTTATAGGAGAGGTCTTGTTGCAATTCGAGCACTTCATGGTCCCTTTGCTCGGATTGGGTCCTTGAAGCAGCGTCGGAGTTGTGACCGTGGAACACGCCGTGAACACGAGAAAGGTTAAGCGGAAGCTCGATTGATATGCCACTTTTCCGCCTTTCGAGAATAGTGAATGGGCCAATATAGTGAGGAGCTAGCTTGCCCTTGATCCGGCGGTGAGCACCCTTCATTGGTGTAGCGAAGATAGGCCTTCTCGCCGAGTTGATAGACCATGTCTTTATGATAGCGGTCATAATTACTCTTTTAGCGTGGTGGCGGTCTTGAGATTCTCGCGAATAATGCGGACTTGTTCTTGGCATGTTGGATAATATCCGGACGAAGAGTGGGCGTTCCCAGTTTTGACCAGTTCGGAGGGTTCGACACTTTCGTCCATATAACACGAAGGGCCATCTTGGACTAAGCTTGATAGCTATTATTATAAGAGAACTCAGCATCGGGAGAGATTCCTCCCACTTCTTGCGAAGGAAATAACACAAGCTTCGAAGCATGTCTTGAGAACTTGGTTGACACGTTCAACTTGCCCTTGTATTTGCGGATGAAAGCGATCTTGAAAGATAAGTGAGTCCCCATAGCTTCTTGAAAGCTTGCGAGAATCTTGAAGTGAATAAGCTGCCACGGTCGGTGATAACCGGTGGAATACCGTGAAGTGAAACAATTCGGACATATAGAGAGTTGCAAGCTGACTAGCGATGATCGTTTCTTTGACCGCGGAAAATGTGCAACTTTATAAAGCGGTCAATGGCGACAAGAATAGCATCATTACCTTTACTGCGATTTGGGAAATCCGGTGGCGAAGTCCATTTCAACATGGTCCCATTTCCATTCGGGAATAGAGATAGGTTGCGAGTTCGGCCGGGCCGTTGATGTTACGCTTTGATCTGACGACAAAGCGTCACATTCACAACATAACGAGCAATGTCTCGCTTCATATTAGACCACGAGAATCTCGGCGAATGTCTTGGTACATCTTGGTGCTACGGGATGAATAGACAAAGGCGTATCATGAGCTTCTTTCATAACCTTTGGAGTCGATTCAGGTTTGCCCTCTTACTCGGTACCACTAAGCGACCTTTGAAGAATAAGGTGCCGTCGTCATCCTGATGAAGAATGAGGTTTTCCTTCTGCGAGATAAAGTTTAATCCTCTCAACTTCATCGTCACATTTCGTATCCATTTGATGGTGTCCACAAGATCAGCCCGCAGCGAGGGTATTGAGAGAACCCTGGAAACAACATGGAGTTCATCTTGCGAAGCTCGGAGGGGGGCGAGTGCACGGAGGAACAATATGGAGGTTCAGCTTTACGAACTCTTCAGCAGTGAGGCTGAACTTTGTGAACCTAGAGGTGGTTGCGATAAGACTTACGGCTCAAGGCATCAGCCATTACATTAGCCTTGCACGGTGTATAGGAAATACCCAAATCAAAATCTGCAGCAGTCTCCATCCATCTCTGTGGCGGAGGTTCAGGTCTGGCTGAGTAAGCAGATACTTGAGGCTTTGGTGGTCGGTGAAGATCTACATAGCGATTACCGAGAAGGTAATGTCGCCCTTGCTTGATGCATGAATGACAGCAACAAGCTCGAGGTCGTGGTGGGTAGTTCTCTTCGTGAGGCGCAATTGTCGAGAGGCATAAGCAAGCACTGCGCTCTTGCATTAGGACACCGCCTAATCCTTGGCGGGAGCGTCGCGATAAATATGAAGTCCTTCTTAGTATCGGGAGGAGCTAATCTTTGGGGCGAGAAGTCAACTTGTCTTTGAGTGCGTGGAAACTTTCACGGCATTTATTTGTCCATTGGAACTTGGCGCCCTTATACAGCAGGTTAGTCGGAGGCTGGCAATCTTGGAGAAGTTCTCGGCGAATCGGCGGCAATAGCTGGCGAGACCGAGAAAACTTCGACTTATGCGTTCTTGGAGGAGTCAATCGAGAATAGCTTGAACTCTTTCGGGGTTGGCGGCAATACCATCCTTAGAGATGACATGCGAGATAGGTCACTTGAAGCGAATTCACACTTGGAGAACTTGGCATATAGTTGATGCTCTCGTAGCTTTTCGGCAAAAGGCGAAGATGTTGACATGTTCTTCTTCATTCTTGGAAAATATCGGGATATCATCTAGATAAACCACGACGAACTTGTCGAGGTAATCCATGAATATATAGTTCATCGGCGAGAGAAGGTGGCTGGAGCATTGGTTAAGCCGAAAGACATGGCGGTGTACTCGTATGAACCATAACGAGTCACAAATGCGGTCTTGGGGATATCCTCCTCACGAACACGGATCTGGTGGTAACCCAACCTCAAGTCGAGTTTAGAGAACAGCGATGAACCAGCCAGTTGATCATACGGATCATTGATCCGAGGAAGAGGATACTTATTACGAATGGTAGCTTGATTTATAGGGCGGTAGTCTTGGACCAATCGGTTTGTCCCATCCTTCTTCTTGACAAAGAGAAGGTGCTCCCCAAGGAAGCAACTTGGGCAAATGAAACCACTTTGAAGAGATTTGTCGATTTCCTCCTTGAGCTCAAGGAGTTCATCTTGCGACATCTTGTAGGGTCGCTTGGCTATAGGAGTGGTGCTTGGTTTCAAGTCGATGGCGAATTGACAGCCCTAGCGAGGGAATCCTGGAAGTTCTTGAGGAAAAGCGTCTGGAAATCGCGAGCAGCAGGAATGTTTTCAATGCCCTCGAGGGCGGCGTTCAATGCATTCAATGCATAGAGCCTTGCCTCGGCATTTGCACCAAATGAGCTTGGTAAGTGACTATTTCATCGAAGGGTGTAGCAGATGGGCGGTCTTAGTGGCGCAAACTATGGAAGCGATATGCGCCTTTAACAATTCATTCGAGAATGAGGTCAATGCTACAAGACTTGACCACGATGGGTGAGACAAGAATTCCAGTCCTTGATTTCAAGCTGGGGCGTCGTTGCAAATCATGGAGGTTCGACATTGGCCAGCGGGGTGTGTACTAATAGTGAAGCATTCATGTCTTCACATTTAATGTCGTGCAAGCATGCAAAATCTTGACATGAATGAATCGATGCACTGTGTCAAATAAAGCGCATCTTGGTCTGAATTTCGAGGAGGTACCCATCACGATGGCGAGCTGGTCTTGAGCCGTTCGGATCAGCGTGGTTGGCTGAACTTCGACCATAAGGCTTGGCATTGTTGTTGCGGGGCTGGTTGCTTCCACGGACGGCATTTGGAAGGCCCGGTGATTCGGTTCTGGTTGCATTCTCTATACGGTGCCTGGTTGTCCACACAGAAGCACAAACCATTATTGGGAGTGGGAGCAGGAGCTTGGGGTGGTGGAGCTGGAAGCTTTGGCTGCTTAGTTGAAGTAAGCGGACGAGGTGCAACATAGCTCTGCCTTGGAGCAGGTGCATTCGGCTGGTACATGCTGTTGGGAATCCATATCTTGCGCCTGCGAGGGCGGGCCGAAGATGAGCCCGTGTCGCAGTTCGCTGTTAGAGCTCTGGTATTCCTGCAGACCAGTTTCGACATTGATAGCTTTGTTCACCAAGGTGGCGAAATCAGCAAAGTCGTGCACGAAGTGCGAGTTTGATGTCGACTTGAAGGCCGTCACGGAACTTCTCTTGTCTGCGTGCATCGGTTGCAATATCCTCTTGACATAGCGAGACAAGTCCGAGAACTCTCGTGATAAGCTTCAGATCTTGTTGCCTTGGGTGAGGTTGCGGAACTCACGCTTCTTCGGTCCATGACTCCTTGAGGATGAAGCGGGCACGGAAAGCAACTTGGAAGTGCGGCGGTGATGATTGTTCCAAGCTGGCGAAATCGCTGTGGCTGTCCCACCATTGAGCTGCGGGTCCCTTCGGGAAGAAGGAAGCAAAAGTGACATAGTGGCGAGGGCTACATCAGCAGACTCCATCTCATAGGTGATGTCACGGGCGATCATCGACATCGGCGGCTGGGTTGAGCAGCGGTACGCAGCAGGTTGGCGTATGAAATCCTGCGAGTTGTTGTGTTTGGCTGCTTTGGTTCATATTGGGGCGAGAAGCGAGCCATCATGTTCTCCATGGTGGCGATTCATCTCAAGCTGTTGGATCATACCAGCCATGTACTCGAGGCGGTGGTGGGAAGTTGCCACCACGACCACGACCAGCTGGTCTAACCATCCTGCTAATATATAACGAGGGTAGTTCAGCATTTGAGAAATTATGCAAAGGACAAGAATCATTCATGATGAAACATGCATAATGAAAGCACACGATAGAAACTACATAGTAGTCGGCATATCTTACAAAGGATCATGCATAGAGTTCGGTACACGAGTTGATTACATAGACTAAGACATCATAGGCGACACCTTGAGCTCATGGCGAATGCATCAAACACTAACAAGCAAGCCTACATCAGCCCCACAGCAGTCTGCGGAGGTAGCTGTAGCTGAAAGCTGGTAGTGTGGCAGCGGATAGTCCTCCACGTCGGTGACACAGGGGCAGCGGATACTCAGTGCAGAACCCGGCGTCCAAGTGGCGAGAAGAGGACCAAGTGCGGAGAGTAGCCTCCACCTCGCCAACCGACACCCTGAGGCATCACGGTCTGGCTGGGTAGATCGCGAGCAGCAGCTCTGGATCGGACAAAGGGTGCGATGGCGTCGAGAGCAGTAAAGGTCTTGACGGGTGATGTACAACTCGTGGTGAAGAGCTCGGTTAGCTCGATCCAGCCCATCGACATCGAGAACAAGGTTACGATGGTAGAAGGGCTCTCTGGTGACGATGGAGTAAGCGGCGGTGTAGTAACCTCCTCACCCACATCGGAACCACGATAGCAATGTGCACGAAGGGAGGTGTCCAACTCGATACTCTCCACGAAGGCGTGTCGAGCAGCAAAAGCAGCATCGTGGACTGCCATATCAATAGTCACCCCAACACCATATGCGGTGTGCAGCCGCGATGGTGGAGTCATACTCCGAGAGTAGAGGTGGGCGATGGCTCGATGCTGCTCTGGTTAAAGTCTGGTACTCCTCAAAGGCGGTGTACTCGGGGTGCGGCGATAACCGGATAGGTCATCATCTCTGCTAGCACCGTAGGTGATCCCGAGCACCAATGGCTGTCGTGTGGCGCCACGACCTGCCTCGTGGGTTCCATCTGAAAACAAAGATGTTTCAAAGGAGTCAAATGGCGGTGTGGAAATTGATCAAAATACAATTCAATAAACAACTATGGCTTTATCCAACTTTGGGGTGAATGTGGTCACGGAATCCTAGTGTTAGTTAGTAAATTCGTCTAACCGAGTAGAAGAGAGTTCGAGTCGAGTAAAGGTCGAGGAGTAAAAGATCCTAGTACCACCCGATGGCGGCGTGGGCCCGTAAGGCACACAGCCAAGTTAGTAAAAGTTTTGCAATGTCTAGACTCGACTTGGCCAAGGAGTGTGGAAGGGGATTCCTACGAGCGATCGGCTCACGATACCAACTTGGCGCCCCGATTTAATCATACACTAATCATGCGCGCAAATGTATGCGATTAAGATCAAGGACTCACGGGAAGATAACAACACAACTCTACAAATAAAATAAGTCATACAAGCATCATATTACAAGCCGGGGCCTCGAGGGCTCGAATACAAGTGCTCGATCATAGGCGAGTCGTGGAAGCAACAATATCTGATACGGACATAAGTTAAACAAGTTTGCCTTAAGAAGGCTAGCACAAAGCGGGATCTGAGATCGAAGAGGCGCATGCCTCTGCACAGGATCCTCCTAAACTACTCACAGTGGTCGTCGGTAGGCTGCTGCGTAGTAGTAGGCACCTCTAGTGTAGTAGTCGTCATCGACGGTGGCGTCGCTCTGGGCTCCATCGTGCAGTTGCAGCAATCGAGTAGAGATAGGGAAAAGGGAAACAATGCAACCGTGAGTACTCATCCAAAGTACTGCAAGCAAGGAGCTACACTACATATGCATGGATATATGTGTAAGGGCCATATCGGTGGACTGAGCTGCGAATGCGAGAATAAGAGGGGATAGCTAGTCTTATCGAAGACTACGCCACGGTCACTGTCTTACAACAGGTAGAGGAGGGTAGGTTGAAGTCCTCCAAGTAACATCACATAGCAATAATCCTACCCGGCGATCCCCTCCTCATATCCCTGAGAGAGAGCGACCACCGGTTGTATCTGGCACTTGGAAGGGTGTGTTTTATCAAGTATCCGGTTCTAGTTGTCATAAGCTCAAGGTACAACTCCAATTCGTCCTGTTACCGAAGATCACGGCTATTCGAATAGATTAACTTCCCTGCAGGGGTGCACCAACTTACCCAACACGTTTGATCCCATTTGGCCGGACACACTTTCCTGGGTCATGCCCAGCCGCGGAAGATCAACACGTCGCAGCCCCACCTAGGCACAACAGAGAGGCCAGCACTGTAACACCCTGGATGTAAAACTTCCCATTTTGGCAATATATTAACTTGACCTTCATCCAATTCTTGTGGGTTTTATTCATGTTTGGCCTCATCTTGTTTGGTTATGTGGGTTTCTCTTTTCTTTGTCATGATCACCTTACCATATTGCATTGTGCCTCTTGTCATCTTGCATTCCATCCTCATCATGTGCTTGCTGTGATCTCTTACATTTTATGTTGTTGCATGTTCCATACTTAAAACTTGCATTACCACCTCCTCCTTCTCTTTACTTCCTTCTTTTCAAGTGCTATCTTCTCCTTTTCAATTAATGTTCATCTTCTCCTGCAAATCTTGCTCCATATCATAAACCTCTCTTGCCAAATGTCTCCTTGTTTGAAGTTGTTTTGGTCAGGTTTAAAAATGACACAAGTTTGAATTATATTCACACTTGTCTTATTTTCTACCTTTAAAATGCCCAATGCAATTTATTAAAATAGTGGAGAGTTCGGGAGTTTGAGGATATTTTCTCTATTCTCTAACTCCTCTCCTTTTTTCCCTGTGTTTTTCTTTTCTATTCCTGTTTGGAAAATAGAAAAGGAGAGCTTCAGCTGGCGGCAGCCACTGGCTCCGGCCTCCAAGTCGGCCCAGCTACCCCAGCCCAGCAGCCCGGTAGGCGCGCGCCAGCCCGCTCGCTCCTCTCCTCCTGTCTTGGCCTTTTGCTCCGCGTACACCCCCGCTGTTTTCTCTCCACGTGGCCATCCCGGCCCTGCTTGGCAGCGTCTGCCCTGCTCCCCGCACCCACCTTTTCCCCCTCCTCTCGCCGTTGCCATGGGGACCGCGAGCTCGACCTGTCGCCCTAGCCCCCTACTTATCCTCTCTCTCCCTGCCCTCACGTCCCTAGGGTTTCCCCTCTTCCTCTCGCCGCCGCCGCCAGGTGAGAAGGACCACCAGATCCATCGCAGCTGCTCCGGCCCGAGCGCAACTGAGAGCGCGTCTCGTCACCGGCGTGCACTCCGGCCACCTCCGCCTCGCCAACGTCGTCCGTCTTCCTCCACGACGTCGGCTATGTCCCCGTCGTCCTCTTCCTCGCCTGGGATCGTCAAGTCCGGCTACTTCCCCGTCGTCCTCTTCCTCCCCCCGGCAGACGGTAGCCCGCCAAGTTCGAGCTCGGCGGCCGTCGCCCGTCGGCCCGTCTCCGTCGACCTGTCGTGTCCTAGGTTGAGCTGGGTAACGCACCTACCTCCCCTTTTCTTACCATGGCATTTAGGACACCGTAGGGCGCGTCCGGTCCGTGTCTTTCCGTGCTCGGCGTGCTCGGCGTGATCTGAAGATTTTGGGTTGATGATGTTACGCGTGCGTGGGTGCCGTGTTCCCGCTCTGGTTCACCTTCGTGCACCCGTATGCCTTCGCGCCGCTTCGTTCGCGCTCCGCGCGCACCAACTGTCCCGAGTCGCCGTGCTGCTGCTTTGCCGGTCGCCGTAGCTACTCTTGCCGGTCGCATGCGGGCGCGAGTCGAGTCGAGCCTTTGCTCGAGCACCGCGCCCTGTTTTTTTTTCCTTCACGCGCGCTTTTCTCCCTTCCCCGACGACCGCGGAGAATCCAGTGCCGGTGAGTCACCGCCGTTGCCTCGCCCGGCGCCGTCGTCTACTGTTTGGCGGCAGAGTTACTCGTCTGGTTGATTACCTAAAGGGCGAAGCCCTTCCCTATCGATCGCGACCGCCTAGCCCAGTGGCTGTTGGTGCGAAGCCACACGGGGAGACCGGGTTGAATCCCGCGCCCCCCTTTTTGTTATTTCCTCTGTGGGGACTTGTAACGATGAGACTCTATGTGATGAGGGTCCCATCGGTCGACCTCTCGGCGCCCTCCTCCTTCTATTTTTTTCCTTATCCCGCGTTTTCCATTTCTGGATGGCCCTCTCTTTCCTTTTCAGGCAAGTCCATTTACGGACGTTTCCAAATATGGAAGATGCCAATTCATTACCTACCATTTTAGGCAGGTTTTGTTTTGTGCATTTGTGATGATTTTTCTCTGCAACCCTAACATATTATATATGTTTTTGGGGTGAAAAATCCCACCAACTCAGTGGTGGCATTAGTTTCTGCATTTGAGCAAGTTCATGAACATGTCATTTTACATCATCTTTGTTAATGGCGGTTTGTGCCATTCTTGTTTTGCTTGTCTTTTCCAAACCGTGCATCCGATTCGGTGATCTTCATATCGATTTCAACGAAATCATCTCATCTTTCAGTGGCATACTTGGTTTGCCAAGTTGATGCCTGGTTCATCATTTACCTTCGGGCGCTTTATCGCTTTGCATATCACATCTCGCTTATCATGCCATGTTTTTGCATCATGTTGATTGTGCATTGCACCGTGATTTATTGTGGTTCCTTTGTTTGTGTTGTTGCTTTGGGTAGAGTCGGGAGGCGAGTGCGTGAGCGAGGAACCTGTTGAGAAGCGCTTACGAGGATCAAGCTTTCGACAACTCGAGAACATTGCGAGCAAGATGACCATACCCTCGAAATCACTTCTATCTTTGCTATGCTAGTTGCTCGCTCTTTTGCTATGCCTATGCTGCGATGCCTACCACTTGCTATATCATGCCACCCATATTGCCATGTCAGCCCTAACCATCCTTTTCCTAGCAAACCGTTGATTGGCTATGTTACCGCTTTGCTCAGCCCTCTTATAGCGTTGCTAGTTGCGGTGAAGCTGAAGTTTGTTCCTTGTTGGAACATGGAGATGTTGTTCCTTATTGGAACATGTTTACTTGTTGGGGATATCACAATATATATATCTGCTATGTTTAACACATCTATATACTTGGTAAAGGGTGGAAGGCTCGGCCTTATGCACAGTGTTTTGTTCCTCTTGCCACCTAGTTTCCGTCATACGGTGTTATGTTCCTTGATTTAGCGTTCCTTACGGTTGGGTGATTTATGGGACCCCCTTGACAGTTCGCTTTGAATAAGACTCGTCAAAAAGCCCAACATTGGTTTTACCATTTGCCACCTAAGCCTTTTCCCGGGTTTCGCGAGTCCGAGGTCATCTTTATTTAACCCCCGGACCGGTGCTCCTTGAGTGCTGGCCCAAACTAGAGTGCTTTGCGGCGCCCCTCAAGGAAACTTGAGGTCTGGTTTTAGTTATGCGGACTGCTCATCCGGTGTGCCACGAGAGCGAGATATGTGCAGCTCCTATCGGGATTTGTCGGCACATTCGGGCGGCTTTGCTGGTCTTGTTTTATTGCTGTCGAAATGTCTTGTAGTCCGGGATTCGAGATTGATCGGGTCTTCGGTAGAAGAATATCCTTCGTTGACCGTGAGAGCTTATAATGGGCTAAGTTGGGACACCCTGCGAGGTAATATCTTTGAAAGCCGTGCATGGTTATGAGGCAGATGGGAATTTGTTAATGTCGGTTGTAGAAAACCCAAAGTTGACCTCAAATAAAATACACATCAACGGCGTGTGTAACCGTGATGGTCTCTTCTCGGAGTCCGGGAAGTGAACACGATGTTGGAGTTATGTCGGCGTAAGTAGTTCGGGATCACTTCTTGATGGCTACTAGTTTCACGACCGTGCTTTGCTCCTCTTCTCGCTCTCTTTTGCGATGTAGCCACCATATATGCTAGTCGCTTGCTGCAGCTCCACTTTACTACTACTCTGTCCTTCCTATAAGCTTAAATAGTCTTGATCTCGCGGTGTGAGATTGCTGAGTCCCGTGACTCACAGATACTTCAAAACAGTTGCAGTTCCGATGATGCGGTCAGGTGACTCAACCGAGCTCAAGTGGGAGTTCGACGAGGCGTGGTCGTTACTATGTGTCTTTTCACGATGATCAGTAGTGGTGCCCAGTTGGGACGATTCGGGGATCTGTGTAGCATTTGGGGTATCTTCTTTTATTTTGGTTCCGTGAGTCGGACCTTGAGTGTACTCTGAATGATGGATGTTTAATTATGTCTTGTGTGAAGTGGCATTGTAAGCCAACTATGTATCTCTTTCCCTTATTTATTACATGGGTTGTGTGAAGATTACCTCACTTGCGACATTGCTTTCAATGCGGTTATGCCTCTAAGTCGTGCCTCGACACGTGGGAGATATAAGCCGCATCGGGGCGTTACAAGTTGGTAATCGAGCCTTCCCGACTTAGGAGCCCCCTACTTGATTGTTTCTTTGGCGTTGTTGAGTCTAGAATGGAAAATGTTTTGAGTCTTAGGATTATATATATCGGAGTAGGATTCTTTTACTCCCAGTCCTTAAATCGCTCTGTGAGGTCTCTGACGTAGAATTTTGACTCTCCTCTTCTCAAATTTCACTAATTTTTTTAGGATCACGTGGGTATCTTGGGATCGTTCCGATGGTTTTGTGGCGAGAACATTGTTCTTGGTGCCTCGACATTTAGGGGTTGTGGCGGTGTCCGGGAGTTGAGCTCGAGGTGTTGTCGTCACAATTTTATCGTTGCGATTCTGGAATACGAGTTTTACCGACATCGAAATCTCTTTTGTGCAGTTGTTGGTGAGATAACCCCGATAGCCCGATAATGTGGCGAGTCTTGGGAATATTGCCATGACTTGCATAACGGATGTTTTTGAAGGTCGAGGTACCACGATTTCGAGGATTTCTTGGTTATGTGTTGACGGATGGATCAATTTGGATCTAGGTATTGTTAGTTTGGGTGATATATTTTGTGTCCCTGTATCCCCAACACCAGATTGCATAACGAGAAAGTTTGGGAGTTTATAGGTGGGAATTCTAGTAGCTTACGGGATATTCTTTCCGACGGATGTATGATTTGAGATTGGGGTTCAACGTCTAGTGGTCCGCCCATTCACGGTCGATTCTGATGGTCGCGAGGCGTCTTAAAGAATCCTTGGCTATGCTGATTCGGGGCGTCTTGTTTGTCATTCGTGACGTCCGCTATCGTCGTGTCGTGTGGGCCCCACCACGAACACTTTGGGCGAAATCTCTATCATGTGTTTGTTCGGCTCATTCTAGAGTCAATCTTTTGTTTTCGGTTGTGATATTCGATTTGTTTCTAAGGCGGATGTTGTTTCCATATCTTTATCTAAGTGGCTTCTCACCTTAATGGGCGTGTGATGATTAACTTTGGAATTCATTCGTTCATTCTTGTTGAATGTTTATTGTGAAGACTATATGTTGCTATTTCTATCGTTGATTCTACTTATCTTTTGTCTATCAAAGGACTAACGGATGTCACCCTCTTGAGGATGGCTCCGCCAGCGTCGAATCCGGATCGCAATGATGGGGATCGGTCGAACCCTCCACCTCCACCTCCGCCTCCGGAGGCTGGCAAGCTATCATGGCAGCCACCAATGCCAATGCTCGAGATGATTTTGCAGCTCTTGCAAGAAGCGTACTCGAGGGCAAGGCAATCAAGGAAATCAAGGTCAAGGCAACAATCAGCCACACTTTGCTACTCTCGATCGGTTCCTCGCTAATCAGCGAAGTCTTTCGGTTTACGTGCCGAGGCCACAGAGGCTGACGATTGGTTAGTGGACATCTGCAAGCATTTTGATTGTAGCAATGTCGGACACGAGGACTTTGTCAAGTTTGCATCATTTCAACTCAAGGATCAAGCTGCTGAGTGGTACCAGCAATACAAAGATTCGAGAGGAGGTCGTGTCATTACAGGATGAGTTCGCCGTGATTTGAGCTCATCACATTCGAAAAGTGTTGTTGAGAGCAAGCGTGAGGAGTTCCGCAATCTCAAGCAAGGCAACATGTCGTCTATCAATACAATATCCAGTTCGAAGCTTCGCTCGTTTTGCTAAGCAAGGCGTACACGATGAAAGAGTATGATCTATCAATTCGAGAGGTGAGTGCGAGAGAAGATCTGCAATTAGCTCTTGTGCTTTTGAGCGAGATAAGTATGATGATTTCTACAACATGGCCTTTGAAGCAAGAAGCTGCCCAGCTCAAATGTGAGGCTTCTAAGAAGAGAATCGGGGATGCAGTTCGGTCTTCTTCTTCCTCTCAAGTGGCAGCTAAGCGCGAAGTTCTACCTTCCTCCTCCTCCGTTCCGTCGGCCTTATCAGCGAGAAGAACTCGGGTGGCCGTGGATCTTCCCACCCACCCAACCCAAGCTATCGAGAACAAGTCTAATTCTCAAGCTCCAAGGTCAAGTGCTCCTTACCACCGTCCGCTCTACGAGGTGACTTGCAACAAATGTCGCAGAAAGGTCACTATCGAACAAGTGCTTCAACGAGGCGCCTTCCGCCTCCTCCTCTGTGAAATCTTCCAGCAATGCTGTGGTCAAGCATAATCCAAATCATGCCAAGGTCAATATGATGAATGCAGCTCAAGCGGAGGAATCTTCGATGTGATAATGGGTAATCTCTCGATTAATGATATTCTGCAAAAGTCTTATTTGATCTTTGGTGCATCGCATTGTTTCATCTCAAGACCATTTGCATCTAAGCATGAATTGGGTTATCAAGAATTGCCTAGTTCCTTATCAATTGTGTCCCGGGTAAGCAAATGACAGCTAATAATTATGTCCGGATGTTTCTATCAAGATGGGCGATTATAGGTTTCGGCTAAACCTATTGTCCTTGGTGACTCGGACATTGATCTTATTCTCGGAATGGGTGGCTTTATCGGCACAAAGCTCAGCTTGATTGTGCTGCCGGGAAATTCAATTGACTCACTCTTCTAATGATGTGATCATCTATGCGCTCGTGATGAAACCATTGGTTGTTTTCTCTCAATGAGAAGGGCGAACTGAATGCTATCTCTCGATTCGATCGTTTGTGAGTACCAAGATGTCTTTCGGAAGAGCTTCGGGTATGCCTCCTCATCGGCCGATTGAGTTCGTTATCGATCTTGAGCACGGCCTTGAACCCGTTTGCAAGCGTCCATACAAGCTTGGACTGATGAGCTGAAGGAATTGAAGAAGCAGCTCGATGAACAAGAGCGTCTGGGTTTGATCGGACCGAGTTCATCTCCTTGGGGTTGTGGTGTTCTTTTGTCCGGAAGAAGGATGGCACGGACCGACTTTGCGTCGATTACCGTCCATTGAATAAGAAGACAATCAAGAACAAGTATCCACTTCCCAACATCAATGAGCTTTTCGAGCAACTCAAAGGTGCTACAGTGTTCTCTAAGCTTGACCTTCGTATGGGTTATCATCAGATTCGCATTCGTGAACAAGATATTCCCAAGACAGCATTCAGAACAAGCTTTGGTTCTTATGAATATACTGTCATGTCTTTCGACCTTGTCAATGCTCCTCCAACATTCTCTCGGATGATGAACTTCATTTTCAACCCCTACACCAATGAATTCGTCTTGGTCTATCTCGATGATATTTTGGTCTTCTCCAAGAATAAGAAGGATCATGCCAAACATTTGCGATTGGTGCTAGACAAGCTCAGAGAGTATCAATTCTATGCTAAGTTCTCCAAATGTGAATTTTGGCTTGATGAAGTGCTTTATCTTGGTCATATCATCTCCGCCAAGGGCATCGCTGTTAATCCCGATAAGGTGTCCGCAATTGTGAATTGGGAACCTCCTCGGAATGTCAAGTAGCTCCATGATTTTCTCGGTCTTGCAAGCTATTGCGAAGATTCGTTGAGAACTTCTCCAAGATTGCAAAGCCTCTTTCCAACCTCCTCGAAGCATGTGAAGTATATCGGTCTCCCGAGTGTGGCGTTGCTTTCAATACCCTCAAAGAGAAACTCGTCACAGCTCTGTCTTGACTCCCCTGATGAATCCAAGCCATTTGAAGTTTTCGTGATGCTTCTCTTCAAGGTCTCGGTGCTTTGTTAATGCAAGAGAAGAGAGTTGTGGCTTATACCTCTACTTGATTGAAGCCCAGCGAAAAGAACTACCCCACTCACGATCTTGAGTTGGCGGCGGTTGTCCATGCATTGATAACGTGGAGACATCTCTTGTTGGGAAGGAAAGTGGACATTTTCACCGATCACAAGAGTCTCAAGTACATCTTCACTCAACCCAACCTCAACCTCGAGGCAGACTCGATGGGTGAAATGATTCAAGAGTACAACCCAAGTATTGAATATACTCCGGGCAAGGCCAATGTCATTGCGAGATGCTTTGGCAGGAAAGCTTCTGCAATAGTCTAATCCTCAAGCCTTTTCAGCGGATCTCTGTGAAGCTTTCCATAAGCTGAATCTTCAAGTTGTTCCTCAAGGCTTTCTTGCCAACCTCATAGTCTCTCCTACTTTGGAAGATCAGATTCGTGAGGCTCAACTTCGGATGCCATGGTGAAAAAGGTGAAGCGTGGTATCGACAAGGGCATTTCCAAGTACAAGTGCTTCCACGTTGATGACAAAGACACTCTTTTCTTTGAGGACGGATTGTGGTTCCTAAGGGTGATCTGCGAAAAGTTATTATGAGCGAGGCTCACAATTCGCTTCTATCCATTCATCCTGGAAATGCGAAGATGTACCATGACCTCAAGCAGTCATATTGGTGGACTCGAATGAAGCGAAATTGCTCAATTCGTGAATGAATGTGATGTCTGCGAGAAGAGTGAAAGCAGAACACCAAAGACCAGCTGGTCTCCTCCAACCTCTTGCTATTCCAGAATGGAAGTTTGATCATATTGAAATGGACTTCGTGACTGGCTTTCCAAAGTCCAAGCGTGGAAATGATGCTATCTTCGTTGTCATTGACAAGCTCACTAAAGTGGCTCATTTTCTTCCTATCAAAGAATCGATCACAGCAGCTCAGTTGGCAGAGCTATACACCTCCAGGATTGTCTCCTTGCACGGCATTCCACAAGTGATCTCTTCAGACCATGGCAGCATCTTTACCTCCAAGTTTTGGGATTCTTTTCAGAAGGCCATGGGCACCAACATTCGTTTCAGCACAGCTTTCCATCCTCAAACAAGTGGTCAAGTCGAGCGAGTAAATCAAATTCTTGAAGATATGCTCAGGGCTTGTGTCATTTCTTTCGGTATGAAGTGGGAAGATTGTCTTCCATATGCAGAGTTCTCCTACAACAACAGCTTTCAAGCGAGTTCGGGCAAGGCCCCATTCGAAATTCTCTATGGCAGAAAGTGCGTACTCCTCTCAATTAGTGCGAGAGCGGTGAGCGCCAACTTCTTGGCAATGACTTGATCACGAAGCGGAAGAAATGTGCCAAGTCATTCGTGAGAATCTCAAAGCCGCATAATCGCGCGGAAAACTATTATGATGATAAGCACCGTGATGTGGCTTTTGAAATCGGAGACCATGTCTACCTCCGCGTCTCTCAATGAAAGGCACTCGTAAACCCGGTATCAAAGGAAGCTTGCCCCTAGATCGTGGGTCCTTTCAAGATCATTGGCAAAAAGCGATCTAGCCTATCAACGAGCTTCCATCCAACTTTGCAAGCGTGCACGATGTGTTTCACGTGTCACGGCCATAAGTGCTTCAAGACTCTGAACGCACTATCAACGAAGAGATTGACCTTCAAGAAGATCTATCTTATCATGAGCACCCGTTGCTATTCTTGAAGAAACCGGCGCAAGACTACGCAACAAGTCAATCAAATTCCTCAAAGTGAAGTGGTCACACCATTCCGACGAGAAGCTACACAGGGCGCGAGGATCACCTCCGTTCGAATATCCGGAGTTCTTTCAGTCCTAGATCTCGGGACGAGATCCTCTTGTAGTGGTGGAGTGTTGTAACACCCTGGATGTAAAACTTCCCATTTTGGCAATATATTAACTTGACCTTCATCCAATTCTTGTGGGTTTTATTCATGTTTGGCCTCATCTTGTTTGGTTATGTGGGTTTCTCTTTTCTTTGTCATGATCACCTTACCATATTGCATTGTGCCTCTTGTCATCTTGCATTCCATCCTCATCATGTGCTTGCTGTGATCTCTTACATTTTATGTTGTTGCATGTTCCATACTTAAAACTTGCATTACCACCTCCTCCTTCTCTTTACTTCCTTCTTTTCAAGTGCTATCTTCTCCTTTTTCAATTAATGTTCATCTTCTCCCTGCAAATCTTGCTCCATATCATAAACCTCTCTGCCAAATGTCTCCTTGTTTGAAGTTGTTTTGGTCAGGTTTAAAAATGACACAAGTTTGAATTATATTCACACTTGTCTTATTTTTCTACCTTTAAAAATGCCCAATGCAATTTATTAAAATAGTGGAGAGTTCCGGAGTTTGAGGATATTTCTCTATTCTCTAACTCCTCTCCTTTTTTTCCCTGTGTTTTCTTTTCTATTCTGTTTGGAAAATAGAAAGGAGAGCTTCAGTGTGGCAGCAGCCACTGGCTCCGGCCTCCAAGTCGGCCCAGCTACCCCAGCCCTTGGCCCGGTGAGGCCTTGGCCAGCCCCGCTCGCTCCTCTCCTCCTGTCTTCACGCACCTGCTCCGCGTACACCCCGCTGTTTTCTCTCCACGTGGCCATCCGGCCCGCTTGGCAGCGTCTGCCTGCCCCCACCCACCTTTTCCCCTCCTCTCGCCGTTGCCATGGGGACCATGAGCACGAGGCAAGCGAGCTCGACCCGTCGCCCTAGCCCCCTACTTATCTCTCTCTCCCTGCCCTCACGCCCCTAGGGTTTCCCTCTTCCTCTACGCCGCCTTGCCCGGTGAAGGACCACAGATCCATCGCGGCTGCTCCGCCCGGCAAGCGAGAGCAGCGTCTCGTCGCGGCGTGCACTCCGCCACCTCCGCCTCGCCAACGTCGTCCGTCTTCCTCCACGATGTCGGCTCGTCCCGTCGTCCTCTTCCTCTTTGGGATCGTCAAGTCCGGCTACTTCCCGTCGTCCTCTTCCTCCCTGCTTGCGGACAGTAGCCCGCCAAGTTGAGCTCGCGCTTCGCCGTCAGCCCGTCTCCGTCGACCCTGTCGTGTCCTAGGGTGAGCTGGGTAACGCACCTACCTCCCCCTTTTCTTACCATGGCATTTAGGACACCGTAGGGCGCGTCCGGTCCGTGTCTTTTCCGTGCTCGGCGTGCTTCGGCGTGATCTGAAGATTTTGGGTTCAGTGATGTTCGCCGTGCGTGGGTGTCGTGTTCCCCGCTCTGGTTCACCCCTTCGTGCACCCGTAGCGCGCTCGCGCCGCTCGTTCGCGCTCCCGCTCGCACCCAACTTGTCCCGAGGTCGCCGTAGCTGCTGCTGCCGGTCATCGTAGCTGCTACTGCCGGTCGCCGCGGACGCCAGAGTCCCGAGTCGAGCCACTGCTCGAGCACACGCGCCCTGTTTTTTTTCCTTCCTGCACGCGCTTTTCTCCCTTCCCGCACGACCGCCGGAGGCCCCGTGCTAGCTGGGTCACCGCCGTTGCCTCGCCGGCGCCGTCGTCTACTCTGTTTGGCGACAGAGTTACTCGTCTGGGTTGATTACCTAAAAGGGGCCGAAGCCCTTCCCTATCAGTCGCGACCGCCTAGCCCAGTGGCTGTTGGTGCGAAACCACCGGGAGACCGGGTTGAATCCCACGCCCCCCTTTTGTTATTTCCTCTGTGGGGACTTGTAACGATGACTCTATGATGATAGGGTCCCATCGGTCAACCTCTCAGCGCCCTCCTCCTTCTATTTTTTTCCTTATCCCCGCGTTTTCCATTTCTGGATGGCCCTCTCTTTCCTTTTCAGGCAAGTCCATTTCTGGACGTTTCCAAATATGGAAGATGCCAATTCTGTTACCTACCATTTTAGGCAGGTTTTGTTTTGTGCATTTGTGATGATTTTTCTACAGCAACCCTAACATATTATATATGTTTTTGGGGTAGAAAAATCCCACCAACTCAGTGGTGGCATTAGTTTCTGCATTTGAGCAAGTTCATGAACATGTCATTTTACATCATGCTGTTAATGGCAGTTTGTGCCATTCTTGTTTTGCTTGTCTTTTCCAAACCGTGCATCCGATTCCGGTGATCTTCATATCGATTTCAACCGAAATCATCTCATCTTTCCAGTGGCATACTTGGTTTGCCAAGTTGATGCCTGGTTCATCATTTACCTTCGGAGCACATATGCTTTGCATATCACATCTCGCTTATCATGCCATGTTTTTGCATCATGTTGATTGTGCATTGCACCGTGATTTATTGTGGTTCCTTTGTTTGTGTTGTTGCTTTGGGTAGAGTCGGAGGCGAGTGCGTGAGCGAGGAACCTGTTGAGAACGCTTACGAGGATCAGCTTTCGACAACTCTCGAGAACATTGCGAGCAAGATGACCATACCCTCGAAATCACTTCTATCTTTGCTATGCTAGTTGCTCGCTCTTTTGCTATGCCTATGCTGCGATGCCTACCACTTGCTATATCATGCCACCCATATTGCCATGTCAGCCCTAACCATCCTTTTCCTAGCAAACCGTTGATTGGCTATGTTACCGCTTTGCTCAGCCCTCTTATAGCGTTGCTAGTTGCAGGTGAAGCTGAAGTTTGTTCCTTGTTGGAACATGGAGATGTTGTTCCTTATCAGAACATGTTTACTTGTTGGGGATATCACAATATATATATCTGCTATGTTTAACACATCTATATACTTGGTAAAGGGTGGAAGGCTCGGCCTTATGCACAGTGTTTTGTTCCCTCTTGCCACCCTAGTTTCCGTCAAACCGGTGTTATGTTCCTTGATTTAGCGTTCCTTACGGTTGGGTGATTTATGGGACCCCCTTGACAGTTCGCTTTGAATAAGACTCGTCCAGCAAAGCCCAACATTGGTTTTACCATTTGCCACCTAAGCCTTTTCCCCGGGTTTTCGCGAGCCGAGGGTCATCTTTATTTTAACCCCGGACGGTGCTCCTTGAGTGCTGGCCCAAACTAAGTGCTTTAGCGCCCCTCAAAAACTTGAGGTCTGGTTTTAGTTGTGCGGACTGCTCATCCGGTGTGCCACGAGAGCGAGATATGTGCAGCTCCTATCGGGATTTGTCGGCACATTAGGCGGCTTTGCTGGTCTTGTTTATTCTTTGTCGAAATGTCTTGTAGTCCGGGATTCGAGATTGATCGGGTCTTCCGGTAGAAGGAATATCCTTCGTTGACCGTGAGAGCTTATAATGGGCTAAGTTGGGACACCCTGCAGGTAATATCTTTGAAAGCCGTGCCCGCGGTTATGAGGCAGATGGGAATTTGTTAATGTCGGTTGTAGAAAACCCAAAGTTGACCTCAAATAAAATACACATCAACGCGTGTGTAACCGTGATGGTCTCTTCTCGTGAGTCGGGAAGTGAACACGATGTTGGAGTTATGTCGGCGTAAGTAGTTCAGGATCACTTCTTGATCGCTACTAGTTTCACGACCGTGCTTTGCTCCTCTTCTCGCTCTCTCTTGCGATGTAGCCACCATATATGCTAGTCGCTTGCTGCAGCTCCACTTTACTACTACTCTGTCCTTCCTATAAGCTTAAATAGTCTTGATCTCGCTGGTGTGAGATTCTGAGTCCCGTGACTCACAGATACTTCAAAACAGTTGCAGAGTTCCGATGATGCGGTCGGGTGACTCAACCGAGCTCAAGTGGGAGTTCGACGAGGCGTGGTCGTTACTATGTGTCTTTTCTGATGATCGATAGTGGTGCCCGGTTGGGACGATTGAGGATCATGTAGCATTTGGGGTATCTTCTTTTATTTTGGTTCCGTAGTCGGACCTTGAGTGTACTACGAATGATGGATGTTTAATTATGTCTTGTGTGAAGTGGCATTGTAAGCCAACTATGTATCTCTTTCCTTATTTATTACATGGGTTGTGTGAAGATTACCTCACTTGCGACATTGCTTTCAATGCGGTTATGCCTCTAAGTCGTGCCTCGACACGTGGGAGATATAGCCGCATCGAGGCGTTACAAGCACGCTGTCTAAACCTAAGCGCAGGGTGCAGGCCCATCATCGAGCACACCACACGTTGCGTGGGCGGCGAGGAAGCAGACCTAGCCTAGTGGCGTTCAGTCCAATCCGGCGCGCGCGCGCTCGTCGTGACGTCTGAAGTGCTTGGTGATACCACGCGCCGAGTGCCCATATCTTTCCCACGTGGTTGGTTAGTGCGTATAAGCTCGTAGCCAACTCAGATCAAATACCAAGATCTCGTTAAGCGTGTTAAGTATCCGCTTGAATGCGAACAGGCCAGGCCCACCTCTCTCCTAGGCGGTCTCAACCTGCCTGCCAACCGCCACAAAGATCCACTCATGGTGCTCCACCGGCCGACCCGACTTTAATATCCACATGTATCATGTATAAGTATATAGTATATACCGTGATCACCTCCCGAGTGATCACGGCCCGATAATATAGCACGGCGAGCGGACAAGGATGTAGGGCCACAGATGAAAGTACTAGCATCCTATACTAAGCATATAGGATTGCAGGTAATGGTAACAACAGTAGTAACAAGGACAGGCTATGCATCAGGATAGGTATAACTGAAAGCAGTAACATGCTACACTACTCTAATGCAAGCAGTATAGAGGAGAGTAGGCGATATCTGGTGATCAAGGGGGCTTGCTGGTTGCTCTGGTAAGAGAGAGGGGTCGTCAACACCGTAGTCGAGCTGGGCAGCAGCAGCGTCGGTCTCGTAGTCTACCGGAGAGAAGAGGGGAAGAAACAATGAATACCATGTAAGCAGATGCATATCGATGCATGACATGACAAATAACGATGCTAGGCGTGCCCTAACATGGTATGAGGTGGTACGGTTAAGAAACATCAGGGAAAGTATTCCGGTGTTTTCGTGATTCGAGCGAGGAGGCGGGGGAAAAAGTTGGAGTTCGATAGGTTAGGGTTGTGTGGCGGACGAACGAGCTGCGTATCCGGATTCGTCTCGTCGTTCTGAGTAACTTTCATGTTGAAAATATTTTAATCCGAGTTACGGATTAAAAGATATGATTTTCTAAAGATTTTATTAATTTCTGGAATTTTAATTAATTAATTAATTAATTCGAAAAATGGATTTATGGCGTCGGCATGAGGTCATCTTGACGTCGGCGATCAACGAGGTTGACTTGGTCAACTGACGAGTGGGTCCCGTTAGTCTATTGATGTTAACTAATTACCCTAGTTAGTTTGATTAACAGATTAATTAGGTTAATTAAACATGATTAATTAAGTTAATTAACTTAGTTAATTAATTAATTAATTAGCATTTTTAATTTTATTTATTAATTTTTATTAAACGTTCTGGGGTGGGACCCCCATGTCATTGGCATGGGCGATCCGGTCGGCATGGTGACCGGGTCAACAGGTCGGCCGGGCCCCTAGGGCCCAATTGATGACCTAGGGGTGGCCCCGGTCGGCCAGGTCAGCGGTGGCGCCGGAGCTAGCCCCGGCGACCAAATCCGTGGCACATGGCACGCACCATGCGCCGGGATTCGCCGTCCGTGCAGCCAAATTAGAGGCGGGCGGGCGCGTTGAATGGGGAAGCTTGGCGCACCGTGGGAGCACCAGGAGAGCCGAGGCGCCGGAGTTGGCGCCGGCGTTGAGCAATGGCGGTGGCGGAGTCGGGCGCCGCAAGCTGAGGGCTAGGGGCGGAAGCGGTCGGCATGCGGTCTGCGTGCCGAGGCGACGGGGAAAAAGCGGCGGCCGCGGGCAGGGAGCCGCACGGGAAAGCGGGAGGGGGCGGGCGGGGCGGCTGGGCGGGGAAAAGGCCCGGCCGAGCGGAGGAGGCGCGAGGAGGGTCTGTGGCGCGGCGGATCCGGCGGCAAGCGGAGGGGAGGGCCGGGTCGTCGGCGGACGGCGGTGGCGCGGAAGCGCGTCGACCGCCGGCCGGGAGGCGACGCAGTGGCGTCCTAGGGAAGAGGGGGCGAAGGGGAAGAGCTCACGGGGGGGGCGTAGGGTCTAGGCAGGGGCTCGGGGGCGGTCGGGGAGGACCGGTGGGGAGGAGGTCGGGCGGCGGCCGTCCGGCGATGGGGGTCCCGCGAGTGGGAAGCGGGACGGATCCAGGCGACGGGGGCGTCGGGTGTCGGTGGGGGGCGCCGGCGTCTGGGTGGCAGTCGGGGAGGAGGGAGGGCGGCGTCGGGTGGGGGTGGGGGCGCCGGCGTCGGGGCGAAGGATCGGGCCGATCCGATCCGGATCGGTGGGGAGGAGAAGGGGATCGAGGGAGTGGGGGTCGGCTAGGGTTTCATCTCCGGGGTGGGGGTTATGGGCGTGAGGGTGGGCGGATGGGCCATGGGCTGGCGGCTGGGCGCTTGGCCCGATTGGCGGGGTTTCCTTCTCTCTATTTGTTTACATTTTCTTTTCTTTTATTTTTTTCCTTTTCTGTTTTAATTCATTTTAAAATACTCAGACATTTTATAAAAATGTGTTTACTCCACCATAATTACCGATGCAATATTTGGCAAACCCCGAACATTTTAGTTTTAGTTTTTGAAAACTTTTATTGCTATCATAAATTTGAACTAGAATTTCGAGACCGTTTTGAATTAACCCATGGTTAACTACAGTGACAAAGGTGACGTGGCACCATCAACGTGAGATTACTGTAGCATGATTATCCGGGCGTTACAAGTGTCGAACCCAACAAGGAGTAGAAGGAAATGACAAAGCAGTTTTCAGCAAGGTATTTTCTACAGGCACTGAAATTGTCGGTAACAGATAGTTTGATAGAAAAGTAACTTGTAACAAGCAAGTAATAGTAACAGTAGCAAAAGTGCAGCGAGGTATCCCATTCCTTTTTGTAGGAAAGTACAGGACGAAACGGTCTCTTATAGTAAGCAAAACATTCTTGAGGACCCACGGGAATTTCATCTAGTCACTTTCATCATGTTTGTTTGATTCGCGTTCATTACTTTGATAATTTGATATGTGGGTGGACTGGTGCTCGGGTGCTATTCTTACTTCAACAAGCCTCGCACTTATGATTAACCCTTCTCGCAAGAATCTGCAAGTACGAAAGAAGAATCATGATAAACTCTAACCATAGCATTAAACATATGGATCCAAACCAGCCCCTTACAGAAGAGCGCGTAGACTAGGGTTTAAGCTTTTGTCACCCTAGCAACCGATCATCTAATAACTACTCCACAATGTATTCCTAGGCCCAAAGATGGTGAAGTGTCACGTAGTCGACGTTCACATAACACCAATAAGGGAATCAACAATGTACATATCATCAAGATATCAAACAAATACCAAATCAACATGATTACTTATGACAAGACTTCTCCCATGTCCTCGAGAAAAAAAGTAACTAATCACAAAAAATATTCATGTTCAAGATCGGAGGGGATTGAATAGCATAATAGATCTGAACATATGATCTTCCACCAAATAAACCAACTACCATCAACTACAAGATGTAATCAACACTACTAGGAACCCACAGGTACTGCCGGATCTCGGGTTCCGGCAAAACCCTCAAGGTTCAAACACTGGGGTGCGCGCGAAGATCTCCCCCTACCGAATCACGCCCTCAACCTCGCTACGATCTCTAAGGCTAGCTGGACGAACTTGCAACACAAGAGACACAAGATTTATACTGGTTCGGGCCACCGTTGTGGTGTAATACCCTACTCCAGTGTGGTGTGGTGGATTGCCTCTCAGGCTGAGGACGAACAGTACATGGGGAAGAACAGCCTCCTGAGGTGAGGTGTTCTTGTTCTTGGTGGGTGTGTGGTTGGGTATGATCTGAATGATCCGTCCCCTTCTATGGTGGTGGCTAGTCCTATTTATAGAGGCCCTGGTCCTCTCCCCAAATATTGAGCGGGAAGGGATGCCATAACGGCCAATTTGAAAGGTCACAACTAGTACAAGTTATCCTAACAAAAGCAGTCTTCGACTGCCAAAAGCTCTGGCGGTGACGCCGCCTTGGGCTCCATGGTGACTTCCGTCTTGCCGTCCTGCTGGTCTTGGTCTCGTTGCACCGATATGAAAACCTTTGATTGACGCCTCGGTACTCCTCGCCTGCGCTTGCCTCCTTAGCACCAAAGAGGAAACAAGGACCTTTGCGCTTGTGCTGGCCCGCTTTCGTCTCGTCGTCATGGCTCACGTCATTGGAACCTCGCGAGGTTTGCCTTGCCTTGATCTCTCCGCCCCTCGCGAGCCAGCCTGGTGAAGCCGCTCTCGAGGAGGTCTTGTGTCGTCCGTCTCGCGAGGGTCTTGAATGCTTGTTGGTGAAGATGGGCCATACAGGCCCGCTCGCATAGTCACGCTGTGGGCCGAGCGAGCAAGTCTGGGAACCCGTGCCCGTAACGCCGACAGTAGCCCTGGGCCCAAAAGCGCTTCGGGCTTGGCCGGGCGAAGCCAAAGGGCAAAATCTTGGGCGCCTGGGCCCCAATAGCCTGCGGCCTTGGTCGACGCATGGCGGTTGATTGTACGTGGGCATCTCCGCTTCCCCATGCTGCCTCGGCAACTGCCCGACTTGATGAGTCCCTGCTGCATGCAAGTAAAAACCATCATTACCTGTGATTGTGGGGGCGCTGGTTGGCCTTCTCTTGCTATAAATGGGGAGGGGGCAGAGCCCCCGTCGCCCATCTCTTCCCATTCCACTCGCTTCTCCCCCTTTGCTCCATTGCCAGTAGCGACATCAATGGCGCCGATCCGAAGGTTTTCAGCTGCGGAGAACGGAAAGACTACCCGCGATGAGCCAGGGCCGCTCCCGCCGAAGAAGAGGCCAGTCCACCGTCGTGACGTGGTGGCGGTGTGGGAGGTGACAAGGCCTTGGTGCGAGCGGCCTCTTCCTGGGTATCCGTTGCCCTTGCACGCCCATGCGAAGGGCCCAGGAGGAAGAGGCGGTGAGCGGCACCGCGCGCGCCACGGCCATGGTCGCCGTACGGTGGTGGCGCGCGTCGTTGCCCCTGGAGTCCACGCTGCGGACTCCTCACGCGAAATTGTGTTGTGGGCAGCGATGCCTCCGAGCACTTGGATCAGCTTCCTTTCCTTCTTCTCTGCCAAGATGCCGCCAAGGGGGCCCCTCGAGCTTTGGCTGCAGCACGCCGACTGCAACGCGCCGACGACTGGAGCGGAACTCGAGGCTGTCTCCCCGGGCAAGATTTTCATGACCCGAGGCTGGGTCGAGGTCGCTCGGGTGTGCCTTGCGGAGGGCGCCCTCGTGATCCACTTCGAGTACGATGGCGCCTCCACGCTGTTCTTCAAGGTCTTCAACGCAGAAGGCCGCCGCCTGGAGTGCTGCTCCAGGAGGGCCGTCAGGACGGCGTCGTAGCAGGGGTAGGGCCTGCTATCCACGTCGCCAGCGGCTCCTCTGGAAGTAGCAGCGACACCTGGGAGTCCAGCGATTCTCCTGAGCTCTACGAGACTCCGGAGATGAGCGACGATAGCTACGTGCCCCCAAGCACTCGCCATGCCCGGAGCAGGGCTGCAGCATCCGGTCGCCGCGGCCGCTGATCTGGATGAGGTTGGCGCTAGCCTCCTGTGGCCCACTATTGATGATGGCGTCGGCCATTGGGGCGCGTTTAGATAGGACTCCTTGAAGCCCTTTCCTTTTGTTCCCTGCGATTAATCGAGAAGTACCCGGTGGGGGCGTGTAAAGGGTCTGCAATGTTCTCTGTTGATATTATCCCGATTAAGAAGTTGCGCGTGTGCATGTCCCATTCCGGCTCGGTTTCCCCTTTCCAACCTCGCGACGGCTTGGTGCTCTAGGCTGACAGGTCCCGGTCCCCAGGCAAGCTTCAGCCGTCGCTGGTATGCCAGGTCGCGATGTCATGGTCAAGGCCAGGAGGTGAGCAGCCCGAGGTCCAATAAGAGCTCCTGGAACGCGATGCTCAGGAGGTCCCCTTTAGCGCCCAAGCGACCGCCGAAAGGTAGGAAAGGGAGACTACATTGCCGCAGCGGGGAACCACACATGAGAACTCTGCTGTAGCGATTAGTTGACCCGAGCATGAAACTTATCTTGGCAATCCAGAGTTGGTCCTTCGCGAGACGCCAGGCTCGTGCGTAGGTGGTCGTATCTTAGCCAGGTCTGGCCCGTATGAGCCTCCTCCTCCTCCCACACTCTCCTTCGTGCTCTACGTCCTCAGGTCTCGGCCCTCGAGCGAGCTCAGCCGCCGCTGGTATGCCAGGTCGCGATGCCGTGGTCAAGGCCAGGGGGTTAGGGCTGGAGAGCTAGTAAGAGCTCCTGAGTCGCGATGCTCAGGAGCCCCCCTTTTAACGCGCAAGCGGATTACATGGAGAAGAGGGAGCCCGCGGTGCCGCCTATCGTGGTCCTCAGGAGGTTCCTGCAAGTCAGCACGAGGTAGGGCGCAGATTGCCGTTATGATAGCCAGGCGGCCACTGATTGCTTCGCCAGAGAATGGAGGCACCGAGGGCCTGGTGAGGTGGCGCGCGCGGCCAGAGCTCGGCCGCTCAGATTTGTCGACGTTGCAGGAACAGACCCAAGCACAAGCACAGTGCCAGCGTGAGCAGCTCCGTGGTAGGTGCCAATCATGCAGGTGAGAGTCATAGATAGATTAAGCATGGAAATCAAACTGGCTCAAGTAAAACGCAGGGGAGATACATGCCACCGGGTCAGGCCCGAGCGGCTTGGGGATGATGTAGCCTGAGGGGCACCCCCGGCAAAGTAAGCTAAAGACATAAACAAGAAGGGATACATGCCACGGGGACGGACCCACGTGGCCTGGGAATGATGCAGCCCTGAGGGCGCTCCCAGCTAAATAAACTTGGAAAATGTCACCTGGTTCTGTTGATAAAGGAATGTTGGGGCAGCTGAAGGAACGCGGCGAAGGGGTTGCTCCTGACGAGCCACCGGGGCCCTGAGCCTCGGGAGGCTCTGGGGGTCCAGGCGGTTCCTTGAAGACCATCTCCATCTCTGCCAGGACTGCGTGGTGCCTGGCCTCCTGAGCCGCCAGGACGCGCCGCAAGTTGCGTTGGTAGGCGAATGCCACGCTCAGCAGGCCGAAGGGCATGCGAATGTAGCTGTGTGGTGGCCCTCGCAACGTCCCACGCGCGAAGGCCAGAAGAGCTCCTGAGACACGGCCTAGTTGAGCCCTGAGACGTCGATGCAGATGCGCAGCCCGGCACCCTCACTTGGATGGGGAGCTGCGCTAGGTGAGCAGCGATCGTCGCGCATGGCCCTCGCATCCTGCAGTTCCTGATTGGTCTTGGTAATGAACTCCTGGGCGCTGGGCGCTCCTTGCCCTGTGTCCTCCTAAGGGATTTGTGCCGCGAAACACTCCTTCAAATGGTGCCCGAGCGCCTCCCTCGTAATGTGGGCAAGGTCTGAGGCCCTCCAGAAGAGAGCCCCCGAGCCCTGCCCGAGGAGGGCGCCGGGTGCGCCTTCCTATGAGATGGAGGGAGGCGCCCCAGGTGCGGGCGCCGATCCAGTTGTGGCACCACTTGCCTGAGGCCCTGTGCGGAGCAGCTGCTTCTTCTTCTTGGGGATGGCCTCAGGAGGGTATTCTCCCTTCCTGTCGAGGTTGTCGATTGCTGCATCTTGGAAGGCACGCTCGAGGGAGCACACCGCATCTCTTTCTTCAAAGGGGACTGTGATGATTCCCCCACTTGCTGGCATCTTGTGGATGTTGTAGCCGTGGTGGGTCACCGCCATGAACTTGGCCAGGGCTGGATACCCCAGGATTGCATTGTATGGCAGACGGATGTGGGCGATGTCGAAGTCGATGAGCTCGGTGCGGTAGTTGTTGCGCTGTCTGAAGGTGACTCAGAGGTGAACCTGCCCTATCGGGGTGGTGGAGCCGTCGGTCACTCCTGAGAAAGGCTTAGTAGGTTGAAGCTGATCGTAGGGCACTTGAAGGTTGTTGAACATCTCGATGGATAGGACGTTAAGCCCTGCACCGCTATCGATGAGACTCTTGGTGACTTGCATGTTACTGATGACGGGTGAACAGAGCATTGGGAGAGCGCCAGCGGTGGCCGCGCACTTGAGCTGGTCTGCCGAGCTAAAGGTAATAGCACACTTGAACCACCTGAGCGGGCGCATAGCCTCGAGCATGGGGAGGACTGCGTTCACCTCACGAGCAAACTGCTTGAAGATACGCTGCGAGGCTGGGGCTTGAGCTCCGTCCAGGATGCAGGCGATGGCACGCGGCTCCTGGAAGCCCCCAACCCCCTCGTCTTGATGGTGGTCGTCGTTCCTTCTTGGTGGTGGCGACAGCGGAGGAAGCCCAGCATTGCCCTGAGTACGGTCCTCGCGAGGCTGATGCCTCCAGGCACCCTCGCAAGGCTGATCCTGCCAGCGGTCCTCACGAGGCCTGTCGTGCCACTCCTAGCGTGGGCCCCGGTCATCCAACGTCCTCCGCCATGTCCTCCTCCTCGGTCGTTGCGCTCGGGGCGTCGACCGAAGCGTCCGTCGCGAATGGCCCTAAGCTCTTGACAATCGTTGGTGTTGTGGTTGTGCACGTTGTGGAAGGCGCAGAACGTTCGGCTGCTCTTGGATGACTCAGGTTAGTCCCTGTCGTGCTTCGTCTCCGGCTCTGCCGTGAGTACGACCTCTCCCTTGCGCTTCACGTCCTTGGCCTTGGCTTTCTTCTCCTCCAGGTTGGCAGCTGAGAGCTCGAGAAGGGAAAGACGCCCTTCCTCAGCCCTTACGCACTTTGTTTCCAGGTTGAATAGCTCCAGGGATGTGCACAACTCCTCATGGATGGCGAGCTCCTCCTTCATCTTGAAGTCGCAGACGCCATCAGAGAACGCAGAGATGATGGCCTCGTCCGTCACCTTGGGGATCTTGAGACGAACGTTGTTGAAACGCTGGATGTACTTCTGGAGGGTCTCCCCTGGTTGTTGCTAGACGCGGTGCAGGTCACCCTCGGCCGGAGGGCGGTCGCGAGTGCCCTGGAAGTTCGCGACGAAGCGGTCGCGCATCTCGTTCCAGGAGGAGATGGAGCCTGGAGGCAGGTTCAGGAACCAGGAGCGGGCACCATACTTGAGAGCCATGGGGAACCAGTTCGCCATGACTTTCTCGTTGCCGTTGGCCGCCTCGATGCTCAGCTCGTAGAGCTGCAGGAACTCCGCAGGGTCAGGGGTGCCGTTGTAGCACAGAGGCAGGTCTGGCTTGAACTTGCCCGGCCAGGCGATGCTACGCAGCTCGGGGGTGAAGGCGCGGCAGCCCGCGGTGGCCACCGGAACCCTTTGCTGGTGTGGAGCCTGGCCTTGATATCCGCGCACCGCCACCGTAGGGGGCGCACGGTCTTGTCGTAGCGGCACCGGGAGCGCAGGAGCATTTTCTTGCGGGCGAGGGACTTTTTGGCTGGTTCCTTCTTCGCGGACGGGCGCCCGACACGGGGGAGCATGCCGGGGGGCCGCACGCCTTGGCGCCAGGGCGCCGTCTTGTGGCAGAGGTGGTGGAGGCACTCCATGAGCCATGTCTCCTATAGCTGGCGGAGGGCAAGGCAGCGAGAGGGACGACACAGGGGAGCCCCCTGCGGCACTGCAAGCTCGGTGATGCGGTCGAGCCAGTCGTCGTTGAGGTCGTCGATGGGGTGGTAGCGCAGGAGCTCACGCGCCATGCATAGCGCGACCTGCGCGTCTGTGGGAGCGCGATGGGCGTGAGACGATGAACCTTCCGGGGTCAGCGATAGAGTGGCGGCGCGGCCGTCCCACCGCACCGAGGGGTGCAGCGAGGAGGCTTTCTACTCGTTCCCCGCCGGGCCGGTGGCTACGTTGGCGGCATGCGACTTAGAACGACGGGGTGGCCCGCCGACGGGAGCAGTCTAAGCAACGCGGGCGGCGAGGGCGGCCCGGTGCTCAGCGCGAGCTCGGCGAGCGTCCGCCATGGAGATGACAAAGCGACGAGACGCAGAGCAACAGAAGAAAAGCTTCGGTGCACCCCTACCTGACGCGCCAAATATCAGATCTCGGGTTCCGGCAAAACTCTCAAGGTTCGAACACTGGGGTGCGCGCGAAGATCTCCCCCTACCGAATCACGCCCTCAACCTCGCTATGATCTCTAAGGATAGCTCGACGAACTCCCAACACAAGAGACACAAGATTTATACTGGTTAGGGCCACCGTTGTGGTGTAATACCCTACTCCAGTGTGGTGTGGTGGATTGCCTCTCGGGCTGAGGACAAACAGTACAAGGGGAAGAACAGCCTCGTGAAGTGAGGTGTTCTTGGGCTTGGTGGGTGTGTGGTTGGGTATGATCTGAATGATCCGTCCCCTTCTATGGTGGTGGCTAGTCCTGTTTATAGAGGCCCGGTTCCTCTCCCAAAATATTGAGCGGGAAGGGATGCCACAACGGCCAATTTGAAAGGGGACAGCTAGTACAAGTTATCCTGACAAAAGCAGTCTTCGCCTGCCAAAAGCTCTAGAGGTGACGCCGCCTTGGGCTCCATGGTGACCTCCGTCTTTCCGTCCTGCTGGTCTTGGTCTCGTTGCACCGATATGGAAACATTTTCTTGACGCCTCGATACTCCCCGCCTGCGCTTGCCTCCTTAGCACCAAAGAGGAAACAGGGACACTGTGCGCGCTGGCGACCGCCTGGTCTCGATTGTCATGGCTCGCATCATTGGAACCTCGCGAGGTTTTCCTTGCCTTGATCTCTCCGCCCCTCGCGAGCCACCGTGGTTAAGCCGCACCTGAGGAGGTCTTGTGTCATCCGCCTCGCAAGGCTTGGCCCCTCGCGAGGGTCTTGAATGCTTGTTGGTGAAGATGGGCCATTCGGGCCCGCTCACAGAGCCACGCCGTGGGCCGCAGGCAGGCATGTCTGGGGACCCCCGTTCTCAGAACGCCGACAGGTACCAATATGAGGTTTTGGTACAAATATTGGATACAAGAGATGAACTAGGGTTCGAGATTAGATGGTGTTGCTGCATATGTTGATGATGATTGTCCCTCCCACGATGAGAGGGTTGTTGGTGATGACGACGGCTCTGATTTCCCCCTCCAGGAGGGAAGTATCCCTGGCGGAATCGCTCAGCCAGAGACCAAAAGTGCTCCTACCCAAGTTCCGCCTCGGGACGATGGTGCTCCATCATGAAAGTCCTCTCCTGATTTTTTTTCTAGGGCAAATGGGCTTATATACTAGAAGATGGGCACCGGAGGCCGGCCATGGGCCCCACTACCCACCAGGGTGCACTAGGGGGTACGCACGCCTTGGTGCCTAGTGGGCACCTGGGTGGCCCCCTCTAGTATTTCTTTTCTCCAATAATTTTTATATATTCCAAAATAAATCTCTGTAAAAATTTCAGCTCATTTGGAGATGTGCAGAATAGGTATCTCTGACATAACTTTTCCATGTCCAGAATTCCAGCTACCAGCAATCTCCCTCTTTGTGTAAACCTTGCATATTATGAGAGAAAAGGCATTAGAATTGCTATACAAAGTGTTATATTGATTGAAAACACTATGAATAACAGTAGGAAAACATGATGCAAAATGGATGTATCATGGCCTTGACGGTGAGGTGCTCCTACAAGATCTAAAGGTCAGCATGAATGGCAGCCATTGCGACCTCTTCTGTGCGTGCGGCCACGATTTACTTATTTGTCGCCAAATGCTCCTTGAGCTCCTGGTTATACTACGTGCACCATGGCTTAGGGCGACGCTTATTTAGAGGATGGGTTGGTGATTTGGGTGGAAGGTGTCGCACCGGCAGTCGAGGCATGTGGGATGTAGGAGGAGGAGGAGGATGGATGTCAGTGTCAAAACTGGCGGATCTCGGGTAGGGGGTCCCGAGCTATGGATCTTGTATCAATGGGGAACAAGGAATGAAGGACACGATATTTAACCAGGTTCGGGCCCTCTCCAAGATGTAAAACCCTATGTCTTGCTTGATTATATTGAGGTGTATAGGATGATTACAGAGTCGATCTACCACGAGATCATATGAACTAAACCCTACGAGAGTAGGATGATGGTTGTTGTTCTTCTAGCCTCTATGGACTAAACACTCTGGTTTATATAGATACCTAAGGTACTAGGGTTACACATGGTCGGTTACAACAAGGGAATAAACATGTCGAATCTTCTATCTTTACTTGGAGGACACACCAAGACTTTGAGGGTTTCTTGTCTAGTCACATAGTCGCCTTTATAGCTCCGCCTGGTGGTAATCATATAGCGGGCTACCTGTCCGGCCCATAAGAGGTAGGTCGGCAGCCCGAGGACCCCCTAGTCTAGGACTCACTCAGTAGCCCCTGGACTAGCCTCCAATGCCGGTGTCTTGTAACTCCCGCCTCTCCAGTCTCCAGCTTGCGGGCGAGTTCTTCTCCCCCTGCGTGTTCGGAATAATCTCCCTTGGTTGAGCCTCCAAAAACCATTCGGCGAAGTTCAGCCATGTGCTCAATTAAGTTGTATCCGGAATCCAGATTGTTGATGTTACTTAGCCTCGAAGGCTAATCGCTCAAGTGTGAATAGTGCCTGCACCTGACAACTTTTGGTGAAAGGTCGCAGCCGGTTACAAACGCTGAACCGTTGCGAGCACTCAATACGCGGTTCGAGACAGCTCCTTCATTATCATGTCTCATCAAAGTGGAGATCGTGCCCCATTTTTTAAGGGATACGATCAATGATTTTGATTATCCCACTCGCACATCATGTCATGAGTATATTGGGAAGTGGCAAGGCTTGCGGCGTAGTAAAAGTACCTTTAGCATTACAGTAGCTTATAAAAGGGAAACGACCATCGCTATCGGTGTACGCCTTCTCCTTCCTCTCACTATCACTATCCCAATCTACAGAGCTCCATCGCCCTGTGCCATTGCTCCTCAATAAATATGTCCCTGCTTTCCCCTCAATTCGGTCATGGCCGGATCTAGCGCGGGAGGCAAGTGGGAGGCCTCCATCATCACCAACGAGGACATCGAAGATCTGAAGCACATCGGCTACCTTCTGGCCAACGTCGTTCCCCGAGCTTCATAGGAGGGCCAGGTCATCCCCACTCCAACCAGGCGAAAGGGTGGTGTTCATCCCCCACTTCATCCTGGGATGGGGCTTCCCACTCCACCCGTTTGTTAGGGGACTGATGTTCTTTTACGGGCTAGATTTCCATGATCTAGCCCCGAACGCCTTCCTGCACATCTCGGCCTTCATCGTTGTTTGCAAGTCCTTTCTGCAGGTCCAACCGCACTTCGGATTGTGGCTGAAGGTCTTCCATGTCAAGCTGGAGATAGTTGACGGCCAACGGGCGGGCTGCGGGGAGCGATGATTAACAAGCTCGCCCAGGTCGAGTGCCCGAAGGGCACATTCATAGATACAGTCAAGGTCTGGCAGAAGGAGTGGTTCTACATCAAGGAACCATGTGATGTAGCCTAGGCAGCGGCCCCCGAATTCAATGTCGGGCCACCCGCAAGGTTAACCTCGTGGACCAAGAAGAGCCCCGACTGGGGGTCGCCCACGATGGTGGAGTCGCTGCAGAAGCGCGTCCTCAGCATGAAGAAGGCAGGCTCCAAGCTGACCAATGTGGTGTAGGTGATGCTCTACCACCACCTCCTCCCCTGCCAGTAACAGGACACCCCAATGTGGGATTTCAAGCCCGAAGGCCATATCACCGTGCTCCACTTCTATAGCACCACACACGACAAGTTGTGGAAGGTGCTATTCCAGCCCCAGAAGGCATGGCCTACCAAAGAGGAAGATATCGGCCTTGATAGCGTGCATCCCCCTAAGGAGGTAACGTAGTTTTACCCGTTCTATGTTCGATGTTTCACTACAAGAAATATGTCAACTTGCGACCATCACTATTGGTCACAGAAAGGTCATTGTTTTTCATTTATGACCTTTTTTGACCAAAAACAGATGGTCAAAAGCTGGCGGTCGTAAACTGAAATTAACAACCTTCTATGTGAGAAGGTCGTGGAAGGCCACGACCAAAACAAAAGGTCATGGATTCTATGACCTTCTATTTTGGTTGCTAGCTGTCTGGCCAGGCCACGTTGGATCCGACACTGCAAGGTGATGTGGCAAAATTGTGACTAATTGAATTGGCCGTTGCTAAGATTTAGCCCGGTCCAATTCGGTGTTCTACATGGGCCAAGCTCATTAATTCAACCTTTTATGATATTTTTTTGCTTGATGTTTTTGGGCCTTTTCTATAATTGGCCTTGACCTTTCCACATAGTTTGTTTCTTTTTGTTTCTGTTTTCTACTTGAGTCGAGGCCTGCTTAAAATAATTCTGAATAGCTTTTCAGCCCAGGTTATTTTGGGCCATGGCATCTTAATAGTACAAGTATATTTGGGCCGTGGCCACTATCAGGTCCAGTAACAACATTTTTTCTGGAGAATTTAATGTTCAATAAAATGTACACAACACATTACAGGGAAATGCACATACAACAGCAGATAAATTTTCATTTCACTCCTACTACAGCTCACTACAACATAGACAGTACACGACACTTCATCCTTCAATTTTTTGCCATGACACTTCATCTCACTTAAAATAAACAGTATTGTTCTCGGAAGCAAAATACGCCACCACACGCCATGGTGCGCCATCTTACTCGATCTGGCCTCAAGGAACTAGCAGTGCTGCTTGCTCCTTTGTCCCAGAGCTCCTTGCTGCAGAGGACGACTGAAACTCGGATGCAGAGCTCCGTGCCCATGACATATTGTGGCAATGCTTGCAGCAACAGAAAGAACTCACATACCATAGAACTTGCATAGTAATGTATCAACCACCAAACTGTATGAAGCAAAAACAAACAAGAGGGGGAGGAGTTTATACCTCATCTTCTTTGGATGAAATAGATACTGTCAAGTTTATTATGTATTTACTACAGCCAAATTCCTATGGCCAAGTTAATCCTGACTTCTTCACTTTCAGGTTGGAGCTTCTTAAATGAGAGGAAACCCCATTTCTGGATATGTTTGTACAGGCTGAACGAAGGCATCTAACAATAAACCAAAAGAGTTAGAAAAAAATAAAAAAAATATAGAAAGTAGCTAGGGACTAAATCATGAAGCATCTCTACATGTAACATGTAACAGTAATAACCACAAAGACTAGCTCACAGAAACAACACAAGAGATAAGAACACACAGTTGTTGTGTGAATACCAAAACTCCCAGAATGGTTCTAGATGTTGAATGCAAAAAATGGTTCAATCTTAGATGGTTCATTGAGCACGGCACGAACGATTTAAGATAACAAGACATATGTTCTACACTAATTTTACACAAATCATTATCAATTACAATTTACAACAGACTCAAAACAGAACACCATAGCTTTTGCATCACATAGGGAATCAACACAATAATATATGTCATGCCATCATGGCTCATAGACCAAGTAACAAAAGAAAATAATGGGATAGACCGTACACTTATCTAGTTGGAGAAGATAGCTCAAACAATAATCTGTCTAAGACTAGACTACAAGTGATGCTTATGATTGCAGAATCTAGACAATGAGTTTAAATATATTGACATTTCAACCATAATGTAGCAGTAAAAAGAACATGTTTACATAAATAAGTATTGGGAAGTCAATGTAATAAGTACCGGTAAGTCAATGTAATGGCCATCAGAGTTAATTTGTACTAGTACATAAGATTTGGCTGATCTTCAGGTTTCAGTGCATGGGTTGCACCATTAACATAAAATGCTACGCTCGCCCATACTAACATGCTGTATTCAGACAGGTCGAAATTCAGTTAATTAGTCAGGACAAGATGCTCCCTTCCCTTACAGTAACAAGTAGGACTAATAACGTCAACAACTCCATGCTTGGGATCACAACAAACCAAAGGCGAGCCAAATTTTTCTCAGGCTATGTATACATTGACCAAGTCATACTCAAGATGAAAAGAGAGGAGACAAAAACACAAGGACAAAAAGTTATACTCTAGAACAAACAAAAATTTAGAACAAACAGGAATTATATAGCAGGCCAGGCACTTGTTCGTCTTCTACAATGAGGACCTGACTCGGTCAGTCAAAAGAAACAACATAAGAAATGGCTGATTCAGGGAAGCATAACCAGAGGAATGCAATCTATGTATATGAGATCAGGCGAAGTAAAACTCCACATAGAGACACAGAGTAGTTCAAGTCCTTGCAATATTAATAGTTCAGTCTATATATACGTATACCCTTCGATCCATAAGAAAAAGTGTAGCGGCTTTAGTTGTTCTTGCCAACATATTCAGTATGCCAAGACATATTCAGATCAAAATGCAGTATGTCAAGACAACATGCTTGCAGTAACAAGTAGCCTATCCCAACGAGGCAGACATTCTAACCAACGAGGACAGCAGCCTATCCCACTACCAACTACCATCTCACAAAGCACGAAACAGCAACCACAACATCAATATCACTTCCCCCTCTCTCTCAGAAAAAAAGCATCGCTAGTCAAAGCGCTCGGGCAAACATCAGCTAACCTGATGAGTAAGGCCCTCCAGATGTCCCTTTGGGGGAGCTTGATTGCTCTACTCTTCAGCAGCAACATCAGGCTCCGGATCGGTGGCACTCATGGACGCATCGCACACCCCTACCGCAAGAGATTTAAAAATCATCACACAAACACAAGATCCAAGGAAGAACCGAGAGCGGTGGAGGGAAACATTAGCCATACCACGAATCAGGATCAGCGTACAGAGTGGTAACGAGGGTCGTCTCACCTCTCACCCTGCACGTTCGACTTGCCAGTGTGACTGGTCAGTGAGAAGCATAGCTGGACACTTCACCTGTGTTAAGAACCAAGCAAATGGTAGTATAAGCATACGATGCACTAGTATATTAAAGGGAGCAGAAAACTGTGTGTGTTGTGTTTAATCCCTCAACATGAACTGTTCAGCTTTAGTTTGGTTTTACTTCAGTATGTCGTCTGAAGAAAAAGGGGACATGTTTTTGTTCCATTATTTCGTTCACTAGATTAGTGTTCACCATTGATTTGTAAATCTAGTCCATTCGAGCACTGTGAAGACAGCGCAATCCAAACTGCTATTACTAATTTATAGAGATGTATAAGAAATAAATTAAACACAGAGCCGTAGTTTTCTGCAGCATATGAACCAAGATATGGAGTAAAAGTTATGTAGCCGTAAAATACTACTTGAGGACTGACTTGACGGTGTATTTTGCTAAAACAGATCATTATGTGCTTCTATGCGGTCTTACTATTCGTGCAAGGGGAAACGTACACTTCAGCATAAAAGGAGGGACACATTGGAACAGAGCTGCTCAGCCTATGACCCGAGGGACTCCCTAAAATGGTAATGGTACTTCTCCTAGCAAACCTACTCATTACATGATTATTTGGTGATACATTCAATCCGGTTAAGCACCAATCAACCAAATGTGAATCGTTCTTGAACAAAGACTCAACAACACATAGCACAAAGACAGAGAATGTATGCTCCAGTATATCTTAGCACAAGCAAAAGGCTACGAATCCGGGGGAGCGGGGGGTTCTTGCTTATCGGGGGAAAAAGAGGAGGCGGAGGACGGAGGAGGAGCTGAAGAGAGCATCGGCGGGAGTGTGGAGGGAGTAGAGGAGGCGCCCCCGCACGGCTCGCTTGGTCCCCGACGCTTCTTCCCTTGGATGAGGATGAATATGGCACGACACCGCGCGGTGGATGCGGGCGAGGCAGAGGCTGGGCGGCTGGATGCGGGCGATGTAGGAGGTCAATAGCGGCGGGTGGGTGGGACGAGGAGTTGGTCGGGGTGGGCGGCGGATCTGGTCGTGGATCGATGGGATGCCGCGAGGAGATGGGATGCCGACCTTCTCGACTCGATCTGAGCTAGGGTAGGGAGAGATGGTGAGGGGAGGGAGGGACGAGGTCGGCGACGGTGGGTGAGGAGGACGGCAAGGTCGGCGGTGGGTGGGAGCAGCGGGGAGAGGACTGGATCGGGAGGGAAACGAGGAGGTGGCAGCGGCGGCGAGGAGATGGGGACGAGTGAGGAGGGGTGCAATAGGGGATCTGAGCTAGGGTTTGGGATGCGGGTGGGGTATCTCTTTTTCCTTTCTTTTTTCTGTAGATAGATGGATGGATGGATGTGGGATGGAGAGATGGATGAATGGATGGATGGATGGGTGCCATGTCATCGATCTGTGGGAAGAGTTTTGATTGGTTCGGAAAATCTGGGATTTAAAATAGTTTCCAAGTATATAAATATAGGAATTTTGTGAAGCAGCTATCAAAAATATTTTGCAAAAAGGCACCACACAAATTTTCACTAGAGTTCTTATGGATGAGGACCAATTTGTATGCATTTTTTATCTTTCTAGCTATTTTTAATCATTTTCCGAGTGCCCAAAGTGAGTTTTTTTGTGAAGGACCTACCATATATTTGTTGCAAAATTGTCCCAAATCTATTTTCTAATATACTAGGATATATCTAATGCACAATTGACCAAATGGTTGGGTGTCAAAAGGTTTGATCCACCCCTCGTGAAAAAGACAAATTTCCACCGATTCAGTTGGAACCGGGTCAAATTTGAACTGCACCTGCCTCATAGTTTGCTCTTCATTTTTTGCAAAAATATTTTTTAGGTACTTAAGTATCTATTTAATCAGAGAAACACCAAAAAAACCAAGACTTAACCACTAGCTAGGAACGGTCATTCCCGCTGTTTTGACCGCAGTTTGAAACGTGCATAAAAATTCAAAAAATCAAAAAATTGGAAAACCTTCGCATTGTGTCATCATATGTGACCAAGTTTCCAGGAAAAATAATAAACTTGTAATACGACAATTATTTTAAAAAAGTGTTCTCGGAAATGAGCTATTATGCCTGAATATTCATGGCTTTCAAGCCAAATGATCAATCTTATGGCCACATTCATGGCATAGTTTGATCAAATGATCTCATATTGTGCACAAGGGTGCATCTTGGAATTCCAAACAATGTTGCCTAAGGGAGTTTTCATTTTCTTTGCACGGAAAATTCATTTCCTATTTATCAAGTGCCCGAGATGAGGTTTTTTGTGAAGGAACTACCAAATAATTGTTGTAAAAATGGACCAAATAAATTTTATAAAATACTAGGACATGTTTAATGCACAATTGACACAATGGTTGGGTGTCAAAAGCCTTGATCCACCTCTAGTGAAAAAGACAAATTTCCACCGATTCAGCAGGAAGCGGGTGAAATTTGAACTGTAGCTGCCTCATAGTTTGCTCTTTATTTTTTCCAAAAATCATTTCTAGGTACATAACTATCTATTTAATTAGAGAAACATCAAAAGGTTTCCAAGATTGAACAACTAGCTAGGAACGGTCAAGCCCGCCATTATGACCGCATTTTGAAACAGGCATAAAAAATTCAAAATAAATCAAAAAATTGGAAAACCTTCGCATTGTGTCATCATATGTGACCAAGTTTCCAGGAAAAATAATAAACTTGTAATATGGCAATTATTTTTAAAAAGTGTTCTCAGAAATGAGCTATCATGCGTGAAGATTCATGGCTTTCAAGCCAAATGATCAATCTTATGGCCACATTCATGGAATAGTTTGCTCAAATGATCTTATATTGTGCACAAGGGTGCATCTTGGAATTCCAAACAATGTTGCCTAAGGGAGTTATCATTTTGTTTGCACGGAAAATTCATTTTCCATTTTTTGAGTGCCCGAAATGAGGTTTTTTTTGTGGAGGAACTACCAAATAATTGTTGCAAAAATGGACCAAATCAATTTTATAAAATACTATGACATGTTTAATGCACAATTGACAAAATGGTTGGGTGTAAAAAGTTTGTATCCACCTCTGGTGAAAAAGACAAATATCCGCCGATTCAGCAAGAAGCGGGTCAAACTTGAACTGCAGCTGCCTTATAGTTTGCTCTTTATTTTTTTCCAAAAATCATTTCTAGGTACATTAGTATCTATTTAATCATAAATACATGGTTTGGTGGTGATACGTTGAGGTTTGGACGGTGGCTCAGAGCCCCAACTCCAAAGCGCGTAGACTAGCATGCCCGCCGCATGGTCACCGCATGACCGTGGCGCTGCCACGCGTTCTGCGAAGCCTAGGCATGTCTAGTAGGTTTGGCACTCCCCAGGTAGATGCTTGGAAGAAAATACAAACAGAATAATCTCACGAGGAGACCGAACAATCCTCAAACATGAATTAGCACCCAAGTGTTTGATTAGTGGTACAGGAAATGCACATGGCCAATGGACCTGAGTTTTGGCCGAGGATGATCATCTACTAAGGACACTATCTTGGAAAATTTGCAGCTCAAATGGAGGAGCCTAGGTGTCACTTTCTTTGCAACATACCACACTGGACAGAAATATGAATGTTCAAGCCACACTCACATGTATTGTTAGATGGGGCTCAAATTTTGTGGAGAGCTATGACTTGGGAATATAGAAGATGTGGAAAAAATTCATCTCATTAGGATATGCCTAGCTAGTACTTCCTTCACAACAGTTCGAGTTGAACAAAAACTTTGAAAATTTGTCGAGGAAGATTTACCAGGCAAATTGAGTTGAATATTGTCATGAGGCAATGATTTGGATAGTAAAGAATGCCCAATTTTTTGGGAATTTTGGGAATGACAGAAATATAGGTTGCTTCACAACCTAGGGCAAAAATTGACACATGGACATGGCACATAGACAAAACTGATGAGGTGGCGCCTAGTCATAGCAATCCACCACAATTTACAAGGTTATGACCATCTATATTGGTCGTGATCAGTTAGAAATAAGGCAGCGGATCAGTGTTGTCTGCTTTATGACCATTTTGTGTAAGGAAATTACGACCTTTATGGCCAAAATGGTCAATATAGTTGAGGGTTTGGAGCCCCCCGAGCAGCTTTTGACCAATTGGTCTCAAATGGTCGTAGATCTATGACCAATTCTTCCAGGGTCACTGACAGAAGGTCACTAGTTGACATATTTCTTGCAGTGTTTGTATTTCAGGAGATTTAACCCCTGTTCTCTCAACTTCGTAGGGCTGGCTCAAGAAGGCAAAGAAAATCAAAAGTTCGGCCCCGCTGCCAAAGACCCTAGGTCAGTTCTGCTGGAGGAGATGCTGACTGTAGCGCCGTACAAGGCACCAGAGAAGAAAGAAAATAAGAACAAGAAAGAGGCGCAGGAGAACAGGGCAGGTGTCCGCCCAAGAGTGCATCCGGACATGAAGTCCGGGAACACCCATGTTCCCTCCGCTTAGGAGGGGGAGTAGGAAGAGGAGGAGGAAGAGAGTGACTCCTCCCACACGAGGAAGAGGGTGGCGTGGATAATGTGGGGGAGGAGCAGCCTCCCCACGCACCGAAAAGGCGGTGCAGGCCCAAGCTGGTCCTACCTGACGATAGCTCGGATTCCGACGAGGAGTCCGGCGTCCGAAGAGGTTCCGAAAAGGAACCCTAGGGTTAAGCCCCCTACCAAATGGTACGAATTCAAGGATTCCCCGGGCACTTGTTTCATTAGTCTATTACTGATAGTGTATGTGCATTGCATGCTACAACCCACCGCGTGACGACCCTACTGACCAAGTCTCAGAGGAGACTTCTCAGCCAGCCAAACTGGTGGAGAGCGGGGTTGCGTCATGTTCTGCGCCTCCTCCGGCCATCGGGAAGACCGGGGAGGTGTTGTTCCGAAGGACCCCTCCTGGCCCGGACAAGGGAGGTGGTGGTGACGACATCATGGCCGAGGCTAACACCTCGGTCACTGAAGACCAGGAGGGAGGATCCCTCCTAGTGAACAAGGAGGGGGAACTCAGTCAATCTGAGCCCTCCCAAAATACGATTCCGGAGCCCCCAAGGCCTTCGGATGCGTCAATTTCTCCCTCCAATGAAGGGGGGGCCAGGGTCCCACCACCAGCGCCAAATACCAGGGATCGGGCTGTGGATGGGTGGCCGGATATGATAGAGGAAGTCGTGAATAACTCCTCTATCATCGCAGAACACCACGCGTTGAAGGTCCACTACGAAAAAAGACACATCCGTGACATTTTGGACCGAACGAAATTTCTTTCTGTCATGCTTATGACACTTCTTTGACGATAATTGAGACAAAACCCGGTATCTTCATGGATGTGGTGGGCTCCTACTTTTATGATAAAAAAATCATGATAGAAAATGGGCTTTTCATCCTGGGCGGGCCGGAGACGCAGTTGCATGACATTCTTTGGGCCGAACATGATAGAAAAAACCATGGTAGAAGCGAGGGTGAGGAAAATATCGGGGAGTTCCCGGTTATGGTGGGTGGTCGGGGGCCGAGCGATGCGCGTTTCTCTCATCCACGTACGCGCATGGGTGCAAGGTGTTCGCCTACTGAACCCGAGCGATTGCACTGCAGGCTACGCGTTACTGAACCCGAGCGATCGATCGATCTGGCTGTTAACTGAACCCGATCAAGAGATTCCTTCGATACTGCTGCTAACTGAAGCCGATCGAACCTGCTGCCTCTTGATGAACAGTGAGCATTGTTGGGGGGTGTGGATGAACAGCTCCCGTTGGGGGTTGGATGAACAGGACCCAGTGGTAGTAGAGGCCATTGCCGCTGGATGAACAGGACCCCGATCGATCAAGCCGGTTGGGGGTGGATGAACAGGACCCTGTGGAGGGCTGGTTGAACAGTAGCCGGTGGAGGGCTGGATAAACAGTAGCCCGTGGAGGGGTGGTTGAACAGGACCCTGTGGAGAGGGCTGGTTGAACAGTAGTCGGTGGAGGAGCGGTGGAGGCTGGATGAATAGGAGCCCGTTGATGAACGGTGGTTGGTGGAGGTAGGAGGGGAGACGCCGTGGATAACAGTCGCAGGTGGAGGCTGAAGAAGGTTGATGGTGGATGAACTGTAGCCCGTGGAGGCAGACGATGATGGAGATCAACAGTAGCCCGTGGAGTCCCCTTTTGCGGTATGCCACACCCCTCCCGATGACCAAGACCCCCGTTTCGACCGTAGCGCTCCAACGCAAGTCCGTTTCCTTCGTTTTGTAGTACGCCACACCCTTCCCGATCAACAGGACCCCATTTTGACCGTAGGAGGTCTAAGAGAAGTATGTTTCCTCCGTTTTGCGGTATTGCCAGACCCCTCCCGATGAATAGGATCCCGTTTCAACCGAGGTCGGTCGAACAGAACGCCGTTTCCTCCGTTCTGTGGTACGTCGGGCCTCGTTTCGATCGCCTGTTCCGTCCAAGCCGGTTGGCTCCCAATGAACACGATGCATTATGTTGCCTCCCGATGAACACGACAACGCAGTTTCTCCGTTCCGACCCAGCCGGTTGGCTGCCGAAGAACATGACGCCGTCGCTGCCTATCCATGTACACGAGCCCTGGCCGTACGTATGCGCGAGTAGGCGTTCTAGACCCGCCCGTATTTAAGAATGTGACAAATCTAGTGTTTGCATGATTGGCTACATATCGTTCTAGCATTATTGTCTTCAATCGAATGTCATGAGAAGTGAGAAAATCCCGGTGCTTACGAATGCACCGATTGGTTATAACTTTCTTACCCCGTCCTGTTGCCTAAATAGACATGAAGATTGAAAATAGTTAAGGTCTAAAAAAAGAGTGTCGAAAGAGCAACAGCTGAACGATTAATTCTAGTACACTATATGCGGGCTTCCAATGTGCATGAAATTATCGCCTTTATATACAACTTCTCCAGACATGGAAAGCATTGCAGCAAGCCAATAATCTTGTTCAGATCAAACTATTCATTTGGATATATAATATCTTGACAGAATCCAGCACCATTGATAGGCCATCCATGGATAAACTCTTCATTGAGCATAGAACATAATATTAGTACAAATTGTGTACTCCAAGATGATATATAACTAATGCGCAGAAATTTAAAATGCAGCTTATGGTTACAAGTGTAGATGATAATATAAAGTACCTGAAGAACTCTGGAGCCAAACACCATCTTGAAATGAGCACAAAGATCATGTATTACACCCAATGTCTCCAGTTTAGGTGCAGAGAGCACGGTTATTTGCGACGGTGAATAACTAGAATCAAGTATCAACCTTTGAAGTGAAGGGCATCTTGGATGATGAGCTACCTTCCGTCGAAAGAAATTCCAATTCTTACAAGGTTAGGCGACTTTATTTGGAGACAACCGATTCTAACTGCGAAAACAAGCACCAAGCACTCGAGGGCAGGGCAACTGGAGTGGATGATGTTGTGCAATGAGTCCTCCGATATACGAACCCGCACAAGTGAAAGTTTCTTGAGAAATGGGAGTCGAAGGTTTAGTACCTGATTGTCTGGTAGGTAGCAAATCACAAAGGTGGCGGTGTGGAGAGAGGAGGAAGACCGCGAGATGGACATCAGTGCTGAGGGCACAAGTACATGGCGTTTGATATTTGGTAGGTGATTTCCTGGGGAATAGTAGAACTCAAGCAGCTGTAGTTGTGTGAATTCAGGGGATTTCAGCCAGGCGTCCACCGTGCAGGGCGTGGTATGCTTGCTCAGGTAGCATGACAAGATGCAGAGGCTTTGAACGGAGTCTTGGTGGTAGGAGATGATGGCTCTTGGGAGTTCAAAATCATTGAAGAGAGATAGCTGACGACCGTCGAGATTAAGGGGCACGGTGTGCCATAGAGGGCGCCACCGAATTGAGAGGTCTTGGGTGCGGTCGCAATCCTTGGTGGGGAGAAGCGAGATGATCTCCCCAAGGATGGTGTCCGGGAGATCGCTGATGCGGTCCACCCGAGATTCTACGGGTTCCTGGGATCCGGTGGGGGCGGGCTCATCGCTTCTCCCTGGGCTGCCAAGTGTGGGATCTACAACAGGTGTCACTAGTGGCGGGAGCTTCATCTTCTTGGCGTTGGGGTCAGCCGACTCCATTTTCCTCGAGGGCGTCGCGTCGAGCTCACGGATTTGAGCAGAGTAATCAATGACGAGCCTAGTTGTAGTGTGAGTGAAGAAGAAGGGGAGCTGGGGCTTTTCTGTAGTAGTGAGGAAGAAGGGGAGCTGGGGTTTTCTGTAGGAGTGAGGTGAGGAATTTGAGGGTGCGAGTGGAGCGAGCTGTCGTGAGTTGGGTGGGAGTGAGGAGGAAGAAGAGCACCCAGGTTTTTTTGGGGGGCGGTGTGCTGGGTGTGGGTAGCGCCTCTCATTAAGTAAATATATGGGCTTTTGAATTTATTTTATTATTTACTAGGGTGGATGGGCTGTTTTTTCTTTGGCCCAGTGAAACAGTTACTACTAGTACAGTGGAGACACACTACAGCTACCTGGAAAAAACAATTACTACCAGTACAGTGGATACACTACCGCTTCTGGCTCCTCCGAGGTCATCAATACGTCTCCCTCTACCGAATGTTGTTTTACTTTTGTTCACCGACATGCGGGCCATGCAGCGCGCGGGCCCAAATGCCATCCACAAAATTAGAAGGAAGTATGCAGGCGGATAACCCCGGTCGCAGCGCAGCAGTAACAAGACGTCGTATCACAAAACCCCACCTCCTCGCAGTCTATGTTTGACGGACGAAGCAACCATCATTTCACTCTTCGCTAAATCCCCTTCTCCCTCACCGTCTTCAAGAAAGCCAACACTCGCATCTGCCACTGTTCTTCTCTCCCAACGAAGGGAAGGTAAGCGGATCCGTGATGTTGGTATATTTTCGCTCGAGAGAAGAAAAGAACTTTTGCAAAGCGAAGAACCGATCCTCACTCTCTTTTTGTTTCATTGTCATTGTGATTGGGTTTTCCTTTCGGTGGTCTCCTAGTATTCATCAGTTTCATGATGGACCAAGGAGAACCAGGCAAAGATCTGCCGGTATTGGAGCAGACGCGGAAGGCTGATCCCCACGAGACAGAGAGCTCCAAGAAGATGGAGGCAGCCACCAAGCTGACCCCAGATACGCTCACGGCCACTACTGATATGGTCAATGCCCCGTTTGAGGTTAAAGCCCTCGTGGCCCTGCAAGAGCAGTTTTCCCCCTTCGAGGATGTGTCCCCCCCCCTGAGCTGCCCAAGGTGATTTTCTTCTTTGCCAATCTCGATTGTGGTTTTTCATGTAAGTGTGTGGTGATGAATAATGCAAAATTTTATTAGCTTCGATGCCATGCTATACATAGTGGTTTAAGTAACTTGTGTTTCTTATACTGGAAAGTAATTCAGAATTTGTTTCTGTTTCAATTAGAGCCCTGGTGTAGACAAGGATTGTGTGGTTGTACATGTCACTCGCTATGAGGCGGATGACCTGAATATACGCACTGGGAAAACAGAGTTCTTAGGCTATTGGATCCTGGAAGCCATTTGTGCTTATACCGATGTTGAGTTGTATTCCAGCCTCACTATTGTCAGGCGTGTTGTCCAGGGTGTACTGAAGCACAAGAAGTTCAAAGCTACTCTTTCGTTTGTGAGGCATAGTGTTCTTGTCAATCTTACGCAGGAAGATGATGTGGCATGCCTCCACAAACAAGTTCATGAGTGGCAAGGCCACAAGCTTATCTTCAGGAAGGTTCACAGGATTGAGCTGCTGCTGGACGTCCTCGATGATGTTCATGGCAAGGTCCGTCTTTTGTCCAACCCAAATTAGATCGAGGCATGAAATAGTTGCCCCAGCTACTATTTAATAGTAGTTTGGATTGTGTCTAATTATCCGAACCTTGCCTATTATCGAGCCCTCTGGGGATAGTACTCTATTTGAATCCGTCTATGGGAACTGCTGCTACTTTTGTGTGCCCATGAATCATGTGAGAACCATCATAATTGTTGCCGAAACAGATGCGTCCTCGCTAGTTTTTTCATGAATATGGCATGGTAAGACATAATTTGTCATGGTTTATCATACGAGCAGTGTGTGTTTGATGAAATAGAGTACTCGTTCGAGAATTGTGCGCCTACGTATACATTAGTACTTGTAAACACTATTGGTGCTACCCCACTTGTAAGCAGTAGTGCAAAACATGGCACATTGGCTCAGCTCGCTTCAACACTAGGCTATCGACCAGCTAATAATCAATAATTTGATGTCTTACATACAAGCAACTATGTATCTTGTTACAGTGATTCATGTAGTCAACTGAGGCCACAATGTAAATTCCAAACGTTCACACGCTAGTCCAGGGTTCATGTGGAACACTCACACTAAACTCGGCTTCATAAAAAAACTTGAAAAGCATAAGTTAAGCAATTTTATACATCTTAATGATTCTAGAATATAACAAACATATACTAGTTCATAGCAAAAGACGAAGTTGTGAGAAGGTTTACAAATCAGGAAAAATCAAGCAAGGCTTCTCTGAGCAAAGGGCCTCCCGGCAGGCTTTAATTTCCTAGAGTTCACTCTGGTTTTTTCTTGTTGCCACCATCCAGGGTTAGGTTCTCTCATTCCAGAATAACCATTTATAATTGTGTTCTCAGCTGGAATGCTGAACTTAACCATGTAGTGTACTGACCATCTGAAATTCTTGTGCATTCCACTAAATTTAAGCACCGCTATTTGCAGAAATAAGCAGACCACAATGCCTCTTTTCCGCGCACCTGTCCCAAAAACCTCCGTGCAGCCGTGCAAGCTAGTCCTTGGTCCATGGATGAATTGGTAGAAAGTGCATTCCGTACTAGGATGGAGTTTATTTCGCTCGTCCCTGCACTGCAATCAGGAAGTAAAATGTACGAATAAGCTTCTTTTATATTGCTTTGGTCATTCTACCTAGTTACTACCAATGTAGGAATACCTGGAAGACGGGTGGTTAGAGGACGGCAGCTAGGAATAGCCATCCCATTTTGTGGAGTTGTACTAAAACTGAGGTGTGTACTTTTGATTGTGCAGATAGAAATGATATGGAGACAGACATCCATGTTTGTGCAAATATGAAATACGGTTATTTCAACAGTGACAGTTATTTGCAGTGGCATATGATTAACAGCGGCATCTATTGTGTTATAATTGGCACTACATAGACATTATCAAATTGCCCTTAAGTAAGTAGCATCACATCACATCAACACTGCCACTAGATTAACATGCAGAACAATAGCATTAGTATTACTGTCATGAGAGTAGCACATGATCAGTAAATGTGCAATCAAATTTGTGCAGTTCCACTGGGATGAAGCAATGTTAGTGGTGTGAGATTTAAGTGTAGCTGCAAAAACACAATTCATGGGAAATAAAGCAAGATGGAAGCACTTCATAAAGTGGTGGTGGCATTGCTTCAATTTATCGACGGCACTAGACCATTACTTATAGTGACATTAGGTGGCATTGCTTAATGATTCATGTGATTTTACATTAATGGTAGAAATATGGGCGTAGGGAAAGCAGGGGCATAAAGTGGTGAGGCAGATGTGGTTGCCGAGAGCGGCAAACACTCAAGCAACATGTCTGCATTTGTCCCATTTTTTATCTCCTCGGTGACATTTTCCTATGTGAGCATAGGAAATCTAGACCTGCTCATTCTCATTTTCTTTGTCCCCCAACACCCCTCACTTTCTTTCCTTTTTCACCAAGAGACAGGTCCACTTCCCCCAACCCTTCGCCATCCACCATGCTTTCTTCGCCTTTTCAACCAACAGACTAGTTGGGTAGCTAGTATCTACTACTTTCCCCCGTTTCTTCTTAGACCCAAGTCCTAGATTCATGCTACAACTTTCCCACTTTCTTCCCTGTTTGAACCAACTCTTAGATTCGACTATATAGCTTTACCTCTAATAACAGTAAAAGTCTAGGTGGCTTTGGAACAGCTGATGGAACTAGAAAAAGATCCACACGCAGCCACGTGGGGAGCTTGGGCAGTAGAGCAAGGCAGGTTTTGAAGGAATATATACCTAAGGGTCGTCGGCATGTGGCAAAGACGGCGTCGGGAGGCTGCATCTTGGCCACAATACCACAGGGAGGAAGAAGGGGTCGGAGGCCCTCCCGAGCTGGCGCTCTCTTGGAGAGAACGTCACGGCCACCGATTGGGACGCGCGGACAGCCGCTGGTCTCCTCCCTCGCCGTCGATGACAGCGTGAATGATGCACCTACACCCCTGACCCGGTCGAGGTGGTCCGACCGGATTTGTGACCAACCGTGAGCAGAGAGAGAGTGTGGCCACCTATGTCTTGCTTAGATCTCGAGAGCATGAGAGAGTGAAAGAGAGGAACCCTAGTGCGCTAAGGCTCCTGCTTATATATATAGTGGAGTGATTTTGTTGTACCACCTTCAAAAAAATGCGCTCCTACGTGTACCTGCGAGTGGGTGTGAAAGAACTAGTGCATGTGTGCACCGCTTCTCTTCGTGAGAGTAGAATATACTATGCCCAAAGAACATTCGCCACAAGAGTAATAGTATAAGCGTGTGACGTGTGAGTTAAAATAAAAGGTGCACGACGTCTTTTGTTCTTTAGAAGTTCTGAGGGTAGGGTGTGAAGAGCACATATGTGTGTGACGTCTACCTGCAGATAGACAGTGGGTGCGAGAGGACTCGGGAGAGTCGTGACTCGTGAGGGTGCGTGTGTGCGTGAGAGAGAGGGGGCACGTATCAATGCAATGCATGTGTCCGTAAATGATTATCTGACAAACGTTCGCCACAAGTCGTTTCCTGACGAACGCCGTAAGAACCGTTAGATCGGCATCCGACAATGTCAGTTTTGCCATGTCATTTAACAGAACAGCCACTCCTCCGACACACAAATCTTCCACGTGAGTGTTAGCAACTGTCGCATGCTCCTCCCTCCGTTCCAAAATGCAGTGCTTATAGCTTTATTGAGAATTCGAACCTCGCAAACTTTTACCGAGTTTTCATGTACCAAAATGCACATATAGAATACCCAGTATATACCATTTCATTCATCTTCTAGAGGTAACTATAAATATGGGGGGAGTCTACAAAGAAAGACCGTCGTATCACCTGCAGCAATTTCAACCATACTTTGGTGTGGAGGAATACCATAGGAACTCTATATGATATGATTTTTATAGGATTTTTTCCTTTAGAGCCAATTGGTTCATAGGAATTGGTTCATATACTCCACATTTCAAAGGAAAATAAACATGATATCATTTTTACAGCTTTAGTGCCACTTGGTTCATATGAATGGATTCCTATACTCCCACAATTTCAAAGGAAAATAAACAATAGCGTATATTCAGTAGAAAAGTTCCTATGATGTGAACCAAATGACATCTCTTTTCTAATCCCTCCTCATAGGAATTGAGATACATGTCATCTCTAGATTCAATAGAAAAGTTCCTATGATGTGAACCAAATGACATCTCTTTTCCAATCCCTACTCATAGGAATTGAGATACATGTCATCTCTTTCCCTACAACTTCCAGGTATACATCTTCTATTCCTAAATAGCTAGTACAACCCACTAGTAGATTTTTTCCTAGACATGCAACTACGGCACAAGAACACGTCATGCATGCAAGTCATAAATCACATTGTTTTTGTACTCTATGCATGCAAGCACCACATCATCAATTCGTGCATGTTACTCATAAGTTATTTCTTGCATTAGATTTTGTTTTGACAATGTATGTGTTGGTCACGTGCACACATATGTAGTTCACATCCACATTTTTGTCAGAAATGTCATTCTTTTAACTGCAATTCATTTTTTCTCTTTGTAATCCATCCGTCTAGGTGTGTAAGTTATATTCTGAAAACCAAATAATCCCAAAACACTTAGGCACGGTACACTAACTCCCTCCTTGTTTCTTGTTTCGTGACATACCAACCAATAAGAGATGTGGGACGTGCATGCTTTTAATGGCTTGAGACTTTCAAACATGACATGCAGTAGTTAATTCATTGCATGGAATGCTATTAACTAGCAAAAAAACCTAGGATGACCTATACACCTAGACGGAGGTAGTATTACATTTTCATTTTAAGCATGCTTTCACTTCCCATTAGTTATAGATGTTTTTGGAGGAACTTTTATCCATTATTTTGAGTAGAGTAGCAAATTCCATGCAGCCGCGGGTATATCAAAATGCAGGGCCCATGCATCATTGCCTTTTGGTCGAACCTACGTCCACAATTTTTTGTACGTATATCTCAACTGGTCCCCGAACCCAAAATGTTGCCTCGTTCCTGTAAAACCAAGCAGCCCACACATATAAGGGCGTCGACTGGAACTCAATCCCTCTCCCATTTACTACGACATGGCCCCGCACCCCGTAGTACTCCTACAAACCCTACCGCCACACGCATCATCGCTATTCTTCAGGAGGACAAGGGAGAAGCGGATTTGTAGTGGAGGCTCCTACCCTATGGTGCCCTAGGTAGCTGCCGCACACATCATTGGTTTTCTATTTTCTTTATGCTCTTGCACCCTATAGAGTGAAATGATGGTTGCTTCATCCGTCCAGCTTAATGCGGGAAAGGTGGGGCTTTGTGATTTGACCCCTCATCGCTCATTTACTACTACTGCTACGATCGGGGTGCCTCCAAGTCCAACCGCTGCTCCAAACTGTAATTTGGTGCGTCGCACGTGGAATAAGACGGTGGATGAGCCACATGTCGGCCAAAGGGGTCCTATTAAGTGTGTCGCCATTTCGTGTGTGGACTGACCCTGCACGTAGGAGCAGCCTACCACTTGGTTTTGCTCCTTGGTGAATCCCGACTATATTGATCTAAAATGATACTACTCCCTCCATCTCGGTTTATAGGGAGTGCACGTAGTTCTAGGTCATCCCTTTCACTAACTAAATATGAGTTACTATGTCACAAAAAGTATATCATTGGATTCTTAAGCGGATATAGTTTCTAAACATATACTGTTAATCACATATATAGCCAGTTAAATTCTCAACCTAGAACAACGTGCATGCCCCTTAAACCGATATGAAGGAAATAGTAAAAATGAGGTGATTTTACCGAGTGGTGGGCGGGGGAGCATGGCATGTCATGCGATCCCATGTGTCATCATGTACCAGGCGATGCGTGTCCCTCTTGAGGCAGAGCAATGGCAGAAACAATACGTGGTTTTCTTGAAGGAGATGATGGCGAAGCGGATTCAGTGAAGTGTGAAATAATGGTTGCTTCGTCTGTCTGGGAACGTGCGGCATTGTGATTTGACGCCTCATTGCTCATTACTACTACTGGGGTGGTACGACAGGGGTGCGTCCCCCCTACTGTTCTGCACTGTTATTTGGTGCATGACACGTCGACTCGGTTGCTATATGTCCCACATGTCGGTGACAGGAAGTACATAATTCATGAAATCGAGCATCGACGGAGGAGTACAAGACACAACTTGGTTTTTGTTGCTTCGTGCGATCCATCGATATAAACCCGGACTAAAATAAGGCGAGGGCGGGTCTTTTCCCGCGCGGCAGGCAGGGGAGTTTGACATAGTCTGTTCGAGGCAGGAAGGGAAACAAGCAAATAAAGGTTGAGCGACTTAGTTATGGGATAATCTGATTTTACAGAGTACATACCCACTATGGAGGTAGTACTACTTACTACTCCCTCCTTTCCGGTTTATAGGGCTCATCTAAAAAAAATCGCTTTTCCGTTTTGTAAGTCTCAGTTCTACTAGTAGTAGTGCCATCACATGTTTGGATTTCGAGGTGTGTTAAATCACCCGATGCAAGCAGTGTCAAGATAAAACTCACCAATGCATGTAGAAGTTCATGGAAATTTAGTGGTCATGCATGCATTCATTCTAATTAATGCCTCGGTAAACATAACTTCTTGAGAAAAACGAGCGTACTAATTACTTGTGCAAACTACGAAATTAATTCCACCACTCACCGTATACCTTGGTTGGAGATATTTTGAAATTGAGCCATAAACCGGAAAGGAGGGAGTAGTAACATAACCTAGGGTAGCTTGCTGCACCACGGACTCCAAGGAGTTTGTTTTAGTACTACTCCTATGTACCACTGTACTACTCCTACTACTAAAAGAAAGACATATTTCAAATAATATGATAATCTCTCTAACCAAGATAGGGACGAGGAGTCAATGGAGGGAGTAGTAAAATTTTCTCCTCGTCCTACGAGCCACCACGCGCGTGGGCGAGCGAGCGGGCGTAAGGCGTAGTAAGCAAGCATCACCTCGTCCTGCAAGCCACTACGCCCGTGGTGGGGGAGACGGCATACTAAGCAAGCTTCTCCTTGTTCTGCGAGTTGACGGGACACATCAAAAGTAATACGCACTACTAGAAAAAAGGCTGTTAGTGGCGCACCACTTTTTGCTATTAATGGCGCACTATAGGTTTGCCACTATTAACACGCCACTAGTAACAAATAGTAATGGCGCACCTCTGGTGCGCCATTAGTATCCCAGATAATAGTGGCACACCACATAGTGCGCCATTACTATGTCCAACAGTGCGCCATTACTATGCCTCCTAGGGGGCCATATTTACCTTCACGTATGCCCCCAAGTGCGCCATTACTATGCCCCAGAATGCGCCACTGGTATTTAGCCTTGGTGCGCCACTAATGCTCAATATGGTGCGCCACTATTATGAATATTAGGAATTTTTTTTTGCTTCTCTGGTATTTGCACAGGTTACAAAATACATTACAGCACAGAATATAAACATCACACAATAGAATTCATCATATTAGTCTCCAAATTCGAAATAGAGAACAAAGTTCAAACATTAGCCAAGTTTAGGTCTCGAGACATTAGCAAAGTTCATCATATTAGTCGAGTTTGTCGTCACATTACAAAGTCGATATCGATCATCTAAACTACCATCACATAGAAGAGAGCTGCGGTCACGATGAGCATCATCGCGATGAAACTGGTCTTCATCCGGTTCCCTCCTCTCTCTCCCGATAGATAGCGCGCATATCTAGCTTCCGCCTCCGCCCTAGTGGTGTACCCTTTGTAACTGTTACCGCTGAAACGGTGAACCTGTCTCCGACACTCCTCCCAGTCGTCATAGACTCCGGGAACCTTACCCTTGTACACGACATACGACGGCATCTCTATGCACTAGACAAACAAAATGTTAGTAGCAATTCACAGATAATATATAAGCAATATATAAGTATGCAACAAAAGGATCGGAAGAGAAAAGCAACACATTAATAGCACGATTCATGGTCCTACTAATAAATAGGGTCGATTACATATAAGTTGAACGACTGTCTAAACTAAAGAGACATACAAGTTCATTAAAGTTTAATTACAACATGAGCTAATCGATATTTCAGAACTACATAGCATCATTACTTTCGACTCGACATAGGGACCGAAGCGTGGATGAAGCCGCCGTCTTTCGTGATGATCATGAATGTGTGGTCGTTGTCAGCCTGCATTTGTAGTGTTGTTTCTATTTCACTATTGGACGGTTGATATTTGAGGTAGAACTTCACCGAGGTACGAAGGACATCTTGATAGATGATTTCCGCAAATTCCGACTGGATGTGAAAGAATTCTTGTCTGATGTCCTCGTCCTGGATTGCCGACAAGCGTGCGGCCCATTCTTTGAGATTATTTGGTAGCATAAGGTGATTATGGTCCCGTACGATCGCCCGCATGTGATGGAGGGTGTAGTAGGCATCCTTCTGACCGCCAGGCGGCTGCTTGACGCAGGGGAACGTCGTTACGTGGGTGAACACGTGCTTGTCGTAACTACAAATTAGCATCCTAAAGGTGCCTCCAGATTTGGCGCAGCCGGGGAGAGCATCATCAAGAACTTTCTTGATATTTGTGTAGTCTTTATTCGACTTACGGTCCGAGTCGAAATACGTGGCCATGGAATATTTCGGGCTTAAGAGGATGAGTGTGCAATGTGTGTCACTGCACAAAACATGGAATGTTAGAAAAAAAAGAACGATCCAAATCTAAGAAATCATATGTTACGGGGCGGTGAGGGGACGACTTACTCGGAAAAGTAAGGCACGAGGAAGTTATCCTTATCTGGGTTCGCCAGAATGACGCCTTCGAGGTATGAACTCGTGACTTGCCGGTCCCCGGCGCTGCCCAAGATCTTGGCACGCATGTAGAAGGGGTTGACTATCACGATGTTCGGGGTCTTGTCTCTAATGATCCGCATCTCCATACTGAGCGAAAATAGCCGAATGAAGGTCTAGTGCAGCGGATGAAGGTTAAACATAGCGAAGATGTCATCAAACTGCAGGATGATCATACCACCGATGGTGTTATCGACAAAGCCCTTGCCCGCTCGCACCTTGGCCATGAAAACCGGGTATGCCACATCATTCTCGGAGAGACGCCGCTTCACCATAGAAAGAACACTGTCATGCAGACTCCGCATAGCACCGGTTGCAGCATTGAGCAGATTAGTCGGTAGCATCGGCCTACCCGCCACATGGACCCTCCTTGAGATATCCTTAGGTATTGGTGGCCCGTCCTGAGCACGGATCGTACTCAGTGCCGGCTGGCTCGCACCCTTGTTATTTTTTCTTTTTCGTCCCTTCTGCTTCTTCTGCTGTAATGGGATCGAGTTCTGCTCAGAGACCACCTTCTTGAGTGTGTTGGGGCTGATAATATTCCGCACCTCGGCTATTTGAGTCTCGGTTAAGGCGGCAGCTGGAGGCGTCTCCTAAGAACTGAACGCCAGACGACGCCTGTTGCAATTGGGTTTCTCCGCGGTACCAGCTAGATCGCGATGATCTTTTGCAGGGTTGGGTTCTTGAGAAGGAGGCCCCAAGAATTCGTCACCGTACCCATGTTCGTTGAAGTACTTATCGACATTGGAAAATGTACCGTCATCATTGTCCGGATCCTGTGCCATATGCATGTCCGGATCAGCTGACGGCGATAGCGTTGCAGCGGTCTTGCCATGGCTTGGCGCCGGCACGACTGGCGGTGTTGTTTGTGGGGTGGTGCCCCCCGCCCCCAAACGAATCTGGCTCTTCAGCCAAAGCATGGACCAACTTATGCAGGCGCTGAGGGTCATCACATCATCTTCGTCGGCCCCAGGGGGTCGGTACGGAGGTAACAAGTCGTCGCAGCCCCGCAGCACCCGAACCAGTTGAACCCTATACATGGTGGGTGGCATCGGATTACCGTGGAACACGCGGTTGCTCGGTTGAACGATTTTGGCCTTGGCGACATCGATCAACTCGCCATCCACGAAGTGCAGGAGAGTGCATGGAACATCGGCGGCACCCTGCAAAAACATGTAGGGCACCAGGGATGCCCAGTCAAAGGCAAGGAGAGGAAATCATCGGCCGAGGCTTAGTTACCGTGATGGCGTCGAGCTCAGCTAATGTCGAGGCACCGCCAACGGTGGGCGTGCAAGTGACGGAGGGTCCGCTTGCTGCCGAGGTGCCAGCCGGCGTATTCTTCCCACACCCAGGTGCATTAAGCTCCAATGCCGGCACCAACGCCGGAGACACCAATGTCGCCTCGGCCGGAGACACCAATGGCGCCGACGCGTTGCGCGAGTTGCTGCCCGTGAAGCTGGGAATCGGGGGCGACCCCTGTTGGCCGCCCGCAATCCACGCCTACAGCCCCTCAAGCAAGGTGGCATAATGGCGGTGATCGTCGCTCCCAGTTGGTCTTGCACTTGCTCTTGGACTATCTCCGGAATCCGTGCCACTTGTGCCTTGAGTTCTTTAACCTCGCGCACCTGGCTTTCTGAGCTAGTCTTTATCTCCTTTCGCCCAGTCTTATAGTATTCCGACCATTTCGTGGACAAGCCTTTGCCGACCACACGGCCAGCTTACGATGGCTTACTGAACTTATCCTTGTGTTTCATTACGTTCAACGCCCTATTTAAAGTGGTGTCCCAAGGGGAGCTCTGAGACCCCGCGCTACTGCTTTCAGTGTCCTGCGGAAGGAACGTGAACCATTTAGAAATTTGGCTTCATTAATAAGAATGCAACCATATGGAGCTAATTACGCGGGGGTGTATTCCTTACCAGAACAAGATCAAGCGCCTTGGTCTTCGGATCCGTGGTAAGCTCCTTTGTTACCGGGTCCACCTTGTCCCGGGCCCTCACATAGTTCCTGGTCTGCTTGTCATGGTATTTATCGAAGAGGGGCGGTAGGCCTTGCTCGGCACGCTCCGCGTCCTCCTTGTCCCATATAGGTTCCGCCACTCTGTAACCGTCGGGACCGAGTGTGTGGTGTCCTAAGTTCAAGTCCCGCATATCTTTCCCCCACTGACTTGATTCTGCGAATGCGTTGCTCTAGAACTTGATCTTGAACTCCAGGTAGTCAGCTTCGCTGATCAAAGGATTTGTCTCCTTGATCTTCTCATAACTATCACCACTTAGAATCCTTCTCTTCACCGCGGCTCTCCAGGTAGCTAGGGCCGTGCTCATCTTCGTGAGGGCGGCACTGTTCACTTTATTCCCTGAGAGGCATGTGTTTGCAAAGTCACCGGGGAACTTGTATCATTCGTGCAGCTTCGTGAAGAGGAGGTTGCGCAAATTCCCTCGGTCACGATGCCTTAGGTTCTCGGTGTTGATCGAGGCGGTGCTCGGAGAATGCACCCGAGTTGTCCCGCTGCACTCCACCGACTAATTCTTTGGGTGCCGTTGGATGCCCTTGGAGAAACTTGATAAATTCCTCCTTGACGGTGCCGAGCACGTTCGGGCGCCGGTCCTTCCGTTGCCTCTTCAGTTGGCTGCCATCTGTGCTTGTGCTGCCATCATCAGTGGTGGCATCCCCGGCGGCACCATCAGTGGTGTCATCCCCGACGCCACTGGGGGTTGTGTAGTCGGGATCGGTGTCTTCCGCGGCGTCCTCATAGCGGTGAGGTTCTTCCTCCATATCTTGGGACAGCTCCCAGAATGGCTTGCCCGAACCGCCGGCCTCATCGTTGTCGGCCATGTTCGCTCTAAATAGGAAAAATGGCTACTAGAGTTATTGGATGTGATCAGGGTAGTATCTATTCTTCTCAAATTTAGAGGAATATTTTTCCGTTTCGGTTGAGAATCGGGCACCTTCTAGGTCAAGAAAATTGGGCATGACCTTTGCTAATTTTCTTGACCTAGGAGTGCCCCATTCTCAACCGAAACAGAAATTAATCAACATTTCAGGAGAAAGGGGTCATTTCACATCAGAAGCTGCCAGCATTGGAATCAGAAGCTGCCAGCATTGGAACATCGGAAGCTGCCAGCATTGGAATCATTTCATAAGATAATTTTATCAAGCATCCACATCCAGTCGAATCAATAAAGCAAACGGATCATTTCATCTAGCTCATGCCAGGCAATCAACCAAACCAAATATGTACAGGAAAGGCTCATCATGTTCACCCACCTCTATAACATTTAGGCCTATCTTCTATAGTATGTTGCATCACTGCCACTATTTTTAAATTAATAGATACCTTAGAAACTAGAAACGAAAAAGAGAGGGAGGAGCACAAGTAAGGCTCGCCGTTCGATTCTGATTCAATCGGACGAACTCTTCTTTGGTGTGATAATCGCCATGGCGGTCGCTAATCGGTGTCCCTTTCTGCTCCTACGGACCTGCGTGAGGGAGGAAACATCATCAGCAGAAGGGGAGAAGAGCAGTACTACCGTCATTAATAAGTGGAACATAGCAGAGAAATACAAAATATGTCATGACCAAATTGCATTAACAACCAGCAGTCATATTCAACATTTAATTAAAGTATAAGACATTATATGACACCAGTAATGAAACAATACTAAGCATGATTGATCTGTGTGATCTGGGTTACACTATCAACAACCTTGCATTTCATTTTATAAAAAACTGTACTCCATCACCAAATTCATTGATGTTTCTAAGCAAAATTCACAAGTTCAGAAGATCTACAGTAGCAGCAGCATCACAAGTTGTCAAAATTGAGTGAACTTAGAAGTTAGAACTAGAGCAGCATCACAACCCTAATTCCCTTGTTGGGTTTCATATTGGGATCTTGCCACTGCCCAAAAAATAGGTGTAGTAGGCAGGATTACATACATAAAATAGAGCACACTCTCTGTAATTCTCTGACCCTATAGCTAAATCTTCTTCTTACCCATGGAGCTTCCGCCCCTTCTTATCCATCGATTTCTAAGAATCGGTAGCATTACCAAATTATCAACTAGCACTAAGCAGCAAGCAGCAAGCAGCAAAAGGGCACTGATTTAGTACCATTGACAATTCACAGCAGCAAAAATCTGAGATGTACTAACACGAGCTATCAATCACAGTAGCAAAACAAAATCCATTCATCCATCTATTTAATATGCAATAGCAACATCCACCCATCCGACTAACAAACAGAGGGGTGGGTAACAGGGAGAGATTCAGAATATCAATGTTGCTGCAAAAATCGGCATTCACTATGAACGCGGGAGCAGGCGTGGCCCAGCGTGCGTCGGCGGCGTTGCACGCACAGGCGGGTGTGGGCAGGGATGGCGGCAACAACAACAGGCAACGAGAAAAGCAGCATCACCGCTAGCAGCGATGGCGCAGAAGCAGAGCGTCAGCGAGCAGCGGTGGCAAGCAAGGCACGCGCAGAGGAGCAGGCAACCGCGAGCGGCTACAAGCGCGCACGCGGACGGCGCGGTGGCGGCAAGGACCGGCCAGGCGAGGTGAGGCAGTACACGCCCGGGAGAATCTAGCTCCCTGCCATGGTGGCCGAGCGCCGGATCGGCTAAATGGCGACGGATCGAGGCTAAGGAAGGGGAACGGGGAGAGGAATTCACCGCAGTTCTGGGGACGAGCTCGAGGAGGCCGGGGGTGGAGTGAAGACGATGAATCTGTTAATGGCGTCGCGGTGGCCGGAGGTAGAGGACGAGGTGGTCGATGGCGACATTGCGGCGGCTCCTCAGCCTTGGCCCAGGGACAATGACGATGAAGAGGAATGGGCGGCGGCGCAGTGGGTCTGGGCGACGGCGCAGGTAGGGGCGGCGGCGCAGTGGGTCGGGGCGGTGGCGCAAGTCGGGAGCAGCAGGTCGAGGGCTCGGGGGTAGCAGTGGGGATTGGGGATTTGAGATTGCATCTTTTTATCTTTGCCTTTTTTAGTGGGGGAGGGTTAGCAATGGCGCACCTTTCAGGGGTGCGCCATATAAAATGGTATACCAATGGCGCACCTTCTAGGGGTGCGCCATAAACACCGTGATAGCAATGGCGCACCTTCTCCTGGTGCGCCATTACTAACTTTTTTTTTAGTTGCATGTAATAATTTTTTAGAAAATGACCATAAATTTTAAAATGTTACGATATAAGTAGTTATTACTAATTTTCAAATACTTGTGTTGCAAAACATTTGCGAATTGGTAAAACATTTATGAATATGAAAAAATATCATCAAATTTGAAAAAACATTCATGAATTCAAAAAGTGCCCATGAAATTTAAGAATATTCATGAGTTCAAAAAATATTAACAAATTCAATACTTTTTGTGAGTTAGAAAAATATTCGCATTTTCAAAAAATGTTTGCAAATTTAAGCAGGAAAAGGAACACTAAAAAATAAAATATCAGAATAAACATAAATAAAAATCGGTATATCAATGGCGCACCTTCTAGGGGTGCGCCATAAACACCGTGATAGGAATGGTGCACCTTCTCCTGGTGCGCCATTACTAACTTTTTTTTATTTTACCAGAATAAACATAAATAAAAACAATTAAAATACCAGAAGAAAACACAAAGAAGCCCAAGGTGCCTGTAAATGATGATTTGCAACAAAACAAGAGGGAGAAGAACACAAATTACAAATCCAAGAAGAAGGTGGTCGATACTTCAACTTGGTGATGGAGAAGTTACAAAAGGAAGGTAAGTACAGATAACATTAATCCCCACTATTTGGAACAAAAGAGGTTACTGGATAGAGGACTAGAACAGAAGAAATGCCATTTCCATATGTCGAAATACAATTGAGAAATGAAGACTACAATTTAAACCATTGTGCAAAGATTTAGAATTAGATGACATGGTTGAAATCAAGTGATAGATGTAATAATTTAGTTGCATGTAATAATTGAGCTTGCCACTGACACACACACACACACGCGACCGACACGTTGTGATTCGATCTTAGCTATCTTTTCACAATCTTCTTGCCCTTCTTTTTTGCAAATGGAGTTCTTCTCTTGAACGGACGTCCTTTAGGTAGGGTGGTCCCGCCTCTTCTTGTGGTGTATGGTACTTCATCATCGTCGTCATCTTCCATCTTCGGGTCGCCGTACTTGTCGAAGTCTTGCTCATTGGCGACTCCATCCATTTAGATGATCTTCCTTTTGCCTCTCCTCATGACAACAAGACTGGGCTTTGATGGGTCGGTAATGAAGAAGCATTGGTCCACTTGGGAAGCCAGTACCCATGGCTCATTTTTTGCGGTGACGTTTGCGCCCGCGGTCTTGGATTTGGCTTCGGGTATAACCATGGTGGTGAAATACCGGTCTTCTTTTAGGACGCTCTTGGCCCATCTGACACAGAACATCAGGACCTTCTCTCCAGCGTAGCTCAGCTCCCATATCTCCTCGATCCTTCCGTAGTATCTGTCCTTGTCATTACTGGTGTAGGATTCCATCGTTACCCCGGAGTTCTGATAATCATCACTCTCCTTGTCCTTTTACTCCGTGTAGAATGTGTAGACGTTGATATCGTATGCCTCATAGGTCATTAGGTTGTGCTCGGTGCCCTGTGACAAGGCGAATATGAGTTTTTCTTCCACGGAAGAATCCTCATTTAAAGGGTACGACAGAAGTTTCTCCTTGAACCAACGCGTGAAACATGAGTTGTGCTCTTTGATTATATCTCCATCCGTCCTCTGTTGGCCTCGGTCATTGTACGTCTTCTCAATAAAGGTTTTGTGCTCTACCACCCAAGGATCGACCACGTCTATGTGTTGTAGCGCGACTAGGTTTGCTCTTTCAAAGTCGGCGAGTCGACCCTTGAAGTCGACATGCATTTCACGGCGACCCTTGCGGTGACCCCATCCAGCGAGCCTGCCGAGGTGCCTGTTGACGGGCAGACCAACGGGGTTCTCGATGCCTAGATAATTCATGCAGTAGGAGATGCACTCTTCGGCCAGAAAGCCCTTGGCTATGCTTCCATCTGGACGTGCCTGTTGCGAACGTATCCTTTGATGACACCATTCATCCTTTCGAACGACATCATGCTGTGCAGGAACGTCGGCCCGAGTTGGATGATATCCTCGACGATATGGACCAGCAGATGCACCATAACGTCAAAGAATGCGGGCGGGAAGTAGATCTCAAGATCGCATAGTATCACCACGATCTCTTCCTGTAGCCTTCTGAGTTGCCTCACGCCAACCGACTTCCGAGAGATGACGTCAAAAAAGTTGCATAGGCAAAATAGCGTTTCACGGACGTGCGCGTCCATGATCCCACGGATTGCAACTGGAAGTATCTGCGTCATCAGCACGTGACAGTCGTGAGACTTCATCCCGCTGAACTTCTGCTTCGCTGAGTCTAGGTATCTGCTTATCTTCCACGCGTAACCGTAGGGAAGTTTTACTCCTATGAGGCAGGTGAAAAACTGCTCGATCTCCTCATGACTTAGATTGAAGCACGCGGGAGGGCAGTAATTTCCGATCTTCTTGGCCTTTTTGTCTTTGCGACGACTTTCCATGTCTTTCGCCTCATCATCATCATTAGCGTGAAGCTCCTCCCTGATGCCCATTGATTTCAAGTTTGCCCTTGCTTTCGGCCCATCTTTGGTCCTCTCTGGCATGTTGAGCAGGGTACCAAGCAGACTCTCGCACACGTTCTTCGTGACATGCATAACATCAAGGCTGTGAGGCACACGGAGGATCTTCCAGTATGACAAGTCCTAGAAAACAGACCTCGTTTTCCATACCTTGAGCAGCAGCTCTGGCCCCTTTCGCTTCTTTCCCGGCGGTGGGCACTCTTTCCAATTTTTCAACAGCTCATCTATTTCCTCGCAACTCCTTGTACGCGAGCATCTTCGGGGTTCGGTTTCACCATCGAACAGATCCTTATGTTTTCTCCATGAGTCATTGTCGCGAAGCCACCTTCGATGTCCCATGAACACGATTTTCGAAGACCCAGGATCTCTATCTAGCTAGCGATACGTTGTGTCATCCATGCACCTGACGCATGCACAAAATCCGTGGACCACCTGCCCCGCGACATATCTGTAACCGAGTGATCGTGCACCGTAGTGAGCAACGGCTCTCATAGGAAAATATTCTTTCTCTGCGGCATCCCACGTATTGGCTGGCGTTTTCCACAACGTGTCTAGCTCCTCTTTCAGCAGCCCCAGATACAGATTGATGTCGTTCCCTGGTTGTTTCAGCCCTTCAATTAGCATACTCATGTGAATGTACTTCCTCTTCATGCACATCCAGGGGGAAGGTTGTACACCCACACAAACACAGGCCAGGTGCTATGTGTGCTTCTCTGGCTGCCAAACGGATTGACTCAATCGGTGCTCTCGCCCAGCATGATGTTCCTTGGATCGTCCCCAAATTCTGGGTGTTCGAAGTTCAACGCTTGCCACTGGCTCGCATCCTTAGGGTGACTCAGCATCTTGTCTTTTTTATTTATCTCTGGATCATTTCCGTCATCTTCTCGCTTCTTCTCCTCCCTATCCGCGTGCCAACGAAGGAGCATTGCTAGCATAGGGTCCGCAAAATACCGCTGCAGATGAGGAGTGATCGGAAAGTACCACACCACTTTTCGAGGAGCTTTCTTCCTCTTCTTGTATCGAGTGACGCCGCACACCGGACATATGGTAGACTCCGCGTGCTCGTCCCGATAAATGATGCAATCGTTCATGCACACATGGTATTTCACGTGCGGTAAATCTAGAGGACACATGATTTTCTTCGCCTCCTCGAAACTGGTCGGGCACTTGTTCCCCTTGGGAAGATGTTCGTGCCATAATGACATGTTCTCGTCGAAGCATGCGTCGGTCATTATGTGTTTTAACTTCATCTCCAGAGCCATGAGCGTTACTTTCAGGCGGGTATCCTCGGGCCTGCATCCTTCATACAATGGAGTAACCGCGTCTATCTCCAGTTGATCCAGCTTGGCTTTCTCTCGGGCGGCAGCTCTTGCGTTACCCGTCTGCTTGAGAAGCAGCTCTTGAATATGAGGGTCCTGCACCCAGCCCATCGATGGTCCATCGTAAATGCTGCTCCGGCATCTTCATCTTCATGATCATGCCCTTCGTCTTGATCTTCCTCATCATCATGTCCGGCATCTTCTACATGATGACTGTGTCCTGCATCTACTTCGTGATAATGTCCTGGAGATTCTTCGTCTTCTCGCCCGCCCTCATCGCGGCTGTCTTGCTGCCCTTCCTTATTTTTTGCCCAGCCCCCATGGACGAGTGCTACCTCTTGAGCACTCTGTTGGATTTCCTTGAAGAGGAAAGGGTGATGCAGCAGAGTAGAGTAAGTATTTCCCTTAGTTTTCGAGAACCAAGGTATCAATCCAGTAGGAGGCTACGCGCGAGTCCCTCGTATCTACACAAAACAAATAGCTCAACGCAACCAACGCGATTAGGGGTTGTCAATTCCTTCACGGTCACTTACGAGAGTGAGATCTGATAGAGATGATAGATAATTTTTTTGGTATTTTTGATATAAAGATGCAAGGTAAAATAAAAGGCAAGGTAAAAAAGCAAAGCAATAATAAAGTGACTGAAGATTGATATGATGAGAATAGACCCGGGGGCCATAGATCTCACTAGTGGCTTCTCTCAAGAGCATAAGTATTTCTACGGTGGGTGAACAAATTACTATTGAGCAATTGACAGAATTGAGCATAGTTATGAGAATATCTAGGAATGATGATGTATATAGGCATCACGTCCAAGACAAGTAGACCGACTCACGCATCTAGTACTATTACTCCACTCATCGACCGCTATCCAAAGATGCATCTAGAGTATTAAGTTCAAGAAAACAGAGTAACGCCTTAAGCAAGATGACATGATGTAGTGGGATAAATTCATGCAATATGATAAAACCCCATCTTGTTATCCTCGATGGCAACAATACAATCGTGCCTTGCTGCCCCTCATCACTAGGAAAGGACACCGCAAGATTGAACCCAAAGCTAAGCACTTCTCCCATTGCAAGAAAAACCAATCTAGTAGGCCAAACCAAACTGATAATTCGAAGAGACTTACAAAGATAACCAATCATACATAAAAGAATTCAGAGAAGATTCAAATATTGTTCATAGATAGACTTGATCATAAACCCACTATTCATCAATCTCAACAAACACACCGCAAAAAGAAGATTACATTGAATAGATCTCCACGAGAGAGGGGGAGAACATTGTATTGAGATCCAAAAAGAGAGAAGAAGCCATCTACCTACTAACTATGGACCCGAAGGTCTGAAGTAAACTACTCACACTTCATCGGAAGGGCTATGGTGATGATGTAGAAGCCCTCCGTGGTGTTTTCCCCTTCAGGCGGAGCTCCGGAACAGGCCCCAAGATGGGATCTCGTGGGTACAGAAGGTTGCGGCGGTGGAATTGGGTTTTTGGCTCCGTATCTGATCGTTTGGGGGTACGTAGGTATATATAGAAGGAAGGAGTACGTCGGTTCAGAAAAGGGGGGCCCATGAGGCAGGGGGCGCGACCTAGGGGGGGCGCCCTCCACCCTCGTGGCCACCTCCCTCCTTTCTTGACGGAGGGTCCAAGTCTCCTGGATCATATTTGTTGAGAAAATCACGTTCCCGAAGGTTTCATTCCGTTTGGACTCCGTTTGATATTCCCTTTCTTCGAAACACTGAAATAGGCAAAAAAAACAGCAATTCTAGGCTGGGCCTCCGGTTAATAGGTTAGTCCCAAAAGTAATATAAAAGTGGAAAATAAAGCCCAATATGGTCCAAAACAGTAGATAATATTGCATGGAGCAATCAAAAATTATAGATACGTTGGAGACGTATCAGGCATCCCCAAGCTTAATTCCTGCTCGTCCTCGAGTAGGTAAATGATAAAAAAGAATTTTTGATGCGGAGTGCTACTTGGCATAATTGCAATGTAATTCTTCTTAATTGTGGCATGAATATTCAGATCTGAAAGATTCAAGACAAAAGTTCATATTGACATAAAAATAATAATACTTCAAGCATACTAACTAAGCAATTATTTCTTCTTAAAATAACATGGCCAAAGAAAGTTCATCCCTACAAAATCATATAGTTTAGTCATGCTCCATTTTCGTTACACAAGAATGCTCTCATCATGCACAACCCCGATGACAAGCCAAGCAATTGTTTCATACTTTAATAATCTCAAACTTATAAACCTTCATGCAATACATGAGCGTGAGCCATGGATATAGCACTATGGGTGGAATAGAATATGATGATGGGGGTTATGTGGAGAAGACAAAAAAGGAGAAGATCTCACATCAACGAGGCTAATCAATGGGCTATGGAGATGCCCATCTATTGATGTTAATGCAAGGAGTAGGGATTGCCATGCAACGGATGCAGTAGAGCTATAAATGTATGAAAGCTCAACTAAAGAAACTAAGTGGGTGTGCATCCAACTTGCTTGCTCACGAAGACCTAGGGCACTTGAGGAGGCCCATTGTTGGAATATACAAGCCAAGTTCTATAATGAAAAATTCCCACTAGTATATAAAAGTGACAAAACAAGAGACTCTCTATCATGATGATTATGGTGCTACTTTGAAGCATAAGTGTGGAAAAAAAGGATAGTAGCATTGCCCCTTTTTTATATATTTTTGGGCCTTCTTTTTTTTTCTTTGGCCTTCCTCTCTTTTTTTGTTGGGACAATGCTCTATTAAATGATGATCATCACACTTCTATTTATTTACAACTCAATGATTACAACTCGATACTAGAATAACGTATGACTCTATATGAATGCCTCCGGCGGTGTACCGGGATATGCAATGAATCAAGAGTGACATGTATGAAAGAATTATAAACGGTGGCTTTGCCACGAATACTATGTCAACTACATGATCATGCTAGCAATATGAAAATGATGAATGTGTCATGATGAACGGAATGGTGGAAAGTTGCATGGCAATATATCTCGGAATGGCTATGGAAATGCCATAATAGGTAGGTACGGTGGCTGTTTTGAGGAAGATATAAGGAGTTTTATGTGTGAAAGAGCGTATCATATCACGGGGTTTGGATGCACCGGCGAAGTTTGCACCAACTCTTAATGTGAGAAAGGGCAATGCACGGTACCGAAGAGCCTAGCAATGATGGAAGGGTGAGAGTGCGTATAATCCATGGACTCAACATTAGTCATAAAGAACTCATATACTTATTGCGAAAATCTACAAGCCATCAAAAACCAAAGCACTACGTCATGCTCCTAGGGGGATAGATTGGTAGGAAAAGACCATCGCTCGTCCCCGACCGCCACTCATAAGGAGGACAATCAAATAACACCTCATGTTTCAAATTTGTTACATAACGTTTACCATACGTGCATGCTACGGGACTTGCAAACTTCAACACAAGCATTTCTCAAATTCACAACTAAACTAGCACGACTTTGATATTATCACCTCCATATCTCAAAACAATTATCAAGCATCAAACTTTTCTTAGTATTCGACACACTCAAAAGAAAGTTTTACAAATCTTGAATACCAAGCATATTAAGATTTTTAAGCAAATTACCATGCTATTTAAGACCCTTAAAATAATCTAAGTGAAGCATGAGAGATCAATAGTTTCTATAAAACAAATCCACCACCGTGCTCTAAAAGATATAAGTGAAGCACTAGAGCAAAACTATAAAGCTCAAAAGATATAAGTGAAGCACTAGAGAAAAACTATAAGGCTCAAAAGATATAAGTGAAGCGCATAGAGTATTCTAACAAATTCCAATTCACGTATGGCTCTCTCAAAAGGTGTGTACATCAAGGATGATTGTGGTAAACTAAAAAGCAAAGACTCAAATCATACAAGACGCTCCAAGCAAAACACATATCATGTGGTGAATAAAAATATAGCTCCAAGTAAAGTTACCGATGGAAGTAGACGAAAGAGGGGATGCCTTCCGGGGGCATCCCCAAGCTTTGGATTTTTGGTTTCCTTAGATTATCTTGGGGGTGCCATGGGCATCCCCAAGCTTAGGCTCTTGCCACTCCTTGTTCCATAATCCATCAAAAGATTTCACCCAAAACTTGAAAACTTCACAACACAAAAGTCAACAGAAATCTCGTAAGCTCCGTTAGCGGAAGAAAACAAAAGACCACTTCAAGGTACTGTAATGAACTCATTATTTATTTATATTGGTGTTAAACCTACTGTATTCCAACTTCTCTATGGTTCATAAACTATTTTACTAGCCATAGGTTCATCAAAATAAGCAAACAGCACACGAAAAACAGAATCTGTCAAAAACAGAACAGTCTGTAGTAATCTGTAACTAACGCAAACTTTTGGAACTCCAAAAATTCAGCCAAAATAGTAAGACCTAGGAAATTTGTCTATTGATAAGAAGAAATTGGAATCACTATTGTATCACGTTCTGGTGATCTTTAACAATTGTTTTCGTCAACAGAAAGTTTCTGGAAATTACAGCAAGATCAAATAACTATCATCCAAGAAGATCCTATAGGTTTAACTTGGCACAAACACTAATTAAAAGATAAAACCACATATAAACAGAAGGTAGATGGATTACTTATTCCTAAAAATAAACAAAAAAGCAAAAAACTAAAATAAAAATTGGGTTGCCTCCCAACAAGCGCTATCGTTTAACGCCCCTAGCTAGGCATAAAAGTAAGGATAGATCAAAGTATTGCCATCTTTGGTAGGCAATCCATAAGTGGCTCTCATGATAGATTCATATGGTAATCTTATTTTCTTCCAAGGGAAGTGTTCCATGCCCTTCTTTAATGGAAATTGGAATCTAATATTCCCTTCCTTCATATCAATAATTGCACCAATCGTTTTAAGGAAAGGTCTACCAAGAATAATAGGACAAGAAGGATTGCAATCTATATCAAGAACGATAAAATCTATGGGCACATAATTCCTATTTGCAACAATAAGAACATCATTAATTCTTCCCATAGGTTTCTTAATAGTGGAATTCGGAAGGTGCAAGTTTAGAGAGCAATCATCAAAATCGCGGAAATCTAGCAAATCACACAAAGTTTTGGGAATAGTGGAGACACTAGCACCCAAATCACATAAAGCATAGAATTCATGATCCTTAATCTTAATTTTAATAGTTGGTTCCCACTCATCATAAAGTTTTCTAGGGATAGAAACTTCCAACTCAAGTTTTTCTTCATAAGATTGCATCAAGGCATCAACGATATGTTTAGTAAACACTTTATTTTGACTATAAGCATGAGGAGAATTTAGCACGGATTGCAACAAGGAAACACAATCAATTAAAGAGAAACTTTCATAATTAAATTACTTGAAATCCAATATAATGGGTTTAGCAACGTCTAGGGTTTTATTCTTCTCAATCCCACTTTTATCAATTTCATCATCAAGATCTAAAAACTCCGAATTTTTGGAATGCCTTCTAGGTAAAGGTGGATCATATTTAGTCTCATCAAGATTTATATTGCAAAACAAAGATTTAATAGGGGACACATCAATAACTTTTAGATCTTCATCTTGATTTTCATAGGAATTGGAAGAACACGCTTTAATAATGGCATCCTTCGTAGCACGCATCCTAGCGGTTCTTTCCTTGCACTCATCAATTGAAATTCTCATGGATTTGAGAGACTCATTGATATCATGCTTAGGAAGAATAGATCTAAGCTTTAAAGAATCAACATCAAGAGAAATTCTATCAATGTTCCTAGCCAATTCATCAACTTTAAGCAATTTCTCCTCAACCAAAGCATTAAAATTCTTTTGTGAATTCATAAACTCTTTAACACTAGTCTCAAATTCAGAGGGCATCTTATTAAAATTTCCATAAGAGTTGTTGTAGGAATTTCCATAATTATTAGAAGAATTACTAGGATAAGGCCTAGGATTAAAGTTCCCTCTATACGCGTTGTTACCAAAATTATTCCTACCAACAAAATTCACATCCATAGATTCATTATTGTTCTCAATCAAAGTAGACAAAAGCATATCATTAGGATCATAAGAAACACTCTTAGTAGCAAATAATTTCATAAGTTCATCCATCTTTCCATTCAAAACATTAATTTCTTCTATTGCATGCACCTTTTTATTAGTAGATCTTTCAGTGTGCCATTGAGAATAATTAACCATAATATTATCTAGGAGTTTAGTAGCATCTCCTAAAGTGATTTCCATAAAAGTGCCTCCAGCGGCCGAATCTAAAAGATTTCTAGAAGCAAAATTCAATCCGGCATAAAAAATTTATATAATCATCCACAAGTTCATACCATGAGTAGGGCAATTACGTATCATTAATTTCATTCTCTCCCAAGCTTGTGCAATTCATGATCAAGTTGCTTAAAATTCATAATATCGTTTCTAAGAGAGATGATCTTAGCGGGAGGAAAATACTTAGAGATAAAAGCATCTTTGCACTTATTCCACGAATCAATACTATTTTTAGGAAAAGACAAAAAGCAAGCTTTAGCACGATCTCTAAGCGAAAAAGGAAATAGCTTCATTTTAACAATATCATTATTGACATCTTTCTTCTTTTGCATATCACATAAATCAACGAAGCTATTTAGATGGGTAGCGGCATCTTCACTAGGAAGGCCGGCGAATTGATCTTTCATAACAAGATTCAACAAAGCAGTATTGATTTCACAAGATTCAGTATTGGTAAGAGGAGCAATCGGAGTGCTAAGGAAATCATTATTGTTGGTATTGGTAAAGTCACACAATTTGGTATTATCTTGATCCATCGTGACAAGCAATCCAACACACGAGCAAACAAAAAAAGCAAGCGAAGAAAAAGAACGAAAAAGAGAGGGCGAATAAAATGGCAAGGGTGAAGTGGGGGAGAGGAAAACAAGAGGCAAATGGCAAATAATGTAATGCGAGAGATAAGGGATTGTGATGGGTACTTGGTATATTGACTTTTGCGTAGACTCCCCGGCAACGGCGCCAGAAATCTTCCTGCTACCTCTTGAGCACTGCGTTGGATTTCCTTGAAGAGGAAAGGGTGATGCAGCAGAGTAGAGTAAGTATTTCCCTCAATTTTTGAGAACCAAGGTATCAATCCAGTAGGAGGCTACGCATGAGTCTCTCGTACCTACACAAAACAAATAGCTCAACACAACCAACACGATTAGGGGTTGTCAATCCCTTCACGGTCACTTACGAGAGAGAGATCTGGTAGAGATGATAGATAATGTTTTTGGTATTTTTGAGATGCAAGGTAAAATAAAAGGCAAAGTAAAAAAGCAAAGCAATAATAAAGTGATTGAAGATTGATATGATGAGAATAGACCCGGGGGCCATAGATTTCACTAGTGGCTTCTCTCAAGAGCATAAGTATTTCTACGGTGGGTGAACAAATTACTATTGAGCAATTGACAGAATTGAGCATAGTTATGAGAATATCTAGGTATGATCATGTATATAGGCATCACGTCCAAGACAAGTAGACCGACTCCTGCCTGCATCTACTATATTACTCCACTCATCGACCGCTATCCAGCATGCATCTAGAGTATTATGTTCAAGAAAACAGAGTAACGCCTTAAGCAAGATGACATGATGTAGAGGGATAAATTCATGCAATATGATAAAAACCCCATCTTGTTATCCTCGATGGCAACAATACAATATGTGCCTTGCTGCCCCTCATCCTTTGGGAAAGGACACCGCAAGATTGAACCCAAAGCTAAGCACTTCTCCCATTGCAAGAAAAACAAATCTAGTAGGCCAAACCAAACTGATAATTCGAAGAGACTTGCAAAGATAACCAATCATACATAAAAGAATTCAGAGAAGATTAAAATATTGTTCATAGATAGACTTGATCATAAACCCACAATTCATCGGTCTCAACAAACACACCGCAAAAATAAGATTACATCGAATAGATGTCCAAGAGAGAGGGGGTGAACATTGTATTGAGATCCAAAAAGAGAGAAGAAGCCATCTAGCTACTAACTATGGACCCGAAGGTCTGAGGTAAACTACTCACACTTCATCGGAGGGGCTATGGTGATGATGTAGAAGCCCTCCGTGGTGGATTCCCCTTCCGGCGGAGCTCTGGAACAGGCCCCAAGATGGGATCTCGTGGGTATAGAAGGTTGCGGCTGTGGAATTAGGTTTTTGGCTCCATATCTGATCATTTGGGGGTACGCAGGTATATATAGGAGGAAGAGTACGTCGGTGGAGCAAAGGGGGGCCCACAAGGCAGGGGGCGCGGGGCGGGGGGGGGGGGCTCCCTCCACCCTCGTGGCCACCTCCCTCCTTTCTTGACGGAGGGTCCAAGTCTCTTGGATCATATTTGTTGAGAAAATCACGTTCCCCAAGGTTTCATTCCGTTTGGACTCCGTTTGATATTCCGTTTCTTCGAAACACTGAAATAGGCAAAAACAGCAATTCTGGGCTGGGCCTCCGGTTAATAGGTTAGTCCCAAAAGTAATATAAAAGTAGAAAATAAAGCCCAATATGGTCCAAAATAGTAGATAATATAGCATGGAGCAATCAAAAATTATAGATACATTGGAGACGTATCAACGACTTCATAATCATCTTCATCACCTTGCCATCGATTGCCATCCATGAAACCACGCAAGAGCAGGTGGTCCCGCACCTGTCCGCAATCCGGGTCCATAAGGCTCTTCAGCTTGCATCTTCGACATGGACATCTTATCTACGTCTCGTTCTTTTGAAGCATCTCGGCCTTCGCGGAGCTCAAAAACCTATTCACGATGCCTTCGGTCATCGTGCGGACCATGGCCGCCTGCGGGGTAGAGCAAAACAATATTTTAGAACCAAAAAAAATTGGCATGACTTTGCCTAAAAATAGGACCAAAAAGAATGCATTGTGCCAAATTCTCGCCGAAACGGAAATGAATCAACATTTTGGCAAAATATTGGCAACTATCGCATTTCAAATACCAGTACCTGCAAACACAAACATATGCAACACCACAAACCTACGTAGATCTAGGCCATAAAAAGTGTGTACATTGTTGGAGGGAGAAAAAAGTAGATCTAGAACATAAAGAAAGCTTTCCCCTTACTTACCTATCAAAAAAAGGAAATTTAACCACTTAATTTGGGTGAATCTATGGTGCAAATGAGGTGAGGAGGAGGAGGCAGCCGATACCAAGCTTGGTAGAGGTGGAGAGAATGAAGTGGGGAAAGTGAGTGTGGTAGGTGGCTATCAAAAATATCTAGCTGCTCCCAGGTTACCAATGGCGCACCTCCTAAGAATGCGCCATTGGTAACCAGGGTTACTAATGGCGCACCTGGTGTGTGGTGCGCCATTACTAGTTTTTTAAAAAAAATTAAAAAAATTGTTAGGAGTGGCGCACGGTGGGTGTGGTGCGCCACTGCTAAGTCTGGGGAGGGGTGTGGGGCCAGGACAAAACTAGTAATGGCGCACCACATACCAGATGTGCCATTAGTAATATGGCCATTAATGGCGCACCTATATCTGGTGCGCCACTGCTATATAGCAGTGGCGCACCACATACATGGTGCGCCATTAATGTCCATATTAGCTATAGCCGTTTTTCTAGTAGTGACGTATAGAGCATCTCCAGTGCATAGAGCCTTGCCGCTAAGGTAGGCCCCACATGGTTTGCCTCTTATCAAATAAAATACTGAGCATGTGAGATGGTGAATAGAGGGAGTATGATACCATTAGTACTACAGTTCTTTTGGAAGGGTTGTAGTAGTCCCTCCCATTCACATGTTCACATTTCAAGCTTCAATAAAAACGTTGCACGCAAGGATCGATTAAGAGCAACCTCGGCAATGCATGTACTCCCTCAATTCATATACGGTATAAAATGCATTTTGGAGGCCAACTTTGACCACATGTTAGAGCAATAATATGACATCCAACATACACAAATCTTACCATCAAATCCATACATGGTCATTATACTGCTAACAAATGCATGTGTTGCAATTAGTACGTAGATATAGTAGTAAACACTCACTATCTAGTAGTACTAGTAGTACTAGTAGTACTCTACACTACTACTACTATGAGGCCATCCAACTGTATCCCGGGCTCCCCGCAGAAGACCGCGGACACCGATTATTCGTTCATATTTAAATTTGTTTTCACACAGTGAAATATCTCTATTTCTAATCTCCACCTCTATCTCTACTCTTATGAAAAACCAAGTTGGTGATGATGGTGTGCCTGCCATCTTGTAATATAGACCGTCTGATCTATATCTGGCGGATAGAAAGCAAACTATGACAATTTTACAAAAGATACCCGCACCTCTCTCCACATTTATATATAAGGCCTTGCCTCGTTCATCTCCCACAACCTCATTGTTGAGCAATTAAAAAAGGAAGTATCTGGAACAATCTAGCATGGTGGCCGCTGCCGCCAGCCGGCGCCGTACACCCCCATGCCTCCACCCAGTCCGACCACCAGTCACCACCACGCTCCACTCCTCCTCACCTTATCTCTCATCTTTCTTGAGATGTCATTTTTTCGATGAAATTCTCGAGATACCATTTTTCCGATAAAATTCTCAAGATACCATTTTTCCAATAAAATTCTCAAGATATCATTAGGTTTTACACATGGGATTACTTCTGCATGGGTCAATCACAACAGGTGTTTCTCTACTCTTATAAAAAACTAAGTTGGTGATGATGGTGTGTCTGCCATCTTGTAATATAGACCGTCTGATCTATATCTGACGGATAGAAAGCAAACTATGACAATTTTACAAAAGATACCCGCACCTCTCTCCATATTTACAGATAAGGCCTTGCCTCGTTCAACTCCCACAACCTCATTGCTGAGCAATTAAAAAAGGAAGTCTCTAGAACAATCTAGCATGGTGGCGACTGCCGCCTGCCGGCGCCATCCATCCCCATGCCTCCGCCTAGTCCGACCACCAGTCGCCACCACGCCCCACTCCTCCTCACATTATCTCTCATCTTTCTTGAGATATCATTTTTTCGATGAAATTCTCTATATACCATTTTTCCGATAAAATTCTCGAGATACTATTTTTCTGAAAAATTCTCGAGATATCATTAGTTTCTACACATGGGATTACTCCTGCATGGGTCAATCACAACTGGTGTTTCTCTACTCTTATAAAAAATCGAGTTGATCATGATGGTGTGCCTTCCATCTTGTAATATAGACCGCCCAATCTATATCTGATGGATAGAAAGCAAACTATGACAATTTTACAAAAGATACTCGCACCTCTTTCGACATTTACAGATAAGGCCTTGCCTCGTTCACCTCCCACAACCTCATTGCTGAGAAACTAAAAAAGGAAGTCTCTAGAACAATCTAGCATGGTGGCCGCTGCCGCCTGCCGGCGCAGTCCATCACCATGCCTCCGCCCAGTCCGACCACCAGTCACCACCACGCCCCACTCCTCCTCACGTTATCTCTCATCTTTCTTGAGATATCATTTTTTCGATGAAATTCTCGAGATACAATCTTTCGATAAAATTCTCGAGATACCATTTTTTCGATAAAATTGCCGAGATACCATCTTTCCGATAAAATTCTCGAGATACCATTTTTCTGATAAAATTCTCGAGATATCATTAGTTTTTACACATGGGATTAGTCCTGCATGGGTCAATAACAACATGTGTTTTGTAAAAGAATGCATCTTGATGTTCCGTCCAATGCACGGGCATCTTGCTAGTCCATGAAAACAAAACATGGAAAAATTTCACGGCGAACGAGGGATTTGAATGTGCTGGGAGGGGCTGTTTCGATCTTGCCCAGAGTAACCAAAATATTGGCGACCCTTTTGTCCACCGGTGCCTTTGCCACCGATGAACGAGGAATAGCTCGGGTGCTCATGCATCCTCCAGCGCGCGCGTTGGAGACGATTTTGCACGAGATGTGATTTTTCTGTCCCACCACGCCGCCCAAGCCGGCCGCAGACCAACCGGTGACCCACAAATTACACCATCCAACCATAGTCGCACACATTCTGACAGCAACTCAACCAACCAGACGAAATTCATGCAAACACGACGATATTTCATATAAACAATGACGGAATTCATATAAAATACCAGATTTTCATACAAACATGACCGGTTTTATTACATTCAAATCAACTAAGCGGTGCTAGTTCTCGAAAGCACATGTGTAATAATACCTGGCCTAAATGGTCGCCCGCCGATCCATTTGTGTTCCTCATGTCCGGCAGCACGATCACCGGACTGCTAGGAGCCCCAGAGGTATATGTTTCAGCGCAAACGACGGCTCGCTTCCCCACTGCGCACCTGACATCGTTGGTTGATGCCCAAGATGGAGGTGGAAGGGGGCTTCTCCGCTTCCGTGGAGCTCATGCGGGGTCGACAAAGGTCCTCGCAACAAAAGGATCCAGCAAGACACCTACTGTGTATGCCGGCGTCGCCTCCACGGTGGCCTTCATGGGACCCAAGTGGTGGCTTCCTCCTGTGTTCTGCTTCTCCTTGATGATGGCGGCGGACGCGGAGGCGCTGGCCATCGACTCGTCGCTCTCCGCGCACGTGGCTTCTGTCTCTGCTTGCATGGCGCGGCCCCCGGCATGGGAGTCTTGGCCACATAAACGGGAGACACGATCGCAGACACGGGAGGTGTGGTACGAGGCGGCGGCATGGACGACAGTGATGACACACATGCACCGCTCCACATCGAGCTGGCCTAGAGTGGCGAGTTGCTGAACCGCGCGCCGGCTTGGGGCGGCAACTGGCTCCGTCGGGCTAGGGGAGGGAGGTGGATCAGCGATCTGCATAGCTCGTATCCGGCGGGCTCGGCGGGCCACCCAGCCGTCTTGGATGCGGGCTAACTACTCTTCGTAAGCCATTGTAAGAGTGGACAAAATGGTGAAGGACGAGATAGGGGTGCGGCGGAGGTGTGCGATTCTTGGCCGGCGTCTGGCCTCATTTAAATTTGAGATTCAATAGATGGCGAACGGGAGGAGCTCGGCCAGCGTTGTGTTTAATGCAGGCCCGGTCATGAACGGATGTGTGTACAGAGTGGGTTTCTCGGCTTCCACATAGGTTTCTTGGCTTGCGTTTAATGTGGCAAGGAGGCGTGTTCAGCCGGGTGTGCAGCGAGGGGCGCCCTCGACTCTGGCGTACGACATTGCGCCATTCTTCCACTAACATGTGGGCTCTTTGGGTACCTGGCCTTCTGCAGGACCTTGAAGTATGTCTAGAGGGGGTGTGATTAGACTACCTGACCAATTAAAAACTTAACCTTTTCCCAATTTTAGAGTTTGACAGATTTTAGCTATCTTAGGACAAGTCAAGCAATCATCACACAAATCAAGCAAGCATGCAAAGAGTATATAGGCAGCGGAAATTAAAGCATGCAACTTGCAAGAAAGTAAAGGGAAGGGTTTGGAGGATTCAAACGCAATTGGAGACACGGATGTTTTTGGCGTGGTTCCGATAGGTGGTGCTATCGTACCTCCACGTTGATGGAGACTTCAACCCACGAAGGGTAACGTTCTATGTGAGTCCACGAAGGGCTCCACCCACGAAGGGTCCACAAAGAAGCAACCTTGTCTATCCCACCATGGTCGTCGCCCACGAAGGACTTGCCTCACTAGCGGTAGATCTTCACGAAGTAGGCGATCTCCTTGCCCTTACAAACTCATTGGTTCAACTCGACAATCTTGTCGGAGGCTCCCAAGTGACACCTAGCCAATCTAGGAGACACCACTCTCCAAGAAGTAACAAATGGTGTGTTGATGATGAACTCCTTGCTCTTGTGCTTCAAATGATAGTCTCCCCAACACTCAACTCTCTCTCACAGGATATGGATTTGGTGGAAAGAAGATTTGAGTGGAAAGCAACTTGGGGAAGGCTAGAGATCAAGATTCATAAGGTAGGAATGGAATATCTTGGCCTCAACACATGAGTAGGTAGTTCTTTCTCAGAAATGGTAAGTTGGAAGTGTAGGTTCAATCTGATGGCTCTCTCCACGAATGAAGAGGAGGTGGAGGGGTATATATAGCCTCCACACAAAATCTAACCGTTACACACAATTTACCAAACTTGGTGAGACCGATTCAACAGACTCGGTCGGACCGATTTAGTAAACCTAGTGACCGTTAGTGATTTTCGGTGGGACTGACATGCAACTCGGCGAGACCGATTCGGTTAGGGTTAGGGCATAACGTAATCTCGGTAAGACCGATTTACACAACTTCGGTGAGACCGATTTTGGTAATAAGCTTTCGGAGAGTTGGTCGGAGTAAACTTGGTGGGACCGATTTGCTCTTTTGGTGAGACCGAAATGTTACAAAAGGAAGCAGAGAATTTACATTGCAATCTCGGTGGGACCAATCGCTCACTTCGGTTAGACCGAAACGTTACGAAGGGAAACAGAGAGATTACAATCCCATCTCGGTGAGACCGAGATCCCTATCGGTAGGACCGATTTGCCTAGAGTTTGTGGCAGTGGCTATGACATTTGAAATCGATGGCGCCAGGTAGGAAGAATCGGTGTGACCGATTTTGGCTTTAGGTTTAGGTCATTTGTGGATTGTGATAAAGTAGCTGAGGGTTTTGGAGCATATCACTAAGCACATGAAGCAAGTGGCTCATTAAGCAACACCTCATCCCTCCTTGATAGTATTGGCTTTTCCTATAGACTCAATGTGATCTTGGATCACTAAAATATAAAATGAAGAGTCTTGAGCTTTTGAGCTTGAGCTAATCCTTTGTCCTTAGTATTTTGAGGGGTCCACTTTCATCATCCACGCCATGCCATTCATTGAGCTTTCCTGAAATAATGGTCTTGGAATAGCATTAGCTCAATGAGCTATATGTTGTTATGAATTACCAAAACCACCTAGGGATAGTTGCACTTTCAATCTCCCCCTTTTTGGTAATTGATGACAACATATAGATCAAAGCTTCGACAAATGATAATAAGATTGAAAAACATCGTCGCTTTGAGAAGTATGTAATAAGCAAGAGCTCCCCCTAAGTCTGTGCATAGTTTAAGATTTGCTTTGGACTGCAAATGCACAAGGAATTAGGCTCATGGGTTACTCTTCCATGTCACATACATCTTGGTGGAGCGCTCAAAATGATAAATATTGAATACATGCACTCATCACCAAGAAAAGTGAATGATCACATAGGATAGATAAGATAATATCATCAAACATGCATAAGTGTAGCTTATGATCAAACACATGATCAGCAATGTCTCACAGGAATAGCATAGTATCTCAAGCAATCAAAAGCAAACAAGTTTGAACCACCAAATCAAGAGAGAACAAAAGCAACACTCTCTCTCTCTCGAAGCCTATGATCTATACATTTTTCTCCCCCTTTGGCAATAAGTTACCAAAAAGTTCATAGAAAATGCATAGTGCTAGATCGACTCTCAGGCTTGATCTTCAGGTGGTGGTGTAGAGATGGCTCCTTGGACGAATACTTCAGTTGAAGTAGAGGGAGCTGGAGGAGTTGATGCTGGAGCTAGTTGCCTTTGGAGTTGTAGGAGCTGTAGCTGGTGCAGATGATGTTGCTCGTGTCCGCAGCAGCACTGCATCTGATCTCTGAGCTCTAGGCACTCTGGCAAATACATTAGTGGTATTCTTGCCCTTCCTCTCCTGCATGTCATCCTGCAGCTGCTCCACAACTGACTGAATCTCAGTTACTTTGACATCTAGATCATAGAATTTTTGTTCCATGATTCTTTCCAAGCTCTCCTGATTTTGAGTAAGGGTGGCCAATCCCTTCTCAATCCTCAGAGATGATGCTATCAAGTAACCAAGCTGCTCCTGCTTGTTCTTCAAGAAATACTCAGATGCCTCCTCTTGAGTTGACATCTTGGCAGCCTTCTCCTTCCTTGCCTTATCCTTCTTCTCTTGAGCTTGAACTGATGATGGATCATTCTCATTCATGACAACCCGATTGTCCTCAAAGTCTGGATAGAGTGGAAAATGTTCCTTATCCAATAGATATTTGCTGTGCCCATCTTTGAGTTAACCAACTCCACGAATCTGAGGGCATATCCACAACTCCTCTTATGATCTCTGCAGTCCTCTTAATGGTTTCAACTATAAGGCTCATGACCTTGAATTTACGAGGCACATCAAATAAATGCAACATATTGATTGCATGCCCTCTGATCATGTTGTGGTCACTGACTTAGGCAATAGAGTGTGCCTTAGGATCCAATTGATTGTAGGCAGCCCAGATGGAAGAAAGTGGACTGATCCAAAAGAGAAAGTCTCTAGGGCTTAAATGCTGGGATCTCCTTGTACATATGTGCCATGGTATTGTGTCCCATTTTCTTCTTTGCATATACATCCAGGTCATCATCATTTTCCTTTGGGGCATTTATCAGTTTTGCCCACTCTGAACAGTTGGTGGTACCTTGTACCTTCCGACATCAAACTATCCTCCCATCGGATAGAAGTGTCTTGTGGAGTAGAATTGCATGATAAGTTAATCATTCAGTTGGTGAGCTTTTGCCAACAAAATCTGCAACTCCACAAGAAACAAAACTGTCTTGCACTCCAGGATAGTGCTCTTCATTTTCCTTCATGTAGGTCCAGTCGACCCACCTCATATCACACACAATGGGCTTCTTGTCCAACAAGATTGTCTCATAGAAGTCCTGCTGTTCCTTTGTATGGAACTTGTAATCAACAGCAGTCCTTCTCCTTGTGGCATATGGATCTGCCAACCTCCAATGCCTCAACCCATTATCTCTCCTGATCTTCATGTTTTCAGCCACAGGATGAGCATCATTGTGGTCTTGGATCTTGGGTTTGAGCTTCCTCAGAACTTGTCCTTCTTCATCTTCCTCCTCAGCAACCTCAGGCACTGGGGCCTTGTTCTTCTCAGCAGCTGGAATACTCCTGGTATTCCTCTTTGGTGCAAACTTGGCCTTGGGGGCAGCTTTGGATGCTTCCTTGGGCTTAGATGTTGCAGCCCCTGGTCTAATAGCATCACCCATAAGCTTTGGTGCCTTGGGTGCTGGTGCAGCAAGCTCTTCTTCCTCTTCCATCATGGAAGGTTGACCAACAACTCTGGCCATGGTCTTCTTGACCCTTTCCTTCCTTTTCTTTCCTTCAGCAGCTGGCTCTTTGGGATCAGGCTTCTCAGGTTGTTGAGTTGAGATTCTGGCTTTGGACATTGGTTGTCTTCCTGCAGGCCTTTTAATTTCATGCCTGGCTTTGTACGCTTAGCTGAGCCATACTCCTTTTTGAGTACTACTTTCTTGGAGGTAGCCTCATCTTCTTCTGCTCTATAATCCTCATCTTCAGAGTCTGAGGTTCTCTTCTTCCTTTGCCTGGTAGCAGCCTTAGGCAGGTTGCTAGGAGTGCTTCTACTGCCCTCATCTAAGCTGCTTGAGGGACTAGTGCCCGCACTCATGTGCATCTGCCCTTCTGACCTGTTCTGACTATCACTCTGGTCTGACATGCTGCAAACACTGACTGCTGACCCTGTGAAGAGTTATAGATGAGATAGAGTGGATGAGCATCACAAAATGCAGATATTTTTGTAAAAGAATGATTCAAAAATTTAGTTTTAGTTTTCCACAGAGAGCATTTCGGATCAACCGATTTTCAAACTCGGTGATACCGAAGCAGTTTTGGAACCTAAACTGATGAACTCGGTCGGACCGAGTCATAGTTCAGTGGCACCAAGACTGCTAGGGTTTCACAAAGTCCTAAAATCGGTCGCACCGATTAGCAATTCTCGGTCAGACCGAGAGTTACTAGTGCAATAGCATAAGCTAAATCGGTGGGACCGAGTTTTTCAACTCGATGGGTCCGAGATGGTTTCGGCGGAAACCTAACCCTAAATTTTCAAATCTCATCTAATCTACGGATTGCATTGACTAGATAGGAGTGTTTCAATCATGGCAAGAATCAATAAGAACACAATGTGCTAGGAATCGGACGAGGATAGCACTGTGATCGAGTCCATACCCTAGCTCAGCGATGGACTCGCTACGGCGGCAACGGCGGGGTTGAATTCCGTTGACGGCGGCGGAGACCAGCGACAGGAGGCGGCTGGCGATGAGAAGACGATCCGGAGACCTTGGAGGCAGAGCGAGCTATTGCGTGGGCAAAGGGGTTCGGAGAAATTTCCAAATTTTTGGCCATGACTATATATAGCCCGACCCTGTCGGTGTGACCGAGTGGAACAACTCGGTGGCACCGAGATGCATAACGTGTTCGATTCTGACAACTCGGTGTGACCGAAAAGTTCAAATCGGTTGCACCGAGATTGAAAACCTAGATCGACTTAGTGATCTCGGTAGGACCGAAATGGAGAAATCGGTCAGACCGAGAATCACAAAGAAGTTTTGGAAGTTTAAGTCTATGACGAATCGGGGACTCCGAGTGCTCCTCACACAGAGTGGTTCGAATCTGGCTTGATCAAATTTTGTGATGTAGCATGAATAGAGTTTGAGACGAGAAAAGCATAGATAGCTAGAGAAGGTACTTAGGCATTCTTGTCCATCCACTTGGCCAAAAGAAGAAAGAACCAAACAATCAAAACAACAAGTGGATGTCCTTGAATGAGTAAAATATGCACCAACATGCTCACACAAAATGATAGCAAATGAAATATGTGGCAAAGCATGCACAACCTATTCTAGCATCTATCAAACAATTGGCGATGACTAGGTCATCTATATATGAGTATATTGACTTAGGAGTCAAATGATAAACATTTGATCATAGGTCATACTCATCGTTTAAGCTCAAGTGGGGTTACCACTTTTACATAATGCATTGATGTGTTCACACCATTAGAGTTGCTTTGACTCAATTCTTAGAGTTAAGCTCCCCCTAGATGTGAGATTCCCCCTTAGAGGGATGAAATAACCTTGGGTTTTGTCGATGATGACTTCATGTAGGTGTTGAAGATGTGGATGCTCAATGTTGATGTAGATCAATTGGAGCAATCCTTTGGAGTGAGTTGCACTTTCAACTTGCCTACATGGGTTAGTCCCACAAGGAACAAACAAGAATATCCATAGACATAGAGTGATGCACACACAAGATGATGTCCATGAAATCATTAGGTTACCTTGTCCCTTGCCTTACCAACATGAGGGTTTGTGACTCCTTGAACTAGTGCAAGATGTGGAAGTTGATTGCACTTGTCCTTGCCATAATGATATGTGTGAAGAATGTTGGCGGAGTCACCCTCAAGAACTCTCTAGTTCTTCTTCTTCGGGATCCACATCATCTTGATGGGAATCCTTGGAGTTGTAGTTGTACTTGATGAAGTAGAACTTGTAGTAGTCTTGGGAATCCACTTGAACGAGGCCTTAGGTGCCTCTTCAAATGCATCAATCTCTTCTTGAAGCTTGTCATTGCCTTTGTTCTTGTGGTCTTGTGGTGGAAGATCATCTTGTGCTTGTGTTCCCTTGAAGGAAGTAGGATCATACTTCACTTGTTGAGGAACAAACTTCGTCTTGGGGTATTGATCTTCTTCCCACTCAACTCCATTGGCATTGAACTTTCGTTCAAAACCAACACCTTGATTCTTTCGGTGTCTTCCTTGCTTGCGTACAATTTCCTCGAATTGCTTACTCCCGGAAAGGCTCTTGTAAACACCTTTCTCTATAATTCCCTTCAATAAGCTATTTTCTTGCTCAAGTGTAACTTGGCTAAGAGAATCATTAGTGGAATCAAGAGAACTACTAGAAGCAACAATATTGGATTTGACATAATTATTGTTACTACTAGAGGAAGTATCTTTCTTGTACTTGTTACTAGACTTGACTTGAGGCATGTAAGTAGATAGGAGTAAACGCCTGGCAATGTAAGAAGAACTTTTCTTACGGAGATCATCATTGATTGCTTTTAAGAACTCATGCTCTTGCTCAAGATTGAGCTTTTCAAAGCGTAACTTCTCATGAGCCCTTAAAAGTTCTTGATGATCTTCGAAGATAGTTTCATGAGACAACTTAACAGTGTTTAGTTCTTTAGTTAGAAGCTCAATCTTCTCCTTATCATTGTCATTCGTTTTATCTCGATTAGCATGATTAATTGACGTTTCATCATAGTATTCATCACTAGAGTTGTCAACAAGTAAATCATCATCCACAAGCAAGTCATCTTCATCACTATTGAAATCAACATACTCAGGATGTGTTACCTTTGGACCTTTGGCCATGAAGCATCTTCCAATTTCTTCATTTGGTGAAACAAATATGTCATAGGAGTTGGTTGACACAAGTGCTAGACCGGCAACACCTTCATCTTGAGTATATTCGGAGTCGGAGTGATAGCTTCTCTCGGAGTGTTTGTCGGAGTCGGAGCCGGATACCCATTCACCAACATGAGCTTGATGTCTTCGTTTTGTGTAGCTCCTTGATGACTTGTCCTTCCTTTCCGAATCCTTGCTTCTCCGTGAGGATCTTCGTTCATAGCGATCATCTCTACTCCTCCTCTCTCTTGGTGGTGATTCTTCTCTTTTGCTTCTTCTTCTTGGAGAATCTTCTCTTCTTTTGTAGGGTGCCGTACACTCATTGGAATAGTGTCCAGGCCTCCCACAATTGTAGCAATTGCGCTCTCGACTAGAAGATCTTTTGTCATGGTAAGTCCTTGACTTGGAGCTTCTTTCTTTGCTTCTACTCTTGTAGAATTTGTTGAAGTTCTTCACCATTAAGCTCAATTCTTAATTGAAGGTTTGTTTCTCACTTGATGATGTGGGGGCTTCACTTGAGGCTTTGTAAGCACCACTTGACTTGTTGTGAAGTTCCTCCTTATCCTTGAGTGACATCTCATGAGCAACAATTCTTCCAATGACTTCCGTTGGCTTGAGATCTTTGTAGTTTGGCATCATTTGGATCAATGTGCACACGGTATCATACTTTCCATCCAATGCTCTTAGGATCTTCTTGATGATGAATCTGTCGGTCATCTCTTCACTCCCTAAGCCGGCAATCTCATTTGTAATAAGAGCAAGCCTAGAGTACATTTCAGTGACACCTTCACCATCCTTCATTTTGAACATGTCAAGCTGAATTTGGAGCACATCCAACTTGGATTCCTTGACGGATTCGGTACCTTCATGCATATCAATCAAAGTATCCCAAATTTCTTTTGCATTCTCAAGACGGCTGATTTTGTTGAATTCTTCGGGGCACAATCCGTTGAAGATGATATCACAAGCTTGAGCGTTGTATTGCAACATCTTCAATTCTTCCGCATTAGCTTCACGGTTCGGCTCTCTCCCATCAAAGAATTCACCTTGCAAGCCAATACAAATAATTGCCCAAGCGGCGGGTTATGTCCGAGAATATGCATTTTCATCTTATGCTTCCAACTAGCAAAATTAGTACCATCAAAGTAAGGACCTCTACGGTGATAATTTCCCTCGCTAGACGCCATACTCTCCTAGGTTGTGAAACCAAGGCTATGACCACCAAAAGCTATGGAAATCAAAGCAAATGGAGACCAAAGCTCTGATACCACTTGTAGGACATTGAAGTATGTCTAGAGTGGGGGTGATTAGACTACTTGACCAATTAAAAACTTAATCTTTTCCCAATTTTAGAGTTTGACAGATTTTAGCTATCTTAGGACAAGTCAAGCAATCATCACACAACTCAAGCAAGCATGCAAAGAGTATATAGGCAGCGGAAATTAAAGCATGCAACTTGCAAGAAAGTAAAGGGAAGGGTTTGGAGGATTCAAATGCAATTGGAGACACGGATGTTTTTGGCGTGGTTCCGATAGGTGGTGCTATCGTACCTCCACGTTGATGGAGACTTCAACCCACGAAGGGTAGCAGTTGCTTGCTGAGTCCACGGAGGCTCCACCCATGAAGGGTCCACGAAGAAGCAACCTTGTGTATCCCACCATGGCCGTCGCCCACGAAGGACTTGCCTCACTAGCGGTAGATCTTCACGAAGTAGGCGATCTCCTTGCCCTTACAAACTCCTTGGTTCAACTCCACAATCTTGTCGGAGGCTCCCAAGTGACACCTAGCCAATCTAGGAGACACCACTCTCCAAGAAGTAACAAATGGTGTGTTGATGATGAACTCCTTGCTCTTGTGCTTCAAATGATAGTCTCCCCAACACTCAACTCTCTCTCACATGATATGGATTTGGTGGAAAGAAGATTTGAGTGGAAAGCAACTTGGGGAAGGCTAGAGATCAAGATTCATAAGGTAGGAATGGAATATCTTGGCCTCAACACATGAGTAGGTAGTTCTTTCTCAGAAATGGTAAGTTGGAAGTGTAGGTTCAGTCCGATGGCTCTCTCCACGAATGAAGAGGAGGTGGAGGGGTATATATAGCCTCCACACAAAATCTAACCGTTACACACAATTTACCAAACTCGGTGAGACCGATTCAACAGACTCGGTCGGACCGATTTAGTAAACCTAGTGACCGTTAGTGATTTTCGGTGGGACTGACATGCAACTCGGTGAGACCGATTCGGTTAGGGTTAGGGCATAACGTAATCTCGGTAAGACCGATTACACAAACTCGGTGAGACCGATTTTGGTAATAAGCTTTCCAGAGAGTTGATCAGTTAAACTCGGTGGACCGATTTGCTCTTTTCGATGAGACCAAAATGTTACAAAAGGGAAACAGAGAGTTTACATTGCAATCTCGGTGGGACCGATCGCTCACTTCGGTTATACCGAAACGTTACGAAGGGAAACAGAGAGATTACAATCCCATCTCGGTGAGACCGAGATCCCTATCGGTAGGACCGATTTGCCTAGGGTTTGTGGCAGTGGCTATGACATTTGAAATCGGTGGCGCCGGGTAGGAAGAATCGGTGTGACTGATTTTGGCTTTAGGTTTAGGTCATTTGTGGATTGTGATAAAGTAGCTGAGGGTTTTGGAGCATATCACTAAGCACATGAAGCAAGAGGCTCATTAAGCAACACCTCATCCCTCCTTGATAGTATTGGCTTTTCCTATAGACTCAATGTGATCTTGGATCACTAAAATATAAAATGAAGAGTCTTAAGCTTTTGAGCTTGAGCCAATCCTTTGTCCTTAGTATTTTGAGGGATCCGCTTTCATCATCCACGCCATGCCATTCATTGAGCTTTCCTGAAATAATGGTCTTGGAATAGCATTAGCTCAATGAGCTATATGTTGTTATGAATTACCAAAACCACCTAGGGATAGTTGCACTTTCACCTTCATGTCAGTGACCCAACACAGGCAGCGCACTACAAAGGAGCTTTTGGTGGGCCAGGGTGGTCAGAAGCGGGCATTTCATAAACCGATGATTGTTCATTGAGTGTGACGTCATCTATTTCATGTAGATAAGCCTACTATATAATGTAAGAGAATTTTAAAATTTGCATACTTACATTTATAGACCGTTTGATACGTTGTGATTCATAAAGATCGCCGCAAACATCAATGTTCTGCTTATCACAAATGAGTGCTACCTCTTGAGCACTGCGTTGGATTTCCCCGAAGAGGAAAGGATGATGCAGCAAAGTAGCATAAGTATTTCCCTTAGTTTTTGAGAACCAAGGTATCAATCCAGTAGGAGGCTACGAGCGAGTCCCTCGTACCTACACAAAGGAAATAACTCGTCGCAACCAACGCGAATAGGGGTTGTCAATCCCTTCACGGTCACTTACGAGAGTGAGATCTGATAGAGATGATAGATAATATTTTTGGTATTTTTGTTATAAAGATGCAAAGTAAAATAAGAAGCAAAGTAAAAAAGCAAAGCAATAATAAAGTGATGGAAGATTAATATGATGAAGATAGACCCGGGGGCCATAGATTTCACTAGTGGCTTCTCTCAAGAGCATAAGTATTTTACGGTGGGTGAACAAATTACTGTTGAGAAATTGACAGAATTGAGCATAGTTATGAGAATATCTTGGTATGATCATGTATATAGGCATCACGTCCGAGACAAGTAGACCGACTCTTGCCTGCATCTACTACTATTACTCCACTCATCGACCACTATCCAGCATGCATCTAGAGTATTAAGTTCAAGAAAACAGAGTAACGCCTTAAGCAAGATGACATGATGTAGAGGGATAAATTCATGCGATATGATAAAAACCCCATCTTGTTATCCTCAATGGCAACAATACAATATGTGTCTTGCTGCCCCTACTATCACTGGGAAAGGACACCGCAAGATTGAACCCAAAGCTAAGCACTTCTCCCATTGCAAAAAAAACCAATCTAGTAGGCCAAAACAAACTGATAATTCGAAGATACTTGCAAAGGTAACCAATCATACATAAAAGAATTCAGAGAAGATTCAAATATTGTTCATAGATAATCTTGATCATAAACCCACAATTCATCTGTCTAAACAAACAAACCGCAGAAAGAAGATTACATCGAATAGATCTCCACGAGAGAGGGGGAGAACATTGTATTGAGATCCAAAAAGAGACAAGAAGACATCTAGCTACTAACTATGGACCTGAAGGTCTGAGGTAAACTACTCACACTTCATCGGAGGGGCTATGGTGATGATGTAGAAGCCCTCTGTGGTGGATGCTCTCTCCGGCGGAGCTCCAGAACAGGCCCCAAGATGGGATCTCGTGGGTACAGAAGGTTGCGGTGGTGGAATTAGGTTTTTGGCTCCGTATCTAATCATTTGGGGGTACATAGGTATATATAGGTGGAAGAAGTACGACAATGGAGCTTTGTGGGCCCCATGAGGATGGGGGCGCGCCTGGGGGGGGGGGGAGGGTGCGCTCCCCTAGCTCATGCCCACCTCGGAGCTTCCTTGGCGTAGGGTCCAAGTCTCCTGGGTCATATTCGGTGAGAAAATCATGTTCCCGAAGGTTTCATTCCGTTTGGACTCCGTTTGATATTCCGTTTCTCTGAAACTCTGAAATAGGCAAAAAACAGCAATTCTGGGTTGGGCCTCCGGTTAATAGGTTAGTCCCAAAAGTAATATAAAAGTGGAAAATAGAGCCCAATATGGTCCAAAACAGTAGATAATATAGCATGGAGCAATCAAAAATGATAGATACGTTGGAGACGTATCAGGCATCCCCAAGCTTAATTCATGCTCGTCCTCGAGTAGGTAAATGATAAAAAATAATTTTTGATGCGGAGTGCTACTTGGCATAATTTCAATGTAATTCTTCTTAATTGTGGTATGAATATTCAGATCTGAAAGATTCAAGACAAAAGTTCATATTGACATAAAAATAATAATACTTTAAGCATACTAACTAAGCAATTATGTCCTCTCAAAATAACATGGCCAAATAAAGTTCATCCCTACAAAATCATATAGTTTAGTCATGCTCCATTTTCGTCACACAAGAATGCTCTCATCATGCACAACCCCGATGACAAGCCAAGCAATTGTTTCATACATTAGTAATCTCAAACTTATAAACCTTCACGCAATATATGAACGCGAGCCATGGACATAGCACTATGGGTGGAATAGAATATGATGATGGGGGTCATGTGGAGAAGAAAAAAAAGGAGAAGATCTCACATCAACGAGGCTAATCAATGGGCTATGGAGATGCCCATCGATTGATGTTAATGCAAGGAGTAGGGAATGCCATGCAACAGATGCACTAGAGCTATAAAAACAAAAGAAACTAAGTGGGTGTGCATCCAACCTGCTTGCTCATGAAGACCTATGGCACTTGAGGAGGCCCATTGTTGGAATATGCAAGCCAAGTTCTATAATGAAAAATTCCCACTAGTATATGAAAGTGACAAAACAAGATACTCTCTATCATGAAGATTATGGTGCTACTTTGAAGCACAAGTGTGGCAAAGGATAGTAGCATTGTCCCTTCTCTCTTTTTCTCTCATTTTTTTATTTGGGCTTCTTTGGCCTCTCTTTTTTATTTGGGCTTCTTTGGCCTCTTTTATTTTTGATAACCTCACATGGGACAATGCTCTAGAAAATGATGATCATCACACTTCTATTTATTTACAACTCAATGATTACAACTCGATACTAGAACAAAGTATGACTCTATATGAATGCCTCCGTGGTGTGCAGGATATGCAATGAATCAAGAGTGACATGTATGAAAGAATTATGAATGGTGGCTTTGCCACGAATACTATGTCAACTACATGATCATGCTAAGCAATATGACAATGATGAATGTGTCGTGATAAACGGAATGGTGAAAAGTTGCATGGCAATATATCTCGGAATGGCTACGGAAATGCCATAATAGGTAGGTATGGTGGCTGTTTTGAGGAAGATATAAGGAGGTTTATGTGTGAAAGAGCGTATCATATCACGGGGTTTGGATGCACTGGCGAAGTTTGCACCAACTCTCAATGTGAGAAAGGGCAATGCACGGTACCGAAGAGGCTAGCAATGATGGAAGGGTGAGAGTGCGTATAATCCATGGACTCAACATTAGTCATAAAGAACTCACATACTTATTGCAAAAATCTACAAGCCATCACAAACGAAAGCACTACGAGCATGCTCCTAGGGGGGTAGATTGGTAGGAAAAGACCATCGCTCGTCCCCGACCGCCACTCATAAGGAGGACAATCAAAGAACACCTCATGTTTCAAATTTGTCACATAACGTTTACCATACGTGCATGCTAGGGGACTTGCAAACTTCAACACAAGCATTTCTCAAATTCACAACTAGTCAACTAGCACGACTTTGATATTATCACCTCCATATCTCAAAACAATTATCAAGCATCAAACTTTTCTTAGTATTGAACACACTCATAAGAAAGTTTTTACTATTTTTGTATACCTAGCATATTAAGATTTTTTAAGCAAATTACCATGCTATTTAGAACTCTCAAAATAATCTAAGTGAAGCATGAGAGATCAATAGTTTCTATAAAACAAATCCACCACCGTGCTCTAAAAGATATAAGTGAAGCACTAGAGCAAAACTATAAACTCAAAAGATATAAGTGAAGCACATAGATTATTCTAAAAATTTCCAAATCATGTATGGCTCTCTCAAAAGGTGTGTACAGCAAGGATGACTGTGGTAAACTAAAAAGCAAAGACTCAAATAATACAAGACGCTGCAAGAAAAACACATATCATGTGGTGAATAAAAATATAGGTCCAAGTAAAGTTACCGATGGAAGTAGACGAAAGAGGAGATGCCTTCCGGGGCTTCCCCAAGCTTTGACTTTTTGGTGTCCTTAGATTATCTTGGGGGTGCCATGGGAATCCCCAAACTTAGGCTCTTGCCACTCCTTGTTCCATAATCCATCAAAATATTTCACCCAAAACATGAAAACTTCACAACACAAAACTCAACAGAAATCTCGTGAGCTCCGTTAGCGAAAGAAAACAAAAGACCACTTCATGGTACTGTAATTAACTCATTATTTATTTATATAGGTGTTAAACCTAATGTATTCCAACTTCTCTATGGTTTATAAACTATTTTACTAGCCATAGATTCATCAAAATAAGCAAACAACACACGAAAAACAGAATCTGTCAAAAACAGAATAGTCTGTAGTAATATGTAACTAACGCAAACTTCTGGAACTCCAAAAATTCATAAAAAATAGGAAGACCTAGGCAATTTGTCTATTGATCAGAAGAAATTGGAATCACTATTTTATCACGTTCTGGTGATTTTTAACAATTGTTTTAGTGAACAGAAAGTTTCTGGAAATTACAGCAATATCAAATAACTATCAGCCAAGAAGATCCTATAGGTTTAACTTGGTAAAAACACTAATTAAAACATAAAAACACATCTAACCAGAGGCTAGATCAAAGATTTATTCCTAAACAGAAGCAAAAGCAAAAAAAACTAAAAATAAAATTGCGTTGCCTCCCAACAAGCGCTATCGTTTAACGCCCCTAGCTAGGCATAAAAGCAAGGATAGATCTAGGTATTGCCATCTTTGGTAGGCAATTCTTTTATGAGGCATCTACCTTCCTTAGAAATTTCTTTATTTCTAGTAATTATCAAACTTTTAGGCACAAGATCAAAAAATTCATTCGTAGCAAATGGTTCCTTAATCATAGCAAAAAGATCGGGATGAATACTTATAGATTTAAGATCCGCAGTTTCCTTACTAGAGGATTCACCTTTATTTTTAGGAATATACCTAAGCTTAGCAACTTTATTAGAAGGACTTGGAGTACTCTTAACGGAAGAAAAACGGTTCCCAAGTTGGTAATGATACCCTCAAGTTTATCGATTCTAGTGGAATCTTGATTTATTTTCTCATTAACTATGGGTTCCTTCTCCTTAATATTTTTCAAAGTTACTCCTACCTTAGATCCATATTGGGCAATTTGATTTGTGGATCTATTTATCTACATTTTCAATTAATTCAACGGTAGCAACTTTATTTTTAATAATTTCAAGTCTTTGCATTACATGCTCCAAAGTTAACATAGTTCCATTAACCAAAAGAGGTGGTGAGCCAAATAAATCTATCATAGCATTATAAGAGTCAAAAGTGTGGCTACCCAAGAAATTCCCTCCGGTAATGGTATCAAGAATATATCTATACCAAGGATTAGCACCTACATAAAAATTGCGGAGAAGAACTGAAGTAGATTGCTTCCTGGTGGATCTATTTTGAGCGTTGCAAATTCTATAACAAGCGTCTTTTAGATTTTCTCCCTCCCTTTGCTTAAAATTTAGTACTTCATTCTCGGGAGACAACGGAGAAGAAATAAGACTAGCCATAACGACAAGCAAGCGAGAAAGAGGCAAACGGAAAAGAGAGGGCGAATAAAACGGCAAGGGTGAAGTGGGGGAGAGGAAAACGAGAGGCAAATGGCAAATAATGTAGTGCGAGGGATAAGGGATTGTGATGGGTACTTGGTATGTTGACTTTTGCGTAGACTCCCCGTCAACGGCGCAAGAAATTCTTCTTGCTACCTCTTGAGCACTGCGTTGGATTTCCCCGAAGAGGAAAGGATGATGCAGCAAAGTAGCGTAAGTATTTCCCTCAGTTTTTGAGAACCAAGGTATCAATCCAGTAGGAGGCTACGCGCGAGTCCCTCGTACCTACACAAAGCAAATAACTCCTCGCAACCAACGCGAATAGGGGTTGTCAATCCCTTCACGGTCACTTACGAGAGTGAGATCTGATAGAGATGATAGATAATATTTTTGGTATTTTTGTTATAAATATGCAAAGTAAAATAAAAAGCAAAGTAAAAAGTAAAGCAATAATAAAGTGATGGAAGATTAATATGATGAAGATAGACCCGGGGGCCATAGATTTCACTAGTGGCTTCTCTCAAGAGCATAAGTATTTTACGGTGGGTGAACAAATTACTGTTGAGAAATTGACAGAATTGAGCATAGTTATGAGAATATCTAGGTATGATCATGTATATAGGCATCACGTCTGAGACAAGTAGACCGACTCCTGCCTGCATCTACTACTGTTACTCCATCCACCGCTATCCAACATGCATCTAGAGTATTAAGTTCAAGAAAACAGAGTAACGCCTTAAGCAAGATGACATGATGTAGAGGGATAAATTCATGCAATATGATAAAAACCCCATCTTGTTATCCTCAATGGCAACAATACAATACGTGCCTTCCTGCCCCTACTGTCACTGGGAAAGGACACCGCAAGATTGAACTCAAAGCTAAGCACTTCTCCCATTGGAAGAAAAACCAATCTAGTAGCCCAAACCAAACTGATAATTCGAAGAGACTTGCAAAGATAACCAATCATACATAAAAGAATTCAGAGAAGATTCAAATATTGTTCATAGATAATCTTGATCATAAACCCACAATTCATCGGTCTAAACAAACACATCGCAAAAAGAAGATTACATCGAATAGATCTCCACGAGAGAGGGGGAGAACATTGTATTGAGATCCAAAAAGAGAGAAGAAGCCATCTAGCTACTAACTATGGACCCGAAGGTCTAAGGTAAACTACTCACACTTGATCGGAGGGGCTATGGTGATGATGTAGAAGCCCTCCGTGGTGGATGCCCTCTCCGACGGAGCTCCGGAACAGGCCCCAAGATGGGATCTCGTGGAGTACGAGAAGGTTCGGCGGTGGAATTAGGTTATTGGCTCCGTGTCGATCGTTTGGGGTGCGTGAGGTATATATAGGAGGAAGAAGTACGTCAGTGGAGCTTTGTGGGCCCCACGAGGGTGGGGGCGCGCCTGGGGGGGTGGGGGGGAGGGCGCGCCCCCTACCTCGTGCCCACCTCGGAGCTTCCTTGGCGTAGGGTCCAAGAGTCCCAGGCCATATTCGGTGAGAAAATCACGTTCCCGAAGGTTTCATTCCGTTTGGACTTCGTTTGATATTCCGTTTCTCTGAAACTCTGAAATAGGCAAAAAACCCAGCAATTCTGGGCTGGGCCTCCGGTTAATAGGTTAGTCCCAAAAGTAATATAAAAGTGGAAAATAAAGCCCAATATGGTCCAAAACACTAGATAATATAGCATGGAGCAATCAAAAATTATAAATATGTTGGAGACAAATCAATGAGATTGATTAATACCCGTAACAATCCATGTCCTTAACAAAGGGTGCATGCACGTATAGGTTGAGCGCGTGTCTTGCGTCGTGTGCTGTGTGCATGCAGGCGGGCGAGTGTTGCGTGCGTACATGTGTACGTTTCAGTGTTGCATGCATGTGTGCGTGCGTGCGTGTGTTCGTGAGCACATGTGTATGTGTCAGTGTTGCGCCTGCATGTGTGCGTGTGTTCGTGAGTGCATGTGTACGTGTCAGTATTGCATGCCGGCATGCGTGCGTGTGTTCGTGCGAGTGTTGCGTGTGTGCATGTGTATGTGCGGGGTGAGGCTACACGTCAGTCGATTAACTTTTTCATCTCTGGTCAGTCGATTTTCCAGCCGTTGGATATGAAATCAAGGGCCTGCAATTTATCTTCAACCTCCACCCCCCTGAGCCGCTAGCCACCACCGGCCGAACCGCCGGCCCCTGCCGCCCGCGGCCGGCCCATGCCGCCTCGCCACCCCGCCCACCCGAAACCACTCCCCACCGCCGGACCGCCGCCGCCTCGGCCATCCCTCTAGCCCCACCCCCCGGCACCGAGCTTTTTCTACGGCGATCCCCATGCCACCGCCCAATCACCGCGCCCCCCAATCGCCGGCGACTGCCAACCAGAGGTCTCACGACTTCGAATCCCTACAGTTCACTAATTTATTACCATTTCTGTCTTTCATATACGCGCTGACGGGTGGACCCTATGGTAATGTGCGCTGCTGAATGTGGACCGTTTGACTGGTCAATTGATCGTGTCATCAACAAATTACAAAGCCGTATAGTGAGCCAGTGACCGTATGATCACCCTAAAATGTATTTTATTAACACAATACAGACTTGAACTACCATTTCTTTCTTTTATATACGCGCTGAAAGGTGGACCCAACGGTTATGCGCGCCCATGGTGGAACACTAGTTGCGCCATGTGGAACGTTTGACTGGTCAATTGATTGTGTCATCAACAAAATACGGAGTTGTATGGGTAAGCCAGTGATCGTATAATCACGACATGTATTTTTTTAACACGGTACAGACACAAGCGCTCATATATATGCGCAAGCACTCACCGCTATAAGCGCACACACGCAGACCCTACCCCTATGAGCACCTTAGAGAGAGTGAGCCAGCATATGATCTTGAGATTTTACAAAGTCACCGTAGGTGCCTCGTAGTCGAGTGGAACGTCTACTCCCACTGAACGCACGTCGTCGGAAAATACTGAAATTAACCCAGGATAAATGCAAGCACCAAGACTTTAACCCTGGTGGGCTCGGGAAACCATTGTCCTCCTAACCATCCAACCGCAGGTTGGTTAGCACCACAAAATGTATGTTTTGACCGTGATGAGCTTATTCTGAAGTCCAGTGACCATATCATTCTTTCGCTTCAACTAGAATGACCGTAAGTGTCGTCAACAAAATACGGAGCACACATCAAATACAATGTCCGCCAGTGTCATCAACAAAATACGGAGACGTACCGTGAGCTAGATACCGTATGATCACCACGACAATGTATACGGTGACCGTAATGAGCATATTCTGAAGTCCAGTGACCGTCTAGTGCTTTCACTTCAAATACAGCGGCCGTCACGCGTGAATGTGTCGGGGGCATGCATACTTTTAGAGGGTCGAGAGATAGTTTGTGTGCATATGTGAAAGTGGTGTAGAAAGAGGGGGTGTTTGGTGGAGACAATGAGAGATATGCCCTTCGTTTCTCTTTCCCGTGACTAATATTTTAGGAGGAAATATAAACATTCACAATGCAGAACAAATATTTTTGGATGCACCATGCAATTAACTTTCATGTATAACATTGTACTATTGTATATGCTTTATTTCTTAGTGGCCGATTGCGTGTGTGGTGTGGTGGGCACATCATTTCTAATTGTGGTGGGTCAACATGAGGAATTGTGGGTCGGTTCCATCCTGCGCCACATAGGTTGGACCGAGACGCATTATACGAAGACACATGTGGAGGACTCGGCGTACAAGACGAAGCTACCAGAGTCATGGAGGACTCTATCCCCACTGATGATAAGCCGAGTACATATGATTTGTAACCCTAGGCCCCGATTATGTTATAGAAGCCCAGGGGCTAGTTCGTCGATAGTATACACACACGCAAAATGCCTGGTATTCACGTGTACTTTGTACACACCCCTATCACTAATATACAGTACCAGGAGTAGGCTTTTTCCTCAACTGCAAGGGCCCGGACTTGGGTAATACTTTGCCTCGTATTACCATCCAGCCTAACAGAAAGGGATATCCTAACGAATGATCTGATGGAATTATATTTTCCAACTACTAAGAGAGAGGTGTGTCTGGGTGGGGGGGGGGGTGGCAATGTGTGCGAGAGAGGCCTAAATATAATGAGCGTGCGGGAGACACGTAGGCACATATATGTGCGTATAGAGGGCTAGTAGAGACCATGCGTATGTATATATGCATGTGAGACAAATAGTGTTTTCCAACTGAGATTAGTGAAAAGAGTGGTACATAGTAGTCAGAAAGAGAGAGGGAGATATATAGAGGGTGTGTGCGTGAGACACCCCGACACCCCAGGAGAGATTGTGAGCATGTGTGAATGTGAAATGTCGATGTATATAAAGTGTGTGCACTTATGTGTTAGATAGAGAGATATATAGCGCGTGTGTGAGAACGGGCCGAGGCATAGTGCATCTACGTGTAAAAGGCAATTCTACGCATTAAATTAAAATATAAATGGCATTATTATTTTTGGATGAGATCATGAATTTTGCAATTTGTGTATAAACGAAAATCGGTCTATCAGATACCCATACTCTATTTAATTCTAGCATGTGCATGTGTTTATTTCATATTATCGATCCATAGAGTGAGAGCGGTTTGAAATATAGGCAATGGATTGCTTTTGCAATTCATATATTAACATTAAATAGTGCACTCCATGTTGTTATTGTGAAGCACTTTATACATTTGTTACTTACATGGATACATTTCAAATTGCTAGCTACGAAATGGAATACATGTTGAATTCAACATAAAGGGGGTATCGAAGATTCGGATTCATAGGAAGTGCATTCATCTATTTGAATCTGAGATAATGGCATTTGTAAGTCAGATCTAAAAGGGGGCATCAATCTTTGTTGTGCGTTTGAACATGCTATATATTCATACGGTAAGTTGCATATTTTTTAATATATACTCGTGTACAATGTATACTCAAATGTACCCCCTCCATTCCAAAATAATCGTAGTTTTAGGATTTTCAAGAGTTAAGATTTCTGAAGTTTGAAAAATACTGAGAGTTCATTCAAGAGAACTGAAAACGTTAATGCTTCTGCTCCCAAATATTGAACGAAGCGCCAAATAAGCCTCTGGTCACCCGAAACCGCGTGAGACTAATGTTTGGTAGTAGGAAATTATTGTCCTGACTCTGGCTCGTGTAGCCTATCGGCCCGATGTCCAAAGGTCTAAACTGGAGTATGTTTGTATCTTCACCAAGACACCAGTCTCAACAGCCTCCGAGAAGCATTCATACGCCATGGGCGCATAAACACCCATGCGCTCGGCCAAAATCTATCCCGCCCACCATTTGGGACACCTGAGATTATTGTCCTACCCCCAACCCACAATATGTCCGAAATTTTAGATGGGGCCAAAGTCTGTAACTTTTCCCAAATTTCAAACAAGCTCGTCCGCAACCGAAACATTGTTCCCCCTTAGTTCCCCCTCCCTCTGTTTCCCCATTCATACTCCGTGGGCGCCAAAACACCCTCTCCACTAGTCGCGAAACCCCAGCCTCCTCCGTCCTCCACCCCATCGCGCCCAATCCACCGCCGCCCTCCTCCATCACCCCGGCACCGGTACCCCGATGTCATCGGCCAACACAACTGCAACCGCAATGCCCTCAAGGACTTAGCAGCTGAAGCTGAGGCAGAGCTACCTCCACGACGCCGATGCTGACGTGCGCCGTACCAGAACCACTTCGACCACGCCATCCTACGCCTCACCACTACTGGTCCACTATCGCAACCATCCACTACACCGGAGCTATTCCCGCTACACCGTCGTTCGCCGCCGACAGACGGCCACCGCACCACACACAACAACTTGGCCATGGGTTCGTCCAAGGCTCCACTGTCCTCCACAAGTTCTCGTTTCCAGCTAACCACAAGAAGATTGTTCAAAAACAGAAGGAGGACACAGCACTGCCAGCAGAAAGAGGTACTCCTCTTCCCTTATTCATGCAAATCTTATGTCTTTGCTCACACCGTATTCTTCCCACGAAAGAAACTCGTTGAGCGCTTCTTACTGCATCTTCCTCGTGATACTAAATGCACAAGGTTTCCTCCCATTTAGTATTTCACCTTGGCTAGAGGTCAGTAGCCCGCCTGGATTTCAGTTTAGGGTCAGTTGAATCGCAATTAAAAGAAGCAGCACCCGTTTAGGCATGCGGAGCACCTAGTACGCCTGTTCGTCGGGGAAGCGGCGCATCGGTGTGTATCATAGGGGTGTGGGGTGCAAGAGCTGCTTGCACCCGATCTGGAGGTCGGCAGGGCTTGAAGGTATGGCCGGGAGGCGGTGCCAAGCACGGAGGTGCGGTGAGGTCGAGGGGAGGGTGGAGGCAGGGGACTAGGCCGGTGGTCGCTGGCGCTTCGAGGAAGATCGTAACACTGACTGGCTCGAGGTAGATGAAAGTGATCTGCCTGTTCTTTGTACATCGGACGGTGCAGAAAAAATGGACTGCCCTATTTGTTTTCAGTCGACTGTGATTTTCATAGGACCACACCTTGTGGTGTGCTGGAGGAGCATCTGCATTTCCCAGCCATCCCTGTGCTCATATTTCAAAATCCTAGAATCTAGTAATTTCATGTGCCATGCATGTTGTAGAGCTATCATATGTCTCCCATCATTTATTTCTCACTGACCTGCTATCTGCTACTTTTACATTCTACTACTTGTGCGCACACTTCACCCATACTCACACTATTGTTTTTTTATGCATGGGTATTTCAGACTCTGATGCAGTGTTGATGAATACACAAAAGAAAAGACAGAAGTCACTCCAGTGTCATTCGAAGACAAGCACTAAGCATTTAAGTGCTCTAAAGGGTGTAGTGTCAGCAGATAGAGACAGTAAACGTAGCTCTACAGGTGTTGCCACACACAACCATCCCTGGTGCTTGCTTTAACTTCGCGCTGTCAAATGTGGTTGCATATTGCATAAGCTTAGCTCGTGTGTGATGAGTTTGAACGTCAAAAATTTTGGTTCGAATTTCCCTGGTTACAATGGTCATCCATGTCATTGCATAATTTGGGTACACAAAGGAGACTACAGTACACCCACACTTCTTAATCGAGCAAGTTCAGCAATTAAACAGAGCTAGCTGTCCTAAACATTACTCTAACAAATTAAAGACCGGCGCTCTTAATTAAACAAAACAAAGAGTACTAGTACTACGGCTGGTGCTCATCGATCTCCGCCGCCGCCTCCATGTCCAGCTCGCACCTGACGATCTCCTAGGGAAGGGGCTCTGTGGCATCCATCACACCATACTCGGCAGGCATCTCACCATCCGTCTCCGCCATCTCTTTGGAAATGGTCGCCATGAGCTGGGCGTGGGTGGCCGCAATCTGGGCTTGGACGAGCTCCGTCGTCAGAAGGTATGCGGTGGAGGAACGGACGGCTGCTCGAACGCTCTCGGCGATTGGCAACTCTTCGGCCGTGGGTTTCCGGCCGTTGTTGGAGAATCTTCGCTCGATTTGTGCGGTGACCGCCAGGAGCTGGGCGTGGGCGGCCTCGATATGGTCGTGGGCGGCCTCCATCAGGGCTAAGGCCACCACTGCGGAACGGACAGCTGCTATGCCGCTCTCGCTAGTTGCTATCCCCGAGGCAGATGTTGTTGCCGCCACCTGAGAAGCAACATCGGCAGTTTGGGTTGCCTTGGTCGTCCGGTCGCAGATTGCGGCTGCGCTCATGCACCTTGTTAGCACGCACATGGCGGCTGCGGCCACGCTCTCGCCGGAGTGGGCCACCAAAGTTGCCCACACGACGCGGGTCCATGTGCCCATCTTTCACCGGCGATGATTGAACAGTAAAATGATATTTGGGGAGCGAACTAATGTGCTTGAGACGCCGGCTCTGGACTGTAGCCGACACGCCTTCTCGCGCAAGCAATAGGCGTACTATACACCGACGGTGCTCTAGGATATTTTGTGTTGCATCTGACACGGTTGGTGATAATAAACTGTGTGCGATCTACTTGATTTTTCATCTTGATTTGAATTATATAATGGGGTCACAGCGACAATGGACGGTGTTTCAATTGCTAGACCTTTTATCTACAGTGAACATTCAACTATATGTGTGCTGTAAAAGAATTGGAATTATTCAGGGTTCGTTTGAACATTTTATACATTAAATTGGTTTTCCAGCCATTTCAGGTGCACAATTCAAAATAAAACTACATGCACATGCTCCGGTGCACCAACATGGGTTGTAAAATCATATATGTGTCCATGGGTCTATGCTTATGTCCCACGCAAGAAATGGGGATGAAATTCAAACACCACTACACCGTGGCTCTCCGGCAAACGTCGACGTACTAGCTTTTGTAATTCTAGTAAATCCAAAATTCGTCCGAAATTCATGAAACTTGGCATGCTATCATGAAGCGGCATCAACATGCCATGGTAAATTTTTTGTCCCATTTAGGGCAGGTTTGGGTATATGCTTCTCACAAACGAGAGCTTCTCACAACAAGCATGATGGTTTCGGTAGGGAACGTCTCACCTTTGGGGACGAAACGATATTCATTGCCTCTTATTGCTTTCAAAAAATTTCTCGTGTCAACATAGAACAACAAGAGTGTTGTGTCAATTTTTTGTGATTTTTCGGGGTTCATTTGGACATTTTTATGCATTAACTGAGTTTTCAATGCATTTATGTGCATAATTCTAATTTGAACTACATGCACATGCTCCAGTGCATATAAATTGGTTGAAAAATCAAATCTGTGTCCTTGGGTGCATGCTTAGGTCCCATGCAAGAAATGGGAATGAATTTGAAACACCAAGGCACCGTTGATTGCCGGCAAAACGTTGAGATACCGAGTTTTTAAATTCTAGTAAATCCAAAACTCGTCTGAAATTCATGAAACTTGGCATGCTATCATGGAGCGGCATCAACATGCCGAGGTAAATTTTTTGTCCCATTTGGGGCAGGCTTGGGTATATGCTTCTCACAAACGAGAGCTTCTCACAACAAGCATGATGGTTTCGGTAGGGAATGTCCCACCCTTGGGGACGAAACGATATCCATTGCCTCTTATTGCTTTCAAAAAAATTCTCGTGTCAACATAAAACAACATGAGTGTTGTGTCAATTTTTGTGATTTTTCGGGGTTCGTTAGGACATTTTTATGCATTAACTGAGTTTTCAATGCATTTATGCGCACAATTCAAATTTGAACTACATGCACATGCTCGAGTGCATATAAATTGGTTGAAAAATCAATTATGTGTCCTCGGGTGCATGCTTAGGTCCCATACAAGAAATGGGGAATGAATTTCAAATACCAGGGCACCATTGATTGCTGGCAAAATGTTGGGATACTTGGTTTCTAAATTCTAGTAAATCCGAAACTCGTCTGAAATTCTTGAAACTTGGCATGCTATCATGGAGCGGCATCAACATGCTATGGTAAAAAAATCCCATTTGGGGCAGGTTTGGGTATATGCTTCTCACAAACGAGGGATTCTCACAACAAGCATGATGGTTTCGGTAGGGAACGTCCCACCTTTGGGGACGAAACAATATCCATTGCCTCTTATTGCTTTCAAAAAAATTCTCGTGTCAACAAAGAACAACAGGAGTGTTGTGTGAATTTTTGTTATTTTTCGGGCTTCATTTGGACATTTTTATGCACTAACCGAGTTTTCAATGCATTAATGTGCATAATTCAAATTTGAACTACATGCTCCAGTGCATATAAATTGGTTGAAAAATCAAATCTGTCTCCATGGGTGCATGCTTAGGTCCCATGCAAGAAATGGGAATGAATTTCAAACACCAGGGCACCGTTGATTGCCGGCAAAACATTGAGATACCTGGTTTTTAAATTCTAGTAAATCCAAAACTCGTCTGAAATTCATGAAACTTGGCATGCTATCATGGAGCGGCATCAACATGCCGTGGTAAATTTTTTGTCCCATTTGGGGCAGGTTTGGGTATATGCTTCTCACAAACGAGAGCTTCTCACAACAAGCATGATTGTTATGGTAGGGAACATCCCACCTATGGCGACGAAACGATATCCGTTGCCTCTTACTGCTTTCAAAAAAATTCTCGTGTCAACATAGAACAACAGGAGTGTTGTGTCAATTTTTGTTATTTTTCGGGGTTCATTTGGACATTTTTATGCATTAACTGAGTTTTCAATGCATTTATGTGCATAATCCACATTTGAACTACATGCAGATGCTCTAGTGCATATAAATTGGTTGAAAAATCAAATATGTGTCCTTGGGTGCATGCTAAGGTCCCATGCAAGAAATTGGAATGAATTTCAAACACGAGGGCACCGTTGATTGTCGGTAAAACATTGAGATACCTGGTTTTTAAATTCTAGTAAATCCAACACTCATCCAAAATTCATGAATCTTGGCATGCTATCATGGAGCAGCATCAACATGCCGTGGTAAATTTTTGTCCTATTTGGGGCAGGTTTGGGTATATGCTTCTCACAAACGAGAGCTTCTCACAACAAGCATGATGGTTTCGGTAGGGAATGTCCCACCTTTGGGGATGAAACGATATCCATTGCCTCTTATTGCTTTCAAAAAATTTCTCATGTCAACATAGAACAATAGGAGTGTCGTGTCAATTTTTGTGATTTTTCAGGGTTCGTTTGGAAATTTTTATGCATTAACTGAGTTTTTAATGCATTTATGTGCATAATTCAAATTTGAACTACATGCACATGCTCTAGTGCATATAAATTGGTTGAAAAATCAAATCTATTCCCTTGGGTGCATGCTAAGGTCCCATGCTAGAAATGGGAATGAATTTCAAACACGAGGGCATCGTTGATTGCCGGTAAAACATTGAGATACCTGGTTTGTAAATTCTAGTAAATCTAAAACTCGTCCGAAATTCATGAAACTTGGCATGCTATCATGGAGCAGCGTCAACATGCCGTGGTAATTTTTTGTCCTTTTTGGGGCAGGTTTGGGTATATGCTTCTCACAAACGAGAGCTTCTCACAACAAGCATGATGGTTTCGGTAGGGAACGTCCCACCTTTGGGGACGAAACGATATCCATTTCCTCCTATTGCTTTCAAAAAATTTCTCGTGTCAACATAGAACAACAGGAGTTGTTGTCTCAATTTTTGTGATTTTTCGGGGTTCGTTTGGACATTTTTATGCATTAACTGAGTTTTCAATGCATTTATGTGCATAATTCAAATTTGAACTACATGCACATGCTCCAGTGCATCTACATTGGTTGAAAATCAAATCTGTGTCCTTGGGTGCATGCTTAGGTCCCATGTTTGACATCGGGAATGAATTGTAAACACCAGGGCACCTTTGATTGCTGGCAAAACATTGAGATACCTGGTTTTTTAAATTCTAGTAAATCCAAAACTCGTGTGAAATTCATGAAACTTGGCATGCTATCATGGAGCGGCATCGACATGCCGTGGTAAATTTTTTGTCCCATGTGGGGCAAGTTTGGGTATATGCTTCTCACAACATGCATGATGGTTTCGGTAGGGAATGTCCCACCTTTGGGGACGAAACGATATCCATTGCCTCTTATTTCTTTCAAAAATTTCTCGTGTCAAGATTGAACAATAGGAGTGTTGTGTCAATTTTTTGATTTTTCGGGGTTCGTTTGGACAGTTTTATGCATTAACTGAGTTTTCAATGCAGTTTGTGCATAATTCTGATTTGAACTACACGCACATGCTCTAGTGCATATAAATAGGTTGAAAAATCAAATCTGTGTCCTTGGGAGCATGCTTAAGTCCCATGCAAGAAATGGGAATGAATTTCAAACACTAGGGCACCGTTGATTGTCGGCAAAACATTGAGATACCTGGTTTTTAAATTCTAGTAAATCCAAAAGTCGTCTGAAATTCCTGAAACTTGGCATGCTATCATGGAGCGGCATCAACATGCCGTGGTGAACTTTTGACTCATTTGGGGCAGGTTTGAGTATATGCTTCTCACAAATGAGAGCTTCTCACAACAAGCATGATGGTTTCGATAGGGAACGTCCCACCTTTGGGGACGAAACGATATCCATTGCCTCTTATTGCTTTCAAAATATTTCTCGTGTCAACATAGAACAACAGGAGTGTTGTGTCAATTTTTATGATTTTTCGGTGTTTGTTTGGACATTTTTATGCATTAACTGAGTTTTCAATGCATTTATGTGCATATTTCAAATTTGAACTACATGCGCATGCTCTAGTGCATATAAATTGGTTGAAAAATAAAATATGTGTCCTTGGGTGCATGCTTAGGTCCCATGCAAGAAATGGGAATGAATTTCAAACACCAGGGCACCGTTGATTGCCGGCAAAACGTTGAGATACCTGGATTGTAAATTCTAGTAAATCCAAAACTCGTCTGAAATTCATGAAACTTGGCAAGCTATCATGGAGCGGCATCGACGTGTTGTGGTAAAATTTTCGTCCCATTTGGGGCAGGTTTGGGTATATGCTTCTCACAAACGAGAGCTTCTCACAACAAGCATGATGGTTTCGGTAGGGAATGTCCCACCTTTGGGGACGAAACGATATCCATTGCCTCTTATTGCTTTCAAAAAATTTCTCGTGTCTACATAGAACAACGGGAGTGCTCTATCAATTTTTGTGATTTTTCGGGGTTCGTTTGGACATTTTTATGCATTAACTGAGTTTTCCATGCATATATGTGCATAATTCAAATTTGAACTACATGCACATGCTCCAGTGCATATAAATTGGTTGAAAAATCAAATGTGTGTCCTTGGGTGCATACTAAGGTCCCATGCAAGAAATGGGAGTGAATTTCAAACACGAGGGCTCCGTTCATTGCCGGTAAAACATTGAGATACCTGGTTTTTAAATTCTAGTAAATCCAAAACTCGTTCGAAATTCATGAAACTTGGCATGCTATCATGGAGCGGCAGCAACATGCCGTGGTTTTTCCTATTTGGGGCAGGTTTGGGTATATGCTTCTCACAAACGAGAGCTTCTCACAAACGAGAGCTTCTCACAACAAGCATGATGGTTTTGGTAGGGAACGTCCCACCTTTGGGGTCGAAACAAGATCCATTGCCTCTTATTGCTTTAATTTTTTTTCTCGTGTCAACATAGAACAATAGGAGTGTTGTGTCAATTTTCGTGATTTTTCGGGGTTCATTTGGACATTTTTATGCAAAAACTGACTTTTCAATGCATTAATGTGCATAATGCAAATTGGAACTACATGCACATGCTCCAGTGCAAATGAATTGGTTGAAAATTCAAATTTGTGTCCTTGGGTGTGTGCTTTGGTCCCATGTTTGAAATGAGAATGAATTTCAAACACCAGGGCACCGTTGATTGCCGACAAAACGTTGAGATACCTGGTTTTTTAAATTATAATAAATCCAAAACTCGTGTGAAATTCATTAAACTTGGCATGCTATCATGGAGCGGCATCAGCATGCCGTGGTAAAATTTTTGTCCCATTTGCGGTAGGTTTGGGTATATGCTTCTGACAACATGCATGATGGTTTCGGTAGGGAACGTCCCACCTTTGGGGATGAAACGATATCCATTGCCTCTTATTGCTTTCAAAAATTTCTCGTGTCAAGATAGAACGATAGGAGTGTTTTGTCACTTTTTTTATTTTTCGGGGTTCGTTTGGACATTTTTATGCATTAACTGAGTTTTCAATGCATTTATGTGCATAATTCAAATTTGAACGGCATGGACATGCTCCAGTGCATATAAATTGGTTGAAAAATCAAATCTGTGTCCTTGGGTGCATGCTTAGGTCCCATGCAAGAAATGGGAATGAATTTCAAACACCAGGGCACCGTTGATTGCCGGCAAAACATTGAGATACCTGGTTTTTAAATTCTAGCAAATCCAAAACTCGTCTGAAATTCATGAAACATGGCATACTATCATGGAGCGGCATCAACATGCCGTGGTGAAATTTTGTCCCATTTGGGGCATGTTTGGGTATATGCTTGTCACAAACGAGAGCTTCTCACAACAAGCATGATGGTTTCGGTAGGGAACGTACCACCTTTGGGGCGAAACAATATCCATTGCCTCTTATTTCTTTCAAAAAATTTCTCATGTCAACATAGAACAACATGAGTGTTGTGTCAATTTTTGTGATTTTTCGGGGTTCGTTTGGACATTTTTATGCATTAACTGATTTTCAGTGCATTTATGTGCATAATTCAAATTTGAACTACATGCACATGCTCCAGTGCATATAAATTGGTTGAAAAATCAAATATGTGTCCTTGGGTGCATGGTTAGGTCCTATGCAAGAAATGGGAATGAATTTCAAACTTCAGGGCACCGTTGATTGCCGGCAAAATGTTGAGATACCTGGTTTTTAAATTCTAGTAAATCCAAAACTCGTGTGCAATTCATGAAGCTTGGCATGCTATCATGGAGCGCATCAACATGCCGTGGTAAATTTTTTGTCCCATCTGGGGCAGGTTTGGGTACACTACTGCAGGATGCTGCTAACACGACACTACGATCAGAGACCCTTCGAGAAACTGTGTGCGATGCAATAATCGCAAATGGTGGTGTATGGAAACCGTCAGAAATGTATAAAATGTTTGCGATGACGGATCCATCAAACACGGTTCAGGTTTTTGTTGCGTGTGCGATGAAGGGCATACGGTTCATTTCAATTAACTGTTTGCGATGAGAAGGAACAAAAGAAAGGAGCAGCCAGATGAAGGCGTGTGCGATACACAGCATACGGTTCACTCGGATGAACTGTTTGTGATTAGGCAACACAAAAGAAACGATCAGTCAGATCATGGTGTGTGTGATATACGGCATGCGGTTCACTTTTATGAACTGTTTGCGTTGAGACATGAGAACATAAACGGTTCAACTTAACAATATGTGTGTGATACGCGGCAAACAGGTCTGTAATCAGAAATGTGTGCAAAGACCGATAATAGCACAGACGATTGCTGCTACTAAGACGTGTGTGTTGTGCGATGGTATTGCATACAGAACAACATGTATATATATATATATATATATATATACACACACACACACACACACACACACACACACACACACACACACACACACACACACACACACACACACACTTATAAGGACATGCTTGCGTAACCAAATTAAACATCCACTTACATAGGTGGCTACTACAACCATGGCATTTACACACACCAAAACTTCTACATGTATAATTACATAGGTGGCTACTACACACATGCCATTTCCACACACCAATAAAGTAAACTATATATTACATGCATGATTAAGTAGCATAAACGATCATATGATCATCATCTACTTCTTGTGACACTTGCTCTGCTTGTGGCTCGATCCGGGCTCCTCGATTTGGGTAACGCGGCACTTCCTCATGTCAACGATTCGCCCTGTGCATCTTGTAGCATGTGTACACGCTCTTGGCCGCGAACCTGAGGTGAGGTTCATCCAGTTGCCTCATCCAGGCCCTGTGCTAGGATAGGGGACTTGTTCTCTGGGCATCCTGCTTCATCTTTTCGTAGTAGGGGTCGATGATGGCCGAGGCGAGTTCGACCAGGGAGTCCTTCTTCGTGCTGCCCCAGACCCTGTAGTGGTCTCAGATTTCGACAAGGTTCTTGCAGGACAAGCCCGTAACACTAAGCGCTTTTACATCGTCCATGGTTTCCACCATGGTGAACTTGTAGTCGGTGCTGTTGACAAACCTGTTGAAACGGTCGCAAGGCTGTGTGGCCATGCAGTAGTGGTAGATGAGGACATGATGGTGCATGCACAACTGGGCAACGACAACCTTCTGATCTATGCCGGGACGACCGGTGGTGTACTGGAGGTCGATGCCGACCACCTTGTACTTGTCTCGAGCAAGCAACTGCTCAACGTTGTTGATGTAGTCATCGCCCACAGCCGGGTCGATGGTGTACACCATCGAGAGATCTGTCTCCCTCGCGTGGGTCTCCACTCTATGCTCGCCGAACTCCATTGGAGCACCGTTGGACATCCCCTCTCCATGTGTCTTCGTGGGTGTGCTTGTTGTGTTGTGGGCCGCGATCGAAAGGTTGAAGAGACTAAGGTTATAATGGCCGCGGGAATTCAAGGGGAAGCCGGACAGCCAGGAATATCGGCAGTCCCTGATGGCAGTTCTAATTTGCAGCGCGTAACTCCATCGTGCTGCACGTAACTGCATCGCGTGGCAATGCGCGCGGCGTAACCACATGCATATGGGGCCCCCGATGTGATCGTGTGCACGCCCAACCGCTGGCAGAGCGCGCGCGCGGAGGGACGCGAGCAGAGCGCTCCGCGATCGCCTCAACGGTGAGCAACCATATATATATATATATATATATATATATATATATATATATATATATATATATATATATATATATATATGCATATAGCAGTTGAACGCGCAAGGAAAAGCTCTCCACAAGCCGAGCACGCCAACGGACGCGAGCAAAGCGCGCCAACGGATGCGAGCAGAGCAAGCCAACGGACGCGACAGAAGTGTTGCTGGCGCTTACGGCGGCGAAGCAAGGCTGCTGCTAGCTTAACGGCGAGCAGAGCTTGCCGAGGGACGCGAGCAGAGGCCAACATAGTGATACATGGCAAATAAGACGAAATGTGCGAGCTATGTCGGAGACATCAAGCACGGATCAGATTAGAGTTGCTTGTGCGATACGTGGCATACAGTTGATCCATCCGAGTTGTTTGTGATGGAATAAGCCATGTGTGTTGCTGTAACATCCCAAATTTTCAATTTGGAATGTTGTACATTACATCATCATGCATTACATATTTTCTTGCATTTTGCCGATCCTAGAAATTTCACGCAACTCAAGGACCCTCGGAGAGAGTTGGAGATTTCGAAATTTTCATATTTGTGTTTCCTCGAATTATGAAAAAAAGGATCATTTGATTTTATTTATTTCACCTTCAAATAATTTTCCCATATCAAAAATATGAGAGGGAATAATATGACTTCCCAAAAATTAGGAAAAAATAAAATAAAATGAAGATTTAATAAATAAATCAAATTCTGGATTTTTCGGAGTTTATTTGCCTTAGGGAAAAATGTGTGATTTCAATTTGCATTTTTGGCCCCGAGTAAAAGTTCATTTTGTTCGACTCATTTTTAGGAGTCGGGGAAAATTTACTTTGTAAATTTTGGAGTTCGTTTAGATTTTATTTTATTCATTTTTTTGGCACGCATTAAAAAAACGCTGCGCCCGACTGGGCCAAGGGCCCAGCCGAGCTGCCCACCAAGCGCCCTCCCTCCCAGCGTCTTGCGCCCGCCCTGAGCCAAGGCCGCCGCCGCCGGCCGAATCCGAGGAGGATTCCTCCTCCTCCTCCCTTGCTTGCCCCCTCCCCAAGCCACCCTCCCCTTTAAATACCCAACACCCCTCTCCTCCCCAACCCAAGAGCCGCTGCTGCCCCTAATCACCGCCGCCGCCGGGCCGGTGCCTGTCGGGAGGTTGATCGAACTCCATTTAACACCTATGGGATCGGCGGACGGGCCCCTTTCGGTTCGGTGGGGGCGGAGGTTGCACGAAGAGCAGATCGAGGCGGCACACGAGCAGTTTACCCAGCCGGAGCTCTCCGAGAGATAATACTCCTACCGCTGCTTGTCCGATTGTATTGTGTTCTTGCTAGAGAGCTATGAGAGCTACAAAACCTAGCTTGAGTGTCTCTCGGTTTCAATGAGTCGACCCGACCCGAACCCTTTCTACGCTATGCATGGGCCTCCTTTTATACGCCAAGGGGTCACCACAGTGGCGGTGTAGACAAGGGCAAAGAAGGAAAATGAGTTGCGGTTGGTACAACTACTTTGTACAAAGGTATTCTACCTAACTCGACGGCAAGGGACAAAGCATTAAATGCCCGCCCATGTCGCCTAAATAGTGCAACAGGACCGTCAGAGCGCCACCGCCGCCACGATGGCATTCTTGTCGGCCGCCGCATACCGCTGCTCTCCGCTGGCCGACAGACCTCTTGACACGCTGCGTGCGGAATGGTCCCATGGCGACACGTTGGTGGATGAGTGGAGCGGAGATAAAGAGAGGTTACTGCCGCTGCAAGCGCCTTTGCCGCGCTGAATCCTTGTCGCGTCCGGAAGCTTGTCGCCATCGAGCCTTCCCAGCAAGCTCCTCTTGCCGGGTCTTGTCTTCACGTGCCTCGAGTGGCCTTCCGGCAAGCTCCTCTTGCCGGGCCTTGTCTCCTTGGCTTAAATACTTTGTTCTTGAATGGCTCCAAAGGAACCATGGAGGACTTTAGCGGTCACTAGGCAAGCCTTGCCGCTGGTGTCTGTAATCGTGTCCGTGCACGAAGTTCGGGATACTAGGGTACCCCTACCTAGTACACCGGACAGGAGACCCCGGCTGGGCCACACACGGTGCCGAAGCGCTGTTGGGCCAGCCCAAAACAAAGGCACGGGCACGCTGCTGCCTAGATCACGCTGTAACTTGCTCCGGACCCACCACGTCCCCCACGAACAGCACGCGTCGAACGTGGCGTCGTGGGAGAGATAGTGGGGGGCTTTCTTTAATTGGAAAAAGCGAACGTCCGCCCCCTCTCCCTCCTTATAAACAGGGGAAACAGGGGCAGGTCGCCCACCTCGCCATTTGCTGTCCCATCTCGAAAACCACCGCCGCTCCCCCCTTCTTCTCTAGTCTGAAGAGAGCAACGCCCGCCGCCACCAGCGCCATCAACGCCGCCGGTCTCTCCACCACCTCCGCCATGGTTCAAAGTCGACAAGGGAAGGGCGGAAGTCGGCCGAGGCGCAGCGGCTCGCGGCGCTGCAAAAGGAGCGGGCCGTCTTCCACCCCCCCCAGCTCGACGCAAAGGAGCTGAGGGAGGGCTACTATCTCTTCTGGTCGACGGAGACGCGGGCGCATCCGCGCACGAAGGTACTCTCCGCCAAGATCGAGTCGGCTTCGAAAGCGGGTACCCTTCTTCGCGCTCTTCTTCTATTGCGGGCTCGCCCTCTTCTCTCGAAGTTCTTCTACGATATCATGAACACCTACGGGCTTCGCCTCCTTGATTTCACCCCAATGCTGTCCTGACCATGGTAGTTTTCGCACACCTTTGCGAAAACTTTGTCGGAGTCCACCCAAACGTAGCCCTCTTCCGCCACTTCTTCATGCCCCGCATTGAGAGAGGAGAGCCACTTGCCGGAGGGATTGCTTGGATCTCCAGGATCGGCAAGAAAGAAGCCTATCTGGAAGGAGAGCTCCGCAGCAAGTGGGAGGAGTGGAGAGCCGATTGGTGTTGGATTGTTGAGGAGAACCCGCAGACCTTCACTGCCCAGCGCCAAACTCCAATAGTGCGTGGCAACGATTGGAGCAACTTGGCGCCGGAAGATGCTAGGTTAAAGATTGCCGTGACCCGGATCCTGCGCCTCAGTTTGCCGGACTCACAGAGGCGCAGATTGGCGAGATTTCCTTCGCCGCCAGACGCTTCCCTTGCAGGAGAGGAGGAGACCTTCTTGGGAGCTCCAAAATGCGGCGGACATCATGAGGCTGTGCCCGGGCCTCAACTGGAATTTCACCGTCTTGGAGCTTGACGCAATGCTCTTAGAGCTATTCAAGCATGACCCCGATCACCCGAATGGTTCATGTTGCCAAGGGAGTCGCCCTTTATGCAACAACTCTTCGCCGACCGCATCCGCGCCATGATGCCGCCAGCGATTCGCATGGGATCGCTCCAACTCGCAAGAGCTGCGGACGACATCGTCGCGGCAGTTCTTCGACAGCTTGGAAGAAGTGCCGATCCGCCCGACGAAAGCGAAGTGGCTCACCCGCGACACCACCGACGCCGAGATGCAGCGACGCCACCAGCTGGAGGAGGCGGCAGCATTGCCGCCACCGGTGAATTCGGGTTCACCGTGGAGGAGGCGGAGGCAGCGGCGGCAAGCCTTGCCGACGAGAGGAGCTTGCCGGGCGAGGAGGAGCAGGCCGAGCCCGGTTGAGCCGAGCAAGTCTGCCGAGGGCGCCTCCTCCACACCTTCAAGTAGCTTGCCACAAGTGGAGCCCACAGCTCCACCAAGAAGGCGTCTCCGCAAGGCCGGGGAAGTGACGGGGCAGCAGACGGGCTAACAACCGAAGGCGGCGACGCGCTTCCATCATGGGCAGCATCACAGCAAGGAGCGCCCATACCGGGCAGAATAACCGAGGCGGATCCTCTCGTGCCATCACTGCCACCCCGCCAAGCGGTCAAGAGAAACTACTCCTCCGCCTCTTCGCACCGGAGGCGAGCAGGAATTTGATCTCTCCGCGCTCAGCTCCGACGAGGAAGAAGAAGAAGAGTAAGCTTCTATGCTGTGCTTGTATTTCTTCAATTTTGTTGCTTTGTCTTGTATCTGATTTGCTTCATTCTCAACTCTTTCCTTTTCGTGACGCTGGCCCCAGAGCGTCAAGAGAGCTAAGAACCCGTGGTTGTCATCGAGGATGATCCCCTGTGGCAACAGGAGGGCTGCTCGAGACCCCTTGCCGGACCCGCAACCCTTCCTCAAAGCAGCCCCCAAAGACAGCCCCCAGTGAGTATATGGTTTACTTCTTCATCGTTAGGCGGCATGGATGCTTCTTCTTTGTTGATATCTGGATGGTTGGTTTGTGTAGGAGCAGAGCAGCCTCATCAGGAGTGCCCGGAAGCTGCCCCCGAAATTCTATCTGCTTCGACTACGCCGCCAAGGGAGAATTCTCCGGCAAGGGAGCGTTCTCCGGCAAGGGAGACTACTCCGGCAAGGGACAACACCAGTGATCCTCTGGTTGTCGAGACCATGGCTGCAGATCCCACCGCAGGTAACCCCTTTGACCGAAAATTTCCCTTGGGTTCTTTTTCTTCCGTTCTTCTTTTCGAACATTTGCTTGATCGTTCTTTCTTTTTCGATCGCCGATCCATCCGCCGCAGAGCCGATGGAGACCGAGGTCGCCGGGCGAGGAGGACGGCTTGGCAACATTGACGACGCCGCCGTCGTCGAGGAGGGACACGGCACGGACGAGCCCGCCGCTGAAGAGGCCGCCAAGGCTGCCGCCGCAGAAGTCGGCGAGGGGTCCGGCGATCGTACTGACGACCCTGAGGCCGCAGGAGCGTCGGGCGCTACACCGACCGCAGATCCTCGGCCGCTGCCGCAGACCGCCAACTCGAGGAGCCCCATCCGCGCCTACTTGAAGGCCGGGCGATGGGGTCTTCATCAAGCTCCCCGGTCGCCGAGCCCAGAGCACCGGTCGAGGAGAGAGCTTCGCGAAGAGCTGCTGCTTTCGCTGGGCTGTCGTTGGTCGACGCGCCAAGCAGCAGCAGGAAGTCCGAGGAGGAGCAGCTGTTGCGGAAGCTGCTGTCGCTTCTACCGCGCCCGACAAGCCAAGCTGGAATCCCGGAAGCACTTGTCGCGAGGGCGGAGCAGACATGGAGAAGGCTACCAAGAGCTCCGGGGCGCCAACCAAGAAGCTCTCCGGAACGTAGCAGAAGAGCGGGAGCGACTCGCTGAAGAACGCACAGCCTTCATCATTGAGAAGGCTGAGGTCGAGGAGCAGCAACGGCTTGCCGCCGAGAAGCTATCTGCGCAAGAAGGCGAGTTGGCGCAGCGGAAGATCAACCTTGACAGCTATGAGGAAGAGCTTGCCGCGCGCGAGCAATCAATTGGCGGAGCTCTCAAGGAGGCAAAAGATGCTGCCGCAGCTGCCGAAGCCGCCAAGAAAGAGTTGGAGACAAAAGTGACGCAGCTGGAGGCCAACCTCCAGAAGAGCGGCGAGGAGCTCGCTGCGCTGAAGCACGAGCGCGAGAAGGACGCCTACACTCTTGGCGAGTTGCAGGGCCGTCTCGCTGAGAAGATCAAAGAGCTCGACACCGCCAAGGACTCCAAGGCAGATCTTGAGCTGAAGCTGACCACCTTGATGGAGACGCTGGACGGCGCCAAGGAGCGGGAAGTGGGTCTGTTGGAGAAGATCAAGGCCAACGAGGAGCTGTTTGGCGAATGCTATCGCTGCCCGAGCACCTTCGTGGATAATGTGGAGCTCGATCAAGGTCTTGTGAATATCGCCGCCGCCATCGACAAGGAGTTGATGGAGCCGGGATGGTGGATCTCGGTACTCCTTCGACGAAGCGCCCAACCCAGCGCCAAACTCAGCTTGTTCCTCAAGGGCGTGGTGACGGCTCTCCAGCGACTCCGGGAAGAGATCCCAAAGCAGCTGGCCGAGGAATCGCGCCAAATCTGCGCGGGAGCTCTCCAGAAGGTGTTGATGAAGGTGGCCTTCCGCAATCCAGGCCTCAACCTCAACGGCGTCCTCAGATCCTTGCCGCCAGATGCCGATGTGGAGGCGCTCAAAGCCCTTGTCGCACCCATTGTGGACAAGGTGGGCAAGATCAAGCGGGTTGATGGCGACCGCGTAGATTAGGCCGCCAATTTTATCTTTCCCTTGTCGCTGCTGATCATGTTTAGGAGAACAATTTATTAGATCTGCGACAAGCTATTTTTGTAATATAACTCTATCTTAGGCAATGATTGCAATGTTATTTCCTTTACTTGATTCCTTCCTTTGTATGTTTGTGCCCTACGCTTTTAGGGAACTTGTCGGCGCGGGCACCTTTGCCGCGAAGGCCGAAAAGTGGAACGTCAAGAGCTGTCTTGGCGGTGCCGCCTCCGACAAGCAACCTTGTCGCAACTAGTTGCAGCTCACTTAAGTTGTTGAGCGGACTCAAACAAAGTAAGGGCGCGACTAGCTACGAGTTGGTTCCTCCACGCACAGGTTTTCCATACAAAGTACTATCGTTCGAGTAAGATAACTTAAAAATTTTAAAAACTGGTTTTTCAAACTTCGGCAACTTAGCTTTTCTGTCGTTTGCTTCCCGGTAAGGCGAAACTTCCTCGAGCGACGCTTGGCGGCCCACACCATTATCTTCTCCCCCCCGGCTAACTTGTGGGCGAAGGAACCTTCCTTTCTTTGAGAAAGAGAAAGAAGAGAAAATAAAGTTATGGAGCCTTGTGGCTCGTTATTGCTTACCAGGTGTGGATGTTGCACAAAATGTCAGATAACGCATGCAAAAATGTTGATGAAAGCATGAAATTGACAAGATGTGCGGAGCACATGAGCTTTACTGATGCACGGGTCTGCTACCGCTTTATACAAAGGATTACATGCAACATCAGCAAGACTTGTATTAAAGGTGGTTGCGGAACAGGTTCCGCAACCGCGCTCTGACGGGTAAAACTTACGAAGATGCTCAATGTTCCAGGAGTTGCTCACGGAATGCCATCTTCGGTCTCAAAGCATGACAGCGCCAGCCTAGTGACTCGCTTCACCCGATAAGGGCCTTCCCACTTCAAGGCCAACTTGTTGGAATTCTTGGCGGACTGAACGCGCCAAGAACAAGGTCACCTTCCTCGAGACTTCGGCGTTAACTTTGCGGCTATGGTAGCGGCGCAAAGCTTGTCGGGTAACGAGCAGCTCGACAAAGAGCTCAAGACGGTCCTCCTCAAGGAGCAGCAGCGTCATCTTGTCGCAGCTGCTCTTGCTCAAGCTCATCATAAGCGAGCACTCGAGGTGACCCGTATACGAGTTCCGTGGGGAGAACTGCCTCTGCTCCATAGACTAGAGCGAAGGTGTCCGCGGTGGCTCGACGGCATCGCCCCGATCGACCAAAGAACCACCGTAGCTCCTCAATCCAGTTTCTTCCGCACTTGCGCAGCCTCGCCGAAAGTTCTGGTCTTGAGCCCGCGCAGCACTTCAGCATTTGCCCTCTCGCTTGACCGCTGCTTCTCGGATGAGCAATGAAGCAAAGCAGACCTTGGCGCCAAGATCTTGGACGCATCGCATGAAGGTGCGGCTCGTGAACTGTGTGCCGTTGTCGGTGATGATCCCGTTAGGAATCCCAAAACGGCAAACAATCGACCAAGAACTTGACCACGACTATGCTTGTCACCTTCCTCACTCGCTTCCACTTCCGCCACTTTGTGAACTTGTCGATTGCAACGCATAAGTATTCAAAGCCCCGACAGCTCGGGAAGGGGCCGAGAATGTCGAGCCCCTGCACCGAAAATGGCCAGGATAAAGGGATCGTCTGGAGAGCTTGAGCCTGGCTGGTGTATCTGCTGGAATGGAACCGCACGCTTCACACTTGGTTACTTGTGCAGTTGCATCTCGAGGGCTGTCGCCGAAGAAACCTTGCCGGAAAGCTTTGCGGCAAGTGCTTTGCGCCAATGTGGTGACCACATATGCCTCCGTGTATCTCTCGCCAACAGCTTCATCCATCTTCCCGTGAATACACTTCAATTTCACACCGCTGAGTCTTCTTACATGCATGAATGTTGTCGACAAACTGGTACATACTTGACCGCCGGGCTACTCTTTCCGCTTCTTCTTGCTCTTCGGAAGTTCTCCGTCTCAAGGAAATGGATAATCTGCTGCGCCCATGCTGGAGCTTGCGGCTCGACAACAAGGACTAAAGGCACATATGTTGCTGCGGGAACATCCGCTTCTATGGAAAGAACCTGCGGCTCGGCCGGAGCTTGATGTTCCCCGTCAAGCTTGCCGGAGCAAGACTTGTCGGGAGCGTCTGCTTCAACAAAGCAAACCCTAGGGCTTGTCGGAGCAGACTGCTCCTCAGCATTTTTGGTGTTGAACTTGGGGTTCTTCGCGGCGGCGGCTTTGGGGAGCTCGGCCAGGAAGTAGTCGCCCGAAATCAACTTCCTCTTCTTGTTCTGTCCCGTTGATGGCGCTACAGTCGGTTGAGTCAGCTTGAGCACGAAGATTCCTGGTTCCACAAGTAACTTGAGGCGGCGACTTTGACAAAGCCATCGCAATATCGTTTCGAGCTCTTGGAACATGTTCCATCTGTAGGCCGTCAAAGTGTTCTTCTAGCTTTCTCACTTCATCAACATAAGCTTCCATCAACGGACTCTGATAATCTTTGTTTACTTGGCGGATGACAAGCTGCGAGTCACCCCTGACAATGAGCTTCTTAATCCCAAGGTCTACCGCGATTCTGAGACCGGCAAGCAAACCTTCATACTCTGCTGTATTGTTTGTTGCTTGCTCCTTGGGAAAGTGCATCTGGACTATGTACTTGAGGTGCTCTCCGGTGGGCGCGACTAGTAGCACGCCCGCACCGGAGCCTTGCAGCGAGAAGGCACCATCAAAGTACATCAGCCATTCTTTTCCTGCTTCCTTGACGGGGATGCTCGTCTCTGGAATTTCTTCATCTTGTGTTGGCGCCCATTCTACTATGAACTCGCCAATGCTCGCTTTGGATAGTTGAAGTGCTTTCAAACTTGAGGCCAAAGCTTGACAGCCCAAAGGCCCACTCGACAATCCCGCCTGCTTCGGATTTTGCAAGATCCTTTTCAGCGGAAAGCGAGTGACAACTGTGATCTCATGTGCTTGGAAGTAATGGCGCAGCTTTCTCGAGGCCATGAGGAGGCCGAAAAGCAATTTCTGCACACCAGAGTACCTTGACCTAGCCCCCTGTAGAAGGGAACTGACAAAGTACACCGGGCGCTGCACCATCCTTTTTTGTATCTTCTCGCACGCCTGCGCGGATCCGTCCTTGTCGGGACCAGAGCTTGTCGGTGAAGCCCCCTGCTTGTCGCTGGATGCATCCGCCTTGGTTGCGGCTCATCATCGCCTCCTTTCCGCTACTAACGCAACACTAACCACTTGATTGGTTGCCGCTATGTATAACAAACAACTTCTCTTGTGGCCTAGGTGCGACAAGTATTGGAGTAGAGGACAGTACCTCTTTAAGTCCTGCAGCGCAGCCTCCGCTCGGAGTCCATTTCATTGACCTGCCTTTTTCAAAATCTTGAAAAATGGCGGTATGCGCCAGCAGACCTAGAGATAAACCTGCCGAGAGCAGCCACGCAACCGCAAGTCTTCGTGACATCCTTGACGCGCTTTGGTGCTCCAATCTGCTCAATGGCCTTGATCTTGTCGGGATTGGCTTCAATTCTCACCGAGAGACGAAGAACCCGAGAAGCTTGCCGGAGGGAACTCCAAACACACATTTCTCGGGATTGAGCTTGAGGTTGATCTTGCGCAGATTTGCAAAGGTTTCATCCAAATCTTGAATCAGAGTTGCCCTGTCCTTGCTCTTGACCACTATATCATCCATATAGGCTTCCAAATTTCTGTGTATTTGCGGCTCAAAAGCGTGATGGACTACTCTTGCAAATGTTGAATCGGCATTCTTTAGCCCAAAAGGCATCTGTATAAAACAGTATGTGCCACATGGGGTGATGAATGCGGTTTTCTCCTCATCCTCTTCTGCCATGAAGATCTGATGATATCCTGAGTATGCATCAAGAAATGAAATCAAATCACATCCAGCCGTGGAGTTAACAATCTGGTCGATGCGCGGCAAGGGAAATGGGTCTTTGGGACAAGCTTTATTAACATCTGTGAAGTCGATACAAAGTCTCCATTTCCCATTTGCCTTCTTGCACAACTACAGGATTGGCCAACCACGAGGATGGAGCACTCCTCGACAAGGCCTGCCGCTTCCAATTTCTTGATCTCTTCGCTATGAATTCTTGGCGCCCATTGCCTCTTCTCGACTTTCGCTTGACGGGCGCGCGATGAGGACAAACAGCTAGGTGATGCTCAATTACTTTCACAGGAACACCGGGATGTCGACGGTTGCCATGCAAACACGCCGACGTTCGCTGCAGGAAAGCAACGAAGCCGCCTTCCTATATAGGGTCAAGCGTGGCACTGATGGTGAAGGTACCACCAGTGCCGTCCTCCTTGGCGGACACCCTCTTGGTCTTTGGTGGAGCTGCCATCGTCTTCTTGCACTTGCCGGTGGAGCTCGATGGTGCGTCCTCGACGGTAGCGCAGCACTCCGAAGAGGTGCGCTTGCCGGGGTGGGCATCAGAGCTCTTGTCGGACTTGGTTTTCTTCCCCCCGGGAGCTTCAGCGGCAAGTGACTTGCTATCTGTCGGAGCTGCTGCTTCCCGGTAAATCTTGTCGGCGCAGATAAGAGCATCCTTCTTGTCGCCATGGACAGAAATGACACTTATCGGGCCTGGCATCTTGAGCAAGTTGTATGCATAATGAGAGGCTGCCATGAACTTGGCGAGCACTGGACGGCCGAGTATCCCATTGTAAGGTAATGGAAAATCAGCAACGCCGAACGTGACCCTCTCAGTCCTGAAGTTTAGCTTGCTGCCAAATGTTACCGGCAAGGTGATCTTCCCTTTCGGCTTGCTCCTTCCCGGATTGATTCCTTGGAATGTTCCAGTCTCTTCGAGCTCGCTGTCAGGGATCTGAAGTTTCTGGAGCACCGCGGAGGAGATCAGGTTTAAGCTGGCCCCGCCGTCAACTAGCATCTTGGTGACTTTGAGGTTGCGGATAGTTGGTGAGACCAACATCGGCAAGCACCCGACCGCAGTTATGCGATCAAGGTGATCCTCAATATCAAAGATGATAGGCATGCTGGACCATTTTAGAGGCCTGCGTGACTCTACGGATGGTTCTGCTGCATTAACTTCCCGCATCCATTGTTTGAGTTGGCGGTGTGAAGTATGCAGAGAAGCACCGCCGTCAACGCAGAGGACCTCTGTGGCTTTCTGGAACTCCTGCTCATCGGTCCCGTCGTCTTCCATATCTTCATCATCATCATCGTCTTCATCCTTGTCGCGGCCGCGGGAAGGTCTGTCTCCTTGCCGCTGCTTGGATTTGCCGCGGCGTCCTCCCCGCCGGTCGCTTCTTGCTAACTCCCCAAAGCACCTTCTGGGCCTTCTCCTTGTCGCGCCCGCTCGTACTCAGCCTTCTTCATTCAACAAGCTGCTCGACCTTCTTGCAGCTCTGGAGGTCATGGCCCTTGGTGTGGTGGATCTTGCAAGATTATTTGTTGGAGCTGTCCTGCTTGTCGGCGGCCACCACAGCCTGGCAGTTGGCGCCCGCGGCAACCTCCTTGCCGGTGCTACCAACCTTAGCTTTCTTGGCGGCACCACCGTTGCCGGACTGCTCGACAACTAGCACCTCTTTGCCCTTCTTCTTTCTGTTATTCCGTCGCCGACTCTTCTTCGCCGGGGCGGTCTCCTTGCTGTCAGATCCTGCTTCTGCATTCTCTCCTGGGAGTCTCCTCCCTTCCTCAGCACGTGCACACTTGTCGGCCAAGGCATACAACTCACTGACGTCCTTGACTTTGCACATCGCCATCTCTTCCCTCATCCTGCGGTTCCGCACGTTCTGATGAAACGCACTGATCACCGCGGCAGGGTGGACATCTGGGATGTTGTAGTGCACACGGCTAAATCTCTGAATGAACTTGCGCAATGACTCTCCTTCCTTCTGGGCGAGCAGATGAAGGTCGCTCTCTTGGCCATGAGGTTTGTGGCCTCCTGTGAAGGTGCCGACAAACGGATGGCATAGATCTGCCCAAGAGGATATGGAACTGTCCGGCAAGTGCATGAGCCAAGATCTGACATTGGGCTTGAGTACCAGTGGGAAGTAGTTGGCGAGGATCTTGTCGTCTCGTTCCCCTGCAGCTTGCACCGCGATGGTGTAGATGCTGAGAAACTCCGACGGATGTGTCCTGCCATCGTACTTCTCTGGCACATCAGGCTTGAAATTCTTCTTGCTGGGCCACTGGACTTGCCGCAGCTCACGAGTGAACGCAGGACAACCTACCGCGTACGGCAAGTCGCCTGGTTCCCCTGGCGCATGCATATCGACAGAGGGCCCACCGCGCTGGTCGGATTGACATCGCGCTTCTCTTGGCGCCGGCGCGAGTTCGAAGCGTCTTCTTGTTGCCGTTTGAAGAACTTGGCGCTGATCACGGCGAAGCTCATGGATCCGGACGACGCGGTGGAGTCGCTGTTAAGGTGGATCCGACGAGTCGGCGATCTTGGCCTTCGGGTGGAGAGTGCATGGTGGTTGCACCCACAGGTCTCGCCGCCACCGCTCGTGTTTTGTCGCCTTGCCGCGCAGCAATATGCTTGGTTGCCGCGGAGCGTCGCCGTTGGCAAAGCCGATGAGACTCGAATGGTGGCCTCCATTCGCCGACCTTATCTCGCCATTGAGGGTAATCCAGAGCAGTTGAGCTCGCGCCAAAGCTTCGCTGAGTGGTGGGCGGCAATGGCGAACGGTGCGAGGAGCGGGATATGCTCGGACTTCTAAATATATTAGAAGGAGCAGTATTCCGTCCAGGCGACCGTGCCCCACTTCCACTAGCCTGTTGGCGCGCGAGCTGTTCTTGAGCGTCTCTGGATCCACCAGCACGATCTTGGCCCAACGAACGTATGGCGCTACGAGCACCATGACGCTGTCGGTCTCGCGTCTCCTGAGATGGACGCGGTGCGTGTACGGAAGCCTAGGTTTGCGCCGCCTTGTCCTTGGACTTAGCAGCAACATGGGCTCCCTCGTCAACGCCTGTTCTTCCGCCGGCGTCTTCCCCACCACTCGTCAGCTCCGGTGGTGTTGGGTTTGACGCGGACGGCTCTGCTGCCGCTGAAGCCTTCTTCTTCGGTGGCATGTCGATGAAGATGATGAAGATGTTGCTCGTGTGAACGCCGGATCAGGTTCACACAGCCTCGATGCCCCCTACCCGGCGCGCCAAAGATGTCGGGGAGGCTGATCGTAACCCATGAACACCTATGGGACCGGCGGACCGGGCCCCTTTCGGTTCGGTGGGGGGCGGAGGTTGCACGAAGAGCAGATCGAGGCGAAGCACACGAGCAGTTTACCCAGCTTCGGAGCTCTCCGGAGAGATAATACTCCTACTGCTGCTTGTCTAATTGTATTGTGTTCTTGCTAAAGAGCTATGAGAGCTACAAAACCTAGCTTGAGTGTCTCTGGTTTCGAATGAGTCGACCCGACCCCGAACCCTTTCTACGTTGCGCATGGGCCTCCTTTTATACGCTCAAGGGGTCACCACAGGCGGCAGTGTAGACAAGGGCAAAGAAGGAAAATGAGTTGCGGTTGGTACAACTACTTTGTACAGTGTATTCTACCTAACTCTGATGGCAAGGGACAAAAGCATTAAATGCCCGTCCATGTCGCCTAAACGAAGGCAACAGGACCGTCATGAGCGCCATCGCCGCCACGATGGCATTCTTGTCGCCGCCATCACGCTGCTCTCCGCTAGCCGCCTGACCTCTTGACACAGCGTTCGGAATGGTCCCATGGCGACACATTGGTGGATGAGCTGGAGCAGAGATAAAGAGAGCTTACCTACCGCGGCAAGCGCCTTGCCGCAGCTGAATCCTTGTCGCGTCCGGAAGCTTGTCGCTCACTGAGCCTTCCCGGCAAGCTCCTCTTGCCGGGGTCTTGTCTTCTGCGTGCCTCGAGTGGCCTTCCCAGCAAGCTCCTCTTGCCGGGGCCTTGTCTCCTTGGCTTAAATACTTTGTTCTTGAATGGCTCCAAAGGAACCATGGAGGACTTTGGCGGTCACTAGGCAAGCCTTGCCGCTGGTGTCAGAATCGTCTGCACGAAGTTTGGGATACTAGGGTACTTTACTCTAGTACACCGACAGCGCCGCCGCCGCCGCTGCCATTGCCGCCTTCGCCGCTTAGCCGCCGCCTTCGCCGGAGCCCCGCCTCGTCGAGGTAGCCGCGCTGCGCCACCCTTCCCGTTGTTCGGTTTTTTTTCGAAACCCTAGATCGGTTTTATTTCCGGTTTTCTTTTTCCGCTGTTCGGTTTTTTTCAAAACCCTAGATCGGTTTTATTTCCGGTTTTGTTTAGCAAGCGTTCGCCGGACCGTTCGTCTTAACGAACGTGATCACCGGTTATTCCCGGTTAACGAACGTCCGTTCGTTTAACCGTTCGTCGTTTTTCTTTTAATCGGATTTATTCCGCTATTTTTTTCCGATAATGATTTCAGATCCGATCTTCGTTCTAGTTTATCTTCTCGCTCGTTTATCGGAATCAGGTGATTCAAGAGCCTGGAGTTTCGTTTCGAAACCGCCGTTCCGACTAATCAACTTAAATAAAGTTTTGCTACTGTAAAATTTGACCCAGTTTCAACTTGCTAGAACCGAGCTGTTTTCTTCCGTCGGTTGTTTTCCGTAGTTTTGTACGATTCGTTTTCTTTTGCAACCAGGGTTCTTAAGTTGAAATTTCTGGTCAGATCTTTTATTCGAGATTTACCCGTGTACTAGATGAGTACTTATTGTATGCTTGTTGTTTGTCTGCGATAGATCACCCGGAGTGCGCCGCTTGTTACTTCGAATCTCTAGGTTTCGCGGATCATCAGCAAGGCAAGTAACACTTGATCATACCTTTTCTACTACCCAGTTTTTATGCATTAGATCAATACTCAAACACTTGCATGATTAGGATCTAATTAAATTGTGGTAGATTGAGGTAGTACCTATTACCTGTTTTATTATCAAACCCTTGGGAGTTACTTCTACGTTTGCTTATTATGCCATGCTATGCTAGTAGACGTGGATTGGGTGAGTGTATCCATGACCGATGTGAGATTGTTAAATTAATGGTTTATTTAAGGTGGCAACTTAAACACACATCTGGGTGGATTGAGGCACTGGTTTCCATCAGACTTGCCTGTTTTTTTCCGGACCGCCACCTGTGCTCAAAGGGATCATGAGATTATTCAAACTAGTAACTTCGTGTGCAGCCACAAGCCATTATGGGCTCGCATAGTTGACTAAGTCGTGCATAACTCTTATAGTGGTGGACTAGCAGATGTAGGGGATGTAGGTGTACCGGTCTACCCATCGTAAGGTGCTAGCGCTCGAAAGACTATGTCTCGGCCATCCGCTTCTCAAACACCCGCGAAGACGAGAAACCAAACGGAGGCGATCGAGTCTTGTGGGGAAAAGTCATAAACCTCAGAGAGTGTATAAACTAATCATGATTAGCCGTGTCCCGGTTATGGACATCTTGAGTATCTAGTACTTGAATATCATGTGAATCTCAACATGTTACTCTAATTTAATATTGTTGGGTTTGTTAAGGATTATTTTAATTGGGATTGAGGATGCTGTCAACCATTCTCAATGTTTAACAACCACCGTGATAGTTAATTAAATTTATTCCTTTGCAGAGGGAAAACTGGCTTTATGCAAAATCTGAATCAGAGAGCTTTTCCACCAGCCACATATGCATGTAGTACAGGCTTATCATTCATTATTCTCTATGTGTTACATTGCCAAGATATTCCATGTGACCAATTTTGGGCTGCAACTTTCATGTTGCAGACTTTTCGCACGACAGTAAGGTGTTTTAGGTCGTGGTTCTATACTCGATGATGTCACCGGAGTTGATGGACTCACTTATCTTCCAAGTCTTCGCTGTTATCGTTATTAGATGGCCTTAAGCCATATTTATTGTAATAAGTCCTCTTTTGGACAACGATGTAATAAGTGTGTGATTGCTACTCTGGTATAAATCCTTCAAATCTTGTGCGGTGTCAGATTATCGATCCAGGATGACACCGAGCACGAGACTTGATCCATTCGGTCGGGTCGCTCTGAGATGGTATCGAGCACACGCCGATCGTAGGACACGCACCACTAAGTTAAAGCCATAGATCACTACTCTCTTCACATTTTCTAACTCCTCATCTTTTCTACTCTTTTAGGATGATGGACGCAAAGATCAAGTACGCCCAACCAGATGAAGGCACACCTTTTGGATTTCACTTGAAAGAAGTCACCAAGCACCGAACATTGGACTACCAAGCTTCACCGGACTTTCAACGCCACTGCTCAAGAAGATATTTGGAAGATTCAAGCTCACGCCCGGAAGGACATTCGCCCCAATCACCAAGCCTATAGATAGTGTTTTCGATTGCACCAACCCGAGTCCAGGAAAGAGCATGGCAGCTCATATCACCATGGGACGATTGGAGAAGTTTACCAAGAAGACCTCAAGGACACCATCTACCAGATTTGCGGACGCCGATATGAACAATGGGAGATAGTCAGCACCAAGAAGGACATATCCATTGCAGCTTTCATCCAGGAGTTAAACCAGCACATTCGACGCCAGGAGAACCAGATGTGCAATAATATGATAGAATATAAGGATGCGAAGGGAAGGATCATCGAACTTGAAGAAGAACTAAAGTCTACACGTAAGGACTACATGGACGAGATCGTAGCTGTAGTAAGGCACAATAGCGATCTTAAGTATGAGATTGAAGAACTCAAGAAGAAATTAGCGCCAAGAATGAAGACAAGTACGCCGACCGTCCGAGCAACTACATCATCATCGGCGACACCGATTCGGATCCAAGTGAACCCGACTTTGAAGACGGTCGAGCAGACATCATGGAGTCTTCCACCGTTCAAATTAATAGATGACCCCACATATTAATAGTATTCCTCCATGTAAACATTATAGTTCAAACACTTTTGCGATATTTAGACCGTTGTAAGCCCTTTGTTTGAAATGAATGAAGTGATGTTGTGTGCATTTGCTCATATGCATTTGGGTAGTGTTTTCTCCTTAGACCTCACTCTATTCTTAATTTCTCGTCTTTTCTAAACCCTTCAGATGCCTCCAGACGCGACCCGGTTTTTTTTTCCGCCAGAGATCACCCAGTTGATTCAGCAGCAGAACACTTTGATCCAAACATTGGTACAGTAACCAAGGCAACAACAACAACAACCCACCACCACCACCACTGCGGATCACTTGACTCGCTTCTTAGGCTGCATCCGCCGGTGTATTCCAAAGAGCACCGAGCCGATTGTAGCAGATGATTGGCTCCGTAAGATAGGGAGGAGTTGACCACCGCAGGATGTACAGATGGAGAAAAGGTGAAGTTTGCTGCACATCAGCTTGAAGGACCCGCAGCAAGCATGGTGGGAGAATTTTACAGCCACTTACCCTGAGAGACACTGCCACATGGGATCGTTTCAAGAAGCTTCAAGACTGCCCATGTCTCACCAGAGCTATGGCCATGAAGAAGCGTGAGTTTCGCAATTTACGCCAAGGAGGAAGGATGTTGGCCAATTTGTGGATGATTTTAGTAAGTTAGCACGTTATGCCCCGGATGACGTTACTACAGATGCAGACTAAGCGTGAGAAGTTTCGAAGGACTGAATGATGAGTTAAACATGCGAGTTGATGGTAGCAAGTTTCAATAACTACCAGGAGTTGGTAGACCGTGCCCTCATGATTGAAGGAAAGCAGCAACAAATTGAGAATCGCAAGAGGAAGTATGGGCAGGGGAAGTATAACTCTAGAGCCCAAGCAGAAGCCCGATATACCCCTAAACAGGAGTTCAGTTTCAGCATACCCATGGAGGAGGTAGTTCAGACAACCAAAATGGCCACAAAATGGTAATGGGAATGGAGGAAGCAACGGCAGAACCGAACCACACCATCAACCCCAACCAAGAAAGACCTGAGCCATGTCACCGTTACAAGTGTTCCAAGACCGGACATTATGCAAATGATGTCCCAAGGCCAAGGTGGAAATGGAAGCTCGAAAGAAGCCAAACCCTTTCAACAGGGGCGGGTGAACCACATTGATGTGGAGGAGGTTGAAGATCAGCCCGATGCAAGAATCGGTAAGTTTTGGTTAAGTCATTTACTGCACTAGTTCTTTTCGATACGGTGCAACGATTCATACATATCAAGGGATTTGTAGAAAAGTATAGCCTGCCTACTCAGATTCTTAAAACCCCTATGCTAGTAAGCTCACCAGGAGCGGAGTATATGGCCAGACAAGGATGTTTTCAAGTGCCATTAAGTATAGGAAGGCATGTGTTCCCGACGGATTTGATCATTTTGGAATCCCAAGGATTGATGTGATTCTTGGTATGGATTGGCTGTCGATGTATGGGGTAAACATCGATTGCGCAAGTATGACGATTTTGCTCACAACACCAGAAGGAAGAAGGATTAGGTATGTATCGCGACATGGACCAAATAGGAATCAAGTAAATTCCTTATCGAGTCGTGCAGAAGAGGTGCCAGTGGTGAAGGATTACCTCATGTATTTCCGAGGAATTGCCGTGAATGCCACCGGATAGAGACATTGAGTTTTTGATTGAGCTTTTGCTGTGCACAGCCCAATATCGGCGACCATACAGGATGCCCGCATGTGATTTGGCGGAAATCAAGAAGCAGATTAAGGAGCTATTGGATAAAGGCTATATACGCCCAAGTTCTTTGCCTTGGGGATCACCCGTACTTTTAGTAGAGAAGAAGGACGGATCGTTAAGGATGGTTGTTGACTATCATGGTTTAAATGAAGTAACAATCAAGAACAAGTACCCACTACCAATGATAAATGATCTGTTTGATCGTTTTCAAGGACTAAAGTGTTTTCCAAGATCGATTTGCGATCAGGGTACCATCAGTTGAAGATTCGAGAGCAGGACATACCTAAGACAGCATTTACCACGAGATATGGACTATATGAATATACCATTATGTCATTTGGACTGACTAACGCTACCGCCTATTTCATGAACCCGATGAACAAAGTGTTTATGGAGTTTTGGATAAGTTCATCGTGGTGTTCATAGATGATATTTTGGTTTCTCAAGAATGAAGAGGAACATAAGGAACATTTGCGATTGGTTTTGGAGAAACTAAGGAACATCGTTATATGCCAAGTTCAGCAAATGTGAGTTTAGGCTAAAGGAAGTTGGATTTCTTGGACATGTTATATCCGGAGAAGGGATAGCAGTTGACCCCACGAAGGTTGAGACCAGAATTAAATGGGAAGCACCAACGACAGCTTGAGAGATCCGAGTTTCCTTGGACTCGCAAGATACTACCAAGATTCATTGAGAATTTCTCAAGGATTGCAAAGCCTATGACAGAATTGTGAAAAAGGATACCAAGTTCATATGGACCGAGGATTGTGAGGCAAGTTTTCAGGAGTTGAAGAAAAGATTGGTTACCTCACCGGTGTTAATTTTGCGGATCGGACCAAGGATTATGAGGTGTATTGCGACGCTCACGCCGAGGACTTGAGAGTGCTTATGCAGGAAGGAAGAGTTGTTTCAGATGCTTCACGACAAGCTGAAGCCTCATGAGTTGAATTATGCCACACATGATTTGGAGTTAGCAGCCACAGTGCATGCATTGAAGACATGGAGACATTTTCTCATTGGAAATCATTGTGAGGTGTACACGGATCACAAGAGTTTGAAGTACATCTTCACGCAGAAGAATTAAATCTCAGCAGAGGAGATGGTTGGAGCTTATTAAGGATTATGATATGAGATTGCATTATCACCCCGGGAAGGCTAACGTTGTAGCAGACGCATTGAGCCATAAGAGCCACGTCAATACACTAATGATGGGAGGAATACCCAAGGAGTTAGCCGAGGACCTTCGAGAACTATGTTTGGAAATAGTTCCGAGAGGCTATGTAGCAGCATTGGAGATTCAATCTACGTTAATGGACAAAATCAGAGAAGCTCAAAAGGCAGATAAGGAAGTTGCCTCTATAAAGGAGAAAATGAGCGAAGGAAAAGCAAAGGGATTTCGTGAGGATGAGCACGATATCCTATGGTTTGAGGACCGTGTTTATGTGCCAAATGACCCGGAGATCAGGAAGTTGATTTTGCAAGAGGCACATGATTCGCCCTACTCGATTCACCCAGGAACTACCAAGATGTATTTAGATTTGAAGGAAACGTTCTGGTGGACCGGAATGAAGAAGGATATTGCAGAGTATGTAGCAGTTTGTGATGTATGTCAAAGGGTGAAGGCGTAACATCGAAGCCAGCAGGATTGTTGCAACCATTGCCGATACCCAATGGAAGTGGGATAAACTAGGCATGGATTTCATCACAGGTTTGCCAAAGACTCGCTCGGACTATGACTCGATTTGGGTTATAGTCGATCGCTTGATTTAAGGTAGCTCATTTCATTCCAATCAAGACTACCTATAGCAGTGCTAAGTTGGCAAAGATATACATGACCAGAATTGTGTGTTTGCACGGAGTTCCGAGGAGTATCGATCGGATAGAGGAACCCAATTTACCTCAAAGTTTTGGAATCGGTTACACGAAACATTGGGAACCAGGTGGAATTCAAAGACAACTTTCCACCCACAGACCGATGGATGACCGAGAGAGTCAATCAAATTTTGGAGGATATGCCGAGAGCTTGTGCACTAGATTATGGATCTAGTTGGGATGACAACTTGCCGATGCAGAGTTTTCCTATAACAACAGCTACCAAACTAGCTTGAAGATGGCACCTTCGAGGCTTTGTACGGAAGGAGGTGCAGGACACCGCTATCATGGGACGGTTGGAGACCGTCGGTTGTTTGGACCAGATTTGATTAAGGAGTCCGAATGAAGGTTGTTGATTCGCGATAGGCTCAAGGTAGCCCAGTCCGCATGTAAAAGCTATGCGGATTCAAAACGCATAGGCGATAGAATATGAAGTTGGATCTGAGTTTATCTTAGAGTATCCCCACTTCGAGGAGTTAATCGCTTTGGAGTTAAAGGAAAATTAGCACCACGCTTTGTTGGACCGTATAGGATCTTGCAACGCATGGGAGAAGTTGCTTATAAACTGGAATTGCCGAGGGACTGTCAGAGTTCATGATGTATTCCATGTTTCTCGGTGAAGAAATGTCACTCCGAGATGGCAGAGGTACCGCTAAGAGATACAAGGCCACTTGAAGCAATTCAGTTAAAGGATGATTTGACATATGAGGAGAAACGGTCAAGATTCTCGATTATGCCAGCAGAGTTACTCGCAGCAAGGTTATCAAGTTTTGCAAGGTTCATTGGAGCCACCACACCGAGGATGAAGCCACCGGGAAAGAGAAGAAGATTTGCTCAAGGACCACCTCACCTATTTTCTAGCCAACCCGAATCTCGAGGGCGAGATTCATCTTAAGGGGGGTAGGTTTGTAACATCCCAAATTTTCAATTTGGAATGTTGTACATTACATCATCATGCATTACATATTTTCTTGCATTTTGTCGATCCTAGAAAGTTCACGCAACTCAAGGACCCTCGTAGAGAGTTGGAGATTTCGAAATTTTCATATTTGTGTTTCCTCGAATTATGAAAAAAAACAGGATCATTTGATTTTATTTATTTCATCTTCAAATAATTTTCCCATATCAAAAATATGAGAGGGAATAATATGACTTTCCCAAAAATTAGGAAAAATAAAAATAAAATGAAGATTTAATAAATAAATCAAATTTTGGATTTTTCGAGTTTATTTGCCTTAGGGAAAATGCGTGATTTCAAAAATTGCATTTTGGCCCGAGTAAAGTTCATTTTGTTCGACTCATTTTTAGGAGTCGGGAAAATTTACTTTGAAAATTTTGGAGTTCGTTTAGATTTTATTTTATTCGTTTTTTTTTGGCGCAGATTTAAAAAACGTAGCGCCTCGATCGGGCTAAGGGCCCAGCCGAGCTGCCCACCAAGGCTTCTCCTCACAGGCGCACGCCACACAGCCAGCTGCCGCCGCCCGGTCAATCCGAGGAGGATTCCTCCTCCTCCTCCCTTGCTTGCCCCCTCCCCAAGCCACCCTCCCCCTTTAAATACCCAACACCCCCTCTCCTCCCCAACCAAGCAGCTGGCTTGCGCTTGCCGCCGTCGCCCGCCGCTTAGCCGCCCCTCACGAGCCCGCATTGCCGAGGTAGCAGCTACCGCCACCCTTCCCGTTGTTTGGTTTTTTTCGAAACCCTAGATTGGTTTTATTTCCTGTTTTCTTTTTCCGTTGTTCGGTTTTTTTTCGAAACCCTAGATCGGTTTTATTTCTGGTTATGTTTAGCGAGCGTTCGCCGGACCGTTTGTCTTAACGAACGTGATCACCGGTTATTCCCGGTTAACGAACGTCCGTTCGTTTAACTGTTTGTCGTTTTTCTTTTAATCGGATTTATTATGCTATTTTTTTCCGATCGTGATTTCAGATCCGATCTTCGTTCTAGTTTATCTTCTCGTTCATTTATCGGAATCAGGTGATTCAAGCGCCTGGAGTTTCGTTTCGAAACCGCCGTTCCGACTAATCAACTTAAACAAAGTTTTGCTACTGTAAAATTTGACCTAGTTTCAACTTGCTAGAACCGAGCTGTTTTCTTTCGTCGGTTGTTTTCCGTAGTTTTGTACGATTCGTTTTCTTTTGCAACCAGGGTTCTTAAGTTGAAATTTCTGGTCAGATCTTTTATTCGAGATTTACCCGTGTATTAGATGAGTACTTATTGTATGCTTGTTGTTTGTCTGCGATAGATCACCCGGAGTGCGCCGCTTGTTACTTCGAATCTCTAGGTTTCGCGGATCATCAGCAAGGCAAGTAACACTTGATCATACCTTTTCTACTACCCAGTTTTTATGCATTAGATCAATACTCAAACACTTGCATGATTAGGATCTAATTAAATTGTGGGATGGGAAGTAGATTGAGGTAGTACCTATTACCTGTTTTATTATCAAACCCTTGGGAGTTACTTCTACGTTTGCTTATTATGCCATGCTATGCTAGTAGACGTGGATTGGGTGAGTGTATCCATGACCGATGTGAGATTGTTAAATTAATGGTTTATTTAAGGTGGCAACTTAAACACACATCTGGGTGGATTGAGGCACCTTGTTTGCATCAGGACTTGCCTGTTTTCTTTTCGGACCGCCACCCAGGCTCAAAGGGATCATGAGATTATTCAAACTAGTAACTTCCGTGTGCAGCCACAAGCCATTATGGGCTCTGGCATAGTTGACTAAGTCGTGCGAACTCTTATAGTGGTGGACTAGCAGATGTAGGGGATGTAGGTGTACCAGTCTACCCATCGTAAGGTGCTAGCGTTGCTGAAAGACTATGTCTCGGTCATCCGTTTCTCAAACACCCTACAGTACGAGAAACCAAACGGAGGCGATCGAGTCTTGTGGGGAAAAGTGCGCAAACCTCTGCAGAGTGTATAAACTAATCATGATTAGCTGTGTCCCCGGTTATGGACATCTTGAGTATCTAGTACTTGAATATCATGTGAATCTCAACATGTTACTCTAATTTAATATTGTTGGGTTTGTTAAGGATTATTTTTAATTGGGATTGAGGATGCTGTCAACCATTCTCAATGTTTAACAACCACCGTGATAGTTAATTAAATTTATTCCTTTGCAGAGGGAAAACTGGCTTTATGCAAAACGTCAGAATCAGAGAGCTTTTCCACCAGCCACATATGCATGTAGTACAGGCTTATCATTCATTATTCTCTATGTGTTACATTGCCAAGATATTCCATGTCTGAATTGTTTCGGGCTGCAACTTTCATGTTGCAGACTTTTCGATTTACAGTAAGGTGTTTTAGGTCGTGGTTCTATACTCGGTGATGTTACTGGAGTTGATGGACTCACTTATCTTCCAAGTCTTCCGCTGTTATCGTTATTAGATGGCCTTAAGCCATATTTATTGTAATAAGTCCTCTTTTGGACAACGATGTAATAAGTGTGTGATTGCTACTCTGGTATAAATCCTTCAAATCTTGTGTGGTGTCAAGATTATCGATCCAGGATGACACCGAGCACGTAGACTTGATCCATTCGGTCGGGTCGCCATAGATTATGGAAAACGCTTGCTAGTATATAACATTAAATTTAACCAAAAAAGTGTTAATGCATGTTACAAAAATTGTATAGCTGGAAACTATGTTCAAATACGACTCCAATGATATAATCTTTGGCGAAATGCATTCGTATTTTATTAGTTAAATCCTACTTATAAACCAGGATGGGGGTATAGTAGGTAATTAGATCGCAAACGCTTTTTTATTAACCATATGTGTACGTGTCCTTTTGTCCTCCTCTCGCACGTCTTGTCACCCGCTGCCATGAGATGGCTTCTGGCGCATAAGCTTCAGCATGCTTGTGAGGGGCGTTCTTTTAGCCAAATGGTGGCGCCAATGAATCGTCGGTGAGCCTGTTCCCACGCAACCTCACAGGTTCGCACGCAACCTTCCCACCCGACTCGGTGAAATCCCCCAAAATCCCAATGCTTACCGGCCTGCTATAAAAACCCTCACGGCCAGCGAGTCCTGTGTCGCATTTTCCCCTCCCTCCCTGTAGCTTATCTCGTCTGCTTCTCCCACAATCGCCAATGGCACCGGTATGTTGTCGTCGCTCAGCCACTCCGCCGTCATCAGAGGACAGCTCCAGTTGGGAGGATACACCGCGGCGGCGGCGCAGTCCTCGGCGTAGTGTAGTGCGCGTGGCGTCCATGTTGGGTGTGCGCGGAACACCCACCACACGCTCCATCGCCGCTGCCCATCGGTAGCTGTTGCCGGCCAGCGTGGCCACCACACCACCATCGAAAGCCAGGGCCATCTCCCGCTCCGCCGCCGCGGCCCGAAGGGGGGAGGTGGCCGTCATGGCCACCACCCCCACTGCCGGCCACTATGGCCATCACCTGCTCCGCCACCACGGCCCAAAGGCGGGAGGTGGTGGTCCTGGCCGCCACCCCATCGTCAGCCGCCATGCCCGCTAGCCCATCGTCGACCGCCGGGATTATCACCCACTCCGCCGCCGCGGCCCGAAGGCGGGAGGTGGAGGTGGAGGGCCGCACGTGCGTCAGCGAACTTGCGCGCTACATCGAGTTCCTGCGGGAGGAGGAGTGCCTCGTCAAGCATGCAAAGAGCCTTACCGCAGCCGTGGCGACAGCACACGCTAACGCAGAGGCGAGGAATGAGGAGATCTATGAGCAGTCTGGCCACTTCGGGAGGGATCGTGTGGAGCGGCGATGGGCGTTCGAGCTGGCGAGCGTCGCTGAACGTGCACCAGCGGCAGGCACCGTATTGCATTTGTCCAGCTCATCGGTAGGCTCCTCCTCCTCCTCTGCCTCTTACTGAGCGCGCTCGGCAGAGGAGAGGCTGCCGGAAGTAGCACAAAGCCCCTCCGTGGTAGTAGTATTATTTAGGGGATATTTTGGTCAGTTCATCTGACTATAGATGTGTGGTCGAACTGTACAACGTACTTAAATTTAGCTAGTATATATAGTTGAAGTAGCTATTGCAGTACGTGGTTGGCAACAATTGGGGAGAAGTTTGGTCGGTTCAGCTATCGGGTTGAACTGTTTGTATAAATTAAGAATGACTGCTTAATCTATGAGTGAAATCTATGCTTAATTATTGAATTTTAGTTGCAAAACTTAGATAGTGCTAGTGATTTCTAGCTGCATATTTTGACAAATCGTAGTGTTACAAGGATTGACAAATGGAAACGTTACTAGATCAACAAATGTAAATCTTTCCAGTTTGACAAATGGCAACATACCCAATATGACAGATGCAAATCTTGCCAAATTGTTTGTACGTGGTTGCACACGGGTCATCCAAAACAACCGTTTGCGTTGAAGGGATGCACAAATCCCGCGCTGCGGATTTTCCCTCAACTTAAGGGGGAAGACCATAGCTCTCACTTTGCATACGGGTGTTCTATCTAAACCGTTTGCGATCAAGAGCTGCAAAAATCCTGCACGGCACATTTTCCCTTGGCTTCCTGGGGGAGCTGTCGGTTTTCATACGGGTGTTCTAACTAAAATGTTTGCGATGAATTCCAGACGAGATTTGGATTTACTAGAATTTAAAAACAAAGTATCTCAACGTTTTGCTGGCAATCAACAGTGCCCTGGTGTTTGAAATTGATTCCCATTTCTTGCATGGGACGTAAGCATGCCCCGAAGGACACAAATTTGATTTTTCAACCAATTTATATGCACTGGAGCTTGTGCATGTAGTTAAAATTTGAATTATGCACATGAAATGCCTAGAAAACACAATTAATGTATAAAAATGTCCAAACGAACCCATCCAAAACTAAACACAACACTCCTGTTGTTCTATGTTGACACTAGAAATTTTTCGAAACCAATAAGAGGCAACGGATATCGTTTCGTCCCCAAAGGTGGCACGTTCCCTATCGAAACCATCACGCAGGTTGTGAGAAGCTAAGGTTTGTGAGAATCTTATACCCAAACCTGCCCCAAATGGGACAAAAATTTACCACGGCTGTTGATGCCGCTCCATGATAGCATGCCAAGTTTCATGAATTTCAAACGAGTTTTGGACTTACTTGAATTTAACAGCCATGTATCTCAATGTTTGCGGCCGAGTGACGGTGGCAGGGTGTTTGAAACTGATTCCCACTTCTTGCATGGGACCTAAGCATGCAACCAAGGACACATATTTGATTTTTCAACCAGTTTATATGTACTAGAGAATGTGCATGTAGTTCAAAATTGAATTATGCGCATAAAATGCCTGGGAAACCAATGTATAAAAATGTCCAAACGAACCCCAAAAAATCCAAAATTGAACACAACACTCTTGTTGTTCTATGTTGACACTCGAAAAAAATTGAAAGCAATAAGAGGCAACGAATATCGTTTCGTCCCCAAAGGTGGCATGTTCCCTACCGAAACCATCACGCTTGTTGTGAGAAGGTAAGGTTTGTGAGAAGCTTATACCCAAACCAGCCCCAAATGGGACAAAAAATTACCAAGGCATGTTGATGCCGCTCCATGATAGCATGCCAAGTTTCATGAATTTCAGATGAGTTTTGGACTTACTAGAATTTAACAGCCATGTATCTCAATGTTTGCGGCCGAGTGACGATGGTAGGGTGTTTGAAATTCATTCCCATTTCTTGCATGGGACCTAAGCATGCAACCAAGGACACATATTTGATTTTTCAACCAGTTTATATGCACTGGAGCATGTGCATGTAGTTCAAATTTGAATTATGCGCATAAAATGCCTGGGAAACCCAGTTAATGTATAAAAATGTCCAAATGAACCCCGAAAAATTCCAAAATTGAACACAACACTCTTGTTGTTCTATGTTGACACTCAAAAAATATTTGAAAGCAATAAGAGGCAACGGATATCGTTTCGTCCCCAAAGGTGGCACATTCCCTACCAAAACCATCACGCTTGTTGTGAGAAGCTAAGGTTTGTGAGAAGCTTATACCCAAACCTGCCCCAAATGGGACAAAAAATTTACCACGCCATGTTGATGCCGCTCCATGAGAGCATGCCAAGTTTCATGAATTTCAGACGAGTTTTGGATTTACTAGAATTTAAAAACCAGGTACCTCAATGTTTGCGGCCGAGTGACGGTGGCAGGGTGTTTGAAATTCATTCCCATTTCTTGCATGGGACCTAAGCATGCAACCAAGGACACATATTTTATTTTTCAACCAGTTTATATGCCTTTGGAGCATGTGCATGTAGTTCAAATTTGAATTATGATAAAATGCAGGAAACCCAGTTAATGTATAAAATGTCCAAATGAACCCGAAAAATTCCAAAATTGAACACAACACTCTTGTTGTTCTATGTTGACACTCAAAAAATTTGACAGCAATAAGAGGCAACGGATATCGTTTTCGTCCCCAAAGGTGGCACGTCCCTACCAAAACCATCACGCTTGTTGTGAGAAGCTAAGGTTTGTGAGAAGCTTATACCCAAACCTGCCCCAAATGGGACAAAATTTTACCACGCCATGTTGATGCTGCTCCATGAGAGCATGCCAAGTTTCATGAATTTCATTTAGTTTTGGATTTACTAGAATTTAAAACCAGGTACCTCAATGTTTGCGGCCGAGTGGCGGTGGTGGTGTTTGAAATTCATTCCCATTTCTTGCATGGGACCTAAGCATGCAACCAAGGACACATATTTGATTTTTCAACCTATTTATATGCACTGGAGCATGTGCATGTAGTTCAAATTTGAATTATACAAGCATAAAATGACTGGGAAACCCAGTAAATGTATAAAAATGTCCAAACGAACCCGAAATAAAATCCAAAATTGAACAGAACACTCTTGTTGTTCTATGTTGACACTCGAAATTTTTTGAAAGCAATAAGAGGCAACGGATATCGTTTCGTCCCCAAAGGTGGCACGTTCCCTACCGAAACCATCACGCTTGTTGTGAGAAGGTAAGGTTTGTGAGAAGCTTATACCCAAACCTGCCCCAAATGGGACAAAAAATTACCAAGGCATGTTGATGCCGCTCCATGATAGCATGCCAAGTTTCATGAATTTCAGATGAGTTTTGGACTTACTAGAATTTAACAGCCATGTATCTCAATGTTTGCGGCCGAGTGACGATGGTAGGGTGTTTGAAATTCATTCCCATTTCTTGCATGGGACCTAAGCATGCAACCAAGGACACATATTTGATTTTTCAACCAGTTTATATGCACCGAGCATGTGCATGTAGTTCAAATTTGAATTATCAAGATAAAATGCCCGGAAACCCAGTTAATGTATAAAATGTCCAAATGAACCCGAAAAATTCCAAAATTGAACACAACACTCTTGTTGTTCTATGTTGACACTCAAAAAATATTTGAAAGCAATAAGAGGCAACGGATATCGTTTCGTCCCCAAAGGTGGCACATTCCCTACCAAAACCATCACGCTTGTTGTGAGAAGCTAAGGTTTGTGAGAAGCTTGTACCCAAACCTGCCCCAAATGGGACAAAAAATTTACCACGCCATGTTGATGCCGCTCCATGAGAGCATGCCAAGTTTCATGAATTTCAGACGAGTTTTGGATTTACTAGAATTTAAAAACCAGGTACCTCAATGTTTGCGGCCGAGTGATGGTGGCAGGGTGTTTGAAATTCATTCCCATTTCTTGCATTGGACCTAAGCATGCAACCAAGGACACATATTTTATTTTTCAACCAGTTTATATGCACTGGAGCATGTGCATGTAGTTCAAATTTGAATTATGCGCATAAAATGCCTGGGAAACCCAGTTAATGTATAAAAATGTCCAAATGAACCCCGAAAAATTCCAAAATTGAACACAACACTCTTGTTGTTCTATGTTGACACTCAAAAAAAATTTGAAAGCAATAAGAGGCAACGGATATCGTTTCGTCCCCAAAGGTGGCACGTTCCCTACCAAAACCATCACGCTTGTTGTGAGAAGCTAAGGTTTGTGAGAAGCTTATACCCAAACCTGCCCCAAATGGGACAAAAATTTTACCACGCCATGTTGATGCTGCTCCATGAGAGCATGCCAAGTTTCATGAATTTCAGACGAGTTTTGGATTTACTAGAATTTAAAAACCAGGTACCTCAATGTTTGCGGCCGAGTGACGGTGGCAGGGTGTTTGAAATTCATTCCCATTTCTTGCATGGGACCTAAGCATGCAACCAAGGGCACATATTTTATTTTTCAACCTATTTATATGCACTGGAGCATGTGCATGTAGTTCAAATTTGAATTATGCGCATAAAATGACTGGGAAACCCAGTAAATGTATAAAAATGTCCAAACGAACCCGAAATAAAATCCAAAATTGAACAGAACACTCTTGTTGTTCTATGTTGACACTCGAAATTTTTTGAAAGCAATAAGAGGCAACGGATATCGTTTCGTCCCCAAAGGTGGCACGTTCCCTACCGAAACCATCACGCTTGTTGTGAGAAGCGAAGGTTTGTGAGAAGCTTATACCCAAACCTGCCCCAAATGGGATAAATTTTTTACCACGACATGTTGATGCCACTCCATGAGAGCATGCCAAGTTTGATGAATTTCAGACAAGTTTTGGATTTACTAGAATTTAAAAACCTGGTATCTCAATGTTTGCGGCTGAGTGACGGTGGTAGGGTGTTTGAAATTCATTCTCATTTCTTGCATGGGACCTAAGCATGCAATCAAGGACACATATTTGATTTTTAACCAATTTATATGCACTCGAGCATGTGCATGTAGTTCAAATCTGAATTATGCGCATAAAATGCCTGGGAAACTCAGTTAATGTATAAAAATGTCCAAACGAACCCCGAAAAATTTCAAAATTGAACACAACACTCCTGGTGTTCTATGTTGACACTCGAATTTTTTTGAAAGCAATAAGAGGCAACGGATATCGTTTCATCCCCAAAGGTGGCGCGTTCCCTACCGAAACTATCACGCTTGTTGTGAGAAGCTAAGGTTTGTGAGAAGCTTATACCCAAACCTGCCCCAAATGGGACAAAAATTTTATTTACCACGTCATGTTGATGTCGCTCCATGAGAGCATGCCGAGTTTCATGAATTTCAGACGGGTTTTGGATTTACTAGATTTTAAAAACTAGGTATCTCAATGTTTGCGGCCGAGTGACGGTGGCAGGGTATTTGAAATTCATTCTCATTTCTTGCATGGGACCTAAGCATGCAACCAAGGAAACATATTTGATTTTCCAACCAATTTATATGCACTGGAGCATGTGCATGTAGTTCAAATTTTAATTATGCTCATAAAATGCCTGGCAAAACCCAGTTAACGTATAAAAATGTCCAAACGAACCGTGAAAAATTCCAAAATTAAACACAACACTCCTGTTGTTGATGTGGACTCGACTAGACAACGAGTTGCTGGTTGGTCCAATCCTTCACGGTACTAGCAAAACAACAACAAACAGCGGCAGCGACGGTCACAGAAAATAGATAGGAGATGTAGAAGAAGAATAGGCCTTTGGATCAAGGAAACAGCAAGAAACCAAAGGAGTATACTTGCACCGAAATTAACCCAAAGTTAATCACAACAGCGCAGCAGCAGCAAATCCCCGATCAAGGATCGTAGAAACCCATAATATTGGCGTCCCCCATCCTGGGACCTTTCTCTTGTAACTCTTGATAAAATAATCAATCTCCCATCAAAAAAGCTCCCGTACACCAGCCGAAACCAGCCCGTTTTATAGGCGAGGTCGTTCCATGGAACCGACTAGGAAACGTAAAACAATTGGATACTAACTCCTACTTAAACTAAACAAGATTTACCTGATTAAATATCTGGCCACTTGATCACCTAAGATTAGAAAAACGAACTAGTAAACATAACTAGTGCTATGACTACGTAGGAAATATACATACAACATATGCACTTTGTTTCCTATTTGACTTGGGATGTCACGATACTTGGACTGGAATTTCACCAATCATTACCCAGCTTGGCGTACGAAAATTCGGTTTCACCTCCTCTAGCTCTACTAACTTGGCGAAAAATTTGCCAGACAAATTTATATCATCGAATTTAGCATACGGTGCAACTCCCAGTATTCCTTTGTCATCATTCTTCTCCTGCGCAAACAATGCTTTTTTTCCTCTACTCCGTATCGTAGCCAAAGAACCTCTAGTGGCCACATCATCCCTCCCTCTTGAAAGGAAGCCGTCCTCGGTTTCGTGATAGCTCTGAGAATTTTGTTTGGAACTGAATAAATAGCATCCACCTTGATAGCATTGGCAAAAATTGGTCGCAACACATGTCGTTTCCCGTTATTCCAAAATGAATAAGTATTATACCTCCCGTCATGTGTGGCACCACTATCATATTGCCATGGCCTGCCCAATAGTAACTGACATGCATCCATTGGAAAAATGTCGCATATAACCATATCAGTATAATCACCAACAGAAAAATTTATGCGCACCTTGTGGGTAACCTTCAACTTTTCAGTGTGATGCATCCACCCGACACGATGGGGATGTGGGTGTTTCCACATACGTAATCATAAAGCTTCCACCAATCCCTTGCTGACCGCGTTAGTGTAGCTTCCTCCATCTATAATCAACTTACAATTGGTGTTATTGACTTTGCACTGAGTCTGAAAAATATTCCAACGCTGTCCCTTATTCTCAATGAGATTCTCTTGCACTCTTTGCACCATTAGTGAAGGATATGACTCAGCAGCTTCAAAACTCGCAACTACATTTTCAGCATCCTTAAATTTTTCACTAGAAGTGTTAGAAACTTCCTCTTCATCACTAGCGGATGCATAGCCATCTCTCTTGAGCAACACTCTTTTCTCATTAGGACATTCACACTTCATATGTCCCCATCCTCCACACTTGAAACACTCTATGTCACTAGTGCGTCCGGTCGACTGTGCACTAGAATTAACCATCGACAGTCCTCATTTTGAAGCATCCTTTTGCACGGAACCATGAGAGCGATTTGATGATGTCGCCCTAGAGCTAGGACCGACATCATCACTCTTATACTGCGAGCGTCGCCATGTGTTCAAAGTGGTACTGGGAACTGTGCTGACTTGGCGCCGCTTAATCTGTCGTTCCGCACGCACAGCTTGGTGCACAAGATCTTGTATGTTGTAGTAGATCACCATCTCAACACGATCCTGCACCTCGATATTTAGCCCGTTAAAGAAATGTGACATGGTCGCCTCCGGATCCTCCGTTGTCCCTGTACGTATCATAAGCAATTCCATCTCCTTGTAATACTCATCAACACTCATATTACCTTGAGAGAGCCACTGCAACTTGTTGTACATATCTCTTTTATAGTGCTTAGGAACAAAATGTCGCCTCATGAATTCTTTTATACCTCGCCAAGTCGTCGGGCGATGCCTTGAACGGCAAATTTGATTCCACCAAATTAGCGCATAACCGGTGAACGCAATTCCAGCAAGTTGAACTTTCTTCTCCTCGCTATAATGATGGGCATCAAAAAATTGATCAACATGCATCTCCCACTCCAAATAGCCTTCTGGTTCGCACTTGCCGAAGAACGAAGGGATTGAAATTTTGTGCGCCCAATTCCATCATCCAAAGGCACACGCACAGCTTGACCAACTCGGTCATGCACTCCACCACGAAAGGAAGTTTCAGGACGAGGCTCATAGTGTCGTGGTCGTGGCGCGTACCCCGTCGCCTCATAGTCAACACCGTCATCGAGGCCATCATCTCCAGCATGTGGTTGTGCCGCCAGACAGCGATCAAGCACGCCGACATGTCCGTCACAAGCCGGTGGTGCATAAAGCAGTGGAGAAGCCGGAGCAGTCAGTGGTGGTGGTGTAGAATTTGTTGCCGGCATATTGATGATGTCCGCCAAACCATCGAACCGAATGATCAGGACATCTATCCTTTTGCTGAGCGCATCATGACATTGCTTGATGTAGTTGCATGTGTGGTCAAAACCATCCCGAATATTTGCGGAATATCATCCGCATACACTAGACGAACTATTTCCTCAGAATTAGCAGCAACCTCATCACCCTTGTTGACCGAGGTTGACATCTTGATCAACACAGTACCATGAACAACCTTAGCTCTGAATACCATTTGATGTGGACTCGACTAGAAGACGAGTCGCTGGTTGGTCCAATCCTTCACGGTACTTGCAAAACAACAACAAACGGCGGCAGCGACGGTCACAGAAAATAGATAGCAGACGTAGAAGAAGAATAGGCCTTTGGATCAAGGAAATAGCAAGAAACCAAAGGAGTAGACTTGCACCAAAATTAACCCAAAGTTAATCACAACAGCGCAGCAGCAGCAAATCGCCGATCAAGGATCACAGAAACTCATAATATTGGCATCCCCCAACCTGGGACCTTTCTCTTGTAACTCTTGATAAAATATTCAATCTCCCATAAAAAAAACTCACGTACACCAGCCGAAGCCAGCCCGTTCTATAGGCGAGGTCGTTCCATGGAACCGACTAGGAAACGTAAAACAATTGGATACTGACTCTCTCTCTCCTACTTAAACTAAACAAGATTTACCTGATCAAATATCTGGCCACTTGATCACCTAAAATTAAAAAAACGAACTAGTAAACATAACTAGTGCTATGACTACGTAGGAAATATCCATACCACATATGCACTTCGTTTCCTAATTGACTTGGGATGTCACGATACTTGGACTAGAATTGGACCAATCATTACCCAGCTTGGCGTACGAAAACTCGGTTTCACCTCCTCTGGCTCTACTAACTTGACAGAAAATTTGCCAGAAAAATTTATATCATCGAATTTAGCATACGGTGCAACTCCCAGTATTCCTTTGTCATCATTCTTCTCCTACGCAAACAACACTTTGTTTCCTCTATTCCGAGTCGTAGCCAAAGAACCTCTAGTGGCCACATCAGTTGTTCTATGTTGACACTCAAAAAAATTTGAAACCAATAAGAGGCAACGGATGTCGTTTTGTCCCCAAAGGTGGCACGTTCCCTACCAAAACCATCACGCTTGTTGTGAGAAGCTCTGGTTTGTGAGAAGCACATACCCAAACCTGCCCCAAATGGGACAAAAATTTTACCACGGCATGTTGATGCCGCTCCATGAGAGCATGCCAAGTTTCATGAATTTCAGACGAGTTTTGGATTTACTAGAATTTAAAAACCAGGTATCTCAATGTTTGCGGCCGAGTGACGGTGGCAGGGTGTTTGATATTCATTCCCATTTCTTGCATGGGACCTAAGCATGCACGCAAGGACAAAGATTTCATTTCCAATCAATTTATATGCAATGGAGTATGTGCATGTAGTTAAATTTGAATTATGCACCTGAAATACCTACAAAACCAAGTTAATGTATAAAAATGTCCAAACGAACCCTGAATAATTCCAATTTTTTTGACGACAGACCTATAGTTGCATGTTTACTGCAAATAAAAGTTCTAGCAATTCAAACACCATTCTTTGCAGCTGTGACCCCATTCCGTAATTCAAATCAAGACGAAAATTCAAGTAGAACACAGCACAAAATAACTTGGAGCACCGTTGGCATATAGTAGGCGTATGGCTTACGCAAGAAGGCGCATCGGCTACAGTCCACAACCGGCGTGTCAAGCACACTAGCTCACTCCCCAAATATCATTTCACTATTTAATTGTTGCCGGTGAAAGATGGGGACGTGGACCCTCGTCGTGAGAGCAACTTAGGCGGCCCGCTCCAGCGAGAGGGCGGCCGCAGCCGCCAGGTGCTTGCTAGAAGGCATCGTGAGGGCGACCGCAATCTGCGTCCGGGCGGCCAAGGCAGCCCAAACAGCCATTGTTGCTTCTCAGGCAGCGGCAACAACATCTGCCTTGGGGATAGCAACTGGCGAGAGCGGCACAACAGTTGTCTGTTCTGCAGCGGCGGCCTTAGCCCTAATGGAGGCCGCCCACCACCATGTCGATGCCGTCCACACCCAGCTCGTGGCGCTCACCGCACAAATCGAAGGAAGCTTCTCCTACAATGGTCGGCAACCCACGGCCGAAGAGTTGGCAATCATCGAGAGAGTTCGAACAACCATTTGTTCCTGCGCGGCATACCTTGCCACGACGGAGCCCGCCAAAGCCAAGATCGCGGCCGCCCACGCCCTGCTCGTGGCGGCCTATTCCAAAGATATGGCAGACGCGGATGGTGAGATGCTTGCCGAGTATGGTGCGATTGATGCCATGGAGCCCCTTCCCCAGGAGATCGTCGGGCGTGAGCTGGACATGGAGGCGGCGGATGAGATCGACGAGCAACAGCCATGGTAGTACTCTTTGTTTTATTTAATTAAGAGCGTCGGTCTTTAATTAGTTAGAGTAATGTTTAGGTCAGCTAGCTCCATTTAATTGCTGAACTTGCTCGCTTAAGAAGTGTGGGTGTGCTGTAGTCTCCTTTGTGTACCCAAATTATGCAATGTCGTGGATGACAACTTTAACCATGGAAATTCAAACCAAATTTTTTTACATTCAAACTCATCACACACGGGTTAAGCTATCTGAATCGTTTGTGATGTTCAGTTATCATACACGGTTCTGAATGAGGAACCGTGTATGATGACACTTTGCGCGCCAGTTTTTTGGCTGAAGTGCTTCCCAATTTTTGGCTTCTGCGTAAATATCTACCTCCCCACCCCCTCCCCCTTACCAAAAGCCACATTCCCCCCCTTTTCACCTTCCTTTCCAAGTTGAAACCTTCACTCCTTGCTTGCTGCGCCGCCTCCTCGCCGGCGACCCTCCTTCACGCTGCTCGGCCTCGCCTATCCAGGCAGGTAATCCACACTCGACCCCATCCTCCTCGTCCTTCCACATCCCACATGCCCCGACCACCGACGTGAGAGCGACACCTTCCACCCAAATCACCGACCCCTCCACCAAATAAGAGCGGCCTAAGCCATGGTGCACCCAGTATAGCCAGGATATCAAGGAGCATTTGGTAACGGAGAAGCAAATCGCGGCCACACGCGCGGATGAGGTCGCGATGGCTGCCATTCGTGCCGACCCCCAGATCTTGGAGGAGCACCTTGCCGTCAAGGCCACCGTTGAAGCCTCGCGCGCCGACGCCGCTACGCAGTTGGCTGCTTTAAAAGACAGTTCGTGGCGTTTTCTTGAGGCCATAGTTTGCTAGCTACTGTCTTTCCTTAACAAATTCTAGTGAATTGTGCTATCTACTTTTACCATGCAATGTTCTGCTATAGTGTATATGTTCTATATGTCTTGCAATGTGGTGTTCACTTAACTGCTTGGTTCAATTCTGCAAATGTGATGTTCAATTCTTCAGGGTGCAATATTTCTAAGTTGTTAAGCATGCTTGGTTTGGTTAACTGTCTGATCGTCTATTACGAGTATGTTATATTGTGCAATGTGGTGCTCAGTTAACGTTTGGTTCATTTGTTGTGGAGTTTAGTTAACTGCTTGGTTCAATTCTGCAATGCGATGTTCAATTGTTGTGGCTGCATTCTGTTATTGTATACCATGTGAGAAATAAATCGAATTTGGTTGTACTAAATACATGAGAAACAAATACAATTGCAATATTTCCAAGTTGTTAAGCATTCTTGGTTTGGTTAACTATCTGATCTTCTATTAGGAGTATGTTATATTGTGCAATGTGGTGCTAAGTTAATGTTTGGTTCATTTGTTGTGGTGTTTAGCTAACTGCTTGGTTCAATTCTACACTGCGATGCCCAATTGTCGTGGGTAGAATTTTGTATTGTTGTGCATGTGAGGAATAAATCGAATTTGGCTGCACTTAATACATGAGAAACATATACAATTGCTATATTTCCTAGTTCCTAATCATGCTTGGTTTGGATAAATGGGTTTTCCATGTGATGAATCTACAATGTGCTTATTTTTCATCAACATATTTTACTCATAGCATGTGAACCCTTACTTAACCTGATGACTAACTACCTTATATGTGTTGCGGGGAAACAATGGGAAGCACTGAGGTTTACAATCGAGGTTAGCACGTGCATGGTCTGTTGTCTAATAGCACATTATTGTGCAATTGCACGAACCATTCTAATATTTAGGTTTTTAATAATTTGGTCTTGCACATGTAGGTCCTGCTGTAAGAGGTTTTGACCCTTTGTTCGACCCTTTGGCATATGGGGAAATGAGTTGTCCATGAATATCAGTCAAGTCAAGAAACTCAGGAAGATTGTTAGGGTAAAGAAATTAGCGACAAAAAACAACAAGATCTTTGTCTGCACAATGAAGAAGACATCAGTTCACTATAGGATGGTACTAACTATTATACCTTGCCTTTTTTATTCCTTTGCCCCATTTCCAATATAGAGAAGATATTTATGCACATCCTTGTTTTCATGCCTTTCCAAAGCAGTTCACTGATGATTACCTCTCAAACCACCTGTATGGTCAGGAGGCGAGGAAGGTATTCATACAACACCCATGGTTCAATATTGAAGTGTTCCTGAAGAGGACGAAGGATGGACGGTCAATCATCCACATGCACTGGCCTAAAGTTACAAAGACCTTCAACATCAATGAAGGCTCAATATTCGCCTTCTACTTCAGCAGTTTTTCAGATAAGATACATCTGTCTATGTACAGTCTATGATTCTAATTTGTAAAGGTTATAGATGTTGCATGTGAAACTTGGTCCTGATGTAGTTGTGTAATGGGGTAGCTGAGTGCTGAAGCTATATGATGTTGTACTCTGATGTATTTCAATTATGAAAATGAAATATATTGTGTGCTTAATATGAAATGTCAATTAGATTACTAAATGGATTATGAATAATCAGATAATTAGCCTGCTAATCGGGGTTTTCTATTGCACACGGTTATTGACAAAACACCGTGTGCGATGCATTCAATAATGCACACAGTTTCTAGGTATATACCGTGTTAGATTAATGAACAATCACACACGACATCCTCTTGAAAACTGTTTGCGTTAGGCCACCTGGCGCAAACATTTACCACATAAAAACTGTGTGTGATGGACAGCCTTTGCCACACAGTTTTTTCTATGCAACGTGTATGATGCATTCAATAACGCAAATGATAAAATTATTAATATCGTGTGCAATGGCAACGCTATCACAAACGATTGAACGGGACAAATTGTGTGTGATGTACCTGTGAACGGAAACATTTTCCTTGGAGCGACTGTGTGGGATGTACATACGAACGAAAACGTTTAGCAGGGACTGAATGTGTGGGATGTACTTGCGACCGGAAACAATTTCGCCGTATAATTGTATTTTTTAGCTCTATTGTACGTATTTCCGTATTTGAGCACTGGCCGGTCGCACACGACCTCATTTTGCCGAGAGTGTGTGCCAGGAGGGCATATCCCCGACGGTTTCTGGGTCGTGTGGGAAGGACCCCCCTATCGCCCACACTCACTTGGCGACGGTTCCGAAAGCCATCACGGAAAGGGGTTAAAAACCGTTTGTTTAGCAGCTCGTTGTACTAGTGGTATATGCTTCTCACAAACGAGAGCTTCTCACAACAAGCATGATGGTTTCGGTAGGGAACGTCCCACCTTTGGGGATGAAACAATATCCATTGCCTCTTATTGCTTTCAAAATTTTCTCGTGTCAACATAGAACAACAGGAGTGTTCTGTCAATTTATCTGATTTTTTGGGGTTCGTTCGGACATTTTTATCCATTGACTGAGTTTTCAATGCATTTATGTGCATAATTCAAATTTGAACTACATGCACATGCTCCAGTGCATATAAATTGGTTGAAAAATCAAATATGTGTCCTTGGGTGCATGCTTAGGTCCCATAACTGAAATGGGAATGAATTTGAAACACCCAGGCACCGTTGATTGTCGGCAAAACGTCGAGATACTTTATTTTTGAATTCTAGTAAATCCAAAACTCGTCAGAAATTCATGAAACTTGGCATGCTATCATGGATGGCACCCGACATGCTGTGGTATTTTTCTTGTCCATTTTGAGAGAAAGTGCACTCGAATAATGACAGCCAACAATGGCATTTTGAAAAAATAGCTGCCACGTTAATATCTCAACCATTTGTATAATTCAAACCATGTGCGTTCTGTTAACCATTCACGTGATGCCACATGTCTTGGTTTTAATGGCTGTAGGAGGTGCCGTGCGGACAACTGCTTGACCTTGACTGAACGGGAGGCGTGCGAGCGCAATCCGGTGCGTAGGCTGATCGAGAGGCATGCAAGCTGTCCTCGATTGCGTAGGCTCACCGGGAAGCATGCGAGCTGTATGTTGCGCAACCTCACTGCGAAGCGAGCCCTTTGACTTCCATGGACGCCCGCCTTCCTCTCCGTGTGCGCGCCCCCTCTGCGGCATGGGACGCTGCCGTCGACAACAACGTCGAGGAGGACGACAACGACAACAACGGCGCGGCATGTCGCCTCCGCCGCCGCCGGAAATAGTTTTTTTCTTGGGTTTTAGATAGAACACCATATGCAAAGTGAGAGCAGGATTTGTGCATCTCTTCAACGCAAACGGTTCTTTTGGATGACCCGTGTGCAACCAGTTACAAACAATTTGGTAAGATTTGCATTTGTCATATTGGTATGTTGCCCTTTGTCAAACTGGAAAGATTGACATTTGTTGACCTAGTAACATTGCCATTTGTCAACCTTGTAACACTGCGATTTGTCAAAATATGAAGCTAAAAATCACTAGCAGTATCTAATTTTTGCAACTAGAATTCAGTAATTAAGCTTAGATTTCATTCATAGATTAAGTAGTCGTTCTTAATTTATGCAAACAGTTCAACTTGATAGCTGAACCGACCAAACTTTTCCCCAATTGTTGCCAACAACGTACTGAAAATAGCTAGTTCAACTATATATACTAGCTAATTTTAAGTACATTGTACAGTTCCACCACATCTATAATCAGATGAACTGAACAAAATAGCCCCTAAATACTACTACTACTGTGGAGGGGCTTTGTACTACTTCTGACTGCCTCTCCTCTTCCGAACGCGCTCGGTAAGAGGCGGAGGAGGAGGAGCCTACCGATGAGCTGGGCAACTGCAATACGGTGCCTGCCGCTGTTGCAGCTTCAGCGACGCTCACCTCGAACGCCCTCTGACTCTCGAAGCAGTGGTTCTCCTCGTCGATCTCTTGATTCCTCGCCTCTAAGGCGGCGTGTGCCGCGGCCACGCTGGCGGTAAGGCTATTTGCATGCTTGACGAGGCGCTCCGCCTCCTCCCGCAGGAACTCGGTGTAGCGCGCAAGGTCGCTGACGCACGTGCGGGCATCCACCTCCGCCTCCCGCGGGCGGCGGTGCCGGAGCGGGTGATGACCCCGGCGGTCGACAGTGGGATGGCGGCTACGGCAGCCGATAATGGGATGGCGGCCACGACCACCACCTCCCGCCTTTAGGCCGCGTTGGTGGAGCGGGTGATGGCCACGGTGGTCGGCAGTGGGGTGGCGGCCACGACGGCCACCTCCCGCCTTAGGGCCGTGGCGGTGGAGCGGGCGATGGCCCTGGCTTTCGATGGTGGTGTGGTGGCAACGGCGGCCAGCAACAGCTGCCGACGGGCACCGGCGGAGGAGCGTGTGGTGGGTGTCGGTGCCAAAACTGGTGGATCTGGGGTAGGGAGTCCGAACTATGCGTCTAAGGTCGATGGTAATAGGAGACGGGGGACACAATGTTTACCCAGGTTCGGGCCCTCTCTATGGAGGTAATATCCTACTTCCTGCTTGATTGATCTTGATGAATATGAGTATTACAAGAGTTGATCTACCACGAGATCGTAATGGCTAAACCCTAGAATTCTAGCTTGTATGACTGTGTATATTTCCGGACTAAGCCCTTCGGTTTATATAGACACCGGAGGGGACTAGGGTTGTACAAAGTCGGTTACAGAGAAAGGAATCTTCATATGTGGTCGCCAAGCTTGCCTTCCACGCCAAGGAGAGTCCTATCCGGACACGGGAGAGAGTCTTTGGTCTTGTATCTTCACAACCCATTAGTCCAGCCCATGTCCAACAGGCCAGACGTCCGAGGAGCCCTTAGTCCAGGACTCCCTCAGTAGCCCCTGAACCAGGCTTCAATGACGAGGTGTCCGGCGCGTAGATTGTCTTCGGCATTGCAAGGTGGGTTCCCGTTTCCGAATACTCCAAGATAGTCTTCGGACGAATGTGTCCAGATCTGCAACACAAGCACCACAATATAATACTTCACGAGTCCAATCTGCCAACAACTTTTCGTAACATGACATCACGCTCATCCGATCTTTATTTTGAACCGTTTCTGTCCTGTCGTTCCACGTTTCGAGGCGAGGTTTTTATTGGCACGTCTTGTCGAAGCAGAGATCGTGTTCCCACATCGCGAGATTTTTATTAATGCGAGCGTGGGTAACCCAACCGTTCCATTGGAAAGATTCCCTGGGAATACGCAGGTTTTCAGGCTTAGGAGGAGGCGTTTGATACCCGTTGCCTTTATAAAGGAGCCAAGGGCCGTCTTTATTTATGCCAAACCTCTCCTCAGCCTTCCCACCCTCGAGTTCTAGCCTCCAAGGTTCGACTCCATTGCTTCAAGCTTCCCAGCCATGTTCATGCCCAGCTCTCAGGGCCAATGGGTGGCTTCCTCTGTTAGAGAGGAGGATATTGCAAAGCTTCGAGCGGCCAGATATCTGACCGCGGAGATCCCCCACAGGCTTCCTGCTCAAGTATAGGTTGTTCTGACTCCCAGATCCGGCGAGAGGGTCGTATTCATCTCTCACTTCCTCCAAGGGCTAGGGTTCGCTCTTCACCCCTTTGTCCGGGGGCTCATGTTTTATTATGGACTAGATTTCCACGATCTAGCCCCAGATTCTTTCCTCCAGGTCTCGGCGTTCATCATCACGTGTGAGGCTTTCCTCCGAATTCCCCCACACTTCGGCTTATGGCTCAAGACATTTAGCATGAGGCCAAAGGTGGTCGACGGGAAACAAGAGGAGTGCAGCGGTGCTGCAGTGAGCAAGCTTACCAATATTCCCTGGCCAAAAGGCTCTTTCGCCGAAGCATCCAACCAATGGCAGCGGGAGTGGTTCTACGTCACCGAGTCCCGCCGTACCAAGTGGGAAGCTATACCTGCGTACCGCTCTGGCCCTCTGCTACAGCTTGCATCATGGATCAATAAGGGGCTGAACTGGCGATCAGTTGACGAAGTGTAGACTCTACAGAGCCGCATCCGAACCCTTCTTGAGAAGGACATCGACCTTGTCAACTTGATTCAAGTAATGCTAGTTCGCCGAGTCTTGCCATGCCAGCATAGGCCTCTCCGCATGTGGGAGTTTAACCCGGAAGGACCACGGACCCTACAACACTTCTTCGGCACTACGCACAAAGGGATGTGGAAGTTGTTTTTCGGGAAACGAAAACAGTGGCCGGACACCACCGAGGACATCAGCCTCGACTGCAACCATCCGGACACCTCGGTAAGCGCTCAATCCCCGGGCACTTTGTATCTAAGCATGTCGTAATATGTTACTGAGGAAACTATCTTTTTCCAGAGCTGGGTAAAGAAAGCAGAGCGAATTTGGTGTCCGGCCCCCTCCCCGGAGACTCCGCAGATCCCATACTAACAAGGATGCTGGCTCCTGCACCATACCAGATGCCTGTGGAGGAGGATAGGGCGGAAAGTGGGAGGATTAAAGGCGGTCTCCATCCTGAAGGTATACCGAACATTGTGCCCAGGGGGATCAAAATTCCCTCGTCCAAAGACAAAAGTGAAGGAGGAGTTAACGTCTCTTCACCCCATGGTAAGAAAAGGGCTGCCTCCGAAGATCGGGAGAAAGAGGCTCCTAAGCAAGGCAAGGTGCCCCCGTCGGGCGGCTCGGGCTTGGAGGATGGCGTCTTCGCACAGTCCCGTCATGAGGGCAAGCCTCCAGCCGAATCTTGAGTGAACTAGGATGTTTTCTTTAAACATATCCAGTTCCTTTCCTGTTACCAGGGTAACTTCTAAAATATATGTTTTCGCAGCTCAGCAAATAGTCTTCCTCACCAATCCTCTTCCTCGGGAGATCTTCTCCCAGATATGATGGAAAGTGAGACACCTCCGCCGGTCTCCTCACCTAATAAGGCGGACGCCTTTGAGGTGTCGTCCCGGAGGATCTCTCCTGATCAACAGGTGGTGCGAGGGGTGATGAAGACACTACCCAAAGGTGATACTTGGGAAGCCCAGGATCCAGGGGCCACCAATAAAGCCCCTGGACTGTCCGGTTTACAGTCGGAGATGACTCTGAGAATAGATGAGCGTGTCCCTTCGAAGGGAGGCTATAATCCTGCAGCAGCTTCCGCAGGTTCAGAAGCGTCAGATATATTGACGAGCATGTTGCGACAGGCGTCCGTCTCGGAAGAACATCATTCCTTGATGGGTGTGGTGGTTGAAAGGGTTCTGTCCTCGAAAAGTGAATTGAGTGAAGCCTGCGCGAGCCTGTTAAGAGGCTTCGAGGTTTGTACTGAAAAAATCATTGAGTGTGTTTTATTCACGAACTGCATCTGTGTATAGGTAGTAGCCCCTGAGACTCTGATTGGCCTCCCAAGGGGGCGGTCAGAGGATCGAAAAGATATGCCCAGGAAATAATCAGATGAATTGTGACACAGGCTGTTACTCCTCTGGCGACTTCCCGGACTACGGAGGTTGCAGAGCTGCGGCGGAAGTTTGATGTGGCGGATGATGACATTACACTTATCAACGGGCGGCTTGACGAGGTGCAAGGTATATCTCGAGGGTGGTCATTACATGCACTTGCCTGTAATTGATCATGACGCTAAGAATTGTATATTGAAATGTGCATGACTGCAGATGGTGCTGCCGCGGTCGAGATCCTTCGGGCTGAGCTGGCCCGGGCCAAGGAGCGGGCCAGGGTTAATAATGCGGCTGCCGAGAAGGCGTGTGCCGAGCTAAAGGCCGAACAGGCTGCTCGGCGCCATTGCGAGGAGAGAATATCCACGATGGCGCGTGAGCTAAAGGATGCCGCTGGCCGCTGTGAGATCCTCAAGATGGATAATAAAGCGAAAACGACTGATCTTGACAAGGCCTTGCGAGAGGCAAAAGAAGCGCGGTCCGAGTCTAGAGCGGCCTGGGAGGAGATCCGTCAAGCTGGGGAGATCGCGGCTGGGAAGCCCTTTTTATTGCAAACTAAGTTCGGCGATCTGAATTATGCTCCACTTAATAAAGTGTGGAGTTCTCCAGACGCTTTGTTGGACTTGCCGAAGAGTGCTTCCGATGCGGCGCAGTTTTACCAAGCGCAAGAAGGGTATGCAATGGAGAAGCTTTTCTGGTCGCAGTTCGGGGCGTCAAAACGCCCACTATTGCTGAATGAACAGATGACCCAATGGGTTGAGCTCCATAGACTATCTGGTTCTGCCATGAAGGACGCCGTGGTGAGGCTGTGGTCAAACTAGCCCATTCCGGATACTTATTTTTGGTTGGTGCGGCGACTTGCTGATGTGGTGTCGGGTATCAACGTAATTAAGCGGTCAGCGTGCATTGAAGGTGCACAGATGGCTTTTGCCAGCGTCAAGACATACTGGGCGAAGATGAAGGCCACCGATGTTGCAGCGAAGGGTCCACCCAAGGGCAAGGACCGCCATGCACCAGATCACTATTTCGAGGACATCCTGGAGGGTGCCCACCTGATAGAGGGTCAATGCTCGAAAAACATGATATTCGAGTAAAATGTATGGGGATTTGTAAAAGATAATTTTGTGATAAGGCTATATATTTTTTAGTTTCGTCTAAAACTTGTGTTCCTCCTGTGCGCCCGTTTTTGTATTAATCTAAAAGTTTTCCAGTCGTCGGCTTCAGCCCCCTCGCATAAAGTACGGGGGTGTTCAGAAAAGCATTTGATCACTCTTAACCCAACGTCTTGGTCCTTTAAGGAGGTGTCAATGCGGTGAACTAGGCAATCAAACTATAGGGCGTTAACACTTTCACTTAGCCATAGGAGTTTTACGGGGGGGGGGGGGGAGGGCTATGAATAGCCCCTGGTATGTATACGGCTTATTCCGATATGGTGCGTTACATGTATGACCTGAAGAAAGATTCCGATAAGTCATGGAGTGGTTGACCAGCTCTCGCCAGATCATGACATTCAGTTTTCGGCTTTCTCTACTGAGGTGCTTGACCAGATGAACCGGAAGCACAATCGCAGTAGTTCTCCCTTTACTACCCTAGCCGATAGAGCGGAACGTAAGGTACCAAGCACAGGAGCCGGGCAACCCAACTATTGACCCAAGACATGATTCGGAGCTGATGCATATAAGGCCAAACTTGCGACGCTGAAGTACGCTATAAAGCTATTCGGACTTGTCGGCAACTCATTTGTTCCCATACCGAGCCCCTGGCAAGTTATGCCGAGGTATATGTGTGAAACCACCACAGGAGCCAAATTCATTTTTTGAAAAAAGTGAATGCTGGATGCGGGTTCTGTTTACTGGGACCTGAGTGATATGCCAATATTTATTATATAGATAACAAAGCCGCAACCCCGGCTATTTGACATGCTCGGGGTCAAAGGCAGAGGAAAAAGGCACATTACAGGCTCGAAATAAAGAGTGCGGTCTACAAAAAGCTATTTTGGACCTCCTGTAACACGTCTGCGCTGCCTGTCCTCGGTGATTGGATTCCTTGACGGAAATAGCCCTTAGGTGAGTGTATGAATCCGAACTCCGATGGAGTCCATTGAGATGATTAGCCTTTGCGTCACCAGTGGTAAAGGATAATGAAAGAGAAGGAGTAATTAGAAAAAAAAGTTATGGGAGTGCTTGCGGGCTCGTCCGTATTGTGCTTCAGCCGTCGCCCAGGGTATCTTAAGTACATAGTTATGTATGCGCGATACAGATTTCGGAGGTATATGAGGTGGGCGGTGCAAGTCGAACTGCTAGGTCCGCTCCGGAATTGGTCGATCCTGTTGAATGGAGGCCGGTGTCTTAACGGCCGGCAAGGTGTGAGGTTTGATGAGACCGCTTTGTACTTCAGTTGAGGTTGCCGCATTATAATATTTAGTCCAGAGGGAGTGCTTCTCCAGCTCCCATGTGGAGTTGTGTGTCGCATATACCATATTCATTGTTTTTACTTCGAGGGCAAATTGCTTCTGACCCCCGGTATTTGGTTGGTGAGTCTCTTTGTTGTCACTATCACCGGGTGGCCTCCTCCCCTTGTGTTCGGCGTCGAGCTTGCCGGCCTGCTTGAAGACCCAACAACTTCTATTGGTATGATTAGCTGGTTTGTCGGGGTGGCCGTGAATCTAGCAGGGCCGATCCAATATCCTGTCTAAATTGGATGGTTCATATCTATTTGAGTTGAAGGGCTTTTTCCGTTGACCGGGTTTGGGACCGCTGAATCAGGCATTGACCGCACTGTCACGCGTTCTTTCGTTATCTTTGTGATGTTTGTGCTTGTTGTGTCGTGGCTTGCCGTTGCCGTCTCAGACTTCAGAAGTGCCTGGATCGCTGGCACTGTTGCTTCTACGAGCGAGCCAATTGTCTTCTCCTGCGCAAAAGCGGGTCATTAGAGCGGTAAGGGCTGACATGGATTTTGGCTTTTCCTAACTGAGGTGGCGGGCAAGCCACTCGTCGTGGACCCTGTGTTTGAAGGCCGCTAGGGCTTTCGCGTCTGGACAGTCGACGATTTGGTTCTTTTTAACTAAGAACCTAGTCCAGAGCTTCTTGGCTGACTCTCCGGGCTGCGGGACAATGTGACTTAAGACATCGGCATCTGGTGGCCGAACATATGTGCCTTGGAAGTTGTAGCGGAAGAAGTCTTCCTAGTCCTCCCAGCTGCCAATAGAGTTTTCCGGCAGACTATTTAACCAGTAACGAGCTGGTCCTTTGAGTTTTAACATCACGTATTTGATGGCGTGAAGGTCAACTCCTCTGTCCATGTGGATATGGAGGAGGAAATCCTCGATCAAAAATACCGCGGGATCGGTTGTTCCATCGTATGATTCGATATTCATGGGTTTGAACCCATTTGGGAATTCGTCCTCCATTACTTCGTCTGTGAAGCAAAGAGGATGTGCGGTGCCTCTATATTGGGCCACACTTCGACGTAGCTCTGATGGAGTCTGTATGCGGTTTTTGGCCCGGGCGTGACTAGGTTTGTCGCGTCCGAGTAGATAGTTGTTGCCATGCGCCGGGGCACGTCCTCGTGATCCGTAGATTGATCTAGTATGTCTTGCTCTGCAGCCCGGGCCCTGCTGGGGGTCGTGTGTAAAACCCTGAGCTGTTTTATCCCTACCATTATGGCAATGTGGGGCAAGCTGGTATTCGGCTTGAGTTGTCTTTCTGTCATGACCGCGTTGTGGTCGATTAGCCGCATTGTGTGATGATGGTATGGGCACCGGCGCCTCATCACCGAACCGAGTTAGCCATTTGCGCTTCAGATAATTTTTAGCTGGGCCGTTGAGGCCGTATTCTTCGACGGCTAGGATTTCGGTCCATCTATCATTGAGAAGATCTTGGTCAGCTTGAAGTTGTTGCTGCTTCTTTTTCAGGCTCCTTGCAGTGGCTATTAGCCGGCGTTTAGAGCGCTCCTGTTCGAGGGGTTCCTCAGGCACGACGAAATCCTCATTGCCAAGGCTCTCCTCATCCTCGGAGAGCGGAAGATAGTTACTGTCCTCCGAGTCTTCATGTATGGCACGTTCGTCAGGGCTAACATGCCCGTCTTCCCGTTCATCATGTTCGGTCGTTTGCTCGTCGGGATCTTCATGGTCTTCGGCACCGTCCGGAGTGTGATCGTCTCCTGTGCTGGTGTTGCTGTCCTTGCTACAGTGGGATTCAGAGTGGCGCCGCTGACGCTGGCACTTTGGTTGTGTCTTGGGAGGCTCATCCTCGACTGGCTTTTCCTTGTCCTCGCCGTTATTCTCTTTAGGTGTATCCACCATGTATACATCATACGAAGAAGTGGCCGTCCAGCGCCCGGTAAACGGCGGGTTTTGGCCATGCTCCTCATCTGCATCATCGTCCATACTGTCGATGTCTTCGGAGCCATAATCGAGCATGTCGGTTAAGTCCTCGACAGTGGCTATGTAGTGGGTGGCGGGTGGGAAACGAAATTCCCCATCATCGGCCTCCAGTTCGAACCGGACATAGTTCGGCTGTGAGTCCCCCGCTAAGGACAGATTTTTGAATGAGTTTAGCACGTGGCCTAGAAGTGAGTGCTGGAAGATGTCCGCCGCACTGAATTCGATGATTGATGACCGATCCAGCTCGACATAAGCGGACGCACATGGTTCGGAACTTATCACCGGAAACAAGTCAGAGGTTCCGGAGACACGGGTATCACCTAAAGTTGGGTCTGTGCGCGGCTCCAACGACTCGGAGTCTACGGCTTCCGTGGCGGGGTTGAGCCTCCTGTCCTCGGATGGCGCGGACTGCTCTGGATCTAAGGCCAGAGCGGCTGCAAGTGCAATTTCCTGAGTGGGGTCCAATGACAGATCTAAATCATGTTCATTGTAGGGATAGGTAGCGGCTGCCGTGGTCTCGAATCCGTCGAAGATCAAGTCTCCGCGGATGTCCGCGACGTAGTTCAAGCTCCCCAATCTGACCTGACGGCCAGGGGCGTAGCTGTCGATCTGCTCCAGATGGCCCAGCGAGTTGGCCCACAGTGCGAAGCCGCCGAACACGAAGATCTGTCCGAGGAGGAAGCTTTCCCCTTGGACAACATTGTTTTTGATGTTTGAAGAAGCCATCAAACCTTTTGCGGACGGCACAGTGGAACTCCCAATGAAAGCACCAATGTCGGTGTCAAAACCGGCGAATCTCAGGTAGGGGGTCCCGAACTGTGCGCCTAAGGTCGATGGTAATAGGAGACGGGGGACACAATGTTTACCCAGGTTCCAGCCCTCTCTATGGAGGTAATACCCTACTTCCTGCTTGATTGATCTTGATGAATATGAGTATTACAAGAGTTGATCTACCACGAGATCGTAATGGCTAAACCCTAGAATTCTAGCTTGTATGACTGTGTATATTTCCGGACTAAGCCCTTCGGTTTATATAGACACCGGAGGGGACTAGGGTTGTACAAAGTCGGTTACAGAGAAAGGAATCTTCATATGTAGTCGCCAAGCTTGCCTTCCACGCCAATGAGAGTCCTATCCGGACACGGGAGAGAGTCTTTGGTCTTGTATCTTCATAGCCCATTAGTCCGGCCCATGTCCAACAGGCCAGACGTCCGAGGAGCCCTTAGTCCAGGACTCCCTCAGTAGCCCCTGAACCAGGCTTGAATGACGAGGTGTCCGGCGCGTAGGTTGTCTTCAGCATTACAAGGCGGGTTCCCCTTTCCGAATAATCCAAGATAGTCTTCGGACGAATGTGTCCGGATCTGCAACACAAGCACCACAATATAATACTTCATGAGTCCAATCTGCCAACAACTCTTCGTAACGTGACATCACACTCACCCGGTCTTTATTTTGAACTGTTTCTGTCCTGTCGTTCCACGTTTTGAGGCAAGGTTTTTATTGGCACGTCGTGTCGAAGTAGAGATCGTGTTCCCTCATCGCGAGATTTTTATTAATACGAGCATGGGTAACCCAACCGTTCCATTGGATGTTACCCTACTGTAGACAAATCAATTCACAAGGCTTATTAGCAGCAATCGTCTGTGTTATTGTTGGTCTTCACACATATTTCAGATTACGGACCTGTTTGTCGCGTATCACACACATCTTGTTCAGTTGAACCACTTCCATTGTGTTGCCTAATCACACACAATTCATCCCAGTGAACCGTATGCTGTATATCGCACACACCTTCATTTGGCTGCCCGTTTCTTTTGTTCCTCCTCATCCCAAATAGTTAATTGAACTGAACCGTATGCCCTGCATCGCACATGCAACTAAAATCTGAACCATCTTTGATGCATCTGTCATCGCAAACGTTTTGCACCTTTTTGACGGGTTTTTTACACCACCGTTTGCGATTATGGCATCGCACACAGTTTCGTCGAAGGGTTTCTGATCCTAGTGTCGCGTTTGGACCATCCTGCAGTAGTGCATCTTGATCTGATGATAACCAAAATGAGCATCTAGGAAACATAGGCTCTCACAACCCGTTGTGGCATCAATGGTCTGGTCAATACGGGGAGGGCAAACGGATCATCTAGACAAGGCTTGTTGAGATCTTAGGATGCGCCAAGTGCCATTTTTCTTGAGCACAAGCACAGGATTACCCAGCCACTAAGGGTGAAAAACTTGACAATGAAACCGGCAGCGAAAAGTCCGACCACTTCTTCTCCAATGGCTCAATGCCTCTCCTCATTAAAACAAGGAGGAACTGTTGGACGTGTTTCATCTTAGGATCAACATTAAGGTGGTGCTCAACGAATTCTCCCGATACACCCGACATGTCAGAAGGTTTCCATGCAAAGATGTCCTGGTTCTCATGGATGAACTCAATGAGCGCGCTTTCCTATTTGGGATCCATCCCTGTTCCAATGGTGAACTTCTAAGAAGGATCACCAGGGACAAAATCAACTTGCTTTGTGTCTTTTGTCGACTGGAACTTGAGCAGAGGGTCAACATTGTCCTTGTAAAATTATAGCTCTTCAGCAGCACAAGCCGTCTCGTCAAAAGCAGCATCTTAAGCTATAAATATACGTAGCAATGGCGAGCCATAAATTTGGCATAAGCCGGCTGTCCAAACACCACATGATATGGACTCTTGATCTTGACCACCCCAAACCACAGTGTCTCTCCTCTATAGTTATCCTCGTCACCGAAAGCCACCTTGAAAGCAATCTTCCCTGTAGGGTAAGCCGACTTGCCACGAACAACTCCGTGAAATACTGTATAGGATGGCTTACGATCCTTCTCTGTCAAATTCATTCGCCGAAAGGTGTCATGGTATGTTGCTTCCACCATCCATAAGTACCCTGGTGAATTTGTTACCACCCACTTGAGGGGCCACCACCAAGGCCAGATGACCCGTATCATCAACACAGGGCGGGTGATTTGCCCAGCCCCACGTTATTGTGTGCTCAGACCACTTCAAATATTGTGGCACTGTCGGCTCAACCGCAATAACTGCTCACTTGTGGACCTTTCGGTCACGCTTGCAGGTGCTCGTAGTGAAGACATCATATTGTCCTCTGTTGAGCTGCTTAGGATTACTCTGATATCCTGACTGGTTATTCTATTGCTGATTACCTTGACCATATTGGTGATGAGGACCACCATTGTTGTTGTGGCCCTGATAGCCAGAATTTCAGCCGCCACCACCAAAGTCAGCTTCGTGAAAATTCCCTGAGCCACCCGCCTGGCGGCCATTGCCGTTGCCATGATGCTGTTGAAATGACTCGTTCCTGTACTCATACATAATATAACAATCCTTCCAAGCATGACTAGACGGCTTGTTAGGACAAATGTGTTTAGGGCATGGTGCATTAAGAGATTCCTCATAATTCTTGGGCTTCCACCCATTATAAGGCTGCTTTCCATTGTGACGCTGGTTTCTGAACCCTGTGTTGGTGTTAGCCACGAAATGTGACCCGCCATCTGAGTACTAGTGTTTTCCACCATTACCATCACTACTATAGGATGGTCCAAACGCGACACTACGATCAGAGCCTCTTCGACGAAACTATGTTCGATGCCATAATCACAAACGGTGGTGTAAAAAAACTGTCAAAAAAGGTGCAAAACGTTTGCGATGACGGATGCATAAAACACGGTTGAGAATTATGTTGCGTGTGTGATGCAGGGCATATGGTTCAGCTCAATTAACTGTTTGGGATGAGGAGGAACAAAAGAAACGGGCATTCAGATGAAGGCGTGTGCGATATACAGCATACGGTTCACTGGGATGAACTATGTGTGATTAGGCAACATAATGGAAACGGTTCAACTGAACAAGATGTGTGTGATACGCGGCAAATAGGTCCGTAATCAGAAATGTGTGCAAAGACCAATAATAACACAAACGATTGCTGCCAATAAGCCATGTGAATTGCTATGTCTGTAGTCGAATAACTGTATATATATATATATATAACTGAAATAAACATCCAATTACATAAGTGACTATAATGATCATTCGCACACACCTCAATAAACAATTGCATGCATTCTAAAGTAGGAGAAACGATTGTCTAATCATCTACTTCTTGTGACGCTCCCGCCACTGCTATGTGGCTCGATCCCTCATCTGGGTCAGGAAGAAGACAATTCCTCATGTCAACGATCCGCCCGTACATCTCGTAGCTTGTGTACGCGTCCATGGCCGCGTACTTGACATGTTGTTCATCCAGTCTCTCATGCCACACACTATGCCAGGCGTTCTTGTCCTTATTGCTCTCTTCATTCATCTTAGTGTAGTAGGGGTCGATGATTGCCGAGGCGAGGTTAACCAGGGAGTTCAATTTGTTTTTGTCGCTGCCCCAGACCTTGTAGTGGTGCTGGATGTTGACAAAATTCGGGCATTTCAAGTCCGAAACCTTGAGCGCTTTTAGATCGTTGGTGGTGTCCAATTAGCGAAACTGTAGCCGGAGCTGTTGATAAACTTGGAGAAATGCTCGCAAGGCCTTGTGGCAAGGTGGTAGTGGTTGACGAGGACGTCATGTCGCACGCACAACTGGGCGACATCAACCTTCTAATCGTGCTCAACACGACCGATGTTGTACTCGAGGTCGAAGCCGACCACTCGGTACTTGTCCTCGGCAAGGAACTGTTCCATAGTTTGGATGGAGCTCTCCACCGAGACTGAATCATTCGTGTATACCCCGAGAGGGCCTTCCCCCTCACGTGGGTGTCCACTACGTGATGCGTGGTGAACTGCCCGCCGTTGTCGTCGTTGGCCACTGGGAGCACCATTGGAGCCACGGGGAGCGCCATTGGAACCGCTGGATGTCCTCCCTGTATGTGTCCTCGTGGGTGTGCTTATTGTGTCGTGTGAGACGAGAGATGAAGGTAAACGGCCGCAGGAATAAAAGGGGGCTGGGCAGCGTGGATTCTCGGCGCGTCTGCCTAGCAGTTTTTGCAGCGGGTAACTGCATCGTCGCGCCGCGCCCGGCGCAACCGCATGCACAAGAACGTGTGTGATCGTGCGTTGGCCCCAAACACTGGCGGCGCGCGTGGAGGGACGAGGGCAGAGCACCCGGAGGGACGCGAGAGCAGAGCACTATATGAATAAATACCTCTATCATAAATGAGTAGATGTGTCATATAGTTGTAGCAAATGCAATTTTTTCTCTAAAAAAGAAAAGGGATTCTAGGTTTTGAAGCAAAACTAAAGGGATGTGGATAAAGGGAGGGATGATAGAAAGAAGGAAGAGGAAATAAATAAGATATAGGATTCCACTATGTATGGTCTATGAAGGAAAAAGAAGAGGCAAATTCCTATCGGCCAGAATCTGGAGAAGAACAAAAATAGAATGGTTCCGCTTACTCACAACTCTGAGGGGATGCCGCTTCCTACTCAAATCCAAGGAATTGCAAAAGTTGCATTCTTATATGCAAGAAGAAGAGGCGGGACGCGCGAGCAGAGCGCATGCAGCGGGACGCGAGCAGAGCGCGCCGCGGCCGCCTGAACTGCAAGCAACCACACGCATAGAGCAGTTGAACACGCAGGAAATGGTCGCCTACAAGCCGGCCGACAATTGCGTCACTGCGTAGAGAGAGGCCGCATGCTACCACCTCCGTCTAGTTTATAGTCTCCTTTATATCCTGTGCCATACTTTGCCCTCAAATTTAACCAACAAAATGTTAATACATGTTATAAAAATTATATAATTGGAAACTATGTTCAAATACAAGCCCAACTATATAATCTTTGGCGACATGCATTCGTATTTTATTAGTTAAATCATACTTATAAACCAGGGCGGTGGTATAGTAGGTAATTAAATCACAAACTTTTTTTTTATTAACCGTATGTGTACGTGGCCTTTCGTCCTCTCGCACGTCTTGTCACTTGTTGCCAAGACACAGCTTCTAAGCAAGCTTGCTTGCTGTGAAGCGTTCTTTTAGCCAAACGGTGGCGCCAATGAATCCTCGATGAGCCACTTCCCGCGCAACCTCGTAGGTTCCCGCACAAGCTTCCTGCCCTACTCGGTGAAATCCCCCAAAATCCCAATGCTTACCGGCCTGCTATAAAAACCCTCACGTCTGGCGAGTCCTGCGTCGCATTTTCCTCTCCCTCCCTATAGCTTATCACGTCTGCTTCTCCCACAATCGCCAATTGCACCGGTCCGTCGTCGTCGCTCAACAACTCAATCAGAGGACAGCTCCAGCTGGGAGGCTACACAGCGGCGGCGGCGCAGTCCCCGGCATAGTGTAATGTGCTTGGCGTCCCTGTTGGGTGTGTGCGGAACACCCACCACACGCTCCGCCACCGGTGCCCATCTGTTGCCGTTGACGCCACACCACCATCGAAAGCCAAGGCCATCGCCCGCTCTGCCGCCGCGGCCTGAAGGCGGGAGGTGGCCGTCATGGACGCCACCCCACTACCGGCCACCGTGGCCATCACCTGCTCCACTACCGCGGCCTGAAGGCGGGAGGTGGTTGTCGTGGCCGCCACCCCGTAGTCGGCCGCCGTGGCTGCCAGCCCACCGTCGACCGCCGGGGTCATCACCCGCTCCGCCAGCGCCGTCCAAAGGCGGGAGGCGGAGGTGGATGCCCGCATGTGCGTCAGCGACCTTGCGCGTGATACGTCTCCAACGTATCTATAATTTTTTATTGTTCCATGCTATTATATTATCTGTTTTGGATGTTTAATGGGCTTTACTATGCACTTTTATATTATTTTTGGGACTAACCTATTAACCGAAGGCCCAGTGCAAATTGCTATTTTTTTGCCTATTTCAGTGTTTCGTAGAAAAGGAATATCAAACGGAATCCAAATAGAATGAAACCTTTGGGAGAGTTATTTTTGGAACAAACGCAATCCAGGAGACTTGGAGTGGACGTGAAGGAAGCAACGAGGAAGCCACGAGGCAGGGAGGCGCGCCCAGGGGGGTAGGCACACCCCCCACCCTCGTGGCCCCTCGTGGCTCCACCGACCTACTTCATTCGCCTATATATACTCATATACCCTGAGAACATCCGGGAGCACCATGAAACCCTATTTCCACCACCGCAACCTTCTGTACCCGTGAGATCCCATCTTGGGGCCTTTTTCGGTGCTCCGCTGGAGGGGGAATCGATCATGGAGGACTTCTACATCAACACCGTAGCCTCTCCGATGATGTGTGAGTAGTTTACCATAGACCTTCGGGTCCATAGTTATTAGCTAGATGGCTTCTTCTCTCTCTTTGGATCTCAATACAAAGTTCTCCTCGATTATCTTGGAGATCTATTCGATGTAATTCTTTTTGCGGTGTGTTTGTCGAGATCCGATGAATTGTGGGTTTATGATCAAGATTATCTATGAACAATATTTGGTTCTTCTCTGAATTCTTATATGTATGATTTAAATATCTTTGCAAGTCTCTTCGAATTATCAGTTTGGTTTGGCCTACTAGATTGATGTTTCTTGCAATGGGAGAAGTGCTTAGCTTTGGGTTCAATCTTGCGGTGTCCTTTCCCAGTGACAGCAGGGGCAGCAAGGCACGTATTGTATTGTTGCCATCGAGGATAAAAAGATGGGGTTTATATCATATTGCTTGAGTTTATCCCTCTACATCATGTCATCTTGCCTAATGCGTTACTCTGTTCTTATGAACTTAATACTCTAGATGCATGCTGGATAGCGGTTGATGTGTGGAGTAATAGTAGTAGATGCCGAATCGTTTCGGTCTACTTGTCACGGGTGTGATGCCTATATACATGATCATGCCTAGATATTCTCATAACTATGCACTTTTCTATCAATTGCTCGACAGTAATTTGTTCATCCACCATAGATCATGCTATCTTGAGAGAAGCCACTAGTGAAACATATGGCCCCCGGGTCTATCTTCCATCATATTATTTTCCTCTCAATTTACTATTTCTTCCGTCTTTTATTTTGCAATCTTTACTTTCCAATCTATATCATAAAAATACCAAAAATATTTATCTTATTATCTCTATCAGATCTCACTTTTGCAAGTGGCCGTGAAGGGATTGACAACCCCTTTATCGCTTTGGTTGCAAGGTTCTTATTTGTTTGTGTAGGTACGAGGCGACTCGCGTGTAACCTCCTACTGGATTCATACCTTGGTTCTCAAAAACTGAGGGAAATACTGACGCTACTTTGCTGCATCACCCTTTCCTCTTCAAGGGAAAACCAGCACATGCTCAAGAGGTAGCAGCGCGCTACACCGAGTTCCTGCGGGAGGAGGAGGAGCGCCTCGTCGAGCACGTAAAGAGCCGTACTACCGCCGTGGCCGTGACACTCGCCGCCTCAGAGGCGAGGAATCAGGAGATCTATGAGGAGAACCACTACTTCTAGAGGGGTCGTCTGGAGCGGCAAAGGGCGTTCGAGGTGAGCGTCACTGAAGCTGCAATAGCGGTAGACACCGTATTGCGGTTGCCTAGCTTGTCAGTAGGCTCCTCCTCCTCCGCCTCTTACTGAGCGTGCTTGGCAGAGGAGAGGCAGCCGGAACTAGTACAAAGCCCCTCCGCAGTAGTAGTAGTATTAGTAGTAGTATTTAGGGGCTATTTTGTTCAGTTCATCTGACTATAGATGTGTGGTCGAACTGTACAGCGTACTTAAAATTAGCTAGTATATATAGTTGAACTAGCTATTTCAGTACGTGGTTGGCAACAATTGGGGAAAAGCTTGGTCGGTTCAGCTGGCCAGTTGAACTGTTTGTATAAATTAAGAATGTCCGCTTAATCTATGAATGAAAACGACTGCTTAATCTGTGAATGAAATCGCTTAATTACTGAATTTTAGTTGCAAAAATTTGATAGTGCTAGTGATTTTTAGCTGCATATTTTGACAAATCGCAGTGTTACAACGATTGACAAATCTTACCAAATTGTTTGTACGTGGTTGCACATGGGTCATCCAAAACAACTGTTTGCGTTGAAGAGATGCAAAAATCATGCGCTGCTCTCACTTTGCATATGGGTGTTCTATCTAAAACATTTGCGATCAAGAACTACAGAAATCCTGCTCGGCACATTTTCTCTTGGCTTCCTGGAGAAGCTGTCGGTTTGCATAAGGGTGTTCTAACTAAAACGTTTGCGATGGGTGTTTTATATTTAAAAACCGAATTAAACTGCGGCTTGGGCACCATTAATGGAGAGGATGGGATCAAGGCGGGCGGCCATTGAAGTCAAAGGCCTCACTTCCCAGTGAGCCTGCGCAGCGTATAGCTCGCACGCTTCCCGGTGAGCCTGCGCATTCGAGCAGAACTTGCCCGCCTCTCGGTCAGCCTGCGCACCGGACAGCGCTCGCACGCCTCCCTTTCAGTCAAGGTCAAGCAGTTGTCCGCACGACACCTCCTACAGCCATTAAAACCAACACATGTGGCGTCACGTGAATGGTTAACAGAACGCACACGGTTTGAATTATACAAACGTTTGAGATATTAAAGTGGCAGCTATTTTTTTCAAAATGCCTTTGTTGGCTGTCATTATTCGAGTGCACCTTCTCTCAAAATGGACACGAAAAATACCACATCATGTCAGGTGTCATTCCATGATAGCAGGCCAAGTTTCATGAATTTCAAACGAGTTTTGGATTTACTAGAATTTAAAAATAAAGTATCTCAACATTTTGCCAGCAATCAACGGTGCCCTGGTGTTCGAAATTCATTCCCATTTCTTGCATGGGACCTAAGCATGCACCCAAGGACACATATTTGATTTTTCAACCAATTTATATGCACTGGAGCATGTGCATGTAGTTCAAATTTGAATTATGCACATAAATGCATTGAAAACTCTGTTAATGCATAAAAATGTCCAAACGAACCTCGAAAAATCACAAAATTCGACACAACACTCCTTTTGTTCTATGTTGACACGCGAAAGAATTTGAAAGCAATAAGAGGCAATGGATATCGTTTCATTCCCAAAGGTGGGACGTTCCCTACCAAAACCGTCATGCTTGTTTGTGAGAAGCATATACCCAAACATGCCCTAAATGGGACAAAAAATTTACCACGGCATGTTGATGCTGCTACATGATAGCATGCCAAGTTTCATGAATTTCAGACGAGTTTTGGATTTACTAGAATTTAAAAACCAGGCATCTCAATGTTTTGCCGGCAATCAACGGTGCCCTGGTGTTTGAAATTCATTCCCATTTCTTCAATGGGACCTAAGCATGCACCCAAGGACACATATTTGATTTTTCAACCAACTTATATGCACTGGAGCATGTGCATGTAGTTCAAATTTGAATTCTGCACATAAATGCATTGAAAACTCAATTAATGCATAAAAATGTCCAAACGAACCCCGAAAAATCACAAAAATTGAAACATTCCCGTTGTTCTATGCTGACATGAGAAAAAGTTTGGAAAAAATAAGAGGAAATGGATATCGTTTTGTGCCCAAAGGTGGGATGTTCCCTATCGAAATCGTCATGCTTGCTGTGAGAAGCTCTGGTTTGTGAGAAGCTCTGGTTTGTGAGAAGCATGTACCCAAACCTGCCCCAAATGGGACAATTTTTTTACCACGGCATGTTGATGCTGCTCCATGATAGAATGCCAAGTTTCATGAATTTCAGACGAGTTTTGCATTTACTAGAATTTAAAAACCAGGTATCTCAATGTTTGCGGCCGGGTGACGGTGGCAGGGTGTTTGACATTCATTCCCATTTCTTGCATGGGACCTAAGCATGCACCCAAGGACACATATTTGATTTTTTCAACCAATTTATATGCACTGGAGCATGTTCATGTAGTTCAAATTTGAACCATGAACATAATTGCATTGAAAACTTAGTTAATGCATAAAAATGTCCAAATGAACCCCGAAAAATCACAAAAATTGACACAACACTCCTGTTGTTCTATGTTGACACGAGAAAGAATTTGAAAGCAATAAGAGGCGATGGATATCGTTTTGTTCCCAAAGGTGGGACATTCCCTACCGAAACCATCATGCTTGTTGTGAGAAGCTCTGGTTTGTGAGAAGCATATACCCAAACCTGCCTCAAATGGGACAAAAAAATTACCACGAAATGTTGATGCCGCTCCATGATAGCATCAAAGTTTCATGAATTTCAGACGAGTTTTGGATTTACTAGAATTTAAAAACCAGGCATCTCAATGTTTTGCCGGCAAGCAACGGTGCCCTGGTGTTTGAAATTCATTCCCATTTCTTCAATGGGACCTAAGCATGCACCCAAGGACACAGGTTTGATTTTTCAACCAATTTATATGCACTGGAGCATGTGCATGTAGTTCAAATTTGAATTATGCACATAAATGCATTGAAAACTCAGTTAATGCACAAAAATGTCCAAACGAACCCCGGAAAATCACAAAATTTGACACAAAACTTCTGTTGTTCTATGCTGACATGAGAAAAAGATTGGAAGTAATAAGAGGCAGTGGATATCGTTTTGTCCCCAAAGGTGGGACGTTCCCTACCGAAACCATCATGCTTGTTGTGAGAAGATCTGGTTTGTGAGAAGCATATACCCAAACCTGCCCCAAATGGGATAATTGTTTTACCACGGCATGTTGATGCCACTCCATGATAGAATGCCAAGTTTCATGAATTTTAGACGAGTTTTGGATTTACTATAATTTTAAAACAAGGTATCTCAATGTTTGCGGCCGAGTGACGATGGCAGGGTGTTTGACATTCATTCACATTTCTTGCATGGGACCTAAGCATGCACCCAAGGACACAGATTTGATTTTTTTCAACCAATTTATATGCACTGGAGCATGTGCATGTAGTTCAAATTTGAATCATGCACATAAATGCTTTGAAAACTCAGTTAATGAATAAAAATGTCCAAACGAACCCCGAAAAATCACACAGATTGACACAACACTCCTGTTGTTCTTTGTTGACACGAGAAAATATTTGGAAGCAATAAGAGGCAATGGATATCGTTTCGTCCCCAATGGTGTGATGTTCCCTACCGAAACTATTATGCTTGTTGTGAGAAGCTCTGGTTTGTGAGAAGCATATACCCAAACCTGCCCCAAATGGGACAAAAAAATTACCACGGCATGTTGATGTCACACCATGATAGCATGCCAAGTTTCATGAATTCCGTACGAGTTTTGGGTTTACTAGAATTACAAAAGCAAGTACATCGACGTTTGCCGGAGAGCTACGGTGCCATGGTGTTCGAATTTCATCCCCATTTCTTGCATGGGGATAAGCATAAACCCATGGACACATATATGATTTTACAACCCATGTTGGTGCACCCAGAGCATGTGCATGTAGTTTAATTTTGAATTGTGCACCTGAAATGGCTAGAAAACCAATTTAATGTATAAAATGTTCAAACAAACCCGGAATAATTCCAATTCTTTTATGACACACATATACCTGCATGTTCACTCCATATAAAAGGTCTAGCAATTCAAACACCGTCCATTGCCGCTGTGACCCCATTATGTAATTCAAATCAAGATGAAAAATCAAGTAGATGGCACACAGTTTATTATCACCAACCGTGTGAGATGCAGCACAAAATATCCTGGAGCACCGTCGGTGTATAGTACGCCTATGGCTTACGCGAGAAGGTGCGTCGGCTACAGTCCACAGCTGGCGTCTCAAGCACACTAGCTCGCTCCCCAAATATCATTTCACTATTCAATCATCGTCGGTGAAAGATGGGCACCTGGACCCGCGTCGTGAGGGCAACTTCGGTGGCCCACTCCGGCGAGAGCGCGGCCGCAGCCGCCATGCGCGTGAGAACAAGGTGCATGAGCGCGGCCACAATCTAAGACCGGGCGGCAAATGCAGCCCAAACGACCGCTCTTGCTTCTCAGGTGGCGGCAGCATCATCTGCCTCGGGATAGCAAATGGCGAGAGCGGCACAGAAGCTGTCCATTCCGCAGCGGTGGCCTTAGCCCTAATGGAGGCCGACGACCATGTCGAGGCCACCCACGCCCAGCTCCTGGCGGTCATCGCACAAATCGAATGAAGCTTCTCCGACAACGGTTGGTAACCCATGACCGAAGAGCTGGCAATCGCCGAGAGCATTCGAGCAGCCATCCGTTCCTCCGCTGCATACCTTGCGACGACTGAGCCCGTCCAAGCCCAGATCGCGTCTGCCCACGCCCAACTCGTGGCGGCCTTTTCCAAAGAGATGGCAGACGCGGATGGCGAGATGCTTGCCGAGTATGGTGTGATGGATGCCATGGAGCCCCTTCCCCAGGAGATCGTCGGGCACGAGCTAGACATGGAGGCGGCGGCGGAGATTGACGAGCACCAGCCGTAGTAGTACTCTTTGTTTTGTTTAATTAAGAGTGTCGGTCTTTAATTTGTTAGAGTAATGTCTATGTCAGCTAGCTCTGTTTAATTGTTGAACTTGCTCTATTAAGAAGTGTGGGTGTGTTGTAGTCTCCTTTGTGTACCCAAATTATGCAATGACGTGGATGACCATTGTAACCATGGAAATTCAAACCAAAACTTTTGACTTCAAAATCATCACACGGGTTAAGCTATCTGAATCATTTGTGATGTCCACATATCGTACACAGTACTGGATAAGGGATCGTGTCTGATGACACTTTGCACGCCAGTTTTTTGGCTGAAGCGTTTCCAAATTTTCGGCTTCCGCGGAAATATCTTCCTCCCCGCCCCCCTCCACCTTACCAAAAGCTACATTTCCCCTCTTTCCGCCTTCCTTTCCAAGTTGAAACCTTCACTCCTTGCTTGCAGCGCCGCCTCCTCGTCGGCGACCCTCCTTCATGCTGCTCGGCCTCGTCTATCCAGGCAGGTAATCCACACCCGAACCCCATCCTCCTCCTCCTTCCACATCCCACATGCCCCGACCGCCGGCGCGAGCGCGACACCTTCCACACAAATCACCGAACCCTCCACCAAATAAGTGCCGCCCTAAGCCATGGTGCACGCAGTATAGCCAGGATCTCAAGGAGCATTTGGCAGCGGAGAAGAAAATCGTGGCCGCACGCGCGGATGAGGTCGCGATGGCTGCCAATCGTGCCGACCCCCAGATCTTGGAGGAGCACCTTGTCATTTGCTAGCTACGCCGGTTAAGCATGCTCGGTTTACCCGTTGCGTGTGCTGCTCCTGCCTTTCCTTCACAAATTATAGTGAATTGTGCTATCTAATTTTACCTTGCAATCTGTTGCTCTAGTGTTTATGTTCTATATGTCGCGTAGTGTGGTGCTCACTTATTAACTGTTTTGTTAACTAGTTGTCGTCTTAAGTTAACTGTTTGGTTCAATTCTGCAAATGTGATGTTCAATTCTTCAGGCTGCAATTTTGTATTGTCTTCCATGTGAGAAATAAATCGAATTTATCTTTACAAAATACATGAGAAATGAATACAATTGCTATATTTACAAGTTGTCAAGCATGCTTGGTTTGGTTATACATTGTGCAATGTGGTGCTCAGTTAACGTTTGGTTCATTTGTGTTGTGGGAGTTTAATTAACTGTTTGGTTCAATTCTGCAATGCGATGTTCAATAGTTGTGGGTGCATTCTGTTATTGTTTACAATGTGAGCAATTAGTAGAATTTGGCTTTAGTAAATACATGAGAAACAAATGCAATTGCTACAATTGGATGTAGTTCACTGTTTTGTTAACCGTCTGATCTTCTATTAGGAGTATGTTATATTGTGCAATGTGGTGCTCAGTTAATGTTTGGTCCATTTGTTGTGGTGTTTAGTTAACTGCTTGGTTCAATTCTGCAATGCGATGTCCAATTGCCGTGGGTAGAATTTTGTATTGTTGTGCATGTGACGAATAAATCGAATTTGGCTGCACTTAATACATGAGAAACATATACAGGTGCTATATTTCCTAGTTCTTAATCATGCTTGGTTTGGATAAATGGGTTTTCTGTGTGACTTGAATTAATCTGATGAATCTGCAATGTGCTTATTTTTCATCAATATATTTTACTGATAGCTTGTGAACCCTTACTTAACCTGATGACTAACTACCTTATATGTGTTGCAGGGAAACAATGGGAAGCACTGAGGTTTACAATCGAGGTTAGCACGTGCATGGTCCGTTCTCTAATAGCACATTATTGTGCAATTGCAGGAACCATTCTAATATTTTGGTTTTTAACAATTTGGTCTTGCACATGTAGGTCCTCCTGTCAGAGGTTTTGACCCACTGTTCTACCCTTTTTGCATAAGGGAAATGAGTTGTCCATGAATATCAATCAGATCAAGAAACTCAAAAGGATTGTTAGGATAAAGAAATTAGCGACAAAAAACAACAAGATCTTTGTCTGCACAATGAAGAAGACATCAAATTCACTGATGATTACCTCTCAAACCACCTCTATGGTCAGGAGGCGAGGAAGGTTTTCATACAACACCCACGGTTCAATATTGAAGTGTTCCTGAAGAGGACGAAGGACAGACGGTCAATCATCCACAAGCACTTGCCTAAAGTTGCATAGGCCTTCAACATGAATGAAGGCTCAATATTCGCCTTCCGCTTCAGCAGTTTCCCAGATGAGATGCATCTGTCTATATACCGTCTATGATGCTAATTTCGAAAGGTTCTACATGTTGCATGTGGAACTTGGTGCTGGTGTAGTTGTGTAATGGGGTAGCTGAGTTCTGAAGCTATATCATGTTGTACTCTGATGTATTTTAATTATGAAATTCTTCTTCCTTAATATGGAAATGAAATACATTGTGTGCTTAATATGAATGTCAATTAGATTAATAAATGGATTATTAATAATAGGGCAATTATCCTACTAGTGGCGAATTCGCCTGCTAATGGCGAATTAGCCTGCTAATTGGGTTTTGCTATAGCAAACGGTTATTTAGAAAATACCACGGGCGATGACCTCACGCAACACACATAGTTTCTAGGAATAAACTGTGTTGGATCAATGAACAATCACACATGACTTCCTCTTGAAAACTGTTTGCGTTAGGACACCTTGCGCAAAAGTTTACCACATAAAAACTGTGTGTGATGGACATCCTTTCCCACACAGTTTCTTCTACGGACCGTGTGTGATACATTCAATAACGCAAAAGATTTAACAAGAAAAATTGTGTGTGATGTACCTGTGAACGAATACGTTTTCCTTGGAGCGACTGTGTGGGATGTACATACGAACGAAAACGTTTAGCAGGGACTGATTGTGTGGGATGTACTTGCGACCGAAAACAATTTCGCCTGTATAATTGTATTTTTTAGCTCTACTGTACGTATTTCTGTATTTGAGCGCTCGCCGGTCGCACACGACCTCATTTTGCCGAGCATGTGTGCAAGGAGGGCATATCCCCGACGGTTTTTGGGTCGTGTGGGAAGGACCCCCCTATCGCTCACACTCACTTGGCTACGGTTCCAAATGCCGTCGCGGAAAGGGGTTAAAAACCGTTTGTTTAGGACCGACGCGTACCAGTGCATGGTTATTATGATTACCATTTTGCGTCGAGGCATTCTGTTGCTAACCCTTTCCGCTGTCGTTTTTCTTGCCCTTGCCCGATTTATCATCATCAGAGTTATGATCCTTCATACCATCAGAGTCAGCATATCTAGTAAGTACATCCATCAGATTGCCCATCTCAGTGCACTTGCATTTAAGCCGCCCAGGTTTCTGCAAAAGAGGCTGAAAATGACAATTTTTCTCCAAGATCAACACAGCTTGAGCAGCTTGAATGCTATCAGAAGAGTGGATAATACTCGCAACCCAACGAGCCTAATGATGGGCCAACTCATCCTCACGCTACACACAGTGCTGTAAATCAACAATCGTCATCGACTACTTGCAAGGTCCTTGAAAATTCTTGATAAAGCGCTCCTTCAACTCCGCCATATGTTGATAGAATTGAGGGCAGGTTCTTCAACCATGTGCGAGCCGGCCCCTCCAACATCATAGTGACGTACTTGGCGCATACCGCATCACTGACATCCAACATATCCATGGCCAGCTCGTAGCTCTCGATCCAAGCCTTTGGAGGGAGATCCGTCGTGTAGTTGGGTACTTTGCTGGACCCTTAAAGTCTTTAGGCATGCGCTCATTAAGTAAAGCCGACACTAGGCACGATACTCCGATGGTTCTGGCACTTGACCCGGCTCCCATCAAAACTGAAGGAACTACTGGCGTTGGCCAAAACCCCCTGGTTTACTACCTCTGCCTTGTGACGGGCCCTTGCACCATCCACAGTTTCCTGAGCATCAGTCCTTCGGTTACAGGGTGACGTCGTTCACTGCTGGAAACCGCTAGCGACTCAACATGCCGACTGTAGCTACGACTCGGCAGCAAGGTCGAGTGTACACTATGCCGAATGTAAGAGTAATTAACCTACTGAGCAATCACCATCTGTAAAAGCTCAATGGCATTCTAGGTTTCAACCGCGACGGGCAAATAGAAGTGACCTAGTGATGTCAAAAAATGCTCTGGCGGGATCTGAACAAGGCGAGGGCCGTGGGCCGGCTGTTCCCTCCGTGCCTGCTCTAGCCTAAGAGGTTGAGCCGCCGCCTGGCTCCCAGGTACATCAGAGGCTAATTCGGGTATAACTGGCGCTCCCGGAGTACTCAGACCTGCCCCTGGTGCGTTGAACAAACGTGCGGGCTCATAACTCGGAGGTAAACGACTCCGGTACCTCCGCTGATGAACCGCGTTGGAAGTGTTCTGCTCAAGGTTTAGCCGCCAAGCCTCCATCTTCAGACGCTCTGCCTCTGCATTACTCTGTGCTTGTAATTCGGCTGTCCGGGTGTTTTCAACATTGATATCCTCATGGGACTTGTTCATCAATTCCCGAAGCTTTGCAATCTCCACATTGCGCTCTGCCGAGTTCTCCGCAGTGACCTCGGTCCCCAGTAAAGTCATGAGGGTGGTCACCAGTTCGGACAGAACTTGAGCCGGAGGCCTGGCTGAGCTAGATGCTGAAGGGTCAGTCGTTGCTGTTGCTCCGGCCACCATAGGATTGAGAGCCAGCGCCATCCTCGCCATGAAGATGGTGGCTCAGCATGGCGGCTCGCAGGGGTCCGGAATAATGTTGCCATCGGAACAACACCCAATCCTATTGTCTTGAAGCTAGTAGATTGACTCAGTCTGCCAGGTCGAGGATTCACCATCTGAGTAGTCGAGAGTCTCTCCCCCAGACACGGAATTTTTTGCAAGTTCCATGTCTTGCATGAAACCAACAAAGACATGCTTCCGACCGGCTTGGATCCGGGCAGGTGGTGCGCACTAAGCTGGCTCGATGAGGTCGGTGCAGATGTCTGGTTCAGGCTCAGATCTGCCGATTTTGCCGACGAAGACGTGGATTCCGCCGAAGGGGACCCGGTACCCGTACTCGTTTGAGTCAGCCTCGGGGCCCCAGCCGGCGTCGTCGATGTAGAGCTTGCTGCGGTGACTCTTCGTCATCCTGCCAACGACGTATCCCTCGATCCCTGAAAAAGAGCCCTTCAAAAACTTGAAACCGTTGTGCGTTGGCCCCATGGTGGGCGCCAACTATCGTGGTTTTTTCACGGCAGATTTCCTAGTGTGAGGACTTAGTCGTGAGGCCATAACAACCGTGTGGTTAGCTTGTCAGGTCGATCGGAATCGAGAGACACGGATTTACCCAGGTTCGGCCCCTCATGATCGAGGTTATAGCCTACTTCCTGCTTGTTTGCTTATTGTTTAGGGATCAATTACAAGGGAGCAGATTCGCATGACCTAGCTATTGATCGATTATAACTTAGTCTATCCGCCTTAGGGATTCGCCTTTATATATAGCTCGAGGCCCCAGGCTTACAAGAATCCTGGTCGTATCATGACCCATGACCTACACTGCAAAAAAAAACACTTCCGTGATGATACGTGTTTGTCACAGTAGGTCATGTTTTTTGTCATGCATGTACATCCATGACGATTTTATGACAGAATTAAGATAGTCATACCTGCGCTGTCGTAGAAATGTTCAATGACATTACCAAAATTATCATCACGGAAGTGTCCACTTCCATACTTCCATGATGATAAATGGCGCGTCATGGAAGTGCTTTCATCAAGGGTAACCAACACGTGGCATCCACCGTAACGGGTCGCCGTTAAGCTATCGGGTCCAGTTTCGGATCCGATAACACGTTAACAGCCCGGACCAGTGGGGATTTTCTACGTGTAAAATTCTCATTGACCGGAGGAAACACGTGTTGGCTCACCGTTGGGACAGATGTCATCCACTCATTGGACAGCAGGCGCCTATGACACGTCGACACGTGGCACGACCCAATAGTGGCCCATTCCGATGAAAAAGGCTGGCCCAGTAAAAATTTGCAGGCCGGCCCATATAAGGCCTACTTGTGGCAGGTCCATTTAAGCCCACGACCCATATGAGATGTACCAGTTCGGCACGTCAATGACCCGTTAACGATTTAACACCATTGCAACCCATCATTAGTTCGAGCCCGATAATAGCCCGCTATATATTTGGGCTCAATATCAGCCCGATATGGTTTCGGCCTATTAACAGCCCATTCAAGGGATGGGCCAGTTTTCAGGATGTACATCTTTCGGCCTTTTAGCGACCCATTTAAGTGTTGGGCCAATTTCCGGCCCGGTGTGTCTTTCAGCCTATTGATGGCCCATAAATGAGTTGGGCCATTTGCAGCCGGACCTGAATTTTATCCTTTTAACGGCCCATGCTCTTGATGGTCCAATAACAACCCGGTTTCTCTTTCAGCTTACTAAAGGCCCACAACACAATTGGGCCATATACAGTACGGCCTGACTTATGGCCTCTTAGCGGCCCATGCTCTTCATGGTATAGTACGAGCCTGCTGTCTCTTTCGGCCTGCTAAAGGCCCACAGTATAGTTGGGCCATATATAGCCCGACATTAGTATCAGCCTATTAACGGCCCATGAAATCAAATGGGCATACCTGTTGCCCGCTTCGATGTTGGCCTGTTAATGACCCGGGAGGTACCAGGGCCGACCATTAACTTTCGGCCTAGTAACGGCCCATTAACTTAATGGGCCCACTAAAGTTTGAACATGTCTGTAGGCCCAATTAGATAATTTGAACCCATTACGATGAGAAATTATGCACAGGACCAAAATGGATCAATCAAAGGCCTATGAGAATTCTGGCCCCTGCAAGCCCATTAGGGAAGCTCATTAAGGGCAGTGGGCTGCTTCCTTCATATAGGGCCCATGACTATTCGTGCTAACTAATAATTTCACTGATTTTTTAGCTTCCTAGCGACCATTTAGCTGGAACGCGAGGCGCGTAAGCAAAGGTACGGCATACAGGGAAAAGCGTTGCACATCCAGCATATATTACAGGAAATTACATCCACTGGGCAATCGAAGATTGATGCCAATGCAAATAAACGAACAGAACCTAACGATCTACAACGTCACAATTTGCAACCTCAGTGTGGATGACGCCCATAAGCATGTGGGCAAGTTCTTCCTGCTTTACTACACTGTCTCTAAAAACATTGATCAGTTGTTGTTGCGCGAGAATGTGCACCTCTAATTCCTCCACCATTTCCATCATTGCGCCAGCAAGTAATTGATTCACAAAAATACATTTTTTCCGTTGCATTCGAGACAGAGGAAATTGAACAGATTCAGATGGCGATTTTGGCAGGCTTGTATTATTGATAGTGGAGAGTGTCTCGACCACTGCATCATAACATAAATTAGGAGGGGAACCGAGCAGATTAATCAACAGCTATTGCCATATTACCTGGCTTAGATTTATTGGAAAGAAACAATGGGGTTGCCTTGCTATTTTCAGAGTTTGTCTTCTTACATTCAGCAGTCTGCACCAAATTAACACACTAGCATTGATATAATTGGCCAGGTCAGATAATAGGAAAGCAATATTGACACAACAAAGGTTTGGGCAACCAGACCACACCAGCCTACACTAAATTAACACAATATGGCAGAATTATCATCAGCCAGGTAAGGTAATACAAAAGCAACATTGACACAATGAATGAATGGTCAACCAGAGCAGCACTACAATTCAGTAATGTGCATGATATGAGATAGTACACTCATCCATCTCAATACAAAACTACCAGACAATTTTCCTTGCAAAAAATCAACATTGTCGCCTTTAATTATACATTTTGCTACAACTAAATTTAGATCAGATAAAGGTTGGATTCATGCCGATTAATAAAATACATGCTGATGTAAAAATATAGTGATATACAACAGGTACTTACAACAGCATTGGAGCACAGAGAATTCCCGCAAGATGCTTTCCTCAAATACGATCCCAGTGCAGAAAGTCTTCTATCATTTAAGCTTATTTTCTAAAAGAGAGATGGGTAAGAAACATGTAGAAATTATGATTAGAATGCTATAAAATTTCATGATGGGAGGATACGCACACGCTTCTTAGAATGGGCTTGACATATTTTTGCTGGACTGGAGCGGACTAGTTCTTTGGCCATTAGAATCTGCTTATTATCAGTAGGAGTTGGGTGTCACACCCCAAAAATTCAACCATAATTTTATTAAGTAAAATTTGGCCAGTAATAAAATTTTGAATTATACTAGGTCATTTATTAATTTTAGAGCCTTTTCTATTTTATGTTTTACAAAATTCTCCCCTCCATAGAAGATTATTTTGTAGAATATTGTGGTCCTTCGTTGTTTTGTAAATAAATTCATTTATATCATAAATAACAGTAGGAAATATTTTCATAATAAAATTTGCCACAAACAATTCTTTTACTAGCATTTTCAATGCTTGAAACACTTCTTTTGCACTACAATTATTTTAAATAATTTGTTTAAAATGCCACAGAAATTATGAGAGGTCAGGTGATGCCTATAAATTACTTTTATGCAAAAACCTAACTATGCCTTTTGAAAATTTTGAGTGAAATTTCCCCTTTTCATTTCTGCCCTATTTTTGAGTTTTAACTACAACCCTAATTTTCCTAGCTCCATTAATTCTGAAAATTTTCTATCTTGTTGTCCTTCCAGCTAGTACCTTAAGTCCAGAAGGACAGCTCCAATTTCAGCTTGCGAGTTCACCAAATATACCTCTGTAGTTTCTGTCCAGTACTGAAGTTTTGTAGAACTTGCACTAGCAAATTTTTCCTTATGCTAAATTAACTACACCACCATCTCTATCATCTAAAGAGACCCTAGCCTGCCAAATTTCAGATCCAGAAGAATCTTCTAGCCAGCCCTAGCATTCTCTCGGACACCTCATGTGCATGACAGAATTCTGCAAGTTCCTAAACTTGCACTGGGCACCTGATCATATGCTCAAACCATCATGTCTACTAGCTCTATCATACCTTAATTTAACTCTCTGGAAAGTTCCATGAGCATCAGAGGCTCCTAGGCCACCAAGGCATTTCGTCGAGCACTTTGTGCACGTGCTCTGGGCACGGCCAAATCGTGCGTCTTGCACGCGTCAGCACCGAGCTCCTACCATGTCTCTGATGCCTCCCCCTCTCATCCTGATGATTCTCTGGATCGGCTCGACCACCTGGAAGCTCGCAGACACCCTCGCTTGGCTCCTAGCACCGGCCACCGCCGTTCACGGTGACCAGGACCACCGCCCGACGAGTCCCGCACGGCCATGTCTCTGCCCAGCCCGCGTGGCATGACCCGAGCCGCCAAGCTCCTCCCAGGAGTAACTACAGACAGCCACCGTCCTCACACAACTCCGCCGGCCACCACCAACCTCACAACAGCCCTCGTTTGCCCTTAATGGCCGACCACCGCCCTGGAGTCAGCAAACCGACCTTCCCGCGCTATGAAAAGCCCCCCCGAGGTCTCTCAGCTCACCAACACATCTCCACCCTCCTCTGTAAGATCCCGGAGCAACCCAAACAGCCAAGCGATGGCCTTATCCCCCATCTCCGGCAGCTTCGGCCGCCGCCTGGTTCCAGTCGATTCCGACGCGGCTAGTGCCTCCCCCTCACATATTCACCGCCAGCCACCTTGAGCACCTGATGATCCATCCCCGTCATCAATTTAGCTCGGGATCAACCATGGGCGAATCCCCTCTTCTGCCCGACGCCACCATCTGCCAGAGTCCTCGCCGCCGGAGACTCCATCCACACCACCGACTATGGCCACCACTGGAGGGACCGCGTCAACCCCCGGAGCTCGATGGTGAGCTCAGCTCACCGAGGGACGCCTCCAATTGCCGGCGAGGATCGGCAGAGCTTCTCCTCTGTTCGGCTGGAGGAGAAGGCATGCACGAGGAACGGTCAAACCTGACTAGTGGGCCAGGCGGGCCCACTGTGAGTAACCCAGCGCCACGCCAGCTCGACTTAAGTGGAGGTGTATTTCTGCAAATACGTCTCCTCCTCCGCAAAGCAGAATCAGTGGAATTGTAAGCACTGAAGTACGTTTTCGCTAGTCTGAAAGCGTATTTTCACTCGAACTATTTCTTTTTCTGTTTTATTTTGAATCCAGTTTTGACCCTAACTTTGACCGCCTCTAGTTTTTAAACACAAACTCCAAATGACTTGATTATTTTTGTGTTATTTCTCAAATTTCATCTAGTTCATTTTAGTATTTATTTCAAAATTTTCCAAACAATTTTTTAGCACTGTTTTGACTTTATGTGGTAATTATAATATTTTGAAAATAGGAATGGAGGGGAGACATAGTTTTCAAAGTTTTGGAATGCACCCACCACTTCTGCATGCTCAAGGCAAGCATCTTCAACACATGATATGGTTGAATGCATAGTTATTTGTTTTCACGTAAAATTGAATTATGAGTATGTCGAATTCATATAGAATTTTCATAGTATTAGCCATACATGCATGATTCCCTTTGATGGTATTTTATCTTCACTTAAACATGAAGTATAAGTGAGTACGGCTATTTTCATGTGCCATATGTGCCTATGTTGGTCCAGGCTAATTTGCAGGAAGAATCAATCACGAGAAAAGTGACCGTGAGATTGAAATCCCGTTGTGACGAGAATGATCAATGAGGGTATGTTGAGACACACCAGGTGGTGACCCTTGTTGGAACACGCGGTACGCTACGCTAGCCTCAAATAAAATTTACTACAACGCACCCAAGATCATGCTGCTGGAAATAGATCACGGGATCGGGTTTACCACTAGACGCGCAGTCACCGCAGTGGAAGTAGAGTTGGTGATGCGTGTAGCCGATCTCCCGGGCCGTCTCCCCCTAGTGTCGCTGATCTTCCACGAACAGCGAAGACCCGTGAACGGTGATCTCCCGCGAACAGCACCTCACGGTTCCCTCGAACGGTTCGTCCAAGCACCGCAGATGCGATGCCTCCAAGGTATCCACACGTGCGGGGTGCAGCGGCGGGCGGCGGACTGCTATGTCCGGTCGCATGTCATGGACATGGGGAGTGGCGTTGGCTAACCATGGTTCAAAAGATTGGATTAACCTTAAGTGGTGTGCCCACTCCCCTTTATATAGACCTCCGAGGTGGGCTCAACACTTGAGCCCACTAGGAGTCCACATCCATTTTCCACTCGGATCCAATCCGAATGGGCTGCAGCCCCTTAAGTGTGCGACCCTATAGGTTCACGTACGCATGGACACGACCAAGTCGATAGTTGGTAGCGGCTCCTAGCAGAACATGCCATCTCCTATGTGTGCGTAAAGTCGTTTGACGAACCTCGACAATGTGTCATATGCAACATTCCTTTTTCCTCACGATATTTGTTTTCGAGCTCAAGGCGAGTACTTGTCACCCTTGTGATAGCTCAACCTCTCTTCTCGAAACCGTGATACAGATTCCCGAAGTGGGTTAACCCTTAACCCAAGTTGCATGGCTACGCTTTCTGAATCTGATCACTCGAGAGGGCCCAGAGAATATCTCTCCAAATAGGAGGGGCAAATCCCATCTTGGTCAACCATGTCTCACAGCATGTCTCACGACTTACCCGAAAGCTACCTTTATAACTACCTAGTTACGGAGTAGCATTTGATAGACCCTATGTGACTCGATCCTCATCCTGAGACCATGTGAGGACCTTAGGTATAGGACATGACATAGACATTGTACTTGAGACTAACAAATGACCATATCTCGCTGCGTCTCAACAAGTGGGTCTGTCCGACTCGGTGATCTCCATCCCCGATTCCATACTATCGGTTTAGCATCTCCATGCAGATGACTTGTGAAACATAGTCATCAACCATGTCGTATACTAGTCAAGGATATGTGTCCGCATAACCTTATCAACTAGGGACATTAGAACAATCATCATACAATACATAGTTCCACAAACAAGTCACATACTTATTGATACATATCATTGATGATGTTCAAGGACAATACGAAGAACTCATGAATACATATGGAAATATCATCATCACATGATTGCCTCTAGGGCATATCTCTAACAGTCTCCCACTTGCACTAGAGTCAATCATTTAGGCATCGTATGCCCATGGAGCTCATGTGCGCCTCATGCTTCGGCCGTGGGAGAGGCTTCGTCAATGGATCAGCAACATTTGCATCAGTGTGTACCTTGCATATGTTTACATCACCTCTTTCGACAATGTCGCGAATAAGGTTAAACCGCCTGAGTATGTGTTGGGTTTTATGATGGTTCCGTGGTTCCTTGACTTGCGCAATGGTACCACTATTATCACAATAGAGGTCCAATAGCTTAGACGCGCCCTCAATCACACCAAGATCAGAAATGAAATTCTTCACCCAAACACCTTCTTTTGCAGCTTCAGAAGCCGCAATGTACTCGGCCTCTCTTATAGAATTAGCTACCGTATCTTGCTTGGAGCTCCTCCGGCTCACTGCTCCTCCGTTCAGAATGAACACAAACCCAGATTGCGATCGACTATCATCCCTAACAATTTGGAAACTTGCATCCGTGTAAATCTTTACAACGAGCTCATCCTCACCTCCATAAACCAGGAACATATCCTTAGTCCTTCTCAAGTACTTGAGGATATTCTTAACCGCTGTCCAGTGACTCTCACCTGGATCAGCCTGGTATCTGCCCACCACACTAAGAGCAAAGCTAACATCGGTACGAGTACATACCATAGCATACATGATGGACCCAACAGCCGAAGCATACGGAATCCCATCCATGCATCTTCGCTCATCAGGACTCGAAGGACTCTGAGTCTTGCTAAGACTAATGCCATGTGACATGGGCAAGAAACCCTTCTTGGCATCTTGCATGTTGAACCGCTTCAACACCTTGTCAATATACGCACTCTGGCTTAATCCAATAAGCCTTCTCGATCTACCTCTATAGATCTTGATTCCCAAAATATAAGCTGTTTCTCCCAAGTCCTTCATAGAAAAACTATTTTTCAATGAGTCCTTGACAGATTCAAGCATTTGAACATCATTTCCAATCAATAATATGTCATCCACATATAAGATCAGAAATGCAACTGAGCTCCCACTGACCTTCTTGAATACACAATGATCGCAGTCGTTCTTGATGAAGCCAAACTCTTTGACCGCTTCATTAAAATGAATGTTCCAATTCTGAGATGCTTGCCTTAATGGATCTGTGAAGCTTGCATACAATGCTAGACTTCTTTGGATCGACAAAACCCTCGGGCTGTGTCATATACACATCCTCAGTTAAATTTCCATTAAGGAAAGCCATCTTGACATCCATCTGCCATATCTCATAGTCGAAATATGTTGCTATAGCAAGAATGATCCAAATTGATTTAGGCATCGCTACCGGTGAGTAAGTCTCATCATAGTCAACTCCTTGAACTTGTCGATAACCTTTAGCGACAAGTCGAACCTTATGGATTGTGACACTTCCGTCCATATCAGTTTTCTTCTTAAAGATCCATTTGCACTCAATGGCTCAAACACCATCTGGCAGATCAACCAAGTTCCAAACTTGATTGTCATCCATGGACATTAATTCAGAGCTCATGGCCTCAAGCCAGAACTCGGAATCAGGGCTCTCCATTGCTTCCTCATACGTAGTCTGATGAGGACATCAATACCATTGTTACACCCACAGTCCCTGCTGCTATACATACTGAACCAATTACTAGAGCTCGCGCACGCCAATTAAATTATCAGGTACTTTCGTTTCTTGGTAATGATTCTAATGTTCATGAGAATATGATGCTGCCTAAATTGGATACATTTGTTTTGCTTACAAATGAAGGGCCTGTCATGGATAAGAGGGATGAACACTGGAGCAAGACCAAGCATGGAGATGATGGCATGCGCGAGGGGAACAAGAACGGAGTTACAAGTGATGATTTCAGGACTTTGAGGCCACCATAATGAGTGCATGAAGCCTTGGACGAAATATACAATATGCCACTTCATAATATTCGTTCATAGGCTATTCTAGGTGCTGTGTCACCTTATTATTGGGCCAGGCCCATGTAATTTCGAAATACTTAAGTATAGGCTGTTTTTAGAGTCCGTATGTGTGGGGAAACAAGAGTTAGGGTTGGTTTCCGACCCCTCCCTCAAGGGCCACGAAATTCCCTCCTTTTCCTCCATATATACAGCCCTTAGGGCGTCGTTTAGACTTGGGGTTTTGTTTAGATTAAAAGTTCGCCATAGCTGCAACTTCGCGTACTTCGTTTGTGTTCAACGACCAGACAAAGGCGTCACAGAACCCCACCTTGATCAATAAAGCTTTCCTCTTATATTCGCAATATCCAGATTGCAATCTTAGTTTCTTGCTTGTTCTTCGTTTGCCTGCAGGAAACAGACCTTCGTGGTCAGGTTGATCGTGCTCCGGCGTGGTCAATAACCTCTCAGAGTTGGTTTAGCGATTGCTACGGCGCGACGTCCTTGCACGTTCGTAGTCGGATCGTCAAAGTCGACTTCCTCCAAAATGATAGCCACCATCTCATCGAAAGACGGGACACCTTTGCCTCTATCATAGTCGGCTCGTTATTCTTAAAGAACAACACATTGTAGTCATGCAAATTGCATAACCTTTATGACCTCCATGGAACCGGTGTCGACTCCACTACAGGTTCCCTAACTAATTCCATTGTGACAGAATTACCTACTCGAACGTCCCCGTGTGGTTCTCGAATTTCTTCGAGTCGGACAGTCCTCCCACTAGCCTTCCGATTGAGAAACTCTTTCTCAAGGAAAACTCCATATCGAGCGACAAACACATTTCCCTCTTCACGGTTGTAGAAGTAATATCCCAAGGTTTCCCATGGATATCCTACGAATATGCACTTGTCCGATTTGCGAGTGAGCTTGTCCGACTGGAGTCGCTTAACATATGCTTCACATCCCCAAATTTTTAGAAAAGACAAACTGTGATTCTTCGTAGTCCATATCTCATATGGTGTCTTATCTACGGACTTAGATGGTACCCTCTTTAGTGTGAAAGCTGCAGTTTCCAGAGCGTATCCCCAAAATGACAAGGGTAAATCCGACGGGCTCATCATTGATCGGACCATGTCCAACAGGGCCTGATTTCTTTGTTCTGACACGCCATTTCTCTGTGGCGTACCCAGGGGAGTCATTTGTGGAACTATTCCACTACTATTAAGATGATCATCAAACTCCTGGCTCATATACTCACCGCCACAATCAGATCGTAGAAGTTTGATTTTCTTCCCAAGTTGATTTTCCACTTCATTCTGAAACTCCTTGAACTTTTCAAAAGTTTATGACTTGTGCCTCATCAAGTAGACATATCCATATCTACTCAAATCATTGGTAAAAGTCACGAAGTATTGGAAACCACCTCTGGCTGTCGTGCTCATTGGTCCATGTACATCACTATGTATAAGTTCCAACAGCTCGGACGCCCTCCCGCAACTCTTTGCAAAAGGAGTCTTAGTCATCTTACCAAGTAGGCAAGATTCACATGTCTCGAATGATTCAAAATTAAACGAAGTTAGAATTCCATCATCATGGAGCTTCTTCATGCGCTTTTGACTAATGTGTCCTAGTCGACAATGCCAGATGTAAATTGGATTTATCTCATTAGGCTTATGCCTCTTGATGTTTATGTTATAGACTGATTCACCTTCCAGATCTAGGAGAAATAACCCATTCACAACGGGTGCAAAGCCATGAAACATATTAGTAAATAGAACAACCATTGTACTTAATACTGAATTCATAACCTTGTCTCATCAAACATGAGGCAGAAATAATGTTTCGACTCAAAGCAGGAACATAATAAAAATTATCAAGTTCCATTACAAATCCCGAAGGTAAATTAAGTTGCATAGTGCCGACGGCCAATGCAGCAACTCTTGCTTTATTCCCGACGCGAATGTCAACTTCTCCTCTTGCGACATTCCTAGTTCTGCTCTTCATCGAGTTGCATATGTGAACAACCGATCCGGTATCATGTACCCAAGAGCTACTAGAAACACCAGCAAGATAAATGTCTATAACATATACAACAAGTCTACCTGAAGAAGAAGTCATACTTCCATTCTTCTTTCCCTTCTCGGCAAGCCACTTGCTGCAGTTCCTTTTCCAGTGTCTGGGTTCCTTGCAATGAAAGAAAATACTCCCCGAAGCCGTCCCTGACTTAGGAGCAGCAGCTGCTGTTGGAGTTGCCTCCTTCTCTTTGCCCTTTGCCTTAGCCTTTTTCTTGGACTAGCTCTTCTTGAACTTAGCCGAGTTCTGCACCATCGACACTTGGCGATGCATACCTTTCTTGATATCTTGCTCTACCACTTTAAGCATCCCATGCAATTCAGTGAGCTTCTTTTCCATCCCATGCATATGGTAGTTTGAGATGAACGACCCATAGCTATCCGGAAGAGAACCCAGAACTGTCTCTGTGGAGAACTCGTCCCCAAGTGGGAAGCCCAACCGATCCAGAGCTTGCATGTACCCGATCATCTTAATCACATTCGGGCTCAGTGGATCACCCTCTTTCAGCTTACAATCCATCAAGGATCTCCATACGTTGAACCTTTCATTCCTAGCCTGCATTTGAAACATGCTCCTAAGATTCTCGATCATATCGAAAGCCTCAATATTTTTGAACTGCTGCTGCAGATCGGGCTCCATAGAAGCCAGCATGAGACAGCTGATCTCGTTTGATTCATTAATGAGTTTCTGGTAGACATTTCTGGTTGTGGCATTAGCATTATCGGCAGGTTCCTCTGGAAGTGGATTCTCTAGAACTTGTTCCTTTTTCTCATGCCTAAGAACAATTCTTTGTTTTCTATACCAGGTGGTAAAGTTTGTTCCACTCAATTTATCTTTTTCCAGGATTGATTTCAACGCAAAAGGGGTAACTTGAGCAGGTGGTGCCATTGATCTACAACAGAAATATGCAAAACACTAAGACATGTATTCACGAAGAGTAATTCATAATAAACATTTTAATAAGATCATTACTCCCACTAAAATCAACATCCCTCGGTTGATACTTAGTGATTCAAGATCCAAGATCAACATGTCAACTAGTGAGCTTTTGCATCACCGCCAGAAGACAATATCACTCAGTAAGCAACTCTTGCTAATCGTATCTCCATACGACTCTTGTTGTTGGGGACATCTCATGCCTCGCCAACTCCTATGCCTCGTGGCCCAAAACTGTTTTGATAGCCACGACAAGTCAACCAATGCTTCACGTGTAAGTGTCCGACACAAACCCATCACTTCAAGGAGATCTAGTGGCACCCTCATTTTATAGGCCCGCCACTAAATATACTTGACATGTGAAGGTGCAGCAATTGGGGAGGCATTTAAACTTGACATTCTTTGAGGGATCACCCTACTTAAAACATCTACCATGCAAAAGAAGGGTGCATAAAAGGGATAAACTTTCACAGGCAGTTTATATATGTGTGATATGGTATAGCCCCTTTTCACAACGCATGGTGATCTCCATCTCCACGTGTGTGGTATGCTCATGGTGATCTCCATCTCCATGCATGGTTGTCCTTGTGGCGATCTCCGTATCCACGCCATGGTGTCAACCGCCAAGTGTTACATAAGATACTATGCTATTACAAACTAATAACTACTGAACATAAATTACATTACATGGCTTCTCATGTTGACACGCAGGTCATTAATACAATAACGAGACAACCATATGGCTCCTGCCGGTTACCGCACTCATGACACACAGGTCATGAGACAATAATACACAAGCAACATTCATGGACTATACCAAATCACAAGCATTCCCTGCAAAAACGAGTCAGACGTTCTACTGCCGAAGATAAAACCTCCCGAAACTCTATTTTCCAAGCGGATTTTGGCCTAGCCAGAAGCGCCGAAATCCTGTTTTGATATCTCCCCGCTAATCCAACTTTTCGTTAGCTTCAGTTGATGGGTCGTGGAGCAAAATTGGAGTTCGTATGCAAAAGTTACAGCTGTTTTACCGAGACCACTCCAACAGATTTCAACACTGCGGAAATCATATTTCCATGGTGTTGATCTATGTTCCGATTCGATCAATATCATGATCTCCGTGTGCTACATCTGGATTTACGTTCCACTATGGTGGAAAACTGACCGGTAGGGGTAATTCGTGTCACGACCTCTGCGCCACGATCACGGAAGCAAGATCACGAAACCAACCTTCAACACTGACGTGCACTGCCGATGTCATCGACCCGCACCCGAACCGATCTACATATCTCATATGCATATCATCTAATCTATCACCACACAGCGGAGGCTCTGATACCACTGTTGGAACACGCGGTACGCTACGCTAGCGTCAAATAAAATTTTCTACCACGCACCCAAGATCATGCTGCTGGAAATAGATCACGGGATCGGGTTTACCACTAGACGTGCAGTCACCGCAGCGGAAGTAGAGTTGGTGATGCGTGTAGCCGATCTCCCATGCCATCTCCTCCTAGCGTCATCGATCTCCCGCGAACAGCGAAGACCCGTAAACGGTGATCTCCGACGAATGGCACCTTGCGGTTCCCTTGAACGGTTCGTCCAAGCACCGAAAATGCAATGCCTCCAAGGTATCCACACGTGCGGGGTGCAGCGGCGGGTGGCGGACTGCTAGGTCCGGTCGCACATCATGGACGTTGGAAGTGGCGGTGGCTAACCAGGGTTCAAAAGGTTGGATTAACCCTAAGTGGTGCGCCAACTCCCCTTTATATAGACCTCCGAGGTGGGCTCAACACTTGAGCCCACTAGGAGTCCACATCCATTTTCCACTCGGATCCAATCCGAATGGGCTGCAGCCCCTTAAGTGTGTGACCCTATAGGTTCATGTACGCATGGACACGACCAAGTCGATAGTTGGTAGCGGCTCCTAGCAGAACATGCAAATTCCCATGTGTGCATAAAGTCGTTTGATGAACATCGACAATGTGTCATATGCAACATTCCTTTGGCCTCACGATATTTGTTGTCAAGCTCAAGGCGAGTACTTGTCACCCTTGTGATAGCTCGACCTCTCTTCTCGAAACCGTGATATAGATTCCCAAACTGGGTTAACCCTTAACCCCAGTCGCATGGCCATGCTTTCTGAATCTGACCACTCGAGAGGGCCCAGAGAATATCTCTCCAAATAGGAGGGGCAAATCCCATCTTGGTCAACCATGTCTCATGGCATGTCTCACGACTCACCCGAAAGCTACCTTTATAACTACCCAGTTACGGAGTAGCGTTTGATAGACCCTAAGTGAGTCGATCCTCATTCCGAGAACACGTGAGGACCTCAGGTCTAGGACATGGCATAAACATTGTACTTGAGACTAACAGATGAACATATCTTGTTGCGTCTCAACAAGTGGGTCTGTCCGACTCGGTGATCTCCATCCCTGATTCCATACTATCGGTTTAGCATCTCCATACACATGACTTATGAAACATAGTCATCAACCAAGTCGTATACTAGTCAAGGATATGTGTCCGCATGGTGCACACGATATTAACAACTTTATCGTTTGTGTTATTGAATGCATCACACATGGTGCGTAGAAGAAACTGTGTGGCAAAGATTGTCCATCACACGCACTTTTTATGTGGTAAACGTTTGCGCAAGGTGGCCTAACGCAAATAATTTTCAAGAGGATGTCATGTGTGATTGTTCATTGATCCAACACGGTTTATTCCTAGAAATTGTGTGCGTTGCCTGAGGTCATCGCCACAGTGTTTTCTCAATAACCATTTGCAATAGAAAAACCCAATTAGCAGGCTAATTGGCCATTAGCAGGCTAATTGTTCTATTATTAATAATTCATTTATTAATCTAATTGACATTTCATATTAAGCATATAATATATTTCATTTCCATATTAAGGAAGCAGGATTTCATAATTGAAATACATCGAAGTACAAAATCATATAGCTTCAGCACTCAGCTACCCCATTACACAACTGCACCAGCACCAAGTTTCACATGCAACATCTATAACCTTTCGAAATTAGCATCATAGATGGTACATAGACATATGAAACTCATCTGGAAAACTGCTGAAGCAGAAGGCGAATATTGAGCCTTCATTGATGTTAAAGGTCTTTGCAACTTTAGGCCAGTGCCTGTGGATGATTGACCGTCCATCCTTCGTCCTCTTCAGGAACACTTCAACATTGAACCGTGGGTGTTGTATGAAAACCTTCCTCACCTCCTGACCATACAGGTGGTTTGAGAGGTAATCATCAGTGAAGTGCTTTTGAAAGGCCTGAAAACAAGGATGTGCGTAAATATCTTCTCTATATTGGAAATGGGCAAAGGAATAAAAAAAGCAAAGTGTAATAGTTAGTACCATCTTGTAGTGAATTGATGTCTTCGTCATTGTGCGGACAAAGATATTGTTGTTTTTTGTTGCTAATTTGTTTATCCTAACAATCTTTCTGAGTTTCTGACTTGACTGATATTCATGGACAACTCATTTCCCCATATGCAAAAAGGGTCGAACAGTGGGTCCAAAGCTCTGACCGCAGGACCTACATGTGCAAGACCAAATTGTTAAAAACCTAAATATTAGAATGGTTTCTGCAATTGCACAACAATGTTCTATTAGACAAAGGACCATGCATGTGCAAACCTCGATTGTAAACCTTTGTGCTTCCCATTGTTTCCGTGCAACACATATAAGGTAGTTAGTGATCGGGTTAAGTGAGGGTTCGCATGCTATTAGTAAAATATGTTGATGAAAAGTAAGCACATTGCAGATTCATTAGATTAATTCGAGCCACATGTAAAACCCATTTATTACCAAGCATTGTTAAGAACTAGGAAATATAGCAATTGTATATGTTTCTCATGTATTAAGTGCAGCCAAATTTGATTTATTCCTCACATGCACAACAATAAAAAATTCTACCCACGACAATTGGACATCGCATTGCAGAATTGAACCAAGCAGTTAACTAAACACAACAAAAAAATGAACCAAACATTAACTGAGAACCACATTGCACAATATAACATACTCCTAATAAAAGATCAGACAGTTAACCAAACCAAGCATGCCTAACAACTTGGAAATATAGCAATTGTATTTGTTTCTCATGTATTTAGTACAGCCAAATTCGATTTATTTCTCACATGGTATACAATAACAGAATGCACCCACAATAATTGAACATCGCATTACGGAATTGAACCAAACAGTTAACTAAAAACCACAACAAATGAACCAAATGTTAACTGAGCACCACATTGCACAATGTATAACATACTCGAAGATCAGACAGTTAACCAAACCAAGCATGCCTGACAACTTGGAAATATAGCAATTGTATTTGTTTCTCATGTGTTTTGCAAAGATAAATTTGATTCAGTTCTCACATGGAAGACAATACAAAATTGCAGCCTGAAGAATTGAACATCACATTTGCAGAATTGAACCAAACAGTTAACTAAAGACGACAACTAATTAACCAAATAGTTAATAAGTGAGCACCACATTGCACGACATATAGAACATATACACTAGAGAAATAAATTGCATGATAAAAGTAGATAGGACAATTCATTAGAATTTGTTAAGGAAAGGCAGCACATGCAACGGATAAACCGAGCTTGCTTAATCGGCATAGCTAGCAAACTGAACATAGGTCCTTATAGTGAGCTAATAAGACAAGCTACTCCTCATCGTCAGAGATATCAATGACGATTAGCTTCGTGGACATGGAAGAGGGCGAGGCCTCCACATCGTGGGTGCCCTCGTCATAGTGGTGAGCTGCTTGAGCCGATCCGTTCACCAACCTGTTGCCTCTCGAGTTGAGGTAAGCATGAGCACGCTGAGAAAACACCGCGTAGTCTTTGTCCAAGGCACCAACGATGGACTCGAGAAAATCCCACAAACTGTCGTTTAAAGCAGCCAACCATGTCGCCGCATCGGCGCGCGAGGCGTCGACGGTGGCCTCGATGGTGAGGTGCTCCTCAAAGATCTGGGGGTTGGCACAAATGGAAACCATCGCGACCCCATCCGCACGTGCGGCCTCGATTTGCTTCTTTGCTACCAAATGCTCCTTGAGCTCCTGGCTATACTGCGCGCACCATGGCTTAGGGCGGCGCTTATTTGGGGGAGGGGGAGGTGATTTGGGTGGAAGGTGTCGTGTGACGCCCGGATAATTAAGCTACCGTAATCCCACGTTAACGATGCCACGTCACCTCTGTTATTGTTGCTAATCTCGCGTTAGTTCGAAACCGATTCAAATTCAAAATTTAAAATCAAGCAAACAATAAAAGTTTTCAAATAATAAAACTAAAATGTTCAATAAATAGTAGATAAATCAGAGGCTATGATAAAATTGTAAACAACATTATTGAAATTTGATAGGTGACTTAAACAACCTCAAACAGTGGCTGAAACATTATTTAATAACCTTTTTATTAATACAAAATAAATATAAAATGATATTTACCCCAAACTAGTTTTTGGTGGTAGGATATATTGTGCTCTGATTTGTGGGCCAGCTCTCATATTTTACAAAACTCATTTGGTGCCCAGACAATTAGCCAAAATAGAAAAGAGAATAAAATAAAAAAGAAAAGGCAAAACTATAAACGAAAACCAAAAATAAAATAAAAACAAAAGGCCCCCCTCCCCAACTTGGCCTCTTGGCCCAGTCGGCTCAGGCGACCAGGCTGACCCAGCCGGCCCACCCCGCACCTCCCCTGGCCTATATGGCCCCTTGCCCCCCTCAAAACCCTAAAGCTGCTACCCCCGATCCTCCACTCTCTCCACGCGCCCCCACCTCTCGGTCCCGATCTGGATTGGGGACAGCGGTTCCCCTTGCTGCACGCCCGACGCCGCCACTCCCCGGATCCCGTCGCCGGAGCCATCTCGCCGGAGCTGCCCCGCCGTCCTCTTCTTCGTCGACCTCATCCCCGTCCTCCTCCTCGACGCCCACTGCCAGTTCCCTACATTACCCTATGAGCTCCCCCTCTCCTCTCCTGGTCATCGCGCGCATGCGCCGTCCCGCACGCGCACACCGCCGCACAGGCTGCGCCTGGCCCGCTTCGTGCCGTCGCTCCTGCTGTTCGGCGCCGGCGCCCATCCGCGCACCGCCTCGACGCCCCACTGCTCCCGCTGCCCCGCCTGGCGCCCTCGCCGTGTCCACCTCCCGCAGCTCCGCTGCTGCCTTGCTCTGCGGCGCCGCCGCGCTCACCGTTGACCGTGGCTCCCACTGCCGCCCCTGACGCCGTTCGTCGGCCGCGCCCCGCAGCCGCCTCGCTCCCGCTCGATGACCCTCTTGCTCCTGCTGCTACGCGCTATCATCTCCCTCACCGCCATCTCCGCCCCTACTTCTCACTGCCCTGCCTCGCCGGGCCTCTTCCCCCTCGCCCAGGCTCACCGTCGCCCGCACCAAGTGCCTCCGTGAGCTCCACGAAGCGCCGCTCCTTTCACGGTCGCGCCCTTGTGGTGTCACATCCCTAACCACGGTGCTGCCTAGTGTTTGCATCTTGCTTGCATCATGTTTAACTTTCATGGAAATCTGAAATGGGGATTGCCTAAACCCCTAGCATCAAAGGAATTCACTAGGTTCACCTAAAATATTTTCAGTAATCCAAATGGCTTTCAAAAATGTTCATCATTTATGGAAAATCTTGTAAACGATGCAGGTGATGCACATTTTCCATGACATATTTGGGCTCTGAATTAAATCATACCCTATTTGCATTTGGGCATTTAAATGTTATAAAATAATTTAAATGTCCAAATAATCTTAAACAAAATGTTTCTGTTGGATATATCCTATCTGATGGGCATGAGTAGTTTGATGATTTTGAAAGTGCCCAGCCATTTTACTAAGTCCAAAAACAAATGTCATAAATAGAAAATGGAAAGAATTAGGAAAGAAGAGAGAGAGAGAATACCTCACCTAGCCCCACAGAGGCCCACTTACAGCCCAGCCCACCCGGGCGCCACGTCTCCACCTCTCGCCGATGGGGCGAGGCGTGTGGCCGCCGTGTGCGCCCACGCCACGGCCACCTCCTGCTTCCACTTGGCATACAGGCGCCCCAACGGCCACGCACCCTGGCTCCCTCTCGACTCTTTCGCGGCCATTCCCTCCTCTGTCTCTCTCCCTCACGTTCCCTATCTCACGAGCACTACCGTCGCCGCCGCTCCTTTGCCCTGCACCCACCGCGTTCCTTGCACGTGGCGTGACCCGAGCTCCTTGGGACCCCAAGCCCCTCGTCGACCCATCAAGCCGGATGCCCAAGGCGATGTCGCGGCTTCTTCCCGACCACGGCCGCCGAATGCCGCCGTCCGATTCCCTCCCCGCCGTCTCCCCGAGCACGCCGACCTGCTCTTCGAACTCACCGTGAGCCCCTGTCCATTTCCCCTCTCTCCCCGTGCCCGTCCACGCCTTCTAACCACCGCGGCTGTCGGAGCCGACAGCTCCTTGCCGCCGGTCATGTCGCCACCGCGACTACGGCCGTGCAAGCATGCGCCCGAGCTCACCGCTGCACTCACCACACTCCCGCGAGTCGAACACGATCGTCCACGGCTCTTCCCGTGCCCCGCACCGCCCACACCGTTGTTGCCCGAACTCCGGCCGCCGCAAAAGTTGCCGTCGTCGTCGATTTAGTCCACTCCGGCGCGAGTTGTTGCCTCCGTTGGATGCGCGAGACTCCTAGCTTTCCGTAGCCGCAAACCGCGTCCAAAACCGAGCCACTGTAGGCGTTTAAAAGCCCTCCGCCCGGCGTCCGTCGTCGCGGCGTCGGACTCTGCCAAGTTGACCTTGTTGACCCTCGGGTGGGCCCAGTTTGACCCCCCTGGGTCTATGACAGGTGGGGCCCGGCCCTGTTAATTAGTTAGGATTAGTACTAATTGTTTTTAGCTAATCTAATTACACTGACACGCGGGGCCCTGGTCGATTTGACTGGACCACGCCCGCTGACCACTGACATCACAGTGACGTCATGCCGATGCAATAACTATTTTCTGGATTTATTCTTTACAGGAAATTTCAGAAAATAGTGCTAACTTCTAAAATTCATAGAAAATAATCTATAACTCCAATGGAAATAAGTTATATATGAAAAATGATCAGGAAAATATGAAGAATCTGTTTATGCCATGATCATGCATGTTTGAACAAGTTAACCTCACTGAATATGACAAATGATGATTAGGGAAATTTATGAAATAACATTTGTTGTTGGAATTTGTTCTTGTTCGAGTTCCACTTCAATTAACTTGGCTAGATATTGCATTAGGTGAATTCAGTACCTTAACATGACATGTCATTCATGTGAATGTGCATTGCATTGATTGTGTTCTTTCTCAGTTGCCGGTGTTTGTCCCCTCTCGATGAGCGGCGTCTCGGCATTGAGTTCGATGACACCTATGAAGAACTATATTATCTTCAGAAGTGCCAGGCAAGCAAAACCCCCTTGTTCATTTCGATATAATCCCACTCTCTCGCTCCTGCTCTATTTTGTTGCATTAGGACAACAACGACTCATGTGTTACTTGCTGCGGTAGCTGAACCCCTTTATCCTCTGCATGACCTGTCATTCCACAGTAATTAGATGAAACCCACTAGCATGAGTAGGAGTTGTTTGAGCCTTGTTGTGCCTACTCATTCATGCTTGTTTGTCATGCACACTCTTTGCTTAGAGTTGAGTCAGTCTCGATTCATCGGGGATGAATTGGAGGTGCGTGAACATGTCCTATTGTGTGAGAGCTAAGTGTGTGAACACGAATTGGTAAAGGTAGCGGTGAGAGGCCATAGGAGTGCATGGTGGGTTGTCTCATTGTAGCCGTCCTCAGGAACTGAGTTCTGTGTTTGTGATCCATGAACAGTTACTACCACATTGGGTTCCGTAACTCGACCCCTCTCGACTTATTAATCAACTTGATCTCTGTCCGGGAGTTGCAACTAGTTTATGGTGTTTGTAGGTAGTGTTAGTAGTCTACCAAGTGGCACAATGCAATGTGGGCTTGGGACAGAGACTAAACCTGATGTACAGCGTACCAAGTGGCAGCCGATTGGTGGGCTTGGGAACCCTGCTCACATCGTTTGGGGCCGTGGCGACACCCGGCGGATCTCCTTGCGGTTGGAACCCGAATAGGCGATAAACCTGGACGAGAGACTTGTGTGGTTAGTCGGTCGTGGCCGACTCCCTCGCCCGACTTCCGCTTGAAGGTTGCCGAGGTACATAGCGATGTCTGAGGCGATAAGTGGCGAGGCGTGTGTGAAGAAGTACACCCTGCGGGGTTATCATTATCCGTTCGAATAGCGGATTCCTCGGATATGGAAACTTGGACCCCTTGCATAGTTCATAGACAAGTGAAAGTGGTTACTCTAAAACTTCGCAAGATAAGCGTGAGTGCTATGGATGGCCTTCTCGTGGGTAGAGCGGGGCGAATCCATAGTGGTGTATTGGTATGGTGAATATGTGGACTCGTGCGCCACCTCAAAGAGTTACTTGCGGTCGTAGTTCGGGATAGCCAGCGAGTCAAAGGCTGGCTTCTGCAGTCAAACTCCACCACCCCTTTGTTGATAATGTTGCATGTGTAGCTAGTTACGATGTAAGTCTTCTTTGAGTACAATTGTACTCACGTTTGCCTATTTTATGTTTTTGCGAGAGAGACTTCAGTCTCGCTAGTAGTTCAGCGTGGACTTGACGTTTAGCTTGTTACCTCAGCTACGATCTTGTGCCCTCGGCGAGATCACAGTAGATAGTCAGGCTTCTCGGCCTTTTTCATTTTAGATGTACGTACTCGAGACATGTTTAGCTTCGCTTGTGTTTTGACTTGTATGCTCTGAATTTTGGGTCATGAGACCCTGTTTGTAATATCTCGCTCCGCAGAGCCTAATGAATAAATACTTGAGTCATAGAGTTATGTTGTGATGCCTTATTGTATTTACACATATCGAGCATATTGTGTGTATGTTTGAAATGCTCGGTATGTGTGGGATCCGACAATCTAGATGTTTATCCTTGGCAGCCTCTCATATGGGGAAATGTAGTCTAGTGCTTCTGGCGATAGTAGTCCGCTTCTGACTGGTTCACGAGTCCTGCTAGCCCAGCACTCTTGCTCTGGACACTTGTTGGCGACATGTGTTTCGCCGTTCACATGTCATCCCTTGAAATGTCCGCGGTGACATCTGAGTCTGCCTAACTGCTACAGCCGGGTTACGGAGTCTGTTAGCCCGTGCTACAGCCGGATTCACTGCTGGCGACCGACATGCTCGATGTGATTCATGTATGCTGTCCCCATGGGTTAGTGCCGCTTTGGGTTCACGACTAGCCATGTCGGCCGGGTTCTCTGTCATATGGATGCTAGAAACACTATCATATCGTGAGCCAAAAGGCATAAGCGGTCCGGGCCATGGTAAGGCGACACCGTGGGAATACCGTGCGTGAGGCGCAAAGTGATATGAGGTGTTACCGGCTAGATCGATGTGATTTGGAATCGGGGTCGACAAGCTGGGCTCGCGCCCGCTCGGCCGCAGCCCCGCTGCACCGCTTCGGGGCAGCTAAGCGGCTTCCCACCCTTGCGCCACAGGCGCTAAGCGCCCGAGAACCCGTCAACCGTTAAGGCCCCCTGGGCCTATGACATAGGGGCCCACACCCAGAACGAAAATTAAAAAATATTTTTAAGAAAAAATACAATAGATAAATAAATAATTAAAATATTAATTAATTAATTAAAGAATTAATTAACTTAATTAATCCTGATGAGATTAACCTAATCACTAAGTTTAGTTAATTAATCTGTTAGGTTAGTTAACAATCAGCTGGGACCCACACATCAGTTTGACCCAGTCAACGTTCTGTTGACTGCTGACATCATGCTGACGTCATGATTATGTCAGCATACACTATTCTGGATAATGTTGATTTAAAATAATTAAATAAATTCTAAAATGATTATATCTTTTAAAATTAATATAAAATAAATCGTGCCTCGGATGAAAAAACTTTGTACATGAAAGTTGCTCAGAACGACTAGACGAATCCCAATACGCAGCCCGTTCGTCCGCCACACACCCCTAGCATATCGAACACTCAACTTTCCATCTCCGGTTCATCTGTCCGAAAACGCGAAACACCGGAGATACTTTCCGGATGTTTCCCCCCTTCGCCGGTATCACCTATCCCTGCGTTAGTTCACCCCTAGCACAACGTATTGCCGAGTCTTGCTTTGTGTTACATTTGATTGCTCTATTATTTATTGTGTTCCCCCTCCGTTACTTCTTTCCGGTTTGCTCCAAGACCGTTGCCGATACCCTGTGATCTTCATCAGCGCGACCCCTCCTTCTCGGTGAGCTTCCAAGCAAGCCCCACGATCACCGAGATATCTTTGTTCTTCTCTCTCGCTTGCATTTGAGTAGTGTAGCATATTCTTGCTTTTGGTTAATCCTATTCTGCTGCATCACTGTCATTGTTGCTACAGATTTGTTACCCTTACCCATTATCCTAATGCTTAGTATAGGATGCTAGTGTTCCATCGGTGGCCCTACACTCTTGTTAAATGCCATGCTATACTACGGGCGTGATCACTTGGGAGGTGATCACGGGCATATCTATATACTTTATCTGATTGCATTACTTATAATCTTTGTTAGGAGATGGGGCTGAAGGGGCGGTGGCTCCATCCCGGTAGAGGTGGGCACTGGTTCAGTGGCCCCATTTGTTACTTTGTGACAGGCGGACAGGGCAGGTTGAGACCACCTAGGATAGAGGTGGGCCTGGCCCTGGTCGGCGTTCGCGGATACTTAACATGCTTAACAAGATCTTGGTATTTGATCTGAGTCTGGCCATTGGCCTATACGCACTAACCAACTACGCGGGAACATTTATGGGCACTCGACATCGTGGTATCAGCCGAAGCCTTCGTGATGTCAGCGACTGAGCGGCACGCGCCGCATTGGACCGTAAGCTCGCGCTTGTATTAAGGGGGCTAGGTCTGCTTCCGGCCACGTTCGCAACATGCAGGTGTGCAATGGGCAATGGGCCCAGACCCCTGCACCATAGGATTTAGACCGGCGTACTGACCTCTCTGTTGTGCCTTGGTAGGGCTCTGACGTGTTGATCTTCAGTGACCGGGCATGACCCAGAAAAGTGTGTCAGCCAAATGGGATCGGCGTGTTGGGTTATGTGGTGCACCCTGCTGGAAGTGTTTATCTATTTGAATAGCGTTATCTTGATAACAGGGCGACTTGAGTTGTATCTTGACCTTATGACAACTAGAACCGGATACTTAATAAAACACACCATTCCAAGTGCCAGATACAACCCGGTGATCGCTCTCTAACAGGGCGACGAGGAGGGGATCGCCGGGTAGGGTTGTGCTATGCGAGGCTACTTGGTGAACTTACCATCTACTCTCTCCTACATGCTGCAAGATGGAGGTGGCCAGAAGCGTAGTCTTCGACACGATTAGCTATCCCCCTCTTATTCTGGCATTCTCTAGTTCAGTCCACCAATATGGCCCTTTACACATATACCCATGCATATGTAGTGTAGCTCCTTTCTTGCAAGTACTTTGGATGAGTACTCACGATTGCTTTTCTCCCTCTTTTCCCCCTTTCCCTTCTACCCGGTTGTTGCAACCAGATGCTGGAGCCCAGGAGCCAGACGCGACCGTCGACAACGACTCTTACTACATCGGAGGTGCCTACTACTACGTGCAGGCTGCTGACGACGACCAAGAGTAGTTTAGGAGGATCCCAGGCAGGAGGCCTGCGCCTCTTTCAATCTGTATCCCAGTTTGTGCTAGCCTTCTTAAGGCAAACTTGTTTAACTTATGTTTGTTCTCAGATATTGTTGCTTCCGTTGACTCGTCTATGATCGAGCACTTGTATTCGAGCCCTCGAGGCCCCTGGCTTGTATTATGATGCTCGTATGACTTATTTTTATTTTAGAGTTGTGTTGTGATATCTTCCCGTGAGTCCCTGATCTTGATCATACACATTTTCATGTATGATTATTGTATGACTAAATCGGGGGTGTCACAAGTTGGTATCGGAGCCGACTGCCTGTAGGAATCCCCTTCCAACTCCTTGGCCGAAGTTGAGTCTAGTCATTGAAAAAGTTTTTACTAACATGGTTGTGCGGATTACGAGCCCTCATCGTCATTGGATGGTATTAGAATCTTTTATTCCTCGACCTATACTCTAGGACTCTGATCTCTCTTCTATTCAGGTTAAAAATAATTTGCTAACTCTAACTCTAGGTTCTCGTAAATACTTTCTCCCAGAGAGCCCCTAGGTCCGAATGATTGCTTGCTTCACCAAAAGATTCCGAAGACACCCTACGATGTTCTCTCGAGACTATGTGCCATCGCTTTTACAGTTCCCTACCACCGATGTATCCTTATGGATAAATACCTACATTTATCATTCATACATTCATCCCCAGTTGATCTTGTTATTATAAGATACCTCAAAATTCTCTCTATTGTTCTGAGAATACTTTGTGCCTACTGCCTTGCAGTTCTTTGCCACATGAATACCCCTACGGATAATTCCTCGCACTTACCGAGTATCCGCTCATCCCCAGTTGTTCAGGTGTTTCACAAAAGTCTTCGATATATTATTCGATCCTTCGAAAATCATTAGCAGCTTATTGCTCTGCAAATACTTGTCTGCTTGCATTATGGATGCTTCCCATATGTCTGGCAATATCATTAGTCTCCTTTGACACCGTCATTTTGATCCTATTGATTCAACATGAGTGCGAATGCACACAATGATCGGTTGATCCTTTTAAATTATCTTTCCAACTCAGATGCCATTTTGAACATGAGCTGGTTATCGACCAATCAAATTGTTGTCGATTGTACCCCTAAGTCTATTCAACTTATCCATCCTTAATTAGACCGTTGGCTTCTAATCCCTTGATTTTGAATAATTCCTTTGCATTTGAGCTTTGAATTAGTCAGTTGTTTCTATAATCCGATGCACTTGCATTCCTTCTTCCTTTGATAGAGTACCGATACTCACATCAGCTCCATTGTAGACCACCAGACCTCTTGTTGGATTATTATACGGCAGTGTCCTCCATATTCAAATAACCTTGTGAGCCTTTCCACGGATATATAAAGCCTTTGGTAAATTGTATCCTCTGCTTTCTCAACCATGCTCTGTTTGTTGGAAATATGCCCTAGAGGCAATAATAAAAGCATTATTATTATATTTCCTTGTTCATGATAATTATCTTTTATTCATGCTATAACTGTATTATCCGGAAATCGTAATACACATGTGAATACATAGACTACAATCGTCCTAGTAAGCCTCTAGTTGACTAGCTCGTTGGTCAACAGATAGTCATGGTTTCGACTATGGACATCGGATGTCATTGACAGCGGGATCACGTCATTAGGAGAATGGCGTGATGGACAAGACAATCCTAAGCATAGCACAAAGATCGTGTAGTTCGTTTTGCTGGAGCTTTTCCAATGTCAAGTATCTCTTCCTTAGACCATGAGATCGTGCAATTCCGGATACCGTAGGAGTGCTTTGGGTGTATCAAGCGTCTGGCGTAATGGCTGGGTGACTATAAAGGTGCACTACGGTATCTCGAAAGTGACCATTGGGTTGACGGATCGAGGCGGGATTTGTCACTCCGTATTACGGAGAGGTATCACTGGGCCCACTCGGTAGTGCATCATCATAATGAGCTCAAAGTGATCAAGTGTGCAGTCACGGGATCATGCATTGCTGATGCTGAGTAAAGTGACTTGCGTGCGAGACTAAGCGAGGTATTGGGATACCGACGATCGAGTCTCGGGCAAGTAACATACCGTCGACAAAGGGAATAGAATCTGGGGTTGCTTGAACCCTTGACATCGTGGTTCATCCGATGACAACATCGAGGAGCATGTAGGAGCCAACATGGGTATCCAGATCCGCTGTTGGTTATTGACTTGAGGTAGTCTCGGTCATATCGCATGTCTCCCGAACCGTAGGGTCTACACATAAGGTTCGGTGGCGCTAGGGTTAATAGGAAGACAAGTATGTGATTACGAATGTTGTTGAGTCCGGATGAGATCCCGGACGTCACGAGGAGTTCGGAATGGTCGGAGGTAAAGATTTATATATGGAAAGTGGTTAAGCGGACTCGGAAAGTTTGAGGGTATACGGTAATGTCAGGGGCCACGGGAGGTTCGGAGGTCCACGGGAGGGCCACCCCTCGGGGGCCCATGGGCTAAGTGGGAGAGGAGCCAGCCCCTGGTGGGCTGGGGCGCCTCCCACCTAGGCCCATCTTGGCTAGGGTTTGGGAGGGAAACCTAAGGGGCGCCCCTGGCTTGGGGCAAGCCACCTCCCTCCTCCCTTGGGCCGCCGCCCCATCTAGGGTTTCCCCTAGATGGCCGCCCCCTTGCCCTCTCCTCCTATAAATAGAGGGGTGGGGGGAGGCTGCAAACACCATTAAAGGCGCAGCCCTCCCTCCCAACACCTCTCCTCCTCCCATGAGCTTGGCGAAGCCCCTTGGGAAGCTGCCGTACCAACTGCACCTGCCGTCGTGCTGCCATTGGAGTTGTCTTCCTCAACCTCTCCTTCATCCTTGCTGGATCAAGATGGAGGAGATGCCATCGTCCGTCGTGTGTTGAACACGGAGGTGCTGTCCTTCAGCACTTTGGTCATCGGTGATCGGAATCACGTTGGGAGCGTCTTCATCATCACCACTCTCTCGAGCAGCTTCCGTACTCGATCTACAAGTGGTATGTAGATGCAAACTCTCTCTAGTAACTCGTTGCTTAGTAGAACTCATAGATGGATCTTGGTGAAACCGTGGGAAAATTTTAATTTTCTGCAGCGTTCCCCAGCAGTGGCATCATGAGCTAGGTCTGTCGTAGTTCTCTTTGCACGAGTAGAACACAATTTTGTTGTGGGCGTGGATCTTGTCAACTTACTTGCCGTTACTAGTCGTTTCTTGCTTCCGCGGTATTGTGGGATGAAGCGGCCGGACCAACCTTACGTGCTCTTCGTGAGACCGGTTCCACCGACTAACATGCACTAGTTGCATAAGGTGGCTGGCGGTGTCTGTCTCTCCTACTTTAGTTGGGCGGATTCGATGAACAGGGTCCTTATGAAGGGTAAATAGAAGTTGACAAGATCACGTTGTGGTTATTCGTAGGTAAAAAGCGTTCTTGCTAGAACCCAATTGCAGCCACGTAAAGATGCAACAACAATTAGAGGGCGTCTAACTTGTTTTTGCAGCAATTGTCATGTGACGTGATATGGCCAAGTTGTGATGAATGATGATATATTGTGATGTATGAGATCATGTTCTTGTAATAGGAATCACGACTTGCATGTCGATGAGTATGACAACGGCGGAACCATAGGAGTTGTCTTTATTTTGTATGACCTGCGTGTCATTGAAGAGCATCATGTAACTTACTTTACTTTATTGCTAGCGCGTTAGCCATAGAAGTAGAAGTAGTCGTTGGCGTGACAACTTCATGAAGACACGATGATGGAGATCATGATGATGGAGATCATGGTGTCATGCGGTGACAGGATGATCATGGAGCCCGAAGATGAAGATCAAGGAGCTATATGATATTGGCCATATCATGTCACTACTTTATAATTGCATGTGATGTTTATTATGATTATACATCTTGTTTACTTAGAGCGCGGTAGTAAATAAGATGATCCCTTAGAACAATTTCAAGAAGTGTTCTCCCTAAGCGTGCACCGTTGCTACAGTTAAGTAAGCTTCTAAGCACCACGTGTTAATCGGGTGTGATGGATTCTTACGTTCACATACAGCGGGTGTAAGAAAGATTTACACCGCGAAACACTTAGGGTTAACAGCGAGCCTAGCATGTACAGACATGGCCTCGGAACACGGAGACCGAAAGGTCGAACACGAGTCGTATGGAAGATCGATCAACATGAGAATGTTCACCGGCGAGACTAGTCCGTCTCACGTGTTGATCGGACCACGGCCTAGTCGACTCGGATCGTGTAACACTTAGATGACTAGAGGATGTCTAATCTAAGTGGGAGTTCATTAATAATTTGATTAGATGAACTTTATTATCATGAACAATAGTCTAAAATCTTTTACATGATATGTCTTGTAGATCAAATGGCCAGCGCTCATGTCAACTTGAACTTCAGCGCGTTCCTAGAAAACCAAGCTGAAAGATGGCGGCAACTATCTCGGACTGGGTCCGGAACACGAGATCATCCTCATAGCTGCCGAAACAATCGTCCTAGAAGGACCGCTAGGTGGCGCTCCCGTCGAAGAACCAAGACATTATGAATGCTTGGCAGTCTCGTCTTGATGATTACTCCCTCGTTCGGTGCGGCATGCTACTGACTTAGAACAGGGGCTCCAAAAGCGTTTTGAGCATCACGGAGCATATGAGATGTTGAAGAGCTGAAACTGGTTTTCAAGCTCACGCCGGGTCGAGAGATATGACATCTCCGACAAGTTCTATAGTTGTAAGATGGAGAAAACAGTTACATCGGTGAGCACATTACGAAGATATGCAGGTTGCACAACCGTATGACCCACTGAATATTAACCTCCACGATGAGGCGGTCATTGACAGAATCCTCGATCGCTCCCACCAAGCTACAAGAGCTTTGTGATGAACTACAACATGCGGGGATGGTAAAGACCATTCTGAAGTGTTCTCTATCTTTGAAGTCAGCGAGGTTGAAATCAGAAAGAACATCAAGTGTTGATGGTCAATAAGACCACTAAGTTTAAGAAGGGCAAGGGCAAGAAGAACTTCAAGAAGGGCGGCAAGGAGGTTGCGGCGCCCGGTAAGCAAGTTGCGGGAAGAAGTCAAAGAATGGACCCAAGCACGAGGCTGAGTGCTTTTATTGCAAGGGAAGGGTCCTTTGGGCGGAACTGCCCCAAGTACTTAGCGGATAAGAAGGCGGCAACACCAAAGGTATATTTGATATACATGTAATTGATGTGTACCTTACCGATGTCGTAGTAACTCTGGGTATTTGATACGGTGCCGTTGCTCATATTTGTAACTCACGGCGGGAGCTGCGGAATAAGCGGAGGCTGGCGAAGGGCGAGGTGACGATCTTGGCGTCGGGAATGGTTCAGTCGATGTGATCGCCGTCGACACGCTACCTCTTCATTTACCACAGGATTAGTTATAAACCTTAATAATTGTTATTTGGTGCCAAGTTTGAGCATGAATATTGTATCTGGATCTCGTTTAATGCGAGATGGCTACTCATTTAAATCCGAGAATAATGGTTGTTCTATTTATATGAGAGATATGTTTTATGGTCATGCTCCGATGGTCAATGGTTTATTCTTAATGAATCTCGGCGTAGTATTACACATGTTCATAGCGTGAATACCAAAAGATGTAAAGTTGATAACGATAGTCCCACATACTTGTGTACTTGCCGCCTTGGTCACATTGGTGTCAAGCGCATGAAGAAGCTCCATCTTGATGGACTTTTGGAGTCTCTTGATTATGAATCATTTGACACATGCGAACCATGCCTCATGGGCAAGATGACCAAGACTCCATTCTCGGAACAATGGGCGAGCAACCAACTTGTTGGAAATCATACATACCGATGTGTGCGGTCCAATGGCGTTGAGGCTCGCGGAGGATATCGTTATGTTCTCACTCTCACAGATGACTTGAGTAGATATGGGTATGTCTACTTGATGAAACACAAGTCTGAGACCTTTGAAAAGTTCAAGGAATTTCAGAATGAAGTAGAGAATCAACGTGACGAAAGATAAAATTCTTCGATCGGATCGTGGAGGAGAATATTTAAGTCACGAATTTGGTACACACTTAAGAAAATGTGGAATCGTTTCACAACTAACGCCGCTGGAACACCTCGGTAGCGGTGTGTCGAGCGTCGTGTCGCACTCTATTGGATATGGTGCGATCTATGATGTCTCTTACCGATTTACCGCTATCATTTTGGGGATCGCTCTAGAGACAGCTACATTCACTTTAAATAGGGCACCGTCTAAATCCGTTGAGGCGACACCATATGAATTATGGTTTGGGAAGAAACCTAAGTATCGTTTCTAAAAGTTTGGGGATCGATGCTTATGTCAAGAAACTTCAACTGAAAAGCTCGAACCCAAGTCGGAAAAATCGTCTTCATAGGATACCCTAAGGAAACCTTTGGGTATACCTTCTATAGATCCGAAGGCAAGATCTTTGTTGCCGAGAGCGGAACCTTTACGGAAAAAGAGTTTCTCTCGAAAGAAGTAAGTGGGAGGAAAGTAGAACTTCGATGAAGTACTACCTCTTGAGCAGGAAAGTAGTGCAGCTCGGAAAATGTTCTGTGATGCCTACACCTGTGAAGAGGAAATTCATGATGATGATCAAGGTACTTGGATCAAGTTGCTCTTGAACCCGTGGGTCCACTAGGACACGTTCCGCACCAGTGAATGCGGCAACCCTGTCTGGAAATCATGTTGTTGAACAACGGTGAACCTTGAACTATGAAGAAGCGATGGCGGGCCGATTCCAACAAATGGCTAGAAGCCATGAAGTCGAGATAGAATCCATGTATGAAAACAAAGTGTGGACTTTGGTGACTTGCCCGATGATCGTGACGATAGAAAACAAATGGATCTTTAAGAAGAAGGCGGAGGCGGATGGTAATGTCACCATCTATAAAGCTCGACTTGTCGCTAAGGGTTATCGGCAAGTTCAAGGGATTGACTACGATGAGACTTTCTCTCCGTGGCGAAGCTTAAGTCCGTCCGAATCATGTTAGCAATTGCCGCATACTATGATTATGAGATATGGCAGATGGGCGTCAAAACAGCGTTCCTAACGGCTATCTTAAGGAAGAGCTGTATATGATACAGCCGGAAGGTTTTATCGATCCTAAGAATCTTGACAAAGTATGCAAGCTCCAGCGATCCATTTATGGGCTGGTGCAAGCATCTCGGAGTTGGAACATTCGCTTTGATGAGATGATCAAAGCGTTTGGGTTTATCTTGAGACTTATGGAGAAGCCTGCGTTTACAAGAAAGTGAGTGGGAGCTCTGTAGCATTTCTCATATTATATGTAGATGACATACTTTTGATGGGAAATGATATAGAATTCTTGGACAACATTAAGGCCTACTTGAATAAGTGTTTTTCAATGAAGGACCTTGGAGAAGCTGCTTATATATTAGGCATCAAGATCTATAGAGATAGATCGAGGCGCCTCATAGGTCTTTCACAAAGCACATACCTTGATAAGATTTTGAAGAAGTTCAAAATGGATCAGTCAAGAAAGGGTTCTTGCTGTATTGCAAGGTGTGAGATTGAGCTCAGCTCAATGCCCGACCACGACAAAAGATAAAGAAGAGATGAGTGTCATCCCTATGCCTCAGCCATAGGATCTATTATGTATGCCATCTGTGTACGGACCTGATGTAAACCTTGCCGTAAGTTTGGTAGGAAGGTACCAAAGTAATCCCGGCAAGGAACAACTGGACAGCGGTCAAGAATATCTGAAGTACACGAAAGGACAAAGGACATGTTTCTCGTTTATGGAGGTGACGAAGAGCTCGTCGTAAAGAGTTACGTCGGCGCTAGCCGACACGATCTGGATGACTCTAAGTCACAAACCGGATCGTGTATATGTTGAATGGTGGAAGCGATGGCTGGTGCGGTGCAAGCGAAGCGTCGTGGCGGGATCTACATGTGAAGCGGAGTACATGGCAGCCTCGGAGGCAGCGCATGAAGCAATTTGGGTGAAGGAGTTCATCACCGACCTAGGAGTCATACCCAATGCGTCGGGGCGATCAAACTCTTCTGTGACAACACTGGAGCTATTGCACTTGCCAAGGGCCAGGTTTCACAAGAAGACCGAGCACATCAAGCGTCGCTTCAACTCCATCCGTGAAAATGTTCAGGATGGAGACATAGAAATTTGTAAAGTGCATACGGATCTGAATGTCGAGATCCGTTGACTAAACCTCTTCATGGGCAAAACATGATCAACACGAACTCTATGGGTGTTCGATTCATCACAATGTAAACTAGATTATTGACTCTAGTGCAAGTGGGAGACTGTTGGAAATATGCCCTAGAGGCAATAATAAAAGCATTATTATTATATTTCCTTGTTCATGATAATTGTCTTTTATTCATGCTATAAGCTGTATTATCCGAGAAATCGTAATACCGTGTGAATACATAGACTACAATCGTCCTAGTAAGCCTCTAGTTGACTAGCTCGTTGGTCAACAGATAGTCATGGTTTCGACTATGGACATCGGATGTCATTGACAGCGGGATCACGTCATTAGGAGAATGGCGTGATGGACAAGACAATCCTAAGCATAGCACAAAGATCGTGTAGTTCGTTTTGCTAGAGCTTTTCCAATGTCAAGTATCTCTTCCTTAGACCATGAGATCGTGCAATTCCGGATACCGTAGGAGTGCTTTGGGTGTATCAAGCGTCTGGCGTGGCTGGGTGACTATAAAGGTGCACTACGGTATCTCGAAAGTGACCATTGGGTTGACACGGATCGAGGCTGGGATTTGTCACTCCGTATTACGGAGAGGTATCCTTGGGCCCACTCGGTAATGCATCATCATAATGAGCTCAAAGTGATCAAGTGTAATGGTCACGGGATCATGCATTCTGATGCGAGTAAAGTGACTTGCGATGTGAGACTAAGCGAGGTATTGGGATACCGGCGATCGAGTCTCGGGCAAGTAACATACCGTCGACAAAGGGAATAGAATACGGGGTTGCTTGAACCCTTGACATCGTGGTTCATCCGATGACAACATCGAGGAGCATGTAGGAGCCAACATGGGTATCCAGATCCGCTGTTGGTTATTGACTTGAGGTAGTCTCGGTCATATGCGCATGTCTCCCGAACCCGTAGGGTCTACACATAAGGTTCGGTGGCGCTAGGGTTAATAGGAAGACAAGTATGTGATTACGAATGTTGTTGAGTCCGGATGAGATCCCGGACGTCACGAGGAGTTCGGAATGGTCGGAGGTAAAGATTTATATATGGAAAGTGGTTAAGCGGACTCGGAAAGTTTGAGGGTATACGGTAATGTCTTGGGGCCACGGGAGGTTCGGAGGTCCACGGGAGGGCCACCCCTCCGGGGGCCACATGGGCTAAGTGGGAGGAGCCAGCCTGGTGGGCTGGGCGCCTCCCACCTAGGCCCATCTTGGCTAGGGTTTGGGAGGGAAACCTAAAGGGCCCCCTGGCTTGGGGCAAGCCACCTCCCTCCTCCCCTTGGCCGCCGCCCCCATCTAGGGTTTCCCTAGATGGCGGCCCCCTTGCCCTCTCCTCCTATAAATAGAGGGGTGGGGGGGGGCTGCAAACACCATTAAAGGCGCAGCCCTCCCTCCCAACACCTCTCCTCCTCCACATGAGCTTGGCGAAGCCTGTGGGGCTGCCGTACCAAGCTGCACACGCCGTCGTGCTGCCATTGGAGTTGTCTTCCTCAACCTCTCCTTCATCCTTGCTGGATCAAGGCGGAGGAGGCGCCATCGTCCCGTCGTGTGTTGAACGGAGGTGCTGTCCTTTCAGCACTTTGGTCATCGGTGATCGGAATCACGTTGGGAACGTCTTCATCATCACCACTCTCTCGAACGCTTCCGTACTCGATCTACAAGTGGTATGTAGATGCAAACTCTCTCTAGTAACTCGTTGCTTAGTAGAACTCATAGATGGATCTTGGTGAAACCGTAGGAAAAATTTTAATTTTCTGCAACGTTCCCCAACACTGTTTTCGAGCTGTAGGTATTTAGTATTGAAGCTTGTGGTGTATGTTTCCACGATACCCTGACGGGTTGAACCTATGCCTTCCTTAATATGTGTGAACTCGAAAGTTTTCGCGAGTCGTACTCTTCTGCTATTTTGCTAGATAAAATTTCAACACTACAACTTCTTCGAAAGTGAGAGGTGAATGGAAGGTTATACATTGAAGAAGTGGGAGTCGATCTTGAACTTTGTGTTCATGCCCATGGACACGATGTAGATCCTACCATAGAAGCTTCTTGTAATAATAACTAATTCCTTGATATAATATCCTCTGGAATCGGTGAATTGATCCTTTGCAATCATGGTTCCGACCATATGTTCTTCTTTGATCCCATTTCTTGGGCAAGTTAAAGCACTTGTCCTCTGCAAGGCAATACCCCAGTCCAACCTTTACTTTGATCTTTCGTCGAGTATTACCCCCCTCGTATCTCGAAATTATCTTGGAACTGCATAACTTCTTATGAGTTCTTCATTAAGTACTACGTTCTCACTGATTACAATTTTGCATGGGCTCTGAGTTATAAACACTCAAAGACACCGATAACTGAACCGAGTCTGCACTATGGTTCAACAAATCATAGTAATCTTACTTAAGTACGATTTTGTACCCGATCACGCCATTTCTAGTCTGATCGGCTATATCATTACCATGTTAAATTTTAACTGTGCTACCTGGTCCTTCTTCCCGGAGCACAATTATTTGACGATGAGCTAAGCTTATGTTGATCTTCCTCATCATATCATTTCGCTTTGGACAAAAAGCTTGGTTTGGAGTTTGTGTCGTACCCTTGGATCCATTAACCTTTCGCTCCATCATTCCTTTGACTTGATGTCATCGCCGATCAATTACATCTTCGTGGAGCCTCTCGACAAAATTGTCGTGATCTTCTTTGACAATTGGACTCTTTCCGGGATATCAATCGAATTGATGATGATAAGTACCAACCTCGTCCCTTGGTAATCTGAGTTACCATTGACAACATCCTTACCTTCTTTTGTCACAACTTGTTCATGTTATGGATGCAACTTCCTATGCAACTTATATTATGTTCTACCTTGAAGTATTACTGTCTTTTATGTCAAGGATGTTGTGAGGACTGCTCCACCTCTTAAAGAATTCTTGATACAAGTGATACTTACCACGATCACCATTCTTTTCTTGCTTCCCGTGTTTATTCTAACTGGGATACCAACAAGTGAATGGTGTTGCTTGGATTCTGTACTTCTAGCAACCCTATTACATTGAAGTTAATGATTGATAGTTCCATTCTAAGACTTTGGTTGCCGAAACACCATTCTAACATTGATCTTGCTACCTAAGCCCATAATTCGGGTGCACCTTTCAACCAATGTTTAATTGTGTATGGTTTCCTCTAGCATACATCATTATACCATTTGTTCTGACAAATGTTATCTCCTTGTTCACTTAATTGTGGAAATCCATCTTTTGGAAATCTCGATGAATTGTCGTTGAGTTCATCAGCCACCTCTTTGTTCTCTCCTTGGGTTAATGATGAACTCTTGTTAACGGAAGTCACTTCATAATTCATTTCCCAAGAATCTTACAGTGTCATCCCGTCAATTTGTGTTGCACCTTTCTTCTCAGGCATCCTGAGCCTGAGGTATCCTGACACCATTCATATGTGAATCTCCGTCAGATATGATGGTTGGAACATATTTCCAAGAGTTATAACGCTAGTCTTCATAAGACCCAGTAAGGTGATGTCATGCCTAGCACACCTGGCCTGAGGATCTATTGTTATAGTTCTTCCTTTTTGGCAAGGTTTAACCATTCTTCCATGAGGAAATTGTAAGACTTATTCTATAAGTTATGCCTGATGAATCCCTTGAGTATCCAAAGTCCGACCTTTGCTTGAAGACCATGTCAATGCTATCTCGAAGCATGTATGTGGTACTCCGTTCATCAACAAGAACATTTGAAGCACAATGCTAAATTCTCTTTATCAATTATCCAAACAGCGTTGTATGGGTAACATCATGAAATTCCTCTCCCTTTACCTCAATGGTTCTCTACTTTCTATCCTGTCATGTATATCATGCCCACCTTTTCCTTGGGAAGGATATACCCCTGAAATATGTGTGTATACACATTTTCCTCCACATTGTTCTGATTAAACCTGGTAATCACCTTTCCTTTCCATTGGTTTGCTTAACCCTTCTTGTAATCTATATTATATAAGCAGTAGTATTCTTCTGCTTATGCAAAACACTGTATTGTACAAGCTGTGTCGATAAGACCTGTTGCTTTTGTTGATAGCATTCCGGTAACCACCGATGGACGAGAACTTTGCCTATTGGTCCGCCTCGTTCAGCAAGCAGGAAAATGGTTCTCTTCGTCCCTCGCCCTTGGTACCGATGTTGTTGCCGACATAACTGACAGGCTACCCTCTGACATGCCTTGCTATCCTGACCATGCAAGATGTCACCGCTCCTCCTACTTTTAACCCGCATGGTGGGCCCATAATCCACAGTTTCACAGGATCGAAACTTGACTCTCCTGTACACCCCCGGTTTCCAAAGTTATTCCTCGTGCTTGACTTCTTATGTAACTCACGGGCCACCCGCCAAGTGATATATTCGGGTATCAGACGCAATACTTATTCTCGTTGCTCTGAACCCCTTTCACCTTCTGATTAGGCATCGAACGCTTGCCTATCCGTTTGAAACTTCTCATGGTACCTTCTTACTTTGCTCTCGATATTTCGCTAAGTTTCAGTTTGAGAGTTACTTTCAGCCACCTTCCCCGATGTTAGCTACCAGATAGTCGACCTTGCAGAGGTCTATTCTCCCAGAATGCCCACCATTTATTCTTTCGTAAGTACGATGGAGTTCCCGAAGAAAGGTTGCTGACTTCATCATGATGACCTGAAGCAGAGAAATGAAGACATCAAAGTATTGGACCGGCCTCTTCAAGAAGAGCAAGCGAATGAGAAGACCCGCTAGATTTCGTAACCAGATCTTTCCCCCTTGCTCCACCTCTTAAATCTCGGGACGAGATTTCTTGTAGTGGAGGAGAATTATGACGCCCGGATAATTAAGCTACAGTAATCCCACGTTAATGATGCCACGTTACCTCGGTTATTGTTGCTAATCTCGCGTTAGTTCGAAACTGATTCAAATTCAAAATTTAAAATCAAGCAAACAATAAAAGTTTTCAAATATTAAAACTAAAATGTTCAATAAATAGTAGATAAATCAGAGGCTATGATAAAATTGTAAACAACATTATTGAAATTTGATAGGTGACTTAAATAACCTCAAACAGTGGCTGAAAACATTATTTAATAACCTTTTTATTAATACAAAATAAATATGAAATGATATTTACCCCAAACTAGTTTTTGGTGGTAGGATATATTGTGCTGTGATTTGTGGGCCAGCTCTCATATTTTACAAAACTCATTTGGTGCCCAGACAATTAGCCAAAATAGAAAAGAGAATAAAATAAAAAGAAAAGGAAAAACTGTAAACAAAAACAAAAAATAAATTAAAAACAAAAGGCCCCCTCCCCCACTGGGCCTCTTGGCCCAGTCGGCTCAGCCGACCAGGCCGACCCAGCCGGCCGACCCCGCACCTCCCCTGGCCTATATGGCCCCCTTGCCTCCCCGAAACCCTAAAACCGCTACCCCCCGATCCCCCACTCTCTCCACGCGCCCTCCACCTCTCGGTCCCGATCTGGATCGGGGCAGTGATTCCCTCGCTGCCTTGGCGCTTGCGACTCCCGGATCCCATCGCCGGAGCCATCTCGCCGGAGCTGCCCCGCCGTCCTCTTCGTCGTAGACCTCGTCCCCGTCCTCCACCTCGACGCCCACTGCCAGTTCCCTACATTACCCTGTGAGCTCCCCCTCTCCTCGGCCGGTCACCGCAGCGCATCGCCCGTCCCTTGCGCCACCGCCGCCTGAGCTGGCCCGCCCGCTTTGTGTAAATCGCTCCTGCATTGGCGCTTGGCGCCCATCCATGCTTGCCTCGGCCCCCTTGCTCCCTTCCCTGCTGGAGCCCTCGCCGTGTCCACCTCCCGGCTCATTGCTGCCTTGCTCTGCTTCGCTGCAGCTCGCCTGCGCCGCCGCGCTCATCGTTGACCGCGGCTCCTGCTGCCGCCCCTGACGCCGTTTGTCGGCCGCGCCCCGCAGCCGCCTCGCTCCCGCTCGATAACCCTCTCGCCCCGGCTGCTACGCGCTATCATCTCCCTCACCGCCGGCTCCGCCCCTACCTCTCACTGCCCTGCCTCGCCGGGCCTCTTCCCCCTCGCCCAGGCTCACTGTCGCCTGCACCAAGTGCCTCCGTCGAGCTCCCCGAAAGCGCCTGCTCCTTTCACCGCTCGGGGCCGCTAGCGGCCACGCTTGCGCTGCCCAGGCGCTAAGCGCCTTGAGAACCAAATCACTGTTAAGGCCCCACAGGCCTATGATGAGCATAGGGGCCACGCCTGAGCGAAAATAAAAAAAGATTTTTAAGAAAAAATATAATAGATAAATAAATAATTAAAAATAACTAAAATATTAATTAATTAATTAAAGAATTAATTAACTTAATTAATCCTGATTAGATTAACCTAATCACTAAGTTTAGTTAATTAACAATCAATGACATTTGGGACCCTGCGTCAGTTTGACCCGATCAACGTTACATTGACTCTTGGCGTCATGATGACGTCAGCATACACTATTCTGGATAATGTTGATTTAAAATAATTAAATAAATTCTAAAATGATTATATCTTTTAAAATTAATATAAAATAAATCGTGCCTCGGATGAAAAACTTTGTACATGAAAGTTGCTCGAGCAGCGAGGCGAATCGAATCGCAGCCGTTAAGTCCGCCACACACCCTAGCATATCGAACACTCAACTTTCCCTCTATGGTTCATACTGTAGAAAAGCGAAACACGGGATAATTTCGGATGTTTCCCCCTTCCCGGTATCACCTATCCTGCGTTAGGTCACCCCTAACAACGTATTACCGCATCTTGCTTTGTGTTACATTTGATTGCTCTATTATTTATTGTATTTCCCCCTTAAGTGACTTCTTTCCGGTGAGCTCGAGGCCGTTGCCGATACCCACATGATCAACTACACGAGCTTCGAGCAGGCCCCCCCCTTGATCACGGATATTGCCTATTCTTCTCTCTCTTGCTTGCATTAGAGTAGTGTAGCATATTCTTGCTTCGTTTTATCCTATTCGCTGCATAGCCTTTGTCATTGTTACTCTGATTGTTACCCTTACCTGTTATCCTAATGCTTAGTATAGGATGCTAGTGTTCCATCAGTGGCCCAACACTCTTGTCCGTCTGCCATGCTATACTACTGGGCTGTGATCACTTCGGGAGGAGATCACGGGCATATGCTATATACTTTATGTCGGATTTCTGGTTCCGGCAGACCCTTGAGGTTCGAACTCTGGGGTGCGCGCGGAGATCTTCCCCTACCAGCTCACGCATCGATGGTTAGCAAGGGATCTAAACTAAGAGGAAGAACACACAAGGGACACGAGGTTTATACTACTTCGGGCCACCATTGTGGTGTAATACCCTACTCTAGTTTGTGGTGTGGTGGATTGCACGAGGGCGATGATGAGCAGTACAAAGGAAGAACAGCCTCGTGAGGGCTGTTCTTCTTGGCTGGAAGCAGTGGATTGCTTGGGTGAGTCTGATCGCCTCTCTCTCTCTTTCTTCTCATTATCCCCCTTCCCTCTGTGGTGGCTAGTCCTATTTATAGAGGGAGGCCTGAGCCTCTTCCCAAATAATGGCGGGAAGAGGCGCCAACAATTAGCCATTTGAAGGGAACATCTAGTACACTTATCTGACTAAAGTTGGTCTTGGCTGCCAAAGGCTCGGCAGTGCGCCGTCACTGGGCTCCACGATGACCTCCTTCCTGCCCGCTCTGCTGGTCTTGGTCTTGTTGCACGAAGTGGTAACCTTTGCACGATGCCTTGGCTGTGCTTGCCCCTTTGCACCAAAGGGGAATGAGGGTTTCTTGCTGCAGGCCGGCGCCCTTGGCGCTGCTGGCCCGATCGTCATGGCTTGCGTCACGGGGCACCCTCGTGAGTACCACTGCCTTGATCTCTCCGCCTCCTCGTGAGCCTGCACAGCGAGGCTTCTCTGAGGAAGGTTCATGTCGTCCGCCCATGTCTGGCCCCTCCACGAGGGTCTTGAGCTTGGTGATGGCTGGACCGTCTTTGGGCACCCACTTGAGCCACGCCCGGGCCGCGGGCGAGTAAGTCAGGGGACCCCGTTCCCGAACACCGGCAGTAGCCCCGGGCCCAAGGTGCGCCCGGACTTGGCTTAGCGAGGAGAAGCGAAGGGCAAGTCTGAGCGCCGCGAGGCCAGGCTGCAGCCTTGGGCTCCATGTGGCGATTGATCGGTCGTGGGCGTCTCCGCTTCCCCATGACCCCTCGGCAACTGCACTACTTGACAAGTCCCTGCACGCAGAAATGGGTCATGATTATCTGTGATCGTGGAGGCCGGCGGTTGGCCTCCTCCGGCTATAAGTATAGAAACGGCGCAAGCACTTGATCCATCCCCTCTTGCTACTCCTTTCTCTCCATGGCTCCGTCGAAGAGGTTCTCGGCGCGGAGAAGGGAAGGCTTCGCCAGGTTGGGCTGACTCTCCCCCCAGCAGCGGTCGAGGCCGTCGCGCAAGCTTCACTGTGGCTCCGTGGCGGCTTCCGTGGTCGTGGGCGATCCCTGTGGCGATGGGCGCCAAGTTGTCGATGAGGCGTGCAGCGACGCGGCCCCCTAGGCAGCGCTTCCCTGGCGAAGGTGCTGCGGAGTTCGTCATGTGGTCGGTGGAGCCGACCAGCACACAACTCCAGCTTCCCGCTTCTTTACGGGTGAACTTCCGGCGGTGCTCCGGCGACCTCGCTTCAAGCGGACGGTTGTTGCAGCGAGGCCTCGAGGCTTATTGGAGGTCTCCGTCGCCGGGAATGTGGCCTGACCCGTGGCTGGAAAGCGTTTGCCGCGCGTGGCACGATCCGTGATGCACCCTGCACTTCAAGTTCGGCGGCGCCACCCCTCGTGAGGTGTTGGAGAAAAGCGGTGCGCCGTGCAGGTGCTGCCCCAAAAGGCGGCGTGGCGCGTACCGGCCCAGTGATTGCTCGGGATGAAGATGGCGGCAGCGTGGTCGGCGACGCTCGGGGCTCGTCGAGCTTCGGTGGTTCTCCTTCGGGCAGCAGCTCCTCCAGCGGTGGCCGCGACCAGCCCCCGCGCCGTCACGCCCGCCTGGAGGGAGGCAGCGGGTCAACCCACCGTCGCGCCTCGGTGAAGCGCGAGGAGGAGTCCAACTGAGCTCTGGAGGCAGTACGAGTCTTCGCCGCGAGTTGGTGCCGAGCAAGTCGTGCCTATTTTGTTTTTCTTCCTTCCCTGCGCAAAGAGAGAGTAGTGTAGGGCCCCGTGGGGGCGTGATGGACTATTGCTGTTAATTACCATGCTGTTTCCGATATTTCTGCGCCGTGCTTTTGTGCTGCATGCCCGCGTGCAAGAATTACTTAACAGGGGGGCTGCCGCGGTCTTTGCTTCCAGGCGAGGCCTCGTCGGACGCTTTATGTCCTGCAAGATTAGTCGGGAGGGTAGCTACGGCCTCGGTTGTGGAAGCGGTGGCCCAGGTCCGGTGTTGGCGTCGCGATGCCCGTGGGGCATGGGCTGGGAGGGTGCTCTGTAATGGACCGGATAGGAAAGCTTCAAGCAGCAGAGGCAGAAAAAAGTCAGCGATGGTGCCGCTGCTTCCCAGCGAGACTTGCGAGAGAAAATCGAAGCAAGAGAGGCGAAAAAGACAAAAAGTCACAGGCCAGGGCGGCAAAAACTTCAATAAAGCTTCAAATAAGGAGCGAACAAGCCAAGCTGGAGAAAGAAAATGAAAAAGCGCGTCCGGCACCTAATCTAGTCTTGACGTCTTCTCACCGGTAGCAGCTAAGTGCTGCCAGGGCGTGGGCGGGAGCCCCGAGGCCAGGCGGCTCTCGGAGACTCGGGCGTGTACAGCCCCAACTCATTATTATGTGAGAGTGTCACAGGCGAGCTTCACGGGCATTAGCCTTCTTCACAGGCTCGGGCCTTTCTGGGAAAATGGGCTTCCTGAGGCGTTGGCCTTCTTCACGAGCTCGGGCCTTTCTTGGGAAAAGCGAGTTTTCTGGCGTTTGCCTTCTTCGAGCTCTGGGCCTTCCTCGGAAAAGCAGGCTTCCTGAGCGTTTGCCTTCTTCACGAGCTCTGGGCCTTTCTCGGGAAAGCAGGCTTCCACAGGCGTTTGCCTTCTTCAGAGACTCTGGGCCTTTCTTGGGAAGGCAGGCTTCACAGCGTTTGCCTTCTTCACGAGGCTCTGGGCCTTTCTTCAAGGTAGAACTTCGGAGATCTTTGGATGTTCCCGCGTTGGGATGGGCACCCCTCCACGAGTCTCAAGCGTGTGGGCGGGCACTGGAAACATGAACAACCTTGAGCGGGCCCTCACGCATGGGAGAGAGCTTGTGAAACCCTTCCTGGAGGACCCGTCGAGCACGAGGTCCCCTACCTCAAAGTCTTGGGGCGGTTGTTGCGGCGGTGGTATCGCCGCGCGCTGTTGATACTTCTTGCTGCTGCCTTGCCTCTCGACGATGTTCCTCCCCGACGAGATCCGTCCCCGCATGGCGTCCTCTGCGCCTCGTCGAGCGCCCGGGACCCATGCGGGCGACACGACCTCGTGAGGAGGGCGGCAACCGCTCCGTGAAGCGAGGAAGAGCGGGGTCTCGCCGGTCGGCAGCCCGCGATGCGTGCGGATGGACCATAGCGCAATTTGGAGCTCATCGTGCAGCCGCGAGGCCTCGGCTTCTTCTTGAAGGTCCTGGTTTTGAGGCCGCCGGGACCTCCGCGTTGGCTCGCTCGGCCTGGCCGTTACTCGAAGTGCGCCACCGGCGTAGCATATCTGCGTTCAAGGTTAGCGATGCGTTTTGAAGAGATTCTTTGGTGAAATGCGAACCGATGTCGGTGATGATGCGGTTAGGCACCCCAAACCCGGCTCCACGAGGCCGTGATGAACTTGACGCGAGCCCGCTGGGATGGTGCGGACAGCTTCCACCTCTGCCAACTTGGTGAACTTGTCCTTTGTGACATAGAGTGGCGATAGCCCCTGGCGCCCGGAGGAGCGGGCGAGAATGTCCAGCCCCAAACTGCGAATGGCCATGAGAGGGGTATAGTTGCAGACCTCCGCCCGGTGATGGATCTGCTTGGCGTGAAATTGGCGAGCCTCGCAAGCCTTCACCGGCTCATGACATTCTTGAAGTCTTTGTGGGCGATAGAACCGCTGCGGGCATGCCTTGCAGGTCGTGGCGATGAGTGGTGCCTGAGTCTCGCCATTTATGTCTTCAGCAATTCCTTCCCTTGCTCTGGGAATGCAGCGTGGGACCGTCATTGGCCGCCTCCGGTAAAGCTCTCCATCCACGATGCGATGAGCCGTGGCTTGCCGCACCACGCTCGCCTCCTCCTCCTTCTGGCAGGGTCCCTGTGTCAAGTAGCTCTTGAGCTCTGTGATCAGCACCCCTCACGAGGTTCCAGCGCCGAGGCGGGCGTGCCCACGAGGCGGGCCGTGGGCGGGGCTCCCAAGGCAAGCGGCTGGGGAGCTCCTTCGGGGTTGCGCCGCTTTCGATGGTGATGGTGCGTGAGGGCACGAAGATTCGCTCTTGAGGCGCCCGAGGCTCCTCGCAGCCGCTGGACTCCCTCTTGGCGATGTCATCCGCCTCTGATTGGTGCCATGAGGCACATCTGCGATTCAGCCCCAGAACTGTTTCTCCATCCTGCGAACCTCCGCGGTAGGCTTCCATGTGCTCGTCCTCCGGCTCGTATATCTTGTTGGAGAGTTGACGAGGAGTTGTGAATCGCCCTTGATGATGAGGCGCTTTACCCCCAAAGCGACTGCGACTCTCAGGATGGCTATCAGGCCTTCATATTCTGCTATGTTGTTGGAGACCTTTTCCCGATGCTAGAAAGCAGAGCTGCGGCGTAATAGAAACTTGTCTGAGTAGGGGATCGAGCCTTGCGCCGGTCCCGTGCCATGTCGGGAGAATGCCCGTCGAAGTACATGACCCAACCGTCCGGTGCCTCGCTCCCGGAGAAAGCGATCGGTCTTCGCGCCGAGGCGGGTGCCTCCGTCCATTCTGCCACGAAATCTGCCAATCGGCCCCTTGATGACTGTGGTTGTGCTGAATTATAGCTGAAATGCTTGCAGTTTGATGTTCCACTCGGCGACTCTTCCTGCTAAGTTGGGGCTCCTGAGCACCCTCTCCAGAGGGTATGCTTAGACGACCCTGATGGGATGACCTTGGAAGTAGTGGCGCATCTTGCATGAGGTTACCAATAGCGCGAGGAGGAGTTTTTGGGGCATGGGGTACCGCGCCCTCGCATCCCATAGCACCGTGCTGACGAATACATTGGGTGCTCGGCGAGTAGGAGTCTTGTGAGGGCCGTGCCTCTCGGTCAGCGCCTCTGGTCGTGGGACCCCGGTGCTGGCTACTGGCGCGGCCTCTTGACCCTAGGGGCATCTTCTGCTGAGGCTGGTTTCCGTCTGTCGAGGCCGTGACCTTGTGAGGCCTCCTTGGTCTGTGCCGCGCACGGCCGGGGCCGTGGCAGGCGTGGCCGCAGCCTTGATCTGGCGCTCTTCGAACCGCCACTAGAGCTACTTGTTGGCGGAGTAGGGTGTGGCGAGTAGAGCACCAGGGGCTCGAATGGGCGTGGCGCGACCATCACATGGCTGGTAAGGTACCTCTTGAGTTCTTGGAATGCCTTGTCGGCCTCTTGATCCATTCAAAGGGCCCTTCTTCTTCATCGGCTTGAAGAATGGCGGTGCTCGTTCCCCAGCTTGGAGATGAAGCGTCCTAAGCGGTCCACGAGCCGGTGAGTTTATGCATCTCTCACGAGGTCTTTGGCGGGCTCATGTCTTATTGCTTTGACCTTTTCGGGTTGGCCTCGATGCCCCTATGGGACACGAGAAACCGAGGAGCTTATGAGGGACTCAAATCGCACTTCTCGGGTTGAGCCGAGATCCATTTATCAAGGCTCATGAAGGTTTCTTCAAGTCTGTATCAGGATTTTTGCCTCCGAGACTTCACCACAATGTCATCGGCGTCGCCTCGACATTCCTCTGAGCTGTTGGCCCAAGGCGATGTGCATCACCGGCTGAAAGGTCGGCGCTGCGTTCGCAACAAGCGGCATGCGGTATAGCGGTACCTCCGCGCAGGGGTCAGGAAGCCGTTTTTCCGTCTTCTACCGCCATCTTGATTTGGTGATAGCACGAAGGCATCCGGGGAAGCCTGAAGGTCACACTCAGCGGTGGAGTCGATGATCTGGTCAATCTGAGGAAGCGGAAATGGATCCTGTGGGCAGGTCTTGTTGAGGTTGGTGAAGTCGACACACATCGTTCCTTTCCCCCTTTTTGGCACGACAAGCTGGGTTGGCTAGCCAATCCAGATGTAGGACCTCTCGAATAACCCTGCTGCCTCTAGCTTGCGGGTCTCTTGGACGATAAAGCTTGTTTCTCTGTGGGTTTGTCGCCTGCATATACGCTTCACAGGCGCGCGTTGGGGCACTGCGTTGGTGATGCTCAACCACACCCTCGGGACCCCATGTGATCAGGTCCCCGCGAACACCTTCTTATTTGCGCCGGGAACTTCACCAAGGCCTCCTCACTGCTTGGGTTCGAGGTTTGCACCTATGGTGAAGGTGGCGTCAGATGGACCCATCCTCGTCATTGGTACCTGCTTGGTTTCCGCCTTGTTTTGAGTGAATAGCTGCTTCTTCTTGGGCAGCGCAGCCCCCCTTGGGCTTCAGGCGTCGGCGTGGCGGGCCGTGCCGCCTGGCCGCCTATGAAAACAAGCTCGGCGCTGCAGTGCATCTCGGTGTTTCGACACGGTAAGGCGCCGCTGCTCCGGGCATCTTCATGAGGTTGTCGCCCGGGTGAGTTGCTGCCATGAATCGGGCCAAGGCCGGGTGGCGAGGATGGCGTTGTGGGGAGGCCGATGGGGCGATGTCGAAGTCGATCAGCTCCATGCGGAAGTTGTCGCGGGTGCCAAAGGTCACAGGGGCCAATTTGTCCCGAGGCGGTGGAACCAGCTCCGACTCCCGAAAAAAGGCCTCTTTGGGCTGGAGCCGCTCTGGTGGCACATGGAGGCTGAAGGCCTCCATAGAGGCTGCGTTGAGGCCGGCTCCGCCCGTTGATGAGGTCTGGTGACTGCCACTTGAGATGGTGGGGTGCACAACATCGGGGCGCACCCGATCCGGCGGGTTGGAGGATGATCGTCCGAGTTGAAGAGCAGATCGGCCTCGGCGCCACCCAGCCAGCGGGGCTCCACGGCGCTTGAACGGCGGCGATCTGGCGGGTGAGCGGCAGCGTGGCGGCTTGAAGGTGGCACTAGTGAGCCGCCTAGGAGAGTTGCGATGACCGGGGGCGCCGGCTTGGCGCGATGGGCGAGGTAGAGGTCGTGCATCTCTCCCCAACAGGCCTGCTGCTCGTTCCCCGCCTAACCGGTGGGGGCGTTGGCGGCAGGCAATGAGGAACGACGGGGGCGTCAGCCGACGGGAGCCGTCTGGGTGACTCAAGCTGCGCGAGCAACCCGGCCTTCAGCAGCGGTCTCGTGGCGTCGACCATGAACATATTGGAAGATCACGCGACCAGCGGAAGAAAGATTCGGCGCACCTACTGGCGGCGCCAAATGCCGGTTGGGTTCAGCAGACCCTTAAGGTTCGAACACTGGGGTGCACGCGGAGATCTTTCCCCTACCAGCTCACGCGTCGATGGTTAGCAAGGGATCAAAACAAAGAGGAATAACACACAAGGGACACGAGGTTTATACTAGTTCTGGCCACCATTGTGGTGTAATACCCTACTCTAGTTTGTGGTGTGGTGGATTGCCTTAGGGGCTGATGATGAATAGTACAAAGGAAGAACAGCCTCGCGAGGGGCTGTTCTTGAGCTGGAGCGGCGGACTGCTTGGGTGAATCCAGTCGCCTCTCTCTCTCTCTCTTTCTTGTCAATATCCCCCCTTCCCTCTGTGGTGGCTAGTCCTATTTATAGAGGAGGCCCAGGCCTCTTCCCAAATAATGGCGGGAAGGCGCTAACAATTAGCCATTTGAAGGGAACATCTAGTACACTTATCTGACTAAAGTTGGTCTTGGCTGCCAAAGGATCAGTGGTGGCGCCATCCTGGTCTCCACGATGACCTCCTTCTGCCGCTCTCTGGTCTTGGTCTTGTTGCACGAAGTGGTAACTGTCGGGACCCGATTCCAAGTCACATCGATCTGGCGGTAACACCTCATATCACTTTGCGGCCTCACGCATACGGTATTCCCGGGGTGTCGCCTTACCATGGCGGGGACCATTTGCGCCTTTGGCTCACGTATATGATAGTGTCGCTAGCATCCATATGATGAAGAACCGGGCCGACATGGCTAGTCGTGAACCCAAAGCGGCACTAACCCATGGGGACAAGCATACATGAATCACATCGAGCATGTCGGATCAGTGACGTGTGAATCCGGGCTGTAAGCTTTGGGCTAACGGGACTCGGGAACCCGGGCTGTAGCAGCTAAGCAGGACTCGGATGTCGCTGCGTGGCGTTTCCCCAAAGGACGGAACCACGAGGAGAAGTGAAACACATGCCGGCCGATCAAGTGTCGAGGCAGTAGTGTTGGGCTAGCGGGACTCCGGTGAACCGGGCTGTAGCGGACTACTATCGCTCGGGAAGCACTAGACTACATTTCCCCATATGAGAGGCTGCCAAGGATAAACAACAAGATTGCCGGATCCCACACATACCAAGCATTTCAAACATACACACAATATGCTCAATATGTGTAAATACAACATGGCATCACAACATAACTCTCGACTCAAATATTTATTCATTAGGCTCCAGGAGGCGAGATATTACAAACATGGGTCTCATGACCCAACATTGAAACATACAAGTCAAAGCACATGTGGAAGCTTAACATATACGAGTCACAGACAACTATAAATGAAAAAGCTAAGAAGCCTGACTATCTACCAGATCCTGCCGAGGGCACAAGACCGTAGCTGAGGTAACAAGCTAAACGTCGAAGTCCATGCGGAACTACTAGCGAGACTGACGTCTCTCTGCAAAACATATGTCACATCCTAGCTAGTCCATGCATTAGTGTGTGCATCATGTTTAACTTCCATTTGAAATTTGAAATGGGGAAGACAGAACCCCCAGAACCCCTTTTGAATCCAACTAGGGTTTACTAAAATTATTTTCAATGAACCTGAAATGCCCTTCTAAAATGCTCATCACCTTTGCTTTGGTTGAGCCTCTGCCAAAAGTGGTGCACAATTTTCTAGGTCATCCTAAGGTTGTTGAATTAAATCATAAGTATTTGAGTTTGGGCATTTAAAATTATATAAAATATTGCAAATGCCCAAATATTCTAAACTAAAATGTTCCATGTTGGAAATATTCCAACTAAGGACGAGGAAGCATTTGGTGAATTTTGGAGTTGTTTAAGTATTTTTAAAAAGTCCACAAAGTTCTGAAAATAGAAAAAGAAAAAGCAGAAAGGAAAAGCTTACAGCGCCACCCAACGGCCCACTGCCGGCCCAGCCAACCATGGCCATGGTAGCTGCTTAAGCAGCGAGAACAGCAGTGAAGTCTTTCGGCGTGAGCACCGCATGCATGCCACGCACCTGGTCGCCGCCTCGCCACTCCCCTCACCCGAGCTGCCGGCCGGAACCGTCCATTCTTTCCCCCCGAGCCCGCTGACATCTCTCTTCCTCCCCAGCTCCTCCCCCTCGCGCTCCCACGCCATGGCCGACGCCACCGCAGCCACGCCGTCGCCGTAGTCACGCTCCCCATCGTCCGTGCTCCTCCCCGTCGTGTCTAGGAGCTCCGCCGCCCTCTTCTTCGTCGAGCTAGCCGAGCCCCGAGTGCTCGCGTAGCCCGAGGCCTCTGCACCAACCTCGCCCGACCCCGCCGTCGCCGGAGATCCCCTTCAACGCCGCCGCCGCACCGGCCTGTCCCCGACCGCACCGAGAGTTTCTTCGAGTTCCCCGTGAGCTTAGCTATCTCCCCTCCTTTCCTTTCTTGCTCCCGAGCCGTGTAGCGACTACACGGAGCTCAACCGCACCCGCCACCACGAAGCTCGTCGCCGACGTGCTCCCGGCCATCCACCGGCCACCCCTCGGTGTCTAACGCACTCACCACATCACGTAGGGCCTAACCCACTACTCCCCGCACCTCACCGCACACCGTAGCCTCGAGTTCGCCTTCGCCCGAACTCCGGCGGCCGCCTAGGTCGTCGCCGGCGCCGTTTCCGGCCGCCCTGAGCTCAACTAACTCCACCAAGAGCTGCGGCTTGTTCCCAGCTACCGGTAGACACCCTCCGCGGCCCATTTGGTTGCCGAAATGACCAAAACCACTTCCGCCGCCGCGTCTGGCTCGCCGGCGGCTAAACGCCGGTGTAACTAGCGCTGACTTTGACCACGGGTGGGCCCTGGTTGACTCTGTTGAGTCTATGACAGGAGGGGCCCAGCCCTGTTAACTAATCAGGTTCAATTCTAATTAATATTTAGTTAAACTAATTATCTTGACATGCGGGACCCACCGGTCAGTTTGACTGGGCGTCCCGTTGACTATGACATCACTGAGCGCATTCTTGTGCGATAAATGAATTCTTGGAATTATTCATTATAGGAAATTCGAATATAGTTCAAACTTCAAAATTTCATAGAAATTAATCTGTAACTCCAAATGCAAAGATTTATATATGAAAAATGATCAGAAAAATCCATTCTATCCATTGGTACAGGTTTCATGCATGATAGAACAAGTTAACCTTGCTGTTTAAGCAGAATAAGATAATGCACCTTTAGGGCTATTTTAAATGAGCTAGCATTTGAATCTTTGATTCAAATGAGTTCATCCCTAATTGTTCAGCTTGCATTAGGCCAACACATTTATATTGCCATGTCATAGCATGCATCATATTGTTGCATATTGCCATGTGTGTTTATTTTCGATATGTCTTTCGTGATAGGTTACGCCTCCGAGGATAATCCGAATATCCGTCGAAGGCGGTATCCTACCACCACTACATCGAGCAAGCAACCCATTGATCATTCGATACAAACCCATGTTCTCGCTTCGCTCTTGTTTCTGCATTAAGATAACGTGATTCAAACTATTGTGTGCTGCGGTAGTTGAACCCACTTCCTTTGCATGACTGTCATTGCCACGATAACTAGATGAAACCCACTAGTATGTGTAGGAGTTGATTGAGCCATGTTTGTGATTCCTACCATGCTATGCTTGCTATGCTTAGAGTTGTGTCGAGTGCGGCTCATCGGGATGATGAACTGGAGTGAAAGGTTGTGTCGGGTTCGAGGTGAAAGTGTTGAACACGTTTTGGTAAAGGTATCGATGAGAGGCCATGTAGGAGTACATGGTGGGTTGTTTCATTGAAGCCGTCCCTAAGAACTGAGTTACGTGTTTGTGATCCATGAAACAGTTACTACCACGCATTGGGCTCGAAACCAATGGACCCTCTAAACTTCTTAACCACCCTTGTTCTCGGTCCGGAGTTGCAAGTAGTTTACGGTGTTTGTAGCATCTTTGGGGCATACATAGCGTGACCTTAGGGGTGGGTTGTGTTGCGGTAGGCACGTGGCCCGGTGTCTGAATGCCGTTTGGTATCTGGGAACCTGCACACATCGTTCGGGGCGTATGGGAAACCTCGGCGGGACTCCTGCGGATGGAACTGAATAGGCGATAAACTGGACTAGGGACTTGAGTGTTTAGGTAAGGTTGTGGCCGACACCCACGTTGGGCTTCCGCTTGAAGGTTGCGAGTACATGTCGTGTATGCGGCGGTAAGTGGTGAGCGTGTGTGAAGAAGTACACCCTGCGGGGTTAATATGATCTATTGAATAGCCGTGTCCACGGAGAAGGACTTGGGTTGCCTATATCAGTTCATAGACAAGTAAATGGATACTACTAAAAGCCTCAAGATAAGTGTGAGTGCCGCGGATGGCCCTCTCGTGGGTGACGAGAGAGGATCCACGGTGGAGTATTGTGATGGTGATTAGTGGACTCGTGTGCGACAAATGCTTTTCAAGTGGTGTCACGTGGGATAAGCAGCCAAGAGTCAAAGCTGGCTTGCTGCAAATAACTCCACCACCTTCTTGAGAATGTGCATGTATGATAGGATTACATTGTAAGACTTCTTTGAGTACCTCCGTACTCATGTTTGCCTAATTAATGTTTTTGAGCGACAACACTGCCCCCTCCGATGGGTTCTATGTAGACCTTGACATCGGCAGAGTGAACTAGCCACCGGTGGTGATCCAAGGCTTGTGAAGGGCCCTTTGTAGATAGAAGGGCTTCAACAAGCTTTCTTTCTTTTTAGAGTCGTACTCGGACTAGTTTGCTTCGCATGTGCTTGTATGTTTGTATGACTTGAGTGTTGGGTCATGTGACCCCTACCTGTATGGATATGTTATGTATGGCTCCTCGGGCCTTTTAAATAAAGTACTTTGAGTTGTAGAGTTTTGTTGTGATGCCATGATGTATGTACTCATATCGGGCATATTGCGTGTATGATTGAAATGCTTGGTATGAGTGGGATCCGACAAACTAGTTGTTTATCCTTGGCAGCCTCTCATATGGGAAATGTAGTCTTGTGCTTACGGCGATAGTAGTCCGCTTCAGCCGGTTCACGAGTCCTGCTAACCCAGCACTCTTGCTTGGACACTTGGTTGGCGGCATGTGTTTCACTTTGTTCCTATATACATCCCTTGAAATGTCACGGGGTGATATTGAGTCTGCCTAGCTGCTACAGCCGGGATACGAGTCCTGTTAGCCAGTGCTACAGCCCGAATTCATATGTTGATGATCGACATGCTCGATGTGATTCATGTATGCCTGTCCCCATGGGTTAGCGCCGCTTTGGGTTCACGACTAGCCATGTCGGCCTGGGTTCTTTGTCATGTGGATGCTAGCGACACTATCATATACATGAGCCAAAAGGCGCAAATGGTCCCAGGCCATGGTAAGTGGGAATACCATGCGTGAGGCCGCAAAGTGATATGAGGTGTTACCGGCTAGGTCGATGTGACTTGGAATCGGGGTCCTGACAGCGTTGGCATCAGAGCAGGGCTGCCTGTAGGTTCGCTAAGCCAAACTGGTCGATGTTGAGTCTAGAAATGCTTTAGTTATATGTAGGGGAATTGATTGTGGGAGGGAACGTAAGGCTCTTTTTACTCCTTTACCTTATGCCCTCTGATCTGAGTCATCCTCTTCTCACTCTACGTGGGTATAGGACTAGGCTCTCTTCTCTCTATCCGGTTCACGTGTTACTAATCCATAGTAACTTATAGGATTGTTAGTTACATCCTCAGTTCAGTTTCTACTACTTTTAGTATGCTATCAGTTGAACCAGAACCTTGATATGATGTTGTTGAGTGGCTTTGCAATCTGATTATGAATGTCTCAAATCTGTTTTGAGCATTTACGAGATGTTATGCTGCCTGATTTTCCTAAATTCTAATGTCTTTGCATTGTGGCTGTGCTTTCGAGATGGCCACCGTCCCCGAACCAAGTGGTTAAATCGACCCGTGCATTGATGTGTGTGGTCACACGGCAATGTTAGTTGAGTGATGGTCGAGACCGGTTACCGATGGTATCCGAATATACCGTCGAGGAGCGGTTTAGAATTTTAATCAAAGCCAATATCGTGCGGTCGGGATATATCCATCTTATCCAGACTCTTGAACGCTCCTTTGTTCTTATGGACTTGGGATCACTATTGGGATGTCCGTGCAGGATGCAGCCTACTCAATGATGACTATTATTGAGCGAGAACTGCCTTGCTGTGCAACACCGATTTCCGCTACATGCGGCATCCCTCCACAGGGCGCATGGTTACCTTGAGGTATGTACAGCGATGCATCCCATGAGGACTCACTCCTCCGCACCACTACCGAGATCTTTGGAAGACAAGGACCGTGAAAACCGGGCCTTGCGTATGGAAACTCTTTAATGCCCGTTCGATCCTTTGGGCCACTCGACTCGGTTTGCTGCCGTGCAAGCGGATACATGGACATGAGGACTTGTACCTGTGCGGGATGGTCTGCAGAATTTATGGAGTGGCATGAGGTAGGAGGCATCACTCCTCCTCGTGGACCTCGTCTGCGCCGTTTGTTGGACCACGGCCACATCCGAGTCCCTATGGTCCATAAGCTCCACGGATCGTCTATTTCCGGATGATCATGTTCCACTTCGAGCTTGGGTGGTGACTTTTATGAGGACTACTACGGGCTATGCGAGCTAGTAGTAGTACCCTAGTATTGTAATAGTTGTATTTCCACCGTCTGCGTGACCTGTGGAATATGACTTAGTATGTATCATTCCGGAAGTGTAGAAAAATAATGTATAGGAGTTGGAATGTTTCCGATGAGATGTAATGCCTTTCACTATAGTTGTACTCCGTCGGGCTTGTACTAAACTATGAATGGTGTGTATGACCGTTGGTATATATATGGCAGTTTTTATATTACCATGTCATACGGATGAACATCTCGCATTCCGTGTTATCCATTACATTCCGCACTTCCTTACTAAATTCTGCCATCCTGGTTTAAACCGTTGTTTTGTTTCCTAGGATGGTCAACACCCATAACAATCCTGCTGCTCCGGGCGAGGAGAAGCCAGCGCATTAGGAATGTAAATCTGCCTCAACGCCATCTTTGGCGAGGTTATGTTGGGCGGAGCGCAACAAGCGTGAGACCAATCGCTTCTTTGGGGCGGATTGAGCAAAACACCGCACGCCAGCCAAGAAATGATCTGGTGTCACTCAATGACTTGTCAAGCTGTATCCACGAAGTTCAAGTATTCCGTTGAGCCTCTCGGCGGATGATTGGCCAGCGGCATCACCACAAGCTACGTTACGCCAGCGTGGCTGAAGCTGATAAAGTTACCTTTGCGCCTATCATCTCGAAGGCCCTGCTAGCCTTTGGTGGGAGAATTATGAGGCTATCGTCCGGTTGGACAAATTACTACTTGGGCTGAATTGGTGCCGCTTTCGTGAGCATCACATCCGGAAGGTCTCATGGATCGTAAGAGGAGGAATTCTGCAATTTCACCAGGGGTAGGCTGTTGTGGATACTTATAGCCGTGAGTTTGGAAATTTAGCATGTTATGCTCTGAAGAGGTTTCTACCGGCGCTAAGAAGCGAGCAAGGTTCATAAGGGACTTAGCCCGAGCTTCGCCGTGATCTTCGTCTGCGCAGTGCACTTCTTTCGAAGTTAGTCAACAAGGCTATCGGTCTTTGGCTGGACAGTCGACTTTGAGGCTTCACGCAAGCACTCCGTGACTACGGTTCTTCATCCGCTCTGGATCTCGAAGCGCTGGTTTGGATTCAAACACTTTGCTCGCCACCGAGTTCACCCGAGGCCATCCTTTGGCGCCTCGCCCCAACCAGCGAGTATGTACCGCCCAAGACTTATGGTGGCCCGCTGCTAATGCTGCTCCACGCCCCAATATGATAACTTGTTTCAAGTGTGGAGAGGCGGGCCACTACATCCGTGAGTGTCCCAGAACAACCCGGTCGGATCGGAAGAATCATTGGCCGTGGTAAGCCGGCGAGGAAAGGTGCTCTCGCCAAACCAGTTGCCTTTGCTCGTGGCCACGTCAACTATGTTTCAGTGAGGAAACCTATGAGGATCCCAGCGTCGTTCTCGATGCGCTCCTTGTTAATTGTCATCCGACAAGCTGTTCTTTTTGATCTTGGAGCATCTCATTCATTTATTTCGAGAGCTATGCTCAATTGCACAACACCACATTACGTGACATGCACACCTCCATGGAAATTCAGACTCACTGGTTCTAGATGGCAAACCTCTAGAATAAGTCATGGGAATGAAATTCTTGTCGACAGATTAGTCTTTCTTGCATCTCTAATAGCTCTCAAGTCCTCGGACATAAACATCATCTTGGGTATGGACTGGATGTCAGCCCATTACGCTAAGATTGATTGCTCTACTAGAACTGTTCAACTCACCCATCCTTCGGGCAAGATAGTTAATGTTTTAACCCGAGTGTCGAAGCGCCAACTTTACTCCTTAAATGCTAACCCCCTTCCAGACCTCGAAGATATTCCGGTAGTCCGTGATTTTCCGGATGTCTTTCTAGAAGAACTGCCAGGTGTTCCACGGCGGGGATGTCGAGTTGTGATAGATCTTGTTCGGAACCGTCCCAATCTCTAGAAGACCTTATAAGATGGCACCCTAGAACTAGCGAGCTTAGAAACAACTCGATGAGTCCTTGCAAAAGGGTTTCATCCGTCCTAGTTCATCTCCATGGGCTTGCCCGTCCTCTTCGTCAAGAAGAAGGATGGAGCGGATCGGATGGTTGTAGATTACCGACACATCAATTTGGTCACTATCAAGAACAAGTATCCGCTCCCGGGATCAACGACACTGTATGATCAGCTCGCTGGATCCTCGATCTTTTCAAGATGGATTTGAGGTTGGGCTACCATCAAATCAAAATCAAACGGGACATTCCTAAAAGCGGCCTTTGTTACTCGTTATGGCCAATCTGAGTACACGTCATGTCCTTCGGATTAACCAATGCTCCAGCCACTTTCTCTCGGTTAATGAACTCAATCTTCATGGAGTATTTGGATAAATTAAATGCGTGGTATACCTCGATGATATACTCATCTACTCCAAGAATGAGGAAGAACATGCGAACATCTAAGGCTAGTATTGATGAAACTTGAGAGCATCGCCTTTATGCCAAATTCTCTAAGTGTGAATTCTGGTTGCGAAGTGACCTATCTAGGCCATGTAATCTCGGTAAGGGCATTCTTTGTCAATCGGCGAGTTCAAGCCGTCCTTATTTGGACTCCACAGAATCGGTCAAGCAAGTTCGAGTTTCCTCGGTTTAGCGAGCTATTGCCGCCCGCTTAAATCGAAATTTCTCTAAAGTTGCTAAACCTCTAACTGAACTCCTCAAGAAAGATAAAAGTTGAATGGACACCACGGTGCGAGTTCAGCTTTCGAGGCGAAAAGGCGCGACATCTGCTCCACCAGATTTTCTAAGGACTTTATTATCTATTGCGGCGCCTCGCGACAAGGACTAGGTTGCATACTCATGCAAGATCGTCATGTGATTGCCTCGCTTCTCGACGATTCGTCCACATGAGGATAACTATCCCACACGATCTAGAGCTTGCGGCGATGGTTCATGCACTCAAAACCTGGCGACATTACCTTCTTGGTAATCGTTGCGAAATTTACTTGATCACCAAAGTCTGAAATATATCTTCACCCAACGGTTTGAATCTCGAGGCAAAGGCGTTGGGTCGAGTTGATACAGATTACGACTTAGGAATATCTTACACCCGAGCAAAGCCAATGTCATGGTGGCGCACTAAGTCATAAATCTTATTGTAACAATCGATGTTACAACAAAGTCAACCATTTCTCCACGAGGAATTTACGTAAGCTTAATCTTCACATTGTTCCTCGAGTTCCTTTCCACCACGGTGGCGAAACCTAACCTTACGGATCAGATCATCAAGGCACGGAAGGTAGATCAGAATTTCCGCATCAAGAGAAACATCAAGAAAGAGTGCATGATTGTTTCTCCATTGATGAACAAGGTGTTGTGTTCTTTGGAGACCGTCTAGTGGTTCCCAAGGTGCGCAACTTTGAGGCGATGATCCTTAAGGAAGCTCATGACTCTCCTCTCACCATTCATCCCGGTAGTACTAAAATGTATCAAGACCTATGCGGAGGTTTTGGTGGACTAGGATGAAGAGAAATTGCTCAATACATTGCTAATTGCGGCGTCGTCGTCGAGTTAAGCGAGAACATCAACGGCCTGCTGGTACCCTTCAACCTTTGGCTATTCCCGAATGGAAATGGGATAAAATCGGTATGGATTTCATTACCGGGTTTCCCAGGACCAAGAGAGGGAATAATGCTATCTTCGTTGTTGTCGATCGTCTTTCGAAAGTAGCTCACTTCCTACCCGTTCGTGAGAGTATAACAGCTAGCCAGCTAGCTGATTTGTACATCTCTTAAATAGTGTCTCTTCATGGTGTTCCATTGGAGATCAACTCAGACCGTGGAAGTCTCTTCACCTCTCGATTTTGGGAAAGTTTCCAAAATGCTATAGAACTTCGTCTCTCCTTTAGCACCGCCTTCCATCCTCAATCAAGTGGTCAAGTAGAGCAGTCAATCAAATCCTAGAGGATATGCTTGAGCTTTCATCATCTCTTCGGCATGAATTGGGAGAAATGCCTTCCATTCGCCGAGTTAAACTTATAACAATAGTTATCAAGCTAGCTTAGGCAAAGCTCCTTCGAAGTTCTTTATGGGCGGAAATGTGAGCGCCTCTTAGCGGTGAGAAACGGGAGAGACAACTCTTTGGCCGAATATGATTCGAGGAAGCGAGAAGAGCAGGTTCGCGTTATTCGTGAAAATTGAAAACAGCCCAATCTCGTCAAAAGAGCCAATATGACCGCAAGCATAAGCCTATGGCTTATGAAATTGGCGAAGGAAGGCTTAACCGGGTTACTCCTTTGAAGGAACCCATCGATTGATATCAAAAGGCAAGTTGGCTCCTTGTTACATTGGACCCTTTCGCATTCTTGCCAAGCGAGGAGAAGTTGCCTACCAATTGGAACTACCCTGCATCTTTCGAGTCCATGATGTCTTCCACGTTTCCCAACTCGAGCGTTGCTTCTCGGATCCTATCCATGGAGTGGACCACGAAGCGCTTGATCTCCAAGATAACCTCACCTATCGAGAATATCCGTTCGTATTCTTGATCAAGCGAAGCGTACCACTCGGCGTCGAATATCAAGTTTCTAAAGGTTCAATGGTCAAACCATTCCGAGCAAGAAGCAACTTGGGAAAGGGAGGATCGTCTTCGACTTGAGTACCCACCTTTTATAGCGGATCCTAAATCTCGGGGCGAGATTCTTTTGAGTGGGGTGAGTTGTCACATCCTAGCTAGTCCATGCATTAGTGTGTGCATCATGTTTAACTTCCATTTGAAATTTGAAATGGGAAGAAGAACCCCAGAACCCTTTTGAATCCAACTAGGGTTTACTAAAATTATTTTCAATGAACTGAAATGCCCTTCTAAAATGCTCATCACCTTTGCTTTGGTTCAGAGCCTCTGCCAAAAGTGGTGCACAATTTTCTAGGTCATCCTAAGGTTGTTGAATTAAATCATAAGTATTTGAGTTTGGGCATTTAAAATTATATAAAATATTGCAAATGCCCAAATATTCCCAAACTAAAATGTTCCATGTTGGAAATATTCCAACTAAGGACCAGAAGCAGTTTGGTGAATTTTGGAGCTGTTTAAGTATTTTTTAAAAAGTCCACAAAGTTACAGAAAATAGAAAAAGAAAAACAGAAAGGAAAAGCTTACAGCGCCACCCAACAGCCCACCTGCCCGGCCCAGCCAATGCCATGTGGTAGCTGCCCAGCAAGCGAGCAGTGACGCAGTGCTTTCGGCCATGGCACCGCATGCATGCCACGCACCTGGTCGCCGCCTAGCTGCTCCCCTCACCCGAGCTGCCGGCCAGAACCGTCCATTCTTTCCCCGAGCCAGCTGACATCTCTCTTCCTCCCATCACCTCCCCTCGCGCTCCCACGCCATGGCCGCGCCACGCAGCCACGCCCGTCGCCGTGGTCGCGCTCCCGTCGTCCGTGCTCCTCCCGTCGTGTCTAGGAGCTCCGCCGCCCTCTTCTTCGTCGAGCTAGCCGAGGCCCAGAGTGCTCGCGTGGCCGAGGCCTCTGCACCAACCTCGCCTTGAGCCCGCCGTGCGGAGATCCCCTTCAGCGCCGCCGCCGCCCGCCCGTCCCGACCGCACCAGTGTTTCTTGAGTTCCCGTGAGCTTAGCTATCTCCCCTCCTTTCCTTTCTTGCTCCCGAGCCGTGTAGAGCTGCTGCGGAGCTCAACCGCACCCGCCGCCCGTGGGCTCGTCGCCCGGCGTGCTCCCGGCCATCCACCAACCACCCCTCGGTGTCTAACGCACTCACCACATCACGTAGGGCCTAACCCACTACTCCCCGCACCTCACCGCACACCGTAGCCTCGAGTTCGTCTTCGCCCGAACTCTGGCGGCCGCCTAGGTCGTCGCCGACGCCATTTCCGGCCGCCCTGAGCTCAACTAACTCCACCAAGAGCTGCGGCTTATTCCCAGCTACCGGTAGACACCCTCCCCGGCCCATTTGGTTGCCGAAATGACCAAAACCACTTCGCCGCGTGCGGCTGCGCGGCTGGCTAAGCGCATGATGTAACTAGCGCTGACTTTGACCACGGGTGGGCCCTGGTTGACTCTGTTGAGTCTATGACAGGTGGGGCCCAGCCCTGTTAACTAATTAGGTTCAATTCTAATTAATATTTAGTTAAACTAATTATGCTGACATGCGGGACCCACCAGTCAGGTTTGACCTGGACGTCCCCGTTGACTATGACATCACCACAGCGCATTCTTGTGCGATGAAATGAATTCTGGAATTATTACATTAAAGGAAATTCGAATATAGTTCAAACTTCAAAATTCATAGAAAGTGTCTGTAACTCCAAATGCAAAGATTTATATATGAAAAATGATCAGAAAAATCCATTCTATCCATTGGTACAGGTTTCATGCATGATAGAACAAGTTAACCTTGCTGCTTAAGCAGAATAAGATAATGCACCTTTAGGGCTATTTTAAATGAGCTAGCATTTGAATCTTTGGTTCAAATGAGTTCATCCCTAATTGTTCCAGCTTGCATTAGGCCAACACACATTTATAATGCCATGTCATAGCATGCATCATATTGTTGCATATTGCCATGTGTGTTTATTTTCGGTATGTCTTTCGTGATAGGTTCTGCCTCCGAGGATAATCCGAATATCCGTCGAAGGCGGTATCCTACCACCACTACATCGAGCAAGCAACCCATTGATCATTCGATACAAACCCATGTTCTCGCTTACGCTCTTGTTTCTTTGCATTAAGACAACGTGATTCAAACTATTGTGTGCTGCGGTAGTTGAACCCACTTCCTTTGCATGACTGTCATTGCCACGATAACTAGATGAAACCCACTAGTATGTGTAGGAGTTGATTGAGCCATGTTTGTGATTCCTACCATGCTATGCTTGCTATGCTTAGAGTTGTGTCGAGTCGGCTCATCGGGATGATGAGCTGGAGTGAAAGGTTGTGTCGGGTTCGAGTGAAAGTGTTGAACACGTTTTGGTAAAAGTATCAATGAGAGGCCATGTAGGAGTACATGGTGGGTTGTTTCATTGAAGCCGTCCTAAGAACCGAGTTACGTGTTTGTGATCCATAAACAGTTACTACCACGCATTGGGCCGAAACCAATGGAACCTCTCGACTTCTTAACCACCCTTGTTCTCAGTCCGGGAGTTGCAAGTAGTTTACGGTGTTTGTAGCATCTGGGGGCGCATGCAGCGCTGATCTTAGGGGTGGGTTGTGTTGCCTTGAGCACGTGGCCGGTGTGCGAATGCCCGTTTGGTATCTCGGGAACCCTGCACACATCGTTCGGGGCCGTATGGGAAACCTCGGCGGACTCCTGCGGATGGAACCTGAATAGGCGATAAACTGGACTAGGGACTTGAGTGTTTAGGTAGGCTGTGGCCGACACCACGTTGGGCTTCCGCTTGAAGGTTGCAGTACATGTCGTGTAAGCGGCGGTAAGTGGTGAGCGTTTGTGAAGAAGTACACCCTGCGGGGTTAATATGATCTATTGAATAGCCGTGTCCACGGAGAAGGACTTCTGGGTTGCCTATATCAGTTCATAGACAAGTAAATGGATACTACTAAAAGCCTCAAGATAAGTGTGAGTGCCGCAGATGGCCCTCTCATGGGTGACGAGAGAGGATCCACGGTGGAGTATTGTGATGGTGATTAGTGGACTCGTGTACGACAAATGCTTTTCAAGTGGTGTCACGTAGGATAGCTTAGCCAAGAGTCAAAGTTGGCTTGCTGCAAATAACTCCACCACCTTCTTGAGAATGTGCATGTATGATAGGATTACATTGTAAGACTTCTTTGAGTACCTCCGTACTCATGTTTGTAATTAATGTTTTGGGCGACAACACTGCCCCCTCCGATGGGTTCTATGTAGACCTTGACATCGACAGAGTGAACTAGCCACCGGTGGTGATCCAAGGCTTGTGAAGGGCCCTTTGTAGATAGAAGGGCTTCAACAAGCTTTCTTTCTTTTTAGAGTCGTACTCGAGACTAGTTTGCTTCGCATGTGCTTGTATGTTTGTATGACTTGAGTGTTGGGTCATGTGACCCTACTGTATGGATATGTTATGTATGGCTCCTCGGGCCTTCTAAATAAAGTACTTTGAGTTGTAGAGTTTTGTTGTGATGCCATGATGTATGTACTCATATCGGGCATATTGCGTGTATGATTGAAATGCTTGGTATGAGTGGGATCCGACAAACTAGTTGTTTATCCTTGGCAGCCTCTCATATGGGAAATGTAGTCTTGTGCTTACGGCGATAGTAGTCCGCTACAGCCGGTTCACGAGTCTGCTATTGACACTCTTGCTTGGACACTTGTTGGCGGCATGTGTTTCACCGTTCCTAAGTCTATCCCTTGAAATGTCGCGGTGATATTGAGTCTGCCTAGCCTGCTACAGCCGGGATACGAGTCCTGTTAGCCAGTGCTACAGCCAATTCATCGTTGATGACCGACATGCTCGATGTGATTCATGTATGCTGTCCCCATGGGTTAAGCGCGCTTTGGGTTCACGACTAGCCATGTCGGCCGGGTTCTTTGTCATGTGGATGCTAGCGACACTATCATATCGTGAGCCAAAAGGCATAAGCGGTCCCGGGCCATGGTAAGGCGACACCGTGGGAATACCGTGCGTGAGGCGCAAAGTGATATGAGGTGTTACCGGCTTGGTCGATGTGACTTGGAATCGGGGTCCTGACAACATAAAATAGGCAAATGTGAGTACAAATGTACTTAGCAAGACTTACATCAGAACTAACTACATATGCATCATTATCAACAAAGGGGTGGTGGGGTTTAACTGCAGCAAGCCAGCTTTGACTCGGTGGCTATCCTAACTACGACTGCAAGTAACTCTTTTGAGGTGGCGCACACGAGTCCACATATTCACCATATCAATACACCACTAAGGATGCGCTCCCGTCTCCCTACGAGAACACCATCCATAGCACTCACGCTTATCTTGCGCGTTTTAGATTATCCACTTTCATTTGTCTATCAACTGTTATAGGCAACCTGGAAGTCCTTTACCGCGGACACGGCTATTCTAATAGATGATGTTAACCCTGCATGGGTGTACTTCTTCACACACTCTCACCACTTACGCTGTTTACGACATGTACTCGGCAACCTTCAGCGGAAGCCCAGCGTGGGTGTCGGCCTGACCTACCTAAACACTCAAGTCTCTAGTCGAGGTTTATCGCCTATTCAGGTTCCATCCAGGAGTCCGGCGAGGTTTCCACATACGACCCTGAACAATGTGTGCGGGGTTCTCGAGATACCAAGCGGGCATTGATTGCACGTGCCACGTGCCTACCATAACACAGCCCACCCCTAAGGTCAGCGCTGCGTCTGCCCTGACATACTACAAACACGAAACTACTTTGCAACTCCGGACGGAGGACAAGAGTGGTTAAGAAGCCGGCAGGTCCATTGGTTTGGGCCCAATGCGTGGTAATGCTGTTTCATGGATCATAAACACAGAACTCAGTTCGAGGGCGGCTTCAATGAGACAACCCACCATGTACTCCTACATGGCCTCTCACCGCTACCTTTACCAAATCGTGTTCACACTTAGCTCTCAACAGTAGGACATGTTCACACCTCCGATTCATCACCGATGATCGGACTGACTCAACTCTAAGCGATAGCAGGCATGACAAACAAGCATGAATGAGTAGGCACAACAGGGCTCAAACAACTCCTACTCATGCTAGTGGGTTTCATTTATTCTTGTGGAATGACAGGTCATGCGAGAGGATAAAGGGTTCAACTACATGACAAATAACAGATGAATCGTTGTTGTCCTAATGCAGTAAAAGAGAGCAGGAGCGAGAAAGTGGGATTGTATCGGAATGAACAAGGGGGTTTTGCTTGCATGGCACTTCTGAAGATAATATAGTTCTTCATTGGTGTCATCGATCTCGTCGTTGGAACATCGTCTACTGAGAGGGGACGGTTACCGGCAAACAAAGAAGGACACAATCAATGCAATGCGACAATATGATGCATGCTATGACATGGCAATATGATGTGCGATAGGTCTAATGCAACTTGGGACAAAAAGGTTTGAGTCCATTTGAACCATGGATTCAAATGATCACCCAAAATAATAAGTGATATAAGTGCATTAGCTTGTTTCACCTAAATAGCAAGGTTAGAGTGTTCTGACATGCATGAAACTAGTACAGATGGAAAGATTGGATTTTTCTGATCATTTTTCATATATAACTTATTTGATTTGGAGCTACGGTTGATTTTCTATGATTTTTAGAAGTTTGTACTATTTTCTGGAATTTCCTGTATAAGAATAATTCTAGTAATTGAATTAATGCGTCAGCATTGCATCAGGGTGACGTCACTGGTCAACGGGGACCGTCCAGGTCAAACCTGACAGTGGGTCCCGCGTGTCAGTGTAATTAGTTAAACTAAATTCAATTAGTACTAATCCTAATTAATTAACGAGGTCGGGCCCCACTGTCATTGACCCGGGGTCAAGCTGGAGCCCACCATGGTCAAGCAGGTCGATGGGGTCAACTCGCGGCGTTTAGCCTTGGCGAGGCCAAACATGGCGGTGTAGGTGCGGGTTTCACGTCTGAGGCACCGTTCGGGCGCCGTTGGGCTCTATGGGTGGCTGGGAGGCGAGCATGGCGGGTGGTGCGAGTAGTAGGGCTCGGGGTCGCGGAAATGGCGCCGGCGGCGTATTTGGCGGCGGCGGAGCTCGGCGAGCTCGGCTCGTTGCTGCAGCGGCCTAAGCGGGCGGCGCTAGCATCTACGGCTCCCTGGCGTTGCGGAGTGCGTTGGACCAAGCCGGGACCATATGGTCACCGGAGCATGACCGGCGGCAGCGGCGGCGGCAGCGTCGCGGTTGAGCTTCGTGCGGTCGCTATGGTGCTCGAGAGAGGGGCGGAGAGGATGGGGAGGTAGCTAGGCTCACGGTGGTCTGGCGGGGCAGATGGCGAGTCGGGGCGAGCTGCTGCAGCGGTGACGGCGAAAGGATCTCGGCGGCGGTCGGTGAAGACGGGGTCGGTGGGCCAGTGCGAGCGTGCAAAGGCTCGGCTAGCTTCGGCGGAGGCGGACGGCGGCGGGGCTCGCGGACACGGTGGAAGCGGCGTGAGGGCAGCGGTGGCAGCGCTACTGGCGGCAGTGCGGCTCTGACAGCGTCGGCCATCGTGGGAAGAGCGAGAGAGAGGCGGCGCGTCGCGGGGTCGCGGCGATGCCGCATAAGCGCTTCGGCGTCATTGCTGGCCTTGGCGGCAGCGACGGCGGCGAGGTGGTGGCGTGGTGAGCTCGGCGACATCGCGGTGTCCCTCCTCTGCCTACTGGCATAGGTGGGTGGTGGCCAGCTTGCAGGCAGGTGGGCCAGCCAGTCTTGGGTAAGTGGCGGCTGGCCTTTCTCTCTCTCTTTTGTCATTTTAACTGTTTTTCTAATTTTCTGTAGCTGTGTGGCTTTATTAAAAATGCTAGGTCAAACCCAAAAATCATGAAACTAATCAATGCCACTGTTTGGAGTATAACCAACACAAACATTTTAGTTGATGATTATTTGAGCATTTAAACTATTTATTAGCATTTAAATGCCCAAATGCAAATACTTTATGATTTAACTCAAAAATCTAGGAATAACCTAGAAATATGTTCATCATTTTCGGCAGAGGTTTTCACCTTTATCAGAAATCATGAATATTTCCAAAGGCATTTTGGATTCATTGAAAATGATTTTATTTGAGCCTATTTGAATTCATTTGGTGCTAGGGTTTAAACAATCCCCATTTCAAGTTTCTTTAAATTTAAATATGATGCATGGATGCTAATGCAAAGACAAGCAAGGCCTGAACTGGGGCTGTGACAACTCACCCCCATGAAACAAGAATCTCGTCCCGAGATTCAAGCGTAGGGTAAAAATGAAGGGGGAACGCAACTAATGCAATCTTCACGATCCAGCTTGCATCCCACAAGAACGTTGATTCAATCACCATCTTTGTCTCGACGTCTTGCTCTGAGAACTCCAGCTATCATGACAATGAGAGGATAAGGAGATTCTAGAAGGATCGATCTTCTCGAGGATCGAACAACTCAGGGTTAACTCACGGAATGAGACATAGCAACATTTCTCGAGCTGAGACATGAAACATACATCCAGAGGGATGGAGTGTAACAGATGACGAAGATTCACTACGTAGGCACAATTCCACACTTAAGAAGGTGGTGAATGGTTGTCCACGTAGCGAGGAGTTGAGTTGCCATGATACCATAACGAGACATCTTAAGGAAGGTGACCCGCAGAGATAGTCCCTTAAGTGGCAAAAAGAATTACTTTTGATATAGAGATCATTGAGACTCTTTATACCAGCCTAAGGCAATCACAATCGATCATTTCAAGGAGTTCGAAAGAATGACATACTCAGACTAGAATGGATGATGTGGATTATGTTGTTGAAGACAACGCAATGGATGATTTTTCTTATCATCAGAAATGGATGGGACCCTTGGTAGGACAACTTTTAAAGATGTTCCTAAACGGTAGTTACTGAGGTGCAAGATGGAAACAAAATGCAATGCTTCTGGTAACTGGGAATAACTCGACGGAGGTGATTCCACCATTTGAATGGTTATAGCTTATCGGGGAAACCAATAGCACAAGAATTCCTAAGGAACAACTTATAGAATAAGCCGCATGAAATCCTCGTGGAGAAGATGGACAAATTGCCCAATCAAGATACTATAGTGATAGATCCTCCGGCTGGTGTGTCGGCCAGAACATCAACCTTGTGGGACCTACATCATAGATCTTGGAATAGCTTCAACCATCATATACATGCGAGATCAGATCTGGTTGGTAACGGAACATTCGAGACGGCATATGCGGAGAAGAAATTTTGCAACACAAACCGGCGAGATGATGTTGCGAGATTCTCAGGAAATGAACTATGATAGCAAGCTCCAAAACATGAGCTGATTCTGCTACGTACATGTGAACATGATGTCCAGGACAAGCATGATCACGTAGAAGTCTTACAACAAAACACTACCGAGTTCAGGTGGGGAACCATTATCGAGGATATCGAAGTCCTTGTATAAGTCTTGCTCTTAAGAAGGAGCTTCTTTTCCTTGAACAAATCAATCAGTGGCTTGGTGTGCTAGGGATACATACGGAATGAAGATGATCAGTCTATCAAACCACAGAATACTTCGCACATGCATGACAGACTTGAGATGATTCCACAGGAAGCAAACAAGCTTTCTCGAATCCACGGCAACAACTTACATCAGATGCACATGAACTAGAGGAAGTCACTTCTTTCATCCAAACATAGGATTCATGAACGAAACACGAAGATAATGCTTACAAAAGTTTCCAATACTAGCTTGATGTTCAACACGAATCATGGAGGAGACAAGGTGTTGCTGATGGGCTCAACAGTAACTCATCGGAATTTCCATATCACTGGACTTCCACCATCATGTGAACACGGTGATAGCATTGATCAGACCAAAAGATGTAATGGTGTATGCTCGAGGGATCAACCACGAGTAAGACAACATTACGAACATCGTTGGTTCTGATTTGACTTCACAATAGCCCATACTCAAGTCAAAGTTTTGACAAGGCAATAGATCCAACAACTGATCGCGAGGACCAACCGATGGAGATATCATCTTTCTTCAACACACACACACACAAGGGTATCCCTTGGTGATGAACTAAGTCGGACAAGCTTTTATCTTCCAACTCTCCAAGTTGTTGTTTGGCTTAACCAACTAGCTCAGGGGTATCCAACACAGATTCTTGGAGAATGGGTGGTTTGGAGGAAAACCAGCATGATCACGAACTCAACATAGCGGTCAGGTGACAACCTGGTAATACTTCCGAGAAGATATTCGGAACATCGCGAACCACCGATATGTTACTAAGCTCGAGAACAATCTTGCTTTTCAGAGCAAGATGATATGATCAAATAAGCAAGGGACTAAAAAATCCAAACTCATTGATCGAAGAGTGCCCCAGAAACAAGGACTAGGTAGCACAATCAACCTTAGGATGAATATTTGATAAGCAACTCGCTAAGAATGAGAATATTATCCATTTACTACCAAGCAACACGGTTGCTAGGAGTATAAATTTCACGCATCATGGTTCACTTGTCGGCATTCCGGTTGCAACAACACGGGACCGAGGAATGAACGATGATGGCGAGAGTATCACTGCATCAAGAATTCATAAGAGAAGGTGCAATTCTCATGAAATTCCTGACATAAAGTGGGTAATACTTCAGGATAGAACAGAATCAAAAGCTTGATTGCATTTGATCTGCGGATTACAACTGCTTTGACCCAATCACGGAAATGGATGAAAGTCTTTGGAGTTTGTTTCTCCTAGTCATTACGAACTAGAATGGCGATGGACCACAAGAATAATAAGCATCGATAAGCGAATGCCGCATACTCTTGACTATCAATTGATAGGCGATGGTCGGTATACAAATGAAGAGGGACAACTCAAGGGAACATATATCTTCCTGAGTTGTGGATGCATAGATTAATATGTCAAACCAAGTTCAACAGGTTTCTTCCAGATAACCCATGCAGAAAGGTTGAGCTGGCAGAGTCACAATATAAAATGAAGAACTCATTGAGAGCACTCCTGTTGTGATCTTTTGATCCAACAAACTTCTGCCATAAGCGGTTCGTAGTATTTGGAAGAAAGAAATACCGCGGACCTCGAGGACTAATGCCAAGGTTACTAATAACCTAAGGGAGCTAGCAATTACTATCAACATGAAGTAAGTAGGGTGAATCTCGGGTTCAAGAACCCAGGAATGGAATACCTACATAATAAGTGGCATCACGGGATGCTTTCGTGAATGATGGCCAGAATCATCACACGGGGAACACAAAACATGGCTAGATTGCTAGGTGACTCCCTAAAACACCTAGGTTCATAATAATCGCTCCAACATATATGTCGAGGCAGCGGATTACCTCAACAGACTAATTTGTGTGATTAATCTGGCCCAAATGAACATTAGAAACGGAGAGAAGGAATTGCAAATGCATCAGACTATTTAGAAATCTGGGATGACTCGGATAGCATAACGGCTGTAAATGCTCAAAATGATTTGAGACATCCTGCAAAAATGGTGGCATGTCCACTCAACATCACCATATCAAGGTTCTGAGACCAGCTATGAACATACGGAAGTAGTAAAACTGAACTGAGATTGAAACTATCAATTCTATAAGTCTGTGGATTAGTAACATGTCATCCTAATAGATAGATGAGAAGGCCTAGTTCTTAAACCTCGTAGAAGAGAAGAGGATGACTCAGATCAGAAGGCCATGAGGTATAAGGAGTAAAAAGAGCCTTTGTTCCCTTCCACAATCAATTCCCTTACATAACTAAAGCATTTCTAGACACAACCCGACCAGTTTGGCTTGGTAAACCTCTGAGCGATCGGGCTCGATACCAGCGCTATCGGGACCCGATTCCAAGTCACATCGATCTAGCCGATAACACCTCATATCACTTTGTGGCCTCACGCACGGTATTCCACAGGTGTCGCCTTACCATGGCCGAGACCGTTTGCGCCTTTTGGCTCACGTATATGATAGTGTCGCTAGCATCCATATGACAGAGAATCGGGCGAACATGGCTAATCGTGAACCCAAAGCGGCACTAACCCATGGGGACAGGCATACATGAATCACATCGAGCATGTCGATTGAGCGTGTGAATCCGGGCTGTAGCCTTTGGGCTAACAGGACTGCGGGAACCCGGGCTGTAGCAGGCTAAGCAGGACTCGGATGTCACCGCGTGGCGTTTCCCGAAGGACAGAACCACGAGCAGTGAAACACATGCCGGCCAGTCAAGTGTCTAGAGCAGTAGTGTTGGGCTAGCAGGACTCCGGTGAACTGGGCTGTAGCGGACTACTATCGCTCAGGAAGCACTACTACATTTCCCCATATGAGAGGCTGCCAAGGATAAACAACTAGATTGTCGGATCCCACACATGCCAAGCATTTCTGTAACGCCCCGAGACCGACGCTTCAGAAGACTTCCATATTTTTGTGACCTCCGTGTGTTTTCATTTGTGCTAGCTCTATTTATTTTTGCATTGCATCATGTCATCATGCCAGCTTGTCATTTAATTTTTAAAACTCTTCTAAATAAATTCTATGGATCTTCGATCTATTTAAATCGAGGGAAGGGTGACTTCTCTTTATAACATATCCTCCCAATATTAGGGAGTTATATTAAAATATTCCATTAACTTTGGAATCACCATAACACACTTGCAATTTAATTCTCATGCCTTTTGCTTCATGTTTGTTCTCCAAACTTTCTCCATATTTCTTTCTCCATTTATCGAGGCTCCTCCTAAAGTCTTAACATTTTTGGACACTCCTAAATCCTAGACTCCATTCAAACTCCTTTGGCGCAAGTTAAATAATTTTGGGTTTAACTTCGCCTATTTTCTTGGAACCACTCTTGTTGGGTTGGAAACATTCCATAAAGCCTTACAAAATATCCCACCATTGTATTCTTCTCCATGGCCTCTTCTCTTGATTCTTTTGGTCTCTCTCTATTTTTTTACTGTAAGGAGTATATCAAGAGAGAGGGGGTGCATAGCGAGAAGCCCGCTTAAGGCCCCCTGCTGCCTGACCTAGCCGCCCAAGAGGCCTGCCGCTCTCCTCTTATCCACCCACTCGCTCGACCCCTCTCTCCTCGTTCCCCTGCTAGCGCCATGCTCACACACACGCGCGCACAGAGAGGCGCCCGCCCGATCCTCAAGCTCGCCACGGGCAGGACCTCCTCGCTTTGCCTCCTCGTCTACAGGCGCCATCGCCTCGTCCGCTCCGTCGCCGGGGAGGAGCCCCTCGACCCGTCCCTTCGGCCCCGACTCGGCAAGCGCCGCCTAGCGACTCTCCTCCACGCGCGCCTCCCCTCTGCTTCCTCGTCCTCGCCTCGTACCCGCCACCGCCTTGAGCTGCTCCGTCCGCCCAGCTTGGCTGAGCCGTCGTTCCCAGAGCATTTGCCGCTCATCTCGCATCCTCCTCACCTCCCCATGCGCTGCACCAGCGACCTCCGCCTCGGCCGTGCGAGCGAGCAAGCCGCTGCCGTCCGCCTCGTCGCATTCCCTTCGCCTTCGTCACATCAGGTTCCGCACCGAGCCCTCTAGTCGACCAAGAGCTCGTCACCTCCAGCGCCTCTACATGTCCAAGCCCCTGCCCGCCTCTGCCCGTTCGGCGGGGAGGAGGACGCCACCTCCGCTCGTCCGCATCGACCAGCGCCAAATCCTGCCGCCCGGCCTTCGGTCTTGCTTCTTTTGGACCAGCAAACGCCGCCAAGAACCGCTGCAGACGCATCGTCTCCGGATTTTTAGCCAAGTACCTCTACGTGCGGACTCGCCAAGTACTCGACCCGGATGCGCCAAGTTCCACTACCGTCGACCTCTGCGTGCGGACTATGACTACGTCCGACCCCGTTTTCGAACCTCAAGCGCCAAGTTCCACTATCGTTGTCGTGTATCCGACAAGACCAAGTGTACGACTACACCCGGTGATGCGTCAAGTACCTCTACCGATAACCAGAACATCTATGATCCGTGTACCACTACGCCCAAGTTCCACTACAAGATGTACCACTACCGTCGCACGAACCGAGACCGGCAAGTACGAAGACCCCTAGTACCACGACTATCCTCGAGGACATTGGTTCCATCAAGTTCGACTACGAAACGTGTACCACTACTTCCACTACCGTCACGAGAACGACTGCTTCCACTACGACTCGTGAACGACTGCTTCCCTCGACATTTGTGAACCGCCTCGAAATGCACGCTTGAAGGTATGACCCGAGGCGGCGCCGTGAGCGAATACTTGTGATGTGTTGTATGAGATGCATGTGTTTGCACCATGTCTGAATTGATCCTTACCGTTCCTCGTTTCCATGCCATCGACCCGTGGGCATCCGATATCGGGATCACCCACCATCCTGGCATGACCGCTCCGACACACTTCCTTTTGCACGGTATCTCCATGAGCTACGGAACCGATATATTGCCGTGACATCATTTTCGGATTCGTTGCGTGGCACCCTTTCTTCCACCACGGTGACAAATGCTTCATAACATGCTCATGTCAACATTTTCATAAAATTGCATAAGTTTTGCATAGGTCATCCGCATCATGATAGCAACATTTAAAATGTTTAAAATTGTTGTTGCATTAAATTGCTAAATAACATGAGGATTTATTGGAATTGTTTTTTGTTCTTCCGGCCTCATTTAAATTTGCCTAAATAGTTAGTTTACTTATGCTTCACCTCTTTCCATGTTTAACAACATTTAATATTGTTGAGTACCTAAACGAGAGCGAACTAAATAATTGAATGTGGTGTTCCGTCAATATGCAACTCGTTACATTTGAGCTCCACTTAAATTGTAGTGTTGTTTGCTTCACCTTGCCATGGCATGCCTCATTAAACCGGACATGCATCATACTTGGTTGTGCATCATGCCTTGTTCATGTGTTGTTTGTTTACTATGTTGTTTGCTTCTTTCCGGTTGTGCTTCTTCTCGATAGTTCCTGTTTTGTTGCGATCGTGAGGATTCGTTCGTCTACGCTTGGTTCATCTTCGTGGCTTCATCTTCTTCATGGACTCGTTCTTCTTCATAGCGGGACTTCAGGCAAGATGACCCTCACCTTGGATCTCATTACTATCATTGCTATGCTTGATGCTTCGTTCTACCGCTATGCTGCGTTACCTACCACTTGCTTATCAAGCCTCCCAAATTGCCATGAACCTCTAACCTTTGTCACCCTTCCTAGCAAACCGTTGTTTGGCTATGTTACCGCTTTTGCTCAGCCCCTCTTATAGCGTTGCTAGTTGCAGGTGAAGATGAAGATTGCTCCTTGTTGGATTATGTTTATGTTGGGATATCACAATATCTCTTATATTATTAATGCATCTATATACTCGGTAAAGGATGGAAGGATCGGCCTTATGCCTGGTGTTTTGTTCCACTCTTGCCGCCCTAGTTTCCGTCATATCGGTATTACGTTCCCGGATTTTGCGTCCCTAACACGGTTGGGTGATTTATGGGGCCCCCTTGGCAGTTCGCTTTGAAAAAGACTCTTCCAGCAAGGCCCAACATTGGTTTTACCATTTGCCTCGCCTATGCCCTTTTTTCCCTTGGGTTTCCGGAGCCCGAGGGTCATCTTTATTTTAGCCCCCCCGGGCCAGTTCTCCTCTGAGTGCTAGTCCAAACCGAGCGATGTCCGGCGCCCCCTGGGCAATCAGGGTCTATGCCAACCCGACGTGTGGCTCATCCGGTGTGCCCTGAGAACGAGATATGTGCAGCTCCTATCGGGATTTGTCGGCACATCCGGGCGGCTTTGCTGGTCTTGTTTTACCATTGTCGAAATGTCTTGTAAACGGGATTCCGAGTCTGATCGGGTCTTCCCGGGAGAAGGAATATCCTTCGTTGATCGCGAGAGCTTATCATGGGCTAAGTTGGGACACCCCTGCAGGGTATAATCTTTCGAAAGCCGTGCCCGCGGTTATGTGGCAGATGGGAATTTGTTAATATCCTGTTGTAGAGAACTTGACACCAGATTCGATTTAAAATGCATCAACCGTGTGTGTAGCCGTGATGCTTTTCGGCGGAGTCCGGGAAGTGAACACGGTTTTGGGTTATGTTTGACGTAAGTAGGAGTTCAGGATCACTTCTTGATCATTGCTAGCTTCGCGACCGTTCCGCTTGCTCTCTTCTCGCGCTTATATTGCGTAAGTTAGCCATCATATATGCTTAGTCACTGCTGCAACCTCACCACTTTACCCCTTCCTTTCCCTTTAAGCTTTGCTAGTCTTGATACCCATGGTAATGGGATTGCTGAGTCCTCGTGGCTCACAGATTACTACAACACCAGTTGCAGGTACAGGTTATGCAATGATCTTGACGCGGGCGCGATGTTACTTGTTTTGGAGTTCTTCTTCTGCTTCTTCTTCAATCAGGGGATAGGTTCGGTCGGCAGCCTGGGCTAGGTGGTGGATGTCGATTGAGTTTTGTTTGTGTTTCATCCGTAGTCGGATGGTGCTCTTATGTATTGTGATGTTGTATTAGGTGTGGCATTGTATGCCTCTTGTATGTATCCCCATCTATTATGTAATGTTGATGTAATGATATCCACCTTGCAAAAGCGCTTCAATATGCGGTTCTATCCTTGGTGGGACTTTTGAGTCTCTTTAGGATAGTGTAGCATATTGGGCGTGACAATTTCAAACATACACACAATATGCTCAATATGTGTAAATACAACATGGCATCACAACATAACTCTACGACCCAAATATTTATTCATTAGGCTCGAGGGCGAGATATTACAAACATGGGTCTCATGACCCAACATTGAAACATACAAGTCAAAGCACATGCGGAAGCTTAACATGTCCGATACGAGACAACTATAAATGAAAAAGGCTGAAGCGACTATCTACGAGATCTGCCGAGGGCACAAGATCGTAGCTGAGGTAACAAGCTAAGCGTCGAAGTCCACGCGGAACTACTAGCGAGGCCAGCGTCTCTCGCATAACATAAAATAGGCAAACGTGAGTACAAATGTACTCAGCAAGACTTACATCAGAACTAACTACATATGCATCATTATCAACAAAGGGGTGGTGGGGTTTAACTGCAGCAAGCCAGCTTTGACTCGGTGGCTATCCTAACTACGACTGCAAGTAACTCTTTTGAGGTGGCGCACACGAGTCCACATATTCACCATATCAATACACCACTAAGGATCCGCTCCCGTCTCCCTACGAGAATGCCATCCATAGCACTCACGCTTATCTTGCGCGTTTTAGAGTATCCACTTTCACTTGTCTATGAACTGTTATAGGCAACCCAGAAGTCCTTTACCGCGGACATGGCTATTCGAATAGATGATGTTAACCCTGCAGGGTGTACTTCTTCACACATGCTCTCACCACTTCTTGCCGTTTACCGACATGTACTCGGCAAACTTCAGCGGAAGCCCAGCGTGGGTGTCGGCCAGACCTACCTAAACACTCAAGTCTCTAGTCGAGGTTTATTGCCTATTCAGGTTCCATCCATGAGGGAGTCCGGCGAGGTTTCCACATACGACCCCCAAGCGATGTGTCAGGGTTCCGAGATACCAAGCGGGCATTGATTACACCGTGCCCGTGCCTACCGCAACACAGCCCACCCCTAAGGTCAGCGTTGCGTGCATTGACATACTACAAACACGAAACTACTTTGCAACTCCGGACGGAGGACAAGAGTGGTTAAGAAGCGAGAAGGTCCATTGGTTCAGGCCCAATGCGTGGTAGTATGCTGTTTCATGGATCACAAACACGAACTCAGTTCACGAGGGCGGCTTCAATGAGACAACCCACCATGTACTCCTACATGGCCTCTCACCGCTACCTTTACCAAATCGTGTTCACACACTTAGCTCTCAACAGTGGGACATGTTCACACACCTCCGATTCATCCCGATGAATCGGACTGACTCAACTCTAAGCGATAGCAGGCATGACAAACAAGCATGAATGAGTAGGCACAACAGGCTCAAACAACTCCTACTCATGCTAGTGGGTTTCATCTATTCTTGTGGAATGACAGGTCATCACGAGAGGATAAAGGGGTTCAGCTACCGCAGCAAGTAACAGATGAATCGTTGTTGTCCTAATGCAGTAAAAGAGAGCAGGAGCGAGAGAATGGGATTGTATCGGAATGAACAAGGGGGTTTTGCTTGCCTGGCACTTCTGAAGATAATATAGTTCTTCATTGGTGTCATCGATCTCGTCGTCTGAACATCGTCTACAAAGAGGGGACGGTTACCGGCAAAAACAGAAGGACACAATCAATGCAATGCGACAATATGATGCATGCTATGACATGGCAATATGATGTGTGATAGGTCTAATGCAACTTGGGACAGAAAGGTTTGAGTCCATTTGAACCAAGGATTCAAATGATCACCCAAAATAATAAGTGATATAAGTGCATTAGCTTGTTTCACCTAAACAGCAAGGTTAAATTGTTCTAACATGCATGAAACTAGTACAGATGGAAAGATTGGATTTTTCTCTTCATTTTTCATATATAACTTATTTGATTTGGAGCTACGATTGATTTTCTATGATTTTTAGCAGTTTGTACTATTTTCTGGAATTTCCTGTATAAGAATAATTCCAGTAATTGAATTAATCGTCGACATTCGTCGAGTGGCGTCACGGTCAATCGGGACGGTCCAGGTCAAACCTGAAAGTGGGTCCCGCGTGTCAGTGTAATTAGTTAAACTAAATTCAATTAGTACTAATCCTAATTAATTAACGGTCGGGCCCCACCGTCATTGACCTGTGGGGTCAAATGGCCCACCATGGTCAAGCGGGGTCAGCGAGGTCAACTTCGCGGTGTTTAGCCACCAGCGAGGCCAAACATGCGGTGCGGCGCTGGTTTCACGTCTGAGGCACCGTTCGGGGCGCCGTTGGGCTCTATGGGTAGCTGGGAGCGAGCTGCGGCGGGTGGTGCAGGTAGTAGGTCTGGGGGTCGCCGGAAATGGCACCGGCGACGTGTTTGGCGGCTGCCGGAGCTCGGGCGAGCTCTAGCTCATTGCTGCAGTGGCCTAGGCGGGGCGGCGCTAGCATCTACGGCTCCTACGCATTGCGGGGAGTGCGTTGGACACAAGCCCGGGACCATATGGTCACGGAGCATGACAGCGACAGCATAGCGGCGGCGTCGCGGTTGAGCTTCGTGCGGTCGCTATGGTGCTCGAGAGAGGGGACGGAGAGGATGGGGAGGTAGCTAGGCTCACGGTGGTCACGGCGGGGCAGATGGCGAGGTCGGGGACGAGCTGCTGCAGTGGTGACGGCGAAAGGGATCTCCGGCGACGGTCGGTGAAGACGGGGTCGGTGGAGGCGGTGCAGAGCGTGTAAGGCTCGGCTAGATCGACGGAGCGGACGACGGCGGGGCTCGCGGACATGGTGGAGCGGCGCGAGGGCAGCGGTGGCAGCGGCTCGGCGGCAGTCTTGGCTACGGCAGCGTCGGCCATCGTGGGAGAAAGCAAGGAGAGAGGCAGAAGCGCGTGTGATGTGTCCACGGGTCGGGCGGGCCGCATGAGGCGCTTGAGGCGTCATGTTGTGCTGGGTGACGGCAGGCAGGCGGGGTGGTGGCATGGCAAGCTCGGCGACGTCGCGGTGTCCCTCCTCTACCTACTAGCAGAGGTGGGTGGTGACTGGCACGGGCTAGGTGGGCCGTCCCAGTGCGGGTAAGTGGCTACTGGCGTTTCTCTCTCTCTCTCTCTCTTTTGTTATTTCTAATTTTCTGTAGCTGTGTGGCTTTATTAAAAATGCTAGGTCAAACCCAAAAATCATGAAACTAATCAATGCCACTGTTTGGAGTATAACCAACAGCAAACATTTTAGTTTATGATTATTTGAGCACTTAAACTATTTATTAGCATTTAATTGCCCAAATGTAAATACTTTTTGATTTAACTCAAAAATCCAGGAATAACCTAGAAATATGTTCATCATTTTTGGCAGAGGTTTTCACCTTTATCAGAAATCATGAACATTTCCAAAGGCATTTTGGATTCATTGAAAATGATTTTATTTGAGCATATTTGAATTCATTTGGTGCTAGGGTTTAAACAATCCCCATTTCAAGTTTCTTTAAATTTAAATATGATGCATGGATGCTAATGCATAGACAAGCAAGGCCTGAACTGGGGCTGTGACATAACCTTTGCCTGATGCCTTGGCCTGTGCTTATCCCCTTTGCACCAAAGGGGGAATGAGGACACTACGCAGGCCGGCGCCCGCCTGGCGCCCGCCTGGCCCCGATCGTCACGACTTGCGTCACGGGGCACCCTCGTGAGGTACCATGCCTTGATCTCTCCGCCTCCTCGTGAGCCTGCCTGACGAGGCTGCTCCTGAGGAAGGTTCATGTCGTCCGCCCCGCGAGCCTTGGCCCCTCGTGAGGTTCTTGAGCCTGAGCTGATAAAGCTGGGTCGTGCTGGGCTACCACTTGAGCCACGCCGCAGGCCGCAGGCAGGCATGTCTGGGGACCCCCGTTCCCACAACGCCAACACTTTATACTGTTACATTACTTATGATACTATTCGGAGATGGGGGCTGAAGAGGCAGGTGGCTCCATCTCGGTAGAGGTGGGCCTGGGTTCCCGACGGCCCCCGACTGTTACTTTGTGGCAGAGCGACAGGGCAGGTTGAGACCACCTAGGAGAGAGGTGGGCCTGGCGCTGGTAGGCATTCGCAGATACTTAACACGCTTAACGAGATCTTGGTATTTGATCTGAGTCTGGCCATTGGCCTATACGCACTAACCAACTCACGGGAGCAGATTATGGGCACTCGGCGTCGTGGTATCGGTGAAGCCTTCGTGGCGTCGGTGGTGGCGGCGCGCGCGCCGCATTGGACCGTAAGCTCACGCTTGTATTAAGGGGGCTAGGTCTGCTTCCGTCCGCATTCGCAACGTGCAGGTGTGCAATGGGCAATGGGCCCAGACCCCTGCGCCATAGGATTTAGACCGGCGTGCTGACCTCTTTGTTGTGCCTTGGTAGGGCTGCGACGTGTTGATCTTCTGCGGCCGGGCATGACCCAGAAAAGTGTGTCCGGCCAAATGGGATCGAGCGTGTTGGGTTATGTGGTGCACCCCTGCAGGGAAGTTTATCTATTTGAATAGCTGTGATCTTCGGTAACAGGACGACTTGGAGTTGTATATTGACCTTATGACAACTAGAACCGGATACTTAATAAAACACACCATTCCAAGTGCCAGATACAACCCGGTGATCGCTCTCTAACAGGGCGACGAGGAGGGGATCGCCGGGTAGGGTTGTGCTATGCGATGTTACTTGGTGAACTTACCATCTACTCTCTCCTACACTGCAAGATGGAGGTGGCCAGAAGCGTAGTCTTCGACAGGATTAGCTATCCCCCTCTTATTCTGGCATTCTGTAGTTCAGTCCACCAATATGGCTCTTTACACATATACCCATGCATATTTAGTGTAGCTCCTTGCTTGCGAGTACTTTGGATGAGTACCCTCGGTTGCTTTTCTCCCTCTTTTCCCCCTTTCCCTTCTACTTGGTTGTTGCAACCATATGCTGGAGCCCAGGAGCCAGACGCCACCGTCGACGGCGACTCTTACTACATCGGAGGTGCCTACTACTACGTGCAGGCTGCTGACGACGACCAAGAGTAGTTTAGGAGGATCCCGTGCAGGAGGCTTGTGCCTCTTTCGATCTGTATCCCAGTTTGTGCTAGCCTTCTTAAGGCAAACTTGTTTAACTTATGTCTGTACTCAGATATTGTTGCTTCCGCTGACTCATCTATGATCGAGCACTTGTATTCGAGCCCTCGAGGCCCCTGGCTTGTATTATGATGCTTGTATGACTTATTTTTATTTTAGAGTTGTGTTGTGATATCTTCCCGTGAGTCCCTGATCTTGAACGTACACGTTTGCGTGTATGATTAGTGTACAATTAAATCGGGGGCATCACATGCCGCGCTGGCGGTCGGGGCATGTGGGATGTGGAAGGAGGAGGAGGATGGGGGTCGGGTGTCGATTACCTGCTTGGATCGACGAGGCCGAGCAGCGTAAAGGAGGGTCGCCGGTGAGGAGGCGGCTCTGCAAGCAAGGATTGGAGGTTTCAACTTCAAAAGGAGGGCGGAAGCAGTGGAAATGTGGATTTTGGTAAGGGGGAAGGGGCGGGGAGGTAGATATTTCCGCGGAAGCTGAAAATTTTGGATCGATACAGCGAAAAAACTGGTGCGCAAAGTGTCATGAGACACAGTCCCTTATTCAGCACTGTGTATGATATGTGAACATCACAAACGGTTCATATAGCTTAACCCATGTGTGATGAGTTTGAACGTGCAAATTTTGGTTCAAATTTCCCTGGTTAAAGTGGTCATCCACGTCATTGCATAATTTGGGTACACAAAGGAGACTACAACACACTCACACTTCTTAATCGAGCAAGTTCAGCAATTAAACAGAGCTAGCTGACCTAAACATTACTCTAACAAATTAAAGATCGGCGCTCTTAATGAAACAAAACAAAGAGTACTACTACGGCTGGTGCTCGTCGATGTCCTCTGCCTCCCCCATGTTTAGCTTGCGCCCGACGGTCTCTTGTGGAAGGGGCTCCATGGCATCCATCGCACCATACTCGGCAAGCATCTCGCCATCCGTGTCTGCCATCTATTTGGAAAAGGATGCCACGAGCTGGGCATAGGAGGCCGCGATCTGGGCTTGGACGGGCTCCGTCGTGGCAAGGTATGCGGCAGAGGAACGAACGGCTGCTTGAACGCTCTCGGCGATTGCCAACTCTTCGGCCATGGGTTGTCGACCGTTGTCGGAGAAGCTTTGTTCGATATGTGCAGGGACCGCCACGAGCTGGCCGTGGGCTGCCTCGACATTGTCGTGGGCGGCCTACATCAGGGCTAAGGCCGCCACTGCAAAACGGATAGTTGTTGTGCCGCTCTTGCCAGTTGCTATCCCTGAGGTAGATGTTGCTGCCGCCACCTGAGAAGCAACAACGGCCATTTGGGCTGCCTTGGCCGCCCGGTCGCAAACTGCGGCCGCGCTCATGCACCTTGTTAGCACGCGCAAGGCAGCTGCGGCTACGCTCTCGCCGGAGTGGGCCGCCGAAGTTACCCTCACGATGCCGGTCCACGTCCCCATCTTTTACCGGCGATGATTTAACAGTGAAATGAGATTTGGGGAGTGATCTAGTGTGCTTGACATGCCGGCTGTGGCCTGTAGCCAACGCACCTTCTCGCTTAAGCCATAGGCGTACTATAATAAGACGGTGCTCCAAGATATTTTGTACTGCATCTCACACGGTTGGTGATAATAAAGTGTGCGATCTACTAGATTTTTCATCTTGATTTGAGTTACATAATAGGGTCATAGCGGCAATCGAGGGTGTTTGAATTGCTAGAACTTTTGTCTACAATGAACGTGCAACTGTAGGTGTGTCGTAAAAAAATTGGAATTATTCAGGGTTCGTTTGGTTGTTTTAATACATTAACCTGATTTTCTAGCCATTTCAGGTGCACAATTCAAAATTAAACTACATGCACATGCTCTAGTGCACCAAAATCGGCTCTAAAATCATATATGTGTCCATGGGTTTATGCTTATGTCCCATGCAAGAAATGGGGATGAATTTGGAACACCACGGCACCGTGGCTCTCCAACAAACATTGAGGTACTTGCTTTTGTAATTCTAGCAAATCCAAAACCCATCTGAAATTCATGAACCTTGGCATGCTACCATGGAATGGCATCAACATGCTGGGGTAAAAAATATTGTCCCATTTGGGGCAGGTTATGGTATAAGCTTCTCACAAGACAGAGCTTCTCACAAGAAGCCTCATGGTTCCGTTAGGGAAACGTGTCACCTTTGTGGACAAAACGATATTCGTCGCCTCTTCTTGATTTCAATTTTTTTTGGTGTCAACATAGAACAACAGGAGTGTCGTGTTAAATTTGGGATTTTTTCGGGGATCATTTGGACATTTTTATACGTTAACTGAGTTTTGTAGGCATTTATGTGCATAATTCAAAATTGAACTACATGCACATGCTCCAGTGCATAAAAACAGGTTGAAAAATCAAATGTGTGTCCTTGGTTGCAAGCTTAGGTCACATGCAAGAAATGAGAATGGATGTCAAACACCTTGACAGTGTCACTCAGCTGCTAACATTGAGATACATGGTTTTAAAATTCTAGTAAATTGAAAACTCGTCTGAAATTCATGAAACTTGACATGATATCATGGAATGGCATTGACATGCCATGGTAAAAAATAATGTCCCATTTGGGGCAGGTTTGGGTATAAGATTCTCGCAAACCAGAGGTTCTCTCACCACAAGCCTGATGGTTTCGGTAGGGAACGTGCCACCTTGGGGGACGAACGATATCTGTTGCCTCTTCTTACTTTCAATTTTTTTCTCAGGTCAACATAGAACAACATGAGTGTTGTTTCAATTTTGGGATTTTTCAGGGTTCGCTTGGACATTTTTATACATTAACTGAGTTTTCTATGCATTTATGTGCATAATTCAAATTTTAACTACATGCACATGCCCCAATGCATATAAATGGGTTCAAAATTGAAATGTGTGTCCTTGGTTGCATGCTTAAGTCCCATGCAAGAAATGAGAATGAATGTCAAACACCTTGCCACCGTCGCTCGGCCGCTAACATTGAGATACATGGTTTTTAAATTCTAGTAAATCAAAAAACGCGTCTGAAATGTATGAAATTTGACATGCTAGCAAACAAGAGCTTGTCACATTTGGAGCAGGTTGGGGTATAAGCTTCTCACAAACAAGAGATTCTCACAACAAGCCTCATGGTTATGGTAGGGAACATTTCACCTTTCTGGACGAAACAATATTTGTTGCCTCTTCTTGATTTCAATGGCTATAGGAGGAGCCGTGTGGACAGCTACTTGACTGAACGGGAGGCATGTGAGCGCAGTCCGGTGTGCAGGCTGACCGAGAGGCGTGCAAGCTGTCCTCTAATGGGCAGGCTCACCGGGAACCATGCAAGCTGTATGCTGTGTAGGCTCACTGGGAAGTGAGCCCTTTGACTTCCATGGCCGTCTGCCTTGCTCACATCCTCTCCATGAATGGCGCCTGAGCCGTTGTTTAATATGGGCGGCCTTACTGTTCGCCTCCCATTCCCCTCCCTCCCGCAGACCTCCACCAATGTTGTGGCGCGGAAGGATCATCTGCCACTAGTCTTCATGTTTGGTGAAGTCGAATCCGACCAGGAGGAGATAGAAAATAAGGAGGAATGGGGCCTCATGGACATGGGCCTTAACAAGCTGGCTGCGGGGGTTGCTGCCCCGCGCCCGTCCCAGCTCCCATACCCGCGCCCGCACCAGCGACCATCCCCATAGCATTGACGGGCTGGTCGTCGATCACTATCGTAGAGCTGGAAGCCACAGTGTCAGTGAGGTCTCCATGGACTAATGTCTACTATGCAACTTGTTCTTGTAGACTTGTGTTGGGCCTCCAAGCGCAGAGTTTTGTAGGATAGTAGCAATTTTACCTCAAGTGGATGACCTAAGGTTTATCAATCGGTGGGAGGTGTAGGAACTCTGAAACAACCCTGCAACCAAATAATAAAAAGTCTCTTATGTCCCCAACACACCAAATACAATGGTAATTTGTATAGGTGCACTAGTTCGGCGAAGAGATGGTGATACAAGTGTAGTAATGATAGTAGATATTGATTTTTGTAATAGGAATAATAAAAAACAGCAAGGTAGAAATTGATAAAATGGAGCACAAACGGTATTGCAATTCTTGAAAATGAGACCTAGGGTCCGTACTTTCGCTAGTGCAATCTCTCAACAGTGCTAATATAATTGGATCATATAAACACCCATCAAAGTGCGATAAAGAATCACTCCAAAGTTCCTATCTAGCGGAGAACATAAGAAGAAATTATTTGTAGGGTACGAAACCACCTCGAAGCTATTCTTTCCGATCGATCTATCCAAGAGTAAGTACTAAAATAACACCAAACAATTTGAGATTCATAATACTCGATCCAACACAAAGAACCTCAAAGAGTGCCCTAAGATTTCTACCAGAGAAACAAAGACAAGAACGTGCATCAACCCCTATGCGTAGATTAACCCAATGTCACCTCGGGAATCTGCGAGTTGAGTGCCAAAACATATATCAAGTGAATCAATTCAATACCCCATTGTCACCATGAATATTCATATGCAAGACATATATCAAGTGCTCTCAAATCCATAAAAGTATTCAATCCGATAAAACGAAATCTCAAAGGGAAAACTCAATTCACAATAAGATGGAGAGGGGAAAACACCATACGATCTGACTATACTAACAAAGCCCGCGATACATCAAGACCGTGACATCTCAAGAACACGGGAGAGAGAGAGAGAGAGGGAGATATTAAACACATAGCTATTGGTACAAAACCTCAGCCCTGAGGGTGGATTACTCCCTCCTCATCGTGGTGGCCGCCGGGATGATGAAGATGGCCACCGGGGATGATTCCCCCTCTGGCAGGGTGCCGAAACAGGGGCCTAGATTGGTTTCCGGTGGCTACAGAGGCCTGCGGCGGCGGAACTTCTGATCTGGGTTAACCCCGAGGGTTTTTGGAATATTTTGGAATTTATAGGGTAAAGAGGGGGTTCGGGAGGCCACCAAGGTGGGCACAACCCACTGGCGCGCTGGCCCCAGGCGTGCCACAGTGGGTTGGGGCCTCGGGCACCCCCAGTGCTTCATCGCCCTTGGATGTCTTCTGGTCCATAAAAAATGCACCAAAAGTTTCGCGGTGTTTGGACTCCATTCGATATTGATTTCTTGCGATGTAAAAAACAAGCAAAAAACAGCAATTGGCACTGGGCACTGGATCAATAGGTTAGTCCCAAAAAATGATATAAAGTTGCTATAAAATGATTGTAAAACATCCAAGAATGATAATATAATAGCATCAATACCTCATAAATCATAGATACGTTGGAGACGTATCAGCATCCCCAAGCTTAATTCCTACTCGTCCTCGAGTAGGTAAATGATAAAAGAAATAATTTATGAAGTGTGAATGCTAGCAAAGTGAACAAATTTGGTCAATGATAATTTCAATCACTTTTCCTAGCATCATAACAACAATTATTTCTTATAAAATTTCTCATGTTAAAGTAGCAACCAATTCACATGTTAAGGTTCAAACAATGAATTCTCTTGAAACTCAACAACCTATGTTCTCACTCATCAAGCAATTGCAATTCAACTTATTCAACAAAGTCTAAGTAAGAGCTCCGCATACTCAACCATCATATAGTCTTCTATGATTGCTAACACTCACCGCATATACATGAGCAAAACATTTCAACCGGACACATAGAAAGATAGGGGCTTATTATTTCGCCTCCCAACGTATTCACCTCAGGGGTGATGTCAACAATAATAACTCATGCTACCCATATCCAACTGGATATATATGCCTAGATCTTTCCTCACCACATGATGCTTGCCAAAAGAGAAAAATAAAAAGGAATGGAGAGAAAAACTTTGACTCTTGCATGAAAGTAAATACATAAAAGTAAAATATAGGCCCTTCACAGAGGGAAGAAGAGGTTGCCATGCGCTTATTTGTTTGTATGCTCAACCCCTTAGTGCAAAAGAACGTCACGTTATAATTCCCCTTATGATAGCAACCTTTATTATGTAGTCTGCCTCTTTTATTCTTTGCCATCACAACTTCGTACAACGCTCAATTTTCTCTTACACTAAATGAGCTAACACTTTTAGAAGCAATTTTGTATTGCCTTATTGCACAGATGACAACTTACTTGAAGGATCTTGCTCAATCTTTAGGTTGGTATGGTGGACTCTTTAAAATAAGATTTGGGTTTAAGAGTTTTTGGATGCACAAGTAGTATCTCTACTTGGTGCATAATTTTTGGCTAGCAGAGATGGGGGGCAAGCACCACATGTTGAAGGATCTATAACAATTTATGTAACATCCCAAATTTTCAATTTGGAATGTTATACATTAGGTCATCATGCATATCATATTTTCTCGCATTTTTCCGATCCTAGAAAATTTCACGCAACTCAAGGACCCTCGGAGAGAGTTGGAAGTTTCATTATTTTCATATTTGGGATTTCTCAATAGGATCATTTGGATTTATTTAAATTATCTTCATAAAGTTTTCATATAAAAAAAAATTAAGAGAGGGAATAATATGACTTTCCCAACATTTAGGAAAAATGAAGATTTTATAAATAAATCAAATTTGGTTTTGAAGATTTATTTTGCTTAGGCAAAATGAGCATTTAAAAAAATATGCATGTTTGCCGCTTTTAAAGTTCATTTTGTTCGACTCATTTTAGGAGTCGGAGAAAATTATTTTATTAAAATCGGAGTTCATTTGGTATTTTTTAATTGTTTGGTTTTGTTTTTTTTAAAAAAAATCGCGCCCCCCAGGCCAAGGCCCAGCCTGCCCAGCCCAGCCTGCCCAAAGACCTGCCCGCCTCCTCCTCTCCTCGGGAGCACGCCTGCTGGAGCCCCGCCGCCAAGACGTCGCCCGCCGCCCGAGTCCGCTTCGACCCGCCGCCTTGCCCCTCCCCAAGGCGCCGCGACCACCACCCCCTCTTAAATACCGGCCTCCCCTCTCTCTCATCCCCCGCCACCGCTCCCCAAGCGAGCCCCCGCCGCCAAGGTCGCCCGCCGCCGCCGACGCCGAGCCTGGACGCCGAGCCCCGCTCCCGCGCCGCCCCTCCCGCCCCGCGGGACAGACTTCACAGACGGAGCCCGCCGGCGAAGCCCCGGAGGTAGCCGCCGCCGCCCCGCCCCGATTCGGTTTTTTTTCCGATCCGGTTTTTTTTTTAAAAAAAAGAGATGTTCGGTTTTTAAAAAACCCTAGATGGTTTTATTATTTTCGGTTTTCTTAATTAACGAACGTTCACCGAACCGTTCGTTTCATTGAATGTGTTCGTTGGATTAGTTCTGTTAACGAACGTCCGTTATTTAATCCGTTCGTCGTTTTCTTTTAATCGGATTTAATCCGTTATTTTTCTGATTCGATTTCCGATCCGATTTTCAGATCTGTTTTATTTCTTGCTCGTTTATCGGAATCAGGTGATTCAAGCGCCTGGAGTTTCGTTACGAAACCGCCGTTCCGACTAACCTACTTACACAGAGTTTTGCTACTGTAAAATTTTGACCTAGTTTCAGATTGCTAAACCGAGACGTTCTCTCTCGAGTTTCGACTTTCGATGCTTTATTGATTTGATTCTTTTGCAACCAGGGTTCTTAAGTTGAACTATCTGGTTAGATCTTTTATTCGAGATTTCCCTGTGCATTAGATGAGTACTTATTGTATGCTTGTTGTTTGTCTGCGTTAGATCACCCGGAGTGCGCCGCTTGTTACTTCGAATCTCTAGGTCTCGCGGATCATCAGCAAGGCAAGTAACACTTGATCATACCTTTCTACTACCCAGTTTTTATGCATTAGATCAAACCCTCAAACACTTGCATGTTTAGGATCTAATTAAATTGTGGGATTTGGAAGTAGATTTGAGGTAGTGCCTATTACCTGTTTTACTTATGAAACCTTGGGAGTTACTTCTACGTTTGCTCTTATGCCATGCTATGCTAGTAGACGTGGATTGGGTGAGTGAATATCCATGACAGATGTGAGATTGTTAATTAATGGTTTATCTAAGGTGGCAACCTAAACACACATCCTGGGTGGATTGAGGCACCTGGTTTCTATCAGACTTGCTCAGATTTCTTGGACCGCCACCTGTGCTCTAAGGGATCATAAGATTATTCAAACTGAAACTTCCGTGCAGCCACAAGCCAATTATGGGCTCCGCGTAGTTGACTAAGTTGTGCGAACTCTTACGGTAGGCTAGCTGATGTAGGGGATGTAGGTTGGTACGGTCTACCCACATGTAAGGTGCTAGCGCTTCGAAAGACTATGTCTCGGTCATCCGCTTCTCAAACACCATGTAGTGCGAGAACCAAGCGGAGGCGATCGAGTCTTGTGGGGAAAAGTGCGTAAACCTCTGCAGAGTGTATAAACTAATCATGATTAGCCGTGTCCCCTGTTATGGACGTTTTGAGTATCCGTAATTGAATATCATGTGAATCTCAACATGTTACTTCTAATAAAAGTTATTGGGTTTTGATGAGTACTTTTAATTGGGATTGAGGATCTGTCAACCATTCTCAATGTTTAACAACCACCATGATAGTTAAATAAAATTATTCCTTTGATGTAGGAAAAATCAGCTTTATGCAAATGTAACCATAGAGCCTTACCACCAGCCAAATATGCATGTAGTATAGGCTTATTCCTTCATTGTTTTATGTGTTACATTGCCAGATATTCCATGTGTTGAATTTTTGGCTGCAACTTTCACGCTTGCACTTTTCGCACGACGAGTAAGGTGTTAGGTCGTGGTTCTATACTCGGTGATGCCGATGGAGTTGATGGACTCGCTTATCTTCCAAGCCTTCCGCTGTTATTATTAGATGGCCTTAAGCCATATTATTGTATTAAGTCCCTTGTGGACAACGATGTAATAAGTGTGTGATTGCTACTCGCTATAAATCCTTCAAATCTTGTGTGGTGTCGGCAGACATCGATCCAGGATGACACCGAGCACGAGACTTGATCCATTCGGTCTGGTCGCCACAGAGAATGGTATCGAGCACACGCCGATCGTAGGACACGCACCACTAAGTTAAAGCCATAGGTCACTACTCTCTTCCCATTTTCTAACTCCTCATCTTTTCTACTCTTTAGGATGACGGACGCGAAGACCAAGTACACCCAACCGGATGAAGGCACCCTTTTTGGATTTCACTTGAAGGAAGTTACCAAGTACCTGAACATTGGACTACCAAGCTTCACCGGACTTTCAACGCCACTCTGCTCAAGAGGAGCGTTGGAAGATTCACGCCACGCTCCAGAAGGACATTCGCCCCAATCACCAAGCCTATAGATAGTGTTTTCAGGCACCCACTTGGAGTCCGGGAAAGAGCATGGCAGCTCACATCACCATGGGACGATTGGAGAAGTTTATCAAGAAGACCTCAAGGACACCATCTACCAGATTTGCGGACGCCGAGATGACAAGCGGGACGTTGTCGGCACCAAGAAGGATAGATCCATTGCAGCTTTCATCCAGAGTTAAATCAGCACATTCGACGCCAGAGAACCAAATGTGCAATGATATGTTGGAGTTGCGTAAGACAAAGGAAGGATCATCGAATGGAAGGAGAACTAAAGACTACACGCAAGGACTACATGGACGAGATCGTAGCTCGCAAGACACAATAACGATCTTAAGTACGAGATCAAGAACTCAAGAAGAAGTTGGCACTCAGAATGAAGACCAAGATGTCGATTACCCAAGTGACTACATCAACATCGACGACACCGATTCGGATCCAAGTGAACCCGACTTTGAAGACGGTCGAGCAGACATCATGGAGTCTTCCACGGTTCAAATTAGTAGAAGTCCCCCACATATTAGTAGTATTTCCCTCCATGTAAACATTGTAGTACATGCACTTTTGCGATAGTTAGATCGATGTAAGCCCTTGTTTGATTGAATGAAGTGATTTTGTGTGCATTTTGCTCATGTGCATTTGGGTAGTGATTTCCCCTTAGACCTCATCCTATTCTAAATTTCTCTTCTTTTCTAAACCCATCAGATGCCTCCGAGACGCGACCCCGGATTCGTTTTCCCTCCAGAGATCACCCAATTGATCCAGCAGCAGAATACCCTGATTCAAACATTGGTGCGTAACCTGGCAACAACAACAACAACAACAACAACCCACCACCACCACCACCACTGCGGATCATCGACTCGCTTCTTAGACTGAACCCGCGGTGTATTCCAAGAGCACCGAGCCGATTGTAGCAGATGACCGGCTCCGCAAGATAGGAAGGAGCTGACCACTGCAGGATGCACAGATGGTGAAAGAGTGAAGTTTGCAGACATCAGCTTGAAGGACCCGCAGCAGCATGGTGGGAGAATTTCACAGCCACTTACCCGTAGACACCGCCACATGGGATCAATTTCAGCAAGCTTTTCAGACCGCCCATGTTTCAGCAGGAGCCATGGCTATGAAGAAGCGTGAGTTTCGCAACTTACGCCAAGGAGGAAGGACTGTTGGCAAGACGTGGATGACTTTAGCAAATTAGCACGTTATGCCCGGATGACGTTGCTACTGACGCAGCTAAACAGAGAAGTTTCTAGAAGGACTGAATGATGAGTTCAAGATGCCGTTGATGGTAGCCAGTTTCAACAACTACCAGGAGTTGGTAGACCGAGCCTCATGATTGAAGGAAAGCAGCAGAATTGAGAACTGCAAGCGGAAGTATGGACAAGGGAAGTATAACTCGAGCTCAGCAGAAACCACGTTATACCCCTAAATCAGGAATTCAGTTTCAGATACCCATGGAGGAGGAAATTCGCACAACCATAATGGCACCAAGAATGGGAACGGAATGGAGGAAGCAGCGGACAGAATCGCACCAACCCGTCAACACCATCCAAGGTAGACTTGAGTCACATTACTTGCTTTAAGTGCCGCAAGATCGGGCACTATGCAAATGACTGTCCGTAGGCCGAATGGAAATGGCAATGGAAGCTCGAAAGAAGCCCAACCCTTTCAACAGGGGATGTGAACCACATTGATGTGGAGGAGGTTGAAGATCAGCCCGATGCAAGAATCGGTAAGTTTTGGTTAAGTCATTTACTGCAGTTGTTCTTTTCGACATGGTGCATCGCATTCATACATATCAAGGGATTTGTGGATAAGTACAAGTTACCGACCCAAGCCCTTAGGTCACCCATGCTAGTAACCTCACCCGAGCAGAGTACATGGCTAGTAAATGGTGTGATCGACTGCCACTAAGGATTGGACACTATGTTTTCCCCTCAGACCTAATAGTTCTGGAATCCCAAGGATTGTATGTGATATTAGGAATGGATTGGTTATCAAAGTATGGAGGAAACATAGATTGCACCACAAGGTCAATTTTGCTCACCACACCAGAAGGAAGAAGGATTAAGTATGTATCACGGCACGAGCCGAGGAGAGCACAAGTTAATTGCTTATCAGGAGTGGTACAGGAAGAAGTACCAGTGGTGAAGGATTATCCTGATGTATTTCCGGAAGAATTGCCAGGAATGCCCCCGGATAGAGACATTGAGTTTTTGATCAAGTTGTTGCGTGAACAGGCCCGATATCGGGCGAATCAGACAGGATGCCCGCACAAGATTTGGCGGAAATTAAGAAGCAGATTAAGGAACTAATGGATAAAGGTTTTATACGCCCAAGTTCTTCACCTTGGGGATCACCCGTTTTGTTAGTAGAGAAGAAGGATGGATCTTTGAGAATGGTTGTTGATTATCGTGGATTGAATGAAGTAACAATCAAGAACAAGTACCCACTACCTATGATAAATGATCTGTTTGATCGCTTGCAAGGAGCCAAAGTGTTTTCCAAGATCGACTTGCGATCAGGGTACCATCAGTTGAAGATTCGGGAGCAGGACATACCCAAGACAGCATTTACCACGAGATATGGACTGTATGAGTATACCATTATGTCATTTGGATGACTAACGCACCAGCCTATTTCATGAACCCGATGAACAAAGTGTTTATGGAGTTTTTGGATAAGTTCGTCGTGGTGTTCATTGATGACATTTTGATTTTCTCAAAGAATGAAGAGGAACACAAGGAACATTTGCGATTGGTTTTGGAGAAACCGAGGAACACCAGTTGTATGCCAAGTTCAGCAAATGTGAGTTTTGGCTAAAGGAAGTTGGATTTCTCGGACATGTTATATCCGGAGAAGGGATAGCAGTTGACCCCACAAAAGTTGAGACCGAATTAAATGGGAAGCACCAACGACAGTTGGAGAGATTCGAGTTTCCTTGGACTCGCAGGATACTACCAAGATTCATTGAGAATTTCTCAAGGATTGCAAAGCCTATGACTGAATTGTTGAAGAAGGAAAACAAATTCATATGGACCGAGGACTGTGAGGCAAGTTTTCAGGAGTTGAAGAAAAGATTGGTTACCTCACCAGTTTTGATATTGCGGATCGGACTAAGGATTATGAGGTGTATTGCGACGCTTCACGCCGAGGACTTGGAGCCGTGCTTATGCAGGAAGGAAGAGTTGTTTCAGATGCTTCACGACAACTTAAGCCCCATGAGTTGAATTATGCCACTCATGATTTGGAGTTAGCAGCCATTGTGCATGCCACGAAGACGTGGAGACATTTTCTCATTGGAAATCATTGTGAAGTATATACGGATCACAAGAGTTTGAAGTACATCTTCACACGTATGAATTGAATCTCGACAAAGGAGATGGTTAGAACTTATCAAGGATTATGATATGAGATTGCATTATCACACCGAAAGGCTAATGTCGTAGCTGACGCATTGAGCCGTAAGAGCCACGTCAATACCCTAATGATGGGAGGAATACCCAATGAGTTAGCCGAGGACCTTCGAGAACTAAGTTTGGAAATAGTTCCGAGAGGCTATGTAGCAGCATTGGAGATTCAGTCGACACTGATGGACAAAATCAGAGAAACCCAAAAGGCAGATAAGGAAGTTGCCTCTATAAAGGAGAAATTGAGCAAAGGAAAAGCTAAAGGATTTCGTGAGGATGAGCACGATACCCTATGGTTTGAAGACCGTGTTTATGTGCCCAATGACCCAGAAATCAGGAAGTTGATTTTACAAGAAGCCCATGATTCACCCTATTCGATTCACCCAGGAAATACCAAGATGCATTTGGATTTGAAGAATATTTTCTGGTGGACCGGAATGAAGAAGGATATTGCGGAGTATGTAGCAATTTGCGACGTATGTCAGAAAGTAAAGGCAGAGCATCAGAAGCCGGCAGGATTGTTACAACCATTGCCGATACCCGAATGGAAGTGGGATAAACTAGGCATGGATTTCATCACAGGTTTGCCAAAGACTCGTTCAGATATGACTCGATTTGGGTTATAGTCGACCGCTTGACAAAGGTAGCTCATTTCATTCCATCAAGACTACCTATAGCAGTGCTAAGTTGGCAAAGATATACATGACCAGAATTGTGTGCCTACACGGAGTTCCGAGGAGCATCGACGATAGAGGAACCCAGTTTACCTCGAAATTTTGGAACCAGCTTGCACGAAACATTGGGAACCAGGCGAATTCAAGACAGCTTTCCACCCACGCACCGATGGATGACCGAGAGAGTCAATCAGATTTTGGAGGACATGTCGAGAGCTTGTGCACTAGATTATGGATCTAGCTAGGATGATAATTTGCCAGATGCAGAATTTTCCTACAACAACAGTTACCAAACCAGCTTAAAGATGGCACCTTTCGAGGCTCAGATGGAAGAAGGTGCAGGACACCGTTGTCATGGGACTAAACCGAGATCGTCGCTTGTTTGGACCAGATTTGATTAAGGAGTCTGAACAGAAAGTTAAGTTGATTCGAGACAGGCTCAAGGTAGCCCAGTCCCGACAAAAGAGCTATGCCGATTCAAAGCGCAAAGCGATTGAGTATGAGGTTGGAGACAGAGTATATCTCAGAGTATCCCCGCCGAGGAGTTAAGCGCTTTGGAGTGAAAGGAAAGTTAGCACCCGCTTCGTTGGACCGTATAAGATTTTGCAACGCATGGGAGAAGTGCGTATAAGTTGGAATTGCGGAAGGACTGTCAGGAGTTCATGATGTATTCCATGTTTCTCGCTTGAAGAAATGTCACCCGAGATAGCAGAGGTACCGTTAAGAGACACGGTGCACTTGGAAGCAATTCAGTTGAAGGATGACTTGACATATGAGGAAAACCGTTAAGATTCTCGATTATGCCAAGAGAGTTACCCGCAGCAAAGTTATCAAGTTTTGCAAAGTTCAGTGGAGCCACCACACTGAGGATGAAGCCACCTGGGAAAGAGAGGAAGTTTTACTCAAGGACCACCCTCACCTATTTTCTAGTTAACCCGAATCTCGAGGGCTAGATTCATCTTATAGTAGGTTTGTAACATCCCAAATTTTCAATTTGGAATGTTATACATTAGGTCATCATGCATATCATATTTTCTCGCATTTTTCCGATCCTAGAAAATTTCACGCAACTCAAGGACCCTCGGAGAGAGTTGGAAGTTTCATTATTTTCATATTTGGGATTTCTCAATAGGATCATTTGGATTTATTTAAATTATCTTCATAAAGTTTTCCTATAAAAAAAATTAAGAGAGGGAATAATATGACTTTCCCAACATTTAGGAAAAATGAAGATTTTATAAATAAATCAAATTTGGTTATTGAAGATTTATTTTTGCTTAGGCAAAAATGAGCATTTTTTTAAAAAAAATATGCATGTTTGCTGCTTTTAAAGTTCATTTTGTTCGACTCATTTTAGGAGTCGGAGAAAATTATTTTATTAAAATCGGAGTTCGTTTGGTATTTTTTTAATTGCTCGGTTTTGTTTTTTAAAAAATCGCGCCGCCTTCTGGCCAAGGCCCAGGCCTGGCCAGCCCAGCCCGCCTGCCCAAGACACCTGCCCGCCTCCTCCTCTCCTCACAAGACGCTCTGCTGGAGCCCCGCCGCCAAGACGTCGCCCGCCGCCGAGTCCGCCTCCGACCGCCGCCTGCCCCTCCACCAAGGCACCGCCACCACCACCCCCCTCTTAAATATCGCCCCCCCTCTCTCATCCGCCGCCACCCGCGCTTCTAAGCCGAGCCCGCCCGCTAAGGACGCCGCCGCCGACCTCGTCGCCGACGCCGAGCCCCGCCGCCTCGCCGCCTCCCGACTTCGGACCTCGCCAGACCGAGCCCGCTGAGCCCCGCCGCGAAGCCCCGAGGTAGCCGCCGCCGCCCGCCCGATTCGGTTTTTTTTCCGATCCGGTTTTTTTAAAAAGAGATGTTCGGTTTTTTAAAAAAACCCTAGATGGTTTTATTATTTTCGGTTTTCTTAATTAACGAACGTTCACCGAACCGCTCGTTTCATTGAATGTGTTCGTTGGATTAGTTCTGTTAACGAACGTCCGCTATTTAATCCGCTCGTCGTTTTCTTTTAATCGGATTTAATCCGTTATTTTTCGATTCGATTTCGATCCGATTTTCAGATCTGTTTTATTTCTTGCTCGCTTATCGGAATCAGGTGATTCAAGCGCTGGAGTTTCATATTTAAACCGCCGTCCGACTAACCTACTTACACAGAGTTTTGCTACTGTAAAATTTTGACCTAGTTTCAGATTGCTAAACCGAGACGTTCTCTCTCGAGTTTCGACTTTCGATGCTTTATTGATTTGATTCTTTTGCAACCAGGGTTCTTAAGTTGAACTATCTGGTTAGATCTTTTATTCGAGATTTCCCCGTGCATTAGATGAGTACTTATTGTATGCTTGTTGTTTGTCTGCGTTAGATCACCCGGAGTGCGCCGCTTATTACTTCGAATCTCTAGGTCTCGCGGATCATCAGCAAGGCAAGTAACACTTGATCATACCTTTCTACTACCCAGTTTTTATGCATTAGATCAAACCCTCAAACACTTGCATGTTTAGGATCTAATTAAATTGTGGGATTTGGAAGTAGATTTGAGGTAGTGCCTATTACCTGTTTTACTTATGAAACCTTGGGAGTTACTTCTACGTTTGCTCTTATGCCATGCTATGCTAGTAGACGTGGATTGGGTGAGTGAATATCCATGACAGATGTGAGATTGTTAATTAATGGTTTATCTAAGGTGGCAACCTAAACACACATCTGGGTGGATTGAGGCACCTGGTTTCTATCAGACTTGCTCAGATTTCTTGGACCGCCACCTGTGCTCTAAGGGATCATAAGATTATTCAAACTGAAACTTCCGTGTGCAGCCACAAGCCAATTATGGGCTCGCGTAGTTGACTAAGTTGTGCGAACTCTTACGGTAGGCTAGCTGATGTAGGGGATGTAGGTTGGTACGGTCTACCCACATGTAAGGTGCTAGCGCTTCGAAAGACTATGTCTCGGTCATCCGCTTCTCAAACACCATGTAGTGCGAGAACCAAGCGGAGGCGATCGAGTCTTGTGGGGAAAAGTGCTAAACTTCTGCAGAGTGTATAAACTAATCATGATTAGCCGTGTCCCGGTTATGGACGTTTTGAGTATCCGTAATTGAATATCATGTGAATCTCAACATGTTACTTCTAATAAAAGTTATTGGGTTTTGATGAGTACTTTTTAATTGGGATTGAGGATGCTGTCAACCATTCTCAATGTTTAACAACCACCATGATAGTTAAATAAAATTATTCCTTTGATGTAGGGAAAATCAGCTTTATGCAATGTAACCATAGAGCCTTACCACCAGCCAAATATGCATGTAGTATAGGCTTATTCCTTCATTGCTCTTATGTGTTACATTGCCAAGATATTCCATGTGTGATTGTTTTGGCTGCAACTTTCACGCTATGCAGACTTTTCGCAACGACAGTAAGGTGTTAGGTCGTGGTTCTATACTCGTTATGCCGATGGAGTTGATGGACTCGCTTATCTTCCAAGCCTTCCGCTGTTATTATTAGATGGCCTTAAGCCATATTATTGTATTAAGTCCCCTCGTGGACAACGATGTAATAAGTGTGTGATTGCTACTCTGCTATAAATCCTTCAAGCTTGTGTGGTGTCAGCATTATCGATCCAGGATGACACCGAGCACGAGACTTGATCCATTCGGGTCTGGTCGCTACAATTTAACTTCTATGTGAATATGAATAAACATAAACCATTACGTTGTCTTCCTTGTCCAATGTCAATAATTTTGGCATAGAATATTTTGATGGGGGCTCACAATCACAAAAGATTTCCAAGATAGTGTATTTGCATGTGAAAGTTCTCTTCCTTATAGTAATCATTCAGGAATTGCTTGTATGTCCAATATTGTGATTGTCAAAATTCAAAAGATTTCACTTTCTAAACCCAAAGTGAAGCTACTACTAGGCATGATATGAACATATAATTTCAACTTCATGATATTCATTTCATTCAACAATTTACTCATAGGATATAAGTGAAGCACAAGAGTAAATGACAAGCTACTCCAAAAAGATATAAGTGAAGATCAAGCGAGTAGTTAAGTAAATAGGTAGCTATTTGAGGACTCTCTCTTATTCAAAAACTTTCAGATCTAAGTATTTTATTAAAACAGCAAGCAAAAGCAAAAATAAAATGACATTCTAAGAATAGCACAACTCATGTGAAGAAGCAAAAACTTAGGCTCAACCGATACTAACCGACAATTGTTGAAGAAAAAAGGTGGGATGCCTACCAGGGCATCCCCAAGCTTAGATTCTTGAGACTTCTTGAAATATTATCTTGGGATGCCTTGGGCATCCCCAAGCTTGTGCTTTTGTGTAGCCTTAATTCCTCTCATATCACGGTTTTCCTAAATCTCAAAAGCTTCATCCACCCAAAACTCAACAAGAACTCATGAGATAAGTTAGTATAAACCAATGCAAAAACCTTATCATTCTCTACTATAGCAAATCATTAAAATTATTATTCAACATTGCTTACTAAATGCCTCTGCATATTTAATACTCCTATCCTCAAATAGAATCATTAAACAAGCAAACATATGCAAACAATGCAAACATAACAGCAATCTGCCAAACCAGTACAGTCTGTAAAGAATGCAAGAGTATCAATACTTCTTAAACTCCAAAAATTATGAAACTTTACCACACTGTAGAAAATTTATCAGATCTTATTTCGCAAAAAGTTTCAACATATCACATTCTGACTTTTCTAGGGAATTTTTGCAACAGCGATAAACTTTCTGTTTTGAAACAGCAACATGTATACTTGCAAATAAGCATGGTGAAGGCTATCCTTGACATTTTATTGAAAAGAAAGAAGCAAAATATTATTCTAAATAACAGCAATCAAATCCTAACAAAATAAAATGACACTCCAAGTAAAACTCATATCATGTGACGAGTGAAAACATAGCTCCAAGTGAGGTTACCGATAATGTTGGAAACGAAAGAGGGGATGCCTTTCGGGGCATCCCCAAGCTTAGTTACTTGGATCTTCCTTGAATATTACCTTGGGGTGCCTTGGGCATTCCCAACCATAGGGTCTTGTCACTCCTTATTCTCCTCATATCGACATCTCACCCAAAACTTGAAAACATCAATCACACAAAACTTAACGAGACTTTGTGAGATAGTTTAGTATGATAAAGAGCAAAACATTTTACTTTGGTACTGCCAAAGACAAGATTCATAATTTTTTCCACACAATGCCTACTGTAGCATATCATTTCCACAATTTATATTGAGGAATAGAAGCCATAGAAACTAGAAAACAAGCAAACTATGCATTGAAAACAGAATCTGTCAAAAACAGAACAGTCTGTAGTAATCTGTACTACAACCATATATCTGCTACTCCAAAAATTCTGAAAAATTAGGACAACGTAGAGTATTTGTATATCTATCACCTGTAAAAGTTTCAGAATTTTTGCACGTTCTAGTAAAATATAAGAATTTCTGCACTGGATGCAAAAGTTTCTGTTTTTGCACAGATTCAAGTCAACTATCATACACACTATCCCAAAGGCTTTACTTGGCACTTTGTTGAAACAAAGCTATAAAACATGATTAATACAGTAGAATAATCATGTGAATACACAAAACGAGTAGGTAAAAGTGTTGGGTTATCTCCCAACAAGCGCTTTTCTTTAATGCCTTTGAAGCTAGGCATGATGATTTCAATGAACTCACATAAAAGATAAGAATTGAAACATAACAAGAACATCATGAAACACATGGCAAGCACATTTAAGCCTAACACACTTACTATGCATAGGGCTTTTGTGATCAAACAACTTATGTGAGAAACAATCAACTAGCACAGGAAGGCAAAACTAGTATAACCTCGAGATTTTCAACACATAGAGAGGAAACTTGATATTATTGCCATACCTCCAAGCAAATGTTCCTCTCTCATAATAATTTTCAGTAGCATCATGAATGAATTCAACAATATAGCTATCACATAAGCAAATTTCTTCTCATCAATAGTAGTGGGAGCAAACTCAACACAATAACTATCATGAGAGTGAAAATTAAAATCATGATGACAAGTTTCATGGTTATCATTATTCTTTATAACATACATTTCATCACCATAATCATCATAGATGGCAACTTTGTTATCATAGTCAATTGAAGCCTCATCCAGAATGGTAGATTCATCACTAAGTAAAGTCATAACCTCTCCAAATCCACTTTCATCATTATAATCATCATAAATAGAAGGCATGCAATCATTATACCAAATTTGCACATCAAATCTTGGGGGACTAAAAATAACATCTTCATCAAACATAGAATCCCCGAGATTATGGCTTTGCATATCATTAGCATCATGTATATTCAAAGAATTCATACTAACAACATTGCAATCATGCTCATCATTTATACCAAACATTCTATTGAATTCTTCTTTGATCAACTGAGCACAATTTTCCTTTCCATCATTTTCAAGAAATACATTATAAAGATGAATAATATGATGCAACCTCAATTCCATATTTATTGTAGTTTTCTTTTATAAACCAAACTAGTGATAAAACAAGAAACTAAATGATTAAATTGCAAGATCTAAATATATAGCTTCATGCACTCACCTCCCCGCAACGGCGCCAGAAAAGAGCTTGATGTCTACTACGCAACTTGTTCTTGTAGACTTGTGTTGGGCCTCCAAGCGCGGAGTTTTGTAGGACAGTAGCAATTTTCCCTCAAGTGGATGACCTAAGGTTTATCAATCCATGGGAGGTGTAGGATGAATATGGTCTCTCTCAAACAACCCTGCAACCAAATAATAAAAAGTCTCTTGTGTCCCCAACACACCAAATACAATGGTAATTTGTATAGGTGGACTAGTTCGGCCAAGAATACAAGTGTAGTAATGATAGTAGATGTTGATTTTTGCAATAGGAACAATAAAAAACAGCAAGGTAGCAATTGATAAAATGGAGCACAAATGGTATTGCAATGCTTGAAAATGAGGCCTAGGGTCCGTACTTTCGCTAGTGCAATCTCTCAACAGTGCTAATATAATTGGATCATATAACCACCCCTCAAAGTGCAATGAAGAATCACTCCAGAGTTCCTATCTAGCAGAGAACATAAGAAGAAATTATTTGTAGGGTATGAAACCACCTTGAAGCTATTCTTTTCGGTTGATCAATCCAAGAGTTCGTACTAAAATAACACCAAATAATTTCAGGTTCATAATACTCAATCCAACACAAAGAACCTCAAAGAGTGCCCCAAGATTTCTACCGGAGAAACAAAGACAAGAACGTGCATTAACCCCTATGCGTAGATTACCCCAATGTCACATCGGGAATCCGCAAGTTGAGTGCCAAAACATATATCAAGTGAATCAATATGTTGCGGGAAACCATGGCCACCTATGGGACCAGGAGGCCCCTTGCTGGTTCGGCAGGGAGGCGACACGTTGCACAAAGAGCAGATGAGTGTGGGGTAGCACGACAGAGATCACACAGGCAATTTTACCCAGGTTCGGGCCACCGTGAGGCGTAAAACCCTACTCCTGCTTTGGTGGATTGATGGTGGAATGGTGGTGGCGAAGCGTAGTACACTTGCCCAGCAGGGGTTGCCTCAGGGCGGCAGTGACTACGCACGTATGGGGGTGTGAGTTATCCAACCTTTTAACCCTTTCTACGGTTGCCATGGGCCTCCTTTTATAGATCAAGGGTTAGCATAGTGGTAAAGTAGTCATTACACACTGATAAGATAGCAAAGAGTGCTATCATACCTAACTCTACGGCCTGACAGGGCGTATTAAATGCACCGCTCAATGTCACATCGTTGGTCGGCCGGCGAGGCTCGCCGGGCTATCTTGACGGCTCCGCACCTGCTCGCTTCACACGTCGTAGGATGGGTGTCGTCTGTGGGTTTCCCTGTAGAAAATGGCTACCATGTGGCGAATGGCTCCCACTTAACCACTTCGCGGCTTGACACCGCATTGATCGACGATGTTGGTCGTGGTAGAGTGGTTAGTGAAGTGGTTTTACTTCCGTGAGCCCCGGCAGGCCCTGCCAGGGTGCTTTGGTTGTCTATTTCTGGAGGTGGCCTCGCCCCTTGCCGGGCTCGCCTGCCCGGCAAGGGGGGCTTTTCTCTTCACGATATCCTACTTCTCTAGTTTGATCTTGGTCCCTTTGATCTGCATGTTGGTCCTTCGAATCTCTTGTTCTCTTGTACTCTGATCTGGGCTGGTGCTTCAATCTTGTTCCCGTGCCTGTGCACAGTCTGGGCAACAGACCCAGGGTTTGTTGCACCGATAGAAGCCCCTGGGCCTGCCCAGTACGCGCTGTCGAGCGTCGTCGGGGTAGGGCCTAATAAGTGCACATGCGAGGGTTGCTGAAGAGACTAGTCTCTTGAGGTCTTCTTTGCTTCTTCATTAGCCTTGATCCCGGGCCAGTTTCCGGTTTCTTCATGCGTCATCTAAAGCCAATAGTGGTGGGGCCACTCCAGTAATGGCCCATGGATGACTTTAACGCACGGGGTAGAAACTGCGAATTCACTCTTCCCACCACGCCCTTATCCTTGGCCACGTATGATGCATGCATCGCGCAGGGTAGGTAACGGAGGCACATGGCACGGGAGAGCATTAAGGTGAGGGCCCGGTCGTCTTGAATTGGCGGAGGAGGACGGTGCCGCCCGTTGATGGAGCAGCTCCCCTCCTCACCCCGCCTATAAAAGGGAGGGGCGGAGGAGGGTGGAGTCACTCATCTTTGCATTCCTCTTCTTCCGTCTTCTACTTCCGCTGATTATGCTGAGGGAGAGAGCTTGGGGCCAGCCCCGAACCCCATCTTGAAGCCTCCCCTTGATCTAAAAGGGAGACTCAGGTAGCGCGATGACAACACCGGGGATGGCGACTGTCACAGCCCTAGAATTTGTGCCTGCAAATAGTTGCATCTGCATCCATGCATCATGTTAATTTCAAATTAATTTGAAATGGGGATGTTCAACCCTAGCACCAGATGAATTTCAACTAGTTTCAAATTCAAATATTTTCAATGAACCCAAAGTGCCTCCAGAAAAGTTCAAGATTTTTGATGAAGGTGAAAACCTCTTCCAAAAATGATGAACATATTTCTAGGACATTCTGGATTTTTGAATTAACTCATATTGAATTTGAATTGTGCCATTTAAATCCTATACATATTTTAAATGCTCTAATAATTCTAAGACTAGTTGAGGGCTGTTGGGAATAATTTCAACAGTGCCCACAAACATTTTCAGGAGTTTAAAAAATGGTTTAGTATTTTTACTAAATTGAAGCAAAATAGAATAAATAGAAAACATAAAGAATTAGAAAAGAGAGAGATAGAAGGACTCACCTGGGCCACTTACCTGGCCTGGCACTGTGCCGACCCAGCCCACTAGCACCTGCCAGTCATCTTCTCCACAGCACCAGGAGAACAACGCGCGTGGCCGACGCGCGCGAGCACGCGCCTCGCCACCTCCTGCTTGCCGCTTCGCCTTGGGCCTCTCTTCATGAAGTCGCGCAACCCCTGGAACCCCCTCGGCCTCTCCCTCATGCTCCTCTCCTCCCCTGGCTCTCTCCCTTCCACGCAACCGAGCACGCTGTCACCGCCGTTCACTGCCACCGCGCCCAGAGCCACTGCCTCGCCTCGTCCCCATGACCACGAGCTCCTTCTCCTTGCACTGAAGCTCTCCACCGAGCATGCATCGCCGGAAGCCCTACAACAGCCTCACCATCCTCGTCTTCAACCTCGGGCATCCGAGCTTTTCGTCGTTGATTCGCGCCATCAAGGACGCCCCCGAGCCCAATGAGACCACCGATGACCTTGCTGTGAGCTCCACTTCGTTTCCCCTCCTTCGTTTTGCTCGTTCCCATGTCGTAGCACCCTCGCCCACGTGCCTGCGCACCATCGTCCTCCATGGCCGCCTAGCTTCTTTGACCCGAGCCCCTCCGCTCAAACCCATGGCACCAGCGTGCTTCTGGTGGCCTGCGGATGCCACCTAGCCCATCAGCTCCTCCCCTAGCGCATCACAGCCCCGAACCCATCTGCTCCCGAACTCCGGCCGCCGCCTCGCTCGCCACCGCCGACACCACAGCTCACCCCAGCTCCTCTTGCTTGCTCCTTTGGATGCGCGCACACCTGAGGAACCCGTAGGAGCAAACAGCGAGCTAAATGGTTGCCCGTAGCTCGATCCCGATGAGCATCCGTCGTCGGATGTGCTCGCCGGCGTTCAACTCCGGTGAGATGACGTGGTGTCATTAACTTGAGGCTAATTACCACGTTAATCTCGCCCTATGCCACTGACAGACCGGCCCCACCCCCTAATTAACCATGGGGTAAACCCCTGTTAAGTTTTAACCTAACCATAGTGGACCCCACACGTTAGTTGACTCGCTGACGTGGCCCTTGACCGGCCCCACCCGTCAGTGACCAAAGCCAGCACGATGACACTGACCAGTGGCCCCACTGGCCAGGTTTGACCTGGACGGCTCAGTTAACCTGCTGATGCAGGGATGACATAGTGCTGACATCATAAATGACTTCTGGATAATTCATAAATCACAAATGATTTATGAATTTCAGAAAATACCTAAAACTTCTAAAAATCATAGAAATTCAACCTAGCTCAGAATGAAATAATTTAAATATGAAAATGATCAGAAAAATCCAAATAATATGTTTATGGCACTTTCATGCATGTTTGAAAACTTATGTTTACTGAATTGGACAAATCAAATAATTGGCACTTGAATTTCACATATGGAGTTTGAATTTGAACCTAGGGTTCAAACCAACTTCATTTAACATGTTGCTAGTTGCATTAGCTCAATCAATAGCATATTGCCATGTCACATTCATGCATCATATTGTTTCATTGCATTGATTATGTTCCTTCTCTATTGCCGGTATTTGTCCCCTCTCAGTAGACGTGGTTCTAACGATGAGATCGATGCCACCGATGAAGAACTATACTATCTTCAGAAGTTCCAGGCAAGCAAAACCCCCCTTGTTCATTCCGATTCAATCCCACTCCCGCTCTCTTTTACTGCATTAGGATAACAACGATTCATCTATTACATGCTACTGTAGTTGAACCCCTTTTCTCTGCATGACCTGTCATTGCCACCAGAAATAGATGAAACCCACTAGCATGAGTAGGAGTTGTTTGAGCCCTGATGTGCCTACTCATTCATGCTTTTTTGTCATGCCTACTACTGCTTAGAGTTGAGTCAGGTCTGATTCATTGGGGATGAATTGGAGGTGTGTGAACATGTACTACTATTGAGAGCTAAGTGTGTGAACATGATTTGGTAAAGGTATCGATGAGAGGCCATGTAGGAGTACATGGTGGGTTTTTCATTGCACCGTCCTTAGGAACTGAGATATGTATGTGTGATTTAAGAGAAGCTACTACCACACATTGGGAACCTTAACTAACTCTCTCGACTTATTAACCGCCCATGTCCTCTGTCCAGGAGTTGCAAGTAGTTTCTGGTGTTTGTAGTATGCTGGCGGCCGTGCGCAGTGCTGACCGGAGGGGTGGGCTGTGATGCAGTAGGCACGTGGCCCGGTGACCGAGTCTCCCGTTTGGTGACCCGGGAACCCTGCACACATCGTTTGGGGCCGTAGTGGAAACCTCGGTCGGACTCCCTGCGGATGCAACCTGAATAGGCGATAAACCTGGACTAGGGAATTGTGTGGTTAGTCAGGTCATGGCCGACATCCTCGCCAGGCTTCCACTTGAAGGTTGCCGAGATACATGACATGTACATGGCGGTAAGTGGAGAGAGCGTGTGTGAAGAAGTACACCCCTGCAGGGTTAACATCATCTATTTGAATAGCCGCGTCCGCAGTAAAGGACTACTTGGTTGCTTATACAGTTCATAGACAAGTCAAAGTGGATACTCTAAAATGCACAAGATAAGCGTGAGTGCTATGGATGGCGTTATCATAGGGAGACGAGAGCGGATCCATAGTGGTGCATTGATTTGGTGAATATGTGGACTCGTGTGCACCACCCCAAAGAAGATACTTGCATACGTTTGTTCAGGATAGCCAATGAGTCAAAGCTGGCTTGCTGCAGTTAAAATCCACCAGCCCCTTTGTTGATACTGATGCATATGTAGCTAGTTCCGATGTAAATCTTGTTGGGTACATTTGTACTCACGTTTGCTTAATTTATGTTTTTGCAGAGAGACTTCAGTCTCACTAGTAGTTCCGCGTGGACTTCGACCTTTAGCTTGTTACCTCAGCTACAATCTTGTGCCCTTGGCATGGCCTTGTAGATAGTCAGGCTTCTCAGCCTTTTTCATTGGTATTTGTCTATACTCAAACAAGTTAAGCTTCCACATGTGCTTATTGATTGTATGACTTGAATACTGGGTCATCAGACCCATGTTTGTAATATCTGGCTCCTCGGAGCCTAATGAATAAATACTTTGAGTCATAGAGTTTTGTTGTGATGCCATGTTGTATTTGCACATATCGAGCATATTGAGTGTATGTTATTGAAATGATTGGTATGTGTGGGATCCGACAACCTAGTTGTTTATTCTTAGTAGCCTCTCTTACCGAGAAATGTCTCCTTGTGCTTCCACTGAGCCATGGTAGCTTGCTACTGCTCCGGAACACTTAGGCTGGCCGACTGTGTCCTTCTTCGTTCCTGTGTCTGTCTCTTTGGGGAAATGTCACGCGTTGTTCCTTTAAGTCCTTGTAGCTTGCTACGACTTGGGTTCATACGTTGATGACTGACACATTCGTTGCTGGGTCATGTATGCCTGTCCCTGTAAGTTAGTGCCACTTTGGATTCACGACTAGTCATGTCGGCTCGGGTTCTCTATCATATGGATGCTAGCGACACTATCATATACGTGAGCCAAAAGGCGCAAACGGTCCCGGGCCACGTAAGGTGGCACCCGTGGGAATACCGTGCGTGAGGCCGCAAAGTGATTTGATGTGTTACATGCTAGATCGGTGTGACTTAGGATCGGGGTCCTGACAGCTTTGGTATCAGAGCCTGACTGCCTATAGGATTACCAAGCCAAACTGGTCGAAGTTGAGTCTAGAAATTCTTTAGTTATGTAAGGGAATTGATTGTGAAAGGGAACATAAGGCTCTTTTTACTCCTTTACCTTATGCCCTTCTGATCCGAGTCATCTTATCTTTCCTATGGGGTGAAGGAACTAGGCTTTCTATTCTTTCTATCAGGATCACGTGTTACTAATCCATAGACTTATAGGATTGATGGATTCAAGTCTCAGTTTAGTTTCTACTACTTCCGTTTGTTCATAACTGGCCTCAGAACCTTGATATTGTGATTTTGAGTGGTTGTGCCACCATTTTTTTGCAGAATGCCTCAAAATCTTTTGAGCATTTACAGTTGTTATGTCGTCCAAGTCATCCCAGGTTTCTTAATAGTCTTGATGCATTTGCAACTCCCTTCTTTTCGTTCCTGATGTTCCTTTGGGCCAGATTAACCACACTATCCAGTGTGTTGAGGTACTCCATTGCCTCAACATATATGTTGAAGCTATTACTATGACACTAGGGTAATCTAGAGAACCAACTAGTAATCTGGCCATGATTAGTGTTCCCAATGTGATGATTCTGGCCATCATTCTCGAAAGCATCCCGTGATGCCACTTAGTAGTAGGTATTCTACTCCTAGGTTTTTGGAACCCGAGATTCACACTACTCATTCATGTTGATAGTGTTTGCTAGTTCCTTCAGGTTATTAGTAACCTTTGCCATAGTCCTCGAGGTTGATGTCTACTACGCAACCTTCTCCTTGTAGACGTTGTTGGGCCTCCAAGTGCAGAGGTTTGTAGGACAGTAGCAAATTTCCCTCAAGTGGATGACTAAGGTTTATCAATCCGTGGGAGGCGTAGGATGAAGATGGTCTCTCTCAAGCAACCCCGCAACCAAATAACAAAGAGTCTCTTGTGTCCCCAACACACCCATACAATGGTAAATTTTATAGGTGCACTAGTTCGGCGAAGAGATACAAGTGCAATATGGATGGTAGATATAGGTTTTTGTAATCTAAAAATATAAAAACAGCAAGGTAACTAATGAAAAGTGAGCGTAAACGGTATTGCAATGATAGGAAACAAGGCCTAGGGTTCATACTTTCACTAGTGCAAGTTCTCTCAACAATAATAACATAATTGGATCATATAACTATCCCTCAACATGCAACAAAGAGTCACTCCAAAGTCACTAATAGCGGAGAACAGACGAAGAGATTATGGTAGGGTACGAAACCACCTCAAAGTTATTCTTTCCAGTCAATCCGTTGGGCTATTCCTATAAGTGTCACAAACAGCCCTAGAGTTCGTACTAGAATAACACCTTAAGATACAAGTAAACCAAAACCCTAATGTCACCTAGATACTCCAATGTCACCTCAAGTATCCGTGGGTATGATTATACGATATGCATCACACAATCTCAGATTCATCTATTCAACCAACACATAGAACCTCAAAGAGTGCCCCAAAGTTTCTACCGGAGAATCAAGACGAAAACGTGTGCCAACCCCTATGCATAGGTTCATGGGCGGAACCCGCAAGTTGATCACCAAAACATACATCAAGTGAATCACGTGATATCCCATTGTCACCACGGATACGCATGACAAGACATACATCAAGTGTTCTCAAGTCATTAAAGACTCAATACGATAAGATAACTTCAAAGGGAAAACTCAATCCATTACAAGAGAGTAGAGGGGGAGAAGAACATAAGATCCAACTATAATAGGAAAGCTCGCGATACATCAAGATCGTGCCAAATCAAGAACACGAGAGAGATAGATCAAACACATAGCTACTGGTACATACCCTCAGCCCCGAGGGTGAACTACTCCCTCCCCGTCCTGGAGAGCGCCGGGATGATGAAGATGGCCATCAATGAGGGTTCCCCCCTACGGCAGGGTGCCGGAACAGGGTCCCGATTGATTTTTGGTGGCTACAGAGGCTTGCGGCGGCGAAACTCCCGATCTATTCTGTTCTTCGGAAGTTTTAGGGTACGCGAGTATATATGGGTGAAAGAAGTACGTCGGTGGACCTCCGAGGGGCCCATGAGGCAGGGGCGCGCCCCCCACCCTCGTGGCCACCTCCCTTCTTTCCTGACGTGCACTCCAAGCTTTTCCAGTAGCTTTCCTTCGAAAAATAACTTCTCCAGTTGATTTCATTCCGTTTCGACTCCGTTTGATATTCCTTTTCTTCGAAATACTGAAATAGGCAAAAAAAACAGCAATTCTGGGCTGGGCCTCCGGTTAATAGGTTAGTCCCAAAAGTAATATAAAAGTGGAAAATAAAGCCCAATATGCCCAAAACAGTAGATAATATAGCATGGAGCAATAAAAAATTATAGATACGTTGGAGACGTATCAGAGGTTCGTGGTATATATATCCTTCTTCCAAATACCATGAATCTTGCCACGATTGAAATCATCCTGTCCAGCGAAAATATCCCGTAGATTAGTTTTGATTTGGAAATTTAGGGTTAGGTCTCCGCCGAATTCATCTCGGACCGACCGAGTTGTAGAAATCGGTCTCACCGGTTTGGCTTAGGCCAGAGCACATGCGTTTTCGGTCTGACCGAAAATTGCGAATCGGTGTGACCGAGTTCGATTCTTTGTGAAACCCTAGCAGTCTCAGTACCACCAAACTGTGACTCGGTCTGACTGAGTTCACTAGTTTAGGTTCCAAAAGCTGCTTCGGTATCACCGAGTTTACAAATCGGTAGATCCGAAATGCTTTATGTGAAGAACTAAAACTAAGTTTTTAAGTCATCTATTTTGCAAAACTCATGTACTTTGTGATGCTCATCCACTCTACCTCATCTATAATCTATTCACAGGGTCTGCTAATTGCTTGCCTGCAAGATGTCTGACAAGAGTGACAGCCAGAACAAGTCTGAACAGCAGGTGCAGATGAGTGAGGGTTCAGATCCCTCTAGCAGTTATGATGATGGCAGCAGGAGCACTCCTAGCAACCTGCCAAAGGCTGCCATCAGGTCAAGGAACAAGAGGAATTCTGATTCAGAAGATGAGGACTATGTGGCTGTTGAAGATGAAGCCACTTCAAAGAAAAAGGTGCTGAAGAAAGAGTATGGCACAACTGCTGCAACAAAGCTTGGTCTGAAAACAAAGGCTCCAGCAAGAAGACAACCCATTTCTAAGCCAAGAAAAATTGCCACGGGTGAAACCATGCAGTTCACCATTGAGTCTGAAGAAGAAGCAGCTGGTGAGGGTAAGAAGAAGAAGAGGGCCAGAACCACTACTGCCAGAGTTCTTGGCAAGCCCTCTATGAGGATTGATTCTGAAGAAGAAGAGCAAGAGGATGCTGCACCAGCACCCAAAGCTCAAAAGCTTATGGGGGATGCAATCAAATCAGGGGCTGCTCCATCTAAGCCCAAATCTGCTCCCAAGGCTACTGCTCCAGCTCCAAAGCCTAAACCCAAGAGAAGCACTAGGAACATCCCTGCTGAAGAGAAGAACAAGGCCCCAGTGCCTGAAGTTGCTGAAGAAGAAGAAGAAGATGACTCTGTTGTATTGAGGAAGCTGAAACCCAAGATCCCAGACCACACTGATGCACACCCAGTTGCAGAGAACATGAAAATCAGGAAGGATGCAGGATTGAGTCTATGGAGACAGTCTAATCCATATGCTATCAGGAGAAGGACTACTGTGGACTACAGATTTCACACTAAGGAACAACAGGACTTCTATGAGACAATTCTGCTTGACAAGAAGCCCATTGTGTGTGACATGAGATGGGTTGACTGGGAGTTCATCAAGGAGAATTAGGATCACTTCCTTGGTGTGCTTGATAGCTTCAAGGCATGTGGAATTGACACTTTTGTTGCCTAGAAGCTCACCAAGTGGAATAATGAGCTCATCATGTAGTTTTACTCCACTGCCCACTTCTATCCAGATGGAAGGATAGTATGGATGTCTGAAGGTACTAGGTACCAGTCTAAAGTTGAGGAATGGGCCAAGCTTATCAATGCTCCTGAGGAACATGAGGATGACTTGGATATTAATGCAGAGGAGAAGAAAGACCACAACACAATGTCCAACATGTACAAAGAGATCCCAGATGCTGCTTTGGATACACATAAGTTTGGATCTGTTCACTACTTGTTGTCTGGTCTGCCAACTATCAACTGGATCTTAAGGCACACACTGCTACCCAAGTCAGGTGATCACAAGATGATCAGAGGACATGCCATAAACTTGTTGCATATATTTGATGTCCCATGGAAGTTCAAGGTCATGAGTTTGATTGTTGAGACAATCAAGAGGACTGCTGCTGACTAGAAGAGAAGCTGTGGGTATGCCCCACAAATTCAGGAGCTCATCAACTCAAAGATGGGCAAAGGCAAATACATTTTGGATAAGGAGCACCTGCCCATCTATCCTGAATTTGAATATAACACAGTGGTGATGAATGAGAATGAACCATCTTCAGCTCAAGCACATGAGAAGAGAGAGAAGGAAAAGGCAGAGAAGGCTACAAAGATGCCAACAGTAGAGGAGGCATCTCAGGTATTCTTGAAGAGCAAGCAAGACCAGCTTGGATATCTGATCCAATCCACCCTGAGGATTGAGAAGGGCTTGGCCACCCTGACCAAGAACCAGGAGAGCTTGGAAAGGATTATTGAGACAAAATTCTATGACCCGGATGTCAAGGTGACAGAGATCCAAACTGCAGATGAGAAACTTCTGGAGGAAGCTGAGGAGAAGAAGGGCAAGTCTACCACAGATGCCAGAGTGCCCAGAGGACAGAGATCTGCTGCAGTGCCAGTGATAGACACTAGAGCTACAAGATCGCGACACCACCTGCAACAGCCCAGATTCCACCTCCAGCAGCCTACTCCACCAGCTCCGGCTACTTCATCTGAAGCCTTCGTCCTTGGAGTTCTCTCAACACCTCCTACCAAAGATCAAGCCTGAGAGTCGTTTAGCACTATGCATTTTTGAACTTTTTGGTAACTTGTTGCCAAAGGGGGAGAAAAATGTATAGATCATAGGCCTCGAGAGAGAGGGTGTTGCCTTTTTATCTATCTTGCTATTTTGGTTGAAACTTTATTGTGTGCTTGTGTGAGCTACTTTATGTCCTTGTGAGATACTTGTTTGATCATGTGTTTAATCATATGCTACCCTTAATGCTTGTTGGATGATATTATCTTTATATCCTCCTATGATCATTCACTTTGCTTGGTGATGAGTGCATGTGTTTTAATTTCTATCATTTTGAGCGCTCCACCAAGATGTATGTGACATGGAAGAGTAACCCATGATCCTAATCGATTGTGCATTTGCATTCAAAAGAAAATTTTAGATAATGCACAAATTTAGGGGGAGCTCTTGCTTATCACATACTTCTCAAAGCGACGATGTTTTTTTAATCTTATTTATCATTTTGTCGAAGCTTTGATCTATATGTTGTCATCAATTACCAAAAAGGGGGAGATTGAAAGTGCAACTATCCCTGGGTGGTTTTGGTAATTCCTAACAACATATAGCTCATTGAGCTAATGCTATTCCAAGATAAATATTTCAGGAAAGCTCAATGATTGGCATGGCATGGATTAGAAAGTGGACCCTTCAAAATGCTAAGGACAGAAAATTGGCTCAAGCTCGAAGCACAAGACTCTACATTTTCTATTTTAGTGATCCAAGATCACATTTTCTATTTCTATGAGGTGTTGCTTAATTAGGTTCTTGCTCAAAATGCTTAGTGATATACTCCAAAAACCCTCAACTACTTTCTCATATCCACATATGTCCCAAACCAAAAAGTCCAACTCGGCCCCACCGATTCTTTCTATCCAGAGCCACCGAGTTTAGTTGACATAGCCACTGCCAGAAACCCTAGTCTTTTCGGTCTCACCGATAGGGATCTCGGTCTCACTGAGATGGGGTTGTAATCTCTCTGTTTCCCTTCGTAACATTTCGGTCAAACCGAGATGAGCGATCGGTCCCATCGAGATTGCAATGCAAACACTCTGTTTTCTTTTCGTAACATTTCGGTCCAACCGAGATGAGCGAATCGGTCCCACCGAGTTTGCCTGACCAACTCTCTATTTTTCTATTACCAAAATCGATCCCACCGAGTTTGTGTAATCGGTCTCACCGATATTACGTTATGCCCTAACCCTAATGATATCGGTCCCACCGAGTTGACATGTCGGTCCCACCGAAAACCCTAACGGTCACATTATGAACCAAATCAGTCTGACCGAGTTCTTTGAACCAGTCCCATCGAGTTTGGTGATTTGTGTGTAACGGTTAGATTTTGTTTAGAGGCTATATATACCCCTCCACCCACTCTTCATTTGTGGAGACAGCCATCAGAACATGCCTACACTTCCAACACATATTATCTAACCACATAAATCTTGATCTCTAGCCTTCCCCAAGTTGCTTTCCACTCAAATCTTCTTTCCACCAAATCCAAATCCTGTGAGAGAGAGTTGAGTGTTGGGGAGACTATCATTTGAAGCACAAGAGCAAGGAGTTCATCATCAGCAGACCATTTGTTACTTCTTGGAGAGTGGTGTCTCCTAGATTGGCTAGGTGTCACTTGGGAGCCTCCGTCAAGATTGTGGAGTTGAACCAAGGAATTTGTAAGGGCAAGGAGATCGCCTACTTCGTGAAGATCTACCCTAGTGAGGCAGGTCCTTCGTGGGCGACGGCCATGGTGGGATAGACAAGGTTGCTTCTTCGTGGACCCTTCGTGGGTGGAGCCCTCCGTGGACTCACACAACCGTTACCCTTCGTGGGTTGAAGTCTCCATCAACGTGGATGTATGATAGCATCACCTATCGGAACCACGGATAAAAAAATCTCTTATTCAACATTGCGTTTGCTCCCTCAATCTCCTCCCTTTACCTTCATATGCAATTGTTTTACATTCCGTTGCTATACTCTTAGAACTGCATGTGTAGGTTGATTGCTTGACTTGTGCTAAGTTGCTAAAATCTGCCAAGAACTAAAATTGGGAAAGGCTAGATTTTTATTTGGTCAAGTAGTCTAATCACCCCCCCCCCTCTAGACATACTTCCGATCCTACAGAAGTGCCTCCTTATTACGCGGAAAATAATTATTCCTCCACCTGATAGTAGGGACCCACCGGACGGGCCATCGTATTTGGCGAAAAAAACGTTTCCCCCTGACTGCTAGGACCCACCGGACGGGCCACCGTATTTCATGAAAAAAATGTTCCCCCCGCTGTTAGCTCGGACCCACCGGAAGTGCCTCCTTATTACGCACAAAAAAATGAATACTCCCCCTGCTAGTTGGGACCCACCTTGGTGGGAGGCTGACTTGTGGGCCTACTAAGTTGACGGGGACGGAGTGCTTTGTTAACTTAGTCAATATGAACGATTCTAGCTCCAGTGACCGTACGATGTCCATCCAACGGCCGTAGTGCTTCTTCAACCTCTGGTCTTCTTTCTCCAGCCGCCCAAAGCAGCGCCGGTCGTGCCGCATGATCCTGCCTCCCGTGGCCGACTGTGCTGCCGCGGAGGCCTCACCGGACCCTACTATTCCCACCGCTGGCAGGCCCTGCAGCGACGGCAGCCAACCAGTGAACCTCGTACTCCTCTCCGCTGGCTTCCACCGTCGCGTTTTCCCGGCCCGCGTCGCCCCTTCTCGGGCCGCGCCGTCGTCCACCGCCTCGGTGCTCTCTGCGCGGCATGGTCAACATGGTCAAGGAACGACTTCCATCGGAAGAGTATCAGACGTGGAGAGGCCGATACTGGGTCCACGGCGGCCGCAACAAAGTGCCTCCTTATTACGCGCAAAATAATTATTCCTCCACCTGACAGCAGGGACACACCGGATGGGCCACCGTATTTCGCGAAAAAAAGTTTCCCCCTGACTGCTGGGACCCTCCAGCTACATCTTCGCATGCAATGAAGTGCCTCCGGGCAAAAAAAAGATTCACCCCCCTGACTGGTGGGACCCACCAACTACATCTTCGCACGCAAGGAAGTGCCTGACAGTCGGGACCCACCTGGTCGAAGTGTACGTAGCATTGTCATTCTGGTCCCGAACGTGTACGTACATACTGGTCGATGTAGAGGCGCGCATGTGTCATAGTAGAGGCGCGCACGTAGCATGTACACATACGTACAACGTCCAGTGTGCAAGAAAGAAAATACAGCCACGTACGTACATACGGGCAGGGTCTCGAACGCCTACTCGCGCATACGTACGGCCAGGGCTCGTGTACATGGCTGGATCGGAACGGAGAAACTTCTTCGTCATGTTCATGGGGAGGGCTTGGACGGAACAGCCGATGGAAACGAGGCCTGGCGTACCGCAGAACGGAGGAAACGGCCTTGTGTTCGACCGGCCATGGTCGAAACGGGATCCTGTTCATCGGGAGGGGTCTGGCGTACCGCAAAACGGAGGAAACAGACCTCCTACGGTCGAAACGGGGTCCTATTGATCGGGAGGGGCGTGGCGTACCGCAAAACGGAGGAAACAGACTTGTGTTGGAGCGCTACGGTCGAAACGGGGGTCATGTTCATTGGGAGGGCTATGGCGTACCGCAATACGGGACTCCACGGGATACTGTTCATCTCCACCATTGACCCCCTCCAGCCTCCACGGGCTACTATTCATCCACCGTCGACCTCCTCCAGCCTCCACCGCGATCGCTCATCCACGGGCTCCAGTTCATCATCCAGCCTCCACCGGGCCACCCTCCACGGGCTATTCATCGCCCTCCACCATCAACCATCCCTCTCCACGGGCTCCTATTCAACCACCCCTCCACGGGCTACTATTCATCCAGCCCTCCACCATCTACTGTTCATCCAGCCCTCCACGGGGTGGTCCTGTTCATCCAGCCCTCCACGGGGTCCTGTTCATCCAGCCCCAATCGGCTCGATCGATCGGGGTCCTGTTCATCCAGAGGCAACACCACGGGGTCCTGTTCATCCACCCCCACCGCGAACTGTTCATCCAAACCCCCAAAGAACGCCTTTGCTCATCCAGAGGCAGCATCGATCGGCTTGATTAGCAGCGAGAGCGGCGAATCGCCGATCGGGTTCGATTAACAGCCATCGATCGATCGCTTGGGTTCAAGAACGCGTAGTCTGCAAAGGCAATCGCCAGTTCGATTAGAGCCCAACGCCGCACTCCACGCAGCAGCGTGCGTGTACGAGAAAACGCAGATTTGTGACGCCCGATTCAATCATACACTAATCATGCACGCAAACGTGTACGATCAAGATCAGGGACTCACGGGAAGATATCGCAACACAACTCTAAAACATAAATAAGTCATACAAGCATCATAATACCAGCCAGGGGCCTCGAGGGCTCGAATACAAGTGCTCGATCATAGACGAGTCAGTGGAAGCAACAATATCTGAGTATAGACATAAGTTAAACAAGTTGCCATAAGATGGCTAACACAAACTGGGATACAGATCAAAAGAGGCGCAGGCCTCCTGCCTGGGATCCTCCCAAACTACTCCTGGTCATCGTCAGCGGCCTGCACGTACTAGTAGGAACCCTCGGTGTAGTAGGAGTCGTCGTCGACGGTGGCGTCTGGCTCCTAGGCTCCAGCATCTGGTTGCGACAACGAGGTAGAAGGGAAAGGGGGAAACAGGGAGGAAAGCAACCGTGACTACTCATCCAAAGTACTCGCAAGCAAGGAGCTACACTACATATGCATGGGTATATGTGTAAAGGGCCATATCGGTGGGTGAGCTGCAGAATGCCGTAATAAGAGGGGCATAGCTAATCCCGTCAAGACTACGCTCGGCAGCCTCCGTCTTGCTGCATTTAGAAGAGAGTAGATCAAGTCCTCCAAGTAGCATCGCATAGCATAATCCTACCCGCAATCCCTCCTCGTCACCCCTGTTAGAGAGCGATCACCGGGTTGTATCCGCACTTGGAAGGGTGTGTTTTATTAAGTATCCGGTTCTAGTTGTCATAAGGTCAAGGTACAACTCCAAGTATCCCCTGTTATCGAAGATCACGGCTATTCAATAGATTAACTTCGCTGCAGGGTGCACCACATAACCCAACACGCCGATCCCATTTGGCCGGACACACTTTTTCGGGTCATACCCGCCGCTGAAGATCAACACGCCGCAGCCCCACCTAGGCCAACAGAGAGGTCAAGACGCCGGTCTAAACCTAAGCGCCACAGGGTGGGGCCCATCGCCTTAGCACACCTGACGTTGCGAACGCGGCCGGATGCGCACCTAGCCTAGCGGCATTCCAGTCCAATCCGGCGCGCGCCGCTCAGTCGCTGACGTCATGAAGGCTTCGACCGATACCACGACGTCGAGTGCCCATAACTGTTCCCGCGTAGCTGGTTAGTGTGTATAGACCAAATGGCCAGACTCAGATCAAATACCAAGATCTCGTTAAGCGTGTTAAGTATCCGAGAACGCCGACCAGGGCCAGGCCCACCTCTCTCCTAGGTGGTCTCAACCTGCCCTGTCACTCCGCCACAAAGTAACAGTCGGGGGCCGTCGGGAACCCAGGCCCACCTCTACGGGATGGAGCCACCTGCCCTTCACCCCCATCTCCGAACAGTATCATAAGTAATGTAACAAGATAAAGTATATAGTGTATGCCCGTGATCACCTCCCAAGTGATCACGGCCCGAAGAGTATAGCATGGCGGACGGACAAGAGGTAGGGCCACTGATGGAACACTAGCATCCTATACTAAGCGAAGAGGATAGCGGTAAGGGTAACAATCTGTAGCAACAATGACAGGCTATGCATCAGAATAGGATTAATCGAAAGTAGTAAGATGCTACACTACTCTAATGCAAGGAATAGAGAAGAATAGGCGATATCCGTGATCAAGGGGGGGCTTGCTGGTTGCTCCGCAAGTAGGAGGGTCATCAACACCGTAGTCGTCTTCGGGTAGTAGCGGCATCGGTCTCGGTGTCTAGCGAGAGAAGAGGGGAAGGAACAATAAATATAAAATCAAACATAAGCATGACGATGGAAGATGGGACAATGCATGGTGCTAGGTGTGCCCTAACGCGGTAGGAGGTGGTACCAGCGAAGGAAGAAACATCCGGAAAGTATTCCCGGTGTTTCGCGTTTTCGGACAGATGAATCGGAGGGGGAAAGTCGCGTGTTTGCTATGCTAGGGATGTGTGGTGGACAAACGGGTTGCGCATCCGGATTCATCTCGTCGTTCTAAGCAACATTCATGTACAAAGTTTTTTCATCTAAGCTACGGTTTATTTTATATTAATTTTAAAAGATTTAATCATTTTTAGAATTTATTTAATTATTTATCTCTAACATTATCCAGAATAGTGTATGTCGACGTCAAGAGTCACTGTATGCTGGTGGTCAAACTGACGTGTGGGTCCCGTATGTCATACTCTGTTTAGGTTAATCCAGATTTAGCTAATCTAATTACTGTTTAATTAAACTAACTAGTTAATTATATTAATTAAACATGATTAATTAACTTAATTAATTCACTAATTAATTAATTATTAATTTTATTAATTCATTTTTAATTTTATTTTCTTTTATTTTATAAAAACATTCAGGGCTCGCCTGCTTGTCATAGGCCCTAGGGAGGCCTAGCGGGTTGGGGCGGGAACACGAGCGCGGCGCAGGCGCGCGCGCCGAGGCGAGAGGGCGCCCGTCGCGCCGGGCGAGATCGCAGCGGATACTTAAGGCGGGGCGGCGAGGCCACCGAGGAAGCAGTGGGCGGAGGCGGCCGGCGACGCAGCAGCGGAGGCGGCGGCGGCGAGAAGGTAGCAGCGGCGGCGCAAGGCGGCGAGCCAAGCCACGGTGGATGCACGGGCGGCGCAGGGCACGCGGCGGGGCGCGTGTGTGTGTTGGAGCAAGGCAGAGCCAACGTGAGTGGAGCGCCGGACATGGTGACTTCTAGCGCGGGACGACAACGACGAGCATGGCGGTCAGAGGACGCAAATCAAGGGGAAGGCAGAGGGGAAAAGCGCGTCGGCTCACATCATTGACGAGGAGAGGCTCGGGGAGGCGCGGGATGCAGTGAAGCCGTCGGAACCCACGACGAATGGCGGCGGATATGAGCTCGATGGCGAGCGTACGTGCTGTCCCGGCTCGATTCAGAGCACGTAGGCGAACGAGACAACGATGGTGAAGCTCCTGGACGCCTTGGAGCGATGAGGGGAGGCCGGGGGCCACCGAATCGATGAGGTTGGTCGGAAGCGCGGTAGCCGTGGTGCGGGAGAGGTCCGAGAACGCGAGGACGGCGCCTGCTGCTTGCTGCTGCGGTGGAGGTCCAGGGGGTGAAGCAGGATCGAACGGAGGGAGGAGAGGCTGCGAGGGGGGGTCGGGTATGAGGCGCCTCGCCTCTGGTCTCGATGTGCGGCGGCGCGAGGGGGGAGGTGAGGGATTGAGCGAGAGGAGTGGGGGAATCGGGGAGTGGGTGCGGTTAGGTACTTAGGGTTTCGGGGTGGCTCAGGGGGTTATTGGGGGCGGCTGGGCCGGCCTGGTTGGCCCGATGGCTAGCTGGGCCGTGGCCCAGCGAGGGAGGGGGGTTTTCCCTTTATTTTGTCTTTATTTTACTTTTGTTTAATTTTCCTTTTCTGTTTTCTGTTTTACTTTAGTTCCTCTTTTATTTTAGTTTTGTAAACTATAAAAGTAGTCCCTAATTTAGTCTTTAAATAGGCTACTGCCACATAAGTTTGGGCAACTAAATAAAATAGTTCAATATTTTATTTATTTTTTGTAAAAGGCATTCAACTAATTGTTTTTGCTACTGTTTAAAATATTTTTAGAGTATTAAACCTTTTCCAAAAGTGTGGTTTCTCCACCATACTTTCCTATGCATTATTTGGCTCACCCCGAACATTATAGTTTTAATATTTGAAAACTTTTATTGTTTGCTTGCTTTTGAATTTGAATTTGAATCGATTTCAAACTAACGCAAGATTAGCAACAGTAATCGAGGTGACATGGCATCATTAGCAGATGGTTACTGTAGCTTAATTATCCGGGCGTCACAATTCTCCTCCACTACAAGAAATCTCGTCCCGAGATTTAGGAGGGGAGCAATGGGAAGGAATTTGGTTACGAAATTCTAACGGGCCTTCTCGGTGTTTGGTTTCTCTTCCCGAAGAGGTCAACCCGATACGTTGATGCTTTCATTCCTCTGTTCTAGGTCATCATGATGAAGTCGTCCTCCTTTCTTCGAGAACTCCATCGTAAGTACGAAGGACAAGGGGTAACTTTGGAAGAACGGAGCTGCTACAATGATGCGTATCTGGTAGATAACATCAGGAAAGGTGGTGGAAAGTAACTCTTGAATTGAATCTTAAGAAAATATCGAGAGCAAAGTAAGAAGGTATCATGGGAAGTTTCAAGCGGGTAGGCAATCGTTCGTTGCCTGAAACAAAGTGTGAAAGGGGTTCAGAGCAATGGGAATAAGTATTGCGTCTGATACCATAATAGATCACTAGGCAGGTGGCTCGTGAATTACATACGAAGTCAAGCGCGAGGAATAACTTTGACAAAAGGTTGTACAAGAGAGTCAGGTTTCGATCCAGTGGACCTGTGGGTTATGGGCCCACCATGTGGGTTAAAGTAGGAAGGCGGTGACATCTTGCACGGTCATGATTGCAAGGCATGTCAGAGGGTAGTCTGTTAGTTATATGTCAGCAACAACGTCGATACCAAGGGAGAGGGACGAAGAGAACCATTTTCCTGCTCGTTGAAACGAGGCGGACCAATAGGCAAAGTTCTCGTCCATTGGTGGCTACCGGAATGTTATCGACAAATGCAACAGGGTCTTGCTGACAGAATTGTACACCGAGGTGTTTAAATAAGCAGGAGAATATTACTGCTTAGATCATATAGATCACAAGAAAGGTTAAACCAAGAATGGAAAGGAAAATATGGTTATCAGATTAAATAGAACAATGGAAAGGAAAATGTGTTTAAACGCATATTTCAGGGGTAATCCTTCCCAAGGACAAACAGAGCATGATATCCATGATAGGATATAAAGTAGAAGACCCTTTTAGGTAAGGGGAGAGAAATTTCATGACATTACCCATACAAAGGTGTTTGGATAATTGATAAGGAAAATTTAGCATTGTGCTTCAAATGTTATTATTGATGATGGGAGTACCACATACATGCTTGGAGATAGCATTGACATCGTCTTCAAGCAAAGGTCGGACTTTGCATACACAAAGAATTCATCAGGAACCACTTATGAAATAAGTCTTGCGATTTCCTCATGGAAGAATGGTTAACCATGTTAAAAAGGAAACCATAACAACAGGTCCTCCGGCCAGGTGCGCTAGGCATGACATCACCTTACTAAGCCACATAAAGACCAATGTTATAACCCTTGGAATTATGTTCCAACCATCATATCTGACCGAGATTCAGATCTGATTGGTGTTAGGGTACCTCAGACTCGGGATGTCTGAGAAGAAAAGATGCAACACAAATTGACGAGATGACATTGTAAGATTCTCGGAAAATGAACTATGGAAGCGAATTCTGAAACAAGAGTTCAACATTAAACCAAGGAGAAGACGAAGAGCTGGCTGATGAACTCAGCGACTATTCATCGAGATTAACAAAAGATGGATTTCCACAATGATGTGAACAAGGTGGCAACACTTGTCAGATCAAACGATATAATGATGTATGCTCGATGAAAACATACACAATTAAATATTGGTTGAAAGGGGCACCCAAAATATGGGCTGGGTTGCACGACCAACGTCGGAATGGAAATTTAGCAACCAGCACACTACATTGGAATTATTGTCCATTAACTCTGAAGTAACAAGGTTGCTAGAGATATTAAATTCTCATAACAGAGTTCACTCAACACGGGGACCAAGAGAAGAATTATGATGGTGAGAAGCATCACTGTATCAAGAATTCCTTAAGAGGTGGTGAAACTCTCACGACATTCTTGACATAAAATATGGTAATACTCCAATGTAAAGAAGAACAATTGCTGGATAGCAAGGAACTCAAGGTATAACACAGAACAAGAACAACTTTGTGTTGGAGGAAAGGTAGTAGAGTGGTCGATGATAATACTAATCATCGAGGGCAAGGATTGTCTTTCTCATCATGAATTCCATTGATATCCTGGAAGAGCTCAGAATGCTGATGATGAGCACGACACATTTGTCGAGAGAATTCATGAAGATGTAATCAATTGGCGATGACATCAAGTCAAAGGAATGATGAAGCAAAAGGTTATAGAGACCATGGGTATGACACAAACTCCAAAGCAAGCTTGCTGTCCAAAGCAAAATGATATGATGAGGAAGATCGACGTAAGCTTAGCTCATCGTCAAAAATTGTGCTCTGGGAAGGACCAGGTAGCACAGTTAAAATCGACTCGACAAGGATATAGCTAAACAGGCTAGGAATGACGTGATTGAGTTCAAACTCGTAAGTAATGAAGGTTACCAAGAGTTGTTTAATCGCGATGCGGACTCGAGTCAGTTATCGGTGTCTTTGAGTGTTTAATAACTCAGAGCCCGTGAAAAATTGGAATCAATGAGAATGTAGCACTTGATGAAGAACTCATAAGAAGTTATACAGTTCCGTGATAATCTTGAGATACCATGGGTAATACTCGACGACAAATCAAAGTAGAGGTTGGACTGGGGTATTACTCCGCAGAAGACAAGTGCTTAAACTTGCACAAGAAATGGTATTTAAAGGAGAACATGGTCGGAACCACGATTGCAAAAAGGCCAGATCCCAGATATAAGATGAACTTATACCAAAGGAATAATTAATTTAAGAGAAGCTTTAATGATAAGACCTAAATCGTGTCCATGGGCATGAACACAAAGGTTCAAGGTCAACTCCCACTTCCTCAATGCATAACCTTCCATTCACCTCTCGTATTTCGAAAATGACATTAGTTGTTGAAAGTTTTTACCTGGTGCAATACTAGATAAGTATGACCCGTGAAATCCTTCGGGTTCACACGGATTAGGGAAGGCGTAGGTTCAACCCATCGGGGCATCTAGGAGTATACACCACAAATTTCAAGAATAAATAACACAAACTCGATAGTAGAGCATGCTTGAGAAGGCGGAGGATACAATTTACCAAAGGCATTATGTATCCGAGGGAAGGCTCACAAAGTTATTGAATATGAAGGACATTGTTGGATAAAATCAATTAAAGGATTTGCCGGTCCATAACGGAGCTGATGTGAGTATCGGCACACAACCAGTGGAAGAAACAATGCGAAGGCATTGTATTTTAGAAGCAACTGACTAATTCAAAGCTCACATGTAAAGCAATTATTGTTTCCAAATAAGAGGATCAGAAGCAAACGCTCCGATTAAGGATGGATAGGTTGAGTAAGCTTAGGGGTAAAATTGACAACAATTTGATTGGTCGAGATCCAGCTCATGTTTAAAATGACGTCTGAGCCGAAAGGATGAATTCTAGGATCTGATTGAGGATTGCGAGCATTCGCAATATTTTGAATCAATGGACTCAAAATGATAATGACAAAGGCTGCCAATAAGATTATACTTATGGGATTAACCATAATGCAAGCAAGCAAGAATTTCAAGAGCAATAAGCTGCTAAGGACTTTCGGAAGGTCGAATAGTATTCCAAAGAATATTGTGAGTCACATGAACAACTTGGGATGAATGGATACTCAGTAATTTGCAAGAATTATCTTTAGGGTATTCAGGTGGCTTAGAACTGCAAGGCAGTAGGCACAAAGTTTTCTCGGAGCAATGGAGAGAATATCGGGGTATCTTGTAATAACAAGATAAATTCGGAGTAACTGTATGAACAACAAGTGTATGTCGTTATCCATATGGATATATCGGTAATAGGGATTTGCAAAAATGACGGGCACAAAGTCTCGAAAGAGTATCAGAGAGTAACTTCGAATCTTCTGGGGCAGCCGGCGATCCTCTGGACTGAAGGGGCTCTCTGGGGGAAAGTATTTTCGATAACCTAAAGTTAGATTTTAGAAAAACAGTTAACCTGAGTAGAAGAGAGTTCAGAGTCCCAGAGTAAAGGTCGAGAGTAAAATATCCTAGTAGCACCCAAATGGCGACGTGGGCCCGTAAGGCACACAACCATGTTAGTAAAAGTTTTGCAATGTCTAGACTCGACTTCGGCCAAGGAGTGTGGAAGGGGGATTCCTACAGGCAGTCGGCTCTGATACCAACTTGTGATGCCCCTGATTCAATCGTACACTAATCATGCACGCAAACATGTATGATCAAGATCAGAGACTCACGGGAAGATATCACAACACAACTCTAAAACACAAATAAGTCATACAAGCATCATAATACAAGCCAGGGCCCTCTAGGGCTCGAATACAAGTGCTCGATCATAGACGAGTCAGCGGAAGCAACAATATCTGAGTACAGACATAAGTTAAACAAGTTGCCATAAGATGGCTAACACAAACTGGGATACAGATCAAAAGAGCCGCAGGCTTCTTGCCTGGGATCCTCCTAAACTACTCCTGGTCGTCGTCAGCGGCCTGCACGTAGTAGTAGGCACCCTCGGTGTAGTAGGAGTCGTCGTCGACGGTGGCGTCTGGCTCCTGGGCTCCAGCATCTGTTTGCGACAACCAGGTAGAAGGGAAATGGGGAAAGAGGGAGGAAAGCAACCGTGAGTACTCATCCAAAGTACTCGCAAGCAAGGAGCTACACTACATATGCATGGGTATATGTGTAAAGGGCCATATCAATGGACTGAACTGCGGAGTGCCAGAATAAGAGGGGGATAGCTAATCCTGTCGAAGACTACGCTTCTGGCAGCCTCCGTCTTGCAGCATGTAGAAGAGAGTAGATTGAAGTCCTCCAAGTAGCATCGCATAGCATAATCCTACCCGGCAATCCCCTCCTCGTCGCCCTGTTAGAGAGTGATCACCGGGTTGTACCTTGCACTTGGAAGGGTGTGTTTTATTAAGTATCCGGTTCTAGTTGTCATAAGGTCAAGGTACAACTCCAAGTCGTCCTGTTACCGAAGATCACGGCTATTCGAATAGATTAACTTCCCTGCAGGGGTGCACCACATAACCCAACATGCTCGATCCCATTTGGCCGGACACACTATTCGGGTCATGCCCGCCGCTGAAGATCAACACGCCGCAGCCCCACCTAGGCCAACAGAGAGGTCAAGACGCCGGTCTAAACCTAAGCGACGCAGTGCGGGCCCATCGCCTTAGCACACCTGCATGTTGCGAGCGCGACCGGAAGCAGACCTAGCCTAGCAGGCATTCCAGTCCAATCTGGCGCGCGCCGCTCAGTCGCTGACGTCACGAAGGCTTCGGCTGATACCACGACGTCGAGTGCCCATAACTGTTCCTGCGTAGCTGGTTAGTGCGTATAGACCAAATGGCCAGACCCAGATCAAATACCAAGATCTCGTTAAGCGTGTTAAGTATCCGCGAACGCCGACCAGGGCCAGGCCCACCTCTCTCCTAGGTGGTCTCAACCTGCCCTGTCACTCCGCCACAAAGTAACAGTCGGGGGCCGTCGGGAACCCAGGCCCACCTCTACCGGGATGGAGCCACCTGCCCCTTCAGCCCCCATCTCCGAACAGTATCATAAGTAATGTAACAGTATAAAGTATATAGTGTATGCCCGTGATCACCTCCCGAGTGATCACGACCCAGTAGTATAGCATGGCAGACGGACAAGAGTGTAGGGCCACTGATGGAACACTAGCATCCTATACTAAGCAGTAGGATAGCTGGTAAGGGTAACAACTGTAGCAACAATGACTAGCTATGCATCAGAATAGGATTAACCGAAAGTAGTAACAGGCTACACTACTCTAATGCAAGCAGTATAGAGAAGAATAGGCGATATCTGGTGATCAAGGGGGGGGGGGGCTTGCCTGGCTGCTCTGGCAAGTAGGAGGGGTCGTCAACACCGTAGTCGTACTGGGTAGTAGCGGCATCGGTCTCGGTGTGTAGCGCGAGAAGAGGGGGGAAGAAACAATAAATATAAAAGCAAAAATAAGCATGACGATGGAAGACAGGACAATGCGCGGTGCTAGGTGTGCCCTAACACGGTAGGAGGTGGTACCAGGAAAGGGGGAAACATCCGGAAAGTATTCCCGGTGTTTCGCGTTTTCGGACAGATGAATCGGAGGGAGAAAGTTGCGTGTTTGCTATGCTAGGGATGTGTGGCGGACAAACGGGCTGCAATCTGGATTCGTCTCGTCGTTCTGAGCAACTTTCATGTACAAAGTTTTTCCATCTGAGCTACGGTTTATTTTATATTAATCTTAAAAGATTTAATCATTTTTAGAATTTATTTAATTATTTATCTCTAACATTATCCAGAATAGTGTATGCTGACGTCAGCAGTCAACAGGGCGTTGACTGGTCAAACTGACGTGTGGGTCCCGTATGTCATACTCTGTTTAGGTTAATCCGGATTTAGCTAATCTAATTACTGTTTAATTAAACTAACTAGTTAATTAGATTAATTAAATGGGATTAATTAACTTAATTAATTAATTATTAATTTTATTAATTCATTTTTTATTTTATTTTATTTTATTTTATTTTATTTTATAAAAAAGCATTCTGGGGCTGGGCCCGTTTGTCATAGGCCCTAGGGTGGCCTAGCGGGTTTAGGCGCGGGTGCGCGAATGGGCACGGGCGCCAGGAGCGGGCGCCCGACAGGGCGAGATCATGCGCGGCGTCGCCCGAGCGAGAGCGCCGGCGAGCAGGGCGTCCGTGACTCGGGCGGGGCCGGGCGGAGGACGACGAGGGAAGGGTGGTTGGGGGCGCGGCCACCGGCGCAAGCAGCGGGCGGAGGCGGCGGCGACGTCAGGCTGGTAGCAGCGGGCAGAGCGCACTCGGGCGACGGCCAAGCCATGGTGGATGCATGCTCGGGCGGCGCAGGGGCATGGCCAGGGGCGCGCATGTGCGTGTTGGAGCAAGGTAGAGCCAACATGAGTGGAGCGCCGGCCATGGTGACTTCTAGCGCGGGACGACAACGACGAGCACGGCGGTCAGAGGATGCAGATCAAGGGGAAGGCAGAGGGGAAAAGCGCGTCGGCTCACATCGTTGACGGGAGAAGCTCGGGGAGGCGCGGGATGCAGTGAAGCCGTCGGAACCCACGATGAACTGCGGTGGAGATGAGCTCGATGGCGAGCGTACGTGCTGTCCCGGCTCGATTCAGAGCACATAGGCGAACGAGACGATGATGGCGAAGCTCCTGGACGCCTTGGAGCGATGAGGGGAGGCCGGAGGCCACCGGATCGACGAGGTTGGTTGGAGGCGCGGTAGCCGTGGTGCGGGAGAGGTCCGAGAAGGCGAGGACGGCGCCTGCTGCTTGCTGCAGCGGTGGAGGTCCAGGGGGTGAAGCAGGATCGAACGGAGGGAGGAGAGGCTGCGAGGGGGTCGGGTATGAGGCGCCTCGCCTTTGGTCTCGATGTGCGGCGGCGCGAGATGGGAGGTGAGGGATCGAGCGAGAGGAGTGGGGGGAATCGGGGGGGAGTGGGTGCGGTTAGGGACTTAGGGTTTCGGGGTGGCTCAGGGGGTTATAGGGGGCGGCTGCGCCGGCCTGGTTGGCCTGATGGCTAGCTGGGCCGAGGCCGAGCGAGGGAGGGGGGTTTTCCCTTTCTTTTGTCTTTATTTTACTTTTGTTTAATTTTCCTTTTCCGTTTTCTGTTTTACTTCAGTTCCTCTTTTATTTTAGTTTTGTAAACTATAAAAGTAGTCCCTAATTTAGTGTTAGTAAATAGGCTACCGCCACATAAGTTTGGGCAACTAAATAAAATAGTTTAATATTTTATTTATTTTTTGTAAAAGGCATTCAACTAATTGTTTTTGCTACTGTTTAAAATATTTTTAGAGTATTAAAACCTTTTCCAAAAGTGTGGTTTCTCCACCATACTTTCCTATGCATTATTTGGCTCACCCCGAACATTATAGTTTTAATATTTGAAAACTTTTATTGTTTGCTTGATTTTGAATTTGAATTTGAATCGATTTCAAACTAACGCGAGATTAGCAACAGTAATTGAGGTGACGTGGCATCATTAGCAGATGGTTACTGTAGCTTAATTATTCGGGCGTCACAACATTGCTCGGCCCCGACCACCCACCGTAACCGGGAACACCTCGATATTTTCCTCGCCCTTGCTTCTACCATGGTTTTTTCTGTCATGGATGGCCCAAAGTATGTCATGCAGCTGCGTCTCCGGCCCGCCCAGGACGAAAAGCCCATTTTCATTCATGATTTTTTGTCATAGAAGTAGGAGCCCACCACATCTATGATGATACCGGATTTTGTCACAATTATCGTCACAGAAGTGTCATAAGTATGATAAAAAAATATTTTGTTCGGCCCAAAATGTCACGGATGTGTCTTTTTTTTGTAGTGTTGGGGGCCATTGTTGCACGAAGGTTGCATCTTAATGGTACAAGTGGGGATTTGTTTGGTGGAATTTATGCAACTCGTGTAGCTAATTATCTTTGTGTACCCATACATGGAAATGATATGGAGTTACCTCCTGCTTATCTAGATTATTGTGCTATGGTTCGCCATCAGTTTCTTGAGAGGAATGAATAGCTCCTCAAGTACCAACTAATCTTTGACAGACGGCGCACTGTCCATGTTGCCCTCCCTGCTCCTACTTTCTTTAACTTTCAGGCAAAAAGGAGATATGTTATAACCAGGGAGGAAGCGAACGAATATGAGAGGAGGACGGAGGCAGCTCGCCTCCAAGTTGCAGCTCTTTAGGCAGTAGCTGATGCATCTCAGTACGACCCCAGCTACGACTTTGGATATCCGCCAGGCCAGCAATGGCCATAGACCAACTTAGGCCAAAAGCCTAAGCTTGGGGAATACGTATTTCTCGCCGACATTACATTAATTTTCGCACACTATTCTAGTTGTCGGTGCTCATACTTTTTCATTGTACTATCCATGCTAGTTTATTTTCTTTTCTAAGGCTTCTTCTTGTCTGATTGAAAAACCTTAAGAAAAACCAAAAAACTAGTTATAGCTTTTAGCTAGTTTACTTTCCGTGCCTATAGTAGTAGTAATTAAAAGAAAACCAAAAAGATTTCTCGTTCTTCTTTTGCTTGTTGGGAGCTTTCCCGTGTAAATAGTTTTATTTCTTTTCTTATTCTTTGGGGGTCAAGAGGAGAAGACCATGATGAAAATGTTGAGTGGCTCTCATATGCATAATTGTTGATTGAACCAAGAGCCCATATTACCTTGTCTTCTCCCTTGTATTGAATGCTTGCAGATTCCAGCTTAGTCCAATGCACATGCACTATTATTATTATCTACACCGTTTGGTCGTGCGAGTGAAAGGCAATATTGACGATATATGATGGACTGAATGAGATGAGAGAAGCTGGTATGAACTCGACCTATCTTGTTTTTGTAAATATGATTAGTTCATCGTTCCTAATTCAGTCTATTATGAATGAAACATGTTTGCAATGACAATTAGAGATTATAGTTGCCCATGCCATGCTTAATTAGCTAGGAGTTTATAATGGCTTAACATGCGTGCCAACATGCTATTAAAATGGTTGTGATGTGGTATGATAGGGTGGTATCCTCCTTTGAACGATTCGAGTGGCTTGACTTGGCACATGTTCATGCATGTAGTTGAAACAAAATCAACATAGCCTCCACGATATTTATGTTCATGGTGATTTATATCCTACTCATGCTTGCACTCATTGTTGATTAATCTTAATGCATGTTCATGACTATTGTCGCTCTCTAGTTGGTCACTTCCCAGTCTCTTTCTAGCCTTCACTTGTACTAAGCGGGAATACTGCTTGTGCATCCACTTCCATAAAACCCCAAAGTTATTACATATGAGTCCACCATACCTTCCTATATGCGGTATTTACTTGCCGTTCCAAGTAAATTTTATGTGCCAAACTCAAAACCTTCAAATGAAATTCGGTTTTGTATGCTCGAATAGCTCATGTATTAACTAGGGTTGTCTATATCTTCCATGCTAGGTGGGTTATTCTCAACATGAGTGGACTCCGCTCATCATTCACGAGAAAATGGCCGGTAACCGGGATGCCCAGTCCCATGCTCAAATCAAAATAATTGCAAACAAAAATCCCCCAGGATTGTTGATTAGTTGGACGGCACCCGTTGTTCCTGACAAGCCATGGATTGATGTTTGTTGGTGGTTGGAGAGTATAAACTTTACCATTCTGTTTGGGAACCGCATATAATGTGTTGTTATGTTGACAATGAAAGTATGCCACTCAAAATATTATTTATCTCTATTTCAAAACTCGAGCTCCGACACCTCTAGAAATCCTTGCTTCCCTCTACGAAGGGCCTATCTATTTACTTTTATGTTGAGTCATCATCCTCTTATTAAAAAGCACCAGTTGGAGAGCACAGTTGTCATTCGCATGCATTGCTATTAATTTACATTGAGTATGACTGTGACTGTATCTCTTTTACCATGAATTAGAATGTCTAGTCAGTCCTTGATCTTCAGGGGTGCTCTGCATTGATGTTTTGCGGTCTCAGAAAGGGCTAGTGAGATACCATACTATTATATCATGTTATGATTGTTTTGATAAAGTGTTTTCATCCGAGATTTATTATTATTGCTCGCTAGTTGATTATGCCATTGATATGAGTAAACATGAGACCTAAATGTTATTGTGAATATGGTTAGTTCATAAACTTTGCTGAAAACTTGAATGCTGGCTTTACATATTTGCAACAACAAGATCAAATAGAGTTTGTAAAAGTTTTTCTTTTTCACTTTCAGTTTGTCAACTGAATTGCTTGAGAACAAGCAAAGGTTTAAACTTGGGGGAGTTGATACGTCTCCAACGTATCTACTTTTCCAAACACTTTTGCCATTGTTTTGTACTCTAACTTGCATGATTTCAATGGAACTAACCCGGACTGACGTTGTTTTCAGCAGAACTGCCATGGTGTTATTTTTGTGCAGAAATAAAAGTTCTCGGAATGACCTGAAAATCCACGGAGACACGTTTTGGAATTAATGACAAATACCGGTGAAAGAATCAGCATCAGGGGGCCCACACCCTGTCCACGAGGGTGCAGGGCGCCCCCCTGCCTTGTGGGCCCCCTGGGACTCCACCGACCTGAACCCCAATTCCATATATTCACTTTTGGGGAGAAAAAAATCAGAGAGAAGGATTCATCGCGTTTTACGATACGGAGTCCCCGCCAAGCCCTAATCTTCCTCGGGAGGGCTGATCTGGAGTCCGTTCGGGGCTCCGGAGAGGGGAATCCGTCGCCATCATCATCATCAACCATCCTCCATCACCAATTTCATTATGCTCTCCGTCGTGCGTGAGTAATCCCATCGTAGACTTGCTGGACGGTGATCGTTTGGATGAGATTTACCATGTAATCGGGTTAGTTTTGTTAGGGTTTGATCCTAGTATCCATTATGTTCTAAGATTGATGTTGCTATGACTTAGCTATGCTTAATGCTTCTCACTAGGGCCCAAGTGCCATGATTTCAGATCTGAACCTATTATGTTTTCATGAATATATGTGAGTTCTTGATCCTATCTTGCAAGTAAATAGTCACCTACTTTGTGTTATGATCCGGCAACCCCGAAGTGACAATAATCGGGACCACTCCCGGTGATGACCGTAGTTTAGGAGTTCATGTATTCACTAAGTGTTAATGCTTTGGTCTGGTACTCTATTAAAAGGAGGCCTTAATATCCATTAGTTTCCTATAGGACCCCGCTGCCACGGGAGGGTAGGACAAAAGATGTCATGTAAGTTCTTTTCCATAAGCATGTATGACTATATTCGGAATACATGCCTACATTACATTGATGAACTGGAGCTAGTTCTATGTCACCCTATGTTATAACTGTTGCATGAGGAATCGCATCCTACATAATTATCCATCATTGATCCATTGCCTACGAGCTTTTCACACATTGATCTTTGCTTAGTTACTTTTCCGTTGCCACTGTTATGATTGCTACAAAAACTAGTACTGTTACTTTTTCCACCGTTACTGTTACTTCCATACTACTTTGCTACTAAATATTTTGCTGTAGGTATTAAGTGTTTCAGGTGTGGTTGAATTGACAACTCAACTGCTAATACTTGAGAATATTCTTTGGGTCCCCTTGTGTCGAATCAATAAATTTGGGTTGAATACTCTACCCTCTAAAATTGTTGCGGTCCCCTATACTTGTGGGTTATCAGAGACCATCTTCATCCTACGCCTCCCACGGATTGATAAACCTTAGGTCACCCAATTGAGGGAAAATTGCTACTGTCCTACAAAACTCTGCACTTGGAGGCCCAACACGTGTCTACAAGAATAAAGTTGCGTAGTAGACATCAAGCTCTTTTCTGGCGCCGTTGCCCGGGAGGTGAGTGCATGAAGGTATATCTTTAGATCTTGCAATTGAATCATTTAGTTTCTTGTTTATCACTAGTTTGGTTTATAAAAGAAAACTACATAAAAATGGAATTGAGGTTGCATCATATTATTGATCATCTTATCTTTCTTGAAAATGATGGTTCAGAAAATTGTGCTCAATTGTTAGAAGAAGAAGTCAACAAATTGTTTGGCACAAAATATTTGAATGATGAGCATAATTGCAATGTTGTTAGTATGAATTCTTTGAATATCCATGATGTTAATGATATGCAAAGTTACAAGCTTGGGGATGCTATATTTGATGATTATGATATTTTTAGTCCCCCAAGTTTTGATGAGAAAATTTGTTATGATGATTGCATGCCTCCTATTTATGATGATTATATTGATGAAAGTGGATTTGGAGAGGTCATGACTCTATTTAATGATGAATCCACTATTTTGGAGGAGGTTGCAATTGATTATGACAACAAAGTTCCTATATATGATGATTATGGTGATGACATGTATGCTTATAAATATTAAACTTGTCATCATGATTTTAATTTCCAATCACATGAGAGTTATTTTGTTGAGTTTGCTCCCACAATTATGGATGAGAATAAATTTGCTTACGTGGAGAGTAACAAAACTTCTATGCTTGTGGATCATGAAAAGAATGCTTTATGTGATGGTTATATTGTTGAATTGTTTCATGATGCTACTGAAAATTATTACGAGAGAGGAACATATGCTTGTAGGAATTGCAATAATATCAAGTTTCCTCTCTTTATGTTGAAAGTTTTGAAGTTATGCATGTTTTGCCTTCCTATGCTAGTTGATTCTTGTTAGCATAAGTTGTTTGCTCACAAAATCCCTATGCATAGGAAATGGGTTAGACTTAAATGTGCTAGTCATATGCTTCATGATGCTCTCTTTGTGTTTCAATTCTTATCTTTTATGCGAGCATCATTGAACTCATCATGCCTAGCTAAAAGGCATTAAAGAAAAGCGCTTGTTGGGAGACAAACCAAGACTTTTACCTACTGTTTTTGTGTGTTCACATGATTATGCTACTGTATTTATCATGTTGTATTGCTTTTGTTTCAATACAGTGCCAAGTAAAGCCTTTGGGATCATGTTGGGTGATAGTTGATTTGATCTTGCTGAAAAACATAAACTTTTACGCTCACGAAAATAATTCTAATTTTTGACAGAAGAGAGATTTTGAGTTGATTATTTTTGTAGAAGATTAATATACAAATTTGTCACGTTGTCCTAGTTTTTTCATAATTTTTGGAGTAGCAGAAGTATGGTAGTTATCCATATCATTACAGACTGTTCTGTTTTTGACAGATTCTGTTTTCAATGCATAGTTTGCTTGTTTTCTAGTTTCTATGGCTTATATTGCTCAATATGAATTGTGGAAATGATATGCTACAGTAGGCATGGTGTGATAACAATTATGAATATTGTCTTTGACAGTACCAAAAGTGAAATGGTTTGCTCTTTATCATACTAACCTATCTCACGAAGTTCCGTTAAGTTTTGTGCGATTGAAGTTTTCAAGTTTTGGGTGAGATGTCGATATGAGGAGAATAAGGAGTGACAAGACCCTAAGCTTGGGGATGCCCAAGGCACCCGAAGGTAATATTCAAGGAATCCCCAAGCAACTAAGCTTGGGGATGCCTCGGAAGGCATCCCCTCTTTCATCTCCAACTTTGTCGGTAACCTCACTTGGAGCTATGTTTTCATTCGTCACATGATATGAGTTTTACTTGGAGCGTCAATTTATTTTGTTAGAATTTGCTTGCAGTTATTTAGAATAATGTTTTGCATCTTCTATTTCAATAAAAGTGGCATTGATATCCTTTGCCATGCTTATTTTGCAAGTCTACATGTTGTTGTTTGAAAAAAAACAAAGTTTACCGTTGTTGCAAAAATTCCCTAGAAAAGTCAGAATGTGATAAAATGTTGAAACATTTTCCATTAGAAGATATGATAAATTTTCTACAGTATGGTAGAATTTCATAATGTTTCGAGTTGAATAAGTATTGATACTCTTGCATTCTTTACAGACTGTACTATTTTGGCAGATTGCTGTTATGTTTGCATTGTTTGCATATGTTTGCTTGTTTAATGATTCTGTTTGAGGATAGGAGTATTAAATATGCAGAGGCATTTAGTATGCAATTTTTCATAATAATTTTAGTGATTTGCTACAGTAGAGAATGATAAGGTTTTTGCATTGGTTTATACCAACTTATCTCACGAGTTCTTGTTGAGTTTTGTGTGGATGAAGCTTTTGAGATTTAGGAAAACCGTGATATGAGAAGAATTAAGGAGACACAAAAGCTCAAGCTTGGGGATGCCCAAGGCATCCCAAGATAATATTTCAAGAATTCTCAAAGCATCTAAGCTTGGGGATGCCCCGGTAGGCATCCCACCTTTCTTCAACAACAATTATCGGTTAGTATCGGTTGAGCCTAAGTTTTTGCTTCTTCGCATGAGTTGTGCTATGTTTCCTTCGTGCCTTGAGTGGTCTTCCCAGCAAGCTCCTCTTGCCGGGGCCTTGATTACTTTGTTCTTTTCCCCTTTCTTCTCGAGCCCAAAGAGGCGACGCCGCCCCTCCATTGCCACCGGTGCCACCAACGCCGTCGACCTCCTCCACCACCTCTCCCCATGGCTCGAAGGCCGACAAGGAAAAGGCGTGAAATCGGCCGCCGGCGCAGCGGCTCATGGGCTGCGGAAGGAGCGGGCCCTCTTGATCCACAGCAGCGGGGAAGGAGCTGCGGAGCTGTACTATCTTTTTTTGGTCGACGGAGACCCGGCGCACCTGCAAGACAAGAGTCATCTCCGCCACATCCGAGAAAGTTTCCATGGGTACCCCTTCTTCGCTTTTCTTCCATCTGCGGGCTCTGCCGCCTTTTCTGAATTCTTTTGCGATGTCATGAACACATATGGCCTCCGCCTCCTTGATTTCACCCCAACGCCGTCCTCACCTTGGCGTTTCACACCTTGCGAGAACATCGTCGGGGTCCACCCAAATGTAGCACTCTTCCGCCATTACTTCATGCCCCGCGTAGAGAGAGGAGAGCCGCTTGCCGGAGGGATTGCATGGGTCTCCAGGATCGGCAAGAAAGAAGCATATCTTGACGGAGAGCTGCGTAGCAAGTGGGAGGAGTGGAGAGCTGACTGGTGTTGGATCTTAGAGGAGGAGCCACAGCCTTTCACCGACCTGCGCCAAACTCCCATAGTGCGCGGAAATGATTGGAGCAACTTGGCGCCGGAAGACGACAAGTTGAAGATTGCGTGACTAGGATTTTGCGTCTCCGGCAAGCAGGGCTTACCGTAGGAGCTGTTGGCGCGGACTTCCTTCGCCGCCGCATTGCGCCCTTGCAGGAGAGGAGGAGGCCTGCTTGGGAATTCCAAAATGCGGCGGACATCATGAGGCTGCGCCCTTGGAATTGCATTTTATTTTGTTTTGCTTACTATTTTAATAAAGTACTTGGATCTGAAGGTTTTTAAATAAAATAGAGTCCTCAAGTAATTGCCAGGGAGGCTAAGTAAGCGGCATTCACATCCCGTCAACGAAGCTCTTTTCTATGTCATTTACTCTTGTGCTTCACTTATATCCTGTGAGTAAATTGTTGAATAAATTGAATGTCATGAAGTTGAAATCATATCATGCCTAGTGGTAGCTTCACATTGGGTTTATAAAGTGAAATCTTTTGAGGCTTGACAATCACAATATTGGTCATACAAGCAATTCACGAATAATTAGTATAAGAAAGAGAACTTTCACATGCAAATACACTATCTTGGAAATCTTTTGTGATTGTGAGCCCCCATCAAAATATTATATGCCAAAATTGTTGACGTTGGACAAGGAAGACAACGTAATGATTTATGTTTGTTCATATTCACATAGAAGTTATATTGTCATAGATCCGTCAACATGTGGTGCTTGCCCCCCATCTTTGGTAGCCAAAAATTCCGCAGCAAGTAGAGATACTACTTGTGCATCCAAAAACCCTTAAATCCAAATCTTATTTTCAAGTGCCCACCATACCTACCTAAGGATTGAATAAGATCCTTCAAGTAAGTTGTCATCGGTGCAATAAGGCAATAAAAATTGCTTCTAAAAGTGTTAGATCATTTAGTGTAAGAGAAAATTGAGCATTGTACGAACTTGTGATGGCAAAGAATAAAAGCGACAGACTGCATAATAAAGGTTTCTATCATAAGGGGCAATGTAACGTGACGTTCTTTTGCACTAAGGGGTTGAGTATACAAACAAATAAGCGCATGGCAACCTCTGCTTTCCTCTACGAAGAGCCTATCTTTACTTTTCAGTATTTACCTTTATGCAAAGAGTCCAAGTTTTTGTCTCTATTTCTTTTTCTTTTTCTCCTTTGGCAAGCATCATGTGGTGAGGAAAGATCTAGGCACATGTGTCCAATTGAATATGGGTAGCATGAGTTAATATTGTTGACATCACCCTTGAGGTGAATACATTGGGAGGCAAAACAATAAGCCCCTATCTTTCTATGTGTCCGGTTGAAATGTTTTGCTCATGTGTATGCGGTGAGTGTTAGCAATCATAGAAGACTATATGATGGTTGAGTATGTGGAGCTCTTACGTAAACTCTGTTGAATAAGTTGAATTACAATTGATTGGTGACTGAGAATATAGGTTGTTGAGTTTCAAGAGAATTCATTGTTTGAACCTTAACATGTGAATTGGTTGCTACTTTAACATGAGAAGTTTTATAAGAAAGAATTCCTGTTATGATGCTAGGAAAAGTGATTCAAATTATCATTGATCAAACTTATGCACTTTGCTAGCATTCACACTTCATAAATTATTTCTTTTATCATTTACCTACTCGAGGACGATTAGGAATTAAGCTTGGGGATGCTGATACGTCTCCAACGTATCTATAATTTATGAAGTATTCATGTTGTTATTTTATCATTCTTGGATGTTTTACAATCATTTTATAGCAACTTTATATCATTTTTTAGGACTAACCTATTGAACCAATGCCCAGTGCCAGTTCTTGTTTTTTGCTTGTTTTTTACATCGGAGGAAATCAATATCAAACGGAGTCCAAACACCATGAAACTTTTTGGACAATTTTTATGGACCAGAAGACATCCATTGGGCCAGAGCAGCACCTGGGGGTGCCCTGTGGGGGGCACACCCACCAGGGCGCGCCTGGGGGCCCAAGCGCGCCCAGGTGGGTTGTGCCCTCCTCGGTGGCCCCGCACCCCCTCTTTACCCTATAAATTCACAAATATCCCAAAACCCTTCGGGGTTAACCTAGATCAGAAGTTCCGCCGCCTCAAGGCTCTATAGCCATGAGAAACCAATCTAGAACCCGTTTCGGAACCCTGCCGGAGGGGGAGATCATCACCGGTGGCCATCTTCATTATCCTGACGGCCACCACGATGAGGAGGGAGTAGTGCACCCTCAGGGCTGAGGGTTTGTACAAGTAGCTATGTGTTTAGTCTCTCTCTCTCTCTCTCATGTTCTTGAGATGTCACGCTCTTGATGTATCGCAGCTTTGTTAATATAGTCAGATCATATGGTGTTTTCCCCTCTCTATCTTGTTGTGTTGAATTGAGTTTTTCCCTTTGAGAATTCGTTGTTATCAGATTGAATACTTTTATGGATTTGAGAGCACTTGATATATGTCTTGCAATTGAATACTCGTGGTGACAATGGGGTATCATATTGATTCACTTGATATATGTTTTGGCATTCAACTCGTGGATTCCCGAGGTGACATTGGGGTAATCTATGCATAGGGGTTGATGCACGTTCTTGTCTTTGTTTCTCCGGTAGAAATCTTGGGGCACTCTTTGAAGTTCTTTGTGTTGGATTGAATATTGCGAATCTGAATTTGCTTTGGTGTTTAGTACGAACTCTTGGTTAGATCGATCGGAAAGAATAGCTTGGTGTTATTTTAGTACGAACTCTAGGATAGATTGATCGGAAAGAATAGCTTTGAGGTGGTTTCGTACCCTACAAACAATTTTGTCTTATTTTCTCTGCTAGATAGGAACTTTGGAGTAATTTATTCATCGCACTTTGAGGGAAGTTTATGTGATCCAATTATATTAGCATTGTTGTGAGATTGCACTAGTGAAAGTACGGACCCTAGGCCTTGTTTCTAAGCATTGCAATACCGTTTTTGTGCCGGTTTACTATTTGCTACCTTGCTATTTTTATTTATTCAGATTATGAAAATATATTTCTACCATCCATATTACACTTTTATCACCATCTCTTCATCGAACTAGTGCACCTATACAAATAGCCATTGCATTGGGTGTGTTGGGGACACAAGAGATTTCTTGTATTTGATTGCAGGGTTGTTTGAGAGAGACCATCTTCATCCTACGCCTCCCACGGATTGATAAACCTTAGGTTATCCACTTGGGGGAAAATTGCTACTGTCCTCCAAACCTCTGCGCTTGGAGGCCCAACACGTGTCTACAAGAATAAAGTTGCGTAGTAGACATCAGATCCCACAGTGTCCAATTTTGAAATGGGACAAGTAGTAAACATTATCCTGACGAAAGGTGGTCTTCGCTTGCCAAACTTCTGGTCGTGATGCAATGGTGGGCTCGGCGATGACATCTGTCCTGCCGTCCTGGCGGTCTTGGTCTCATTGCAGCAGAATGGAAACCTTTGCCAGATTCCTCGGGAACCCACGCCTATTGTCGGTGTCAAAACTGGCGGATCTCGGGTAGGGGGTCCCGAACTGTGCGTCTAGGCGGATGGTAACAGGAGACAAGGGACACGATGTTTTACCCAGGTTCGGGCCCTCTTGATGGAGGTAAAACCCTACGTCCTGCTAGATTAATATTGATGATGTATGTTACAAGAGTGGATCTACCACGAGATCAAAGAGGGTAAACCCTAGAAGCTAGCCTATGGTATGATTGTTGTTCGTCCTACGGACTAAAACCCTCCGGTTTATATAGACACCGGATAGGGTTAGGGTTACACAGAGTCGGTTACAATGGTAGGAGATCTACATATCCGTATCACCAAGCTTGCCTTCCACGCCAAGGAAAGTCCCATCCGGACACGGGACGAAGTCTTCAATCTTCTATCTTCATAGTCTTGGAGTCCGGCCGACGATGATAGTTCAGCTATCCGGACACCCCTAGTCCGAACTCCTCAAGAGCCCTCGAACCAGGCTTCAATGACGATGAGTCCGGCGCATATATTGTCTTTGGCGTTGCAAGGCGGGTTCTTCCTCCGAATAATTTATAGAAGATTGTGAACACCAGGATAGTGTACGGCTCTGCAAAAATAAATTCCACATACCACCGTAGAGAGAATAATGTTACACAAGATCAATCTGCTGACATATTTTGTGGCATGACGTCGCACTACTACCAAGCCTTTATTCAAATTGTTTTTACTGCTCCACCTCAGCGCGTTTAGCGAAGCGGTTTCCTTGCACATCTTGTCGAGGCAGAGATCGTGTTCCCCTTATTCCGGGATTCCCATCAATACGGACGTGGGTAACCCAACCGCGCCATTGATTGTGGCGCTTGGGGGATAAGCGAGTTTTACCAGGCCGGTGGGGACACATGTTTTTGTCCGCCCATATAAGGGGATAAGGATCCACCCTTCCACCTACGCCTTCTTCCTCCTTCGCTCATCCATTCCCGTGCACTCGAGCTCTAGCGCCCAAGTCCGCAATTTCCTCCTCAACCTTCTGCAACCATGTCAGGAGCGGGAGGCAGATGGATGGCCTCCTCCGTCACGGAGGGGCACATCACAAGACTGCGGGAGGCTGGATACTTGTCCGGCGATATCGCGCTCAGGCTGCCCAACGCGGGGCAGCTTATTCCAACCCCCAGTCCCCATGAGAGGGTAGTATTTCTCCCCCACTTCCTCCGCGGACTAGGTTTTCCACTTCACCCATTTGTCCGGGGGCTCATGTTCTACTACGGCCTGGACTTCCATGACCTGGCCCCAAATTTCGTCCTCAACGTCTAGGCATTTATCGTCGTGTGCGAGGCTTTCCTCTGCATCCAGCCCCACTTCGGCTTGTGGCTCAAGACCTTCAATGTCAAGCCGAAGGTTGTGAAGGGCAGCCAAGCGGAGTGCGGAGGCGCCATGGTCGGCAAGATGGCCAAAGTTCTATGGCTCGAGGGCTCCTTTGTGGAGACAATAAAGGGGTGGCAATCGGGGTGGTTCTACATCACCGAGCAACGCGACCCTGAATGGGTGGCGGCCCCCGAATTCAGATCTGGATTCCCCACACGGCCCTTATCATGGAATGAGACGACCTGAAGTGAGGGGATTCAGACGAGCTACCCGGACTCCAAACACGTGTCCGGAACCTAGTGGACAAGAATCGCAGGCTTGTCGACATAATCCAGGTGATGCTCATCCACCGGATTCTCCCATGCCAACAACGGGACTTTAATTTGTGGGAGTTCGATCCGGCACAGCACCGAACCTTGAGCCGGCTCTTCGATACCACGTACGAAGATGCCGGAAGGTGTTGTTCAAGGGCGAAGCCCGCATCCGCTAACAAAGATCGCGGATACAACTCGCGTGTCAAGCCAGCGAGGTAAGTTATTTTACCTTTACGGACTCCTTTCCCGTAGATTGACTCTACGGGATCTGAAAACTCCCTATTCTTCGACAGTGTCTGGTTGAAGACGCCCGGACAGATTAACCGTCTCGCCTTTGCCGAAGACTCCAGCGGACGCCTCGATTGACGGGGCTGCTGGCCCGCACCCCATGTAGTGCCGGAGAAGAAGGCCAAGAAGGAGGCTACAGAACTCAAGGAGCACCCGACGCCAGTGATGTCGGATTCTGAAGCGTAATCTTCTCCCAAGACGAGGAGGAAGAAGAAGCTTCCCCAGCCGGGAGGAGAGGAAAAGGAAGGCCGCCTAACCTGGGGAGGCCGGAGGGTCCAAGAAGGGAAGAACCCTTCCTCCGGACTTCTCCACCAACGTCGACGAAGACGAGGGGGATTGGCCTGGCGAGATCGTAAGTGTCCGGATATCCATGGCGTTTTATTATTGCAGAGTGTTCTCTAATGTCGAACAATCGTGCAGCCCGCCCAAAGGCGAGTTCGCCGATTCATCGAGCGGGTCCCTGGGCTCGCCGGAAATGGAGAGTACTGCTTCGACCGCCTCCTCGCTTCATGCCGCGGATAACGCCGGCGGGCCCCAAAGGGGCTTGGTCCCGAGGAGGTGGCGAGGAGGTGCCACAAGGCAACCCCGGACTCAGCGCTGGGGGGGGCAAGACCCCAGGGGCTCTAAGGTCGACCTTGTCCGGACTCAATGCCGAACCTTCGATGGTTCCGAGTCCGCAAACAATCCTTCGCAAGAAGGGTAAGACGCCGTGTCCTTCGCCCAACCGAGGCACCGGATAGCATCGAGGCGCCAACGGCGCCCATCAGGAGGAGCACCGCATTGTTATGAGTGCGGTGATCCGGACAGTCCAGCCCGCCAAGAGCGGGCTGACCAAGCCTGTACCAGCCTTCTAACAGGCTTTGAGGTAAGAAATTTCAATATATGTAAAATGGTACCGCATAGACAAGAGCCCTTGATGCTCGGTTCGGTGTTCGGAAAGAAAAGCCGGACTGAGGATCTTTAGAAAGATAAACGCAGGAGTCATAAAAATATGTCAATATGGGATTGCAGGCTGTGCTGCTGACCTCCATCGCACTGACTGCGGAGGTCAATAATTTGAAGAAAAACCTCGAGCGGTCCGAGAACGAGCTCGGTCATGCCAAGAAGCAGCTCGAGGAAAAACAAGGTGAGTAATACCTTATGAAAATTATACCTTACAGAAAAGGATTTGGTTGCAAGAAAAATGACAAGGATAACGTGGGTATTGTAGGGGCCACTAACGAGGTGGCGACCCTGAAGGAGGCGGTGGCCGCGGCCGAACGTAATGCGGCCGCGGAACGCACCGAGCGAGAGAAGCAGGAGGCGCGGGTGGCGGAGGTACAGCAAGAGCTCCAGGATCTCATGAAAAAATATGAGAACTTGGAGCGTGACTCAAAGACTCGAGAGTCTCGAGCTTGCAACGGCTCTTGAGAGTGCCAAAGCCGCTAAGGCCAAGCCTACAAGGCCCTCCAGAGATTGAGGCGGTGAAGAAAATAGCAGCGGTAAGGCATTTTTATGCAAAGTAAGCATGTGAGTGTTAATTACTGTTGCTTACCCGAATTGGAGCTCTGTAGGCGTTCAGAGATCTTCCTCGCAGCGTGTCCGATGCTGCCACATTCTACCGGGCCGAGGAGGGGAGCTCGACGGAGAAGGTCTTCTGGTCTCAGTATGCTGAGGCCGGACATCTGGTGCCCCTTAGCGACCAGCTGAAGTAGCTGGTCGAGCTCCACAAGGCGGCCGAACAGTCCATGAAGGGCCTCATAGTTCGGCTGTGGCCTAAGGAGGCCATGCCTGGGAGGTACTTCGGCCTGGTGTAGCGGCTGGTGGATGCGTGCCCGTGGGTTGAAGTTATCAAGCATTCCTCTTGTATCGAGGGTGCCTGCCGGCCCTTGCCCGCAAAGGTGCATCGGGCAAGATGGATGCCTGTAAGCTCGTGACGGACCCGCCACCAGAGGGCAAGGAGCATCGCACGCCCGAGATGTATTATAAGAGTGTGTGAAGGGCGCCCGCACTATTGCGGGTGAGTGCTCCATAGATGTAATATTTGAGTAGACTCGCATTTTGTTATCCTGTGCGCTGAAAACTTAGTTCATATGCGCTAAGCAACGCTTGTTAATTTAAAATATTACCTTATGTGTGGCTGTTTATCAAATGTGAGAGATGGCAAGTCGTCGGCTTCAGCTCCCATGCCACGAGTGCTGGGGTGTTCGGGATAAACTTGAGCGCTCTTGTTCCCATTTTTGGGTCCATCTAGGAGGCGCCAACACAATGTAACAAGGCAACCGAACTTATAATGCTTGAACACTCTCACTTAGCCATAGAATTATATAATTTTAAATTTCGTGAAGCCCCTAGTCTTCGGAGGGTCAATTTGGGGCGCTATCCACGCCTTGGCCCGACAAGATCCGCCTCGCCTAAGCGGCATAAGTCTTTAGGACTCGCAAAAAAACCTCTCGAACAGCGATCGTCTCTCGCCTCATCATGACGGTCAGTTTTAGCTTTTTCCATCGAGGCGTTAACCTAGCCGAACTAGGGCGGAATCGCAGTGGTTCTCCGGTGCTACCTTAGCCGATATAACGGAACGTAAGGTACCAAAACACGGAGCCGGCAAACCCAACTATTGACCCAAGACATGATTCGGAGCCGATGCATATAGTGCTATAAGTTCGGGTGCCGACTTGTGAAAGTGTTCGACTCATCACACCATAACGCTGGAAACATAAGCCCTGTTGTATATTAGCCGCACTAAAGTGTACGGATGCAACATGTCGTAAATGAACATATGTATGAAAAGAAATGCAATTATAAACAAAAAGGTGCTGCATTGTTTTATTCAACAAGTGCTGCTACAAATGCAGAACGACACAAATAGTGCGATAAGCAAGGTATGAGACTGTTAAACATGTCCCTCTCCGGGGGTAGGCTGCAGATTGGTGTATGAAAATGCTCGTAATGGAGACCACCAGATATTCGTTGTAGCCTTTATCCTTCCCTGGCTGTTGCATCGTGAGTTCGGCAGGTCTGCTGCGGACAGGCTTCGACAAACGGAGTCCCGTGGTTAAAAAGTAAAAGGTAAAAGAAAAGAAAAGGAACGACACACTTGAGAGCCCCTTGTGTGGTTGAGCCATGATCTGGGTATATTGTGGTCGTGCCCCCTCCCCATGCCCATGGTATCTTCGAGCATAATGGTGTACGCGAAGGACCTGCTTTGACGCTTCGCAGAGCTGGGGTTGGGGCCGCACTACTAGGCGTGCTCGGAACGTGCCAGGTGGTCTTGTTGTAAGTTACTCCGGGCGCGCTTGGCTGTGTCCGGTCGCTTAACGGCCGGATTCGATAATTGCCTTAAGAGGCTGCATTGCACTTCGCCGCGAGAGCCGTTGTATGTTCCTCCGCGCGGAGAGAACGCTCGTGTTTCCGCTGACCGTAATGACTCCTCGAGGGCCTCGCATCTTGAGCTTGAGGTATGCGTGGTGCGGCACCGCATTGAACTTTGCAACGCTGCACGTCCGAGCAAGGCATGATAGCCGCCATGAACGGGACTATGTCAAGATTAACTCCTCGCCGGAAGTTATCTGGGATCCGAAGACCACTTCGGTGTAATTGAGCCTGCATAATTGGCTTCTACACTGGTATGACGCCTTTAAAGGTCGCTTTGGTAGGTTTAATCCTTGAGGGTCTATGCCCATTGTGCACATTGTATCCTCGGTAAAGCAGGTTCAGTTGCCGCCGCCGCCCATCGTGACTCGTTAGTTGAAATCCATCGACGATTGGGTCTAGGACCAGTGCGGCGAATCCGCCGTGGCGAATCTGGTGGGGTGGTCCTTCGTCAAAAGTGATCGGGCGGGAGGACCATGGATTGAACTGGGCAACTGCTCCATCGCGTAGACATCCCCGAGTGCACGCTTCCACTCCCTTTTGGGTATGTGCGCTGCGTATATCATGTTCACCGTCCGCACTGTGGGGGAAACCTTCATCCTCTATTGTTCGGGCGGTTGGGTCTCGCCTCGCCATCGCTATGCAGCCCCTTGTCATTGTTTTCTCGCAATTAACTTGCTGCTGTTGAATACCCAACAGTCCCTGCTGGTGTGGTTAGCTGGCTTTTCGGGGTGCCGTATCCGCACAAGCGGTCGAGTATTCGGTCCAAATTGATGGACCCGAGTAGTTCGTTTGAACGGCTTTTCCGCTGACCGGTTTAGAGCCTTTGAATCCGACATTGACTGTCGTATCCTCAATATTGTCGCCGTTAGTGCGGCGTTTGTTTTTGTTACGATGCGGCCTGCCGTTTTGGTCCTTGAAGTCCGGACTGCCAGAATTTTTGCTGAGGTTGCTGCTGCGTGCTAGCCAGCTGTCCTCACCCGCGCAGAAGCGGGTCATGAGTGATGTGAGGGCTGCCATGGATTTCGGCTTTTCCTGTCCTAGGTGCCGGGCAAGCCACTCGTTGCAGATGTTATGCTTGAAGGTCATGAGGGCCTCCGTGATCCGGACAGTCGACGATTTGGTTTTTCTTGGTTAAGAACCGTGTCTAGAATTGTCTCGCCGATTCGTCTGGCTGCTGAATTATGTGGCTTAGGTCATCAGCGTCTGGTGGTCGCACATAAGTGCCCTGGAAGTTATCGAGGAATGCGGCTTGTGTCCTCCCAGCTCCCAATTGACTCTCTGGCAAGCTGTTGAGCCAATGCTAGGCTGGTCCTTGCTTGAGGGGAGGTATTTGATGGCGTGAAGATCGCCACCGCGGGCCATGTGGATGTGAAGGAGATAGTCTTTGATCCAAACCGCTGGGTCTGTTGTGCCATCATAGGATTCAATATTGACGGGTTTAAACCCTTCGGGATTTGATGATCCATTACTTCGTCTGTGAAGCATAGTGGGTGTCTTGGCGCCTCAGATCGGGTGATATCACGACGAGCTCAAAAGAGCTTGGTCTGTTTTGTTCGCCCGCCGGACGATCGTGGTCCGCGCGACGGTTGTCGCCACGCATCGTGGGCGGCATGCGATCCATAGATCGATCTTGATTGTCTTGCCTTGTCCTCCAATATATCTCGACGCTCGAGCGTTCCCCTTGGCCATGTGCTTTTGAGCGATGCCTGGCACGGTTCTAGTGAAGGGCCTAGAGGCCTCTCTGTCGCGCGCCACGGGTGGTCGGTCAGCCGTATTGTCTCTGGTGATGCGGGTTCGTAAGCCTCCTCCTCTAATAGGGGAGCAGCTTGCGCTTAGGGTAGCTTTTGAGGGGCGCTCGAGCTCATGCTCTTCGCCGCGAGGACTTCAAATCCATATGTCGGCTAGCAGATCCCTGATCAGCTCTAAGTTGTTGCTGCTTTTATTTAGGCTGTTCGTCGTGGCTATAAGCCCGCGTCTAAAACGCCTTGTTCGACGGGATTCTCGAGCACGATTTAATTCATTGTCGCCGAGGCTTGCTTCATCTTCGGAGGGAGGCATATAATCCTCTACCTCTTCTTCCGCCGCTCTCTCTTGAGGGCTGGCGCCTTCATCCTCCGCGATGGAACTTGCTGGAGTGGATTGTCTTCGCACCGTCCGGTGTATTGTTATCTCCGTGCCGAATCTTCATTCTTGCTGTGGCAGGATTTAGAGCGCGCCACGACGCCTTGGGCTTGGGCTGCTTCTGGAGGGGTCATCCTCCGTTGTTCCATCGCCGTTCCCATCTTTTGGGATGTCCACCATATATATGTCGTATGAAGAGGTGGCCTTCCAGTGCCCTGTAGGCGCTGGGTCTTGTTCGTCTTCGGCATCGTCATCCATACCGTCGATGTCTTTGGAGTCGTAGTCTAGCATGTCGGTTAAATCATCGACAGTGGCTACCAAGTGGGTGGTGGGTGGGCGTTGAATTTCTTCGTTGTCCGCATCCCAACCTTCCTGACCGTAATCCGGCCAGGGCTCTTCGGATAAAGAGAGAGACTTTAGTGAATTCAGGATGTCGCCAAAGGGCGAGTGCTGAAAGATGTCCGCGGCTGTGAACTCCATAACGGGCACCCAATCGGATTCGATCGGCAAGAGCGCGGAGGGCTCGGAGTCCGGATAGGAGTCCGGCGCCCTGGAGTCGGAGTCTTTGCAAAGGACAGGGATGGAGTTCGGCTCGATCGCCGAGAGATTAAAGCCCCGAGGCGGTGTCCAACCACTCGCCCTGATCGGGAATCCGCCCGGATTAAGGGTCGGAGCGGATGCAGTGCGGCCTCGTGGCAATCGCTCGCTGCAGAGCTAGATCATGCCCATCGAGACAAGGCGGCGCTTGCTTGGCTGCGCGCTCGAATCCGTCAAGATCAAGTCTCCGCGGATATCGGCCGATAGTTTAAACTTCCGAATCGACCGACGCCAGGGCATAGCTTCGATGTGCTCCAGATGGCCAAGCGAATTGGCACGCAGTGCAAAGCCGCCGAATACGAAGATCTATCCGGGGAAAAAAGTCTCACCCTGGACCGTGTCGTTGTTGATGATCAAAGGAGCCATTGAGCCTATCGGTGACGACACAGAGGAACTCTCAATGAAAGCACCAATGTCGGTGTCAAAACCGGCGGATCTCGGGTAGGGGGTCCCGAACTGTGCATCTAGGTGGATGGTAACAGGAGACAAGGGACACGATGTTTTACCAGTTCGGGCCCTCTTGATGGAGGTAAAACCCCACGCCCTGCTAGATTAATATTGATGATGTATGTTACAAGAGTGGATCTACCACGAGATCAAAGAGGCTAAACCCTAGAAGCTAGCCTATGGTATGATTGTTGTTCGTCCTACGGACTAAAACCCTCCGGTTTATATAGACACCGGATAGGGTTAGGGTTACACAGAGTCGTACAATGGTAGTAGATCTACATATCCGTATCGCCAAGCTTGCCTTCCACGCCAAGGAAAGTCCCATCCGGACACGGGACGAAGTCTTCAATCTTCTATCTTCATAGTCTTGGAGTCCGGCCGACGATGATAGTTCGGCTATCCGGACACCCCCTAGTCCGGAACTCCCTCACCTATCCTTGCTTCCCTAGCACCAAAGAGGAAACTTCCTTCTCTGCGCCTGCTGGCGCCCGCCTGCCATGGTCTTCATGGCTTGCGTCATGGTAGCCTCATGAGTCTGGGTACCTACATAGAAATCTCCGCTCCTCAGGAGGCCGCCTGGAGAGGTCGCTCCCTCGGGAGGTTTTGGTGTTGTCTGCCTCGCAAGGCTTGGCCCCTCGCGAGGGTCTTGTCCTGGTAGTCTTGTAGATGGATCGTATCAGGCCGTTGATGGAGCCATGTCGTGGGCCGCAAGTAGGCAAGTCTGGGTACCCTGGTTCCTAGAACGACGATGGAATTTTTGTGTTGTCTGTGTCTTCCTTCTTTGTTTGCCCTTGTGTGTTTCGGGCGTTGCCGCATGCGGAATTTTTAATTATCTTCCTAAATATGTAAGACAATTATTATCCATTACCATCGTCATTATATTTATATCAGTCTTGCTAAGTCTCAGTCGATGCTATATATGTCCATCAGATCTTACATCAAGATCCTTGCAAAATTTTCTATTCAGATTTCTTTTTTCTCTCTTAAATCTTAGTCGAGTGAGACCTAGCCACACCATTAAGCATTGTATAAAACAGGGGCTCAGGCGCCATTAATGGAGAAGTTGTGAGCGAGGTCGCCGGCAGATGGAGGTCAAAGGGCTCGCCTCCTGAAAAGCACACGTAGGGGTCTGCTTGCATGCCTCCCGTACTCAAATAGCTACCCCGCACGACGGCTCCTAGCCAATAAAAAGGGGACGTGGAGGCACGTAAATGGTTAGTAAAACACCCACAGTTTCAATAATACTTGTTTTTCGATTGTAACGTTGTAGCTCTTGTTCCAAAGTGACTTTGTTGGTTGTTAATGTGTGCGACTTCGCAAATCGAACAAAAATTCTACCACATCATGTTGGTTCCATGTGAAGGCAACATGGTGAGTTTCATGATTTTTAGGCGAATTTTGGATTTACAAGAATTTAAAAACCAAGTTTCTCAATGTTTCTGGCCGAGCCACGACACCCAGATGTTTGAAATTCATTCCCACTTTTTGCATGGGACCTAAACATTCACCCAAGGACACATATATGATTTTTTAACCCATTTTGGTGCACTGGAACATGTGCATGTAGTTCAAATTTGAATTATGCACATTAAATGCCTGGTAAACTCAAATAATGTGTAAAAAAGGAAAAACAAACCCGAAATAATTCCAAAATTTAGCATGGAAGTCCTATTGGTCTATGTTGCCTATGTAAAAAGTAATCAAGGAAGGAAGATGCAATGTATGTCGTTTCGCACACATAGGTGACATGTTCCCTCTCGGAACCATGAGCCTTCGTGAGAGAAGCTCCGACTTGCAAGAAGCTTATACCAAAACTTGTCCCAAATCGGACAAAAAATTGACCACAGCATGTTGGTGCCATGTCATGAGACCATGCCAAGTTTCGTGATTTTCAGGCAAGTTTTGGATTTACAAGAATTTAAAAACCAAGTTTCTCAATTTTTCCTGCCGAGCCACGATGCCCAGATGTTTAAATTCATTCCCATTTCTTGCATGGGACCTAACCATTCACTCAAGGACACACATATAATTTTTCAACCAACTTTGGTGCACTGGAGCATGTGCATGTAGTTCAAATTTGATTTATGCACATTAAATGCTTAGAAAACTCAATTAATGTATAAAAAAGGTCGGACAAACCTGGATTAATTCCAAAATTTAACATGATACTCCTACTAGTTTATGTTGCCTCTGTAAAAAATCAAGGCGGGAAGAGGCGGTGTATGCCGTTTCACACATAGAGGTGACACGTCCCCTCTAGGAACCATGAGGCTTCTTGAGAGAAGCTCCGGTTTGTAAGAAGCTTATACCAAAACTTGTCCCAAACCGGACAAAATTTTAACCACACATGTTGGTGCCATTTCATGATACCATGCCAAGTTTCGTGATTTACTGACGATTTTTGGATTTACAGGAATTTAAAAACCAAGTATCTCAAGGTTTCCGGTCGAGCCACAATGTCGAGGTGTTTGAAATTTGTTCCCATTTCTTGCATGGGGCCTAAACATTCAACCAAGGAAACATGTATGATTTTTAACTCATTTCAGTGCACTGGAGCATGTGTTTATAGTTCAAATTTGAATTATGCATATTAAATGCCTAGAAACTCAATTAATGTACAAAAAAGGCCAAACGAACCCTGGATAATTCCAAATTTTAACACGAGACTCATATAGTTGCATGTTCACTGCAGATAAATGTTCTAGCAATTCAAACACTGTCATTTCCCTTCGTAACACCATTTTGTCTTTCAAATCAGAATGAAAATTAGGTACACCACAAACAATATAGTAGCAAGAATCGTGTGTGATAACCCACAAGTATAGGGGATCACAACAGTTTTCGAGGGTAGAGTATTTAACCCAAATTTATAGATTCGACACAACAATGGTGCGCGTCGGTGCTAAACAAACGATTTTAACCCCTTTCCGCGACGGCATTTGGAACCGTCACCAAGTGAGTGTGGGAGATAGGGGGGTCCTTCCCACACGACCCAGAAACCGTCGGGGATATGCCCTCCTAGCACACACGCTCGGCAAAATGAGGTCATGTGCGAACGGTGAGCACTCAAATAAAGAAATACATACTGTAGTGCTTAAAAATACAATTATACATGCGAAATCATTTGCGGTTGTAGGTACATCCGACATAGTCAGTCGCCGCTAAATGTTTTCGTTCGTATATACATCCCACACAGTCACTCCAAGGAAAACGTTTGCGCAAGGTGGCGTAAGGCAAACAGTTTTCAAGAGAATGTCGTGTGTGATTGTTCATTGATGCAACACGGTTTATTCCTAGAAACTGTGTGCGTTGCTTGAGGTCATCGCCCACAGTGTTTTCTCATTAACTGTTTGCAATAGGAAAACCCAATTAGAAAGCTAATTGGCCAATCAGCGGGCTAATTTCCCTATTATAAATAATCCATTTACTAATCTAATTGACATTCATATTAAGCACATAATATATTCCATTTCCATAATAAGGAAGCAGGATTTCATAATTAAAATACATCATAGTACAACATGATATAGCTTCAGCACTCAGCCACCCGATTACACAACTGCACCAGCAGCAAGTTTCACATGCAACATCTAGAACCTTTCGAAATTAGCATCATAGATGGTACATAGAGAGATGCATCTCATCTGGAAAACTGCTGAAGCAAAAGGCGAATATTGAGCCTTCATTCATGTTGAAGGTCTTTGCAACTTTAGGCCAGTGCCTGTGGATGATTGACCGTCCATCGTTCGACCTCTTCAGGAACACTTCAATATTGAACCGTGGGTGTTGTATGAAAACTTTCCTCGCCTCCTGGCCACAGAGGTGGTTTGAGAGTAATCATTAGTGAAGCCTGAAAACAAGGATGTGCATAAATATCTTCTCTATATGGGAAATGGGGCAAAGGAATAAAAAAAGGCAAGGTATAATAGTTAGTACCATCTTGTAAACCTCTAGTGCTTCGCATTGTTTCCCTGCAACACATATAAGGTAGTTAGTCATCAGGTTAAGTAAGGGTTCGCATGCTATCAGTAAAATATGTTGATGAAAAATAAGCACATTGCAGATTCATCAGATTAATTCAAGCCACATGGAAAACCCATTATCCAAACCTAGCATGATTAAGAACTAGGAAATATAGCACTTGTATATGTTTCTCATGTATTAAGTGGAGCCAAATTCGGTTTATTCCTCACATGGTACACAATAAGAGAATGCAGCCACAACAATTGAACATCGCATTGCAGAATTGAACCAAGCAGTTAACTAAGCACCACAACAAATGAACCAAACATTAACTGAGCACCACATTGCACAATATAACATACTCCTAATAGAAGATCAGACAGTTAACTAAACAAAGCATGCTTAACAACTTGGAAATATAGCAATTGTATTTGTTTCTCATGTATTTAGTACAGCCAAATTCGATTTATTCCTCACATGGTATACAATAACAGAATGCAACCACAACAATTGAACATTGCATTGCAGAATTGAACCAAGCAGTTAACTAAACACCACAACAAATGAACCAAACGTTAACTCAGCACCACATTGCACAATATAACATACTCCTAATAGAAGATCAGACAGTTAACCAAACCAAGCATGCTTAACAACTTGGAAATATAGCAATTCTATTTGTTTCTCATGTATTTAGTACAACCAAATTTGATTTATTCCTCACATGGTATACAATAACAGAATACAGCCACAACAATTGAACATCGCATTGCAGAATTGAACCAAGCAGTTAACTAAACACCACAACAAGTGAACCAAGCCACAACAAATGAACCAAGCAGTTAACTAAACACCAATTGAACAATATAACATACTCCTAATAGAAGATCAGACAGTTAACCAAACCAAACATGCTTAACAACTTGGAAATATTGCACCCTCAAGAATTGAACATCACATTTGCAGAATTGAACCAAGCAGTTAACTTAACACCATATTGCACGACATATAGAACATATACACTATAGTAGAAGATTGCATGGTAAAAGTAGATAGCACAATTCACTAGAATTTGTTAAGGAAAGGCAGTAGCTAGCAAAATGAACATGGGTCCTTATAGTGAGCTAATAAGACAAGATACTCCTCATTGTCGGAGATATCGATGACGATTGGATCCTTGGACATGGAAGAGGGCGAGGCCTCTGCATCGTGGGTGCCCTCGTTGTAGTGGTGAGTTGCCTGAGCCGCTACGGGCACCAACCTGCTGGCTCTCGAGATGAGGTAAGCATGTGCACACTGAGAAAACACCTCGTAGTCTTCGTTGAAGGCACCGATGGTGGCCTCGAGAAAATGCCACGAACTGTCGTTTAAAGCAGCCAACAGCGTTGCGGCATCGGCACGCGAGGCATCAACGGTGGCCTCGACGGTGAGGTGATCCTCCAAGATCTGGGGGTCGGCACGAATGGCGGCCATCGCGACCTCATCCGCGCGTGTGGCGCGATTTGCTTCTCCGCTGCCAAATGCTACTTGAGATCCTGGCTATACTGCGTGCACCATGGCTTAGGGCGGTGCTTATTTGGTGGAGGGGTCGGTGATTTGGGTGGAAGGTGTCGCGCTCCCGTCGGCCGTTGGGGCATGTGGGATGTGGAAGGAGGAGGAGGATGGGGGTCGGTGTGGATTACCTGCCTGGATAGGCGAGGCCGAGCAGCGTGAAGGAGGGTCGCCGGCGAGGAGGCGGTGTTGCAAGCATGGAGTGAAGGTTTCAATTTCAAAAGGAAGGGGAAACAGGGGAAATGTGGCTTTTGGTAAGGGGAGGGGGGGAGGTAGATATTTCGGCTCAAGCCAAAATTTGGAATCGCTTCAGCGAAAAAACTGGCGCGCAAAGTGTCATCAGACATGGTCCCTTATTAAGAACTGTGTATGATATGTGAACATCACAAACGATTCAGATAGCTTAACCCGTGTGTGTTGAGTTTGAACGTCAAAAATTTTGGTTCAAATTTCCATGTTTACAGTGATCATCCACGTCATTGCATAATTTGGGTACACAAAGGAGACTAACTTCTTAATCGAGCAAGTTCAGCAATTAAACAGAGCTAGCTGACCTAATCATTACTCTAACAAATTAAAGACCGGCACTCTTAATTAAACAAAACAAAGAGTAGTACTACGACTGGTGCTCGTCGATCTCCGCCGCCGCCTCCATGTCCAGCTCGCGCCGACGGTCTCCTGGGGAAGGGGCTCCATGGCATCAATTGCACCATACTTGGCAAGCATCTCGCCATCTGCGTCGTCATATCTTTGTAATAGGCCGCCACGAGCTTGGCGTGGGTGGCCGCAATCTGGGCTCTGGTGGGCTCCGTCGTGGCAAGGTATGTCGTGCAGGAACGGACGGCTGCTCGAACTCTCTCGGCGATTGCCAGCTCTTCGGCCGTGGGTTGCCGACCGTTGTCAGAGAAGCTTCGTTCGATTTGTGCGGTGACTACCATGAGCTGGGCGTGGACGGCCTCGACATGGTAGTGGGCGGCCTCCATCAGGGCTAAGGTAGCCGCTGCAGAACGGATAGCTGTTGTGCCGCTCTTGCCAGTTATTATCCCCGAGGCAGATGATGTTGCCGCCGCCTGAGAAGCAACAACGGTCGTTTGGGCTGCCTTGGCCGCTTGTATGCGGACTGCGGTGGCCCTCACGAGGCTTGTTAGCACGCGCATGGCGGCTGGGCCGCGCTCTCGCCGGAGTGGGCCGCCGAAGTTGCCCTCACGACGTGGGTCCACATCCCCATCTTTCACCGGCGATGAATGAATAGTGAAATGATATTTGGGGAGTGAGCTAGTGTGCTTGACAAGCCTTCTGTGGACTGTAGCCGACGCACCTCCTCGCGTAAGCCATAGGTGTACTATACACCGACGGTGCTCCAAGATATTTTGTGCTGCATCTCACACGGTTGGTGATAATAAACTGTGTGCGATCTACTTGATTTATCGTCTTGATTTGAGTTACGTAATGGGGTCACAGCTACAAAGGATGGTGTTTGAATTGTTAAAACTTTTATCTGCAGTGAACATGCAACTATAGGTGTGTCGTCCAAGAAATTGGAATTATTCAGGGTTCGTTTGGACGTTTTTATATATTAACTTGGTTTTCTAGGCATTTCAGGTACATAATTCTAATTTCAACTACATGCACATGCTCCAGTGCATATAAACGGGTTGAAAAACAAATATGTGTCCTTGGTTGCATGCATAGGTCCCATGCAAGAAATGGGAATGAATGTCACGCACCCTTCCACCATCACTCGCCGCAAACATTGAGATAACTGGTTTTTAAATTCTAGTAAATCCAAAACTCATTTGAAATTCATGAAACTTCACATGCTATCATGGAGCGGCATCAACATGCCGTGGTAAAAAATTTGTCCCATTTGGGCAGGTTTGGGTATAAGCTTCTCACAAACAAGAGCTTCTCACAGCAAGCGTGATGTTTTCGGTAGGGAAAGTCCCACCTTTGGGGACGAAATGATATCCATTGCTTCTTATTGCTTTCAATTTTTTTTCTCGTGTCAACATAGAACAACACGTGTGTTGTGTCAATTTTTGTGATTTTCGGGGTTCGTTTGGACATTTTTATGCATTAACTGAGTTTTCAATGCATTTATGTGCATAATTAAAATTTAAACTACATGCACATGCTCCCGTGCATATAAATTGGTTGAAAAATCAAATCTGTGTCCTTGGGTGCATGCTTAGGTCCTATGCAAGCAATGGGAATGAATTTTAAACACCGGGGCACCGTTGATTGCTGGCAAAAGATTGAGATGCCTGGTTTTCAAATTCTAGTAAATTGAAAACTCGTCTGAAATTCATGAAACTTGGCATGTTATCATGGAGTGGCATCAACATGACATGGTAAAAAATTTGTCCGATTTGGGGCAGGTTTGGGTATATGCTCCTCACGAACCAGAGCTTCTCACAACAAGCATGATGGTTTCGATAGGGAATGTCCCACCTTTGGAGATGAAACGATATCCATTGCCTCTTATTGCTTCCAAAATTTTCTTGTGTCAACATAGAACAATAGGAGTGTTGTGTCAATTTTGTTGATTTTTTGGGGTTTCTTTGGGCATTTTTATGCATTAACTGAGTTTTCAATGCATTTATGTGCATAATTCAGATTTGAACTACATGCACATGCTCCAGTGCATATAAATTGGTTGAAAAATCAAATATGTGTCCTTGGGTGCATGCTTAGGTCCCATGCAAGAAATGGGAATGAATTTCAAACAATGGGGCACCGTTGATTGCCGGCAAAACATTGAGATGTCTGGTTTTTAAATTCTAGTAAATCCAAAACTCGTCTGAAATTCATGAAACTTGGCATGCTATTATGGAGCGGCATCAACATGTCGTCATAAATTTTTGTCCCATTTGGGGCAGGTTTGGGTATATGCTTCTCACAAACCAAAGCTTCTCACAACAAGCATGATGGTTTCGGTAGGGAACGTCCCACCTTTGGGGACGAAACGATATCCATTGCCTCTAATTGCTTTCAAATTTTTTCTCATGTCAACATAGAACAACAGGAGTGTTGTGTCAATTTTTGTGATTTTTCGGGGTTCGTTTGGACATTTTTATGTATTAACTGAGTTTTGTGCATAATTCAAATTTGAACTACATGCACATGCTCCAGTGCATATAAATTGGTTGAAAAATCAAATATGTGTCCTTATGTGCATGCTTAGGTCCCATGCAAGAAATGGGAATGAATTTCAAACACCAGGGCACTGTTGATTGCCAGCAAAACATTGAGATGCCTGGTTTTTAAATTCTAGTACATCCGAAACTTGTCCGGTGCGCAGGTTAACCGGGAAGCGTGTGAGATGTTCAATCCAATATTTGTGCATCTCTTCAATGCAATCGGTTCAGTGAAGAAGTGAAGCGGAAGAAAATAAACCAAAAAATATACGTGCTGCCACACACCCCGTGTGTCGTGCGAGCGGGCGTGAGTTGACGCGACGCATGCGAGCAGTCCGTCATGCAGGCATACCGGGAGGCGTGCGTGCAGGTGTGTGTATTGACTGGGAGGCGTGCGAGTAGCTGTGAGAAATGATGGCAGGAATAGCATACATCCGCCGCGCAGGCTCACCGGTAGGCGAGACAACTTTTGACCGCAGCCTGCCTCGCTCCCACAGGTTCTGTATTAATTGCGCGTCCGAGCCGCCGGCCATAATAGGCGGCCGCACCCCCGGTCCACAGTGGTCACCGACGTATGGACTCCGGAGTGTATGATGATGCCGCAGAAGTGCACCATCGGAGGGAGTGGCGACACCGGGGCTGGTGAAGCACCCGCACAACGCGTGAAGCTGGCCACCGAGGTCTCCGTCGCCGCCGACGAGGCCTCGCACGGGCAGCAGCACGACCTTGAATTCATCGGCGCCGTCGTGCCCCCCCCCCCCAGCTGAAGCCAGAGGTCAACAACAACTCCGGCAACAACTGCGAATCCGATGGAAAACCGGTTAGTCATCTATATACACATTTGTGCGGTAAACATATCAAGTGTTTTATCTGGTTAATCCCCCCCCCACCCCGCCCCTCTATATTTTTTCTGGAATACAAATCCTATGGTTATGTTCTCTCAATCCATGAAATCAGAGTAATTAAGATTCATTAGATGCACGTAATGTATTGATTGTTTGAATGTTATCCCTATAGAGTTAGTGATTAATTGTTTGTTCTATACAAATGATTTTTGCTAATAATCCAACTAGGGTTAGCTTGCGTGCTAATAGTTCGTGGCCAGATCTTGAGAATTGATATTGAATGTCCTACATATATGTTTGTGCCTTTTTTCTTCCTGATCTTAAGAATTGATTTGAATGTCCTACATGTTATGCCATTTTTCTTTCAGATTGGTATGTACACAGATGAGGCTCCGACCAGCGCCGCCGCCGGATGTAGATCTTGGACCCGGCTGTGCGGCCGAAGCGCCCCCTGGACCTGGGGAACCAGTAGAATCTCCGGCGGACCGCATCAGCAATCTTCCGGACGGAATCCTTGGGGAGATCATCTCCCTTCTCCACACCAAGGATGGCTGCCACACACAAGTCCTCGCATCTCGGTGGTGCACTCTGTGGTGCACTGTGCCTCTTAATCTCGATTGTCGTCAGCTATCTATCGATGGTGATTTTGAACTCCCCGGAGCCATCATCTCCTCCCACGAGGGTTCCTCTCAATGCATCTGCATCCCGGCATGGTACCATCTAGACATACCCTGCGCGGTCGCCGCTGGCTGACATCCCATCAATTCGATAAACTCCAGCAGCTTGAGTTCTACCATTATAGCCATAGGTTACCACCAAGAGCTGCATATGTGCCATCACCATCGATGCCGATCTCATGGTTTTCGTCCTCTCTCCCAACCTCCACCTTGACCCGGTGCCATCTAGCAGACTATCTGGTACAAATGCTTCGACTGCCAGTGCTGAAAAAATGTGCACTTGTGTTGGTTGATCTGTCGGTGGCCTCACTTCACAGCATCATCCACTCTAGCTGCCCTGCACTGTAGCGTTTGGTGCTTGGTTTTGGAATAGGAATCCATATCCCCTGTCTCAAAATAAAGTCGTCTCACCTTGTAAGCATTGGAATTCATTTTGAAGGACAGGAGCTCATCATCGAAGACGCCCCTTCACTTCAAAGGTTGCTCCTTAATTGTTGTTATAAACCATCACAAATAACTGTGGTCTCTGCGCCTAAACTGGAGACCTTGGGTGCAATTAGTGATCCATTTGAATGGTTCGAGATGGTGTTTGCCTCCACACCTATTGAGGTACTGTATATTATTCACTTACACTTTTGTAATTTGCATTTTTCATTTGTGCACATAAGTTAAGTATCATCTTGGAGTACACTTTCAGTGCTAATATTATGTTCTATGCTCAATGAAGCGCTTGTCCATCCTATCAGTGGTGGTGGACTCTGTCAAGACCTTATATATCACTATGTGGTGTTTTGATCTCAACATCATTATTGCCTTGATGCAATGCTTTCCATGTCTGGAGAATTTGTATATGAAGGTGATGATTTCACGCACATTGAAAGCCCATATATAATGTACTATAATTAATCGTTCAGCTATCACTCTTTCAACATAATATTTTTTAGACATTAACTGTTTTCAATCTTCATCTCTATTTAGGCACTAACACATGGAGAAAAAGGTATAACCAATCGATGGTTCAAGAAGCACCGGGATTTTCTCAGATCTCACGACATACGTTTGAAGACAATAACACTGGAAGGATATGCATCCAACAATGCAAACACTAGCTTTGTCACATTCTTCATGTTGAATGCGAGGGCACTATTGTCCGTGAGGATTAAGTTTTTCAACAAGAAATTCCTTATGGCTGCAGGTGTTGAACAACATAAAAAGAAGTTTCATGTGGACCTAAGGGCTTCTGATCATGATCGGCTTCTATTTACAATAGCCTGCCATCATGGACCAATAGAATTTCTGGCCGTTGATCTTGATTTTATGGATCCGACCGATCCATTTGATTGTGACTGCCGAAAACTTTGGTTGAGTTAGATGTCATTGTCCTCTTCAATCTGGAGTTAGATATTGTTGCCCTTTTCAACTCGGCTTTGACCCATATTTTCCTTCATACTGGGCCAATGGCTTTCCATTTCTTTAATTAAGACATAAATATTATAAGCATTCACAACATAGGCAAAGAACATCACTCTCGCGTGATCCTTGAGATCTTTGTTCATTACAAAACCTCAAGTTTTTAGTGCCCACCAGCACCCACAAACTTATTTTCAGCTTGCACACCAAGGGTTGTAATTCTTAATAAGAAAAGTTGCATGTTAGTCACAGATTTGGATTTATCATTTGGGACCCACGAGGAAAAAGCCTACCAGGGAGGTGCCGACTCGACAGTAAACATTGAGAAACCTGGTTCTAAAATTACTGTAAATCCAAAACTCGCCTCAAAATCATGGAACTTGGCATGGTGTTATGTCATAGCACCAACATGTTGTGGTAAAAAATTAGTCCAATTTGGGACAAGTTTTGGTACAATCTTCTTACAAACCGGAGCCATTCTAATTATTGTGGTAATTTCTAGCTTATTTCTCTTTTTATTGGTTAACCTGTCAAATACTTTTTATATATAATAGATGTGTGTGCCCGTCTAGCGCACACACGTTGATCTATCTAACTGTTTTAGTTTGTTGTGGCCAATCGCAAAGAGTTCATCCATGTGAAGTGTATGCCATCGATTGCAGACACTTTGATCTGCCTGACCCATTTCGTTACATTGCCCTAATCTTCTGAAGCGTATGCCCTCAAAGCAGTTAATCCTTCCGAGTGAAGCGTATGCCCTCAATCACACACACCTTGATCTGGCTGACCGTTTCTTTTGTGTTGCGATTAATCACAAACAGTTCATCCGAGTGAACTGAGTATGCTCTATATCGCATCACGCCTTCATCAATGGGCTACCCATTTCTTTTCTTCGAAAGGGCGCATCATTGCAAACAGTTCATTGGATCTGAACCGTCTATGTCATTGATATGATCCCGGATCGGTTAGTTATAAACTAAAATCTGAACCGTGTTTGATGGCTCCGCCATCGCAAACGTTTTGCACCTTTTTTGATGGTTCGTTTACACCACCGTTTGCGATTATTGCATCACACACACTTTCGTCGAAGGGTCTCTGATTGTAGTGTCGCGTTAGAAGCATACTGCAGTAGTGCAAGGGGAGCCAAAGAATATTTGAAGGTATTAGCAGCTGAGTTGTCAATTCAACCACACCTGGAGATTAATTATCTGCAGCCAAGTGATCAGTAGCAATGTAGTTTGATAGTTTTGATAGTAGTGACAGCAGCAATAGTAACAGTAACAGTAATAGCGGTAATTTTTTAGCAAGTGTAATAGTGATGATAGCAGTAGTAACTTAGCAGCAACAATATAAGATAAATTCGGAGGCATAGGATCGGTGACTTGTTGGATCATATTCATCATGTGACAGTTATAACCTAGGGCGATACGGCACTAGCTCCAGTTCATCGATATAATGTAGGCATGTATTCCATAAATATTCATACGTGCTTTATTAAAAGAACTTGCATGACATCTTTTGTCCTACCCTCCCGTGTCAGCGGGGTCCATATTGGAAACTAAGGGATATTAAGGCCTCCTTTTAATAGAGAATCGGAACAAAGCATTAACACATAGTGAATACATGAACTCCTCAAACTACGGTCATCACCAGGAGTGGGCCCGGCGTCACTCCGGGGTTGCCGGATCATAAGACGTAGTAGGTGACTATAACTTGCAAGATCGGATCTAAAACATGGATATAATGATGAATTCATAAACGGTTCAGATCTGAGTTCATTGCACCCGGGCCCAAAGTGACAAGCATTAAGCATAGCAAAGTCATAGCAACATCAATCTAAGAACATAGTGGATTTAGGGATCAAGCCCTAACAACACTAACTCGATTACATGATGAATCTAATCCAACTCCTCACTGACCAGCGAGCCTACGAAGGAATTACTCACTCCTAGTGGGGAGCATCATGGAATAGGTGATGGAGATGGGTTAGTGATGATGAAGAACGAAGATCCCCCTCTCCGGAGCCCCAAACGGACTCCAGATCTGCCCTCCCGAGGAATAACAAGGTTTGGCGGCAGCTCCGTCTCGTGGATCGTGATAATTCTTTCTCCTTGATTTTTTCCTCGAAAATAGGAATTTATAGCGTCATTTTTAGGGTCAGCGGGGCCACCAGGAGGGTACAATCCACCTGGGCGCGCCAGGAGAGAGGGGCACACCATGGTGGGTTGTGCCCACCTAGGGGCCCCTCTCCGGTAGGTCTTGGCTCTAGAAATTCTTATTTATTATATAAAAATTCCTCGTGAAGTTTTGTTCTGTTTCGAGAACTTTTATTTCTGACAAAAACAACACCATGGTAGTTCTGCTGAAAACAACATCAGTCTGGGGTTAGTTTCATTCAAATCATGCAAATTAGAGTCCAAAACAAGAGGAAAAGCGTGAGAAAAAGTAGATACGTTGGAGACGTATAAACTCACCCAAGCTTAAACCTTTGCTTGTCCTCAAGCAATTCAGTTGATAAACTGAAAGTGAGAAAGAAAAACTTTTACGAACACTTTTGCTCTTGTTTGCATAAATAAGCTTAAAGAGCACCCAGGTTTTCAGCCAGCATTATAACTAACCATGTCGACAATAACTCCTAAATATTATAATGGAACATATCAATGACATAATCAGCTAGTGAGCAATAATAAGATGTCTCAAACGGCAACACGTTGTCAAAACAACCATGATATAATATGACAATAGTGGTATCTCTCTAGCCCTTTCTGAGACCGCAAAACATATATGCAGAGCACCTCCAAAGTTCAAGCAGCGACTAAACATTGTAATTCATGGTAGAAAAGATACAGTCATGATGCACCCAACATACACACAATGCATAAATCATGACAGTTGTGCTCTACTCAGTTTTTGGCGCTTGTTTTAGAAGGTGGTGACACAACATAAAAGTAAATAGATAGTCCCTTCGCAGAGGGAAGCAGTGATTTGCAGAGGTGCCAGAGCTCAATTTTTAAAACAGAGATAAATGATATTTTGAGACATGCACCCTTCTCATTCACTTCACGACCATCAGTTATCAACATCTTCCATGCTAAGCACGCTAGTGGCGGTTCCCAAGCGATAAAAGTAAAGGTTTTGACTCCATTGGGAGTTTTTGTTTGATTATTTCACAGATGAACTCTTTTTCATGTTTGCAGTTTGGGCCTGGGCATCCCTATTACCGCCATTTTCTCATGCGATGGCGAGTGAATAAACACTCGACCTAAGAATAACCCGCTTAGCATGGAAGATACCGACCACCTCCTATCACTCCATGAATGATCCAGGCACACAAACGGGTAAATTTTTAGAAGTTTTTAGAGGTGGCACATGCAAATTTACTTAGGACGGCAGGGTAATACCGTATATAGGTAGGTAGGGTGGACTCATCTGGAATAACTTTGGGTTCAAGGTTTTTGATGTACAAGCAAAATTCCCACTTAGTACAGGCGAAAGCTAGCAATTTAGATTGAGAAGCGGCCAGCTAGAGAGCAACAACGATCATAAACATGCATTATGCGTAAGTAACATTGGACACTAGCATGAGTAGGATATGAACACCATGAACATAAATATCATAGAGGCTATGTTGGTTTTGATTCAACTACATGCATGAACATGTGCCAAGTCAAGCCACTCGAACATTCAGAGGAGGATACCATATCATCATACTACATCACAATCATTTTAACGCTATGTTGGTATCCAAGATAAATCATTATCAACTCCCAGCTACTTATGCATGGCATGAGAAACTATAATCTCTAATTGTCATTGCAAACATGTTTAATCATAATGGATTGAAGCATGGATACTAGGTCAAACATATTTACACAGACAAAACAAGTCGAGTTCATACCAGTTTCTCTCTGTCACGGCAGTTCATTGAATATCGTCATTGTTGCCTTTCACTTGCATGACCGGACGATATGAAAATAATAATAGTGCAAGAGTGCCATGGACTAAGCTGGAATCTGCAAACATTTTATTCAATAGGAGAAGACAAGGTAAAATGGGCTCTTTATTAGTTCAACAATTATTCATATGAGAGCCACTCAACATTTTCATCGTGGTCTTCTCCTTGGTATAACTCAAATAAAAAGAAAATAAATTTAGATAAACACACTGAAATATTTTTGGAGTTTTTTGTTTTCTTCAACAAGCAAATAAAAAGCAAAAATGAGAAAAACTATTTACACTCTAAAGCTCCCAACAAGCAAAAGAAGAACAAAGAAATCTTTTTGGGTTTTCTTTTTAGTACTACTACTAAGCATGAATAGAAAGTAAATTACTACAACTAATTTTTTGGTTTTTCTAAAGTTTTTCAAACACACAAGAAGAAAGCAAGAAAATAAATCTAAGCATGGATGATACAATGAAAAAGTGTGAGCACCGACAAATGGAATAAATGAACATGAATGTAAAGTCGATGGAAACACGTACTCCCCCAAGCTTAGGCTTTTGGCCTAGCTTGGTAGTCGATCAGTAGCCTGGAGGGTAGTAGTCGGCGTGGTAGCTCACGGAGGCTCTTGGTGCGGACGCCTCGGCCCGCCGTGTTGCCTCTACTGCTGCGTTGTGAGCTCGGGCCTCGCTCTCAAGAACAAAATATATTCCCTTGCTGTGATAAACAAAAAAAGCAGGCGCAGGCAAATATGTTTGCACAGCAGATGTTTGGTTAAACAAAAGACTATAAGTGAAGTTATCAGCCTTTCCCTTGATAATCTTATGGTCTTTTAAGGTGTTAAAATCTAAATGCTGCGTGGGTAGGATAGGATCAAAGGGCAGAGGTGAAGCACTCAGCCCTCGTGCTAAACGCGTGGCATAAATTCCACCATAGAACCAGCCACTATTAGCGTTGTGTTGAAGTCTGCGTGCAATAATGGCTGCAAGGTTATAATTCCTTTCACCAGTGAGAGCGGTGCGAATGAGGCTCAAGTCTGGCGCACAAAGTATGCTATAGTCTTGCTTGCCTACTACGCATTTCCCGTTAAATAATGCAAAATACTGAATTGTGGGTGAGGGAGTCCTGGATTAGGGGGTATCCGGACAGCCGGACTATATCCGTGGGTTGGACTGTTGGACTATGAGGATACAAGATTGAAGACTTCGTCCCGTGTCCGGATGGGACTCTCCTTGGCGTGGAAGGCAAGCTTGGCAATACGGATATGTAGATCTCCTTCCTTGTAACCGACTCTGTGTAACCCTAGCCCCCTCCGGTGTCTATATAAACCGGAGGGTTTAGTCCGTAGGACCAAGAACAACCATCATACCATAGGCTAGCTTCTAGGGTTTAGCCTCTTCGATCTCGTGGTAGATCAACACTTGTAATACTCATATCATCAAGATCAATCAAGCAGGAGTAGGGTTTTACCTCCATCGAGAGTGGCCCGAACCTGGGTAAAAACATCATGTCCCCCGTCTCCTGTTACCATCCGCCTAGACACACAGTTCGGGACCCCCTACCCGGGATCCGCTGGTTTTGACATCGACATTGGTGCTTTCATTGAGAGTTCCTCTGTGTCGTCATCGTCAGGCTTGATGGATCCTTCGATCATCGATAGCGATGTAGTCCAGGGTGAGACTTTTCTCCCCGGACAGATCTTTGTATTCGGCGGCTTCACACTGCGGGCCAACTCGCTTGGCCATCTGGAGCAGATCGAGAGTTACGCCCCTGGCCACCAGGTCAGGTTTGGAAACTTAAACTACATGGCTGACATTCGCGGAGACTTGATCTTCGACGGATTCGAGCCCCTGCCGAGTGCGCCGCACGGTCACGATGAGCATGATTTAGCTCTACCATCGGACAATGTTCAGGATACCGCACCGACAACCGCTCCGACCCTCAATTCGGATCCAATTGCGCAATCCATGGACGGGTGGATAGACCCCGCCACGAGGGCCGCATTCTCAGCGGCGATCGAGCCGAGTATCGACCTTACACTTCACGAGAGCCGGGACGCCAAACTGCAGGATTCTTCCCCGGCCACGGACTCCGAACCGCTTGCGCCCGTGCCTATCAAATCCGACTGGGCGCCGATCATGGAGTTTACCTCCGCGGATATCTTTCAGCACTCACCCTTCGGCGACATACTGAACTCATTAAGGTCTCTCTCCTTATCAGGAGAGTCCTGGCCGAACCATGTCCGGCAGGATTGGGATGCGGATGACGAAGAAATTCGCCGCCCACCCACCACCCACTTAGTAGCCACTGTCGACGATTTGACCGACATGCTCGACTTCGACTCCGAAGACATCGACGGTATGGACGATGATGCAGGAGACGAACAGGAACCACTGCCCACAGGGCACTGGATAACCACGTCATCATATGATATATATATATGGTGGACACACCCAAAGAAGGCAATGGCGACGGGACAGCGGAGGATGACCCCTCCAAGAAGCAACCCAAGCGCCGAGGTCAGCGGCGCTGCTCTAAGTCTCGCCAAAGAAAAAGAGGTGATACCGGCACAGGAGATAATAGCACTCTGGATAGTGCCGAAGATGACGACAACCCCCTCCAGCAAGATTTAGAGCAGAAGGAGGGAGAAGCCAGCCCTCCTGAGAGAGCGGCAGATGGAGAGGCAGAAGATGATAATTACATGCCTCCCTCCGAAGACGAGGCAAGCCTCGACGATGATGAATTTGTCGTGCCTGAGGATCTCGTCGAGCAAGAGCGCTTCAAGCGCCGGCTTATGGCCACGACAAATAGCCTTAAGAAAAAGCAACAGTAGCTTCGAGCTGATCAAGATTTGCTAGCTGACAGATGGCCTGAAGTCCTTGCGGCCGAGGAATATGAACTCGAGCGCCCCTCCAAGAGTTACCCAAAGCGCAGGCTGCTACCCCAACTGGAGGAGGAAGCATTGAAACCTACATCGCCAGCATATGACGCGGCTGATCGGCCACCTCGTGGCCGCGATAGAGCGGCATTTCAGCCAAAGGCCCAGCCCGCACCCCACCGCCACTCAGATAAAAATGTCAAGGCACGGGGAAATACGCTAGACCTGCGAGACGTATTGGAGGACAAAGCAAAACACGCAAGATTGATCTACGGATCACAAGGGCACTCCACTACGCGAGACGATAACCGTCACGCCGAATACAGTAAAAGTAAATCCGGCCGGGCCGAACACAGCGGACAAAATTCATATGAGCTGCATGGTGATATAGCCTAGTACAGAGGCGCCGCGACACCCCTATGCTTCACAGATGAAGTAATGGATCACCAAATCCCAGAGGGTTTCAAACCCGTAAATATTGAATCATACGACGGTACAACAGATCCTGCGGTATGGATCGAGGACTACCTCCTGCACATCCACATGGCCCGCGGTGACGATCTACACACCATCAAATACCTCCCACTCAAACTCAATGGGCCAGCTCGGCATTGGCTCAACAGCCTGCCAGCAGAATCCATTGGCTGTTGGGAAGATTTGGAAGCCACATTTCTCGACAACTTCCAGGGCACTTATGTGCGACCACCAGATGCCGATGACTTGAGCCACATAATTCAGCAGCCAGAAGAATCGGCCAGGCAATTCTGGACACGGTTCCTGACAAAGAAAAATAAAATCGTCGACTGTCCGGATGCAGAGGCCCTAGCAGCTTTTAAGCACAACATCCGCGATGAGTGGCTCACCCGGCACCTTGGCCAGGAAAAGCCGAAATCTATGGCAGCACTCACGACACTCATGACCCGCTTTTGCGCGAGGAGAGGACAGCTGGCTGGCTCGCAGCAATAACATATCAAAGAACCCTGGTACTTCGGATACCAAGGATAGCAATGGCAGGTCACGTCGCAACAAACATAAGCGCCATATAAACAGCGACAATACCTAGGATACGGCAGTCAATTCCAGATTCAGAGGCTCTAAACCCGGTCAGCGGAAAAAGCCATTCAAAAGAAGCACTCCGGGCCCGTCCAGTTTGGACCATATACTTGATCGCTCGTGTCAAATACACGGCACCCCCGACAAGCCAGCCAACCACACCAACAGGGAATGTTGGGTGTTCAAGCAGGCCGGCAAGTTAAATGCCGAAAATAAGGATAAGGAGCTACATAGCGATAACGAGGAGGAGCCCCGGCCGCCGAACACCGGAGGACAGAAGAGGTTCCCCCCACAAGTGCGGACGGTGAACATGATATACGCAAACCACATCCCCAAGAGGGCGTGGAAGCATGCGCTAAGGGACGTATATGCGTTGGAGCCAGTCGCCCTAAAGTTCAACCCATGGTCCTCCTGTCCGATCACCTTCGATCGCAGGGACCACCCCACTAGTATCCGTCATGGCGGATTCGCCGCACTGGTCCTAGACCCAATCATCGACGGATTTCACCTCACTCGAGTCCTTATGGATGGCGGCAACAGCCTGAACCTGCTTTATCAGGACACAATGTGCAAAATGGGTATAGACCCCTCAAGGATCAAACCCACAAAAACGACCTTCAAAGGCGTCATACCAGGTGTAGAGGCCCATTGCACAGGCTCAGTCACATTGGAAGTGGTCTTCGGATCCCCGGATAACTTCCGAAGCGAGGAGTTAATCTTCGATGTAGTCCCGTTCCGCAGTGGCTATCACGCACTGCTCGGGCGAACCGCATTTGCGAGATTCAATGCGGTACCGCATTATGCATACCTCAAGCTCAAGATGCCAGGACCTCGGGGGGTCATCACAGTCAATGGAAACACAGAGCGCTCTCTTCGCACGGAGGAGCACACTGCGGCCCTCGCAGCTGAAGCACAAAGCAACCTCTTCAGGCAATCCCCCAGTTCGGCGATTAAACACCCGGACACCATCAAGCGCGCCCGGAGTAATCTGCAACAAGACAGCCTGGCACATTCCGAGCTCTTATAGCAATGCGGCCCCCATCCCAGCCCCAGCCAAATGGAGAAATCCGTGCCACGCGTACATAATTACGTATTGATAATACCATGGGTGTAGGTAGGGGGCACGACCGCACTAGGGGCTTCCCTCTTTGTTATTTTTTTCTCTCTTTCGGGAGTCTACTCTCTGGAAACCCCGGCTGGTGGTACAATTGCCGGACACACGATACAACAACCAAGGAGGCAGAAAGCTACGTCGCATCATGGAATTCCCAGGTGGTCTCTGATAGCGAGTGAAATACCTGCTTTAAATACCATTTCGCAGCTTGCCCTTGGAGGGGACATGTCAAATAGTCCTATTTTTTTGCTTATCGCACTACTTGTATCATTCTGCTTCAATGCACCTTTTTGAATAAACAATGCATAGCACTAGTCTATTACTGCATTCTTTATTCTTTCTTTATATATATATGTGTATATATATATATATATATATATATATATATATATATATATATATATATATATATATATATATATGTTCATTCATGACATTCAGCACCCGTACACTCTGGTATGGCCAATACGCCAGGGGCTTAAGCGTACCCCATAATACGGCGTGAGAAGTCCGAACACTTTTGACAGTGCGGCACCCCGAACTTATAGAATTATATGCATCAGCTCCGAATCATGTCTTGGGTCAATAGTTGGGTTTGCCCGGCTCCCATGTTTTGGTACCTTACGTTCCGCTATATCGGCTAAGGTAGCACTGGGAGAACTACTGCGATTGTGCCCCGGTTCATCTGGGCAAGCACCTCAGTAGAGAAAGCTAAAACTGACTGTCATGATAAGGCGAGAGCTGGTCGCTATTCGAGAGGTCTCGAGTCCCTAAAGACTTATGCCGCTTAGGGCGAGGAGTCGGCTTTGTCTGGCTTAGGTGTGTATAGCGCCCTGAATTCGGCCTTCCGAATACTAGGGGCTTCACCAAAATTTAAAATTATAGACTTCTCTGGCTAAGTGAGAGTGATAAAGCATTATAGTCCGATTGCCTTGTTCGCTATGCTGAGCACCTCCCTCGAAGGACCCAAGAATGGGAAAAGAGTGCTCAGATTTATCCCGAACACCCCAGCACTCGTGGCATGGGGGCAGAAGCCGACGACTCGCCATCTCTCAGATTTGATAAACAGCCGCACAGAAGGTAATATTTTAAATTCAAACAAGCGTTGCATAGCGCATATGAACAAGTTTTCATAATACAGGATCACACGAGCAAGTTCACTCAAAAATTACATTTTTGGAACACTCGTCCGCCACAAGACGGGCACCCTTCAGGACACCCTCATAATACATTTCAGGGTGGCGATGCTCCTTGCCCTGCGGTGGCCCCTCCTTCACCAGCTTCTCGGCATCCATCTTGGCCCAGTGCACCTTCGCACGGGCAAAAGCCCGGCGTGCACCTTCGATGCAGACGGACCGCTTTATGACTTCCAGCCGTGGGCAGGCATCCACAAGCCGCCTCACCAGGCCGAAGTAGCTGTTTGGAAGGGAGTCGCCAGGCCACATCCGGACTATAAGGCCCCTCATGGCCTGTTCGGCCGCCTTGTGCAGCTCGACCGGTTGCCACTGGTCGCCACAGCATCAGTGTTCGATCGATATCGAGACCAGAACAACTTCTCTGTCGAGCTTCCCTCCTCGGCCTGGTAGTACTTTGCGGCATCCGACACGCTGCGGGGCAAATCTGCGAATGCTCCTGGAGAGCTCCGGACTCGGGTAAGTAACAAGTAATTTACTTTCACATGCTTGTTTTGCATAATGAATGCCTTACGCCTCAATTTCATGGAGGGCCTTTTGGGCTTCAGCCTTGGCATGCTGGGTGCTCTTGAGGGCCGCGGCAAGCTCGGACTCTCGCTGTAACGCCCCAGACACACCCGCCGGTGGTCGTTACTCCTGGCGGGATCTAGACTGGCCCCACAGATCGATACTAGTCTTTTCTGCGCACTTTGTCCTCACTCGTGTGCACCCGGGAGCAACTTCCCGGTCGGTCACCCATCCTGACACTACTCCAAGCTGAGCACGCTTAACTTTGGAGTTCTGTCCGAATGGGATCCTAGAAAAGAAGGAATTCCTTATTGATATGGGTAGTCTATCATCCCTAATAAGCCAGGCTATCACATACACCCCCACTCAGAGGAACCGACGTCCTCGTCGGGCCACAGAACGTTCCTCTTGGCACAAGCGTCGTGCTTCGATCCGTACATGTGCCATGTCGGGTGCCACGACGGGTCACAAACGTCATGAACGACATGACCACGCACCTGTCGCAACCATCCGTGTAACCGCGAGGGTCGGCTCGATACCAACTTGTAACGCCCGGACACACCCGCCGGTGGTCGCGTTACTCTGGCGGATCTAGGCGGCCCCACAGATCAATACTAGTCTTTTCTGCGCACTTTGTCCTCACTCGTGCGCACCGGGAGCAACTTCGGTCGGTCACCCATCGACACTACTCCAAGCTGAGCACGCTTAACTTTGGAGTTCGTCCGAATGGGATCGTAAAAGAAGGAATTCCTTATTGATATGAGTAGTCTATCATCCCTAATAAGCCAGGCTATCACACTCGCGTCTTCGAGTCAACCTCCAAAGTCTCGTGCTTCTTCACGAGAGCCTTAAGCTCTTGTTGCACCTTGCCCACCTGTGCCTCTTGTTTCTCCCGATCGGTGCGCTCCTTGGCCGCTTTATTTTCGACCTCGGACAGCGCTTGCTTCAGGGTCGCCACTTCGGTCGTGGCCCCTGGCACATCCATGATGATCCTATCATTTTGCAACCACATCTCTTATATATATATATATATAGACAAGGTATTACTTACCTTTGTTCTCCTCGAGCTGCCTCTTGGCAAGGCCGAGCTCTTTCTCGGACTGCTCGAGGTTCTGCTTCAGTGCGGCGACCTCCGCAGTCAGTGCGGTAGAGGTCAGCAGCGAAGCCTGCATAAGCATATAGACATACTTGTATTAGACTCCTGCAGATATTATTTGATCCTCTATTCGGCTTTTCTTTGTGAACACCAAACAGAGCATCAGGGGCTACTGTTTATGCGGTAATATTTTCCTATATTTTAAATACTTACCTCAAAGCCTGTTAGAAGGCTGGCACGAGCTTGATCAGTCCGCTCTTGGCGGACCGAACCTTCTTGATCACCGCACTCATAATAGTGCGGTGCTCTTCGTTGATGGAAGCACCGCGAAGCGCTCCAGCAGGTTGCCCGGTGCCTCTGGATGGACAGAGGTCACCGGCACGGGCGGCTTGCCCCTCTTGGCAGGGGACCGCCTGCCGGAGTCCGGAACCACTGGAGGTTCCGGTGCGGTGTTCGGCAGAGGGCCGAACTTGGAGCCCTTGGGAGTCTTGCTCCCTTTGCGCCTGGAGTCCGGAAGGTCGCCTTGAGGCACCTCCAGGACTACCTCCCCTCGGCTCGGTGCCCCTTGAGGCAATACCTCGGCATTGTCCTTAGGGCGAGGAGACGAGGCGGTTGGAAGTGAATCGCTATTCATATCCGACGAGTCCAAGGAACCACTCGACGAGGATACGTCGATACGGGCTCTGGGCGGACTGCATGATCATATTCGGCGTAAGGAGAAGCAGTGCAATAAAAGTATGCTATGAGTTACTCTAGTATCCGAATACTTACGACTTCGCCAGGGGCTTGGCCCTGAGTAACCACTCGTCTTCGCTGTCAGCAGCGATGGTGGAACAGTCTGGAAGGAGTGTCCTTCCCTTCTTGGACCCTCCGGCCTCCCCGGTTGGGGCGGCCTTCCTTTTCTTGTCTCCCCCGGCTGGAGGGGAAGAACCTTCATCTTCCTCTTCCTCGTTGTCGTGAGAGGAGTGTGTCTCGGAGTTATCGGACGATGAGTCCGATACCACCTGGCGCCGGGAACTCTTTCAGGTTCCCGTGGCCTTCTTCTTGATCTTCTTCTCCGGCACCTCATAAGGAGCCGGAGTCCGCATCTCCGTCAGGAGAACGTCTGCAGGGTCTTCGGGCAGAGGGGTCGGGCAGTCAATCTGCTCCGATGTCTCCACCTAGTCCTGTCAAAGGCATGGGAGCTCAGATCCCGCACATGGTTAAACTACGGAAAATAAATACCCTACAAGATGTACAGAACTCACCGGATTCGCAGGGCGCGTCGCGCTTAGCCTGCGGTCCTCGGTAAGGGGAGGGGGGACCTCGGCGCCCTTGAACATCACCTTCCAGACGTCCTTATGCGTCGTGTCGAAGAGCTCGCGTAGAGTCTGGTGCTGGGCCGGGTTGAACTCCCATAAGTTGAAAGCCCGTTCTTGACACGGGAGGATCCGGCGAAATAGCATGACCTGGACTATGTTGACAAGCTTGAGTTTCTTGCTTATCATGTTCCGGATACACTTCTGAAGTCCGTCCAGCTCCACCGATGAGCCCCAGGACAGGCCCTTCTCCTTCCAGGAGGTGAGCCGCGTGGGTATTCCGGATCGGAACTCGGGGGCCGCCACCCAGTTGGTGTCGCGCGGCTCGGTGATGTAGAACCATCCCGATTGACACCCCTTTATGGTCTCCACGTAGGAGCCCTCGAGCCACGTAACATTGGGCATTTTGCACACCATGGCTCCGCTGCATTCCGCTTGTTGGCCGCCTACTACCTTCGGTTTGACATTGAAGGTCTTCAGCCACAGGCCGAAGTGGGGCCAGACGTGGAGGAAAGCCTCGCACACGACGATAAACGCCGAGATGTTGAGGATGAAGTTCGGGGCTAGGTCGTGAAAATCCAGGCCGTAGTAGAACATGAGCCCGCGGACGAATGGGTGGAGCGGAAATCCCAGTCCGCGGGGGAAGTGGGTGAGGAACACTACCCGCTCATGGGGCCTAGGGGTAGGAATGATCTGCCCCTCATCTGGGAGCCGGTGTGTGATATCCTCGGACAGGTACCCGGCTCCCCTCAACTTTTTGACGTCTCCCTCCGTGACGGAGGAGACCATCCACTTGCCTCCCGCTCCGGACATGTTTGGAGAGGTTTGAGGAGAAGGATGCGTACTTGGGCGCTGGAGCTCGAGTGCACAAGAATGGATGAGCAAGGAGGAAGAAGGCGTGGGTAGAAAAAGGTGAATCCTTATCCCTTTATAAGGGCGGACGAAACTATGCGCCCCCACCAGCCTGGTAAAACTCGCTTATCCCCCAAGCGCCGAATTGATGGTGCGGTTGGGTTACCCACGTCCATATTGATGGGGATCCCGTGATAAGGGGACACGATCTCTGCTTCAAAAGACGTGCCAAGGAAACCGCCTCGCGAAGCACGCTGAGGTTAGTTGTGAAAAACGATTTGAATGGTGACCTGGCTGTGGTGTGATGTCACACTGCAAAATATGTCAGCAGATTAGATTTGTGGAAATATTATTCTCTCTACGGTAGTATGTGGAACTTGTTTTGTAGAGCCGGACACGATCCTCGTGTTCAAAATCTTCTATGAAGTATTCGGAGGAGGAACCCGCCTTGCAATGCCGAAGACAATATGCGCACCGGACTCATCGTCATTGAAGCCTGGTTCAGGGGTTACTGAGGGAGTCCTGGATTAGGGGGTATCCGGACAGCCGGACTTTATCCGTGGGCCAGACTGTTGGACTATGAAGATACAAGATTGAAGACTTCGTCCCGTGTCCGGATGGGACTCTCCTTGGCGTGGAAGGCAAGCTTGGCAATACGGATATGTAGATCTCCTTCCTTGTAACCGACTCTGTGTAACCCTAGCCCCCTCTGGTGTCTATATAAACCGGAGGGTTTAGTCCGTAGGACCAAGTACAACAATCATACCATAGGCTAGCTTCTAGGGTTTAGCCTCTTCGATCTTGTGGTAGATCAACTCTTGTAATACTCATATCATCAAGATCAATCAAGCAGGAGTAGGGTTTTACCTCCATCGAGAGGGCCCGAACCTGGGTAAAAACATCGTGTCCCCCATTTCCTATTACCATCCGCCTAGACGCACAGTTCGGGACCCCCTACCCGAGATCCGCCAGTTTTGACACCGACAGTGGGAAAATGAATGCTCTTTATTCTTCCTTGTCTCACTCCCCTATTTTCACCGTACCAAAGGCTATTAAAGAAAGACTCGAATTCGGTCGTGGGTGGCTCATCAAGAGAGCCCCAAAATGGAAGTTTGTAGTTATGAGAAAAATTCTCTAGTGAGATGGTAAATGGACTATCATAAAGCATAAACGACACCCTAGACTCACGGGGAAAGAATTTGAACTGTTTGACAAATGATTCAGTGAGAAGTTGGCGTTGTTCACACTTATCTGAAAGGTAGGGACCGAGACCGGCATTGTGAACATATTGCTAAAATTCCTCCTTAATGCCCACACGCATCATATATTCATCGCAAGGCCATAAGTATGTTTTGGTGGTGGCATCTCATGTGGAACTTTCACTTGGTTCAACATAAGACCGGCGAGCAGAACTGTCACTAGAGGATGCCCCCGAGGATCGTATCCTCGAAGAACTCCTTCCAAATAGGTTCATCATGTCCACGTACAATTTTCAAGAAACAATCCCGCGAAACAGTTTCAGAAACAGAGTTTCGAGCAAAGAGATCGAAATCTGCGGGTTTGAGCTCAAGAACACGGGAGACAGAGCAAAGGAGATTTTTTTTTCTCGAGGTAAGTGATGATGTGGGCTAAAGAGATAAGTGAGGGGGCCCACACGGGGACCACAACCCACCAGGGCGCGCCTGGGGGTCCTGGCGCGCCCAGGTGGGTTGTGCTCACCTGGTGCACCTCCCTCTGGTATTATTTGCACCAAAAATTCATAAATATTCGGAAAAAATTGTATTAAATTTTCAGGGCATTCTGAGAACTTTTATTTTTGGTCTTTTTTTTGCACGGGAAATTCAAAAAACAGACAAAACATGGCATTTTATATTATTTAACTAATAAAAACATAAAACAAAAAGTAAGGACAGAAGGTAGTGCTTACTAAATTCATCAACTTCATACCACTCAAAAATGATTCGTTAATAAGGTTGATCAGGTCTTATTAACAACCACTTTTGATTAGCATGAAATCGAAGAACTTTCATAAATCACTAAGTTACCTCAATGGGGATGTGAATGTCCCCAACTATAAGCATTTCATATTTCTTTTTGACAGTAGGTAGAGGTATTTGAAAACTTCCAATAGTGATTGTCGGAGATTTTTCAATAACATTAATACCATTCATTTGGAATTATTTCTTCGGAAAGTGCACCGTATGCTCATTACCATTGATATGAAAAGTGACCTTGCTTTTATTGCAGTCAATGACAACCCCTGTAGTATTCAAGAAGGGTCTACCAAGGATAATCGACATGTTGTCATCCTCAGGCATCTCAAGTATAACAAAGGCAGTCAAAATAGTAACATTAGCAATAACAACGGGCACATCCTCACATATACCGATAGGTATGGCAGTTGATTTATCAGCCATTTGCAAAGATATTTCAGTAGGTGTGAGTTTATTCAAGTCAAGTCTTTTATATAAAGAGAAAGGCATAACACTAACACCCGCTCCTAAATCACACAAAGCAGTTTTCACTTAATTCTTTTTGATATTCCCGGATCTCCAAGTTTTTTAGGTACTCCATCTTTGAAAGTATAATTAGCAAGCATAGTGGAGATTTCAGCTTCCGGTATTTTTCTCTTATTTGTGATGATGTCTTTCATATACTTTGCATAAGGAGGCATTTTCAGGATATCAGTCAAGCAAGTACGCAAAAAAACTGGCCTCAACATTTCAGCAAAGCGTTCAAATTATTCATCATCTTTCTTTTTAGTTGACTTGGGTGGAAAATGCATAGGTTTTTGAACCCATGGTTCTCTTTCTTTACCGTGTTTTCTAGCAACAAAATCTCTTTTATCATACCTTTTATTCTTAGGTTGTGGGTTATCAAGATCAATAGGTGGTTCTATCTCAACATCATTATCTGGTTCTTTACCATTGTTTGGTTGAGTTTCTTCATGAACCTCATCATTATCACTAGGTGAGTGTTCATTACCGGACTGAGTTTCAGCATCTCAGATGGAAGTTTCATTTTCATTATCAGGAGGTTTTTCTATTTCAGGTTCACTAGAAGTATGCAAAGTCCTATCGTTTTTCTTTTTCTTTTTCTTTCTAGAAGGACTAGGTGCACTAGTGTTAGCTCTTTGTAAATATTGTTCAATCCTTTTTGGGTGTCCCTATGGATAAAGTGGTTCCTGAGTCATTTTACCTCCTCTAGTTGCAACTCTAACAGCAAAGTCATGCATATTATGATTCATTTCATCAAGAAATTCTCTTTGTGATTTAGCAACTTGTTCTAACTGAGTTTGAACCATAGAAGCATGTTTTCCAACACCTCTAACATCATTTGAGATTCTAAATAACAAGTCACTCAAGCGAGCAATCATATCAGAATTATATTTCAATTGTTTCATAACATTTGCATTGAAGTGATATTGTTTTCTAATGTAGTTCTCAAACTCATAAAGGCATTGACTAGGATGCATATTGTGAGGGTTATCATTATCACTGAACTTCATAAGAGAATTTACCTCTACCACCTTAGGCAGCGGTGGTGTATTAAGCCCATGTATTTCTTCAATAGGAGGTAAATTCTTAACATCCTCAGCTTTAATACCTTTTTCCTTCATAGATTTCTTTGCCTCTTGCATATCTTCTGGACTGAGATATAATATACACCCCTGTTCTTTGGAGTGGGTTTAGGCGGTGGTTCGGGAATAGTCCAATCATCATAATTTTTCAAGATATTATTCAATAATTCTTCAGCTTGTCCAACAGTTCGTTCCCTGAAAACACAACCAGCAAAACTATCTAGGAAGTCCCTAGAAGCATCGGTTAGTCCATTATAGAAGATATCAAGTATTTCATTTTTCTTAAGAGGATGATCACGCAAAGCATTAAGCAACTAGCAAAGCCTCCCCCAAGCTTGTGGGAGACCCTCTTCTTTAGTTTGCACAAGGTTAAATATTTCATGTAAGGCAGCTTGTTTCTTATGAGCAGGAAAATATTTTTCAGAGAAGTAATAAATCATATCCTGGGGACTACGCACACAACCAGGAGCAAGAGTATTGTGCCAACCTTTAGCATCACCCTTTAATGAGAAAGGAAATAATTTGAGAATGAAGTAATAGCGAGTTTTCTCATCATGAGTAAAAAGGGTAGCTATATCATTCAACTTAGTAAGATGTGCCACAACAGTTTCAGTTTTATAACCATGGAAAGGATCTGATTCAACCAAAGTAATTAACTCTGGGTCAACAGAGAATTCATAATCCTTATCATCAATAAAGATAGGTGAAGTAGCAAACTTAGGATCACATTTCATTATAGCATTCAGAGATTTTTCTTTATACTCCCTCTGTCCGGGAAAAGTTGTCTCCATGGTCATTTTACAAAAAAAACCTCTGCAAAGTCCCGACACAACCCGCACTCCCCGCTCGTCACCCCCGAGCTCGAGCTCCCCTGCTCGTCTCCCCCACGCTGGAGCTCCCATCCTCTGCTCCCCCGCACCAGAATTCCCCCCTCTGCTCCCCCGCACAGCTCTCCTGTGTCTCGCCGGAGCTCCCCCACCCCACACCGCCGCCGCGTTGCTTCCCCCTCCTCGCTCCTCTCCTCGTTCCCCATGGTAGACCACGGCGAGGAGAAGGCTTGATTTTTTTGATCTGATCTCTAACGGCGGCATCCTTCCTCGAGGGCGGCAAACCGGAGCTGGCCCTGCGCGTCGTCGACCACCTCCTCGCTGGCTGGACGGCATCGACCACGAAGCCGGTCCCGACTAGATCTGCTCAGATCGACTCCACAGTCACACCAAGAATCGGTCTTGGCTAAACTCAGCCTTCTCCAAGCGTGCGCCACCAGGGACTTCTCCAAGCGCACGCCGCCGCTCGCCTCCCGCCACTTCGCCGACCACGTCTTCACCGTCGGCATCGGACGCCCTGTTCGCACCATGTACGCCAGTTTTTCTCCTACTTGCTCTCATGTTTCACCATGTAGGCTCTAGATTGCTCTAGGGTAAAATGGTGTAGATGTTGTTGATCTTTGACAAAAAATGTGTGGATTACAGTAGATTGCTCTTGATTACTGGATCTGAATTTGCTTGTGCTGTAGATTGCTCTTGATTACTGAATCTGAATTTGCGTGTGTTGTAGATTGTTGAATCTGAAATTACCCAAGGGTTACAGTAGTGTAGCTTCTTTTTGGAGTAAAGGAAACTTTAGTAAGATTTCTTACTGTAAAACCTGAAACCTGAAACCTGAAACCTGTAGGATGTGGTGTACTCTAAAATTGCAATCAACTGATAAACAGTTAACTGAAACTGTTTCTAGGATTTAAAAAATTGAGACCTTTTAGATCTCTGGGGGCTTTGGGATGCCCATGTGACGAATTAATATTTTCTCTGGTACATGAGGGCTCAGAAGTTAGCTCAGTGCATTTTGATCTAGTGTGTAGCTGCTGCTGATCTTTGAGGTTAGAATATGTAATTTCAGCGTCTAGCTAGCTGCTGACGAGGAATGATTAGGCGGTGGTGCTTCAAAGTTGGTGCCTGCTATTGTGGCCTAATCACTGTCAAAACTGTCAAGACTGAAATTTACTCCATCTTTCTCCAAACTATCAAAACTGAATTTCGCTCACTGAAAATTTGACAGTGGAGTACTATTCAAACTGTATTCACTGTCTAAATTTTATTGATGTCAAATTTTATTTATGTGTCAAGTTGGACATCAACTTGACAGTTCACTTAATGTCCTCTGGTGCTATACTCCAAGTTTTTACTCCACAAGTCTGTTGAAGCGGGCATGTCTTTGTGAATCTTGCTGTGTACTCCAAGTAGATGGTGGATAGCATGGATATTAGTACTTGTTGCATTCTAAGTTTATAACCACTCTAGATTTACAAGTGTTTACTGAAGATGACACGTGTTTACTGAAGATGACAAGTGTTTATTCAGTTCTAAATTTGGAGTAACTAGTAGACCAACAATATTCATCTTTTTCTGTTTATGAAGAAGAAGAACAATAAACCTAGCTAATTCAAATAATTCCAATTTTACGGACATGTTTTTATCAACTCTTAGTTAAGGGATTGTGGCAGTTTTCAGTTTGGAATAGTGCACAAAAGAACAATAGATTATGCACTATTGTGCACTAATAGAAGCATAGTGAACAGAAGAAGAACAGCCACAATCCCTTTGGAGTATATGTGCCGCTTGAAGGTGCATAATTCAAATAATTTCCCTCAACTGTAGTTTTGTGCTGCTTGAACTGTTTCTACAGGAATATTTAGGCATGTTTGGACTGAAATTGGACAATTGGACAGTTGGAAACTTTAGGCATGTTTGCAATTGGACAAATGGTGTATAAATCCAAATAAATCAAATAAATTCAAATAATTCAAATAAATTCAAATACTTCTATCCTTTCTTTTCCTATCCTTTCTCATTTAACACATGACACAATACATACACATGACACAATAGTGCATGTATGACACTGAATGTGTGGAGTAACATCTTTTACATCTCTGTTTTGGTCAAAACTGAATGTTGATTGCTTGCATCATCTACTCTGAATAATTTTATACTGACAACTTCAGCATCTATAGACTTTGTGTTGTGGCAGCAGCTAAAAACCCTACATCTTGTCTCTCTATTTTTTAAAGCTGATGTTTCAATTGTTACTGAACCTTGTTAAGTTTTAAACAAAATGATTACTAGTGCATCTAGGAATCATTTAAGTTCTGCTACTACATGAAGTGGTGCTGCTATATGACCATGCTGGAATATGCATTTACATAGATTGACCGATGGCTCAACATATTCTTAACTTTGTTACTATATTTATCTAGAGATGGGAGTATATCACCATGTCCTGACTTTGTTACTCTTGCACTCACCTACGCTACTCTTGCATTGATTTCAGTTCCCTATCTCAGTTGTTCTGTTGCATGACCATGTATAGATAGAAGTTGTTCCCTCTGGTCCAAATAGGTGAGCGAGCCATCCATCGAATTGCCCGCAAAAATTTGCATACTCCATGTGTGTTCACTGAATTTTCAGTGCACTCATGGAAGCATGCATTTCCCAATCAATTAACAGTGACAACTGATTCCTTTGGCTTGTCCTTAAAAAATTCAAATGCACTGTTTAGATCCAGTTTTGTGATTTGGGGAACTATAAATATTCTGATTACCAACTTTATGTGTCAAGTTTGACATCAACTTGACTGAATATCAAGTTGAAAGATCAAAAGCTGACAGAAATTGACAGGTTTTGAGCATCAAGAGATTTGAATGCAGTTAACTTGTGTTGAAAAGTTAGCTGAATTTTTTTGTATCAGCATTGCACCATTTTCGGCTTGACAGATCAACTCAACTACCTCAACTCAATTCAGCAATTATCTTGCAGGTTCAGGAATTATCTTTGTAGGTTCTCCAGACACAACAATAATCTTCATACTCACACCACTAGTTGAGCAGAGCAGATGCAGAGGCGGGCGAGGCGAATCACCAAGCACCAAGATCTGGCAGAGGTCGGGGCAAGGGAAAGGAAGAAGCATCATCGAGGTCCTCATCAGCGTCGCCCACCAGTAGTAGCAACATCGAGGCGGAGTGGCGGAATTGTCCACGACGCCGCGGCCGGGCCGCAAGTCGAGGCGAGTTCGTGGCCATGGGCGGCGAAGGTGGTTGCGTGGGTGGGCGACCATGAAGCGGCGTAGGTGGGCGACCGCGTGCGGCAAGATTCAACGGGGCCGGCGGTGCAGCTCGAGGCGGGTGCCGGCGCAGGTTGCCTTCGCGGCGGGCGCCGCAGGTGGGAAGCCTCGGCGTAGGTCCAGGCGGGCGGCGGCGCTGGTGTTGGTCTCGCGCTGGACGGCGCTGGTGTTGGTCGCGGCGTAGGTCCAGGTGGGCAGCGACGCAGGTGGGAAGCCGACAATGGCTGCGAGGCACGGGCGACGGGGGAGCACGAAGGAAGAAGATGGAGTTATTCGTGACGGGTTTAAAACTTTGAGGTTTTTTTTTGCAAAAAAGTAAATACACTGTGCCGTGGACAACTTTTCCGGGATGGAGGGAGTACTTGTGTAATAATTTCTCTAGATCATCCCTATCATTGCAAGCAATAATATCTCTAGTTGTTTCTTCACTCGTAACATAACCTTCCGATACCTTAGGCAATTCAAATCTAGGAAGGCTAGTTCTAGCAGGTGTTTCAGGAGATTCAGTTTCAAGTTCATCATCAGATTCAACAACATCATGTTGTATAACTCTAGCAATTTGTTTATCAAGAAAGTCAACAAGTGGCACATCATCATTATCAACGTACTAGCATCATCATAAGCATCATTCATAGTAGAAGTAGCATCATCAATAACTTGCGACATATTGGTGGTGTTGCAAGTTTACTCAAAACAGAAGGTGAAACTAAAACAGAACTGGATGGCAGCCGAGGTGTTGAAGCAGTTCAGCATGATGGACATCATCTTGAAGAAGCAACTGTGCGCCCATGTCGACGCTGGTCATAATTTGTGACGCGGTCAAAGCCGGATTGATGAAGAGACCGAGCGGCGATGTCGGCGCGCCTGACCCGTGCAATCTGTGGGGTGAGGGTGTTGGTGATAATTTAGTCTTCACGATGGCGAACTCTTGTTCACCTTGTCGAGCTGATGATCCGATAAGGCTGGGCTCGGCTCGATGAAGCAACGATCCGTCTAGCATAGGTCGGCAGCCATGGAGTAATGTTGCCGGACTGGTTTGACACCAGCGCGACAGTGAAGGTTATCTCCGAAAAGGAGCAAAATTTGTGAGCATGTGTTCGGAAACAAAACACAATACCCTAGAAATAGATTCTTCCAAAAAGGTTGTACAATATCTCGTTCATGAAGCAAGATGAATTCAGATCGGATTCGTATTCACGTAGAAAACAGAGCCGAAAAGTGATGCACTAATCGGAAGGTTCCTGGAGTTTGGACGGTCGGATCAAGCTGAAATTTTGAGGGGTGGTAGATATAGGAATTCCGCAGCCGATCAACGGTTGGATCTTCCGAAGGACGTATGAGCTAGATGTTGGACACCACGCTCCAAACTCATCCGGATTCCCGTCCAGCTTTGCCAGGGCTCTGGCATATCGGAGATTGGCGGAGAATGCTCCATCGGAACGCGACGAAATTTTACAGGGTTGTTGTACACTCAATCCCGCACAATTTCACCGAAACAATCGTTGAAGTGATGCTTGAGGAGGCGGTGGCAGTGGATATGATTTCGTTGTCCAGAAAAACAACACGGTCGCTCGAGGGCAATGTTGACGTTGAGCCCCCGAGCTCCACGGATGATTCCTCCATGATCTTGATAGAGATCGGAGTTGATGATGACGAGGACATATGTCCGATCTTGATGATCCGAAGAGGATCCTGGTCCTCGGACCAGCCGATGTGACCAGTCGAGGCGGCGATGAAGACGCCGACGTCACAGTTTATCTGTAGACTAGCCATTGATCCATTGCCGATCACACATCGGAACTCTCAATGAAAGCACCAATGTCGGTGTCAAAACCGACAGATCTCGGGGTACGGGGTCCCGAGTTGTGGATTCTCGTACCAATGGTAACAGGGATGATGAACATGGTATTTTACCCAGGTTCGGGCCCTCTTGATGGAGGTAAAACCCTATGTCCTGCTCTTGTTTATATTGATGGAATATCAAGTACAGAGTTGATCTACCTCGAGATCATATTTTGTGGTCTAAACCCTAGAGGTATGATGATTGATGTCATAATGATCTAGCATATCTCCTATCGACTAGCCCGGCCTCGGCTTATATAATGTACCAGAGGCCTAGGATAACAAGAGTCCTAGTCGAATACGTTGGTGGAGAGGAGTCCTCGTCTTGATCATCAAGACTTGTGGAATACTCCTTGTATGCGGCATGGGCTGCCCTAAGTGGCCCATGAGTAAACTGCCATGGGGGTCCTCGGCCCGATCCACCTGATCGGGAGACGACGTGGTGAGTACCCCCTAGTCCAAGACACCGTCAGGCGCGCCCTGGTGGGTTGTGCCCACCCAGGGGCCCCTCTCCTATAGGTCTTGGCTCTAGAAATTCTTATTTATTATATAAAAGTTCCTCGTGAAGTTTCGTTCCATTCCGAGAACTATTATTTCTGCACAAAAACAACACCATGGTAGTTCTACTGAAAACAACGTCAGTCCGGGGTTAATTTCATTCAAATCATGAAAATTAGAGTCCAAAACAAGAAGAAAAGCGTGAGAAAAGGTAGATACGTTGGAGACGTATCAGTGTGCGATGCGCTATAAAATATCTTGGCGCACCCTCTTGTATGGCTTACGCCGGAATCTTCATCGTCTACAATCCACCTCTTGCGCTTCAACCACACTTCGCACTAGTTTCTCGCGACACCAAGCAAAACAAATCGGCAACCGCAAAAATATCTAGCTCCCCGCCCTCTCCCCTGACCAAAAGAGTAACGCCCGGATGTAACCTTCCATATTTGTAACTCGAACTCTTGCCTTTTCCGGAGATGCGATATATTATTTCCTCCGTGGTTGGGTTTTTGTTTTTTCTTTTGCTTTGTGTTCGTGTCATGCATCTCATCTCATGGCATCATGTGCATTGTGGTATTCATCTCGTTGTGCTTGCATTATGTTTGTAATGTTGCTTGGCTATGCATTTGGCCCATGCATCATCACCTCCCCGTTACTTCTTATTCCTTCCTTGATGCAAGTGCCATTTCTCCCTTCTCCATTAATGTTCAATCTTTGTCAATGAATCATGCACCATGCCTTATACCTCTCTGCCAAGTTTCAGCCTTTTGGGAGTTGTTTTGGTTGGGTTCAAAAATGGCTCAAGTTTGAATTTAATTCATAATTGAATTATTTTTCTATCTATAAAATTGCCAAGCCAATTTATTAAAATGGTGCAAAATTCCAGCATTCCTGAGATATTGGTATTCCAGCCTACTCCCTCTCCAAAGTCCCTGTGATTTTTCTCTTTCTTCTCTTCCTGAAGAAATTCGAAGAGAGAAATTGAGGCAGGGGAGAGAGAGCAGCAGTGCAGCCCAGCCACACCGCAGCAGCCACCTTAGCCCAGCCCGTGCCTGGCCTTTTCTCCTCTTCCCCTTGGTAATTTTCTATCCAGTGAAATCCTTCGGACCCACATGTCATCCTCACTCCTTCCTCCTTTCTTCCACCTTGGCATTTTTCTTCTCTCGCAGTAACTCTTCGGAGAGATCACGCACATGGCCACCGTGGCTACCACGGCGCCCGCGCCCCTCCTATAAAGCCGCAGCCCCACGCCCTAGGGTTTCCCTCTTCCCCTCTCGACGCCGCCACCTCTTTCCCTTCCCTCTGCTTCTTCCACAAATCAGATGCACCGAGAGCAGGGAGATAAACCTGTCGACGTCCGTCGTCGTTCTCGCGGCCGGAGGGCCTCAAGCTCGTCTTCGACATGTCCTCCTGCACCCCGTCTCCGTCCTCGGCCGATTCTGATGGGTGGTTGAACTGGATCGCCTCCACGCCGTCGTCCACGTCCACGTCATCGTCGTCCTCCCCTGCTTCCTCTTCTTCAGGAGACCGAGCTTCCCTCCGGCGTGATCCGACAAGCAGCTGCCGTCTTCTTCGTCCGGGGCCTCTCGTGCCTCGCCGTCGTCTTCCTCGACTACGCACACATCCACACGGTCCCGTAGCTCCTTCCACGACGTCCTCTACATCGTCTTCTTCCTCCGGCTAATACATCGCCGCCCCAATCAGCGCGCCTTCTCGCCGTCTTCGGTCTCTGACGACCTCGTACAACTCCAGCAGTACCCCCCTCGGTGAGCATACGCTCCTCCCAGCCCCTCTCTTGCACAATCCATCGCCGTAGTCGTCTTCTCGAGCCGCCAACACCATATCCTCCATGGCTGAGTTTCTGGAACTCACCTCGCTGCCCCTGCACACTCCCGCACGCGCTCAACCCTCTCTGTTCGCGCTCGCACACGCAAGACCGAAGTGCTGCACGCGCAGCAGCCGCGGAACGCCACCCGCGCGGCTTCGGTCGTCGCCTTCCCCATGTCTGAGACGAGCTCCTGCTCGTGCACAAGTGTCTACACGCACGCCACCCCCGGAAGCAGCCTTCGCTCGCAAGCGCGCACCTCGCACATTTCCGCACCCCCGCCGATGATCCGCTGCACCTGTAGCCGTTGCTTTCCTCGTCGTCGTCGCCGGCAAGTTGCTGTGCGTTCATGGCGGTTCCAAGGCTGAGCCTCTGCTTGTTCAAAAGAGCCATGCCCCTTCCTTATCACAAACACTCAGGCAGGCCAGGTGGTCAGCGCGTTGCTCCCCTACGCAGGAGGTCGTGGGATCAAGTCCCAGCTGGCCCCATTTTTGCTCTGTTTCCTTTTATTTTGCTCACTCACACTCATCCATTCTGGGTCAGATTCACTTTGGGCCTTGCACAGTGTGTTGCATTGACCCATGATTTTTTTTCATTCGTGATTTTGTCATATATCCGGGCATGCATATTTACAGGAATGCCATCATTTTGAATTGCATACAACTAAATAACCATGCATCCAAATAAAACATGTCATATATGCATCTTGCTCAGCTGTTTAAGTTCTTTAACAATATGCAACTTTCATCCCTGTTAAAAATGTTTAAAATTGTTGTTTGCAATAATTTGCACAAATGTCATGTTAAAATGGTTTATTTCATAACTAAATAACCGTAGCTCGGATTTAAATGTTCTTTATATGTAAATGGGGTAGAAAAATGCATAGATTAACATGGTGCACTTTATTTTGATATTTAACAACATTAAAATTGTGTATAGGGAAGAACAGTACAAAATTTGAAATATGCATATGAGGATTTTCCGGAATTGTTGTTCGTTGTTCCGGCCTCATTTGAACTTGCCTAAATAGTTAGTTTACTTTTGTTTCACCTCTTGCCATGTTTAACAACATTTAATATTGTTGAGTAGCTTATAACAAGATCAAACTAAATAATTGCATGTGGTGTTTCGTTGATATGCAACTCGTTGCATATTGAGCTCCACTTAACTTGTAGTATTGTTTGTTGCACTTTGCCATGCCATGCCTATTTAAACCGGGCATGCAGCATATTTGGTTGTGCATCATGACATGTTTATGCTTGTGTGTTTACCATGTTGTTTGCTTCTTTCCGGTTTGCTTCTCTCGTTAGCTTCGGTTTCGTTCCGGAGTTGTGAGGATTCGTTCGACTACGTCTGGTTGTCTTCTTCATGGACTCGTTCTTCTTCCTAGCGGGATTTCAGGCAAGATGACCGTCACCTTGGGTAACATTACTATCATTGCTATGCTAGTTGCTTCGTTCTATCGCTATGCTGCGCTACCTATCATTTGCTCCTCAAGCCTCCCAAATTGCCATGAACCTCTAATCCGTTGTCACCCTTCCTAGCAAACCTTTGTTTGGCTATGTTACCGCTTTTTCTCAGCCCCTCTTATAGCGTTGCTAGTTGCAGGTGAAGATGAAGATTGCTCCACGTTGGATTATGTTCATGTTGGGATATCACAATATCTCTTATATATATTATTAATGCATCTATATACTTGGTAAAGGGTGGAAGGATCGGCCTTATGCCTGGTGTTTTGTTCCACTCTTGCCGCCCTAGTTTCCATCATATTGGTATTATGTTCCCGGATTTTGCGTCCCTAACGCGGTTGGGTGATTTATGGGACCCCCTTGACAGTTCGCTTTGAATAAAACTCCTCCAGCAAGGCCCAACCTTGGTTTTACATTTGCCTCACCTAAGCCTTTTTTCCCTTGGGAGTTGCGCTCTCGAGGGTCATCTTTATTTACCCCGGGCGGTGCTCCTCGAGTGCTGGTCCAAATCGAAGCGATGTCCGGCGCCCACAGGCAACCAGGTCTATGCCAACCCGTCGTCTTGCTCATCCGGTGTGCCCCGAGAACGAGATATGTGCAGCTCCTATCGGGATTTGTCGGCACATTAGGGCGGCTTTGCTGGTTTTGTTTTACCATTGTCAAAATGTCTTGTAAACGGGATTCCGAGACTGATCGGGTCTTCCCGGGAGAAGGAATATCCTTCGTTGATCGCGAGAGCTTATTATGGGCTAAGTTGGGAGACCCCTGCAGGTTTGAACTTTCGAAAGCCGTGCCCGCGGTTATGTGGCAGATGGGAATTTGTTAATGTCCGGTTGTAGTAAACTTGAAGTAAACTCTTCTAAAATACACCAACCGTGTGCGTAACCGTGAGTGTCTCTTTTCGGGGTTGATCGAGAGGAGAACACGGTTTTTGGGTTATGTTTGATGTAAGTAGGAGTTCAGGATCACCTCTTGATCATTACTAGTTGACGACCGCTTGCTTTGCTTCTCTTCTCTCTCTTATTTGCGTAAGTTAGCCACCATACATGCTTAGTCGCTGCTGCAACCTCACCACTTTACCACTTCCTTACCCTTTAAGCTTTGCTAGTCTTGATACCCATGGTAATGGGATTGCTGAGTCCTCGTGGCTCACAGATTACTACAGCAACAGTTGCAGGTACAGGTTATGAGATGATCATGACGCGAGAGCGATGTTTGCTTGTTTTGGAGTTCTTCTTCTACTCCTTCTTCGATCAGGGGATAGGTTCCAGGTCGGCAGCCTGGGCTAGCAGGGTGGCTATTGGTTGAGTTTCTGTTTATGTTTCATCCGTAGTCGGATGTTGATCTTATGTATGATGTATCGTTGTATTCACGTGACATCGTATGTCTTGGTTGTATCCCCACTATTATGTAATGTTGATGTAATGATATCCACCTTGCAAAAGCGCCTTCAAGATGCGCTTCTACCCTTGGTGGGACCTTCGAGTTCCTTTAGGATAGGGTCGCATCTTGGGCGTGACAAAAAGCCACATTTCCCCTGTTCCTCCTTCCTTTCTAGGTTCAAACCTTCATGCTTACTTACAGCGCCGCCTCCTCATCGGCGACCCTTCTTCTTGTTGTGTGGTCTCGTCGATATAGTCAGGTAATCCACGCCCCATCCCCATCCTCCTCCTCCTTCTCCATCCCACATGCCCCGACCGACGGCCCGACACCTTCCGCCCAAATCACTACCCCGTCCTCCAAATAAGCGCCGCCAGCAGCCATTTTGCCTGCAGTATAGCGAGGAGCTCAGGAGCATCTAGCAGCGGAGAAGCAAATCATGGCTGCACGCGCGGATGAGGTCGCGATGGCTGCCATGCATGCCGACCGCCAGATCTTGGAGGAGCACCTCGCCTTCGAGGCCACTATCAATGCCGCCACGCGGTTGACTACTTTAAAATACTGTTCCTGGTGTTTTCTTGAGGCCATCGCCAGTGCCTTCTAGTGAATTATCCTATGCAATGTTAATATGCAATTTGATCTTCTGAAATGTAATGTTCAGTTAACAGTTTGGTCCAACAATTGCCACATTCCCTAGTAGTTATCAAGCATTCTTTGTTTGGTTAACTGTCTTATCTTCTAGTATATGTTCTATTCTACAATGTGGTGCTCAGTTAACTGTTTGGTTCATATGTTCTGTTGTCCAATTAATTGTTTGGTTCAATTATGCAATCGGACGTTCATTTGTTGTGGGTGTAATTTTGTATTGTTATGCATGTGAGAAATAAATTGAATTTGGTTGTACTAAATACATGAGAAACATATACAATTGCTCTATTTCCAAGTTGTTTAGCAAGGTTTGTGTTATCCTTGTGTCTTGGTAGTGTTGTAGAGGTCTTCGGCGTTGGTGTGTAGCGGCTTGGTTGCTCTGTGATATGCCCCATCGCCATTGGCATGAGGTTGGTCTAGGTCGAGCATGTATCGTAGTACGCATGGTGGGTGTGTTTTGTGGATGTGATTGCTAATCCTTGTGATTAGCGTTGTTGTAACGTCCCAAGACCGACGCTCCAGAAGTCTTCCAGCTATCTTGTTGTTGTCGTGTGTTTTATTTTTGTTTGTTGCATTCATCATGACATCATACGCATTGCATCCGCATGTTTTCTTAAAACTCTCAGTTCGTTCGTAATTGCTGCGTCTCTCTGTTGTCTGTTCCGAGACCAACCGGGTTTTTTGAGTCCCTCTTGTCTGGCCGCTTAATCTCTTTGCTTAGTGATCAAACCCCTGGCGCGTGTCCTAAACCTTCCCCGAACCCGACCCGCTCAATCATCACCGTTGCATTCAGATCATCTCCAAACATCTATAAAACATCCCCGTTTTCTTATTTGGACTTCCTAACCTATATTTTCTCAGCCATCCGATTATGATCGTAGGGACGAGATAGCCCCTAACCTAATCGCACCTGCTATATAAGCAGCCTAACCCTAGATTTTAGGCAAGCTGTCACATCCATCCCATCCCCGCACCGCCACTCTCTTCCTCGGGATCCTCACAGATCCTCGTCGTCCAACCCCGCACAGCCAAGCCTCCACCTTCTCCTCGATTTCCCGCGGCCGCCACTCCTCTGCTCGATCTCCCCTGTCACCCAATCCATCGATCCCCACCAACCAGAGCCCTCCCATGGCTCCCTTTGATTCCTCCCTCCTCCTGGCCGGGGAACCAGCGCCGCTCGCTGATATCGTGCCCGAGGCCTCGTCCCCACCGATGACCATGACCAACAGCAGCTCCTCGTGATCCCCTTCTCCTCCCCAAGCATGCTCCAGCAGGTCGTTCTCACCGCCCCACGCTCGAGGCCCTGCCTTCTCCTCGTCCGCGCGGACCGAAGCCAGCAAGTCGCCGTCTCTTCGCGCCCCTTCTCCCTTTTTCTCTGGTTCTTCTCTAACCTTCGCTCTCTCCTGCTCTTGAACCAGCGCCGGCCGCCGCCGTCCCGTTCGTCTTCCAGCGAGGCGAGGCACCAAGCTCCGCCGCAAGTCCCTCTGCTGCTCTGCGTCGCGCCACTGCTCTGCTTCCCGGAGGATCTCGACGAGAGCCTCGCTCGCGCCCCCTCTGTCCCGTCGCCTGGATCCCGCCGCCGGCGCCCCCAAGTCCCGTCCAGCCGCCCTGGAGCTTCTTAGCTGTCCCGCCCAAGTTCCAGCAAGCCCTCGTCCGCTGAACCTGGCCGTCTTCCTCTGCATCGAGCCAGTACGCTCGTCCGTGTCGACCACGGCCCCACGTGACCCGCCGCCCTCCGTTGCTGCCTCGCCGCTGTCCATCCGTGCCGCCGCGCCCCTGCTTCCTCTGTGTGGAAGACAAGCACCCCGCCCCGCGTTGACCGCCCGCTCGCCCGTGCCGTGGGCTGCCTCATCCCAGAGCCCCTGGCCCAGCTCCAGATTCGGCCTCAAGGCCCAATGTGAGCAGCCCCCCTCCAGTCCCTCTCCTGTACACTGTTGGGCCAGCCTCTGTTTCGGCCCGTTCATGTTTTTTTTCAGTTATGCGAATTTGTTCATTTGTCCAGAGTTGCCAGTTTTGCAGAAAAACCTCTAGTGTTCATGCATCTAATAACTAATTAACCATGCATCATATGTAAATAATTTATATATTTAAAATGCTTAAAATTTTGTCTAGTTTCATAATATGCAACTTTCATCCATGTTTAAAATGTTTAAATATGTTGTTTGTGTTATTTTGCTTAAATGCCATGTTAAAATGATTTATTTCATAACTAATTAACCGTAGCTCCGAATTTAATAAACTTTATATGTAAATGGGGTAGAAAAATGCATAGGTTACCATGGTGCACTTAATTTGCATGTTTAACAACTCTAAAATTGTGTTTAGGGCAGAACACTAGCAAATTCAAAATATGCATATGAGGATTTTCTGGAATTGTTGTTTGTTGTTCTGGCCTCATTTAAACTTGCGTAGATAGGTAGTTTTCATATGCTTCACCCCTTTGCATGTTTAATAATATTTAATATAGTTGGGTTCATAAATGGGAGAGAACTAAATAATTGATGTGGTGTTTTGTCAATATGCAACTCGTTGCATATTGAGCTCCACTTAATTTGTAGTATTGTTTGTTGCATTTTGTCGTGCCATGCCTCATTTAAACCAGACATGCATCATACTTGATTGTGCATCATGCCATGTTTATGATTGTGTTTTTACCATGTTATTGTTCCTTCTTTCCGGTTGCGCTTCTTCTCGATAGTTCTCGGTATCGTTGTGATTGTGAGGATTCGTTCGACTACGTTGGTTCGTCTGCTTCATGGACTCGTTCTTCTTCCTTGCGGGATCTCAGGCAAGATGACCATACCCTTGAAATCACTTCTATCTTTGCTTGCTAGTTGTTTGCTCTATTGCTATGCTGCGTTACATATCACTTGCTATGTCATGCCTCCCATATTGCCATGTCAAGCCTCTAATCATCCTTTCCTAGCAAACCGTTGTTTGGCTAAGTTACCGCTTTTGCTCAGCCCTTCTTATAGCGTTGCTAGTTGCAGGTGAAACTGAAGTTTGTTCCATGTTGGAATATGGATATGTTGGGATATCACAATATCTCTTATTTTAATTAATGCACCTATATACTTGGTAAAGGGTGGAAGGCTCGGCCTTATGCCTGGTGTTTTGTTCCACTCTTGCCGCCCTAGTTTCTGTCATACCGGTGTTATGTTCCTTGATTTGGCGTTCCTTACGCGGTTGGGTGTTATGGGAACCCCTCGACAGTTCGCTTTGAATAAAACTCCTCCAGCAAGGCCCAACCTTGGTTTTAACATTTGCCACCTAAGCCTTTTTCCCTTGGGAGTCGTGCTCCTGAGGGTCATCTTTATTTTAACCCCCCGGGCCAATGCTCCTCTGAGTGTTGGTCCAAACTAGAGCACCGTGCGGGACCGTCCCTTGGCAACTTGGGTTACGTTGGTACATGTACGCTTCGCTCATCCGGTGTGCCCTGAGAACGAGATATGTGCAGCTCCTATCGGGATTTGTCGGCACAGTCGGGTGGTCTTGCTGGTCTTGTTTTACCATTGTCGAAATGTCTTGTAACCGGGATTCCGAGACTGATCGGGTCTTCCCGGGAGAAGGAATATCCTTCGTTGATTGTGAGAGCTTGTGATGGGCTAAGTTGGGACACCCCTGCACGGTATAATCTTTCGAAAGCCGTGCCTGCGGTTCTGTGGCAGATGGGAATTTGTTAATGTCCGGTTGTAGAGAACTTGACACTTGACTTAACTAAAATGCATCAACCGCGTGTGTAGCCGTGATGGTCTCTTTTCGGCGGAGTCCGGGAAGTGAACACGGTCTTGTGTTATGCTTGAACATAAGTAGCTTCAGGATCACTTCTTGATCACTTCTAGCTTCTCGTCCGTTGTGTTGCTTCTCTTCTTTCTCTTATTTGCGTATGTTAGCCACCATATATGCTTAGTGCTTGTTGCAGCTCCACCTCATTAACCTATCCTACCCAAAGCTTAAATAGTCTTGATCTCGCGGGTGTGAGATTGCTGAGTCCTCTTGACTCACAGATTCTTCCAAACAGTTGTAGGTGTCGATGATCCCAGTGCAGTTTACGCAACCGAGCTCAAGTGGGAGCTCGATGAAGATCGTGTTCGTTGTGTTGTTTCTTTTCCTGTTGATCAGTAGTGGAGCCCACTTGGGACGATCGGGGATCTAGCATTTGGGGTTATCTTCTTTTCATTTGGATTTGATCATAGTCATTCTATGTGTGTATTTGAATGATGTATGAGTTTATTAATGTATTGTGTGAAGTGGCGATTGTAAGCCAACTCTCTTCATCCCAGTCTTGTTCATTACATGGGATTGTGTGAAGATGACCCTTCTTGCGACAAAACCTACAATGCGGTTATACCTCTAAGTAGTGCCTCGACACGTGAGAGATATAGCCGCATCATGGGCGTTACAGTTGTAATGACTGAAACGCTTGTATGCGGCTTCTTTGTCTCTTCTTCTATCAATATATGATACGCATGCTTGTGTGTATTGTAGAAAAAAGTTGTTTAGCATGCTTGGTTTGGTTAACTGGATTTTCCATGCGTCTTGAGTTAATTTGTTGGATCTGCAATTTGTTTATTTTTCATTAACATATTCTACTAACAGTATCCCACTCTCAGATAACCTGATCAAGATCTGCCTATTATGTGTTGTAGGGGAACAATGGGGGGCAATGATATTTACAATCGAGGTTTGCACATGCATGGTCCTTTGGCTCGTAACACATTATTGTGTAGTTGCAGGAATCATTCTAATATTTAGGTTTTTAACAATTTGGTCTTGCACATGTAGGTCCTTCTGTCAGAGGTTTAGACCCATTGTTTGACCCATTTTGCATATGGGGAATTGAGATGTCCATGAATATCAGTCAAGTCAAGAAACTCGGAAAGATTATTAGGATAAATAAACTTGCTACGAATAGCAACAAGATCTTTGTTTGCACATTTAAGAAGACATCAGTCAACTATAGGTTGGTACTAACTCTTTTACCTTGTTTTTTCCCTTGTGCCATTTCAAAATTTAGAACAATTATTTACGCATATCTTTGTTTTCAGTCCTTTCCAAAGCAGTTCACCGATAATTACCTCTCAAACCACCTGCATGGTCAAGAGGTGAGGTAGGTATTCATTCAACACCCACAATACAATATTGAAGTCTTCCTTAATAGGACGAAGGTTGGGCGGGCAATTATCCATAGCCACTGGCATAAAGCTGCAAGGACATTCAACATCACTGAAGGTTCAATATTTTCCTTCCGCTTCTGCAGTTTCCTAGATGAGATTCATCTGTCTATTTACCATGTATGATGCTACTTTCCAAAGGTTTTTGATGTTGCATGTGAAACTTGGTGCTATTGTGTAATGGCGTAGCTAGCTATATGCCTATATGGTGTAACTGAGTGCTGAAGCTATCAGATGTAATTCAATTATGAAATCCTGGTTGCCGTAATACGGATATGAAATATATGGCGTGTTTTATAAGAAATGCCAATTTGATTACTCAATGGATTATCAATATTAGGCCAATTAGCCTGCTTATTGGCATTCTCTATTGCAGACGGTTTCTCAGACAACACCGTGGGCGATGAACTCAAACAACCCACACGGTTTCTAGAAAGTAGGCGTGTTGGATCAATGAAGAATCACACACGACTTCGGCCAGAGAACTGTTTTCGTTGTGCCACCTTGCACAAATGTTTCCACATAAAAAATTGTGTGTGATATACATACAAACGGAAACGTTTTTCTGGGATTCACTGTGTGGGATGTACATATGAACGAAAACAAGGCCGGCATTAAGTCGAAACATTATTTCTGCCTCATGTTTGATGAGACAAGGTTGTGAATTAAGTACTAAGGACAAAGGTTGTTCCATTAACTTGAATAAATTTTTTTGGGGCTTTGCACCCGTTGTGAACGGGTTATTTATCCTAGACCATGAAGGTGAGTCAGTCAATAACATAACTGTTAAGAGGCATAAGCCGAACAAAATAAATTAGACTTATATCTGGCATTGTCGACTAGGACACATTAGTCAAAAGCGCATGAAGAAGCTCCATGATGATGGAATTCTAACTTCGTTTGATTTTGAATCATTCGTGACATGCGAGCCGTGCCCACTCGGCAAGATGACTAAGACTCCTTTTGCAAAGAGTTACGAGAGGGCATCCGAGATTTTGGAACTTATACATAGTGATGTACGTGGACCAACTAGCACGACAGCCAGAGGTGGTTTCCAGTACTTGATGTCTGCTAGAACTACGTCGGTATTTCCCCAAAGAGGAAGGGATGATGCAGCACGGCAACGGTAGGTATTTCCCTCAGTGATGAGACCAAGGTTATCGAACCAATAGGAAAACCACGCAACACTACGTGAACGGCACCTGCACACAAATAACAAATACTCGCAACCCGACGTGTTAAAAGGGTTGTCAGTCCCTTTCGGGTAAGGGCGCCAGAAATTGGCAAGTGGACATGAGAAAGTTGTAATAGTTTGATAGATAGATCACCAAATAAAATAATGTGCAGCAAGGTATTTTTGTATTTTTGGTTTAATACATCTGAAAATAAAAGCAAATGAAAATAGATTGCAAAGGCAAATATATTAAAGAAGAGACTCGGGGGTCGTATATTTCGCTAGTGGCTTCTCTCAAGAAAAATAGCAAATGGTGGGTAAACGAATTACTATTGGGCAATTGATAAAACTTCAAATAATCATGACGATATCCAGGCAATGATCCTTATATAGGCATCACATCCAAGATTAGTAGACCGGCTCCTGCTTGCATCTACTACTATTACTCCACACATCGACTGCTATCCAGCATGCATCTAGTGTATTAAGTTCATGGAAAAACGAAGTAATGCAATAAGAACGATGACATGATGTAGGCAAGATCTATTTATGTAGAAATAGACCCCATCTTGTTATCCTTAATGGCAACGATACATATGTGTCGGTTCCCCATCTGTCACTCGAATCAAGCACCGTAAGATCGAACCCATCACAAAGCACATCTTCCCATTGCAAGATAAATAGATCAAGTTGGCCAAACAAAAACCAAATGTTGGAGAAGAAATACGAGGCTATAAGCAATCATGCATATAAGAGATCAAAGAAGACTCAAATAATTTTCATGGATAAAAAGATAGATTTGATCATAAACTCAAAGTTCATCGGATCCCAACAAACACACCGTAAAAAGAGTTACATCATATGGATCTCCAAGAGACCATTGTATTGAGAATCAAATGAGAGAGAGGAACACATCTAGCTACTAACTGCGGACACGTAGGTCTACAAAGAACTACTCACGCATCATCGGAGAGGCACCAATGGACATGATGAACCCCTCCATGATGGTGTCTGATGACCCAGATGTATAGGGGATCTATCGTAGTCCTTTCGATAAGTAAGAGTGTCGAACCCAATGAGGAGCAGAAGGAAATGATAAGCGGTTTTCAGTAAGGTTTTCTCTGCAAGCACTGAAATAGTAGGTGATAGATAGTTTTGTGATAAGATAAATAGTAACGAGCAAAAAGTAAATAAAGTAAATAAAGTGCAGCAAGGTGGCCCAATCCTTTATGTAGGAAAGTAAATAGTTTTATCCATGAAAGGATCGAGATGGACCTAGAGGGGGGGTGAATAGGTACAATTACAAATTTTTAATTATTACTTAGCAATTTTAGGCAATAGTGCGGAATATGAAGATGAGCCTAACAATTGCAAGTGAGCACAAGGTACTAAGCAAGTAACACAAACACGTAAGTAGGCAAGCAAAAAATGATATATGTAAGTGTAAAGAGACAAGTAACCACAAGTAGAGAGTAAGGGTTAGTAATAACCGCAACTCCGGGAGACGAGGATGTATGCCGATGTTCACTTCCTTGGAGGGAAGCTAGTCACCGTTAGAGAGGTGGATGTTACCACGAAGGCACACCAACGCCACGAAGGCTCACTCTATTCTCCCTTTGAGAAAACACCACGGAGGCGTTTCTCAACCACTAGTGGTAGACCTTGGGGTGGTCTCCAAACCCTCACAAACTTTTCGTGGGAAATCACAAAGTTCAATTCCTCTCCGAATGACTCCTACCGCCTAGGAGACTCCAACCTCCAAGAGTAACAAGAACGATGGGGGAAAGCTCAAAACTTGCTCAAGTCACGAATTCCTTTGGTGCAAAGAAGGGGATGAAGTGGATCTATCACTTGATTGGAGAACTTCTCTCAAATGCTCCTAGAACACTTGTGAATCTAGGATTTTGGTGTGGTTGAATGAGAGAGAGAGAGTGAGGAGTGTTCTTGATAGATTCAAGGTGAATGGTCAACCCTATCCCGTGGAGAGGAAGGGTATACATAGGTGGTGGGAAAAAGTGACCGTTTTGGGTACAGGATGGGCCGGACGTCCGGAGAACGTCGGACATCCGGAGACACAAATAGGTCCGGACGTCCGGAGAACGTCGGACGACCGGAGGCACAAATAGGTTCGGACATCCGACAGTCTTCGGACGACCGGACGCTGTGAAAACGTGACCCACAACCCAGTGTACAGGATACGAACGTCCGAGCAGGGGCCGGACATCCGGAGAGTCCGGACGACCGTAAGAATGCTTCTGTTGTGAACATGCATCCGGAGCACGGACGACCGGATGGTCCGGACGTCCGTAAGAAGGTTTCTGATGTGAACATGTCGGACGTCCGGAGAGTTTCGGACATCCGTAGAAGTGCTTCTGTTGTGGAACGCCGGACGTCTGGAAGTGGCCGGACGTCCGAAGGCAAGGTATAGGAATAGTAGCTTTTGAGCAAGTTTTTCACTAGATCCATCGATCCCCTCTTAATAGTGCGGGATCCCTATACTCAAGATCAAACCATAAATGAAGTCGACATCTTGTATCTCCATTCTTGAGTTATATGCTTTTTGTCCCTAGTCATGATCCATGCACACGGTCTTTGAAACATAATCCTGAGATATACTTGATAAACATGATTAGTCCCGAACATATGTGTTGTCATCAACATCAAAATATGATTAAGGGCATGATTGCACTTTCAATCTCCCCCTTTTTGGTAGTTGATGACAACACATATGCATACTCATAATAGTAATCGGAAGTATTTGTTATGGAGCTCAATAATCATACTAGAAATGAGTAGCGAGTGAGCTCCCCCTCAAAGTGATATCATAGATACTACTAAACAAAATGATGCGGGGGCTCCCCTCAAAATGATGCCCCCAATATAACCAAATCTCTTACACACGATAATCAAGAGTTAAACTTCATATAGATTCATCACATGTAGATTCACCAAATCTCAGATTCAACAAACTCATAACATAGGTTCAGTACAAGCGAAAACATAACCATAGCAATAGGTTTGATTACATAATGAGCTAGACAAACATAATATTTGATTGCATATAGAGCCTACTCCCCCTTTGGCATCAAGTATCCAAAAAGATAGAGAACTAGGGGGAAAAACATAATAGCATTAGAGATCATCCTCATCATCATCATGAACACCACTGCCACCAGCCTCGTCGAAGAAATCAGCCCACTCAGGACCGGAGGGAAAACCAAAATCAGACGGGGGATCTGCAGGAAGACGCTCATCGTCACTCACATTATACACTCCTGAGTCTCTCAGACGAGCCTTCAGAGCGTTCTTGGAAGTTACCATGCGAGTGACCACATCGTGTTGTTGGGAGCAATGGTAGGTGAACATCTTCATCATGGCTGAGTGAGCCTTCCCAAGAAAACGAGCAATGCGCCCAAAGGGGGCAGCACTAGAAGGAAGATGGGTAGCATGAGAAGGAACACTAGCGGCGGTGCGACTAGCAGTAGCGGGAGGAGGAGGAACATGATCAGCCGCCATGTGGGCGGGAATGACCCAACGCTCATGTACATGAGTGCGGGAAATAGGAAAGGAGCTACACTTTCGATAAAAGCCTGAATAAAAGGTGCATGAGGAAAAGCCCTCTTGTCTTTGGAAGCTAGCAAGGCGGATCTCATGCCATAGAAAGTGTGGAATATTGATCTTCCCTTTAGGAGATGTGAAGAGGCGATGCATGAGATCAATGCGAGAGCTGCTGCAGAGCCCTTGTCACCCATCTTGGGATAGATGGTGCGGATGATACACGATAAATGATGTTGAATGGAAAGCGCCAAATGGAAACTTGGTTTAGACCGTTTTGCTTTTCGATGGCGAGACAAAGTTGATATAGGTCTAAGGAGATCCGCACAGACCGCAATGCCCTTGGGCTTATGATTGGGGTCATCCTTGTGGATTTTGAACCCGGTGTCGGAAATCCAAGGCAGCGACAAACCGAGCATAAGATGCTGTGAGTGCAGTGTCGGAGGTCATCCATGTGACAGTGTAATCAGGAGCAAAGTAACATGTGGCATAAAATTGGTGGATGGTAGCGTGGTTAAAATCATGTTGAAAGGCGAATGGAGCATCTAGATTTGACGACTCAATGAGCTCAATGGCTCCCGGATATTTCTTCGGATGAGTGCGAATGTGCCCAAGATCAATGCAAAGATGAAGTGACAAGCCCTTAGGGAGGACAATCGTGGTAAAGATGTCGGCTTGGACATTTGTGCGAAAGCGACTATCCTGAGAATCCCTAACAGCAGTAAATTGATCTACATCACGACGCAATTTAAGATAGGAAGTTTTGGGCACCTCGTTGAAACGCTTAACATGACGGCCGAGTGAGAGTGGAGGCTCAATTGAGATGAGGCGAGCATCACCTTGGGGTTGCACGGGAGGAGGAGGAGGGTGAAAGGTTGGACGACGAGTGCCCGGTTTGGGTGCAGCGACGCGAACACCAATCATCGGGACGGATTCACCTCCTCAAGCTCATCCTCAAAGTCCGACCCCTCAGGAGGAATCCTTGGGACGAGCTGGGAGGACGAGTGGCACGCTCCGAGGGCGATCTTCCTCCAGGAGTCGTCGGAGCCACCACGACGAGACAGACGAGCCGCCCTCCGGCGACTTGCTTGAAAGCGAAAGCTTGGACGGGGCATTGTGTCCTTGAAAAGGAGAACACGGAAGAGACGGCGGCGAGCTGGAGCAGGTGGCCGACGGGCTGGGCAGGCTGGAGCAGCGACGAGAGAATCCCGGCGAGGGCACGGCAGCGTCTTGGTCGCGGTGAGTGGCCGCACAGCAGAAGCGGCGGCGGCGGTGGGGAAAAATGGATCGAGGATGTGGTAAGTTGAGAAACCCTACCGCGTCGTATATATAGTGGCCAGTAAAAACGTCCGGACATCCGGAGCCTACGGACGACCGGAGTTGAATATGCGTCCGGACGTCCGGAGCCTACGGACGACCGGAGTTGAATATGCGTCCGGACGTCCGGATCCTATGGACGACCGGAGTCGGGACCAACAGAAAGTAGTCGATGACAGAGATGATTCTACGAACGTCCGACGGCTTCGGACGACCGGGCAGTTTGTAACAGAAAGTTTATTTCGGACGTCCGGAGTCTTACGGATGTTCGTCGTTTCAGCGTCTAGGCTAAGTAAGGGAACCAGAGTGGATTTTACAGAGGTCCGGAGAGGCCGGACGACCGGTCTATGGTAATCAGAGAAGATTTTACGGACGTACGGAACCTACGGACGTCCGACGACAGAAGTTGACAGGAGGCAAAGATGCAAGGGCTGATCATGATGAGGAGAAGGCAATTTTTGTCCACAGTAAAAATTTATTTATGTATTAACTAATACCCTACCTCACCCAATCATAGCCATATACTACAAGTGGTGGCTAATGCCACAATGTCTGAGTAGTCATGACATGACATGGAAATATTTTACCTTTGAGTGCAAAGTCACTACTCCATCATGTTAAAGCACCATAGGTCTAGACCCATGGTTACTTTGAGAGTGTTGGTTCTTTTTATGCATTGAGTAGGGTGAGAACATTCATGAATTGAATGTCTCCCCCTAAATATATGCCTACATCATGACAAGACATTAGATTCATGCATGAATGGGTACTAGATTTCACATAATGTTGTCAAGCTCCAAGATACCAAGTTCACGCCTAAGTCGACAGAACCTTGCTTCATCTAAAGGTTTGGTGAAGATATCTGCTAGTTGAAAATCTGTGCCAATGTGATCAATGTGAATATCACCCTTCTCAACATGATCTCTCAGAAAATGATACCTAATATCAATGTGTTTGGTGCGGAGATGATCTTTGGGATTCTCAGCAATATTGATGGCACTTTCATTATCACACAGAAGAGGCACATTTCTATAGGTGATACCGTAATCCTTCAAAGTTTGCCTCATCCATAACAACTGAGTTGCACAACTAGCGGCAGCAATGTATTCAACTTGGCGGTAGAGAGGGCAATACAATTCTGTTTCTTGAAGACCAACTTACCAAGGAGCGCCCAAGAAGCGACATGCACCGGATGTGGACTTACGATCCACTTTGTCTCCAGCCCAATCCGCATCCGTGTACCCAATGAGATCAAACTTAGCATCCTTGGGGTACCATAGACCCAACTTTGAGGTGTGAACAAGGTATCTAAGAATATGCTTAACCGCCTTATGATGACTTTCCTTAGGGGAAGCTTGAAATCTAGCACACATGCATACACTAAACATAATGTCTGGTCTAGATGCACAAAGATAAAGCAACGAACCAATCATAGAGCGGTATTTAGATGGGTCGAAAGAAATACCGTTGGTGTCTTTGGTGAGTGTTATTTTGGTTGGCATTGCTGTCTTGCACGAGCTAGCATCAGACATACCAAACTTCTCTAGAATATCTTTGAGGTATTTTGCTTGATACAAGAAAATTCCTTCTTGAAATTGTTGAATTTGAAATCCGAGGAAGAACTTCAAATCCGCATTGAGTGACATTTCAAAATTCTTGGTCATTGAATCCAAACTTCTTGCACAAATGAATGTTAGGAGAACCAAAATGATATCATCTACATAGATTTGGCATAAGATCAAATCACCCTTATCCCTCTTAGTAAAAAGAGTGGGATCGATCACCCTCTCACAAAACCATCATCGAGTAGAAACTTCTTTGAATGATCATACCAAGCACGAGGTGCTTGTTTGAGGCCATACAAAGCCTTATGAAGTTTGTACACATAGTCTTTGTGATCGGGATCAACGAACCAGTGGTTGTGACACATATACTTCTTCTTGTAGAGGACCGTTAAGGAAAGCACTTTTCACATCCATTTGATGTAATGTAAAACCATTGAAAGTGGCATAAGCAAGTAAGATGCGAATGGATTCAATACGGGCAACAGGGGCAAAGGTCTCACCAAAGTCCAAACCTTCAACTTGTGAGTACCCTTGTGCCACTAACCTTGCTTTGTTGCGAATGATTACACCATTCTCATCTTGTTTGTTCTTGAAAATCCATTTTGTTCCAATGACGTTGTGCTCGGTAGGTGGCCTCTTGACTAATGACCACACTTGGTTGCGTTCAAAACTGTTCAACTCTTCTTGCATAGCAACGAGCCAATCGTTATCCATCAATGCATCTTGTACCTTGAGGGGCTCAACACTAGACACAAACGAAGTGAGCACAAAAGTTTGTCAAATGTTTACGAGTGACTCTACCTTCCGATATGCGGTGAGAATTTTGTCAACATCAACACGGCCGCCACTCGAGGCATGATAGAGGTAAAGGTTTCACGAGGTTAAACTTCATGTCCATCATCCACGTCCTCAACATATGGATAATTAATGTGTGGAGGAAGATCTTCTTGTTCATATTGCATTTGTTGAGGTTCATCATCAATGGTTGGACTTTCTTGTTCTTGCACTTGATGAGGATCTAGTTCTTGAAGATTTTCATGAAGAGGAACTTGATCATCTTCTTCTATTCGGCTAAGGGCATTGGTTGAACACTAGGAGCTTGTGATGGTATGGGTGTTGAAGTAGTTTGATGTTGTGTGAGACTTCCATCTTCTTCTTCTTCATCATGAGGTTCTTGTTCCATAGGAAGAAGTGCACCAACACCCATGGTTAAAATGTCTTGAGAAGAATCTTCTTCATCTGCATCACTTAGATCAACTTGCTCCCCATGGGAGCCATTAAATTCATCAAACACCACGTCACAAGTTTCTACAACACATCCATTGGATTTGTTGTAGACTCTATAAGCGTGAGAGTTTGATCCATAATAATAAATATACCCTCAATTGTTTTGGATTGAAATTTTCCTAACCGTTCTCTTTTGTTGAGTATGAAACATTTGCACCCAAATACACGAAAGTACTTGACATTTGGCTTGTTCGGTTAGCAGCTCATATGGAGTCTTTTCCAATATAGTGCGGAGGAAGAGCCGGTTTGATGCATGGCATGCGGTATTGACAACTTCGCCAAAAACTATGTGGTGACTTGTATTCATCCAACATGGACCTTGCCATCTCTACAAGTGTACGGTTCTTCCTTTCGGCTACACCATTTTCTTTGAGGAGTGTATGGAGCTGAATATTGATGCTCAATCCTTCATCACTAAGGAATTCTTCAAGGTATAATTCTTAAACTCGAGCCATTGTCACTTCTTATTGCAAGGATTTCTTTGTCAAACTTGCGTTGGGCTTGCTTGGCAAAATCAATGAAGGTGATCTTGGTTTCGTCCTTGGACTTGAGGAAGAACACCAGGCATATCTTGAGTAATCATCAACAATGACAAGCCCATATTTTTTCCACCAAGACTATCCCATGAAGGAGGCCCAAAAGATCCACATGAAGGAGCTCCGGGGCCTTGAAGTAGATACTATGTTCTTGGGTGGGTGCTTTGATTGATGTTGCTTCCCCGCAATGCATGCACTACACGATCTTTCTCAAAAGAGACATTTGTTAGTCCAAGGATGTGATTACCCTTTAAGAGATCTTGAAGATTCCTCATGCCGACATGGGCTGGCCGGCGATGCCATAGCCACCCCTTGTCAGCCTTGGCCATTAGACAAGTTGCATGGAATGTGCTCTCTTCGAGAAATCAACCGTGTAAAGGTTGCTATCCAACTCTTCAACAAAGGCCACTTGAGTATCTCTCTTAAAGACTTTCACATCCGTTAGTCCAAATAGTGTATCATAACCAATGAAGCCAATTGGCGGAGAGAAAGCAAATGATATTTAAGGGATTGGACAAGCATGACATTTGCAAGAGACATGTCATTTGTGATAGCCACCTTTCCCAACCCAACTACCTGTCCTTTTGATCCTCCACCAAACATAATGCTCATAAATGGTTGAATAGCTTCCATGAAATCGTAGAGCAATTTGCTATCTCCGGTCATATGATTTGTACATCCACTATCAATCACCCATTTTACTCCATCGGAGAAAGCAACCTACACACAATTATTACTTGGTTAGAGGCACCCATTTTACAATGGGACCTCTCAAGTTAGTCACAAGGGTCTTAGGGACCCAAATAGCATAAAAACGAAATGCTTTTCGGGGACCAACAAACTTTGCATAAACTTCTCCATCCTTAGTTTTACGCAGTACATAGGATGGAGGCATGAACTCTTTTGGCTTGTTGAGAGTGGGCATGCCCCTTGTGGCCTTCCCACTAACAACCTTACCTTTCTCCTTATGTCCTTCTCGTACAAAGGTTTCTTTTAAAGGGGTGGTGCACTTTTGGGAGGACGTCTTCTTCTTGCTTGTGCTTGGGTCAAACCCGAGTCCCTCTTTGGCGAACACTTTGTTGTGTTGGCTCAACACCTCATTAAGGTTCTTTTGCCCTTGAGCACATGTCATGAGCCCTTTCTCGATTTGAGCTTTGAGAAAACGATTCTCCTCAAGAATGGATGCTAGATCACTACTAGAGTTAGTAGAACAAGCATCAACATTGATAATAGGAGACGAGTAAGACTTAGCTAGAGTTTCAAGATAAGTAAGTTTGAGTGTCTCAAAACTCTTTGTAAGAAGGGTGAGCTCTTCTTCCTTAGTCTTGAGAGACACGGATAGAAGCTCACAATCCTTAGTGAGAGAAGCATGAGACTTCGCAAGCTTACTTTTATCATTCATCAACTCTTCACAAAGAGCCAATAGCCTTTTTCAAGGAGGCAAGATCTTTAGTATGAACATCAATATTTGCACCAATTTTTAAGCATAGTTCATCATTTCGTGCTTCCTCATATTTGACTTTCTGCTCAAGGATTTCACATTTTTCCTTTTCCTCGGTGACGAGGGTTTGAGTTCCTTAATGGTGATGGTGTGCTTACTCACCATCTCCATAAGCATATCTGAAACATAGTGAGCTTCTTTCCTTTGAGGGAGCACATGAACTTATTAAGTTTAGCAAGCATAGGATCAGTTAGATCGTCATCCTCATAACTATCCTCCGCATCAAGATACTCATCACTAGGAGTAGAAGGAGTGAAAAGAGGAGGATTTGATCGTGGAGTTACCTTGACCTTGTCAGAAGAGCTTTGGTCCTCTTCTTCTTCAACCATGGCCTTGGCCATTAGGCATTTGTGAGTGTTGCCCTTGTAATCTTTCATGTAGTTGTAGGTGACCACGTCACCACTCTTGTTTACCAGCCTCAAGGTGTTTTGGGAGTCTTGAGCAACTCCGGCAACACCACTAACATCATCCGGATCAGATTCTTCTTGAGCAACCATTGCCTTTCCATCTCTGTTCTTGAGCTTGGAGTTCAAAGGATTTGGCAACTTCTTCTTGGTAAAGGTCTTGGGAAACCTTGGTTTATCTTCTCTCTTCTCATAAGGGCACTTGTTGGAGAAGTGATTGGTTTCTTCACAGTTGTAGCATTTTCTTACTTTCTTCTTTTGAAATCTTTCCTTGAATTTACCCGCGCTAAACTTCTTGACAAAAAGAGCCACGTCTTCATACGAAGGGCCCTCGTCGGATTCAATCTCATCACCATCTTCGTCATCCTCTTCTTCCTCTTCACTTTGTTCATCTTCACATACATGCTTGGCCTTCAATGCAAGATTGATCTTTGATGATGGGGAACCATGCATGGCAAGATGTTTTGTGGCATTAGTCTTTGACTCTTCAAATAGTTGAAAGGTGGATACGATGTCATCTGTAGTCATTTCCTTGAAGGTATGGTGTTGTCTTATGTCCCGCACCATTTGATGGTGAAATGGAGCAAGAGCATGAAGTAACTTATCCACAAGGAACCTCTTAGTCATGTTGAATCCATATTGTGTCTTGTCACACTCACGTGACTCAATATCGGCAGTGAGAGTCATGAGACGCTCATGGAGTTGATTGGGGGTTTCACCTTTCTCCATACAAAAGTTTTGCAATTGCCCCTTGGCAATTTCATATTGAGCACTCCGGAGGGTAGAAGTGCCAGTCTTGGATCGTACAACAGTTTCCCATAGTTCCTTGGCACTTGTGATGTGTATGAACGGTCTCATTTGCTTTTCATCCAAACCTCTCCTTATCCACATGATTGCAGTGTCATTGAGGTTCTTGTCATATATTTCTCTTGGTGTGGGGTTCTTTGGATCAACCACATGATAGCCATACTCCAAGATCTCCAGCATCTCATCGTTTCCATGTCGAAGATGATCCTGCATAGCAACTCTCCACAAAGGAAAATCGGAAGTGGCACTAAGCAAAGGAGGACTACCTTGAGGATTATATCTTGGTTTATCAACCTGAGGTCTTGCATAAAGCCAAGGAACACTGGCGTGTTCATTGCTAGGAGGTTGTTGACCAAGTGATGGAGTAAACACAGTTGGCCTTGAAGCGGCACCACCGAGAGTGGTGCAAGCACCGTGGACAACGTGGCTAATCTCATTGGACCAAGGCCTCAAGAGAAGCATCATGCTCCTCTTTTGCTTAGCAAGGGCCGTTCTAGATCCTCCGACGTAAAGGACTTGTCTTGAAGAAGCCCGCCTTTATCCTTAGGATCTACAACTGGGGAGTCCCATCCGGTTCATCTCGCTCTAGGGCGGTTAAGCCACAAGAATAGAGCACGAGGCTCTGATACCAATTGAAAGGATCGAGATGGACCTAGAGGGGGGGGGTGAATAGGTACAATTACAAATTTTTAATTATTACTTAGCAATTTTAGGCAATAGTGCGGAATATGAAGATGAGCCTAACAATTGCAAGTGAGCACAAGGTACTAAGCAAGTAACACAAACACGTAAGTAGGCAAGCAAAAAATGATATACGTAAGTGTAAAGAGACAAGTAACCACAAGTAGAGAGTAAGGGTTAGTAATAACCGCAACTCCGGGAGACGAGGATGTATGCCGATGTTCACTTCCTTGGAGGGAAGCTAGTCACCGTTAGAGAGGTGGATGTTACCACGAAGGCACACCAACCCCACGAAGGCTCACCCCATTCTCCCTTTGAGACAACACCACGGAGGCGTTTCTCAACCACTAGTGGTAGACCTTGGGGTGGTCTCCAAACCCTCACAAACTTTTCATGGGAAATCACAAAGTTCGATTCCTCTCCGAATGACTCCTACCGCCTAGGAGACTCCAACCTCCAAGAGTAACAAGAACGATGGGGGAAAGCTCAAAACTTGCTCAAGTCACGAATTCCTTTGGTGCAAAGAAGGGGATGAAGTGGATCTATCACTTGATTGGAGAACTTCTCCCAAATGCTCCTAGAACACTTGTGAATCTAGGATTTTGGTGTGGTTGAATGAGAGAGAGAGTGAGGAGTGTTCTTAATAGATTCAAGGTGAATGGTCAACCCTATCCCATGGAGAGGAAGGGTATATATATAGGTGGTGGGAAAAAGTGACTGTTTTGGGTACAGGATGGGCCGGACATCCAGAGAACGTCGGACGTCCGGAGACACAAATAGGTCCGGACGTCCGGAGAACGTCGGACGACCGGAGGCACAAATAGGTCCGGATGTCCGACAGTCATCGGACGACCGGCCGCTGTGGAAAACGTGACCCACAACCCGAGGTACGGGATACGGACGTCCGGTAGGGGCGGACATCCGGAGAGTCCGGACGACCGTAAGAATGCTTCTGTTGTGAACATGAATCCGGAGCACGGACGACCGGATGGTCCGGACGTCCGTAAGAAGGTTTCTGATGTGAACGTGTCGGACGTCCGGAGAGTTCCGGACATCCATAGAAGTGCTTCTGTTGTGGAACGCCGGACGTCCGGAAGTGTCCGGACGTCCAAAGGCAAGGTATAGGAATAGTATCTTTTGAACAAGTTTTTCACTAGATCCATCGATCCCCTCTTAATAGTGCGGGATCCCTATACTCAAGATCAAACCATAAATTAAGTCGACATCTTGTATCTCCATTCTTGAGTTATATGCTTTTTGTCCCTAGTCATGATCCATGCACACGGTCTTTGAAACATAATCCTGAGATATACTTGATAAACATGATTAGTCCCGAACATATGTGTTGTCATCAACATCGAAATATGATTAAGGGCATGATTGCACTTTCAATCGTCAAGCTAGTTTTCATCACGTTCGTAAGATTCACGTTCGGTACTTTGATATTTTGATATGTGGGTGGACCGGCACTTGGGTACTGCCCTAACATGGACAAGCATCCCACTTATGAGTAACCCCTATTGCAAGCATCCGCAACTACAAAAAGGAGTATTAAGGTATACCTAACCACAACATTAAACATATGGGTCCATATCAACCCCTAACGAAGCAACGCATAAACTAGGGTTTAAGCTTCTGTCACTCTAGCAACCCATCATCTACTTATTACTTCCCTATGCCTTCCTCTAGGCCCAAATAATGGTGAAGTGTCATGTAGTCGATGTTCACATAACACCACTAGAGGAAAGACAACATACATCTCATCAAAATATCGAACGAATACCAAATTCACATGACTACTAATAGCAAGACTTCACCCATGTCCTCGGGAACAAACGTAGCTACTCACAAAGCATATTCATGTTCATAATCGAGGAGTAATAATATGCATAAAGGATCTGAACATATGATCTTCCACCAAGTAAACCAATTAGCATCAACTACAAGGAGTAATCAACACTACTAGCAACCCACGGTACCAATTTGTGGTTTTGATACAAGATTGGATACAAGAGATGAACTAGGGTTTTGAGAGGAGATGGTGCTGGTGAAGATGTTGATGGAGATTGACCCCTCTCGATGAGAGGATCGTTGGTGATAGCGTTGGTGATGATTTCCCCCTCCGGAGGGAAGTGTCCCGGCAGAACAGCTCCATGAGCCCTAGATTGATTCCGCCAAGGTTCCGCCTGGTGGCGGAGTTTCGTCCGTAAGCTTGCCTACGATTTTTTCGGGTAAAAGTGATGATATAGCAGAAGATGGAGGCGGAGGCCACGGAGGCCCAGGAGATAGGGGTCGCGCCCTCTGAGGGCGCCCTCCTGTCTCTGGGCAGTGTGGGCCCTGGCCTATTTCTTCGCTCACTGATTCTTATAAAATCCAAAAAGTTGTTTTGTGGAGTTTCAGGACTTTTGGAGTTGTGCAGAATAGGTTTGCAACGTTTGCTCCTTTTCCAGCCAGAATTCCAGCTGCCGGCATTCCCCCTCTTCATGGTAAACCTTGCAAAATAAGAGATAATAGCCATAAGTATTGAGATATAATGTGTAATAACAGCCCATAATGCAATAAATATTGATATAAAAGCATGATGCAAAATGGACGTATCAACTCCCCCAAGCTTAGACCTCGCTTGTCCTCAAGCGGAAGCCGAATCGAAAAATATGTCCACACGTTTAGAGATAGAGGTGTCGATGAAAATAAAATACAGACATGAGGGCATCATGATCATTCTAATAACAGCAACATATATAGATTTTTGTCATATGATTTCCTATGTTCAAGTAATAAGCAATTCACAATGTCAAGTATGGTTCAAAAACTTTATTGGGAACTAACAAACTATAATCCCAGTCACTGAAGCAATTGCAATTTATCATAACATCAGAAAGAGTCAATAATAGAGCTTTTCAGCAAGCTCACATACTCAACTATCTCGTAGCCTCCTATAATTGTTAACACTCACGCAATACTTGTGGTTATAGAGTTTCAGCCAGACACTGAGAAAGATAGGGGCTTATTGTGTTGCCTCCCAACATATTCACCTTTAGGTGATGTCAACAATAATAGCCTATGCCAACTTACATCCAATTGGATATATATATCATGATCTTTCAAACACGAAGAGCTTGCCAAAGGATAAAAATAAAAAAGGGAAAGGTAACATCACCTTGACTCAAGCATAAAGTAAAACATAAAGTAAAAGATAGGCCCTTCGCAGAGGGAAGCCGAGGTTGTCATGCGCGTTTAGGGTTGATGGATAAAGTCTTAGTGCAAAAGAACGTCACTTTATATTGCCCCTTGTATGTGGAACTTTATTATGCAGTCCGTCGCTTTTATTACTTCCACAACAAGTTCGTACAAAGTTTATTTTCTCTGCACTAATAAGTCATACATATTTAGAGAGAAATTTTTATTGCTTGCACCGATGACAACTTACTTGAAGGATCTTACTCAATCCATAGGTAGGTATGGTGGACTCTCATGGCAAAACTGGGTTTAAGGATATTCGGAAGCACAAGTAGTATCTCTACTTGATGCAAGAATTTTGGCTAGCATGAGGGGGAAAGGCAAGCTCAACATGTTTGGAAGGTCAATGACAATATACTTTAACTGAGATGTCAGAAAACATAAACCATTACGTTGTCTTCCTTGTCTAACGTCAACTCTTTTAGCATGGCATACTTAATGAGTGCTTCACAATCATAAAAGATGTCCAAGATAATATATTTATATGTGAACCCCTCTTTCCTTATCACTTCCTATTAATTGCAACGATGACCAAGGCTACGTTCATCAACTCTCAACAATTTTTATGCCTCATACTTTCTATGTGTGAAGTTATCACTATCCATAAGATCAATATGAACTCTTTTGTTCTTTCTACCTTCTCAAGATCATAGCAACATAGCAAAGCCCTTGACTCAACACTAATATTTATTATAGATAGCACATGGACTCGCTTACATAAAGAGATCACAAAGCAAAACTCAAAACTACTTGATATCAAAACTTCAATCTACTAGATCAAGATACTACTAAAAGGATCGAACTAAATAAAGCGGTAAAGATAAGAGTGTGATGGTGATACGATACCGGGGCACCTCCCCCAAGCTTGGCAGTTGCCAAGGGGAGTGCCCATACCCATGTGATTATTTCTTTGGAGGTGGTGAAGTAAGAGTTGTTGATGATGCAGGCTTGTCGTCCGTCTTCCAAGGCATAGGCTATCCATCATAAAAGGATGATCGAGTCTCTAGGATCTTTAAATCTGCAGCCAAACTCATCCTTTTGAATCTATATTCATACTCACAGTTTTGGTTTTGCAGGTCATAAATCTGGGCTTGGAGGTGCTCGATTTTCTCTTGAAGCTTGAAGATGGTCTCCCCAATGACTTTGGCATCCAGCTTGTGGTTGTTGGTGAACTCCGTGATCATCATCTGGTTGGCGTTGAGTCCATGCTCCACCATCCCTTGACACTTGAAAATTTCTTGCTCCATGGCTTCGAGCTTTGTCTCCACGCTCCCGATACGCCTTGGTCCCTCCACATCGCGGATGTGCAGCACCCCCTCAGGTATCTCAATGGTTTGAGGGTGATGCAGCGCCTCCGCGAGATAGGGGTTGATAACCCTCTCGAAAAACTTGTCCTTGGGAGTGCTTGGAGATGACATGGTGCTCTAGATCTGGAACAAAACAGCTCGAAACAAAAACAGAGGATATTTGCGTGATACGGTGGTCAAAACCTTCGGGAGTATATATAATGAATTTTTACCGACCAAAATACATAACATACAAGAAAACGGAGTCCGGGAGGCACACGAGGTGCCCACGAGACAGGGGCACGCCCTACAGGGGGGGCGGCCTCCTCTCTCGTGGGAGCCTCGTGTCCCTTTCGGACTACTTCTTTCTACCTAAAATTCTTAAATAATCCAAAACTGATAAAATTGCCATTAGAGTTGTTTTGGAGTCGGTTTACATACCGTACCACGTACATATGCCTTTTCGGAGTCTGGAACGTTCTGGAAAGTGTCCCTTATATATTCCTCAGGGGTTATGGTTTCGATAATATTAGTTTCAACATTGATAGGATTACCTGAAATATAATGTTTAATTCTTTGACCGTTTACCACCCTCGGATTTGTGCCTTCGAAGTTGTTGACTTTTATAGCACCAGAACGATAGACCTCCTCGATAACGTAGGGACCTTCCCATTTTGAGAGAAGTTTTCCTGCAAAAAATCTTAAACGAGAGTTGAACAATAACACATAATCTCCTACGTTAAACTCACGCTTTTGTATCCTCTTATCATGCCAGTGTTTGACTTTTTCTTTGAAAAGCTTGGCATTCTCATATGCTTGGGTTCTCCATTCATCAAGTGAGCTAATATCAAACAACCTCTTCTCACCGGCAAGTTTGAAGTCATAATTTAGCTCTTTAATAGCCCAATATGCTTTATGTTCAAGTTCAAGAGGTAAATGACATGCTTTTCCATAAACCATCTTATATGGAGACATACCCATAGGATTTTTGTATGCGGTTCTATAGGCCCATAATGCATCATCAAGTTTTTTGGACCAATTCTTTCTAGATCTATTCACAGTCTTTTGCAAAATTAATTTGAGCTCTCTATTGCTCAACTCTACTTGACCACTAGACTGCGGGTGATAAGGAGATGCGATTCTATGATAGACATCATACTTAGCAAGCATCTTACGGAAAGCACCATGAATAAAGTGTGAACCACCATCAGTTATAAGATATCTAGGGACTCCAAACCTCGGAAAAACAACTTCTTTAAGCATTTTAATAGAAGTGTTATGATCAGCACTACTAGATGGAATAGCTTCTACCCACTTAGTAACGTAATCAACAGCAACTAGAATATGTGTATAACCATTGGAGGCAGGAAAAGGTCCCATCAAGTCAAAGCCCCAAACATCAAACGGTTCAATAACAAGAGAATAATTCATAGGCATTTCTTGATGTCTACTAATGTTACCTATTCTTTGACATTCATCACAAGATAAGACAAACTTACGAGCATCTTTGAAAAGAGTAGGCCAATAAAAACCAGATTGTAGTACCTTGTATGCAGTTCTATCTCCAGCGTGGTGTCCTCCGTAGGATTCAGAGTGACACTTGCGTAGGATTTGTTCCAGTTCATGCTCAGGCACACAACGTCTAATAATACCATCTACTCCTTCTTTACAAAGGTGTGGATCATCCCAGAAGTAATGTCTTAAATCATAAAAGAACTTTTTCTTTTGCTAGTATGTGAAACTAGGCGGTATATATTTAGCAACAATGTAATTAGCATAGTCAGCATACCAAGGAGCAGTACGAGAAGCATTGGCGACAGCTAATTATTCATCAGGAAAGCTATCATTAATAGGCAATGGGTCATCAAGAACATTCTCTAACCTAGACAAGTTATGCGCAGCGGGTTCTCAGCTCCTTTCTATCAATAATATGCAAGTCAAATTCTTGGAGCAAGAGAACCCATCTAATGAGTCTAGGCTTAGCATCTTTCTTTTCCATAAGATATTTAATAGCAGCATGATCAGTGTGAATAGTAACTTTGGAATCAACAATATAAGGTCTAAACTTATCACATGCAAACACAACTGCTAAGAACTCTGTTTTTGTGGTAGCATAATTTCTCTGGGCAGTATCAAGAGTCTTACTAGCATACTGGATAACATTCAATTTCTTATTGACTCTTTGCCCTAAAACAGCACCTACAGCATAATCACTAGCATCGCACATAATTTCAAAAGGTAAATTCCAATCAGGTGGCTGAACAATAGGTGTAGTGATCAAAGCTTTCTTAAGTGTTTCAAATGCTTCTACACAATCATCATCAAAGACAAAAGGAATATCTTTTTGCAATAAATTATTCAGAGGCCTAGAGATTTTAGGAAAGTCCTTAATGAACCTCCTATAAAAGCCGGCATGACCAAGGAAACTTATACCTTTTATGTCCTTGGGGCATGGCATCTTTTCAATAGCATCAACTTTGGCTTTATCAACTTCAATACCTCTCTCGGAGATCTTGTGCCCCAAGACAATACCTCTCTTCGCATCTCTGCAAAACTCGATCAAGGTTTCTCAAACAATCATCAAAAGAGGATCCATAGACGAAGAAGTCATCCATGAATACCTCACAAATCTTTTCACAAAAATCAGAAAATATAGCCATCATGCATCTTTGAAAGGTAGCAGGTGCATTACATAAACCAAAAGGCATCGTCTATAAGCAAAAGTACCAAAAGGGCAAGTAAAAGTAGTTTTAGATTGATCCTTCACGACACGGTATTTGAGAGAAACCGAATAACCATCTAGAAAGCAAAAATGTGTGTGTTTGGATATCCTTTCTAGCATTTGATCAATAAAAGGTAAAGGGTAATGATCTTTCTTAGTAGCTTTATTTAACTTACGAAAATCAATTACCATCCTATAACCTGTAATAATTCTTTGCGGGATCAATTCATCTTTATCATTAGGAACAACGATAATACCTCCCATTTTAGGGACACAATGGACAGGGCTTACCCATTCACTATCAGCAACGGGATAAATAATACCTGCCTCAAGTAGCTTTAGTATCTCCTTTCTTACCACTTCCTCCATTTTGGGATTTAATCGTCTTTGAGGATCTCTAACTGGTTTGGCATCTTTCTCCACTAAAATTTTGTGTTGACATAATGTGGGACTAATACCCTTAAGATCATCCAGAGTATATCCAATAGCAGCTCGGTGCTTCTTCAGAGTTTTCAATAATCTTTCTTCTTCTTTTTCTGAAAGGTTAGCACTAATAATAACAGGATATATTTATTTTTCATCAAGATAAGCATACTTAAGATTATCAGGTAAAGGTTTGAGTTCAAACACGGGATCTCCCTTGGGTGGAGGGGGATCCCCAAGAATTTCAATGGGAAGGTTATGTTTCAGCATAGGTTCTTGTTTAAGGAACACTTCATCTATTTCTTCCCTTTCCTTCATAAACATATCGTTTTCATGGTCTAACAAATAATGTTCTAACGGATCAGTTGGAGGAACAGCAATGGAAGCGAGACCAATAATCTCATCCTTACTAGGTGGTTCCCTTTCATGAGGTTGTCTACTAAACTTAGCGAAATTAAACTCATGAGACATACCATCTATGCCAACAGTGACAATATTCTTTTCACAATTAATGTTAGCACTAGCAGTATTCAAGAAGGGTCTACCAAAAATAATGGGACAAAAATCATCTTGTGGGGAACCAAGAACAAGAAAATCAGCAGGGAATTTAACCTTCCCACACAAAACCTCAACATCTCTAACAATCCCAATAGGTTTAATGGTATCCCTATTAGCAAGCTTAATAGTAACATCAATGTCTTCTAATTCAATAGGTGTAATGTCGTGCATAATTTCTTTATAAAGATCATAAGGTATCGCACTAGCACTAGCACCCATATCACATAAGCCATGAAAACAATGATCTCCTATTTTAACAGAAATAACAGGCATGCCTACAACAGATCTACGTGTCTTAGTATCAGGTCTAGCAATATTAGCAGTCTCACCCAAGAAAGAAATAACATGCCCATCTAAGTCCTCATCCAAGAGATCTGAAAGTGCGTTATATCGACTAGAGGGGGGTGAATAGGCGATTTTTATGAATTCTTCAATGAGGTATTTTCCGATGAGGAAATTCCTAAGTGAAGAACTACTTGCAGCGGAATAAGTACTCAGAAGTAAGCATAAGAGAATGCGGGCATGGTCATCATGATGAAATGAAGACAATCAAAGAGTGCGAGAAAGCGTAAACACAGGATAGCACAAGATGAAGACAAACGGTGAAGAATTGAGCGAGGAAATTGAGAAAGTCTTGATCAAAGTCTTCAAACACAGATATGAATGAACACTCAACACGATAATGAGGAAATGAAAGAGTTGAGGAAATAGAACCAGTTAGGTTAGTGAAGACAATGATTTAGTAGACCAGTTCAACTGCTGTCTCGGTTATGCGTCTGGTTGGAGCGGGTGAGTATTTAAACTCGAGGACACACAGTCCGGACACCCAACCGCTGAGCACGCAGCTCGATACACCAAGTCCTCACCGTATTCTCCTTGAACTAAGGTCACACAGACCTCGTCCAATCACTCGTGGTAAGTCTTGAGCGACTTCCAAACCTTCACAGACTTGGTCACTCGGCGATCCACAATTCCTCTTGGATGCTCTAGACCATGACGCCTAACCGTCTGGAAGAAGCACAGTCTTCAAAGGTAACAAGCGTCGGATCCACGCAGGATCAATCTCTTGATGATGCTCAATCACTTTGGGTTTGTAGGGTTTGGTTTTTTGGTTTTTCCTCACTCGATGATTTTCGCTCAAAGTCCTCGGAGGATGGGTTGCTCTCAAATGACAAGTGTCAAGTTCTCTCGGAGCAGCCAACTAGCTAGTGGTTGTAAGGGGCGGCTATTTATAGACTAGGGAGCAGCCCGACATGATAAGACATAAATGCCCTTCAATGATATGACCGTTAGGTGGATAAGATATTTTGGGACAGCTCACGCGCAGCACAACAACGGTCGGAAATTTGACTCTCAAATTCCTCAGGGCTATCATGTTCCTCACTGTGTAGGCAATCCGCACTGGAGAATTCCTAACTCCTTAGTCAGAACAAATAACTCAGCAACCAGAAGAACTTCGTCTCTGTCACTGAAGAAATTGACTGAGCTGTATGAGACTTCCAAAGGCTCCACTCGAAGGGATTGGTAGGTGTAGGATTTTGAGTTGAGCATCACATGGGAATTTTTCCTTAGTATTTCCTCGACCCCCTTTAACAGTACGGTGTTTCCTATGACTCAAGAAAGAGAAAGCGAAACTACGAAAACAAAAGTCTTCACGCTTCATGTTCCTCAAATGAATACCAAGTCTTCAAGGTCACACCAATTTCTTCACTTTCAAAGTCTTCGTAAAGTCTTGAATATCAAAGTCTTGATTGAAGAACTTCATTTTTAGGGTCGACTTTCTCTGTAAATATCAAACTCCTCATAGACTTATAGACCTGTGTACACTCATAAACACATTAGTCCCTTAACCTATAAGTCTTCAATACACCAAAATCACTAAGGAGCACTAGATGCACTTACAATCTCCCCCTTTTTGGTGATTGATGATAATATAGGTTAAGTTTTCAACGGGGTTAAACATATGAAGTGTAAATACTGATATTGAGGAATTTGATTGCAAGATATAGAAGAACTCCCCCTGAAGATGTGCATAGTGAGGAATTTTGCTTTTGAGGCATTGCACATTTGAAGAGTTGAATCATGGAGATCTCCCCCTATATCTTGTAATTCATACACGCATTTGACATATAATATGAAGAATTTGAAATGCATGACGAAATATGGTGACTGATGTAGTTCAGCATGCGTGTATTAACATATAATAAGGAATAAGCATGCAGAGGAACACATCAAAAGTATCAGAGCACCATCGGGTTTAAGATTACAACTCGATCCAATAAGTTTCAGAAGAATGAGAGTTGTAACTTAGCAAAAAACGCCCATATAGTAGACCCGCTTGAAGACTAACTCACATTTCTCCCCCTTTGTCATCAAATGACCAAAAGGATTGAAACTGAGGACTAACGCCCCTGAAGAATTTCAAGTTGATGAAGGAGCACCAGCGTTGTCGGGGTCGGTTGTCGTAGTAGGGCCTGCCGCAGATGTCGTCCAAGTCTTCATTTTCATCGATGTGTCGCGATGAAGAATAGGAGCTGGCTACCAAGGAAGGAACCTTGACCTTCTTGAATTTCTTGGTGGAGGTACAGACCAGTCAAATTCTTCCTTGAGACCTATTGTCTTGATTCTTCTGCTTTGTAGACATTAGAAAGAACAGCCAGTGCGGTTGAAGGTTTCATGGAGGTAGTATTGGTTTTCTTCTTTGCATTGTGTGTTGAGGTCATGTTGTGAAGAATTGAACCAAACTGAAGCTTGACCCATTTATGATTGCAATCAACCTTCGATGAAGGCGAGGAGTAACTCACAATCAGTCATCACCACAGGTCTTTGTGGCTTGAGGATTTTGCTTGGTGAGGTATTGGCGGCGAGTCATGTGTGGCGAGTCATCATGGGTGGAGTAGGATGCAGCTTTGCGAAATTGACCATCAATGGACGAATGCCTTCATCTATCACAGCAGATTGCCTTGCCCTTGTCATCGGTGAGGAAAATGTCCGTTTGAGGACTTCAATTGGAGGCAAGTAGCTGCAGTGGTTGAGTATTAGCCTTGTAATTGAGTGAAGACCTTGTTACGATGAATCTCATAATCCAAGGTGCATAAGGCTTCAGCTCAAAAGGTGACATAGCAATGTTTGCGAGTCGATGAAGAAATCATGGAAGTTGGACGGAGCGCCATGAATGATATTGAAAAGCATATTCTTCATGATGCCAACGACTTCTTCATCATTTGAGTTGTGGCCTTTGATAGGACTCATTGTCTTCGTCGAGAATGCGATAGATAGTCCGAGGCACATCTGATAATTCCTTGACGAAGAATTTGGTTCGAGGTGCACATCACGGCTTCAAAGGCTTCATCAGCACTTGCGTAATGATTTGAAAGCTTCGGGTTGGTGTAGATGCAACGAGCACCATCAAGGGAGGACTGAGTGGGAGGCACGAAGCAATTCAGTTCTTTGGTGCCTTGTAGTGAGTATTTTTCGTCATCAGTCCAATACCCATGAGTTCACATCTTGAGAATCTCCGTGATGTGTAGCGTCGCATAGAATTGAAGAATGAGTTCTTCATTCCAATCACAGATGTCGATGCAGAAATTCAGCAATCTGCATCATGAAGAACACCGAGGACTGGCTCAAGCTTTGGCGCAGAGATTCCATGTCCACATGAGGAATATGTGCATGATCGAAGAGTTTGTCTTTGTTGAATAGCAGAGGAATAGAAGTTGGCTTGACTAGCAGTCGAAGCGCCTCTTCCTTATCGAGTCGAGTCATATAGGTTGTAGTCGATGAAGAATACATGCTCGCCAAAGAAATCTTCAGCCTTGAACTTTTGCTTCGTTGAGAATGGATTCTTTGGCTTTGGCGATGGAGTGTCGATGAGTTGCATCACGACCTCGGGAATCGCAAGCTCGGGTTCTTGAGTGAGGAATTTCTGGTTCCTCTTCATATGCGTCTGCGTGTTCATAGGATCAGCAAGACGGGTTCTTCACACTAGTGGCTGGAATTTCTTCATGCGGATGAGTTGGGATGAGTTTCTTTAGAGCCCATTTGAACCGTTGGTGCAGGGGGTGAGGAATCTGTTGGATTGGGGTGAAGAGTGGAGAATTGGGATCTGACTTTCCCAAAGTCATCGTTCATCACAGGCGTGGTGCATCCAATATCCACGTCTTCGTCTTCAATTTCCTCAACACCAGCCTCTTCACCTGTGAACCGAGGCATAGGCGAGAAATTATTGGTGTTGAAGGATTGCATCCACTTCACTTTCTTCATCAATCTGCTCGGATGAAGCGGCGAGAATGATTTTCTTCATCGATCCGCTTGGGATCTCATACTCTTCACCAAAAGGAACAAGGTCCTTTGGTGGAATGGAGAAATTGGAACAACATCGATTGGATTTTCAAAAGAGCTTGTCATAGGCTTCATTTTCTTGGGTGAAGAATTTGAAGCAGTGATGCTTTCCTTTTCTTCCTTGCAGCTCGCTCTGCAGCCTTGGTCTTCTTCACATCGGATGCGGATGGAAGGATTGGAGTTGGTGTAGGCGCGGGAGGAGCTGAGGAATCTGGTTGAATTTCCTCGGTATGGCGATGCGATTGCCTGACTTCTTCGATTTCTTGAGCGCACCACTAGTGGATGACACGGCAATTTCTTCGGTGGTGGGATGGAGTCATCAGCCTGGAACTAGCATTGTCTTGAGCAGGCTGAAAATCATCGTGATCTTGGCATGTTCTTCGGCGAGCTGAGCAGAGGCTCCAGCCTGAGGAATTTCTTGTTGCGTTGGGGCTGCAACATTTGCGTACTTCTTTGTCAGATTGACAAATCCGACTTTCGCTCCTTGCCAATCAGCATAATAAGCATCAAAGTCTTTACTGAGGGCTTTGATTTCAGACTAGATCTTGAGGAGTTCCTCAGTTGTCATTCTGACAACGTTTTTCCTCGAGAACTTCTCTTTCTGAATTGAGCCTTCTTGATCGCCTTGCCTTCTCAAATTTCCATTTCTCTTGAGAGATGAAATGGGTCGACATGTGACTTTGTCCGGTGTCGAGATGAAAATTAGGCATAGGTGTCTCGGATCCTTGTGCGAGAGATCAATGTACTCGAGGATCGCCCTTGGATCCAAAAAGCGATTACCACAGGTGTGCCTTTGGCTCTAGCGGCCCTTTCTTGTCGGTCTCGATGATTTACGCAAGTTCATCATCATCAGCTTCATCATCGATGGCACTTGGAAGGCGACCTGTTTCTTCTTGGACTTGGCGAGGACCTCGCCCAGCAGATTGCCTTTTTCTTCAGTGAGTGGGGCTGATGAAGAATTTGGTGCAGGTGAGGAACTTCTTGAGACACCAGAGGCAATGGAGATGCTGCAGTCCTTTGGCACGTGGCGGATGCTGCAGTCTTGAGGACTTTGGAGGAGCTCTTGAGGACTTTGTAGGAGCCGAGGATTTGGGAGGAGCAGAGCAGCATGAGGCTGGCCGTGAGGGCATTGAAGATTCTGACCGTGAGGGCATTGAAGATTCTGGCCGTGAGGGCATTCTTGAGGATTTTGGCCGTGAGGGCTTTGTTGGTGAAACACTTGGCTTGTGCGCTGGCTTCTTTGCCATTGATCTTTGGGCTGAGCAGGGGCCTCGGTGGCAGCAGCGATGTGAGTCTTCATTGAATTTCCTCACTGCTTCTTTGGCTTGTCTCGCCAACTTGGCTTGGCGCTTGGCCCATTCTTCAGAAAGTCCTCACCACGCTTGATCTTTGGTGGGTCGACTTCTTGGCAGTGCCAATGGAGCTCTTAGGCATGGAGGATTCGGTCTGAATTTCTTCATGTACTTTAGAGTAACATATCTGTACTCCTCCATTCCTTGCCCATCTCCTTTCAATCCTCTGAATCGCACCATGCGCTGATTTTTGTTTTCCTTGCCAAACTTGGCTTCATCAGTGTGCAATAGTCGGCGTATATGTCCTCGGTATCTTGAAAGAAGTCATGACCTCGGGCCTCTTTCCTCCTTTTCGTGGCTTCTTTCATACGCCATATTCTTGGTGAGGAATTTGAACAATCAATTCTCGAAGAAGTATGCAACTTTTCTTCGAGGAGCGCTGCAAATGAGTTAAGTTAATGAGAACCTAGTGATTCAGCAGCGAGACATGAGTACCGTGAATAGAGTATAGTTGCGAGGAATTTGGAGAGGTCATATCGTTCTCGGAAGGTTTTTCAAAAGAACTAGTTTGAGGAATTTGACCAGATGAGCCTTGAAGAATTTCACTAAGCGATCTTTGTCTTAGGTTCGAGTTGTATAGATCGAGGATCCACACAATTGAGGAATCTTGAAGAAAAATCATTGCTTAGAAAGCGAATCAAGAGCATATTTCGTTTGAGGTGTTCATATGTGTGAAGATTTGAAGAATAAACACCTTTGAAGATTTTCAGGAAGTTTGAGAATCAAGGCGAGTAATAAAAGTAACTTTTAATTACCCGAACTAAGAAGTGTAGTTTAGAAGTTTGTCAGTTCAGATCTCCCACGCCCTAACTCGGCGGAGGAAGACAGCTACGGCGGCGGCGGAGTGAAGATTTCATGATCGTCGGCGAAAGTCTGACGACGACGAGGTCGGGCGATCAAGCTCTTCCTCACCGGCGACGATGGAGTAGTGGCGGCGCTAGGGTTTGAGAAGCTCGAGCGAGAGAGAGAGAGAGAGCGGTCGAGCGGAGTAAAGGAAGTGAGGAAGGGAGAGGGGTATATATAGCCATGGTGAAAAACCGTTAGCTTAGAAGATTTTGGATGAGCGTGCCTAACCCTTCTCATTAAACTGACAAGTGTCACCCACGTCTTGAAAAGTGGAGATTGTGTTAGATCGTGGGTGAATAGATAAGTTTATCGTGGGATGCGGAACGGTTTGAGCGGCAAAGCCGAAAATTTGATAAGATAAGTTAAAAGTTCCGTCGCAATTTCTTCAGCTGACAAGGACACGGTGAAGATTTTGCACGAGTTTGAAATTGTAACATCCCAAATTTTCAATTTGGAATGTTATACATTAGGTCATCATGCATATCATATTTTCTCGCATTTCTCCGATCCTAGCAAATTTCACGCAACTCAAGGACCCTCGGAGAGAGTGGGAAATTTCATTATTTTCATATTTGGGATTTCTCAAATTTTGAAAATAGGATCATTTGGATTTATTTATTTATCTTCAAAAGTTTTTCCGATATAAAAAGTTAAGAGAGGGAATAATATGACTTTCCCAACATTTAGGAAAAATGAAGATATTATAAATAAATCAAATTTTGGTTTTGAGGATTTATTTGCTTTAGGCAAAAATGAGCATTTTAAAATATGCATATTTGCCCGTTTTTTTAAAGTTCATTTTGTTCGACTCATTTTTAGGAGTCGGGGAAAATTAATTTTATTAAATTTGGAGTTCGTTTGATTTTATTTTCGTTTAGTTTTGTTTAAAAAACCCTCGCTTGCCCCTTTGGCTAAGGCCCACCGGCCCGGCCCGCGCCGCCCGCCCATCTCCTCTCCCCTCGCCTTGGAGGAATCTACCGCCAAGACGCCGCATGCCGCCGTGTCCGGCTCGGACCGCCTTGCCGCCTCGGCTGCCCCCTTCCCAAGGCACTCCCCCCTCCTTTTATACGCGCCACCCCCCCTCTCTCCTCATCCCGCCGCCACCCGACCCGAGCCCCGCCCTGTCGCCGAAGGCCGCCGCCGCCGCCGCCGTCGCCGTCGCCCGACCTGCCGCCCCGCCAACCCGCCGCCACCGCCGACGACCCGCCCGGCCCCGGAGGCAGAGCCAGCCACAAGCAAGCCGAGGTAGCCGCCACTACCCCCGGTCGGTTTTTAAAAAAACCCGATCCGTTTTTCTCGTGATGTTCGGTTTTTTTTTCAAAACCCTAGATGGTTTTATTATTTTTCTTCGGTTTTCTTATATAATGAACGTTCACCGACCCGTTCGTTTCAATGAACGTGTTCATTGGATTAGTTGTGTTAACGAACGTCCGTTGTTTAATCTGTTCGTCGTTTTCTTTTAATCGGATTTAATCCGTCATTTTTCTGAATTCGATTTCCGATTCGATTTTCAAATCTGTTTATTTTCTCGCTCGTTTATCGGAATCAGGTGATTCAAGCGCCTGGAGTTTCGTTACGAAACCGCCGTTCCGACTAACCTACTTACACAAAGTTTTGCTACTGTAAAATTTTGACTTAGTTTCAAATTGCTAAACCGAGTCGTTCTCTCTCGAGTTTCGACCTTCGATGCTTTATTTGATTCGATTCTTTTGCAACCAGGGTTCTTAAGTTGAACTCTGGTTAGATCTTTTATTCGAGATTTCCCCGTGCATTAGATGAGTACTTATTGTATGCTTGTTGTTTGTCTGCGTTAGATCACCGGAGTGCGCCGCTTGTTACTTGAAACTCTAGGTCTCGCGGATCATCGCAAGGCAAGTAACACTTGATCATACCTTTTCTACTACCAGTTTTTATGCATTAGATCAAACCCTCAAACACTTGCATGGTTAGGATCTAATTAAATTGTGGGTTGGGAAGTAGGCGAGGTAGTACCTATTACTGTTTTACTTATGAAACCTTGGGAGTTACTTCTCGTTTGCTTATTATGCCATGCTATGCTAGTAGGCGTGGATTGGGTGAGTGAATATCCATGACAGATGTGAGATTGTTAATTAATGGTTTATCTAAGGTGGCAACCTAAACACACATCTGGGTGGATTGAGGCACTGGTTTCCATCGAGACTTACTGTATTTCTTGGACCGCCACCCGGGCTCTAAGGGATCATAAGATTATTCAAGCTGGAAACTTCCGTGTGCAGCCACAAGCCAATTATGGGCTCTGGCGTAGTTGACTAAGTTGTGCGAACTCTTACGGGTGGGCTAGCTGATGTAGGGGATGTAGGTTGGTACGGTCTACCCACATGTAAGGTGCTAAGCGCTTACGAAAGACTATGTCTCGGTCATCCGTTTCTCAAACACCATGTAGTCACGAGAACCAAGCGGAGGCGATCGAGTCTTGTGGGGAAAAGTCATAAACCTCTGCAGAGTGTATAAACTAATCATGATTAGCCGTGTCCCGGTTATGGACGTTTTGAGTATCAGGAAATTGAATATCATGTGAATCTCAACATGTTACTTCTAATAAATAGTTATTGGGATTTAATGAGTACTTTTTAATTGGGATTGAGGATCTGTCAACCATTCTCAATGTTTAACAACCACCATGATAGTTAAATAAAATTATTCCTTTGTTGTAGGGAAAAACTAGCTTTATGCAAAAATGTAATCGTAGAGCCTTACCACCAGCCATATATGCATGTAGTATAGGCTTATTCCTTCATTTCTCTTTATGTGTTACATGCCAGCATATTCCATGTCTTGACCCGTTTCGGGCTGCAACTTTCACGTTGCGAGACTTTTAGAACGACGAGTAAGGTGTTAGGTTGTGGTTCTATACTCGGTGATGCCGATGGAGTTGATGGACTCACTTATCTTCCAAGCCTTCGCTGTTATTATTAGATGGCCTTAAGCCATATTATTGTAATAAGTTCCTTTATGGACAACGATGTAATGAGTGTGTGATTGCTACTCTGCTATAAATCCTTGAAATCTTGTGTGGTGTCGGCATTCTTGATCCAGGATGACACCGAGCACGAGACTTGATCCATTCGGTCTGGTCGCTCTGAGAGAATGGTATCGAGCACCTGTTGGTGTAGGACACGACCACTAAAGTTAAAGCCATAGATCACTACTCTCTTCCCATTTTCTAACTCCTCATCTTTTCTACTCTTAGGATGGCGGACGCGAAGATCAAGTACACCCAACCAGATGAAGGCACACCTTTTGGATTTCACTTGAAGGAAGTCACCAAGTACACGAACATTGGACTACCCAGCTTCACGGAACTTTCAACGCCACTCTGCTGAAGAGGAGCGCTGGAAGATTCAAGCTCACGTTCGGGAAGGACATTCGCCCCAATCACCAAGCCTATAGATAGTGTTTTCGATTGCACCAACTTGGAGTGCAGGAAAGAGCATGGCAGCTCACATCACCATGGGGCGCATTGGAGAAGTTTATCAAGAAGACCTCAAGGACACTATCTACCAGATTTGCGGACGCCGAGATGACAAATGGGACATTATCGGCACCAAGAAGGATAGATCCATTGCAGCTTTCATCCAGAGTTAAATCAGCACATTCGGCGCCGGGAGAATCAAATGTGCAATGATATGTTGGAGTTGCAGAATGCAAAGGGAAGGATCATCGAACTGGAAGGAGAACTAAAGACTACACGCAAGGACTACATGGACGAGATCGTAGCTCTGGCAAGACACAATAACGATCTTAAGTACGAGATCGAAGAACTCAAGAAGAAGTTGGCGCTCAGGAATGAAGACCAGTATGTCGGTTGTCCAAGCGACTACATCAACATCGACGACACCTATTCGGATCCAAGCGAACCCGACTTTGAAGACGAAGCTGGAGCAGACATCATGGAGTTTTCCACCGGTTCAAATTAGTAGAAGTCCCCCACATATTAGTAGTATTCCCTCCATGTAAACATTTTAGTACACGCACTTTGCGATAGTTAGATCGTTGTAAGCCTTTGTTTGATTGAATGAAGTGATTTTGTGTGCATTTGGGTAGTGATTCCCCTTAGACCTCATTCTACTCTTAATTTCTCTTCTTTTCTAAACCCATCAGATGCCTCCGAGATGCGACCCCGGATTCGTTTTCCTTGAGAGATCACCCAATTGATCCAAAGAAGAGAATACCTGATTCAAACATTGGTGCGAACCAGGGCAACAATAACAACAATAACAACAACAACAACAACCCACCGCCACCACCACCTGCGGATCACCTGACTCGTTTCCTTAGACTGAATCCGCCGGTGTATTCCAGTAGCACCGAGCCGATTGTAGCGGATGATTGGCTCCGCAAGATAGGAAGGAGTTGACCACTGCAGGATGCATGAGATGGAGAAAGAGTGAAGTTTGCAGCACATCATCTTGAAGGACCAGCAGAAGCATGGTGGGAGAATTTTACACCACTTACCCAGAGACACCATCACATGGGATCAATTTCAGCAAGCTTTTCAGACTTGCCCATGTTTCAGCAGGAGCTATGGCCATGAAGAAGCGTGAGTTTCGCAACTTACGCCAAGGAGGAAGGACTGTTGGCGATCGTGGATGACTTTAGTAAATTAGCACGTTATGCCCCGGATAGCGTTGCTACCGATGCAGCTAAGCGGGAGAAGTTTCTAGAAGGATTGAATGATGAGTTCAGCATGCCGTTGATGGTAGCAAGTTTCAACAACTACCGGAGTTGGTAGACCGAGCCCTCATGATTGAAGGAAAGCAGAGCAAATTGAGAACTGCAAGCGGAAGTATGGACAGGGAAGTATAACTCTGGAGCCAATGAAGCCTCGTTATACCCTAAATCCGAATTCAGTTTCACATACCCATGGAGGAGGTAATTCGCACAACCATAAGGGCACCAAGAATGGGAGCGGGAATGGAGGAAGCAATGGACAGAACCGCACCAACCCGTCAACACCATCCAAAGTAGACTGAGTCATATTACTTGCTTTAAGTGCCGCAAGATGGGCATTATGCCAATGATCGCCGAAGGCGAATGGAAATGGCAATGGAAGCTCGGAAAGAAGCCCAACCCTTTCAACAGGGGACAAGTGAACCACATTGATGTGGAGGAGGTTGAAGATCAGCCCGATCAAGATGTCGGTAAGTTTTGGTTAAGTCATTTATTGTAGTTGTTCTTTTCGATCTTGGTGCATCGCATTCATACATATCAAGGGATTTGTGGATAAGTACAAATTACCGACCCAAGCCTTTAGGTCACCCATGCTAGTAACCTCACGGAGCAGAGTACATGGCTAGTAAATGGTGTGATCGATCGCCATTAAGGATTGGACACTATGTTTTCCCCTCGGACCTAATAGTTCGGAATCCCAAGGATTGGATGTGATATTAGGAATGGATTGGTTATCAAGGTATGGAGGAAACAAAGATTGCTCCACTAAGTCAATTTTGCTCACCACACGGAGGGAAGAAGGATCAAGTATGTATCACGGCACGAGCGAGGAGAGCACAAGTAAATTGCTTATCGGAGTGGTGCGGGAAGAAGTACCGATGGTGAAGGATTTTCTGATGTATTTCGGAAGAGTTGCCGTGAATGCCACGGATAGAGACATTGAGTTTTGATTGAGCTGTTGCGTGAACAGGCCCGATATCGAAGCGACCAGACAGGATGCCCTTACAGGATTTGGCGGAAATCAAGAAGCGATTAAGGAACTATTGGATAAAGGTTTTATTCGCCCAAGTTCTTCACCTTGGGGATCACTGTTTTGTTAGTGGAGAAGAAGGATGGATCGTTAAGAATGGTTGTTGATTATCGTGGATTGAATGAAGTCACAATCAAGAACAAGTACCCACTACCTATGATAAATGATCTATTTGATCGTTTGCAAGGAGCTAAGGTGTTTTCAAGATCGATTCTGATCGTGGTACCATCGATTGAAGATTCGGGAGCAAGACATACCCAAGACAGCATTTACCACGAGATATGGATCAGATGAGTATACCGTTATGTCATTTGGATGACTAACGCACCAGCCTATTTCATGAACTGATGAACAAAGGGTTTATGGAGTTTTTGGATAAGTTAAATCGTGGTGTTCATTGATGACATTTTGATTTTCTCGAAGAATGAAGAGGAACACAAGGAACATTTGAGATTGGTTTTGGAGAAACTGAGGGAACACCAGTTGTATGCCAAGTTCAGCAAGTGTGAGTTTTGGCTAAAGGAAGTTGGATTTCTCGGACATGTTATATCCGGAGAAGGAATAGCATTTGACCCCACAAAGGTTGAGACCGTAACCAAATGGGAAGCACCAACGACAGTTGGAGAGATTCGGAGTTTCCTTGGACTCGCAGGATACTACCGAAGATTCATTGAGAATTTCTCAAGGATTGCAAATCCTATGACAGAATTGTTGAAGAAGGATAACAAATTCATATGGACTGAGGACTGTGAGGCAAGTTTTCAGGAGTTGAAGAAAAGATTGGTTACCTCACCAGTTTTGATACTGCCAGATCAGACTAAGGATTATGAGGTGTATTGCGACACTTCACGTCGAGGACTTGGAGCAGTGCTTATGCATGAAGGAAGAGTTGTTTCGTACGCTTCACGACAGCTTAAGCCCCATGAGTTGAATTATGCCACACATGATCTGGAGTTAGCAGCCGTTGTGCACGCCTTAAAGACATGGAGACATTTTCTCATTGGTAATCATTGTGAAGTATATACGGATCACAAGAGTTTGAAGTACATCTTCACACGAATGGCTGAATCTTTACGAGAGGAGATGGTTAGAGCTTATCAAGGATTATGATATGAGATTGCATTATCACCCGGAAAGGTTAATGTCGAGTAGCAGGCGCATTAAGCCGTAAGAGCCACGTCAATACCCTAATGATGGGAGGAATACCCAATGAGTTAGCCGAGGACCTTCGAGAGCTATGTTTGGAAATAGTTCCGAGAGGCTATGTAGCAGCATTGGAGATTGATCAACAGCGATGGACAAAATCAGAGAAGTCCAAAAGGCAGATAAGGAAGTTGCCTCTATAAAGGAGAAAATGAGCAAAGGAAAAGCTAAAGGATTTCGTGAGGATGAGCACGATACCCTATGGTTTGAAGACCGTGTTTATGTGCCCAATAATCCAGAGATCAGGAAGTTGATTTTACAAGAAGCCCATGATTCACCCTATTCGATTCACCCAGGAAATACCAAGATGTATTTGGATCTGAAGAATACTTTCTGGTGGACCGGAATGAAAAAGGATATTGCGGAGTATGTAGCAGTTTGCGATGTATGTCAGAAAGTAAAAGCAGAGCATCAAAAGCCAGCAGGATTGTTACAACCATTGCCGATACCCGAATGGAAGTGGGATAAACTAGGCATGGATTTCATCACAGGTTTGCCAAAGACTCGTTCAGGTTATGACTCGATTTGGGTTATAGTCGATCGCTTGACGAAGGTAGCTCATTTCATTCCAGTCAAGACTACCTATAGCAGTGCTAAGTTGGCAAAGATATACATGACCAGAATTGTGTGTTTACACGGAGTTCCGAGGAGCATCGTATCGGATAGAGGAACCCAGTTTACCTCGAAATTTTGGAACCAGTTGCACGAAACATTGGGAACTAGAGTGGAATTCAGTACAGCTTTCCACCCACAGACCGATGGATGATGAGAGAGTCAATCAGATTTTGGAGGATATCTTTGAGAGCTTGTGCACTAGATTACGGATCTAGTTGGGATGATAATTTGCCGTATGCAGAATTTTCCTACAACAACAGTTACCAAACCAGCTTGAAGATGGCACCTTTTGAGGCTCTGTATGGAAGAAGGTGCAGGACACCGTTGTTATGGGAATGGCGGAGATCGTCGATTGTTTGGACCAGATTTGATTAAGGAGTCGGACGAGAAGGTTAAGTTGATTGAGACAGGCTCAAGGTAGCCCAGTCCGGACAAAAGAGCTATGCCGATTCAAAGCGCAGCGATTGAGTATGAAGTTGGAGCAGTATATCTTAGAGTATCCCGCTTGAGGAGTTAAGCGTTTTGGAGTTAAAGGAAAGTTAGCACCACGTTTCGTTGGACCCTATAAGATTTTGCAACGCATGGGAGAAGTTGCTTATAAGTTGGAATTGCGGAAGGACTGTCGAGGAGTTCATGATGTATTCCATGTTTCTCGATTGAAGAAATGTCACCCGAGATAGCAGAGGTACCGTTAAGAACCACGGTGCCCTTTGGAAGCAATTCAGTTGAAGGATGATTTAACATATGAGGAAAAACCGGTTAAGATTCTCGATTATGCTAGCAGAGTTACCCAGCAAGGTTATCAAGTTTTGCAAAGTTGATTGGAGCCACCACACCGAGGATGAAGCCACACAGGAAAGAGAGGAAGTTTTGTAAGGACCACCTCACCTATTTTCTAGCCAACCGAATCTCGAGGGCGAGATTCATCTTAAGGGGGTAGGTTTGTAACATCCCAAATTTTCAATTTGGAATGTTATACATTAGGTCATCATGCATATCATATTTTCTCGCATTTCTCCGATCCTAGCAAATTTCACGCAACTCAAGGACCCTCGGAGAGAGTTGGAAATTTTATTATTTTCATATTTGGGATTTCTCAAATTTTGAAAATAGGATCATTTGGATTTATTTATTTATCTTCAAAAGTTTTTCCGATATAAAAAGTTAAGAGAGGGAATAATATGACTTTCCCAACATTTAGGAAAAATGAAGATATTATAAATAAATCAAATTTTGGTTTTGAGGATTTATTTGCTTTAGGCAAAAATGAGCATTTTAAAATATGCATATTTGCCCTTTTTTTTAAAGTTCATTTTGTTCGACTCATTTTTAGGAGTCGGGGAAAATTAATTTTATTAAATTTGGAGTTCGTTTGATTTTATTTGCGTTTAGTTTTGTTTAAAAAACCCCCTTTTGCCCACTTTGGGCCAAGGCCCAGCCGGCCCACCGCCGCCGCCCGGCCCATCTCCTCTCCCCTCGCTGGAGGAATCCCGCCGCCAAGACGCCCCCGCCCGCCGTGTCCGGCTCGGACCGCGCCGCCCGCCCCCCAGCTTGCCCCCTTCCCCAAGGCACTCCCCCCTCCTTTTATACCGCCACCCCCCCTCTCTCCTCATCCCGCCGCCCCCCGACCCGACCGAGCCCCGCCTGTCGCCCGAGCCACCGCCGCCGCCTGCCGTCGCCGTCGCCAAACCCGCCGCCCCGCCGACCCCGCCACCACCCGACCGACCGCCGACCACGGAGGGCGGAGAGCCCTTGACAAGCACGGAGGTAGCCGCCGCCACTACCCCCGCCCCCCCGGTCCGGTTTTTTTTTTAGAAAAACCCGATCCGGTTTTTCTCGTGATGTTCGGTTTTTTTTTCAAAACCCTAGATGGTTTTATTATTTTTCTTCGGTTTTCTTATTTAATGAACGTTCACCGACCCGTTCGTTTCAATGAACGTGTTCGTTGGATTAGTTCTGTTAACGAACGTCCGTTGTTTAATCTGTTCGTCGTTTTCTTTTAATCGGATTTAATCCGTTATTTTTCTGAATTCGATTTCCGATTCGATTTTCAAATCTGTTTATTTTCTCGCTCATTTATCGGAATCAGGTGATTCAAGCGCCTGGAGTTTCGTTACGAAACCGCCGTTCCGACTAACCTACTTACACAAAGTTTTGCTACTGTAAAATTTTGACTTAGTTTCAAATTGCTAAACCGAGTCGTTCTCTCTCGAGTTTCGACCTTCGATGCTTTATTTGATTCGATTCTTTTGCAACCAGGGTTCTTAAGTTGAACTCTCTGGTTAGATCTTTTATTCGAGATTTCCCCGTGCATTAGATGAGTACTTATTGTATGCTTGTTGTTTGTCTGCGTTAGATCACCCGGAGTGCGCCGCTTGTTACTTCGAAACTCTAGGTCTCGCGGATCATCAGCAAGGCAAGTAACACTTGATCATACCTTTTCTACTACCCAGTTTTTATGCATTAGATCAAACCCTCAAACACTTGCATGGTTAGGATCTAATTAAATTGTGGGTTGGGAAGTAGGCGAGGTAGTACCTATTACTGTTTTACTTATGAAACCTTGGGAGTTACTTCTCGTTTGCTTATTATGCCATGCTATGCTAGTAGGCGTGGATTGGGTGAGTGAATATCCATGAAAATGTGAGATTGTTAATTAATGGTTTATCTAAGGTGGCAACCTAAACACACATCTGGGTGGATTGAGGCACCTAGTTTCCATCAGGACTTACTGTATTTCTTGGACCGCCACCCAGGCTCTAAGGGATCATAAGATTATTCAAGCTGGAAACTTCCGTGTGCAGCCACAAGCCAATTATGGGCTCTGGCGTAGTTGACTAAGTTGTGCGAACTCTTACGGGTAGGCTAGCTGATGTAGGGGATGTAGGTTGGTGCGGTCTACCCACATGTAAGGTGCTAAGCGCTTCGAAGACTATGTCTCGGTCATCCGTTTCTCAAACACCATGTAGTGCGAGAACCAAGCGGAGGCGATCGAGTCTTGTGGGGAAAAGTGCGCAAACCTCTGCAGAGTGTATAAACTAATCATGATTAGCCGTGTCCCCGGTTATGGACGTTTTGAGTATCCGGAAATTGAATATCATGTGAATCTCAACATGTTACTTCTAATAAATAGTTATTGGGATTTAATGAGTACTTTTTAATTGGGATTGAGGATGCTGTCAACCATTCTCAATGTTTAACAACCACCATGATAGTTAAATAAAATTATTCATTTGTTGTAGGGAAAAACTAGCTTTATGCAAAAATGTAACCGTAGAGCCTTACCACCAGCCATATATGCATGTAGTATAGGCTTATTCCTTCATTGCTCTTTATGTGTTACATTGCGGCATATTCCATGTCTTGACCCATTTTCGGGCTGCAACTTTCACGTTGCGGACTTTTCGAACGACGAGTAAGGTGTTAGGTCGTGGTTCTATACTCGGTGATGCCGATGGAGTTGATGGACTCACTTATCTTCCAAGCCTTCGCTGTTATTATTAGATGGCCTTAAGCCATATTATTGTAATAAGTTCCTTTGTGGACAACGATGTAATGAGTGTGTGATTGCTACTCGCTATAAATCCTTGAAATCTTGTGTGGTGTCGGCATTCTTGATCCGAGGATGACACCGAGCACAGAGACTTGATCCATTCGGGTCTGGTCGCTACAGAAATATAACGCACATGAAGAATTTGTGAATAGCTTGGGTTGAGTATAGCATAGAGGGGGAAGGGTCCGATCACATTCACTTAGCAGAAAAAAAGCAACTTGAAGAAATAGCCATAAGTGAATGCTGTAGAGGACATAAACCCATAAATATATATAGTCAATGAAGAAAGACAGCGGAAACAGTGAAGATTTTGCAAAGTTGAAGAATTTGAAAAACTGAAGAATTTCAAAACTGAGGGAAAACTCAAATTGAAGATTTTCAATTTTGGTGGTGGCATGACCCACCGTATAAGAATGATGATTTCAGACACCGCGTACAATTGTCGTAGGGTTCTGAGAATCAAATTCTTCATTAATTTCTTCACACTTAGAGTGTTATTCTTCATTGATTGAAGAAAAGCGTTTCTTCATGTGTTGCACATCTAAGTCATCAATTTTTCATAAGTGTCAGGATGTGTGTCCTTTTCAAAGAACATTTGAAGATTCTAAGATATTTAGCTCACACGCAACTTGCTAAATCTCTTCTCATCCAAGGGCTTTGTGAAGATATCGGCTAGCTGTTCTTTAGTCTTCACATGCTCGATGGAGATGTCGCCTTCAACACATGATTACGAAGAAAATGATGACGAATCTGAATGTGCTTTGTCTTGAGTCTTTGAACTGGGTTGTGAGCAATCTTGATGGAACTCTCATTGTCACAAGAGAGAGGCACATTCTTCACGTTGATGCCGTAGTCCTTGAGAGTTTGCTTCATCCAAAGCAATTGAGCACAACAAGAGCCAGCAGCAATGTACTCAGCTTCGCAGAGATGAGCGGTGATCGCAGTTCTGTTTCTTCGAGGACCAACGGACCAAAGATCGTCCGAGGAAATGACAAGTACCAGATGTTGACTTGCGGTCCACATGATCACCAGCATAGTCAGAGTCAGAATATCCAATGAGATCAAACGTAGAGCCCTTGGGGTACCATAATCCTAGTGTTGGTGTGTGAGCTAGATATCGAAGAATATGCTTCACAGCCTTATGGTGTGATTCCTTCGGTGTAGCTTGAAATCGGGCACACATGCAAACACTAAGCATTATATCTGGCCTAGATGCACATAATTACAATAGAGAACCAATCATGGAGCGGTATACCTTGTGATCGAAGTCAATACCATTTTCATTAGTGCATAGATGGCCATTTGTGGGCATAGGAATTTTGACGCCTTTGCAATCTTGCATGCCGAATTTCTTCAGAACATCTTTGAGGTATTTCTCCTGAGATATGAATATGCCATTGTGTTGTTGATGAATTTGAAGACCTAAGAAGAATTTCAATTCTCCCATCATAGACATTTGATATTCTTCACTCATCATATAGGCAAATTCATCACTATAACGTTGGTCAGTACAGCCAAAGATAATATCATCAACATATATTTGGCACACAAACAGTTCACCATCATATGATTTAGTAAAGAGAGTAGGGTCAAGTGAACCGGGTGTGAAGCCATTCTTCACGAAGAATTCCTTCAATGTATCATACCACGCCCGTGGGGCCTGTTTGAGGCCATAGAGGGCCTTGTTGAGTCTGAAGACTTTGTCGGGATTCTTTGGTTCTTCAAAACCTGGGGTTTGAGCAACATATACTTCTTCCTCAAGCTTACCATTGAGGAATGCACTTTTCACATCCATTTGATATAAAGTGATATTATGATGGTTAGCATAAGCAAGTAATATGCGAATAGCCTCAAGTCTAGCAACAGGTGCAAAAGTTTCATCGAAATCAATTCCTTCAACCTGTGTGTAGCCTTGAGCAACAAGTCGTGCCTTATTCCTCACCATAAGGCCATTTTCATCTTGCTTGTTGCGGTAGATCCACTTTGTGCCAATGATATTATGCTTGCGAGGATATGGATGTTTGACCAGTTCCCAGACATTGTTGAGCTCGAACTGATGTAATTCTTCTTGCATTGCCTGAATCCACTCAGGCTCCAGAAATGCTTCATCTACCTTAGTGGACTCTGTGATAGAGACAAAAGCATAGTGCCCACAAAATTTAGATAAATGTGAAGCTTTTGAGCGTGTGAGAGGACCTGGCGCTTCAATGTCATTGATGATCTTGTCAACTTGCACTTCTTTTGCAACGCGAGGATGAGCTGGTTGTTGTCGAGGAATTTGATCAGCATTTTCTTCAGCACCATTTTCTTCAGCATTATCTTCAGGTGCATCAGCTCGACGTTCTTCGCGTTCTGGAATGAATTCTTCAGTAGGAATTACATCCTCAGTAGCCTTGAACTTGATAGATTCCTCTAGTGCTGGTTCATCTATCACAGAAGGTAGGTGCTCTCTTTGCGAGCCATTAGTTTCATCAAACCGCACATCTACAGTTTCAAAAATCTTGTGAAGAGCGATGTTGAAGACTCTGTAGGTGTGCGAGTCCTTTCTGTAACCAAGCATAAAACCTTCATGTGCTTTCGGTGCAAATTTAGCATTGTGATGAGGATCTCTAATCCAGCATTTAGCACCGAAGACTTTGAAATAACTCACATTGGGTTTCTTGTCAGTGAAGAGTTCATAGGCAGTCTTCTTGAAGAATTTGTGAAGATATACTCTGTTGATGATGTGGCACGCGGTATCAATTGCATCAATCCAAAAACGACGAGGCGTTTTGTATTCATCAAGCATAGTGCGAGCCATCTCAACAAGACTTCATTCTTGCGCTCCACGACGCCATTTCTTTGAGGAGTATAGGGAGCAGATAACTCATGAGTAATACCAAGTTCATCAAGATAGTCATCAAGACCGAATTCTTGAACTCAGTTCCATTGTCACTCTGATGTGCTTGATCTTCACACCAAAGTTGGTTGAAGCCCTTGAGGAAAATTTTTGAAGACTACCCGCACTTCATGTTTGTAAGTAACAATGTGTACCCATGTGTAACGAGAGTAATCATCAACAATAACAAAGCCATATAGAGATGCATCATTAGTGACTGCTGAGTAATGATTAGGACCAAAGAGGTCCATGTGAAGCAATTCGAATGGACGAGTAGTGGTCATGATAGTCTTGACTGGATGCTTGGCCTTGGTCATTTTTTCAGCTTCACAGGCTCCACACAAGTGATCCTTGAGGAATTTGACATTCTCAATGCCAATTACATGCTTCTTCTTCGCAAGCGTGTGCAAATTCCTCATGCATGTGTGACCAAGTCGTCGATGCCATAGCCAGCCTTCTGAAGCTTTTGCAAGTAGACACACGGCTGGTTGTGGTCCTGTAGAGAAATCAACAATATACAAGTCTCCTCTCCTAAAGCCTTCGAAGACTTTGGAATTGTCGGCTTCCATGATCACAACACAACGATACTTGCCAAAGACAACAACCATATCAAGATCACAAAGCATTGAGACTGACATGAGGTTGTATCCTAAGGACTCAACAAGCATGACTTTGTCCATGTGTATGTCCTTAGAGATCATAACCTTACCAAGACCCAATACGACTTTTGCCTTTGTCAAGAAAGATGATATGCTTCAGATGTGAGCGGTGATAAGGAGCATCCATCAATAGATTCTTGTCACCAGTCATGTGATTTGTACATCCACTATCGAGGACCCACTCATTGGCTTTGGGTTGATCATCCTGCCGATGAATTAGTGCAACTTACGATCTCATATACTTCATCAGTGAAGAATATGATATCAATTTCATTAGATGAATTTCATCAGGCAGTATAACAGATAAGCAAGATGAGGGCGTGTGAAATGAAAGTTCATTTCTTCATGATTAGCTGCGTCCTTTGAGCAATGTTGCGAGTCCCCGACAAATTCATCAGACGTTAAAGCACGTCTGGAGACCTGACCCTGCAGAAGAGATTAGTTCTTTTTCTTCACCACCCACATCTAAAGGGGTGGCAAAGAGTTCATCACTCTGCGAGCTCCATATGAGAATGGTGGCATAGAGGCCAATCCATTTCGTTTCACATAAGAGGGTTAGGGTAAGCATATGAATAAGCGAGAGAAATTCTTGAGGACTTATGAACATATTGGTTTGAAGAATAATGCACATATTCATAGCCCTTAGCTCTACCCTGAAAGCAGAATTGTTAGCACGATGATAATCATATGAGGACTTTGATCCATGTGAGGAATTTGGTCCGTATGAGGACTTGGATCCATATGAAGAATTTGGTCCATATGAAGAGTTTGATCTGGGGTTCCTATTCTTCACGGTGGTGTCATGAGGAAATTCACCGAAGACTTTCAAGGCACTTCTTGGGAACCCAGATTTTCTTCATAGGGGAACCGTTCTGCAGATTAGTGCCAACATATCTAGCAAATACTTCACCATTCTGATTTTTGAACAGTTTATAGTTGGAGTCAAATGACTCATCGGAAGAATGAGGAGATTCACATGTAAAGCCGGATAAGTTAGATGGATCAAGCTGGAGGTCCCTTTGCAGCAACCCATGAGGTTTTGGGGTACCGCTCGGGCTTCAACAAGTTCCATCAGCATTGAGTTTCCTCTCAAAGGCAATACCCTCTTTCCTAGGATTCTGTTGAGGATCTGCTTTTAAGCACATCACAAAGAGTCTGATGCCCTTTGAGGCTTTTGTACATGCCTGTCATGTACAATTCCTTTAGCCCTGCATCGTCAGTGATACTAGCAATGTCCTCAGATGAGGAATTAGTGATAGCAGGAGCAGGTGAACAATATGTAACAGTTGAAGCATTTGAACATTCAGGTGAAGAATTAGCAGATTCACGTTCAATGCACTTTAAGCATGGAGGAACAAATTCTTCCTGAGAAGCGCTGATTTGTTGAGCAAGTAATGAATTGTGCTCCTTCTGAAGATCTTCATAACTCACTCTTAGCTTCTCAAGATCTTGCTTTCTTTGAAGAAATTCATAAGAAAGTTTCTCATGATCAGACAAGAGAGTGTTATGATGACCTTGAAGGCTGTCAAACCTAGGCTGAAGTCTCTGAAGATTTTCGATCGAGGGCTTTAGCGATCCATTTCTTCACCCAACATATCATCACTTTTGTCTAGCATGTTTTGAACCTTTTCAAAAGCCCTTTGTTGTTTACTGACAATCTTAGCAAGTTTTGAGTAGCTGGGCTTGAGATCTTCATCGATTCATTTTCACTAGATTTAGAGGAGGTATATTTGAGTACCTTGGCACCCTTTGCCATGAAGCAATAGGTGGGGCGTAGTCATCACTATCTTCATCAGCTTTGTTGGTGAGGTCATTTTCTTGAGTAAAAGATGGACTTCTTGTGAAACCCGATGGCGAGAGCGGACTCGCCACACGGACTCGGATTCTTCCGATGCCTCCTCTTCCTCATGTTCCTCGATTCAGCTTGAGTCCATTTCCTTGCCAATGAATGCCCGAGCCTTCTTGGAGCTGCTCTTCTTGTGAGAAGAAGACTTTGAGGATTTTGATGATGAAGATTTGACGATTTCTTCTTCTTCTTAGCGTCATCGAGCTGTAATCCTTGTATTTCTTCTTCTTTAATTCCTTTTCCCACCGAGGACAATCTTGAATGTAGTGACCAGGTTTCTTGCATTTGTGGCATAGTCTTCTCATATAGTCACTGGATGAGGAATCACTGCTCCTTGAGGATTTTCCAAAACGACCACGTCTTGAGAACTTCTGGAATTTCTTCACGAGCAGTGCTAGCTCATGGCTCAGTTCTTCAAGATCGCCAAGGCTGCTACCAGAGTCTTCATCTTCGGGTTCAGATACTGCCTTGGCCTTCAGTGCACGTGATCTGCCATAGCTCGAACCATAGAGATCTCTCTTTTCAGCAAGCTGGAACTAATGAGTATTTAGCCTCTCGAGGAATCAGCGGGATCAAGTGACTTGTAATCAGCACATTCTTGTATCATCAATGCCTGAGTATCAAATGAGGAATCAAGCGATCTCAACAATTTCTTCACCACCTCATGGTCGGTGATGTCAGTGGCACCAAGCGCTTGAAGCTCATTTTAGATGTCAGTGAGGCGATCGAAGGTTTGTTGAACATTTTCATTGTCGAGTGTTTTAAAGCGGTTGAAGAGATTTCGAAGAACATCAACTCGAGAGTCACGCTGAGTTGAGACTCCTTCATTTACTTTGGACAGCCTGACCCAGATGAGCTTAGCAATTTCCAAAGCACTCACTCTTCCATATTGTCCTTTGCTCAGATGGCCACATATGATATTCTTCGCTTGAGAATCGAGTTGCTTGAATCTCTTCACATCGGCAGCGTTCGGTGAGGGTGTGAGAGGAACACCATTTTCCACAACATACCGTAGATCATTGTCAATTGCCTCAAGATGCATTAGCATCTTGTTTTTCGATAGGGGTAGTCCGTCCCATCAAAGGTAGGACACCCAGTGAGACCTTGATCATACTGCGGTCGACATAACTAAAACTCCGGTGGTTAAACCAAAATCACATAGAACAAGGAAGTACCTTGCTCTGATACCAATTGAAAGTGCGTTATATCGACTAGAGGGGGGGTGAATAGGCGATTTTTATGAATTCTTCAATGAGGAATTTTCTGTTGAGGAAATTCCTAAGTGAAGAACTACTTGCAGCGGAATAAGTACTCAGAAGTAAGCATAAGAGAATGCAGGCATGGTCATCATGATGAAATGAAGACAATCAAAGAGTACAGAAAGCGTAAACACAGGATAGCACAAGATGAAGACAAGCAGACGAAGAATTGGCGAGGAAATTGAGAAAGTCTTGATCGAGTCTTCAAACACAGATATGAACGAACACTCAACACAGTATTGAGGAAATGAAAGAGTTGAGGAAATAGAACCAGTTAGGTTGGTGAAGACAATGATTTGGTAGACCAGTTCCAACTGCTCTCTCGGTTATACGTCTGGTTGGAGCGGTGAGTATTTAAACTCGAGGACACAGTCCGGACACCCGATCGTGAGCATGCAGCTCGGGACACCAAGTCCTCACCATATTCTCCTTGAACTAAGGTCGACAGACCTCGTCCAATCACTCGTGGTAAGTCTTGAGCGACTTCCAAACCTTCACAGACTTGGTCACTCGGCGATCCACAATTCCTCTTGGATGCTCTAGACCATGACGCCTAACCGTCTGGAAGAAGCACAGTCTTCAAAGGTAACAAGCGTCGGATCCATGCAGGATCAATCTCTTGATGATGCTCAATCACTTTGGGTTTGTAGGGGTTTGGTTTTGAGTTTTCCTCACTAGATGATTTTCGCTCAAAGTCCTCGGAGGATGGGTTGCTCTCAAATGACAAGTGTCAAGTTCTCTCGGAGCAGCCAACCAGCTAGTGGTTGTAGGGGGCGGCTATTTATAGCCTAGGGAGCAGCCCGACATGATAAGACATAAATGCCCTTCAATGATATGACCGTTAGGTGGATAAGATATTTTGGGACAGCTCACGCGCAAAGACAAGAACGGTCGGAAATTTGACTCTCAAATTCCTCGGGGCTATCATGTTCCTCTTTGTGTAGGCAATCCGCCTTTGGCGAATTCCTAACTCCTCGGCAGAACAAATTCCTCGTGACGGAAGAACTTCATCTCATCCTTTGAAGAAATTGGTGAGCTGTATGAGATTTCAAAGGCTTCACTCGAAGGGATTGGTAGGTGTAGGATTTTGAGTTGAGCATCACATGGAAATTTTTCCTTAGTATTTCCTCGGCCCCCTTTAACGAGACGGTGTTTCCTATGACTCAAGAAAGAGAAAGCGAAACTACGAAAGCAAAAGTCTTCACGCTTCATGTTCCTCAAATGAATACCAAGTCTTCAAGGTCACACCAATTTCTTCACTTTCAAAGTCTTGAGAAAGTCTTCGAATATCAAAGTCTTGATCGAAGAACTTCATTTTTAGGGTCGACTTTCTCTGTAAATATCAAACTCCTCATAGACTTATAGACCTGTGTACACTCATAAACACATTAGTCCCTTAACCTATAAGTCTTCAATACACCAAAATCACTAAGGGGCACTAGATGCACTTACAAGATCTTTAACCATAGCAATACTAGGTTCAACATTAATATGCTCAGGAGGTGTATAGGTCCTAGTATTACTCTTACGAACAACAGTCGAAGCTTTAGCATGATCTTTTATCCTAACAGGAAAAGGAGGTTTTTCAACATAAGCAGTAGGAATAATAGGATCACTACATGTAATAGTCTTTTCTTCGACTGTAATGGGTGCAACTACTTTCACTTCAACGGGAGGATTATATTTAAACCACTTCTATTTAGGGAGATCAACGTGAGTAGCAAAAGTTTCACAAAAAGTAGCTACTATCTCAGAGTCATGTCCATACTTAGAGCTAAATCCACGGAAAGCATCGGTATCCATAAAAGATTTAACACAATCGAACTTAGGTGTCATACCTGACTCCTTACCATCGTCGGAACCCCAATCTTCAGAGTTGCATTTAATTCTTTCCAATAAGTCCCATTTGAAATCAATAGTCTTGACATATAGGAACCAAGACACGGAAGTATCGAGCAAGTTGCGATTATCAAGAGAAAACCGAGCATAAAAATTCTGAATAATCATTTCCCGAGAGAGCTCGTGATTGGGGCATGAATACAACATTGACTTAAGCCTCCCCCAAGCTTGAGCGATGCTTTCTCCTTCGCGAGGCCAGAAATTATATATGTAATTACGATCACGATGAACAAGATGCATAGGATAGAACTTCTGGTGAAATTCCAACTTCAATCACTTATAATTCCAAGATCTCGTATCATCACATAGCCTATACCATGTCAATGCATCTCCCTTCAAAGATAAAGGGAAGACCTTACTTTTGACAACATCATCGGGAATACCTGCAAGCTTAAATAATCCACAAACTTCATCCACAAAGATAAGGTGTAAGTCGGGATGCAATTTCCGTCTCTTGCAAAAGGATTAGCTAGCAGTTTTTCTATCATACCCGAAGGAATCTCAAAGTGAATATTTTCATAAAGTTTAGTAGGTTGAAGAGCATCTCTTTGCTCTTAAGGTTGGGGTGAAGATACCCCAAACAAGCCCCTCAAAGGATTAGTTTCCATAGTGACAAGTAACAGAAAATTTCAGCACACTATATAAATGTTTCCTTACCAAGTTCCACTCACCAAAAGTGCTACACTCCCCGACAACGGCGCCAGAAAAGAGTCTTGATGACCCACAAGTATAGGGGATCTATCGTAGTCCTTTCGATAAGTAAGAGTGTCGAACCCAACGAGGAGCAGAAGGAAATGATAAGCGGTTTTCGAAGGTTTTCTCTGCAAGCCTTTGAAATAGTAGGTGATAGATAGTTTTTGATAAGATAAATAGTAACGAGCAAAAAGTAAATAAAGTAAATAAAGTGCAGCAAGGTGGCCCAATCCTTTATGTAGCAAAGGATAAGCCTGGACAAATTCTAATAATGAAGAAGAAGCTCCCGAGGACACATTGGGAATTATCGTCAAGCTAGTTTTCATCACGTTCGAAAGACTCGCGTTCGGTACTTTGATAATTTGATATGTGGGTGGACCGGCACTTGGGTACTGCCCTAACATGGCCAAGCATCCCACTTATGATTAACCCCTATTCCAAGCATCCGCAACTACAAAAAGGAGTTTTTTTTTTTGACAGAAAGACTGTAAGGGAACCCCCTACAGTATAATTGGTGCAACAACCCCAAATTGCAAGTACCATGCCTTGAACATGGGTGGGTGGGAAGGCATCAGCCCCTTCCCACCACTAGGCTATGCCTTAGTCTGCTACAAAAAGTAGTATTAAGGTAAACCTAACCATAACATTAAACATATGGGTCCATATCAACCCCTAACGAAGTAACGCATAAACTAGGGTTTAAGCTTCTGTCACTCTAGCAACCCATCATCTACTTATTACTTCCCTATGCCTTCCTCTAGGCCCAAATAATGGTGAAGTGTCATGTAGTCGACGTTCACATAAAACCACTAGAGGAAAGACAACATACATCTCATCAAAATATCGAACGAATACCAAATTCACATGACTACTAATAGCAAGACTTCACCCATGTCCTCAGGAACAAACGTAACTACTCACAAAGCATATTCATGTTCATAATTAGAGGAGTAATAATATGCATAAAGGATCTGAACATATGATCTTCCACCAAGTAAACCAATTAGCATCAACTACAAGGAGTAATCAACACTACTAGCAACCCACAGGTACCAATTTGTGGTTTTGATACAAGATTGGATACAAGAGATGAACTAGGGTTTTGAGAGGAGATGGTGTTGGTGAAGATGTTGATGGAGATTGACCCCTCTCGATGAGAGGATCGTTCGTGATAGCGTTGGTGATGATTTCCCCCTCGAGGGAAGTGTCCCCCAAGAACAGCTCATGAGCCCTAGATTGATTCCGCCAAGGTTCCGCCTCGTGGCAGCGGAGTTTCATCCGTAAGCTTGCTTACGATTTTTCCGGTAAAAGTGATGATATAGCAGAAGATGGACGCGGAGGCCACAGGGGCCCGGAGATAGGGGTTGCGCCCTCTGGGCGCACCCTCTGTCTCTGGACAGGTGTGGGCCCTGGCCTATTCTTCGCTCACAAATTCTTATAAAATCCAAAAAGTTGTTTCGTGGAGTTTCAGGACTTTTGGAGTTGTGCAGAATAGGTTTCCAACATTTGCTCCTTTTCCAGCCAGAATTCCAGCTGCCGGCATTCCCCCTCTTCATGGTAAACCTTGCAAAATAAGAGAGAATAGCCATAAGTATTGAGATATAATGTGTAATAACAGCCCATAATGCAAAAAATATTGATATAAAAGCATGATCTAAAATGGACGCATCAGTGTCTAGATTGGATCTGGTGATTCTCAAACTTGCGGCGGCTGGAATTGATTTTCATCGACTCCCCTAGGGTTTCTGGAATATTGGGTATTTATAGAGCAAAGAGGCTGTTCGGGAGGCCTCCGAGATGGGCACAACCCACCAGGGCATGACTGGGCCTCCAGGTGCGCCCTGGTGTCTTGTGCTCACTTCGGGCTCCCTCTTCGGTACTTCTTTGGCCCACTGAATGTCTTCTGGTCCAAAAAATCCACAAAAGGTTTCGCTGCATTTGGACTCCGGATGGTATTGATTTCCTGCGATGTAAAAAACATGCAGAAAACAGCAACTGGCACTTGGCACTATGTCAATAGGTTAGTACCAAAAAATAATATATGATGACTATAAAATGATTGTAAACCATCGAAGAATGATAATATAATAGCATGGAACAATCAAAAAATATAAATACGTACGTATCAGCATCCCCAAGCTTAATTCCTGCTTGTCCTCGAGTAGGTAAATGATAAGAACAGAATTTTTGATGTGGAATGTTGCCTAACATGTCATCACATATTCTTTTCTTTATAGCATGGACATTTGGACTTTTACAAGGTTCAAAGTAATAGTCTAGTTTTGACATGAGGACTTTAATACTCAAGCATATCAACAAGCAACCATGTCTTTCAAAATATCAATGCTAAAACAAGTTATCCCTAGCCCATTATGCTCAATCATTGATCTATTCATGAAACATACTCGCATATTAGCTACACCCAATGCTCAAGTACGATCACACTGCCCCTTAGTTGGTGCTTTATAAGAGAAGATGGAGACTCAAATAGAAATAAAAATTGCATAAAGTAAAAGAAAGGCCCTTCGCGGAGGAAAGTAGGGATTTGTAGAGGTGCCACAGCTCAAAGAGAAAAAGATAGAGATAAAAACATTTTGGGAGGCATGCTTTAACTGTCAAGGAGAACGACCGAGTAGTTCCCAATACTTTCCATGCTAGTCATAGGCGGTTCCAAAACAGAAATTAAAGTTTATTCCTTTTTCAACCATACTTTCACTTTCCATGGATAGCCGTATCCACATGTGCCTTCCATACCAACACTTTCCAAGGAATTTATTATTTGAAAACATAAAGTAAATTCATTTTCCATTTCAGGAATGGGCATCCCTAATACCTTGCCCTACTCTCGTGCAATGACAAGTGAATAAACACTCATCGTGAGAATAACATATCTAGCATGGGAATATATTAGCCACCCCCTACCGTTTCATGAGTGGTACAAGCACACAACAGAGAAATTTATTTTGAAAATTAGAGATGGCACATACAGATTTGCTTAGAACGGCAACAGAATACCGCATATAGGTAGGTATTGTGGACTCATATGGCAAAACTGGTTTAAAGGATTTTGGATGCACAAGTAGTGATCATACTTAGTGCAAAATGAAGGCTAGCAAAAGATTGAGAAGCGACCAACCAAGAAACGAAAAATCTCATAAGCGAGCATTGAGCATAACTAACACCGAATAATGCACCACGAGTAGGATGTAATTTCATTGCATAACTATTGACTATCGTGCTTGCATAGGGAATCACAAACCTTAACACCAATATTCTTACTAAAGCATAATTACTCATCAACATGACTCACATATCACATCATCATATCTCAAAACTATTACCGTCCAATGATCTTCATGAAAGTTTTTATTATATCCTTCTTGGATATCTATCAATTTGGAACTAATTTTCATATGTTGCTTTTGATAAGCGCAAACAAATATAAGTGAAGATGATGAGCATAATATTTCTTTCTCTCAAATTAATTTAAGTGAAGCAAGAGAGAATTTCTTAAGAAAATTACTAACTCTCAAATAAGTCCAAGTGAAGAGAGAGAATTTCTTCAAAAATACTAAAGCACACCGTGCTTAAAAAGATATAAGTGAAGTACTAGAGCAATTCCATAGCTCATAAAGATTTAAGTGAAGCATAGAGAGCAATTCTAACAAGTCATGGCATAATTTTGGCTATCTCAAATAGGTGTGCACAGCAAGGATTCAAGACTAAAAACAAAAAGTAAAACAAGCGAAGACTCATATCATACAAGACGCTCCAAGCAAAACTCATAGTATTTGACGAATAAAAATATATCTTCTACTAAAATACCGATGGTCGTCAGAAGAAAGAGGGGATGCCACTCAGGCATCCCCAAACTTAGTTGCTTTCTTCTCTTTGGATAATAGCTTAATCTTAGGATCTTGTTACTCCTTATTCCTTCATCCATCATAACATCACCCGAAACTTGAAAACTTCAATCACACAAAACTCAACAAAACCTTCGTGAGACCCGTTGGTATAAGAAAACAAATCACTACTATAAGTACAGTTGCAAACCCATTCATATTTTATTTTTGCATTATATCTACTGTATTCCAATTTTTCCATGGCAAAAACTCTTCATAAAAACCATAGAAACATCAAAACAAGCACACAACCCAAAGAAACCAAAATCTGTCAAAAACAGAACAGTGTGTAGCAATCTGGATATTTCGAATACTTCTGAAACTCCAAAAATTCTGAAAAATTAGGACCACGTGAGAAATTTGTATATTAAGCTTCTGAAAAAAGAATTGGTATTTTATCACGCTTTTGTTAAAAATGAGAATTATTTTCGTGGGCGCAAAAGTTTCCATTTTTCAGCAAGATCAAATCAACTATCACCCAACAAGATCCTAAAGGCTTAGCTTGGCACAAACACTAACTAAAACACAAAAAACACAATCATAACAGTAGCATAATTGTGCAAACACTCAAGAACAGAAAGCAAAAGACAAAAATAAATTTTATTCATTGGGTTGCCTCCCAACAAGCGCTATTGTTTTACGCCCCTAGCTAGGCATAAAGCAAGGATCTAAGTATTGTCATCCTTCTCCAACTCTTCAATCAAACACTTAGAACTCTTCAAAGATTTAGCATATAAATTTTCAACAACAATACTTCTGGGAACAAGGTTGAAGAATTCATTTTTGCCGATAGGGTCTCTTTTTATTTCAACCAAATCCGGGTGAATACTAATCATCTTAAGATCTTCTTTGTTGTTATTGGATGTTGCACCCTTGTTCTTAGTAGCTTGAGTAATTTTGCCAATTTTTACGAGAGTTTTTTCAATAGATTTAGCGGAAGCAAAAGCCGTGCTTAAGTTACTAAAGATCTCTTCCAGTTTATCAATCCGAGACGGGCTTTCTTCAATTCTTTCATGAATTATGGTCCCCTTATCTTTTAACAACTTAAATACTTCTCCCGCTTTTGACCCAATTTTAGTAGCAAAATTATGCATCCTTTTATCCAAGTTTTCAATATGCTCTTCAGTAAGCATTTTCTTTTCAATAGTATCTAATCTTTCCATAACATGCTCAAGAGTCAAAGTTGTTTCATTAACCATAAGCGGTGGTGATCCAACTAAATTTCCCATAGCATTAAAAGCATCAAGAGAGGGACACATCAAGAAATTTCCACCACTAATCGTATCGAAGACGAATCTATACCAAGTGGTGATGCCCACATAAAAATAGCGAAGAAGAACAGTGGTAGATTGCTTACGGATAGATCTATTATGAGCATTGCAAATCCTATACCAAGCATCTTTTAAATTCTCCCCTCCCCTTTGTTTAAAGTTAAGAACCTCGTTCTCGGGAGTGCATGCAATAGCGGAAGAACTATCCATAACGACAAAAATGTAAACTAGGTTGCACACAAAAAAAGATCTAGCAAGAAAACAGCGAATGAAAAAGAGCGTGAATAAAACGGCAAATTTTTCTGAAGTGGGGGAGAGGACAACGAGAGGCAAATGGAAAATAATGTAAATTGCAAGGAGATGAGATTTTTGATTAGGAACCTGGTAGATGTTGATGATGTATCCCCGGCAACGGCGCCAGAAATTCTTTTTGATGTTTGCTAGAACTACGTCGGTATTTCCCCAAAGAGGAAGGGATGATGCAGCACAACAATGGTAGATATTTCCCTCAGTGATGAGACCAAGATTATCGAACCAGTAGGAGAACCACGCAACACTATGTGAACGGCACCTGCACACAAATAACAAATACTCGCAACCCGACGTGTTAAAGGGGTTGTCAATCCCTTTCGGGTAACGGCGCTAGAAAATGGCAAGTGGACGTTAGAAAGTTGTAATAATTTCATAGATAGATCACCAAATAAAATAAAGTGCAGTAAGGTATTTTTGTATTTTTGGTTTAATACATCTGAAAATAAAAGCAAATGAAAATAGATCGCAAAGGCAAATATACTAAAGAAGAGACCCGGGGCCGTAGATTTCACTAGTGGCTTCTGTCGAGAAAAATAGCAAATGGTGGGTAAATGAATTACCGATGGGAAATTGATAAAACTTCAAATAATCATGACGATATCCAGGCAATGATCATTATATAGGCATCATGTCCAAGATTAGTAGACCGACTCCTACCTACATCTACTACTATTACTCAACACATCGACCGCAATACAACATGCATCTAGTGTATTAAGTTCATGGAAAAATGGAGTAATGCAATAAGAACGATGACATGATGTAGACAAGATCTATTTATGTAGAAATAGACCCCATCTTGTTATCCTTAATAGCAACGATACATACGTGTCGGTTCCCATTCTGTCACTGGGATCAAGCACCGTAAGATCGAACCCATCACAAAGCACCTCTTCCCATTGCAAGATAAATAGATCAACTTGACCAAAAAAAACCAAAATATCGGAGAAGAAATACGAGGCTATAAGCAATCATGCATATAAGAGATCAAACAAGATTGAAATAACTTTCATGGATAAAAAGATAGATCTGCTCATAAACTCAAAATTCATCGGATCCCAACAAACACACCGCAAAAAGAGTTACATCACATGGATCTCCAAGAGACCATTGTATTGAGAATCAAAAGAGAGAGAAGAATCCATCTAGCTACTAACTACGGACCCGTAGGTCTACAAAGAACTACTCACGCATCATCGGAGAGGCACCAATGGACATGATGAACCCCTCTGTGATGGTGTCTAGATTGGATCTGGTGGTTCTGGAACTTGCAGCGGCTGGAACTGATTTTCGTCGACTCCCCTAGGGCTTCTGGAATATTGGGGTATTTATAGAGCAAAGAGGCGTTCGGGAGGCCTCCGAGGTGGGCACAACCCACCAGGGCGTGCCTGGGCCTCCAGGTGCGCCCTGGTGTCTTGTGCTCACCTTGGCTCCCTCTTCAGTACTTCTTTTTTCCACTGGATGTCTTCTGATCCGAAAAAATCCACAAAAAGTTCCGCTGCATTTGGATTCTGTTTGGTATTGATTTCCTGCGATGTAAAAAACATGCAGAAAATAGCAACTGGCACTTGGCACTATGTTAATAGGTTAGTACCAAACAATGATACAATATGACTATAAAATGATTGTAAAACATCCAAGAATGATAATATAACAGCATAGAAAAATCAAAAAATATAGATACGTTGGAGACGTATCAATACTTCGTGACTTTTGCCAATGACTTGAGTAGATATGGATATGTCTACTTGATGAGGCACAAGTCAGAAACTTTTGAAAAGTTCAAGGTGTTTCATAACGAAGTGGAAAATCAACTTGGCAAGACAATCAAACTTCTATGATCTGATCATGGCGGTGAGTATATGATCCAGGAGTTTGACGATCATCTGAAGAGTCATGGAATAGTTCCACAACTCACTCCGCCGGGTACGCCACGGAGAAATGGTGTGTCAAAATGAAGGAATCAGACTCTATTAGACATGGTATGATCAATGATGAGCCAGTCATATTTACCCTTGTCATTTGGGGGATACGCTCTAGAAAATGCAACTTTCACACTAAACAAGGTACCATCTAAGTTCGTAGATAAGACACCATATGAGATATGGACTGTGAAGAGTCACAGTTTGTCTTCTCTAAAATTTTGGTGTTGTGAAGCATACGTCAAGCGACTCCAGTCAGACAAGGTCCCACCCAAATCAGACAAGTGCATATTCATGGGATATCCAAGGGAAACCTTGGGATATTACTTCTACAACCATGAAGAGGGCAAAGTGTTTGTCGCTCGACTGGAGTTTTCCTTGAGAAAGAGTTTATCAATCGAAAGGCTAGTGGGAGGATGGTCCGACTTGAAGAAACTCAAGAGCCACATGGGGACGTTCCAGTAGGTGACTCGATCACACCAAAGCCAGTCAAGGAACCCATACTGGAGTCGACGCCGGTTCCATGGAGGTCGGAATGGTTGCGCAATATGCACGAGTGCAATGTGTTGTTCTTGCAGAACAAGGGCGGACAACGTATGTGGAAGCGATGGAGAGCCCTGATTCCGAGTTATGGCTTCAGGCCATGAGATTGGAATTAAAGTCCATGGATGACAATCAAGTTTGGAACTTGGTTGATCCGCCAGATGGCGTTCAAGCCATTGAGTGCAAATGGATTTTTAAGAAGAAAACTGATATGGACGGAAATGTCATGGTCCATAAGGCTTAACTTGCCGCTAAAGGTTATCGGCAAGTTCAAGGAGTTGACTACGATGAGACTTACTATCCGGTAGCGATCCCTAAATCAATTCGGATAATTCTTGCTATGGCTGCATATTTCGACTACGAGATATGGCAGATGAATATCAAAATGCTTTCCATAATGGAAATTTAACCGAGGACGTGTATATGATACGGCCCGAGGGTTTTGTCCATCCAAAGAATTCTAGCATTGTATGCAAGCTTCAGAGATCCATTTATGGATTGAGGCAAGCATCTCAGAATTGGAACGTTCGTTTTAATGAAGCGGTCAAAGAGTTTGGCTTCTTCAAGAACGACTGTGATCATTATGTGTTCAAGAAGGTCAGTGGGAGCTGAGTCGCGTTTCTGATCTTATATGTGGATGACATATTGTTGATTGGAAATGATGTTCAAATACTTGAATCTATCAAGAACTCATTGAAAATTAGTTTTTTGATGAAGGACTTAGGAGAAGCAGCTTATATTTTGGGAAGCAAGATCTGTAGAGATAGATCAAGAAGGCTTATTGGATTAAGCCAGAGTACGTATATTGATAAGGTGTTGAAGCAGTTCAACATGCAAGATGCCAAGAGGGGTTTCTTGCCCATGTCGCGTGGCATTAGTCTTAGCAAGACTCAGAGTCCGTCGACTCCTGATGAGCAAAGACGCATGGATAGTATTCCGTATGCTTCGGCTATTGGGTCCATCATGTATGTTGTGGTATGTACTCGTCCCGATGTTAACTTTGATCGGTAGATACCATGCTAATCCAGGTGAGAGTCACTCGACAGCGGTTAAGAAAATCCTTAAGTACTTGAGAAGAACTAAGGACATGTTCCTGGTTTATGGAGGTGAGGATGAGCTCGTTCTAAAGAGTTACACTGATGCTAGTTTCCAAACTGATAGGGATGATAGTCAATTGCAATCTGGGTTTGTGTTCATTTTGAATGGAGGAGCAGTGAGCTGGAGGAGTGTCACGCCCAAGATGCGACCCTATCCTAAAGGAACTCGAAGGTCCCACCAAGGATAGAAGCGCATCTTGAAGACACTTTTGCAAGGTGGATATCATTACATCAACATTACATAATAGTGGGGATACATCCAATACATACAATGTCACATGAATACAACAACATCATACAAGAGATCAACATCCGCCGACGGATGAAACATAAACGAAACTCAAACGACATCCACCACTGCTAGCCCAGCTGCCGACACGAACCTATCCACGATCGAAGAAGCGGATGAAGAACTCCAACACAAATAAACATCGCTCTCGCGTCATGATCATCGCATAACCTGTACACTGCACTGGTGGTGGTGTAGTAATCTGTGAGCCACGAGGACTCGGCAATCCCATTACCATGGGTATCAAGACTAGCAAAGCTTAAGTAGGAAAGGAAGGGATAAAGTGGTGAGGTTGCAGCGGCTAAGCATATATGGTGGCTAACCAAGCGCAAATAAGAGCGAGAGAGAGCAAGCGGGCAGTCGTGAAGCTAGTAATGATCAAGAAGTGATCCTGAACTCCTACTTACGTCGATGTAGCGACCCGACCTCAGACGGTCAAGCCTACGTATTCTTGTGCCATCCACGGATCGGTATCTTTGCACACACAGTACATCAATGTATATATCAAAGTGCAATCACATGTATAAATAACGTAAAATGATATATACCTCATAATAATCAGCGGAAACAATCAAGCGGGTGTGGAGTCCCATCAACGCCATCGGCAGGTTGAGTGTAGACCGTAACCCTGTATCGTAACTCTTACTGTCGAGGAAATATCGCAACATGATACGTTGCAGCCGTGTAGGTCGATTACATTGAATGTACCGGCAAGATCACAATAAGAGAAAACAGATGATAAACTATACTATATGCAGTATGGCTTTGTGGCTCTGTATCTGAGTTTTGTTTGCGTAAAAGCTAGTTTTATTTTACCTACATCAAAGGAATAATGAAGTCTGTACTATGGAGTTTTTTTGTCATGACATGGTTCCGCCAACCGATGCCTCATAGCCCAAATCATCATAAGTTGCCCACAATTAAGTTATCAGTCCGGTGTTGAGAGTTCCGAGATAGATCCAAGTCCAGATGCTCAAATTGTCCGTAACCGGGGACACGGCTAATCGATTAGGTTATAAACCCTCTGCAGAGGTTTGTACACTTTACCCGCAAGATTCGATCCCTCTCTTTACGTTCTCGCACTTCAGAATGTTTGAGAACAAGATGACCGAAACATGGTCTTCCAAAGAGTTCCTCTGACCACTGTCCGGTACCCATCCAATCCTACCGTAGTTCTACATCTGCTAGCACCGTCCCAGCCAGAGTCACAACTAAGGTCAACCAAGCCAGATCCATAATGACTTGCGGTTGCAGGTAAGCTTCGGGCATGAAGTATTCTTCCGTCTCTTTGAGTCTGGGTGAAGCTTTCCGCAAGATGTCATGGCGCTTCTCCATGCATCCGGCCAACCTTTGGGTTCTCCAGGTGCCCGTCAACAATCCTTCACCCGATGAGTGTGTATTGAATTCTTGTCTCGAGTCTTGAAGTCTTGAGGCCTTGAAGATGCAGATCCTTGCAGATTCCATCATGGAGTTATCGTCATTGGCGTAGATCCTCCATTCTCACACCACTCCGAGCACTCATACCAACCCGTCTACGATAGCGTAGCATTAAAATAAATAACGTCCGGGCTTGGTAACAGGGTGATGGGTTCCTACCTCATGCATACTAATCAACTACAAGGATTCAATAACACTCTTGAGGGGTGGTTGCAAGGATGCCGCTAAATGCAATAAAACATAGGTATGAAAGCAATGATCAAAGTGAACTTGCACGGTTGGCGATCTTGAAAAACTAGGGTTTCGTAGTAGCAATCTTAGCACTCGGAAATTCTACCGAGGTAAACAATAACTATAATAAGCACATAGCAATAGGATCACATAACACAACATAACAAAAGTAACATAACACAACAAATCAACCAAAATCAAAATCCAAAGGAAAACTCAAAGAAAAACCAACTCAAAGTTTTCCTACTTCAAATAATAACTAAAAGTAGTTCTATATAATAAAAATTTCTTAACATAACCTAATCATGGCTTTAGGTTAACTTAACAGAAAAGGATTCACTAAGCAACTAGGAGCAAAAAGAATTAATTAAAGAGCTATTATAAAACTCATTTTAGGCCTAATCCAATTTCTATTAAGAAAATAAATTAAAACTTTTATTAATTATAAATAAAAGTTCATCTACTAGAGTGACAGAAATTAACCTAGAATAACTAATCACAAGTTAAAAATAAATTCATTTACTAATTAAAATATTAGGAAAGCAGAGCTAGTTAATTAATTAGGGTTAATAGGATTCTGCTTAAAACTAATTATTTATTAATCCTAAAATACCCAAGTTAATTTCTATGATTTGGCAATGTTAAAATAAAGTTGGGACAAAAGGAATCATGCAAAAATAATTTTTCTAACTCAAGTTATAGCAGATTTACTATTCGACTAAAACTAAAATAAAGCAATTTTAATTATTTTTAACATAGCTAAATATATATATTCTGCAAAAACTACATAAAATTTGCAATCCAACAAAAAAAGAATCATCTAAAAATAATAAACAGAATAAAAGATATCAATTTTTCAAAAGCGAAACTAATCTGCTAAAACAGAAAATCAAAATAAAAGAAAAAGGCCTAATGGGCCTATCACGCCTACAGCGTAACTTAGTCTAAATGGGCCTCGGGTTAAAACTAAAAGCAGGCGGCTAATTGACTAAAACCTAACATATAAACCGGACGAACCGGCGGTTCTTTTATAAAAGATACCCCTTGAGGTTCTAATCGTGGCCGTCCGTTGGAGATCGGACGGGAGGAGTTCTCCGGTGGCTTACGGAGTCCGCGACAACGGGCGGCGGGGCGAGAATCTGGCGAGGTCTTGAGCGTCGGGAGGTCGGGAGTCGCCGTCTTGAGTCGGGGAGGTCGGTGAGGAGTTTGGTGGGGTCGGGAGCTCGGGGAGGGCTATGGCGTCGGCGGTGGCGACTTTGGCGTGATGAGCCAGGCTCCAGCGAGCCTGACAGGAGGGAGAGGGGTCAGCGGGGTCTCGGGAAATGGGGTGCAGGGGCTCGGCTTTATAGCAGTCGTCCTCGCTTGAAGGTCGAGGCGTCGGGATCCGGATCGCCGGGATCCAGCGATCTCGGCGGCGTGGCGTGGGGCGGGGAAGAAGATGGGCGGGGCCCATGGGTCGAGAGAGAGGTAGGCGAGGCGATCGGGTGGCGAGGCTGGGGTTTCGAGGAGGGGAGGGCTGGTGGTGGGCTGGCATTGGCAGTGGGCATTTGGTGGGCAAAGGCAGAGGCTCTTGGGCTGGCTGGGCTGGGGTAGCCTAGCTGGCGCCTGGGGTTTTTCTTTTAAAATTTTATTTTTTAAAATAAAACAAAACAGAAATAAAACAATATCTATAAATATTTTATATAGGGTATATATATACCAAAATGATCGAGGAATATTCCCTTTCATTTGAACATTTTCCAAAGGCAAAATCAAACTTTATAAAAATCCATTTTTTCAATTTCAAATAAAATTCAGATTTGAATCCAAGACTTTTGGCATTGTTTCTCTCGATATTTTGGAGTGTCATGTTTGCTCCTCTCATACTTTTGATCAAGTATTTATCAGGCATAGTTTTTGAAATGTTTCCCACATGCCAAAGTTTGAATTCAAATTCAAAACTCAAAATTTGAAAGAGGGTTTCAAAGCACTTTCAAATGACTTTCAACTTGATACTACTCAACTTCCAACTCATATTTCATATAATGGAAGGAGTCATTTTATCTTCCCTCATGAAAATCATTGAGTTGCATAAAGCCTTGAATTTGAAATATTCCCAGATGTAATTCAAATCCTTTCAAAACCCTATTCATTTCAAAATGGAAGAAGTCATGTCATCTTCACTCTAGGCTTTGGTGTTGGAATGAATTTGAATTCATTGAGATCCAAAAGGCAAAGGAGAAAGTTTTGGGAAAGTCATTTCATTCCCTCTCATTCAACTTTCAAAAGTTTTCAAATTTCACTCAGTTTCACTCATTCAATCAAACCAACAATCGGACAACAAGCATAGTTATTTATTTAATATAACATTCCAAAATTTAGAATTTTGGGATGTTCTGATCGAACATAACCGAAACCGTGTTCTCCTCTCGATCAACCCGGAAAAGAGACACTCACGGTTACGCTTTACGGTTAGTGCATTTTAGAAGAGTTTACTTCAAGTTTACTACAACGGATATTAACAAATTCCCATCTGCCACATAACCGCGAGCACGGCTCTCGAAAGTTCAAACCCTGCGGGGTGTCCCAACAAGCCCATGATAAGCTCTCGCGATCAACGAAGGATATTCCTTCTCCCGGGAAGACCCGATCAGTCTCGAATCCGGCTACAAGACATTTCGACAGCAATAAAACAAGACCACAAAGCCGCCCGATCGCCGACAATCCCGATAGGAGCTGCACATATCTCGTTCTCGAGGCAACACCGGATGAGACATCGTCGAGTAAAACCAACCCTCAAGTTTCCCCAAGGTGGCCCCATGATCTGCTCGTTTGGGCCAACACTTAGAGAAGCATTGGCCGGGGGGCTAAAATGAAGATGACCCTCGAGAGAGCGACTCCCAAGGGAAAAGTAGGTGGTGGTGAGGCAAATGGTAAAACCAAGGTTGGTCCTTTGGAGGAGTCTTATTCAAAGCGAACTGTCAAGGGGTCCCATAAATCACCCGACCGCGTTAGGGACGCAAAATCCGGGAACATAATACCGATATGACGGAAACTAGGGCGGCAAGAGTGGAACAAAACACCAGGCATAAGGCCGAGCCTTCCACCCTTTACCAAGTATATAGATGCATTAATAATATAAGAGATATTGTGATATCCCAACCAAAATCCTGTCCACCATGGAGCAATCTTCAACTTCACCTGCAACTAGCAACGCTATAAGAGGGGCTGAGCAAAAGTGGTAACATAGCCAAACAACGGTGTGCTAGGAAGGGTGACAAAATGTTAGAGGTTCATGGCAATTTGGGAGGCTTGAGCAGCAAGTGATAGGTAGCGCAGCATAGCGAAAGAACGAAGCAACTAGCATAGCAATGATAGTGATGAGATCCAAGGTGACGGTCATCTTGCCTGAAATCCCGCAAGGAAGAAGAACGAGTCCATGAAGAAGATGAAGCCACGAAGACGAACCAAGCATAGACGAGCGAATCCTCACGGTGCATAGCAAGCAGGAACTATCGAGAAGAAGCACACAACATGGTAAACACACCACACATAAACAAGACATGATGCACAACCAAGCATGATGCATGACAAAGCTACATGAAGCTACTCATGGCAAGAGATGATGCAAACAAGAACAACACATCAAAGCAAGTTTAAATGAGGCCGGAAACAACATATAACAACTCCGGTAAGTCCTCATATGCAAATTTCGAAATTGGTCCAGATCTGAATAAACCTTATGTTCAAGTTTTTAAATAGCAAGTTAAGATGCACCACGATGATCTACACGAAACTCTAGTCAAGTTACATATAAAGTTCATTAGATTCGGAGCTACGGCCTAGAAGATATGAGCAAAACAAGATAAGCATGGCATTGATACAAAATGCATACAAACATCAAGCAAACACCTCAAAACAAGGATGCAACATGATAATATGAAACTACATGCAATTCTAAGCAAGTTTCATATAGAGCATGCTCAAAACGGAGCAACGGTGCAACACATACACTCCAAACAATATATATCACCAATCTGTCCATAACAGCAACTAGGCATCTTGCAAGCACCAAAGCAACATGCTACAGCACCATAACATGATAACAAAATGCATGGGCATGATGTACAGGTAAAGAATTACAAAACATGAACACTGGTCTATCTCCATAAATCACTAGAACATGCTCGAAAACACATGGCAAGATTGCAAATAATAACAGTTTCAGACTTTAGCAGAAATAACATCAGGTTGCAATGTTTAGAGCTATCAAACAACATGCTACAGGAACTTATCATGGCAAACAAAGGCATGGCATGAATCTACTAATTGCATATAACAAATGTCCCTTACTTACCATGAGCCAAAAGGGCACATAAAATATGATGGCACCCATGTAAACATGGCAAATGATATGACAGCTTCATACATGGCAGGAACAACAATAAGTAGACATGTTGGTGAGCTTGAACCACTCACCACAGAGCAATACATGGCATGGCAAGGAAACCAACAGTAAGAAGACATGTTTATGAAGCTAAGCATGGCAATAGCAAGTTCATAGAGTGCATGGATCACTAACAACAACCTTGGCAAAATTGAATAACATGTAAACAATCTGCCAGGAAACATTTTATAGCAAAAGTAGAGCTCGGTTGACTCAAGCTATGGCACTCCATAATTGCAAACAATGGCATGGATGGATATAGAATAACCATATTATCAAAACATCCTTAATGAAGTATCTCAAAATAAGCATGGATCTCTCTGTAACATCAAGTTTACATGGCATAAAAATATCAGCAGAACAGGGGCTGAAATCATCAACATCATGAAGCCTAGTTTGCATGCTTGTGCTAGTCAGCACAGAGATCAAAAAAATACATGGCATACACCCCTGTAAAGATGGCATGGCATAGTACAAAACACATGTAGGACTCAAGTTCATAGGATGCACACATCAATCATGGCAAAAATGACAAAAGTGCATGTTCTGATAAGAATCTGAAACTAACATCACATAGCCCTCTTCCAACAGCATTTCGGGCTCCAAGATGAGCACAAATGAAAATGATGCAATGAGATGAAATGATGTACTCGTCTAGACGAACAATTCGACATATTACACGCACGAAATGTAGCAGTATGCAGCAAGTTATGATGCGATGAAAATGCATAAACAAATACTGGGATCTGGGGACTTGGTGAAAAATTACCTACGCGAAAAGGGGATCTAGATCGGGGAAGTTCCATTCCTCGTACAGGACGCCTCCAGTGGAAGTCGACGGCGATGGTGGGCGGGCGTGGGGCTCCTGTGGGCGCAGGGAAGGCCGGGAAAGGGTCGATCCGGGCATGGGGCCTCCGGATCCGGTGGCGGAAGGGGTCCTCGGAGCCCGGTTGGCCGGCGACGAGCAGAGGCAGGGCGGCGGTCTTCGGGCGCCATGGCCATCGGGGAGCTCCTACAGGGAGCACGGGGAGCGACTAGGTGAGAGGGAGAGCAGAGGAGGGAAGGAGAAGGAGGCGGGACGGGGCGGCGCTGGCCTTGGTGTTCGCCAGCGGGCGGCGGCGGCTTGCTCCGGCGAGCGGAGGAGGCCCTGGATCGGGATCCACCCGATCCAGACGAGCAAAGCAGCGGGGAGACGGCGGCGGGCTCATGGCGCCGGATCCGGGCCCAGATCGTCCTAAAGGCGGGCTGGCATGGGCGAAAGACACGCAGGCGGAGCTGCGGGAGAGGCGCGAGCGACGTGGCGACTCCACATGGCGGCGCAGGAGTGGTGGCGGGCGTGAGGAGGCGGCGTGGCGCACCGGATTGGTGCAGGGCGGCGGCGGGCGACGTGTCGCGGCACGGACGCTGGCCCGTCGTCCGACTCTGGAGGAAGAGGAAAGGCTAGGGTTAGGGTGGAATTGATCCACGAATTTCGGGGGAGGTCTAGTTTTATAGGTAGAGGGAGCTAGGAGAGTCCAAATGAGGTGCGGTTTTCGGCCACGCGATCGTGATCGAACGACTGAGAGCATGGAGAGGAGTTTGCTGGGTTTTGGGCCACTTTGAAAGGGTGTTGGGCTGCAAAGAGAAGGGGGCTTTTACGGTTACCCGGTTAACCGTTGGAGTATCAAACGACCTCCAAATGTCACGAAACTTGACAGGCGGTCTACCGGTGGTATACCAAGGCCGCTTGACAAACCTCGGGCCATTCCGATAAAGTTTAACACCCACTCACAACGAGAGACAAAAGGGGGACGCCGGGAACATAGGAGTGCGGATTGCAAAAGCGGACAACGGGAAAATGCTCGGATGCATGAGACGAACACGTATGCCAATGCGATGCACATGATGACATGATATAAAATGCAAATGATGACATGGCAAAGTGCAACACGCAAGCATTGACATGGCAACTACGGCAAATAACTGGAAGACACCTGGCGCATCGAATCCGGGGCGTTACAAGGAGTTCCAAGCAAGATACGGTAGCTAATTTTACAATAGAGGCCGAGTATGTTGCAGCTTCTGAAGCTGCAAAAGAAGGTGTTCGGGTGAATAATTTTATTTCTGATCTTCGTGTGTGCTCAGAGCTCGTCCAACCCAATGGAGCTCTATTGTGATAATAGTGGTGCTATCGCACAAGTCAAGGAACCACGGAACCATCATAAAACCCAACACATACTCGGGCGTTTTAACCTTATTCGTGACATTGTCGAGAGAGGTGATGTAAACATATGCAAGGTACACATGGACGCAAATGTTGTTGATCCATTGACAAGGCCTCTCCCACAACCAAAGTATGAGGTGCATGTGAGGTCCATGGGCATACGATGCCTAAATGATTGACTCTACTGCAAGTGGGAGACTGTTGGAGATATGCCCTAGAGGCAAATATGTGATGATGGTATTTCCCTATGTATTCATGAGTCTTTTGTATTATCCTTGAACATCATCAATGATATGTATCAATAGTATGTAACTTGTTTGTGGAACTATGTATTCTATGATGATCGTTCTAATGGTCCCTAGTTGATAAGGTTATGCGAACACATACCCTTGACTAGTATACGACTCGGTTGAAGACTATGTTTCACAAGTCATGTGCATGCAGATGTTAAACTAATAGTATGGCCTCGGGGATGGAGATCACCGAGTCGGACAGACCCACTTTGAGACGCATTGATATATTGACATCTGTTAGTATCAAATACAATGTCTATGCCATGTCCTAGACCTAAGGTCCTCGCATGTTCTCGAGATGAGGATCGACTCAAGTAGGGTCTATCAAACGCTACTCCATAACTGGGTAGTTATAAAGGTACTCCCTCCATTCCATCTTAGTTGTCACTCAAACGGATGTATCTAGCACTGAAATACGTCTAGATACATCAGTTTCAGTGGAAACTAATATGGAACGGAGGGAGTAGCTTTCAGGTGAGTCATGAGACATGTCGCAAGACATGGCTGACCAAGATGGGGTTTGCCCCTCCTATTAGAGAGATATTCTCTGGGCCCTCTCGAGTGATCAGATTCAGAAAGCATGGCCATGCGACTTGGGTTAAGTGTTAACCCAGTTCGAGAATTTGTAATCGGCTTGAGCTTGACAAGATATATCGTGAGGCAAAAGGAATGTTGCATATGACACATTGTCGAGGTTCGTCAAACGAATTTATGCACACATGGGAGTTGGCACGTTCTACTAGGATCCACTACCAAGAATCGACTCTGGTCATGTCCATGTGTACGTAAACCTATGGGGTTGCACACTTAAGGGGCTGCAGCCCATTGGGATTGAATCTGAGTGGAAAATGGATGTAGACTCTTTGTGATCTCAAGTGTTGAGCCCACCCTAGAGGTCTATATAAAGGGGAGTGGGCGCACCACTTAGGGTTGACCGTTTTCCACCCCGGACAGCCGCCGCCACAACTCCCAACGCCCGTGTCGCGCGACCGGACCTAGCAGTCTGCCGCCCGACGCTACTCCCCATACGTGTGGATACCTTAGAGGCATCACATCTGCAGTGCTTGGACGAACCGTTCGAGGTAACCGCGAGGTGACGTTCGCGGGAGATCACCGTTCATGGGTCTTCGCTATTCGCGGGAGATCGACGAAGCGAGGAGGAGACGCCTCGGGAGATCGACTACACGGATCCGCTGCGGTGACTGTGCGTCTAGTGGTAAACCCGATCCTGTGATCCATTTCCAGCAGCTTGATCTTGTGTGTGCGGTAGAATTTTTTTAATTTGGCACTAGAGTGGCGTACTGCGTGTTACAACAAGTAGTTTGGAAGTGTTTAAAGCAGAACACTTTTGGGGTTTCTATGATGGAAGCAAATATATTGCAGCTTCTAAAGCTTCGAAGGAGGCGGTCTGGGTCAAGAAGTTTCTTGTAGAATTTTGTGTGGTCCCAAGTGCAATGAACCCAATGGCACTATATTGTGATAATGGTGGTGTCGTTTCTCAAGCAAAGGAACCAAGATCCCACATGAAGACTAGACATATCGAGCGCAAGTATCACATTATCCAGCAGTATGTCGACAAGGGTTTTGTGGAAGTACTCAAGATTCACACGGATTTTAATGTGCCAGACCCGATGACGAAGCCTCTACCACGAACAAAGTATGAGCAACACCGGATAGCCATGGGTGTTAAGAAACTATGTAACTAGATCATTGACTCTAGTGCAAGTGAGAATCTGTTGGAAATATGCCATAGAGGTAATAATACAATATTATTATATTTGCATATTCATAATTAAGAGTTTATATTCTATGAATGGTTATGATCCTGGAATGTGAGATTCAGTGGAAAACTCATATGCATGTGTGGAATGATAAACCGTAAAATAAGATTCCTAGTCTCGCCTCTAAGACTAGCTCAAGTGTTATTTGTGGTCATGTTTTCGGGATCTTGGGATATCGATGAGTGTAATGATAGTCCTAAAACAACTTTTATAATATGACGTTAGAAGAACGATCATATTGAATCGACCCAAACTTGTTTGTTTTACTTTGAGATACAATTGTCATAAGTCAATTTCTATAACACAGAGAGTTTACGTGTGATTTAGTTCCTTTGACCATGAGAGTATCGTAGTCACTTCTTATCGTATGATGGACTCTGGGATTCCTCAAACATCGTCTGTAACATGTTGATCATAGTGACAACTTACAGGTTCATCGAAAAGTTTGACAATGGACTAGATACCTCAAGAGTGGGATTTGCTCATACGACGATGGATATATTGATGGGTAACGCAGTAATTTCAAAAAAAATCCCTACGCGCATGCAAGATCATGGTGATTCATAGCAACGAGAGGGGAGAGTGTCGTCCACGTACCCTCGTAGACCGTAAGCGGAAGCGTTATGAGAACGCGGTTGATGTAGTCGTATGTCTTCACGATCTGACCAATCCAAGTACCGAACGCACGGCACCTCCAAGTTCAGCACACGTTCAGCTCGGTGATGTCCCACGAACTCACGATCCAGCAGAGCTTTGCGAGAGAGTTTCGTCAGCACGACGGCGTGATGACGGTGATGATGATGCTACCGACGCAGGGTTTCGCCTAAGCACCTCTACGATATGACCGAGGCGGATTATGGTGGAGGGTGGCACCGCACACGGCTAAACGATCAACTGATCAACTTGTGTGTCCTAGGGGTGCCCCCTGCCCCCGTATATAAAGGAGCAAGGGGGGAGGCCAGCCGACCCTAGGAGGGCGTGCCGAGAGGAGGAGTCCTCCTCCTAGTGGGAGTAGGACTCCCCTTTCCTAGTCCCACTAGGAGGGGGAAGGAAGGAGTGGGAGAGGGGAAAGGCAAGGGGGGCGCCCCCCCTTCCTTGTCCTATTCGGACTCAAGGGGAGGGGGCGCGCGGCCTGCCCTGGCCGGCCCCTCTCTCTCTCTCTCTCTCCACTAGGGCCCATCAAGGCCCATTAGCCCCCGGGGGTTCCGGTAACCCCCCGACACTCCGGTAAAATCCTGATTTCACCCGGAACCATTCCGATGTCCAAATATAGGCTTCCAATATATCAATCTTTATGTCTCGACCATTTCGAGACTCCTCGTCATGTTCGTGATCAAATCCGGGACTCCGAACTACCTCCGGTCCATCAAAACACATAAACTCATATTACCGATCATCACCGAACGTTAAGCGTGCTGACCCTACGGGTTCAAGAACTATGTAGACATGACCGAGACACGTCTCCGGTCAATAACGAATAGCGGAACCTAGATGCTCATGTTGGTTCCTACATATTCTACGAAGATCTTTATCGGTCAAACCGCATAACAACATACGTTGTTCCCTTTGTCATCGGTATGTTACTTGCCCGAGATTCGATCGTCGGTATCCCAATACCTAGTTCAATCTCGTTACCGGCAAGTCTATTTACTCGTTCTGTAATGCATCATCCCGCAACTAACTCTTTAGTTACAATGCTTGCAAGGCTTATAGTGATGTGCATTACCGAGAGGGCCCGGAGATACCTCTCCGACAATCAGAGTGACAAATCCTAATCTTGATCTATGCCAACTCAACAAGTACCATCAGAGACACCTGTAGAGCATCTTTATAATCACCCAGTTATGTTGTGACATTTGGTAGCACACAAAGTGTTCCTCCGGTATTCGGGAGTTGCATAATCTCATAGTCATAGGAACATGTATAAGTCATGAAGAAAGCAATAGCAATATACTAAACGATCAAATGCTAAGCTAACGGAATGGGTCAAGTCAATCACATCATTCTCTAATGATGTGATCTCGTTAATCAAATGAAAACTCATGTCAATGGCTAGGAAACTTAACCATCTTTGATTCAACGAGCTAGTCAAGTAGAGGCATACTAGTGATGCTCTGTTTGTCTATATATTCACACATGTACTAAGTTTCCGGTTAATACAATTCTAGCATGAATAATAAACATTTATCATGATATAAGGAAATATAAATAAAAACTTTATTATTGCCTCTAGGGCATATTTCCTTCAGTCTCCCACTTGCACTAGAGTCAATAATCTAGATTACACAGTAATGATTCTAACACCCATGAAGTCTTGGTGCTGATCATGTTTTGCTCGTGAGAGAGGCTTAGTCAACGGGTCTGCAACATTCAGATCCGTATGTATCTTGCAAATCTCTATGTCTCCCTCCTTGACTTGGTCGCGGATGAAATTGAAGAGTCTCTTGATGTGCTTGGTTCTCTTGTGAAATCTGGATTCCTTTGCCAAGGCAATTGCACCAGTATTGTCACAAAAGATTTTCATTAAACCCGATGCACTAGGTATGACACCTAGATCAGATATGAACTCCTTCATCCAGACTCCTTCATTTGCTGCTTCCGAAGCAGCTATGTATTCCGCTTCACACGTAGATCTCGCCACGACGCTTTGTTTAGAACTGCACCAACTGACAGCTCCACCGTTCAATATAAACACGTATCTGTTTTGTGACTTAGAGTCATCCGGATCAGTGTCAAAGTTTAAATCGACGTAACCATTTACGACGAGCTCTTTGTCACCTCCATAAATGAGAAACATATCCTTAGTCATTTTCAGGTATTTCAGGATGTTCTTGACCGTTGTCCAGTGATCCACTCTTGGATTACTTTGGTACCTCCCTGCTAAGCTAATAACAAGGCACACATCAGGTCTGGTACACAACATTGCATACATGATAGAGCCTATGGCTGAAGCATAGGGAACATCTTTCATTTTCTCTCTATCTTCCGTAGTGGTCGGGCATTGAGTCTGACTCAACTTCACACCTTGTAACACAGGCAAGAACCCTTTCTTTGCTTGATCCATTTTGAACTTCTTCAAAAGTTTATCAAGGTATGTGCTTTGTGAAAGTCCAATTAGGTGTCTTGATCTATCTCTATAGATCTTGATGCCCAATATATAAGCAGCTTCACCGAGGTCTTTCATTCAAAAACTCTTATTCGAGTATCCTTTTATGCTATCCAGAAATTCTATATCATTTCCAATCAACAATATGTCATCCACATATAAAATTAGAAATGCTACAGAGCTCCCACTCACTTTCTTGTAAATCTGAGGCTTTTCCAAAAGTCATATAAAACCATATCTTTGATCACACTATCAAAGCGTTTATTCCAACTCGAGATGCTTGCACCAGTCCATAGATGGATCGCTGGAGCTTGCACACTTTGTTAGCATCCTTTGGGTCGATAAAACCTTCAGGTTGCATCATATACAACTCTTCTTCCAAAAATCCATTTAGGAATGCAGTATTTACATCCATTTGCCAAATTTCATAATCATAAAATGCGGCAATTGCTAACATGATTCGGATGGACTTAAGCATCGCTACAGGTGAGAAAGTCTCATCGTAGTCAACTCCTTGAACTTGTCGAAAACCTTTCACAACAAGTCGAGCTTTGTAGACAGTAACATTACCGTCAGTGTCAGTCTTCTTCTTGAAGATCCATTTATTCTCGACAGCTTGCCGATCATTGGGCAAGTCAACAAAAGTCCACACTTTGTTCTCATACATGGACCCCATCTCAGATTTCATGGCCTCAAGCCATTTTGCGGAATCTGGGCTCATCATCGCTTCCTCATAGTTCATATGTTCGTCATGGTCAAGTAACATGACCTCCAAAACAAGATTACTGTACCACTCTGGTGTGGATCTTACTCTGGTTGACCTATGAGGTTCGGTAGTAACTTGATCTGAAGTTACATGATCATCATCATTAGCTTCCTCACTAATTGGTGTAGGAGTCACAGGAACAGATTTCTGTGATGAACTACTTTCAATAAGGGAGCAGTACTGATTACCTCATCAAGTTCTACTTTCCTCCCACTCACTTCTTTTGAGAGAAACTCCTTCTCTAGAAAGGATCCATTCGAACAACGAATGTCTTGCCTTGGATCTGTGATAGAAGGTGTACCCAGATCTACTTTGGGTATCCTATGAAGACACATTTCTCCGACTTGGGTTCGAGCTTATCAGGTTGAAGCTTTTTCACATAAGCATCACAGCCCCAAACTTTAAGAAACGACAACTTTGGTTTCTTGCCAAACCACAGTTCATAAGGCGTCGTCTCAACGGATTTAGATGGTGCCCTATTTAACGTGAATGCAGTCGTCTCTAAAGCATAACCCCAAAACAATAGCGGTAAATCAGTAAGAGACATCATAGATCGCACCATATCTAGTAAAGTACGATTACGATGTTCGGACACACCATTACGTTGTGGTGTTCTGGGTGGCGTGAGTTGCGGAACTATTCCGCATTGTTTCAAATGAAGACCAAACTCGTAACTCAAATATTCTCCTCCATGATCAGATCGCAGAAACTTTATTTTCTTGTTACGATGATTTTCCACTTCACTCTGAAATTCTTTGAACTTTTCAAATGTTTCAGACTTATGTTTCATCAAGTAGATATACCCATATCTGCTAAAATCATCTGTGAAGGTGAGAAAATAACGATACCCACTGCGAGCCTCAACATTCATTGGACCACATACATCAGTATGTATGATTTCCAACAAATCTGTTGCTCGCTCCATAGTTCCGGAGAACGGTGTTCTAGTCATCTTGCCCATGATGCATGGTTCGCAAGTACCAAGTGATTCATAATCAAGTGATTCCAAAGTCTATCGAATGGAGTTTCTTCATCGCTTTACACCAATATGACCTAAGCGGCGATTGCCACAAATAAGTTGCACTATCATTATCAACTCTGCATCTTTTAGCTTCAGTATTATGAATATGTGTATCACTACTATCGAGATTCATTAAAAATAGACCACTCTTCAAGGGTGCATGACCATAAAAGATATTACTCATATAAATAGAACAACCATTATTCTCGGATTTAAATGAATAACCGTCTCGCATCAAACAAGATCCAGATATAATGTTCATGCTCAACGCTGGCACCAAATAACAATTATTCAGGTCTAAAACTAATCCCTAAGGTAGATGTAGAGGTAGCGTGCCAACCGCGATCACATCGACTTTGGAACCATTTTTCCACGCGCATCGTCACCTCGTCCTTAGCAAATCTTCGCTTCATCCGTAGTCCCTATTTCGAGTTGCAAATATTAGCAACAGAACCAGTATCAAATACCCAGGTGCTACTGCGAGCATTAGTAAGGTACACATCAATAACATGTATATCACATATACCTTTGTTCACCTTGCCATCCTTCTTATCCGCCAAATACTTGGGGCAGTTCCGCTTCCAGTGATCAGTCCCTTTGCAGTAGAAGCACTCAGTCTCAGGCTTAGGTCCAGACTTGGGCTTCTTCACTTGAGTAGCAACTTGCTTGCTGTTCTTCTTGAAGTTCCCCTTCTTCCCTTTACCTTTTTTTCTTGAAACTGGTGGTCTTGTTGACCATCAACACTTGATGCTCCTTCTTGATTTGTATCTCCACAGCCTTTAGCATTGCGAAGAGCTCGGAAATTGTCCTATCCATCCCTTGCATATTATAGTTCATCACGAAGATCTTGTAGCTTGGTGGCAGTGATTGAAGAATTCTGTCAATGACACTATTATCCGGAAGATTAACTCCCAGTTGAATCAAGTGATTGTTATACCCGGACATTTTGAGTATATGCTCTTGTGAACTATTCTCCTCCATCTTGCAGCTATAGAACTTATTGGAGACTTCATATCTCTCAATCCGGGCATTTGCTTGAAATATTAACTTCAACTCCTAGAACATCTCATATGCTCCATGACGTTCAAAACATCGTTGAAGTCCCGGTTCTAAGCCATAAAGCATGGCACACTGAACTATCAAGTAGTCATCAGATTTGCTCTCACAGACGTTCATAACATCTGGTGTTGCTCCTACAACGGGTTTGGCACCTAGCGGTGCTTCCAGGACGTAATTCTTCTGAGCAGCAATGGGGATAATCCTCAAGTTACGGACCCAGTCTGTGTAATTGCTACCATCGTCTTTCAACTTTGCTTTCTCAAGGAATGCATTAAAATTTAACGGAACAACATCAAGGGCCATCTATCTACAACAACATAGACATGCAAAATACTATCAGGTACTAAGTTCATGATAAATTGAAGTTCAATTAATCAAATTACTTAAGAACTCCCAGTTAGATAGACATCCCTCTAATCATCTAAGTGATCACGTGATCCATATCAACTAAACCATGTCCGATCATCACGTGAGATGCAGTAGTTTTCAATGGTGAACATCACTATGTTGATCATATCTACTATATGATTCACGCTCGATCTTTCGGTCTCAGTGTTCCGAGTCCATATCTGCATATGTTAGGCTCGTCAAGTTTAACCCGAGTATTTTGCGTGTGCAAAATTGGCTTGCACCCATTGTATGTGAACGTAGAGCTTATCACACCTGATCATCACGTGGTGTCTCGGCACGACGAACTTTCGCAATGGTGCATACTCAGGGAGAACACTTATGCCTTGAAATTTAGTGAGAAATGATCTTATAATGATACCATTGATCTAAGCAAAATTAGATGCATAAAAGATAAACATCACACGCAATCAATATAAGTGATATGATATGGCCATCATCATCTTGTGCCTTTGATCTCCATCTCCAAAGCACCGTCAGGATCACCATCGCCACCGGCGCGACACCTTGATCTCCATCATAGCATCGTTGTCGTCTCGCCAACTATTGCTTCTACGACTATCGCTACCGCTTAATGATAAAGTAAAGCAATTACATGGCGATTGCATTTCATACAATAAAGCGACAACCATATGGCTCATGCCAGTTGCCGATAACTCTGTTACAAAACATAATCATCTCATACAATAAAATTTAGCATCATGTCTTGACCATATCACATCACAACATGCCCTACAAAAACAAGTTAGACGTCCTCTACTTTGTTGTTGCAAGTTTTACGTGGATGCTACAGGCTAAGCAAGAACCGCTCTTACCTACGCATCAAAACCACAACGATATTTTGTCAAGATGTGTTGTTTTAACCTTCACAAGGACCAGGCGAGCCACACTCTATTCAACTAAAGTTGGAGAAACTGACACCCGCTAGCCACCTGTGTGCGAAGCACGTCGGTAGAACCAGTCTCGCGTAAGCGTACGCGTAATGTCGGTCCGGGCCACTTCATCCAACAATACCGCCGAATCAAAGTATGACATGCTGGTAAGCAGTATGACTTGTATCGCCCACAACTCACTTCTGTTCTACTCGTGCATATAACATCTACGCATAAACCTGGCTCGGATGCCACTGATGGGTAACAAAGTAATTTCAAAAAAAAATTCCCTACGTACACGCGAGATCATGGTGATGCATAGCAACGAGAGGGGAGAGTGTCGTCCACGTACCTCGTAGACCGTAAGCGGAAGCGTTATGAGAACGCGGTTGACGTAGTCGTATGTCTTCACGATCCGACCGATCCAAGTACCGAACGCACGGCACCTCCGAGTTCAACACATGTTCACCTCGGTGACGTCCCACGAACTCACGATCCAACAGAGCTTCACGGGAGAGTTCTGTCAGCACGACGGCGTGATGACGGTGATGATGATGCTACCGACGCAGGGCTTCGCCTAAGCACCACTATGATATGACCGAGGTGGATTATAGTGGAGGGGGGCACCGCACACGGCTAAAAGATCAAATGATCAGCTTGTGTGTCCTTGGGGTGCCCCCTGCCCCCGTATATAAAGGAGCAAGGGGGGAGGCCAGCCGGCCCTAGGAGGGCGCGCCAAGAGGAAGAGTCCTCCTCCTAGTGGGAGTAGGACTCCCCTTTCCTAGTCCCACTAGGAGGGAAAAGGAACGAGTGGGAGAGGGGAAAGGCAAGGGGGCGCCCCCCCCCCTTCCTTGTCCTATTCAGACTCAAGGGGAGGGGGCGTGCGGCCTGCCCTGGCCGACCCCTCTCTCTCTCTCTCTCCACTAGGGCCCATCAAGGCCCATTAGCCCCGGGGGGGTTCCGGTAACCCCCCGGCACTCCGGTAAAATCCCGATTTCACCCGGAACCATTCTGATGTCCAAATATAGGCTTACAATATATCAATATTTATGTCTCGACCATTTCGAGACTCCTCGTCATGTCCGTGATCAAATCCGGGACTTCAAACTACCTTCGGTTCATCAAAACACATAAATTCATATTACCGATCGTCACCGAACGTTAAGCGTGCGGACCTACGGGTTCGAGAACTATGTAGACATGACCAAGACACGTCTCCGGTCAATAACCAACAGCGGAACATGGATGTTGTGACGCCCGGATAATTAGGCTACAGTAATCCCGCCTTAATGATGCCACGTCACCTCGGTTACTGTTGATGATCTTGCATTAGTTCGAAACGGATTCAAATTCAAGATTAGAATTAAAGTTAAGACAATTAAAGTTTTCAAAAGTCAAAACTAAAATGTTCGGTTTGCGGCAAATAATCCATACATTTTACTTTGATGAAGAAACCACATTTTTATAAAATAATTAAATGCTCTAAGATAAGTAAAACAGCAGTTGAAACAATTATTTGAATGTCTCTTAAATGATTAAATTATTGCAAACCACTTTTTATATTCAAAAATAATTGTGGCAGAGGTATAATTACTAATTTAGGTGTTAGTAGATTTTGTAAACCTAGATTTGAAAAGAAAAGAAACTAAGCTAAAACAGAAAAAGAAATAAAAGAAAAGAAGAATAATTCAAAATTATAGTGTGAGAAAAGGACCCCTGGCCTGGGGCGAGCAGCCCAGCCGGCCAACCATTAACCAACGGCCCCTCTCACTCCACCTTATTCCCCTGGACAGCAAACCCTAGCGGTTCGACCGCACAGATCCCCCGATTCACTCGCTCCCTGCCGCCTCCCTCGATCCATATCAAGGCGGGGACTCAGCAGCCTTGCCGCCCCCCGCCGGACTCTGGCGCCCATCCCAGTGCCACACCTCGCCGCACGTCTCGCCCAACTCCCCGAAGCCCACCTCGTGAGACCCCCCCGCCTCTGGATCGTTGGCCGTTGCCGCACAGAGCAGCACCGCTTCACAGCCACCTCGTCCTCCTCCTCAACACCTTGCCGGAGCTGCCGCGCCGCTGCGCCTCGTCACCACGTCGCCATCGTCACCGTCTCCTCCCCGCGCCCCACTGCCTTGACCCTACGCTCCCGCGGTGAGGCCATGTCCTCCCCTGTCCCCGCGCCATCCGCGCCTCCCTCGATGCGCCACCGCGCGCACGCGCACCACCATGTCGGCCACGCCGTCGCCCCCCTTGCCGCTCCTCACCGTGCCCCGCCAGCTGCGGCAATTCTTCTTGTCTCTTGATGTTGCCACCACCACCCTGCTGCCCTCCACCACCGCGTCGGCGCGTCCGCGCCACCGTCTTGGCGCTCGTCGTGCTTGGCGCGCCGCCGCCCACACCATGTTGGCCTCCCTGCATCTCATTGCTCGCTTGCACCCGCCTTGCCGCCCGGCAGCGCCCTACTCCCGGCTCGCGGCTCGTCGCGCACCATCCACGCCCTCCCCCCCCCCCACGGTTACCCGCGGCGCCCGTGCCTCGTCCCACTCGGGTGGGCTCGCCCGCTCCCGTGGGCTCCCACCCGTTAGCTCCGCACCCGTTGAGGCCCCTGTGCCTATGGTAAATGGGGCCCACCCCCAGAACGTTTGTTAAAAAAGAGAATTAATTAAAATATAAATAAATAAATAAATAATAATTAATTAATTAATTAAGTTAATTAATCCTATTTAATTAAACAGTAATTACATTAGTTAAACCCTAATTAGACTAAGCGATCGATAGCGAATGGGACCCACCGTCCTTGACGGTGAAAGCTTGTGTTATTTGGCGATGTCATCTTGACATCATCTTGGCGTCAATGTGCCTTTATTACAGATAATGTTGGATTAAAATAATTAAATAAATTCTAAAAATGATTTAAATCTTTTAAAATCAATATAAATAAACCGTAGCTCGGATGGAAAAACTTTGTACATGAAAGTTGCTCAGAACGACGAGACGAATCCGAATACGCAGCCCGTTCATCCGCCACACATCCCTAGCATAGCGAACACGCAACTTTCCACCTCCGGTTCATTTGTCCGAAAACGTCAAACACCGGGAATACTTTCCCGGATGTTTTCCCCCTTCGCCGGTATTACCCATCCCTGCGTTAGATCACCTCTAGCACCGCGTATTGCCATGTTATGCTTTGTGATGCTTGATTGCTCTGTTATTTATTGTGTTCCCCCTCCGTTAATTCTTTCCGGTAGACCCCGAGACCGCTGCCGGTACCCCTGTGATCGACTACATCGACGACGAACCCTCCTTGCCAGAGCAACCAGGCAAGACCCCCCCCCCCCCCTTGGTCACCAGATATCGCCTATTCTTCTCTATACTGCTTGCATAGAGTAGTGTAGCATGTTACTGCTTTCTGTTAATCCTATTCTGCTGCATAGCCTGTCATTGTTGCTATAATTGTTGATACCTTTACCTGCTATCCTAATGCTTAGTATTGGATGCTAGTGTTCCATCAGTTGCCCTACACTCTTGTCAAAATGCCATGCTATATCTTTGGGCCGTGATCACTTTGGGAGGTGATCACGGGCATATCTATATACTTTATCTTTGTTACATTACTTATAATCTTTGTTAGGAGATGGGGGCTGAAGGGCGGTGGCTCCATCTGGTAGAGGTGGGCTGGGTTCCCGACGGCCCCGGCTATTACTTTGTGGCGGGGCGGCAGGCAGGTTGAGACCACCTAGGAAGAGGTGGGCTGGCCTGGTCGGCATCATGGTTACTTCATAATAACACGCTTAACGAGATCTTCGTATTTGATCTGAGTCGGCATTTGGTCTATCGCATTAACCAACTCGTGGGAAAGATATGGGCACTTTCGGCGTCGTGGTATCGGCGAAGCCTTCGTGGCGTCGGGCCGGCGGCCTTGGCGCCGGATTAATTTGGAGCACTGCTAGGATAGGTGCGCTTCCGGCCGCCCTCGCAACATGCAGCTGTGCAATGGGCGATGGGCCCAGACCCCAGCGCCATAGGATTTAGACCGGCGTGTTGACCTCTCTGTTGTGCCTAGGTAGGGTAGCGACGTGTTGATCTTCCGAGGCCGGGCATGACCTAGGAAAGTGTGTCCGGCCCAATGGGATCGAGCGTGTTGGGTTATGTGGTGCACCCCTGCAGGGAAGTTTATCTATTCGAATAGTCGTGATCTTCGGTAACAGGACGACTTGGAGTTGTACCTTGACCTTATGACAACTAGAACCGGATACTTAATAAAACACACCCTTCCAAGTGCCAGATATAACTCGGTGATCGCTCTCACACAGGGCGACGAGGGGAGGATCGCCAGGTAGGATTATGCTATGCGATGATACTTGGTGAACTTACCATCTACTCTCATCTACATCTTTGCAAGATGGAGGCTGCACAGGCGTAGTCTTGACAGGATTAGCTATCCCCTCTTATTACGGCATTCTGCGATTCAGGTCCACCGATATGGCCCTTTACACATATACCCATGCATATGTAGTGTAGCTCCTTGCTTGCAGTACTTTGGATGAGTACTCACGGTTGTTTTCTCCTATTTTCCCCCTTTCCATTCTACATTATCGCAACCAGTTATTGGAGCCCGGGGCAGGCGCCACCGTCGGCGACTCCTACTACACGGAGGTGCCTACTACTACGTGCGAGGCGGCGGCGCCTAGGAGTAGTTTAGGAGGATCCCGAGGCGGGAGGCACGTGCCTCTTCGTCTGTATCGAGTTTGTGCTAGCCTTCTTAAGGCAAACTTGTTTAACTTATATACGTACTCGAGATATTGTTGCTTCCGCTGACTTCGTCTATGATCAAGCACTTGTATTCGAGCCCTCGAGGCCCACAGCTTGTATTATGATCGTGTATGACTTAATTTTTTAGAGTTGTGTTGTGATATCTTCCGTGAGTCCCTGATCTTGATCGTACTGCGTTTGCGTGTATGATTAGTGTACAATTAATCAGGCGTCACAAGTAGGTATCGAGCCATTGCTGTAGAATCCCTTTCCAACTCCTTGGCCGAAGTCGAGTCTCGTCATTGAAAAAAACTTTTACTAACATGGTTGTGTGGCTTACGGGCCTACGTCGCCATTGGGTGGCATTAGGATCTTTTATTCCTCGTCTATACTCTGGGACTCTGAGCTCTCTTCTATTCGGGTTAAATGATTTTGCTAAAAACAAAACTAACCTTAGGTACTCGAAAATACTTTCTCCCAGAGAGCGCCTCACTTCAGATGATCGCCTGCTGGACTAGAAGATTCCGAAGATACTCTACAATGTTCTCTCGAGTCTTTGTACCATCGCATTTGCGATTTCCTTCCACCATCAACCCCAAACTGCATACACTTACCTTTCATACAATCATTCCCCGTTGATCTTCTTATTACAAGATGCCCCGAAATACTCTCTGTTGTCCCGAGAATCCTTTGAGCTTACTGCCTTGCAGTTCTTTACCACATGAATACCCCTACGGATAATGCCTCGCACTTATCGAGTATCCGCTCATTCCCAGTTATTCATGTGTTTCGCAAAAGACTTCAAAATACCATTCGATCTTCCGAAAATCCTTAGCAGCCTATTGCTCTTGAAATTCTTGCTTGCTTGCATTATGGTTAATCCCATAAGTCTCTAATCTTATTGGCATCCCTTATCATTATCATTTTGAGTCCGTTGATTAAATATGTTGCGAATGCTCGCAATCCTCAGTCAGTTCCTAGAATTCATCCTTCTGGCTCAGACGTCATTTGGATATGAGCTGGTTCTTGACCAATCAATTTGTCGTCGATTGTACGCCCCTATGTCTATTCGACTATCCATCTTTGATCAGAGCGTCTGCTTCTGATCCTTCGTTTTGGAAATCATAATTCCTTTGTTACCAAAGCATCGAATTATTCAAATGTTCTATAATCCGATGCATTTGCATTCTTTCCTCCTCTTATTGAGTACTGATACTCACATCAACTCCTTTGTGCACCGCCAGGCCCATTGCTGGGTTATTATCCGTTAGTAACCTTCACATTGAAAAATTCTTGTGAGTTATTCCCATGATACATAATGTCTTTGACAATCTATATCCTCTGATTTGGCTAACCTCGCTCTGCTCTCGATCTGGTGATATTTACTCCAGAAGTTTGTGGTATATGTTCCTAAGAGGCCCTGATGGGTTGAACTTATGCCTTTTATAATCTGTGTGAACCCGGATAGTATTACGGGTCATACTCTACTGTTGTTATGTCAGATAAGACTTCAACACTACAACTTCGTCAAAGGCGAGAAGTGAATGAAAGGTTATGCATTGGAGAAGTGGGAGTCAACCTTGAAAGTCGTTATATCGACTAGGCGGGTGAATAGGCGATTTTGTGAATTCTTCTTCGAGGAATTTGCGGTGAGAAATTCCTTAGCGAAGAACTACTTACTGACGGAATAAGTACTCAAAAGTAAACACAACGGAATACCGGCATAGTCATCATGATGAAGCGAAGACAAGCCTGAGTCTGAAAAGCGTAAACACAGGATAACACGGGATGAAGACAAGCAGTTGAAGATATTGAGCCGAGGAAATTGAGAAAGTCTTGATCAAAGTCTTCAAACACAGATATGACAAGCACACAACACAGTTATGAGGAAATGAAAGAGTTGAGGAAATAGAACGATGAAGCTTGGTGAAGGCAATGATTGATAGACCAGTTCCAACTGTTGTCTCGTTGTACATCTGGTTGGGCGGCTAGGTATTTAAACCTAAGGACACACGATCCGGACACACAGTCCTCACCGTATTCTCCTTGAACTAAGGTCACTGAGACCTCGTCCAATCACTCGTGGTAAGTCTTGGTGACTTCGAACCTTCACAAACTTCGGTCACTCGGCGATCCACAATTCCTCTTGGATGCTCTAGACCATGGCCCTAACCGTCTGGAAGAAGCCTGATCTTCAAAGGTAACAAGCGTCGGATCCATGCAGGATCAATCTCTTCAGTGATGCTCAATCACTTTGGGTTTGTAGGTATTTGGGTTTGGGTTTTCCTCACTTGATGATTTTCGCTCAAAGTCCTCGGAGGATGGGATGCTCTCAAATGACAAGTGTCAGTTTCACTCATAGCAGCCAACCAGCTAGTGGCTGTAGGGGGCGGCTATTTATAGCCTAGGGAGCAGCCCGACATGATAAGACATAAATGCCCTTCAATGACATGACTGTTAGGTGGATAAGATATTTTGGGACAGCTGGCACGTAGAAAAGCAACGGTCGGAAATTTGAGGTTCAAATTCCTCAGGGCTATCATGTTCCTCACTGTGTAGGCAATCCGCACTAGCGAATTCCTAACTCCTCAGTCAGAACAAATTCCTCAAAGACCAGAAGAACTTCGTCTCTGTCACTGAAGAATATGAGTGAACTATATGAGATTTCCAATGGCTTCACTCGAAGGGATTGGTAGGTGTAGGATTTTGAGCTGAGCATCACATGGAAATTTTTCCTTAGTATTTCCTCGACCCCCTTTAACAGTACGATGTTTCCTATGACTCAAAAAGAGAAAATGAAACTACGAAAACAAAATTCTTCACGCTTCATGTTCCTTGAATGAATACCAAGTCTTCAAGGTCACACCAATTTCTTCACTTTCAAAGTCTTCAGAAAGTCTTCAGAAATCCAAAGTCTTCAGTCGAAGAACTTCATTTTTAGGGGTTGACTTTCTCTGTAAATATCAAAATCCTCATAGACTTATAGTCATGTGTACACCCATAAACACATTAGTCCCTTAACTTATAAGTCTTCAATACACCAAAATCACTAAGGGGCACTAGATGCACTTACAATCTCCCCCTTTTTGGTGATTGATGACAATATAGGTTAAGTTTTCATGAGGATAAACATATGAAGTGTAAATACTGATATTGAGGAATTTGATTGTAAGATATAGAAGAACTCCCCCTGAAGATGTGCATAGTGAGAATTTGCTTTTGAAGCATTGCACACTTGAAGAGTAGAATCATGGAGAGCTCCCCTATATCTTGTAATTCATACTGCGCATTTGACATATAATATGAAGAATTTGAAATGCATGATGAAATATGGTGGTGATGTAATTGACATGTGTGCATTAACATTAGCGAGGAATAAGCATGCAGAAAATCACAGCAAAAGTATCGAGGCCACCATAGAGTTTAAGTTTACAACTCGATCCAAGCAAAGTCATCAGAAGGCGAGTTGTAACTTAGAAAAACGCCCATATAATAGACCGGCTTGAAGACTAACTCGATTTTCTCCCCCTTTGTCATCGAATGACCAAAAGGATCGAAAAATGAGGACTAACGCCCCTGAAGAATATCAAGTTGATGAAGGAGCGCCAGCATTGTTGGGGTCGTTTGTCGTAGTCGGGCCTGCCGCAGTGTCATCCTAATCTTCATGCTCGTCGGTGTCGCGCGATGAAGAATAGGAGCTGGCCACCAAGGAAGGAACTTTGACCTTCTTGTATTTCTTCGGTGGAGGTGCAGACTAGTCAAAGTCTTCCTTGAGACCCATTTTCTTTAGATCTTCTGCGCTATAGACATGAGACAGAACAGCCCAGGTACGGTTGAAGGTTTCATGGAGGTAGTATTGGTTTTTCTTCACTGCATTATGGGTAGCAGTCATGTTGTGGAGAATTGAACCAAACTGACGCTTGACCCATTTATGATTGTGATCAACCTTCTGATGAAGAGTGAGGAAGCTCACGATCAATCATCATACAGGTCTTTGTGCCTTGAGGATTTTGCTTGGTTGTGTTGGCGGCGAGTCATGGGTGGCGAGTCATCATTGGTTGAGTAGGATGCAGCCTTGCGAAATTGACCATCAATGGACCAATGCCTTCATCTATAACATTTGGTGCCTTGCCCTTTTCATCGGTGAGGAATAGGTGCCTTGAGGACTTCAATCGGGGCAAGTAGCTGCAATGGTTGATGTATCAGCTTTATACTTGGTGAAAACCTTGTTACGATGAATCTCATAATCCAAGGTGCATAAGGCTTCAGCTCAAATGGTGACATAGCGACATTGGCGAGTCCTCATGAAGAAATCATGGAAGTTGGCCGGAGCGCCATGAATGATATTGAAGAGCAGATTCTTCATGATGCCAACAACTTCTTCGTCATTGAGTCGTGGCCCTTGATAGGACTCAATGTCTTCGTCGAATCGATAGACAGTCCGAGGCACATATAGTAATTCCTTCACGAGGAATTTGGTTAAGTGGGGCTGACACGGCTTCAATGGCTTCATCGAACTTGCTGTAGTGATTTATGCTTCGGGTTCACTTTGTAGACGCATTGAGCAGCTTCAAGGGGAGGACTGAGTGGTAAAGCACGAAGCAATTCAGTAGTTGGTGCCGTGTAGTGAGTGTTTTTAGACATCCAGTCCAGCACCCATGAATTCACATCTTCAGAATCTCCTGTGATGTGCAACGTCGCATAAAATTGAAGAATGAGTTCTTCATTCCAATCACGAGATGTCGGTCAGAAATTTAATGATCCGGCATCATGAAGAGCGTTGAGGTAGCACGAAGCAGTAGAGATTCCATATCCACGTGAGGAATGTGCTCATGATCGAAGACTTTGTCTTTGTTGAACAGCCTGGGGAATAGAAATTGCTTTGGTGGCCATCGAAGCGCCTCTTCCTTATGCGGCGAGTCATAGGGGTTGTAGTCATGAAGAATACGTGCTTTCGCCGAAGAAATCATCGACCTTGAATTTTTGCTTCCTTGAGAATGGATCCTTTGGCTTGGGCGGAGGAGTGTCGATGAGTTGCATCACAACCTCGGGAATCGCAATCTCGGGTTCTTGAGTGAGCAATTTCTAGTTCCTCTTGATGGCGATCTGCGTCTTGAGATGTTCAGCGGCAGTTTCTTGACCTTTGGTGGCTGGAATTTCTTCCGTCTGAGATGAAGTGGGGTGAGTTTCTTCAGAGCCCATTTTAACAGTTTGTGCACGGCACTAAGGTATTTGCTGCAATGGTGTGAAGAGTGGAGAGTTGGGGTGCTGACTTTCCCAAAAGTCATCATTCATCACTGGTGTGGTGCAGCCAATGTCCACATCTTCATCTTCTATTTCTTCAATGCCAGCCTCTTCAGCTGTGAACTGGGGCATAGGCGAGGAACAACTGGTGTTGAAGGGATTTCATCCGCTTCAATTTCTTCATCCATCTGCTTTGACGAAGCAGCAGAAGGATTTTCTTCATCAGATCCGCTAGGGATCACATATTCTTCATCAAAAGGAACAAGGTCCTTTGATGGCATGGTTGAGATCGGAACAGCATCAATGGGATTTGCAAACAAACTGGTCATAGACTTCATTTTCTTCGGAGCTGAAGAATCTAAAGTAGCTGATGCTTTCCTTTTCTTCACTGCTGCATGCTCTGCAGCCTTGGTCTTCTTCACATCTGATGCAGATGGAAGGATTGGAGTTGGTGTAGGTGCAGGAGGAGCAGAGGAATGTGGTTGATTCTTGAGCTGGCTGATGCGATTGCCTTGACCTCTTCATTTTCTTGGCGCACCACTAGTGGATGCCACAGCAATTTCATCGGCGGCTGGAATGGGTCATCAGCCTGGAACTCACATTTTCTTGACAGACTGAATGTCATCGAGTGGTCTTGGCATGTTCTTCGGTCGGTGGCGGATGCTTGACTGAGGAATTTCTTGTTGCAATGGGGCTGCAACATAGGAGGTGAACTTCTCAGTCAGTTTAACAAACCTGACCTTGGCTCCTTGCCAATCAGCATAGTAAGCATTGAAATCATCGCTGAGGACTTTGATTTCAGACTGGATCTTTACAAGTTCATTAGTTGTCATAGTGACAACGTTTTTCTTCAGAAATTTCTCCTTCTTATACTGCGCTTTATTGATCTGCCTGGCCTTCTCAAATTTCCATTTCTCTTCTTGGATGAAATGAGTCAGCATGTGACTTTGGCCAGGAGTCAACTTGAAATCAGGCATGGGAGTGTTTGGGTCCTTGTGCCAGAGATCAATGTAGTCGAGGATCAACCTTGGATCCAAAAGCAGTGGCACATTTGTGCCTTTGGCTCTAGCGGCCCTGACTTGCCTATCTCTGATGATTTCAGCAAGTTCATCATCATCAGCTTCGTCTTCTTGACTGGCACTTGGAAGGCGACACTGCTTCTTGTGAGGACTTGGCGAGAACCTCATCCAGTGATGGTCTTTGTCTTGATGAGAGGGTCCCATTGAAGAATTTGGTGCGGTGAGGAACTAGCTGAAGCTCTGAGGCAATAGAGATGCATGTAGTCCTTTGGCACGTGGCAAGATGCATAGGTGCAGAGGACTTTGTCGGAGCAGCTGAGGACTTTGGAGGAGCTGAGGATTTTGGAGGAGCAGGAGCAGCATGAGGGATTGGCCGTGAGGGCTTTGAGGATTCTGGCCGTGAGGGCATAGAAGGTGAAGCACTTGGCTTACGCGCAGGCTTCTTTGCCATAGATTTCTTCGGCTTGACGGTGGACTCAGTAGCAGCAGCAGAGTCTTCATTGAATTTTCTCACTGCTTGTTTGGCCTGGCGCTTGGCCCATTCCTCAGGAAAGTCCTCACCGCGCTTGACACTGGTGGGATCCGCTTCTTGGCCAGGTGCCAATGGAGGTCTTGAGCATGAAGGGGTAACAGCGAATTTCTTCATGTATTTGGGAGTAACATATCTGTACTCCCTCCATTCTCTGGCCCATCTCCTCTCTATCTTCTGAATGCGCACCTTGCGCTGATTTTTATCTTCCTCGGGAGGTGTGCAGTACCCAGCATAGATGTCATCAGGGATTTCAAATGTTGTGTTGACCTCAGGCTTCTTTCCTCCTTTCTGTGGCTTCTTATCGCTAGCCATTTTCTTCAGTTGAGGAATCTGAATAATTGAATTCTCTAAAGAAGTATGCAACTTTTCTTCGAGGAACGCTGCAAATGAGTTAAGTTGATGAGAACCTAGTGATTCAGCAGCAGTCATGAGTACCTGTGAACAGAGTATAGTTGCGAGGAATTTGGAGAGGTCATATGCGTTATTAGAAGGTTTTATAAAAGGAACAAGTTTGAGGAAATTTGACCAGACGAGTCTTGAAGAATTTCACTAAGCGTCCTTTGTCTTAGGTTCCAGAGTTGTATAGATCGAAGATCCACACAACTGAGGAATCTTGAAGAAAAATGATGCTTAGAGAAACGAATCAAGAACAGATGACTTGTGAGGTGTTTAGTATGTGAAGATTTGAAGAAAAACACCTTTGAAGATTTTGTAGAAATCATTTGAATCAAAGAGGGCAGTAAAAGTAACTTTTAATTACCCTGGACGAAGAACACGACGAACTGTGAGGTGGAGAAGTGAAGTTAAATGCATGCAGATCTTCACGCCCTAACTTCGGTGGAGGAAGGCGGCTCTGGCGGAGTGAAGATTTCATGATCGGTAGCGATCTGACGGCGGCGAGTCGAGCGGTGAAGCTCTTCCTCACCGGCTGACGATGAAGTAGCGGCGGCGCTAGGGTTTGAAGCTTGGCGGGAGAGAGGTCGGCGAGTAAAGGAAGTGAGGAAGGGAGGAGGTATTTATAGCCACGGTGAAAAAACTGTTCGCCGAAGAAATTGGGCGAACATGCCCACGACCCTTCTCATTAAACTTGACATATGTCACCCACGTCTTGAGAAGTGGAGATCGTGTTAGATCGTGGGTGAATAGATAAGTATTCGTGGGATGCGGAGCGGTTTGGCGGCAAAGCGAAAATTTGGATAAGATAAGTTAAAAGTTCCGTTCGCAAATTCTTGGTGACAAGGACACAGTGAAGATTTTGAGCGAGTTTCAAATAGAACGCACAAGAAGAATTTTTGAATAGATTGGGTTGAGTTTAGCATAGAGGGAAGGGTCGATCACATTCATAGCGAAAAACCAACTTGAAGAATTAGCCATAAGTGAATCTTTGTAGAGGACATAAACTCATATATATATATATATATATATATATATATATATATATATATATATATATATATATATATATATATATATATATATATATATATATATAGCGCCTGCGTTACTACGGGCTATCCATAATATCTGTAACATCGGGTTCAACACAAAAACCCTATTCAATGGCGCACCTTCCCTTTTTACCGCCGGAACCTCTCATTCTTGACCGATTTTCCGCCGTGGCGAGACATTTCTCGTTTTTCTCTCCTGGCGCCACCTCCTTTAAGCGAGATGACAGCCAACTCATCTTAGCCATGCATTGCGATAAGGATGAAATTTTCTTGTTTACAATATAATAGAGTGGGTTAAAACTAACACATACTATTGACACAAAACAACAAATAACTAGAGAGATCTTTCCTAGTCACCAATAAGCTCCACCTCCGTCCCACATATATGCTAGAAGGGATAATTGTCGTTCTTCTCTTCTTCATATTTCCCTCGTCTTCTACTCCATGCCTCTTAGCCAATCCGTTTAATTGGCACCAACCAGCCTCACGTCAACATTAATGTGTTCATCATCGATGCCTCATCTTCTTCTTTCTCATTCCTCGGCAACTTTAGTTCTTGTTCCTACTTATTTCCTAGAATACTCTTTCTTTCTTTTTTTCTCTTATTATTTGGAACACTCTTACTTTCTCCAACACCATGCACCACTTTGGCTTCAGTTCTTTTTCCTTCTTGTTTTTGGAACACTCTTCCTTTTACTATAGCATGAACCACCTAGCTAGTGTTGTGTCATGTTGTCCTCACCAGTGAACATTTCGCCACCGTCATCCGATGGACATCCCATGAACATAGACTTCATCCATCTTGGTGAATGCTAGGTCGCCCATGTCGCGGCGCATGGTGGCCATTGTCCATGTTGGCAAGCGGTTCTCGGTGCTTTGCAATGTGGCGAGAGCCCATTGATTGTTTATGTCCACCCTCGACCGTTAGTGCTTGGTCTTCCTCAAACCTGCGACCGTTAACCTTGTTCTATGGCATCTATTATCCTCGCCCGCAAACATTTGGCAACCATCGGTTGTGTGAGCAGCGGTCATCATCCATCTTCTGAATGCTTGGTCGCTCATGTCACGGCGTGGTGGTTGTTATCTATGTTGGCAAGCGCTGGCCAACCATGTCGTTGAGAGCATGTTGGCGGTCACCAATGGCAGCGATAGCCTAGCTACTGGCCGTCCTTGCCCACAAACACTTTCAAACTGATTCGCACGATTAACTGCTGCCCTAATTAATTAAGCACATCCAAATTTTTATGTACTTGGTTTTTCTTTTTTGCTAATTTTGGGAAATCAGCACCAAGCAAGGCATTGCTTATCTGGTAGTTTCTCTAATTTTGTTGAAATAGTAAACATGGTTTTGAGGATCTTGTCTTAAAATTTTAACATCATGTCATTAAACTTACACATCACAGGTAAACCAGCTAGAGATTGAGAAGTAGTGCATTTTGGTCACCAAGAGCATTCTCATATTTGACCAAAGAAAATTTTCCAATCAAAAAGCACGCCATTGCAGCTGGATGGTGTGCCAATGCATCAGCTAATTAACCCCACCACGACCAGCAGCCAAGACATACGCAGCTACATGTTTCTTTGAACCGTCGCTTCATCTGAGTCGCCAAAACTATGAAGCTATATTGGTTTACTACTTCCGATCGCAAATCAGTTTCAATTCACCTAGCCGGGCAAAAGTTGCATCCGATCGTAAGCACGATCGGGAGGATTGACAAAATCCAGATAATTAGTGTACTGTGACTTGGAGTTGACTTGATGCAAGCTGCCGCTTCTTGATTCGCCTACTCCTTCTTTGGTCTCCTCTCAACACTACCACTCTACCAGATCCGTGTCCATGGAATCGGACCCTTCGCCATTACGGAGGCGGGGAGGTGGCATTGGGAGGCGCCGAGCAAGGTAGCCCAGCAATGGCGGGGCGGTGGCGGCGGCGGTGAGCCATTGAAAGGGCGGCGGCATTCTGCAGCGGGAGTGGCGGCTGGCTGCGTCTGCGGCGAGGTTAGACCTCTTGCTCGGAAGTCCCAAAGGATGTGGGCGTTGCTTTTCTTTTGAGGGTGCCCCATCATTGATTTGGTTTGGAGAGGATCGAAAAAGCGGGATATGTTTCCTTTTTAGGTAATGCGACGATATAATTGTGATTTACGAGGTGATTTAGGTATGCAGACTCCTCCATTAAGAGTAGAGATAGCCTTTGAGGTAATTGAAATCTATTACCATATAATTACCGTATTGAAATTTTTTGAGTTATGGCCTTACCATACACGGATTGATAGCCTTTAGGGTAATTTAAATTTATTACCATATGATTACCATATTGAAATTTTCGAGTTATGGCCTTACCATACGGATTGATGAGATTTCTGAGTTTATAGCCTTTCCATACGTGGATTAATTGTGATTGATTACCATAAATCGCTGAGTATTGCGGCCAGACCGAGAGAAGAGAAAACCGATGGAAGGGGGTGGTGGGAGGTGGGACAAAAAACCAGGCGAAAAATAACGGTTGAAAATAAACCGGTTGAAAATGGTGGGACTATTCAACCAATTCGTCCATTAGGAGTGTATATATATATATATATATATATATATATATATATATATATATATATATGTATGTATATATAGCCAATGAAGAAAAATGACGGAAACATTGAAGATAATGCAAAGTTGAAGAAAATGAACAACTGAGGAAAAACTCAAATTGAAGATTTTCAACTTTGGTGGTGGCGTGACCCACCGTATAAGAATGATGAATTCAGACACCGCGTACAATTGTCGTAGGGTTCTGAGAATCAAATTCTTTGTTAATTTCTTCACACTTAGAGTGTTATTCTTCATTGATTGAAGAAAAACGTTTCTTCATGTGTTGCACATCTAAGTCATCAATTTTGCATAAGTGTTAGGATGAGTGTCCTTTTCAAAGAACATTCGAAGATTCTAAGATATTTAGCTCACTGCGCAACTTGCTAAATCTCTTCTCATCAAGGGATTTCGAAGATATTGCGCCTTTGCAATCTTGCATGCGAATTTCCTCGATTACATCCTTGAGGTATTTCTCTGAGATATGAATATGCCATTGCGTTGTTGTGAATTTGAAGACCTAAGAAGAATTTCAACTCTCCCATCATAGACATTTGATATTCTTCACTCATCATATAGGCAAATTCATCACTATAACGTTGGTCGATCTGACCAAAGATAATATCATCAACATATATTTGGCACACAAACAGTTCACCATCATATGTCTTAGTGAAAAGAGTAGGGTCGAGTGAACCGGGTTTGAAGCCTTTCTTCATGAGGAACTCCTTCAAAGTATCATACCATGCCCGAGGGGCCTGCTTGAGTCCATAGAGGGCCTTGTTGAGTTTGAAGACTTTGTCAAGATTCTTTGGATCTTCAAAACTTGGGGGTTGAGCAACATATACTTCTTCCTCAAGCTTACCATTGAGGAATGCACTTTTCACATCCATTTGATACAAAGTGATATCATTATGGTTAGCATAAGCAAGTAATATGCGAATAGCCTCAAGTCTAGCAACAGGTGCAAAAGTTTCATCGAAATCAATTCCTTCAACCTGTGTGTAGCCTTGAGCTACAAGTCGTGCCTTATTCCTCACCACAAGGCCATTTTCATCTTGCTTGTTGCGGTAGATCCACTTTGTGCCAATGATGTTGTGCTTGCGAGGATCTGGACATTTGACCAGTTCCCAGACGTTGTTGATCTCGAACTGATGTAATTCTTCTTGCATAGCCTGAATCCACTCAGGCTCCAGAAATGCTTCATCTACCTTAGTGGGCTCTGTGATAGAGACAAAAGCATAGTGCCCACAAAAGTTAGATAAATGTGAAGCTTTTGAGCGTGTGAGAGGACCTAGTGCTTCAATGTCATCGATGATCTTTTCAACTTGCAATTCTTTTGCAACGCGAGGATGAGCTGGTTGTCGTCGAGGAATTTGATCAACATTTTCTTCAGCACCATTTTCTTCAGCATTTTCTTCAGGTGCATTAGCTCGACGTTCTTCATGTTCTGGAATGAATTCTTCAGCAGATTCTTCGGTAGGAATGACATCCTCAGTAGCCTTGAACTTGATAGTTTCCTCAGGTGCTGGTTCATCTATCACAGAAGGTAGGTGCTCTCTTTGCGAGCCATTAGTTTCATCGAACTGCACATCTACAGTTTCAACAACCTTGTGAAGAACGTTGGTGAATACTCTGTAGGTGTGCGAGTCCTTTCCGTAACCAAGCATGAAACCTTCATGTGCTTTCGGTGCAACTTTAGAGTTGTGATGAGGATCTCTAATCCAGCATTTAGCACCGAAGACTTTGAATAACTCACATTGGGTTCTTGTCAGTGAGGAGTTCATAGGCAGTCTTCTTGAAGAATTTGTGAAGATATGCTCTGTTGATGATGTGGCACACAGTATCAATTGCATCAATCCAGAAACGACGAGGCGTTTTGTATTCATCAAGCATAGTGCGAGCCATCTCAGCAAGAGTCTTGTTCTTGCGCTCCACGACGCCATTCTGTTGAGGAGTATAAGGAGCAGATAACTCATGAGTAATACTAAGTTCATCAAGATAGTCATCGAGACCAGAATTCTTGAACTCAGTTCCATTGTCACTTCTGATGTGCTTGATCTTCACACCAAAGTTGGTTGAAGCCCTCGAGGAAAATCGTTTGAAGACTTCCTGTACTTCATGTTTGTAAGTAACAATGTGTACCCTTGTGTAACGAGAGTAATCATCAAAAATAACAAAGCCATATTGAGATGCATCATTTGAAACTGCAGAATAATGGTTAGGACCGAAGAGATCCATGTGAAGAAATTCAAATGGTCAAGTAGTGGTCATGATAGTCTTCACGGGATGCTTAGCCTTTGTCATCTTCCCAGTTTCACAGGCTCCGCATAAGTGATCCTTGAGGAATTTGACATTCTCAATGCCAATGACATGCTTCTTCTTCGCAAGCGTGTGAAAATTCCTCATGCCTGCATGACCAAGTCGTCGATGCCATAGCCAGCCTTCTGAAGCTTTTGCAAGTAGGCACACGGCTGGTTGCGGTCCTATAGAGAAATCAACAATATACAAGTCTCCTCTCCTAAAGCCTTCGAAGAATTTGGAATTGTCAGCTTCCATAACCACAACACAACGATACTTGCCAAAGACAACAACCATATCAAGATCACAAAGCATTGAGACAGACATGAGGATGTATCCTAAGGACTCGACAAGCATGACTTTGTCCATGTGTCGATCCTTTGTGATCGCAACCTTACCTAGACCCAATACCTGACTTTTGCCTTTGTCGGCGAAGATGATATGCTTCAGATGCTATGGTGATAACGGAGCATCCATCAATAGATTCTTGTCACCAGTCATGTGATTTGTACATCCACTATCGAGGACCCACTCAGTGGCTTTGGGTTGATCATCTTGCAGATGAATTAGTGCAACTTACGAACTTCATATACTTCATCAGTGAAGAATATGACATCACAATTCATCAGATCAATTTCATCAAGCAATGCAATAGATAAAATAGTATGAGGACGTGAGAAATGAAAGTTCATTTCTTTATGATTAGCATGCGTCCTTTAAGGCACTATTCAGGTCTCCAGCAAATTCTTCAGACGTTCACGCACGTCTGGAGACCTGATCCTGCAGAAGAAATTAGTTCTTTTTCTTCACCACCCACATCTGAAGGGGTGGCAAAGAGTTCATCACTCTGCGAGCTCCATATGAGAAAGGTGGCATAGAAGCCAATCCATTTCGTTTCACATAAGAGGAGTTAGGGTAAGCATATGAATAAGCAGAGAAATTCTTCGAGGACTTATGAACATAATGATTAGAAGAATAATGCTCATATTCATAGCCCTTAGCTCTTCCCTGCGAAACAGAGTTGTTAGCACGATGATATTCATATGAGGACTTTGATCCTTTTGAGGAATTTGATCCACGTGAGGAATTTGGTCCGTATGACGACTTGGATCCATATGAAGAATTTGATCTGGGGTTCCTATTCTTCACAGGTGGTGTCATGAGGACATTCACCTGAAGACTTTCAAGGCACCTTTTGGGAACCCAGATTTTCTTCATAGGGTAATCGTTCCTACAGTTAGTGCCAACATATCTAGCAAATACTTCACCATTCTGATTTTTGAACAATTTATAGTTGGAGTCAAATGACTCATCAGAAGAATGAGAAGATTCACATGTAAAGCCAGATAAATTGGATGGATCAACTGGAGGTCCCTTTGTAGCAACCCATGAGGTTTTGGGGTACTGCTCAGGCTTACAATATGTACCACAGCATTGAGTTTCCTCTCAAAGGCAATACCCTCTTTCCTAGGGTTCCTGTTGAGGATCTGCTTTTTAAGCACATCACAAAGAGTCTGATGCCCTTTGAGACTTTTGTACATACCTGTTATGTACAATTCCTTCAGCCCTGCATCATCATTGATACTAGCAATGTCCTCAGATGAGGAATTAGTGATAGCAGAGGCAGGTGAAGAATTTGTAACGTTAGAAGCATTTGAACATTCAGGTGAAGAATTAGCAGATTCACGTTCAATGCATTTCAAATATGGAGGAACAAATTCTTCCTGAGCAGCGCTGATTTGTTGAGCTAGCAATGAATCGTGCTCCTTCTGAAGATCTTCATAACTCACTATTAGCTTCTCAAGATCTTGCTTTCTTTGAAGAAATTCATAAGAAAGCTTCTCATGATCAGATAAGAGAGTGTTATGATGACCTTGAAGGTTGTCAAACCTAGACTGAAGTCTCTGGAGATTTTCAGTCAAGGCTTTAGTGCGATCCATTTCTTCACCCAACATATCATCACTTTTGTCTAGCATGTTTTGAACCTTTTCAAAAGCCTTTTGTTGTTTCACAGCAATCTTAGCAAGTTTAGAGTAGCTGGGCTTGAGGTTTTCATCAGATTCATCCTCACTTGATTTAGAGGAGGTATATTTAAGTACCTTGGCACCCTTTGCCATGAAGCAATAGGTGGGAGCATAGTCATCATTGCCTTCATCAGCCTTGCTGGTGAGGTCATTTTCTTCAGAGTTGAAGATAGACTTGCTGACGAGTGCAGTAGCGAGGGCTAGGCTCGCCACACCAGACTCGGACTCCTCAGATGCCTCCTCTTCCTCATGTTCCTCAGATTCAGCCTCAGAGTCCATTTCCTTGCCAATGAATGCCCGAGCCTTCTTGGAGCTACTCTTCTTGTGAGATGAAGACTTTGAGGATTTTGATGATGAAGATTTTCAGGATTTCTTCTTTTTCTACGCATCATCAGAACTGTAATCCTTGTATTTCTTCTTCTTTGATTCCTTTTCCCACTGAGGACAATCTTGAAGGTAGTGTTCAGGCTTATTGCATTTGTGACAAAGCCTCTTCTTGTAGTCACTGGATGAGGAATCATTGCCCCTTGAGGACTTTCCAAAGCGACCACGTCTTGAGAACTTCTGGAATTTCTTCACGAGCAGTGCTAGCTCATGGCTCAGTTCTTCAAGATCACCAAGGCTGCTAGCAGAGTCTTCATCTTCGGGTTCAGATACTGCCTTGGCATTCAGTGCACGTGATCTGCCATAGCTCGAACCATAGAGATCTCTCTTTTGACAATTTGGAACTCATGAGTATTTAGCCTCTCGAGGAATCGGCGGGATCAAGCGACTTGTAATCAGCACATTCTTGTATCATCAATGCGGAGTATCAAATGAGGAATCAGCGATCTCAACACTTTCTTCACCACCTCATGGTCGGTGATATCGATGGCACCAAGCGCTTGAAGCTCATTTGAGATGTCGATGAAGCGATCGAAGGTTTGTTGAACATTTTCATTGTCGGGTATTTTGAAGCGGTTGAAGAGATTGCGAAGAACATCAAGCTGGAGAGTCACGCTGTGTTGAGACTCCTTCATTTACTTTGGACAGCCTATCGGATAAGCTTAGCGTTTTCAAAGCACTCACTCTTCCATCTTGTCCTTTGCTCGGATGGCCACATATGATATTCTTAAGCTTGAGAATCGAGTTGCTTGAATCTCTTCACATCTGCACATTCGAGAGAAGGTGTGGTGAGGAACACCATTTTCCACAACATACCGAGATCGTTATCAATTGCCTCAAGATGCATTCGCATCTTATTCTTCGATAAGGGGTAGTCTGTCCCATCGAAGGTAGGACACCCATCGAGACCTTGATCATACTGCGGTCGACATAACTACAACTCCGGCGGTTAAACCAAAATCACACAGAACAAGGAGTACCTTGCTCGATACCAATTGAAAGTCGTTATATCGACTAGAGGGGGTGAATAGGCGATTTTACGAATTCTTTCGAGGAATTTGCCGGTGAGGAAATTCCTTAGCGAAGAACTACTTGCGGCGGAATAAGTACTCAAAAGTAAACACAACGGAATACAAGCATAGTCATCATGATGAAACGAAGACAAGCACAGAGTACAGAAAGCGTAAACACAGGATAACACAGGATGAAGACAAACAAACTGAAGAAATTGAACTGAGGAAATTGAGAAAGTCTTCAGTGAAAGTCTTCAAACACAGATATGACAAGCACACAACACAGTTATGAGGAAATAGAACCAGTAGGCTTGGTGAAGACAATGATTTGGTAGACCAGTTCCAACTGATGTCTCAGTTGTACATCTGGTTGGAGCGGGTAGGTATTTAAACACGAGGACACACGATCCGGACACACGATCCTCACCAGTATTCTCCTTGAACTAAGGTCACACAGACCTCGTCCAATCACTCGTGGTAAGTCTTGGTGACTTCGAACCTTCACAAACTTCGGTCACTCGGCGATCCACAATTCCTCTTGGATGCTCTAGACCATGACGCCTAACCGTCTGGAAGAAGCACGATCTTCAAAGGTAACAAGCGTCGAGATCCACGAGGATCAATCTCTTGATGATGCTCAATCACTTTGGGTTTGTAGGTGTTTGGGTTTGGGATTTCCCCACTTGATGATTTTCGCTCAAAGTCCTCGGAGGATGGGATGCTCTCAAATGACAAGTGTCGGTTTCTCTCGGAGCAGCCAACCAGCTAGTGGTTGTGAGGCGGCTATTTATAGCCTAGGGAGCAGCCCGACATGATAAGACATAAATGCCCTTCAATGATATGACCGTTAGGTGGATAAGATATTTTGGGACAGCTGGCGCGTAGCACAGCAACGGTCGGAGATTTGAGGTTCAAATTCCTCGGGGCTATCATGTTCCTCCTTTGTGTAGGCAATCCGCACTAGCGAATTCCTAATTCCTCGGTCGAACAAATTCCTCGGAGACGGAAGAACTTCATCTACATCCTTTGAAGAATATGGTGAAGCTGTATGAGATTTCAATGGCTTCACTCGAAAGGATTGGTAGGTGTAGGATTTTGAGTTGAGCATCACATGGAAATTTTTCCTTAGTATTTCCTCGACCCCTTTAACGATCTGATGTTTCCTATGACTCAAGAAAGAGAAAATGAAACTACGAAAACAAAAGTCTCCATGCTTCATGTTCCTCGAATGAATACCAAGTCTTCAAGGTCACACCAATTTCTTCACTTTCAAAGTCTTCAGAAAGTCTTCAGAAATCCAAAGTCTTCAGTCGAAGAACTTCATTTTTAGGGGTCGACTTTCTCTGTATATATCAAACTCCGCATAGACTTATAGTCATGTGTACACTCATAAACACAATAGTCCCTTAACCTATAAGTCTTCAGTACACGAAAATCACTAAGGGGCACTAGATGCACTTACAGACCTTGAACTTTGTGTTCATGCCCATGGACACGATGTAGATCCTATCATAGAAGCTTCTTGTAATAATAACTATTCCCTTGATTTGATATCATCGGATATCTATGTATTGATCCTTTGCAATCGTGGTCCTGACCACATTTTCTCCTTGATTCCATTTCTTAGACAAGTTAAAGCACTTGTCTTCTGTTAACCGATACATCTCCGCAAACTCTATTTTGATCTTCCTCGAGTATTAACCTCTGTTATCTCGAGAACTGTGTTGCTCCCCGCGAGTCTTCATCTAGTATTGCTTCTCACCGAACTCAGATTCCCCCCAGGTTCTGGGTTATTAGTCACTCGAGAACACCAATAAGTGAATGGATTCCGCACTCTGATTCAATAACTCTAAGTAACTCTCGTTGCTTACGAGTTTAATAATCCTTCAAGTCATTCCTAGCCTTATCGGCTATATCATTAATGTGCTAAATTTTAACTGTGCTACAGGGTCCTGCTTCCCAGAGCACAAATTTTGATGAGGAGCTAAACTTACGTCGATCTTCCTCGTCATACCATTTCGCCTTGAACAGCAAGCTTAATTTCGAGTTTGTGTCATACCCTTGGTTCCAATAAATTTTCGCTTCACCATTCCTTTGACTTGATGTCATTGCCGATCGATTACATCTTCAAGGAACCTCTCGACAAGTGTGTCATGATCATCGTCAACATTTTAACTTCTTCCGAGATATCAATTGAATTCATGATGAGAAATTCCATGCTTGCCCTCAATGATTTGTGTTTTCATCGACCACTTTATTGCCTTCCCTCGGACACGAACTTGTTCGTGTTCTGGGTTATACCTTGAGTTCCTTGCTATCCAACATTTGTTCTTCTTTAGCTTGGAGTATTACCATCTTTTATGACAAGAATGTTGTGAGGATTACTCCACCTCATAAGAATTCTTGGTATAGTGATACTTCTCACCATCATCATTCTTTCTTGGTCCTCGTGTTATTTCTAACCGGAAAACCGACAATTGAACTATGATGTGTGACTTCAAAACTTCTAGCAACCCTATTGCTTTGAAGTTAATGGTCGATATTTCATCCTTTTATCATTGGTTATCGGATCACCATTCTAACATTGATCATGCTACCTAAGCCCATATTTCGGGTGCACCTTTCAACCAATGTTAACTGTGTATGTTTTCCTCCAGCATACCTCATTATATCAATTGATCTGACAAATGTTATCTCCTTGTTCACATGATTGTGGAAATCCATCTTTTTGGAAATCTCGAGGAATTGTCGCTGAGTCCTTCAGCCAGCTCCTCATCCTCTCCTTGGTTTAATGATGAACTATTGTTCCGAAACTCGCTTCCATAGTTCATCTCCCGAGAATCTTACAATATCATCTCGTCAATTTTTGCTGCACCTTTCCTTCTCAGGCATCCCGAGTCTGAGGTATCCTAACACCAATCAGATCTGAATTCCGGTCAGATATGATGGTTGGAACATATTTTCCAAGAGTTATAACATTGGTCTTTACATGACCCGGTAAGGTGATGTCGTGCCTAGCACACCTGGCCGGAGGCCCTATTGTTATATTTTCCTTTTTAACAAGGTTAACCATATTTCCATGAGGAAATTGAATGCCTTGTTTAATAAGTTTTCCTGATGAATCCTTTGAGTATCCAAAGTCTGACCTTTGCTTGAAGACCATGACAATGCTATCTCGAAGCATGTCTATGGTACTCCGATCTTCAATAAGAACATTTGAAGCACAATGCTAAAATTTCTTTATCAATTATCCAAACACTGTTGTATGGGTAATGTTATGAAATTCCTCTCCCTTACCTAAATGGTTTTCTACATTATATCCTGCCACGGATATCATGCTCTGCTTGTCCTTGGGAAGGATATACCCCCTGAAATGTGTGTTTAAACACATTTTCCTTTCCATTGTTCTGTTTAATCAAATAATCATATTTTTCTTTCCATTGTTTGGCTTAACCTTTCTTGTGATCCATATGATCTAAGCAGTAATATTCTCCTGCTTATGTAACCACCTCGGTGTACAATTCCGTCAACAAGACCCTGTTTACTAATGTGGATGACATTCGGTAGCCACCGATGGACGAGAACTTTGCCTATTGGTCTGCCTCGTTCAACGAGCAGGAAGATGGTTCTCTTCGTCCCTCGCCCTTGGTACCGACGTTGTTGCTGACATAACTGACAGGCTACCCTGTGACATGCATTGCTACCATGACTGAGCAAGATGTCACCAGTCCTTCTACTTTTAACCCACATGGTGGGCCCACAACCCACAGTTCCATAGGATCAAAACCTGACTCTCCTGTACACCCCCTATTCTTAAGGTTGCTCCTCGCACTTGGTCTCGTATGTGATTCACGAGCCACCTTTTCGAGAGATCATCAATTCTGGTATCAGACACAATTCTTATTCTCATTGCTTCGAACCCCTTTCACGCCCTGATTCAGGCATCGAACGATTGCCTGCCCACCCGAAACTTCACATGATACCTCCTTAGTTTGCTCTCGATATTTTCTTAAGTTTAAATTGAGAGTTACTTCGACACCTCCCTCGATGTTATCGACGGATAGTCGACCTTGCGAGGTCTGTTCTCCCGGAATGCCCACCCTTTATTCTTTCGTACGATGGAGTTCCCGAAGAAAGGATGCCGACTTCATTATGATGACCTGAAGCAGAGAAATGAAGACATCAATGTATTGGACCGGCCTCTTTGAGAAGAGCAAGGCAGAATGAGAAGACCCGTTAGAATTTCGTAACCAAATCCCTTCCCCTTACTCCCGCTCTTAAATCTCGGGACGAGATTTCTTGTAGTGGAGGAAAATTGTGACGCCCGGATAATTAGGCTACGGTAATCCCGCGTTAACGATGCCACGTCACCTCGGTTACTGTTGATGATCTTGCATTAGTTCGAAATGGATTCAAATTCAAGATTCGAATTAAAGTTAAGACAATTAAAGTTTTCAAAAGTCAAAACTAAAATGTTCGGTTTGCGGCAAATAATCCATACAATACTTTGATGAAGAAACCACATTTTAATAAAATAATTAAATGCTCTAAGATAAGTAAAACTGTAGTTGAAACAATTATTTGAATGTCTCTTAAATGATTAAATTATTGCAAACCACTTTTTATATTCAAAAATAATTGTGGCACAGGTATAATTACTAATTTAGGTGTTAGTACATTTTGTAAACCTAGATTTGATAAGAAAAGAAACTAAGCTAAAACAGAAAAAGAAATAAAAGAAAAGAAGAACAATTCAAAATTATAGTGTGAAAAGGACCCCCTCAGCCAAGCGGGCCAAATGGCCCACCGGCCAACCATTATGTAACCGGCCCCTCTCACTCCACCTTACTCCCCCTGTACAACCAAACCCTAGCGGTTCGACCGCACCCCCCCCCCCGATACACTCGCTCCCTGCCTCCCGATCCAGATCGAGGCGCGAGACTCTAGCAGCCGGCGCCCAGCGCCAGACTCAGCGCCCATCCGGTCCGCACCTCGCCGCACGTCTCGCCCTCCTCCCCGAAGCCCACCTCATCGCGACGCCCCCCGCCTCTGGATCGTTCCGCCGTCGCCGCCCGGAACGTCACCGCCACGGCCACCTCGTCGTCCTCCTCAACACCTCGCCGGAGCTGCCGCGCCGCTGCGCCTCGTCACCACGTCGCCGTCGTCACCATCTCCTCCCCGCGCCCCACTGCCTTGACCCTACGCTCCTGCGGTGAGGCCTTGTCCTCCCCTATCCCCGCGCCGTCCGCGCCTCCTCGTCGCCACAGCAGCGCCACGCGCTTTCATCGTGTCGCCACGCCCGTCGCCCCCTGCCGCTCGGCCGTGCCCGCCCGCGAGCTGCGGCATTCTTTGCTATCTTCGCTGCACTGCCGCCTCCCACCATGCTGCCCTCCACCGCAGAGCGTCGGCGCGTCAGCGCCACCGTCTTGGCCTTCATGGCAGCGCCCAGCGCCGCCCCATCATCGCTGGCCTTCTGCATCTCGCTGCCTGCTTTGCACCCGACCGCCCTGACGGCGCCCTACTCCCGGCCCAGCGGCTCGTCGCCGCACCATCCAAGGCCTCATGTCGCTGCCCCCCACGGTTGCCATGGCGCCCGGCCTCGTCCCACTCGGGCGGGCTATGCCCGCTCCCCGTGGGCTCCCACTCGTTAGCACCGCACCCATTAAGGCCCCCGTGCCTATGGCAAACGGGGCCCACCCCCAGAACGTTTGTTAAAAAAGAGAATTAACTAAAATATAATAAATAATAATTAAAGTAATTAATTAATTAAGTTAATTAATCATATTTAATTAATCTAATTAACTAGTTATTTTAATTAAACAGTAATTAGATTAGTTAAACCCTAATCTTACATTCTTAAGAAGTTGATCCCCACTACTACCAATTTTCTCAACATGCAGCCCGTCCACATCATCGTCTAGCCACCTCAGCAATTTCCATCCACGTCACTTTATTTGTTTTTTTTCTCAATGTTCACGTAGCATCACTTGATGGCATATTCCATCGGAAGGTTTTTTACTAACACGTGGCTTTACAACCCACGAGAGGGCCTGCCATCCTACGAGATGACCCCTCGGTGCTCCACAATCTGCGCCGCTCCCGTTTGGATCTCTGTTCTTCGACCAGCAAGCGGTAGCGATCCTCGCCAAAACGAAACGTCTTGAATCCCTCATAAGTTGGCCTCCCCATCTCCCGTTCCCACCGTATCAACCCCCGGCGAAGCGAAGAACGCAAGATAAGCCAGCCTCCTCTAGGGTTTGCTGTGGCCGTCCCTCCTCTAGGGTTTGCGGCGGCCGTCCCGGGGCAGAACCGGCGGGTACGATGGCGACGGCGGAGCAGCGACCGGATCTCAAGAAGATCGATCTAGAGGCTGGCTGGTGCATCAATAATCTCATCAACATCGTCGAGGGCAAGCCGGAGCCGCAGTTCAGCTTCGAGGACTAAAGGAGGAAGACACGTAAGTCGACTCCGTTGCCTCCTCCCTCCGGACATGCCTCGGCTAGGACCGATTCGTTCTAATCCAGTGCTGATCTTACTAGGCCCGATTTGTCCTAATCACGTGTTGATATAGGGTTTCCGCCCCCTGTTTTTCTATACTTGTCGCGCATCATGATATACAACAGCTGCACTACTTGCAGCAACTTTACGACATGTTCCTTATATACTGGCAGGGGTATCATGTCGGTTGTGTTGGGCATTTGTCTGATTCAAGTATGTCCATTAGAATTTATGCATGAGCACGTATTCATTGTTCAAGTATTACATTACCAAGTCATTTGTTCCCTTTGAATAGCTCTATGTGCCACTATTTGTAAGTAGACTCTGTCAATCTATTTTTTGTTAAATATCTTGATGTATACACAAGGAAGACTTGTCTTCTTTCGTGCTTCAGTTCACTGTTTTTTTCATGCTTTAGGTGGACTGAGTTAAATATATTTATGTATACACAAGGCATCATAATTATCTTGCTGCTTTCTAAACAACGTACTGAAGACTGTCATATTTGGTGCTTCTGGTCACTGTCATCTTTCATGCCTTAGGTGGACTGATTATAAGCATTACGTCCTAGGTGGTAAATAAAATAACTCAACCAATTTCAAAGTGATGTGTTACTTGGTGATGTCCAACTCTGGAACGTTTTTCCACTTCTTATTTTCTTAATGAAGATTAATTCCCACACAGGCTACAGTATGAAGGTACATGCAAATTTTATGTTTCAGAGTTGATATACATGTTTTACTACATATCATGATGGCTCGCTTCCTTTTTAATTCAAATCCCACAATAGTTCATCTATACTAACGTATGTGTAAGTGTTCCATGTAGGTTTTAGGTAATAAATAAAATATTCTAGATTTTCTTTTGTTTGGTCGATGGCAGATCACAGCAAAACTGAATAGCATTCTAGAAATTATGAACTTTTTTGCAGGGACAAAAATTATGGACACTATAGTCTCTTAAGAGAGGAGTCGGAGCTGCAGTTCAGCTTTGAGGACTAAATGCAGAAGATACAACATGGTCGAGCTTCTAGCATGGCAATGATAGCGTTTTTTGGCGAGCTGAGTCTGCAGCTACAGAGGAAGCCGTCTAGGCTGCTCCTTTCTATCGGTGTTATGCTTACGAGTGGGGACATCGATGCTGTTTCTTGAATTGGAGGTGTTGTGGTCCACTTGACCTGTTGTTGCAATATACTTGACCATGTCGAGTAATTATGTGCTCAGTCCCTCCTGGAGCCAGGCCGGTTTCTCTATTCTTGTCATGTAACATGTGAGGTGAGTGTTGCAGCTTGAAATAGCCATTACAAACTCATAAATTAATGGGCATCTGAGGAGACAAACGATGGGCTTTATAATGCCATTCTCGATATGAATCTCGAAATCCACTCCTTACCTAGCACCTCCATGTAGTATTTCTGATGCTGACATCATGATCATTGTCTTTTTCAGGTCCAAGGTCTTGATCATCGTATATTTAAAGTTACATTGCACACATTCATAGTTCTTGATGGAATACATTTTCTTTCTTCCGACTTTTCACTTATTCTATTGCTATACTATTCTCCATTAGTTCACATCTCAAAAATGTCATTTCGTTTGTTTTCTAGAGTTGCAGGTTAGTGATTGTTGACTTTGATGCATTGTTACTAGATTTTAAGTTCAGTTAATCTAGGTGACATTTCTGTACAAGTTTTCCTGTATGTGGCAACATCTTTTTGTCTCCTATAGTTATTTTGTTCTGGAAGATAGTTATGGATTACTTGCATTTTGATGTTACTCCAAGAATAAGAATAGTTGTTCAGCTGAGGTCACATGATAACCGCACGTACATGGATCCAACATCCGAATTTATTACTTTTAGCTATATGATGAATCTGATGCACTCTTTTCATGTCGTTGCTTAAAGACTTCTTTGTTTTGAATTTTTTTATCAACTCATCATTTCAATCATTTGTATTAACACTACAGTTACAATTCGATGCAAGCAATTCTTTTGTATCCACTCATTTGAAAGATATGTTTTCCCCACAAAAAGAGAGATTCTTTGACGCACATGAAAGTTGCTCAAAACGACGAGACGAATCCGAATACGCAGCCCGTTCATCAGCCACACATCCCTAGCATAGCAAACATGCAACTTTCCACCTCCGGTTCATCTGTCCGAAAACGTCAAACACCAGGAATACTTTCCCGGATGTTTTCCCCCTTCGCCGGTATTACCCATCCCTGCGTTAGATCATCTCTAGCACCGCGTATTGCCATGTTATGCTTTGAAATGCTTGATTTCTCTGTTATTTATTGTGTTCCCCCTCCGTTACTTTTTTCTGGTAGACCCCGAGACCGCTGCCGGTACCCCTGTGATCGACGACGAACCTTCCTTGCCAGAGCAACCAGGCAAGCCCCCCCCCCCTTGATCACCAGATATCGCCTATTCTTCTCTATACTGCTTGCATTAGAGTAGTGTAGCATGTTACTGCTTTCCGTTAATCCTATTCTGCTGCATAGCCTGTCATTGTTGCTATAATTGTTGATACATTTACCTGCTATCCTAATGCTTAGTATTGGATGCTAGTGTTCCATCAGTGGCCCTACACTCTTGTCCGTCTGCCATGCTATACTACTGGGTCGTGATCATTTCGGGAGGTGCTCACGGGCATATGCTATATACTTTATACTGTTACATTACTTATGATATTGTTCGGAGATGGGGGCTGAAGGGGCAGGTGCTCCATCCTGGTAGAGGTGGGCCTGGGTTCCCAACGGCCCCCGGCTGTTACTTTGTGGCGGAGCGACAGGGCAGGTTGAGACCACCTAGGAGAGAGGTGGGCCTGGCCCTGGTCGGCGTCTGCGGTTACTTCATAATAACACGCTTAACAAGATCTTGGTATTTGATCTGAGTCTGGCCATTTGGTCTATATACACTAACCAACTACGTGGGAAAGAAATGGGCACTCGACGTCGTGGTATCAGCCGAAGCCTTCGTGACGTCAACGGTGGCGCGCGCGCGCCGATTGGATTTGGAGCGCTGCTAGGCTATGTCTGCTTTCGGCCGCCCTCGCAATGTGCAGGTGTGCAATGGGCGATGGGCCAGACCCCTGCGCCTTAGGATTTAGACTGGCGTGCTGACCTCTCTGTTGTGCCTAGGTAGGGCTGCGACGTGTTGATCTTCCAAGGTCGGGCATGACCCAGGAAAGTGTGTCCGGCCAAATGGGATCGAGCGTGTTGGGTTATGTGGTGCACCCCTGCAGGGAAGTTTATCTATTCGAATAGCCATGATCTTCGGTAACAGGATGACTTGGAGTTGTACCTTGACCTTATGACAACTAGAACCGGATACTTAATAAAACACACCCTTCCAAGTGCCAGATATAACCCGGTGATCACTCTCACACAGGACGACGAGGGGAGGATCGCCGGGTAGGATTATGCTATGCGATGATACTTGATGAACTTACCATCTACTCTCTTCTACATGCTGCAAGATGGAGGCTGCCTGGAGCGTAGTCTTCGACAGGATTAGCTATCCCCCTCTTATTCTGGCATTCTGCAGTTCAGCCCACCGATATGGCCCTTTACACATATACCCATGCATATGTAGTGTAGCTCCTTGCTTGCGAGTACTTTGGATGAGTACTCACGGTTGCTTTTCTCCCTCTTTTCCCCCTTTCCATTCTACGGTTGTCGCAACGATTCTTTGGAGCCAGGCGACGCCACCGTCGACGACGACTCCTACTACACCGGAGGTCCCTACTACTACGTGCAGGCCGCTGACGACGCCCAGAGTAGTTTAGGAGGATCCCACGTAGGAGGCATGTGCCTCTTTCGATCTGTATCCCAGTTTGTGCTAGCCTTATTAAGGCAAACTTGTTTAACTTATGTCTGTACTCAGGTATTGTTGCTTCCGCTGACTCGTCTATGATCGAGCACTTGTATTCGAGCCCTCGAGGCCCCTGGCTTGTATTATGATGCTTGTATGACTTTTTTTTATAGTTGTTTTGTGATATCTTCCCGTGAGTCCCTGGTCTTGATGGTACACGCTTGCGTGTATGATTAGTGTACGATTGAATCGGGGGCGTCACAGATGCTCATACTGGTTCCTACATATTCTACGAATATCTTTATCGGTCAAACTGCATAACAACATATGTTGTTCCCTTTGTCATCGGTATGTTACTTGCCCGAGATTCGATCGTTGGTATCCCAATACCTAGTTCAATCTCGTTACCGGCAAGTCTCTTTACTCGTTCCGTAATGCATCATCCCACAACTAACTCTTTAGTTACAATGCTTGCAAGGCTTATAGTTATGTGCATTACCGAGAGGGCCCAGAGGTACCTCTCCGACAATCGGAGTGACAAATCCTAATCTTGATATATGCCAACTCAACAAGTACCATCGGAGACACCTGTAGAGCACCTTTATAATCACCCAGTTACGTTGTGACGTTTGGTAGCACACAAAGTGTTCCTCCGGTATTCGGGAGTTGCATAATCTCATAGTCATAGGAACATGTATAAGTCATGAAGAAAGCAATAGCAATATACTAAACGATCAAATGCTAAGCTAACGGAATGGGTCAAGTCAATCACATCATTCTCTAATGATGTGATCCCGTTAATCAAATGACAACTCATGTCAATGGCTAGGAAACTTAACCATCTTTGATTCAACGAGCTAGTCAAGTAGAGGCATACTAGTGACGCTCTGCTTGTCTATATATTCACACATGTACTAAGTTTCCGGTTAATACAATTCTAGCATGAATAATAAACATTTATCATGATATAAGGAAATATAAATAACAACTTTATTATTGCCTCTAGGGCATATTTCCTTCAGATATTCTTATGGCTCTCTTGGTGTGACGGTGTAACTCCCCGGATTTGATGCGCCAGGTGTCCGCCAGCTATTCGTCGTCTTTGCCATGTCATTTGCTTGCGTGTTGCATTTTGCCATGTCATCATGTGCATTGCATTGCATACGTGTTCGTCTAATGCATCCGAGCATTTTCCCCGTTGTCCGTTTTGCAATCCGACACTCCTATGTCCTCCGGCGTCCCCCTTTTGTCTCTTGTTGTGAGCGGGTGTTAAACATTCTCGGAATGGACCGAGGTTTGTCAAGCGGCCTTGGTACACCATCGGCAGACCACCTGTCAAGTTTCGTGCCATTTGGAGTCCGTTTGATACTCCAACGGTTAACCGGGTAGCCGCAAAGGCCTTTTTGTGTGCAGCCGAACACACCTCCAAAGTGGCTCAATAACCCATCCAAGCCCCCTCCATGCTCTCAGTCGTTCGATCACGATCGTGTGGGCGAAAACCGCACCTCATTTGGACTCTCCTAGCTCCCTCTACCTATATATTTGCATCTCCCCCCGGATTTTTCACAGTCCAAACCCTAGCCCCGCTCCCCTCGCGCCGCCGGACGCGTCCACTCGGTCCGGACATGTCCGCGCCGTCCCCCTCAACCAACCGCGTGCCGCCACGTGTCTCCGCCGCCGTCCTCCACCGCGCGCGCCGCCGAGGCCCGCGGAGCCATCGCGAGCCCGCGCTGGCTGAATCGGCCGGATCTCCGCCGCTTCGTCTGCGGGCTCCCAGCGCCGCCGCCGCTCTGTCGCCGCCCGCGCCTCCCGCCCGCCTCGCCGCCTACCATCGCCGCCGACGGGCGCCAGCGCCGCCGCGCCGGACGCCGCCACCGTGCCCATCACCGCTTAGCGCCGTCGCGGAGCTCCCTCACCGCCACCCCGTCTTGAGCTGCCGCCGGATCCGGCCGGAACGGATCCGGAGAGACCGGACCCGGTCGTCCCCAGCGCCCCGCAGCTTCCCCGCCATCCCTGCGTCCTCGCCGGCGTCACCACCGGCCACCGCCGCCTCTGCCTCCCCGTTCCCGATCGGGATCGAGGGAGACGACGACCCCGTCGCCCGCGTGGGCCTCCTCCTGCCACCTGGGCTGCGCAGCACGCTAGAGCCGGCTCAGCTCCAGATCCGGCCCGTGTGGCCTAACGTGAGCACCCCTGTTTTTCCGAATTTTCAATGTCCCTGATTGTTTACATTCTGGTGCCAACTTTGACATGCCATAACTCCTCATCCGTAGATCCATTTTGCATGCATAATATATCGAAATGTTCACCATGAGATGCTTTACATTTTTTTACATTGTGCCATGTTTGTTTGAGTTCATCTTGATGCTCTAATAATCGTTGCAAGAGTGCTATATAATGTTGTCTGCTGTAACTTATTAGAACATGCACATTTGTCATTTTTGCATCTTTTTGTGTGATTTTCTTTTGAGCATGAAGTCTACATGTGTTATGAGCTAAAACATGCCATCTTTGCTGTGGTGCAATCCACTCTTCATGATATGCCATGTATTGATTGTTTCAAGCTTGCAAAGTAGCCTTCATGATGTTGCTGATTTCAGTGACTTAGGATTTTACTGTCTTTGTTCTGCTGTTATTTTCATGCCATGTATCCATGTTGCTACAGTGAGATCCATGCCTCTTTTGAGTATGTTCAGTAAGGATGTTTTGGACATATGGATGTGCTCTATCCATCCATTCCTCTGTTTGCATTTATAGAGTGCTCTAGCATGTCTTAATCTTGCTCTACCTTTGCTGATTCTATGCTTATCTTGTCATGTAATGCTTTGTGATGAGTGATTCGAGCTCGCAAAGATGCCTTCATAATTTTGTTTATGTCATGCTCAGTTTTTCTGCTAAGTCTGAATCTGTTTATAAAACTTGCTATGTTTACATGGGTGCCATCACATTTTCTGTGCCTTTTTGGCTCGTGATCAGTAAGGGACTTTTGTTCTATGCAATTAGTAGATACATGCCATGCCTTTGTTTGCTATGATCAGTCCCTGTAGCACATTGTTTGATAGCTCTAAACTTTGTAACCTGATGTTATTTCTGCCATGTCCAGTGATTTCCATTAAGTCTGTGAACTATTATTATTTGCAATCTTGCCATGTCCTTTTGAGAATGTTTAGTCATGCTTTACCTGTAAATCATGTCCATGCCTTTTTTTCATGTTGTGGTGCTGTAGCATGATGTTTTGTGTAGCGACCCGACCCAAAATCGGTCAAGTCTCTGTGTAGCTGTACCATCCCAAGATCATCTTTGCACACACAAGTACATTGATGCAAAGATTCAAAGTTCAATCACACCTGAATATATTACACGATTCTCATATCGAGTCTTTATTACAAGATAATAAATTCGGCCGAAGGCCAACTCATGAGAAATAAACTAAATAAAGCTGCAGGCGTGAGCGAATAACGAGTCCATCCGACTCCATAGGGCAATCGCCAAGCGTGGATCGTAGCCTCACTCCTCGATCGGAAAACTCCTCTCGCAACATAAGGCGTTGCAGCCGTGTAGGTCGACATTTTGAATATGCTTGCAAGTCATGAATAGAGAACAACAATAAAAATTACTAACACTATATGCAATTTGGCTGTGGGGCTCTAAGTTTCATTGTTTTGCGAAAAAGCCAGTATTTTTTCCTACAACAAGGACCTATTTGCAAATACTACAAAATGTTGGTAGTTTATTGAGATGGTTTATGGGACCCCCTTGACAATTCGCTTTGAATAAAACTCCTCCAGCAAGGCTCAACATTGGTTTTACCATTTGCCTACCACCTATTACCTTTTCCCTTGGGAGTAATTAACCCGAGGGTCATCTTTATTTTAGCCCCCCCGGGGCAATGCTTGTCTAAGTGTTGGTCCAAACCGAGCGATGTCCGGCGCCCCCTGGGCAACCAGGGTCTATGCCAACCCGACATCTTGCTCATCCGGTGTGCCCTGAGAACGAGATATGTGCAGCTCCTATCGGGATTTGTCGGCACAACGGGCGGTCTTGCTGGTCTTGTTTTACCATTGTCGAAATGTCTTGTAACCGGGATTCCGAGTCTGATCGGGTCTTGCCGGGAGAAGGAATATCCTTCGTTGGCCGTGAGAGCTTGTGATGGGCTAAGTTGGGACACCCCTGCAGGGTTTTGAACTTTCAAAAGCCGTGCCCGCGGTTATGTGGCAGATGGGAATTTGTAATATCCGGTTGTAGTAAACTTGAAGTAAACTCTTTTAAAATACACCAACCGTGTGAGTAACCGTGAGTGTCTCTTTTCGGGGTTGTTCGAGAGGAAAACACGGTTTCTGGGTTATGTTTGACGTAAGTAGGAGTTCAGGATCACTTCTTGATCATTACTAGTTGACGACCGCTTGCTTTGCTTCTCTTCCCGCTCTTATTTGCGTAAGTTAGCCACCATGCATGCTTAGTTGCTGCTGCAACCTCACCACTTTACCCCTTCCTTACCCATTTAGCTTTGCTAGTCTTGATACCCATGGTACACTACTACAAAAAGGGCTATAGATGGAATGGCTACTAATGGCGCACCTGTGATGTGGTGCGCCATTAGTATATTCTAATGGCGCACCATGTCTCGGTGCGCCATTAGTATATATTACTAATGGCGCTTTTGGTGTGTGGTGCGCCATTAGTAGTTTGGAAAAAAACATAAGAAAATTTTTTGTTACTAATGGCGCACCTTGGGTGGTGCGCCATTACTAGTTTTAACTAGTAATGGCTCACTTTCCTCAGTGCGCCATTACTAAGTTTTTTTTAAAAAATCAAAAAAAATATCATTTTTTAATTATTTTTTCAAAACTACTAATGGCGCTTTCATGAGTGGTGCGCCATTAGTAGTTGAACAACTACTAATGGCGCACCACCCCAGTGCGCCATTAGTAACTTGGCCACCTTCCACCTTCCACGATGCGTCGTCGGTGGAAGGTGGCCAAATCTAATGGCGCACCGTGGGAGTGGTGCGCCATTAGTAGTTGAACTACTAATGGCGCACCACCCACGGTGCGCCATTAGTAACAACCACCTTCCACGAATGCACCCCCCGTGGATCGCCTTTTTAGTTTTAAAAAATAAAAGAAAATGATGAAAATGTCAAAAAATAAAAGAAAATAAGTTTCCCATGTGATATGTGGTCTAGTTGTTGGGAAAATTTGCAAATATGAATTTCGACTTCATTTGCAAAATCTCTCGAGAATTTGTAAAAATGGGCATAACTTTTGCATACTAACTCGGATGAAAAAGTTTTTTATATGAAAAATCATCTACTCGAAAAGTTACATCCAAATTTAACCGGGGGAACCCCGTTAAACATTTTCAAAATCCCCAAAACCTAACAGAAAAAAAGTTACGGGCTTTCAAGATCTAGCGGCAAAAAAATTCAAAAAATTTCAAACTTACTAGTGGCGCACCGTGGATGTGGTGCGCCACTAGTAACTGAAAAAAATTACTAATTTCAAAAAAAATTGGATTTTTTTCAAAAATAATACGTAATATGATCGAGAAGTTTGAAATATTTTCAAAATTTCATCATAGTCATTAACATGAACAAAGTCCTAGACATCAATAAGGTATAACAGATTGATATGCTAAATATATCAACAAGTGCTCGTGAAGTGAGTACATTCTTTGGGTTGGATAGAACTCGAAGTTAAGCGTGCTTGGGCTGGAGTAGTGTGAGGATGGGTGACCTTTGGAAGTTTGACCACGGAGTGCGATTTGACCTAAGATTAAGCATATTGAGCCGAGATTAAGCCATAGTGAACTGAGATTAAAAAAAATTGAAAAAATTTAAAAAAAAATTTGAAAAAAAAATGTTACTAATGGCGCACTTCTATGTGGTGCGCCATTAGTATACCAGATACTAATGGCGCACCGTGGGCTATACATGGGCTATACATGGCGTGCTATTAATGGCGCACCACAGATGCGCCATTAATAGCCAAAATAGGTGCGCCATTAGTAGGGGTTTTTCTAGTAGTGGTAATGGGATTGCTGAGTCCTCGTGGCTCACAGATTACTACACCAACAGTTGCAGGTACAGGTTATGCGATGATCATGACGCGAGAGCGATGTTATTTGTGTTAGAGTTCTTCTTCTTCGTCGATCTTGGGTTAGGTTCGGTGGCGGCACTGGGCTAGGTGGTGGATGTCGTTTGAGTTTCTGTTTATGTTTCATCCGTAGTCGGATGTTGATCTTATGTATATGATGTATTGTTGTATTCATGTGACATTGTATGTCTTGGTTGTATCTCCACTATTATGTAATGTTGATGTAATGATATCCACCTTGCAAAAGCGTCTTTAAGATGCGCTTCTATCCTTGGTGGGACCTTCGAGTTCCTTTAGGATAGGGTCGCATCTTGGGCGTGACAGATGGCATCCATCATCGTCTAGCCAGACATACGTGACTAGGTCACAGAGACGCCGGAACATGTCAACGAGAAAGAAGAACAAAAACTAGTAACAAAGAGACCGATATAATGAGCACGTGTATGACTCAAGAGGATACCGATATATTTCACCTCGGGTTTTGTGAAGTATTGGAAGCAAAGGGAATAGCACATGATAACCAAAGGTTCACTCGAGTGTCATTCATGTACTCATAGGGATCGATATGGATGTCCATGGTTCCGCTATCGGTCATTGAAAGAAAAGGTGTTTTTATTCATGTCTAAGTTTTACCGAAGCTACAGGTTCACAACCTTAAGGTAATCACGATCTACCCAGTGTTAGTAGGACCTGAGTAATGAGGAAATATTTATAAAATAGTTTCATTAATATTCGAAATAGTTTCGAGAGGAACTGGAAGTGTTCTAGGGTCACCGGAAGGGTTTCGGGGTTTACCGGGTAATATCGATAAATAATGGAGTATATAGGTGAAAAATGTTTTTGGAGATGTTAAGATAATAATAAAAGGATCTAATAATAGCTAGGAGGCTTTTATATTTAATCAAATATCAATGGGTCGTAAAAGGCCAAGTGGGGAAAAGGATAGTTGGCCACATGGGCCCAATAGGAGGTGGCGTCCCCTTCCCTCTTAGAGAAGGAAGGGGAGGACGAATTGGAGGGGGAATCCCTCTCCTAGGCTGGCGCAAGGGGGGGGGGACCTTCCCCCCTTGTGTGGCGCCCCCTCCTCTCCTTCTGACCTATATAAACTTGAGGACTTGGCCCTTGCCGATACAAGTTTTGTAGCCTTCTCTAGTTCTCTAGTTCTAGTTCTAGTTCTAGTTGATCCAGTTAGAGCTAGATCTAGATTCTCTCTAATCCTCATAATTAGAAGCCATGTGTGGTTCTAATCTCCTCCTTCTAATTCTTCGGCAATGATTAGCTCTGGACAGCAAAGCACTGCCGGATCATGAAGACCGTACACTTGCAATCTATGGAGAGTTCGTGCTTTAGGTCTTCCATTCAAGGGATCGTTCATGAACAGTTCGAGGGACTTCAAGTATGATCTACGATGACTCTTCATCTTCCTCTACAACTCGGAGTTGGTAACGATCCGATCTAAACCGTTATTGCATCTTCATAGTGTTCCTGGTTGATTGTAGGGCGGATTTTTCTCTACTACGTTTCCCAACAAATTATTCATGCCAAACTTACAGTAAAGTACTCCAGAATTTATAACAATTTACGATAACATCCATGTTGGTGCAATCTACAGCAATCAGAAGACTTCCACTGTTCATTTGTTCAACAATTATTCACACGTTGTCAAAAACTTGTTGTACATCTTGTTGTCAGAATTATTCATGTAGCTTGTTGGTTCTACAATGTTAAATGGTTTTACAATGCTCACTGAATTTGCAGATTTTACGATACTCCATGTAGCTTGCTGGTTTTCACATTTTAACTCAATGCAAGATGAATTTAAACTGAGGAATTGAATTCAAACTGAATTTAAAAGAACTTTGCACTCCAATGTCAGAAAGTGGAGTACAATGACAGAAACAACTTTGCTTGGATGTAAACTACTTCACCGCAGCAAAGCTAGCAGGAACATTTTAACTGAATTTAACAACATTTTAACCCGCAGCGGCATTTTAACATGGAAGTATGGAAACAAGAAGTAAACCTATCATATCCACTGTTAAAATGGTAGTAAATTCGCTTAACTTAAAGTTTAACAGTAAAGTTAACTTAAGGTTCGAACATGCATCAAGACAAGTACTGTTAAATTTACTTTAAACTTGACACAGGTATTTACATTAAATTGTGTATCGTACAGAAATTAGATGCCTTTAGTGTTCTTATTTTTCAATTAATCATGAGTTTATATCCTGTAACATGGATCAAATTAATCATCCTGTAAATGTTGACATGCTCAAATCAGTTTTCAGTGATGAGTAGTGTAACTGAATTTAAACAATGTTTGAAGAAATAAGAGTAAGTTGACTGAACTTTGCTCTGGATTTTCAGTTAACAGATACGTCAAATCAATTTTCAGTTTTGTTAACTGAATTTTCAGTTTAAAGTTACTCAAATCTTCAGAAATTCTCTAACCAGTTTTCTGAGTTTTCAGTTAACTATTAGCTAAATTTTCAATATTGTTTTCAGTTAACTGTTACTCAAATGAGCTATAGAAAACGATTTAACAGAGAAAGTTTTCAGTTAACTGTTAACTAAATTTTCAACTATAGAAAACTATTAACAGATGAAGTTAATTGCTACCTCTTGGCCGCGGGAGGGTGGAGGGGGCCACAACGAGGCGCATGAAGGCGGAGGGGGCCGCAACGAGGCGCGAGGAGCACAACAATGGCCAGCCGAAGAAGAGAGAGCAGACTGCCGACCGGAGCAGAGAGTGAGCCGAGAGAAACGAAGGTGGAATGTGGGTTGATTAGGAAAAACGTCAAGGTTTTTTTTGCATAAAGGTCACTCGCGTCACTTAATTCGAGATGAAGGGAGTATGAAATAGGATAAGCGCCTGCTATGCGTCAACCGACTGGGTTGACTGATATCCACGGGAAATCAGTCGGGTGGGCGGGCGTCCAATTGTTCTGCACTAGACACACTATAGCCATCCGATTTGGTCAACGCACTTAGCAGTGATGTCGCTGCTTTGATTTCCTACGTTGTCGTAACACATCGATGCGCGAGTGCGTTGGTGGTGCAGATCATGGCACAACCAGCGCTCTCCTCGAAAGCACTACTGGTGCCACCGCGTCTAGCCGCTGCTACTTCGCCGCTCAAGCGAACCACATGACTCCGGCGAGTAGTCATGCCCGACCAACTCGTAGCAAAACGCGGGCGAGCTCGCCACGACCAAGCAAGCTGCAACGCAACATCAATGTGATTCCAGGGAATAGCCGCGCCCAGTGGCGGAGGCACATGGGGGGCCAGCCAGGGCCCGGGCCCACCCCAACATCCTAATTTACTTGGTAATATGCATATGAACAGTGACATTTTTTTACTGTTACGTGCAGCCGGCCCTCCCCAACGTCCAATTATATGCATTCCTGCCTCCGCCACTGGCCGTGCCCGACCGGCCAGCTCTTAGCAAAACATCGAAGTACGACCCTTGCGATATCTGCAGCGGTGGTCGCTAGCCTTGTAGCTTCCAACACGACAATGGCCAAAGAGCCAACGCAGCAACGCGGCCGCGGCCTGGCGAAGATCCATGGCAGCACCACATGTCTCGCAGGCGTGCACAACAACGATTGGACATCAGTTGGCTGCTTTGTAGGACCCTGGCACAACAACGATTGGACATCAGTTGGCTGCCTTGTGGGACCCTGGCGGCGCCACCTTGATGCGTCGTCGGCGTGTCTCGCAACTCGACATCACAGCAGTAGTTTGTGCTCCGACGAGGCCCTGCAGCATGCATCCTCGGTGGCGTTCCTTTGAAACATTGGTCGTCGCCCCCTCGTGGCCTTGCAGCAGCGGTGACCAGCAAACTCCGGCTTGCAACGGCTGGGCTGTTTTGCATCAGGTCAAGGGATCCGGGCTTGAGGTGGTGACATCGGTCTGTAGCAAGGGGCGGCAACGGTGGCGAAGAATTGAGAGGCAGAGAGACGAGGGGAGGGACGGTCGATCCAGGAGGCCTTGCTCCCAGTTTTACAACCATTGACAGATTCACGCGATCTGACACCACTCAGAAACACTAAAGCTTAATTCGATTCAAGCCATGCGAGTTGCACTAAATCAACGAGCTGACAACGACTTAGTTCCTAATATCACCTACAATAGGACGAGAAAAGGATGATTTATATGAGATATGATCGTTCCACCAGCTTTAAGTGAGCATCTCAAGAAAATATCCACAACCGTCCCAACTGTACCATTTTTACAGTGACATGAGTTATGGTAAACAAACCAACTGGGTGAAGCAAGCCTCAACAGGAAAACACGACACATGATCATAGTGCCAAACTCGCCACAGCACCAGCCTTTTGTCACCTTCCTTTCCTTATGTTAAGACAAGTAGATACAGCAGGCACCTAAAATATCATCTTTACCATGAAATTCAAAAATCAAACTCTCCTGAAGCCTGCAAACAGTAACGCAGAGTCAGCAAGAAGAGCATTGCATCAAGTGAAGAGCACTGAAGAATTTTAACTTATTGCTTACAAAGTCCAGGTGTGTGACCAAGTAACAAGAAACAACAGTTCAATTGCTCAATCATGTTTGTATCACGACAGATCCAAAGATCAGGAAATCATATTCACAAGTTTGACCAAAACATTATGATACCCACCTTGTTGAATAGAACATCTCTGCCATTCAAATGCATGATTCCATCCTTCAAAGTGCACTTCCAGCGATTCTTTGTCCTTGTTACCTAGTAAACCAGCAAAAGAGATAAGACATAAGGGCCTGAAACTAGAGGTAAAGCAGATACTGTTGAGCCAACATTATCTAAATAAAAAGGAAGCAGTATTACTTTGTCGAATTGTGCCAGGACAAGGTGCTGCGTGTTAGGTTCCTCATCGCCATCCTGTAAGTCATCTATCTCGTCATCGTCGTCATCATCTTCATTAAGAGGAGGTTCATCATCATCATCATCATCACCACCCGCCGTATCGTTTCTTGGCTTTGGTGTTGCAACAGCAGGTGTGGGAGTTCGATATTCCGCTAAGACATCAAAATATGATTATGATAAGAACACTCGACACATAAAAAAAATTACGTGTTAAGGTTCAGACCGATGTCCACAATTCATGAGAAACTTACAAGATTCCCCAGGGGTATTGTAGTCTTCGGTTGGAACTCCTGGGAAGAAAAACTGCTGAAACATAAAGAATCATGTTTAGTCAAAGAATCTGAAGGTGCAAGAAGACTGGTCGAGGTCTAGAGTTATATACATCGTTATAATCATCTTGTATCCCGTCCCGTTGAGGAAGAACTGGTGGTATTGTGCTTTCTTCGATAGAAAGTGTCTTTGTTACTGATTCTTGCTTGTTCATGATGGAATTCCACACCTCTTGTGCGTTATCCTAAATAAAGAGCCAAAAAAGGAGGATGAACTTCCGAAAACGAACACAAATAGAAACTCAGTATTAGCACTAAGTTCATTGATGTGTTAGCGTTGACAATACGTCAGCGTATACTAAGCAATAGGGAGCTTTTGCAGGAAGCTTTAGAAAAAGTAGAGAAATCTGAAATCCAAATTTGAACTTTTGTGCTAAAATAGTAAATACAGAGTGTCCGGTGATGTACTAATATATTAGCGTAAAGATGGATGAAGTGCGGGCCTGCATGCCAAAAATTGCCAGCTTAGATACTATCCTTTGATCCTTCAGTGGTTACAATACATAACATATATCAACCAGATTAGTTGCAATTCTCTTTAAAATTAAGTTCATCATGTCATTTTCATAATTTAGCAGGCACTTCAAGAAAAACATTCGTGCAACATCCTAGTAAAACACTGAGCATATCAATATGTGAAGTGATTGGGAACTTGATCTAGGACCAAAAAATATTAGGTTTACAGATGATGAACTAGCACATAACAAAAATTATTAAACAGCCAACTTATGAGGTATTGCTATATTATTCAGGTGGCAACTAGATGACATATTGATATAAATCTAGACTATTCAAATCAAATTAGTTAATAGACAGAGGTAGTACCAAGTTGAGGAAAATGAAATTGCTGTCATCGATATAGCATTGGATTGGGGGTTTTGTGAGCTTAGGTATTTGGTACAAATTGAAGTAAATACTAAAGCTCACACAAAAGAATGTTCCCAACTCAAACAGGCCCACAGGTAACAAACTCAATGAACCTAGTCCATAATCATAATAATACCAGTTGTCAATTAACTAAGGCCCCGTTTGGATACAAAGTATTTCTGAAATACGATGTTTTTTATACAAAGCTGTAGTATTAAATACTTTTAGGCCCTGCTTGATAACAAAGTATTTTCTAAGTATACTGAGAATACTATATATTTATCTAAGTATCATAGCCTTAATTACTGAAACATGTTTGGCTACCCCCAAAAACCTAGGTACTAATACTAGAAGTATTTCAAAAAATCAGGGTATTTCCTCTTTCTAAAATAAAGAATCCCAACAAGCAAAAAAACGAGCCTGACACACGTTATTTTCTTTGCTAGCTACTCGCAACAACTCAGCCTTCGTCCCATGTTGACACCACCGACCTCTCATCTCTAGAGATGTCACTGTTGGCAGCCATGGAGAAACTAAGAGACAGCAGCTGAGAGAACAAAGATGAGCCCATTGTCCTTTATCCTCCCTCCTCCTGCCTCCGTGCCGTTCCCCCTCATGCATGTCCATTCGCTCAGCTCCGTCCATGGTGTGGTGGCGGCTCAGCGCAGCTATTTGTAGGACTACGCGGTAGGCCCAGCACCCCATGGTGCAACTCCACCTGGGACGCCATATGATGCCTCCGTGCCAGCCGAGACGAATGGAACCACCTTGCTCACCAAAAAATCAAGCAGCAAGAATACAATCCTATTCAGTCGCGCGAATTTATCATTGCCGCCCTTCCACGTACGAGATAGTCAGGTTGCTTACGTCCCAAGAGCAAGCGCATGCGGCTGTCAGATACAATGCAAGGCGTCGAGCTTGGTCATGCGCTTCTATATGATGCCTCCGTGCCAGCCGAGACGAATGGAACCACCTTGCTCACCAAAAATCAAGCAGCAAGAATACAATCCTATTCAGTCGCGCGAATTTATTATTGCCGCCCTTCCACGTACGGGATAGTCAGGTTGCTTACGTCCCAAGAGCAAGCGCATGCAGCTGTCAGATCCAATGCAGGGAGTCGAGATTGGTCATGCGGTTCTAGTCACGCGCAGCTCCTGATGCCCCTGGACGGTGACGCGGAAAAAGGCCAAGCCGTTCCTGTTTCCATCCACAGACAGCTTCACCACCTGTTGTGCTGCCAGGTCCTAGCTCCTCGCGCTGGCATGTTGTGGTAGTTCGACTGCATCCTCCCCTTTGGAGAGTGTAACACCGAGCTTGTGCATGGCGCATCCAGTTTAGCCGTTTAGTAAGTGCATGGTTGTACTAGTTTGTTCATGCCGGTGCTTTGTGCATGGCCGTTTAGCAGTTTACAATGCCTAGCTAGCTAGCAACACGCACGTTTGCAACTGCTTCAAACAGCTGTTAGCTAATTTTACATTTTTCCATACACACTCTTACAAAAAGGTCCACAGTATTCACAATAATCCAAAATACCCTGTTATGTCAAAACCGTGATATTTTGTACCTACGGGCTAAATTACTATAGTTTTTCTATAGTTTGTTTTTTTCAATACTTTGCTATCAAAACATAGCCTAGTGTTTCTATACTTTGTAGTTTTTCAATACTTTGCTATCAAAAACATAGCCTAGTTTGGTAACACAGTTTTTTCAAAGCCATAGTAATTCAAAACCCAAGGTTTCCAATGTGTGGGCAATGAATACTACGATAAAAACCGTTGTTTTTCTCAGTTTTGGCATAACCACCCGATGTCATAGTAATTTGAAACCTAAAGTTTCCAATGTGTGCGCAATGAATACCTTAGGCCTTAGCTTTGACTTGCTGCACCTAACTCAGCTACACTCAAGGAACTGATGTGCGTGTAGAAACGGCCGCCCCATGCATGCAGCTATGCCATGCACTTCCAATTCTCTCCTAGCCGGGGCAAAATCATTTGTGCATGTACAGGGGCCAAGCCAATTTGATAAAAATATCCGATGTGAAAAATGATTAAATAAAACAAGGTTAGTAGATTGAGACCTCGAAAAAACAAGGTTAGTACGTTCAGAACTCGAAAGCAAGCGGCTTAAAAACGAATTAATCTTAATGCTATTTGGCGGCGTTTTTTCTCTTCATAACTGCTGAATGGCAATCACAGAATTAGTTTTTTATTGCGAAATAATCATAGAATTAGTTATATTGACGTGTTGTATAAGTTCGACATAGAAATTTTTGGCATCACAAATAGATAGAAAATTGTAACACAATTTGCATCATGATAATTTGTAGGGCATACAAAAGATATGAACTCTTCGTAGCATCTTAGATCATACAACAAAACAAGCAAGATCTGATTTATAATTTTAACACCGAGACAAGATAAGAATCGAGAAAGATTAGTTTTTTTAGGGGTATTGGCAAAGATTAGTAGTGTGATGTGCTAACCAGATGGTGAGCGGCAGAGCAGGGAGAGCAATCACCGGAGAGCACGGCATGGCATCGGACGGCCGCAGCTGTGCCTAATCACGTACCCCTACACACTAATAACGGGAGAACGCTCCCTCAAAAAAAATTAACGGGAGAACGCAACTTCCACGAGACTTGGGCGGAGGCTAACTTGCTAATCTGACCAAGTGCATGGGCTTTACATGGGCCTTTTCTTTTCTTCACGTTGAAATAGGGGGGGAAGTAGCACGTCTGCGTTTACAATTGTATCGCTCGCGACATGTACCTGTTCGAAGTTCGCTCGACCATTGGGGGGGCTGGCCCCCGCTCGTCCCAGGCTCCGCCACTGTGCATGTAGGTGCACCTATGGACACATAGAATCACTCCGCTAGCTAGCCTTTAGCCTGATGCGTATGAGTGTGCTCCAACGATCAATCGATCTACTCCATGGGCAAGCTTCGTTTGAGTCATGTGCTACTCCCGTAATCAGCAGCCCGCGACCTGATAAAAGTGTGTAAGGCCGTTGGATAGTAGCGTGTGCTGTCATCCCAACCGACAGCAGTGTCCATAGAAAAACTAATCACCTAAAAATGAAACGCCTAATAACAGGAGATGGATTACACTTCATTTAACAGATAGATTGACAGACAGAGGAGACGGCAATCGCATCTGAGATCTTCTGATCGGGACATAGAAGGCAACGTCAACAGGCTGAGCGCTCTGCCCCACGATTTTTCTCGGTTTGGTTTAGAGAAAAGAGGCCCGGGCCTCTTTTTCAGATACCACAAAAACACTACGGTACAAGAGAAACCTGGGTATCTTCAACTACAGCATTTAATATACTCCCTCCATCCAAATATATAGGGCCTAATACAGTTTTCGAGGTTGCCTTTTGAGTTTTGACTATGGGTTAGTAATGTTATATGACATGCATGTTACACAAAACATACTGTTATATTCGTATGTGAAAGAAGTTTCTAATGATATAATTTTTATACCATACATCTTATATATTACTAATCTTATCGATGGCCAAAGGCAACATTGAAAAATGAATTAGGCCCTATATTTCTGGATGGAGGGAATAAAAGTTTTTTCACAAAACCATGCAATTCACAAAAAACTGCAAAAATGCTTTGCCTCATGTTGGCCTCTCACGCCCATTGTGTCTCTTCTGGGCTTAGGTCATAAGGCATGGTTAACCATGCACTCTCGTGATGTTTCATGGTACTAATTAATTCATTTCTTTCCTAACTATAGCATGTACCATAGTTATGAGATATGTCGATTTCTGTTCTTTGCAGTCACAGCCAGTCTATGCACAGGGTCAAAATTGGTTCCATGGCCTTGTATGCATATATGCATTGAATCGACAGAATGAGTTGTGTGCGTCTCTTACCTCGGTTGGTTACACAGATTCGATGCTGATTACAAACAAGATACTTATTAAGATATGTAACCATGAATTGTGATACTAGTTTTCTTTTAATATACCGGTGTTAACACACAAGCTAAGCCAAATTGTGCACGTTATCACATGAAATTATTTGAATTCCTTTCAACGGTTAGTTGTTAACATAATATAAAACAAAACATAACACTCTACTTAATACAACAATTGCCAAACACCCATTGGTTTTTTAAATAGTGTAAGTTACTGTAGTGTCTCTATACCGTGGCATTCCACGCCTGCATGTTATAATATTGTGGTTTTCGGATAACGTTGTTTCTAAACCACCTTCCATCCAAACAAACTCTAATATTATAGTAACACAAATAAAACAGTCCCTCTATCATCAACTATCCACCCCAAACGCTCATAGTAATTAAGAACTGAAAAAATATTATAAAGAATTTTGAACAGTACCTTTGACCCCACAAATTCGGCAACCTGGTCTGTACATCCATCCTGTTGTGGCACAAATGAACCAGAAGGAAGCTGACCAGGATATTCATCCCTCTTCCGTTTTCCAGAAGACATCATCAGAAAATCCTACAAATTGAAATGAACTACGCATAAATGCATATAGCATATATAGTAAAAATCAGGATTCTGATAATACTATTTTATTATGGATTCAACACTTCTGTCATTAGCTGATAATCCAGCAACTTGGATTACAACGATTCAGCAAAGATAAAATTCATGGTCTAAAGATGCAATCAATCCATAACTAGTTTCACACGTTTCTGTGATAACTGCATGTAGTTGATATGTATTTTTACATGTGTACGCCATTTCAATGTTCTTGCTAAAGAAATGTTGAGCTTCAGAAGTTGCATATATGATGGGAGGTACATTTGAGAACACATAACTTGCAACAAAACAAGTGAAACTTCATTTCATTACAAATAGAGCCGTCAAAATTGCTCTGCCAAATAACAACATGCAGACTGACACCAGTATACAAAGCATTATGAAAAATCCTATGGATCTTCGTTCCACCATATGCCAAGCTAAATCCACTTTGTTTACATTTGACTATGAGATTGTTCTTGCTTAACCAATATGACATCAACAAGACATGGTGCCATCAGAGTAATGTGCTTATGTATGCAATGAAATAGTTTTATGGTGCAATTATTTCAAATATACTGTGGTACAAATGGCGTAGGTGAAGAAGCTAGTAAAAGATATAGTTGGTATTGTGGAAGGATCCTCAGCCAAATATTCCTACATATCATTCAGACAGAGCAATAAGCACAAGTTCTATTGTTCCTTCCAGACTGAAAAAGCCAACACAATTGTCACATAGCTAGTAACCGATGTGTCCTTTTTTTTGGCGGAAGTTATTAATGTGCTGAGAACTCAAGATACGTGGGTTACTAGCTACCTAAGCAGCACTGATACAGAGATACAGACACAGGGATACAACTATGGTGACACGGGATACGGCATTTTTTGAAAACAGCAATTCAGGGATACGTCAAGGTATATTAATTATTTAGAAAAATAGACATCATGCAATAAATATTTAAAGATAATTTTTAGATGAGAGATTTTTTTAGTTATATGTTGTCGCATTTCTATTGATGGAAGACTTTGAGCAGTCCACTCAGAGCCCATGTAGCTCTCTGGCCTCCGATGCCCATGTACCTTCTTGCATCGGCAGCTTCCATCACCGTCTCAAGTCTGCCCAAATCTTCTTCCTCGCTGACCGCTGCAGTCCCCATCTTTCTCCCTGCCCGGAGCTTCTCCCTCATCGGTCGCCTTGCCATCTTCCTCCGCACAGTTGCCATCGGCAGGAGAGTCGGGCAGTGGCGTGGTCGCTGGAGGCTGGCTGCGAGTCCCCACCATGTCCACGCCGTATCTAGGCCATAGCCCGATTTAATATTGTTTTTTAATTCAAAAAAGATAGGATACTGCAGGATATGCGTATCACGTGTCCCCCCTGTATCAGGACGGACAATCGGCAGTTTTGGCCTTCTTTCTTTTCACACAGGCGACAATTGGGAATAAAACAGACCATTGCTTTGTAGCTAACTACGGTATAGAATAGTAACCCAATAGAAAAAATCAGCAGGACCGATGTCTCTGAAAACAGAACAGATATTAATAACTGGTGAAAAGGAAGAAAAGAAATTACAACAGTGCTGTAAGCTCATTCTTCACCTTAGTCAGTGGCTGAGGTTGCATCATCCGGTCTGGGTCCTCACGGCTCTCCTCGTAAGCTGTACATCAATTAAAATTGTCCAAACCATCATTGCTTTCCTCGATCAATATTGCTCCAACCAGACAAAGCTGAAGGCCATGCCGAGAACAAGAAGGGGCATAACACAGGCACATACCAACGTTCACATCAACCCCCAGTGGTCTCTGATTCATCCAGGGCGATGGAGGTTGCTGCAAAACAAACTTCCAAACATCAATCTCAACTAAAATAAACAAAATCACCTCCACACACAAACCAGAAAAGGTACAAATTCACTTTACCATGTAAGGGCTTGGACGGCCAGTTTTTGGATCAGACCCATTCATCCCCATCCCGTTTCTCATGTCACTGATCGGCGACGGGGCATAGTCCGACGGCCCCGTGGGTATGTTATACATCCCTGTATCAATCCCTGGAAGTGGTGTCTGGATCGGGGTCTGCAGCGGCGTCTGCAACCAAATACAACCAACCCCATTAACACCCTGCATGTCGACCACATAGATCGCGGCCAATTTGGAGGGATAATCGAGGGATTTTGCCTCACCGGTGGGAACAGCATGTCGGCGGTTGGGGTGGCGTACTCCTCGGACGTGGCCTCGTAGGGCACGTTGAGGTCGTGCACGGGTGGAGTTGCGCCGGCACCAGGAGCGCCTCCAGCGGAAGCGGGGGGAGCCCTGTTGCGGTCGATGTTCCCTGAGATTGCGCCACAGTGCAGCATCTTCATTTCCCAGAGCTAGGGTTTTCAGCCGGATCGGAAAGGCAACCGTCAAATCGCACAAATTAACCAGCAATTCGACAGGTATTAGTACAAGGGGCTCGACAAATCGGCAGAACTTACAGCCTGGAGCTCGTTGAGGACGGCATCACCAACGCCGTAGGTAATGAAGTCCTCACGAACCTTGGCGACCACGTCGTCGATGACGGAGATGTAGACGGTGGACACGTTGCCGCTGGCCATGGCGGCGGTGGTGCCTAGGGTTAGGGTTTGCGTGGGAGGTAACGACGGCGAGGCGGGCTGCAGCTCGGAGAGAGGGGAAACGGGGAGGAGGAGGCGGACGAGACGGATGGGGAATTAAGGAGAGAATATAAATAGGTTTGCATCCGGTGGCGTCACGTGGCCGGGGTATTTGTAGCCCCTCTCCGCCACTGGCTGTGCCAATGCACCGCCTCGGGGAGTTTTGAAAAAGGACACATGTTCGTTCGTGGTCCGTTGTGACTCGCCCTTCTAACAGCGTGTTTGGCGGTTAGAGAGAAAGGACATGGGAATTCTTAAGAGCAAGTATAATAAGGTACAGTTAGCAGGCTGTAAGGATTAAACTATTATATTTTTGCTGAGGTGGATGAGAGAGAAGAGGAGAGAGAAGGAAAGCGGGTTGTGGATTAACAATCGGCTGCAACACGGACTCCAAGAAACATTGTGAGTGTAAGGTGGGCCATGCATTTATAAAGTAGTACTAGCAACTACTCCCTCCGTTCCTAAATAATTGTCTTTCTAGCCATCTCAAATGGACTATAACATACGAATGTATGTAGACATGTTTTAGAGTGTAGATTCACTCATTTTGCTCCGTATGTAGTCACTTGTTGAAATCTCTAGAAAGATAATTATTTAGGAACGGAGGGAGTAGTTATTATACATGTTGGCTATTAGGTTGACTATATGAGAGGTGGCAACATCATATAATCGGCTGTTGGCTATACTATTAATCATGCTCTAAGGCCTTGTTGGGCGCTAGTGTTTTTTCTCCCCCAAACGGCTTGGGGATTTGAAGGGATTTGGTGATCCGCTCAGACTCTACCAAATCCCCTCAATTCCCTAGTAATTCTCTACCTCAATGATTTCTTGTGTTAGGTAAGAAGTGAAAGCCCGGGAGTATATATTATAGCAGTGGCATAACATCCGTACCAGCAGCAAATTACAGCACAACATCCGTACCGGTCGGTATGGACTGGTTCCACCTCACCCCTCCCCTCCCCTTTGTCTAGGGTTTCAACAATTGTTGTGATTGCTTGGACAAAGTTCTTACTAATATGCTTGCTTGGGGCTATGAAGATTACAAGATTTGGTTGTGTTGTTGTTGTTGTTATGTTGTAATTTTCTATTGGTATGGATGTTGTGTTGCTGCTGTAATTTATACTTCTAGGCTTTCACTTCTTACCTAACACAAGAAATTATTGGGGTGGGGGATTACTCGAGAATTGAGGGGATTTGGTGGAGCGAAGGGGGATCACCAAATCCCATCCAATCCCCAAGCCGCTTGGGGGAGAAAAAACATAGTGCCGAACGAGGCCTTAGGTGGTTGTTTGGATATCCTGGATTAGATGTGAGATTTAGGAAAACGAGATTTAGGAGGATTTTTAGGAAAACCAGTTTTAGTTAGTTTTTCTGTTAAGATAAGTATATACAATTTCTTGTTTGGGTGGAGAAAAAGAAGAAGGAAAACACAATTACTCAATTACCTCGCGCTCCTCCCACGCGAGGCCATGAAGCTTCGCTCGTGGCCTCCCTGCATACTTCTCCTGTTCGTCTGTATGCTACATGACGCGGACGTACATGTTTTTCTGCCAAACGCGACTTGTCATATGTATACACGAGCACAAACAATGGCTTCAAGGTGGACAAGATGTACATATAGCAGTATAGCAATGCAGGTGCACCACTCGGTGTGGAGCGGAACGGTGGCAGAGACGCAGCCAAGTCGGGCATGGATGTCTTGAGAACGGGCATGACGAGATAACCAGCGCCGCAGCGACCAAGCCGGGCATGGCGAGCTAAGTAGTAGAAGAGTCGGTCGAGGCACGGCCGGCCATGGCAGCGTGGTCTGTCGGCGACCACGACGAGCCGACGAGGAACTGCGCACATCTCTTGCCATTATGTCGGAGTCTATTGCCGTCGGGTACCAGCCTTCAGCCTCGCATCATCGATGCCGCGGAGCTCGACGTCGTCGTCGGGCGCCGGCGGCGACCACCGCGGCCACCGGCATGGACGCGTGGGGGCGTAGAATTAGATGGCAAACGCAACAGTGGAGATGACGAAGACGATGCAAGTGGCGATGCAAACGCTAAAGTTCAACAAGTCGATGCAATTCTCCGTGCGAGGCACCGGACGGCGTGAAGCCATAGTATACAGAAAACAAGTTTATAGAAAAATGTCTATTAGTCGTTTCTTTATAAACTGACTTTTTGAGTTTTTAGCAAACCAGATTATCCATATCCACGATTTCATTGAATAACCCAAACAAGGTTTTAGGCGGTTATAATAGATTTTACGTTTAAGAAAAACTGGTTCTCCACAAACACCGTATTCAAACAACCCCTAGGGGATTTGGCTGAGACTAGCCACAATATGGAGTAACTTAGACAAGTAACATGCATATGTTACTGGTCTATCTTACTACCTCTACAGTGGGAAGTAACATACGTGTAGTGTCATGCAACAATTCATTTATTAGGTTATAAATTTGACTTGTTTTAGTATGTGTGATGTGACTCATACTATGAGTAACTAGATATGTTACCACATGCCTCTCTTTTTTCATTAATTACTTGTCACATCATCTGTTTTGTCTGGATTTGTGTGATGTTACCACTTATGTTACTCCTACTGTGGATATTCTAAGAAATGAGACATGGGAAGTGGACTATTTGTCCTAATCCTATGTTTGGTGTGGGGTGGGAATTAGTCTTGGAAATTTGACAGAAAATTACATTCCTCTGTTTGGTTCAGGGGTGTAGGAATGGGAGTAGTTCATGACACGCTTGAGTATGTGTGAAGCTGAACAGGCCTTTTGTTAAGGTTTGCAATGCAAGATATGATAAAAAAATAATGTGCAATACATAAAGCCAAGAAATTTAAAAACTGTGCAGACTAACTAAGAAATAGAGTGTACGTATCTCTACATGTGCTGATGAATATTCGTTTCTCACAGCATTAGCATGAACCAAACATTCAACATATTTCTACTACACTTTATTGGAGCAGACAATACAAATAAATTGCCAAGTATCAAATATTATTATTGATGAGTTTAAAAGCAAGCGAGTAGTCCTGAGCTAAAAAAATAAACTACCAATCTAGAATTGTAAATCTGGATATTCACTTATTTTTTGGCCGCCTCGAGCTCTTGGCGAACAAACACCACTTTGTAATAATCATGTAATTGGATAAAAAGTTTGGTTTTTTCAACATCCCCACCAATGACACGAAGAACCATGACAACCTCTTCCATATTGAGACCTTTAAGATTTTGGAGAATATGAAGTAACTTGGTTCTGTTGGCCGATGTTTGCTCATGAACTTCCGCTTCATGCATAAATGCCCTTTGTAAATCATTCATGGTTTTAGCATTCTCCTGCTCTGCTTCCAAGAACTTTGCAATTGTATTTGTGGCACCCCGGCTCAGAGCAACCGGTTGACCTTGTATTGCCAGCCCAGAGATCAAGTATTCTAGCAATACACCGCAACTTGGTACAGAAAACAACCGCTTTATTGATATCTAGCGATACGTAAGTTCGATAGGTACATGATGAAACGAGGCCAAGCGGCACACACGATGCGCCTGAACTTATGTACATTATTTAGTAGATAGAACATGGGCCTCGATGAAACTTCTATGCGGTAGCGGAACGACGACGTAGTGGAACTCCATCTCACAGGGACACTGTTGGGACACGGCCTAGATCGCGACTAACGGTACAATTTCAACTCCTGGTATAGCTCCTCCTAAAACTGGCATGAGACGCCATGTGAGTACTTTGAATATACTTGCAAGCTCACGGCAAGCAAAGCAAATATGGCAAAGAATAGCGAGACATTTATCAAGTTGTAAATGCATGAACAAGATGAGATACATGAAGTGCTTGTGGTGCAAAACTCACGGTCCCTCGGGCCAACTTACCATCTCGAGTTATCTCATAACCCACATTGTCAACTTACCATCGTGATCCTCACTAGATCACTTTCGGAACCAACATTGTGGTCATTACGAGACCACCAACTTCTGGATGTGCCATCTCAGAATATTTAGTGTGCGGGTTAGTTATTACTGTTAACCCATGGTGTGACCTAATACGAACTGTGTCCATAACTGAGGACGTGGTTGTCGATAGACTATACACTCTGCAGAGGTTAGTACATTGTACCCACACCACGGAATTCATGGCCTCGTGCTCCCATTTGGGTGGACCAACGACATTCTGACAAAACCAATCTATTGCATGACACTCTCCCGGCCACTCCGATAAACTCCCCTTTGGGCTAAGTCATGGGTGGCCCTGGATGCCCACTTTGGACATTTGCCACCTTCATGGCTGGCCACCGTCGTGGCAAAACAGAAATGGTCCCAAATGGGGACAATGGTACCATACAACTTTGGGAACAAAAGGTTATGGCTGCCTACCGGGCCAGGGCAGCGCGAGCACACAACCTTCCCTAGTTGGAGGTGATACGTCTCCAACGTATCTATAATTTATGAAGTATTCATCCCATGTTTACAACAATTTTATATGATTTTGGTATGATTTGTATGTAACTAACCCGGGATGACGCTGTTTTCAGCAGAACTACCGTGATGTTGTTTTTTGTGCAGAAATGAAAGTTCTCCAAATGATCTGAAACTTTTTGACGATTTTTTTGGAACAAAAAAGACCCCCGAAGCTTCGTGGAAGGACCAGAAGGTGAAGGAGTAGGGCACAAGACACCGGGGCGTGCCTGGGCCCTTGTCCATGCCCTGGTGGGTTGTGCTCACCTCGAGGCCCATCTTAGCGTGAAACCAACGCCAAAAAATCCTATAAATAGAGAAACCATCAGGGGTTACCCTAGATCAGAAGTTCTGCCGCCGCAAGGCTCTGTAGCCACCGAAAACCAATCTAGACCCTTTTCGGCACCCTGCCGGAGAGGAGAATCATCTCCGATGGCCATCTTCATCATCCCGGCGGCCACCACGATGAAGAGGGAGTAGCCCACCCTTGGGGCTGAGGGTTTGTACCAGTAGCTATGTGTTTAATCGCTCTATCTCGTGTTCTTGAGATGTCACGATCTTGATGTATCGCGGGCTTTGTTAATATAGTCGGATCATATGGTGTTTTCCCCTCTCTATCTTGTTGTGATGAATTGAGTTTTTCCCTTTGAGATTTCGTTGTTATCGGATTGAATACTTTTATGGATTTGAGAACACTTGATATATGTCTTGCAATTAAATACTCGTGGTGACAATGGGGTATCATATTGATTCACTTGATATATGTTTTGGCACTCAACTCGCGGATTCCCGAGGTGACATTGGGGTAATCTATGCATAGGGGTTGATGCACGTTCTTGTCTTTGTTTCTCCGGCAGAAATCTTGGGGCACTCTTTGAGGTTCTTTGTGATGGATTGAGTATTATGAATCTGAATTTGCTTTGGTGTTATTTTAGTACGAACTCTTGATAGATCGATCGGAAAGAATAACTTGGTGTTATTTTAGCATAAACTCTTGATAGATTGATCAGAAAGAATAACTTGGTGTTATTTTAGTACGAACTCTTGGATAGATCGATCGGAAAGAATAGCTACAAAAAATTTCTTCGTATGTTCTCCGCTAGATAGGAACTTTGGAGTGATTCTTCATCGCACTTTGAGGGGTGGTTATATGATCCAATTATATTAGCATTGTTGAGAGAATGCACTAACGAAAATACGGACCCTAGGCCTCATTTTCAAGCATTGCAATATCGTTTTTGTGCCCGTTTACTATTTGCTACCTCGCTATTTTTATTTATTCAGATTATAAAAAAAATATTTCTACCATCCATATTACACTTTTATCACCATCTCTTCGCCGAACTAGTGCACCTATACTATTTGCCATTGTATTGGGTGTGTTGGGGACACAAGAGATTTCTTGTATTTGGTTGCAGGGTCATTTTAGAGAGACCATCTTCATCCTACACCTCTCACGGATTGATAAACCTTGGGTCATCGACTTGAGGGACAATTTCTACTGTCCTACAAAACTCTGTGCTTGGAGGCCCAACACGTGTCTATAAGAATAAAGTTGCATAGTAGACATCAAGCTCTTTTCTGGCGCCGTTGTCGGGGAGGTGAGTGCTTGAAGGTATATATTTAGATCTTGCAATTGAATCTTTTAGTTTCTTGTTTTATCACTAGTTTGGTTTATAAAAGAAAACTACATAAAAATGGAATTAAGGTTGCATCATATTATTGATCATCTCTATAATATCTTTCTTGAAAATGATGGATCGGAAAATTGTGCTCAATTGTTAGAAGAAGAAGTTAATAAAATGTTTGGCACAAAATATTTGAATGATGAGCATGATTGCAATGTTGTTAGTATGAATTATTTGAATATCCATGATGCTAATGATATGCAAAACCATAAGCTTGGGGATGCTATGTTTGATGAAGATGATGTTTTTAGTCCCCCAAGTTTTGATGAGTATTTTTTTATGATGAAAGCGTGCCTCCTATTTATGATGATTATATTGATGAAAGTGGATTTGGAGAGGTCATGACTTTATTTAATGATGATTCCACTATGTTGGAATAAGTCACAATTGATTATGACAACAAAGTTCCTACCTATGTTGATTATGGTGATGACATGTATGCTATAAAGAATAATGGTAACCATGAAACTTGTCATCATGATTTTAATTTTCAATCCCATGATAGTTATTTTGTTGAGTTTGCTCCCACGACTATTCATGAGAATAAATTTGCTTATGTGGAGAGTAATAAAATTTCTATGCTTGTGGATCATGAAAAGAATGCTTTATGTGATAGTTATATTGTTGAATTCACATGATTCTACCAAAAATTATTATGAGAGTGGAACATATGCATCTACATATCTCAATAATATCAAGTTTCCTCTCTATGTGTTGAAGTTTTCAAAGTTATGCATGTTTTGCCTTCCTATGCTAGTTGATTCTTGCTCCCATAAATTGTTTGCTCACAAAATCCCCATGCATAGGAAGTGGGTTAGACTTAAATGTGCTTGCCACGTGCTTCATGATGCTCTTGTTATGTTTCAATCCTTGTCTTTTATGCGAGCATCATTGAACTCATTATGCCTAGCTAAAAGGCATTAAAGAAAAGCGCTTGTTGGGAGACAACCCAACACTTTTACCTACTGTTTTTGTGTGTTCACATGATTAGGCTACTGTAGTACTCATGTTTTATTGCTTTTGTTTCAATAAAGTGCCAAGTAAGACCTTTGGGATGGCTTACGGTGATAGTTGATTTGATCTTGCTGAAAAACAGAAACTTTTGCGCTCAAGAAAACAATTCTAATTTTTAACAGAAGCGTGATAAAATGCTGATTCTTTCTGCAGAAGATTAATAGACAAATTACCCAGGTTTTCCTATTTTTTCAGAATTTTTGGAGTAGCAGAAGTATGGTTGGAGTACAGATTACTACATGCTGTTCTGTTTTTGACAGATTCTGTTTTCAATGCATAGTTTGCTTGTTTTCTAGTTTCTATGGCTTATATTGCTCAATATAAATTGTGGAAATGATATGATACAGTAGGCATTGTGTGAAAACAATTATGAATCTTGTCTTTGACAGTACCAAAGTGAAATGGTTTGCTCTTTAACATACTAACCTATCTCACAAAGTTCCGTTAAGTTTTGTGTGATTGAAGTTTTCAAGTTTTGGGTGAGATGTCGATATGAGGAGAATAGGAGTGACAAGACCCTAAGCTTGGGGATGCCTAAGGCACCCCAAGGTGATATTCAAGGAAGATCCAAGCAACTAAGCTTGGGGATGCCTCAGAAGGCATCCCCTCTTTCGTCTCCAATAATATCGGTAACCTCACTTGGAGCTATATTTTTATTCGTCACATTATATGTGTTTTGCTTGGAGTTTCAATTTATTTTGTTAATATTTGCTTGTTGTTATTTAGAACAATGTTTTGCATCTTTTATTTTCATAAAAGTGGCATTGACAACCTTTACTATGCCAATTTACAAGTCTACATGTTGTTGTTTGAAAACAGAAAGTTTACCGTTGTTGCAAAAATTCCTAGAAAAGTAAGAATGGTGATGTTGAAACTTTTTGCAAAATAAACTCTGAAATTTTTTCTACAATGTGGTAGAATTTAATAATGTTTGGAGTTGAATAAGTATTGATACTCTTGCATTCTTTACAGACTGTACTGTTTTGGCAGATTGTTGTTATGTTTTCATTGTTTGCATATGTTTGCTTGTTTAATGATTCTATTTGAGGATAGGAGTATTAAATATGCAGAGGCATTTAGTATGCAATGTTGAATAATAATTTTAGTGATTTTCTACAGTAGAGAATGATAAGGTTTTTGCATTGGTTTATACTAACTTATCTCACGAGTTCTTGTTGAGTTTTGTGTGGATGAAGCTTTTGAGATTTAGGAAAACAGTGATATAAAAGGAATTAAGGAGACACAAAAGCTCAAGCTTGGGGATCCCCAAGGCATCCCAAGATAATATTTCAAGAAGTCTCAAGCATCTAAGCTTGGAGATGCCCCGGTAGGCATCCCACCTTTCTTCTTCAATAATTATTCTTAGTATCGGTTGGGCCTAAGTTTTTGCTTCTTCACATGATGTGTGCCATTCTTAGAATGTAATTTTATTTTGTTTTGCTTGATGTTTTAATAAAGTACTTAGATTTGAAAGTTTTTAAATAAAATAGAGTCCTCAAATAGTTGCCAGGGAGGCTAGATAAACAGCACTCACATCCCGTCAACGAAGCTCTTTTCTATGAAATTCTCTAGTGCTTCACTTATATCTTTTTGAGCACGGTGTGCTTTTATATTTTTGAAGAAATTCTCTCTTGCTTCACTTAAATTAATTTGGGAGAAAGAAATATTATGCTCATGATCTTAACTTATATCTTTTCGGAGTAGCTTGTCATTTACTCTTGTGCTTCACTTATATCCCATGAGTAAATTGCTGAATGAATTGAATGTAATGAAGTTGAAATTATATCATGCCTAGTGGTAGCTTCACACTGGGTTTAGAAAGTGAAATCTTTTGAGGCTTGACAATCACAATATTGGTCATACAAGCAATTCACGAATAATTAGTATAAGGAATAGAACTTTCACACGCAAATACACTATCATGGAAATCTTTTGTGATTGTGAGCCCCCATCAAAAATTATATGCCAAAATTGTTGACGTTGGACAAGGAAGACAACGTAATAGTTTATGTTTGTTCATATTCACATAGAAGTTATATTGTCATAGATCCTTCAACATGTGGTGCTTGCCCCCCATCTTTGCTAGCCAAAAATTCCGCACCAAGTAGAGATACTACTTGTGCATCCAAAAACCCTTAAACCCAAATCTAATTTTCAAGAGTACACCATACCTACCTAAGGATTGAATAAGATCCCTCAAGTAAGTTTTCATCGGTGCAATAAGGCAATAAAAATTGCTTCTAAAAGTGTTAGATCATTGAGTGTAAGAGAAAATTGAGCATTGTACGAACTTGTGATGGCAAAGAATAAAAGCGACAGAATGCATAATAAAGGTTGCTATCATAAGGGGCAATGTAATGTGACATTCTTTTGCACTAAGGGGTTGAGCATACAAACAAATAAGTGCATGGCAACCTCTGCTTCCCTCTGCGAAGGGCATATCTTTTACTTTTATGTATTTACTTTTATGCAAAGAGTCAAAGTTCTTCTCTCTATTCCTTTTTTTCTCTTTTGGCAAGCATCATGTGGCGAGGAAAGATCTAGGCACATATATCCAGTTGGATATGGGTAGCATGAGTTATTATTGTTGACATCACCCTTGAGGTGAATACGTTGGGAGGCGAAATTATAAGCCCCTATCTTTCTACGTGTCCGGTTGAAATGTTTTGCTCATGTGTATGCGGTGAGTGTTAGCAATCATAGAAGACTATATGATGGTTGAGCATGTGTTGCTCTTACTTAAACTCTGTTGAATAAGTTGAATTACAATTGCTTGGTGACTGAGAACATAGGTTGTTAGTTTCAAGAGAATTCATCGTTTGAACCTTAACATGTGAATTGGTTGCTACTTTAACATGAGAAGTTTTATAAGAAAGAGTTTGAAAGGATCGATATAATTGACTAGAGGGGGGGGGGGTGAATAGGCAACTAACAATTTTTAGCTTATCTTTACCAATTTAAACTTTGCATCAAAGTAGGTTGTCTAGATAAGAAACTAGGTGAGCAACCTATATGATGCAACAACAACACGCACACAAGCAAGCAAAGGATACAACACAAATTAAGCTTGCACAAGTAAAGGTACGAGATAACCAAGAGTGGAGCCGGTGAAGACGAGGATGTGTTACCGAAGTTCCTTCCTTTTGAGGGGAAGCACGTCTTCGTTGGAGCGGTGTGGAGGCACAATGCTCCCCAAGAAGCCACTAGGGCCACCATATTCTCCTCACGCCCTCACACAATGCGAGATGCCGTGATTCCACTATTGGTGCCCTTGGAGGCGGCGACCGGACCTTTACAAACAAGGTTGGGGCAATCTCCACAACTTAATTGGAGGCTTCCAACGACACCACGAAGCTTCACGACAATGGAATATGGCTCCGCGGTGACCTCAACCGTCTAGGTTGCTCAAACACCCAAGAGTAACAAGATCTGCAAGGATTAGTAGGGGGAATCAAATTTCTCTTGGTGGAAGTGTAGATCGGAGCCCTCTCAACCAATCCCTAGAGAATCAACAAGTTTGATTGGCTACGGAGAGAGATCGGGCGAAAATGGAGCTTAGAGCAACAATGGAGCTTGGGGATGGAAGAGGTAGTCAACTCCGAGAAGAAGACTCCCCTTTTATAGTGATAGAACAAATCCAACCGTTATCCACTTTACTCAGCCCGCGACGAGCGGTACTACCGCACGAGCCCACGGTACTACCGCAAGGCCATGCGGTATTATTATTGGTGGCGCGCAGAAGCTAACCCGGACATGTGGCAAAAGAAGCGAGGCGGTAGAACACTGGCTTGAGATTACCGCTCCCCTTGCGGTACTACCACAAGGCAGGGTTGGTCTAGACTGGGAAGGCACAGACATATAAAAATACATCTGTGGCTACTTCCGCTGAGTTCCGATCCATGCAAAAATCCGACACGGTACTACCGCAAGCCTGGAGCGATACTACCGCGTAGGGCGCGGATGTAAAGCCAGAGCTCACGGTACTATCGCGCCCACGGCGCGGTACTACCGTGTAGGGCGCGGATGTAAAAAATTACATCCGCCCCTACAACCACTCGAGCAGCTAAGCCTGGCCTGAGGCCACGGTACTACCGCTCCCAAGGAGCGGTACTACCGTGAGCACCTGCGGTACTACCGTGACTGAGGCTGGTACTACCGTGACTGAGGCCGGTACTAACGCAAGGGCCTGCGGTACTACCGCTCCGGAGAGCAGTACTACCGCATGCCCCAGTTCAGCAACACTAGGAGTCCTTCATTTTGCAGAGGCACGGAGGAACGGAGGATGCCCCAAAGAGCCAAAGGAAAGGGGGTGCATAAAGGAACAGACGTGTACGTGTTGATTCCACCCAAACCCCCTCTTAATAGTACGACTTTCCTACGACTCAAATCCACCGAAAAGAAACGTAGAGAAACGCCGTCTTCAATAGTCTTCGAGGGGCACCAAATCGTCTTGTGCCTAGTCATGATATGTCTAAAAAGCTCAATGCACACGATTAGTCCGCAAATGCATTGTCACCAATCACCAAAACAACTAAGGGATAAATATGCCCTTACAATCTCCCCCTTTTTGGTGGACTGATGACAGTACGGGATTTGCACATAGGGATAAAAATAAAACATAGGCAAACCCCACATCTATAAAATATAGACGGGCTCCCCCTAGATGTGTGCTTTCTAGAGAAATGCTTTGGACTGCACGACACACATACTAGGATCAACACTCCCCCTATATTTTATGGACAAGGCATATCTTGCAACAATATAGCTAACATTAAGCAAGGAGGCAAGATAATAACTATGAGCATAAAGTAAAGGGCACAAGATAGCATAGGTTCACAGGCTACTAAGTATGAAAGACAATAAGGTACGCTAGAGTGCATATGTCTTACACCATATGAAAGAGAACCTGGTCTCACAAGCATAAAACAAACCAAAGCAAACGAGGTCCAACTAAACGAAAGCAAAGCGACAAAGCGAAACAACACGACACACGAGACGCAAATCCTACACTCTCTCTCCCTTTGGCATCGAGACACCAAAAAGGCAGAGAGGACACCTACGAAACAAGTGGTAGCTCAAGCTGAAGCGATCACTCATCACGCTCCTCGTCGGACTCGGCAGCGGGGATGGGCTCCTCCTCAGATTCAGTCCACTGATAGCCCTGCTTCATCATCCATTCTGCCTCTGGCGTGATGTGCTTCTCGGACCCGCTGGATATCTCCTCGCCAAACGTCCTCAAGACCCTCTTGTCGCGGCGGCGACTCTCCTTGGAAGCAACATGGGTCTGGTACTGGCCCTTGGCCTCCATACAGAACAGAGCCTTCATCTTATTCTTCAGCTTCTTAGCCAAGAAGGCTCAGTAGAGGGAGGAGCATATCCAGCAGAGCTGTCCTCATCCGCTTCCTCCTCCTCAATCTCATCCTTGTCCACGTCCATATGAGCAGCCTCTGCCTCAGCACGGGTAGTGGTGTTAGCCCACTGAGGCTTGATGCGAAGCTTGACGAGTTCGTGACAGATCCAGTCAGGGGAAACAAACTCCTCATCGGGATAGAGCTTCTCCCAAGTCTTCGTAATCAAGAGAAACAGGTAAGGTCCATAGATGGGTACCTTATGGTTGAACACCGCAAACCGTAGCTCGCACCACATGATGTGTGAGACGTCAAGTGGTTGTGTCTGAGCGTGACGCGCCTCCTCACAAATGAGCATCATATCCACAACACAAGAACACGCAGGAGAAGCAAGAAGGATCAATGCAAAGACCACAACAAAAACACACGAAACAAGTAGAAATAGCATTGGGTAATTGCTACATGGAAGATTTGACATCAACGGTAGTACCGCACGTATGCGCTGAACAAAAAATTTACTGCTGCTCCAGTCATGGTAGTACCGTGCCGTGATGGCACGGTAGTACCGCGCCTGGAGCGGAAGTAAAATTTTACTTCCGTGCCTTGAGCGGTAGTACCGCTCCTGAGGAGTGGTAGTACCATACGAGCGGTAGTACCGCACGAGAGGTGCGGTAGTACCACACGGCTCGGATCCGAGACAACAGCGGATCTGAGCACGGCCACGACAATGGAGCGGTGCTACGGTTGATCAAATCTACCAAGGAGCAACATACCAAATACCATCTCTACACATTACTACTCTCCTACATCCTACTCTTGCAAAGATTTGGCCTAAAATCTCAAGAACAACATGTATCTCCCAAAAACCTAGAAACGAAAGAACAAGCCAAATAGAGAGGGATTTGGGGAGAAACCTTGTTCCATGGCAAGAGGGCGTGGTGGGGAATGATCCCACCGGTCGGAATGCGAGGAGAGCGGCCGAAGACGGAGATCCGGCGAGGTCCTCCGGCGCCGTTCTTGGGCAGGAGAGAGAGAGACGATGTGGGGAAAAGGAGTTGAATGGTATGGGGGAGTTAGAACTCCCCCTGCCCGCTCTTAACCCCCACGCGTTCACGACTACGCGGTAGTACCGCGGGTCATCGTGGTAGTACCGCCCGGGCGGAAGTACCGCACCGTGGGCGGTAGTACCGCTCTTCTAGCAACAGTAAAAAACTACTGCCGTGCTGGTTGCGGTACCGCAAGTCGCAACTCTGCGAGTAACTGTGACAAGCCACGGTAGTACCGTAGACCCAAGAAAATGCACGTTTCGCAAACAAAAGAGGAAACCAGCCTTTGCAATGCAACCTACAAGCGAACGGACACACCAAAGAGCTAACACACGAGGCAACACAGGCATAAGCTCGACACAAAGAAAGAAAGGCAAGAGACAACAAGGACCAAACACGCGACACAACCTCTTCAAAGAGAGGGCGGCGGCCGGAGCCACCTATGTTTGAGTCCATTGGTATGGCACCACGAAGAATTATCCTTGGGCCCATGACCAAAAATCGTCTTTGAAGCACAAGTATCATAAAAAATGGCTAATGTGAAAGAGTTGATCGATTTATGCATAATGGGGGGGAGGGAGAGTTCATTGAGAGAACAACCCTCCCCCTATGTCCATGCCTACACCTAAACAAGATAACAAGTTGAGTATGGTGGGGTGTGCAAGGGTTCAAGCCACATTGCTCGAATCAATGATATTTAGCTCATGCCTTAACTCGTGAAATCTTGCTTCATCAAAGGCTTCGTGAATATATCTGCAAGGTTATCATGGGTGTTGACATAGTTGAGCTCGATCTCCCCTCGCCTAATATGATCCCGGATGAAGTGGTACCGAATCTCAATATGCTTCGTCTTGAAGTGTTGCACCGGGTTGAGAGAAATCTTGATGGCACTTTCATTTTCACACCAAAGAGGCACTTTGTCACAAATGACACTGTAATCCTTTAAAGTTTGCCTCATCCATAGAAGATGTGCACATCAACTACCGGCGGCCACATATTCCGCTTCGGTGGACGAGAGAGACACACAACTTTGCTTCTTAGAAGACCAACTCACCAAAGAGCAACCAAGGAATTGGCACCCTCCGAAAGTTGACTTCCTATTTCTACCTCTTGAGCACTGCGTTGGTTTTCCCTTGAAGAGGAAAGGGTGATGCAGTAAAGCAGCGTAAGTATTTCCCTCAGTTTTTGAGAACCAAGGTATCAATCCAGTAGGAGACCACGCACGAGTCCCTCGCACCTACACAAACAAATAAATCCTCGCAACCAACGTGATAAAGGGGTTGTCAATCCCTTCACGGTCACTTATGAGAGTGAGATCTGATAGATATGATAAGACAATATTTTTGGTATTTTTATGATAAACATGCAAAGAAAGATAAAAGGCAACAAAAATAACTAAGTGTTGAAAGATTAATATGATGGAGGATAGACCCGGGGGCCATAGGTTTCACTAGTGGCTTCTCTCGAGAGTATAAGTATTACGGTGGGTGGACAAATTACTGTTGAGCAATTGATAGAATTGAGCATAGTTATGAGAATATCTAGGTATGATCATGTATATAGGCATCACGTCCGAGACAAGTAGACCGACTCCTGCCTGCATCTACTACTATTACTCCACACATCGACCGCTATCCAGCATGCATCTAGAGTATTAAGTTCATAAGAACAGAGTAACACCTTAAGTAAGATGACATGATGTAGAGGATAAACTCATGCAATATGATATAAACCCCATCTTGTTATCCTCGATGGCAACAATACAATACGTGCCTTGCTGCCCCTCATCACCGGGAAAGGACACCGCAAGATTGAACCCAAAGCTAAGCACTTCTCCCATTGCAAGAAAGATCAATCTAGTAGGCCAAACCAAACTGATAATTCGAAGAGACTTGCAAAGATAACCAATCATACATAAAAGAATTCAGAGAAGATTCAAATATTGTTCATAGATAAACTTGATCATAAACTCACAATTCATCGGTCTCAACAAACACACCGCAAAAGAAGATTACATCGAATAGATCTCCATGAGAGAGGGGGAGAACATTGTATTGAGATCCAAAAAGAGAGAAGAAGCCATCTAGCTAAAACTATGGACCCGAAGGTCTGAGGTAAACTACTCACACATCATCGGAGAGGCTATGGTGTTGATGTAGAAGCCCTCCGTGATCGGTGCCCCCTCCGGCGGAGCTCCGGAAAAGGCCCCAAGATGGGATCTCACGTGTACAGAAGGTTGCGGCGGTGGAATTAGGTTTTTGGCTCCGTATCTAGTAGTTTGAAGTGCGTGAGGTATATAGGAGGAAGAAACGTCGGTGGAGCAACATGGGGCCCACGAGGGTGGAGGGCGCGCTTGGGGGTAGGTCGCCCCTACCCGTGCCCTCTGGTTGATGTCTTGACATAGGGTCCAAGTCCTTTGGATCACGTTCGTTCCAAAAATCACGTTCCCGAAGGTTTCATTCCGTTTGGACTCTGTTTGATATTCTTTTTCTGTGAAACTCTGAAATAGGCAAAAAAACATCAATTCTGGGTTAGGCCTCCGGTTAATAGGTTAGTCCCAAAAATAATATAAAAGTGTATAATAAAGCCCATCAATGTCCAAAACAGGATATAATATAGCATGGAACAATAAAAAATTATAGATACGTTGGAGACGTATCAAGCATCCCCAAGCTTAACTCTTGCTCGTCCTCGAGTAGGTAAATGATAAAAACAGAATTTTTGATGTGGAATGCTACTTAGCATAATTCTCAATGTAATTCTCTTAATTGTGGTATGAATATTCAAATCTGAAAGATTTGAATCAAAAGTTTAATATTGACATAAAAAATAATAATACTTCAAGCATACTAACTAAGCAATTATGTCTTCTCAAAACATCATGGCCAAAGAAAGTTATCCCTACAAAATCATATAGTCTGGCTATGCTCTATCTTCACCACACAAAGTATTTAAAACATGCACAACCCCGATGACAAGCCAAGCAATTATTTCATACTTTTGGTGTTCTCAAACTTTTTCAATCTTCACGCAATACATGAGCGTGAGCCATGGACATAGCACTATATGTGGAATAGAATGGTGGTTGTGGAGAAGACAAAAAGGAGAAGATAGTCTCACATCAACTAGGCGTATCAATGGGCTATGAAGATGCCCATTAATAGATATCAATGTGAGTGAGTAGGGATTGCCATGCAACGGATGCACTAGAGCTATAAGTATATGAAAGCTCAACAAAAGGAACTAAGTGGGTGTGCATCCAACTCGCTTGCTCACGAAGACCTAGGGCATTTTGAGGAAGCCCATCATTGGAATATACAAGCCAAGTTCTATAATGAAAAATTCGATAGTATATGAAAGTGATATCATAGGAGACTCTCTATCATGAAGATCATGGTGCTACTTTGAAGCACAAGTGTGGTAAAAGGATAGTAACATTGTCCCTTCTCTCCTTTTCTCTCATTTTTTTATTTGGGCCTTTTCTCTTCTTCTTTTTTTATGGCCTCTTTTTTTTAGTCCGGAGTCTAAAAATGATGATCATCACACTTTTATTTACTTACAACTCAACAATTACACCTCAATACTTAGAACAAAATATGACTCTATGTGAATGCCTCCGGCGGTATACCGGGATATGCAATGAATCAAGAGTGACATGTATGAAAGAATTATGAACGGTGGCTTTGCCACAAATACGATGTCAACTACATGATCATGCAAAGCAATATGACAATGATGAAGCGTGTCATAGTAAACGAAACGGTGGTAAGTTGCATGGCAATATATCTCGGAATGGCTATGGAAATGCCATGATAGGTGAGGGAGTCCTAGATTAGGGGGTATCGAGACATGCGGACTGTGTACAATGTCCGGACTATTGAAGCGTGAAGATACAAGACTCAAGAATTCGGCCCGTGTCCGGATGGGACTTTCCTTGGCGTGGAAGGCAAGCTTGGCGATCCGGATATTATATTCCCTTCCTTGTAACCGACTCCATGTAAACCCTAGCCCTCTCCTGTGTCTATATAAACCAGAGAGGTTGGTCCTTAGAAGGCCGATCACAATTACAATCATACCATCATAGGCTAGCTCTTAGGGTTTAGCCTCTACGGTCTCGTGGTAAATCTACTCTTGTACTACCCATATCATCAATATTAATCAAGCAGGAAGTAGGGTTTTACCTCGATCGAGAGGCCCGAACACAGGTAAACATCTGTGTTCCTCGCTTCTGTTACCATCGGCCTTGGACGCACAGATCGAGACCCCTACCCGAGATCCGCGGTTTGACACCGACATTGGTGCTTTCATTGAGAGTTCCTTCTTGCGTCGCCGCCAGCTCGATGGCTCCCGATCATCATCGATGACGCTGTCGATGCGAGACTTTCCTCCTGAATAGATCTTCGTGTTCGGTAACCGCCGCTGCGGCCAACTTCGCTTGGCCATCTGGAAGCAGATCGGCATACCACGCCGCCACTAGGTCAGGTTCGAAACCTGAATTACGGCGGATATCGCGGAGACTTGATCTTTGATGGATTTGGGCCTATGCCAGAGCACCGGACAGTCTCGACGAGCACGGCTTAGACCGCCATCGACGAAGCCCGGTCTCGCCCGTAGTATCTCCGGACCTAGATCCGGAGCAGGCTGCTGCTGCCTAAGGGCGGAGGATGGACCCGCCCCGTGTCGCGCCCTCATCGGCGGTGGAGCCAAACACGGTCTTACCTGCGGTGGCCCGCGACTCGAACCCCGGATTCAGATCCGGACATTGGTTCGGTCGGCACACTCCCGAGCCCGTCGGGGGGGTGGGCTCCGTAATGGAGTTCACCGCTGCGGATATCTTCCAAAGACTCGCCCTTTGGCGACATCTGGACTCATTAAAGTCTCTCTCTTTGTCGAGGCTCTTGGCGAACTATGTCCGTCTCGAGTGGGAGGCGGGCACGAAGGAATTCGTTGCCCACCCACCACCCACTTCATTGCCACGGTCGATGACTTAACCGAGTCTTGAACTCGACTCCAAAGACATCGACGGTATGGACGGCGATGCAGGAGAAGAACATGAACCACAGACACCGGGCGGTGGACAACCACCTCTTCTATGATATATATATATATATATATATATATATATATATATATATATATATATATATATATATATATATATATATATATATATATATATATATGGTGGACACTCAAAGGAAACAAATGGCGGCGAGGCAGCGGAGGATAAAACTTGGGGAAAAAAGCAAAGAATGGGCGCGTCGACGCCACTCCAAGCCCGCCACAACAATACCGCCCGGAGGCGAAAACAATCTGAATGGTGCGAAGAAGAATACAACCTGATCATCCCGCCTTGAAAGGCAGTAGCAGGAGGATGGCAGGTCAGCCTGTAAGAACAGGCGATGGGCGAATACCCGGAGGAGGACAGCTACATGCCCCCCTTCCGAAGATGAAATTAGCCTCGGCGACGATGAAATCGGCGTGCCTGAGGATCCCGTAGAGCAGGAGCGCTTCAAGCGTCGGCTTATAGCCACTGCGAGGAGCCTGAAAAAGAAACAACAGCAACTCCAAGCTGATCAAGATCTGCTCACAGATAGATGGACGGAAGTCCTGGTAGCCGAGGAATACGGACTTGAGCACCATACGGCTGACCGGCCACCTCGTGGCCGGGATAAAACGACATACCAGTCCGCATACTAGCCAACACCCACACGCCAACATACTACGGCCCGGGGCAACAAAACGGGACAGCCGAGATCGATCTATGGATCACGGGGGCGCGCCTCGGCACGCGACGAGGATCGTCACACCGGATACACCTTCAACAAGTCCGGCCGGGCCGAATATAGCCACCCAGAGCAATTCGACCTGCGTATACATAGCTCGCACGCAGGCGCCACGCACCCCTCCGCTTCACCGATGAAGTAATGGATCATGAATTCCTAGAAGGGTTTAAACCCGTAAACATGGAATCCTACGATGGCACAACAGACCCCGCAGTATGGATCGAAGATTTTCTTCTCCACATTCACATGGCCCACGGAGATGATCTGCACGCCATCAAATACCTTCCCTTAAGCTCAAAGGACCAGCCCGACATCGGCTAAACAGTACTGCCAAAGACCAAATTCCATTGGCGGTTGGGAAAACACGGAAGACACATTCCTCGACAACTTCCGGGCACATATGTGCGACCACCGATGCCGATGACTTGAGCCACATCACTCAACAACCCGGAGAGTCAGCCAGAAGTTCGACTCGGTTCCTAACTAAAAGAACCAAATAGTTGATTGTCCGGACGCCAAGCCCTAGCGGCTTTCAAGCATAATATCCATGACGAGTGGCTCGCCCGACACCTCGCCAGAAAAACCCAAGTCCATGCAGCTCTCACAACACTAATGACCCGCTTTTTGCGGGCGAGACAGTTGGTTGGCTCGCAGCGGCACTACGCCACGATGCCCGAAATTCGGATGGTCGCGACAATAACGGCAAGCCACGGCGTACGGACATAAGCGACGGAACAACGGCGACAAAGATCAAGACACGGCATCAACGCTGGATTCGGTGGATCCAAGCCCGGTCGGCGGAAGAAGCCGTTCAAAAGAAATAATCGAGGACCGTCCCATCTAGACCGATATCGAGCGCTGTGCCAAATTCATGGCACCCCGGACAAGCCAGCCAACCACACCAATAGAGATTGTTGGGTATTCAAACAGTCCGGCAAGATAAACGCCGAAGACAAGGACAAGGGGCTGCACAGCGACGATGACGAGGAGCCCCGACGTCCGAACATGGGGGGACAGAAGAAATTTCCCCCCCCAGGTGAAAACGGTCAACATGATCTATGCCACGCATATCCCCAAGCGGGAACAGAAGCATGCACTAAGGGACATCTATGCAATGGAGCCAGTCGCCCCCAAATTCAACCCATGGTCAGCTTGTCCGATCACCTTTGATCGTAGGGACCACCCTACTAGCATCCGTCACGGCGTCTCGGCCGCATTGGTCCTAGACCCAATCATTGACGGATTCCACCTCACGCGCGTCCTTATGGACGGTGGTAGCAGCCTGAACCTGCTTTACCAGGACACAGTGCGCAAAATGGGCATTGACCCTTCAAGGATCAAGCCCACTAAAACCACCTTTAAAGGTGTAATTCTGGGAGTAGAGGTCCGCTGTACGGGCTCTATAACATTGGAAGTGGTCTTCGGATCTCCAGATAACTTCCAAAGCGAAGAGTTAATCTTCGATATCGTCCCCCTCCGCAGTGGTTACCATGCACTGCTCGGACGAACCGCATTCACAAGATTCAATGCGGTACCACACTACGCATATCTCAAGCTCAAGATGCCAGGACCACGCGGGGTCATAACGGTGAACGGAAATATGGACCGCTCCCTATGAACAGAAGAACATACTGCAGCCCTTGCGGCGGAAGTACAATGCGGCCTTCTCCAACAAACCAACCCGACGACAACAACTTCGAGCACAGTCAAGCGAGTCCGGAGCACCCCGCAACAGGATCGTCAGGCACGCCAAGAGCGCGACTAGCAGTCCGGCCTCCGCTTAAACCCCATCAAAGCAGCATTCGTGCCACGTGCACACAATTACACACTTAAAATACCATGGGCATAGGCGGAGGCGCATCAACGACTCAGTCAATAGTGCGGGTAACCGCCAAATACTTTCATACTCTTTCCCTCTTACCTTTCAGGACACCGCGTTGGCGCAGCATCCTCAAAAGAGCCAAATTGCCGGACTTATAGGGAAGAGACATCCAAGGAGGCAACAAACGTTGTGCACAGAAGGAAACACCCATGTGGATTCTATTTACGATCATTATACCTGCTTTATCTATCTGAACACAGCCTGCCCGTGGATAGGACATGTCAAATAGTCCTATTTTATCTCTGCTTAATGCATCCATTGTAAATGTACGCTTAAACGTATTTTTCGTCAATGGGAGATTATATATAGTGTCAGCTTATTATTATTATTTGAGCATTTTTCTCTTATAAATGTTTATTTGATATTGCATCCGTTACACTTTAGTGCGGCGGTTTGCCGAGGGCTTCTCATGGCGCCCGTCATATGGCAAATAAAGTCTGAACACATTCAACAAAGGCGGCACCCGAACTTATAGCACTATATGCATCAGCTCGAATCATGTCTTGGGTCTACATTGGGATAGCCCGGCTCCCTTGTTTTGGTGCCTTACGCTCGTTATATCGGCTAAGGTAGCGCAGGAGAACTACTGCGATTGTGTCCTGTTACTCACGGACGAGCACCTCAAGAGAGAAAGCCAAACCGACCGGCATGATGTGGCGAGAGCTGGTCTCTGTCGAGAGGTTTTAAAATCCTTAAAGATTTTCCGCTTTAGGCGATAATTCGGCTTAGTCCGATCTAGGCGTGTATAGCGCCCCAATTCGGCCTTCCGGATTCTAGGGGCTTCGCCGAAATTTAAAATTGTAGACTTCTATGGCTAAGTGAAAGTTATAAAGCCGCATAGTCCGATTGCCTTGTTCGCTGCGCCGGACACCTCCTTAAGGGACCAAACATTTGGGTAAAGAGTGTCCGGATTTTCCACGAACACCCAGTGCTAGTCGTGTGGGGGTGGAAGCCGACGACTGGCCTACTTTGAGGATTTTATAAACAACCGCACAGAAGGTAATATTTTAAATAACAGAAGCGCTATATAGCGCAAGTAACTTCGTCTTTAATTACAAACATGACAGAAGTGAATTCATTCCAATATGGCGTCCTTGGTACACTCATTGGCAATGAGACGAGCACCCTTCATCACGCCATCGTAGTACATTTCGGGATGGCGTCGTTTACCCTCCAAATGGCCCGTCCTTGACCAGCTTCTCCGCATCCGCTTGCCCCAATGCACCTTGACGCGGGCAAAGCTCGGCGGGCACCTTCGATGCAAGCAGATCGCTGATCACTTCAAGCCGCGGGCGAGCATCCACCATCCGCTTGATCGGGCCAAAGTAGCTATGGGCAGGAGCTCACCAGCCACATCCGGACTATGAAGTCCTTCATAGCGATTCGGCCGCTCTGTGGAGTTCGATCAACTGCTTGCTTGGTCGCCAGAGGCATCGGATGATCGGCCCCATCATCTTGGGACGTAACAGCTTCTCCGTTGAGCTCCCTCCGGCACGGTAGAACTCCGCGGCGTCCGAGACGCTGCGTGGAAGATCTGCAAATGCCCTGGAGAGCTCAGTATTCGGGTAAGTAAAAGAAACGCCCCCTCCACATGTTTGCTTTGCATAAAGAATTTCTTATCCGCTGCTATCTTTTTGGCCTCCGATCTCCCCGCCGTTCTTTCTCGGCTTCGCCTTCGCATCTTTCAAATTCACAAGGGCCTTCGCAAGCTCGGCCTCCTTCATCTTGATTATGCTCCACGGACTCGCACTTCTTGCCGAGGTCCACGAGCTCCTGCCGTACCTCGCCCACTCTAGCACTTTGCTTTTCGCTCCTTACACCCGAGGCCGCCTTGTCTTCAGCCTCGACAGCGCCTTCTTCGAGGGACGCCAATTGGCGGTGGCCTGTTACACAGTCACGACACTTAGGTGTTCGACTCGTCAATTCTGCCTATCCTTAAACGCATAAGAGCGGGAATTACTTACCCTTGTTCTCTTCGAGCTGCCTCTTCGTGAGGATCTAGCTCTCCTGCGCTGCTTGTGCCGCTTCAGTTCGGCAACCTCGCAAGATGCGGGCAGCAGCAGCAAGCAGCACAGCCTGCTTATTCACAACAATACTTATTATTAGACTCCTGCGGATTATAGTTGACCCTTCGTTTGGCTTTTCTTTCAAAACACCAACCAGAGTATCAGGGGCTACTACCTATCGGGTGGTAATTTCATACATCTTTTACTTACCTCAAAGCCCGTCAGAAGGCTTGTGCAGGCTTCGGTTAGTCCGCTTTTGGCAGACAGGACCTTTTGAATCACCGCACTCATAAGAGTACGGTGCTCTTCTTCCACGGAGGCGCCTCGGAGCGCTTCCACCAGGCTATCCGGCGCCGTTGATGCGTCGGAAGTCCTCGGCACGGGCGGCTCGCCCTCCCTAACGAGGGGCTGCCCGCCCAAGTCCGGAACCGTTGGGGGTTCCGGAGCAGTGTTCGGTCGAGGGTCCGCCTTGTTGTGGCTCTCATCGACGCGATCCGCGGGGACCTTGAACCCCGCATGTCCGACATTTGGAAGTCCGCCTTGGGGCGTCTCCAGGGTCGCCTCCCCCTGCTCGGGGAACCTTCGGGACAAAACCTCCTTGTCATCCGTAGGCTGAGGAGTGGTGGCCGTCGGGAGCGAGTTCATCTCCGAAGCGCTCAGAGACCCGTCCGAGGACGACTCCTCTGGATGAGCCCTGGCCGGACTGCATATATACTCGGTGTTATTAAAACATCTATGACTTAAAACCACGGTAGAATGCAGACACTTACGATCGCGCCAGGGGCTTCCCCCTGGGCAGCCACCCTTCATCGCTGTAGGCGGCCGTGGTGGAGTAGTCCGGAGGGATGTTTTCCCCTTCTTGACGACCTCCCCTCCGGGCGGCTTTTTCTTCTTCTCCCCCTAGTGTGGGGAGGTGGAATTCTTCTTGATTCCCCCGCATTCATGGGACAGATGTGTCTCGTCGTCGCCGGAGGACAGAGGAATAATGGCCTTGCGCCGAGGGCCTTTTCCGGCCACCTGGCCCGCTTCACCGGGCCCCTCATCCTTCCCGGGTTGGGCGTATTCTTCTTCTTCCTCCTCCCCTTCGTGGGAGGAGTCCACCTCGTCATCTTCGGACGAGGCTTCAGACATAACCTCACGCCGGAGACCCTTCACGGTCCACGGGCCTTCTTTTGGTTTCTTCTCCGGCACCTCATGACGGTGTCGGGACTAGCATCTCCGTCGGAGAGCATCCATTGGATCTTCCAACAACGGAGCCGGATAGTCAATCTGCTCACTGTCTTCACATAATCCTGAGGCAAATATATATAAATACTTAAAACTGCCCCATGAATGTATTGGGAAAAAACTAAACCCGGTGGTGGTCCTGAAACTCACCGGATTCGGAAACCGCTGCTTGAAGTCCGCGGTCCTCGGATGTGGGAGGAGGTACTTCGGAGGCCTTGAACAACACTTTCCATGCGCCTTTGTGCGTCATGCCGTAGAGCTTCCGGAGCGTCTGGTGTTCGGCCGGGACGAACTCCCACAGATTTACCGCCCGCCTTTGGCGAAGCAGGATCCGCGAACGAGCATGACTGGATCACATTGACAAGCTTGATGTTCTTGTCCTTCATGCTTTTGATGCATGTCTGGAGTCCGGCCATCTCCGTGGAATCGCCCCAGCACAGGCCCTTCTTTTTCCAGGAGGTGAGCCGCATGGGGATTCCGGATTAGAACTCGAGGGCCGCCGCCCAGTTGGTGCCGCGCGGCTCGGTGATGTAGAACCACTCTGATTGCCACCCTTTTACGGTCTCCCCAAAGGAGCCGTCCAGTCAGGTGACGTTGGGCATCTTGCCCACCATGGCCCCTCCGCACTCCGCTTGTTGGCCGCGTACAATCTTCGGCTTCATGCAGAAGATTTGCAGCCACATGCCGAAGTGAGGCCGGATGCGGAGGAAAGCCTCACAAACCACGATGAACACCGAGATGTTGAGAACGAAATTCGGGGCTAGATCATGGAAATCTAGCCCATAGTAGAACATGAGCCCGCGGACGAAGGGATGGAGTGGAAATCCTAGTCCACGGACGAAGTGGGCGACGAACACGACTCTCTCGTGGGGTCCTGGGGTCGGGATGACCTGCCCAGCGTCTGGTAGCTGGTGCGCTATATCTGCGGCCAAGTATCCGGCCGCCCGAAGATCTGTGATGTGCTTCTCCTCGACGGTGGAAGCCACCCACTTGCCTCCTGCTCCGGACATGTCTTGATGGCAACAATACAATACGTGCCTTGCTGCCCTACTGTCACTGGGAAAGGACACCGCAAGATTGAACACAAAGCTAAGCACTTCTCCCATTGCAAGAAAGATCAATCTAGTAGGCCAAACCAAACTAATAATTCGAAGAGACATGCAAAGATAACCAATCATACATAAAAGAATTCAGAGAAGATTCAAATATTGTTCATAGATAAACTTGATCATAAACCCACAATTCATCGGTCCAACAAACACACCGCAAAAGAAGATTACATCGAATAGATCTCCACGAGAGAGGGGGAGAACATTTTATTGAGATCCAAAAAGAGAGAATAAGCCATCTAGCTAATAACTATGGACCCGAAGGTCTGAGGTAAACTACTCACACATCATCGGAGATGCTATGGTGTTGATGTAGAAGCCCTCCATGATCGATGCCCCCTCCGACGGAGCTCCGAAAAAGGCCCCAAGATGGGATCTCACGGGTACAGAAGGTTGCAGCGGTGGAATTAGGTTTTTGGCTCCGTATCTGCTAGTTTAGGGGTACGTAGGTATATATAGGAGGAAGAAGTACGTCGGTGGAGCAACATGGGGCCCACGAGGGTGGAGGGCACGGGGGGTGGCGCGCCCCTACCTCGTGCCCTCCTAGATGATGTCTTGACGTGGGCCCAAGTCCTCCGGATCACGCTAGTTCAAAATCACGTTCCCAAGGTTTCGCTCCGCTTGGACTCCGCTTGATATTCTTTTTACGTGAAACTCTGAAATAGGCAAAAACAACAATTCAGGCTGGGCCTCCGGCTAATAGGTTAGTCCCAAAAATAATATAAAAGTGTATAATAAAGCCCATTAATGTCCAAAACAGAATATAATATAGCATGGAACAATAAAAAATTATAGATACGTTGGAGACGTATCACCTATCCACTTTGTCTCCCGCCCAATCGGAGTCCGAATAGCCTACAAGGTTGAAATTTGCTCCTCTTGGTTACCATAAGCCAAAGTTTGGGATATGAGCCAAATATCAAAAGATTCTCTTGACCACCACTAAGTGGCTTTCCTTAGGTGCGGCTTGAAACTGTGCACAAATTCCCACACTCAACATGATATCCGGTCTAGATGCACAAAGGTAAAGCAAGGAGCCAATCATGGAGCGATATACCTTTTGATCCACCGCGTTAGCATTGGGATATATGTCAAGTTGGCATTTTATGGGCATTGGAGTGGAGGCCGGCTTGACATCACTTAGCTTGAATCTCTTGAGCACGTCTTGAGTGTATTTGGCTTGGTTGATGAAGGTTCCTTCTCTTCGTTGCTTGACTTCGAAACCGAGAAAGAACTTCAACTCTCCCATCATGGACATCTTGAACTTTGAGGTCATGAGAGCGGCAAACTCCTCATTGAAAGCTTTGTTAGGTAACTAAAGATAATATCATCAACATATAGTTGGCACACAAACAACTCCCCTTTGACCTTCTTAGTAAAAAGAGTGGGGGTCGATTTTCCCAATTTCAAACCCACGATCTTGCAACAACTCGGTAAGGTGGTCATACCACACACGTGGGGCTTGTTTAAGGCCATAGAGTGCCTTATCGAGTTGGTACAAATGATCAGGGAAATAGGGATCCTCGAATCCAGGGGGTTGTTTGACATACACCAACTCATTAATAGGACCATTAAGAAAAGCACTTTCCACATCCATTTGTTGCAACTTGAAGTTATGATGAGAAGCATAAGAAATCAACAAATGAATAGATTCAAGGTGAGCAACGGGAGTAAAGGTTTCACCGTAGTCGATACCCTCGACTTGGGAGTAGCCTTGTGCTACCAAATGAGCCTTGTTGCGGACTATAATTCCATGAGCATCTTGCTTGTTCTTGAATATCCACTTGGTTCCAATGACATTATGGTTCCTCGTTGGCCTTGGCACCAATCTCCACACCTTGTTGTGCTCGAAGTTGTTGAGTTCTTCATGCATGTCATTAAGCCAATCCGGATCTTCGAGCGCCTCATAGACCTTTTGGGGTTCAACACAAGAGACAAACGCGTGATGTTCACAATAGTTTGCTAATTGTCTACGAGTGCTTACCCCCTTTCGCATGGTTCCAAGCACATCTGTCATGAGATGACCCTTGGTAGAGAGCTTGGATGCAATCTTGGCGGCACGACACTCCAATTCCTCCTCAGGAGAGAGTTGAGGTGCGGTTACTTGATCATCTTGAGCGTTGTCTTGAGCTTGTTCTTGATCTTGAGCTAGCTCTTGATCTTGAACTTGCTCGGATGAGAGAACTTGACCTTGGGCATCCCTTGGTGGTTCAACACCATCTTGAGGTTGATCTTGCCCTTGATCTTGTTCATGAGGTTGAGGGCCTTCACTTTGTTCTTCGGAACCGTGTGGGCCTTGGGTTGGTGATGGTTCCACTTGAGTGGAACATTATCCTTCCCCTTCGGCCACAAGGGGTTCCTCAATGGGTAGGATAAACCAACACCCATTCTTCTTATGGCTTGGGGAGGAATTTCATCACCTACGTCACAAGTGCCACTTTGCTCCACTTGGGAGCCGTTATTCTCATCAAACTCCATGTTACACGTCTCCTCAATAAGTCCTGTGGACTTATTGAGGACATGGTAAGCATGAGAGTTTGTAGCATAACCAACAAATATGCCCTCTTGAGCTCTAGCCTCAAATTTAGACAAACGAACACCTTTCTTGAGAATGAAACACTTGCACCTGGACACCCGAATGTATTTGAGGTTGGGATTGTTACCGGTGAGTATCTCATATGGAGTCTTGTTCAAGCCTTTGCGGAGATAAAGCCAATTGGATGCATGACACGATGTGTTGATGGCTTTGGCCCAAAAGTTGTAGGGAGACTTGAACTCCGCCATCATGGTCCTTGCCGCATCCATGAATGTCCGGTTCTTCCTCTCCGCTACACCATTTTGTTGAGGGGTGTAAGGTGCGGAATATTGATGCTTGATCCCCTCATCACTAAGAAACTCATCCAAGGTGTAGTTCTTGAACTCGGTGCCGTTGTCACTTCTTATTGTCAATATCTTTGCATTGTGTTGGCATTGGGCTTCATTTGCGAAGTTAATGACAGTTTGTTGGGTCTCACTCTTCCTCTTGAAGAAGTATACCCAAGTGTATCTTGAATAGTCATCCACAATCACCAAGCAATACTTCCTACCCCCAAGACTATCAAAGGATGGAGGCCCAAAGATATCCAAGTGAAGGAGCTCCAAAGGCCTCTTTGAGTAGATGATAGTCGTGGGAGGTGAGCCTTCTCATGTAGCTTTCCTTTGATACAAGCCTTTGCAAGCACGATCTTTGGCAAAACTAACATTTGTTAGTCCACTAACATGGTCCCCTTGAGAAGACTTTGCAAAGATCTCATATTGACATGGGCTAAAAGGCGATGCCAAAGCCACCCCACATCAACTTTAGCCATTAGGCATGTCGCGGTCTTAGTGGGTCGCTCCGAAAAGTTAATCACATAGAGACCATTCTCGACATGCCCAACAAATGCTACTTTAAGAGTCTTGCTCCACAAGAGGGCCAAAATATCAATATCAAAGAAAGTGGCAAAACGCATGATTGCCAGTTGACAAACGGAAAGTAAATTGTATGCAAGGGACTCAACAACAAGCATGACCTTCTCGATCGTGAGATCATGAGAAATGACAACCTTGCCAAGTCCCAATACCTTGGAGGATGAGGCGTCACCCCACTCGACATTGGTGGGAATAGATGGAATCTTGTGCACGTCCACCACCAAGTCCTTGCTTCCGATCATATGATTAGTGGCTCCACTATCGAGCAACCATGATCCCCCACCGGAAGAAAACACCTACAAGAGATCAATGCTTGGTTTTAGGTACCCATTTTTTAATGGGTCCTTTGATGTTAGTGACAAGGGTCTTAGGAACCCAAATAGACCATTCAATGTACTCATAAGGAGAACCAACAAATTTAGCATAAACATGCCCATCACTAGCACGGCATGCCCAACAAATTTGATCAATGAAGAAAGACGCAAGGCCATTGGTGAGGAGGTAGCCAGGCTCTTAGCGGCTGGGTTTATTGTTGAGGTATTTCATCCTGAGTGGTTGGCTAATCCGGTGTTAGTACTTAAGAAGAACAGCACCTGGCGTATGTGTGTGTACTACACATATTTGAACAAGGCTTGTCCAGCAGATCCTTTTGCCCTCCCTCGTATTGATCAAATCATTGATGCTATAGCGGGTTGTGAGCGTTTGAGTTTTCTGGATGCATATTCTGGTTATCATCAGATCAAAATGGCAGTTAAGGACAAGGAGAAGACAACTTTCATAACTCCCTTTGGAGCCTTCTGCTATGTATCTATGCCCTTTGGGCTCAAGAGTGCCCAGGCGACTTATCAGCGTTGTGTGCAGAATTGTCTTCATAATCAGATCGGCCGCAATGTTCATGCCTATGTGGATGATATTGTGGTGAAGTCTAGAAAGGAGGAGTCATTGATAGATGACTTGAAGGAAACTTTTGATAACCTCCGGTTTTATAAGATGATGCTTAATCCGGCCAAGTGTGTGTTGGAAATATGCCCTAGAGGCAATAATAAATTAGTTATTATTATATTTCCTTGTTCATGATAATCGTTTATTATCCATGCTATAATTGTATTGATAGGAAACTCAAATACATGTGTGGATACATAGACAACACCATGTCCCTAGCAAGCCTCTATTGGCTAGCTCGTTGATCAATAGATGGTTACGGTTTCCTAACCATGGACATTGGATGTCATTGATAATCGGATCACATCATTGGGAGAATGATGTGATGGACAAGACCCAATCCTAAGCCTAGCACAAAGATCGTAGTTCAGATGCTAAAGCTTTTCTAATGTCAAGTATCATTTCCTTAGACCATGAGATTGTGCAACTCCCGGACACCGTAGGAATGCTTTGGGTGTACCAAACGTCACAACGAATCTGGGTGGCTATAAAGGTGCATTATGTATCTCCGAAGTGTCTCATTGGGTTGGCACGAATCGAGACTCGATTTGTCACTCCGTAAACGGAGAGGTATCTCTGGGCCCACTCGGTAGGACATCATCATAATGTGCAATGTGACCAAGGGGTTGATCACGGGATGATGTGTTACGGAACGAGTAAAGAGACTTGCCGGTAACGAGATTGAACAAGGTATCGATACCGACGATCGAATCTCGCAAGTACAATACCGCTAGACAAAGGGAATCGATCACGGATCGATTGAGTCCTTGACATCGTGGTTCATCCGATGATATCATCGTGGAACATGTGGGAGCCAACATGGTATCCAGATCCCGCTGTTGTTTATTGACCGAGAACGCCTCATTATGTTCAAGATGATTCCCGAACCCGTAGGGTCTACACACTTAAGGTTCAAGGACGCTAGGGTTATAAAGGAAGTTTGTATGTGGTTACCAATGTTGTTCGGAGTCCTGATGAGATCCGGACATCACGAGGAGTTCGAATGGTCCGGAGGTAAAGATTTATATATGGGAAGTCCTGTTTTGGTCACCGGAAAAGTTTCGGCGATATCGGTAATGTATCGGACCACCGGAGGGTCCCGGATCCACCAAGTGGGGCCACCTGCCCTGTAAGGTTATGTGGGCCAAGTGTGGAGGAACCAGCCCCTGGGGGCTGGTGCGCCCCCACAAGGGCCCAAGGCGCAAGGGAAGTGGGAGGGGCAACCCTTAAGGCAGATGGGCCCAAGGCCCATCTAGTGAGCGCCTCCTCTCCCTCCCTCTCGCCCCCTGATCCCATCTAGGCTGGCCGCCACCCCTAGGGGTGGAAACCCCAGAGGGGCGCAGCCTCCCCTTCCCTATATATATGAGGCCTATGGGGCTGCCCACCTCCTCTCCCTTGGTGCTTGGCGGCCTCGGGATTGCCACGCCTCCATCACCACCACGCCGTTGTCTCTTGCCGTTGATGGAGTCTTCCTCAACCTCTCCTCTCTCCTTGCTGGATCAAGGCGTGGGAGACGCCACCGGCTGTACGTGGTGTTGAACGCGGAGGTGCCGTCTGCTCGCACTAGGATCTCCGTGATTTGAATCACGACACGCAGCAACGACTCCATCAACCCTGTTCACATGAACGCTCCGCTTAGCGATCTACAAGGGTATGTAGATGCACTCTCCTTCCTCGTAGCTAGAATCTCCATAGATTGATCTTGGTGACACGAGGAAAATTTTGAATTTCTGCTACGTTCCCCAACAGTGTGCCTTTGGTGTACCGGCAGGTAAGCTCTTGGGCTTTTTGGTGTCTAACAGGGGCATTGAAGCTAATCCGGAGAAGATCAAGACTATTACTTCCTTGGCTAAACCGAAGTGTATCAATGATGTTCAACGCCTGGCAGGCCGGATTGCAGCCTTAAGCCGGTTTATCAGTTGCCTGGGGGAGAAGGTCATCCCTTTATATCAGATGTTGAAGAAGACAGATGACTTCGTCTGGAGTGACGCTGCCAATGAAGCGTTTGAGGACCTAAAGCGGCAATTAGCCGAGCCGCCTGTCCTTGCCGCTCCTGTTGATAAAGAGCCCTTGCTGTTATATGTGGCTGCTAATGCCCGGGCGGTTAGTGTGGCTATTGTGGTGGAGCGCAAGGAGGCTGGAAAGGAGTACCCGGTTCAACGGCCGGTTTATTACATCAGTGAGGTACTTATTGAATCCAAGCAGAGGTACCCGCATTGGCAGAAGCTGGTGTATGGAGTTTTCATGGCGAGCCAGAAGCTTAGGCAATATTTCCAAGGTCATCCCATCACTATGGTCAGTTCTGCTCCTTTGGGGGATTATAATCTAGAACAGGGAAGCAACTGGCCGGATTGCCAAGTGGGCCGTTGAGCTTGGACCTCATGGGTTAAAATATATGCCTCGAACGGCAATCAAGTCCCAAGCGTTGGTAGATTTCATCAATGACTGGACAGAGTTACAGGCGCCAGAAGAGAAGCCGAATCATACTTATTGGACTATTCATTTCGATGGGTCCAGGCAATTGGGGGGCTCAGGGGCTGGAGTCGTATTAACTTCCCCACGAGGTGATAAGCTTTGTTATGTTCTCCATTTAATGTTCCCTTGTACTAACAATGCAGCTGAATATGAGGCTTTACTCCACGGTCTTCGGATGGCTAAGGAGATGAATTTAAGCCGGGTTAAGTGCTTCGGTGACTCGGACCTGGTGGCTCAACAAGTGTCTGCTACTTGGTATTCCAAGGACCCACTCATGGCAGCATATCGTCAAGAGGTGGATATTATCGCTGGTCACTTCAAAGGTTATCAGGTTGATCATGTGGACCGGTGGAAGAACGAAGCGGCGGACGCTTTAAGTCGTCTGGGTTCCCAACGTAAACCAGTTCCACCCAATGTCTTCTTGGATGTGCTACATAATCCGTCGGTCAGGCTCCCTGCCGAGGAGGATCTGGCTATTCCTGATCCGGAGGCTCAGCTGGTGGAAGCTCTTCATGTCATCCCGGATTGACGGTCCCATATTTGGCGATATGAACCGGGCGAAGCACGGAGGATGAAACTTTGGCCAGCAGATAATCCGGGTCCAAGTCCATGACTATTGTCAATGGAGAGTTACATCATTGCAGTGTGACAGGGCGTTTCAGCTGCCAGTGTCTCCGAGGAAGGCCGTGAAATTTTGCATGAGATCCACGGCGAGATTGTGGTCACCACGCCGTTCAAAGTCTCCGATAGCCAAGGCTTTTCGTCATGGGTTCTATTACTAACGGCCATGCCGATGCCGAGGATTTGGTCAAAGGTGCGATGGATGTCAAAATTTCACGACGCAGGCCATGTACCGCTCAAGAGTTGAGGATGATTCCAATCACTTGGCCGCTTATGCACTTGGGGCTAGATATGGTTGGGCCTTTAAGAGATCTAAGGATAAGAAGACTCACCTTCCGTGGCGCTTGATAAGTTCACTAAGTGGGTGGAGGCAGAGCCAGTTAGTAAGTGTGATGTAGCTACGGTGGTTCAATTCATCAAGAAAGTGATTTTCCGGTTTGGCTTTCCACACATCATTATAACTGATAATGGCACTAATTTGTCCAAAGGTGCTATGAAGGAGTTCTGTCAACGTGAGCACATCCGGCTTGACGTATCATCAGTGGCTCACCCCAATCTAATGGTCAAGCGGAGAGAGCCAATCAAGATATCTTAAGAGGCATCAAACCCCAGCTCATGGTTCCTTTGCAACGGACGCCGGGTTGTTGGGTGGAGGAGTTACCTTCTGTGTTATGGAGCATCAATACCACGACCAACAGATCTATGGGTTACACGCCTTTTTTCATGGTTTACGGAGCAGAGGCGATGCTCCGTAGTGACATCTGTCATGGCTCGCCTCGTGCGGCGGCTTATGTCGAAGCTGACAATGAGAAGGCACGACAGGAAGCACTTGACCTGTTAGATGAGGAGCGTGACATTGCAGCAGCATGTTCGGCGATTTACCAAAGAAGATCTCGCCACTATCACAATTACCGGGTTAGAACCGTAACTTTTCAAGAAGGCGATCCGGTGTCTGACTCATCCAGATCGACCGATATGCACAAGTTATCTTCGCCTTGGGTAGGACCCTTTGTGGTCAGCAAGAATCTGCATAATGGGTCATACTACCTTATAGATGTTCGAGAGCACAAAGACTCACGTAAATCGGAGGAGGAGACCCACTGGCCGTGGAATATCGCTCATCTTCGGCGGTACTATACTTGAGCCATAGGCTCTGCTCATGTACATAGTTATGACAATGTATGTATTATGATCAATATAATAAACCGGAGCCTCAGCTAAAGCGGGGTATCTGTTGTCTTTCTTACATCATGTGTGGTTACATGGGGGCTTCTGTTTTTAAAGAGGAGTCCGTTTACCTCTTGATTCAGCTTATAAAGCCATATATAAAAATCACTTGGGGCTTGGTCGATTCAACCATAGCTACACCTCTTGATCGCGCAAGGCCACCAGAAAATCACTTGGGGCTTGGTCGATTCAAACCATAGCTACACCTCTTGATCGGCTCAAGGCCAAAAGAAAATTACTTAGGGGCCAAAGAGAGTGTTGCAAAAGCACAACTCAAACATAGGCACCCACTAAGCACAGCTTAAAATATTACTTGGGGATTCTTTGCTTCAGCAATGAACAAAGAATCTACACTTGTAATAGGCTATCAAGCCGCTGCTTGGAAGCTAGGTGTATTCACCTAAAACCCCGGGTTATCCCGCCTTTTAAGTAAGTTACTCCGTCCTGTAAACCTCGGTATGACTCAATGAACTTTTGACAAGTCAATCTCATAGACCTCGAACTTGTCAAAGTTAAAACGACGATTGGTTAAAGATTGAGGTCCATCTTAAAAGGCTTTGTAAAATGGTTTAACTCAGGGCCCGGCAGCCCATGAAAAGCCTCGATTTGGGCTCGGCAGCCCATGAAAAGCCTCACTACAAGTTTTCATATGCTTTCATTTGCCAAGTTTTTTCTCCTTTAATGAGATTTATAATGTTTTGATAAACCGCGCTCATTAACCTGCTCGCTTTCAACTACAAGTTGTCAAGACGTGATCGTTATAATCGGACGCTTATTAGTCCGGTCTGGTTTCGACTATAAGTCGCCAGTGTTATATATGGATAATCCGGTGTTTATCACAACACGGTACGGTTTTACCATAAACCGGCACAATATGGAAGGAGTTATCAGTACTCGTGGTTAGGGTTATCACCCTTACTACAAAAGTTGGTCAACCAATGATGTGATTCAATGTCACAGGTATCATTTATTTTCATATTTGATTATCTTTTTACAGCCTTGGTTATAAACCCTGATTAGGTATTTGGGCATCATGACCCGTCCGACGGTAAATCGCCAGGACACTTTCAACTTCTTGTATGCAGGAGCAGCTACGGATTATGAACATCATATATCTTAAGCATGGCGAATTAACGGTGTCAAGCAAAATGAATATGCGCGATGGAATAGGAGATCAAGTGTTTGAACTAGCCTATTACAAGGTGTTTTAATGCCCAAAAGAATGATTGTTTTTCGACAAGGTTTGCAGCACGCAGAAGGCTAAACCGGCCTCTGGATCATGATTCGTCACCAGGTTGACTTGACGGCTGCGGATCATCTTGCACCGGTTCATCCTCCTCATCTCTACCCCTGGTCGAAGTCAATGGTTGCCCAAATAATCCCGCTTAGGGCTCAATACAGCTTCATCGCTATAAGGGTGGACGGTTCAATGTCAGGGGCATAGTGTGCTTACGGATTGGCGGAATGAGGTTTTGAGCCTCAGGAGTTGGTGCAGCAACCCGTTTGTTGTTGACGTCATAACTCGCCTGACAGTGTGAAAGATCGGCTTCTTCGACCAATTGGCAAGCCAATGGACGTACTTCCCAGTCTATGGCTCGGAGGTCATCATTGAAAAATTCTGATCCATCTTCTTTCAAGCTCGGATAACCTTTACCCACATCCACCGGATCAAGATCAGGCACCCATGCTTTTGCCCGGGTTAGCGCGGTCAGAGCACCAGCCCTTGCAGCAGATCTTTTTAGCTCTTCTACCCGGGCAGGCAGCATTGACAACCTTTCTAAGGTCTCCTTGATAAGAGTGGGGGCGGCTTGTTGTGAGAAGCAGTGCAGATAATCCGTTGGGCGCCGGTATATAATTGCTCTATAAGAGTATAGGCAGCCTTCAACTTCTTCTGCATGTTAGAACCCAGATGGGTAATGCGAGTCCCTGTATCATTACAAAACATCAGTAAACTGGCAATGTATGGGATGTTATGTTGAAATTTAAAGCAAGGAGACTTATCAAATATAGCAGTGGTCATAGCATTGATGTGCCGCTTTAGACCAGTCAGTTCTTCCGCCACTGGTTTAAGGGCTGCCTCTGCATACTCGGCTCTTTTTTGCAATGCGGATTTTTCTATGTCCCAATCCGCCCACTCCTTATTGAAACCCTCCTTCAGCTTTTCCATGGCGGTTAAGGTAATCGGTCACTCATCTTTCGCTTTGGAGGTTTCGCTATTCGACTTGATGTTTTCTTGCAGATCAGCGGTTTGAGCTTCCTTTTTGCTCAGCTCAGCCTGTAAGAGACAGACATATCATGAGTTGGCAATATATATTTGAAGTACCAAGCACATAACAAGTTATGCACCTGATACTTGGGGGCTAATTCCTATTTGCTCGTTATTAGAAATTTCTACAAGTCCCAAGCACAATACAAGCATTATTCTTGGCACTTGGGGGCTAATGTATGACTGTTCAAAGTAATGTTATGGGTTTTATTCTAAAGTCCCGGTTCATCTTCATAAGTTAAACCGGCCCTTGGGGACTACACCGGCAAAAGTTACAATATTACAATTCTAAAGTACTGGTTCATCTTAAAAAGGTAACCCGGCCCTTGGAGATTAAGCATGCAAAGTTGCGATATTATAAAGTCCCGGTTTAGATTGATATCATAAACCGTCACTTGGGGGCTATTGGAGTTGATATTTGGAATTGGATATAAGAGAAAAACAGTTATGCAGAGTTAAGCACTAGTTACCTCATATCGCTCTTTCATCAAGTTTACTAAGCCGGCTTCATAGTCGCGGCTTGTGTACAGACGGTTCAAGAAGCCAGAGTGAATGTCTTGGGCGTTGAGATGGGCGTAGCTTGAAAATTCTGTGTTCCACTTGCCTTTGCTCATAGCAGAAAGTTCATCCTTGGCACTATGCTTGGATAAAGTGACAGGATTGCCAGGAGCAGTGTGGCCAAAGCCAGTAATCATGATGTCATCTTATTTGTCATCAGCAGCTTTCACTGGAGTTGACGGTTTATCAGCAGCCTTAGCTGGACTTGTCGGTTTATCATCAGTTCGGATCGGGCTTGTCGGTTCATCGGCATGTCCCGTTGTATCAACTTCTACTTGTTCAGCAAAGAAGTCATGTTCTTATGGTGGCGGATCATCAAGCATGGCGTCGGCATTTGTTCCTTCTGGGTCTGGAGTTCTTTTCCGGTTCAATAACTACATTATCGTCCGCCGGTTTATTTAACAGGGACTTCTTGCTGGGTCTAGGCTTGGCGCTGCAAACAAACATGAAGATCAATAACTCGGACAGATATAATATAGTAAGGATAAAATCAAAACATAACTCTCCCAGGAACTATCTTGAGGGGTGGAAGTTGTGTGGCCGTTGACTCACCAGAAGATGAATGAGGTGTGCCCTAGTAATTTGAATCAGATGGATTAAGAGGCTGTTGGAAACAACCCGCCTTGGGGCTAGAAGTATCAGGAATATAAGAGACCTCTGATCGACATTTCCAGACTGGAGTATTCGGTAAACCGGCGGAGGTAACTACCTGGCCACTATGTCGGGTTGTGCGGTGAGCTTCCTGTTGCTGCTTCTTCAAAAGAAAGTTTGGGTCCAAGTGAGCTAGGGGGTGAGAAAATTTTATTTTCGGTTTGCTTGACGGATTTTCTGTGTTGGCAGAGGATCTGAACCGGAGGAAAGGATAGTTACCTCTGTATCCTCAGCTTGGCTTCCTTCAGCATCGTCCTGATAATAATCATTGTCAATGAGGTGTATGAAAAAAGAACCAAGGGAGTCAAGTTCTACCTCTGAGTCCGGATTATCCAGATCAGCGTCAGCATTTGGTTCAGAAGACTCAGTGGTCCTCTTCTTGGTAGGTTTTTTAATAACCTTGGTCTTGGGGCGAGGTGTCTTGGCCGGTTTATCCTGTGGTTTTTTCTTCCAGAATGGATCATTGCCCTGTCAAAGATGGACAAAATTTTGAGAGAGTATTTAAAAGGAGCAAGTTAAAATGAAAAGTTATGTGATTCTTACAATTAGTGGTTTATTGGAAACGCAGAAAGGGCTTAACCCGGTCTGGCTACAGACAGCCTCCGGTTCATTCTGTATTTTCTTGACAGCCTCAGTAACTTCAGCCTCTGTTAGCTGAATATCAACATGTCGTTGAGGGTCTTTCAAACTCCATGTGTATTCACACATCAAACCGGGGTGCCGGCTTAAGGGCAGAATGCTCCAGGTTATCCAACAGCGAGCAAAATCTACACCTGTTAAACCGTTCGCCATAAAGGCTCTAAGCTTTGATAGTTGTGGAGCGTAGTTGGACCTTTCCTTTGCAGTTAATCTCTGAGGAAAGGGATGTGTGTTACTAAGACGGTGAGGGAGGTAACCCGGCAGAGGGTTTTCATCAGTTGGAGATGTGTCTTTGCAATAAAACCAAGTCTGATTCCAGTCCTTGGGTGACTATGAAGCTTGGCATGAGGGAAGCTGACATCTTTCCTCTTTTGAATAGCCATGCAACCAAGTTCTGTGTTGGGTCCGTCTGTGAACTCTGTACGACGGTTTAAATAGAAGAAATCCCTAAACAGTTCAATTGCGGGCTCCTCTTGAAGATAAGCCTCGCAAAATACTTGGGAATGGCAAACATTGGACACAGAGTTTGGGTCAATGTCCTGAGGGTGGAGTTGGAAGCTAGCAAGTACATCTCGGAATAATTTTGATCCGGGAGGGCTAAACCCTCGGCTCAGGTGATCAACAAACATGAGTACTTATCCATCCTTGGGCTTAGGATGATTTTCTGGACCGGGGACCCTCCACTGGATAACTTCTTTCTTCGCTAAAGTGCCGCCAGACACATCCTCTAGTTATGCTCAGAACCGGAATGGACCGATTATAAGCATAAAATTATTTGGCCATTTCAATGAAAAGCTGGAAAAAGATCAATGCCGGTTTAAGATTTATGACAGACAAATATAAAGCGACGCAAGATCAGAAGCAGAAACAGAGGCATATATACATTGTTAAACCAAAGTCTGATATTGGAGGAGTTACAAAGATAAGTGCATTGGCGGTTTAAGAGGGGACTAATGGTACCTACCGGATTATCATTTTTCTAAAAAGCTAAACCGCCTATATTGGTATGAAAGGTACATGTCTAAAATAGTTAAGTAAGGGGAAAACAGGTTTCACAGATCGGTATGATAAATTCAGATCTGGCGGCGGTCGAGAAAACCAAAATATATTCGCACCTAAAATATGTGTGCTTCAACAGTTCATCGATTGAGATGAATTTTTTTCTATACGAAGGGGATGCTATAATGAGGAAAAAAGGGACTATGGCTACGGCCACACAAGAAATATCAGATCCAAACTAGCCATTTATGCTACTAATAAGAACAGGGAAGAACAGCGCCGGAGCTTCAATGAACTCCGATGAACATCGAAACCCTAATGGTGGATCTAGAGCAAGGAAAGGCGAAACTTACTGATGCTGATGGAATAGCGGAGGATCGCCGTGTTTCTCTGGTACGATCAGGTTGATGCAGCGGCCGGAGTTGAAGTCGAGGGCAGAGCTTGACGACGGCGGCTACGTGTGACGGTCAGGTCGGCGCAAGGAAGAAGAAAGACGAAGAGGCAAAGGGGAAAATGAAAAGGACCCCCCGACCTTATTTATAAAGGCGAAAGGATAATTGACAGGCACGAGAATCGAGGAGCCCAAAGGTTGGATATGTGAGAGTTGTCGCTCGATTGACGGGAGGCTCATTAATGAAGGTGAGATATATGCAATCTTTAATAACAGTGACGCCATGGCGGTTTATCATGATCCCGAAGATGACGTCATGGCGGTTTACAAGATTTACGCCAAGGTGTCAAGGAGGAATTTTCTCAAGTGTTGAAGATTGACATGAACCAGTTCAAATCAATATGGGGCCTAATGTTGGGGATAGCACATCGGTATAAACCGCCAGAGAGGCCGGGTTATCCCCATAACGAGTTATTTATATTGGAAGCCCATGAAGACAAGGAATGTGGCGCTTTATGAAGGCCCAGGGCCCAAAGGCGGATTAAAGCATGTAGACATAAACCGTCATTGATATGTGTCGTGGATTTGTCACGACAGATGTCCTTAGTGTCGACTTAGTCGCGAGGCCAACGATCTATGTAGTAGCTTGAGAGGGGTTGATCGACGAGAGACACGACACACAAGACAAGGATTTAGACACTTGGCCCCGGAAACATCATCCGAATAGCCCTACATCTGTTTGTGGCTAGGTCTCATTATGCTCATGAGGGAGTCGCCAGACAAACCGCTCTCCTCTTAGATGTGTCTAGCCTAGAGATTATTTTCTTGTCCTCTTGGGGAGCCCCGCCTCCTTATATAAGTTAGAGGCGGGTTACATGTGGAGTCCTAGTAGGACTAGGACTAGTCTATCTTCTCTTACAAGTTGATTACAAGTCCGGGTCTTGATTCCTTGTAAAGGAAATATTCGTCATCCCTTTCCTCTTAATCCGGCCCATCATTACGTGAGCCGGCCTTCTGGGCTTTGGGCCTTGTTGTCCATCTGACCCACCCGCTGGGTTACTAATGAGTTGCCAAGATCGGGCAGGTCATCTGTGAATCGCCAAGCTCCCAAGGGTCACCAAGTGAGTCGCCAATTATGTCGGGTCATATCAAGGGTATATCCTCGACATTAGCCCCCGCTTAATTTGGATTTATCCATGTTAAACTGATCTCAGAAATAAACACAAGAACAAACTTGATAGGTTGTGCTCCGAAGTTAAATTTTTGTAAGTCTAGGCACTGATCATCTTTAAATCCTTGTCATTTCCTTCTTGATACATGCCCATGAACTCATAGAAAATCTCCTTTAGTAGATATGTTCAAATTTTGTGAATGCAAAAAATCCAGATACTTCTTTTGAGAAATCCGATTCAATAGGCCAGCTTCAGAGTCAATTTGCTGGCATTGGTCTCTTGTAGAGAAATATTGTAAGAAATAATCTACTTGAATCGGCTTCCAAAAGCGCCGGCTTAAAACATATTGGTCTTGAAATACTCATCTGACTTTCAGCCGGCTTGAAGAGGTAAAACTTGCTGGTTTATCATAACTAAAATTGCCGGCTTGTAAATATTGATAGCACCGGTCATAATCATATTCTTACTTGGTCATAATTATTGGTGACACCGGATCATGATTGTTGCAAACACCGGTCAATCTGATCTGCTCAAAACCGAGAATTTGAAGATTTTCCCCCCTTATATGTATATCACCGTAGCCCCAAGTGTCGGGTTGTCATGCTTGCAGCAACTTGGGACTTGTAATTGCCTTATGCTCATAAACTTCAACCAGTGTAGCCCCAAGGGCGGGTCATTATGCAATAATGAGCAGGGACTTTGTAAATATGATCATGTAAACTAGAGCAAAGAACATGTAGCCCCAAGGGCCGCTCAAGAAGATATTACTAAGCTGGGACTTTGTATATAATTCATTGATAATAACATTATATGATGTAATCTCCACCATGGGGCTTGAACCCACGTCCATAAGGTTAAGAGCTTTGTACTCTACCAACTGAGTAGTGGATCTTTCAATGTAATGGGCCGAGGCTTGTGTACCTTGAATTTTTGATAGGAGCAATTGGTAGCCCCCAAGGGCCGGCTCATTTAGAATGTGATGAGTCGGGTCTTCAGTAAGTTGAGAAAAAAATGACTTTGCATTAGCCCCCAAGTGCCATGGTACATGCTGGCAGTGACATGGGACTTGCATATTCGATGTAATATCAATTTGAATAATGTAGCCCCCAAGTGCCGGGTCGTAAGCCTGCAACGACTCGGGACTATCCCGTCCATTGTAGAATAAATCATATCCATTGATAAAATAATAGCCATTGCGCCAAAGCGACTTTGAATACCTCATCTGTTGATAAGTAAATCCAGAGTTTAAATACCCGGCGGCTCTTGGCCGATGGCGATTTAATACGCCTCCATTGTAAGCCCTTTGAGAAAATCAAGAATTGATAACCCTTTTGAGACACCAATTTCAATCTTTGATGATGGGCTTGAACTTAATCATTTATGTAAGTCATAGCTCTGTAAATCCTGCACAGAGTTTAAACAACATATGCCTTGGTGACTTAACGTCAAAAGTCAGGGCGGGTAACCACCCAAATGTCGTCTTATCCTGCACACAAGTAGATCACAAGATCCCTTGGCGGTACCGCAGGGCGGGTCATAACATCTCACATATAACCACTGTGATATTGAATTTGTACTGCCGGTTTACATGACTTGTGCAGTAAGGGCGATAACCCAATCCTTAGAAGCCAATGCTTCCACATAGATGATGATTATCATAAGCTGGCGACTTATAGTCAAAAAGTCAAACCGTGTTAAGCATAAACCACTCATATATATTTGAGATATGATCCAAAAAAGGTCTCAAGTCAAACCCAAAAAATGTTCGCAAAAAAGACTTAAAAAGTTTAAGGCTTCTGATTTGTATACGATCAGAAAACCGTTCCAAAGGGGTTGAGCTAAGATTCGAATACGATCATATAGCCCCCAGTGGCTTTGGCGTTGCCAATCAAGAGGGTACCGACAGCTATGTTCTCTTTGGTTCGAATACGACCTATGTTTGAACAGAAGCCCCAAATGACCTTGAGAGTTGTTTAACCATCGCTGATTCAATACGATCCATGTCGGACCCAAAAGAGGTTAAGCTATGATTGAGATACGATCAAGAAGCCCCTAGTGAGTTTGGCGGTGTGCCGATCAAAATGGTTTCGACAGCTATGTTCTCTTTGGTTCGAATACGACCTACGTTTGAAAAGGAAGCCCCCAAGTGACCACATATTAGCATTGCACCGATCAAGAGGGTACCGACAGCTATGCTCGATGAGCAGGAAGCCCCCAAGTGACCATAATAAGATAAGCCGTAAGGCAGGATACCTATGTTTGAACCACGCATCATGGCAGCAAGTTCTTTTTGGCAACCTTTAATTTTTCTTAGAACTCGAACTTGCGAGAGATTAATTTTTTTTGAACTAGAACTTTAAATCAGATTTGAAAGCTTCAAAAATTTGTGAGGGGCAAATTTACCTTGAGCCGAGAGCTTCAAAAATTTGTGAGGGACAAATTTACCCTGGGCCGGCTTTTGAACCGGATTTGAGAGCTTCAGTGCTTTGTGGGAGAAAGATGTCTCTTGAACCGGATTTTAAACCAGAGTCCTTATTTTGAGCCGGAAATCTTCTGACGGCTTTTAAATTTTCATCGATCTAGCAGTAATCTCTGGGGCCCTGGTTATTTTTCCCTTCAATGACCCGGAGTTCTTGAATTCATTGAAACCGGCTAATTTTGCCGAGTCATACCATTGTAGCCCCCGAGTCTCAAGACGACTCGATGAGTTGGCTTGAGATTCTCCATATTTGACCATAGCAGATGGTATACATCATTGGCGTTGATAGCGCGATGTGAATCCACAGAAGGTTGAGGTGACTGCGGCGGGTTATAAATGATCCCGTATGAGCCGTGTCAGCAACTCGGCCAATGGTTCCTTCCAACTGGCTGTTCAAAGTTAACCAAACTTTAGTGGCGGTGACTTGTGCGCCATCCCATTGAACCATCCAGTGCAAGCGGCGGCTGATAATATATGATAATTTGTCTCTAATTTGTTGGAAGAAAACTGGGCTTCCCAAGTAGTGACTTGCTCATACTCAATAAACAACTCATCCAGATAAGTGCGGCCCGGTGTGTCGATGTAGACCAGGCCGCGAGAGACGGACGGTAAAGACGACCGTAACATCAGAGGCGGCATAGACAGATGAACCGGCCGTGGCGTTGTAAGCCGGTGCAGACGGGTGAGTCAACCGCACGCGGGTAAGCCGTGCGTATGGGCGAGTCAGTCGCGTCGTGTTGATGTAGCGGGGGCGGTGACCTGCGCACGTACTCGTCGAGCAGTATGGCACGGATAAACGCTAGTGCAAAAATAATGCTGGTGCGTGTCCTTTATGCGACACCTTTGTAATGAATAATGGTCCTGAAAAAATACCACAGACCAGAGTAATTGTTCTCAAACAATTTAATATGTGCTGATAAAATGCCTAAAAAATAGCACCTGATGATTTTGTCGAACAAGCGCAAATGCCGCCAATGCATAATGCAGGCTTCCACGTGGGTAGTAGTCCACAAATAAGTAATCAAATCAGCCTTGACATAATGAAGGCTTGCGGCGAGGCAGGTTGTAGGTGCGGCAACTCAAGCTTGGTGGCGGCGATTTGAAACAGGCGATGCCGGAGCTGCAACGGGCGGGGTGGCCTGAGGCAAGGCCAGCAACCCGGTGCGGGTGGCTCGACAACAAGGCGGAGACCATGGCTCAAAGGCAGCCGGCGGCTCACAGGCAAAGCGAGCACCGTAGAGGTGACGACGGCGACTCGGCAGAAGTAGTCCATGGATTGAGACAGAGGCGAAACAAGGCCACAATAGTGTTTCGCCACTTAGGCAAGGCTGCGGTGCGGCGACTCGGAGTGAGGCCCTCACGGCGACTCTTAGCGAGGCCGAGACGGCGATGGTGTAGATAGCGGCTCAAGCCGGCAGATGCGAAAAGCTAGCGGAGGCCCTCGGACAGCGATGGCCCTTAGATGACCCAGAGGCAGACCTCGGAAACAGGCATGGTGGCTCGGCGTGCCGCGAGCTCGTGCAGTGAGGCGGCGGCGCGGCCGGTTCAGAGCGGCGGCGCTGACTCGGGGTGGCATCTTGGAGCAGAGGCGAGGCACCGGAGCCGCAGAAGCAGAGGCGGAGAACACTCGATGGTCGGGGTGACTCGCAGTGATGAAGTCATCGGGCGGCTCAAGGCGCGTGCGACAAGTGAGGCCGCGACGGCGGCTCAACACAGCAGCTCAAGGCGTCCACTTGAAACGGAGGCAAGGCCAAACCAGGCCAGCTGCCCCTGTGAACGGGTGCTGTGGGTTGTTGCTCATGGATTTTTGACGCATAGCAGGTAGAAATTCCTCCAAACTTTGAAGTAAACAGTAGAAGTACGCGCAGCTGCATGCAACAGCCGGTTGACCAGGCCTGAGAAGGCAGCTCGGGATCTGCTGGGGCAGCGACTTGCGTACGACCATCGTGGCGTGCTCACGAAGCGAGACAGTAGGAAAAGGCAAGGGCGGCTCAAGGCTTGAAGATCGCAGATGGGCCACTCGGAAGCGGAGGCGAGGCTGCTGAAGTCGTAGCCGGCTCGAAGACGGGGCTGCGCAAGCAACAACAGAGTCCAGGCTGTGGCCGTTTCTGTTTCGTGGTCGTCTATCTTTTCCCCAATCTTTTTTTTTGCCTTGAGAGCCGGGCGCTCATCATTAGCTTTTGCTGTCTCATGTTAGATAATAGTACATCACCACATGGCTTTTGGACTCGTACTACTAGTAGCTTGTAGTAGCACAACTCCATTGTTTAATCATATTGGGCTAAGCTTTCCTTGGACCAGCACTGCTTTGAAGAGATTAGCAACGCCGACGTGGAGTACGAAAATTGATCGATACTTACCCAGTTGAATTGTATCAGGCTTGCAGCTTTTTCCTTTGCTCCCCACGAGGTAAATCTGAAACCGGTTTACAGGAAACCTTAAAGGAGTACCGATCGCAGACCGTCCAAGGACACGTGTGTAGATGCCGATTGGATCCGCTTTGCGGTGGCATGTGAAACATCGTCACGAAACTTCGGAGCTTGATCTTTAGACAAGACCGACACCGATTTTGATAGAAAAGAAAATCCACCCACGACTAACGACGACCGAGTAGATTAGACCAGGAAGAACGCCCACGACGGCGACTTTTGCACCGGCTCTTCTTCCGCCGGAAAATTGCGAGCTTCTCGAACCCTAGAGAAGATCCCTCCAAAAACTCAACACCACCGTGCGCAAACCCCACGGTGGGCGCCAACTATCATGGATTTGTCACGGCAGATGTCCTTAGTGTCAGGACTTAGTCGTGAGGCCAACGCATCTATGTAGTAGCTTGAGAGGGGTTGATCGGGACGAGAGACGTGACACACAAGACAAGGATTTAGACAGCTTCGGGCCCCGGGAAACATCATCCGGAATAGCCCTACATGCTGTTTGTGGCTAGGTCTCATTATGCTCATGAGGGAGTCGCCGCATAAACCGGCTCTTCTCTTAGATGTGTCTAGCCCTAGAGATTATTTTCTTGTCCCTCTTCAGAGCCCTGCCCTCCTTATATAAGTTAGAGGCGGGTTACATGTGGAGTCCTAGTAGGACTAGGACTAGTCTATCTTCTTACAAGTTGATTACAAGTCCGGGTCTTGCTTCCTTGTAAAGGAAATATTCGTCATCCCTTTCCTATTAATCCGGCCCATCATAACGTGAGCGGGCCTTCTGGGCTTTGGGCCTTGTTGTCCAACCCGCCCGCCGGGTTACTAATGAGTTGCCAAGATCGGGCAGGTTATCTGTGAATCGCCAAGCTCCGGGCGGGTCACCAGTGAGTCGCCAATTGTGGCCGGGTCATACCGCGGGGTATATCCCCAACAATATGTAAACTTGCATTGTAAGATAGAAAGAGTAGAAACCGAGCCGGACACGTTTATGAGCCGGCCTCGGGATTCTATAAACCGACGGGCGTCAACCTATGTATATATAGGGACGACCCGGCGGTGGTTTAGGGAGAACAAAACAACAACTCGAGAGCCAGGCATAGCGGATTCGCTCCCTGGTCATCGAAACCCTAGCAATTCCACAACAACTGGACTAGGCCTTTACCTTCACCGCAAGGGGCCAACCAGTATAAACTCCCCGCGTCCTTTGACCGCTTTAAAACCCCTTTAAGCTAACCCGTCACAGTAAAACACGTATGTTTGTGTTATGCACGCCTCTCATGGGGCGGTTGTATATCCACTTATATAGATTACAATGCTTGATCATCAAGGAAGATCAAGAAGATCCCTCACCGAATCAGTACATATCTAGCGGTGATCATATGCCTATACAAAGCTATGTATACAAAAGGAATGCGTTAACATCCCCCTCGCTTTGTAAATGCGTTATGGCAAGAGGCACAAACTGGACCGAAACTTCGGAGAAGAGCTGCGACGAGAGCCCTTTTGTCATAATGTCGGCGATCGATGTGAAGATGGCACATGTAGAACCCGCACCTCGCCAAGGGACACCTTCTCACGAACAAAATGAATGTCGATCTCGATGTGTTTGGTACGACGATGTTGGACTGGGTTGATGCCATGTAGACAGTGCTAACATTATCACGTAAGACAATGGTGGCGGTCGATAGGGATGATGAAGCTCACCGAGAAGCTGCCGGATCCAACAACACTCGGCTATTTACATGAGCAACAAGCACGGTACTCTGCCTAAGATCGAACGAGATACGGTGGTCCGGCGCTTGGACGACCAAGAGACCAAAGTATCACCTAGATAGACACAATATCCAGAGGTCGAACGCCTAGTGTCGGGGCAGCCTGCCCGGTCGGCGTCGAGTAAGCTGTGAGAGAGGTCGATTAAGAGCGGAGATGTGTAAGCCGAGGTCAAGGGTGCCCTTGATATATCGGAGTACACGCTGACCTTGGGTGCATATGCGCTCGCGAGGTGCATGCATATAGAGACAAGCTTATTTGAACAAGCAGATGCGATGTCGGTCGGGTGAGTGTCAAGTCATCAGAGCTCCAAAGATAGCTGCGGTACTCGGTGGCATCGGTGAGAAGAGGACCATCTTGCGCCGAGAGCTTGCACTTGGCGTCAATGGGAGTAGCCGACGGATTACAATCTACCATGCCGACCACGCTGGAGGAGATCCAATGCATCTGTGTTTGTGAGAGCACCATACCGATATTGCTCGAGTGACAAACAATGCCGAGGAAGAATGATAAGGCACCAAGATCTGTCATGGCAAACTCGGAGTGGAGCTGCTTTGAGTAAGGCACGAAGTAGCTGATCCGTGGAGGCGGTGATCACAATGTCATCCACATACGTAAGAATGTAGGCGAGGTCATGACCACTCTTGTAGATGAACAGATAGACATCGACTTGGATGCGACAAATCCCAGCCGGTGTGCAAAATGAGCAAAGCAATGGTACCAAGCACGTGAGCTTGCTTGAGACCGTAGAGAGATTTGTGGAGACGGCACACATAGTCCGGGCAGCGGCATCGACGAAGCCGGGAGGTTCTTGACAAATAAACCTCCTCGTCGAGATTGCCATGAAGAAAGGCGTTTTGACGTCGAAGCTGGTGAACCGCCACGCTTGTGAAAGCGGCAAGGCCGAGGACGACGCGTATCATGGCCGGCTTGACCACGGGGCTGAATGTCTCGTCGAAATCGATGCCCGGCTGTTGAGAATAGCCACGGACCACCCACCAAGCCTTGTAACGAGCAAGGCTTCCGTCAGAATGAAACTTATGCTTGAAGATCCATTTTCCTGAAACAACATGAGCACGAGAAGGTCGAGGAACAAGTGACCAAGTTCCGTTAGCAACAAGAGCATCAAATTCCTCGAGCATGGCATGACGCCGGTGAGGGTCATGGAGAGCACCCCCGGTATGTTTTGGGAATGGGAGAGGGAGTGGAGTGTGATGCTGTGAGGTTTAGCCGATCGGTGGGTTGGAAGAGCCCACGTTTGGCACGTGTGAGCATCGTGTGCATGTTACTCGGCGACGGCGGCCGGTGAATGATGACGGGCGGCGACAAGTCAGGAGACACGGCGGAGGAGGCCGTCGGGCCAGGTGGAGGGTGTTGGGGAACGTTGCAAAAAATTAAAATTTTTCCTACGGTTTCACCAAGATCCATCTATGAGTTCATCTAAGCAACGAGTCAAGGGAGTGAGTTTGCATCTACATACCACTTGTAGATCGCGGCGGAAGCTTTAGAGGGATGGTGATGATGGAGTCGCACTCGGATCACCGATGACCAAAGCGCTGAACGGACATCACCTCCGCGCTCAACACACGCGTGCACGGGCAACGCGTCTCCTCCGTCTTGATCCAGCAAGGAGGAAGGAGAGGTTGAGGAAGATGGCTCCAACAGCAGACGACGGGCGTGATGATGAAGGAGGAGCAGTTCTCGGCAGGCTTCGCCAAGCGCACACGGAGAAGGAGAGGTGTTGGGAGGGAGGGCTGCGCCTTCAATTGTGTGTTGCAGCCTCCCTCACCCCTCTATTTATAGGGGAAGGGAGGAGGGGGCGGCCCCTCTAGATGCATCTAGAGGGGGGGCGGCCAAGGGAGGGGGCTTGCCCCCAAGCAAGGGCGCCCCTTAGGGTTCCCTCAACCCTAGGCGCATGGGCCCAAGGGAGGGGTGCGCCCAGCCCATCAGGCTGGCTGCCTCCCACGCAGCCCAAGTGGCCCCCGAAGGGGTGGCCCCTCCCGTGGTCCTCCGGAACCTTCCGGTGGCCCTCCATAATACCGATATGACCCAAACTTTTCCGGTGTCCGTTTGACAACTTCCCATATATAAATCTTTACCTCCGGACCATTCCGAACTCCTCGTGACGTCCGGGATCTCATCCGGACCAACAACATTCGTAATCACATACAAGTCTTCCTAATAACCCTAGCGCCACCGAACCTTAAGTGTGTAGACCCTACGGGTTCGGGAGACATCGACATGACCGAGACGCCTCGGTCAATAACCAACATCGGGATCTGGATACCCATGTTGGATCCCACATGCTCCTCAATGATGTCATCGGATGAACCACGATGTCGAGGATTCAAGCAACCCCAGATACTATTCCCTTTGTCGACGGTATGTTACTTGCCCGAGACTCGATCGTCGGTATCCCAATACCTCGCTCAGTCTCGTTATCGGCAAGTCACTTTACTCGCACCGTAATGCATGATCCGTGACCGACACTTGATCACTTTGAGCTCATTATGATGATGCACTACCGAGTGGGCCCAGTGATACCTCTCCGTAATACGGAGTGACAAATCTCGTCTCGATCCGTGTCAACCCAACAGACACTTTCGGAGATACCGTAATGCACCTTTATAGTCACCCGATTACGTTGACGCGTTTGGTATACCCAAAGCATTCCTACGGTATCCGGAGTTACACGATATCATGGTCTAAGGAATAGATACTTGACATTGAGAAAGCTCTAGCAAAACGAACTACACGATCTTGTGCTATGCTTAAGATTGGGTCTTGTCCATCACGTCATTCTCCTAATGACGTGATCCCGTTGTCAATGACATCTTATGTCCATAGTCGAAACCATGACTATCGTGACCAACGAGCTAGTCAACTAGAGGCTCACTAGGGACGATTGTGGTCTATGTATTCACACGTGTATCACGATTTCCGGATGACACAATTATAGCATGAATAAAAGACAATTATCATGAACAAGGAAATATAATAATAATGCTTTTATTATTGCCTCTAGGGCATATTTCCAACAGTCTCCCACTTGCACTAGAGTCAATAATCTAGTTACATTGTGATGAATCGAACACCCATAGAGTTACGGTGTTGATCATGTTTTGCCCATGGAAGAGGTTTAGTCAACGGATCTGCGACATTCATATCCGTATGCACTTTGCAAATTTCTATGTCTCCATCCTGAACATTTTCACGGATGGAGTTGAAGCGACGCTTGATGTGCCTGGTCTTCTTGTGAAACCTGGGCTCCTTGGCAAGTACAATAGCTCCAGTGTTGTCACGAAGAGTTTGATTGGCCCCGACGCATTGGGTATGACTCTAGGTCGGTGATGAACTCCTTCACCCAAATTGCTTCATGCGCTGCCTCCGAGGCTGCCATGTACTCCGCTTCACATGTAGATCCCGCCACGACGCTTTGCTTGCAGCTGCACTAGCTTCTCGCTCCACCATTCAACATATACACGTATCCGGTTTGTGACTTAGAGTCATCAGATCTGTGTCGGCTTAGCGTCGACGTAACCCTTCTGACAAGCTCTTCGTCACCTCCATAAACGAGAAACATGTCCTTTGTCCTTTCGGTACTTTAGGATATTCTTGACCGCTGTCCGGTGTTCCTTGTCGGGATTACTTTGGTACCTTCCTACCAAACTTACGGCAAGGTTTACATCAAGTCCGTACACAGCATGGCATACATAATAGATCCTATGGCTGAGGCATAGGGATGACACTCATCTCTTCTTTATCTTTTGCCGTGGTCGGGCATTGAGCCGAGCTCAATCTCACACCTTGCAATCAGCAAGAACCCTTTCTTGGACTGATCCATTTTGAACTTCTTCAAAATCTTATCAAGGTATGTGCTTTGTGAAAGACCTATGAGGCGTCTCGATCTATCTCTATAGATCTTGATGCCTAATATATAAGCAGCTTCTCCAAGGTCCTTCATTGAAAAACACTTATTCAAGTAGGCCTTAATGCTGTCCAAGAATTCTATATCATTTCCCATCAGAAGTATGTCATCTACATATAATATGAGAAATGCTCTGAGCTCCCACTCACTTTCTTGTAAACGCAGGCTTCTCCATAAGTCTCGCATAAACCCAAACGCTTTGATCATCTCATCAAAGCGAATGTTCCAACTCGAGATGCTTGCACCAGCCCATAAATGGATCGCTGGAGCTTGCACACTTTGTCAACATTCTTAGGATCGACAAAACCTTCCGGCTGCATCATATACAGCTCTTCCTTAAGATAACCATTAAGGAATGCTGTTTTGACGTCCATCGCCATATCTCATAATCATAGTATCGGCAATTGCTAACATGATTCGGACGGACTTAAGCTTCGCTACGGGAGAGAAAGTCTTATCGTAGTCAATCCCTTGAACTTGCCGATAACCTTTAGCGACAAGTCGAGCTTTATAGATGGTGACATTACCATCTGCGTCCGTCTTCTTCTTAAAGATCCATTTGTTTTCTATCGCTCGCCGATCATTAGGCAAGTCAGTCAAAGTCCATACTTTGTTTTCATACATGGATTCTATCTCGGATTTCATGGCTTCTAGCCATTTGTTGGAATCTGGGCCGCCATTGCTTCTTCATAGTTCAAGGTTCACCGTTGTCTAACAACATGATTTCCGGGACAGGGTTGCGTACCACTCGGTGTGGAGCGTGTCCTTGTGGACCACGAAGTTCAAGAGCAACTTGATCCAAGTACCTTGATCATCATCATTAACTTCCTCTTGGTTGGTGTAGGCATCACAGAACATTTTCTGAGCTGCACTACTATCCTGTTCAAGAGGTAGTACTTCATCGAGTTCTACTTTCCTCCCACTTACTTCTTTCGAGATAAACTCTTTTTCCGAAAGGATCCGTTCTTGGCAACAAAGATCTTGCCCTCGGATCTTAAGTAGAAGGTATACCCTATGGTTTCCTTAGGGTATCCTATGAAGACGATTTTCCGACTTGGGTTCGAGCTTTTCAGGTTGAAGTTTCTTGACATAAGCATCGCATCCCCAAACTTTTAGAAACGACAGCTTAGGTTTCTTCCCAAACCATAATTCATACGGTGTCGTCTCAACGGATTTAGACGGTGCCCTATTTAAAGTGAATGTAGCTGTCTCTAGAGCGTATCCCCAAAATGATAGCGGTAAATCGGTAAGAGACATCATAGACCGCACCATATCCAATAGAGTGCGACTGACGTTCGGACACACCGTTATTACCGAGGTGTTCCAGCGGCATGAGTTGTGAAACGATTCCACATTTTCTTAAGTGTGTACCAAATTCGTGACTTAAATATTCTCCTCCACGATCCGATCGTAAGAATTTTATCTTTCGGTCACGTTGATTCTCTACTTCATTCTGAAATTCCTTGAACTTTTCAAAGGTCTCGGACTTGTGTTTCATCAAGTAGACATACCCATATCTACTCAAGTCATCGTGTGAGTGAGAACATAACGATATCCTCCATGAGCCTCAACGCTCATTGGACCGCACACATCGGTATGTATGATTTCCAACAAGTTGGTTGCTCGCTCCATTGTTAGGAGAACGGAGTCTTGGTCATCTTGCCCATGAGGCATGGTTCGCATGTGTCAAATGATTCATAATCTAGAGACTCCAAAAGTCCATCAGCATGGAGCTTCTTCATGCGCTTGACACCAATGTGACCAAGGCGGCAGTGCCACAAGTATGTGGGACTATCGTTATCAACTTTACATCTTTTGGTATTCACGCTATGAATATGTGTAACATTACGCCGAGATTCATTAAGAATAAACCATTGACCATTGGAGCATGACCATAAAACATATCTCTCATATAAATAGAACAACCATTATTCTCGGATTTAAATGAGTAGCCATCTCGCATTAAACGAGATCCGAAACAATGTTCATGCTCAAACTTGGCACCAAATAACAATTATTAAGGTTCAAAACTAATCCCGTAGGTAAATGTAGAGGTAGCGTGCGACGGCGATCACATCGACTGGAACCATTCCCGACGCGATCGTCACCTCGTCCTTCGCCATCTCCGCTTATTCCGCAACTCCTGCTGTGAGTTACAAATATGAGCAACGGCACCGGTATCAAATACCGGGAGTTACTACGAGTCTTGGTAAGGTACACATCAATTACATGTATATCAAATATACCTTTGGTGTTGCGGCCTTCTTGTCCGCTAAGTATTTGGGGCAGTTCCGCTTCAAAGGACCCTCCTTGCAATAAAAGCACTCAGTCTCGGTTTGGGTCCATTCTTTGACTTCTTCCCGGCAATCGGCTTACGGGCGCGGCAACCTCCTTGCCGCCCTTCTTGAAGTTCTTCTTACCCTTGCCCTTCTTAAACTTAGTGGTCTTATTGACCATCAACACTTGATGTTCTTTCTTGATTTCAACCTCTGTGACTTGACATTGAAAATACTTCAGAATGGTCTTCACCATCCCTGCATGTTGTAGTTCATCACAAAGCTCTTGTAGCTTGGTGGGAGCGATCAAGGATTCTTCAATGACCGCCTCGTCCGGAGGTTAATCTCCAGTGGGACGGCGGTTGTGCAACCTGGACATTTTGAGTATGTGCTCACCGATGTAACTGTTTTCCTCCATCTTACAACTATAGAACTTGTCGGAGACTTCATATCTCTCGACCGGGCATGAGCTTGGAAAACTAGTTTCAGCTCTTGAACATCTCATATGCTCCGTGTTGCTCAAAACGCTTTTGGAGCCCCGGTTCTAAGTGTAAAGCATGCCGCACTTGAACGAGGGAGTAATCATCAAGATGTGCCTGCCAAACGCTCAAATCGTCTTGCAGTCTTTGGCTGGGAGCAGTGGGTCACCTAACGGTGCTTCTAGGACATATGCCTTCTTGGCAGCTATGAGGATGATCCTCAGGTTCCGGACCCAGTCCGTATAGTTGCTTCCATCATCTTTCAGCTTGGTTTTCTCTAGGAACGCGTTGAAGTTCATGTTGACATGAGCGTTGGCCATTTGATCTACAAGACATATTTCGCAAAAAGTTTTAGACTAAGTTCATGATAATTAAGTTCATCTTAATCAAATTATTGAATGAACTCCCACTCAGATTTGACATCCCTCTAGTCATCTAAGTGTTACACGATCCGAGTCGACTAGGCCGTGTCCGATCATCACGTGAGACGGACTAGTCATCGTCGGTGAACATTCTCATGTTGATCGTATCTTCTATACGACTCGTGTTCGACCTTTCGGTCTCCGTGTTCCGAGGCCATGTCTGTACATGCTAGGCTCGTCAAGTTAACCCTAAGTGTTTTGCATGTAAAACTGTCTTACACCGTTGTATGTGAACGTAAGGATCTATCACACCGATCATCACGTGGTGCTTCAAAGCGACGAACTTTAGCAGCGGTGCACGTTAGGGAGAACACTTCTTGAAATTGTTGTAAGGATCATCTTATTTACTACCGTCGTTCTAAGTAAACAAGATGCATAAAACATAATAAACATCACATGCAATTATATAAAGTAGTGACATGATATGGCCAATATCATATAGCTCCTTTGATCTTCATCTTCGGGCTCCATGATCATCTTGTCACCGCATGACACCATGATCTCCATCATCATGATCTCCATCATCGTGTCTTCATGAAGTTGTCACGCCAACGACTACTTCTACTTCTATGACTAACGTGTTTAGTAATAAAGTAAAGTAGTTTACATGGCGTTCTTCAATGACACACAGGTCATACAAAATAAAGACAACTCCTATGGCTCCTGCGGTTGTCATACTCATCGACATGCAAGTCGTGATTCCTATTACAAGAACATGATCTCATACATCACAATATGTCATTCATCATTCATCACAACTTGGCCATATCACATCACATGACAATTGCTGCAAAAACAAGTTAGGACGTCCTCTAATTGTTGTTGCATCTTTTACGTGGCTGCAATTGGGTTCTAGCAAGAACGTTTTCTTACCTACGAATAACCACAACGTGATCTTTGTCAACTTCTATTTACCCTTCATAAGGACCCTTTTCATCGAATCCGCTCCAACTAAAGTAGGAGAGGCAGGACACCCGCCAGCCACCTTATGCAACTAGTGCATGTTAGTCGGTGGAACCGGTCTCACGAAGCGCACGTAAGGTTGGTCGGGCCGCTTCATCCCACAATACCGCGGAAGCAAGATAAGACTAGTAGCGGCAAGTAAGTTGACAAGATCACGCCCACAACAAAATTGTGTTCTACTCGTGCAATAGAGAACTACGCATAGACCTAGCTCATGATGCCTTTGTTGGGGAACGTTGCAGAAAATTAAAATTTTCCTACGGTTTCACCAAGATCCATCTATGAGTTCATCTAAGCAACGAGTCAAGGGGTGAGTTTTCATCTACATACCACTTGTAGATCGCGTGCGGAAGCTTTCGAGGGATGGTGATGATGGAGTCGTACTCGGATCACCGATGACCAAAGCGCTGAACGGACAGCACCTCCGCGCTCAACACACATACAGTGGCAACGTCTCCTCCGTCTTGATCCAGCAAGGAGGAAGGAGAGGTTGAGGAAGATGGCTCCAACAGCAGCACGACGGCGTGATGATGAAGGAGTGACAGTTCCCCGCGAGGGCTCGCCAAGCGCACACCGGAGAAGGAGAGGTGTTGGGAGGGAGGGCTGCGCCTTCAATTTGTGTTGCAGCCTCCCTCACCCCTCTATTTATAGGGGAAGGGAGGAGGGGGCCCCTCTAGATGCATCTAGAGGGGGGGCGGCCAAGGGAGGGCTTGCCCCCAAGCAAGGCGCCCCTAGGGTTCCCCTCAACCCTAGGCGATGGGCCCAAGGGAGGGTGCGCCCAGCCCACAGGGGCTGGCTGCCTCCCACGCAGCCCAAGTGGCCCCCGAGGGGTGGCCCCTCCCGTGGTCCTCCGGAACCTTTCGGTGGCCCCTCCATAATACCGATATGACCGAAACTTTTCGGTGTCCGCTTGACAACTTCCCATATATAAATCTTTACCTCCGGACCATTCCGAACTCCTCGTGACGTCCGGGATCTCATCCGGACTCGAACAACATTCGGTAATCACATACAAGTCTTCCTAATAACCCTAAGCGCCACCGAACCTTAGTGTGTAGACCCTACGGGTTCGGAGACATGCGACATGACCGAGACGCTCTCGGTCAATAACCAACAGCGGATCTGGATACCCATGTTGGCTCCTACATGCTCCTCGATGATGTCATCGGATGAACCACGATGTCGAGGATTCAAGCAACCCGTATACTATTCCCTTTGTCGACGGTGTGTTACTTGCCCGAGACTCGATCGTCGGTATCCCAATACCTCGCTCAGTCTACATCGCAAGTCACTTTACTTGTACCATAATGCATGATCCCGTGACGGACACTTGATCACTTTGAGCTCATTATGATGATGCACTACCGAGTGGGCCCAGTGATACCTCTCCGTAATACGGAGTGACAAATCCGTCTCGATCCGTGTCAACCCAGCAGACACTTTCGGAGATACCGTAATGCACCTTTATAGTCACCCGATTACGTTGTGACGTTTGGTACACCCAAAGCATTCCTACGGTATCCGGGAGTTACACGATATCATGGTCTAAGGAATAGATACTTGACATTGAGAAAGCTCTAGCAAAACGAACTACACGATCTTGTGCTATGCTTAGGATTGGGTCTTGTCCATCACGTTATTCTTCTAATGACGTGATCCCGTTGTCAATGACATCTTATGTCCATAGTCAGGAAACCATGACTATCTGTCGACCAACGAGCTAGTCAACTAGAGGCTCACTAGGGACGTATTGTGGTCTATGTATTCACACGTGTATCACGATTTCCGGATGACACAATTATAGAATGGATAAAAGACAATTATCATGAACAAGGAAATATAATAATAATGCTTTTATTATTGCCTCTAGGGCATATTTCCAACAGAGGGCTGGGCGAGCGCAAAGGCGGGCTGATGGGGGCTGGTGACGCCATGGGAGGCGGAGAGCCATTGTGCATGGCTGGAGACGGGGCTGCATGCGGGGTAGCTGGAGACGGGGTTGCATGTGCGGTGGGTGGAGGAGAGTTGGCACAGCCGGCGTGGGGCAGGTGGAGCAACATGCATGGCGGGTGACGGATATGCATGCATAACGGGTTGGTCCGAGTTGGTGCATGGTGTGTAGCCGCTAGGTGGAGTAGGAAATCTAGATCGGCTAGTTGAGTGGGTGCGTGATCATGGATATGGTGAAAGGAAAAACATGTTCGTCGAAAGTGACATGGCGAAATAATAACTTCGCCGGATGGCAAGGTCGAGACAATGATAGCCTTTGTGTTGACTAGGATAGCCAAGAAACACACACGCGACATGATCGAGGAGAGAGTTTATTCTTGGCGGTGGCGGATTGATTGGGATAGCATAGACAACCGAAGACACGAAGAGTTGCATAATCAGGTGGAGAGTCGATAGCTTAACATAGGGTATGCCAAAGTCTATGGCCCGGGAAGGGCGATGTTGACAAGATGGGTAGCGGTTGCAAGGGCCTCCGCCCAATAGGATGGCAGCATGGATGACTGAAACATAAGGCTCCGGACCACGTCATTGATTGTATGCGAATGGCGCGTCGGCCTTGCCGTTTGGGCAGAAGTGTAGGGGAACACGAGGCGAAGACGAATGCCATTAGAGGAGAAAAAGGTGGTAACTGTTGAGTTGATAAACTCAGTGCCGTTGTCGATCTGCATGGCAACGAGGGACGAGAAAATTGTGTCCGAACATACGTGACAAAGTTGAGGAGAATGGCAGCGGTTTCAGACTTTTGACGAGAGGAAAAGTCCACATAAAATGTGAAAAATCATCAACAATAATGAGATAATATTTAAAGCCCTGAATTACTCAAAAGCTGGAGAGGTCCAGAGATCACAATGTATCAATTTGAGCGGTTCGACGCTTATTGAAGATGACCTAGTGAAGGGCAGCACGTGCTTGCCAAGTTGACAAGCATGACAAACACATGAAGCTACCTTATTACAAGAAATAAAAGACTGTTTATGAAGTTGGGACATGGCGTCATGTCCTGGATGTCCTAAGCGGCGATGCCAAAGCTCGGTGGAGGTGGTGGCGAGGAGTCCATGGGCGTGGTGGTGGACTGACATGGGCGATGGGAAGATGTAGAGATCTCCTTGGCTATTGCAGCGAAGGATCACGGCCCTGATGCGAAGATCCTTCACAGAAAATCGAGCAGGTCAAATTCAATGGAACAAAGATTATCAATAGTGAAACGACGAACAGAGAGTAAATTTTTGACAATGTGAGGAACAAGTAGGACATTGCTAAGCAAGAGTGTGCGTGCGGAAGTGGGTATGGACGTGTGACCAATGTGTGATATGGGCAAGGTGGAGCCGTTGCCCACGGTAACAATAGAAGAAGAATTAGAAGGAGCTAGGTGGTGGAGCATACCAGGATCGGAGGCCATATGTGCGGTGGCTCCGGAATCCATGACCCACTCGCCAACAGTCGAGGGGACGGCGGCGTTGTTGAGGGCGGCCATCAGCGCGGTGCAGTCCCAAGATGGAGCGCCGCCATAGCCGGGGATCGGCGGTGGGTTGGTGCCGAATGCTTGTCCATGGAGAGGAGCCAGGGAGGTGAAAGCTTGTGCCGGTGGGAGCGTCGGGGGTCGTGGGCCTAGGAGGCCGGCCCCGGTGTTCTGCCTAGCCATCGGGGACGCCTGCAGCTGCTGATCCGTGAGAGGGTTGAAGCAGACCCACGGGCCAACAGAGGAGGGAGCGACGCGGTCTCAGAATCGCCGAAGTGCCGCCGTGTTGCTGCTGCTGTCGCGTTCTTCTTCTTGCGCCAATTGCCACCATTGCGGTTGCCGCCGGAGTTATTCGGTTGGCATCACCACAATCTTGACCAGAGGAGTTGGAGCTACCAGCGCCATGGTGGGAGCTGCCGCGCCGTGGGACGGGCCACCCATTGTAGAGGGCGGTCTGGTTGCCCACTGCCGATGAGTTCGCGAGCTGGGTCTCGCATGAGTGAGAAGGGAGCGCGTCTGGGTGAACGACGGCGGGGCTCTGCATGGTGACAATGGTGGTGATGTCGGAGAAGCGCGGGTTGAGTCCGCGGAGCGATTGAGGACAAGGGTCTGGTCGGTGACGGGCGTGGCGGCGTCGCGAGGGCGCCCGAGAGCCTTGAGGCGATGGCGATGGCGGTGATGGAGAGGTCGCCTTGCACAAGACCACGGAACTCCGCCTCGAGGTAGACGGCGTGGGTCATCGATTGTCGAGGAAGAGGTTGATGATGGCGCCCACGCCTCGCGCGCCGTCGGTCTCGGCCATGATGATGTCGAGGATCTCGTCGGAGATTGACCCGTAGAGCCATGACCGGACGACGTAGTCTCGCGAGTCCAGTCCGGCGCGGCGATCCGCCGGGCAGCGACGGTGTTAGCGTGAGGAAGCAAATCGTACTTGCCGAGGAGGACGCGACGAGCATCCGCCACTTGGTGAAGTTGGGCGCTGCAGGTCGGCGTCACGGGCACATGTGCGCCTGTTGGCGACTGGATTGTAGAGGAGACGGAGGCAGGCATGGCAGCGGTGACGAGGGCGCTGGAGGTGGCGTTCATGGTGGCAGGCAGGGAGGGGGAGGTGAGGGAGGAGCTGGTGGCGGCCGCGGTGCCTGGAGCGGTCGACATGGGGCTCGGCTGGGTGGTGGCGGGATCGGGGGTGGAGGGCCTCGGGTGTACGAGAGGCCGGATCGAGAGGTCTATCTGATACCAAGTAAAACACGTATGTTTGTGTTATGCACGCCTCTCATGGGGCGGCTGTATATCCACTTATATAGATTACAATGCTTGATCATCAAGGAAGATCAAGAAGATCCCTGACCGAATCAGTACATATCTGGTAGGTGATCATATGCCTATACAAAGCTATGTATACAAAAGGAATGCGTTAACAGTCGCGATGGCTCCACGACTAAGTCCTTTCACTAGGACATCTACCGTGACAAAACCACGACAGAAGGGGTGGCATTGCCCTTCTTGACACCACCACCCTTCACATTGTTCTTCTTCTCCTTAGGAGCGCCCTCTCCCTGTTACACAAAGGTTTGCTTGAGAGGAGGAGGTCGTTTGGCCTTGTCATTCTTCTTCTTGTTCTTGGGTTTGGGTGTGAACCCAATCCCTTCCTTGGCCACAACTTCCTTTTGATTGCTCAAAAGGTCGTTGAGGTTCTTCTCACCTTGTATGCATGACACAAGGCCTTTCTCAAGTTGCTTCCTCAACTTATCATTCTCCTCAACAAGATGCACATGCTCACAACACGGGTTAGTAGCATTTGCATTATCAATTAAGACCATATGAGGAAAAGTGGCTTTCTCCTTAGTTAGCCTTACTTGGAGTTGATCATGAGACTCTTTGAGGCTAGCATGAGCACCCTTCAAGACTTTGTGGGCCCTGTCAAGTACATCAAACTCCTCTTTGAGTCTAGCAAGATCAACCCCAAGCTTGGCTTTCTCGGAGTTTAGCACACGAGATACAACAAGAGCATGATCAAGATATTTCTTCAATTTAGGATGGTCCTCGTTGTATGACTCCTCAAGAGCCAAATGATGACCATGCTCTTCCTTAAGAGCATTGGAGAGATCCGAAATCTCATCGGCATAGTCACGACTATGCCCCTCCATCTTAGAGATGGTAATTTCGTGAGCCTCGATCATGTCATTGGCTTCACCAAGTTGTTCCAAGAGAGCAACGAAGTGCTTCTTGGATTTACCCTTGAGCTTACTCATAAAAGACTCAAATTCATTTTCCTCCACATTAGACCCCTCACTTTCATCAATGCAATTCGTCAATGAAGGATTAGTAATGATGGTAGTTTTGATGTTGGGGGTTACCTTGTTGGTGGCTTTAGCCATGAGGCACTTGGCGGTGCTGTTCTCATTAGGTGAGTCGAAGAGAGACACCCGTGGAGTCATCGCAATGGCAACGGAGGCCATGGCAACCGACTCACCGTCTTCTTCATCATCATCATCATCCTCATTGTACTCTTCTTGTGCCACCAACCCCTTGGGAGGAGTCTTCTTGGTGAAGTTGCTCTTGTTGGGGAAGGACTTGTCCTTGTCTTTTCGGATGAGCTTGCCACCATTGTCTTCCCTCTTCTCATAGGGGCACTCTGCAACAAAGTGACTCACATTGCCACAATTGTAGCAAGTCCTCATTCGTTGCTTGCTCTTCGTGCCACTCGAGTTGTTCTTGTTGAAGTTGGGCCTTGAGTTCTTCTTGCTCCAAAATTGCCTTGAAGCTAGAGCCATGTGCTCATGATAAGCATATTTTGTATCTTCGGGGTTGCTCTCCTCTTCTTCCTCTTATTCCACACTAACCTTGGCCTTCAAAGCAAGGTTGGGCTTCTTAGCTCTTTAAGAGCGCAACACCGCATTGTCGGCGGTCTTGTCCAAGATCCTCGTTGCCACAAACTCATCCAAGACTTCACTTCAGGACAAGGTGTGGAAGTCCGGTCTTTGAGGGATGACGGAGGACATGGCCTCGTGATAAGGCATCATGGCCTTGAGGAACTTGCGCTTGATCCAATTGTCATCTATATCCTTGCTCCCATGATCTCAGTGTGAGACTGCGAGAGTGGTTAACCTCCGGTAAAGCTCACGAGGTTCTTCATCTTCATTCATTGCAAACTCATCGGCCTCATCTTACACCACTTCATAGTTGGAGCGTTGAATGCTTGCGCTTCCTTTGTAAAGGGAAACAACATGGTGCCATGCTTCCTTGGGCATGGTGAAAGGTCGGAGATGTGCAAGATCTTCGGATGGAATTGCATCTTGGATGATGAAGAGAGCATTCTCGTTGAATTGATGATCTGTGGCTTCTCTAGGGGTGAAGTTGCTTGGGTCATGCGGATAAAAACCTTGCTCAATGATTCTCCAAAGGTTAGTATTAACATGGTTTAAATGACACTTAAAGTGATATACCCAAGCATCAAAATCCTCATTTTTCACAATCTTAGGAGGAGGGCCGGCATGATTTAAATGAGTGGAGGGAATAGGTCCTCCATAAGTAGGAGGTGGTTCCACATGCACTAGTACAGCGAGCTCCTAAACAAACGGTTTAAAACCCCTTTCCATGATGGCATTTGGAACCGTCTCCAAGTGAGTGTGGGCGATAGGGGGGTCCTTCCCACACGACCCATTAACCGTCGGGGATATGCCCTCCTGGCACACACGTTCGGCAAAATGAGGTTGTGTGCGACCAGCGAGTGCTCAACTACGGAAATACGTACAGTAGAGCTAAAAAAATACAATTATAAGGCGAAATTGTTTCCGATTGCAAGTACATCCCACACAATCAGTCCCCGCTAAACGTTTTCGTTCGTATGTACATCCCACACAGTCGCTCGAAGGAAAACATTTTGGTTCACAGGTACATCACACACAATTTTTCCCATCAAATCGCTTGCGTTATTGAATATATCACACACGGTCCATGGAAGAAACTGTGTGGCAAAGGCTGTCCATCACACACAGTTTTCATGTGGTAAACGTTTGCGCAAGGTAGCCTAACGCAAACAGTTTTCAAGAGAAAGTCGTGTGTGATTGTTCATTGATCCAACACAGTTTATTCCTAGAAACTGTGTGCGTTGCCTGAGGTCATCGCCCATGGTATTTTTTCAACAACCGTTTGCAATAGAAAAACCCAATTAGCAGGCCAATTCGCCACTAGCAGGCTAATTATCCGATTTTTCATAACCCATTTATTAATCTAATTTACAGTTCATATTTAGCACACAATATATTTCATTTTGATAATTGAAATACACCAGAGTACATCATCATATAGCTTCAAAGACTCAGCTAACCCATTACACAACTACACGGGACCAAGTTTCACATGCAACATCTATAACCTTCGAAATTAGCATCATAGGCGGTACATAGACAGATGTATCTCATCGGAAAACTGCTGAAGCGAAAGCGAATATTGAGCCTTCATTGATGTTGAAGGTCTTTGTAACTTTAGGCGGTCTTGGTGGATGATTGACCGTCCATCCTTCGTCCTCTTTAGGAACACTTCAATATTGAACCGTGGGTGTTGTATGAATACCTTCCTCGCCTCGACCATACAGGTGGTTTGAGAGGTAATCATCGATGAACTGCTTTGGAAAGGCCGAAAACAAGGATGTGCATAAATATCTTCTCTATATTGGAAATGGGGCTAAGGAATTAAAAAGGCAAAGTATAATAGTTAGTACCATCTGTAGTGAACTGATGTCTTCTTCATTGTGCGAGACAAAGATCTTGTTGTTTTTGTCGCTAATTTCTTTAGTCTAACAATCTTTACGAAGTTTCTTGACTTGGTGATATTCATGGACAACTCATTTCCCCATATGCAAAAAGGGTCGAACAGTGGGTCAAAACCTCTGACAGCAGGACCTACATGTGCAAGACCAAATTGTTAAAAACCTAAATATTAGAATGGTTCCTGCAATTGCACAATAATGTGCTACTCCCTCTGTAAACTAATATAAGAGCGTTTAGATCACTACTTTAGTATTCTAAACGCTCTTATATTAGTTTACGGAGGGAGTATTAGACAACGGACCATGCACGTGCTAGCCTCGATTGTAAACCTCAGTGCTTCCCATTGTTTCCCTGCAACACATATAAGGTAGTTAGTCATCAGGTTAAGTAAGGGTTCGCATGCTATCAGTAAAATATGTTGATGAAAAATAATCACATTGCGATTTATCGATTAATTCAAGCCATTGTGGAAAACCCATTTACCCAAACCAAGCATGATTAAAAACTAGGAAATATAGCACTTGTATATGTTTCTCATGTATTAAGTGCAACCAAATTCGATTTATTCCTCACATGCACAACAATACAAAATTCAATTTATTTCTCACATGGAAGACAATACAAAATTGCAGCCTAAAGAATTGAACATCACATTTGCAGTAATTGAACCAAGCAGTTAATCAAGACGACAACTAATTAACAAAGCAGTTAATAAGTGAGCACCACACGCATGCACGACATATAGAACATATACACTAGAGCAACAGATTGCATGGTAAAATTAGATAGCACAATTCACTAGAATTTGTGAAGGAAAGGCAGGAGCAGCACACGCAATGGGTAAACCGAGCATGCTTAACCGGCGTAGCTAGAAAATGGCAAGGTGCTCCTTCAAGATCTGGGGTTCGGCACGAATGGCAGCCATCGCGACCTCATCCGCGCGTGCGGTCGCGATTTGCTTCTCCGCTGCCAAATGCTCCTTGAGATCTTGGCTATACTGCGTGCACCATGGCTTAGGCCGGCGCTTATTTGGTGGAGGGGTCGGTGATTTGGGTGGAAGGTGTCGCGCTCGCGCCGGCGGTAGGGGCATGTGGGATGTGGAAGGAGGAGGAGGATGGGGGTCGGGTGTGGATTAACTGCGTGGATAGGCGATGCCGAGGAGCGTGAAGGAGGGTCGCTAGCAAGGAGGCGGCGGCGCTGCAAGCAAGGAGTGAAGGTTTCAACTTGGAAAGGAAGGCAGAATGAGGGGAAATGTGGCTTTTGCTAAGGTGGAGGGGGCGGGGAGGTAGATATTTCCGCGGAAGCCGAAAATTTGGAATCGCTTCAGCCAAAAAACTGGCGCGCAAAGTGTCATCAGACACGGTCCCTTATTTAGAACTGTGTACAATATGTGAACATCACAAACGATTCAGATAGCTTAACCCGTTGTAGGATCGAAAGTATGTCTAGAGGGGGGTGATTAGACTACTTGACCAAATAAAAATCTAGCCTTTTCCCAATTTTAGTTCTTGGCAGATTTTAGCAACTTAGCACAAGTCAAGCAATCAACCTAGACATGCAATTCTAAGAGTATATCAGCGGAATGAAAAACAATTGCATATGAAGGTAAAGGGAGGAGTTTGTCGGAGCAAACTCAATGTTGACACAGAGATTTTTTATCCGTGGTTCCGATAGGTGGTGCTATCGTACATCCACGTTGATGGAGACTTCAACCCACGAAGGGTCCACGAAGAAGCAACCTTGTCTATCCCACCATGGCCATCGCCCACGAAGGACTTGCCTCACTAGGGTAGATCTTCACGAAGTAGGAGATCTCCTTGCCCTTACAAACTCCTTGGTTCAACTCCACAATATTGACGGAGGCTCCCAAGTGACACCTAGCCAATCTAGGAGACACCACTCTCCAAGAAGTAACAAATGGTGTGTTGATGATGAACTCCTTGCTCTTGTGCTTTAAATGATAGTCTCCCCAACACTCAACTCTCCCTCACAGGATTTGGATTTGGTGGAAAGAAGATTTGAGTGGAAAGCAACTTGGGGAAGGATAGAGATCAAGATTTATGTGGTTGGAATGGAATATCTTGACCTCAACACAAGTGTAAGTGGTTCTCTCTCAAAAAATATGTGTTGGAAGTGTAGGCATGTTCTGATGGCTCTCTCCGCGAATGAAGAGTGGGTGGAGGGGTATATTGTGACGCCCTCGATTCAATCGTACACTAATCATGCACGCAAATGTGTACGATCAAGATCAAGGACTCACGGGAAGATATCACAACACAACTCTACAAATAAAATAAGTCATACAAGCATCATAATACAAGCCGGGGCCTCGAGGGCTCGAATACAAGTGCTCGATCATAGGCGAGTCGTGGAAGCAACAATATCTGAGTACGGACATAAGTTAAACAAGGTGCCATAAGATGGCTAGCACAAAGCTGGGATCTGGATCGAAGAGGACAGGCCTCCTGCACAGGATCCTCCTAGGTCACTCCTGAGTCGTCGTCGTGGGCTGCACGTAGTAGTAGGCACCTCCGGAGTAGTAGTCGTCGAGGCGGTGGCGTCTCGGATCCCAGGCTCCATCGTGCGATTGCAGCAATCGAGTAGAGATAGGGAAAAGGGGAACAAGGCAACCGTGAGTACTCATCAAAGTACTACATAAGCAAGGAACTACACTACATATGCATGGATATATGTGTAAAGGCCATATCGATGGGTGAAGCTGCAGAATGCCGAGAATAAGAGGGGATAGCTAGTCTTAACGAAGACTACGCTACGGACACTGTCTTGCAGAGAGAAGAGGACAACGGAAGTCCTCCAAGTAACATCATATAGCAATAATCCTACCCGCAATCCCCGCTCATATCCACGAGCGAGGCGACCACGGTTATATCGGCACTTGAAAGGGTGTGTTTTATCAAGTATCCGGTTCTAGTTGTCATAAGCTCAAGGTACAACTCCAAGTCGTCTGTTACCAAAGATCACGGCTATCCGAATAGATTAACTTCCTGCAGGGTGCACCATCTTACCCAAAGACGCTTGATCCCATTTGGCGGACACACTTTCTGGGTCATGCCGCCGCGGAAGATCAACACGTCGCAGCCCCACCTAGGCTGTGAGAGAGGCCAACACGCGGTCTAAACCTAAGCGCGCAGGGTGCAGGCCCATCGCCCGAAAGCACACACACACGTATGACGTCTGCCGGAAGCAGACCTAGCCAAAGCAGCGTTCAGTCCAATCCGTAGCGCCGCTCCGTCATTGACGTCTGAAGTGCCGGTGATACCACGACGCGGGATACCCATAACTACTCCCGCGTAGATGGTTAGTGCGTATAAGCTCGTAGCCAACCGGATCAAATACCAAGACCTCGTTAAGCGTGTTAAGTAACATGAACGCCGAACAGGCCAGGCCCACCTCTCTCCTAAGCGGTCTCAACCTGCCTGCCGCTCCGCCACAAAGATCCACTCATGGGTGCTCCATCGGCCGACCCGACTTTAGTCTCACATGTATCATGTATAAAGTATATGGTATATACCGTGATCACCTCCCAGTGATCACGGCCCGATAGTATAGCACGCAAGACGGACAAGAAAGTAGGGCCACAGATGAATGTACTAGCATCCTATACTAAGCATATAGGATTGCGGTAAGGTAACAAATGAAGTTACAAGGACAGGCTATGCAGCAAAGTATAGGAGTATCTGAAAGCAATAACATGCTATGCTACTCTAATGCAAGCGGTGTAGATAAGAGTAGGCGATATCTGGTGATCAAGGGGGGCTTGCTGGTTGCTCAGCAAGGAGAGGGTCGTCAACACCGTAGTCGAATCGGCCACAGCAGCTGGCGTCGGTCTCAGTAGTCTACCAAGAGAAGAGGGGAAGAGACAATGAATACATGGTAACAGATGCATAACGATGCATGACATGCCAAGAACCGATGCTAGGCGTGCCCTAACGTGGTAAGAAGGGTACTGGTTTAGGGGGGGAAAACATCCGGGAAGTTATCCCGGTTCCGGACGTCTGTCAGACGGATGAACCGGAGAGGAAAGTTTGCAGAGTTCGATAGGTTAGAGGCGTGTGGTGGACGAGCGGATGCGTATCCGGATTCGTCTCGTCGTTCGAGCAACTTTCATGTTGAAATTATTTTAATCCGGATTACGGATTAAAAGATATGATTTATAAAAGATTTTATTAATTTACGGAATTTTAATTAATTATTTAATTAATTTGAAATTGCATTTATGACATCAACATGATGTCATGCTGACGTCATCAGTCAACAGGGTTGACTAAGTCAACCCTGACAGGTGGGTCCCGCATGTCATTCACTAATGACTAATTAATTTAATTAGTCTAATCAAAGTTTAATTAACCTTAGTTAATTAAGTTAATTAATGTTTAGTGTTAATTAGTTCAGAATTAATTAGTTTAATTAATTACCCAATTAATTTAACTAATGATTAGGGTTAATTAATCCGGAATTAATTAGATTAATTAATTGCTTAATTAATTAATTAATTAATTATTTAGCTAATTAATTTAATTCATTTCTATTTCCATTTTAGTTTCTGTTTTTATTTAAAAACGTTCTTTGTTTGTTTTTTTATCATTTGGGGGTGGGGCCCCCACGTCAGTGGCCCGAGGCCAAATCAGGCGTGGCGCGGCAGGCGTGCCCGAACGGATCATCGCGATCAGGGGATCGGGGCCACGGGGCGGCGCAATACAGCTGCTGCCTGGCCGGCCGTGGCAGCAGTGCAGCCGGTGGTCTTCGGGCAGGCGGTGTGAGTTGGCCAGGGGCTGGGGAAGGAGGAGGGCGAGGGGGGGGGGCGAGGGCGCCGGAGGGCGGAGGGCGAGGGCTTGGGCGCCATGGCGTCGCCGTCGTGGGGGGAAGAAGGGGGCGGCGGGCCGTGCAGTGGCTTGGGCGGTCGGGGCACTTGGCCGGATCCGCCGGGGAAGAGGAACGGGGTGGGCGTCGGTCTGGCAAGAACATGGCGCCCGAGCCAGCAGGACGGGGGCAGGGCCACCGACGACGAGCGGGGAGCGGGGAGCGGAGGGGGAACCGTGGCAGTGGCGGAGCCATCGCCGACGAGGGGAGGAGAGAGGGGGCCTCTGGGGAAGCAGGGCCTAGGCGGCGGGCTCGGTGAGGGGGGGAGTCCGTCGGGAGAGGGTCGGTGAAGCGTGCCGGCGGGCGGCGAGCCGAGCTGAGCCAGGCTGAGGGAGGCCTTGAGCTCGAGGCGGAGGGGAGGAGGATCTTCAGGCGGCGGAGGAGGAGGAGGACCGGGGCGCGGTGGGCGGGGGTCGGTGGCGAGTGGAGGACGGCGGGGTTGGCTCGGTCGGGGCGATCTCCGCCCGATCAGATCGAGGCGGGGCGAGGCGAGGGCGTGGGGTGGGGTGATCGGCTAGGGTTAGCTGCTGGTGTGTGGGGGGGTTAGTGGGGTGGCGGCTGGGCGGTGGGCGGCCAGGGGAAAGGGGGGATGGGCCAAGGGCCAGAGTGGGGAGGGGCCTACTGGCTGGGCGAGGGGGTCTTCCCCCTCCTGCTTTTATTTTATTTTTCTTTTATCATTTTTCCTTTTGTTTTGGTTTATTTAAAATGCTCGGCATTTTGTAAATATTAGTGCACCCACCAATATTAGTTTAGTTAATTTAAACAGCCCCGAACATTTTAGAATTTATTTTGAAACCCTTTTTCGTTTGTTTTAGTTTTAATTTTTGTTTTAGGGCGGGTCCGAATTAACGAGAGGTTAATTAACTTGAACAGGGACGATTCTTGTTGCATAACCACCGGCGTTACAAATCTCCTCCACTACAAGAAATCTCGTCCGAGATTTAGGAGGTAGAAGGAAAGAGTGCGGATATTCATCCGTAAGCGATCCTCGCGTTCCTGGTGGCTTCATCTTGAGTGATTCGACCATTGGACCTTGAGGAACTTGATCGCCGACGGGTGCGGCGTTCAGCAGTCGAGGATGCGGACGGATGCTCTTTATAGGAGAGGTCTGTTGCAATTCGAGCACTTCATGGTCCTTTGCTCGGATTGGGTCTTTGAAGCAGCGTCGGAGTTGGGACACGTGGAACACATCGTGAACACGAGAAAGGTTCGACGGAAGCTCCATTGATAAGCCACTTTTCCACGCCTTTCGAGAATAGTGAAAGGGCCAATATAGCGAGCTAGCTTGCCCTTGATCGGCGGTGAGCACCCTTCATTGGTGTAGCGAAGATAGGCCTTTTCGCCGAGTTGATAGACCATGTCTTTGTGATAGCGGTCATAATTACTCTTTTGACGCTTGTTGAGCAGTCTTGAGATTCTCGCGAATTACGCGGACTTGTTCTTGGCATGTTGGATAATATCCGGACGAAGAGTGGGCGTTCCCGTTTCGACCAGTTCGAGAGGGTTCGGCACTTTCGTCCATATAACACCTCGAAGGGGCCATCTTGAGACTAGCTCGATAGCTATTATTATAAGAGAACTCAGCATACGGAGAGATTCCTCCCATTTCTTGCGAATGAGGCGACACAAGCTCGAAGCATGTCTTGAGAATTTGGTTGACACGTTCAACTTGCCCTTGTGATTGCGGATGAAAGCGATCTTGAAAGATAAATGAGTCCCCATAGCTTCTTGGAAACTTGCCCGAATCTTGAAGTGAATAAGCTGCCACGGTCCGAGCGATAACCAGTGGAATACCGTGAAGTGAAACAATTCGGACATATAGGCGTTGCAAGCTGGCTAGCGTGATCGTTTCTTTGACCGCCGAAAATGTGCAACTTTAGAAAGCGGTCAATGGCGACAAGAATAGCATCATTACCTTTCTGCGATTTGGGAAATCCGGTGGCGAAGTCCATTTCAACATGGTCCCATTTCCATTCGGGAATAGAGATAGGTTGCGAGTTCAGCAGGCCTTTGATGTTACTGCTTTGATCTGACGGCAAGCGTCACACTCGTAAACATAGCGAGCAATGTCACGCTTCATATTAGACCACCGAATCTCGGCGAATGTCTTGATACATCTTTGTCTTGCCGGGATGGATACATAGAGGCGTATCATGAGCTTCTTGCATAACCTTCGAGTCATATTCAGATTTTCCTTCTTACATGGCACCACTAGGCGGCCTTTGAAGTACAAGGCGCCATCATCGGCAATAGTGAAGGATGAGGATTTCCTTTCCGATGTCTTGTTTAAGCTTGTAGACTTGTAATCAAATCCTGCATTGTCTTTATGGTGCCCACGAGATCGGGTTCAACAGCCGGGGTATAGAGGAACCACGAGGGAACAACACGGAGATTCATCTTTTGGAACTCGGAGGAGGGGGGAGCGAAGTGCACGGAGGAACAATATGGAGGTTCACTTTGAATTCTTCAACAAGTGGGGCTGAACTTTGTGAACTGAAGGTGGTTGCAGAAGACTTGCGGCTCAAGGCATCAGCCATTACATTAGCCTTGCTGGCGTATAGGAAATACCCAAATCAAAGTCTGCAGCAGTCTCCATCCATCTCTGCGGCGGAGGTTCAGGTCTGGCTGAGTAAGCAGATACTTCAGACTTTGGTGGTCGGTGAAGATCTCATAGCGATTACCGAGAAGGTAATGTCGCCCTTGCTTGATGCATGTATGACAGCAACAAGTTCGAGGTCGTGAACTGGGTAGTTCTCTTCGTGAGGCGCAATTGTCGAGAGGCATAAGCAACTACTTTGCGCTCTTGCATTAGGACACCGCCTAAACCTTGACGAGATGCGTCGCGATAAATGACGAAGTCCTTCTTAGTATCGGGAGGAGCTAGCACGGGCAGAAGTCAACTTGTCTTTGAGTGCACGAAACTTTCCCGACACTTATCATCCATTGGAACTTGGCGCCTTATATAACAAAGTTAGTCGAGGCACGGCAATCTTGGAGAAGTTCTCGGCGAATCGACGGCAATAGTGGCGAGACCGAGAAAAATTCGACTTGCTTGCGTTCTTGGAGGAGTCAATCGAGAATAGCCTGAACTCTTTCGGGGTTGACGGCAATACCATCTTTAGAAATGACATGCCCAAGATAGGTTACTTGGGAAGCCGAATTCACACTTGGAGAACTTGGCATAGAGTTGATGCTCTCGTAGCTTTTCCAAAGACAAGGCGAAGATGTTGACATGTTCTTCTTCATTCTTGGAAAAGATTAGGATATCATCCGGATAAACCACGACGAACTTGTCGAGGTAATCCATGAATATATAGTTCATCGAGAGAGAAGGTGGCTGGAGCATTGGTTAAGCCGAAGGACATGACGGTGTACTCGTATGAACCATAACGAGTCACAAATGCGGTCTTGGGGATATCCTCCTCGCGAACACGGATCTGGTGGTAACCCAACCTCAAGTCGAGTTTGAGAACAGCGAGCGAACCAGCCAATTGATCATAAAGATCATTGATCAGGAAGAGGATACTTATTCGAATGGTAGCTTGATTTATAGGACGGTAGTCTTGGACCAATCGGTTTGTCCCATCCTTCTTCTTGACAAGAGAAGGTGCTCCCCAAGGAGAGCAACTTGGGCGAATGAAACCGCTTTGAAGAGATTTGTCGATTTCCTCCTTTAGTTCAAGGAGTTCATCGGCGGCATCTTGTAGGGGCGCTTGGCTATAGGAGTGGTGCACGGTTTCAAGTCGATGGCGAATTCGACAGCTCTAGCAGGGGAATCCTGGAAGTTCTTCAGGAAAGACGTCTTGGAAATGCAAAGCAGCAGGAATGTTTTCAATTCCCTCGAGGGTGCGGCGTTCAATGCATTCAATGCATAGAGCCTTGCCTCGGCATCTTGAACCGAGCGAGCATTGTAGCTACGATTTCATCGAAGGGTGCAGCAGATGGGCGGTCTTAGTGGCGCAAGCGATTGGCGCCGTATCGCTTTCAACCAATCCATCCCCAAAATGAGGTCGATGTTAGGCGTCTTGAGGATAATGGGGAGGCATAGAATTCCAACCTTCGATTTCCACGGGACATCGGCGCCAACCATGGAGGTTTGACATTGTCCCAATGGGGTTTTACCACTACCGAAGAGTTCATCTCTTCACACTTAACGTCGTGCTTGTATGCAAAGTCCTCGGACATGAATGAATCGATGCTCTGAATCGAATAAAAGCAGATCCAGTCTTGAATTTACGAGGAGTGTACCCATCACGAGCAGGCTGGTCATGAGCTTCGTTCGGATCAACGTGGTTGGCTGAGCTTGCCCATAAGACTTGCGGTGTTGTTGCGGTTCTGGTTGTTTCCACGGCCAGCTCTTTGGAAGGGCGATTGATTCGGTTACGGTTGCATTCTCTAGCACGGTGCCCTGGCTGTCACTTTGAAGCATAAGCCATTATTGGGAGTGGGAACAGGAGCTTGGGGTGGCGGAGCTGGAAGCTTGGCTGCTTAGTTGTAAGCGGACGAGGTGTAGCATAGTTCGCTTTGAAGCAGATGCATTGGTGGTACATGCTATTGGGAATCCATATCTTGCGCTTCTGCGAGGACGGGCCGAAGATGAGCCCGAGTCACAGTTGCGCTGTTAGAGCTCTGGTATTCCTGCGAGACCAGTTTCGACGTTGATAGCTTTGTTCACCAAGGTGGCGAAATCAGCAAAGTCGTGCACTAGAAGTGCGAGCTTGATGTCGACTTGAAGTCCGTCACGGAACTTCTCTTGTCTGCGTGCATCGGTTGCAATATCCTCTTGACATAGCGAGACAAGTCCAGAACTCTCGATAGGCTTAAACAGATCTTGTTGCCTTGGGTGAGATTGCGGAACTCACGCTTCTTCGGTCCATGACCCCTTGAGGATGAAGCGGGCACGGAAGGCAACACGGAAGTCGGCGGTGATGAGTGTTCCAAGCTGGCGAAATCGCCGGTGGCTGTCCCACCATTGAGCTGCGGGTCCCTTCGGAAGAAGGAAGCAAAAGTGACATAGCTGGCGGGGCTACATCGGCAGACTCCATCTCATAGGTGATGTCACGGAGCGATCATCGACATCCGATGGCTGAGTTGAGCTGCGGTACACGCTGGGGTTGAGCGTATGAAATCCTGCGAGTTGTCCCGTTTGGGTCTTTGGTGCATATTGGGCGAGGCTGAGCCATCATGTTCTCCATGGTGGCGATTCATCTCGAGCTGTTGGATCATACCAGCCATGTACTCGGCGGTGGTGGGAAGTTGGCACCACGGACCACGACTGCTGGCCTAACCATCTGCTATTATATAACGAGGGTAGTTGACATTTGAGAAATTAAGCAAGAGGCAGAATCATTCATGATGAAACATGCATAATGAAAGAAAGCATGATGGGAACTACATAGTAGTTGGCATATCTTACAAAAGGAATCATGCATAGAGTTCGATACATAGAGTCCGATTACATAGACTACTACATCATAGGCGGCACACAGGCTCATGGCGAATACATCAAATGCTAACAAGCAAGTCTACATCGGTCCCACGATGCTGCGGAGGTAGCAGTAGCTGAAAGCTGGTAGTCTTGGCGGTGGATAGTCCTCCACGTCGGTGACACAGGGGCGCGGATACTCGGTGCTGAATCCGGCGTCCGGTGGCGAAAGGGGCCAAGTCGGAGAGTAGCCTCCCACGTCCGCCAACCGACACCTGGGGCATCACGGTCTGGCTGGGTAGATCGCAGAACGCGCAGCTCTCCGGAGCGGACAAAGGGTGCATCAGCGTCGAGCACGGTAGAGGTCTTGACGGGTGATGTACAACTTCGTGGCGAAAGCCCGGTTAGCTCGATCCAGCCCATCGGCATGCAGAACAAAGTTACGATGGTGGAAGGGCTCTCTGGTGACGATGGTGTAGGCAGCGGTGTAGTAACCCTCCTCACCAACATCGACGCGATAGCAATGTGCACGAAGGGGAGGTGTCCAACTCTCGATACTCGCGACGAAGGCGTGTCGAGCAGCATAAGCAGCATCGTGGACTGCCATATCGATGGTCACTCCAACACCATGTGCGGTGTGCGGCCGATGAGTGGACTCATACTCCCGAGAGTAGAGGTGGGCGATGGCGGCATCTGCTCCTGGTTGTAGTCTGGTACTCCTCATAGGCGGTGTACTCGGGGTGCGGCGATAACCAGATAGGTCATCATCTCGGCTAGCACCGCAGTGATCCCGAGGCACCAATGGCCGCCGTGTGGCGCATACGACCTGCCTCGTGGGTTCCATCCCGAAAACAAAGGCGTTTCAAGGAGTCAAATGACAGGTGGAAATTGTTCAAATACAATTCCAAAAACAACTAAGGCTATATCCATCTTGGGGTGAATGCGGTCACGGGATCCTAGTGATAGTTAGTAAAATCGTTTAACCCGAGTAGAAGAGAGTCGAGTCCCGAGTAAAGGTCGAGGAGTAAAAGATCCTAATACCACCCGATGGCGGCGTGGGCCCGTAAGGCACACAGCCAAGTTAGTAAAAGTTTTGCAATGTCTAGACTCGACTTGGCCAAGGAGTGTGGAAGGGGATTCCTACAGCAATCGGCTCGATACCAACTTGTGGCGCCCTCGATTCAATCGTACACTAATCATGCACGCAAATGTATGCGATCAAGATCAAGACTCACGGAAGATATCACAACACAACTCTACAAATAAAATAAGTCATACAAGCATCATAATACAAGCCGGGGGCCTCGAGGGCTCGAATACAAGTGCTCGATCATAGGCGAGTCAGCGGAAGCAACAATATCTGAGTACGGACATAAGTTAAACAAGGTGCCATAAGATGGCTAGCACAAAGCCGGGATACAGATCGAAGAGGACAGGCCTCCGCACAGGATCCTCCTAGGTCACTCTCTGGTCGTCGTCGCCGGCTGCTGCGTAGTAGTAGGCACCTCCGAGTAGTAGTCGCGTAGGCGGTGGCGTCGGATCCAGGCTCCATCGTCGATTGCAGCAATCGAGTAGAGATAGGGAAAAGGGGAACAAGGCAACCGTGAGTACTCATCCAAAGTACTGCAAGCAAGGAGCTACACTACATATGCATGGATATATGTGTAAAGGCCATATCATGGGGTGAGCTGCAGAATGCCGAATAAGAGGGGATAGCTAGTCTTAACGAAGACTACGCACGGACACTGTCTTGCATGCAGACGAGAAGAGGACAACGGAAGTCCTCCAAGTAACATCATATAGCAATAATCCTACCGGCAATCCCTGCTCATATCCACGAGCGAGAGCGACCACGGTTATATCGGCACTTGAAAGGTGTGTTTTATCAAGTATCCGGTTCTAGTTGTCATAAGCTCAAGGTACAACTCCAAGTCGTCCCTGTTACGAAGATCACGGCTATCCGAATAGATTAACTTCCTGCAGGGTGCACCATCTTACCCAAAGACGCTTGATTCCATTTGGCGGACACACTTTCTGGGTCATGCCCGCCGCGGAAGATCAACACGTCGCAGCCCCACCTAGGCACAACTGTGAGAGGCCAACACGCCGGTCTAAACCTAAGCGCAGTGCGGGCCCATCGCCCGAAAGCACACTGACGTTCGTCTGTGGCCGAAGCAGACCTAGCCAATGAGCGTTCGGTCCAATCCGGCAAGGCCGCTCCGTCGTGACGTCTGAAGTGCCGGTGATACCACGGCGCGGGATACCCATAACTACTCCAGCGTAGATGGTTAGTGCGTATAAGCTCGTAGCCAACCCAGATCAAATACCAAGACCTCGTTAAGCGTGTTAAGTAACCATGAGCGCCCGAGCGAGGCCAGCCCACCTCTCTCTAAGCGGTCTCAACTCTGCCTGCCGCTCCGCCACAAAGATCCACTCATGGGTGCTCCATCACCGACCCGACTTTAGTCTCACATGTATCATGTATAAAGTATATAGTATATACCGTGATCACCTCCCGAGTGATCACGGCCCGATAATATAGCAGCGAGACGGACAAGAAAGTAGGGCCACAGATGAATGTACTAGCATCCTATACTAAGCATATAGGATTGCGGTAAGGTAACAATGAAGTTACAAGGACAAAGCTATGCAGCGGTATAGGAGTATCCAAAGCAATAACATGCTATGCTACTCTAATGCAAGCGGTGTAGATAAGAGTAGGCGATATCTGGTGATCAAGGGGGGCTTGCTGGTTGCTCTGGCAAGGAGAGGGTCGTCAACACCGTAGTCGGCGGCCAGTGCAGCGTCGGTCTCGTAGTCTCACCAAGAGAAGAGGGGAAGAGACAATGAATACATGGTAACAGATGCATAACGATGCATGACATGCCAAGAAGCGATGCTAGGCGTGCCCTAACGTGGTAAGAAGGGTCTTGGTTTAGGGGAAAACATCAGGAAGTTATCCGGTGCTCCGGACGTCTGTCAGACAGATGAACCGGAGAGGAAAGTTTGCAGGTTCGATAGGTTAGAGACGTGTGGTGGACGAACGGACTGCGTATCCGAATTCGTCTCGTCGTTCTGAGCAACTTTCATGTTGAAATTATTTTAATCCGGATTACGGATTAAAAGATATGATTTATAAAAGATTTTATTAATTTCTGGAATTTTAATTAATTATTTAATTAATTTCGAAATTGCATTTATGACATCGACATGATGTCATGCCGACATCATCGATCAACGAGGGTTGACTAAGTCAACCCTGACGATGTGGGTCCCGCATGTCATTCACTAATGACTAATTAATTTAATTAGTCTAATCAAAGTTTAATTAACCTTAGTTAATTAAGTTAATTAATTTTAGTGTTAATTAGTTCGAATTAATTAGTTTAATTAATTACCCAATTAATTTAACTAATGATTAGGTTAATTAATCCGAATTAATTAGATTAATTAATTGCTTAATTAATTAATTATTTAGCTAATTAATTTAATTCATTTCTATTTCCATTTTAGTTTCATTTTTATTTAAAAGCGTTTTTTTTATCATTTGGGGTGGGGCCCCGCCTTGATGTCGAGGCCGTCGAGCAAGGGCGACAGGCGATGTCGAACGGATCGTCGCGATCCCGGGTATCGAGACCACGGGCAGGTGGCCGAGGCCACAGCCCGGCCGTGCCAGAAGCAGCGGCAGTGAGGTGGTTCGGTCAAGGCGGGTGTGAGTTCGTAGGGCCGAGCATGTGATGGGAAGGACGAGGGCTCGGGGGGGCGAGGGCGCCGAACAGGAGTGGGCCGAGGGCGAGGGCTCAAGGCATGCCGGGCGTCGGCCGTCGTAGGGGAAGGGCGGCGAAGGCCGTCTGTGGCGGGGCAGTCGGGTCACAGGCACCGGATCCGCCAGGGGAAGAGGAACGAGCAGGCGTCGGTCTGCAAGCCATGGCGCCGAGCCGGACAGGGCAGGCGGGGCCTGGCGACGAGCGGGAGCGGAGGGGGAACTGGCGCGCGGTGGCCGAGCCATCGCCGACGGGGAGGAGAGAGAGGGGCCTCTGTGGGGGAGCGGGGCCTAGGCGGCGGGCTCGGTGAGGCGGGGAGTCCGTCGGGAGGGGGTCGGTGAAGCGTGCCCGATATCATTAGGGTTAGGGCATAACCTAATCTCGGTGAGACCGATTACACAAACTCAGTGAGACCGATTTTGGTAATAGACTAACAGAGAGTTGGTCAGGCAAACTCGGTGGGACCGATTCGCTCATCTCGGTCGGACCGAAGCGTTACGAAAAGGAAACAGAGTGTTTGCATTGCAATCTCGGTGGGACCGATCGCTCATCTCGGTTTGACCAAAACATTACAAAGGGAAACAGAGAGATTACAATCCCATCTCGGTGAGACCGAGATCCCTATCGGTGAGACCGAAAAGTCTAGGGTTTCTGGCAGTGGCTATGTCAACTGAACTCGGTGGCTCCGGATATGAAATTTCAGTGGGGCCGAGTTGGACTTTTTGGTTTGCGACATATGTGGATATGAGAAAGTAGTGGAGGGTTTTGGAGCATATCACTAAGCATTTTGAGCAAGAACCTCGTTAAGCAGCACCTCATCCCTTCTTAATAGTATTGGCTTTTCCTATAGACTCAATGTGATCTTGGATCACCAAAATAGAAAATGTAGAGTCTTGTGCTTTGAGCTTGAGCCAATCTTTTGTCCTTAGCATTTTTGAAGGGTCCACTTTCTAATCCATGCCATGCTAATCATTGAGCTTTCCTGAAATATTCATCTTGGAATAGCATTAGCTCAATGAGCTATATGTTGTTAGGAATTACCAAAACCACCCAGGGATAGTTGCACTTTCAATCTCCCCCTTTTTGGTAATTGATGACAACATATAGATCAAAGCTTCGACACATGATAGATAAGATTGAAAAACATTGTCGCTTTGAGAAGTATGTGATAAGCAAGAGCTCCCCCTAAATTTGTGCATTATTTAAAATTTGCTTTTGAATGCAAATGCACGATCGATTAGGATCATGGGTTACTCTTCCATGTCACATACATCTTGGTGGAGCGCTCAAAATGATAGAGATTAAAACACATGCACTCATCACCAAACAAAGTGAATGATCATAAGAGGATATAAAGATAATATCATCCAACAAGCATTAAGGATAGCATATTATCAAACACATGATCAAACAAGTATCTCACAAGGACATAAAGTAGTATCTCACACAGGTACACAATAAAGTTTCAACCAAAATAGCAAGAGAGATAAAAAGGCAACACTCTCTCTCGAAGCCTATGATCTATACATTTTTATCCCCCTTTGGCAACAAGTTACCAAAAAGTTCAAAAATGCATAGTGCTAAACGACTCTCAGGCTTGATCTTCGGTAGGAGGTGTTGAGAGAACTCCAAGGACGAAGGCTTCAGATGAAGTAGCTGGAGCTGGTGGAGTAGCTGCTGGAGGTGGAACTGGAGTTGTTGCTGCTGGTGTTGTAGCTCTAGTGTCTGTCACTGGCACTGCAGTTTGGATCTCTGTCACCTTGACATCAAGGTCATAGAATTTTGTCTCAATAATCGTCTCCAGACTCTCCTGGTTCTTGGTCAGGGTGGCCAAGACCTTCTCAATCCTGAGGGTGGATTGGATCAGATATCCAAGCTGGTCTTGCTTGCTCTTCAGGAATACCTTAGATGCCTCCTCTACTGTTGGCATCTTTGCAGCCTTCTCTGCCTTAGCCTTCTCTCTCTTCTCATGAGCTTGAGCTGAAGATGGTTCATTTTCATTCATCACTACTTTGTTATCTTCAAATTCAGGGTAGATGGGCAGGTTCTCCTTATCCAAAATGTACTTGCCTTTGCCCATCTTTGAGTTGATGTGCTCCTGAATTTGTGGGGCATACCCACAACTTCTCTTCTGGTCAGCAGTTGTCCTCTTGATTGTCTCAACAACCAGGCTCATGACCTTGAACTTCTGTGGGACATCAAATATATGCAGCAAGTTGATGGCATGTCCTCTGATCATCTTGTGATCACCTGACTTGGGTAGCAGTGTGTGCCTTAAGATCCAGTTGATTGTTGGCAGACCAGACAACAAGTAGTGAACAGATCCAAACTTATGTGTATCCAAGGCAGCATCTGGGATCTCTTTGTACATGTTGGCCATAGTGTTGTGGTCTTCTTCTTCTCTGCATAGACATCCAAGTCATCCTCATGTTCTTTAGGAGCATTGATAAGCTTGGCCCATTCCTCAACTGTAGACTGGTACCTAGTACCCTCAGACATCCACACTATCCTTCCATCTGGATAGATGTGGGCAGTGGAGTAAAACTACATGTTGAGCTCATCATTCCACTTGGTGAGCTTCTAGGCAACAAAAGTGTCAACTCCACATGCCTTGAAGCTATCAAGCACACCAGGGAAGTGATCCTCATTCTCCTTGATGAACTCCCAGTCAAACCATCTCATGTCACACAATGGGCTTCTTATCCAGCAGAACTGTCTCATAGAAGTCCTGCTATCCTTGTGTGAAACCTATAGTCCACAGCAGTCCTTCTCCTGATAGCATATGGATCAAACTATCTCCATAGTCTCAATCCTGCATCCTTCCTGATTTTCATGTTCTCTGCAACTGGGTGTGCATCAGTGTGGTCAGGGATCTTGGGTTTCAGCTTCCTCAATACATCAGAGTCATATTCTTCTTCTTCAGCAGCAGCTTCAGGCACTGGGGCCTTGTTCTTCTCTTCAGTAGGGATGTTCCTAGTGCTTCTCTTGGGTTTAGGCTTTGGAGCTGGAGCAGCAGCCTTGGGAGAAGATTTGGGCTTAGATGGAGTAGCCCCTAATTTGATTGCATCCCCCATAAGCTTTTGAGCTTTAGGTGCTGGTGTAGCATCCTCTTGCTCTTCCTCTTCTGAATCTTTCCTCATTGGGGGCTTGCCAAGAACTCTGGCAGTAATGGTTCTGTCCCTCTTCTTCTTCTTATCTTCACCAGCTGCCTCTTCTTCAGACTCAATGGTGAACTGCATGGTTTCACCTGTGGCAACTTTTCTTGGCTTAGACATGGGCTGTCTTTTTGCTGGAGCCTTTGTTTTCAGACCAGGCTTTGTTGCAACAGCTGTGCCATACTCTTTCTTTAGAACCTTTTTCTTTGAAGTGGCTTCATCTTCAACTGCCACATAGTCCTCATCTTCTGAATCAGAATTCCTCTTCTTCCTTGTCCTGGTGGCAGCCTTTGGCAAATTGCTGGGAGTGCTCCTGCTGCCATCATCGCAACTGCTAGAGGGATCTGAGCCCTCACTCATCTCCACCTGCTGTTCAGACTTGTTCTGGCTGTCACTCTGGTCATACATCTTTGCAAACTCTCTGACAGCAGACCCTGTGAATAGATTATAGATGAGGTAGAGAAGATGAGCATCACTAAGTACAGAAGTTTTGCAAAACAGATGACTTAAAAACTTAGTTTTAGTTCTCCACAGAAAGCATTTCGGATCTACCGATTTGTAAACTCGGTGATACTGAAGCAGCTTTTGGAACCTAAACTAGTGAACTCGGTCAGACCGAGTCACGGTTCGGTGGTACCGAGACTGCTAGGGTTTCACAAAGAATCAAACTCGGTCACACCGATTTGCAATTTTCGATCAGACCGAAAATGCATGTGCTCTAGCCTAAGCCAAATCGGTGAGACCGATTTCTACAACTCGGTCAATCCAAGATGAATTCAGCGGAGACCTAACCCTAAATTTTCAAATCAAAACTAATCTACGGGATGTTTTCACTGGACAGGATGATTTCAATCGTGGCAAGAATCATGGCAAAGCAATGTGCTAAGAATCAGAGTTAAGGATTAGCACAAAGTTCAAGTTCGTACCCTAGTTCGGCGGCGAACTTGCTACGGCGGCAACGGCGGGGCAGATTGCCGTTGACAGCGGTGGAGACCAGCGGCGGGAGGTCGCTGGCGACGAGAGGACGGTCCGGAGACCCGAGGTGGCAGAGCAGGTTATGCGCGGGCGAGGAGGTTCGAAATTTTCTCCAAAATTTGGCCCGTCGGTATATATAACCTGACCCTGTCGGTGTGACCGAGTGGAACAACTCGGTGGCACCGAGATGCAAAACTGCAAGCAGCTACTGCAACTCGGTATGACCGAAAGGTGTCTAATCGGTTGCACCGAGATTGAAAACCCTAGATCAACTTAGTGATCTTGGTAGGACCGAAAAGGATGAATCCGTCAGACCGAGATGCACAAAGAGGTTTTGGAGGTTTAAGTCTATGACGAATCAGGAACTCCGTGTGCTCCTCACACAGAGTGGTTCGAATCTGACTTGATCAAACTTTGTGATGTAGCATGAATAGAGTTTGAGATGAGGAAAGCATATATAGCTAGAGGGAGTTCTTAGGCATTCTTGTCCATCCATTTGGCAAAAGAGAAAAAGCCAAACAATCAAAGCAACAAATGGATGTCCTCGAATGAGTAAAATATGCAACCAACATGCTTACACAATAAAATGGCAAATGAAATATGTGACAAAGCATGCACAAACACTCTAGCATCTATCAAGCAATTTGGCGATGACTAGGTCATCTATATATGAGTATATTGACTTAGGAGTCAAATGAGAACATTTGATCATAGGTCATACTCATCGTTTAAGCACAAGTGGGGTTACCACTTTTACATAAATCATTGTTGTGTTCACACCATTAGAGTTGCTTTAGCTCAATTGATTAGAGTAAAGCTCCCCCTAGATGTGATATCCCCCCTAAGAGGGATGAACTAACCTTGGGTTTTGTCGATGATGACTTCATGTAGGTGTTGAAGATGTAGATGCTCAATGTTGATGTAGATCATTCAGAGCAATCCTTTGGACTGAGTTGCACTTTCAATACCTACATGGGTTAGTCCCACAAGGAACAAACAAGGATATCCATAGACATAGAGTGATGCATACACAAGATGATGTCCATGAAAGCATTAGGTTACCTTGTCCCTTGCCTTACCAACAAGAGGGTTTGTGACTCCTTGAACTAGTGCAAGATATGGAAGTTGTTTGCACTTGTTCTTGCCAAAATGATAAGAGTGAAGTATGTTGGCGGAGTCCCCCTCAAGAACTTTCTAGTTCTTCTTCTTCGGGATCCACACCATCTTGATGGGAATCCTTGGAGTTGTAGTCGTACTTGATGAAGTAGAGCTTGATGTAGTCTTGGGAACCCACTTGACCAAGGCCTTAGGTGCTTCTTCAAATGCATCAATTTCCTCTTGAAGCTTGTCCTTGCCTTTTTGCTTGTGGTCTTGTGGTGGAAGATCATCTTGAGCTTGTGTCCCTTTGAAATAAGTAGGATCATACTTCCCTTGTTGAGGAAAAAACTTCATCTTGGGGTATTGATCTTCTTCCCACTCAACTCCATTGGCATTGAACTTTCGTTCAAAACCAACACCTTGATTCTTCTGGTGTCTTCCTTGCTTGCGTACAATTTCCTCAAATTGCTTACTTCCGGCAAGGCTCTTGTAAACACCTTTCTCTATAATTCCCTTCAATAAGCTATTTTCTTGCTCAAGTGTAACTTAGCTAAGAGAATCATTAGTGGAATCAAGAGAACTACTAGAAGCAACAACATTGGATTTAGCATGATTGTTGTTACTACTAGATGAAGAATCTTTCTTGTTCTTGTTGCTAGATTTAACTTGTGGCATGTAAGTAGACAAGAGTAAACGCTTGGCAATGTAAGAATAACTTTTCTTGCAAAGATCATCATTGATTGCCTTTAAAAACTCATGCTCTTGCTCAAGGTTGAGCTTTTCAAAGCGTAGCTTGTCATGAGTCTTTAAAAGTTCTCGATGATCTTCCAAGGTAGTTTCATGAGCTAACTTAAGAGTGTTTAGTTCTTTAGTTAGACACTCAATCTCCTTCTTATCATCGTCATTCGTTTTATCTTGATTAGCATGATTAATTGACATTTCATCATAGTTTTCATCACTAGAGTTGTCAACAAGTAAATCATCATCACCTAGCAAATCATCTCCATCACTATTGAAATCAACATACACGGGATGTGTTACCTTTGGACCTTTGGCCATGAGGCTCCTTCCAAGTCCTTCATTTGGTGAGTCAAATATGTCGTAGGAGTTGGTTGACACAAGTATTAGACTGGCAACACCTTCATGTTGAGTGTATCCGGAGTCGGAGTGATAACTTCTTTCGGAGTGATTGTCGGAGTCGGAGCCGGATACCCATTCACCAACATGAGCTTGATGTCTTCTTTTTGTGTAGCTCCTTGATGACTTTTCCTTCCTTTCCGAGTCCTTGCTTCTCCGAGAGGGTTTTCGTTCATAACGATCATCTCTACTCCTTTCTCTTGATGGTGACTCTTCCCTTCTACTTCTTCTTTTGGGAGAATCTTCTCTTCTTTTGTAGGGGGCCGTACACTCATTGGAGTAGTGTTCGGGTCTTCCACAACTGTAGCAATTACGCTCATGACTAGAAGATATTTTGTCATTATAGGACCTTGACTTGGAACTTCTTTCTTTGCTTCTACTCTTGTAGAACTTGTTGAAGTTCTTCACCATTAAGCTCAATTCTTCATTGAAGGTTTGTTTCTCACTTGATGATGTGGGAGCATCACACGAGGCTTTGTAAGCACCACTTGACTTGTTGTGAAGCTCTTCCTTATCCTTGAGTGACATCTCATGAGCAACAATTCTTCCAGTGACTTCTGTTGGCTTGAGATCTTTGTAATTGGGCATCATTTGGATCAATGTGCACACGGTATCATATTTTCCATCCAAGGCTCTTAGGATCTTCTTGATGATGAATTTGTCGGTCATCTCTTCACTTCCTAAGCAGGCAATCTCATTTGTGATGAGAGCAAGCCTAGAGTACATTTCAGCGACACCTTCACCATCCTTCATTTTGAACTTGTCAAGTTGACTTTGAAGCACATCCAATTTGGATTCCTTGACGGAGTCGGTACCTTCATGCATATCAATCAAAGTATCCCAAATTTCCTTTGCATTCTCAAGACGGCTGATTTTGTTGAATTCCTCGGGGCACAATCCATTGAAGAGAATATCACAAGCTTGAGCATTGTATTGTAGCATCTTCAACTCTTCCGCGGTAGCTTCACGGTTTTGTTCTCTCCCATCAAAGAATTCACCTTGCAAGCCAATACACACAATAGCCCAAACGGCGGGGTTATGTCCAAGAATATGCATTTTCATCTCATGCTTCCAACTAGCAAAATTTGTACCATCAAAGTAAGGACCTCTACGGTGGTAATTTCCCTTGCTAGACGCCATACTCTCCTAGGTTGTGAAACCAAGGCTATGACCACCAAAAGCTATGGAAATCAAAGCAAATGGAGACCAGAGCTCTGATACCACTTGTAGGATCGAAAGTATGTCTAGAGGGGGGTGATTAGACTACTTGACCAAATAAAAATCTAGCCTTTTCCCAATTTTAGTTCTTGGAATATTTTAGCAACTTAGCACAAGTCAAGCAATCAACCTACACATGCAATTCTAAGAGTATAGCAGTGGAATGTAAACAATTGTATATGAAGGTAAAGGGAGGAGTTTGACGGAGCAAACGCAATGTTGACACGGAGATTTTTTATCCGTGGTTCCGATAGGTGGTGCTATCGTACGTCCATGTTGATGGAGACTTCAACTCACGAAGGGTAACAGTTGCGCGAGTCCACGGAGGGCTCCACCCACGAAGGGTCCACGAAGAAGCAACCTTGTCTATCCCACCATGGCCGTCGTCCATGAAGGAGTTGCCTCACTAGGGTAGATCTTCACGAAGTAGGCCATCTCCTTGCCCTTACAAACTCCTTGGTTCAACTCCACAATCTTGACGGAGGCTCCCAAGTGACACCTAGCCAATCTAGGAGACACCACTCTCCAACAAGTAACAAATGGTGTGTTGATGATGAACTCCTTGCTCTTGTGCTTCAAATGATAGTCTCCCCAACACTCAACTCTCTCTCACAGGATTTGGATTTGGTGAAAAGAAGATTTGAGTGGAAAGTAATTTGGGGAAGACTAGAGATCAAGATTTATGTGGTTGGAATGGAATATCTTGACCTCAACACAAGTGTAGGTGGTTCTTTCTCATAAAATATGTGTTGGAAGTGTAGGCATGTTCTGATGGCTCTCTCCATGAATGAAGAGTGGGTGGAGGGGTATATATAGCCTCCACACAAAATCTAACCATTACACACAAATCACCAAACTCGGTGGGACCGATTCAAAGAACTCGGTCAGACCGATTTGGTTCATAATGTGACCATTAGGTGTTTCGGTGGGACCGACACGTCAACTCGGTGGGACCGATATCATTAGGGTTAGGGCATAACGTAATCTCGGTGAGACCGATTACACAAACTCAGTGAGACCGATTTTGGTAATAGACTAACAGAGAGTTGGTCAGGCAAACTCGGTGGGACCGATTCGCTCATCTCGGTTGGACGGAAGCATTACGAAAAGGAAATAGAGTGTTTGCATTGCAATCTCGGTGGGACCGATCGCTCATCTCAGTTTGATCGAAACGTTACGAAGGGAAACAGAGAGATTACAATCCCATCTCGGTGAGATCGAGATCCCTATCGGTGAGCCGAAAAGACTAGGGTTTCTGGCAGTGGCTATGTCAACTGAACTCGGTGGCTCCAGATATGAAATTTCGGTGGGGTCGAGTTGGACTTTTTGGTTTGGGACATATGTGGATATGAGAAAGTAGTGGAGGGTTTTGGAGCATATCACTAAGCATTTTGAGCAAGAACCTCATTAAGCAGCACCTCATCCCTTCTTAATAGTATTGGCTTTTCCTATAGACTCAATGTGATCTTGGATCACTAAAATATAAAATGTAGAGTCTTGTGCTTTGAGCTTGAGCCAATCTTTTGTCCTTAGCATTTTGAATGGTCCACTTTCTAATCCATGCCATGCCAATCATTGAGCTTTCCTGAAATATTCATCTTGGAATAGCATTAGCTCAATGAGCTATATGTTGTTAGGAATTACCAAAATCACCCAGCGATACTTGCACTTTCACCCGTGTGTGTTGAGTTTGAACGTCAAAAATTTTGGTTAGAATTTCCCTGGTTACAGTGGTCATCCACGTCATTGCATAATTTGGGTACACAAAGGAGACTAACTTCTTAATCGATCAAGTATAGCAATTAAACAGAGCTAGCTGACCTAAACATTACTCTAACAAATTAAAGACCGACGCTCTTAATTAAACAAAACAAAGAGTTCTACTACGGCTGGTGCTCGTCGATCTCCGCCCCCGCCTCCATGTTCAGCTCATACCCGGCGGTCTCTCGGGAAGGGGCTCCATGGCATCAATTGCACCGTACTCGGCAAGAATCTCGCCATCCGCGTCCGCCATATCTTTGGAAAAGGCCGCCATGAGCTGGGCATGGGCGGATGCCAGTGGGCTCTGGTGGGCTCCGTCGTGGCAAGTTATGCCGCGCAGGAACGGGCGGCTGCTCGAACGCTCTCGGCGATTGCCAGCTCTTCGGCCGTGGGTTGCCGACCGTTGTCGGAGAAGCTTCGTTTGATTTGTGCGGTGACTGGCACGACCTGGGTGTGGACGGCCTCGACATGGTAGTGGGCGGCCTCCAGCAGGGCTAAGACCGCCGCTGCTGAACGAACAGCTGCTGTGCCGCTCTCGCCAGTTGCTATCCCCGAGGCAGATGCTGCCGCCGCCGCCTGTGAAGCAACAATGGCCGTTTGGGCTGCCTTGGCCGCCCGGACGCAGACTGTGGTCGCCCTCACGAAGCTTGTTAGCACGCGCCTAGCGGTTGCGGCCGCGCTCTTGCCGGAGTGGGCCGCCGAAGTTGTCCTCACGACATGGGTCCACGCCCCCATCTTTCACCGGCGACGAATGAATAGTGAAATGATATTTGGGGAGTGAGCTAGCTAGTGTGCTTGACACGCCGGCTGTGGACTGTAGCCGACGCACCTTCTCTCATAAGGCATGGGCGTACTATACACCGACGTTGCTCCAAGGATATTTTGTGCTGCATCTCACACGGTTGGTGATAATAAACTGTGTGCGATCTACTTGATTTATCGTCTTGATCATTTGAATTATGTAATGGGGTCACAGCTACAAAGGATGGTGTTTGAATTGTTAGAACTTTTATCTGCAGTGAACATGCAACTATAGGCGTGTCATCAAAAAAATTGGAATTATTCAGGGTTCGTTTGTACATATTTATACATTACTGGATTTTCCAAGCATTTTATGCGCATAATTCAAATTTGAACTACATGCACATGCTCCAATGCATATAGACTTATTGAAAAATCAAATATTTGTCCTTGGTTGCACACTTAGGTCCCATGCAAGAAACAAGAATGAATTTCAAACACCCTGCCAACGTCACTCGGCCGCAAACATTGAGATACCTGGTTTTTAAATTCTAGTAAATCCAAAACTCGTCTTTCATGAAACTTGGCATGATATCATGTAGTGGCAGCAACATGCCGTGGTATTTTTTTGTCCCATTTGGGGCAGGTTTGGGTATATGCTTCTCACAAACCGGAGCTTCTCACAACAAGCAAGATGGTTCTCGGTAGGGAACGTCCCACCTTTGGGGACGAAACAATGTCCATTGCCTCTTATTGCTTTCAATTTTTTTTCTCGTGTCAACATAGATACAGGAGTGTTGTGTGATTTTTTGTGATTTTTCGGGGTTCGTTTGGACATTTTTATGCATTAACTGAGTTTTCAATGCATTTATGTGCATAATTCAAATTTGAACTACATGCACATGCTCTAGTGCATATAAATTGGTTGAAAAATCAAATATGTGTCCTAGGGTGCATGCTTAGGTCCAATGCAAGAAATGGGAATGAATTTCAAACACCAGGGCACCGTTGATTGCCGGCAAAACATTGAGATGCCTGGTTTTTAAATTCTAATAAATCCAAAACTCTTCTGAAATTCATGAAACTTGGCATGCTATCATGGAGCGGCATCAACATGTCGTGGTACAAATTTTGTCCCACTTGGGGCAGGTTTGGGTATATGCTTCTCACAAACCGGGCTTCTCACAATAAGCATGATGGTTTTTGGTAGGGAACGTCCCACCTTTGGGGACGAAACGATATCCATTGCCTCTTATTGCTTTCAATTTTTTTTCTCGTGTCAACACAGAACAACTGGAGTGTTGTGTGCATTTTTGTAATTTTTTGGGGTTCGTTTGGACATTTTTATGCATTAACTGAGTTTTCAATGCATTTATGTGCATAATTCAAAATTGAACTACATGCACATGCTCCAGTGCATATAAATTGGTTGAAAAATCAAACATGTGTCCTTGGGTGCATGCTTAGGTCCCATGCAAGAAATGGAAATGAATTTCAAACACCAGGGCACCGTTGATTGCCGGCAAAACATTGAGATGCCTGGTTTTTAAATTCTAGTAAATCCAAAATTCTGTTAACCATTCACGTGACGCCACGTGTCTTGGTTTTTAATGGCTGTAGGAGGTGCCGTGTGGACAGCTGCTTGGCCTTGACTGAAATGTGCCGAGCAGGATTTCTGCAGCTCTTGATCACAAACGATTTAGATAGAACACCCATATGCAAAGTGAGAGCAGCGCAGGATTTGTGCATCCCTTCAACGCAAACGGTTGTTCTAGATGACCCATGTGCAACCACGTACAAACAATTTGGTAAGATTTGCATCTGTCATATTTGGTATGTTGCCATTTGTCAAACTGGAAAGATTTAGATTTGTTGATCTAGTAACGTTGCTATTTGTCAATCCTTGTAACACTACGATTTGTCAAAATATGCAGCTAGAAATCATTAGCACTATGTAATTTTTGCAACTAAAATTCAGTAATTAAGCATAGATTTCATTCATAGATTAAGCAGTCGTTCTTAATTTATATAAACAGTTCAACTCGACAGCTAAACCGACCAAACTTCTCCCCAATTGTTGCCAACCATGTACTGAAATAGCTAGTTCAACTATATATACTAGCTAATTTTAAGTACGTTGTACAGTTCGACCACACATCTATAGTCAGATGAACTGAACAAAATAGCCCCTAAATACTACTACTACCACGGAGGGGCTTTCTGTTACTTCCGACAGCCTCTCCTCTGCCGAGCGTGCTCAGTGAGAGGCAAAGGAGGAGGAGGAGCCTACCAATGAGCCAGAGAAATGCAAGACGGTGCCTGCCGCTTTTGCACGTTCAACGAAGGTCTCCAGCTCGAACGCCCACTGCTGCTCCAAATGATCCCTCTTGAAGCGGCTGAACTGCTCGTAGATCTCCTGATTCCTCGCCTCTGCATCGGCGTGTGCTGAGGCCACGGCTGCGGTAAGGCTCTTTGCATGCTCGACGAGGCGCTGCTCCTCCTCCCGCAGGAACTCGATGTAGCATGCAAGGTCACTGATCCACGTGCGGTCCTCCACCTCCGCATCCCTCCTTCGGGCGGCGGTGGCAGAGCGAGTGATGATCCCGATGGTCGACGGTGGGCTGGCGGCCACGGTGGCCGACGATGGGTTGGCGGCCACGACCACCACCTCCCGCCTTCGGGCCGCGGTGGTGGAGCGGGTGATGGCCATGGTGGCTGGTAGTGGGGTGGCAGCCACGACGGCCACCTCCCGCCTTCGGGCCGTGGCGGCAGAGCGGGAGATGGCCCTGGCTTTCAACGGTGGTGTGGCGGCAACGGCGACCGGCAACAGCAGCCGACAGGCAGCGGCGGCGGAGCGTGTGGTGGGTGTTCCGCGCACACCCAACAGGGACGCCACGCGCACTACACTACACCGGGGACTGCGCCGCCGCTGCGGTGTAGCCTCCCACCTAGAGTTGTCCTCTGATGACGATGGATTGGCTGAGCGACAACGACGGACCGGTGCCATTGGCGATTGTGGAAGAAGCAAACGAGATAAGCTACAGGGAGGGAGGGGAAAATGCGACGGAGGACTCGCCGGCCGTGTGGGTTTTTATAGCAGGCCGGTAAGCATTGGGATTTTGGGGGATTTCACCGAGTCGGGCGGGAAGCTTGTGCAGGAACAGGCTCACCGACGATTCATTGGCGCCACCATTTGGCCAAAAGAACGCCTCGCACACAAGCAAGCTATGCCGTAAGCCGCTTATGTAGTGGGGTGACAAGACGTGCGAGAGGAGGACGAGAGGACACATACATATACAGTTCATAAAAAATGTTTGCAATTTAATTACCTACTATACCCCGTCTTGGTTTATAAGTAGGATTTAACTAATAAAATATGAATGCATGTCGCCATAGATTATATCGTTGGAGTCGTATTTGGACATAGTTTCCAGCTATACAATTTTTTGTAACATGCATTAACACTTTTTTGGTTAAATTTAAGGTTATACACCAGCAGGCATTTGCCCGCAACACACACGGCTTATTCCATCACAAACATCTCTGATGGATCAACTGGCTGCCATGTATCGCACACGCAACTCTAATATGATTCGTGCTTGATGTCTCCAACATCGCTCGCACAATTCGTATTATTTGCCACGTATCACTATGCCGCCGCCGCTGCCCTCGGCAAGCTCGCTGCGCCGCCGCCGCAGCGCTGTGCTCACTGTTAGGCACCGCGACGCGTTCGTCAGCGTCTGCTGGCACACACCGCCAAGGTCGCGTCGGCGGCCGCTTGTGGATAGATTTTCCTTGAGGCAACCGCGCAGCGCCTCGCCGCAGATCCGCTCGCGCGCTGCCGCTGGTTGGGCGGCGCAGCCACGCCGGGGCCCAATATGCATGTGGTTGCGCCGCGCGCGTTACCATGCGATGCAGTTACGTGCGGCACGATGGAGTTAAGCGCTGCAAATTAGAACTGCCATCGTGGCTCGCCGACATTCCCCGCCAACCGCTTCCCTTTAATTCCCGCGCCATTATAACCTTAGTCTCTTCAACCTTTCGATCGCGCCCCACAACACAACAAGCACACCCACGATTTACACATAGAGAGGGATGTCCGCAGCGCCCAATGGAGTTCGGCGAGCATAGAGTGGAGACCCACGCGAGGGAGACGAATCTCGGTGGTGTACACCATCGACCACCATGGTGGACGACTACATCAACAACATTGAGCAGCTTGCTTGTCGGAGAAGGGTACAAGGTGGTCCAGATCGACCTCCAAAGACACCGCCGGTCATCCCGTATAGATCGGAAGGTTGCCTCACCCGCCAGCGTGCGCCCATCATGTCCTCATCTACCACTCATCGCATGGCCACGAGCCTTGCGACCGCTTCAACAGGTTTGTCAACAACACCGACTACAAGTTTGCCACGGTGGATTCCAAAGACGATGTAAAAGTGCTTAGTGTTACGGGCTTGGACTGCAAGAACCTTGTCGAAATCCGTGACCACTACAGGGTCTGGGGTAGCACGAAGCAGGTCTCCCTGGTCGAACTTGCTGTCGGTGTCAAAACTGGCGGATCTCGGGTACGGGGTCCCAAACTATGCGTCTAAGGCGGATGGTAACAGGAGGCGGGGGACACAATGTTTACCCAGGTTCGGGCCCTCTCGATGGAGGTAATACCCTACTTCCTGCTTGATTGATCTTGATGATATGAGTATTACAAGAGTTGATCTACCACGAGATCGTAGAGGCTAAACCCTAGAAGCTAGCCTATGATTATGATTGTTGTTGTCCTACAGACTAAACCCTCCAGTTTATATAGACACTAGAGAGGGCTAGGGTTACACAGAGTCGGTTGCAAGGGAGGAGATCTACATATCCGAATTGCCAAGCTTGCCTTCCACGCAAAGGAGAGTCCCACCCGACACGGGACGAAGTCTTCAATCTTGTATCTTCATAGTCCAACATTCCGCCAAAGTATATAGTCCGCTGTCCGAGGACCCCTAATCTAGGACTCCTCAAGAGGCCTCGAACCAGGCTTCAATGAAGATGAGTCCGCCAGCAGATTGTCTTCGCATTGCAAGGCGGGTTCCTCCTCCAATACCCATAGAAGATTTTGAACACAAGGATCGGTCCGCTCAGCAAAACAAATTCCACATACCACCGAGAGAGTATATTATTCCACTAATCTAATCTCTGACAACTTTTCATAATGTGATGTCCCGCCGGTCCGGCCATTACGAACCGCTTTTTCTCGCTCCGCCATCGCACGGTTATGCAGGCGCTTTATTGGCACGTCTTGTTGAAGCAGAGATCTTGTTCCCCTTATCACGGGATTCTCATCAATATGGATATGGGTAACCCAACCACGCCATCAATCGCGGCGCTTGGGGAATAAGCGATTTTACGGGGCAAGTAGGGAGGCGCACAGTTTCTACTGCCCTTATAAAGGGACAATGACTCCTCTTTTTCACCCACGCCTTCTTCTTCCCTGCCCATCCACTCTCGCGCACTCGAGCTCCAGCGCCCAAGTTCTCATTTTCTCCGCAAAACCATTCCAAACATGTCCGGAGCGGGAGGCAAGTGGATGGTCTCCTCCGTTACGGAGGAGAACATTACGAGGCTCTGGGAAGCCGGATACCTGGCCGCAGACATCGCGCATCGGCTCCCAGACGTGGGGCAGATCGTCCCTACTCTAGAACCCCACGAGAGGGTTGTATTCCTTACCTACTTCGTCCGCGGGCTAGGATTTCCCCTCCACCCATCTGTCCACGGGCTCACATTCTACTACAGGCTAGACTTCCATGATTTGGCCCCCAATTTCATCCTCAACATCTCGGCGTTTATCGTCGTGTGCGAGGCCTTCCTCCGCATCAAGCCCCACTTCGCCTGTGGGTCAAGACCTTCAACGTGAAACCAAGGTGGTGGCCGCCAGCAAGCGGAGTGCGGAGGCGCCATGGTGGGCAAATGCCCAACGCCACTCGCTCAAGGCTCCTATGTGGAGACCGTGAAGGTGGCAATCGGGTGGTTCTACATCACCGAGCCGCGACACCAACTAGGTGGTGGCCCCCGAATTTCGATCCGGCATCCCCATGCGGCTCACCTCCTGGAAAGAGAAGGGCCTATCCTGAGGTTCATCGGTGGAGCTGACCGGACTCCCGAACTGTGTTAGAAACATGATAAGCAAGAAAATCAAGCTTGTCAATGTGCTCCAGGTCATGCTCCTCTGACGGATCCTTCCGTGTCAAAGACGAGCATTCAATATCTGGGAGTTCGACCCGGCCAAGCACCAGACGCTGCGAGAGCTTTTCGACACGACGCACCAAGACGTCTGGAAGGTGCTGTTCAAGGCCGCCGAGGTACCTCCTCCCTTATCGAGGATCACGACTCAACGCAGCGCCACCGCCAATCCAAAGAAGCTCTTTATATCTCATAAGATGTTCCTTTCCCTAGTATAACCATGTGAGGGATCTGAGCCTCCATGCCATTTTAACAGGACTGAGTAGCGACAGCGGAGCGGATCGATTGTCCGGCCCCACTGCCCGAAGATCCAGCAAGGGCTCTCTTAACGAAGATGCTGGTTCTGGCACCCTATGAGGCGCCGAAGAAAAAGGCCAAGAAGAAGGCCGCGGGGACCAGGAAAGGTCTCCGGCGCAAGGTTGTATCGGACTGATCGTCCGATAACACCGAGGCGCCCTCCTCCAACGAAAACGAGGAGGAGGAAGAGGAAAGTTCTCCCCCAGCCAGGGAGACAAGAAAAGGAAGGCCGCCTTCCGGGAGGCCAAGGGTCCAAGAAGGAAGGACCTCCTTCCGGACTACATTTCCACAACAGCCGCTATAGCGACGAAGAGTGGTTGCCAGGACAAGCCTCGCGAAGTCGAAGTATCCGGATACCATAATAGTTCTGGTATGTTTTGTTTTATTGCTTCTTATCATGCCAAACATGATCATGCAGTCCATCCAAAGCCCATATCGACGTATCCTCTTCGGATGAGTCTTTGGGCCAATCGGCGATGAACAACGATTCACTCCCAACCGCCACCTCCCCCCGCCCCATGGATGACGTCGAGGTGTTGTCTCAAAGGGCATTGAACCAGGGGGAGATAGTTCTGGAGGCGCCCCAAGGCGACATCCCAGACGCTGGGCGCATGGGGGGCAAGACTCCCATGGGCTCTAATGACGGGGGCAGCAAGTTTGGCCCCTAGCCGAATCATCGCGCCGGTACCTCCAAAGGTTCCGGATCAGCGCACTCGCTAAGGGGCGAGCTGCCTATTCCGATGGCCTTTGTCCATCCAGAGGCATCTCGACAACTTGCTAGAAGCGCCATGGCGCTTCCATTGATTTAAGAGCACCGCACTATCATGAGTGCAAAGTGGTCGAGAAGGTTTGGTCCGCCAAAGCGATCTGATCAAGCTCGTGCCGCCTCCTAACAAAGCTTTGAGGTAAGTAATAAAATTATGTGAAAATGTTACAACATAGACAAGAGCTCCCCGATGCTCTATTTGGTGTTCGCAAAGAAAGGCCAACAGAGGATCAAATAATAATCACTGGAGTCTAATCAGAATATGTCTATGTGAATAAGCAGGTTTCATCATGTTGGCGCTGCCAGCCAGATCGCAGAGGTCTCCTGATCAAGCGGGACCTTGAGCGGTCCGAGGAAGAGCTCGGCCTTACCAAGAGGCAGCTCGAAGAGAACAAAGGTAAGTGATACCCCGTCTGTATATTGATAAAGAAAAAGGAAGGTGGTTGTTAGATCATATGATCGTCATGAATTTTGCTACGGGCCGCGATCGAAGTGGCGGCCCTGAAGAAGCCGCTGTCCGAGGCCGAAGACATAGCGGCCAAGGAGCACACCGAGCACGAGAAGCAAGAGGCCCGAGTCAGCGAGGTTCAGCAAGAGCTCCAGGATTTTGTCAAGAAATACGAGTCCTTGGAGCGTGACTCTAAGACGCAGGGTCCGAAGCCATGAAGGCCCTCGAGAACGCATAAAATGCCAAGGCCAAGCCCAAAAGGCCCTTCAGAGATTCAGCGGTCAAGAAGATAGCGGTAAGGCATTCATTATGCAAAGCAAGCATGTGAAGGAAACTTTCCTTTACTTACCCCAATTCGAGCTCTCAGAGCGCTCGCAGATCTACCAAGCAAGCAGTATCGGATGTCATGGAGTTCTACCGGCCGAGCCGAACATCCGATGCCCTTGAGCGACCAGTTGAAGCAATCGGTCGAAGCTTCACAAGGCGGCCGAATCTAGCCATGAAGGGTCTCATAGTCCGGATGTGGCTCGCGAGCCCTCGCCTAGTAAAGCAGCTTGTGAATGCTCGCCCACGCTTGAAGTCATAAAGCGTCAAATGCGCATTGAAGGTGCAAGACAGGCCTTTGCCCGCAAGGAAGTGCATCGGGCGAAGATGGACGCCGAAAAGCTGGTGAAGGAGGGGCCGCCGGAGGGCAAGGAGCATCGCCACCCCGAAAAGTATTATGACAGTGTCGTGAAGGGTGCTCGCCTTGTGGCGGAGGAATGTGCTAAGGATGTAATATTTGAATGAATGTACTCACGTGATCCTGAAATATGAAAATGAGTTCATGTGCGCTATATAACGCTTGTTGATTTAAATATTACCTTATGTGCGGCCGTTTATAAAATCTGAGAGTTGGCTAGTCGTCGCTTCGCCTCATGTAACTAGTAATCGAGGTGTTCGGATAAAACGATAACTCTTTATCCCGTTTTGGGTCCTTTGAAGGAGGTGTTCAAGACAACGAACAGTGCAATCGGACTATAAAGCTTTATCACTCTCACTTAGCCATAGAAGTCTACAATTTTAAATTTTGGCGAAGCCCCTAGTATTCGAAGGTCAACTTGGGCGCTATGTACTTAAATCGGACAAGGCCGACTCGCTCAAGCGAAAAATCTTTAAGGATTTGAGACCTCTCGAACAGCGACCAGCTCTCGCAGATCAAGACAAATTTTCGCTTTCATCGAGGTGCTCGTCCGGAAGAACTGGACACAATCACAAGAGTTCTCCCAAAGTACGTTAGCGATATAAGCGGAACGTAAGGTACCAAAACATGGGAGCTAGGCAAACCCAACTATTGACCCAAGACATGATTCAGAGCTGATGCATATAATGCTATAAGTTCTGGGTGCTGCACTGTCAAAAGTGTTCGGACTTTTCATGCCGTGTTATGTGGTACACTGAAGCCCATGGCGCACTGGACGTATCAGAATGTACGGGTGCAATTTGTCATAAATAAGAAGACAAGGAAAAAAGATGAAGGAATGCAATAATCAGCTAATGTTGTACATTGTTATTTAAATGATACGTCAAAGCGTATGTATACAAGTAATGCAATAAGTAAAAATTGGACTATTTGACATGTCCTATCCAAGGGCAAGCTGCGTGTGGGTATGTAAAACAGGTATATCGATCGTTATCAGAAACCACTTGGGGATTCCCTTGTACGTCAATGCTTCTTGCTTCCTTGGTGTTTCTTTCCCGTGACGGGTCCGATAATCAGGCGATCGGAGAGGGCCTTCAGAGAATAAGGGCCTGAAAGGAAGAAATGTTAAAGATATACGGGTCCTGAAGAGGTTGAACCGCATTGTGGGCCGTTCTATAGCCGTGCCTCCGCCTATGCCCATGGTATCTTGAGTGCGTAATTATGTACACGCGGCGCAAATTTCGCTGCTTGACTGGGACTAGGACGGAGGCCGAATTGCTAGGCGAGCTCTGAACGTGCCTGGCGATCTTGTTGCAGGGTACTCCGGACTCGCTTGAAGGTGTCCGGGGGATTTTTTGCCGAATTGGCGGTTTGCCTCAGAAGGCTACTTTGCACTTCTACTATGAGGGCTGCAGTGTGCTCCTCCGTACGGAGCGAGCATTCTGTGTTTCCATTAACTGTTATAACCCCGCGAGGTCCTGGCATTTTGAGCTTGAGGTATGCATAATGCGGTACCGCATTGAATCTGGCAAATGCAGTTCGTCCGAGCAGTGCGTGATAGCCATTGCGGAAGGGGACGATATCGAAGATTAACTACTCGCTTCGAAGTTGTCCGGAGATCCAAGACCACTTCTGTGTGATTGAGCCCGTAATAGGCCTCTACACTGGTATGACACCTTTGAAGGTGGTTTTGTGGGTTTGATCTCGAGGGTCTATACCCATTTTGCACATCGTATCCTCGACGAGCAGGTGTTCAAGCTTCGCCACCGCCCATAAGGACTCTAGTGAGGTGAAATCCGTCAATGATGGGGTCAAGGATCAACGCGATGTAACCGCCATGACGGATATCGTGGGTGGTCCTCGCGATCGAAAGTGATCGACAAGAAGACCATGGGTTGAACTTTGGGGCGATCGCTCCATCGCATAGATGTCCCTTAGTGCACGCTCGCTCCCGCTTGGGAATATGGGTTGCGTATATCATGTTCACCGTTTTCACTTGGGGAGGAAATTTCTTCTGTCCTCCTGTGTTTGGCGGCCGGGGCTCCTCCTCCTCTTCGCTATGCAGCCCCTTTTCCTTGTTTTCAGCATTCAACTTGCCGGCCTATTTGAACACCCAGCATTCTCTGTTGGTGTGGTTGGCTGACTTATCGGGGGTGTCGTGTATTTGACACGAGCGATCGAGTATGCGGTCCAAACTGGACGGGCCCAAATTGCTTCTTTTGAACGGCTTTTTCCGCTGACAGGATTTAGAGCCACTGAATCCGGCATTGACTGCCGTATTTTCGGCGTTGTCGCCGTTGTTGCGACACTTGTGTCTGTTGCGACGTGGCCTGCCGTTGCTATCTTTGGCATCTGAATTGCCAGGATTTCTTGATGTGTTGTAGCTGCGAGCCAGTCAGCTGTCCTCGCCCGCACAAAAGCGGGTCATGAGTGTCGTGAGGGCTGCCATGGACTTAGGTTTCTCTTGGCCGAGGTGTCGGGCGAGCCACTCATCGCGGATGTTATGCTTAAATGCCGCTAAGGCCTCGGCATCCGGGCAGTCAACAATTTGGTTCTTTTTAGTTAGGAACCGAGTCCAGAATTTCCTGGCTGATTCCCCTGGCTGTTGGGTTATGTGACTCAAGTCATCAGCATCCGGTGGTCGCACATAAGTGCCCTGGAAGTTGTCAAGGAATGCGTCTTCCAAATTCTCCCAACTGCCAATGGAGTTTGTCGGCAGGCTATTCAGCCAATGCCGAGTCGGTCCTTTGAGTTTTAGTGGGAGGTACTTGATGGTATGTAGATCGTCACCGCGGGCCATGTGGATTTTGAGGAGGAAATCTTCAATCCATACCGCGGGGTCTGTTGTACCATCATATGATTCAATGTTCACGGGTTTAAATCCTTCTGGGAATTCGTGATCCATTACTTCGTCCGTGAAGCAAAGGGGGTGTGCGGCGCCTCTGTGCCGAGCTATGTCACGACGTAGTTCATACGAGTCTTGTCTGCTGTATTCGGCCCGGCCAGATTTGCTTTTAGTATATCTGGTGTGACGGTCGTCGTCACGCGTTGGGGCGCGCCCCCGTGATCCGTAGATCGATCTTGTATGTCCTGCTTTGTTTTCCAATATGTCTTGCAGGTCCTGCGTGTTGCCCCGGGCTTTGGTGTTTTTGTTTGACTGGCGACAGGGTGCGGGCTGTACTTCGGGCTGATATGCCGCTTTGTCTCGGCCAGAGGTGGCCGGTCAGCCGTATCATACGCTGGTAGTGTAGGCTTTAATGCTTCCTCCTCGAGTTGGGGTAGCAACCTGCGCTTTGGGTAACTTTTGGTTGGGCATTCGAGTTCGTATTCCTCGGCTGCCAGGACCTCGGTCCATCTATCCGCTAACAGATCTTGGTCAGCTTGAAGCTATTGTTGCTTTTTCTTCAGGCTTTTTGCTGTGGCTATAAGCCGGCGCTTGAAGCGCTCCTGCTCGACGGGATCCTCAGGCACGATAAATTCTTCGTCGTTGTCGGGGATATACCCCGCGGTGTAACCCGGCCGGAAGTATAACCCGGCCGGACTTGGCGACTCACTAGTGATCCGCCCTGGCTGGACGACACACTAAGTGACCCGCCCGATCCTGGCGACTTATGGGTGACCTGGCAAGCGGATCAGAGGAGCGACAAGACCCGGGGGCCCAGGAGGCTCAAGGCCCAGAAGGCCGGCTTACGTTATGATAGGCCGGCTTAAGAGGAAAGGCGTGAGGAATATCTCCCTTACAAGGAATCAAGACCCGGACTTGTATCCGGCTTGTAGTAGAAGATAGGCTAGTCCTAATCCTATTTGGACTCCACATGTAACCCGCCCCTCTAACTTATATAAGGAGGGGCAGGGCTCCCCAAAGAGGGACAAGCAACAAGAAACAATATCTAGGGCTAGACACAAAGAGCTGGCTTACGGCGACTCCCTCATGATCATAATGAGACCTAGCCACAAACAGCATGTAGGGTTATTATTGGATGATGTTTCCCGGGGCCTGAAGTTGTCTAAATCCTCGCCTTGTGTGTTGCGTCTCTCGATTCCACCCAACCCCTCTCAAGCTACCACATAGATGCGTTGGCCTTGCGATTAAGTCCTTACACTAGGACATCTGCCGTGACAAATCTACGACAGTTGGTGCCCACCGTGGGGCTTGCGCACGGTGGTGTTGAGTTCTTGGAGGGAGCTCTTAAAGGGATCGAGAAGTTCGCAAGTTTCTGGATGAAGAAGTTTGCAAAGACCGGGCACGGAACAATCACGCATGATAATCCGGCTCGGAAAGATCTTGAGCAGAGCCGTAGCCAGGGTTAGTACAATTTGCTAGTCAGTTTTGGATCTGATAGTACAATATTGGAGTTCAAGATAAGTCGCCGCCGCTCGTTTGAACAAGCGGACCGATCACAAGTCGCCAAGAACGTTGTTTTCCCCTGCTGCTTGTTTTTGCCGACATGTCGAGTCCAGATACGTAACTTGCCGAAGACAGCATGGATAGAGTCCCTATTTCGTCAAAGTGCAGGTTCACCGAGTCAGATGAGAATACCAATTGTGCAAACACAGGACAAGTCTGAATCGGGCTATCAAATCGTGAATCGGACATCAATCAAGATTACAGCTATCACAGTCTATACCTGGAGACAATATTTTTTTTTTGATCCTGCTGCGCTCAAGTGGACAAATCAATTAGGGTCACATCTGACCGAAAAATTGCTGCAGGTTTTGATGGACTTCTAGACGTGTTAAGGAAAGTACTACTGAAGAAAAGGAGTTGGATTACCAAAACCAAGATAGACTCGGACGGGTGTAACAGCTCAATCAGGATGAATATTACTTTGACTCAAATATGGATCTAACGAAAAGGCAAGGAGTAAATTGCTACTTACTAGTGTGATACATGGAAGCCAGATCCGGGTGGCCATGGCTCATCATGTGAAGCGTGCTAGCTATACTAGGAGTATGTATCCATTAAAGGAAAGTGATGGGAAGGATCAAGAAGAGATGCATGCGCCAAAAATCAGTCAAGTTCTTCAGGTGAATCTACCAACGACCTGGCTCATGCCCGGTTCTTCAGCCATTGCCCTGCCAGCTTGGACCCGCCTCCGTTGTGGCACGCCACTGCCGCGGCTGTTTTCGCCCGTCCCGTAGCCGGCCTCCTCCGCCTACAATGCTACTGCTGCGATTCACACCGACGAGTCAAGCTGTCTCCAGCTCCAAGCTGCTATAAGCCGGGCTGCACCAAGCCAACCATCCGCCTCCTATCAACTCCATCTACGCTGCAGCTGAGCCGCCCCTGTTCCATTGAGTCGCTGGATGCTGCCATTACTTTTGCGGGCTTGTCAACGCCGCTTGGACTTGAACGGGTGCAGTGGGAGCCACAATCTGGAGGAGATGCGGTCGTGGGGACCTCGCGCCGTTTGCCTCTACCGTGGCTGATCCGGTTCCAAAGCCTCGCTGACGGGGCCGCTGCTGCGAGTTGCCTTCGCTGACCCGCCGAGCGCATCAAATTTCCCCGATGACACATCGGCTGGTTCAGTCGCCGGGCACCTCCACTGAGCGCCTGCACTCGCCTCTGAGCCGTCCCGGATTTGTTTAAACCAAGAAGTGTGTTAAAGTCTCCAGTTACTTCAGAGATTATATAAACCCTGGCCAGCAGCAAGCATCTGGCAGGATCCTCAAGAGTTCAATGCAAATATCCTTTATAAGCATGTAAGGATCAAAAGAAGTTAGGCAACCGTATTGAAAAGTTACCTATGGATGCCATTTAACGGGTCATCAGTCGTCCGAGCAAATCAGGTGATATCCATCTAGAGTTTATTTTATTAACACATATTGTTTTCATCAAAGAACAATTACTTGGTCTATGATAATTTTTCGCAGGACCATTATTCCTTACAAAAGGGTTTTGCAAAAGGAGCGTGATCAAATATTATTTTTGCATTAGCGCGTTCGTGCTGTGCTGCTGGACGGATACATGCGCAAGTCGCCGCCCCCGCTACATCAACACACGCGACCGACTCATCGTCCCCGCCCGCAGCCGAGTCGCTTACAACGCCGCTGCCGGCTCTCCCGTCCTCACCGGCTCACAAATGTTGCGGCCGCACCTGACTCTCTCGACCGCGCCGGCTTACAATACCGAGGCCGACTCTCTCGTCTGCACTGGCTTACAATACCGCGACTGATTCATCTGTTGTCCGGGCGAATCCGGTGACATACCTCTAAGTATATTTTTTTGGCATATATTTATTTTTGTCAAAGAACAATTACTTTGGTCGGCAATATTGTTTATGCAGGGCAATTATTTATGACATATTATTCCGCGGAGATGGAGGCATGCCAACATCTTTGGGCATAGGCGGTCGTCGTTACTCAACAAACTCCTGCACCGGCTTACAACGCCGTGGCCGTCTCCCGCGACCATGCCGGCTTACAACAAGGAGGACAACTTGCCCGTCCACACCGGCTTACAACGCCACGGCCGGTTTATCTGTCTGTGCCGCCTCAGATGTTGCAGTCGCATTTACCGTCCGTCTCTTGTGGCCTGGTCTACATCAACACATTGGGCCGCACCTGTCTGCATGAGTTGTTTATTGAGTATGAGCAAGTCACTACTTGGGAAGCCCGGTTTTCTTCCAACAAATTGGAGGAAAATTATCATGTATTATTAGCCGCCGTCTGCACTGGCTGGCTCAATGGGCAGGCGCACAAATCGCCGCACTACGGATTGGTTAACTTCAATCAGCCAGTTGGAAGGAACCATTGGCCGAGTTGCTGACACGGTTCATACGGGATCATTTATAACCCACCGCAGTCACCTCAACTTTCTGTGGATTCACATCGCGTTATCAACGCCAATGATATACACCTTCTGCTATGGACAAATATGGAGAATATCAAGCCAACTCTTCGAGTCATCTTGAGACTCGAGGGCTACAATGGTATGGCTCGGCAAAATTAGCCGGTTTCAATGGATTCAAGAACTCCGGGTCATTGGAGGGAAGGTAACCCGGTTTCATAGGCTACCGCTATATTGGTAAAAAAATTAAAGGACGTTAGAAAATTTCTGGCTTAAAAAGAAGGACTCCGGTTTAAAATCCGGTTCAAGAGACATCTCTCTCCTACAAAGCACTGACACTCTTAATATCTGGTTTAAAAACCGGTTCAAGGGAAATTTATTTACCGCAAGACTTTGAAGCTCTCAAATCCGGATCAAATCTGGCTCAAGAAAGATTAAAGGGTGCCAAAAAGAACTTGCTGCCGTGATGCGCGGTTCAAACATAGGTATCATGCCTTACGGCTTATCTTATTATGGTCACTTGGGGCTTCGCTCATCGGGCATAGCTATCATACCCTCTTGATCGGCATAATGCGAAAACTTATATGGTCACTTGGGGCTTCTGTTCAAACATAGGTCGATTCGAACCAAAGAGAACATAGTGTCGATACCCTTTTGATTAGCAAACTGCTGAACCTACTTGGGGGCTTCTTGATCGTATCCGAATCATAGCTCAACCCCTTTGAGAATCGACGTGGATCGTATTTGAATCAGCGTCGTTAAACAACTTTTAAAGGTCATTTGGGGGCTTCCTGTTCAAACATAGGTCGTATTCGAACCAAAGAGAACATAGCCGTCGATACCCACTTTGATCGGCAACGCCAATGCCACTGGGGGCTATATGGTCGTATTCGAATCTTAGCTTAACCCCTTTGGAGCGGTTTACTGATCATATTCGAATCAGAAGCCTCAAAAGTTTTTTATCTATTTTTATACAATCACAAGTATTTGAGTTGCCACAAATATCTTATGTGCTGGCTTTTACAGAGTTGAGTTATCAACTTCACTGTCCGGGTCACATAAACCGGTGGTATCATTCAAAGGATCATAGGGATCTTGTGATCTACTTGTGTGCAGGATAAGACTATGTTTGGGTGGTTACCCGCCCTGGCTTTTGACGTTAAGTCGCCAGGGCGTATGTTGTTTAAACTCTGTGCAGGATTTGCAGAACTATGACTTATATAAATGCTTCAGTCCAAGCTCATCACTGAAATTGGTGTCTCAAAAGGGTTATCAATTATTGATTTTCTCTAGGGCTATAGGCCACCGGGTTACAAAAATTCCGGCTTACAATGAATGCGCATTAAGTCGTCATCGGCCAAGAGCCGCCAGGTATTTAAACTCTGGATTTACTTGTCAACCGATGAGGTATTTAAATCTTTAATAGCCAAAATTGGCTAGATTTTCATGATGATATTGAATGATTGAGGTTTTCATACCGGATTATATTATTGAAATCTTTAATAGCCAACATGGCTGGATTCTTATTATGGTTATCAATAGCCAATATTATGATGGAGGTCTTCAAAGTCGCTTCAGCGTAATGACTATTATTTTATTAATGGATATGATTTATTCTACAATGGAAGGAATAGTCCCGAGTCGATGCAGGCTTACGACCCGGCACTTGGGGGCTACATTATTAAAATTGAGGTTACATCAAATATGCAAGTCCCATGTTGCTGCAAGCATGCAACATGACACTTGGGGGCTAATGCAAAGTCATTTTTGCTCACCTCATTGAAGACCCGACTCATCACATCGTAATGAGCCGGCCCTTGGGGGCTACCAATTGCTCCTGTCAACAATTCAAGGTACACAAGTCTTAATCCATTATATTGAAAGGTCCACTACTCAGTTGGTAGAGTACAAAACTCTTAACCTTATGGACGTGGGTTCGAGCCCCATGGTGAGGGTTACATCATATGATATTATTTTCAATGAAGTATATATAAAGTCCCAGCTCAGTATTATCTTACTAAGCCGGCCCTTGGGGACTACATGTTGATGTTCAAGTCTACATGATCATATTTATGAAGTCCCTGCTCATTATTGCATAATGACCCGGCCCTTGGGGGCTACACTGGTTGAAATTTTACGAGCATAAGGCAATTACAAGCCCCAGGTTGCTGCAAGCATGACAACCCGACACTTGGGGGCTACATATGTGGAATATTCAGTTTTATGACTAATGATTGAGATGAATAACCCGGATTTCTTCAAGGTTGCAACACTTATATTGAAGCAAGTCTTAAGTTATCACTATGTTCTCCTCTTAAGACTTGGGGGCTACAGGTATTATGCATATAAAGAGGGAACATCTTCAAAATTCTCAGCTTTGAGTAGACCAGGAAGATCAATTACATAAACAGGCGTCAACAAAAATTATGACTCGACATCATCAGTCTTTTATAACCCGGAGATTTTGGAAATTATAACTCGGCAAGATCTACATCTTTAAGCCGGTTGAAAATCAGATGAGTATTTCAAGGCCTATATTTTTTAAGCCAGCGCTTCGTAAGCCGACTCAAATGGATTATTTGTTTACAATATTTCTTCTACAAGCAAATTGATTGTGAAGCTGGTCTATTGACCTGGATTTTCTAGAAGAAGGAAATGACAAGGACTTAAGGATGTTCAGGTGCCGGTTTACAAGAATTCTTAACCCGGAGCACAACCTGTCAAATTTGTTCTTGTGTTTATTTTGCAGCATAAGTTTACCATGGATAAATCCAAGCTAAACTTGGTGGCTAATGTCGGGGATATACCCCGCGGTGTAACCCGGCCGGAAGTATAACCCGGCCGGACTTGGCGACTCACTAATGATCCGCCCTGGCTGGACGACACACTAAGTGACCCGCCCGATCCTGGCGACTTATGGGTGACCTGGCAAGCGGATCAGAGGAGCGACAAGACCCGGGGGCCCAGGAGGCTCAAGGCCCAGAAGGCCGACTTACGTTATGATAGGCCGGCTTAAGAGGAAAGGCGTGAGGAATATCTCCCTTACAAGGAATCAAGACCCGGACTTGTATCCGGCTTGTAGTAGAAGATAGGCTAGTCCTAATCCTATTTGCACTCCACATGTAACCCGCCCCTCTAACTTATATAAGGAGGGGCAGGGCTCCCCAAAGAGGGACAAGCAACAAGAAACATTATCTAGGGCTAGACACAAAGAGCCGGCTTACGGTGACTCCCTCATGATCATAATGAGACCTAGCCACAAACAGCATGTAGGGTTATTACCAGATGATGTTTCCCGGGGCCTGAAGCTGTCTAAATCCTCGCCTTGTGTGTTGCGTATCTCGATTCCGCCCAACCCCTCTCAAGCTACCACATAGATGCGTTGGCCTCGTGATTAAGTCCTTACACTAGGACATCTGCCGTGACAAATCCATGACAGTCGCCGAGGCTCACCTCGTCTTCAGAGAGGGGCATGTAATTGTCATCCTCTGATTCTCCGTCTGCTACCTGTTCCTTAGGGCTAGCTTGCCCATCATCCCGCTCGAAGCCTGGCTGGAGGGGATTGTCTTCGTCTTCGGCACTATCCGCAGCGTTATTGTCTTTTGTGCCGGTATTGCTGCTTTTGCTATGGCGGGGCTTAGAGCGGCGCCGATGACGCCGATGCTTAGATTGCTTCTCAAGGGGATTATCCTCCGTTGCCTTATTGCCATCACTTTCTTTGGGGGTGTCCACCATGTATATATCATATGATGAGGTGGCAGTCCAGTGCCCTGTGGGCGGTGGTTCCTGGTCTTCTCCTGCATCATCGTCCATACCGTCGATATCTTTGGAGCCGAAATCAAGCATGTCGGTTAAGTCGTCGACAGTGGCTATTAAGTGGGTGGTGGGTGGGGAACGAATTTCTTCGTCGTCCGCTTCCCACTCAAGCCGGACATAGTTCGACCAAGGGCCTCCTGACAAGGAGATAGACCTTAATGAATTTAGCATGTCGCCCAGGGGCTAGTGCTGAAAGATATCCGCGGAGGAAAACTCCATGATCGGTGCCCAATCAGATTCGATAGGCACGAACGCAGGCGGTTCGGAGCCCGTGGCCGGGGACGAATCCAACGGTCCGGCAACACAGGTCTCATAGGAGGTGAAGTGAGTATTCGGCTCTATCGCTGCTGAGTGTGCGGCCTCCGTGGCGGGGTCCATCCGCCCGTCCTCAGATGGCGCGATTTGCTCCGGATTGAAGGCCGGAGTAGCCACAGGTATGATCCCCCGAACACCGTCCGACGGCAGAGCTAAGTCATGCTTGTCGTGACTGTGCGGCGCACCTGACATGGGCTCGAATCCGTCGAAGATCAAGTCTCCGCGGATGTCGGTAGTATAGTTTAAGCTTCCAAACCTGACCTGATGGCCAGGGGCGTAGCTCTCAATCTGCTCCAGATGGCCAAGCGAGTTGGCCCGTAGTACGAAGCCGCCGAATACGAAGATCTGTCCGGGGAGAAAAACCTCACCCTGGATCGCATCATTGCCGATGATCGAAGAAGCCATCAAGCCTTTATCGTGATGGCACAGTGGAACTCTCAATGCAAGCACCAATGTCGGTGTCAAAACCGGTGGATCTCGGGTAGGGGGTCCCAAATTGTGCGTCTAAGGCGGATGGTAACAGGAGGCGGGGGACACAATGTTTACCCAGGTTCGGGCCCTCTTGATGGAGGTAATACCCTACTTCCTGCTTGATTGATCTTGATGATATGAGTATTACAAGAGTTGATCTACCACGAGATCGTAGAGGCTAAACCCTAGAAGCTAGCCTATGATTATGATTGTTGTTGTCCCTGGACTAAACCCTCCGGTTTATATAGACACCGGAGGGGGCTAGGGTTACACAGAGTCGGTTACAAGGGAGGAGATCTACATATCCGAATTGCCAAGCTTGCCTTCCACACAAAGGAGAGTCCCACCCGGACACGGGACAAAGTCTTCAATCTTGTATCTTCATAGTCCAACAGTCTAGCCAAAGTATATAGTCCGGCTGTCCGAGGACCCCCAAATCCAGGACTCCCTCACTCGCCTCGGCCATCGTCGACCCCTACTACAAAAAGATGAAGCATGATGCCCAGAGAGCAAGTCCCGTATCCTGGCACAAGGGCTGGATGCGCAAATGGATGAACCTCACCTCAGGTTCACGACCAAGAGCGTGTACACATGCTACGAGATGCACAAGCGGATCGTTGACATGAGGAAGTGCCTCGTTACCCAAATCGACGAGCCCGGATCGAGCCACAAGAAGAGCAAGCGTCACAAGAAGTAGATGATGATCAAATGATCGTTTATGCTAGTTAATCATGCATGTAATATATAGCTTACTTTATTGGTGTGTGTGGAAATGTCATGTGTGTAGTAGCCACCTATGTAATTATGCATGTAATAGTTTACTTTGGTGTGTGCAAATGCCATGGTTGTAGTTGCCACCTATGTAAGTGGATGTTTAATTTGGTTATGCAAGCATGTCCTTATAAGTGTGTGTGTGTGTGTGTCTATATATATATATGTTGTTGTTCTGTATGAAATCCCATCGCACAACACACACATCTTATTAGCAGCAACCGTCTGTGTTCTTATCGGTCTTCAGACACATTTCTGATTACAGACCTGTTTGCCGCGTATCACACACATCTTGTTAAGTTGAACCGTTTCTGTTCTCATGTCTCAACGCAAACAGTTCATCCGAGTGAACCGCATGCCGTATATCGCACACACCTTTGATTTGGCTGACCGTTTCTTTTGTGTTGCCTAATCACAAACAGTTCATCCGAGTGAATCGTATGCTGTGTGTCGCATACGCCTCCATCTGGCTGCCCGTTTCTTTTGTTCCTCCTCATCGCAAGCAGTTCATTGAACTGAACCGTATGCCCTTCATCGCACACGCAACTAAAACCTAAACCGTGCTTGATGCATCCCTCATAGCAAACGTTTTACACATTTCCGACGATTTTCATACAGCACCGTCTGCGATTATGGCATCGCACACAGTTTCTCAAAGGGTCTCTGACCGTAGTGTCGCGTTAGCAGCATCCTGCAGTAGTGATGGGCAAAGATGCCACTGCCATTTTTACCACTAGACAAAGGAACTTTCTCACTAGTAGCTTCCCCCTTGTCGGAGTTAGCATCCGACACCTTGTTAGTGGGATCGACCACTTCCAACGGTGCAGTGGATAATTTCAGACCATCAAGAAAGTTCTTAAACATGCCTTTGACCTCGGCTGTCATGGAGTTTTTCAATGTGTCTAAAGCCACATTGAACTCCTCATGAGAGACCGTGGTTGCCCCATCGGTCGTAGATGAGAACAGATTCACACCAGAGTGCTCCTCCCCACCATCTACGGTGTCAACCATACTCTTCGGACGGCAAAGTCCTTAATAAAGAGACGAGGCTCTGATACCAATTTAAAGGATCGATATAGTTGACTAGAGGGGGGGGGGGTGAATAGGCAACTAACAATTTTTAGCTTATCTTTACCAATTTAAACTTTGCATCAAAGTAGGTTGTCTAGATAAGCAACTAGGTGAGCAACCTATATGATGCAACAACAACACGCACACAAGCAAGCAAAGGATACAACACAAATTAAGCTTGCACAAGTAGAGGTACGAGATAACCAAGAGTGGAGCTGGTGAAGACGAGGATGTGTTACCGAAGTTCCTTCCTTTTGAGAGGAAGTACGTCTCCGTTGGAGTGGTGTGGAGGCACAATGCTCCCCGAGAAGCCACTAGGGCCACCGTATTCTCCTCATGCCCTCTGTAGGACCTTGAGAAGAGGTGTCTAGAGGGGGGGGGGGTGATTAGACACTAAGTATCAAAGTTGCAGTTTTTAACTTCTTTAGGTTTAAGTGGAGTTTAGGCACAAGTTTAACATTCACAATACATAACAAGCAAGCATGCAAAAATTATATGAGCAGCGGAAAGTAAAGCATGCAACTTGCAAGAATGTAAAGGGAAGGGTTTTGGAGGATTCAAACGCAATTGGAGACACAGATGTTTTTGTCGTGGTTCCGATAGGTGGCGCTATCGTACATCCGCGTTGATGGAGACTTCAACCCATGAAGGGTAACGGTTGCGCGAGTCCACGGAGGGCTCCACCCACGAAGGGTCCATGAAGAAGCAACCTTGTCTATCCCACCATGGCCGTCGCCCACGAAGGACTTGCCTCACTAGCGGTAGATCTTCACGAAGTAGGTGATCTCCTTGCCCTTACAAACTCCTTGGTTCAACTCCACAATCTTGTCGGAGGCTCCCAAGTGACACCAAGCTAATCTAGGAGACACCACTCTCAAGAAGTAACAAATGGTGTGTTGATGATGAACTCCTTGCTCTTGTGCTTCAAATGATAGTCTCTCCAACACTCAACTCTCTCTCATAGGATTTGGATCTGGTGGAAAGAAGATTTGAGTGGAAAGCAACTTGGGGAAGGCTAGAGATCAAGATTCATATGGTAGGAATGGAATATCTTGGCCTCAACACATAAGTAGGTAGTTCTCTCTCAGAACTGGTAAGTTGGAAGTGTAGGTTTGTTCTGATGGCTCTCTCCATGAATGAAGAGGAGGTGGAGGGGTATATATAGCCTCCACACAAAATCTAACCGTTACACACAATTTACCAAACTTGGTAGGACCGAATCAACAAACTCGGTCGGACCGATTTAGTAAACCTAGTGACCATTAGGGTTTTCGGTGGGACCGACATGCAACTCAGTAGGACCGATATGGTTAGGGTTAGGGCATAACATAATCTCGGTGAGACCGATTACACAAACTCGGTGAGACCGATTTTGGTAATAAGCTAACCAGAGAGTTGGTCAGGCAAACTCGGTGGGACCGATTACTCAAACTCGGTGGGACCGATTTTGGTAATAAGCTTACCAGAGAGTTTGCATTGTAATCTCAGTAGTACCGATTGCCCAAACTCGGTGAGACCGACTTTGGTAATGGACATACACAGAGAGATTACAATCCCATCTCGGTGAGACCGAGATCCCTATCGGTGAGACCGATTTGCCTAGGGTTTGTGGCAGTGGCTATGACATCTGAACTCGGTGGCGCCGGATAGAAAGAATCGGTGGGCCGAGTTTGACTTTAGGTTTAGGTCATATGTGTGGAAGTGGGAAAGTAGCTGAGGGTTTTGGAGCATATCACTAAGCACTGTGGAGCAAGAAACTCATTAAGCAACACCTCATCCCTTCTTGATAGTATTGGCTTTTCCTATAGACTCAATGTGATCTTGGATCACTAAAATATAAAATGATGAGTCTTGAGCTTGAAGCTTGAGACAATCCTTTGTCCTTACCATCTTGAAGGAGTTCCCACATCCTTTAGTCCATGCCACTCCATTGTTGAACTTATCTGAAACATACTAGATAAAAGTGTTAGTCCAACAAGAGATATGTTGACATTAATTACCAAAACCACCTAGGGAGCACTTGTGCTTTCAATCTCCCCCTTTTTGGTAATTGATGGCAACATACATCAAAGCTTTAGATAAAGATATAAAGAATAGAAAGTAAAGCTTTGGAAAGACATGTAACAAGCATAGGCTCCCCCTACATGTATTCAATCATGTGAATATGGAATATAGAAGCATGTGAGAGCATAACCATGATAGAGTAGGCAATGTGTTACATGTATCTTGGCCATATGCATCAGAGCAAAGAATATTAAAGAAAATACCTTCATGCTCATGAGTCCTTCTTGCAAACAGTATGTACATAAGCAAGTTCCTCATACACATGATTGTGATGCATATACTTACCTTGTAGTCTTGGGTTGGCTTAGGATGGAATGAACCTGCGTAAACAAGGTTAGATAACCCAGGTACATCTACTAGCCAGAGCAAATAGAAGAAACCACAAGAATACCAAGACTGGGATGACATGTAGAGAGTGAGTACTAAGTACCACATAGGATTAGACATGTCCCCAAGGGTAAAGATATGCAATGAATTTAAATGATTTCTTTCCCTTAGATGTCTTGCTCCCCAGAATCTAGCATGGGATCTTTGGGAGAAGATAGGGAACAGAAAATCGAGCTGAAAGATATAAATGAACAGAGCTAATGCAAATAAGCACATATGAACATGTCTTTCCCCTCAAGAAGACATGTGGCATCTCTCCTCTTGAACACCAAGCATCTGGGATCCTTGAGAAATACTTTCTACTTGAGTATTCTCTCCCCCTGGAGATCTCTTTCTCCCCCTGTGGAAGTAATACTCTCTCCCTTTTGGAAGTGATAAGCTTTGATGTGACCTCTCTCTCCCCCTTTGACATCAATTTCCAAGAAGGGTTGATCCTTGAGTCACAGCACAAAGCATTTATATAAATGTGATGCTTGTAGAGGACAAGATTCATTGAGTGGAGATGGATTAGAAGAAACACAGAATAAGTGGCAAACTGTTTTTCCTGTTGTGAAATCGGTGGCACCGAGTGGTATGCTTCGGTTGTACCGAAAGGATTCGGTTGGACCGAAAACAACAAATCGGTGAAACCAAGTTCATCACAGAGAAAACACTTGTCACCTCAGCTCACTAGACTAGTAAGATCTCACAAAGATTTGCAAGGAATTTACTGAATGATATGCAATGAATTGGATGCAGGAAATGCAGAGCAAACAGAAAGAAATCTAGATGAAGTTTTTTTTGAAAGGGGAAACAAATATGCATGAGACAAATGCAAAAGCACAGAAAAGAATACGAGAGAACTTCATCTAGAGATGGTCGGCAACAAAGTCACCAATGTTAGATTATATTGACTTAGGAGTCAAGTGAGATCACTTGACCATAGGTCATACTAATTGTTTAAGCTGAAAATGGGGTTACCATTTTTTGTTTAAGCATCTTGATGTATTCACATCTTGTCGAGTTGCTTTAGCTCATGACTCGGAGTAAAGCTTCTCTAAGATGGAATAACATACCTTGGTTGGTGGTGTTGACCATGTAGTTGAACTTGTGTGGATTGCTCAAGGTTGATGTAGCTCATCAAGAGTTGGGAGCACCACTTGGAATTTGAGTCCATCTACCTACATGGGTTAGTTCTTGCAAGGAAGAGCACTTGTGTATCCAAAAATGACAATCATGAAGCTCAACATAGAATTTGTCAAAGGATATGTTTGAATGGTTCCATGCTTCCTTGTCTTCAACCACCATAGTGTAGAGACTTGGTGATGTAGAGATTGCTCAAGATGTGAGTAGATTACAATCTCATGGAATTTGATTCAACCAAGTACCTACATGGGTTATATAACATGCAAGATGCAAATATATCCAAGACATAAGATTATCATCATAAGAGAAATATCAAGGATTAGTCATAAGCTCATGTCTTGCATGTATCCAATGGAGTTTCTACTCCAAGTTTGAAGCATCTATGATGTTCAATTCTCCTCTCAACCTGCAAAACACTTTCTCATCAAGAGGTTTAGTGAATATATCCGCTAATTGCTTTTCGGTGCGAACATGCTTAAGATTAATGTCACCCTTAGCAACATGATCTCGAATTAAATGATGACGAACTTCAATATGCTTAGTTCGAGAATGTTGTACGGGATTATGACCAATTTTGATAGCACTTTCATTGTCACAAAGCAATGGAACATGTTTCACATATATCCCATAATCTTTAAGAGTTTGGGTCATCCAAAGTAATTGAGCACAACATGAACCAGCGGCAATGTACTCCGCTTCGGCGGTAGATAAGGATACCGAGTTTTGTTTCTTGGAGGACCAAGACACAAGAGATCTACCAAGAAATTGACAAGTACCCGAAGTGGACTTTCTATCAACCTTGTCTCCGGCATAGCCTGAGTCGGAGTAGCCAACAAGATCGAAAGAGGCCCTCTTAGGATACCAAATGCCAAAATTTGGTGTATGAATTAAGTATCTCACTATCCTTTTTACGGCCTTAAGATGACATTCTTTAGGAGCAGCTTGATATCTTGCACATATGCACACACTTAGCATAATATCGGGACGTGAAGCACATAGGTATAACAATGAACCAATCATAGAGCGATAAACCTTTTGATCAACCGGTTCACCATCTTTGGTCAAATCAAGATGTCCACTAGTAGGCATGGGTGTAGACATACCTTTGCACTCTTGCATATTGAACTTCTTGAATAAGTCCTTAGTGTACTTCGTTTGAGAAACAAAAGTACCTTCCTTACTTTGCTTGATTTGCAACCGAAGAAAGAATTTGAGTTCACTCATCATTGACATCTCAAACTTCTCCGACATTAGCTTTCCAAACTTCTCACTAAAATGAGGGTTAGTTGATCCAAATATGATATCATCAACATAAATTTGGCATACAAATAATTCTCCATTAACCCTTTTAGTAAAAAGTGTGGAATCAATTTTCCCAATTTCAAATCCCTTTTCAAGAAGAAACTTGGTCAAGCATTTATACCAAGCTCTAGGAGCTTGTTTAAGACCATAAAGAGCTTTGTGAAGTTTGTAAACATGATTGGGTTTCTTAGGATTGATAAAGCCGGGAGGTTGTTTAACATAAACTTCCTCCTCTATTTCACCATTTAGAAAGGCACTTTTAATGTCCATTTGGTATAAGGTGATATCATGGTGATTAGCATAGGCAAGTAAGATGCGAATGGATTCAAGTCTAGCAACGGGAGCATAAGTCTCACCATAGTCCATACCTTCGACTTCTGTGTAGCCTTGGGCGATGAGACGTGCTTTGTTGTGAATTACTTGTCCATCTTCATCTTGCTTGTTGCGAAACACCCATTTGGTACCGATGATGTTGTGGTTGTTGTTGGGCTTCTCAACCAATGTCCAAACTTGGTTTCTCTCAAAGTTGTGTAGCTCTTCATGCATAGCATTTATCCAATCCGGATCTTCCAATGCTTCTTCGACCTTCATAGGTTCAATGCTAGAGATGAAAGAATAGTTTTCACAAAAGTTAGCTAAACGAGTTTTAGAGCGAGTGATTCTCCCAGTTTGAATATCATTGTAGATTTGCTCTACGGGATGGTCTTTAGCAATTCTTGCTCGAACTCATGAAAGCTTTTGCTTGGGTCTTGGTTGAACATCTTCTTCATCTTGTTCTTCTTCTTCTTCTTGATCTTCTTCATTGTTGGCGTTGTCGTTTTCTTGTCGTGGTGGAGAAGGAGGTTGTTGACGTTCTTGATGTACTTCCTCGTTTTCTTCATCTTGGTGTGTTCCACTTATGGATGCTTCCATATCAACTCTTGGTTCACCTTGTCGTGAAGTAGAAGCTTCCACTTGGATGGACGAGGTACTCTCCTTCACCTCCGTTGGACGGACCTTGCCAATAGACAAGTCTTGGATTGCTTCCAAAGGGTCTTTGTCTCCTACATCAATTGGCAATTTCTCTACTTGCGAGCCGTTAGATTCATCAAACTTCACATCTACCGTCTCTTCAACCTTTCGGGTGAAATTGTTGTAGACACGGTAAGTGTGAGAGTTTGAGCCATAACCTAGTAGGAAACCTTCATGAGACTTAGGAGCAAATTTAGAACAGCGATGCTTATCAAGAATGTAGCACTTTGAGCCGAATACTCGAAAGTATCCAACTTGGGGTTTGTTACCGGTGAGGAGCTCGTATGACGTCTTGCCGAGTAGCTTGTGAAGATACAAGCGATTTGTTGCATGACAAGCTGTCTCAACCGCTTCTGCCCAAAAGTTCTTCGGTGTCTTGTACTCATCAAGCATCGTTCTCGCATTTTTGATGAGCGTCCGGTTCTTCCTCTCAACAACTCCATTTTGTTGAGGTGTGTACGTAGCCGAGAACTCGTGTGAAATCCCTTATTTGTCAAGAAAGGTGTCCACGTTTGCGTTCTTGAACTCCGTTCCGTTGTCGCTGCGAACCTTCTTGATCTTCACTTCAAAGTGATTTTGAGCCTTCCTGGCGAAGTTTTTGAAGATCCTTTGGACCTGCGATTTATCATCGAGAAAGAACACCACGTAAATCTTGAAAAATCATCAACTATTACTAGACCAAAAGAATTTCCACGAGACTCTTGTAAGCGTTGGGACCAAAAGATCCATGTGAAGTAGCTCAAGTGGCCTCCTTGTGGTCATGATGTTCTTCACGGATGCCTTCCTCCAACCTGTTTACCCCTTGACAAGCACCGCAAAGTCTGTCCTTATCAAATATGACATCGTTAACACCAAGGATATGATTCCTTTAATAAGCTTGTCAAGGTTTCTCATGCCAACGTGACCTAGTCGTCTATGCCATAACCAACCTTTTGAGGATTTAGCAATGAAGAAAGTTTTAGGTTGAGCCTTTTTAGAGAAATCAACAATGTAAAGATCACCTCTACGTATACCGGTAAAGACCATTTTATGATTGTCTCGATGAAACACTTGGCAATCTACTTCAGTACATAGGACATTGAAACCGAAATCAGCAAGTTTAGATACTGAAAGTAAGTTGTAGCCAAGAGATTCAACGAGCATAACATTCTGAATGGAGCTATCATGTGAGATGGCCACCTTACCGAGGCCAACCACCTTACCCTTTGAGTTGCAACCGAAAGTGACATACTTTTGAGGACTATCATTTTCAGCAAGCTCACGAAACATGTCTTTATCTCCGGTCATGTGATCAGTACATCCACTGTCAACAACCCATTCCTTTCCTCCTGACATATATCCCCGAAGATTTACCGTAAGACCAAAATGTCTCATTGCATCATCAAGATCGAAGTCACTATCATCATCCTCATCATAGTATCCATGTTCAACATCGTCATGTGGTGGATCAAGTCCTAGAGAGGGTGATTCGTTAGAGTGAGTTTGACAATGATCTTGCTTATGAATTCTTATAGCTTCGGAAATAATATCACCAATAATTCCAACATCTCCTTTGGCACGCATAAGGTTTGTAAGTTCAAATAGACGATCACCAAACATAGGATCACTAGTATTCATCTTACTCAAGGCAATAGACTTATGGAGAATTTCATCTAGATTTTTCAAGGAATAATTTGGAAAGCGTTCCTCAAGAAATTTCCATATAGTCTAGGCACACTCAAGAGTAGGTAAGTTTCTAATTAAGTTTCTAGGCAAGCTCTAGTGATAAGATTAACAGTTCTAAGATTCCTAGTCATGTCAATTGATTCATCAAGGGTAGGATGCATAGGATCAACATGAGGTGCACAAGGGCTAGCAATGTACTTGTTCAAATGATATTGATTGAGAATTACAAGCATCTCATTTTTCCACTCATGAAAATACTCTCCATCAAGAATAGGCACTCTATGTCTAAGACTCCCGAAAGTAGACTCATCCATCTTCCTCCAATGGTGATTAAACCAAGGAAATGGAGACCAATGCTCTGATACCACTTGTAGGACCTTGAGAAGAGGTGTCTAGAGGGGGGGTGATTAAACACTAAGTATCAAAGTTGCAGTTTTTAACTTCTTTAGGTTTAAGTGGAGTTTAGGCACAAGTTTAACATTCACAATACATAACAAGCAAGCATGCAAAAAGTATATGAGCAGCGGAAAGTAAAGCATGCAACTTGCAAGAATGTAAAGGGAAGGGTTTTGGAGGATTCAAACGCAATTGGAGACACAAATGTTTTTGTCGTGGTTCCGATAGGTGGTGCTATAGTACATCCACGTTGATGAAGACTTCAACCCACGAAGGGTAACGATTTGCTGAGTCCACGGAGGCTCCACCCACGAAGGGTCCACGAAGAAGCAACCTTGTCTATCCCACCATGGCCGTCGCCCACGAAGGACTTGCCTCACTAGTGGTAGATCTTCACGAAGTAGGCGATCTCCTTGCCCTTACAAACTCCTTGGTTCAACTCCACAATCTTGTCGGAGGCTCCCAAGTGACACCTAACCAATCTAGGAGACACCACTCTCCAAGAAGTAACAAATGGTGTGTTGATGATGAACTCCTTGCTCTTGTGCTTCAAATGATAGTCTCCCCAACACTCAACTCTCTCTCATAGGATTTTGATCTGGTGGAAAGAAGATTTGAGTGGAAAGCAACTTGGGGAAGGCTAGAGATCAAGATTCATATGGTAGGAATGGAATATCTTGGCCTCAACACATGAGTAGGTAGTTCTCTCTAAGAACTGGTAAGTTGGAAGTGTAGGTTTGTTCTGATGGCTCTCTCCATGAATGAAGAGGAGGTGGAGGGGTATATATAGCCTCCACACAAAATCTAACCATTACACACAATTTACCAAACTCGGTAGGACCGAATCAACAAACTCGGTCGGACCAATTTAGTAAACCTAGTGACCATTAGGGTTTTCGGTGGGACCGACATGCAACTCGGTAGGACCGATATGGTTAGGGTTAGGGCATAACGTAATCTCGGTGAGGCCGATTACACAAACTCGGTGAGACCAATTTTGGTAATAAGCTAACCAGAGAGTTGGTCAAGAAAACTCGGTGGGACGATTACTCAAACTCGGTGGGACCGATTTTTGTAATAAGTTAACCAAAGAGTTTACATTGTAATCTCGGTAGTACAGATTGCCCAAACTCGGTGAGACCGATTTTGGTAATGGACATACACAGAGAGATTACAATCCCATCTCGGTGAGACCGAGATCCCTATCGGCGAGACCGATTTGCCTAGGGTTTGTGGAAGTGGCTATGACATCTGAACTCGGTGGCGCCAGATAGAAAGAATCGGTGGGGCCGAGTTTGACTTTAGGTTTAGGTCATATGTGTGGAAGTGGGAAAGTAGTTGAGGGTTTTGGAGCATATCACTAAGCACTGTGGATCAAGAAACTCATTAAGCAACACCTCAACCCTTCTTGATAGTATTGGCTTTTCCTATAGACTCAATGTGATCTTGGATCACTAAAATATAAAATGAAGAGTCTTGGGCTTGAAGCTTGAGCCAATCCTTTGTCCTTAGCATCTTGAAGGAGTTCCCACATCCTTTAGTCCATGCCACTCCATTGTTGAACTTATCTGAAACATACTAGATAAAAGTGTTAGTCCAACAAGAGATATGTTGACATTAATTACCAAAACCACCTAGGGAGCACTTGTGCTTTCACTCTCACACAATGCGAGATGCCGTGATTCCACTATTGGTGCCCTTGGAGGCGGCGACCGGACCTTTACAAACAAGGTTGGGGCAATCTCCACAACTTAACTGGAGGCTCCCAACGACACCGTGAAGCTTCACCACAATGGAATATGGCTCCGCGGTGACCTCAACCGTCTAGGGTGCTCAAACACCCAAGTGTAACAAGATCCGCAAGGGATTATTAGGGGGAATCAAATTTCTCTTGGTGGAAGTGTAGATCGGAGCCTTCTCAACCAATCCCTAGAGAATCAACAAGTTTGATTGGCTAGGGAGAGAGATCAGGCGAAAATGGAGCTTAGAGCAATAATGGAGCTTGGGGATGGAAGAGGTAGTCAACTCGGAGAAGAAGACTCCCCTTTTATAGTGACAGAAAAAATACAACCGTTATCCACTTACTCAGCCCACGACGAGCGGTACTACCGCACTCAACAAGCGGTACTACCGCACGAGCCCACGGTACTACCGCAAGGCCATGCGATACTACCGATGGCGCGACAGAAGCTAACCCAGACCCGTGGCAAAGAAGTCGAGGGCGGTAGAACCGCTGGTGCGGTACTACCACTCCCCCTTGCGGTACTACCGCAAGGCAGGGTTGGTCTAGACTGGGAAGGCACTGACATATAAAAATACATCCGTGTCTACTTCCGCTGAGTTCCGATCCAAGATAAAATCCGACATGGTACTAGCGCAAGCCTGGAGCGGTACTACCGCGTAGGGCGCGGATGTAAAAAATTACGTCCGCCCCTACTTCCGCTCATGCTGTTGCGCCTGGCCAGAGCTCGCGGTACTACCGCGCCCACAGCATGGTACTACCGTGTAGGGCGCGGATGTAAAGAATTACATCCGCCCCTACAACCGCTCGAGCAGCTGAGCCTGGCCTGAGGCCACGGTACTACCGCTCCCAAGGAGCAGTACTACCGTGAGCACCTGCGGTACTATCGTGCCTGAGGCCGGTACTACCGCAAGGCCTGCGGTACTACCGCTCCGGAGAGCAGTACTACCGCATGCCCCAGTTCAGCAACACTAGGAGTCCTTCATTTTGTAGAGGCACGGAGGAACGGAGGATGCCCCAAAGAGCCAAAGGAAAGGGGGGGTGCATAAAGGAACATACGTGTACGTGTTGATTCCACCCAAACCTTTCCAACGCGAGCCCCCTCTTAATAGTATGGCTTTCCTACGACTCAAATCCACCGAAAAGAAATGTAGAGAAACACCGTCTTCAATAGTCTTCGAGGGGCACCAAATCGTATTGTGCCTAGTCATGATATGTCTAAAAAGCTCAATGCACACGATTAGTCTGCAAATGCATTGTCATCAATCACCAAAACAACTAAGGGATAAATATGCCCTTATAATCTCCCCCTTTTTGGTGGATTGATGACAATACGGGATGTGCACATAGGGATAAAAATAAAACATATGCAAACCCCACATCTATAAAATATAGACGGGCTCCTCCTAGATGTGTGCTTTCTAGAGAAATGCTTTGGACTGCACGACACATATACTAGGATCAACACTCCCCCAATATTTTATAGACGAGTCATATCTTGCAACAATATAGCTAACATTAAGCAAGGAGGCAAGATAATAACTATGAGCATAAAGTAAAGGGCACAAGATAGCATAGGCTCACGGGCTACTAAGTACGAAAGACAATAAGGTACGCTAGAGTGCATATGTCTTACACCATATGAAAGAGAACCTGGTCTCACAAGCACAAAACAAACCAAATCAAACGAGGTCCAACTAAACGAAAGCAAAGCGGCAAAGCGAAACAACACGACACACGAGACGCAAATCCTACACTCTCTCCCCCTTTGGCATCGAGACACCAAAAAGGCAGAGAGGACACCTACGACACAAGTGGTAGCTCAAGCTGAAGCGATCACTCATCATGCTCCTCGTCGGACTCGGCAGCGGGGATGGGCTCCTCCTCAGATTCAGTCCACTGGTAGCCCTACTTCGTCATCCATTCTGCCTCTGGCGTGATGTGTTTCTTGGACCCGCTGGATATCTCCTCGCCAAACGTCCTCAAGATCCTCTTGTCGCGGCGGCGACTCTCCTTGAAAGCAACATGGGTTCGGTACTGGCCCTTGGCCTCCATACATAACAGAGCCTTCATCTTGTTCTTCAGCTTCTTAGCCCAAGAAGGCTCAGTAGAAGGAGGAGCATATCCAGCAGAGCTGTCCTCATCTGCTTCCTCCTCCTCAATCTCATCCTTGTCCACGTCCATATGAGCAGCCTCTGCCTCAGCACTGGTAGTGGTGTTTGCCCACTGAGGCTTGATGCGAAACTTGACGAGTTCGTGACGGATCCAATCAGGGGCAACAAACTCCTCATCGGGATAGAGCTTCTCCCAAGTCTTCGTAATCAAGAGAAACATGTACGGTCCATAGATGGGTACCTTATGGTTGAACACCACAAACCGTAGCTCGCAGCACATGATGTGTGAGACGTCAAGTGGTTGTGTCTGAGCATGACACGCCTCCTCACAAATGAGCATCATATCCACAACACAAGAACATGCAAGAGAAGCAAGAAGGATCAATGCAAAGACCACAGCAAAAACACATGAAACAAGTAGAGCATTGGGTAATTGCTACATGGAAGATTTGACATCAACGGTAGTACCGCATGTATGCGCAACGGTAGTACCGCTCCGTGATCGCATGGTAGTACCGCGCCTGGAGCGGAAGTAAATTTTACTTCCGCGCCTTGAGCGGTAGTACCGCTCCTGAGGAGTGGTAGTACCGTACGAGCGGTAATACCGCACGGGGTCGGATCCGAGACAACAACGGATCTGAGTACGGCCGCGACAATGGAGCGGTACTGGTTGATCAAATCTACCAAGGAGCAACATACCAAATACCATCTCTACACATTACTACTCTCCTACATCCTACTTTTTTAAATATTTGGCCTAAAATCTCAAGAACAACATGTATCTCCCAAAAACCTAGAAACGAAAGAACAAGCCAAAGAGAGAGGGATTTGGGGAGAAACCTTGTTCCCTGGCAAGAGGGCGTGGTGGGGAACGATCCCACCGGTCGGAATGTGAGGAGAGCGGTCGGAGAAGGAGATCCGGCGAGGTCCTCCGGCGCCGTTCTTGGGCAGGAGAGAGAGAGAGAGAGACGACATGGGGAAAAGGAGTTGAATGGGTATGGGGGAGTTAGAACTCCCCTGCCCGCTCTTAAACCCCCACGCGCTCACGACTGCGTGGTAGTACCGCGGGTCATCGCTTAAGTACCGCCCGGGCGGAAGTACCGCACCGTGGGCGGTAGTACCGCTCTTCCAGCGGCAGTAAAAATTACTGTCGTGCTGGTTGCGGTAGTACCGTGCGCACTCCTGCGGTTGTACCGTGACAAGCCATGGTAGTACCGTAGACCTAAGAAAATGCACGTTTCGCAAACAAAAGAGGAAACCAGCCTTTGCAATGCAACCTACAAGCGAACGGAGACACCAAAGAGCTAACACATGAGGTAACGCAGGTACAAGCTCGGCACAAAGAAAGAAAGGCAAGAGACAATAAGGACCAAACACGCGACACAACCTCTTCAAAGAGAGGGCAGTGGCCGGGGACACCAATGTTTGAGTCAATTGGTATGGCACCGCGAAGAATTATCCTTGGGCCCATGACCAAAATCGTCTTTGAAGCACAAGTACCATAAAAAATGGCTAATGTGAAATAGTTGATCGATTTATGGATAAAGGGGGGAGGGAGAGTTCATTGAGAGAACAACACTCACCCTATGTCCATGCCTACACCTAAACAAGATAACAAGTTGAGTATGGTGGGGTGTGCAAGGGTTCAAGCCACATTGCTCGAATCAATGATATTTAGCTCATGCCTTAACTCGCGAAATCTTGCTTCATCCAAAGGCTTCGTGAATATATCTGCAAGTTATCATGGGTGTTGATATAGTTGAGCTCGATCTCCCCTCGCCTAATATGATCCCGGATGAAGTGGTACCAAATCTCAATATGCTTCGTCTTGAAGTGTTGCACCGGGTTGAGAGAAATCTTGATTGCACTTTCATTGTCACACCAAAGAGGCACTTTGTCACAACTGACACCGTAATCCTTTAAAGTTTGCCTCATCCATAGAAGTTGTGCACATCAACTACCGGTGGCCACATATTCCGCTTCGGTGGATGAGAGAGACACACAACTTTGCTTCTTAGAAGACCAACTCACCAAAGAGCAACCAAGGAATTGGCACCCTCCAGAAGTTGACTTCCTATCCACTTTGTCTCCCGCCCAATCGGAGTCCGAATAGCCTACAAGGTTGAAATTTGCTCCTCTTGGGTACCATAAGCCAAAGTTTGAGGTATGAGCCAAATATCAAAAGATTCGCTTGACCGCCACTAGGTCGCTTTCCTTAGGTGCGGCTTGAAACCATGCACAAATTCCCACACTCAACATGATATCCGGTCTAGATGCACAAAGGTAAAGCAAGGAGACAATCATGGAGCGATATACCTTTTGATCCACCGCTTTACCATTGGGATCTATGTCAAGTTGGCATTTGATGGGCATTGGAGTGGAGGCCAGCTTGACATCACTTAGCTTGAATCTCTTGAGCATGTCTTGAGTGTATTTGGCTTGGTTGATGAAGGTTCCTTATCTTCGTTGCTTGACTTCGAAACCGAGAAAGAACTTCAACTCTCCCATCATGGACATCTGGAACTTTTAGGTCATGAGAGCGGCGAACTCCTCATTGAAAGCTTTGTTAGGAGAACCAAAGATAATATCATCAACATATAGTTGGCACACAAACAACTCCCCTTTGACCTTCTTAGTAAAAAGAGTGGGGTCGATTTTCCCAATTTCAAACCCACGATCTTGCAACAACTCGGTAAGGTGGTCATACCACACACATGGGGCTTGTTTACGGCCATAGAGTGCCTTATCGAGTTGGTACACATGATCTGGGAAATAGGGATCCGTGAACCCGGGGGGGTTGTTTGACATACACCAACTCATTAATATGGCTCCGCGGTGACCTCAACCGTCTAGGGTGCTCAAACACCCAAGAGTATCAAGATCCGCAAGGGCTTAGTAGGGGGAATCAAATTTCTCTTGGTGGAAGTGTAGATCGGAGCCTTCTCAACCAATTCCTAGAGAATCAAAAAGTTTGATTGGCTAGGGAGAGAGATCAGCCGAAAATGGAGCTTAGAGCAACGATGGAGCTTGGGGATGAAAGAGGTAGTCAACTCGGAGAAGAAGACTCCCCTTTTATAGTGATAGAACAAATCCAACCGTTATCCACTTACTCAGCCCGCGACGAGCGGTACTACCTCAATCAACAAGCGGTACTACTGCACGAGCCCACGGTAATACCGCAAGGCCAGGCAGTACTACCGCTGGCGCGATAGAAGCTAACCCAGACCTGTGGCAAAGAAGCCAAGGGCGGTAGAACCGCTGGCGCGGTACTACCGCAAGGCAGGGTTGGTCTAGACTGGGAAGCCACGGACATAACAAAATACATCCGTGGTTACTTCCGCTGAGTTCCGATCCATGCAAAAATCTGACACGGTACTACCGCAAGCGTGGAGCGGTACTACCGCGTAGGGTGTGGATGTAAAAAATTACATCCGCCCCTGCTTCCGCTCATGCTGCTGCGCCTGGCAGAGCTCGCGGTACTACCGCGCCCACGGCACGGTACTGCCATGTAGGGCGCGGATGTAAAAAATTACATCCGCCCCTACAACCGCTCGAGCAGCTAAGCCTGGCCTGAGGGCACGGTACTACCGCTCCCAAGGAGCGGTACTACCGTGAGCACCTGCGGTACTACCGCAAGGGCCTGCGGTACTACCGCTCCGGAGAGCAGTACTACTGCATGCCCCAGTTGAGCAACACTAGGAGTGCTTCATTTTGCAGAGGCACGGAGGAACGGAGGATGCCCCAAAGAGCCAAAGGAAAGGGGGTGCATAAAGTAACATACGCATACTTGTTGATTCCACCCAAACCTTTCGAACGCGGAGCCCCTCTTAATAGTACGGCTTTCCTACGACTCATATCTACCGAAAAGAAACATAGAGAAACACCGTCTTCAATAGTCTTCGAGGGGCACCAAATCGTCTTGTGCCTAGTCATGATATGTCTGAAAAGATCAATGCACACGATTAGTCCGCAAATGCATTGTCATCAATCACCAAAACAACTAAGGGATAAATATGCCCTTACATAGTTGTTGTTATGTTGCTAGGAAAAGTGATTGAAATTATCATTGATCAAACTTATGCACTTTACTAGCATTCACACTTCATAAATTATTTCTTTTATCATTTACCTACTCGAGGACGAGTAGGAATTAAGCTTGGGGATGCTGATACGTCTCCAACAAATCTATAATTTATGAAGTATTCAGGCCATGTTTACAACAATTTTATATGGTTTTGGTATGATTTGCATGGTACTAACCCGGAGTGACACTATTTTCAGCAGAACTACCGTGGTGTTGTTTTTTGTGCAGAAATGGAAGTTCTCTAAATGAGCTGAAACTTTTTGATGATTTTTTTGGAACAAACGAGACCCCCGAAGCATCGTGGAAGGACCAGAAGGTGAAGGAGTAGGGCACAAGACACCGGGGCACGCCTAGGCCCTTGTCCGTGCCCCGATGGGTTGTGGTCACCTCGAGGCCCATCTTAGCTTGAAACCAATGCCAAAATATCCTACAAATAGAGAAACCATCAGGAGTTACACTAGATCAGAAGTTCCACCGCTGCAAGGCTCTGTAGCCACCGAAAACCAATCTAGACCCTTTTCGGCACCCTGCCGGAGGGGGGGATCATCTTCGATGGCCATCTTCATCATCCCGGCGGCCACCACGAGGAGGAGGGAGTAGTCCACCCTCGGGGCTGAGGGTTTGTACCAGTAGCTATGTGTTTAATATCTCTCTCTCTCTCTCTCTCTCTCGTGTTCTTGAGATGTCACGATCTTGATGTATCGCGGTCTTTGTTAATATAGTCGGATCATATGGTGTTTTGCCCTCTCCATCTTGTTGTGATGAATTGAGTTTTTCCCTTTGAGATTTCGTTGTTATCGGTTTGAATACTTTTATGGATTTGAAACACTTAATATATGTCTTGCAATTGAATACTCGTGGTGACTATGGGGTATCGTATTGATTCACTTGATATATGTTTTGGCACTCAACTCGCGGATTTCCGAGGTGACATTGGGGTAATCTATGCATAGGGGTTGATGCACGTTCTTGTCTTTGTTTCTCCGGTAGAAATCTTAGGGCACTCTTTGAGGTTCTTTGTGATGGATTGAGTATTATGAATCTGAATTTGCTTTGGTGTTATTTTAGTACAAACTCTTGATAGATCGATCGGAAAGAATAACTTGGTGTTATTTTAGTACGAACTCTTGATTGATCAATCGGAAAGAAAAACTTGGTGTTATTTTAGTACGAACTCTTGGATAGATCGATTGGAAAGAATAGCTACAAACAATTTCTTCGTATGTTCTCCGCTAGATAGGAACTTTGGAGTGATTCTTCATCGCACTTTGAGGGGTGGTTATATGATCCAATTATATTAGCATTGTTGAGAGATTGCACTAGCGAAAGTAGACCCTAGGCCTCATTTTCAAGCATTGCAATACCGTTTTTGTGCCCGTTTACTATTTGCTACCTTGCTGTTTTTATTTATTCAGATTATAAACATATATTTCTTCCATCCATATTACACTTTTATCACCATCTCTGCGTCGAACTAGTGCACCTATACAATTTGCCATTTTATTGGGTGTGTTGGGTACACAAGAGATTTCTTGTATTTGGTTGCAGGGTCGTTTGAGAGAGACCATCTTCATCCTACACCTCTCACGGATAGATAAACCTTAGGTCATCCACTTGAGGGAAAATTGCTACTGTCCTACAATGCTCTGCGCTTGGAGGCCCAATACGTGTCTACCAGAATAAAGTTGCGTAGTAGACATCAGGAGGCACTGGAGAGAGGCATGACAATAAACCGAATTAGGGCCTCCCCATCCAGGAAAGTGTGGTTGCATTGATGAGCTTGATTCGGTGGCACCATGACTCGATCAACAACTTGTTCAAGTTGTATTAACATCATGTTTAACTTTAATTTAAAATGAACCGAGTCATAGTATGAAATGAAATGCATGGAACATGAATATGAAAAGTATATGCATCATAAGCATAAACATATAGCATGACCTCTACTGCACAATAATATCAAGATGACATGTATGCTACTGCCAAGATATAACCTAGATGAAAATAATATGCACAAGGTTCATATAGCAAGTTATATCCACTACATGCAATTAAATGAATTTCAATTCAAGTAAAATCATTGCTATTACAATGTCACCTTTGCAAATGATTGTTGTGGCTTGCCTTAGTTCAGAGTAGTGTCACAATACTCCTGGTCTTCTCCAAGGCAACCAAAACCTTCTGAAAATATTTGAAAATCCAAAAAGAAACTGTCACATAAAGCCTTTTATTGCACCAGAAAATATCTACAGCAAGAAGAATTCTCAAATTTTGCATAGAGAAACTTTATCTCATAAAAAAACTAGTGCATAAAGAATCAACTCATTTGGACTTATAGAATAGGAGATATTGCTTGTCAAAGTTAGGGTCAAATATATGAATTTAACTGAAAAATCAAAAATTCCAGAAGGGGCCACGTCGAAGGCGTATTTTCAGAATACGTCTCCACTTATACCCATTCGGGTGAGAGAGAGAGAGAGAGAGAGGGAGAGTGGCGGGTGGGGCCCTCTGTCAGGTTTGAGAGAGAGAGGGAAACAGAGAGGGTGGCGCTATCGCCGACGTTTCTCCGGCGTGGAGGCCACGACAACCACCAGAGAGGAGGGGTGGGTCTCGCTCAACGGGACGAACACACACGGACCCAAAGCGAGGGCAGGGTTGGATGGACGGCATCGGAGCGGTCATCTCCTGAGGCGGCGGGCGGTAGAGCTCGTCGGAGTTGGCGATTCCGGCATCAATCCAACAAACTAAGGACATCGTCGTGCTCAGGAGGACCAAGCGAACTCGGTAGAGGAGAAGAATGATGCCCGGAAGCAAGGGAGCAGGAGGGCGACTGAGGGAGTCCGCGGCCAACTCCGGCCCGATGGCTAGCCCAGCCTTGCCGCACCAGTTAGAAGCTTGATTTGTGGCCAGAGGAGGGGCTGTGGATGGCTAGAAAGGCTCGAGAAGAGCTGCATTTATAGGCGGCGAGGTGGCCAAGCTCGGGTCCACTAGAGAAGCTTCTGGAGAGGAGAGGGGGGCGAGAGGAGCTCGGGCTCAACGTGAAGTATCAAGAAGACACCGCCAAGCACAATGGAGGGGCATGACCAAGCTACAGGGCACGGGGTGGGACATTTCGTTCACGCAGGCGCACTGTGTCGTCGGGACTCGCCGTGTCCGTGTCCGTCGTGCAGGTTGACGATGTTGGGGAGCTGCACAGAGGTGCTAGGTGGACGAGGGATAGGCTGAGTGTCATGGACGAGCTATGGTGGCGCGAGGAGGGCGAACGGGCGGCGGCAGAGGGGTCCCGACGCTCAGAGCACGTCGACAGCCTGTTGAACACCGCGTTCACGCATGGTCACCGTGTTCACAGGAGGACGCGGTATGCCAGGGGCTGCCAGACCGTGTCTAGGGTGTTTTCCCTTCGACGCGGTGCTACATAGTGCTCCTGGTTTGACACCTCGACCATTAGATGAGACTTGAGCAAGCAAAACAGTTTCTAGACAAAAACTTGTGGTGGAACTAGAAACAGATTTACTGAGAGTTAAAGAGTGAATTTTGGTGGTTAAGCTTCTGGTAGGAAGGCGGTCATGTGGTAAGAATTTCAGCTCAAGAGGATCAAGTAAAAATGCAGTTGCATCACAAAGTGCCCGTATTGTCCAGAAGTGAAAATAATTTCTTGAGTTAAAATTCTCCAAATGACTATGGCATATTTTTGCATGGGAAGGTGAGGCATGGTCCAAAGAATATTTGAGAATTCATTGGGAATTTTCTGAGCAAGAAAAATGAGGGTTGCTTCATAGTAGATTAAGAAAATATTCATTTTCAAAAGGAAAATGAATATTATGCCATTAAATAAAATTATTCCATGGCATTACTTTGGGAGGGGTGAAGTCAAGAGATGGTTTAGAGGTGATAGAACCCACTTGGAAGAAAATTAAAAGAATTTCCAAGTGGCAAGTCCAAAGGAATTGACTGAAAATCCAAATGCAAAATCAAATATTCAATAAATCCAATAAAAAAGAGAAAGGGAAAAATCCTGGTTGTCACAGTATTGGACACATTTATAAGACCCGGTTCAAGTGCATCATCATCAAGATATGTTCTCTTATGACCAGGCCTGGAACCACCAGAAGGGTTTTCGTTCTCATGTGATTCACGAAGATTCTCCTTGCCTAGTTCGCTAGTAGGTTGTGTCTCTATCGTTGATCCACCTTCTAAAACTTCTTATTCTCCAGGGCCTTTAGCACTCCTTCTTTAGCCAAACCAATAGCATAGACCTCACATAGCTTGTCAAAGTTAACCGTAGGCTTCATGTAGAGAGGATTTCCTCCCTCACGGGACTTAAAAAATGAATTTCCATTAGAAACTTAATGGCGATGGAAAACTACGTGAAACATATCAACTTTAATTACCAGTTGAATGCAAATATTGTACCTTTGCCCAGCCCATATACGTCTCCCTATCTCCAGTTACCAATTTTTTCTCATCATCCCGTCCAAACCCACTACTGATACGTCTCCAGCGTATCTACAATTTATGAAGTATTCATGCTATTATATTATCATTCTTGGATGTTTTACAATCGTTTTATAGCAACTTTATATCATTTTTTGGGACTAACCTATTGATCCAGTGCCAAGTGCCAGTTGTTGGTTTTGCTTGTTTTTTACATCACAGGAAATCAATATCAAACGGAGTCCAAACACCACGAAACTTTTTGGAGAATTTTTATGGACCAAAAGACACACGATGGGCCAGAGCTGCACCTGGGGGGTGTCCCGAGGGGGCACAACCCACCAGGGTGTGCCTGGGCCCCCAGGTGCGCCCTGGTGGGTTGTGCTCACCTCGGTGGCCTCCCGTACCCCTTCTTTGCACTATAAATTCCCAAATATTCCAAAACCCTTCGGGGTTAACCTAGATCAGAAGTTCCACCACCGCAAGGCTCTGTAGCCACCGAAAACCAATCTAGTCCCTTTTTGGCACCCTGCCGGAGGGGGGAATCATCTCCGGTGGCCACCTTCATCATCCCGGCGGACCCCACGATGAGGAGGGAGTAGTCCACCCTCGGGGCTGAGGGTTTGTACCAGCAGCTATGTGTTTAATCTCTCTCTCTCTCTCTCTCTCTCTCTCTCTCGTGTTCTTGAGATGTCACGATCTTGATGTATCGCGGGCTTTGTTAATATAGTTGGATCATATGGTGTTTTCCCCTCTCTATCTTGTTGTGATGAATTGAGTTTTTCCCTTTGAGATTTCATTGTTATCGGATTGAATACTTTTATGGATTTGGGAACACTTGATATATGTCTTTCAATTCAATACTCGTGGTGACAACGGGGAATCGTGTTGATTCACTTGATATATGTTTTGGCACTCAACTTGCGGATCCCCGAGGTGACATTGGGGTAATCTATGCATAAGGGTTGATACACGTTCTTGTCTTTGTTTCTCCGATAGAAATCTTGGGGCACTCTTTGAAGTTCTTTGTGTTGCATTGAATATTACGAATCTGAATTTGCTTTGGTGTTATTTTAGTACGAACTGTTGGTTAGATCGATCGAAAAGAATAGCTTGGTGTTATTTTAGTACGAACTCTAGGATAGATTGATCGGAAAGAATAGCTTTGAGGTGGTTTCATACCCTACAAACAATTCCGTCTTATGTTCTCCGCTAGATAGGAACTTTGGAGTGATTTCTTCATCGCACTTTGAGGGGTGGTTATATGATCCAATTATATTAGCATTGTTGAGAGATTGCACTAGCAAAAGTACGGACCCTAGGCCTCATTTTCAAGCATTGCAATACTGTTTTTGTGCCCGTTTACTATTTTCTACCTTGCTATTTTTATTTATTCAGATTATAAAATTATATTTCTACCATCCATATTACACTTTTATCACCATCTCTTCGCCGAACTAGTGCACCTATACAATTTCCCATTGTATTGGGTGTGTTGGGGACACAAGAGATTTCTTGTATTTGGTTGCAGGGTCGTTTGAGAGAGACTATCTTCATCCTACACCTCTCACGGATTGATAAACCTTAGGTCATCCACTTGAGGGAAAATTGCTGCTGTCCTACAAAACTCTGCGCTTGGAGGCCCAACACGTGTCTACAAGAATAAAGTTGCATAGTAGACATCAAGCTCTTTTCTGGCGTCGTTGTCGGGGAGGTGAGTGCTTGAAGGTATATCTTTAGATCTTGCAATTGAATCTTTTAGTTTCTTGTTTTATCACTAGTTTGGTTCATAAAGAAAACTACAAAAAAAGGAATTTAGGTTGCATCATATTATTGATCATCTTTATAATATCTTTCTTGAAAATGATGGATCAGAAAATTGTGCTCAATTGTTAGAAGAAGAAGTCAATAAAATGTTTGGCACAAAATATTTGAATGATGAGCATGATTGCAATGTTATTGGTATGAACTCTTTGAATATCCATGATTCTAACGGTATGCAAAGCCATAAGCTTGGGGATGCTATGTTTGATGAAGATGGCATTTTTTGTCCCCCGAGGTTTGATGTGATAATTTATTATTATGATAGCATGCCTCCTATTTATGATGATTACATTGATGAAAGTGGGTTTGGAAGAGTGTCAACTCTAGGTAGTAGTGATCCCACTATTTTGGAGGTTATTGAATCTTATTACAATATTGATGAAAGTGGATTTGGAGAGGTCATGACTTTATTTAGTGATACATCCACTATTTTGGAAGAGGTTTCAATTGACTATGATAATAAAGTTGCTGTCTATTATGATTATTATGATGACATGTATGCCATAAAGAGTAATAAATCTTGTATGCTTGTGCATCATGAAAAGAGTGATGTATGTGATAGTTATATTGTTGAATCCATTCATGATGTTTCTGAAAATTATTATGGGGAAGGAACTTATGCTCTTACATATCTCAATAGTATCAAGTTTCTTCTCTATGCGTTGATTGTTCTGAGGTTGCACTTGTTTTGCCTTCCTATGCTAGTTGATTCTTGTTCCCATAAGTTGTTTGCTCACAAAATCCCTATGCATAGGAAGTGGGTTTGACCTAAATGTGCTAGTCATATGCTTCATGATGCTCTCTTCATGTTTCAATTCTTATCTTTTATGCGAGCATAATTGAAATTATCATGCCTAGCTTAAAAGGCTTAAAAGCAAAGTGCTTGTTGGGAGACAACCCAGCACTTTACCTACTGTTTTTGTGTGTTCACATGATTATGCTTATGTAGTAATCATGTTTTATAGCTTTTGTTTCAATAAAGTGCCAAGTAAAGCCTTTGGGATCATGTTGGGTGATAGTTGATTTGATCTTGCTGAAAAACAGAAACTTTTACGCTCACAAAAGTAATTCTCATTTTTAACAGAAGAGTGATTTTGAGTTGATTCTTTTTGCAGAAGATTAATATACAAATTTCTCACGTGGTCCTAATTTTTTAAGAATTTTTGGAGTAGCAGAAGTATGGTTTGAGTACAGATTACTACAGACTGTTCTGTTTTTGACGGATTCTGTTTTCAATGCATAGTTTGCTTGTTTTCTAGTTTCTCTGGCTTATATTGCTCAATATAAATTTTGAAAATGATATGCTACAGTAGGAATTGTGTGGAAACAATTATGAGTCTTGTCTTTGATAGTACCAAAGTGAAATGATTTGCTCTTTATCATACTAACCTATCTCACGAAGTTCCATTAAGTTTTGTGTGATTGAAGTTTCCAAATTCTGGGTGAGATGTCGATATGAGGAAATAAGGAGTGACAAGACCCTAAGCTTGGGGATGAACAAGGCACCCCAAGGTAATATTCAAGGAATATCCAAGCAACTAAGCTTGGGGATGCCCCGGAAGGTATCCCCTCTTTCGTCTCCAACATTACCGGTAACCTCACTTGGAGCTATGTTTTCATTCGTCACATGATATGTGTTTTGCTTGGAGCGTCAATTTATTTTGTTAGGATTTGCTTTCTGTTATTTAGAATAATGTTTTGCATCTTTTATTTCAATAAAAGTGGCAATGATAGCCTTCGCTATGCTTATTTTGCAAGTATACATGTTGTTTGAAAACAGAAAGTTTACCGTTGTTGCAAAAATTCCCTAGAAAAGTCAGAATATGATAAAATGTTGACACTTTTTGCAAAATAAGATCTAATAAATTTTCTACAGGGTGGTAAATTTTCATAACTTTTGGAATTGAATAAGTATTGATACTCTTGCATTCTTTACAGACTATACTGTTTTGGCAGATTGTTGTTATGTTTGCATTGTTTGCATATGTTTGCTTGTTTAATGATCGTATTTGAGGATAGGAGTTTTAAATATGCAGAGGCATTTAGTATGCAATGTTGAATAATATTTTTAGTGATTTGCTACATTAGGGAATAATCAGGTTTTTGCATTGGTTTATACTAACTTATCTCATGAGTTCTTGTTGAGTTTTGTGTGGATGAAGCTTTTGAGATTTAGGAAAACCGTGGTATGAGAAGAATTAAGGAGGCACAAAAACTCAAGTTTGGGGATGCCCATGGCATCCCAAGATAATATTCAAGAAGTCTCAAGCATCTAAGCTTGGGGATGCCCCGGTAGGCATCCCACCTTTCTTCTTCAACAATTATCGGTTTGTATCGGTTGAGCCTAAGTTTTTGCTTCTCCACATGAGTTGTGCTATCGTTGGAATGTCATTTTATTTTGTATTGCTTGCTGTTTTAATAAAATATCTAGATCTAAAAGTTCTTAATAAGAGAGAGTCCTCAAATAGCTACCCATTTACATAACTACTCGCTTGATCTTCACTTATATCTTTTTGGAGTAGCTTGTCATTTACTCTTGTGCTTCACTTATATCCTATGAGTAAATTGTTGAATAAATTGAATGTCATGTAGTTGAAATCATATCATGCCTAGTGGTAGCTTCACATTGGGTTTAGAGAGTGAAATCTTTTGTGGCTTGACAATAATAATATTGGTCATACAAGGGATTCACGAATAATTAGTATAAGGAAGAGAACTTTCACATGCAAATACACTATCTTGGAAATCTTTTGTGATTGTGAGCCCCCATAAAAATATTACATGCCAAAATCGTTGACGTTGGACAAGGAAGACAACGTAATGGTTTATGTTTGTTCATATTCACATAGAAGTTATATTGTCATAGATCCTTCAACATGCGGTGCTTGCCCCCCATCTTTGCTAGCCAAAAATTCCGCACCAAGTAGAGATACTACTTGTGCATCCCAAAAACCCTTAAACCCAAATATTATTTTCAAGAGGCCACCATACCTACCTAAGGATTGAATAAGATCCTTCAAGTAAGTTGTCATCAGTGCAATAAGGCAATAAAAATTGCTTCTAAAAGTGTTAGATCATTTAGTGTAAGAGAAAATTGAGCGTTGTACGAACTTGTGATGGCAAAGAATAAAAGCAACATACTGCATAATAAAGGTTGCTATCATAAGGGGCAATATAACGTGACGTTCTTTTGCACTAAGGAGTTGAGCATACAAACAAATAAGCGCATGGAAACCTCTAGTTCCATCTGCGAAGGGCCTAACCTTTACTTTTATGTATTTACTTTTATGCAAAGAGTCAAAGTTTTTCTCTCTATTCCCTTTTATTTTTCTCTTTTGGCAAGCATCATGCGGTGAGGAAAGATCTAGGCACATATGTCCAGTTGAATATGGGTAGCATGAGTTATTATTGTTGACATCACCCTTGAGGTGAATACGTTGGGAGGCATAACAATATGCCCCTATATTTCTATGTGTCTGGTTGAAACGTTTTGCTTATGTGTACGCGGTGAGTGTTAGCAATCATAGAAGATTATATGATGGTTGAGTATGTGGAGCTATTACTTAAACTTTGTTGAATAAGTTGAATTACAATTGCTCGATGACTGAGAACATAGGTTGTTGAGTTTCAAGAGAATCCATTGTTTGAACCTTAACATGTGAATTGGTTGCCACTATAACATGAGAAGTTTTATAAGAAAGAATTGATGTTTTGATGCTAGGAAAAGTGATTGAAATTGTCATTGATCAAACTTATGCACTTTGCTAGCATTCACACTTCATAAATTATTTCTTTTATCATTTACCTACTCGAGGACGAGTAGGAATTAAGCTTCGCGATGCTAATACGTCTCCGACATATCTATAATTTATGAAGTATTCATACCTCGGTGGCCTCCCGTACCCCTTCTTGCACTATAAATTCCCAAATATTCCGAAACAGTTTGGGGTTAACCTAGATCAGAAGTTCCGCCGCCGCAAGGCTCTTTAGCCACCGAAAACCAATCCAGACCCTTTCCGGCACCCTGTCGGAGGGGGGAATCATCTCTGGTGGCCATCTTTATCATCCCAGCAGCCACCACGATGAGGAGGGAGTAGTCCACCCTCGGGGATGAGGGTTTGTACCAATAGCTATGTGTTTAATCTCTCTCTCTCTCTCTCTCTCTCTCTCTCTCTCTCGTGTTCTTGAGATGTCACGATCTTGATGTATCGTGGGCTTTGTTAATATAGTCGGATCATATGGTGTTTTCCCCTCTCTATCTTGTTGTGATGAATTGAGTTTTTCCATTTGATATTTTGTTGTTATTGGATTGAATACTTTTATGGATTTGAGAACACTTGATATATGTCTTGCAATTGAATACTCGTGGTGACAATGGGGTATCGTATTGATTCACTTGATATATGTTCTGGCACTCAACTCGCAGATTCCCGAGGTGACATTGGGGTAATCTATGCACAGGGGTCGATGCATGTTCTTGTCTTTGTTTCTCTGGTAGAAATCTTGGGGCACTCTTTGAAGTTCTTTGTGTTGGATTGAATATTACGAATCTGAATTTGCTTTGGTGTTATTTTAGTACAAACTCTTGGTTACATTGATCGGAAATAATAGCTTGGTGTTATTTTAGTACGAACTCTAGGATAGATTGATAGGAAATAATAGCTTTGAGGGGGTTCCATACCCTACAAACAATTCCATCTTATGTTCTCCGCTAGATATGAACTTTGGAGTGATTTCTTCATCGCACTTTGAGGGGTGATTATATGATCCAATTATATTAGCATTGTTGAGAGATTGCACTAGCGAAAGTACAGACCCTAGGCCTCATTTTCAAGCATTGCAATAACATTTTTGTGCCCGTTTACTATTTTCTACCTTGCTATTTTTATTTATTCAGATTATAAATATATATTTCTACCATCCATATTACACTTTTATCACCATCTCTTCGCCGAACTAGTGCACCTATACAATTTGCCATTGTATTGGGTGTGTTGGGGACATAAGAGATTTCTTGTATTTGGTTGCAGGGTCGTTTGAGAGAGAGCATCTTCATCCTACAGCTCTCATGGATTGATAAACCTTAGGTCATCCACTTGAGGGAAAATTGCTACTGTCCTACAAAACTCTGCGCTTGGAGGCCCAACACGTGCCTACAAGAATAAATTTGCGTAGTAGACATCAACTACCATTTTGCATAATTTCCAAAACATACGAAAGTTGCTTCTTCAAATCGGCTTTAAGATCAGCATGTGATAGAAGTTCAGCCATTTTCTTCTCAATATAGGTCAGATATCCGGACTTGTGACTGATATCTACTTTCCGCAAAGAATCATTCATGTCATATAGAATGTCAATAAGTAACTTCTCTTCCTCCGCCATCCATGTTCTCTTGTCTCTCTTTTTTCATGTCAACATGCTCTCCTTTGACTTGGTAACCTGGTAGTTTCAACATGATAATAAATGGTGTGTGTACAAATTGTATATAATATAGATGCTCACATAGGAAATATGATGGTTCATACATTAATCAATCTCCACATTTCATAAAAAAAATAGCAACGGAAAATATTTCGACACGCATACTTTTCTGAACAAACATCTAATGTCCTACAGCTAAAATCTACTAGCGTGTATCAATGATCTTATCTTTTGGCTATCCAAGCTTTCCACATTTCATCAGCTAACTTGCCTCTTTTTCTCAATCCACTGGGATGATGTTTAGGTGGCCTGAATGACATCCTCATTTACTTGTTGTTGCTAAAGGTGTAGCATGTATTCATCTAGATATTGTTCACAGGGGTCAACACGCATTTGTTGTCGTACCAGATTGTGAATATAGCAGCATGATAGAATTATACCAACTTGTATATCAAAAGGATAACAAGAGGGATTTCTAATGATATCCCATCGCGTCTTGAGCAATCCGAAAGTCCTCTAAATCACATTCCTTGCTGATGAATGCATCATGTTAAACAATTCCTCTTTTTGTTGGGTTTTTTCCAATCATTTAGATGGTACTGTTGCCCTCTGTATGGAGCAAGAAACCCTTCACAGTTCTTGCACCCAGAATCAACTAGATAATAGCACCCCATGCAATAGAAACATATGTATGGGTTGGTTAACCATGTCTACAATATGTACATCTAACTAAGATGGACCATTTTCGTATTATCTCTTACCCCGAGGAACGTTAAGGCCATTTGATCTTGATAAAGCACCTCGAAGCACCCTCCCATCAGCCACAGATCTTTCCCAACCCGGATATACATAAATTAATTGCATGTCTAGCGCACATACACCAAAAGCATTTGTTGCAACTTCATTCTTTCTTGAACGAAATCTCGGTTTGTCAGTTTTGGGCACATGAACTTCTATATATGTCCCATTTAAGGCACCTAAACAATTCTATAGTAAGAACAAAATGTGTTAGAGCATGAACAAAACTAGACCTACAAGTGTTTATTTATGTTGAAATATTAATTTGATACCTTAAAGCACTTTCACCTTCCATCCGTGCAATTGGCTGGGATTGGTCGAGCCTTCTTAAGAAACACTTCCTAGAGTTTTAAAACCGCGCCTAGCACTTCATGGAATTTTCGACTTGCTGATTCAGGTGAACGCTGCAAATCTTGATGGATTGATCGATTTTTCTCATCATGTGCAAGTATGTGAAGAAACATGGCAACCGTTTCTTCCACGCTCATATGCCTATCCATTCGTAGTTGGAAAATGCATTCCATATCGCTTACTCGTATCTTGTTGTTCAAGGTTTGTGCTCGAATAATTGGGTAATACCAAGAAGGTTGCCTAATTCGACGCATCCTATATCGACTCCTCCTAAGTAACATCATGAATATTTGCAACAACAAATATAAAATTATGAGTATTTTCACTCTTCGTTGCCTCAATGTGTGCCATAAGATTATGATTTCCCAGTTTGCTGGTGGACATGCCAAGTCTGTGAACAAAATTTATAAGAGTGCCATACAAATGTATAAGTAACCACACAAAGCCAAGCAACAAGCAACCAGGAAGTCACACATGAGCACCCAAGAAAAATACGCATAGATAAAAATAACTTGTTTTTCAGTAAAGTACCTCCGCTGGAAGTTTCTCGTTAGTGTTCGGACCAGATCTTGGATCAACAAACTTATTTTCATGGCCTGCAAGTTTAGCATAGATCTCTGCAAAGTTGTGTTTCTTTGCAAAGTTCAACATATTGACAACAGAATTGTCATCGTGAATTAAATCAACTCCTTCATCAAGGCTACATCCAGGGATCGAATAATATAACTCATCACCATCCTTGAAACCTACATCTTTAGCCATGCGAATTGGGCGAAAATACGATGTACGCTCACTGTCACAGTCTCTAAACATAGACACTTCACCACCATCATAAGTAAGTGGTCCTTCTAATGAGAATGTACCCCCATGATGCGTTTTGATATGGATCAAATCCCTTGGATCTATGCAAGGCATTCAAATACATGAATCAAATGGATGCTTATTACATAACGGTACATTGTATTATTAGCAAATGAAACTGACTGTGCTATTGATAATCCTTGAGCCAAAAACTAATTCACAATCTCACATACATATTGCCTAATTGTTGCAATTGAACTTTTAATTTATTACCAATCTCAGTGTCTCAATGAGAATACATTTTTCATCAAAGCAAAATGCTTACCCATGCACAAGACCATAAGGTGCAATATGAATTAGACTACCCCTTTTTCAGTTCATATTTACTCTCGAGATCGAAATAGAAATGATTTTATAGATAATAAATATGCATATTTTTCAAAGTGGAGGCTGCAGGAATTTGACATGATTTCGAACATAGTAAAGCAGGAAGCAAGGAAGCAGCCACATAAGCTTAAACTTATCATGTATGTGTGTAGTATGAATAAGGTACACAACCACACCAGCAAGCCAGCCGCAAGCAAGTGTTAATTTGGCCTAACATATCAGTTCATATTACATGTTATCCACTGACTATTCACAACCATGTTCTAGTACATTTCTAATGAAATTCAAATGCTAAGCAGGACAAAGAAAGAGGGAGAGCCATAAATCTGAACATATTTCTGAAGATACAAATGAATTAGTTGATCCATGCCTCCTGTTCTTTGCTTGAGACCTGCAGACGATTAAGTAGAAGAATGACTACTGTATATGCCTTAATAAAACAACACATGAACAAGGAGAAAACTGAAATTAGAAAGGGGATAGATATGGATCAATCTGTAGGGAAAATCTACAAGAATCATATATTTTTGGCACACTCCTATGAATTGAAGTTAATGGGTGCAAAAGAAGTCGGCCAATCCCATTATATGGTACGATCTGAATGAAATTTAGACAAGAAATCTTAATAGAAAGAAGAATGGGATTACCTGAGCTCCTCTTCGCCCTAGTCATCGCCTCTGCAGGCCGGAAGGTGGTTAGGGCTCATAATTTTGTGTGGGAAATAACGATGCCTCATCGGGGGCTTATTTAGCATGCAGTTTTCTGCACATTAGCAAAAGTTTTCACGCATCTGTCTGGTTTCTGTGGCTTCCGGAGCGAGAGCAACAAACATGTTGATGGCCTTTTTTTTCCCTTCCTTTCCATTCCCTCGCTCAATTACAAGGCCTCCCCCAGGGAAGAGATAAGGGGGAGTTGGACCCCGTAACTCCCTTTCCCCTTACCTCTTTAATTCCCCTGTGCTCCAGTCAAACAAGGGATTTAAGACTCACAACTCCCTAATTCCCATTCCCTCATACTAACTCCACTGAAACAAACACGATGTAAGAGCAACTAAGAGTTTCATATCGTGCAATATGATGATTTTAATAGGTACTAGGCACCGATGCGCCGACCCAAAGTTTCAGCCGGCTGCACCGCGACCACATGATATGCACATGGGGCAAGTGACGCCCGTGCGCATGGGGTTCCTAGGTGCCTCGGCGTAGGGGGACCGTGGGCATGGGGTCCTGGAGGCCCGTGCGCACAGGGTGTCCAGGAACTCTCTGGACATGTCATGCACCCGGGGTCCGTTTGGACTCTGTTTGGTATTACTTTTCTGCCAAACTCTATAACAAGGAAAAAACAAAAACTGGCACTAGGCTCTTGGTTAAAAGGTTAGTCTCAAAAATAATATAAATAGCATATGAATGCATATAAAACATCCAAAACAGGTTATATAATAGCATGGAACAATAAAAAATTATAGATACATTGGAGACGTATCAAGCATCCCCAAGCTTAATTCCTGCTCGTCCTCGAGTAGGTAACTGATAAAAAAGGAATATTTGATGTTGAATGCTACCTAACATATTTATCCATGTAATTCTCTTAATTGTGGTATGAATGTTCAGATCTGTAAGATTCAAAACAAAAGTTTAATAATGACATAAAAACAATAATACTTCAAGCATACTAACAAAATAATTATGTCTTCTCAAAATAACATGGCCAAAGAAAGTTTACCCCTACAAAATCATATAGTCTGGCTATGCTCCATCTTCATCACACAAAATATTCAAATCACGCACAACCCCGATGACAAGCCAAGCAATTGTTTCATACTTTTGACGTTCTCAAACCTTTCAACTTTCACGGAATACATGAGCGTGAGCCATGTACATAGCACTATGGGTGGAATGGACGGTGGTTGTGGAGAATACAAAAAAGAGGGAGATAGTCTCACACCAACTAGGCGTATGAAAGGGCTATGGGGATGCCCATTAATAGTTATCAATGTGAGTGAGTAGGAATTGCCATGCAACGGATGCACTAGAGCTATAAGTTTATGAAAGCTCAAAAAAGAAAACTAAGTGGGTGTGCATCCAACTTGCTTGCTCATGAAGACCTAGGGTTTGAGGAAGCCCATCGTTGGAATATACAAGCCAAGTTCTATAATGAAAAATCCCCACTAGTATATGAAAGTGATAACATAGGAGACTCTCTATCATGAAGATCATGGTGCTACTTTGAAGCACAAGTGTGGCAAAAAGGATAGTAACATTGTCCCTTCTCTCTTTTTCTCTCATTTTTTTCTTTTCTCACTTTTTTGGGCCTTCTCTTTTTTTCCTCACATGGGACAATGCTCTAATTATGAAAATCATCACACTTCTATTTACTTACAACTCAAGAATTACAACTCGATACTAGAACAAAAATACGACTCTATGTGAAGGCCTCCGACGGTGTACCGGGGTGTGCAATCAATCAAGAGTGACATGTATAAAAAATGATGAACGGTGGCTTTGCCACAAATACGATGTCAACTACATGATCATGCAAAGAAATATGACAATGATCATGTCATAATAAACGGAACGGTGGAAAGTTGCATGGCAATATATCTCGGAATGGCTATGGAAATGCCATGATAGGTAGGTATGGTGGCTGTTTTGAGGAAGGAATGTGGTGGGTTTATGATACCGGCGAAAGTTGCGCGGTACTAGAGACGCTAGCAATGGCGGAAAGGTGAGAGTGCGTATAATCCATGGACTCAACATTAGTCATAAAGAACTCATATACTTATTGCAAAAATCTAGTAGTCATCGAAACAAAGTACTACGCGCATGCTCCTAGGGGGATAGATTGGTAGGAAAAGACCATCGCTCGTCCCCGACCGCCACTCATAAGGAAGGCAATCAAAAAACATCTCATGCTACAACTTCGTTACATAACGGTTCACAATACGTGCATGCTATGGGACTCACAAACCTTAATACAAGTATTTCTCAAATTCACAACTACTTACTAGCATGACTCCAATATCACCATATTCATATCTCAAAACAATCATAAGGAATCAAACTTCTCATAGTATTCGATGCACTTTATATGAAAGTTTTTATTATATCCCTCTTGGATGCCTATAATATTAGGACTAATTTTATAACCAAAACAAATTACCATGCTGTTCTAAAGACTCTTAAAATAATATAAGTGAAGTACGAGAGTTCATCAATTTTTATAAAATAAAACCACCGCCGTGCTCTAAAAAGATATAAGTGAAGCACTAGAGCAAAATTGCCTACCTCAAAAGATATAAGTGAAGCACATAGAGTATTGTAATAAATCACGATCCATGAGTATCTCTCCCAAAAGGTGTGTACAGCAAGGATGATTGTGGCAAACTAAAAATCAAATACTCAAATCATACAAGACAATCCAAGCAAAACCCATATCATGTGGTGAATAAAAATATAGCCTCAAGTAAAGTTACCGATAGACGAAGACGAAAGAGGGGATGCCTCCCCGGGGCATCCCCAAACTTAGGCTTTTTGACATCCTTGAATATTACCTTGGGGTGCCTTAATAATCCCAAATCTTAGGCTCTTGCCACTCCTTATTCCATAGTCCATCAAATCCTTACCCAAAACTTGAAAACTTCACAACACAAAACTCCAACAGAAAATCTCGTAAGCTCCATTAGTATAAGAAAATAAATCACCACTTTTGGTACTATTGTCAACTCATTCTTTATTTATATTGGTGTAATATCTACTGCATTCCAACTTTTCCATGGTTCATACCCACCGATACTAGCCATAGATGCAATAAAATAAGCAAACGACACGCGAAAAACAGAATCTGTCAAAAACAGAACAGTCTGTAGCAATCTGAAAGTTTCGAATACTTCTATAACTCTAAAAATCCTGAGAAAATAGTAAGTCCTATATAATTTGTCTATTGATCTTCTGCAAAAATAATCAACTAAAAATCACTCTCCAGCTAAAAATGAGAATTGTTTTCATGAGCGCAAAAGTTTCTGTTTTTTAGCAAGATCAAATTAACTATCACTGTAGGTTATCCCATAGGTCTTACTTGGCACAAACACTAATTAAAACACAAAACCACATCTAGCCAGAGTCTTGATGAAATATTTATTGCAAAACAGGACCTAAAAAGCAAGAACAAAAATAAAATTGGGTTGCCTCCCAACAAGCGCTATTGTTTAACTCCCCTAGCTAGGCATAAAAGCACGAATAGATCTAAGTGTTATCATCTATGGTATGAAATCCATAAGTGGCTCTCATAATAGATTCATAAGGAAATTTAATTTTCTTTCTAGGGAAGTGTTCCATGCATTTCCTTAACGGAAATTGTAATCAATGTTTCCTTCTTTCGTATCAATAATTGCACCAATCGTTCTAAGGAAAGGTCTACCAAGAATAATAGGACATGTAGGATTGCAATCTATATCCAGAAAAATGAAATCTATGGGCACATAATTCCTATTTGCAACAATAAGAACATCATTAATCCTTCCCATAGGTTTCTTAATAGTGGAATCCGCAAGATGCAAATTTAAGGAACAATCATCAAATTCAGGGAAACTTAACACATCACATAAAGTTTTCGGAATCGTGGAAACACTAGCACCCAAACCACACATATCATAGCATTCATAATTTTTAATCTTGATTAGGTTCCCACTCATCATTAAGTTTTCTAGGGATAGAAACTTCCAATTCAAGCTTTTCTTCAAAAGATTGCATCATAGCATCAACGATATGTTTAGTAAAAGCTTTGTTTTGATTATAAGCATGAGGAGAATTAAACATGGATTGCAACAAGGAAATACAATCAATTAAAGAAAAATCATCATAATTAAATTCCTTGAAATCCAAAAGAGTGGGATCATTACTACTTAAAGTTTTTACCTCTCCAATCCCACTTTTATCAACTTTTGCATCAAGATCTAAAAACTCCGAATCATTAGGATGCCTTCTAATTAAAGTTGACTCAGCTCAAGTCCCATCTTTATAAAGATTAACTTTGGAAAACAAAGATTCAATGGGAATCACATCAATCACTTTAATATCTTCATCATTATTTTCACGGAAACTAGAAGAACACGCTTTTATAAACCAATCTTTCTTAGCATTCATCTTAGCGGTCCTTTCTTTGCACTCATCAATGGAAATTCTCATGGCTTTGAGAGACTCATTGATATCATGCTTAGGTGGAATAGATCTAAGTTTCAAAGAATCAACATCAAGAGAAATTCTATCCACGTTCCTAGCCAAATCATCAATCTTATGCAGTTTTTCTTCAATCAAAGCATTGAAATTCTTTTGTGAACTAATAAATTCTTTAACACTATTCCCAATTTCAGAGGGCATCTTATTATAATTTCCATAAGAATTGTTGTAGGAATTACCATAATTATTAAAGGAGTTACTAGGAAACGGCCTAGGATTAAAATTACCTCTATACGCGTTATTACCAAAATTGTTCCTACCAACAAAATTCACATCCAAAGATTCATTATTGTTTTCAATCAAAGTAGACAAAGGCATATCATTAGGATCAACAGGAGCACTCTTATTAGCAAAAAATTTCATAAGCTCATCCATCTTTCCACTCAAAACATTTATCTCTTCAATCTTGCTTAAAGCGTTACTCCGTTCTTTATGAACTTAATACTCTAGATGCATGCTGGATAGCGGTCGATGTGTGGAGTAATAGTAGTAGATGCGGAATCGTTTCGGTCTACTTGACACGGACGTGATGCCTATGTTCATGATCATTGCCTTAGATATCGTCATAACTTTGCGCTTTTCTGTCAATTGCTCGGCAGTAATTTGTTCACCCATCGTAATAATTCTTTTCTTGAGAGAAGCCTCTAGTGAAACCTATGCCCCCGGGTCTATTTTCCATCATATAAGTTTCCGATCTACAATTCTAGTTTCCTATTTACTTTCTTTGCAATATTTTTCTTTCCGTTTCATAAACCAAAAATACCAAAAACATTACTTTACCGTTTATCCATCTCTAGCAGATCTCACGTTGCAAATAACTGTGAAGGGATTGACAACCCCTTTATCGCGTTGGGTGCAAGTTGGTGTTTGTTTGTGCAGGTATTCAGTGGCTTGCGTGTTATCTCCTACTGGATTGATACCTTGGTTCTCAAAACTGAGGGAAATACTTACTCTACTTAGCCGCATCACCCTTTCCTCTTCAAGGTAAAAACCAATGCAAGATCAAGAGGTAGCAAGGTAGCATCCAAGTTCCATCCATATTCATGTCAAATTCAAAGAGAGTGAGTTCACCTCATATTCAATGGCACATGCACGAGCTCTTGTCATGGGTCCACTTGGTGCTTGATGGGTCAGTGTGGTGTCCATGGGTATGACCAAAGGATGCTCCGCATCATCTCCCCATTTGGGAAAGATTCGTCCTTGAATCGTTAACTTCATCACCATGGTAGGGAGATAGGTCCTTGACATTGAAGATGTCACTCACGTTGTACTTGTCATGTGGGATGTCAATCTTGTAGGCATTATCATTGTAGCATGCTAGCACCTTGAATGGTTCATCAGCGCGCGGTAGTAGCTTGGACTTGCTCTCGTTGGGGAAGCGGTCTTTGCGAAGGTGGCCACGCTCTGCCCTGGATTCGGGGGTGGCAGTCTGTACTATAGCCACGCCCCGTCTCGTCATTATAATGTGGTGCAAACTTCAAGGGAGTGGAGGGGGGCCGCCTGCTAGGAGCCAGCCTCTCTGGAGGCCGCCTGCTAGGAGTCGGCCCACCTCATGGCTATCTTCTGGGAACTGCCGCCCTCTAGCAGCCGGCTGCTTGGTAGTGCTGACCCTGAGAAGGCGGCTCTTTGTCCTCGAGGCTTGAGGGCCGCAGTTGGCCCCAATGTCTTGAATCGCCATGGGGAGCAGATGAGGCTACCCGTGGTCATTTACTCCGACAATAGTCCCTGAAGCTGGTGGGGCGCCGCCGCTGAGAGGGCGAGGAGCCTCAGCAGCTTCCTACTCCGGGTGGTCTGGTCGCTATGATTCATCCGTCTTCTGAGGCGCCGATTGCTAGGAGTCGGCCGTGACCACGCTGGCGAATTGGAAACGTCTGCGATGAGCCGGGCGGCATGCCAGCCGGATGGTTGGCCTGCCGCCCGTTGCTTGCCAGCCACGTGGCGCTAGCAGGCTGAGCCAGCCTGCTAGCCCACGCGTGCGACGGGACTTCTCCACAGGCCAGGGCCCGCCACTACAGGGCCTCGGCACATGTGCGGATCCGCTGCGGCCGAGGCGAGCGGTTGGGCTCCTGTGGCAGTTAATACGTGCCTTTATTGGTGCGGTAATCGTGGGATCATGGGGGGAGTGGGCGCAGTTAATCCCACGCCCCCCACGTTCACGCCTCCTCGGCTCCGCCGCCTGGGGCTATAAGTAGGGGGAGGAGGGGGGCGGCAGACGCACGCACGCCTGATACATCTCCATCGTATCTATAATTTTGATTGTTCCATGCTATTATATTATCCATCTAGGATGTTTTATATGCATTTATATGATATTTTATATGATTTTTGGGACTAACCTATTAACCTAGAGCCCAGTGCCAGTTTCTGTTTTCTCCTTGTTTTTGAGTATTGCAGAAAAGGAAAACCAAATGGAGTCCAATTGACCTGAAATTTCATGGAGATTATTTTTGGACCAGAAGAAGCCCACGGAGTATCGGAGATGGACCAGAAGAGTCCTGAGGCACCACGAGGGTGGGGGCGCACCCTACCCCCCTGGGCGCGCACCCCTACCTCGTGGCCGCCTCGGAGACCCCCCTGACTTGTTCCCGACGCCAAAAATCCCTATAAATATAGAAACCCCCGAAAAGAAACCTAGATCGGGAGTTCCGCCGCCGCAAGCCTCTATAGCCACCAAAAAAGAATCGGGACCCTGTCCCGGCACCCTGCCGGAGGGGGGATCCCTCACCGGTGGCCATCTTCATCATCCCGGCGCTCTCCATGATGAGGAGGGAGTAGTTCACCCTCGGGGCTGAGGGCATGTACCAGTAGCTATGTGTTTTATCTCTCTCTCTCTCTCTCTCTCTCTCTCTCTCTCTCTCTCTCGTGTTCTTGATTCGGCATGATCTTGATGTATCGTGAGGTTTGCTATTATAGTTGGATCTTATGGTGTTTCTCCCCCTCTACTATCTTGTAATGGATTGAGTTTTCCCTTTGAAGTTATCTTATCGGAGTGAGTCTTTAAGGATTTGAGAACACTTGTTGTATGTCTTGCTTGTGCTTATCTATGGTGACAATGGGATATTCACATGATCTACTGGATGTATGTTTTGGTGATCAACTTGCGGGTTCAGTGACCTTGTGAACTTATGCATAGGGGTTGTGAGGGAGTCCTGGATTAGGGGGTGTCCGGATAGCCGAACTATCACCGTTGGTCGAACTCCTGGACTATGAAGATACAAGATTGAAGACTTCGTCCCGTGTCCGGATGGGACTTTCCTTGGCGTGGAAGGCAAGCTTGGCGATATGGATATGTAGATCTCCTACCATTGTAACCGACTCTGTGTAACCCTAACCCTATCCGATGTCTATATAAACCGGAGGGTTTTAGTCCGTAGGACGAACAACAATCATACCATAGGCTAGCTTCTAGGGTTTAGCCTCTACGATCTCGTGGTAGATCCACTCTTGTACTACCCATATCATCAATATTAATCAAGCGGGAGTAGGGTTTTACCTCCATCAAGAGGGCCGAACCTGGGTAAAAACATCGTGTCCCTTGTCTCCTGTTACCATCCGCCTAGACGCACAGATTCGGGACCCCTACCGAGATCCGCGGTTTGACACCGACATTGGTGCTTTCATTGAGAGTTCCTCGTGTCGTCATCCTTAGGCCCGATGGCTCCTTGATCATCAACAATGGCGTGGTCGGTGAGACTTTTCTCCCGGGACAGATCTTCGTATTCGGCGGCTTTGCGCTGCGGGCAATTCACTTGGCCATCTGGAGCAGATCGAAGCTTCGCCCTGGCCATCGAGTCAGATTTGGGAGTTTGAACTACGGCCGACATCCGCGGAGACTTGATCTTGATGGATTCAAGCCACAACCAAGCGCGCGCGCCTTGTCTCGATGGGCACGATCTAGCTCTGCCGCCGAGCGGTGCCACGGAGGCCACACCAGCGTCCGCTCCGACCCTTAGCTCGGAGCCGACTCCACTGATCGAGGGCGAGTGGCTGGACACCGCCTCGGGGCTCGATCTCTCGGCGATTAAGCGAACTCCATCTCTGTCGCTGCGAAGACCGTGACTCCAAGGTGCGGACTCCTCGCCGGACTCGAACCCTCCGCGCCCCTTAATCGAATCAATTGGGCGCGGTTATGGAGTTCACTGCGCGGACATCTTCGGCTTTTCGCCCTTTAGCCCTTGTCGATGATTTAACCGACATGCTCAACCGACTCGAAGACATCGGCGGTATGGATGGCGATCTTGGAGACAACCAAGAACCAGCGCCTCTGAGGCCTTTGGAAGGCCACCTCGTCATCGACATATACATGGTGGACATCCCAAAAGATGGGAGCAGCGATGGAGCAGTGGAGGATGACCCTCAAGAAACAGCCCAAGCGCCGGCGTCAGCGACGTCGCTCTAAATCCCTCCACAGCAAAAATGGTGATTCCGACATGGGAGATAATAACACCCCGGACAGTGCCGAAGACAACCCCCTCCGGCGAGGATTCAGCACGGGAGGAGGAGAAGCCAGCCCTCATGATAGGCGGCGGGCGGGGAGGTGGAGGGCGATAATTATATGCCTCCCTCCGAAGATGAGGTAAGCCTCGGCGGCAGCAATTTGTCGTGCACGAGGATCCCTTGAACAGGGCGTTTCAAGCGCAGGCTTATGGCCACGACAAGGAGCCTCAAGAAAAGCAGCATCAGCTTAGAGCTGACCAAGACTTGCTAGGCGACGGATGGATGAAGTCCTTGCAGCGAAGAGTCTGAAATCGAATGCCCTCAAGAGATACCCAAAGCGCAGGCTGCTACCCCAATTAGAGGAAGCAGCATCAAACCTAGATCACCGGCGCATGATGCGCCGGTAGCCACCCGTGGGCGCGTCAAAAGGCCTCTAGACCCTCCATTCAAGCCGCACCCGGCGTCGCTCGAAAAGTACCAAGGCACGGGAAGCGCGCCGGACCGCGAGACATATTGGAGGACAAGGCAAGGAAAACAAGATCGATCTACGGATCGCGTGGCGCATACGACCGCGACGATAACCGTCACGCCGGATACAGCAATGCCGTCCGGGCGAACACGATGAACAAAGCTCATTTGAGCTGCGTCGTGATATAGCTCAATCTGAGGCGCCGACACCCACTATGCTTCACAGGCGAAGTGATGGATCATCAAATCCCGAGGGTTTCAAACCCGTAAACATCGAATCATACCATGGCACAACAGATCCTGCGGTTTGGATCGAGGACTACCTCCTCCATATCCACATGGCCCCGGTGATGATCTACCGCCATCAAATACCTCCCTCAAGCTTAAAGGACCAGCTCGGCATTGGCTTAACAGCTTGCGGCATAATCAATTGGTTGTTGGGAGGACACGGAAGCCGCATTCCTTGATAACTTCCGGGGCACATATGTGCGACCACCGAGACGCCGATGACCTCAGCCACATAATTCAACAGCCGGAAGAATCGGCGGACAATTCGGACACTGTTCCTAACCAAGAAAAATCAAATCGTTGACTGTCCGGATCAGAGGCCCTTGCAGCCTTCAAACATAACATCCATGACGAGTGGCTTGCCCGGCACCTAGGACAGGAAAAGACGAAATCCATGGCTGCCCTCACAACACTCATGACCCGCTTTTGCGCGGGAGAGGACAGCTGGCTAGCTCGTAGTAACAACTTGACCAAAAACCCTGGTAGTTTGGATACCAAGGAAAGCAATGGCAGGTCGCGTCGCAACAAGCACAAGCGCCGCGTGCAGCGACAATCTGAAGATCGGCGAGCAATGCGGATTGAGCTCTAAACCGGTCAGCGGAAAAAGCCGTTCAAAAGAAATACTCGAGGCCCGTCCAATCTGGACCGAATACTCGATCGCTCGTGCCAAATACATAGCACCCCCGAAAAACCAGCCAACCACACCAACAGGGATTGTTGGGTCTTCAAACAAGCGAGCAAGTTAAATGCGAACTCAATGACAAGGGGCTGCATAGCGATGGCGAGGAGGAGCCTCGACCGCCGAACAATAGAGGACAGAAGGGCTTCCCCCCACAAGTGCGGACGGTGAACATGATATAAGCAACCTGCATACCCAAAAGGGAGCGGAAGCGTGCACTAAGGGGCGTATATGCGATGGAGCGATCGCCCCAAAGTTCAACCCATGGTCCTCTGCCCGATCACCTTTGGTGAAGGACCACCCACTAGCATCCGCCACGGCGGATTCGCGCGTGGTTCTTGACCCAATCATCGACGGATTTCACCTCACTAGAGTCGATGGACGGCGGTAGCAACTGAACCTGCTCTATCGGGATCGGTCGCAAAATGGGCATAGACCCTCAAGGATTAAACCCACAAAGACGACCTTTAAAGGCGTCATACCGGGTGTAGAGGCCAATTGTACTGGTTTAGTTACACTCGAAGTGGTCTTCAGATCCCCGGATAACTTCCGAAGCAAAGAGTTAATCTTCGACATAGTCCCGTTCTGCAGCGGCTATCACGCACTGCTTGGACGAACCACATTTGAAAAGTTCAATGTGGTGCCGCATTACGCATACCTCAAGCTCAAGATGCCAGGCCCTCGAGGAGTAATCACGGTCAATGGAAACACCGAACGCTCTCTCCGAACGGAGGAGCATACGGCGGCCCTCACGGCAGAGGTGCAAAGCAGCCTCTCACAGCAATTCTCGAGTCCGGCTACTAAACGTCCGGACACTATCAAGCGCGCCCGGAGTAACCTACAACAAGACCGCCTGGCACGATCCAAGTACGCGTAGCAATCCGGCCCCAACCCCAGCCCTCGCAAAATTGCGAAGCCAGTACTACGCGTACATAACTACGCTCTGGAGATACCATGGGCATAAGGGGAGGGGCACGACCACGGCACGCCCAGAATGCGGCTCAACCGCACCAGGGGCTCCCTACTCTGTCATTCTTTTTCTTTCTTCTTTTCTCTTACTTTCAGGACTCCGTTTTTCAGAAGCCCTGTCTGGCTCTAGAATTGCCGAACTCATGATGCAACAGCCAGGGAAGCAGAAAGCTACGTCGAGTGTCCAGGTGGTCTCTACTACGAGCATTATACCTGTTTTACATACCATCCGCAGCTTACCCACGAGAGAGACATGTCAAATAATCCCATCCCTTGCTTATCGCACTATTTGTATCGTTCTGCTTTCATTGCAGTACCTTTTTGAATAAACAATACATAGCTTTTGCCTATTATTGCACTCCTTTCTTTATCTATATATATGTTCATTCATGACACATGGCACCCGTACACTTTGGTACGGCCAATACACCAGGGGCTTAAGTACCCCAAAGATATGGTGTGATAAGTCCGAACACTTTCACAAGTGCGGCACCCTGAACTTATAGCATTATATGCATCGGCTCCGAATCATGTCTTGGGTCAATAGTTGGGTTTGCCCGGCTCCCATGTTTTGGTACCTTACGTTCCGTTATATCATGCATATCGTATAATCATACCCGCGGATACTTGTGGTGACATTGGAGTATCTAGGTGACATTAGGGTTTTGGTTGATTTGTATCTTAAGGTGTTATTCTAGTACGAACTCTAGGATATATCGAATGGAAAGAATAGCTTCGTGTTATTTTACTATGGACTCTTGAATAGATCGATCAGAAAGGATAACTTTGAGGTGGTTTCGTACCCTACAATAATCTCTTCCTTTGTTCTCCGCTATTAGTGACTTTGGAGTGGCTCTTTGTTGCATGTTGAAGGATTGTTATATGATCCAATTATGTTATTATTGTTGAGAGAACTTGCACTAGTAAAAGTATGAACCCTAGTCCTTGTTTCCTAGCATTGCAATACCGTTTACGCTCACTTTTCTCATTAGTTACCTTGCTGTTTTTATATTTTCAGATTACAAAAACCTATATCTACCATCCATATTGCACTTGTATCACCATCTCTTCGCTGAACTAGTGCACCTATACAATTTACCATTGTATTAGGTGTGTTGGGGACACAAGAGACTCTTTGTTATTTGGTTGCAGGGTTGTTTGAGAGAGACCATCTTCATCCTACGCCTCCCACGGATTGATAAACCTTAGGTCATCCACTTGAGGGAAATTTGCTACTGTCCTACAAACCTCTGCACTTGGAGGCCCAACAACATCTACAAGAAGAAGTTTGTGAAGTAGACATCAAGCAACTTTTGGCGCCGTTATCGGGGAGGCGAGGAAAGCGGCACTAACACCCCGTCAACTAAGCAATTTATGGCGCTATTGCCGGGGAGGTTAGTGCTTGAAGGTATATCTTTAGATCTTGCAATTGAATCTTTTAGTTTCTAGTTTTATCACTAGTTTAGTTTATAAAAGAAAACTACAAAAAAATGGAATTAAGGTTGCCTCATATGCTTCATCTTTTTAATGTCTTTCGTGAAAATGATGGGAAGGAAAATTGTGCTCAAGTACTAGAAGAAGAATTACATAGAATGCTTGGCATAAAATATGTGAATGATGAGCATGATTGCATTGTTTTTAGTATGAATTCTTTGAATACCCATGATGCTAATGATATGCAAAGCCACAAGCTTGGGGATGCTATGTTTGATGAAGATGATATGTTTAGTCCCCCAAGTTTTGATGAGCAAATTTATTATGATGAAAGCATGCCTCCTATTTATGATGATTATTGTGATGACACGTATGCTATAAAGAATAAAGATAACCATGAAACTCTTCATCATGATTTTAATTTTCAATTGGATTATGCTTCACATGATAGTTATTTTGTTGAGTTTGCTCCCACTACTATTCATGAGAAGAAATTTGCTTATGTGGAGAGTAATAAAATTTCTATGCTTGTGGATCATGAAAAGAATGCTTTATGTGATAGTTATATTGTTGAATTCAGTCATGATGCTACTGAAAATTATTATGAGGGAGGAATATATGCTTGTAGGAATTGCAATAATATCAAGTTTCATCTCTATGTGTTGAAAATCTCGAAGTTATGCTTGTTTTGCCTTCCTATGCTAGTTGATTCTTGTTCCTATAAGTTGTTTGCTCAGAAAATCCCTACGCATAGGAAGTGGGTTAGACTTAAATGTGTTAGTAATATGCTTAATGATGCTCTCTTTATGCTTCAATTCTTATCTTTTATACGAGCATCATTGAAATCATCATGCCTAGCTAGGGGCGTTAAACGATAGCGCTTGTTGGGAGGCAACCCAATTTTATTTTTGTTCTTTGCTTTTTGATCCTGTTTAGTAATAAATAATTAATCTAGCCTCTGGTTAGATGTGGTTATATGTTTTAATTAGTGTTTGTGCCAAGTAGAACCTTTGGGAAGACTTGGGTGAAGTCTTTGCGATCTTGCTGTAAAAAACAGAAACTTTTGCGCTCATGAGATTAGCTTCCATTTTTTACTGGAGAGTTTTAGGTTGATTCTTTTTGCAGATGATTAATAGAAAAATTTCTCAGGTACACCAATTTATTTCAGAATTTTTGGATTCCATAAGTATTCGAACAAAGCAGATTGCTACAGACTGTTCTGTTTTTGACAGATTCCGTTTTCTATGTGTTGTTTGCTTATTTTGATGAATCTATGAGTAGTATCGGAGGGTATGCACCATAGAGAAGTGGGAATACAGTAGATATTACACCAATATGAATTTATAACGAGTTAACAACAATACCTAAGTGGTGGTTTTATTTTCTTATACTAACGGAGCTTACGAGTTTTCTGTTGAGTTTTGTCTTGTGAAGTTTTCAAGTTTTGGGTAAAGATTCGATGGACTATGGAATACTGAGTGGCAAGAGCCTAAGCTTGGGGATGCCCAAGGCACCCCAAGGTAATATTCAAGGACAACCAAGAGCCTAAGCTTGGGGATGCCCCAGAAGGCATCCCCTCTTTCGTCTTCGTTCATCGGTAACTTTACTTGGTGCTATATTTTTATTCACCACATGATATGTGTTCTGCTTGGAGAGTCATTTTATTATATTTTTTTTGCTTGCTGTTTGAATAAAATACCAAGATCTGAAATTCTTAAATGTTAGAGAGTCTTCACATAGTTACATAATTATTCAAATACTCATTGATCTTCACTTATATCTTTCGGAGTAGTTTGTCGTTTGCTCTAGTGCTTCACTTATATCCTTTTATAGCACGGCGATGGTTTTATTTTATAGAAATTATTGATCTCTCATGCTTCAGTTATATTATTTTGAGAGTCTTTTAGAACAGCATGGTAATTTGCTTTGGTTATAAAATTAGTCCTAATATGATGGGCATTCAAGATGGGTATAATAAAAACATTCATATAGAGTGCATTGAATACTATGAGAAGTTTGATACTTGATGATTGTTTTTGAGATATGAAGATGGTAATATTAGATTCGTGCTAGTTGATTAATTGTGAATTTGAGAAATACTTGTGTTGAAGTTTGCAAGTCCTGTAGCATGCATGTATGGTAACCGTTGTGTAACAAATTTGAAGCATGAGGTGTTTCTTTGATTGTCCTCCTTATGAGTGGCGGTCGGGGACGAGCGATGGTCTTTTCCTACCAATCTATCCTCCTAGGAGCATGCGCGTAGTGCTTGGTTTTGATGACTTGTAGATTTTTGCAATAAGTATGTGAGTTCATTATGACTAATGTTGAGTCCATGGATTATACGCACTCTCACCCTTCCATCATTGCTAGCCTCTTCGGTACCATGCATTGCCCTTTCTCACCTTGAGAGTTGGTGCAAACTTTGCCGGTGCATCCAAACCCCGTGATATGATACGCTCTATCACACATAAGCCTCCTTATATCTTCCTCAAAACAACCACCAAACCTACCTATTATGGCATTTCCATGGCCATTCCGAGATATATTGCCATGCAACTTTCCATCGTTCCGTTTATTATGACACACTTCATCATTGTCATATTGCCTTGCGTGATCATGTAGTTGACATCGTACTTGTGGCAAGGCCACCATGCATAATTTTTCATACATGTCACTTTTGATTCATTGCCCATCCAGGTACACCGCCGGAGGCACTCATATAGAGTCATATTTTGTTCTAGTATCGAGTTGTAATCCTTGAGTTGTAAATAAATAGAAGTGTGATGATCATCATTATTAGAGCTTTGTCCCGTGTGTGGAAATAAAATAAAAAATAAAAAAGAGAAAGGCCAAAAAAAGGGAAAGGCCAAAAAAAAGGAAAAGGCAAAAAAAAAGATAAGGCCCAAAAAAATGAGAGAAAAAGAGAGAAGGGACAATGCTACTATCCTTTTTCCACACTTGTGCTTCAAAGTAGTACCATGATCTTCGTGATAGAGAGTCTCTTATTTTGTCACTTTCATATACTAGTGGGAATTTTTCATTATAGAACTTGGCTTGTATATTCCAACAATGGGCTTCCTCAAATGCCCGAGGTTTTCGCGAGCAAGCAAGTTGGATGCACACCCACTTAGTTTCTTTTGTTGAGCTTTCATACATTTATAGCTCTAGTGCATCGTTGCATGTCAATCCCTACTCCTCGCATTGCCATCAATTGATGGGCATCTCCATAGCCCATTGATTAGCCGCGTTGATGTGAGACTTTCTCTTTTTTTTTCTTCTCCACACAACCTCCATCATCATATTCTATTCCACCTATAGTGCTATATCCATGGCTCGCGCTCATATATTGCATGCAAGTTGAAAAGGTTGAGAATACTAAAGTATGAAACAATTGCTTGGCTTGTCATCGGGGTTGTGCATTATGAGAGCATTTTGTGTGACGAAAATGAAGCACGGCCAAACTATATGATTTTGTAGGGATGTGCTTTCTTTGGCTATGCTTTTTTGAGAAGACATAATTGCTTGGTTAGTATGCTTGAAGTATTATTATTTTTATGTCAATATTAAACTTTTGTCTTGAATCTTTTGGATATGAACATTCATGCCACAATAAGGAAAATTACATTGATAAATATGTTAGGTAGCATTCCACATCAAAAATTCTGTTTTTATCATTTACCTACTCGAGGACGAGCAGGAATTAAGCTTGGGGATGCTTGACAGGGCTCCAACATATCTATAATTTTTGATTGTTCCATGCTATTAATTATCCATCTAGGATGTTTTATATGCATTTATATGCTATTTTATATGATTTTTGGGACTAACCTATTAACCTAGAGCCCGTGCGGTTTACATTTTTTCCTTGTTTTTGAGTATCACAGAAAAGGAAAACCAAACGGAGTCCAATTGACCTGAAATTTTACGGAGATTATTTTTGGACCAGAAGAAGCCCACGGAGTATCGGAGATGGACCAGAAGAATCCCGAGGCACCCATGAGGGTGGGGGGGGGGCGCCCCCCTACCTCGTGGCCACCTCGGAGACCCCCCTGACTTGTTCCCGACGCAAAAAATCCCTATAAATATAGAAACCCCCGAAAAGAAACCTAGATCGGGAGTTCCGTCGCCGCGAGCCTCTGTAGCCACCAAAAACCAATCGGGACCTTGTTCGGCACCTGCCGGAGGGATCCTCACGGTGGCCACTTCATCATCCGGCGCTCTCCATGACGAGGAGGGAGTAGTTCACCCTTGGGGCAGAGGGTATGTACCACTAGCTATGTGTTTGATCTCTCTCTCTCTCTCTCTCTCTCTCTGTCTCTCTCATGTACTTGATTCGACACGATCTTGATGTATTGCGAGCTTTGCTATTATAGTTGGATCTTATGATGTTTCTCCCCCTCTACTCTCTTGTAATGGATTGAGTTTTCCCTTTGAAGTTATCTTATCGGATTGAGTCTGTCGGCGTTCTGGGAACGGGGGTCCCCAAACTTGCCTGCCTGCGGCCCACGGCGTGGCTAAGCAGCGGGCCATACGGCCCATCTTCATCAACAAGGCATCCAAGACCCTCGCGAGGAGCCAAGCCTAACGAGGCGGACGACACAAGGCCTCCTCTGGAGTGGCCTAGCCAGGCAGGCTCACGAGGAGCGGAGATATCAAGGCGGGGCAAACCTCACGAGTCCCTCATGACGTGAGCCATGATGAACGGTGCCAGGCGGGCGCCGGTGCGCGCAACGTCCTTGTTTCCTCTTTGGTGCTAAGGAGGCAAGCGCAGACGAAGAGTACCGAGGCATCAGGCAAAGGTTGCCATCTCGGTGCAACAAGACCAAGACCAGGAGGACGGCAAGGCGGAGGTCACTGTGGAGCCCAAGACAGCGTTACCCCAAAGCTTTTCGCAGGCGAAGACCGCTTTTGTCAGGATAGGTTGTACTAGCTGTCCCCCTTCAAATTTGCCCACCGTTGTTGGCTCCCTTCCCGCTCAACATTTGGGAAGAGGACCAGGGCCTATATAAGTAAGGCTAGCCACCATAGTAGGGGCATCTGATCTTAGCTTGATCCAATCCGATCGAGAGCCTAGCCACAAGAACACCTCAACCTCAGGAGGCTGTTCTTCCCTTGTACTGTTCATCATCAGCCCAAGAGGCTACCCACCACCACCACCTTTGGGTAGGGTATTACACCAGCAGTGGCCCGAACGATATAAACCCGTGTCTCTTTACGTGTTGTGAGTTAAATCGAGTTCATCGCAAGATCTTAGCGAGCTAGAGCGCAGATCGATAGGAGGGAAAGACTTCACGCGCACACCAGTGTTCGAACCTTCAGGGTTTGCCAGAACCCCATATCTGACATTTGGCGCGCCAGGTAGGGGTGCGCCGGAGCTTTTTCTTCGCCAATCTGCGCCCCGCTCCGCCGCGCTTCACTCCCATGGCAGGCGCGCCGCCATCCTCCTCTGCGACGAGCACCAGCAGCAGGGAGTCTAGGTACCGGGCCCTGGCCACCGCCCTACGGCAGGTGCAGTGGCCAACCAAGTTCAAGCCGGAGATGCCGCCGCGTTACGACGACGCGGCAGATCCAGCGCCGTTCCTTACCTCAAAGTTCTGGAAGCAGTTACACGAAACTTTGGGTACCAGGCTGGAGTTTAGCACAGCTTTCCATCCACAGACAGATGGACAAACCGAGAGCGTCAACCAGATTTTGGAGGATATGCTTAGAGCTTGTGCTTTGGATTATGGATCAAGTTGGGATGACAATTTGACGCATGCGGAGTTTTCTTATAACAACAGTTACCAAACCGATCGAAGATGGCACCTTCGAGGCCTTATGCGGAAGGAGGTGCAGGACCTCGTTGTTGTGGGATGAAGTTGGAGACCGCCGATTGTTTCGACCAGATTTGATTAAGGAGTGCGAGCAGAAAGTAAAGTTGATTCGCGATAGGCTCGGGGTAGCCCGATCGAGACAGAAAAGCTATCGGATTCAAAAGCGCAAGGAGGCGAACACGAAGTCGAGCGAGTTTATCTTGATATCGCCGCCGAGGAGTTAAGCGTTTTGGAGTTAAGGAAAGTTAGCACCCGATTTGTAGGACCTTATCGCGTTTTGGAGCGCATGGGAGAATTGCGTACAAGTTGGAATTACCGAAGGATTGTCGGGAGTTCATGATGTGTTTCATGTTTCTCGATTGAAGAAGTGTCACGCAGAGATGGCTGATATACCACTAAGAATACCGTGCCTGCGAAGCGATTGAGTTGAGTGAGGATTTGACCTCGAGGAGAAACCAGTTAAGATTTTGGAGTATGCCGGTGAGTCACCATGACAAGGTCATTAAGTTTTGCAAAGTTCGGTGGAGCCACCACACCGAGGATGAAGCCACACGGGGGCGAGAGGAAGATTTGCTTAAGAACCACCCTCACCTATTTTCTAGCCAACCCGAATCTCGAGGGCCAGATTCATCTTAAGGGGGTAGGTTTGTAACATCCCAAATTTTCAATTTGGAATGTTATATATAGAGCATCATTGCATATCATATTTGTTTTCGTTGCATTTTTGCTCGATCCTAGAACTCAAGGACCCACGGGGAGAGTTGGGGATTTTCGTTATTTTCATATTTGAGTTTTCTCAAATTTTGAAAATAGGATCATTTGATTTTAATTATTTTATCTTCAATTATTTCTATTACAAAAATATGAGAGAGGGAATAAAATGACTTTCCCAAAATAAAGAAATAATGAAGATTTAATAATAAAATCAAATAAGATTTTATTTTGGAGTTTTTCGCCTTTTTATTTGAATTTAGGAAAAATGTGCGTTTTTCAAAATTGCATTTAGGCCCCAAATAAATGTTCATTAAATCCGGCTTGATTTTAGAAGCCGGGGAAATTTTATTTCGGGATTTTTGGAGTCCGTTTAGTATTTTTATTTTATTTTTTTTCTGCGCGTAATTATTTAAAAAAACGTGCACCGCCTTCTTGGGCGTGCGGCGGGACTCGCTCGGCGCCTATCTCTTGACCGCCCGAGTGCCCCAGCCCTCGGCGCCTGGCCCGCCCGCCAAACCCTAGCCGCCGCCCGCCGCCGCCGCCGCCGCCCGCCCGGACCCTTGCCGAGGTTCGCCGCCGCCTCGATTTCCGCGCCGTTTTTTTATAAAAACCGAGCGGTTTTCTTCGGTTTTTTTCGTTTTTTTATTTTCGTTTTTTTTAATTTTACTATTTTATTAGTTTCGGTTTTTTTGGTTTAGGCTAATTAACGAACGTTTGTTCGTTAGTTCGTTTAAACGAACCGTTCGTCGTTTTTCTTTTTCTCGGATTTAATCCGCGATTTTTCTCGCGATTCCAGATCCGATTTTCGTTTTAGTATAACTTTTCGTTCGTTTATCGGAATCGAGGCGATTCAAGCGCTGGAGTTTAAATCTCGAAACCCTATTTCGAATAATCTACTTAAACAAGTTTTTGCTTCGTAAAATTTGACTTAGATCCAGATTAGTAAAACGAAGCTGTTTTCTTCCGCCGTTTGACTTTCGTTGCTTCATTTGATTTGATTCTTTTTGCAAACGGAGTTCTTAAGTTGAACTATCTGGTTAGATCTATTTGAGTTTTACGTGCATTGATGAGTATTTATTGTATGCTTGTTTGTTTATGCTGTGATAGATTACGGTCGCCGCTTTGTTACTTGAGTCTCTAGGTTTCGCGGATCATCAGCAAGGCAAGTAACACTTTGATCATACTTTTCTCATACCCAGTTTTATGCATTAGATTTATCCTCAAACATTGCATGATTAGGATCTAATTAAATTGTGGGATGGGAAGTAGATGAGGTAGTACCTATTACCTGTTTATTACCAAACCCTTGGGAGTGACTTCAACGTTTGCTTATTATGCCATGCTATGCTAGTAGACATGGATTGGGTGAGTGTATCCATGACAGATGTGAGATGGTTAATTAATGGTTTATTTAAGGTGGCCACTTAAACACACATCTGGGTGGATTGAGGCACCTGGTTTCTATCAGGACTTGCCTATATTTCTTCGGACCGCCACCCAGGCTCAAAGGGATCATGAGATTATTCAAACTAGAAACTTCCGTGTGCAGCCACAAGCCATTATGGGCTCTGGCGTAGTTGACTAAGTTGTGCGAACTCTTACGGGTAGGCTAGCTGATGTAGGGGATGTAGGTTGATACGGTCTACCCACATGTAAGGTGCTAAGCGCTTACGAAAGACTATGTCTCGGTCATCCGTTTCTCAAACACCATGTAGTGCGAGAAACCAAGCGGAGGCGATCGAGTCTTGTGGGGAAAAGTCATAAACCTCTGCAGAGTGTATAAACTAATCATGGTTAGCCGTGTCCCCGGTTATGGACGTTTTGAGTATCTAGTACTTGGATATCATGTGAATCTCATCATGTTACTTCTAAATTAATATTGTTGGGTTTGTTAATGAGTACTTTTAATTGGGATTGAGAATGTTGTCAACCATTCTCAATGTTTCTAACCACCATGATAGTTAAATAAATTTATTCCTTTGCGGTGGGGGAAATTGGCTTTATGCAAAAACTGTAACCATAGAGCTTTCCACCAGCCATATATGCATGTAGTATAGGCTATTCATTCCATTATTCTCTATGTGTTACATTGCCAGCATATTCCATGTGCTGACCCGTTTTCGGGCTGCAACGTTTCATGTTGCAGACTTTTCAGACGACGAGTAAGGTGCATAGGTCGTGGTTCTATACTTAGTGATGCCATTGGAGTTGATGGACTCGCTTATTCTTCCAAGCCTTCCGCTGTTATCGTTATTAGATGGCCTTAAGCCATATTTATTTTATTAAGTTCTCACTTGAGACATTCGATTGTAATAAGTGTGTGATTGCTACTCTGTTATAAATCCTTCGAGTACTGTGTGGTGTCAGCATTACTGATCCAGGGATGACACTGAGCATAGAGATCGGACTGTTTGAGGTCTGGTCGCTACAATAAGCCCTTTATGTGATGTCGCTCAGACGTCCGACTGTGGCATCCTTGTTATTTACTTTCGTTATAAGCCCTTTTCGAGATGTCGCTTAGATGTCCGACTGTGGCACGTACTGTCATTTACGTTTCAATATAAGCCCTTTATGTGGTGTCACCCTGACGCCCGACTGCGGCATATTAATTTATTTTACCTTTCGAGGCGTCGCTTCAGACACCCGATCGGTCTTTAGCTATTTTATTGGGATTTCGGGAGGACTACCGCCTGACTTCCTTTTTATTAATCATGTAGTGCAAATTTATTATCTGAGTGCGCATTACTAGTCTGCTCATGTGCATCATGTTTGCATTTGTTATATCTTATGTCCAAACTGTCTTGCGAGTACATTCAAAGTACTCACGGCTTTATTGATTTGGCGGATGTTGATGAAGGCGATCTTATGGATGAAGAGTACAATAGTGAGTCCGGCGCCTAGAGGAGTCGGTCGGTCTCGTCACGATCCTGGAGTTGGTCACTTGTATTATATACGCTTCCGCTACCCTAATAAAATCATCAAGCCTCACTCCGGCGCTTGATGAGCTGTAAGATTTTGGAGTCATGTCACCCACTTAACTGTGACATATCCACCACCACTTTTATTACGAGTTAGTAGTTATGCCACCATACCCTTTGTGTCATATCTGCCTTTATGTGTAATATCGGCGTGCTTGTAATAAATTGTTGAGCAGCCTCAGCTCAACCCTGTATAATATTTAGTACTTCTGGATTTCTGTATCAAGGATTTGTCTACCAGTAAGGAGGATTTTTCTATACTGGTCTGATATAATGGTCGATTTTCAATAAATGTTATATTAGAAAACCGGTCCTGACACGGTCGACGAGGACGGGTCTTCGGGAGCCACCTTTGCCATAGGAACCAGCCTTGACCCGGGACAAACGAAGCTTTGGTGAGGTTTTTGCATGCAAACAAGGAGATATTCGCGTGGGAATCCAATCAGCTGGTAGGGGTCCCGAGAGATGTAATCCAGCATCATCTAAGGGTGTGCCCCAACATGCGCCCCGCGAAGCAGCGGGCAAGATGGCAGTCCACAGAGAAGCAGGTTTTCATCATCCAAGAGACACGCAAGCTGGAGGCAGCAGGTACCATCCGAGAGGTTCGATACCCCGAATGGCTGGCGAACCCTGTCGTGGTACCGAAGAAAGGCAGGAAGGAACGGATGTGCGTCGACTTCACCAACCTTAACAATGCTTGCCCCCAAGATCCGTTCCCCCTTCCGCGCATCGATCAAATCGTCGACTCCACCGCCGAGTGCGACTTGTTATGCTTCCTAGATGCGTTCTCTGGGTATCATCAAATCAAGATGGCGGTGGAGGATGGGGAGAAGACGGCCTTCCTGACACCATGTGGGGTGTACTGCTACACCTGCATGCCCTTCGGCCTGTGCAACGCAGGCGCAACCTTTCAGCGACTAATGCACATTGCCTTGGGGCGGCAGCTCGGCAGGAACACAGAGGCCTACGTTGATGACATAGTGGTCAAATCTCGCGAGGTGAAGACGTTGATTCAAGACTTGGAGGAGACCTTTGAGAGCTTGCGCTGGGTAAACTTGAGGCTTAACCCGAAGAAGTGTGTGTTTGGCGTCCCTTCCGGTAAGCTATTAGGGTTCCTTGTATCCCACAGAGGGATCGAGGCAAACCCGGAGAAGATCAAGGCCATCGAAGACATGAGCCCACCACAGACCCTCAAGGAGATGCAAAAGCTGGCAGGACGGGTGACCGCGTTAGGGCGTTTCATCACCAAGCTTGGCGAGCGCGCCTTGCCCTTCTTTAAGCTCATGAAGAAGAAGGGCCCATTCGAGTGGACCCCGGAGGCCGACCAGGCCTTCCAAGACCTCAAGAAATACCTCACCAGCCCCTCGGTGATGGTGGCGCCACGACCTCTCGAGCCTCTGGTACTTTACCTTGCCGCCACCCCGTACTCCGCCAGCGCGGCGCTGGTAGCGGTTCGGGAGGAGCGCCGAGACAAGGGCGCGGCGTGCCAAGCTAGAGTTGATACAGCGTGGGGTCATGAGGGCGCGGCAGATCTGCTTCCAGCATGAATACTGCTACACCTGCATGCCCATCTCGCCAACTCAGGACAAGCTTTACTACGCCGTGCAACTTTGCTTCCAGCATGGTGAGAAGGTCTCCAATAATATCGCAGAATACGAAGGCCTCATAGCCGACCTGAAGGCCGCTGCGGCTTTGGGGGTGAGGCGCCTTATCGTCAAGGGTGACTCACAGCTCCTCGTCAACTTCTCCAACAAAGTGTACGAGCCGAAGGACGAGCACATGGAGGCCTACCTTGCGGAGGTGCCCAAGATGGAAAAGCAGTTCTCGGGCCTGGAGCTGCAGCACGTGCCCCGGGGCACCAACAAGGAAGCCGACTACATTGCTAGGAGAGCATCCAAGCGACAACCACAAGAGCCCGGCGTCTTCGAAGAGCGGCTCTTCAAGCCGTCGGCTGCGCCACCGCTTTCAAGCACGACTCAGCCTCGGGAGGAGCTCCCACAGCCCCCGGCCACAGGAGCCCCAGCCTGCGGCCCAACCACAGGAGCTCGGCTGCTCCTGGCACTCGAGCCCCAGGAGGAGTACTGGACCAAGGAATTTAAGGAGTACCTGGTGCACGGGACGCTGTCGGAGAAGGAAGAAGATGCGGAGCGCGTGGACCGACAGGCCACGGCATACTGCATTCAAGACGGTGAGTTGTACAGGAAGCGACCGAACGAGGTCACGCTGCGCTGCATCTCCAGCGATCAAGGAAAGGAGTTGCTGATCGACATACATGGCGGTGATTGCGGGCACCACTCGTCGTCACGGACCCTTGTTGGCAAGGTGTTCTGCAGTGGGTTCTATTGGCCTACAGCACTCAACGACGCGGCCGAGCTGGTGAAGTCTTGTGAAGCTTGTCAATTCCACGCCAAGCAGATCCATCAGCCTGCACATGGCCTCCAAATCATTCCGCTCATGTGGCCATTCGCGGTCTGGGGGCTGGACATATTAGGCCCGTTCCCATGAGCGCCAAGGGGCTACCGCTATCTCTACGTCGCCATCGACAAGTTCACCAAGTGGGCAGAAGTGGAAGCCATCCGTACCATTCCAGCCGGCTCTGCTGTCAAGTTCATCAAGAGCCTCGTGAGCCGATTCAGGGTTCCCAACCGCATCATCACAGATAACGGCTCGCAGTTTACTAGTAACCTCTTCAAAACCTACTTTGTTAACCTTGGAACGCAGATCTGCTACGCTTCGGTGGCCCACCCCAGGAGCAATGGTCAGGCCGAATGAGCCAACGCTGAGGTCCTGAGGGGCCTCAAAACAAGGACCTTCAAGAAGAAGCTGGAGGCCTGCGGCAGGGGCTGGCACGACGAACTCCAGTCCATGCGGTGGTCCATTCGTACAACTGCCACCAAGCCGACGGGCGAGACTCCATTCTTCCTCGTCTATGGAGCTGAGGCAGTCCTTCCTCATGAGGTCAAGCATCGCCCGCCGCTGAGTCTGGCGTTTGTGAAGCGCAGCGGGGCGCCACGAGGGATGGATCTCGTCTTTGGGGGGAGGCGCCGTCGCGAAGCCGCATTAAGGTCGGCAAGGTACCAACAAGCTCTGCGGCGGCACCATTGCCGCAACATCCGCTCCAGGACGCTCGAGGTAGGCGACCTCGTCCTGAGGCGGGTCCTCTCCAGGGAAGGGCTGCACAAGCTTTTGCTCATGTGGGAGGGCCCGTTCAGGGTCGTGCATGTCTCCAGGCCGGGTGCATCGCGCCCTGGAGACACAGGATGGGACACCCTGATACGTCTCCGTCGTATCTACTTTTTCAAACACTTTTGCCCTTGTTTTGGACTCTAACTTGTATGATTTGAATGGAACTAACCCGGACTGACGCTGTTTTTAGCAGAATTTCCATGGTGTTGTTTTATGTGCAGAAAATAAAAGTTCTCGAGAATGACTGAAACTCCACGGAACACCTTAGAAAAATAATAAAATCCTCCCCAAAGATGACGACCGGGGCCCACACCTGCTCACGAGGTGGGGCGCCCTCCCCCAGGCGTGCCCCTACCTCGTGGGCCCCTGGTGGCCCTCCGCGTAACTCCATATATTGGCTTTCGGGGAGAAAAAAATCAGAGAGAATAAATCATCGCGTTTTACGATACGGAGCCGCAACCAAGCCCTAATCTCTCTCGGGAGGGCTGATCTGGAGTCCGTTCGGGGCTCCGAAGAGGGGGATTCATCGCCGTCGTCATCATCAACCATCCTCCATCACCAATTTCATGATGCTCACCGCCGTGCGTGAGTAATTGCATCGTAGGCTTGCTGGACGGTGATGGGTTGGATGAGATTTATCATGTAATCTAGTTAGTTTTGTTAGGGTTTGATCCCTAGTATCCACTATGTTCTGAGATTGATGTTGCTATGACTTTGCTATGCTTAATGCTTGTCACTAGGGCCTGAGTGCCATGATTTCAGATCTGAACCTATTATGTTTTCATGAATATATGTGTGTTCTTGATCCTATCTTACAAGTCTATAGTCACCTACTATGTGTTATGATCCGGCAACCCAAGTGACAATAATCGGGACCACTCTGGTGATGACCATAGTTTGAGGAGTTCATGTATTCACTATGTGCTAATGCTTTGTTCGGTTCTCTATTAAAAGGAGGCCTTAATATCCCTTAGTTTCCAATAGGACCCGCTGCCACGGGAGGGTAGGACAAAAGATGTCATGCAAGTTCTTTTCCATAAGCATGTATGACTATATCGGAATACATGCCTACATTACATTGATGAGCTGGAGCTAGTTACTGTGTCACCCTATGTTATGATTGTTACATGACGAACCACATCCGGCATAATTATCCATCAACGACCGGTGCCTCTGAGTTTTCCATATCTTGGTTTACGCTTATTTACTTTTCCGTTACTCTTTGTTACAATCACTACAAAATACCAAAAATTACTTTTGTTGTCTTTACTTTTGTTACCGCTACCACCACTATCATATTACTTTGCTACTAAACACTTTGCTGCAGATACTAAGTTTCCAAGTGTGGTTGAATTCACAACTCAGCTGCTAATACTTGAGAATATTCTTTGGCTCCCCTTGTGTCGAATCAACAAATTTGGGTTGAATACTCTACCCTCGAAAACTGTTGCGATCCCCTATACGTGTGGGTTATCAAGACCTTTTTCTGGCGCCGTTGCCGGGGAGCATAGCTCTATTCTTTGAGTCATTTGGGATTTATATTTGCTGGACACTATGAAGAACTTGAAAGACGCTAAGACAACTATTTATCCCTCAACTACGAGGGGAGGTAAGGAACTGCCATCTAGCTCTGCACTTGATTCACCTTACATTATGAGTAAGCTAGCGACACCTAAACCTGCTTCTTGCTATGAATTCTGTTATGTCGCATGTTATTGATGATGCCACTTCTGCTATGCATGATACTTATGATGAAACTACTTCTATGCTTGATACTACTGTGCCCCTTGGTGAATTTCTTGATGAGCAAATTGCTAGGTCTCGAGGAAGAGAAATTATTGAACCTGAATACGGTGATGTTAGTGATCATGAAAATATGCCTGCTATTCCTGAGGGTTATCTTTTTGATGCTGAATCTTCTGCAGCTATTCTTGCTTGCCAGGATAGACTTGAACTTAAGAGGATGCTAGTTAAATGGAGTAAAGAATCTTTTAGAGATAGAATGAGACCCGACCCTGCTTTTGCTACTTCACCTATCTATGTTCCTGATAAGGATTATTATGATTTTTTTGTTGAGCCAGATATAATTACTTTGGTTGAATCTGATCCTTTATATGGCTTTGAATCTGAAACTGTTGTGGCACATCTTACTAAGTTAAATGATATAGCTGCCTTGTTTACTAATAATGAGAGATCGCGCTACCTTTATTTACTCAAAATATTTCCGTTCTCATTAAAGGGTGATGCTAAGATATGGTTTAATTCTCTTGGTCCTGGTTGTGTGCAAAGTCCCCAGGATATGATTTATTACTTTTCTTCTAAATATTTCCCTGCTCATAAGAAACAAGCTGCTTTGAGGGATATATATAATTTTGTGCAAATTGAAGAAGAGAGTCTCCCACAAGCTTGGCAGAGGCTTCTCAAGTTACTTAATGCTTTGCCTGATCATCCTCTTAAGAAACACTGAAATACTTGATATCTTTTATAATGGACTAACCGATGCTTCAGAGATTACGGATAGTTGTGCTGGTTCTCTTTTAGGGAAAGAACACGGATGAAGCTGAAATTTTATTGAATAATATGTTGACAAATGAAAATAATTGGGCACCTCTGAGCCAACTCCGAGCCAGCTCTGAGCCAATTCTTGAGCCTATTCCTAAACCAACTCCGAAGAGAGGTGTTCTATTTCTCGATCCGAGAAGATATGCAAGAGGCAAAGAAATCCATAAAAAGCGGTATTAAAGCTGAAGATGTTAAGAATTTACCTCCTATTGAAGAAATACATGGTCTTAATTTACACTTCTCTTTGAAGAAGTATATGATCTCAATTACTTATTCTTGAAGAACCTCCCGATATCCCGACACAGGTAGTGAAGGTAAATTCTCTCTATAGATATGATAAAGCTGAAGTCCCTCCTACTAAAATTGCTAGTCACTGCTTGGATGAGTTCGATGACTTTATGTTTAAGCAAGATGACTTTAGTGCTTATTTTTGGTAGAGAATACCTTTATGATTAAACGCTTGAGTGATTATATGGCTAATATTAGAGGTGAACTTAGACTTGTTAGCAAATATGCTTCTATGGTTACCACTCAAGTAGAACAAGTACTTAAAGCTCAGAAAAAAGTGCTTGATGAAATGAATAGTAAGAAAAATGATTATGTTATTAGAGTGGCTACTAGAACTGGTAGAATGACTCAGGAACCTTTGTATCCTGAAGGCCTCCCTAAGAAAATCGAGCAAGATTCTCAGAAAAATAATATTGATATGCCTAGTTCTTCTAAAAGGAAGAAAAAGAAAAATGATAGAACTGTGCAAACTTCTAGTGAACCTATTGCTGAAACACCTGATAATCCAAATGATATCTCTATGTTTGATGCTGAAACACAATCTGGTAATGAACATGAACCTAGTGGAAATGTTAATGATAATGTTCATGATGATGCTCAACCTAGTAATGATAATGATGTAGAAGTTGAACCTGCTGTTGATCTTGATAACCCACAATCAAAGAATCAACGTTATGATAAAAGAGACTTCGTTGCTAGGAAACATGGTAAAGAAAGAGAACCATGGGTTCAGAAGCCCATGCCTTTTCCTCCGAAACTATCCAAGAAAAATGATGATGAGGATTTTGAGCGCTTTGCTGAAATGATTAGACCCATCTTTTTGCGTATGCGATTAACTGATGTGCTCAAAACAAATCCTTATGCTAAGTATATGAAGGATATCATTACTAATAAAAGAAAGATACCTGAAGCTGAAATTTCCACCATGCTTGCTAATTACACTTTTAATGGTGGAATACCAAAGAAACTTGGAGATCCAGGAGTACCTACTATACCATGCTCCATTAAAAGAAATTATGATAAAACTGCTTTATGTGATCTTGGAGCCGGTGTCAGTGTTATGCCTCTCTCTTTATACCGTAGACTTGACTTGAATAAGTTGACACCTACTGAAATATCTTTGCAAATGGTTGATAAATCAACTGCTATACTGTCGAGATTTGTGAGGATGTGCTGTTGTGGTTGCAAAGCGTTACTATTTTAACGGACTTTGTTATTCTTGATATTCCGAGGATGATAGTATGTCTATTATTCTTGGAAGACCTTTCCTTAATACTGCAGGGGCTGTTATTGATTGCAACAAAGGCAATGTCACTTTTCTTGTTAATGGTAATGACCATACGGTACATTTTCCGAGGAAACAACCTCAACTTCATAGTATCAACTCTATTGGAAAAATTCCATCGATTATATTTGGAGGTTTTGAATTTCCTCTCCCTACTGTCAAGAAAAAATATGATATACTTATTATTGGGGATGTCCATATCCCCGTTGAGGTAACATAGTGTTATTCGAAATTTCTCCGGTTCCATGTTAATCGGAATGAGTTTGTTAACAAGACTTGATCAACCTTGTTAGTGGATTCTTTTGATGAGCATGAGATGGATGAAACTAGAAGCACAACCTACATACCCTCTTTATATTTTCTGTTACTTAGTAAAAATAAAGTAAAATAGTATTTTTACATGCATTTCTGATTTATCCGAGCAATATAAAAATATCCGAAAATAAAAGTCCTCATAATGCCATGCCAATTTAATATGATTTTTTGGGAATATTTGAGGATTCTTGTGCAAAAATTACGCAGGGGAGCTGCCACACTGCCACGAGGTGGAGGGCGCGCCCTACCCTCTGGCGCACCCCGCCTCGTGGGCCCACGGTGGCCCTCCTCCACTTATCCCTGCACCCATCTTCTTCCTCTGCCTCACACAAACCTGAAAAACCAACTCAAGCTCGTGTTCCAGCCTCTTTTGCTGTGATTTTCGATCTCCTTGCTCAAAGCACCTCTCGCAAAACTGCTTGGGGAGATTGTTCCTTGGTATGTGACTCCTCCATTGGTCCAATTATTTTTTGTTCTAGTGCTTTATTCATTGCAAATTTGTGCTGCATAGATGACCATGTTCTTGAGCTTGCATGTCAAATTTATATGGTTCCAAGTAGTTCTAATGCTTGATATATGCTCTAGGCACTTGTATGAGTAGTTGCTATCAGTTTTATTGAAGTTGGTTCACTTTTGTTTGAAGTTACTAAAAATTTCAGAATTATTTTTCAGAGAAAACAATATGCTTAGGAAGATGTTCCAAGGTGGTTCTTCAAGGAAGCAAGGTCCCAGGCTTGCAATGCGTGATGCTGACGAGGAACCACCAAGAGACGCTCTTGTGAGGCCCTGTGAATGGCCTTTTGAAAATTTTATGGATCAAGCAGGAATTAAAGAAGAATTTAACGCATATTTGCGTACTGCCGGTCTTGAGGACTTTGAAGCTGACAAAAGCCCCCAGTATCGTGGTCTCACAAGTTCATTTGTGGGAAGGTTTGAGTTTTCATCTTCGTGTAATTCTCCTTCAGTCATGTTTGACCTTTATGACAAATCTTATACCATGGACTTAGAGGATTTCACTCTTGCATGCAAACTTCCATCTTGGGTTAGTATCAGGGATCCCCCTAAATCTGAATATAGAGACTTTCTTGCTAGAATAACTGTGGGGGAATCTAGAGATATAACGCAGGCCACTATAGGGAGCATTCACTTTCCTGCTATACATTATTTTGCTCTCTTCATTGGTAGATGCATAAATGCTAAGGATGAAGCATGTCACATGTGTGCCCCTGATCTCAGCATTCTCAGAAGTGCTATGTTAGGGGACCAATCTTATCATATGGGAGCCATTGTAGCTCGTAGGTTGAATCTTAACATACATAACGGAGATTTCTTTGGAGGAATTTATGCAACCCGCTTAGCTAATTTTCTTGATATAGACATTCGTGAGGGTGATATGGATTTGCCCCCTACTTATTTAGATTTTTATTCTATGGTTTCCCACCAGTTTGTTGAGAGGACTGGACCACCTGTCCAGTATCGACTAATCTTTAACAAACGGCATGCTGTCCATGTTACTCTTCCTGCTCCTGCCTTCTTTGATTTTTAGATGAAAGGAAGATATATTATTACCAGAGAGGAGGCAGATGAGTACGAGAGGAGAGCGGAGGCAGCTCGACGCCACGCTGCAGCTCAGGAGGCAGTAGCCGCTGCATCGCAGTACGACCCAGCTACACCTACGGGTATCAGCTAGGCTATCCCTGGCAATAGACCAACTTAGGCCAAAATCCTAAGCTTGGGGGAGTACGTATTCCCACCGACATTACATTTATGTTCACACACACTCATCGCTAGATGTCGGTGCTCATACTCTTTCTTTGTAATATCCATGTTAGTTTAAATTTCTTTTTCTAGCTTTCTTCTTGTGTGTTTGATAAACCTTAAGAAAAAACAAAACAAAATAGTTAGTCTACTCTCCATGCTTGTAGTAGAATTAAAAAGAAAACCCAAAAATATTTCCCGTTCTTCTTTTTACTTGTTGGGAGCTTTCCCGTGTAAATAGTTTTATTTTTCTTTTCCTTTCTTTGGGGTCGAGAAGACCATATTAAAATGTTAGTGGCTCTCATATGCATGATCGTTTATTTAACTTAGAGCCCATATTACTTGTCTTCTCTCTTGAGTTGAATGCTCGCATGATTCCAGCTTAGTCCAATGCGTGCACTCTTATTATTATTCACACGTTCGGTCGTGCAAGTGAAAGGCAATTATGATGACATATGATGAATTGACTGAGATGGGAAAAGCTGGTATGAACTCGACCTCTTTTGTTTTTGTAAATATGATGAGTCCGTCGTTCTTGATTCAGCTTATTATGAATAAACATGTTTGCAATGACAATTAGAGATCATAGTTGCTTGTGCCATGCTTGATTAGCTACGGGTTATAATGGTTTAGCTTGCGTGCCAACATGCTATTAAATGGTTGTGATGTGGTATGATGGGGTGGTATCCTCCTTTGAATGATTTAAGTGACTTGACTTGGCACATGTTCACACATGTAGTTGAAACAAATCAACATAGCCTTCACGATATTTATGTTCATGGTAGATTATATCCTACTCATGCTTGTATTCAATGTTTATTAATTTTAATGCATGTTCATGACTGTTGTCACTCTCTAGTTGGTCGCTTCCCAGTCTTTTGCTAGCCTTCACTTGTACTAAGCGGGAATACTGCTTGTGCATCCAATATCCTTAAACCCCAAAGTTATTCCATATGAGTCCACTATACCTTCCTATATGCGGTATCTACCTGCCGTTCCAAGTAAATTTGTATGTGCCAAACTCTAAACCTTGAAATGAACATTCTGTTTTGCATGTCGAAAAGCTCATATATCAACTAGTGCTGCCCTTATCTTCCGTGTTAGTCGGGTTATTTTCAAGAGGAGTGGACTCCGCTCCTCACTCACGAGAAAATGGCTGGTCACCGGGATGCCCAGTCCCATGCTTTAGGCAAACTAAATCAAAATAATTGCAAACAAAACTCCCCTTGAGACCCGTTGAATGTTGGAGGCACTCGTTGTTTCGAGCAAGCCATGGATTGATGCTTCTGGAGGAAGGGGAGTATAAACTTTATCATTCTGTTTGGGAACCGCCTATAATTTGTTTAGCATGGAAGATATCGTCATATTTTAGTTGTTATGTTGACAATGAAAGTATGCCGCTCAAAATATAATTTATCTCTATTTCAAAATCAAGCTCTGGCACCTCTACAAATCCCTGCTTCCCTCTGCGAAGGGCCTATCTATTTACTTTTATGTTGAGTCATCACCCTTCTTATTAAAAGCACCCATTTGGAGAGCACCTTGTCGTTTGCATTCACTATAATTGGTTTATATTGGGTATGACTTGATGGATCTCTTTTACCATGAATTACAATGTTTAGTCAGTCCTTGATCTTTAAAGGTGCTCTGCATTTATGTTTTGCGGTCTCAGAAAGGGCTAGCGAGATACCATTTTGTTATATCATGTTATGATTATTTTAAGAAAGTGTTGTCATCCGAGTTTTATTATTATGGCTCGCTAGCTGATTATGCTATTGATATGAGTAATTATGAGACATACGTGTCATTATGAGTATGGTTAGTTCATAATATTTGCTGAAACGTGAATGCTGGCTTTTCATGTTTACAACAACAAGAGCAAACAGAGTTTGTAAAAGTTTTTCTTTTTCTCTTTTAGTTTGTCAACTGAATTGCTTGAGGACAAGCAAGGGTTTAAGCTTGGGGGAGTTGATACGTCTCCGTCGTATCTACTTTTCCAAACACTTTTGCCCTTGTTTTGGACTCTAACTTGTATGATTTGAATGGAACTAACCCGGACTGACGCTGTTTTCAGCAGAATTGCCATGGTGTTGTTTATGTGCAGAAAATAAAAGTTCTGGAATGACCTGAAACTCCACGGAACACCTTAGAAAAATAATAAAAATCCTGCCAAAGATGAAGACTAGGGGCCCACACCTGCTCACAAGGGTGGGGCGCGCCCTCCGGGGGCGCCCCTACCTCGTGGGCCCCCTGGTGGCCCTCCGACGCCAACTCCAACTCCATATATTGGCTTTCGGGGAGAAAAAAATCAGAGAGAAGAAATCATCGCATTTTACGATACGGAGCCGCCGCCAAGCCCTAATCTCTCTCGGGAGGGCTGATCTAGAGTCCGTTCGGGGCTCCGGAGAGGGGGATTCGTCGCCGTCGTCATCATCAACCATCCTCCATTACAAATTTCATGATGCTCACTGCCGTGCGTGAGTAATTGCATCATAGGCTTGCTGGACGGTGATGGGTTGGATGATATTTATCATGTAATCTAGTTAGTTTTGTTAGGGTTTGATCCCTAGTATCCACTATGTTCTGAGATAGATGTTGCTATGACTTTGCTATGCTTAATGCTTGTCACTAGGGCCCGAGTGCCATGATTTCAGATCTGAACCTATTATGTTTTCATGAATATATGTGTGTTCTTGATCCTATCTTACAAGTCTATAGTCACCTACTATGTGTTATGATCCGCAACCCCGAAGTGACAATAATCGGGACCACTCCTGGTGATGACCATAGTTTGAGGAGTTCATGTATTCACTATGTGCTAATGCTTTGTTCCGGTTCTCTATTAAAAGGAGGCCTTAATATCCCTTAGTTTCCAATAGGACCCCGCTGTCACGGGAGGGTAGGACAAAAGATGTCATGCAAGTTCTTTTCCATAAGCATGTATGACTATATACGGAATACATGCCTACATTACATTGATGAACTGGAGCTAGTTACTGTGTCACCCTATGTTATGATGTTACATGACGAACCACATCCGCATAATTATCCATCATCGACCGGTGCCTCTGAGTTTTCCATATACTGGTTTACGCTTATTTACTTTTCCGTTGCTACTGTTACAATCACTACAAAATACCAAAAATTACTTTTGTTGTCTTTACTTTTGTTACCGCTACCACCACTATCATATTACTTTGCTACTAAACACTTTGCTGCAGATACTAAGTTTCCAGGTGTGGTTGAATTCACAACTCAGCTGCTAATACTTGAGAATATTCTTTGGCTCCCCTTGTGTCGAATCAACAAATTTGGGTTGAATACTCTACCCTCGAAAACTGTTGCGATCCCCTATACTTGTGGGTTATCACACCCATCCAAAATGCCTGGAACATCCAACACCTCCGGAAGTTTTATCCATGAAGCAAGGCCCAGAGCCTGAGAAGCAAGGCCCAGAGCCTGAGAAGCAAGGCCCAGAGCCTGAGAAGAAAGGCCCAGAGCCTGTGAAGAAGGCCCGGTGCCTGTGAAGAATCGCCGCCCGTGACACTCTCACGTAATAATGAGTTGGGGATGTACACGCCCCGGAGTCTCAGGAGCGCCGCCCTCAGGCCCTGGGGCTCCCTCCCATGCCTAGTGGACAGCACTTAGCTCCGCACTGGTGAGAAGACTTGAAGACTAGATTAGGTACCGGACGCGGCTTTTCATTTGCTATCCGCAGTTGGCTCGCTTTTCCTTAATCAGAGTTGCTCTTGGTGTTCATTGCCGATTTGGTTCCCCAGCCTTTTACCGCTTTTTTCGGCTCTAGTTGCTCTTGTTCTCTCTCTCGCATACCTCTCGAGGGAGCTAGGCAGGTGCCCTCGCGAGCATTTTTGTTCTCTTTGCCTTCCCCTATACCTGGAAGCTGGCACACCTCTCTTAAATCCGTGCCTCTCGGGTACCGCGATACAAAGCGCCAAGTCAAGGATTGGGTGAACGGCAAGTCTTTGGTACACCCCCTAACGAACTTTTTGCAGTTTCCGAGCAATGCGGACACCGTGCGAGGGAAAGGGTTTTCTAAACACGCCAGGTTAAATTCGCAAAATAACAACACAACATGGGAATGACTCGCACAATGCATTAATTAAAGAACCACAGTTTGATACACGCCCCTCTGGGCCCATACTGGTTTCTCTTTCTGATGCAGGAAAGAAAGAAAAAGCTAAACAAAGCAGCGCTGCAACAATCCGCGGAGGCGGGCCCTTGGCGATGCCCCAAGCCTAGCCAGACTCCTCCTCGCGCTTCACAGGGTCGTGATGACGAGATGACCCGCTGCCTCCTTCGAAGCGGGGCGCGACGGCGCGGCGGCTGGTCGTAACCACCGCTGCTGGAGCTGTCACCGGAGGAAGAGCCGCCATAGCTAGGGGAAGCGCGATCGCCACCGAGGGCAAGCTCGCCCTCGTCCTCATCGTGACCATAACCAAGGCCAAGAACCTCCTCACCGTCGTTCGTCTCGGGGCAGCACCCGGCGCGGCGACCATCTTCCCCGAACACCCTCACGTAAAGGGTCGATTCACCATCGTACCTGAAGTGGAGGGTGCACCGCCTACCAGGGCAGCAGAAGCGAAATCTGCCACCGCGGGCGAGGCTATGTTGCCCGCGGCGGAAGTCTTGACCGCAACCCAAGAGGCCCTGTTGCAGCAGCCGTCCGCCTGCAACCAGAGCCCGCCCGGACCAGAGGCCGGCAGTTCGCCAACAAAGAAGCGCGGAAGTTGGAGCCAGCCGCCGGCCGGGCTCTCCGACCAGACAACAAACTCCGGCGACGCCTCAGCCGAATGGAAGCGCGGGCGGGGAGGTCGCGCCACCATTGCGCGCCTCCCCTCATTAGCTGGACCACCATGGATGGGACGATCCCCACCGCATACTACGGCGCCACCACGACGGTGGGCCATGGCGGGGGTCGCGGCGTGCTTGCGCGGACGGCCACGGCTGTGCTTGGGCGCCGGGGAGCCAGGGCCCTCCCGAGGGGCCTTCCCTTTCTTGGCGGCAGAGAACTTCTTTCGTGGCGCCATCGATGGCACTGATAGCAGTAGAGCAAGGAGGACGAAGCAAGCGAGCGAGGAGGAGATGGGCAACGGGGGCTCCGCTCCCCTCCCCATTTATAGCAAGAGAAGGCCAACCGACGTCTCCCACGATCGCAGGTAATGATGGTTCTCCTTGCATGTCACAGGGACTTGTCAAATCGTGCAGTTGCCGAGGCAGCATGGGGAAGCGGAGACGCCCACGTCCAATCAACCGCCACGCGTTGACCAAGGCCGCAGGCTTTTGGGGCCCGCGGCGCTCCGAACTTGACCCTTGGCTTCGCCGTGAACCCAAGCCCGAGTGCACCTTGGGCCCGGGGGCTACTGTTGGCGTTCTGGGAACGGGGGTCCCCAGACTTGCCTGCCTGCGGCCCACGGCGTGGCTAAGCAGCGGGCCGTACAACCCATCTTCATCAACAGGGCATCCAAGACCCTCGCGAGGCAGACGACACAAGGCCTCCTCTGGAGTGGCCTAGCCAGGCAGGCTCATGAGGAGCGGAGATATCAAGGAGGGGCAAACCTCACGAGGCCCTCATGACGTGACCCATGACGAACGATGCCAGACGGGCGGCGGTGCGCGCAGCGTCCTTGTTTCCTCTTTGGTGCTAAGGAGGCAAGCGCAGACGAAGAGTAGCGAGGCATCAGGCAAAGGTTGCCATATCGGTGCAACAAGACCAAGACCAGGAGGACGACAAGGCGGAGGTCACCGTGGAGCCCAAGACGGCGTCACCCCCGAGCTTTTCGCAGGCGAAGACCGCTTTTGTCAGGATAGCTTGTACTAGCTGTCCCACTTCAAATTTGCCCGCCGTTGTTGGCTCCCTTCCCGCTCAACATTTGGGAAGAGGACCAGGGCCTATATAAGTAAGGCTAGCCACCATAGTAGGGGCATATGATCTTAGCTTGATCCAATCCGATCGAGAGCCTAGCCACAAGAACACCTCAACCTCAGGAGGTTGTTCTTCCCTTGTACTGTTGATCATCAGTCCAAGAGGCAATCCACCACCACCACACTGGAGTAGGGTATTACACCACAACGGTGGCCTGAACCAGTATAAACCCCGTGTCTCTTTCTATGTTGTGAGTTCGTCGAGTTCATCCACAAGATCTTAGCGAGCTAGAGCACAGATCGGTAGGAGGGAAAGACTTCACGCGCACCCCAGTATTCGGACCTTAAGGGTTTGCCGGAACCCCACATCCGATAGAGTCTTTAAGGATTTGAGAACACTTGATGTATGTCTTGCATGTGTTTATCTGTGGTGACAATGGAATATTCACATGATCTACTTGATGTATGTTTTGGTGATCAACTTGCGGGTTCGGTGACCTTGTGAACTTATGCATAGGGGTTGGCACACGTTTTCGTCTTGACTCTCCGGTAGAAACTTTGGGGCACTCTTTGAAGTTCTTTGTGTTGGTTGAATAGATGAATCCGAGATTGTGTGATGCATATCGTATAATCATACCCGCGGATACTTGTGGTGACATTGGAGTATCTAGGTGACATTAGGGTTTTGGTTGATTTGTATCTGAAGGTGTTATTCTAGTACGAACTCTAGGATAGATCGAACGGAAAGAATAGCTTCGTGTTATTTTACTATGGACTCTTGAATAGATTGATCAGAAAGGATAAATTTGAGGTGGTTTCATACCGTACAATAATCTCTTTGTTTGTTCTCCGCTATTGGTGACTTTGGAGTGACTCTTTGTTGCATGTTGAGGGATTGTTATATGATCCAATTATGATTATTGTTGACAGAACTTGCACTAGTGTAAGTATGAACCCTAGGCCTTGTTTCCTAGCATTGCAATACCATTTATGCTCACTTTTCTCATTAGTTACCTTGCTGTTTTTATATTTTCAGATTACAAAAACCTATATCTACCATCCATATTGCACTTGTATCACCATCTGTTCGCCGAACTAGTGCACCCATACAATTTACCATTGTATTGGGTGTGTTGGGGACACAAGAGACTCTTTGTTATTTGGTTGCAGGGTTGTTTGAGACATACCATCTTCATCCTACGCCTCCATTGGATTGATAAACCTTAGGTCATCCACTTGAGGGAAATTTGCTACTGTCCTACAAACCTCTGCACTTGGAGGCCCAACAATGTCTAAAAGAAGAAGGTTGTGTAGTAGACATCAGCGCCCTCCTCTCCCTTCTCCTTTCTTCTCCTCCTCACTGCTGTAGCAGCGCTCCCGCTTCTCGTCGAAGTGCTGCCGCAACCCCTCGTCACCGAGCACATCCTCCCCACAGCGTCACTGCACCGCCGCAGGCTCGTGAGTTCGTCGCCGCGCCGCGCCACCGTCGGGCTCAAGTCCTCACGGCGCGCGAATGGGCCGGCGCCTGGGACGGCTCCAACCTTCACGAGGATCACCTCGCTTTCCTCCGCCAGACTCGACGGTTTCCCAGCGAGGGCTACGTACAGGTACACGTTCTGCGCGAGACGGAGATCTCGCCGGTGCCGGAGAACGGCGGACGCGTCGTCTCCCGGTCGCATTTCCTTCGCGGCCTCGGCCTGCCGGCAAGTAGCTTCTTCAGCTCCCTCCTCCAGTTCTATCGGCTCCAGCCGCACCACCTCACACCAAACACGGTGGTGCTGCTGTCCGCCTTCGTCACGCTCTGTGAGGTTTACCTTGGCGTTCTCCCCACCCTCGAGCTCTAGGGGGAGTTCTTCTATACCAAGCTTGGCACCGCCGCCAAGAAGGAGGCGGCTCAGTGCGGAGCCTTCATTGTGGTGTGACATCCGGGTGCCGGGAACTGCTTCCCGGCAATCAACCTGTCACAGTCGATCAAGCTGTGGCAGAAATCTTATTTCTACGTCTTCATCAACCTGCCGGCTTATGCAGCCGGCCCGCTGGCTGAGCCCCGCACAAACTGGACCTTCAAACCGAGGACGCTATCGGCCACCTCCACTGCCGCCATCGCCTGGCTCAAGGTGATGACGGAGTCGGAGGGCCTCAAGGCATCGTACCTGCTGACCGCCTTCGTGGTGCGCCGAGTGCTCCCTCTACAATACCGGGCTCACATGATCAGCAGGATGAGTGGGCATCGAGACCCGTGCCGGATGTGCACCAAGGAGATGCCGGACGCGGATGTGGCCCGGCTGGTGAACCACATCTCGAACGGCAAACTCTTGGAGGCGGTGGCAGTTCGGCAAGCGGCCATACTCCCGCGCAGACCCGCTGCCTGCGGTGAGTCCTTAACTCTTTTTTCTCTTTATTTGTCGGGCTCTGCTTTGTCGCCTGATCAGTCGATCACAATGCTGATCCTAACTTCCCAGTCGGCAGCCGACGCCCTGGAGCAAGGTCATGAGTACCTGCCGGACCGATCGGTTAGTGACGTGGACGACCCCGACTTGGGGGCGGCTGCCATGGAGGAGGACGACACCACATGTGGTGGTGGCGGAGCAGGCGGTTCTGGAGGAGGCGGCATCGAGGAGTGGCCAGATGACGAGGAGGAGGAGGCCAAGCCGCGCCGCCCGCAGGGCGCTGACAAGGCGGGCGCGAGCTCCTCAGCCGCGCCGACGTCACCAGGCGGTGCGCCGATGCACCGAGCCGACTCGTTGCTGTTCGGCAGCCGGCCGAAGAAGCCTAAGAACCCAACCGCATCGACTAAGCGGAGAGAGGCCGCTGCAAAGGCGGCCCAGTTCCAGAGGGCCCCGAAGCAGCCCTCGACGGTGTCCGCATAAGTGGTTGATTTCTCTTGCGTTTTCCTTTTGTCTTTCTTTGCAAACTTTTTTCTGAGTTTCTTCTTGTCTTGTTTGAATAGGGTCCCGCTCTCTCTTGAGCGGTCGGCCTCTGCTTCCGTGATTGGGGCGGCGGAGGGCTCCGCCAACACCCGCCGCATGGACCCGCGCGCCAAGCTCCAGGCAGCGACGGAGCGGAACGCGCGCGAGGAGCAGGAGGAGGTGGAGCAGCAGAAGGCAGCGATGACCAAAGCGACGCAGGCAGAAGCCGACGCGGCCACCAAGGCTCAGGCCGATGCCGCGGCCAAGGAGCGGGCGGACGCGACCGCCAAGGCGCAGGAGGCGGAGGTGGCCCATGGCCGGGCTCCACTACTTGTCATCCCTTTGCGCGTCGTGCCACCGGCGCCGGAGATCCAGGCGCCGCCGGCGATGACCAGCCGGTCATGGAGAGGGGAGGGGACGACCCCGTCATCATGGGGGCGGACGCGACCCCGCCCGTGCCGACTGCCGACGCTCAGACCGATCGGCCTGAGGCGCCGCAAGTGCCGCCGATTGGTGGCGAGTGATACGTCTCCAACGTATCTATAATTTTTGATTGCTCCATGCTATATTATCCACTGTTTTTGGACATTATTGGGCTTTATTATTCACTTTTATATTATTTTTGGGACTAACCTATTAACCGGAGGCCCAACCCAGAATTGCTATTTTTTTCCTATTTCAGAGTTTCGCAGAAAAGGAATATCAAACGGAGTCCAAACGGAATGAAACCTTCGAGAACGTGATTTTCAGAACGAATATGATCCAGGAGACTTGGACCCTATGTCAAGAAATAAAGGAGGAGGCCACGAGGTAGGGGGCGCGCCTACCCCCCCAGGGCGCGCCCTCCACCCTCGTGAGCCTCCTGTTGCTCCACCGACGTACTCCTTCCTCCTATATATATCTACATACCCCCGAACGATCAGGTACGGAGCCAAAAACCTAATTCCACCACCGCAACCTTCTGTACCCACGAGATCCCATCTTGGGGCCTGTTCCGTAGCTCCGCCGGAGGGGGCATCGATCGCGGAGGGCTTCTACATCAACACCATAGCCTCTCCAATGAAGTGTGAGTAGTTTACCTCAGACCTTCGGGTCCATAGTTAGTAGCTAGATGGCTTCTTCTCTCTTTTTGGATCTCAGTACAATGTTCTCCCCCTCTCTCGTGGAGGTCTGTTCGATGTAATCTTCTTTTGCGGTGTGTTTGTTGAGACCGATGAATTGTGGGTTTATGATCAAGTTTATCTATGAACAATATTTGAATCTTCTGAATTCTTTTATGTATGATTGGTTATCTTTGCAAGTCTCTTCGAATTATCAGTTTGGTTTGGCCTACTAGATTGATCTTTCTTGCAATGGGAGAAGGGCTTAGCTTTGGGTTCAATCTTGCGATGTCCTTTCCCAGTGACAGTAGGGGCAGCAAGGCACGTATTGTATTGTTGCCATCGAGGATAACAAGATGGTTTTTTTACCATATTGCATGAATTTATCCCTCTACATCATGTCATCTTGCTTAAGGCGTTACTCTGTTCTTATGAACTTAATACTCTAGATGCATGCTGGATAGCGGTCGATGTGTGGATTAATAGTAGTAGATGCAGGCAGGAGTCGATCTACTTGTCTCGGACGTGATGCCTATATACATGATCATACATAGATATTCTCATAACTATGTTCAATTCTGTCAATTGCTCAACAGTAATTTGTTAACTCACCATAAAATACTTATGATCTTGAGAGAAGCCACTAGTGAAACCTATGGCCCCCGGATCTATCTTCATCATATTAATCTTCCAACACTTAGTTAATTCCTTTGCTTTTTTACTTTGCTTTTATTTTACTTTGCATCTTTATCACAAAAATACCAAAAATATTATCCTATCATATCTATCATATCTCACTCCTGTAAGTGACCGTGTAGGGATTGACAACCCCTTATCGCGTTGGTTGCGAGAATTTATTTGTTTTTTGTAGGTGCGAGGGACTCACGCTACTGGATTGATACCTTGGTTCTCAAAAACTGAGGGAAATACTTACGCTACTTTGCTGCATCACCCTTTCCTCTTCAAGGGAAAACCAACGCAGTGCTCAAGAGGTAGCAGCGAGCTGGTGGTGGGGGCGACCCCAGCGGTCCGTACTCGGGGGTGCCGGCGTGTGGCGAAGGCGGTCTCAGCGCCGCGGCCGCAGGAGATCGGGGCCGCAAGCTCGTCGGCCCCTGAAGCAGATGTCACCAGTGCCGCCCCGCCAGAGTGGACGCCTGGGGGAAGGATGGGTGTCATAAACATGGCCGCGCACGGTGTTCAGGCCCAGTTCCAGGCCCAAGGCGCCGCCCTCCAGCAATATACGCAGGCGTTCTTGGTGACGCGAGCGGCCGTACGGGTATGTCTCTTGTGCCTTGTTTTTTATTCTTGTAGTCTTCCGCGAAACAGGCCCCTGCTGGTGTAGCCCCGAGTTACGGGCCACCTCTCGAGCAGCGGCTCGAACTTAAAGGTAAGTTCCAAGTGCTAACTTTTTTTCTTCTCTTATTGTCTCCGTTGCAGGATTACCATAACGTCCGCGCGGCCGCCTACAACTCCCAGGTCCGGGAGCTAGCCAAGCGGACGACCGACCCGTCCGACAGCTAGAGTAAGCATTATGTCCTTATTCTCACGGGGGCGCCAGCGTACCCGTGGGGTGTAGCCCCCGAGATTCGGGCCGACTGCTGAGCAGTCGGGCCAGCAGTCGGGCTGGATCTTCCAGCGACTACTTTTTTCTTTTGTTGATTTGCTGATTGTCTTTCCTTTCTTGATTTCTGCAGGAGCCAACGCCACCTTGCAGCAGCACCTGGGCGAAGCCCAAACCGCGCTTCGTGCCAAGGAGGAGGAATGCAGCAAGGTGACGCAGGAGCACGACCGCCTGGTCAAGGAGTTGACGGACCAGGCAGACCAGCACAAGGCGGAGCTCCAGAAGCTCAAGGAGGCAGAAGACCCCCTCACGGACGAGTTCGAGACTCAGCGCTCGAACTGGGCCGAGAAGGAGAAGGCTCTATCTGACGTCTATGGTGGGATTGAGGACATGCTCAATGGTGAGTTGTCCTTTCCTTTCTTTCGCCTACCGACTTGTCATATGAGCCGGCTTCCGATTTCATACTTCTTTTTCCTTCTTGCGCATAGTACTTTCCTGGTCACGCTGTTTCCGCTAGCCAAGCCATCGAGGCACGCTGCGACTCGCGAAGGCAGGATGGTGCGGAAATCGCGCCCATCGCCCCTCGAACCCTCAGCGAGCAGCTTCTCGCCGTTCAGGCTCGTCTCCAGACGGCTCATCGGGCGTTCCACTGCCTGCAGCGCGTCGGAGCCCAGGTGGTTTCCGCCCTTTGGCCAGGCGTTCCAGCTCCGCGCACCCCCAGTCGGATCGCCGACTGGTTAGAGGTGGTTGTCGGCCGCTTCGAGGCATGGAAGGGCTCCTCAGCCCGGGCGGGCGCATGGCGAGCCTTGGAGTTTGTCAAGGCGTGGTATCCTGGGCTAAGCCTAGCCAAGTTGGCCACGTTCGGGCTGAAGCCACCGAAGAGCTGGCAGCGGTGGTGCCCGCGCTCTATCATCGCGCCGCAGCGATCGCGAGTACACTAATACAAGTGCCTTCCTCCTCGAGCTTGACGAGGAGGCGCCGAGGTCCAGCCCAACTGGTTTGGGCTGAACCCGGAAGACGGCGAGGACTCGGTGGAGGAGATCGCCTCCAGCGATGAGGGTGAGGAGGAGGAAGGCAAGGATGGTGAAGACGACGCACCAGATGATGGAGCAGACAGCCAGTCTTAGCTTGATCAGGCTTCGAGCAATGAGCCGCTCGTGACCGTGCCGACTGTCACCGATGCTGACCAAGCCGAGACTCGCCAGGCGGCCACTCCACCTGCCGGCACCGCCGACTCCATCAACCTGCTAGACCCGCCTACTGCTCCTTTGGCCTAGGCTGCCAATTTTATCTTTTCCTGCTTTTGTAGTTTCTTGAACAAACTTGTTAAATTCGCGCAGTTCCACCCAGTGGGGGTGTATTCAAACTCTGTTGAATATCGGCCGAGGGCCTTTTGGTATCTAAATTAATTTCGTTGAGTTCTAACTTGTCTTGCTTTTCTGCTCCTTTGGATTTTTCCTTTGCCGCCTTCCCTTGGTTGCCGCCTTGCCACCCAGACAGCCGCTCTGCGGTCTGTGGCTGGGTCAAGTACTTGGCTATTTTGGGAAGGCAAGTACTTCGGCCGTTTGGAACGTAGCAAGTTAAGTGAGAAGCCGTCCGACCGAATGCTGAGCAGCCGATCGGTGAGGCGAGGAGCCGGCTTGGCCTATGCGAGTGCTTTGGTCCTTAGCCATTTTTCGTGTGGGCACCACTTCCTGCCTTTAGCTCTTGCCAGCCGAACAGTTGCTCTGCGAGCTATGGCTTATGGAAAGAGAGGGCTTAGGTGCTGGCACACTACTTGTCCGACTGCCAAGAGAGGGCTTAGGTAGCACCGACATAGTACAAGGCGGCAAGCCCCCGGGCCGACTGGTCGAACTCGGTGCCAGGCAAAATAACGAAATAACACATTCTTAGTCATAGAACTTATCATATAGATAAAAGGGTAGCCCCCGAGTGCTCCTCGAGGGACCCGATGTCTTAGCGCTTAATACAAAAGGTAGCATGGTACATGCTGCATTAACTGTAAAATCTTCGGAGGAGATTTGCATTCCATGGACGCTCCGATTCCTTGCTAGAGTCGTCTCTCTTGCGTGCTTTGGGCTTCTGTGCGTCGATGAGGTAGTAGGAATCATTGCCCAAAGCTTTGCTGATGATGAAGGGGCCTTCCCAAGGGGCCCAGAGCTTGTGCTGGCCGGCTGTTCGCTGGATGAGTCGGAGCACAAGGTCTCCCTCTTGGAAGGATCTTGGCTTGACCTTCCGACTATGGTAGCGGCGCATGCTCTGCCGGTAGATGGCGGACCGGCTGAGTGCCAAAAACCGGCCCTCTTCCAATAGATCGACGCCGTCTTCTCGTGCTTCTTTCGCCTCCGCCTTCGTGTACATGGTGACGCGAGGTGAGCCGAACTCAATGTCGGTTGGGATGATGGCCTCGGCCCCATATACGATGAAGAAGGGAGTGAAGCCAGTTGACTTGTTCGGAGTGGTGCGGAGGCTCCAAAGGACGGCCGGCAGCTCGTCAATCCAGTAGCCGTCCGAGCGCTCCAGCGGCTCGACCAGCTGGGGCTTGATGCCAGAGAGGATAAGGCCGTTTGCTCGCTCGACTTGGCTGTTTGACTGCGGATGGGCAACGGACGCTAAGTCCAGTCGGATGCCCTGCGTCGTGCAGAAACGGGCCAAGGCTCCTTTGGCAAAATTTGTGCCATTATCGGTGATGATGCTATGTGGTACACCGTATTGGACAGTGATATCTGCGATGAAGGTCACAACAATCAGACCGTTCAGTTTATTGATTGGCTTTGCTTCAATCCAGTTGGTGAATTTGTCCAGGGCGACAAGCAGATGGGTCATGCCGCCGCATGCTATCTTGAATGGTCCCACCATGTCCAGTCCCCACACGACAAAAGGCCAAGTGAGGGGAATGGTCTTGAGTGCAGAAGCCGGCAGACGTTGCTTGGAACTGAATTTCTGGCACCCCTTGCAATGCTTGACCAGATCCTTGGCGTCCTCCAAAGCAGTCGGCCAGAAGAAGCCATGGCGGAAAGCATTAGCGACAAGGGATCTGGAGGCCGCGTGGTGGCCACACTCGCCTTGGTGGATATCTTTGAGGATTTCTTGGCCCTTCTCTGGTTCTACGCAGCGCTGTAAGACCCCAGTCACGCTGCGTCTGACAAGCTCTCTGTTTACTATCGTGTAGGCTCCTTTTCGGCGCTGCACTTGCCAGGCCGAGATCTCATCAGCCGACAGCTCTCTGTTCACCAGGAAGTTGAGGATGGGCTGCGCCCAGGATGGTGCTTGAACTTCATCTACTGTCATCACTGCCGCTTGTACTAGGGTGGTTGGGTTGGGAGGCGGCGGGTTGGAGTTGGCTGCCACTTGCTGCGTCCTTGGAGTCCCCGGGCCGAGTGTTGTAGACCCCAGGCCGGGTTGTGAAGTCCTCGGGCCGGGTGCAACTGCTGCAGTCCCCGAGCCACTTGGTGAAGTCCCCGGGCCGGCTGCTGCAACCCCCAAGTCGGATCCGACTGCTTCGGGAGCAGCCGACACGAAGATGGACTCGGATTCTGGAGAAGGCTTGATTGATAGCTTACGGAGGCACGGAAGGGAGACGCCGGCTGGTATTGCTTGACGGGTGGAGCTGATCCGTGCCAGATCATCAGCTCGCTTGTTTTCGTTCCGTGGCAGGTGAAGGAACTCGCACCCTTCAAAATATCCGCTGAGTTGCTGAACGAGGAAACGGTAGTTCGCCATATTGGCATCCTTGGCGTCCCAGTCACCAGACGACTGTTGGACCACCAAGTCGGAGTCGCCATAGCATAGGATCCGGCGGATGCTGATCTCTTTGGCCAGCCGGAGGCCGTGTATTAACGCCTCATACTCGGCCACATTATTGGAGGCGGCGAAGTGGATTTGCAATGTGTATCTGAGCTTGTCGCCTTTGGGAGAGGTGAGGACAATGCCAGCTCCCAAGATGGTGCGCATCTTCGAGCCATCAAAGTGCATTCACCAATGAGTGGAGTCCGAGTGGCGGCGGTCTTGGTCTCGGCCCGATCGGCGAGGAAGCGGCGGTGCTTGGGACTTGATGGCGGTGCGTGGCTGGTAGAAGATGGTGTAGGGGGCCAGCTCGATGGCCCAATTGGCCACTCAGCCAGATGCATCTCTGTTGCCTATGATCTCAGCAAGCGGGGCAGTGCAGACAACCATGATTGGGTGCTCTTGAAAGTATGGCTTCAGCTTCTTGGCGGCAAAATGCACGCCGTAGCACATCTTTTGGTAGTGAGGGTAGTTCTGCTTCGAGGTTGACAGCACCTCGCTCAAATAATACACAGGCTTCTGGACTGGTTGTGCTCTGCCGTCTTCTAGGCGCTTTGCTACCTTGACAGTGCTGACCATTCGGCTGGTGCCGGTGATGTAGAGGTACATGGGTTCTTTAGCAGTCGGAGCCGCCAGGACAGGCGGCGTGGTTAACATCTTCTTCAACTGGAGAAAGGCCTCATCCGCCTTGTCATTCCACTCAAAATGAGTGGTTTTCTTCATGAGCTGGTACAGGGGAAGAGCCTTCTCGCCCAGCCGACTGATGAAGCGGCAGATGGACGCCAAACAGCCAGTGAATTTTTGGACGTCTCTCAGTCGGGTGGGTCTCTCCATCCTCTCGATGGCCTTGATCTTCACAGGGTTGCACTCACTGCTGCGTTCTGAGACCAGGAAGCCAAGGAGCTGGCCGGCTGGTACTCCAAAAACACACTTCTCAGGGTTGAGCTTGATTTGAAAACGGCACAGATTATCAAAAGTTTCCTTGAGATCTTCCAAGAGGGTACCGCGTTCTCTGTCTTCACCACAATATCGTCTACATAGACGTGGGCATTTCTGCCGAGTTGCTTGAGGAGGCACTTCTGCATGCAATGCTGAAACATGGCACCGACATTTCTCAAGCCGAATGTCATGGTCAGGTAGCAGAAGGCTCCGAATGGTGTGATGAAGGCGGTCTTCAGGCCGTCTGTCGGGTTCAACTTGATCTGGTGGTACCCTGAGTAGGCATCCAAAAAACTCAGCAGCTCGCATCCGGCTTTGTAGTCTAACACTTGGTCAATCCGAGGCAAAGCAAACGGATCCTTGGGTCAGGCTTTGTTAAGACTGGTGTAATCAATGCACATGTGCCACTTGTTGTTCTTCTTCAGTACAAGAACTGGATTGGCTAGCCACTCTGGAAAAAACACTTCCATAATGAAGCCGGTTGCGAGAAGCCGGGCTATCTCTTCACCTACAATTCTTCTCTTCTCTTCTGACAGTCGGCGGAGGGGTTGTTTGACTCGTTTTGTATCTGCTCTAACATGTAGTTTGTGCTCGACGAAATCTGCCGGAACACCCGCATGTCTTTGGGAGACCATGCGAAGATCTCATGATTCTCACGGAGGAAATGGACGAGCTCGCTTTCCTATTTGTTACCGAGGTTGGTACCTATGATAGCATGCCTCTCTGGGTGCTCAGGGTCCAAGGGGATCTTCTTTGTTTCTTTGGCCGGCTGGAAGGAGCCCTGGGTCTTTGACTCTTTGGGTTCTGGTGACAGATCCGGCTGCTTGCTGGCCATGGCCACCACCAGGTCTAGGAGCTTCTTCTCAGCAGCAATCACAAGGGACTCAGCCAGCCGGCTGCTGGCTGCAGCACAGGCGGCCGACTTCTCATTGTCTACATTTATCGTGATAATGCCCTTGGTTCCTGGCATCTTCATCTTGAGGTAGGCATAATGTGGCACCGCCATGAACTTGGCTAGAGCTGGCCGGCCCAGGAGCGCGTGGTAAGGGCTCTCTAGGTCCACCACCTCAAACCAAATTGCCTCACGGCGGAAATGATTCTTGTCTCTGAAGAGGACATCTATCTTGATCTTTCTAATTGGTGAGCAGGAAAGGCCGGGCACAATGCCATGAAAGATAGTCCGACTGGGCTGGAGCTGCTTCTCTTTGATGCTCAACTTCTCCATGGTATCGCGGTAAAGGATGTTGATGCTACTACCGCCATCTATCAGAATTCAGGAGAAGCGAGCAGCTCGCCTCTCCGTTGCAAGGGTGGCATCGAACACCAAGGCATAGGAACCCGGAGAAGGCATCACTTCCGGGTGGTCTGCACGGCTCCAGCTGATAGGCTTCTCAGACCAGTGCATGAACTCTGGGGCCGTTGAGGCAACGGCGTTCACTTCACGGTGCTGCTGACGTCGGCTATGTCTGTCGTTGGCCACACTGGTGAAGACGACGTAAGCACCATGTTCTTCAGGGAAGTCATCTTGGATAGCGCCGATTCTTTGGGCGGGCCGCCCGGCCTTTGGGAGGCGGAGCCGCGGGCGGGCAAGCGGGGAGGCGATCCTTCTCCCTTGGCGATGCGGATGAGTCAGTGGCATTTCCGGGTTGTATGGTTGGACTGCTTCGCGCCACTATGGAACTTGCAGGGAGCATCAAGGGTTTGCTCAAAGGAGAAAGCAGGCAACCAAGCTGGCTTGCCGCCCTTCTGACACTTGGGGCCGGGTTGTCCTTCGAGCTGCTGGTCTTCAACTGTTGCCACCTGCCGGCTGGTGGAAGCCAGCTGCGGGGCCTTACGCTTGTTATCGTTCGGCTGCTGCCGCCGATGTTGTCAGCAGCCGGCTCCGAGGAGCCGGAGGGAGGACCTTTCCGGAAGCGTCCACTCGGAGCTTTGACTTCATGGAAGAGTCGGCAGTGGCTCATCGAGTGTTGCCGGCTCGTCACAGAGGAGTCAGTGCTTGACGAGGGTGCCCTCTCGGCACGCGGCATTAAAGTGCTCGATGGCTTGCACCCCATGCACCCTTCACAGGAGTTGCGCAGTTCAGCCCATCGCGTCAAGTAGTCGCGGGTGGACTCGTCCGGGCCTTGAACGCATAGCGAGAGCTGGCGGGGCTTGGGCGGCCACTTGTAGGTGTTGGTGAAGTTGCGGATGAAGACTTCAGTGAAATCTACCCAGCTGTTGATGCTGCGGGGCTTCAGGCTGTTCAGCCATGTCCGGGTTGTGCCCTGGAGCATGAGCGGAAGGTACTTCACGGCAACGCGCTTGTTGCCATTTGCTATGTTGACGGCCGTGGAGTATTCGACCAGCCAATCTTCCGGCTTCACGGAGCCGTTATACTTGGGTGTATCTCGTGGGAGCGAGAACCCTTTGGGGAAGGGCTCATCACGAATGCGGGGCCCGAAACAAGGCAGGCCCATCGCGTCTTCTTCTTCTAGCGCCAAGGATCAAGCGAGGCGGTCGATCTGGTGGCGGGCGTCACTCTCTCCGACTCCTTCTCGGCGGCCCAGCCGATTGCCGAGAGTCGGGTGCTCAACAGGCGGCGGGGAGGCAAGCCTCTCCCCGCGAGGAGGAGGAGGAGGCGGATAGTCTTCCCGTCATTCCACTGCTCGTGGGCAGCCATCTTGGTCGCGCTCGATGGTGAGGCGTGTGCGGCTGCGGCTAGTAGCTGGCTCTTGGTCTCGTGTGTCGCGGACGCCGCCTGTCGGTGTCTGGGAGGTCGCACCTTGCTCCCGGCGAGGGAGCGGGTTCTCAACCCGCTGGTCGGGTTCTTCCATGCGACAGCCGGCTTCTTGCTGCGTGGCAGCCGTGTCGATGAGTTGCTGAACGTGCTCCATCATGCAGCACCGCTCGTCACCCTCCAGGTGATGCAGCTCGTCTTCTGCCGCCTGGGCAGCTCATATGTTCTCCATGGGCGTGGCATAGACAGGGCGGTCTACCCCGAACATGTTGGCAACGGCAGCGCCACGCTGTTGGACCATTCCAATGTGGCTAGGCCCGCCAGCAGGCCGGCGTGCCGCCAATGGCGCGGTCGATCTCAAGCTGTTAGGCCTCGGAGAGGCGTCTCATGGTAGCCAATTTCTTGCCTCTTTCGACGAGCGAGACGCGGCAGGCTTCTAGCGTCTCGGCGTTGGCGTCTTCTACGATGGGCGCAGACAGGTCTTGTAGTGCTACCTGCAGTGGGTCTTGGGCAGCCCCACCAGAGGCTCCGTCGTGGCTGATGACGAGCACCTCCGTGATGGTGCTACCGCCGCTGTCCGCGCGAGGAAGCGGGTCGTCGATGACCACCACATTGGTGGGGAAGGCATCGAGGGATGCCGTGTCGGAGTCGACAAGCATCGGGTCGGTGGAGCAGATCGACTCTAGGTCGGAGGCTGGCTCGTTGGTGATGTGGAGCTTGCCGAGGAGGTCGACGAGGCAGCTCTCGGAGCTGGCTGCTCCCGCGTTGGGCGCGGGCTTGTCGTAGAGGTGGACCTCGCTAATGAGATCAGCAAGGCAGCTTGCTGCGCAAGCGACATTAGCGCCATGCAGCGCGTCGGCGCAAATGCCATCGGGCGTGTCGGGCTTGCTGCGCTTTCTAGGGAGGAACAGGGTTCCCGTCTAGAATAGATCTTCGGACGACGGTGCACCTAGCCCCATGGTGGGTGCCAAATGTCGGGGGTGTCATGCGACATATGCCAAAGGATGGCTTATCATGGTGGGGGAGAGTAAGACATCGCCGGTGCCTGGAAACGGGATAAGGCATAGACATGTACGCCGACACATCTTACCCAGGTTCGGGGCTCTCCTAGGAGATAACACCCCTAGTCCTGCTCTGCGGGGTCTTCGCATGATCACTATCTCAACAATGGTGGCTACAAGCTTTCTCCTTGAGTTGTTTTTCTAGAGGAGGAAGAAGAACAAGGCTAGCCCTAGCTTCACTCTCTCTCTCTATATATGTGTGTGGTCTCTAAGAGGTTGAACCTTTTGCATGGGTGCCTGGGGGGTTTATATAGGCCTACCCCCCAGGGGTACAATGGTATTCCGGCCAGGTGTAGGACCCGGCTGTCAGTGTCTATGGACGCCGGCTTCTCCACCGGCTGCTAGGGCCCGCCGCTTGGTGGGTCCCACCGGCTGTCTCGTACTTCACCGACAGGCCACGCCCGCCGCTTGCGGGTCCTGCCGGCTACTGAGTACTGTGGCAGCGCCACTGATGATGCATGCTTTGTCGGCGAGAGCATGGCTATAGTGCTGCCGCCTGGTGGGCGCTCATTGTAGCCACTCACCATCTCTTCTGATTAATGGCGCACAACCTCCGAGGGAGGGGGAGGGCCGCCTGTTGGGAGTCGGACTCCCCCATGCCGACTGGTCAGGGCTTGCCGCCTTATGGCTTCTCACGGACAAGTAGGGCCCGCCGCCTGCGGGCCGTACCGACAGCCCGTAGTGGGAGCATGACCTTCTCTGCCATGGGTGTTGTCATGGGCTGCGTGGCAATAGTGCCGCGCCGAGCGAGGGATGTCCACCCAGTATGCTGCACTATGGCCACGCTCTGCCCTGGATTCGGGGGTGGCAGTCTATACTGTAGCCACGCCCCGTCTCGTCATTATAATGTGGTGCAAACTTCAAGGGAGTGGAGGGGGCCCGCCTGCTAGGAGACGGCCTCTCTGGAGGCCGCCTGCTAGGAGTCGGCCCACCTCATGGCTGTCTTCTGGGAACTGCTGCCCTCTAGCAGCCGGCCGCTTGGTCCTGCCGGCCCTGAGAAGGTGGCTCTTTGTCTTCGAGGCTTGAGGGGTGCAGCCGGCCCCAATGTCCTGAATCGCCATGGGGAGCAGATGAGGCTACCCGTGGTCATTTACTCTGACAGATTGACAACCTCTTTATCGCATTGGGTGCAAGTTGGTGTTTATTTGTGCAGGTATTCAGTGGCTTGTGTGTTATCCCCTACTGGATTGATACCTTGGTTCTCAAAACTAAGGGAAATACTTACTCTACTTAGCTGCATCACCCTTTCCTCTTCAAGGGAAAAACCAACGCAAGCTCAAGAGGTAGCAAGGTAACATCCAAGTTCCATCCATATTCATGTCAATTTCAAAGACGAGTGAGTTCACCTCGTATTCAATGGCACATGCACGAGCTCTTGTCATGGGTCCACTTGGTGCTTGATGGGTCAGTGTGGTGTCCATGGGTATGACCAAAGGATGCTCTGCATCATCTCCCCATTTGGGAAAGATTCATCCTCAAATCGTTAACTTCATCACCATGGTAGGGAGATAGGTCCTTGATGTTGAAGATGTCACTCACGTTGTACTTGTCACGTGGGATGTCGATCTTGTAGGCTTTATCATTGTAGCATGCTAGCACCTTGAATGGTTCATCAGCGCGCGGTAGTAGCTTGGACTTGATCTCATTGGGGAAGCGGTCTTTGCGAAGGTGTAGCCACACAAGATCTCCGGGGTTGAACAACATGGGGTGCTTATTGATGTTGACCTTGGTTGTGAGGCGATGTACTTGGTGTTCAATTGGTTGCCTTGTATCTTCTTGCATCTTGTTGAGGTAACTTGCTCTTGTGCTCGCGTCCACATTTGCTCATTCTTGTGGTGTGTCGGAGTAATGGGCCACGGGTAGTGAGGGAGTCCTGGATTAGGGGGTATCCGGACAGCCGGACTATATCCTTTGGCCGGACTGTTGGACCATGAAGATACAAGATTGAAGACTTCGTCTCATGTTCGGATGGGACTCTCCTTGGCGTGGAAGGCAAGCTTGAAGATACGGATATGAAGATATCCTCCCTTGTAACCGACTCTGTGTAAGCCTAGCCCCTCCGGTGTCTATATAAACCGGAGGGTTTAGTCCGTAGGACAACAACAATCATACCATAGGCTAGCTTCTAGGGTTTAGCCTCTACGATCTCGTGGTAGATCAACTCTTGTACTACTCATATCATCAAGATCAATCAAGCAGGAAGTAGGGTATTACCTCCATCGAGAGGGCCTGAACCTGGGTAAACATTGTGTCCCTTGCCTCCTGTTACCATCCGCCTTAGACGCACAGTCCGGGACCCCCCACCCGAGATCCACCGGTTTTTACACCGACATTGGTGCTTTCACTGAGAGTTCCACTGTGCCGTCGCTGTGAGGCTTAATGGCCCCTCCGATCATCAATAGCGATGCGGTCCAGGGTGAGGTCTTCCTCCCCAGACAGATCTTTGTATCGGCGGCTTCACACTGCGGGCCAACTCGTTTGGCCAGCTGGAGCAGATCGAGAGCTACGCCCCTGGCCATCAGGTCAAGTTTGGAAACTTGAATTACACTGCCGATATCCGCGGAGACTTGATCTTCGACGGATTCGGGCCCATGCCAGGTGTGCCGCACGATCACGACGAGCACGATATAGCTCTGCCGTCGGACAGTGTTCGGGAAATCACGCCAGCAACTACTCCGGCCTTCAATCCGGAACAGATCGCGCCATCCGAGGATGGGCGGATGGACCCCGCCTTGGAAGCCGCATCCTCAGTGGCGATAGAGCCGAATACTGACCTTACCCCTCACGAGAGCCGTGACGCCGAACCTATAGACTCGTCTCCGGCCACGGACACTGAACTGCCTGCGCCCATGCCTGTCGAATCCGGTTGGGCGCCGATCATGGAGTTCACCTCCGCGGATATCTTTCAGCACTCGCCCTTCGGCGATGTACTAAACTCGTTAAAGTCTCTCTCCTTGTTAGGAGAACCTTGGCCGAATTATGTCCGGCTAGAATGGCGGATGACGAAGAAATTCACTCCCCACCCACCACCCACTTAATAGCCACTGTCGATGATTTAACCGACATGCTCAACTTCGACTCCGAAGAAATCGATGGCATGGACAACAATGAAGGAGACGAACAGGAACCACTTCCCACGGGGCACTGGACCACCACCTCATCATACGATATATATATGGTGGATTCACCCAAAGAAGGCAATGGCGACAGGACAGCGGAGGATGACCCCTCCAAGAAGCAGCCCAAGCGCCGACGTCAGCGGCGCCGCTCGAAGTCTCGCCACAGCAAAAGCGGTGATATCGGCACAGGAGACAACAATACTCCGGACAGCGCCGAAGATGATGGCAATCCATTCCAGCAAGATTCAGAGCCGGAGGATGAACAAGCCAGCCCTCCTGAGCGAGCGGCAGAGGGAGAGGAGGACAATTACATGCCTCCCTCCGAAGACGAAGTGAGCCTCGACGACGAAGAATTTGTCGTCCCTGAGGATCCCGTCGAACAGGAGCGCTTTAAGCGTCGGCTTATTGCCACAACAAATAGCCTGAAGAAAAAACAGCAACAGCTTCGAGCTGACCAGGATTTGCTAGCAGATAGATGGACTGAAGTCCTTGCGGCCGAGGAATATGAACTCAAACGCCCCTCCAAGGGTCACCCAAAGTGGAGGTTGCTATTCTGACTTGAGGAGGAAGCATTAAAACCTACATCGCCAGCGTATGACGTAGCTGATCGACCACCTCGCGGCCGAGACAGAGAGGCATTTCAGCCAAAAGCTCAGCCCGCATCCCGCCGCCACTCAAATAAAAATACCAAGGCACCGGGAAACACGCGAGACCTACGAGACGTATTGGAGGATAGGGTAAAACACGCAAGATCGATCTACGGATCACGAGAGCGCACCCCTACGCGGGACGGTGACCGTCATGCCGGACACAGTAAAAGTAAATCCGGCCGGGCCGAACACAGCAGGCAAGACTCATATGAGCTACGTCGTGATATAGCCCAGCATAGAGGCGCCGCACACCCCTTATGCTTCGCCGACGAAGTGATGGATCATGAATTCCCAGAGGGTTTTAAACTCATAAATATCGAATCATATGATGGTACAACAGATCCCGCGGTATGGATCGAGGACTTCCTCCTTCACATCCACAGGGCCCGCGGTGATGATCTACACGCCATCAAGTACCTCCCATTAAAACTTAAGGGACCAGCTCGGCATTGGCTAAATAGCTTGCCAGCAGACTCCGTTGGCTGTTGGGAGGATCTGGAAGACGCATTCCTCGATAACTTCCAGGGCACTTATGTGCGACCACCAGATGCCGATGACTTGAGCCACATAATTCAGCAGACAGGGGAATCGGCAAGGCAATTCTGGACACGATTCCTAACCAAGAAAAATCAAATTGTCGACTGTCCGGATGCAGAGGCCTTAGCGGTATTTAAGCACAAAATCCGTGACGAGTGGCTCACCCGGCACCTCGTCCAGGAGAAGCCGAAGTCTATGATAGCCCTCACGACATTCATGACCCGCTTTTGCGCGGGAGAGGATAGCTGGCTGGCTCGCAGCAACAACATATCAAGGAACCTTGGCACTTCGGATACCAAGGACAGTAATGGCAGGCCACGTCGCAACAAACACAAGCGCCACAACAACGGTGACAACACCGAGGATACGGCAGTAAATGCCGGGTTCAGAGGCTCTAAAGCCGGTCAGTGGAAAAGGCCATTCAAAAGAAGCACTCCGGGCCCGTCCAGTCTGGACCGCATACTCGATCGCTCGTGTCAAATACACGGCACCCCCGATAAGCCAGCCAATCACACCAACAGAGAATGCTGGGTGTTCAAGCAGGCCGACAAGTTAAACACCGAAAACAAGGACAAGGGGCTGCATAGCGATGACGAGGAGGAGCCACGGCCGCCGAACACGGAGGACGAAGAGTTCCCCCACAAGTGAGATAAAGTGAACATGATATCGCAACCCACATCCCCAAGAGGAAACGGAAGCGTGCACTAAGGGATGTATACGCGATGGAGCCCGTCACCCCAAAGTTCAACCCATGGTCCTCTTGTCCGATCACCTTTGATCGCATGGACCACCCCACTAGTATCCGTCATGGCGGATCTGCCGCATTGGTCTTAGACCCCATCATTGACGGATTTCACCTCACTCGAGTCCTTATGGATGGCGGCAGCAGCCTGAACCTGCTCTATCAGGATACAGTGCAAAAATGGGTATAGACCCCTCGAGGATCAAAACCACAAAAATAACCTTTAAAGGCATCATCCCAGGTGTAGAGGCACATTGTACGGGCTCAATCACACTGGAAGTGGTCTGCAGATCTCCGGACAACTTCCGAAGCGAGGAGTTAATCTTCGATATCGTCCTGCTTCATGGCGGCTATCATGCACTGCTCGGGCGAACCGCATTTGCAAGATTCAGTGCGGTACCGCATTATGCATACCTCAAGCTCAAGATGCCAGGACCTAGGGGGGTCATCACAGTCAATGGAAACACAGAGCGCTCGCTTCGTACGGAGGAGCACACTACGGCCCTCGCAGCGGAGGCACAAAGCAGCCTCTTAAGGCAATCCACCAGTTCGGCGATAAAGCCCCCGGACACCGTCAAGCGCGTCCTAGTAACCTACAACAGGATCGCAGGGAGCACGATCATGGCACGTCCCACAATGCGGCTCAACCGCGCTAGGGGCTTACTACCTTTATTATTCTCTCTCTTTCAGGACTTTACTCTCTGGAAGCCCTATCCGGCAGTACGGTTGCCGGACACGTGATACAGCATCCAAGGAAGTAGGAAGCTGCGTCGTACAACGGAATCCCCAGGTGGTCTCTGATAACGAGTGAAATACCTGCTTTAATATACCAGTCCGCAGCTTGCCCTTGGATGGGACATGTCAAATAGTCCTCCTTTTTGCTTACCGCACTACTTGTATCATTATGCTTTGACGCATTTCTCGAATAAACAATGCATAACACTAGTCTATTAACGCATTCTACATTCTTTTTTATACATATGTTCATTTATGACAGTCAGCACCCGTACACTCTGGTATGGCCAATACGCCAGGGGCTTTCGCATACCCCATAATACGGCGTGAGAAGTCCGAACACTTTCGACAGTGCGGCACCCCAAACTTATAGCATTATATGCATCAGCTCTGAATCATGTCTTGGGTCAATAGTTGGGTTTTCCCGGCTCCCATGTTTTTGTACCTTACGTTCCGCTATATCGGCTAAGGTAGCACTGGGAGAACTACTACGATTGTGCCCTGGTTCTTCCGGGTGAGCACCTCAGCAGAGAAAGCTAAAACTGACTGTCATGATAAGGCGAGAGCTGGTCGTTGTTCGAGAGGTCCCAAGTCCCTAAAGACTTTTTCCGCTTCGGGCGAGGAGTCGGCCTTGCCCGACTTAGGCGTGTATAGCGCCCCAAATTCGGCCTTCCGAAGACTAGGGGCTTCGCTAAAATTTAAAATTGTAGACTTCTGTGGCCAAGTGAGTGATAAAGCATTATAGTCCGATTGCCTGGTTTGTTGCGCTGAGCACCTCCCTCGAAGGACCCAAAAATGGGAAAAAGAGTGCTCAGATTTATCCCGAACACCCCAGCACTAGCTGCATGGGGGCAGAAGACGATGACTAGCCAACTCTCAGATTTATAAATGGCTGCACAGAAGGTAATATTTTAAATAAAACGCGTTGCATAGCGCACATGAACTAGTTTTCATAATACAGGATCACATGAGCAAATTCATTCAGAAATTACATCCTTGGTACACTCGTCCGCCACGATACGGGCACCCTTCACGACACTCTCATAATATATTTTGGGGTGGCGGTGCTCCTTGCCCTGCGGCGGCCCCTCCTTCACCAGCTTCTCGGCGTCCTTCTTGGCCCAGTGCACCTTGGCACGGGCAAAAGCCCTGCGGGCACCCTCAATGCAGACGGACCACTTTTTGACCTCCAGCCATCGGCAGGCATCCACAAGCCGCCTCACCAGGCTGAAGTAGCTGTTGGGAAGGGCATCGCTCGGCCACATCCGGACTATAAGGCCCTTCATGGCCTGTTCTGCCGCCTTGTGTAGCTCGACCAGTTGCTTCAACTGGTCACTCAAAGGCATCGGGTGTTCGGTCCCAGTATACTGAGACCAGAACACCTTCTCCGTCGAGCTCCCCTCTTCCGCCCGGTAGAACGCTGCGGCGTCAAACACACTGTCGGGCAAATCTGCGAACGCCCCTGGAGAGCTCCGAACTCTGGTAAGTAAATAGAAATTTTCTTTCGCATGCTTTCTTTGCATAATGAATGCCTTACCCGCCGCTATCTTCTTCACCACCTCAATCTCCTGGATGGCCTTTTGGGCTTCGGCCTTGGCATGTTTTGCGCTTTCGAGGGCCTTGGCAAGCTTGGACTCTCGTGTCTTCGAGTCAAGTTCCAAGGACTCGTGCTTCTACACGAGCGCCTGGAGCTCTTGCTGCACCTCGCCTACTCGGGCTTCTTGTTTTTCTCGCTCGAGGCGATCCTTGGCCGCCTTGTTTTCGGCCTTGGCCAGCGCCTGCTTCAGGGTCGCCACTTCGGTTGTGGTCCCTGACACATTCATGATGATCCCATTATCTTGCAACCAAATCTTATTTCTTAATATATATACAGACAAGGTATTGCTTAACTTTGTTCTCCTCGAGCTGCTTTTTGACAAGGCCGAGTTCTTCCTCGGACCGCTCGAGGTCCTGCTTCAGTGCAGCAACCTCCGCAGTATGTGCGGCAGCGGCCAGCAGTGAAGCCTGCATATGCATATTGACATATTTGGATTAGACACCTGCAGTTATTATTCGATCCTCTATTCGGCTTTTCTTCACGAATGCCGAACAGAGCATCAGGGGCTACTGTCTATGCGGTAATATATTTATATATTTCAATTACTTACCTCAAAGCCTGTTAGGAGGCTGGCACAAGCTTCGGTTAGTCCGCTTTTGGCGGACCAAACCTTCTCGATCACCGCACTCATAATACTGCGGTGCTCTTCGTCGATGGAAGCGCTGCAAAGCACTTCCAGCAAGTTGTCCGATGCCTCTGGATGGACAAAGGTCACCGGCACGGGCGGCTTGCCCCTCTTAGCAGGGGGCCGCTTGCTGGAGTCCGGGACCACTGGTGGTTCCGGTGCGGTGTTCGGCTGGGGGCCGGACTTGGAGCATGTGGAATACTTGCTCCCTTTGCGCCCAGGGTCCGGAATGTCGCCTTTAGGCGCCTCCAGGACTACCTCCCCTCGGCTTGGTGCCCTTTGAGACAACACCTCGACGTTGTCCGTAGGACGAGGGGTGGAGGCGATCGGAAGTGAACCGCTACTCATAGCCGACGGGTCCAAAGAACCGTCCGACGAGGATACGTCGATGCGGGCTTGAGGCAAACTGCATAAATATATCCGACGTAAGGAGAAGCAGTGCAATAAAAGCGTACCATGAGTTACTCTGGTATCCAAATACTTACGACTTTGCCAGGGGCTTATCCCTGGTCAACCACTCATCTTTGCTGTGAGCGGCGGTCGTGGAGTAGTCCGGAAGGAGAGTCCTTCCCTTCTTGGACCCTCCGGCCTCCCCGGTTGGGGCGGCCTTCCTTTTCTTGCCTCCCCCGGCTGGAGGGGGAGAGCCTTCATCTTCCTCCTTGTCGTCTTCATGAGAGGAGTGCGTCTCGGAGTTATCGGACGATGAGTCTGATACCACCTGATGGCGGGAACTCTTTTGAATCCCCGCGGCCTTCTTCTTGGCCTTCTTCTCCGGCACCTCATAGGGTGCCAGAGTCAGCATCTCCGTTAGGAGAGCGTCGGCTGGATCTTTGGGCAGGGGCGCTGGGCAGTGGATCTACTCCGCTGTCTCCTCCCAGTCTTGTCAAAGGCATGGGAGCTCAGATCCCGTACACAATTAAGCTGGTGAAAGTAAACATACTACAAAGTTTAGGAGACTTACCGGATTCGCAGGGCGCTTCGCGCTGGGTCCGCGGTCCTCGGTAAGGGGAGGAGGGACCTCGGCGCCCTTGAACAGCACCCTCCAGACATCCTTGTGCGTCGTGTCAAAAAGCTCGCGAAGAGTCTGGTGCTGGGCCGGGTCGAACTCCCATAGATTGAACACCCGCTGTTGACACGGGAGGATCCGGCGGAAGAGCATGACCTGGACCACGTTGACAAGCTTAAGTTTCTTGCTTATCATGTTCCGGATACATTTCTGGAGTCCGGCCAGCTCCACCGATGGACCCTAGGACAGGCCCTTCTCTTTCCAGGAGGTCAGCCGCATGGGGATTCGGGATCAAAACTCGGGGGCTGCCACCCGGTTGGTGTCGCGCGGCTTGGTGATGTAGAACCACCCCGATTGGCACCCCTTTATGGTCTCCACATAGGAGCCCTCGAGCCATGTAACATTGGGCATCTTGCCCACCATGCCGCCTCCGCATTCCGCTTGCTGGCCGCCTACAACCTTCAGCTTGACATTGAAGGTCTTCAGCCACAAGCCGAAGTGGGGCTGGACGCGGAGGAAGGCCTCGCACACGATGATAAACACCAAGATGTTGAGGATGAAGTTTGGGGCCAGATCGTGGAAGTCCAGCCCGTAGTAGAACATGAGGCCGCAAACGAATGGGTGGAGGGGAAATCCCAGTCCGCAGATGAAGTGGGTGAGGAAAACTACCCTCTCATGGGGCTCTGGAGTAGGGACGATCTACCCCGCATTGGGCAGCCAGTGCGCGATATCCGCGTCCAAGTATCCGGCTCCCCGCAGCTTCTTGATGTCCTCCTCTGTGACGGAGGATTTCATCCACTTGCCTCCCGCTCCGGACATGATTGGAGCGGTGTGAGGAGAAAGGTGCGAACTTGGGTGTTGGAGCACAAGTGCACAAGAATGGATAAGCAAGGAGGAAGAAGGCGTGGGTGAAAAAGGTGTACTCTTATCCCTTTATAAAGGCGGACGAAACTATTCGCCCCCACTAGCCTGGTAAACTCGCTTATTTCCCAAGCGCCGCGATTGATGGCGCGGTTGGGTTACCCACGTCCGTATTGATGAGAATCCCTTAATAAGGGGACACGATCTCTGCTTCGACAAGACGTGCCAAGGAAACCGCCTCGCGATGTGCGCCAAGGCTGGTTGTGAAAAATGGTTCGAATAATGACCGGGCCGTGGTATGATGTCATAATATTGAGTGTGTCAGCAGATTACATTTGTGGAAATATTGTTGTCTCTACGGTGGTATGTGGAACTTGTTTTGCAGAGCTAGACACTATCCTTGTGTTCAAGATATTCTATGGAGTATTCGGAGGAGGAACCCGCCTTGCAATGTCGAAGAAAATCTACGCGCCGGACTCGTCGTCATTGAAGCCTGGTTCAGGGGCTACGGAGGGAATCCTGGATTAGGGGGTATCCGGACAGCCGGACTATATCCTTTGGCCGGACTGTTGGACTATGAAGATACAAGATTGAAGACTTCGTCTCGTGTTCGGATTGGACTCTCCTTGGCGTGGAAGGCAAGCTTGGTGATACGGATATGAAGATCTCCTCCCTTGTAACCAACTCTGTGTAACCCTAGCCCCCTCTGGTGTCTATATAAACCGGAGGGTTTAGTCCGTAGGACAACAACAATCATACCATAGGCTAGCTTCTAGGGTTTAGCCTCTACGATCTCGTGGTAGATCAACTCTTGTACTACTCATATCATCAAGATCAATGAAGCAGGAAGTAGGGTATTACCTCCATCGAGAGGGCCCGAACCTGGGTAAACATTGTGTCCCTTGCCTCCTGTTACCATCCGCCTTAGACGCACAGTTCCGGACCCCCTACCCGAGATCCACCGGTTTTGACACTGACAGGTAGGCTAACCCGAGTCCCTGAACCTTTCAAGACAACGGGGCAGGTTGCGCCCCTCAAGGGTCAAGACAAAGTGCCGTCTTCTGGTGGCCGGCTGGAGGGATAGCCGGCTGCCTGTAGACGTCCGAGTTCCAGAAGCCGGCATCAGGACAAGCTGACTCCTAGTGGTCGGCTTCCAGAGAAGCCGTCCCCTAGCAGTCGGCCCGTGGCGCCCATGAAGCCTGCGCCCTCATCAAGAAAGACCAGACAGGGAGTGGCTACAGTGTAGCCCATCCCTCCCAAATACAGGGATGGGTGTGGCCACAGTGCACCGTACAAGCGGAGATCTCCGCCCGGCGCGACACTGTTGCCACTCCACCCCTGACATCACCACAAGCAAGCAGAGCCCTGCTCCCACGACGGCCTGTCGGTATGGCCCAAGGACGACGGGCCCCATCGAACATCGAGAGCCCGGAAGACGGCTAGAACCCCACCAGTCGGACCCGAGGGAGGTCAGCCCCCAACAGTCGGCCCGCCCATTCCTCGGGGCCCACACGCCATTAACCAGACGAGACACGGAGTGGCTACAGTAATCGCCAGCCAGGCGGCGGGGCTGTATCCACGCTCCCCTGACCGAGCCTGCGTCATTAGCATCACGACTACAGTGATCAGCAGCCGACAAGACCCACGAGCGGCGGGGGTGGCCTGTCGGCTCCGTACCAGACCAGTCGGCGGAGCCCACCAGGCGGCGGGCCCTAGCAGCCGGCGGAGAAGCCGGCCACCAGAGAGACTGACAGTCGGGTCCTACACCCGGCCGGATTACTATTGTACCCCTGGAGGGTAGGCCTATATAAACCCCCCAGGGCACCCATGCAAAGGGTTCCCAACCTGTTAGAACTAGACTCACCCATAAACAAAGGAGAGAGCTAGCCTTGCTTCCTCCCACCTCTAGCAAACAGCTCAAGGAGCACCATTGTATCACTAGTGCTTTAGTGATCATGCGGAGACCCCGCAGAGCAGGACTAGGGGTGTTATCTCCTAGGAGAGCCCCGAACCTGGGTAAAGTGCGCCAGCGTTCGTGTCTACGCCTCATCCCACTTCCAGGCACCGGCGACGTTCTACTCGCTCCCGCCATGATAAGCCATCCTTTGGCATAAGTCGCACCCAACCCCCGACATTTGGCGACACTGTGGGGCGAGGTGCACCGTCGTCCGGAGACCTATTCTGGACGGGAACCCTATTCCTCCCTGGCGAGCGCAGCCAGCCCGGCACGCCAGACGGAGTCTACACCGACGCGCTGCATGGGGCGGCGAGCTGCCTCGCCGAACTTGTTGGCAAAGTTCGCCTCTCCGACGAGCCCGCGTTTGATGCAGGCACCGATGGCCCTGAGAGCCGCCTCGTCAGCCTCCTCGGTCAGCTCCATGTCGCCAGCGAGCCTGCTGTGGACTTGGAATCCGTTGGCTCCACCAACCCGATGCTTGTTGACTCCGACACTGCGTCGCTTGACGCGTTCCCCACCAACGTGGTGGTCTATGACGAGCCGCTTCCTCGCGCGGAGAGCGGTGAAAGCACCGTCACAGAGGTTCTTGTCATCAGCCACAGTGAGCACTCTGACGGAGGTGCTCATGACCCGCTCGATGCGGCACTGTGATATAGGGTGGATCCCTAAGTGCAGATCTTTCACGAATTGGAGGGGGAATCCCCAAGAACAAGATGAACACAAGAGGGAAAACAAGAGGAACACTCAAGAACAAGTCCAATCAGACATCCACTAGACAATCAAACACACAAGATCCACAAGGTACATGAACAATCAAAGGGAAATAAGATACACGGTAGAGTTCATCCCAAATCCTATGAAGGAGATGAGGGCTTGATGATCTAGATAGATCCTTCCCTCAATGGGCGCTTTATCCACTAGGGATCTTCTCCAACGGAGGCCTTGAAATCCAATGCAGTGTCTCTCTCTCAAGAGGAATCCCACAAGGGGAGATACATGAGCTAAGCTCTAGTGTTTAGATCTATTCTTAGCTAAGTCCAAATGGAGGAGATGAAGGAGTATATATAGTCCTAGGCAAAGAGAGGGATAAGTGGGGGCGAAATGGTAAAACAAGGGCAAAGCCCATAGCATCACACAGGGGGGCCCCGTGTGCACGGGGTAAGTGGAGCCCGTGCGCACCGGGTATCCAGAGACCTGACGCAAGGGCCCGTGCGCACGGGGTCCGTGAGGCCCGTGGACACGGGGGTCCCGTGGGCACGGCACACTCCCGTGCGCACGGGGTCTTCATGACCGCCAGCCTAGGAGGCCCGTGGGCACGGGGTCGGAGGGGCCCGTGCGCACGGGGTCGGAGGGGCCCGTGCGCACGGGGTCGCCTGGGAGCTGCTGCCTTGTTCTTGGCGCTTCCTTCTCCGCTTCCAGGCTTCCCTCTTGGATGGGGTAGATGTTCTCTTCTTCTTGGACTCCTTCTCGATGAATGTGTAGCTCCGCTCACACCTATGTAGGCACACGAGAGAGGGGTCAAGTAGTATACCATCCTCGAGAGGTACAAGTGGACACGTGTAAAGGAGATGATTCACCTTTGTATGTATGAAGTAGATGTGGCACGTGTCACTTGCCAAATGGACTCTAGACATGGTGATGTCCTTAGGATGCTCCGCATCATCCCCTCCCCCTTGGGAGAGATCCAACCTCAGATCGAAATCCAAATCACCATGGGAAAGAGATGTGCCGTGTAGAAGTTGACGATCACCAAGCATGCATCATCTTGTAGTTTCAAATGGGCACTCTCCAATGTCGCACCGTCTTGTAATTCCTTCAAAAGGAGCAAAGATAACAAGCACTTGGAAAAACAAATGTGGTTGGCGTAAGAGCAAAACCAAGCATTCAATAGGTGATTCACCCAACAAGTGTTGTCATCAAGCATATCATATGGTTTGACAAAGAAGTTTGGCATGGCATTTAAGCATATAAGTTGAGCACAAGCAAGGATATCATGGGAACAAGCATGTAAATGGGAGGGCGAGATGCAAATATGTGTGAGAAGTGAACAAGCATCTACCTCAAGATCATAGAAAGAATGTGCAACGTGCTCAACAAAAGGTCTATGGTAGGCATAGGAATCATTCACGACACCAAGTATAATGAGATGTCTAAACACACGGGGCAAGTGCAAGACAATCCAAGCATAATGTGCATAGGGTGTAGTGAAGATATCGTGGCACTCAACACAAAGGAAAGAGCAATTGTTCAACATGTGTGAGGCAATCAAGTCGATCATGTGACGAATATGTAGATGGTTGTCATCAACCGCATAAAATAAGCAAGTATGAATCATTTGTGATGCAACAAAGCAAGCAATCATAGGAATCAAGTCGTGCAAGCTAGTAGTGCGAAGATGCAACATACTAGGGGAAATCGTGCCAATCATGTCATGTGAGCAAATAAGAGGCATAGACAATGCATATGACATGTCGCTAGCACGAACACATAGCAAGATCATAGTATCATCATAGGTATGGGTCACAAATGGAACATGGCAATAACAAGCAATGTCTCCACCAAGCTTGCAAATACACATATAAGTAGTAGAAACAATCATCATGTGTAATGCAAAGCATGGGTCACAAATGCATGGCAAAGTCATGGGAATGATAATATTATGCAAAGTGAACATGGCAAGATGGGCATATAATATGTAATGGACAATAACCCATAACCATGTGATAGCCATGTAGAAGAAATGCACGAAGACTTCGCGTGAAGAGAGCGGTGGGAAAGGCAATCCATGGGATCCCAAGTCATCATTGCTCTCTAGAGCTCGTTTTGTCAACTCATGGGATTGTGAGGTTGACGAGTGTTCATGGGTACCTACACAAAAGAGACACAAATGAAAGAATGTGTGTGTGGTAAATGTACACATCATCCATCACGATGCGCACGTGCTTGTGTTGGTTAGCACAAAATATCCAATGCTCAAATAAATGAGTTGCATGATATAGAAACATGTCATCCATCATGAGAGGTTTGTTATTATGTATAGCAAAATGGAGACTCAAATTATGTAATGCATCATGGGAAATATGTAGAGCATTGTTATGCGTGGAATGCATATGGTGCAAGCAATTATGAAAAGCATGCAAAGTATGGAATGCTTCAAAATCTCCTAATATGTATGAGGAAACTATGGGGGTCTCCTCATGAGCATTTGTAGAAACATCACATGGAGAATATTGACAACATCCAAAACAATGCATATTTGGTTCAATGTGATCATGATATGGTATAGTAGATGAATTGCGCAAATCATGTAAAGGAAGCATGGCAATATCATCACATGAAAAACAAAAACCAATGACCATCATCTCGTCATCTATGCCATAAGTGCAAATGGGATTTATTTTAATGGGGCATGCATAGTTACTATGTTGAGATTGAAATGAAGCAATATGAGATATCTCACTCATAGCATATGACAAGTTCAATGGATTGTCAAACATGATGTGACCAAAAGAATTTTCACATGATATCCTATGAAGCATAGCATCACAACTAGGCAACTCAACATGATCATCATCATATTCATCAATAGCTAAGTCATGACATGAAGAAGTCGCACTAGCATGAAGCATGGGAATAGTTGGATCAACATCATGCAAGCAATCATTCGTGAGATAGTCCATGAGGGAGTCCTGGATTAGGGGGTGTCCAGATAGCCGAACTATCACCGTTGGCCGGACTCCTGGACTATGAAGATACAAGATTTAAGACTTCGTCCCGTGTCCGGATGGGACTTTCCTTGGCGTGGAAGGCAAGCTTGGCGATACGGATATGTAGATCTCCTACCATTGTAACCGAATCTGTGTAACCCTAATCCTATCCGGTGTTTATATAAACCGGAGGGTTTTAGTCCGTAGGACGAACAACAATCATACCATAGGCTAGCTTCTAGGGTTTAGCCTCTCTGATCTCGTGGTAGATCCACTCTTGTACTACCCATATCATCAATATTAATCAAGCAGGAGTAGGGTTTTACCTCCATCGAGAGGGCCCGAACCTGGGTAAAAACATCGTGTCCCTTATCTCCTGTTACCATCCGCCTAGACGCACGATTCGGGACCCCCTACCGAGATCCGCCGGTTTTGACACGACATTGGTGCTTTCATTGAGAGTTCCTCCGTGTCGTCATCCTTAGGCCCGATGGCTCCTTCGATCATCAACAACGGCGCGGTCCAGGGTGAGACGTTTCTCCCGGACAGATCTTCAGTATTCGGTGGCTTTGCTGCGGGCAATTCACTTGGTCATCTGGAGCAGATCGAAAGCTTCGCCCCAGCCATCGGTCAGATTTGGGAGTTTGAACTACATGGCCGACATCCACGGAGACTTGATCTTGACGGATTCGAGCCACAGCCAAGCGCGCAAGCCTTGTCTCGATGGGCACGATCTAGCTCTACCGCCCGAGCGATTGCCTCGAGGTCAGCACTAGCGTCCGCTCCGACCCTTAGCTCGGGCCGACTCGGATCGAGGGCGAGTGGTTGGACACCGCCTCGGGGGCTACGATCTCTGGCGATTGAGCGAACTCCATCCTCGTCGCTGCGAAGACGTGACTCCAAGGTGCGGACTCCTCTCGGACTCCGAACCCTCCGCGCCCCTGCCAATCGAATCCAATTGGGCGCCGGTTATGGAGTTCACTGCCGCGGACATCTTTCAGCACTCGCCGTTTGGCGACATCCTGAATTCACTAAAGTCTCTCTCTTTATCAGGAGAGCCCTGGCTGGACTACGATCAGGAAGGTTGGGATGCGGACGACGAAGAAATTCAACGCCCACCCACCGCCCACTTTGTAGCCACTGTCGAAAGCTTAAACGACGTGCTCGATTTCGACTCCGAAGACATCGACGGTATGGACGACGATGTAGGAGAAAACCATGAACCAACACCTATAGGATACTGGACAGCCACCTCATCCCACGATGTATACATGGTGGATACACCTAAAGGAAGTGACGACGAGGAACAACGGGACACTATGAAGGATAAATCCCTCGAAAAGCAGTCAAAACGGCAACGTAAACGCCGCACCAAGTCCCGCCTCGACAAAGACGGCAGCCACACAGACCCAGCCATAGAGCAGGGCGAACCGGTGGACGACGAACATGCTATCGAGCAACCGTCCGAAAAGGACAACTTGGATAAACAACCCGTCCCCGGTGAAGATAACAGTCCGGACGATCTCACGCCAGACAAATTGTTGGAGCAGAAGAACCTCCACAAAAGGCTCATCGCCACTGTGCGTAGCCTGAAAAAGCAGAAGCAGAAGCTCAAAACAGCGGAAGATGCACTCAGAATCAGATGGAGCAAAGTACTCAACACCGCAGAGAAATACGGCGGCGATCGCCAAACAAAGAGCTACCCGAGCGCAAATTACTGCCCGAATTCGATGAGGAGGCCGTGAAACCCCGCAATCAAAGAACAAAAAGCCGCCTGGTCGGATAGAGCGACCACATAGCAAACATGGAGCGCGAAAGCGGCGGCGCACACAAGCCGCACGCGATCCGCATAAGGATTCGCATCAAAAGGATGGCCCGATTAGGTCCATCTATGGGCGAAAGCAAGCTCTTCCAAGCAATGCAACATGCCAAATATCCGAACATCACGGCACACCCAAATATAGGGGTGCCGCACACCCCTGTGTTTCACCGATGAGGTCTGGATCATGAATTCCCAGTGAGATTCAAACCCGTAAACATAGAGGCATACTGACGGAACAACAGACCACAGAGTGCGGATTGAGGTTACATCCTCCACATACACATGGCTAGAGGAGATGATCTCCACGCCATAAAATACTTACCCCTCAAGCTCAAAGGGCCAGCCCGGCATTGGCTCAAAAGCCTCCCTGAAAATACCATTGGAAGTTGGGAAGAGCTCGAGGATGCTTTTCGGGCAAATTTTCAAGGGACTTTGTCCGTCCTCCGGATGCTGACGATTTAAGTCACATAACTCAACAACCCGGAGAGTCAGCCCGCAAATTCTGGAACAGGTTCCTCATCAAAAAGAACCAAATAGTCGACTGTCCGGACGCCGAAGCCTTAGCAGCTTTCAAACACAACGTCCGAGACGAATGGCTCGCCAGACACCTCGGCCAGGAGAAGCCAAGAACAATGGCTGCATTAACAAGCCTCATGACCCGCTTTTGCAGGAGAGGATAGTTGGCTGGCAAGATGCAGATACAGCGACCCAAGTACATCTGAAGTCGAGGGATGGAAATGGAAAACCACGGCGCAGCAAGGACCAGCGCTGGACAAAGGAAACAGCCGAAGAACACGGCGGTCAAGGCGGATTCGAAGGTCCGGCAGAATCATAAAAACTGCCCCTCAAGGACAACGGCTGACGAGCTATCCAACCTAAATAAAATCTTGGACAAAATATGCCAAATCCACAAGTACTCGGGAAGCCACGCAAACCATACCCACAGAGATTGTTGGGTCTTCAAGCAGTCCGGCAAACTCAATGTCGAACACAAGGGCTCGACACACCAAGCGAGGGCGATGACGAACCCCACAAGCAGAGCATCGAAAACAAAAGAATTTCCCACAAAAGTCAAAGCAGTGAACTCACTTCATGTGACAAAGGGAAAAACAGAGCGGCGCCCATAGAAACACGCGCCGCACAGTCTATCCCAGCAGAGTCCCAACGATGGTTGTCAAAACCAATCACCTTCGATCATCAGGACTATTCCGGAAGTATCCGGAACGCATGATGGACTGTCTTGATATTAGATCCTATAATACGGACTCCAATTTATGCAAGTCCTAATGGACGGAGGTAGCGATCTAAACCTGCTATATCAGGACACGATCCGCAAAATGGGGATAGACCCAACCAAAATTCGCCATAGCAACACCACCTTCAAAGGGGTAATGCAGGGCCTATATGCCCATTATGCGGGCTCCCTCTCGCTAGAAGTTGTGTTCGGCTCATCCGACAACTTCCGCCGCGAAAAGTTAACCTTCCACATCGCCCCATTCGAAAGTAGCTATCAAGCACTACTGGAACGTGAAGCTTTCGCCCGCTTTAACGCAATACCGCATTATGCATCTCTTACACTCAAAATGCCCGGTCCACGCGGCATCATCTCATTAAAAGGGAGTATCAAGTGTTACTCGAGCACGGAAGAACGTGAGACTGCCTTGACAGCCCCACACTAATCTGGCTCCGCTAATCAAAGCACCTGAATAGGTCATTCGAACCCCGGACATGGCTAGACGAGTACAGCGTAAACATATAAATGCCTACTAGCGGCATACCCCCGTACAAGGGGATGCACGCATGTACAACAAGAGACAATAAAGCTCAATTTTATTCACTTTTCAAACCGTACTCTGTTTATTTAATATAAAGTACATTTTTCGCACGATCTTTTTTTCTTTTCAACTAAGTTCTTCTCTTTTACAGATGAACACCGTGCTACACCCGTCCAGGATACGGCACTTGAGAACCACAGCGAGCGTGCAGAGGGACCCGTTGCAAGAATTCTTTTCAGATTAAGACCCTGCGTAAACCTTTTTCTGTCTCTTGTTGATACACATCCCCCGGTTTCTTGCTATAACCGAGGAGGAGGCTGGCATTTTGGCATCGGCCGCACCAGAATTTTTGTGCGTGCACGGACACGGGGCTCGGGGCATTATTCTGCCCGTTTTCATAAAGACCGAATACCTTAGGGAGTGTTGGCGTCTCGAGTTAGGCCTTATATGCATCAGCTCGAATCATGTCTTTGGTAAAATGTTGGGTTTGCCCGGCTCCGTGTTTTGCTGCCTTATGTTCCGTTCTATCGGCTAACGGCACCGGAGAACTATCTGCGATTGTGCCCGGTTTGGCGGTGAGCACCTCGATGAAAGCGAAAACTGATCTGTCATGATATAGCGTGAGACTGGTCAACCACTCGATGACCCACGGAATGTTTAGAATCCCCCCATTAACGAAGGACCGTTTCCGGTCAGCACATCTGGCGCCCAATTCGGGAGGCGCGGTGCCCCTGGGGCTATATAGTAGCCCCACCATCGAACTCCTATGGCTAAGCGGAAGTGATAAAGCATTATAGTCCGGTTGCCTAGTTTGCTACGCTATCACCTCCTTTACAGGACCAAGGCGTTGGATTAAGTGTGAAAATCGCCTTTTGCAAACACCCCGCACTTTGTGCGTGGGGGCTGAAGCCGAAGACTGCCATCTTTCAGGTTATATACACATATACATCAACGGTCGCACATGAGGTGTTTTAATACTTGAACGCACAAGTATAAAAAGCTCTTATATTATATTGAAACATTGTTTTCACAAATCATACATGTCATTAAAACATAATATCCTTCGAGCACTGCGTCTCTATTAAACGAGCGCCCTGCAGGACTTCCTCAAAATAGTGCTCGGCAGGTACTCAGCTTCTGTCCGAATCTTGGGATGCAACGTTGGTGGCCTTCATCTCCGCCCACTATGTCTTGACACGGGCAAGAGCCATCCGCGCACCCTCTATGCATGCTGACCGCTTCATTGCATCGATATGCGACACCGCACCAAGGAACTGTTGCACCAAGCCAAAATAACTCTTCGGCTCGGGCCTTTTCGGCCACAAATGAGTCACGACAGCCTTCATGGCAAGTCCGGACAACCTATTCAGCTCAGCCCATTCGGCCAAACGATCGGTTAATGAAAGTGGACGCTCCGGACTATGGAACTGCGACCAAAAAAGCTCTTCCATTCCGTGATCCTTTTAACCTCGGAAGTGTTCGGCCGCGTCCGCGGCACTCGCCGCCAAGTCCAGATAAGCATCCTCCGCACCCCACAGCCGGTCCAATTGAGCGTACTTAGGATCCGTGAATTTCCTCCGCATCAGAAAGGGCTTTCCAGCCGCAATATCTCCGGCCTGACGTAGCTCCTCCTTCATAGCTCTCATTGCAGAGCGAGTATCCTTGGCCTCGGTGGCGGCCTTTTTCAGGTCCTCTTGTTTCGCTCGATCTTCTTTTCAAGAAGCTCGCAGCGGTCGATAGCATTCTTCAATTTCACGGCCATCTCGGCCATTTCTTTCTTGCTTGGCGGTGAGCAGCCTGTTCGGCTTTTAGCTCTGCGGCTGCCTTTAAGTCAGCCGCATCACTTTTTCTGGCTTGCTCCTTGGCTCGGGCGAGCTCCGCCTGAAGGCTCTCCATAGCAGCGGCACCATCTTCATTAAGCATACATGTTGTAAGGCATGGGCGTCAAGCTCCCTTACCAGGTCTCCGCGGAGAAGTTGCATACATTGTGACTCGTCAAGCCGCCTATTAACAAGCGTGATGTCCGCATCCGCCACGTCAAGTGCCGCCGCCTTCGGCAAATTCATCAGCCCGACTAGCCACCGGACGCCCGCCACCTACATAGGAAGAGCGCATATTATACTGGGGTTATGATCCTCGGCGCCGTCATTTTGACACCGCACCAAGTCTCGTGGGCTACTATCTATAAAGGCGCATTTATATGCAAAACTGTCGAAGGTACATCATTTTGCGTACCTCAAAACCCGTCGATAAACTTACGACGGCTTCATGCAATCCGCTCTCAGCGGATGAAATCCTTTCAATCACCGTACCCATTAACGCACGGTGATCTTCCGAGATAGACCGCCGCCCGAGCAGATCCTTCACTCCTCCGACCGTACACCCGTTGGTGCGGACTCGTCCGTGGCCTTTTCGAAGGCCGGACACGGAGGGCTTTGAGGGACATACGGCTGCCTTCGGCCCCGCCGGATTCGGAGAAGCCCTCCACGACGACACCTCGTGGTCATCCACCTCGCATAATGGTATGCAGCGGAGGCGTTTCGCTCTCCATCATCTCGGACCAAGATCCTCAAGACGAGCTCGCCATGAAGGGCTGAGATCCGAACTACAAGGTAAACTTTCGGTTACCTTGAGAAATAAAGCGGGATGTCTCTCTTTAAAAAACGCCCCTTTACTTACGGCTCATTTGGAGGGCTGATCTCCTTGGGGAAATAGTGCGGCCGGGCATCTCCCGCCGCAGACCCTCTGGTGAAGATTTATTCCCCGCTTGAGGCTTTGGTCTCGGATCTTGAAGCGGTCCTCTTCTCCCCTTGGAGGAGGATTCTCGATCCCCTTTCTTGATAGCCTCCTTCACGGAGGTAGTAGTTCCCTTGTTCCCCCCTTCGCCTTCTTCAAAAGGCACAACCTCTAGCATCTTGGTTAATACAGGATCCGGCGTGGTCTCAGGGAGGGGGGCCGGACACCTGATCAGTTTTGCTTTTGCTATCCACTCCTGTTTAAAGGATAGCTCTTTTAAGGGCAAGTGTATGATAAATATGCGGATAGCATGTCCGGGTACATGACTACTTACTTGAGTATTCGGGCGATTGCAGCTCAGACCTGCGTCCTCGGTTAAGTCCGGACACATTGCTTGTGATCCGAAGAATAGTTGGTACATCTCCATGGGTGTTACGCCCATAAAATGTTGGAGAGCTCGTGGTCCCTCTGGATTAAACTCCCACAGGCAGAGGGGGGAAGGTTTGCAGGGCAAGGTGCGACGAATCAGCATGACCTGCGCTACTACGACCAGATTGATCTCTCTCTCTCTCTCTCGGAGGTTTTGAATACGGCCCCGCAATGAGGTACGCCCTGGGCGGTCCCAGTCGAGCCCTTTATTGACCCATGACGCCCGCCGCAGTGGAGGACCCAGCGGAAGGCAGGTGGCGCCGCCCATTTGGTGCCCCAGGAGCGGTGATATAAAACCACTCCTGTTGCCATAAATTGAGCTCCTCTTGAAAAGAGCCCTCGGGCCATGGAGCGTCCGCATTCTTGCTTATAACAGCCCCTCCGCACTCTGCCTGATGCCCCTTGATCATCTTCAGCTCCACTTTGAAGGTCTTGAGCCACAATCCGAAGTGAGGGGTAATGCGGAGGAAGGCTTCACATACGACAATGAACAACGAGATGTGGAGGATGGACTCCGGATCCAAGTCATGGAATTCCAGCCCATAATAAAACATGAGCCCCCTCACAAAGGGGTCCGTCGGGAAGCCTAAACCCCGAAGGAAGTGAGACACGAATACCACGCTCTCACCAGGCTTGGGAGTGGGAATAATCTGCCCTTGGGCAGGCAGCCTATGCGAAATTTTGCCGGTTAGATACCTGGCGTCTCTCAGCTTTAGCACATCTTCTTCCGTGACGGAGGAAGACATCCACCGGCCGTGCAGGTCGGAGCCGGACATCGTTGAAGGTCCGAAGCGCCTAAATCTGGAGCTTTGGGTGTTGGAACTCGAGGTGAGGGGCGGATTCGATTGAGATTGAAAGAAAGGAGCGGGCCTTGGTCTCGTTATAAAGAGGTTGAATACCAAGAGCCCTCCCCGTGACCGTTCGGGACTCGCCTTCGATGGAGGAGATGTGCCAACGGGCACGACTGGGTTACCCACGCCCGTATTGATGAGGATCCCAGAATAAAGGGGCACGATCTCCGCTCTGATAAGACGTGCTGAAGAAACCGCCTCGCTAAACGCGTTGAGGTGGGACAGTAAAAACGATTCGTATAAAGGCCCGGCCGTGGTGTGATGTAACGCCGCGGAATACGTCAGCGGATCTGTGCAAAGGTTATTCTCTCTACGGTAGTATGTGGAACTTGTTTTGCAGAGCCGGACACTATCCTTGTGTTCAAAATCTTCTATGAAGTATTCGGAGGAGGAACCCTCCTTGCAATGCCGAAGACAATATGCGCGCCAGATTCGTCGTCATTGAAGCCTAGTTCAGGGGCTACTGAGGGAGTCCTGGATTAGGGGGTGTCCGGATAGCCGAACTATCACCGTTGGCCGGACTCCTGGACTATGAAGATACAAGATTGAAGACTTCGTCCCGTGTCCGGATGGGACTTTCCTTGGCGTGGAAGGCAAGCTTGGCAATATGGATATGTAGATCTCCTACCATTGTAACCGACTCTGTGTAACCCTAACCCTATCCGGTGTTTATATAAACCGGAGGGTTTTAGTCCGTAGGACGAACAACAATCATACCATAGGCTAGCTTCTAGGGTTTAGCCTCTCTGATCTCGTGGTAGATCCAATCTTGTACTACCCATATCATCAATATTAATCAAGCAGGAGTAGGTTTTTACCTCCATTGAGAGGGCCCGAACCTGGGTAAAAACATCGTGTCCCTTGTCTCCTGTTACCATCCGCCTAGACGCACAGTTCGGGACCCCCTACCCGAGATCCGCCGGTTTTGACACTGACAGTCCACTAGTGGGACAAGAGAAGCACCATCACCTATGTTACCTTTGGAGCATCGCTCATGTGTTGTAGGTGATGTGTTGAAGAACAAGTTGTTGTCATCTTTATCTTGATGGAACCAGTTGGGGGTGCATCATATTCCACCATGGCCATCGTCTTGTCCAAAGGGAGGACGAAGTCGTCGCGAATCGGCGCGTCATCATATATGGGACCTAGCACCAAATGAGAAGACACAATAGAGGTAGAGGTTAAGTTGTTAGAAATCGAAATGGCCTCATATGCCTCATCAACTACCTCACTCTCTCTATGTGGTGGTGGCTCCCTCACTCCCTCAAGGTAGGTGCACTCAATGTCGCATATGGTGGAGTCACTCAAATCACTCAAGTGGTGGTGGCTCTCCTCACATGGGAATTGGGGCAACTCATCATATATGGGGCTAGTGGTGAAGTCACTCTCACTCTCAATATGGTGGCTAAAGTCACTCATGTCATCATACGTCGCCGTGGTCGAGGTGAAATACTCAACCGTCTCATCGTTGTCGCCATGGATGAAGGCCGAAGATGGCACAACATCACTCTCGTCGTGGATGAAGGCCGAAGATGGCACAACATCACTCTTGCCTCCTAATATGGAAGCATCATCCTTGCTCGTCACCATGTCGCTTGCCTCCAAAGCTTGGTCTTTGAAGGTCTCCGTAGTCATACTCGTTGCCGCACCATCTTGAAAAAGAGTCGTGGAGGACTCAGCATCATCAATACCACAAAGAGGTATGGCAGTGAAGTCGAACTTGGAAGCATCGTCTTGGAGCTCATCGGGCTTGGACATCTTGGTGGTACTAGCCTCATGTTTGTCGTCTTTGAGTTTGGTCTTCGAGAAGTGTGCTTGGGATGGAGAAGCCTTGGCCTTTATGAGTTCTTGTTCCACCTTGATAGCACCAATGTAGTTGTCGTCGAGGGACTTGTAGTTCTCGAGGAAGATAGTCTTGCAGATGTCGTTGTTCAATCCCATCATGAAGTGGAACTTCATTGACATGGGGTCATCCACGCCGGCATGTCGCAAGGATTTCTTCATCTCCTTGAAGTACTCGTCGATGGACTTGGATCCTTGGATGGTGTTCTCCAATTGGCGTAGAAGTTGTTCCGTGTAGGTTGGAGGCATGAACTCTCGCCGCATAGCTTTCTTTGTCTTGGGCCAACTCATGCCGTAGCTCTCCAAAGGTGTGTGAAGCCACCATGTGGACGAGTCGTGGAAGTTTCTTGAGGCGCACTTCACTTGATCTTCGGGAGGGACTTGATGTAGCTTGAGGTAGTCGTCCATCAAACGCTCCCACTCGAGACTCCTCGGGTTCTAGAGTCCCATAGAAAGGAATCTAATGGTTGGTGTCAAGGTCCTAGTAGCTCGTGGAGGTCGCGGACTTGAGCTTGGGGAGCTTCTCTTGAACGTAGTCTTGGGGTGCTTGTTGGCGAATATGCCGTGTGTCCGTAGGCGAAGATGCCTTGAAGTCGCTTGTCAAAGATGCCAAGGGAGATGGTGAAGTCGTTGAGCGATTGTTGGTGTTGAGCTCTTGACCTACACGTTCGTGGTGGTGATGGTGTCGATGCCGATGTGATCTTGCCAGAGATGGTAGCTCGGAAGCATGTGCACTAGAGCGTCTTCTCGAAGATGAGGAAGATCAGCTTGTAGGACTTGATGAGGGCTTTGATGTCCTCCATTTGAGCTTGAATCTTGGCGTCGTTGGAGTTGTCCGTGGCATCGAACTCGTCGTTGTTGTTGTAGACCGAAGGTGAAATGCCTTGCCTATCCATCACAAGACTTGAGCAAAGGTGAGTAGGAAATGAGATAAACAATACCAAGTTACCTTTTCGCAAAGTTGAGGATGTATCTCGTATCACTCAATGTGAGATGAAAGAATAGTGGAATTGGTACCGGACTTGTTCACTCACACCTATCAAGTAAAGCTTATCGAGGAGCTTGGTTAGGATAGTGGCACAAAAAATTTTGATGCAAAATGTTAGCAAGAGTCAATAATGTTGGAAAGGATTCACAAATTCGCAAGTGAAACAAGTAGACCAATAGCAATATGTGGCACACGGAAACACACACACGGATAGATAAATGGGGTCGTGCAACCAAGGAATGAGCACAAAATGTGGAATCCACGGAAAACGCTCGTGTTGCACAACTCAAGAGAGACGCTAGAACGATTGCTCAATAGGTGGATACGACACTTGTGCACAACCTATAAGATGCAAAATGTATCAACTTTCTATCCCAAGTATGCTATGTGTATGCTGTTCCTAGTGGTTGATCCAAGATGATCGGATATGACAATCTTATGCAATGTGGTATGATGCTATGGCACTTGCTTACAAGCTTCTTTTCTCTCTTTTCTTTTGCTTAAAAGCTTTTTTTTATATGGACACTTTTGCACAATGCACAAACCAAGATAGCAATTGTGTATATGCGGGAATAAACATGTGACACAAGGGATGATATGATACCAATATGATATGGTGTGTATGCAATGGATGGTGTAGATCAATGATCACTAATGTGCACAAGTAACATTGCCGGCAATACTCAAATGGCTAGTCTCGATAGGCAAGTGACGCAAAATGGGCTAGGGGTTATCAATGCAATTGCAAGGGGAATGTACAATGGTGTCGTCGAGGTTACCATCCTTTGGGATGATGAGTGGCGGTGTTCTTGATGTAGATACCAAGATGATGGAGACTCGTCCCTAAGTAGCCGAAACACCTTAGGAAACGGGAAAACCGCGAACTCAAAATCTCAAGGACAAAAGTCAAATGGTGGTAGCGGAGATGGCAATGTGGAAGTGGTGGTGATGGATGATGAAGAAGCAATCGTCCCTAAGTAGCCGAAACACCTTAGGAAACTCAAGTCACCACTCAAACAATCTCAAGTGCTATATGGAGCAAAATGGGTTAGGTTGCGGAAGGCTGTGGTGGTTTTGCGGATGATATGGTGGAAGGCCTAGGCAAAGATGCCAAAATGTCAAACTTTTGATGGATTAAAATGGTGGTAAAAGCAAGATGAGCAGCTCAGGCACGTCGCTAGCTTTTCAACGAGCCAAAGAACACCCAAATCGGAGTTCGGGAGTGGAAGTTATGACCGAAAACGTAAAGTGGACGCGGCTGATTCTGGGAGGGCCGTGCGCACGGGGTCTAGGGCCCGTGGACACGGGGTCCCGTGCGCACGGTACACGTACCGAGGACACGGGGTCACCAGAGACTTCGCGGGGGCCCGCGGGCATGGGGTGGGGAGCCCGTGGGCATGGGGTAGGCGGAAAATTCGCGATTTCGTGGCGGAAATTGGAGATTTCTTGGGCAAAATTGGGGAGATTTTGGGGATGGATGTTGGGGAAAAGATGGGGGGAAGGCTAGATCCACTTGAAACCAAGCAAATCCATGGATCAAATCCAACAAAACATCAGCAAACCAACAAATCACAAAAAAAATTGGGGCTATTTTTGGTGGGGATTTTCGAAATTGGGGAAGAACACAACAAAACTAGGCTAGAAAACAAAGAGGGGGGCTCCAATTTCGTGAGAAACCTTGGCTCATGATACCAAATGATATAGGGTGGAACCCTAAGTGGAGATCTTTCATGAATTGGAGGGGGAATCCCCAAGAACAAGATGAACACAAGAGGGAAAACAAGAGGAACACTCAAGAACAAGTCCAATCACACATCCACTAGACAATCAAACAAACAAGATCCACAAGGTACATGAACAATCAAAGGGAAATAAGATACATGGTAGAGTTCATCCCAAATCCTATGAAGGAGATGAGGGCTTGATGATCTAGATAGATCCTTCCCTCAAGGGGGGCTTTATCCACTAGGGATCTTCTCCAATGGAGGCCTTGAACTCCAATGGAGTGTCTTTCTCTCAAGAGGAATCCCACAAGGGGAGATACATGAGCTAAGCTCTAGTGTTTAGATCTATTCTTAGCTAAGTCCAAATGGAGGAGATGAAGGAGTATATATAGTCCTAGGCAAAGAGAGGGATAAGTGGGGGCGAAATGGTAACACAAGGGCAAAGCCCGCAGCATCACACAGGGGGCCCCGTGTGCACGGGGTAAGTGGAGCCCGTGCGCACGGGGTATCCAGAGACCTGACGCAAGGGCCCGTGCATGGGGTCCGTGAGGCCCATGGACACGGGGGTCCCGTGGGCATGGTACACTCCCGTGCGCATGGGGTCTTCAGGACCGCCAGCCTGGGAGGCCCGTGGGCACGGGGTCGGAGGGGCCCGTGCGCACGGGGTTGCTTGGGAGCTGCTGCCTTCTTATTGGCGCTTCCTTCTCCGCTTCCAGGCTTCCCTCGTGGATGGGGTAGATGTTCTCTTCTTCTTGGACTCCTTCTCGATGAATGTGTAGCTCCGCTCACACCTATGTAGGCACACGAGAGAGGGGTCAAGTAGTATACCATCCTCGAGAGGTACAAGTGGACACGTGTAAAGGAGATGATTAACCTTTGTATGTATGAAGTAGATGTGGCACGTGTCACTTGCCAAATGGACTCTTGACATGGTGATGTCCGTAGGATGCTCCGCAGCACACTTCAAGACCTGATGGCGCCCATCCCAGAAGACGCCAACGCCGAGATGTTGGAAGCACGCCGCGCCCAGCTCGTCGAGAGCGCCAAGAAGCTGGCCAACATGAGACGCCTATCAGAGACCTACCAGCGCGAGATGGACCGCGCTGTGGGTGGCACGTTGGCTCCTGGTGGGCCTAGACGCATCGACACAGTCCAGCAACGCGGCGTGGCCATTGCCAGCCTGTTCGGGGCAGATCGCCCCGTCTACGCCACGCCCGCGGAAAATATACGAGCTGCCCTGGCAGCAGCAAAAGAGCTGGACAAGTTCGAGGGCGAAGAGCGTCGCCAGATGGCGGAGCGCGTACAACGACTCCTCGACGCGGCTGCTGAGCAGCACGAGACCGGCTGCCGCACTGGGGCGCCCAACCAGCAAAATGACGATCTACCTCCCCGCCGAGACCAAGGCGCGACATCCCGGACGCCGGCTGGTGGAGTCCGCAGAAGAAGAGACAAGGAGCCGGCTGCTAGCCGCAGCCGGACTCGCATCACCATCGAGCGCGACCAAGACGGCCGCCCAGGAGCAGTGGAACAACGGGATGACTGTCCGCCTCCTCCCCCCCGCAGGGAGAGGCGCGTCTCCCCGTCGCCCATTGAACACCTGACACTCGGCGACCGCCTTAGCCGCCGAGAAGGAGTCGGAGAAAATGATGCCCGCCACCGGATCGACCGACTCAACCGATCCCTGGCGCTAGAAGAAGAAGATGAGCTGGGTCCGCCTTGTTTCGGCCCCCGCATTCGAGATGAGCCCTTCCCCAAAGGGTTCACGCTCCCGAGAGATACACCCAAATACACCAGCTCCGTGAAGCTGGAGGACTGGCTAGTCGACTATTCCACAGCTGTCAACATCGCAAACGACAACAAGCGCGTTGCCGTGAAGTACCTTCCGCTCATGCTCCAGGGCACGTCCCGGACATGGCTGAACAGCCTGAAGCCCCGCAGCATCAATAGCTGGGTCGATTTCACCGAAGCCTTCATCCGCAACTTCACCAGCATGTACAAGCGGTCGCCCAAGCCCTGCCAGCTCTCCTTGTGTGTCCAGGGCCCCAACGAGTCGACTCGTGACTACCTCACATGCTGGGCCGAGCTCCGCAACTCTTGCGAGGGCATGCACGAGGTGCAGGCCATCGAGTACTTCACCGCCGGGTGTCGAGAGGGCACCCTTCTCAAGCACAGGCTTCACTGCGACGAGCCGGCGACCCTCGACAAGCTGCTGATCATAGCAGATAAGTACGCCATGACCGACTCCTCCATGAAGGCAGAGATCCAAGTTGATGCATCAGGCAAAGTGGCACCTCCAGCTCCTCGGGCCTCGACTGGTGACACCAGTCGGCGTCAGCAACCCAATGACAACAAATGCAAGGCCACGCAGCCGGCTTCTACAAGCCGGCAGGTGGCGACAGTCGAAGACCGGCAGCCAGAAGGGCAGCCTCCATCCAAGCGCCAGAAGGGCAGCAAGCCTAATTGGCTGCCCGCTTTCTCGTATGAGCAAACTCTTGATGCACCCTGCAAATTTCACAGCGGCGTGAAGCCGTCAAACCACACCACTCGGAAGTGCCATTGGCTCACCAGGATCGCCAACGGTGACGGCCTTCTGCCTCCTCCGCCTGCTGGGCAGCCGCCTCCTCCCCCACCCTAGCAGCCGGCAGTTCGACCGGTCGGAGCCATACAAGATGAGTATCCCGAAGAGCATGGAGCTTATGTCGTGTTCACCAGCATGGCCGACGACAAGCACAGCAGACGGCAACGACAACAAGAGGTAAACGCAGTGGCATCAGAGACCCCCGAGTTCATGCATTGGTCAGAGAAGCCCATCAGCTGGAGCAGAGCCGACCACCCGGAAGTAATGCCCAATCCTGGCTCCTATGCCCTGGTTCTGGATGCCACCTTTGCGACAGAGAGGCGAGTTGCTCGCTTCTCCCGAGTCCTGATAGATGGCGGCAGTAGCATCAACATCCTGTACAAGGATACCATGGAGAAGTTAGGAAGCAAACAAAGGCAGCTTCAAGCCAGCCGGACTGTATTCCATGGCATAGTTCCTGGCCTTTCCTGCTCACCAATCGGCAAGATCCAGATAGACGTCCTCTTTGGAGACAAAGATCACTTCCGCCGAGAGCCTGTCTGGTTTGAGGTGGTGGACCTTGAGAGCCCATACCATGCACTACTTGGCTGACCTGCTCTGGCCAAGTTCATGGTGGTCCCCCACTATGCCTACCTGAAGATGAAGATGCCGAGTTCCAAGGGAATTCTGACCATAGCAGGGGATTAGAAGAAGTCATCCGCCTGCGCGGCAGATAGCAGCCGGCTGGCCGAGTCCCTTGTGATCGCGGCCGAGAAGCGGCTCCTTGACCAGGTTGTGGCGATGGCAAGCAAGCAGCCGGAAATGTCACCCAACCCCAAGGAGTCGGAAGCCGAGGGCTCATTCAAGCCGGCCAAAGAGACAAGGAAGATACCCTTGGACCCGGAGCACCCGGAGAGGCATGTTGTCATAGGAGGAAATCTTGACAGCAAATAGGAAGGCAAGCTCGTCGATTTCCTTCGTGAGAATCGGGATATCTTTGCATGGTCTCCCAAAGACATGCCGGGTGTTCCGACGGATTTCGCCGAGCACAAGCTACACGTCCGGTCAGATGCCAAGCCAGTCAGGCAGCCCTTGCGCCGCCTGTCAGAGGAGAAGAGAAGAATCGTCGGAGAAGAGATAGCCCGGCTGCTGGCAGCCGACTTCATCATGGAAGTGTTCTTTCCAGAGTGGCTGGCCAACCTAGTCCTTGTGCTGAAGAAAAACAAGCAATGGCACATGTGTATTGATTATACCAGCCTCAACAAAGCCTGCCCCAAAGAGCCATTTGCTTTGCCGAGAATTGACCAAGTGATAGACTCCACAGCCGGATGCGAGCTGTTGAGTTTTCGGACGCATACTCAGGGTATCACCAGATTAAGCTGAACCCGGCCGACAGGCTGAAGACCGCCTTCATCACACCGTTTGGAGCCTTCTGCTATTTGACCATGACGTTCGGCTTGAGGAATGCCGGCGCCATGTTTCAACGTTGCATGAAGAAGTGCCTCCTCAAGCAACTCGGAAGAAACGCCTATGTCTACGTGGATGATGTGGTGGTGAAGACGGAGAAGCGTGGAATGCTGCTAGAAGACCTCAAGGAGACCTTTGAGAACTTGCGCCGATTTCAAATCAAGCTCAACCCAGAGAAATGCATCTTTGGAGTGCCAGCCGGCCAGCTTCTTGGCTTTCTGGTCTCAGAGCGCGGCATAGAGTGCAACCTTGTGAAGATCAAAGCCATCGAGAGGATGGAAGTGCCCACCCGACTGCTGGACGTGCAAAAATTCACTGGCTGCTTGGCATCCATCAGCCGTTTCATCAGTCGGCTGGGTGAGAAGGCTCTTCCCCTGTACCAGCTCATGAAGAAGACCACTTTTTAGAGTGGAACGACAAGGCGGACGAATCTTTTCTCCGGCTCAAGAAGATGCTGACCACTCCGACTGTCCTGGCGGCTCCGACTCCTAAGGAACCAATGCTCCTCTACATCGCCACCACCAGCCGGGAGGTCAGCACAGTCATAGTGGTAGAACGCAAGGAAGAAGGCAAGGCACTACCAGTCCAGAGGCCAGTGTATTACCTGAGTGAAGTGTTGTCAGCCTCCAAGCAAAACTACCCCCACTACCAGAAGATGTGTTACGGCGTGCACTTTGCCGCCAAGAAACTGAAGCCATACTTCCAAGAGCACCCAATCACTATGGTCTGCACGGGTCCGCTTGCCGAGATCATTGGAAGCCAAGATGCTTCAGGTCGAGTGGCCAAATGGGCCATAGATTTGCCCCCCCCCCACCTCACCATCAACTACCAGCCTCGCACTGCCATCAAGTCACAAGCACTGGCCGACTTCCTCGTCGACTGGGCCGAGACCCAGTACCTGCCGGCAGCGACGGACTCCACCCATTGGCGAATGCACTTTAATGGTTCCAAGATGCGCACCGGTTTGGGAGCCGGCATCGTCCTCACCTCTCCCAAAGGCGACAAGCTCAGACATTTGCTGCAAATTCACTTTGCCGCCTCCAGCAACGTTGCTGAATATGAGGCACTCATTCACGGGCTCCGGCTTGCCAAGGAACTCGGCATTCGCCGGATCCTGTGTTATGGAGACTCTGACTTGGTGGTCCAGCAGTCGTCGGACGACCGGGACGCAAAAGATGCAAACATGGCTAGCTACCGCTTCCTCGTCCAGCAACTCAGCGGATACTTTGAAGGGTGCGAGTTCCTCCATGTGCCAAGAAATGACAATGAGCAAGCAGATGCCTTGGCACGAATCGGCTCCACCCAGCAAGCAATACCAACCGGTGTCGCCCTACAACGCCTCTTCAAGCCGTCTGTCAAGCCATCACCAGAGTCGGTTTCCATCTTTGTGCCGGCTCCTCTGGCGATCGGATCCGACTTGAGAGCCCCAAAGAGCAGGCACGGGAATTCAGCAAGGCGTCGGGCCGGGTCAAGGCGGTCGCACCCGCCCGGAACTTCAGAACCGGCCCGGGGACTGCAGCGATCAGCCCGGGACTTCAGATCCCGACCAGGGATCGCTGCAGTGATCGGCTGGGACTTCATCGACCAAGAAGCGGCAGCCGACTCCAACCCGCCGCCCCGACTCCAACCACCTCGCAAGTAGCAGTCTTAGCAATCGAAGAAATCGCAGCGCCTTCATGGGCCAAGCCCATCCTCGACTTCCTGGTGAACAAAGAGCTGCCGACTGATGAGATCTCGGCCCGGCAAGTGCAACGCCGGGCAGCAGCATACACCATAGTCAACAAAGAGCTTGTAAGGCGCAGTGCCACTTGTGTCTACCAGCGCTGCGTGGAGCCGGAGCAAGGCCAAGCAATTCTCAAAGATATCCATCAAGGCGAGTGCGGTCACCACGCGGCTTCAAGAGCACTTGTTGCCAAAGCTTTCCGCCATGGTTTTTTCTGGCCGACTGCTCTAGAAGACGCCAAAGACTTGGTCCAGAAATGCAAAGGGTGCCAGAAGTTCCGCTCCAAGTCACATCAGCCGGCTTCCGCACTCAAGACCATCCCCATTGCCTGGCCCTTTGCCGTCTGGGGCCTGGACATGGTGGGACCATTCAAAACAGCGCGAGGTGGCATGACTCATGTGTTTGTCGCGGTGGACAAGTTCACCAAGTGGATAGAAGCCAAACCAATCAAGAAATTGAATGGTCCGACTGCTGTGACTTTCATCTCCGACATCACCATCCGGTATGACGTACCACACAGCATCATCACCGACGATGGCACGAACTTTGCCAAAGGCGCCTTCGCCCGTTTCTGCGCGACGCAGGGCATCCGACTGGACTTAGCGTATGTTACCCATCCGCAGTCAAACGACCAAGTAGAGTGGGCAAACGGCCTCATATTGTCCGGCATCAAGCCCCGACTGGTCGAGCCTCTGGAGCGCTCGGCCGGCTGTTGGCTCGATGAGTTGCCATCCGTCCTCTGGAGCCTGCGCACAACTCTGAACAAGTCAACCGGCTTCACGCCTTTCTTCCTCGTCTACGGTGCTGAAGCCGTCATCCCGACGGACTTAGAACTCGACTCCCCTCAAGTAACCATCTACACTGAAGAGGAGGCATAGGAAGCGCGACAAGACGGTGTCGATCTGCTGGAAGAGGGCCGGCTGTTGGCACTCAGCCAGTCCAACATCTACCAGCAGAGTCTATGCCGATACTACAACCGGAATGTCAAGCCGAGATCCTTCCAAGAGGGAGACCTTGTGCTCCGGCTGATCCAAATAACAGCCGCCAAAGCACAAGCTCTCAAGACCTTGGGAAGGCCCTTCATCATCAGCAAAGTGTTGGGCAACAACTCCTACTACCGATCGACGCCTGTAAGCCTCGAAGGCCAAGAAGAGGGACGACTCCGCAAGGAGGCGGGCGGTTATGGAATGCAAATCAAGATTTTACAGCTGACGCAGAAGATGTACCACGCTACCTTTTGTATTAAAGTATGAAGACTCTGGGTCCCCCGAGAAGAGTTCAGGGACTGCCCTCTTTTATCTATATGATAAGAATTATGCCTATGAATGTGTCATTTCCTTTATGCCGCTTGGCACCGGGTCCGACTAGTCGGCCCGGGGACTCGCTGCCTTGCACTATGAAATGCTTCCTGCAAGCCGGACAAGTAATGTGTTGGCACTTAAGCCGCTCTCCGCCGAAGCCGAGTTTCGACAAATGACCGTCCGGTGGGTAGGAGTAAGGCAGAAAGGGTGCCCACACGAAAAATGGCTAAGGACCCAAAGCATGTGCATAGTTCAAGCCGGCTTCCCGCCTTCTACGACCGGCTGTTGAGCAGCCGGCCGTCCGGCTTCTACTTAACTTGCTAAAAAGAACTCTAAAACGACTAAGTACTTGCCTCCCCGGAAGTAGCTAAGTACTTGACCCAGCCCCAGTCCGCAGAGCGGCTGTTCGGCTGGCAAGACGGCAACCAAGGGAAGGCGACAAAGGAAAAAGCCAAAGAGCAGCAAGCAAGAAAAGATAGATCTCGGAAAAATATTTACATAGCAAAAGGCCCTTGGCCGATATTCAACGGAAGTTTGAGATACACCCCGCGGGTGGAATTGTGCAAAATTAACAAGTTCGTCTAGACTGATAAGCAGGTAAAGTAAAGATAAACTGGCGGCCTAGGGAGCAGCAGACGGGTTCGGTGGATCGGAGGAGTCGGTGGCGCCGGTCGGTGGAGCAGCCGGCTGGTCAGTCCCCGCTTGGTCGCCTCTAGTGGCAGCCGGCTCTCCCAGGCGTGTCTCGTTGCTGGAGGCGAGGTCGAGTTGAGGGTGGCCGTCCGCTCCCACTCGGGCGCCTTCTTCGCTTCCTCCTCCTCTCGCTCTTCTCGCCGCCGAGTCGATCACCTCGCCGAGTCTCGCGGCCTCCGGTTCAGCCCGAACCATTTCGTGGCGCCGCACCGCTTCAGCCCGCCTGTGACGGCGCTGGTGTCGTGTACTCGGCGATTGCCGCGCGCGCTTGACAAGGTCATCCTCTATTGCCGTCAGCTCCTCCTGGGCCTCTAGTCGAAACGTGGTCAACTGGGCTAGATTTAGCCTGGGGTACCACGGCTTGACAAACTCCAAGGCCCGGGCGGTTCCAATGGACGAGGAGCCCTTCCAGTTTCAAGACGGCCGGGCCGCCACCTCCAGCCAGCTTGGCGTCCGACCGAGGCGCGGTGCCGGCATGTCCGCCAGTGGTGGCGATTGTTCGGGCGCCGACACGCTGAAGACGGCGCAGCATCCGGTGAGCCGGCCGAAGACGGGCCTCGATGCTCAGGAGCTGCTCGCTTAGGGTTCGTGGGGCGTCGGCAGCGATCTGTGCGCCTTCCGCCCACCGTCCTTCGCGATCAGCTTCAATGCCCTGATTGGCGGTGTCAGAGTGACCAGGGAAGAAGTCTGCCAAAACAGAAAGCAAAGAGCCAAAGTTAGAGACGAGAGGCCGGCTTGACTAGCAGCTAGCAGCTCAAAGAAGGAAAAAGAGGAAAGCTTACCATCAACTATGTCTTCAATCTCGTGAAAGCCAGAAGTCAACATCGCCTCCTTGTCGGTCCACGCGGAGCGTTCGGTCGCGAACTCAGAAAGGAGGCTGGTCTCCTTGTCCTCCGCCTCCTTCTCGGCCTTCTTGAGAAGTCTCCGCCGCCCGCTTAGTTGCGCCGACCAGCCGGGTCACGCTTCTTCACCAGCTTGCCGACTCCACCTCCTTAGCGCTGAAGCGGGTGTTGGCTTCGCCACCGCCGCCGCAAGACGGCGGCCTCTCAGAGAGAAAGAATAAGGAAAGGTGTCATTGCCAACAGAGAAGAAGTAGAGTCACCGGGAGATCCAACCCGATCGCCAGCAATGGCCCAATCTCGGGATTATAGTTCGCGGAAGCGCCAGCCGCACTCGCAGAGAAAGGAGTCGCCAAAATCAACAGTAAAGAAGAACAAGTTGTTGGAGATCCGCCCGATCGCCAGCAATGGTCCAATCTCGGGATTACAGCCCGTGGGTGCGTAAGCCCGCCCCCACGGAAAAGAAGAAGACTTACTCCGGCTCTCCGACAAGTCGACAACACGTTGATCCAACTCCTGGACCTTGGAGTTGAAGGTGGCATCACAGAGGTTATGATAATCCTGCAGCAAGGATATTAGCACTTAGAGCCTGCTAATTAAAGCCTCGAGTCACTCGCTCAGCAAGAAGAGTTCAAACTCGGGACTACAATCAGCAGGTACCGACGCCGCCTCAAGAAGCAATACAAGAGTTAAAAACGAAGAAGCAAGAAGCATACCCGATGGCTCTCGCGATTCCAGAACGCTTTGTTGCAAGTTGCTTGATAGCGTTGACTCGGGCGCGAGTTTGGCTTGAACGCCCAGATCGCTTTGTTCGTGAGGACCTGCCCCGCCCCCGCACCACCCAGTGGGCGCAGCGCTGGTCGCCTCAGTGTCCGGGATTGTGGAGCTTGCAGCGCCGGTCTCCTGCGGGCGTGGCGCTGAAGCCGCCTTTGCAAGCCGGCGGCGCGTTGGTGTGCGGACCTCAGGAGTCGGGCCTGTCGCCACCTCGTTTCTGGCTGGCGGCACCGGCGGATCCACGGGCTTCCCGCCTTGCGCGTTCCCGGATAGTGGCGGTGGAGGCACGATTACGTCTGGCATGGCAACGTCGCCGCTGTCCCTCTCCATGATAGGGTGCTCACCGCCGCCTCCCCGCCTGCGCCATTTAACTCCGGTGGTGGCGCGCGGAGCCTGGGGGGCGAATATCGCCGACCAGCGGCACGCGCCTCCTTGGCTCGCTTGCCGCTGGCCGCCGCCGGCCTCCGCCAGCTTTTCTGTATGTAGCCTCCGCTTTCTCGCTCGCTTTCTCCAGCGGGCGGCCTCGCTTTATTGCGCCCCACGCTGTTGCTTCCTTTGCCTCCCGGAGGTCGGGCGGCCAGTCGATTCACATTGGTGGTGGCAGGTCTCCGCCGACCTAACGATGCAAAGCGGCGGCCGACTTCTCAAGAGAGTGGGGCCCTAAGTCAAGAAGATAATGCGAAGAAACTTAAACAATCAACACGTAAAAGATGAAGGCGCGAGGGAAGGCGATTTACGCGAAACCAATCATGTCCTTCACCGCCTTTGCGGAAGCGGATGGCCTCGCGTCGCTTCATCCCGCTTAGTCGCCGCTGCCGAGCCTCGGGTTTCTTCGCCGGCCGCACGAACAGACTGGCGCTGCCTCGCGCTTTATGCGCACCACTGGTTGCCGGCGCGGCAGATAAGCTCGCTACTGCTGGTCGGACTCGGCTAGCGGCGGGACCACTTCGCATCGCCGCCGGGCCAGTCCTCGAGGCCGGCCCCGAGCCCTGAGCCGCCTGTTTTGCTGCCTCCTCCCTCGGCTCGTCCTCCAAAGCCGCCGCCCCCAAGTCGGGGTAATCCACGTCGCTATCTGCTCGGTCAGCAAGGAACCGACGCTCCAGCCCCGCGGCGCCGGCGTCCGGCTGGAGGAGGGGACTCTGTTCAAAGGTCGATTGGTCAGGTTGGACAGGCAGAACTCACCAACCAAGGAGATAGAGAAAAAGAAAGATAACTTACCATAGGCGGGGGGTCGGCGCGTGAATACGGCTCCTTGCCAAACCGCCACCTCCGTGAGCTCACAGTCGCAAGATAGTTCACCATGTGAGCTACCGCGTGAGGAATCTCCTTGGTGCACACCGCTTGGGTGCCGGCGCCCGCCATCCGACAGATCATGTGAGGGCGGCCCGGCGCTGAGCACCCGCGCCGCCACGGCGGCGACAGCAAGTCGGGCCCGGCCAGCCCTCCGACCGGTCAACACTCGAGCCGCGTGGATGGTGGCGGATCCGTATACAAAGTTGTCTTGGCCCCAGCACGACCAGCTTGGGCCGCCCTCACCGGGCGGGCTGCCGCGTAAGCCGGCAAGTTGACCCCGCCCACCGAAGACGCTTCACGAGAAGTACGACCGCTGCCACATCTTCACCCACTTGATCAGCGTGATGGGAGGAACGATTTTCGCCGCCGCCTCCGCACCGCAATGAAAGCGCCAATTGAGCTGGCACGCCACGATTTAGGTGTCGAGCTTGGTGTAGAAGAACTCCCCCCAAAGCTTGATGGTGGGGAGGACACCAAGGAAGCCTTCGCACAGAGTGACGAAGGCGGACAGCAGCACCACCGTGTTCGGGTAAGGTGGTGCGGCTGAAGATTGTAGAACTCGAGGAAGGCCCGGAAGAAGCCGCTCGCCGGCAGGCCGAGGCCATGCAGGTAGTGCAAGAGGAAGACGACCCGCTCGCCCTCCTCCAGCGTCGGCGAAACCTCCCTCTCCAGCGCGAGGCGAACCTTCACATAGTCCTTGCTGGGTAGCCGCCATGTCTGGTGGAGAAAGTCGATGTGGTATTCATGGACTTCGGAGTCGTCCCATGCTCCGGAGCGCGCCATGCGGGCGTGGGGTTGGTAGATGAGCTCATCGGAGATGATCCACTTCAGCGCTCGGTGTGGCTTGGAGGCGCTACGGCGAGAGGAAGAAGAAGGAGGAAAGAATGGGGTGGAGGGTCGCGCGTGCTCCGCTGCTCCCCCTCCTCCCCCTACTTATAGGCCTATGGGCTATGAAGCCGAGGGGGCGGGCGTGGGATCGTGGGATTAACTGTGCCCACGACCCCACGCTCCCGCCTTTATCGCAAGTTACTGTCTGCAGTAACTCCGCGGGGAAACTCAACCGCCCGCCTTGGCCGCAGCAGATCCGCTCGTGGCCTAAGGCCCGGTAGTGGTGGGCCCCGCTCGCGGGCTCGTACCATCGCGCGCGTGGGCTGGCAGGCCGTCCAAGCCACTCGAAGCCATGTGGCATGCCCATGACGGTCGGCAGCCCGGAAGCTTAGCAAGCAAACCACCTGGTTCCTGCCAGGGCGATTTGAAGTTCTGGTCAAGTCTGCCTGGCTAAGGCCGACTCGCCACTGGGCCGGCAGAAAGCCGGACGAAGTCCGCCTCAAGCACTGAAGAAGGAGATCGCTGAGGCTCCTCGGCTCACCGCAGCACCTCACCAGCCGGACTACTGTCGAGTAATGGGCCACGGCAAAGCAACCCGAGTCCCCGAACCTTTCAAGACAACGGGCAGGCTGGGCTCTCAAGGCGCTCAAGACAAAGTGCCGCCTTCCGGTGGTCACCGAGGGATAGCCGGTCGCCCGTAGACGGCCGAGTTCCGTGGCCGGCATCAAGACAAGCCGATTCCTAGTGGGCGGCTTCCGAGAAGCCGCCCCTAGCAATGGGCCCGCGGCGCGCCCATGAAGCATGCGCCTCATCAAGAAAGACCAGACAGGAGTGGCTACAAGTAGCCCATCCTCCCAAATCCAGGATGGTGTGGGCCACAAAGGCACCGACAGATGGAAATCTCCGCCCGGGCAATCGCTGCTACTCCACCCCGACATCACCACAAGCGCGGAGCCCGCTCCCACGACGCCCCGCTTCGGCACGCCCAAGGACAACGGGCCCCACCAAACAACGAGAGCCCGTAAGACGGCTAGAACCCCACCAATCGGACCCGAGGGAGGTCGGCCTCAGCAATCGGCCCCCTTCCTGGGCCCACACGCCATTAACCGACGAGACACGGAGTGGTTACAGATCGCCTGGCCAAAGCGGCGGGCTATAGCCACGCCCCCGACCGAGCATTCGCCATTAGCATCACGGCCAAAGTGATCAAGAGTCGACAAGACCATGAGCGGGCGGGGCGGTCTGTCGGCCTGCATTGCACTGCCTGGCCTAGGCCCACCAGCGGCGGGCCCCAAAGAATGCGGAGAAGCCTGCCACCGAGAGACCGACAATGGGTCCTACACTGCCGGATTATTGTACCCTCGAGGGTAGGCCTATATACCCCCTGTGGCACCCATGCAAAGGGTTCCCAACCTCGTTAGAACTAGACTCACCCAAAAGAAAGGAGAGGGATAGCCTTGCTTCCTCCCACCTCTAGCAAACAGCTCAAGGAGCACCATTGTATCACTAGTGCTTTAGTGATCATGCGGAGACCCCAGCAGCAGGACTAGGGTGTTATCTCCTAGGAGAGCCCCAACCTGGGTAAAGTGCATCATGCTCGTGGTTCACACATCATCCCGCCTGTGCACCGGGCGATGTTCTACTCGCTCCCACCATTATAAGCCATCCTTTGGCATATGTCGCACCCAACCCCCAACAAAGTGGTAGCGGGAGGATGTCAAATGGTGAGCACGGGTTGAAGTCGTAGACAACCTCGAAGGGGGACCTACCGGTTGTGTAGTGTCGTGCTCGATTGTAGGCATACTCAGCGGTTGGCAAGCATTCCTCCCACTCCTTGATTTTCTTCTTGATCAAGATATGGAGAAATGTACGTAGAGAGCGTCCGATTCGTGACTTCCGTTTGGTCGTCGTTTTGTGGGTGATATGCCAAATAGAATAGTTGCTTTATTTTGAGCTTGGCGCATAGTGTCTTCCAAAAGTAGCTTAGGAACTTGACGCAGTCCGACACAATCGTCTTGGGCACTCCATGCAATCTCAAGATTTCCCTATAAAAAAGATTCACGACATGTGAAGCATCGTCTATCCTGTTGCATGGGATAAAATGTGTCATTGTAGAGAAATGCTCCACAACAACAAATACCGAATCTTTTCCATTTTATGTTCTAGGAAAACCAAGCACAAAATCCTTACTAATATCTTACCATGGTTGCTACGGAATAGGAAGTGGCATATGTAATCCATGAGATTGAGCTTCACGCCCAATATGCGACCCTATCCAAAGGAACTCGACGGTCCCACCAAGGATAGACCCGATATTGAAACACTTTTGCAAGGTGGATATCATTACATCAACATTACATAATAGATGGGGATACATACATAAGGCACAAATGCCACAAGAATACATCAACATCATATACAAGATCAACATCCGACTACGGATGAAACATAAACATAAACTCAAACAATATCCACCCTGCTAGCCCAGGCTGCCGAGCTGGAACCTATCCCTTGATCGAAGAAGAAGCAGAAGAAGAACTCCAAACAAGCAAACATCGCTCTCACGTCATGATCATCGTGAAACCTGTACCTGCAATCGGTGGTGTAGTAATCTGTGAGCCACGAGGACTCAAAGAATCCCATTACCATGGGTATCAAGACTAGCAAAACTTAAAGGGAAAGGAAGGGGTAAAGTGGTGAGGTTGCAGCAGCGGCTAAGCATATATGGTGGCTAACATACACAAATGAGAGCGAGAAGAGAAAACAAAGGAACGGTCGTCAACTAGTAATGATCAAGAAGTGATCCTGAACTCCTACTTACGCCGACATAACCCGTAAAACCGTGTTCTCCTCTCTATCAACCCGAAAAGAGACACTCACTGTTACGCATACGGTTGGTGTATTTTAGAAGAGTTTGCTTCAAGTTTACTACAACCGGATATTAACAAATTCCCATCTGCCACATAACGCTGGCACGGCTTTCGAAAGTTCAAACCCCGCAGGGTGTCCCAACTTAGCCCATGATAAGCTCTCGCGATCAACGAAGGATATTCCTTCTCCCGGAAGACCCGATTAGTCTCGAATCCTGCTACAAGACATTTCGACAAAGAATAAAACAAGACCAGCAAGACCTCCCGATGTGCCGACATCCCGATAGTAGCTGCGCATATCTCGTCTCGTGCCCACACCGGATGAGCAGTCCGTATAACTAAAACCAGCCCTCAAGTTTCCCGAGGTGGCGCCGCAAAGGGTTTCTAGTTTGGACCAACACTTAGACAAGCATTGGCCCGGGGCTAAATGAAGATGACCCTTGATGCGCGACTCCCAAGGGAAAAAGGTGATAGGTGAGGCAAATGGTAAAACCAATGTTGGGCCTTTTTGGAAAAGTCTTATTCAAAGCGAACTGTCAAGGGGTCCCATAAATCACCCGACCGCGTTAGGGACGCAAAATCCGGGAACATAATACCGATATGACGGAAACTAGGCGGCAAGAGTGGAACAAAACACTGCATAAGGCCGAGCCTTCCACCCTTTACCAAGTATATAGATGCATTAATTAAATAAGATATATTGTGATATCCCAACAAGTAAACATGTTCCAACAAGGAACAACATCTCCATGTTCCAACAAGGAACAAACTTCATCTTCACCTGCAACTAACAACGCTATAAGAGGGCTGAGCAAAGCGGTAACATAGCCAAACAACGGTTTTCTAGGAAGGGTGCAAAAGGTTAGAGGTCGACATGGCAATTTGGGAGGCTTGAGCAGCAAGTGAGAGGTAGCAAGATAGCGATAGAACGAAACAACTAGCATAGCAATGATAGTAGTGAGATCCAGGGTAGCGGTCATCTTGCCTGAAATCCCGCAAGGAAGAAGAACGAGTCCATGAAGAAGATGAAGCCATGAAGACGAACCAAGCGTAGACGAACGAATCCTCACGATCGCAACGAAACGGGAACTATCGAGAAGAAGCACACAACATAGGTAAACACACCACACATGAACATGACATGATGCACAACAAGCATGATGCATGACAAATCTAGATGAGGCTACTCATGACAAGAGATGATGCAAACAAGAGCAACACATCAAGGCAAGTTTAAATGAGGCCGGGAACAATATATAACAATTCCGGTAAGTCCTCATATGCAGATTTCGAAATTGGTCCAGATATGAATAAACCTTATGTTCAAGTTGTTAAACCACAAGTTAAGATGCACCACGATGATCTACACGAAATTCTAGTCAAGTTACATATAAAGTTCATTTAATTCGGAGCTACGGCCTAGAAGATATGAGCAAAACAAGTTAAACATGGCATTGGTGCAAAAAGCATACAAACGTCTAGCAAACACCTCAAAACAAGGATGCAACATGATAATATGAAACTACATGCAAAATCAAGCAAGTTTCATATAGAGCACACTCAAAACGGAGCAACGGTTGAACACATACACTCTATACAAGTCATAGCAACAATCTGTCCAAAACAACAACTAGGCATATTGCAAGCATCAAAACAGCAAGCTACAGCATCTCAACGTAACAACAAAAGGCATGGGCATGATGTACAGGTAAAGCATGACAAAACATGAACACTGAGCTATCTCCAGAAATCACTAGAACATGCTCAAAATGACATGGCAAGATTGCAAATAATAACAGTTTCAGACTTTGCAGAAAATAACATCAGGTTGCAATGTTTAGAGCTATCAAACAACATGTTAAAGGAACTTATCATGGCAAACAAAGGCATGGCATGATACTACTAAATGCATAGAACAAATGTCCTTTACCGACCATGAGCCAAAAAGGACCAGAAAATATGATGGCACCCATGTAAACATGGCAAGTTATATTACAGATTCATACATGGCAGGAACAACAATAAGTAGACATGTTGGTGAGCTTGAATCACTCACCACAGAGCAATGCATGGCATGGAAAGGCAACCAAAAGTAAGAAGACATGGCATAGAAGCTATACATGGCAAGAAAAACAACATAGCATACACGGATCAACTACAACAACCTTGGAAAAATTGAATAACATGTAAACAACCTGCCAGGAAACATTTTGTAGCAAAAGTAGAGCTCAATTGACTCAAGCTATGGCACTCCATAATTGCAAACAAGGGCATGGATGGATAGAGAATAACCATATGTTCAAAACATCCTTACTGAAGTATCTCAAAATAAGCATGGATCTCTCGGTAGCATCAAGTTTAAATGGCATAAAAATATCAAGAAACAGGGCTGAAATCAGCAACATCATGAAGCCTAGTTTGCATGCTTGTGCTAGTCACCACAGAGATAACAAAAATACATGGCATACACCCCTGTAAATATGGCATGGCATAGTACAAAACACATGTAGGACTCAAGTTCATAGGATGCACACATCAATCATGGCAAAAATGACAAAAGTGCATGTTATAACAGTTTCAGCAGATCAACATCACATAGCACATTTGCAACGAAGCTTCAGGCATCAAGATGACCTCAAATGAATATGATGCAATGGAATGAAATGATGCACTCGTTGAGACGAACAATTTGACATATTACACGCACAAAACGGAGCAGTGTGCACAGAGTTATGATGCGATGACAATGGCATGATGATGTTGCAGATCTGGGGACTTAGGCGATTTTTACCTCCGCGAAAGTCAACGCAGGACGGAGGGATCCGGGACGAAGGGATCCAGGCGTTTGGATGGCTGTGGTGGTGGATCTCATCCACCCGGCGGTTCCGGGCCAGATCTCGCCGGATCCGGCCGAGCTCCGGCGAAGGGCGACGTGGGCGGCCGGGCACGGGACGGGCGGCGCAAGGGGTCACCGGAGACGGGCGGGCGAGGCGGCGGAGGCGGCGGCGGCGGCCGTGGACTCTGCGGACGGCGGAGGGCGGCGCGGGCGGGGCGACGTGGCGGGCGGCAGGGAGCAGCGGGACGCGGGCGAAGCGCGAGCGCGGGCTGGGCGCCGCAGGAGGAGGCGGCGGCGGAGATCCGGTGGCGGCGCTGGGTCGGGTGGCCGGCGGACGGCGGCGAGGGCGAGGCGGCGGCGGCGAGCCGGCGGGCGAGGGCGCTGGTCCGGCGGGATTGCGGGCGAGGCACCCGGCGGGCGGTGGGTCGCGGGCGGGCGGCGGCGGCGACGCTCATGGGCCGCTGCGGGCCGGGGCGGGCGGCGGGACAGGAGGCGCGGGCAGTGTGACGGGCGCCGCGGTTGGCCGAGGGCGGCGGCGCGATTTTGTCCGGGCGGCGGACGTGTCCGTGTGAGAGGGAAAAGATCTAGGGTTAGACCGAGAATTTCGGGGGAGAAGACATATTTATAGTTAGAGGGAGCTAGGAGAGTCCAAATGAGGTGTGGTTTTCGCCCACACGATCGTGATCGAACGACCGAGAGCATGGAGGGGAGTTTGCTGGGTTTTGGGCCACTTTGGAAGGGGTGTTGGGCTGCAACAAAAGAGGCTTTACGGTTACCCGGTTAACTGTTGGAGTATCAAACGACCTCCAAATGGCACGAAACTTGGCAGGCGGTCTACCGGTGCTATACCAAGGCCGCTTGACAAACCTCGGTCCATTCCGAGACCGTTTAACACCCGCACACGAAAAGAGGCAAAAGGGGGCGCCGGGAGACATAGGAGTGCCGGATTGCAAAACGGACAACAGGGAAAATGCTCGGATACATGAGAAGAACACGTATGCAAATGCGATGCACATGATGACATGATATGAAATGCAGAAGATGACATGGAAAAATTCCACACGCAAGCAAATGACATGGCAACGACGGCGAATAACTGACGGACACCTGGCGCATCGAATCCGGGGCGTTACAACACTCCTCCACTAACACGAGATCTCGTCCCGAGATCTTAGGACCGAGACGGAAGGGAAAAAGGGATGAGGTGAAGCAATAACTGAAAAGAAGAAGCAAAGAATCGAGAGCACACTAGAAGAAGAGAGGAACGGCGAGAATGACGAGAATCGAAAGCTCACGGAATCAGGTAGACTATGAAACCACTCGTTCTAACCGGAGTGGTTAGAATGAGAAAAGAAACGGATAAGACTGAAAGGATTTAGGCAGCACTCCGGTTAAAACATGGAGGAATAGAACTTGAACTTCAGAGATGGAATGACACCTGATGAAGACATGACACAAAACCTCCGGAAAGAATTAAAAGAGTTGAATGAAAAGAACGGAGAAGAAAATGACAGCTTGTGCCACGAATGGAATTGAAAGCATCTTTAGAAGGAAGGTTTAAACAGAGTTGTTGAGTCAATCAACAACGAAAAGAATAAGCTTGTTGTGGACTTATGAAAAACATCTCAAAATTATGAGCTGATCGCCGACCACAAGCGGAAAAGATTGAATAGCTGAGAAGAATGAAGAGATGCAAAACTCCACTTCAGAAGAATACGGAGAATTAATTGCACTTCGAGACGCGAGAAGAAAATATACTTGAATTCCTCCAAAAGAATCTTGATGAACACTTGAAGAATGAATTAAATCATGACGTGCCACCGTGAAGAACTCCGGTAACAAAAGGATGATGAGATAGAATGAAGGAAGAAAGAATAAGATGAGCGTTGCAATGATTTAGATGGAGGTTCCGACGAGATGGCCGAGGAAATTGAACTCTGGAAAACAAAAGATGAAAAGACTTGGAAGTAGAATTTATTCATCAAGAACAAACTCCGAAGGAAGGGATTACTCACTTCCGAGGAAATAAGAATAAGATTTATTTTATGCTTATCCTTCATCAAATTAAATTGATGACCAACAATGGATTCCGCATACTACTTATTCTTCTTGAAAGGATTTAGGGGTAAGGCACAAAACTTGAGAAAGTCTTCATGAACCACCGGTAGAATTGGAAGAAGGAATGGATTAAAATGATAATCAAGGAAAAGAATCTTGAACGAACCACCGTAAGAATTCGGAATTGACTGATGAAAGAGAATGAATCACCGGGAAGAATTAGAAGAACCAATATGCTCGAGGGGATTTAGATGCAAAAGAACAAAGAGATCATGAGCTGAATAAAGAACACTTGAACGAAGCACCAGGATAATTGGATAACGGTAGCTGAAATGTGAGGACGAAGAATTCTTCTGGAATGATGGCCTCCAGTGAAAAGAAATAGAAATCAACTTCTGAAATACTCCGGATGGTTAGAGAGAATAACTGGCAAATGGAATAATTCGAGAGGATAACATGAACTAGAACCACGAATCTTCGGGAGGACGGACAAGATTTAGAGGAAAAACTCTTCTTCGGTCTTCAAATGATGACGAGAAACACCACCAAAATTACAGAGATACTCCGGAAGAATGAAAAGCAAAGAGGTTGAGCCAATAATAAAAAGAATTTGAAAGAGATCTTGGGAAAAGGCAAGTGACTGATGATATTCATTCTTACGTCACACTTGAAAAGAATTGGGAATAACTCCGGGAAAATCAGAAGAGTCAGGTAAGATCCTGGGAAAAGACCTGTGGGTTAGGGCCCACTGAAGAGATAACACCGTTGGAAACGGTTGTTGAAGAGGTAGATGATGCACCGGAAGAACTGGAATATTTGACTAAGGTGACAACCTCGAATTAATTGGAACACAGACGAATCTCCTGAGATATCTTACGAACTCCGGGATGATTGAATGGCGAGATGCAAACGAGCAAGGAAAACACTTTAACCAAGGAAAAGAATGTGATCAACTCGAAAAACTTGAATTGAGTGCACCGGAAAAGAAAGAGATGAAGAATGACGAACAAGACGAGAATTCACCGGTTGAAATAATTGAGGGAAAACTGGAAGAGGCTCCACACGAATGGAATTGATGGTCAGAAGAAACTCGAACTCGGGAATAATAGGGTGGGAGGGCGGGAAAACAGAGGCAACTTGGAAGGGGAAACGACGAATATCTTGAAGAGAAAAGACCGGTTGAAATTATTGAGGAGAGAGAGAGCAAAACTTCACACGAGTAGGATGGATACTCGATTACGGACTCCGGTTCCGAAAAGAAGAAGGGTGGGCGGGTGGGAAAAGAAAACAACAGAGGATTGAACTCAAAGATGAAGATGGTCGAGTCAACTTGAAGAGAAATGCACCGGATAAAAAGAGCTGAGGAACAACTACCGGAAAACCAACTGCGTGAACCTAAAGAAAAATTTGAATGGGAAGAGGAGTAGATCAAAACACCTACGCCAAGATTCCTCACCAGAGCGCGGCGAAGGGCTGAGGAGTAAAAGAAATCCTACTCTCCGATATAACTAGACTCCGAAAACAGTTTTCTTCTAGACTCAACAACGGCCAAACTACACGATCAATCAAGGGGGCCCTAGGGTCGGTCGAGTCTCGATACCAACTTGTCACGCCTAATATGCGACCCTATCCAAAGGAACTCGACGGTCCCACCAAGGATAGACCCGATATTGAAACGCTTTTGCAAGGTGGATATCATTACATCAACATTACATAATAGATGGGGATACATACATAAGGCACAAATGCCACAAGAATACATCAACATCATATACAAGATCAACATCCGACTACGGATGAAACATAAACATAAACTCAAACAATATCCACCTCGCTAGCCCAGCTGCCGACTGGAACCTATCCCCTAATCAAGAAGAAGCGTAAGAAGAACTCCAAACAAGCAAACATCGCTCTCACGCCATGATCATCGCGAAACCTGTACCTGCAATGTTGGTGTAGTAATTTGTGAGCCACGAGGACTCAAAGAATCCCATTACCATGGGTATCAAGATTAGCAAAACTTAAAGGGAAAGGAAGGGGTAAAGTGGTGAGGTTGCAGCAGCGCTAAGCATATATGGTGGCTAACATACGCAAATGAGAGCGAGAAGAGAAACAAAGGAACGGTCGTCAACTAGTAATGATCAAGAAGTGATCCTGAACTCCTACTTACGCCGACATAACCCGTAAAACCGTGTTCTCCTCTCGATCAACCCCAAAAGAGACACTCACGGTTACGCATTACACGGTTGGTGTATTTTAGAAGAGTTTGCTTCAAGTTTACTACAACCGGATATTAACAAATTCCCATTTGCCACATAACCGCGAGGACGGCTTTCGAAAGTTCAAACCCTGCAGGGGTGTCCCAACTTAGCCCATGATAAGCTCTCGCGATCAACGAAGGATATTCCTTCTCCCGGAAGACCCGATCAGTCTCGAATCCTGCCACAAGACATTTCGACAAGAATAAAACAAGACCAGCAAGACCTCCGGCGTGCCGACATCCCGATAGTAGCTGCACATATCTCGCCTCGTGCCACACACCGGATGATCAGTCCGCACAACTAAAACCAGCCCTCAAGTTTCCCGAGGTGGCGCTGCAAAGGGCTCTAGTTTGGACCAACACTTAGACAAGCATTGGCCCGGGGGCTAAATGAATATGACCCTTGGGATGCGCGACTCCCAAGGGAAAAAGGTGATAGGTGAGGCAAATGGTAAAACCAATGTTGGGCCTTCTTTGAAAAGTCTTATTCAAAGCGAATCTGTCAAGGGGTCCCATAAATCATCCGACCGTTGGGGATGCAAAATCCGGGAACATAATACCGATATGACGGAAACTAGGGCGGCAAGAGTGGAACAAAACACTGCATAAGGCCGAGCCTTCCACCCTTTACCAAGTATATAGATGCATTAATTAAATAAGATATATTGTGATATCCCAACAAGTAAACATGTTCCAACAAGGAACAACATCTCCATGTTCCAACAAGGAACAAACTTCATCTTCACCTGCAACTAACAACGCTATAAGAGGGGCTGAGCAAAGCGGTAACATAGCCAAACAACGGTTTGCTAGGAAGGGTGCAAAAGGTTAGAGGCTGACATGGCAATTTGGGAGGCTAGAGTAGCAAGTGATAGGTAGCGCATCATAGCGATAGAACGAAACAACTAGCATAGCAATGATAGTAGTGAGATCCAGGGTAGCGGTCATCTTGCCTGAAATCCCGCAAGGAAGAAGAACGAGCCCATGAAGAAGATGAAGCCATGAAGACGAACCAAGCGTAGACGAACGAATCCTCACGATCGCAACGAAACGGGAACTATCGAGAAGAAGCACACAACATAGGTAAACACACCACACATGAACATGACATGATGCACAACAAGCATGATGCATGACAAATCTAGATGAGGCTACTCATGGCAAGAGATGATGCAAACAAGAGCAACACATCAAGGCAAGTTTAAATGAGGCCGGAACAACATATAACAATTCCGGGAAGTCCTCGTATGCAGATTTCGAAATTGGTCCAGATCTGAATAAACCTTATGTTAAAGTTGTTAAAAAACAAGTTAAGATGCACCACGATGATCTACACGAAATTCTAGTCAAGTTACATATAAAGTTCATTTAATTCGGAGCTACGGCCTAGAAGATATGAGCAAAACAAGTTAAACATGGCATTGGTGCAAAAAGCATACAAACGTTTGGCAAACACCTCAAAACAAGGATGCAACATGATAATATGAAACTACATGCAAAATCAAGCAAGTTTCATATAGAGCACACTCAAAACGGAGCAACGGTTGAACACATACACTCTATACAAGTCATAGCAACAATCTGTCCAAAACAGCAACTAGGCATATTGCAAGCATCAAAACAACAAGCTACAACATCTCAACGTAACAACAAAAGGCATGGGCATGATGTACAGGTAAAGCATGACAAAACATGAACACTGAGCTATCTCCAGAAATCACTAGAACATGCTCAAAATGACATGGCAAGATTGCAAATAATAACAGTTCCAGACTTTGCAGAAAATAACATCAGGTTGCAATGTTTAGAGCTATCAAACAACATGTTAAAAGAACTTATCATGGCAAACAAAGGCATGGCATGATACTACTAAATGCATAGAACAAATGTCCTTTACCGACCATGAGCCAAAAAGGACCAGAAAATATGATGGCACCCATGTAAACATGACAAGTTATATTACAGATTCATACATAGCAGGAACAACAATAAGTAGACATGTTGGTGAGCTTGAATCACTCACCACAGAGCAATGCATGGCATGGAAAGGCAACCAACAGTAAGAAGACATGGCATAGAAGCTATACATGGCAAGAAAAACAACATAGCGTACACGGATCAACTACAACAACCTTGGAAAAATTGAATAACATGTAAACAACCTGCCAGGAAACATTTTGTAGCAAAAGTAGAGCTCGATTGACTCAAACTATGGCACTCCATAATTGCAAACAAGGGCATTTATGGATAGAGAATAACCATATGTTCAAAACATCCTTACTGAAGTATCTCAAAATAAGCATGGATCTCTCGGTAGCATCAAGTTTACATGGCATAAAAATATCCGCAGAATAGGGCTGAAATCAGCAACATCATGAAGCCTAGTTTGCATGCTTGTGCTAGTCACCACAGAGATCACAAAAATACATGGCATACACCCCTGTAAATATGGCATGGCATAGTACAAAACACATGTAGGACTCAAGTTCATAGGATGCACACATCAATCATGGCAAAAATGACAAAAGTGCATGTTATAACAGTTTCATCAGATCAACATCACATAGCACATTTGCAATGAAGATTCAGGCATCAATATGACCTCAAATGAATATGATGCAATGTATGAAATGATATACTAATTGAGACGAACAATTTGAAATATTACACGCACAAAACGGAGCAGTGTGCACAGAGTTATGATGCGATGAACATGACATGATGATGTTGCAGATCTGGGGCCTTAGGCGATTTTTACCTCCGCGAAAGTCAACGCGGAACGGAGGGATCCGGGACGAAGGGATCCGGGCGTTTGGATGGCTGTGGTGGTGGATCTCATCCACCCGGCGGTTCGGCCGGATTCGCGGATCCGCCGAAGCCCGCGAAGGGCGACGCGGCGGCCGGGCACGGACGGGCGGCGCAAGGGGTCACGGAGACGGGCGGGCGAGGCGGCCGGAGGCGGCGGTGCCGTGGTGCCGGGCGGACGGCGGAGGGCGGCGCCAGCCACGGGACAACGTGGCGGCGGCGAGGAGCAGCGCGGCAGGCGGTGGGCGAGAGCTGGGGCTCGGGCGCCGCAGGAGGAGGCGGCGGCGGAGATCCGGTGGCGGCCTGGGTCGGTGGCGGGCGGACGGCGGCGAGGGCGAGGCGGCGGCGAGCGGGCGGCGGCGAAGGGCGCTGGTCCAGCGGGAGGCGCGCGAGGCACCCGGGCGGGGCGGGTCGCGGTCGGGCGGCGGCGGGCGACTCCATGGGGCGGCCATGGGCCGTGCGGGGCGGCGGGCGGTGGAGGCGCGGGAAGGCGACGTGGCGCCTCGGTTGGCCGAGGGCGGCGGCGCGATTTCGTCCGGCGGCGGCGGGCGTGTCCGGTGGCGGGGAGGGGAAAAGATCTAGGGTTAGACCGAGAATTTCGGGGGAGAAGACATATTTATAGTTACAGGGAGCTAGGAGAGTCCAAATGAGTTGCGGTTTTCGCCCACACGATCGTGATCGAACGACCGAGAGCATGGAGGGGAGTTTGCTGGGTTTTGGCACACTTTGTAAGGGGTGTTGGGCTGCAACAAAAGAGGGCTTTACGGTTACCCGGTTAACCGTTGGAGTATCAAACGACCTCCAAATGGCACGAAACTTGGCAGGCGGTCTACCGGTGCTATACCAAGGCCGCTTGACAAACCTCGGTCCATTCCGAGACCGTTTAACACCCGCACACGAAAAGAGGCAAAAGGGGGCGCCGGGAGACATAGGAGTGCCGGATTGCAAAACGGACAACGGGGAAAATGCTCGGATACATGAGAAGAACACGTATGCAAATGCGATGCACATGATGACATGATATGAAATGCAGAAGATGACATGGCAAAATGCCACACGCAAGCAAATGACATGGCAACGACGGCGAATAACTGACGGACACCTGGCACATCGAATCCGGGGCGTTACAACTTATTGAAATCTGCCTTATGGGCTTTGTTGACTGCAAATTGCAATACTGAAGAATCTATTTCATTCCACATACCTGATAATTGCATTACATCCCAGGAACCATGTTGTAAAGAAATAATGCAAGGAATTGGGAAGGAGAATGAGGCATTAGCCCAGCTGCACATTGTGGTGTTGGGAGTCCTATACAGAAGTTGTCCCCAAATAAGGTGGTCCTTTTACCACTGGGTTAGGCAGTGTCCAGGAAAAGGAGAGAAAAAGAGCCTCTAGTTGAGACTGAGGTAAGAAGAAGTGATAGAATTAAAAAAGATAATGATGGATACAGGAGAAAATCTTGTGATGTCAAAGCTTGTTTACCTTGCAATGCTATACCACCACTAATTCAAAATAAAGTGGTAAAAAAATCTGACAAAGACTTTTTGCAAGGTATCTGAGGAGGAAGCTCATGAGAAGTTGTCAAAGAAACCCAAGAAGAAGGGACAAGAGGAGGTGGCCAAGGTATCCAAAGCCACTGGAGCTACTGAGCAGCCTAAAGAGGTGTAATCATGCAGACACAACACATCTCCAGAGTCATAAGGGGCCTCCTTCATTTCCATAGTTTGGTCCATGTGTTCTGTATGATGGTTGAGACTATGTGTGTCATTTTGTGTAATAGGAATGGCTGTGATACTATCTGGTACCTTTTGCTCTATATTAGGGGGACAAGCCTATGTTATATGTGCTTTAATGACTGGTCTTTGAGGGCTCAGTTTGATAAACATATTTTGCAAGCCATGAAAGATAATCGTTTCCATGTTTGTGGTAAAATGTTGCTCCATGATGTGAGTAGGTGGGTGTCGGTGTCAAAACTGGCGGATCTCGGGTAGGGGGTCCCGAACTATGCGTCTAGGCGGATGGTAACAGGAGACAAGGGACATGATGTTTTACCTGTGTTCGGGCCCTCTCGATGGAGGTAATACCCTACCCCGCTTGATTAATATTGATGATATGGGTAGTACAAGAGTAGATCTACCACGAGATCAAGGAGGCTAAACCCTAGAAGCTAGCCTATGGTATGGTTGTTGTTCGCCCCACGGACAAAAACCCTCCGTTTATATAGACACCGGATAGGTTAGGGTTACACAGAGTCGGTTACAATGGTAGGAGATCTACATATCCAGATCGCCAAGCTTGCCTTCACGCCAAGGAAAGTCCCATCCGGACACGGATGAAGTCTTCAATCTTGTATCTTCATAGTCTTGGAGTCCGCCGTGACGATAGTCCGCTATCCGGACACCCCTAGTCCGGACTCCTCAAGAGCCTCAACCAGGCTTCATGACGATGAGTCCGCGCTGATTGTCTTCGCATTGCGAGGCGGGTTCTTCTCCAAATTCCATATACTTGTCGAATAGTGTCCGCTTCGATAAATGCCGCTCCTCGGCTTCTCGCCCAATAATGGCCATCTTCCACGTGTTTGAATGAATGCGAAAAGCTGTGGTATTTTTACAATATTCCCCTAGCCGCGCAAAGGAGTCGCTATAAAGGGGCAAGGATCTAGATCTGAGTCACACCATTCCCTTTGCGAAGCTTTCATCGAGCGCCTTTGACCAAAGCCCATTCCATCATGGACAGCTTGACGGCTCCTCTCGCGCTCCCAAATTTCACCAGAAATTGGGAGAAATGCTCATCCCCATAGAGAGCTAGTTATACTCCAAGACAAGGGATTTCTCCCTCCGGCCTTCATGGTTCCGGTTCGAGCCGGACTTGCCACCTACAAGGGCAGAAAGCAAGCGGAGAGCGTCCCCGATCCCTCTAAAGGAGAGCGGGTGTGCTTCATCTCTTATCTAGTAAGAGGACTCGGATTTCCAATCCATCCGTTTCTCTGGGGGCTCTTGGAGTTCTATGGCCTCCAACTGCACCATCTTACTCCTGCCTCCATCTTGCACATCGCTGGCTTCGTGGCCCTTTGCGAACTGTTCCTGGGAGTCGAGGCTCATTTCGGGATGTGGAAGAGAATATTCTGCCTAGTTCCCCGTTCTCATGAGGGGTCAATATATCAAGTGGGTGGAGCCGAGCTATGGCGCATCGCCGGGACCGGATACCTGTCCTGAACCCCAAAGAAGGCGTCCAAAGACTGGCCTTCGGAATGGTTTTATATGGAGGACGTCCCGCTGCCGGATCCTGTTCGGATCGGCCTTCCGGAGTTCAGCAATGCTCCACTGAAGAAGCGCCTAAGCTGGCGCCCTCGGAGCCCCCGGAGAGAAGATGACCGGGATGTCCGTTATTTGATGAGCCGAATAAGGTTACTGGCTCATGCCGGATCGACCATGACAGAGTCATGGCAATCTGCATTATGAGGGGAGTGCAGCCGCCCAATACAGGGCCACCCATGTGGGACTTCAACGGGAGGACGATGCCACCCGCCATGGCCACAAAGGGCCAGGATCGGTCACCGAACTGGTGAAGATCTTGTCTGCCATGTACAAACGAGAGGAGGAGGATTTCCTCCGCGTCAACCCACTGAAGGAGTTTTCTTCGATTAACCCTCGAAGCTGGGTAAGCAAACATCCTTGTGACCTGTCCGATCCATATTCCCGTAGTTAAATATCTCATTTTATGGTTTTTGCGCAGGAACTGCGCCGGACTGTGGAAAAGATACACAACCCGCCCCCACAACCCGAGGATCCGGAGCGATCCCTCGATCCGACCTCCGAAGAGGATCCGGATATAACGGTGGAGTTGATTGACGGGGTGTTCTACCAACTTAGCATCGACAATGCTTTGGTAGCCATTACGGCCGATTACCCCGGAATACTTCCACCACATAGGTAATCGAGACCAAGATCCCAAAACCACGATAATGACCCATCCATGCTTATTTTTGATCATCGATACCAATGGTGCTTCGTAGGGGTACCTTCGAGGCAGAAGTCGAGCTCGCGCGGATCGCCAACAAAGGGCAAGGCGGCCTCGCAGCTAAAAAGAAGTGCGGTCCGGATCGAAACTCCGCCGCAACGGTATGGCATGTCACCATACTTCCAGGATTGATTCCGGAAGGCGATTAACGCTGATGCTCTTTTCAGAAAAGAGCGCCACGGACCGAGCCCGAGAGGCTGCCGATTGAACCTTCACCGGACAAGCTTCAAAGCTGGGTCCGGAGGCTGAGGCGAGCACGAGACGTGTATTGGATGCTCCTCCGACAGAGGATGCCGACAGGTTGTCCGCCACCAACTCCGAGGTGGAGAGCTCTTTGAATCACAGGCGCCGTCGGACAGTTCTTCGTGACACATGTTTCTCCCCAGAGGCCTTGAATGCCTTTGATTCGGGAGATGCGCATCTTCGTGCCGCTCAAGATGGTCTAGCCAGAGCCACGGAGCAGTATGTGAAGGACATACGAGTAAGGAAATTTGACAGTTATATATGCCAGTAGCCCCCGAGACATAAAATAGTTAGAATAACTGATTTAAGGATCATTTGTTATGCAGGATCTTACAGAAAAGAATACCCGATCGTCCCAGAGCTGGAAGAGTGCAGGCCCAACTTGAGGCCGCACAAGCCGCCACTGGGGAGCCACAGAGACCCCTCCGTAATATACGCCTTTAGAAGATAAATAATTTATGAAGTGCGGCGGTGTGTAATCGACAAAAACATTGCAGATGGCGCCGGACTAGATCCGGACAAGCAACAGCTCTTACGCCGTTAAAGGTCGGCGAGAGCATGCTTACGAGGGTGCGGCAAGAGAAGAATAACTCCAAGACGCCAACACCAAGCTGGGTGAGGAACTAAAGGACGTTCGTGCCAGTTAGTCGACCAGAAGGAGAATCGGCGGCTTGCCGCTGCATTTTCAATAAGTGCTTGAGCGAACTTTGAAAAGAGTTGGCGAGGAAGGCCACTAACATAAACATGTTTGTAGGTTTGCTCACAGGTCGCCCCGAGGAGGAGATGCCCAGTTCTTGGTGATCTTCTTCCGAATTATGCTACCTGCACGGACGAGTCCGGTAGGTGATGAAAGGCATCGGACAAGCCTTGTGGCCATCTATCTCCTTGCCCGAAGGCGTTGGGGAGCTGGTGGAGCGGCTTCAAGGAGCACGGCGGCGCTTCCGGCTATGGAAGATATCGGCCTGCCGTCAAGGTGCCAGGAGGCTCGGGCCATGGTGAAGACGCTGTACACAAAGTCGACCCAAGCCACATGGCGAGGTCGGACTGTGGGGCGGATGGGATGGAGATCCTCAGAAGTTAGTTTACGCCAAGTAGAATTGGCCGCCAAGTATTCCCAAAGAAGATTGTAAATTAGATAGCCTATTAGATGGCATTGAGGAGGAATACAATGAGTCGAGTTGACTATGTAAAAATATGACATGAAAGAATGTCTTCTAGCCGGATTGTAGATCGCTTGTCATAGCGGACCTTTTCGCTCGACCTTCGGACCCAATAGTCCGAGTGTGTCCGAATACCTTCGTGGTTATATAAGAACCGTGGTATGCATGGAGACCAGCGTAGGGGTCATTGTTGCTGTATCGGACAAGTGCCCAACTAGTTATGTTATATTACATGGGAAGTAAGAAACATCTTCCAGGAGAATAGTTCCGTTAGGGTTCCTTTATTTGGGATGCATGCCCTAAAGTGCATGTCAAAGTGCTATAAAGCATAAAATCATCCGGGGCAGATGTGTAAATAGTTAAAAATCATCTTTCAGTTCACCGATCGAATATTCCCTTAAGAACACTAGCTTTCGGCTTCACCGGTCGAGGTACACATCCGGCTGACCCGGCAAGAATAATCGCAGAGGTGCTCCTTTACCTCCTAGCCGAACAATCGGGAACGTAGGGGTAAGCACAGGAGCCAGGCAACCCAGCTTGGCCAAAACTTAAGTCGTATCGATGCATATAATGGTGAATAAAAGGCACATGCGGAAGTTTAACGCATGTGTTGGGCATGAAAGCCCGTATAAATAAGCTTCTGTTAAAGAAGCCCCCAGGTATAATGAGCGCGGACAGCGCGTCAAGTGTGTGCGAAAAAAGCACAAACGAGCCTCTAGAGGCTACAAGAGGAAGAAGGGGGAAGGAGAGAAATAGAAGACAACAAAAGGCAAAAAATAAAGAATGCGGACGGAGGAAGGAGACGAACTTGGAGTCCGGCACTTAGGCGTAGAATCTTCATAGACGGGCTGCGTTCCATGGGTTCGGCTCGAGTCGGTTATCCGATGCGTTTCGCAGACGGTATGCTCCGCCGGTCAGGACCTGGTCGATGATGAAGGACCTTCCCATTTGGGATTGAGTTTGTCCTTTTCTTGTCCGCAAGCGAGAACTAGTTCGCCAACGTTATAAGCTTTGGCCCGTTCTTCGCTTTGATATCTTCGAGCCTGCTGTTGATAGAATGCGGAACGAGCCTTTGCCACGCCGCGCTCCTCCTCCAATGCGTCCAACTGTCCTGCCGATCAAGCTCGGCTTCTCTTTCTTCATACATGCGCTTTTCGAGGTGAGTCATGTATTATGTCGCAGGCAAGACTGCTCTGCGCCATACACCATGAAGAATGGTGTGAATCCGTAGTACGATTCGGCGGGGTTCGCAGCCCCAGTACGGAGTCGAGCTCCTCAACCCAAGGCGTGTTAGATTCCTTGAGGGACCGCCTAGTCCGGGTTTAATGCCGCCATTATTAGACCATTTGCCTGTTCGACTTGGCCGTTGGTTTGAGGGTGATAGACTGAGGCGTAATCGAGCTTGATCCCCATGTTTTTGCACCATGATTTGACCTCATCGGCCGTGAGGTTGGTGCCATTATTAGTGATGATACTGTGGGGGACACCGTATCGGTGCACTACCCCTGATATGGAGTCTATCACTGGTCCGGATTCGGCCGTTTTAACAGGTTTGGCCTCTATCCATTTGGTGAATTTATCCACCATGACCAATAGGTATTTTTGCTTGTGGGTTCCTCCCTTGAGGGGTCCAACCATGTCAAGCCCCCAGACCGCAAACGGCCAGGTGATGGTATAGTTTTAAGGGCGGTGGGTGGCATGTGGCTTTGGTTAGCAAAAAGCTGGCAACCGACGCAACGTTGGACTAAGTCCTGCGCATCTACCGGGCAGTCGGCCAATAAAATCCTGTACGGAAGGCCTTGCCTACAAGGGCTCGGGATGCGGCGTGGTGCCCACCCAGTCCGGCATGAATTTCAGCCAGGAGGTTACGCCCTTCCTCTTCGGAGATGCACCTTTGAAGGACTCCGGTAGTGCTTTTCTTATAAAGCTCTCCCTCATGGACTTTATAGGCTTTAGAGCGCCGTACTATGCAGCGAGCCTCATTTTGATCTTCCGGGAGTTCCTGCCTAGTTAGGTAGGCTAGGAATGGTTCCGTCCACGGGGCGATAACCGCCATTATTTCGTGAGTAGAGGGTGTTATCTCGGGGGTGGAGCCTCCGATTGTGTCAGAGTGTTCGGCGTCAGGCGATGCGGTTGGCTCCGGATTTTTATTGCCGGACTCCCCTTCCCATAGTACGGATGGATTGAACAGCCGTTCCAAAAAGATATTGGGTGGGATGGCATCGCGTTTTGCACCGATGCGCGCCAATATATCCGCCGCCTGGTTGTTATCCCGGGCTATATGATGAAATTCGAGCCCTTCGAACCGTGCTGACATTTTTAGGACCGCATTGCGGTATGCTGCCATTTTCGGATCTTTGGCGTCAAAATCTCCGCTTATTTGGGATATTGCGAGGTTTGAATCCTCGCGCACCTCTAGGCGCGAATGCCCATGGAGACCGCCATCCGGAGGTCGTGCAGAGGGCCTCAGATTCGCCGCGTTGTTGGAGTCCGTATACCTTATCTCAAGGACGATGGACTGTGTCCCCGGTTGGGGACGCCAGACGACGCCAACCCCGTGCCAGCCAACATTTTGGAGCCGTCGAAGTGCATGATCCAATTGAGTATGTGCCGTACTTTTTAGGGAGTTCGCTTCAGTCCATTCGCCACGAAGTCGGCCAAACCTCGCGACTTGATAGCTCGTCGTGGCTTATAAGTTATGTCAAATGGGAGGAGCTCTATGGCCCATTTAGCAATCCGCCCGTCGCACACGGTTGTTTATAATGTCATTAAGAGGTACTTGGAGGCTACCGTTATCGAACACTCTTGAAAGTGGTGTCGCAGCTTCCGGGATGCCATGAACACCGCGTATGCTACCTTTTGATAGTGTGGGTACCGGGTTTGCATGGAGTTAGGATAGTGGACACATAATAAACCGGTTTTTGAATAGGGAACCGGTGTCCGTCCGTTTTCGCTCGACAACGAGCACCGCTACCGACAACTTGATGTGTTGCGCGATGTATAATAGCATTGGTTCACCCACATTGGGCGCGGCCAGGACCGGATTTGTTGCCAAAATGGCCTTTATTTCTTCGAGTCCGGCCGTGGCGGCATCCGTCCACTCGAAGTGTTCGGTGCGGCGGAGGAGGCGGTAAAGAGGTAATGCCTTTTCTCCTAAACGGAGATAAAGCGGCTTAGAGCCGCCACGCATCCCGCCAATTTTGTATTTGTTTGAGGTCTTTTGAATATCCAATTGTGACAGAGCTCGAATCTTGGCTGGGTTTACGTCAATTCCTCTACCGGACACAATGAAGCCCAGGAGCTTTCCGGCTGGAACGCCAAGACGATTTTTCCGGATTGAGCTTGATTTCATATTTTCGAAGATTGTCGAATGTGAGCCTCAAGTCGCCTACTAGAGTTTCGACGTGCTTGCTTTTGACGACCACGCCATCTACATATGCTTCCACCGCTTTGCCGATCTGGTTTGCCGGACATGTCCGAATCATGCGCCGATATGTTGCGCCGGCGTTTTTGAGCCCAAAGGGCATTGTGTTGAAGCGAACGGGCCGTATGGAGTGATGAATGCTGTTGCAGCTTGGTCTGCTCCGCCATCTTGATTTGGTGGTAGCCGAGTATGCGCCGAGGAAGCACAATGAGTCGTGGTCCTGCAGAAGGCCAATGATTTGATCAATTCGAGGGAGGGGAAGGGATCCTTTGGGCAAGCTTTATTAAGGTCTTTGAAATCAACACATAGGCGCCAGGATTTATCCTTCTTGCTACCATCACCAGGTTTGCTAGCCAGTCCGGATGTTTTATATCTCTAATGAATCCGCCTCCAAAAGTTTGGCTAGCTCCTCTCCCATGGCCTGCCTCTTGGGTTTGAAAAGCGCCAAGTGCCTGTTTGACCGGCTTGAATCCTTTTAGGATGTTTAGGCTGTGCTCACCGGTGACGTGGGATTCTGGCATGTCCAAGGGTGCCGAGCAAAGATGTCCCGATTTTCTTATAGAAATTCTCGAAAGCTGGCGCCTACATCAGGGTTTAATTATGCCCCGATGGAGGCCGTCTTTGCAGGGTCCGTTGGGTGGACTTGGAATTTGACTATTTCGTCTGCTGGTTTAAAAGAGGTGGACTACTTTTATCAAGTATCACATCGTCCCTGTTCACCGTGGAGCGCATCGCGGTGAGTTCCTCGGCCGCTAGGGCTTCGGATAGTGCCTCGAGGGCTAGTGCGGCCGTCTTATTTTCGGCGCGGAGTGCTATGTTCGGATCACTAGCGAGAGTGATGATTCCGTTGGGACCGGGCATTTTAAGCTTCATGTACCCACAATGGGGTATAGCTTGAAAAATTGTGAATGCCTCTCGTTTCCTAATAAAGGATGGTATCCGCTGTTGAACGGGGCCACTTGAAATGTGACCTCCTCGGACCTGTAATTGTCCGGCGAGCGAACGCCACGCCCAGCGTGATTTTTCCTGTGCAGCATGCTTCCGGCTAGGGATTATTCCTCTAAAGGTCGTGTTGCTTCGCTCAATGCGGTTCCAGTCTATTTCCATTTTTCGAGGGTTTTCATAGATGAGGTTTAGTCCGCTGCCGCCATCCATGAGTACCTTAGTAAGGCGTAAAGCAAATCTACTATCGGGCCGAGGACCAATGCGGTGGTGCCGGGCAGTTCGGAATTTAGGTTCATCACTGGCATTGAAGGTAATAGTTGTGTCACTCCATGGATTTATTGTTGCTACTTGGTAGACTTCGGCAAGGTTGCGGAGTTGTCATTTTCTCATGTTATTTGATGCGAAAGTCTCGAAGACTGTTAACACCGTACTGGTGTTGCTGGGCTGGGATTCTGAAGCTAGAAGCTCTTCGCCACTTTTGGCCACCTGCCGTAGTATCCAACATGCTCAAGGCTATGAGTTGGAGTGGCGCCCTCGGCTATGAATTTTGCAGGTCCGCTTAGCCAACCCTCCAAGACGGTTCCGCACCCTTTAGGGGAGTTTCGTTTTTGGTATTCAACCGGTGCTTGATAATGATGCACCCTTTTGTTCCGGACTAGGGATGTATTCGGGCCGGATTATCCCAAAATTTACTTTCGATTTTCCAGCGCTCTCCATCGCACAAGATTTTTGTACGATGGTCACCAAGTCGAAAAGTGTGATTTCGCTGACGACTTATGGCGCTTAGGATTCCCTTGTCCGTGCAATTATTGCAGAAGATTGGTATTGCGTCCTCCTCTCGGCAGTCATTTATCCTGCTCATAACCGTGGAGGAATCGCCCAAGAATGATGTCTTGTTTGGCGGCTCTTGCCGAATTCGAGAGAGATCGCTAATGTTTGGGTGGGCGGGTGGCACTAAACCGAACCCCGCCCAATTTAGGACTCAAGGGCCGGAAGTTTCGAACTCGGAAGCTTGGATTTTGAGTGCTATCCAATGAGTCGACCCGCCACCGACTTTAAGTTCGTGGCTTGATCGAAATCCGTCCCTCCGCAGAATCCGCATGGAGGATCGAACCGGACGTAGCTAGTCCTTAAGATAGGAGAAGAGTCGCCGCATTGCTCCTCTATCATAGCAACATGATGGGTAGCACGGGAGAGTTGATCTCTCAGATCGGTTTTAGGCCCGATCCGGTCGTAATCTGTGGCGACTCCTGAGGCGGCGCGCGATCCAAGAGCTCGTTTACGGAGGAGAGCTCGATCGGATCTAACTGTTCAGCAAGTTCCGAACTGACATGGATATTTGTTCCGATGTCTCGAGAGGTCATCGTCGGCGCGCCGGCCGAACTAGCGGTCATGATAAAACCGCCTAGCCGAAGAGTCTGACCAGTGGCCAAGGCTTGTTTGGCGATGGTATTGTCTTTAAAGACGAGATGAGGCATCCTACCGATGGCGCACGACACGCAGGAACTCTCAATGAAAGCACCAATGTCGGTGTCAAAACCGCGGATCTCGGTAGGGGTCCCGAATGCTGTGCGCCTAGGCGGATGGTAACAGAGACAAGGGACACGATGTTTTTACCAGGTTTGGGCCCTCTCGATGGAGGTAATACCCTACCCCGCTTGATTAATATTGATGATATGGGTAGTACAAGAGTAGATCTACCACGAGATCAAGGAGGCTACACCCTAGAAGCTAGCCTATGGTATGATTGTTGTTCGTCCCACGGACTAAAACCCTCCGGTTTATATAGACACCAAATAGGTTAGGGTTACACAGTAGTCGGTTACAATGGTAGGAGATCTACATATCCAGATCGCCAAGCTTGCCTTCCACGCCAAGGAAAGTCCCATCGGACACGGGATGAAGTCTTCAATCTTGTATCTTCATAGTCTTGGAGTCGGCCGTGACGATAGTCCGCTATCCGGACACCCCTAGTCCGGGACTCCTCACCGCCTGGATGAAATGAAAGAGCGCGGGGGTTTTGATGAACAAGGAGCGGCGCGTTTCCTCGATGAACAGACCCCCGTGGTGGAGGGCTGGATGAACAAGAGAGCCATGGAGGGGTGCCCGTGGAGGGGTGGTTGAACAGACCCCGTGGTGTGGAGGGCGGATGAACAGAGACGGTGGAGGAAGACGGTGAAGTAGCGCTGCAGAGGCCGGATGAACAGGTGCCCGTGTAGGCTGGAGGAGGTCGACGGTAGCCCGTGGAGGCCGGAGGAGGTCGACGGTGGAGATGAACAAGATCCTGTGGAGTCCTGCTTTGCGGCACGCCACACCCCTCCCGGCGAACAGACCTCTATTTCGACCGTAGGAGGTCAAGCTCGGTCTGCTTTATGTACACCACACCTCTCCGATCAACATGACCCAAGCTGACCGTGAGGAGGTCCGCTTCTCCGCTTTTGGGATACGCCACACCCTCCGACATCATCAGACTCCTGCTTCGACCGAGGAGGTCCATTCTCCGCTTCCGTGGTACGCCAGCCTCGCTTCCATCGCATGTTCCGCCCAAGCCCTCCCGGCGAACACGACCACGCATTTCGCTTCGACCCAGCCGTTGGCTCCCCACGCTCCGCTACACCCGATGAACACGATTTATTCCGCTGTCTCCCATGAACACGAAAGCATTCCATTGCCTCCCATGAACACGACGCATTCCGCTGTCTCCCCATGAACACGCATTTATTTACATTGTCTGCTCACCCAGCCATGTACAAGAGCCCTAGCCGACGTATGCATGAGTAGGCGTCGAGACCCCACCAGATGTACAATACACGCGGGTCAGATTTTCTTTTCTTGCACCTGGCCTCTATACATACGCGCACATACCACGGCGCTACTTACTACCATTACATCGCATGCGTTTCTACTACCACACGCGGCGCCGCTTACATCAACCAGACATGTAACGCATATCGCTCACGCACCAGAATGACATGCTACGACGCTTCGACCAGGTGGGTCCCGACCGCCTCGCACTTCCTTGCGTATGAAGATGTAGCTGTGGTCCCAGCAATGTCAGGGGCTTAATCGCTTTGTTTTTGGGGCATTTGCATTTGTGCCCCTAACTCAAACCCACTACTCAGATTTGCCCCTCACTCAAGCATGCTCAAATTTGCCCTCCCGCCGTTAGTTGCACTTATAGAAATACCCTTCCGTGTCAGTTTCCATCCAGTCAAAGCCGCTTGACTGCTATATGCCTGCTTTTGACATTTTGCCCCTGCCTCAATGTGTCACTTACTGGTGGGGCCCACTCTCAAAAATAAAATAAAATAACCCTTTATCTCACCCTCTCCTCACACACACTTAGGTGGGGGCCAATCTAAAAACTATTTATGTCTCTCTATCTTACCTCTCCTCTGCCCAACAACGGGAGACGGCCATCTGCTCTCTCTCAACTCCGCGAGTGCCGGTGTGCGCCTGCCTCCATCACTGGCCTCCCCTGGCCGCAGCCCTCTCGCCTCCTTCTCTCTCCTCCCACCACCGCTTCTCTCCTCTCTAGCCTCTCCCGAAGCTCGCTTGGGTCGCCCTATCGCCGGCTGTTCGGCCAAAGACATGGCCAACGACAGACTAAGCTTCACCACCTCGCTAGGACGATCTACAACCTCGACATCGCTATCCCGCTCCTACCAATTTGAACAGATAAGTTCAGACCGAGCGCCGGACGATTTTCCCCGCCCATTCTCGGACCGCCATTATTGATGTCGCTAGCACGCCACCGATCCTGGGCCGCTTCCTCCAAGGCCCCGATACAACAGGTTGGGCATCCTCCATAGTAGCCCCATGATCTCGGTCGTTTTCCTCATGAGCCCGAGATCTGCCATGGCCGCCATAGTCAAGTCCTCGCCTGTCTTCCCCGAGCCCCAGCATAAGCCTTCGCTGCGGTTCTAGTGAGCTTGTTAATGTCACACAGCCTTCCCTCTCCCCTTGCATCATAGGTCTCGCATGCGCGCCTAAAGCCATCATGGGAATGGTCGCCGCCGCTCGCCCTGCATGCACTATATGGTCCGAAGAATTCATCCTCGATGCGTAGAGACCGTGGCTATCACCTGCCTCCTCGTCCGCCTCGTGGTTCTCCCTGCCTCCGCTGTGGGAATTGGTCGCCGCCAAGAACTGCCACTTAATCAACAGCTAATTAAAACAAAATATTCAAATATTGTTAAGACAATGATAGGGCCCAATACCTAGTTTGATTAGTCTTTTTCTTTTTCTTCTTTTCTAGATTGGCCCCACCTATAAGTGTGTTAGGGAGAGGGGTGAGAAAGGCTTTTTTGCTTATTTTTTTATGAGGGCCCCACCAAAGAAGTGACACATTGAGACAGGGAAAATGTCAAAGAAACGGCAGACAATACCAAACGGCTTTGATCGGACGAAACGACACTAAAGGGTATTTCGTAAGTGCAACTAACGCGGGGGGGGGAATTTGAGCATGCTTCAAAAATTAGGGCAACCGAGTAGTGGGTTCAAGTTAGGGGCACAAATGCAATGTCCCATTGTTTTTTTTTCCCGGCGCACTCTCAATGCGTATGAAGGTGTAGTCTGTGGGTCCCAGCAATGTGGGTTAACATTTTTTCGCGGAAATACGGTGGCCCGCCTGGTGGGTCCCTCACGTCGTGGAGGAATAATTATTTTGCACGTAATAAGGAGGCACTTCTTGCCGCGTCAGGACCCACCGCCACCCTCTCCACGCATACCCACGCCCCATGGAAGCCGCTCGACCACGCCGACCACGCCACAGAGAGCACTGTGGCGGTGGACGACGGTGAGGCCTAGGAAGGGACGCAGAAGCTGTGGAAGACGCGACAAAGGATGCCCACGCCAGAGGAGTACGAGGGTTCACCGTTCACAGGTGTGAGGCTGCCATCGCAGTAATAACAGGGGTGTGTGAGTAGAGGGATGGCCCGGCCGGTGGGAGTAGTAGGGGGCGATGAGGCTCTCCGCCAGATCGCAGCCGCCACGGGGGCGTGGAGCACAAGGCACGATCGGGCGCTGGTTTGGGCGGCCGAGCAAGAAGACTGTGAGGTTGAAGAAGCACTACGGCCATTGATGGACATCAGACGGTCAATCGGAGCTAGAATCGCATATTGACTAAGTTGACAAATCCATCCATGCCCGCCAACTTAGTAGGCCCACAAGTCAGCCTCGCCATTTACATCGGGTCCCGTGCCAATGTGGGAGTATTCAATTTTTTGTGCATAATAAGGAGGCACTCTGTGCGAAGGTATAGCAGGGTCCAGAAATGTCAAGCGGTAACGTTTTTTTATAAATACGTAGGCCCTTTCGGTGGGTCCCCTCATGTCGTGGAGGAATCATTATTTTGCGGTAATAAGGAGGCATTTTCAGTGTGCGGCCGGACCTGGGCTTGTCGGCCCTCCACGCACAAACCCACTTCAGATGCATGTCTGTCGACTGACTGTTGGACCAGGTCACGCCGAGAGCACCTGTAGGTGGACGCACGGGCAGGCCTAGGAAGGAACGACACGGAGGTGGAAGACTCGCGCTTGTTTCCCACGCGGAGGGGAGTAACGATCGCACGAGGGTTTATCTGTTCATCCGCCATCACGGAGAATAACAGCAGCAGTGGGTGAGTAGAGGGATGGCTAGGCCAGCGATGGGAGTACGTGGGCGGTGGAGGGTCATGCTGGCAGCAGAGCTGGGCCGCAGGAGGAGGGAGCGGTGCAGCCCCGGGCGCTTGTTTGAGCGGCCGGAGCAGGAAGAGCAGAGATTGAAGAAGCACGACGGGCCGCTGGATGGACATCGACGGGCCACCGGAGCTAGAATCGCTCATATTGACTAAGTTGACAAAGCCTCCGTCCCCCGCCAACTTAGTAGGCCCATTAAGTCAGCCTCCCACCATGGTGGGTCCCAAATAAAGGCAGGGAGTATTCATTTTTCTATGCGTAATAAAGGAGGCACTTCCGGTGGGTCCGAGCTGAGATCGGGGGACGCTATGAACACGGTGGTCCGTCCTGGGTCCCAGCAGTCAGGGGCAAACGCTTTTGGTGAAATACGTGGTCTGTCCGGTGGGTCCCACAGCAGTGGGGAAACATTTTTCCGCTGAATACCGTGGCCTGTCCTGTGGGTCCTCGCTGCCGTGGAGGAATAATTAGTTATGCTGCATTAAGGAGGCCTTTCCTTGCGCTGCCGTGGACCCAGCTGCCAGCCTCCACATGCAAGATTTTCCGATGGAAGTCGGTCATTGACCACATTGACCACGCCACACGAGAGCACCACGGCGGTGGACGCACGGCGCAGGCTTCAGGAAGGGGACGACGCGAGCCGGGAAGACGCGCAGGCGGATGCCCACGCGGAGAGGAGTACGAGGGTTCACTAGTCTCGTCATGCGGTGTGAGGCTGCTGCCGCCAGAGTAATAACAGGGGAGGGGTGAGTGGAGGGATGGCCTGGCCAGCCAGTGGGAGTAGTATGGGACGGTGAGGCTCCGAGGCAGCGAGCCGGCCACACGGAGGCAGGTGAGTACGCGCACGACCGGGCGCCGCTTTGGGCGGTTGGGGCAAGAAGACCAGAGGTTGAAGAAGCACTCACGATCGTTGGATGGACATCGCTGACCACGCCACACCGAGAGCACCAGAGGTGGACGACGGCGAGGCCTATGAAGGAAACGACGACGTAGCTGGGAAGACACGACAAGGGCTGCCCACGCGGTGGAGAGTACAGGGTTGACTGGTTCTGCTACCGCCGCCGGAAAATAACATGAGGTGTGGGTGAGTAGAGGGATAGATGTGCCAGGATGCGAGTATGATGGGGTCGTGTGAGGCCTGCCTAAAGATCACCGCCACCACGGAGGCGGAGCAAAGTGTTCGCATGGCGCTGGTTTGGGCGGCCGGGCAGGAAGATCAGAGATCGAAGAAGACGATTGCAAGTAGATTGACATCTAACGGTCTCGACGCTGGTAGAGTCGATTGTTGACTTCGTTACTTTTTTGAGAAACCTTGTGTACGCATGAACTTAGTAGGCCCACAAGTCAGCCTCCAAATCTGTGGCAGACAACATAAAGCCCATTTGCTATTTTTTTATAATTTGCAGCCCATTTGCTAATTCTTAAGTAATTTATTACAACCCATTTTCTCGCCTGTGACCACGGTCAAAAGTTCAACCTTATTTTGCATATTTCGTGGAGTCCGAATGTTGTAATCCCTAAATGATAAACATTTTTAAGAACTTATTGATTTGCCAAAAAATCGTTTTGTTTTTGTAAGCAAATAAGACGTGGGATGCTTGAGTTGGTTTAAGGAAAACCAAAGTGGTAAAAAATCAGCTGGTGGGAAAAACACACAAAAATAAGGATGTAAATATGAAAAGGGAACTTTATGTGTTTTTAATATAATGATACGTATATGAACTAGTAAAACTATAGGAGAGATTAGAAAACGGACGAGGGACATGCGCTTCAAGAGGAAAATAGAACTGTTGTGTGTTTGATTCAAGAAAGAAAACTGCTCATGGATGTTGTAAGACAAAATATAACTAACGCTCGGCGTGGCCGTGAGGCCAGAGATACCTGCTGGATCTTTGTGCCTCGTTGTCGCTATGGGCTGGGCTTGTTAAAACATAACCAACCCCTGGGCAGTATACAGCCTAGTTAGGAAACTTGCTCGACCTGAAAAACAATATATGTGCTCAATAAACGAGAGATTCTCGCAAGCATGCATCGATAACTAGGATGCAACACGGATTTTTTTATCATGATAATAAGTGCATGCACTTGTTTCAAAAAATGGAGAACTGAATTCAATGACGGTGCTTATTGCTACCCATCAAATAAAAATCAGGTGCCTGAAAATTTGTTTCAAACAAATGATTCAGCTTTATATCCACGCTGACCCTCGCATGATGGTTGGAAGCAAATGCAAGTTCATACCAAAAGATCGTTAACAACAATACCAACTTATGGATGACAAGGTAGTACAACTACCAATACCAAACTAACTTATAATCTTTTTTACTCCTAGCCCTAGTGTTCGCCTGGTAGAAAATCTTGCAGAGGACCAGCTCCCGCCCCTTCTCTTGCTCCAGTCCCCGAGGTGGTACGTGCATCACCCAGCTGGTCCTCCGCTGGTCGAAGTTCTTGTTGGTGTGCAGCACTAGAACCTTTTTTTGCTGCCCGCCCACGCCGTTGACCATCACCGCAAGGTATTGCCGGTCTTGTGCCACATCGCTGCATGCCGACTCGATCGTGTCTTGGCGACGCTGGCCCACGCGGCTCCCTTTTGAACGCCTCTGAATTGCGCTTGAAGAAATGATTCCTTAGGCCACTCAGGTGATACCGCAGATTGTGGAATACAGGTTTTAGTGTACCTAGTTGGCATTTTCATAAAATCTTTTGTCATATTGCAGCTCACTTGTTTCACTTTTTATTAACTGTCAAATTGTAATTGCTTCACCAGGTCTGGCGCCTAAAAAGAAAAATAGAGATATAAACAAAGAAATATGTTTGTGCAAGTAGACGGTCGATCGGGTGTCTTACCTCGAAAGTTTCGTGTTGGGTGTAGCATATGTCGTGTTTCGCCGTCGATGGTTGGTCTCAATAAATCGATGAGAGATGAAATCTCAAGCTTGTCAAAGACTCACTTTGGCCTCAAGGTGCTCGATCAGTTCCTCGATCCGTGGGATCGAATCTTGACGCCAGCCGGCAGCACCGCCAATCCTTCTTCGACTTACATCGGTAATTCCAGTTATATGGTACTCAATGTATAATCAATCGACTCGTTTTAAGTGAATGATGAAAGATTTTGATGAGATAAGTGGTACTCCAAATCTGAAGTCCAGAATACCCTAACACGCCGGGATTCTTGTGTCACCCACGCAAGCTAAAGGTGTTGTCACGCCAATTCAATGTGTGGACATAATGAATAATTTGAGCGACGATACTAGTACTGCCACTATACTACTTACTAGTCGATTTAGTGTCACAATTTATACATAGGTTTAACTAACAAGTACGCACTTGAAGTTTAACTGATATATATATATATATATATATATATATATATATATATATATATATATATATATATATATATATATATATATATATATATATATATATATATATAGGCAACACTATTCTCGATCATGGATCTGTAGTTATTTCGACCAATCGTTGTCCATATAGGCGCGAGGAGATGCTCCCAACCGAGCGACAACAAAAACCGCCCAACCCCGCCACGATCCCCACATCCTCGATCTATCACGCCTCGCCATCCTAGCGCTACCACCGCTGGCCAACCAAGCGCCACCGCCTACCGATTTACTCCAGACGCCGCTGCCCTCGACTCCTACTAGTCTCGTCCTCGTGTGTGCCCAATTTCTTATGCGTGCACCGAGATCCTCGCCACGAACTTCCGCTTATGGCTGCACGTGGTTTCAGGCTTCTAACCGCTGTCAGCCGCCGGGATCATCGAACACCATCAAATCGCGTAAGGCCTGTCCCGTCACCGCCCACGCAGTCCCTCGCTATCGGGCCGACGTGGGATCCGCCAAGCCTCGCACCTTTCCTCCGGTGAGCTCTCTCCCGCCTTGGCCTATGCTTTCTTTTCTACTTTCTACCTCCGGCGAAGCTTCTCGATCCTCCGCTCATCACCTTCCCCTTGCCCCCGCTCATGTGTCGTTGTCGCGACGACGCCGCCGAGCTACGAAATCAACGATGACGCCTCCACACCCTCAGGCGCTCGGTGTTGTCTTCCCTGCTTGGCACAAGCAGACCTCCTCGGCAAATCCATCAGCGTAGGCCCCTCGCCACCATGTCTCCTTTTCCCGTGGGATCACTGGCAAAGTTGTCCTACCGCTCACCGATGCTGTTACATCGCAGCTATTCACCTAAGTCGCCATCAAGACTGCATTCTCGTGCACTGTCAGCCAAGACGCCTAGAGCGCTAGCACACCTGATGCGGAGCATCCTCACTCATCCCCATGGACGCATTCTACATCTTCCTCAATACCACGTGGACCCATGACTCCAGCCCGAGCTAAGGCTATTGAAGATAAGGTGAACTCGGCCCTCTCCGAACTTCCTTCTCCTACCACGAGAGACATGGCTACTACCTCATTCGAAACTCAGGTGTGATTAGGTGCCCGAAACGAAGCCACGGAACAATTCATACAAGAGCCAAGATTTGCGAGGACCCCAAGCATGATGGACAAGAAGAAGAGTTGCAGCAGAAGTTACATGCATCGGACGTCCGACGCTACTCCAAGGCCCGGACGCCTGTGGTGTTGATTTCTGCTTGGGGCCGCAGCCCTGTACCCCTCTCGCCTCCTAGACTATATATATACTTTTTCTTCCCCACCTTCTAGGGTTAGCATTGGTTTAGCTCATGTTTGTGTGAGAGTTTTGCTCATCCACTTGGTTACTTCTCCTCGAGCTCGTGACCTCTACGGAGAAGATCCCTCAAGCGGATTCAAGACCCCTTCTAGGGAGGACCCCATCAAGACCTCCTCACGGAGAAGATCGTTACCTTTGTATCCTTACCTTTGTTGATTGTGGATCATATGTATCTCTTTGTGTTAGGTGATCTAGCACTGTGTGATTGATTCCTTGTTGGTTGAGTGATTTCTCTCGCTCTCCGTGTTCTCCTTGTGCTTCCGCTGTTCTTCGTGGATTCCTCAGAGATCCTCTCCAAACGTGAAAGATCGCCACCATAGGGTTCCACCCTACATCATCTTGGTATCATGAGCCACGTTGATCACATTTTTGGAGCCACTACCCTCTTTTTCTAGCTTGATTTTGTTGTTTTCATCCTAATTCAGAAAATTTCCCACCAAAAATAGCCCCCAATTTTTTCTGTGATTTGTTTGTGAGTTGAGATTTTGTTGATTTGGTCCATGGATTTGAGTTGCTACGTGGATCTAGCTTTCCCACCTCCCACCCTTTTCCATCCACCAAATCACTCGATTTCGACCTCACCATTTTCTTCTCCTTCCGAAATCTCGCAGTTCATCTCCGAGCCCGATTACTTCACCAGCTTCAAACGATCGAAAAGGTCGGACGTCTCGATTTACCTAATCGGACGACCGTAATGGCCCTGACGTCTGTAAAACCCCGATTTAAACTGAACTTTGTCAGTTCGCCACCACCACAACCCCAAATTCCACCACCACCTCTTCCAAACCCACATACACCACCATCTTCCCGATACCTCCTATGACGATTTTGCCACATTTTGGTCCTTGAGATTTTGAGTTGTGGTTCCCGTGTCCTATTGTGTTTCGCTATCTAGGTACGGTCCGAATCCATCATCACTCGGCTCATCTTCTAAGGGTCACATCATCGCCAAGGACGGTAACATCATCGACATCTTTGTCATACCTTGCAATTGCATTGATACCCACATGGCCTTATTTTTATGTAGCTTACCCATCGAGACTAGCCATTGAGTATTGCCGCAACGTGACTTGTGCACATTAGTGATCATACTCCATAGCATACATACCATACCACCGTGGTGCATATCTTGGGATCCATTTGTGTGTCACAAAGTTGTCATAGCATACACAATTGCTATCTTGGTTCGTGAAGTTTTGCATGAGAAAAGAGCTCAAAAGTGAAAGAGCCACCCAAGCTTTTAAGCAAAGAGGAAAGATAAGCAAAGAGCTTATGAGCAAGAACCATAGCATCATACTACATTAAGATTGTCATATTGGATCATCTTGGATCATAGCACCAAATACCATACATATAGCATAATCGGGATAGAGATAGTTGCATTTTTGCCTAGTAGGTTGTGCACAAGTTCCAGATCCGCCTATTGTGCAATCGTGTTAGTGTCCTCTAGTATTGTGCAACAAGAGCATTTTCGTGATTCCACATTTTGGCTCACTTTTGGTTTGCACAATCCCACTTATCTATTTATGTGTGTTTCCGTACCACTATTTGCTTGGTCTACTTGTTGCATTTGCAAATTTGTGTACCTTTTCCAACATTATTGACGCCACTTACAATTGCATCAAATTTTGTGCCACCATCCTCACCAAGCTCCACCATAAGCTTTTATTTGTGTAGGTGTGAGAACCGACAAGGATTGGTACCAATAGTGCTATTTCATTGTCCGTGATTTGAGTGAACTTGATTCATCATCAACATCGGTCAAAGGTACATTGGTATAAGTTCTTCTCCTTCTACCACTCACATTTTGCTTGGAATGATGGATAGGCCAAGTACTTCTACCAACCCACTCTTCCTCGAGCAAGACGATGACATGTCATCATACGTCACCAAGAGCCACCTCTTTGGTGCACAACGAAGCGCTGCACCAAGAGCAACAAGCAATGAGCGATCAGATCGACAACCTCGCCATCGATTTCATACTCTCCGAGCAACGTGACAAGAGACTACTTCGACAACAAGTTCGACGCCACAAGCAAGAGAATGATGCAAGAATGGACGAGATCCGCGCCTTGATGAGGAACCGCATCATTCCACTTCTTCATCCTCAAGACGGAGCCGCCGAGTCGATAATTCGATTTACACCTTCTACGACTCAAGTACACCTATCAACACTCTTCGTCAGGCCGCACGTCAAGACCCATCATGCATCTCGCAACCCGCTACATGAGAAGCATTCACAAGAGCAAGTCGATGAGCAAGTCCTCGCCCTCAATCAAACCAAGCCGCTTGCACAAGCTCAAGAACGACAACGACTCACGGCGCCAAGAGGAAGAACGAGGCCTACACCAAGACGAACAAGACGCCAAGGCTCAACGCCTTCAACAACAACAACGAGAAGCGCAAGCTCTTGAGGCGCAACGTGCCCTTCAAGAATCAAGTCGAGCCATCGCCAACCGCAATCGTGAACGGCGCAAACAAGAGGAAGCCCTTCGAGAAGAAATCCAAGAGAGGAACTACCAACCCATGGACAACGCCAAGTTCCTCAAGCTCCTCCACAAGCTCGCCAAGCTCCACCTCAACTTCAAGTTCAACAAGAGAAAGTTGATCATGGTCTTCCTCCACGCCAAGAGCAACATGAAGACGATTGCAATCCACATCAAGGGCGCCATCATCACCATCGCCAACAACACAATGAAGAGCAACGACACGGAAAGCTCAAATTCACCATGCCCAAGTTCAATGGAAGCAATGACCTCAAGAGTACCTCTCATGGGCATTGAAGGTTGACAAAATCTTCCGCTTGCACAACCACGATGAAGAGAAGAAAATCGCTATGGCATCACTTGAGTTCCAAGACTATGTGCTCATATGGTGGGAACAAATCATTGAGCGATTTACAAGCAAGAGGTGAACCTCCAATCACCACTTGGGCTCAAATGAAGGATGTCATGCAAGCACGCTTTGTGCCAACCTACTACAACCGCGACCTCTTCAAGAAACTCCAACCTCAAGCAAGGAACAAAGAGTGTTGAAGAATACTACAAGGAAATGGAGATAGCCATGATTCGAGCCAATGTGAAGGAAGATGATGAGCAACTATGGCACGTTTCTTGAATGGACTCAATCATCCCATCAAGAAGATCGCCGACTTCCAACCATACTCCACCTCATTGAGCTCGTGCATCAAGCTACAAAGGCGGAACGTCAAGTGCAAGATGACTTCAAGTACGCCAAGTACTCATCCAAGACCTACGGCTTCTCCAACAACCAAGCTTCAACACCTCCTCCAACATCTACATCAACCAAACCTTCTACAAACAACGATTTACAAGTCGAAGTTACAAGAGAAATTCGACAAGTTCAAGTCGTCCTCCTCCTACTACAAGCAACTTCAAGTCAGGCGGCTTCATCATCTACTCCGACCGATGAGACCATCAAACAAGCTCCTTCAAGTGTTTCACTTGCGCGGCCGAGGCCACAAGTCCCACGAATGCACCAACAAGCGCACCATGATCCTCAATGACGACGGCAGCACTATGACTCAATGAGTGATGAGGAGATGGAAGCCCTTGAGCAAGTGGCCATGCACCGGAGAGTGAACGAAGATGAAGATGATCAAGTCTTTTATGATGAGGATTCGAGCCCCGCCTCGCTTGTCTCCAAGGTCTTGACTCTTCAACATCAACAAGAAGACGCACCAAAGATGCCACATCTTCCACACAAAGGCCGCATCAACGAAGGTCCGTCAAGGTCATCATTGATGGAGGAAGTTGTCACAACTTGGCAAGTGAAGAACTATGTTCCAAACTTCAATTGGTCAAGAGGAAGCACCCGCACTTCACAAGGTTCAATGGCTAAGTGACTCAAGACTATACGAAGTCGAGCATACGGTCCAAGTCTCCTTCAAAATTGGTGCTTATGAGAGACACGTTAGAGAGTGATGTGGTCCCAATGACCGCTTGCCACCTACTTCTAGGTCGACCATGGCAATTCGAATCATGGTGTCATCCACAATGGGCGATCAATCACTATAGCTTCAAGATGAAAGGGAAGGAATATGTGCTACGACCTATGTCTCCTAGTCAAGGATAGCCGACAAGCAAGCCACCCATCATAGAGACAAGAGAGAAAGTGATCCACCAAAAGTGAGTGAGAGCCACAAGCCAAACTTGAGCGCTCTTCGCCTAGAGAGAAAAAACCTCATCCTATTTGCCACCAAAAGTGAGATGAGAGAAGTGTGTGAGAACCCATCTAGTGTGATGCACTTTGTCCTTGTGTGCAAGGATGGAGACCCAACAACTAACACCTCTCATGAGCTACCTTTAGTGTTTAAATCTCTTTTGGGAATTCCAAGATATTTTCCCCGATGAGCTACCGGGTCTCTCCTCTTCGAGGCATTGAGCATCGAATCGACCTCATCCCCTGAGCGCCTACCAAACAAAGCTCCATACCGAGTCAATCCTCAAGAAACCAAGGAGATTCAACGGCAAGTACAACAACTCATCGACAACGGTCATGTACGTGGAAAGCCTAAGCCCTTGTGTCTTTCCTGCTATACTTGTGCCTAAGCCCGATGGAAGTTTCCGCTTGTGTTCCGATTGTAGACCTATAAATGCTATTACTGTCGCTATAGGCATCCCATTCCTCGCTTAGATGATATGCTTGATGAACTTAGTGGAGCCAACTTTTCTCAAAAATTGATCTTAAAAGTGGCTATTATCAAATCCGTGATACAAGAGGGTGATGAATGGAAAACTGCTTTCAAAACCAAATTTGGTTTATATGAGTGGTTAGTGATGCCTATGGGTCTATCTGAGGCCTCTGTATTTCGCAGGCCTTATGCATCATGTGCTTCGCCTTACATTGAGTCTTTGTTGTGGTTTACTTCGACGATATTCTTGTGTTTAGCAAAACCATGAAAGAACATCTTAATCATGTTAGGGCTGTTTTGCAAACCCTTCGAAGGAAAGTCTTTATGCAAACATGAAAAATGCACATTTGGTGTTGACAAAGTGGTTTTTGGGTTTTGTAGTATCCTCAAAGGGTGTCCATGTTGATGAATCTAAAATTGAAGCAATTAAAACTTGGCCCCAAACCCACCAATTTGCAAAAAGTGAGCTTTCTTGGTCTTATGGGTTTTTATCGTCACTTTGTGAAAGATTTTAGCACAATTGCCGCTTCCTTTGCATGCCTTGAGTAAGAAGAATACCCTTTGTTTGGGGAACTTTGCAATCAACCGCTTTTGATGAGCTCAAGTCTTTGCTTACTCATGCTCCGATTCTTGCTTTGCCTAATTTTGACAAAACTTTTGAGGTTCATTGTGATGCAAGTGGTACCGAATTGGTGGAGTTTTGATGCAAGAAAACGAGCCATTGCTTATTTTAGTGAAAAACTATCCGGTGCTCAACTTAATTATCCCATCTATGACAAAGAATTGTATGCTTTAGTGCTGTAGCACATGCTTTGGGAACATTACCTTAGACCTCATGAATTTGTCATCCATACCGATCATGAAACGCTTAATACCTAAAAGGTCAAACTAAGTTGAACAAGCCATGCAAAATGGAGTGAATTTATTGAATCTTTTCCTTATGTCATCAAGTACATTAAGGGTAAGGAAATGTAGTTGCCGATGCACTTTCATGCATATGCTTGTCACTAAACTTGAGTTGAATGTTATTGGTTTTGAGCATAAAAGAATTGTATGCTAATGATCCATCTTTTGCTATTCCTTATGCTAAGTGTTTGACGATACTTTGGGAACAATATTACATCAAGGATGCTTATCTTATGAGAGCTAACAAACTATGCATTCTTTAGTCTTCTTCGCTTGCTCTTTTGCAAGAGGTCTCAGTGGAGGCGGACTCATGGGACACTTTGGACGCTGGATAAAGACATTCGCCACGCCTCCAAGAACTACTTTTGGCCCAAGATGTTCGCCATGACGCCTCACGCTTCACCAATGCCGATGCTCTACATGCCGCAAAGCTAAGTCTAAAGCTCAATCTCATGGTCTTTACATGCCCCTTCCTATTCCTTATCAACCTTGGGAAGACATTAGCATGGACTTTGTACTTGGTTTGCCTAGAACTCAAAATGGAAAGGATTGTGTTTGTTGTTGTGGATAGATTTTCTAAGATGGCACATTTCATTCCTTGCAACAAGATAGACGATGCTTCACATATTGCAAATCTCTTTTGTAGGAAATTCATGCACTCCATGGAGTACCAAAGACAATCGCCTCCGATCGTGACGCCAAGTTCTTGAGTTACTTTTGAAGACCCTATGCGCCAAGCTCGAATCAAGCTCTTGTTCTCATCCGTGATACCATCCTCAAACCGACGGCCAAACGGAGGTGACGAACCGCACACTATCCACTCTTACTGTCTTGATCAAGAAGAACATCAAGGAGGGAAGCATGTCTACCCATCGCCGAGTACGCCACAACGCGCAAGACATTCGACCACCGCAAGTCCCCTTCGAGGTCGCTTCACGGCTTCAACCCGTTGTCCCCATTGGACATTCTACCTCTTCCTCTACAAGAGCGCACCAACATGGATGCGAAAGTACGGGCAAGCTACATCAAGAAGATGCATGAGGATACAAGACAAACCATCGAGCGCCAAGTACAACGACTAGCAACCAAGCTCAACGTCAACAAGCAACCCATGGTCTTCAACATTGGTGATCTAGTGTGGCTACACCTTCGCAAGGACCGCTTCTCAAAGAACGCAAGTCCAAGCTTCCTAGAGCCGATGGACCTTTCAAGGTGCTAGCACGCTACAACGACAACGCCTACAAGATCGACCTACCTCGAGTACAAGTACAATGAGCGACATCTTCAACGCCAAGGACCTCGCACCATACCATGGAGATGAAGCTTTTGATCCGAGGTCGGATCTCTCTCAAGGGAGATGATGCGAGCATCCCACTCATCCCCATGGACGCACTTACATCTTCCTCAATACCACGTGGACCCATGACTCGAGCCCGAGCTAAGGCTATTGAAGATAAGGTGAACTCGCCTCTCTCAACTTCCTTATCCTACTACTACTTAGACATGGCTACTACCTCATTCGGAAACTCAGGTGTGATCGTGTGCATGGAAACGGAGCCACGGAACAACTACATACAAGAGCCAAGACGGCGAGGACCCCAAGCATGATGGACAAGAAGAAGAGTTGCAGCAGAAGTTACAGCATCGGACGTCCGATGCTACCCGGACGTCCGACGAGTCCCGGGACCTGCACGACTTCGATTCTCTGGACGTCCGCACTTTGCCACCCGAACCAAAACTACGGACGATAGCCTCCTCGACATCCCGACTCACGACGATCGAATCGAATCTACGGACAAACGACGACTTCTCGGACGTCTCGATCTGCCAACGAAGCTCCGACGACCAACCCTCTCGACGTCTGACGCGCCCACGACAGAAGCTGATTCTCACGGACGCCTAAGCCCGGCCCGGACGTCCCGACCGCCTGAAGCCTCCGAACGTCCGACGCTTCCCGGACGTCCGACACGTGTGTGTTGATTTCTGCTTAAATGGCACTTGTACCCTTCTCGCCCCTAGACTATATATATACTTTTTCTTCCCCACCTTCTAGGGTTAGCATTGGTTTAGCTCATGTTTGTGTGAGAGCTTTGCTCATCCACTTGGTTACTTCTCCTCGAGCTCAGACCTTACGGAGAAGATCCCCAAGTGGATTCAAGACCCCTTCTAGGGAGGACCTCATCAAGACCTCCTCACGAGAAGATCGGTTACCTTTGTATCCTTACCTTTGTTGATTGTGGATCATATGTATCTCTTTTGTTCGGTGATCTAGCACTTGTGTGATTGATCCTTGTTGGTTGAGTGATTTCTCTCGCTTCCTCCGTGTTCCCTTTGTGCTTCCGCTGTTCCTCTCGTGAATCCCCGTAGGATCCTCTCCAAACGTGAAAGAACGTCACCATAGGGTTCCACCCTACATCAACACCGACACCGCCGCCATGCTCCTCAAACCAATCCTCATGCATTGTCGCCACTACCTCGAGCATGCCGATGTCAGCCTTCTGGTGTTGTGTGCATCGACGCCCAAGAACACAAGAGTTAAATGACAAACAGGAATAACGCTTGATGGATAATCCAGTTAATCGACGGAAAGGAGCGTTGCATGATGCAAGATGGAGCTAAATAACTGAACAACATCTACACTTTGTTGCATGTTCAAAATGTGTGATCACTTGCTTCAGATTTCTTGTGTTATTTTGATTTTTGAATAACCTGATGTTTACTCCTTTGTATGCGTGAAAACATGAGTACATGACATCTGTTTTGTGTTTATCCTTCCATTTAAAAATGGCCATTGTTGCAGCCGATTTCACCGATGTGTATGTTCAGCTACCAAAAGGAGAGCATTATACGTTGTTTTCTAGTCCGCTCACTTGTTGAAATAAAAAAAGCGGCTGGATCTTGCTGCACGCAAGGAAGAAGGAACACGTGGCTGGGATTAAAGGATAGGCAAAGAGTTGAGCTAGCGCCATGGTCACTGGCTTTTATTTGTTTTCCTGTATTCGACCCTAGCTACTACATGTAACGCTGGACTTTTCTATTCTATAAAAAGAGAAAGCAAATCGGTCATAGTGAGAAGAGAGAGAGAGAGAGAGAGAGAGAATAAAAAAATGTGTAATGGGAAATAACTCCATGTATATTTTCAAAAGTACTCCTAGATGTTTGTCTTTAGAAACTGAGCCA